>CM035768.1:78760672-83560672 GCA_020466155.1 Pachypeltis micranthus | reverse complement strand
CCACTGCCAGGTGGCCATAGCACTGGCATTTGTAGCACTGTGTGGGGGCTTGGTTCTTTCGGATGGCGCACCGCTGCCAGGCTATTCGGAGGTGCCTTGCTCTCCCAAGTTATTTGTGTTGGCTGGGTGATACCTCGATCACCCAATCCTTTTGTCTGCCACGCTTTTTCGTAAAAAGGGGCCTGACGTCCTGCAGCTGCAAGCCTAACGCAGGGTTGTGTTCAACAACTTGTTGGGTCAAGTCCTCTTTTTGTCGCACAATAGCAGGCGTGGGAAGCGACCCAGGGGGGCTGATGCTTGTAGCTTCAACTCCTTCTTTGTGGAGATATGGCCCATAAGTGCCTTGGTCATTTCCGGCGTTGCCGTCACGATGACGGCGCCACCTCCCACTGCTGTGCGGATGTCAAGCACTCGGACGCTTAGTGCTTGGAGGTCCGTAGCAGGGACACCCTACATCAGCGCTTCCATTGCATCAGGGGTGGAGGGACCAGCCTCTCCTTTCTCACACGTATGCCTAACCACTACCACGTTTTGTCTTGGGTTTTTAGGGGGGAGTTTGGTAGGCGGTGGAGGCTTCTGTTTTTGGTTTTTATTTTTATTTTTGCCCTTATTTTTGGGCGGAGGCGTAGACGGGGCGCTGACCTCGGCCTGCACGTCCTGATTAGTTGGGGCCTTTTTCTTCTTCCCCCTGCGCTTCCTGGACCTGGCAGGCTGCCATTCAGCCTCAGCTCCATGAGGGAGCGAGGAGGGCGCAGTAGCAGCTACTGCTGCATACGAGGGGCCTGGGGTACTACCCGGGCTCGTTGAAGCTCCTTGAGCTTGGGGGGCTGGTGGCACTGGCTGCTGGGAAATTGCCCTACGCAGCGCTTCCCTCACGATGGCCGCCACAGTTTCCCGCAGGAGTAGGAGTGGCAGGGGGCGATGTTGGGGGGGCACTAGCGAGGAGTCGAGCTTGGCGAGCCCGAGGCGCAGGTGGCGTTTTTATTACCTGCTATTGTTTTATTTGAATTTGTTATGTTATCTTTACTGATTGGGGGGGGGGGAGAGATTAAAGAAGCAGACTGATGTATCCGAGTGAGCTCAATCGTTGTGTGTGTTAGTGGTTTGAGCGAGAGGTGCTCGAAGCAGTGTCCTGGAAGCTCCCCCTCAGGCATATTGATTCTAGCCCCTTTCACTGGTCCATTGAGGGTCAAAGGGAGGCCCCAACAAGCGCGGCAGCTGCCAGTTCGGCCACCCACCGGGACTAAGACGCATGAGGGATTTTTCAGCTGCTGCTCAGAGTCAGCTCTCGGCCACTGGTGATGTAGTGAGCGGGACACACGCTATCAGCTGCCCCAGGAACGCTCAAACCTGGTTTTTCCCCCTCCTCATTCCGAAGGCCGCACCTATATAGGGGATCGCTCTTAGGTGTTAGTGAGCTACCTCCCGGACTGTCTTTCGCTCATTATGAGTGTTTTAGGTCAATGTGTTCTTCCACACAAGCTGTTGCAGTGTATTTTGTATCTGGAATATGTTGCGTATGTCGGTATTGTGAGCTTTAAGCCCCTTTAAGGCCAGCTTTTACGGCCACGCAGAGGATAGGGCAGGAGAATTCTGTTCCCCTTCCTGTGGGGGGTGTGTTCTGCGATCCCAGCTCAAGGTAGGGGGTTCCCAATATGTCATGTATACTTTCCTCCCCTTCGGGTAGCGGAAAGTAAAAAACTAGCTAGTCCGATTGGTTGTCGCAAGCTCCAACCATCATCTCCCCCAGGTCGCTTCCCATGCTAGCTCCTGTGCGACCTGCGGACTGATCTAGAAAATGAGTACCTCGACCAACAGTTCGCCGAGCATAAACCTGCGCTACACTTGCAGCTGTATGAGGTTAGGCCCCCCCATCACCAAGAAATGAGGGAGGCTGATAGACTGGGTCATCAAAGTGTCAATCAGCCTGTATAAATGATTAGAGACCTTCAAATAGCGTGGCAGCGGGGCGCCAGTTGCATGTAACAGGCCCCCACGCAGAGCTTCATATGTTACAGAGCCCTGCTGGAGATCTGTGGTGTGCGCCATGCCATATTTCAGCAGCGTTCAAGAGTTAAGGAGTCAGAGGAGTGCAAGCGGTTAGCTCCCCTCAAATGCGTCAACTGCATTGAATGCGAACTATAGCATGTCTCGCACGGGATCGTCCTCCAGGAATAACGAGGTTAAATACTGTTCGAATCCTTCAACACCACACAAATAATAGTTTCCTGGACATGGCTGAATTGCTATAAATGCACTCAACAAAATCGAAAAGAGATGCAGAGTTCTCGCAGAAAAGGAACCGTACATGGGTATCCTTTGTCCCGGATGGTAGGCACGAGTCGTGGTTGGAGCAAGACAGTTATACTATAAAATTCCCATCCGTGGGAAAATGACGAGAACTGCAGAATAAATGATCAAACATTGGTTTTTTCCTTATAAACTCCGCTGAAATGTTATTAGAATGGTGGTTAGAAAATTGGTGTGGTAGTCCAATCCAATTCTTATAAGGTGAGCGTTTGAAAACGCTCATAAGATATAAGGGGGTCACTCCAGAAATTCCGGAATTTCAACTACCACCGTTTCGCTTACTACCAGTTCTAAATGTTTTTACCCGATAACTCTGCAAAAGTGATCCTTTTTAAAAAAATCGTGTTTACACCCTCATCAATTCTCTGTCTACCAATTGCTCAATAATGGTCCGGGAATGAGTACGAGCAGCACAATAAATTCAGGAACTGTAAGCGCTACCGCTTTCTGCTCACGTGAAGTGTTGTTTGACCAAGTTCAAATGAACTGAGTGATAAATGAATTGATTACGTAGAAAAAGCCATGTAGAAAGTGAATTGACGTAGAGCTAAGGAAAGTTGTGTGTTGCAACGCACCAGGCATTTTTCAGCCGATTACGTAACTTTCCTTCCTACTTTGTGGTGCCAAGGAATGTAAAAAAGGATCAAATGGGCTACGAATTTTCGTAGGATTGAAGGGCAAACTGTTTAAATTGGGTATTTAAGGACCAAATAGGTTCTTAGTCCCCTCTATCGCCCTTTCATCACCTACCTCTCTACCCCACGACCTCCCCCGCCGTCATCACACTCCAACCCCAACCACTTTAAAATGCAATCTCCCCATTCAATTGCAAATAGGTTTAGCCGCGTTGAAGACGGTCGGACCGGACGGAGTGGGAATTGAAATCCGTATATCCGCTTAGCGAGATAAAGGTGCATATAGATAGGCCACCCACCGCCCATTACTAAGTTTCATCAACCTCCATTACCTAGTTCTATTGGTTCTACGACGACTGTGCAAATAGAATTTCCCGCTCAGTGCTCCCGTGACAAAAGTTATGGAAAGCCTGATAATCACCGTCCGCGACACCTTCACTTCATTCTCCTGAACAGGTTTGCTCTATTATTGGTTTCCTTTAATTGATCGTGCCAAAAAATACTTCTCTCCATATTTTTACGTTTTGAAGTCCAATAAATCTCAAAACCTAATTTCGGCGCGTGGTCCGTGTGTATGTATGTATACCTTCTGCTGGATTGTCGTGTACCTGAGATGTCTTTATCACCAAGAAATGTTGTGATGGGCCAGGGGCCACTGACTGATTTCAGTGTCATCTGTGGTCTTTCGGCACTTCCAAAAAGTGCTTGCATCTCGTCTCCAGCTGGCTAGCGTCCATGTGTCCATTTGGCAGTCTGTCAAGTGGATAGTACTGCCGAGAACTTCCTGGTTCTGTAGACATTGCTGTCCCTGGCATGGAAGGAAAAGAAGTTATGGTTACCCTGGACGTTGCTAAGGTTTTTGACACGGTAAGCCACCAGGCGTTGGCTGATAGCTTCTGTGGTGTGTGGGCTCTTCTGATCGACTCATGGATTAAGTGAGATCTGTGTATTGGGGGGGTGGGAAGTCCTCGCTAGTTGAAGGGGAGGTGTCATGGGACGTGGCACGGGTGTGGCGTTCAGCAGGGGGACCCTCTGTCTCTTATACTCTCAATCTTGTGATTGATAGTGTGCTGGATAAACTGCTTCAAGAAGTAGGGTTTGACCTTGCCCCCGGTGTGTAGGTGGGCGCATTTGCCTTTGCAAAAGATGTTGTTTGCCATGCAGGTACCAAGCAGTGGTTGCAGATCGCCCTTGAAATGTTTGTAAGGCAGCTAGGCATGTGCGGATTGGGCATGGATCCTGAGAAATACGGCTTTGTTTCGTTGGTGCAATACCTCCTCAGACACAGCTGCGTTGACCTTGGTGATTATCTTCGGAATGTTGCCAAGGCACCATTGAAGCCCCAGCGGATGCTGCGCCTCCTCAGGACGTACTTGTTCCCAAAGCTGTTTTTGGGAGGTTGACTGTTCGAAGGCTAATATAGAATGGTGGGCATTGCTGTGGGTGCTTGGCTAGCCCTCCCACATAGCGTACCATATGTGTACATTCACGCTCTGGTTCGATTTCAGGAATGTGGTGTGACGACATAAACACATTGAAATTTTGTGGGGATGAACCCAAGATAAATCAAGGTTAATATAATACCCTGGCTAGGTAAGTGGAAAACAACAAAATAAACTTGATTAAGATAAGTGACGCTTTATTTAAGCAAATAAATAAAAATTAACTTTATCTTTAAGTAGGCACAACTCGGGGTAGATCTCTTAGTCACAGATATACATAGTAGGTACGATATATTTCTGAACAGGTACTTAAGCGGGTACTCACTACTTCCGACGGCCGTGGAGTATATTATAAATTTACTAAATAGTACTTCTCTAGGATAGGGACTTATCCAATGAAATGGGACGGGAAAGGAACGTAGTACTGGAAGTCCGCGAGGTATTACCTTCGCCAGTATTCTTCGGGTTTGGAGCAGCCGGTGATCTAGCTTTTGAGCTCCGACCTGAAACGGTACGTGATGAGTGGGTATCTTGGCAGCGACACCCCCGGAGAGGATGCAAAGACGGCACTGCACCTCTCGGCGATCCACACAGGGACGCAGCGATGAATGGACGAACTAAATAAACCTGGTAGCTGCTGACGGCGAATACTGGTTCCACAGGCAGATGTAGCAGAGGCCACGCAGTTGGTGAATAATTATTCTTTCAATCCCAACAAGGGTGAAATCTTGGAAGAGACGAGAATACTGATGAGCTGACTATAGATACGGCAATGCTGGACGGCGGAAAAGAACAAAGGAACTCCGAAACGTGGTACCGGGCCTGTTCTCCCAAATCGCCTGCAGATAGCAGCACACGATGAACTGAACAATTTGTCTCCAAATTCATCAACGAATTCTACTCTCTATCTGGACCGATCAGTGTTTATTTTTCTGAAGAATATTATTTACAGAAAATAAATGTCCCACTTCTTAATTGGAAACAATAGCTGGAACAAAAATAAACATAATTTTCCTGTACGCATTTACTGCCATCTGGCGGAGACTGGAACGGGTGGCGCCGACAACCGCGAAATATGAAAGTGGCAGGACTACGAATTATTCACGCTACACACCCCTCTCCAGCGGTTGAGGTGGGTAGGTATTTCTTCAGCTTGGAAGGATGCCAGGAACCAGCTTGCCTGCCTTGACTGTCCTTCAGAATGCATGTGCCTCCAGGACTGACTGAAGTTACGGTATAGGGACCTTCATACTTGGGGTTCAGTTTCGCTGAGATGCGATCAGCTGCTGACAATAATTAGATGGTTTTCCGAAGAACCAAGTCTCCAACCTTGAAGAGTTCAGGACAACGACGTAAGTTGTAGCGCTGGCTCTGGGTAGCACTGGCTTGGATTGAGTTTCCCCAATCTTTCAGCCCATTCCCCCGCAGTAGCAGGATCAGGAGAATCATGAACTGGCGAAACTCTGGTAGACAAAGAATGAACTGGAGTTACCTCCCTGCCAAAGTTCAAGAAGGCAGGAGAGAACTTGGTAGACCCATGAAAGGCACTATTCAGGGCAAATTGCAGCTCTCCAATAAATTTGTCCCATCTGCTATGCGATTCCTTGCCCAAATAAGTTATGATCAACTGTCTAATATTTCTGTTAGCTCTTTCGGTGGGATTCGCCTGACAATGAAACAAGGGGGTGGTCTTGTGCTCTATCCCATAGGCTTCGGCCAGAGATTGAACAGTTGAACTAACGAAAGTTGTTGCATTATCCGAAATCAGCTGAGCGGGAGCACCGTATCGATTTAAACGGACGATTACGGAGGATTACTGACGATTTTGCTGATCTAATGGGGACAAGTTCCACCCATTTCGTCAATACGTCTTCAAAAACGAGAAGATACTTGTTGCCGGATGAGCTAAGAGGAAATGGACCCATGATATCAGTTGATACTGTATGCCATGGTGTGGAAAAATAGCGTGGGTACATGATACCACGCGGCGTTGAGTTTTGACAAACATCACAATGCTGAACATAATGTACAATATCCTGTTACACACCAGGCCAATAATATTATCTACCCACACGCCAGCGTGTTTTTGCGATCCCCAAATGACCCGACTGTGGGTCATCATGGCATTCCCGCAAAACCTCTGACCTCAAGACCCTTCATCATCATCATCATCATCGGCTCTACAGTCCTTGGTGAACCTTGCCCGCCACAACAACGTCAGATCTCCATCTGTCCCGGTTTGACGCCTTTGCCTTCCAGTTGCGAACACCGAGTTTCCGGAGGTCGGCTGCGACGTCATCCATCCACCTCTTCCTCGGTCTTCCGAGCGATCGGCATCCCTCAGGTTTGGTGTTCAGGACCTTTTTCGGCACTCTTACGTCTCCCATCCGCTCCACATGTCCTAACCATCTTAGACGTCCCGCTTTTATAACATTCAGAATGGATGGACTGTTATAGAATGTTTCTAATTCAGCGTTCGTCCTTATTCTCCATTCTGATCTTTCAGACACGGCGCCGAAGATTCTCCGTAGAATTTTCCTTTCCCAAATAAGCAACGCATTTTGGTTTTTCACAGTAAGGTTCCAAGTCTCCGAGCCATAAGTTACAGTTGGCCGAATAATTGTTTGGTATTTTCAACCGTCTTGAGATGAGTGAAGATTTCAAGACACTTACAAAGCTATAATAACAGCGGTTTCCTTTTGCTATTCTTGCCTGGATTTCTGTTGTTAATTCATTATTCTCGGTCACCATCCCTCCAAGATACGTGAACTGTTGCACTCTTTCGAATCCACTGAATTCTTGGACATTTCTCCATCTAGTCGCATTTCTGCTGTTGATCATATATTTCGTTTTTGGAGCACTAACTTCAAGACCCATTTTAGCTCCCTCCACTCTGATAATGTCCACGTTTTCTTTCAGTTTATCCTGCCGCGTAGCCACAACGTCTATGTCATCCGCAAATGCCAGGTTTTGACATGTCCTGTTAAAGATAGCCCCACCAGGGTTAATCGGACATTTTCTCACTACAGCTTCCAGCGCCATATTGAATAAAAGAGTCGACAAAGAATCCCCTTGTCTTAGGCCTCTGGCTACAGTAAAACTGCTAGATAGTTCGCCACTTATCCGCACTTTACTATTCGATGCACTCAACGTCATTCTCGTCAATCTTTTGAGCTTTGCAGGTATATGAAACTCCTCCTGCATGACCCGGTACAATTGATGCCGCAAAATCTGGTCATATGCGGCTCTAATGTCAATAAATAATTGGTGCAGCGTGACATTAAACTCATAGGACTTCTCCAAAATCATCCTTAGCGTGAACATCTGGCCAGTCGTTGATCTATTTTGCCTGAACCCACACTGGTACTCTCCCAGGCCTGCTTCTACATTATATTTCAGTCTGTCTGCTAGTATTTAGACAATACTTTGTATCCTACATTCAAAGAGAGACTCCTCGATAGTTAGCACAACTTAATTTGTCTCCTTTCTTATGTATGGGAACTATAACTGCTGTTTTCCACTCTTCAGGCATAATCTCTCGCTTCCAGATTTCGGAAACCAGTTTGTGCATCTCTTCTCCACGCCTCTCTCCGCCATATTTAAACAGCTCCCCTGACAATGAGTCCTCTCCTGCAGCCTTATGTTGTTCAACTTTGCAATAGCGACCTTGACTTCAGCCACCGTAGGTTCCGCCTCTTCCTCACTATCATCCCTTATCTCAAAAGGTTCGTCCACTGCCTCTTCATTAAGAAGTTCAGAAAAGTATTCGGCCCATCTGTTCAACTTTGTGCCGGGTCCCCAAGTAACTCGCCTTCCTTTTACTTGCATAAAGTGGTACTAGGTACAAATCCTCTCTTTATACCTTTTAGCCCTTGATACAGTTTCCTCACTTCTCGCTGATTATTGCAATTTTCGATCTCAATAAGTTTCCCCCTCTCTTCTTCCCTTTTCTTTCTTCTGCAAATGTGTTTTGCATTCCTCCTCTCTCGGTTGAATACTTCGCGTGTGTGGCCCAAGTGAGCTTTCCATCAAGAAAAAACCATAAGTACTTGATCTCATGCTGGATCTTCAACACCTTGCCACCCAGCCTGAGTTCCCGCAGCGCAAGGCTGCGCCTTCTGGTGAATGGGATCAGGCTCGTTTTGTCTGGATTGACAAACAGTCCTTGCACCATCTCTGTAGGGTATTCAGTGCATGCTGCATGCATTCATTGAGTACACTCGCGAATTTACCCCTGACTATAATTACCAGGTCGTCCGCGTATCCTATTACTTTGTAGCCCTCCTCCCCCAGCAGCTCGAGAAGGGTGTCCATTACCAGTAACCAGAGGAGAGGGGAGAGCACCCCCCCCCCCCTGCGGGCACACCCTAGTGAGCACAACAGAGTGTCTTCCCCCCCCCCCCCAATTCCGAAAAGACCACCCTGCTACTCAGCATCTCCTTGGTCCAAGAAATTAGGTAAGGATCTACTCCTTTCCTAGCAGCCACAGCCGTATATGAGGCATAGGACGTATTGGTCGAAACCCCCCCCCCCCCATATCCAGAAAGCAGCACAGCGCAATCTCTCCGGATCTCAGAGTATCCTCCAGCAGTGTCGCCAGTTCCTTCAGAGCAGTCTGCGACGTACCTTTTCTTGTCGTGCGTGCTGGTGATCGAAGGTGCGTTGCAACGGAAATAAGTTATTTGAATATCGGGCAAGTGAAACTAAAATATATTCGAACAACTTATAAAAAGAAAATAATCCAACTTGGGGAACGATAACAAATTAATCTTCTTCTGCCTGTTACTGAGAGCGATCGTAGATGTCGTCGAGGTCGGAGGAGACAGGAGCAATCAGTCCGGCTAGCGGCGCGCGAATGACGCTCCGGGCAAAAAGAGGTGGCGGGCTAGCCCGTCGTTGCGGCGTTAGGTGAGCCCAGCCCGTACCGAGCTCGCTTCTGCCCGTTATGGTTGTGCGTCCCGTCACATCACCCCTCCTCCAGGAAAAGGTTGGAGCTTGGAGAGCCGGTATGGAGAGTGTCGCTGAGTATTCCAGTGACCAGGAAGAAGTCCCAGCCGTCCGGGTGCTGATCTAGGTGAGGTGTGTGTTCTGAGCATGGAGAGCAAATGTGCGTATGGTTGGCCTCCCGAAAGTGGGGCCCTATGTCAGAAGTCCTTTACGGTGGAAGTTACGGTGGAATTACTTCATGGATTGGGGCGTTGAGCAATGTATTTTTTTAGCTGACTTACATGGGCCAGCTTATTGTCATCCAGATTCGTGATGTTACGCAGTTCATAGATGACCGGGGACAGTTTTCTAACGATTTCGGATGGTACTTGTATGACAATTTTGAAGCTATGTTTTTTATCTTATTTGAGATGACGTATGTCTTCAAAAGAACGTGATCACCGATATCGTATTCAACATGCTTGTGTTTGGAATCATAGTTTCGTTGCATTTTCTTGTGTGCCCTGACCAAGTTATCATAAACTGTGTGCCACAAGTCGACTGTTGGTGTGTCCTGGCGTCCGGAAACAACATTATTTTCGTCCCATCGCAGGTGCAGTGGGGTGAGCAGTCCCCGTCCTAGAAATATTTTGGCCGGTGTGTAATCGGTGATGGAGACGATAGCAGAATTCAATGCTGCTTGTATGAACGGTAAATCCAAGGACCACTTGGTGTGATCATTGGCGTGGTAAGCTGTGATGGCTGACTTCATATTCCTAATCTGGCGCTCCGCAATATTTGGATTTGGGTAATGCCTGATGAAACGTTGATGTTGGACGCCGTGTAGAGAAAGAAAAGATGTAAATCGCTTGCTTGTGAAGATTGTGTCATTATCAGAGGCTATAGTCGACCAAAGTCCGAAGATATTGAAAATTCGTGTCTTAATGCACTCGATGACTGTGTCTGCGGTAGCTTTTCGCAATGGTGAAAGGAAAACGAACCTAGTGAATCCATCAACTGCTATGAAAATGAAGCGATATTCCCTGATAATGGTAGGGGGCCTGCAATATCGATGAACAGTTTTTCGTTGGGCCGTTTACACATGTAGGAGCTTAAGTGTCCTTTTGCTCCTCGCTGATCCGGTTTTGACCTATGGCAGGTGAGGCAGGTTTGGACCGCTTGGCGCACATGCTTGTCAACGCCGGGCCAGTAGAACACTGCTTTAATTTTAGCCGCTGTTCTGGCTGCCCCCTGATGACATCCGTACAAAGATGTGTGGAAGTATTCGAAAACGAATTGTTTCATGTGCGCGGGGAGCGCTAGCCTGTAGCTTCCTGCCTTAGTTTCGTATACTAATTTCCGGTCCAATATTTTGTACTTATCTACAGCTTCTGCACTCTCAAGCTGACGAAGGATTGAGCGCAATTGAGGATCTTTGGCCTGCTCACGCGCGATATCTGTGAAGAGCTGTGGCATCGGGTGAGTTAAGTAGACCGAAGCTGTGTCCGGCTGAACCATACTATCTTCGCTGGGTGGGTACCGTGAAAGGTAATCGGCAAAACCGTTGTTGGACCCCGAAATGTGGTGGGCTGTGTACCTGTAAGGCATCAATTGAAGCTGCCACCTGATCAACCGTCCTTTCTCTTGTTTTACCTTGGTGAGTGTGGTAAGGGCTTTATGATCCGTATAAAGGTCGAATCTTGTGGTTTCTAGATACACTCGAAACTCTGAGAGTCCAAAGATCACAGCCAACATTTCCAATTCATAGGCGCTGTAATTCCTTTCGGCTGGCTTTAACTTCCGACTGGCGAATGCTACAGGGTAGATCCCTCGAGGTTGTGCCTGAGCCAAACAAACCCCTAGGCCTACGGTGCTAGCGTCCGTGAAAAGGCGAAACCTTTTACTGAAATCGGGTGTTGCGAGTATGGGAGCTGTAGTTATTAATTTGCGCACTCCTTGCCAGGCATTCTCACATTGGCTTGTCCACAGGAGAGTGGATCGTTTAGCCCGAAGGGAGTTGAGGGGCTCCACTACTGTCGCAAGATCTGGGAAGAATTTAGCGAAAAAATTTACAGCCCCTAGAAATTTACTGATGTCTTTTGGAGATGTAGGTTTGGGAATAGCCAGAAGGTTCTCGATTCGTGCAGGGTTCATGATTATTCTGTTGTGTTGAATAATGTGGCCCAGGAATTCTATGGATTGCCGGGCGATGGAAGTTTTCGTCAAATTGACGGTCAGTTTAGCTTGTTGTAGACGCTCCAATACAGTTCTGATATGATCCAAATGATCGTCAAGCGTTTTTGAATAAATGAAAACGTCATCTTGAAAATTGAAGACAAATTGGTACTTTAGGTCTCCCAATACGTCGTCCATTAAACAGCTGAGAGCTTGGCTTCCTACTGCTATGCCAAAAGGCAACTTCGTATAACAGTATGTTCCGAAGGGTGTTTGAAACGCTGTTAGTCGCTGACTTTGATCGTCTAGAGGTATTTGATGGAAAGCTTGATTGAGGTCCAAGGTTGTGAAAAAATGCGCGTTATGCAAAAACATAAAGGCACTTTCGACGGTTGGAAGCGGATATTGAAAGTATTCTATGTTCTGGTTGAGTTTGCGGTAGTCCACAACCAGTCGCCACCTTTTCGCGGGGTCTTTACTTTTTTTGTCGACCAAAAAGCAAGGTGAAGTGACGGGTGAATGTATTTTCCGAA
This sequence comes from Pachypeltis micranthus, assembly GCA_020466155.1. Classification (NCBI taxonomy): domain Eukaryota; kingdom Metazoa; phylum Arthropoda; class Insecta; order Hemiptera; family Miridae; genus Pachypeltis; species Pachypeltis micranthus. Next base: position 83,548,651 of record CM035768.1, on the reverse strand, counting down.
TAGTGCCGTTTTCGAGAAGTTCGTGTAAAATGTTTTTCATCGCCTCCATTTTTGGGGGACTCAGTTGGTATACCGTACGGCATGATTCTAACCGTGCGTCCTTTGCCAAGGTGATGCTGTACGTCATTCGATCCGTACACCCGAGCTTGTCTGAGAGGACAGAGGGAAATTCTTTTTGTAATGCCTTAAGGATGGCATTGTGGTCGGCGTCGTTGGGTGTAGAGTGATTGAACGACTGTACTTGCTCGGTGGTTGGAACAGTGGTTCCAATGAGTGCAAAGTTTTTATTCGTGAAATCGAAAGAATAGGAAGCGCCACTCGGATTGAGACTCATCGTGGTGGCTTTCATGAAATCAAAACCGAGAACACAGTCAAGCGGCAAGTTTGGGACTACGTAAAAGGAGAAATCCCACCTGCAATTTTGAATAGTAATTGGCAGTTTGACTATTTCTGTCACGCGTGAGCGTGAAGAGTTGGCAACAAGTATGTCTACCATGCATTTTGTGACAGGGGGTGTCGTGACTAATTCGGGGTATCTGATAGAGCCAATTAAATCAATCACTTACTTTAATTTTGATGATTAGAAATACAAAAAAAAACAAAGGAAATGTCCACTTCTGGTCTAAGTTGTTGTGATGCTGTTGACTTCAGATATTCCGTTGAACGAACCGTTGAACCGTTGAATGTTCAAAGAGGTGAAAAAACGAATGAAAACAGGTAGGTTGATGATGAAATGTTCGATGGTGTATGATGAGGCTGATGATGATGATAATAGTAAAAGGTGATAGCGGTGATAAGATTATGGAACATGAATCGATTCTGTCGGAGTCGAATGGAGCAGGGTTGTCTGGTGATGATGAAGGAAAGAAAAGAAGGAACGAATGCAGGATGGGGTTGGAAATGAAAGTAAATTGAAACATACCTCCCCCCCAATGCGCAACCACAGATATGCATGAGGCATTAGGCATGAATGGAGCTTAGGCGCAGTGGTACTAGTTTTGCAGCCGGTCGTTTGAAGATGTTGCGAGCTGTCTTTAAGGTAACAACTCGGACAACACCATCACTGCCTGGATGGACTGCCAATATTCTAGCCAGCGGCCAAATGGTTGGGGAAGCGTTGTCTTCCCGTAAAAGGACGAGGTCGCCGACCTTTACATTAGGATTCCTCTTGTCCCACTTCTGTCGCACTTGAAGCGCGCTGATGTACTAATCCTTCCACCGGTCCCAGAAATGTTGAATGCGCTGGCGAATGAGCTGCCAACGGTTCAGCCGGTTCTCAGGAATATCGGTAAGATCCAGTTCAGGAAGGGCAATGATGGGCTGGCCGATCAAAAGATGTCCTGGTGTGAGTGCTTCTGCATCCTCTGGGTTACTTGAAATTGGTTGGAGGGGGCGTGAATTTAGAATGCCTTCAATTTTGGTAAAAATGGTTGTTAGCTCCAGCAGACTATAGGGTTGATTTCCGAACGCCTTGTATAGGAGATCCTTGACTACCCTTACTGATACCTCCCAGCCGCCACCAAAATGGGGTGATGATGGAGGGTTGAAGTTCCATCGCACACCCATGTGCGCAGTTTGAGAGATGAGCCTAGACTGAGTACTACTACTCGCCAGCCACTCAACAACCTCCCTGATATACCTTGCGCTGCCTCCAAAATTAGTACCTTGGTCAGATATCAGTTCCTTTGGAAGGCCTCTTCTATTAATAAAGAGGTCAAACGCGTCGAGAAAACCTTCAACCGACAAGGATGTCGCTACTTCCAAATGAAGTGCTCGGGACGACATACAGAGGAAAAGACATAAATATGCCTTACGAGAGGCAGATTTCCTTCCAAACGTCTCTCTGAATAAGAATGGACCGGCGAAATCTACACCAGTCACCAAGAAAGGTCTAACTGCTGCAAAGCGGGATGGTGGCAAGTCTCCCATAAAGGGCGTTAAATTGGAACTTGAAAAACGAGTACATACTAAACATTTGCTCTTCAGATGTTTTAAAATATTCTTGGCCTTTGGTATCCAATATTGCTGACGTATGATTGCCAGTAAAGCAGATGATCCGGCATGATGATTCAGGATGTGGTAATGGTTGACAACAAGGTTTGTATAATTTGATCTAGCTGGAAGTAATATGGGGTGTTTTCGATCCATTTCAAGTGGGGCATTGGCCAAACGTCCTCCAACCCGGACGATTCCTCTTGAGTCGAGGAAGGCATTAAGTCTTCGCAACTCCTGAGGAAGCAAATTGAACGGAGTTTTACCAAATATTTCAGGGAAATAGGACTGTTGTAAAACACGTATATAATGGTCATTGGCTTGTCGAAATTCTGATGAGTTGATGGCTTCAATGTTGCGTGGTGATCTAGGGCCCTTTGGAATTTGGCAATTGCTGACGAACCGCTTGATGTAGGCAATCACACGTATAAACTTGGTTAAAGATGAATACCGACCAGCATAGTCAATCAACTCTTGAGAAGTGGCAATTGAAACAAGAGAGGTGGTGGTTTGCTTCAATTCAGGGACATCCACTCCCGTCACATCACTGGAAATGGGCCAATTCCCAATAGGTTGTTGACACCAAATAGGGCCAGACCACCAAAGAGGATGGTGTTTGAGAGCAGATGGTAGAATTCCCCGTGAACCCACATCAGCTGGGTTCTCATGTCCTTTGATGTGATGCCACCAGTCTGGTTGAGTGACTTCAAGAACTTGCTGCACACGATTGGAAACAAATGTCTGGAGAAGGTGTGGCAGTGTCTTGAGCCAGGAGAGAACAATAGTGGAGTCTGTAAAGCAGAAAATTTGATCAATGGGCAAATCTTTTTTCAGGGTAATTATAGATTGAAGAAGATTGGCAAGGATAAGAGCTCCGCATAACTCAAGGCGGGAATTGTGACAGTCTTCAAAGGCGACAAACGAGTTTTTGCCTTGAGAAGAGCAAGGACCACCTTGGAACCCAAAGTTGAGCGGAGATAAATGGCGGCGCAATAGCCACGCTCCGATGCATCTGAAAAGCAGAGAAGTTGATAGCTAGTGTCAGTTTTAGGAAGAGCGCGAGGTATGAAAACTGAAGATAGATGTGGAAGGGCATTAGTGAACTGTAACCAGGAGGAACGGATCTCTGCAGTAACCTCATCATCCCAACCAATGTGCAACTGCCATGTTCCTTGGAGGATATGCTTCGCATAAAAAATAGCTGGAGAAAGTAGTCCCAGTGGGTCGAACAGCCTGGCAATGGTCGAGAGGATAACCCGTTTGGTGAAGCCAGATGGTGGAACAGAAACGTCGTATGAGAAACAATCAGAACTCGGATCCCATTTCATGCCCAATATTTTTGTGGTAGACGCATCTTTTGCCGAGAAATCCACCTGCTGGTTACGTGGCTCGTCTGTCATTAACAGGGGAAGATAATTCGAACTCCATTTGCTGAGTTTAAAACCTCCTGCTTCCAACAGTAAGGTCCTTGCGTAGTTGCAGAAGTTGCTCAGGAGAATCTGAGCCAGCCACGATATCATCGACGTACGTATTGTTGATTAGGATATCAGCGGCATCAGGTTGCATGTTGGTGGAGGACACGCTGTGCCAGGTATGGAGAACAGCGAAGGCCATACGTAATGGTGTTTAGAGTGTAGTAACGAACTGACTCACGAGGGTCCGAACGCCACGCTATCTGCTGGTAGCCTCGATCCAAGGGATCCACCAAAATTTGTCTGAACATCTTGACGATGTCACAACTGAAGACGTAAGTATGTCGGCGGAAGGTGAGTAGTATGCCACTTATGTCCTTCTGTAATTTCGGACCGGGAAGCAAATGGTCATTTAAACTTCCAGTTGGTGTGGTACAGCTAGCGTCAAATACAACTCTCAATTTAGAACCGTTAATATCAGTCTTGTAAATTGGATGGTGGGGAATTATGTAAGAGGGATTAACAGACGATAAGCTCATATGTCCAAGCTGTTCATACTCGGTCATAAACGCAGTATACTCCTCCTGCAGAGAACGGTTCTTGGCAAAACGGGACTCAAGAGAGTACAAGCGATTCAAAGATTGTCTGAAGTTTGGGTTGATGTCGGGTGGATAAGCCTTGAATGGCAGCCGTACTACATATCGTTCCTCATTTAAACGATAATGAGTGGAGAGGAAGTGCTGTTCACATTGATTGTCTTCAGGGTTGATCGGCACTGTGTAAGAGGATAGTTCTTCCAACTCCCAAAACCGCTCCATCAGAGGAGCAAGGTCAGTGTGAGTGAGCAATGAGACTTCTTGACCAGACAGGTTGGATGGCAAATCACTGGTGAATCTACCAATGACAACGAACCCAAAAACTGACTGAAGTAGCCGCGGACCATTCTGATGAAGCGTTACGGGTACACCTGTGATGACTTCTGGATACAAATCAGCACCGACTAGGAAAGTGATGGGCCCTGGCTTGGTGAAATAGGGATCACCTAGATCATATGAGAAATAATCTTCCCACATGGGTGAAGAGAGAGAAGACTGTGGCAACTGCGGCGTTATCGAAGGTATGACTATAGCCTCAGTTTCCAATAAATCCGAATTGTAGCGATGACGAAGAGATAATGTTATTTTTCCCTTCACTTGTTGCAATGGTGAATGGTTTACACCACAAATAGAGCCGTGAAAAGGTTGCATGAATTTTCCAAGGGTTTTAGCACATTCCACAGTAACGAAGGAGTATTGTGAACCTGGATCTAGTATGCCACGACAGCGATGAGTGGCACCTTGGTTGTCCACAATTTCAGCTACCACCGTGCCAAGCAGCACCCCTGAAGTGTTAGACGTGCTTGTCCCAGTGAAGGTAGCCGACGGTTGAGAAGTTGAAGGGGTATCAGGAGCTTTGTTTTCGATAGAAGAAGGCGAAGGTGCTACATTTGTTGATGGCAGATGTAAGGCTGAATGGTGCCTAGCCCCGCATTCCCTACATTTGTAAGGAGATGTACATTCCTTACTGCGATGTTTTGGGTGTAGACAATTTCGACAACCCTGAAACTGTCTGAGTAGTTCTAAACGCTCAGCAGGGGAAGACGACCTGAAATTTGGACAATTGGCTATACTGTGATCCTGCCCACAGATAAAACATGACCTGGGAGTAGATGGCTTGACAGAGTTGGAATTACTGGATGCAGAGGTAGAATGTGTCATCAAGGCATGACGAAATTGAGAATATTTATTAGGTGGTTTTGTAGGCGTTGATCTTGATTGTAGAACTTCCAATGATTTTGAACCTTCAGATGTGAGACGTAACACGTGACACCGATTTTGTACAAATGTTTGCAGATCAGTATATTTTGGGAACTCTGTACCGATTGCATGAATTTCAAATGCCTCGCGTGTGAATGGGTCCAAACCTCGTAAGGCTAGCTCACATAATAAATAATCGCTAAAGTCAGGGATTTTTAAATTCTCTAACGACTTAATACTCTCCATTACAGTCGAAAGGTATGACTGTAAGGAGGAGTTTGTAGGTTTACCGGAGGAAGCCTTGTAACTCAACAAGCGATCAAGGTAAGTGCACGCAATTTTGCGTTTATCGTCATACACCTTTAAAAGAGCATCCCATGCTTGTGAGAAATGTTCCTCGGTGACAGCAATATGTTTGATTGTTTCATATGCAGGACCTTCTAAATAGCTTACCAAGTAGTGAAAGCGCTCTGAATCTGAGAGTGACGGTTCGTCCTTGATCAATGAAGAGAAGAGTTGCTTAAATGTAGGCCACAACGACATATCACCGTTGAAACGTTTTATAGGGATCTTAGGAAGAATGGTTCTTGCTTGCGAGACAGGAAACTGAGATGCGTTCATATTGGAAAGAGAAGGACGAACACTAGAAGGAGGCTTATTCCTTTCCATCAAATTCAAATGATAGCCTTTAGCTTCGAAGTAATATCCCTTCACCTCCCAATAGAATTTCTCATCGTCTTCAGAAGGGAAAGGTGGGGACCTATCCTGAGCCTCTGCATATTCCACTGCTTCTATCCAGTATTTTTCGAAGGAAGTCATTATGTCTTCAATTGAAGAAATCATGCCCCTAAATACTGTAAGATCAGGATTTTCAACCCTAGTTAAACTCAGGCCCTTGTTGCGAATGGCCTTTATTTCGGTACCCTTACGCTTATAATTAGCTGTCATTTTAGCTAGACCTCGAAGGGTAACAGCAGAAGGTTCGTCTAGCATAGTTATGTTCACAAGTAAAACTGCTTATGACAATAACAGATGGTAAGGAGAAAAGAAAAATGATAATAATAATTGTGATGCACAGACCTTTTTTTTTTTTTTTTTTTTTTCCTTTGAAACGGTGGATGCAGGCAATACCCTCACTGCAGCCACAAACGGGCCTATTGTAAGGGCGTCCATGATACTCGGATCATGGCCCACCTGCACCACCCCCAGGCCCCACGGCACTGGTCTCACTTGGTGTGACGTCACCTATGCGCCCCCACCACCCCCCCACATAGCGGAGGATATCGGCAAGTTCTGCATTTGTCACCTCTTCGGGCTGAAGAAAGGGCCTCCCAAACACAGAACGGGCGATGCCATGAGTCCATCGCATCACGCACAGCATGCGTGCTCTGCCGTCTCTAGCCCTACCTCGCAGAACCTGCATACCTGTACCTCGCACTTGCCAATATTTGCAGGTGGTGGTACCTCAGCGGACAGTGACCTGTGAACAGGCCACATATGATCCTCATATCCTTCCTCCCCAGAGCAAGCACCTCCTTGGACCTCTCTCTGGAGAGCCGGATAAAGAGTTTTGACTGTCTAAGGCCGGGCAGCCCCTGCCAATGAGCAGCCCTGCACCTATCCTCCCATTTGCCAACCTCTCTCGTAGATGGCTCCTGGTAGTCCCAACAAAGGGCTCAGGGCCAATAGGGATCTGCTCTGATCCCTTCTTGGCCAACCTATCAGCCCGTTCGTTTCCCTCTAACCCTGATGCCCTGGCACCCAACACAGTGTTACCCTGTTGTCCTCGGCCAGGGCCTTCAGTCCAGTCAGACACTCCCACACCTGCCGCGATGTAAGACAGTATGAGGCTAAGGCCTTGAGAGTGGCCTGACTGTCCACCATGATGTAGATTCTCTGCCGCTTCAGTCCCCTCTGCAGCAGCCGCTGCACACAGACTGTCACCGCAGCCACCTCTGCCTGGAACACCGTGGCCAGCGACCCCAATGGGATTGCTGCTCTGATCCTCGGCCCAAAGATGCCTGCCCTGCAAGGCCACCCTGCACCGAGCCATCAGTGTAGTATACCAGGGCCCCAGCTTCAAAGCGGAGCTCCCCTACCCACCTGGATCGCTCATGAATGAGTATCCGAAAGGGTAGCTGAAGTTGAACCTCGCGGGCATTGAGTCTACCACATGCAGTTCAGGCCCCCACCTTCACCTTGTCAAGGATCAAGTGGCAGGAACTCCTCCTCCGCATGATCAGACCCAACTCCAACATACGCGCAGCCTGGAGGAACGCCATCCTTTTAACATGTATGTGAGTGGAGCTAAATCTAGCAAGACCTCCAGTGCAGCCGTAGGGCATGTTGTCATACAGCCTGTAATGGCTAGACACGCCCTACGCTGCAGTTTATTTAGCTGCAACTGCACTGTTTTGTTTTCCACCCTAGTCCACCAGACCAGGGCTCCATAGGTGACTACAGGCCTAACAACCGCAGTGTACAACCACCGGATCATCCCAGGCCTCAGCCCCCATGTCTTCCCCACCATTCTTTGAGCTGCCCACATCACCACCGACGCCCGCTGTAAGGCTTTTTTCACGTGTGTGGCCCAAGAGAGCTTTCCATCAAGAAAGACTCCCAAGTACTTGATCTCATGCTGGATCTTCACCACCTTGCCACTCAGCCTGAGTTCCCGCAGCGTAAGGCTGCGCCTTCTGGTGAATGGGATCAGGCTCGTTTTGTCTGGATTGACAAACAGTCCCTGCCCATTGCACCATGTCTGTAAGGTATTCAGTGCATGCTGCATGCATTCACTGATTACATTCGCGAATTTACCCCTGACTATAATTACCAGGTCATCCGCGTATCCTATTACCTTGTAGCCCTCCTCCTCCAGCAGCTCGAGAAGGGTATCAGCTACCAGTAACCAGAGGAGAGGGGAGAGCACCCCCTGTGGGCATCCTGGTGGGCACCACAGAGAGTGTCTCCCCCAACTCCGAGAAGACAACCCTGCTACTCAGCATCTCGCTGGTCCAGAAGAATAGGAAAGGTTCTACACCCTTCCTACCAGCCGCAGCCGTAATTGAGGCATACGACGTATTGTCGAAAGCCCCCCAATATCCAGAAAGCAGCACAGCGCAATCTCTCCGGATCTCAGAGTATCCTCCAGCACTGTTGCCAGTTCGTTCAGAGCAGTCTCAGTGGATCTCCCCCTCTGATAGGCATGCTGGGAACTCCGAATGGGGTTCTGAGTTAGATAGTTCTCCTTTATTGATAGGCACACTATCTTCTCCATTGTTTTCAACACGAAGGACATGAGACTGATGGGGCGGTAGCAGTTAGCCAGGGCCGAGGAGCCACCCGGCTTTGGTATAAAGACCACCTTCACCTTCCTCCACATAGTGGGTATGTACCCAAGGACATAGCTCGCCTGAAGAGCCTCACCAGTATCGGACCCAGAGCCTCCCTACCATGCTGCAACATGGCTGGGAAGATCCCATCCGCACCTGGCGCCTTGTAAGGTTTAAATGAACCAATAGCCCATTTAACCTTATTAAGTGTGAACATTTCTCTGGAGGCTGCAGCTAGCAGTGGGTTCCTTGATTGCCCATGACAGGTACCACCATCGGCGCTCAGCTGATGGTGGTGGCTATCTCCCCACCGCAGGCTTTGAGACCCTGGGAAGTGAGCTGTCAGTAGCTCCTCCAAGGTCTCCTTGCTGCCCCTTGTGAATGTTCCCCCTGCCTTTAGGAGAAACCGATTTGCGGTCTCTCTTCTCTAGAGAGGATCTTCTGTACCTTGGACATGGTAGACAAGTCTTTCATGCCCCACAGAAGTCTCTCAGGATTTCCTTTTAGCCTGTCTAAGGGCTTTATTGTATGCTGTGAGGAACCCCTATATGCGTCCCACTCACCCTTCTTTTTGCTCTGTTAAAGAGCCTCCTCGTTTCTTTCTCGAAGCCTTTCCAGTTCCTTGTTCCACCAAGGAACCTCCCTATTGGATCTTCGGGTTTTCAACTCGCAGCTTTCTTCATACGCCTCTACCATAGCTGCGCAGATCTCCCCTGTCGCCCTTTCTACACCTTCGACAGTTTGCATTTCACAGCTGTAGCTCTTCAAACTGGAGGCCAACACGCGGCTGTACAGAACCCAATCCGTGTTCTTGGGGTTCCGATATGTCTCCGTCACACTATTAGGGAACCGCAGCCTGAACCTCACCATCCGGTGGTCAGACATTGAAGTTTCCCTAGAGACATGCCAATCTGTTATTCTGCTGGCATAGAAGGTACTTGAGACCGTAATGTCCAGCACCTCCCTCCGCCTGCGTGTAACAAAAGTTGGCGTGCTCCCCCTATTAACCACCACCATTTCATTGCACAGTAAGTAGTCAAGAAGGGACTCACCTCTTTCATTTGTATCTGTGCTGCCCCATGCCATGTGCATTGGCGAGGCACCCGACAATCTACTGAAGGTCCTTCTGCAGTAATGGATCAGCTGCTGCATCATCAGCAGGGGGACCTCAGCGTCATCACCTGGGAAGTAGGCTGATGCCACCATTGTCCTCGTCTGGAGTCCATTATTGTCTTGAGCTTCCAGCACTACCGCCACCCACTGACAGAACTCAGGAATTTTTAGAATATGCATGTTGCGTCTTACCAAAACAGCCGCCCTAGAACGACCTTCTGCGCCACAGTAGACCAACTTACCTGTACTAGCAGGTATCTCTTTTACGTCCCTGCTGTCCGCCCAAGGCTCCTGCAGTAGAGCCACATCACAGCTCCCCAGACAAAGCTCCTGCACATCACTGCCGTAGCTGCTTTGGCCGTGTGCAGGTTGATCTGGAGGAAGCCCACATGCTGCGCAATCATCGTCGCCCACGCCGACCCCCAAACCCCGTGGGACCTTACGTCCCTGCGGAGTGCCGGAGGGCGACAAGCGCGACTTGCCTGCAGCCTCTCTGCAGTTTGGGCCGGAAGGACCTTATCGTCCTTCCTGCCCTCCCTGCCAAATCTGGACCCGCCAGCCCCCACCCCACCCGCAGCCACTGCCGAAGCCGTCACCACAGGAGGAGGAGGGGCCACCAGACCCCAGCACCGCTGTTTCAGGAGCCGCCACCATTGCTGCCGAGAGGCACCGAGGCGGGGCCCCAGCCAGGACCGCGCAGCGGACCCTAGGTCACCACTGCCTGCAGCCCCGGCCAGCAGCCCCACCCCCGACACCCCCGCAGCGGCAGCGCTCCTCTTCCCCTTCCACCATCTCCAGGGGCATCCAAGGAAGGGACACTCGAGGTAGGTACCTCTCCAGAGCCCTGCTTCCTCACTCTGATGCTGCCTTGCCTCAGCTTTATGGAGACTGCTGGCTCAGCCTCCAAAGCCTGGGCAGATTGCGCATCTATCAGCAGGCCCAGAAGCACCGCTGATTCCTTGTGGACGCGAGAGCACCGTCCAGAACCGTGTGCAGAGTCTCCTATTCTGCTTCGCCAGAAAGCCCAGGATCCTCTCATCCGGCTCATCCTCACACCCGGCAGGTACGCCACGGCTCTTCGTGGTCTCGGAAGGTCCTTCCTCACAGACCTTCAGCCTGGCACCCTCCCAGGGCTGTGCGGTGGCAAAATGCTCTCTCAGCCATGCTGCCGTGCCCTCATCCTTACAGGTCACCGCGTACCACCCCTTCTACACATGGTACCGGTGAACCCTGGCTCCGGCCCCTCATCTTCGTCGAGCAAACACGGCCTCCACCATGCTCCTCTCCACGGCCTCCATCTGCTCCGCTGTGAGGAGCTCCGCCGGTAGTCCTCATGGGAACACCCCCAGCTTCACCCCTGACACAGCTGAGCTATATGAGACTGGTGGTCGCCTGCTAGGACCGCCCCAGGCACTCCCTGCCGCCCGAGCCACCAGCCCCACCGAGGTGGGCTGCAGACGTGGAACCCACGTCCCCCACGCTGCCCTTCACCACCTCTCAATCCCAAAGAGCGTCTCACCTTCTTTCTCTCCTCGGGAGTGTCTCCAGTGGAAGGCCGCTCTCTTTTTTGGCCACCTTCCACCTCTTTCGTCAGCCCTCCTCTCATCGCAAGAGCCCTGGCATCAGCCACGCTCTTACCCTCTGACAGGAGGGCTTTAAACCGGCGCCTCTGTGCGCCAGTAAACTTAACGTGGCGCCCTCGCTTGTGCCCAGAATGCGTGCCCGATGGCCCCGCATCCGACCCTTCGGTCAGCGGCTCCAAGCCTGTGTCCTTGTTCTCAGGAGCCCCCAAGGACCCCCCCGCCCGGGGAGGGCCCAGCACCAGCACCCCCCTATCGGGAGGCGCCCCGGCACCAGGCCCCACACCGCAGCAGGGACCCCAGAAGCCCCCCGCCCGCAGAATGTGACCTTGCGTCTCCATCCGCTGCAGATGAACCTCCTTCTACAGCTGGGAGGTCACAGTACAAATCCATGACCTCCTCCTCCATCACTGAGGAGGGACTCAATAGCAGTCTCTCTTCCTCAGCTAGGGTAAGCTCCTGAATGTTCAAATTTATTTGATTTTCTTCATTCATGTTCCCACGAGTAGCTAGGGTAATACACAGTCGATCACGGCAGAGCCCGCATGCCGTGACAAGGCTACTTACTGCAAGGAGGTCGCCTGGTATCCTTGAGGCTCCGTGTTTGACACAATGTCCCATGTGCCGTCCACCCTTCGCCACGGGTCGCTTTACAGCTTGGGTTAGGGCGCAAAAGAAAAGAAAGAAAAGAAAAGAAAGAAAGAAAAAAAAAAAAAAGAAAAAAAAAAAAAAAAAAAAAAAAGTTGATGCGGGAGCACGAGCAGGCGCCACTACTCGCCCCCCTCACCACCTCTCAAGCAAAGCTATCCACCTCCCACAACCCCCGCCCCACAACCCAACATTGCTCCAATCTGTCGGCCCCACTCCAAAGGATATGGGCACTAACAGGCTAGACCTCGTGAAGGTTTGGAGATGTTTTTAAGCCTGGCTATGCTAAGTGCCATCCCCAAAGGTCTGGCATAAGCCATCGAGAAAATTCGGTGGCTCGCAAAATACCGGCTTACTTCTAGCCCTTAAACCAGACCTACACCCTATGCGTGCTTCACTTAGCGCCACTACGTAAACATGGGTACTAGTACCAACAAGTTTAAATGAAAATTGCTGTAACGATGCTACTATGTCGTACGCACGTTCAAATCCGTATGCCCGGAGGACCAATGTCGTGACTAATTCGGGGTATCTGATAGAGCCAATTAAATCAATCACTTACTTTAATTTTGATGATTAGAAATACAAAAAAAAACAAAGGAAATGTCCACTTCTGGTCTAAGTTGTTGTGATGCTGTTGACTTCAGATATTCCGTTGAACGAACCGTTGAACCGTTGAATGTTCAAAGAGGTGAAAAAACGAATGAAAACAGGTAGGTTGATGATGAAATGTTCGATGGTGTATGATGAGGCTGATGATGATGATAATAGTAAAAGGTGATAGCGGTGATAAGATTATGGAACATGAATCGATTCTGTCGGAGTCGAATGGAGCAGGGTGATGATGAAGGAAAGAAAAGAAGGAACGAATGCAGGATGGGGTTGGAAATGAAAGTAAATTGAAACAGGGGGTTTCTTATGATGCTTCAGTAGAGTATGGAAGGTTGGTTGGCTGATGCAGCTTATGGAAGCCCCCGTATCAGCCAGCGCTGTAACTGGGATTTTGAGCAGGGAAATTGTGAGTTTGTTCGTAACCGCTGACGTGGCCGAGGTAAGAACCCGCAGCACCGTCGAAGGATCGTTTCCCTGGCCAAAATCCCCCGCAATTAGTTTTTTTGGTTCTTTTGTATCCCCCGTGACTCAGCTTTGTTTTCTGGCTTAGGAGAAGACATTTGTTCGGCTGGTTGAGCGACAGGGGGAGTCTGGAATGCGAATGGGTACATTGTGTAGTATGGCCATGGTGGCGGAGGGTAGCTCGCTTCCGGCTGCGCAAAATGCACAGATTCTGGCTTGAACTTAGTTGTCCAGTTCGGATTACTCTGCCGGAAAGAGTTAGCGTGTTGGGATGGAGCGCCTTTATTAGTGCCTGCTTTGTTCCCTCCATATGACTTGCCTTGGGTGTTATAATCCGACCTAGACTGTCCATATGTAGTCCCCTTACCGTTATTGCGCCATTTGTGCGTTCGAGAGCTTTGTCTGTGTTGAACTGGCGAACTAGATCGGGAACTGTGGGAAGGGGATTGTGAGCCGTAGTGCTTTGGTTTGCGAAAGTTTGCCCTGGCAAAATTGGAAAGATCACTGAGGTCCTCTCGTGATTTGACCATCGAGGTGTGTTTTTCCAACTTTTCTACATGGTCGATCAATGAGTCAAGCTCCTTCAGCGTGGTGGGAGTCGACTGAAATTGAAATCTCCCTCTTGTCTGATCGTGCACTCCCGCTAAAATGATTTCAATGATCTCCGCGGGCTCGTGGGACTGTAGGATGATGCTGTATTTAGTAACATCTTCCACGAATTCTCTGAATGTTTCACGAGAATTTTGCGGACGGAAAATGTATTCGAGCTGAAAAGACATACGTGTTTTAAGGATGTAAGGCTGTCCAGTATTGTTTTAGAAACGAGCTGGAAGGTTAATTCGCTGCGATTTCTTGTTTCTCCTAGTAGGCGTTGGAGCAATTTAATGTGTTGCGTCGTGGCAATGCGTTCGAGGATCGGTACAAAATATTGTTCGGCTATCATGTTGACGTCGTAAAGAGCGCTTAAGAAACGCAGAATGCTGCTATTGTCGTGTTCTTTGAGTCGAGGAATGTACCGAAGTTTATCTTCGAAGAAATGAGGAATTCCTGCGAAAGGATGGGGCGTTATCGGCATTGAAAGCGACGGGTCAAGGAGCAAGCTCGATGCCGGTGTCGCTGCAGATTTGAGAGCTCCCGTATCTCTAATATTTAGAGACACGCGCTCGCCAGTACCTGAAGGAACCGACGAGAGTTCAACATGGGCGAGTCTCTGAGACAGCTGGTCATAGGCCGTGGTTAACTCCTCCGTTTGCTGCTTGAAAAAACTCGAATTATCAAGAGCCTCCTGTCTTAGTTGTGTCATCTGAGCCGCGAATTGTTGCTCAGATCCGGCAAACCTTTTCTCTAAAACTTTGACGTTCTCCGCCAATTGTTTTTGAGCTGTGGATAGTGAAGCCACCTCCTGGGCATTTTTGATTTCTGCTCTACAACCCTGACATTTCCACTGCGCTTTCCTCTGTCCTTCCTTAGTCCAGTTCTCTAGTGTGTAGCCGACACAAACGGCGTGAAAAAGTTTGTTACACACTGAACAAAGAGATGCTTCTTTCTGCTCCGAGATTTGTTTTTTACAGGCAGTACAAGTGTCCATTTTGTATGTATACAAAGAAAAATGCAAGAAGAAAACAAAAAGGTGTACGGTTTGTTCTGCTACCAGGTGCGACGTACCTTTTCTTGTCGTGCGTGCTGGTGATCGAAGGTGCGTTGCAACGGAAATAAGTTATTTGAATATCGGGCAAGTGAAACTAAAATATATTCGAACAACTTATAAAAAGAAAATAATCCAACTTGGGGAACGATAATAAATTAATCTTCTTCTGCCTGTTACTGAGAGCGATCGTAGATGTCGTCGAGGTCGGAGGAGACAGGAGCTATCAGTCCGGCTAGCGGCGCGCGAATGACGCTCCGGGCAAAAAGAGGTGGCGGGCTAGCCCGTCGTTGCGGCGTTAGGTGAGCCCAGCCCGTACCGAGCTCGCTTCTGCCCGTTATGGTTGTGCGTCCCGTCACAAGTCTCAGTGGATCTCCCCCTTCGATATGCATGCTGGGAACTCCGAATGGGATTCTGAGTAAGATAGTATTCCTTTATTGATAGTCACACTATCTTCTCCATTGTTTTCAACACAAAGGGCATGAGACTGATGGGGCGGTAGCCCTTAGCCAGGGCAGAGGAGCCACCCGGCTTTGGTATAAAGACCACCTTCACCTTCCTTCACATAGTGGGTATGTACCCAAGGACATAGCTCGCCCTGGAAAGCCTCACCAGTATCGAGCCCAGAGCCACCCTACCATGCTGCACCATGGCCGGGAAGATCCCATCCGCAGCTGGCGCCTTGTAAGGTTTAAATGAACCAATTGCCCATTTAACCTTATTAAGTGTGTATATTTCTCTGGAGGCAGCGGCTAGCAGCAGGTTCCTCGATCGCCCATGACAGGTACCTCCAACGGCGCTCAGCTGATGGTGGTGGCTATCTTCCCGCCACAGGCTATGAGACTCTGGGAAGTGAGCTGCCAGTAGCTCCTCCAAGGTCTCCTTGCTGCCCCTTGTGTATGTTTCCCCCTGCCTTTAGGAGAAATCCGATTTGCGGCCTCTCTTCTCTAGAGATGATCTTCTGTACCTTGGACATGGTAGACAAGTCTTTCATGCCCCCGCAGAAGTCTCTCCAGGATTTCCTTTTTGCCAGTCTAAGGGCTTTATTGTACGCTGTGAGGGAACCCCTATATGCTTCCCACTCACCCTGCTTTTTTGCTCTGATAAAGAGCCTCCTCGTTTCCTTCCGAAGCCTTTCCAGTTCCTTGTTCCACCAAGGAAACTCCCTATTGGATCTTCGGGTTTTCAACTCGCAGCTTTCTTCATACGCCTCTACCATAGCTGCGCAGATCTCTCCTGTCGCACTTTCCACACCTTCGACAGTTTGCATTTCACAGCTGTAGCTCTCCAAACTGGAGGCCAACACACTGCTGTACAGAACCCAATCCGTGTTCTTGGGGTTCCAATAGGTCTCTGTCACACTATTAGGGAACCGCAGCCTGATCCTCACCATCCGGTGGTCAGACATTGAGGTTTCCCCAGAGACATGGGAAGGACACTGGCATAGAAGGTACTTGAGACCGTAATGTCCAGCACCTCCCTCCGCCTGCTCGTAACAAAAGTTGGCGTGCTCCCCCTATTAACCACCACCATTTCATTGCATAGTAAGTAGTCAAGAAAGGTCTCACCTCTTTCATTTCTGTCTGTGCTGCCCCATGCAATGTTCGCAGCCGACAATCAACTGAAGGCCTTCCCTTCTGCAGTAATGGATTAGCTGCTGCATCATCAGCGGGGGGACCTCAGCGTCATCGCTTGGGAAGTAGGCTGATGTCACTACTGTCCTCGCCCTGAGTCCATTACTGTCTTGAGCTTCCAGCATTACCGCCACCAAATCCCTGTTACAGAACTCGGGAATTTTTAGAATATGCAAGTTGTGTCTTACCAAAACAGCCGCCCTAGGACGACCTTCTGTGCCACAGTAGACCTACTTACCCGTACTAGCAGGTATCCCTTTTACGTCCCTGCTGTCCGCACAAGGCTCCTGCAGTAGAGCCACATCACAGCCCCCCCAGACAAAGCTCCTGCACATCACTGCCGTTGCTGCTTTGGCCGTGTGCAGGTTGATATGGAGGAAGCCAATGTGATCCACGCTCATCGTTGCCCAGGTCGACCCCCCAACCCCCGTGGAACCTTATGTCCCTGCGAAGCGCCCGGGGGGCGAGCCGGAGAGACTTGCCTGCAGTCTCTCTGCAGTTTGGGCCGGAAGGACCTTGAAGTCCTCCCTGCCCTCCCTGCCAATTCTGGACCCGCCAGCCCCCCGCCCCACCCGCAGCCACTGCCGAAGCCATAGGCACAGGAGGGGGAGGAGGGACCACCAGCACCGCTGTTTTCAGGAGTCACCACCACCCCCACCGAGGCGCCCGGGGCAGGGGCCCCAGCCAGGACTGCGCAGCGGGACCCTAGGTCGCCGCCACGACCAGCCCCACCACCCGACACCCCCGCAGCAGCCCTCTGCCTCTTCCACCATCTTCAGGGGCACTTCAAGAAGGGACACTCGAGGCAAGTACCTCTCTAGAGCCCTGCTTTCTCACTCTGATGCTGCCTTGCCTCAGCTTTATGAAGACTGCTGGCTCAGCCTCCAAAGCCTGGTCAGATTGTTCATCTATCGGCAGGCCCAAAAGTACCGCTGATTCTTTATGGTGTGCAGAGTCTTCTGTTTTGCTTCGCCAGAAAACCCATGATCCTCGCATCCGGCTCCTCCTCACACCCTTGAAGGTACGTCACGGCCCACCTTGGTCTTGGAAGGTCCCCATCCTCACAGACCTTCAGTCTGGCCCCCTCCCAGGGCTGTGCGGTGGCAAAATGCTCCCTCAGCCATGCTGCCATTGCAGGTCACTGCGTACCACCCCCTCCTACACATGGTACCAGTGAACCCTGGCTCCGGCCCGCATCCTTGTCGAGAGCGAACACTGGAGTTGCGGGCCCCTCAGGATTGGCGCAGACCACGGCACAGAGGCCAAGCCTCATCACCAATCCCCCTCGTCGCAGGACTACTCAACGGGAGCCTTCAGACAGGGGCAACGAGGAGCAAGGCTCCAGCGCTCCGGCCTCTGCCACTGTGCAACCTCCCCGGCGCCCCGCCGAAGGCCAAAGACCGGAGGCGGGGTCGTCCGGGTGGGGAAGCGCGGGCAGGGGTGGGGGGCGGCACTCTCCGACGACTCGTCAACAGCAGTGGGGAGGTCGCTCTTCTTACAACAGGCCGTCGAGGCCTGGTAAGAAGGGTGGCCGGAGGGGTCGATGACCCCAGGGTCGATGACCAGGGGTCGATAGCCCACGCTCCGCCTCCTCCAGGTCAACCTGCATCGTTCCCAGGCAGCCACGGCCGTTCTCAGCAGGAACTTTGATAGGAGGAGGTGTGATGCAGCCCTCGTCCAGGAACCCTGGGCCTGGGATAAGACGATCCGTGGCCTGCCAACACAGTCAGGTAAGGTAGTGTACGATAAAAGTAATGATCGATGCCATGCGGCAATTGTGATTAATCGAAATGTAAATTACACTGTCATGCCTAACTTTATCTCTAGAGATGTTGCAGCTATAATGGTAAGGGAGAACTCGCCAGAGGGAGTGGTCAAGACGGTGTTGGCATCTGCCTATTTCCCCCATGATGCGAACTCCCCACCGGAAGAGGTCCGAAGATTGGTAAGTTATTGCAAAAATCACCAACTTCAACTCATAATTGGCTGTGACGCAAACGCTCATAACGTTGTGTGGGGGAGCACGAACACTAATTTAAGAGGAGAGTGCCTCCTGGACTATCTTGCAGGGCAAGAACTGGAGATTCTTAATAGGGGAAGCGCCCCCACTTTCGTAACAAGGATAAGGGAAGAGGTACTTGACCACACCATCTCCAATCGTTTCATAGCCAGCAGAATACAAGGCTGGCAGGTGCTGGACGAGCCATCACTATCAGATCATAGGATCATCTTGTTCGGCCTGGGTTTTGGCACGCAGGTACTTGAAACCTATCGCATACCCAAGAATACAGACTGGCCACTTTACCAAACCCAACTCCACACAGAGCTGGGAGGTATGGACAGGGAGATCCACACGGTGGAAGAACTGGACACTATGGCCAGTTTTATGCAAGGGGCGATCATTCGCTCCTACGAAGACAACTGCCCTTCCCGTGCCCGCAGGACCAATAGTGAGGCCCGCTGGTGGAGTGAGGAGCTGGGGAAGCTAAGGTCTTCAACGAGGAGGCTCTTCAACAGGTCCAAAAGAACAGGGGATTGGGAGGCCTACCGACAATCCCTTACAAGTTACAGCAAAGCCATCAGAAGAGCAAAGAGGAAGTCCTGGAGGGACTTCTGCAGCGGTGTAGCAAGTGTCTCTGAAGCCTCCAGGCTGCAGAGAGCTCTCTCCATGGACAAACCTCAGGAACTAGGCCTCATAAGAAGGACGGACGGAACTTTCACGGAAGATGCCAGGGGGACCCTGGAGGTGTTGGTTAATACCCACTTTCCAGGGTGTACCCTTGTTGAGGAAGGGGCTTTTGCCTCACCCCGGGAGCCAGGCAGGGAACGTCCGCACCCGCCTAGGCTCCTAGGGTATGCGAACCGCATCTTCTCCCCTGAAAGGGTTAAATGGGCAATAAATACCTTCAAACCCTACAAGTCCCCCGGGGGGGGGGGGGGGGACGGGGTCTTCCCGGCCTTGCTTCAGCGGGGCCTGGGGACCCTTCTACCCCTCCTGGTGAGAACTTTCAGAGCCAGCTTTCTGCTGGCCAATGTGCCCTACTCATGGAGAAGGACCAGGCTTGTGTTTCTGCCTAAGGCAGGCAGTGACTCCTCGACTGCAAAATCACAGAGACCCATAAGCCTCTCCTCTTTTCTCCTGAAGGCAATGGAAAAGATCATAGATCTGGTCTTCAAGGACACGCTTGAGACCGTACCCCTCTCGAAGGCACAGCACGGCTACCTGAGGGGCAGGTCGGCTGAGACTGCGCTCATGGAGCTGGTCTCACTGATCGATGAGGCTCTTCAGACGAGAGAGGTGGCGTTGTGCTGCTTCATGGACGTGGGGGGTACTTTCGATAACACCTCCTTCAGCTCCATAGAGGCAAGAGCAGCGCAAAGGGGTATAGAACCCCAGGTCGTGAAATGGACTATGTCCATGCTAAGGTGTAGGGAAATCACGGCCAGTTTAGGGGAAGACAGCGTCACAGTGGTTCCCACAAGAGGCTGCCCTCAAGGGTGGTACTTTCTCCCCTCCTGTGGCTACTTGTGGCCGACGAGCTGCTGGAAACACTGCAGCTTGAAGGCTACGATGTGGTCGCATATGCGGATGACCTTGCAGTTCTGGTAAGAGGCAAATTTGCCTCCACAGTGTCTGAAAGGATGCAAGGAGCTATAGATATCATCCAAGGATGGTGTGATAAGGAGGGATTGCATATAAACCCAACCAAGACCACCATGGTTTCATTCACCAAGCGAAGAAACCTAAATATAGTATCACCCACCATGCAAGGAGCAAGGCTCCATATAAGTACAGAGGTGAAATACCTCGGGGTGATACTGGATAAGCAGCTCACTTGGAATTCACATGTGAGATATGCGCTGCACAAGGCAACTGCAGCCCTGTGGGCATGCAGGAGGCTGTGCAGCAAATGATGGGGCATTACTCCAAAAATGATGGAGTGGCTCTATAAGGGGATAATAAGACCCCGCGTCACCTACGCCTCCACAGTGTAGTGGAAGGTAACATGCCGGCTAGCAGCTCAAGGGAAACTCCAAAAACTGCAGCGACAGGCATGTCTAGCTATCGCAGGGGCAATGAATACGTGCCCTACTGCTGCAATGGAAGTTCTTTTAGACATCTCACCTCTTCATATACATGTTCAGAGGACTGCTTACCTGGGAGCAGTAAGGCTTTTGCTGACAGGGAACATCTCCACCAGGGTTAAGGCAAGCCTCCAAAGAACAACTAGACAGTTCAAACTGGAAGAGGCTGTGGTCCTTGCTACCGACGTTATGTCAGAGCGAAAGAGCTTTCGGCTGCCATTCAGGGTAAATATCCACTCGCGGGAACGATGGGAGCAGGAGACGATCCGGACCAAGGTGGGTGCCCTGCGGTGGTATACCGATGGTTCAGTCATGGGAGGCAGAGCTGGACTGGGCATTGTTGGGCCTAACTACAGTCTGGCTAAGCCGCTGGGAGAGTACGCCACGATATTCCAAGCTGAAATCCTAGCTATAAAGATCTGCGCGGAAGAGATCCTGTCTAAGGGACTCAAGGGCAAGCAGATCTACATATTCTCGGACAGCCAGGCCGCATTAAAGGCCATCGCGGCCTATAGTTTTAGGTCCAGGCTGGCATGGGAATGCCTTCATGCACTCAAGCAGCTCGGCGCCCACAATAGGCTTTCCCTCATCTGGGTGCCGGCTCACAAGGGGCATGAGGGCAATGAAAAGGCTGACCACCTTGCGAAGAAGGGCACAGAAGCCCTACCCATTGGGCCTGAACCTCACGTAGGTATGACCAAAAGTCACCTGAACCGTTCGGTGGCTCAATGGGAGACACAGGAAAATAGCGCCCATTGGCATCGCCAGCCACGACTTAGACAATCAAAAAGGCTTGTTACGCCTTCTGGTCAAAGGGCAAAGGCGATGCTGACACTCTCTAGGAGGGACTTGAGGGTCTTGATTAGCTTCCTCACCGGACACTGCCCACTCAGGTATCACCTCAACAAGATGGGCATCTCAGAGGCGGTGGAATGCAGACTCTGTGGTGAGGAGGACGAGACGGCAGAGCACATCCTATGTGAGTGCCCTGCCTTAGCAGCGAAACGCTTTGGATTCTTTGCCCAGGGGATTATTGAGCCCCACATCATAGCAGAAGCTGCGGTGAAGGACATACTCGGCTTCATAAAGGGGGTGGGTATGTACGACGCCTTTTACTAAGGAAGGGCTAGAGTCACAATAGGCCCACACGTGGCCGCAGTGACAAAGGGACTTGTCCCGATGCCCTCGGGAGAGAAAAAAAACCAAAAAAAAAAGTTGCTTATTTAAACACTAACGAGTTCTTGAAGTAGTAGTTGTATAGATTGCAGTGCATGTTGCGAGAGAAAGGCTATCCCATAAGAACTTGACTGAGCGATTCCCCTCCCGTTCTGCATAAAATGAACATAGGGACCAACAGATCTACTGCTGAAACTCAAAAGCCAAAAATGACAGAGCACAACCTATTTTATCTACCCCATAATATACACCATTTCTTTCATAATTTCTGTATTCACAAAAGCGGCATTTGAGGAATATATTTTTGTGTCATCAGTCGCATAAGGTCAGACGATGACGTACGAGAAAAGTTGTAATTGTGAAGGACTAGGTGGCTGATGATGTCATCGGTGTGTGAGGAGTGTGAGGAGTGTGGCAGTGGGAAGTGCGAGTTGCTGGGAAAGGGGGTTTAGGCACAAAGGAGGTAGAGGAGTTGGAGGAGAAGGAACAGGAACATTATTCTCTCGAGTTTATTGCTTCTTGCAGACATTTCATCTCCTTGTGTTTACTCGTTCACGGTGCGACGCCTCAATGCACCTTACCTTTCTTTCATATCCTCCTTCAACAAACAGCCTTCTTTTCCTTTCCACTCTCTTCAACACGGGCCTTCTTCACCTAATAATACCCTCCTCTGCTGTTCCCACCTGACGGACCGTGTTGCCGTTTAACTTATCTCGCCTCCGTTTCAGACGCCAAAGCTTTTGATTTTGTTTGCTACTTGTCCTCTATCTGCATCAACGCTTTTTATTGAGGTGTTCCGCTTTGTCGACTAAATTGCGAAATTCATTCCACCCGCAACCGCGTAGTTTTCCTCTGTGAGGGAAATACTTTTGATTCATTTGGCAGTAAAACGGCACAATCGTTTCTGACGTTCATGTCGCCTCGCCTCTAGAAGTTTTTTTCGAATTCGAGCTTCTTCATTTCACCTGTTCATGTTTGATAGGGCGCATTTGAATTTACATTGTGACATTCTTTACGAGAACTAATTAAAGTGAGCAACATATAGCAATGCAGCAGATTCAAGAGTATTCTCTTACCCATAATCTTCACCATTTACAAACTAAGCCCTCGACAAAATGCGTAAGGAAAGCGTTGTAGTAATACGCTCTGCGTCGCTCCAAGGTTAAACTTTAGACCCAAAATTTTGAGCAGTAGGGTGTGAGTCACGGCTGTGACGTCTATGCGCGACGAACTTACCGGTCACCTCATTCACGGGGTCATTGGCACCAACCAAATTGTACTTGGCGAGCGGGTCTATGTACACCTCGCCTGGCCAGTCAACGGTCGGTGATCCAATCTGGCGTTCGTGTCGCCACGAACTATGCAGGGTCGTCCATATAGTCCTACTAGAGTACGTCCGAGTGATTGAAGGCTGTCAGTTAGTATTGCCTGTAAAATGACATAACAACCAACTCAAAACCGACTCAAATAAGCACGGCGGCGAATCAAGAAGTATTGCAACCATCCGACAAAGAAACGTAATGTGATGCGATTGTATCGTTAATGAAAAACTTTAACTCTACAGGATTCGAGGAGGAAACAATGAAACTACTAATACAAGATAAATTGGAAGAGCTGTTGGGTAGAAGGTATCAATCACTATTCTGACCCATTTTCAAACAGGATAAGTTCGTACTAAGTATCTAGCTATTAAAATGATTAATAACGAACGAAACGAACACACACTGCGTATACTACAATGGAATGCGCGTTCCCTTGTTGCGAATAAAGCTAGTTTCGAACATTGCTCACATTAAAAAAAAAGAAGCTATTGCAGCCGTTTCAGAAACATGGTTTAAAGAAAATCATATATTTACATTCCGAGGCTATTGTTTATTATCACGCCCGAGGCGGGGCGGAAAGGCAGGAGTTGCCTAATTAATTCGAAATGGTATAGAATATGAGACGTTAGACTCCTTGCCGGACATAACAGATTGTATGACCGTAGCAGGTACTGTGGTGCTGAAAGATACGAAATTGACAATAGTTTCTGTTTATAATCAAAATATGTCCGCAAGTGTTGATTGGTATCGATTTTTCAGATCAATACCGCAGCCCTGTATTATAACAGGTGATTGGAATTGTCACCATACTTCAGTTGGAAGCTCATACACTGATGCAATTGGTAATTCGATTTTTAGGGCGACGGATTCAAGTGGCCTCAGTTACCTGAATGATGGCTCTCCAACACTCATTCCCTCATCTGTACAACGTGTTATTTCGGCTGTTGATATATCCTTTTGCTCGGCAGGTCTTTCACACGGTTTGAACTGGGAACTTCTGGAAGACTCATTGGGTTCCGACCATATACCTGCTTTGATTACAACAACCCTGGAGTATCAATTTTCAAATGTGAAAAATTCTAGAAAATGGAAAATTGGATCAGCAGATTGGGACAGATATGCTGAGGTACTTCAGACACTCCTGGAATCAATACCGGAAAACACAGGTTTGGTAACGTACGGCGATTTTACTAGTTGGATTAATGGGGCCTGTACACAGTCGATACCTTGTTATTCCAATCGAAATATGCCAAAATCGCATAGCCCATGGTGGAATGATGCTTGTAGTCAAGCTGTTGCAGAAAGAAAGCGGGCTTTCAGGGATTACAAAAATAACCCTAATTTCGACAAATTCCAGGAAGCGAAAAGGCAAGCCGCGGTGGCGAAACGTGTAATCAGGAAAATTAAGCGTGACTCGTGGAAACAATTTTGCAACACATTGTCCGAGTCAACTCCAATAAAGGAAGTGTGGAACAACATTCGTAAATTAAAGAATGCGAGCTCAAACACAGGAAATATCATACCCGAAGGAGAATGGATAGAGAATTTTTTGCTTTCCCTAACTCCAGACTACGCTTGTGAAAATCCTGATCTATTAGCGAATGTGGCCTCTTCAACTCATTTTCTAGAACAGTCCTTTACGATGTTAGAATTGGAAAATGCAATAGGAGGTGGATCGGATACGTCGCCTGGTTACGATCAGATTCATAATAGCTTTCTAAAGAAAATGCCTTATGTAGGAGTACCCCCACTCCCCCTCCCATTAAAATTCTAGAGCGTTTGGATGACGTCACTTTTTAAAAAAGGTTCCTTCCCTGGGATCGAACGCAGCACCTCACGTTCTATAGTTGAGCTCTACACCAACTGAGCCATGAAGGAAACGTAGTAGACTAACGTAAACTTGTGGTATAAGAGGAACAGACGCGACATCCTCCTTGTGGGACGCTAGAGTGGTCACACGATCGTTCAAGGGCATGACTCATCAGCAGCTGCCTCTGACTACTGCGTAGTATTCTCGGAAATGTTTAATAGCTGAGCAGTTTCAAAATATTATGCAATAGCATGACGTGTTCATGTGATTGTACAGCCCCAGGCGTTCTATTCTCGGAATTTGATATTGATGCATAAATTATCTCTAAAGGTGTTTCGACTTGTCTATTGCGCAGTTGAATTGGAATTTATCGCCTCTAAAATTTTGTCACGCATTCAAAAATATAAATGCGCATGCGTGAGGAGCATGATATAAGCAGCATTCGCCAGCATAGGAGCACAGTCATACAATGGCAAATATTTGTCGATAGATTCAACTCTGCTTCCTGCAAGTACAATAAAACGTTAAAGTTGGAGCAATTGAAAGATAAGACCTACTATCCGGTTAGAAAGCTGAAAATTGTTCATACGCAGATAGTCTCGTTGCCATGCTACGAGACCTACTACCGAAACGCTACGTTAAAATTTTCGATCCGAGCCAACCTATTCCAGACAACTTGGAACTCTTGCGTGGACAACGTATTGGAACTACTTTCGATCTTAAAATAATCGAGGTAAGTAAAAAAAAAAGAAACAATTTAATCGTCAAAATTATTCATTTATTTGTCGTACATTATTTGGAATATTATTCATTCCCAGTAACTTTAGTATAAGTGTGCCAGCTAAACGGTTCAAACGAGGCTACTTCAGAGGTTAATGAGACTATCATTTGATTCAAAGCCGAGTCAAAATACTTTAAAGTACACTTACCGATTCGAACACCTTTTCGTAATGGTAAAAGGTATAGTGTAAATGAGGACAAGAAATCAAAATAACACTTGTACTCGTAACAGCAAGATCAGTTGCACACGACGCAATACCAAACCCAAGCGAAGCGAGAACAGGAATGAATGGCGGACGAGGCGAAGCCGAGACACAGAGTCACCAGAAAGGGAACTAAATCCACCTGAATATTTGGTAATTGGATGGTAGGGTGCACCACACATTCCTTATGCGAGTCAAGATGTGCATAAGGGCTATTTCCCTAACCACCGCAATAAACAAACATCCAGGGTCAATAATTCGACTGAGGAAATAGTACTCCAATGCAAAAGAGCCAGCAGGCCCGAAGTACTAGTCGCTCAGATCGACTTTTCATGGGACCAGCAGCCCTAATGGTTCTCAAAATTCGGACTATGTCTCACTTTGGGGACTTTATTCCGACACGCCCTCCTCCACAAAGTTGGCATACTAGGGCCACTGTCAAGGTACAACTGTTATAGTACAATGCAAATTCACAAGTTTGCGTGTCAAGAGAGGCAGATTCCATATCAGCTGTACAGGTATCAAAACCAATGGCATCGGATTCAAGACTAACGTGAGGGCAGGTCAGAACAAAGACAACCAAAAATGAAGGCATAATTCAATTAGATATTTTTTTGAAAAAGAAATCCAAAAGTAGATATCTGCGATTGCTGGAGGATCAACGATCGAGTAACTTCATGAAGTCTGAAGAGCGTCGAACCCGAAGCTAGGTAGAAGTCCTAAGAGGTTCACTGTGATGTTGTTTCTTAAGGTGTAGAAGAGTTAGTTCCAGGGCTCCTCTTCGCCTGTGAGAAAGAAAAAACAAAAAAAAAAAACAAAACAAATTACAACACAGCATTAAAATCGTTAACAACATGTCTCGGCAGCCAACAAATTTTTCAAGTGACAGTGCCTTTGTAAAGCAATCGGCAATCTGCTCATTTGTCGAAATCCATTCAAGTGGCAGATTCTTGTCTTTGTACATTTCATGTACATAATGCATACATAGTTTGACCACATGTTTCAAGGTGCGTGAGTCATTTGTCATTGCTGTTATAGGATGGATTCGGGTTGTGCAACTGCAATTGCTGGAGCACAGTCGCATTTCAATGTAGGGAGCATGTCAATACCAGTAAGGAATTTACTCAGAGTTCTAATGTTTGTAAGTTCCTTGCATGCCTCAGACATTGCAACGTACTCCGCCTCACAAGTTGAAAGAGCTACATGGCTTTGTTTCTTAGATTTCCATGTAATCAAATCTCCAAAGCTCTTGACCACATATCCAGTGGTGGAGTGACCATTTTTAGCACTCGTGCCAAGAGATGAGTCTGAAAATGCAAGTAAGTTCTCAGTTTTTCCTGTGAACATAATTCCGAGATCCATTGTGCCCTTGAGGTATTTCAAAATCTTTAGGACACATTTCCAATCAGACCAAGTATAACCCACTTGTTTCCTACTCATAAAATTAACTGCAAAAGAGATATCCGGCCGAGTTCCATTTTGAATATACAAGAGAGTCCCTATCACTTCTCGATAAGGGACATCCGGAGATAATTCAGAGTCCTCAGTTAATTTCATTTGGGCGTTCAAGGTACAAGTATTAGGAGACATAGGTATCTGGCTAACCCCTTCCTCAGAAGTGAGAAATTTATCCAATAGACTCTTTACTTGGGTTTTCTGATGTATAAAAAGAGTCTTATCAGACATATTTCTCACAATCTCAAAACCAAGGAATTTTTTGGGGGATCCCAGATTCTTAATTTTTATTTCTTTAGTCAAGTTCTGAATGACTTCCAACACTTTATCATTGTCATTTCCTGCTAATAGACAATCATCCACATAAATGATGATTAAAACATATTTGGCATCCATTTGCCATTTAAAGATACAAGTCTGAAATGGGTATACTTCAAAACCTAATCCTGTCAGAATACTGCTGAACCTTTTATACCATAAATTTGGCGATACCTTTAGACCATAAAGAGATCTCTTGAGGGAGCACACATGGGTATCTTTCAATACAGTGCCTGATTGGCAAGCATCTCAAGACCCTCTGGTACGTACATATAAACAGGTTTTTCAAGAAATCCATGCAAGAAAGCAGTTGTAACATCCAGCTGATATAGATGCAAGCCAAGTTTGTTTACCACAGACAAAAAAACACGAACATCAGCAAGACGTGCCACAGGCGCATAGATCTCTGAAATTGAATAATCGTTTACATCAGCAAAACCCTTAATGACAAGGCGACTTTTGTATCAGTATGCCCCATCTGCCTCCAATTTTCTTTTATGTACCCACCCTGACTTGATAATTTTGGTCCTTGGGGGCAGGCTATTCCTAGGTACAAGTTCCCAAGTCCCCATCTCTTCAAGAGATTCAAGCTCGCTGCGAATAGCCTCCTCCCACAAGTCTTTATCAGGAGACAGCATGGCCTCCTGGTAAGAAGAAGGCTCCAGATACTCGCCTTGACCAGTACTTTGAAGAGCTGTAGGGTCCCTAGGGTTGTCACTAAGTGAGTCAATCAGGTCGGCATTGTCACCCAAATCAAGTGCATCAGCTAACGGTTTTGGATAATCCTTGATCCTGTCCCCGTACACTATGGTCTCAATGCATTTCACATTGCACGAGTTCACGAGGGTTTTGTGTTGTTCAGAAAATATTACATACCCCGTTTCATTACACTCAAGCAAGTAACCCTTCTTAGCATTAGGAGCAAATTTGGACTTAGTAGTAACATCCACATAGTGTACAAGGCATCCAAAACGTTTCAGAAATTTCAAATTCGGTGAGGACCCCCTAACCTTTTCGAAAGGACTAACAAACATATCCTGTTGTAAACAAAGACCACATAATTCAAGGCATGGCCCCATAACGAATAAGGCATTTTAGCCGAATGCAAATTCACCCTGATCTTATGTTTCAGTTCCTGATTTACTCTTTCAGCACATCCATTCTGTTCAGGAGTATGAGGTTGACTTGGATCCCAGGCAATACCCTCATCGTGCAATCGTGCATCACCCTCTTCATGTCTGTGGTCTGGTATTCTAATCCTCGGTCAGACCTGATTCTAAAGACATTTTTCCGAGTGAAGGTGATTGATTCAATTTCCTGAAGGCATTTCCTGAGCGCCAAATGAACCTCTCTCTTGTTTTTCAACGTGTATGCAAACAAATAACGTGAGTAGTCACAAACAAAAATCACAATATAGGAATCTCCTGTTCTAAAGTTATTCGGACTAATAGGACCCATTAAATCAGAATGCAAGATTGCAAATGGTTTATCAGCCCGACGTCTAACCTGAGTATGAGATTTTCTAATTGTGTTTGCCTGATGACAATCCTCACAGTTTAAAATATCTTTTGTGAAATTGACATGTTCGAGTTCAGGTAGTACTTTCTTGGCCTTTTCAAGGTACTGCATGGAGGCATGATTCAAACGCAAATGCCACAGAATGCCTGAACTCTGTGGTGAACTATAAGCTTGATTCAAATTATCAGTATCAAATTTTGCAAGTTTGAGGTCCAAGGTGTCTAGTTTGGGATCAAGCCTATCTGCTGTCAAGTCCTTCTCAGGTTTCCTCCCTCCCAGACTTGCAAGATCCACATCAAGTCTCAGCCTCTCTCCCTCCCACCTGATCACCGCTCGAAAGGCACCCTGTCGAGTTAGTGGAGCTACAAGGCTGATCCTGAGGAGTTGCAAAAGCTGAGCCAACCTTACATTTTTTTGAAGCAAGAGTACTGAACTGAGTATCTTTCCTTTTAGTGGGAGGAGAGTAAATGGGCAGATCAATCCACCAGAGATTATCTTTAAAATAACCATTTTTGATAATCTTCCCTGATGAAGCTTGAATGAAATCAACCTTGTCTTCCGAAAATAAAACATTAATACCAGACTGAGCCGCCTTACGAACAGAGAACAGGTGAGAAGATGGACCTGGCGTATAAAGAACGTTATGCAAAGTGGACTGCTGTCCGTTATTCAAGAAATGCAAATCTCCACAATAATTCACAGATAAATCAGCAAGGTCATCGTTGTTTGCACACTTAAAAATACGGGGATGAGGCAGAGATTTGAAATTGGACAAGATATCTCTTGACGCTGTCATATGCTCCGTACATCCCGAGTCAACAATTGCAACAAAAGAATTCTTACTTTCTGAAATGTGGTAAAGTTTTCCCTGCCCTTGCCGCTCAGTGACGAAGTTTAGCAAACCCACATGCCGCTCCTCTTCAGCTCCCATCGTCACCCAGACATCAGTATCATCGTCTCCTGAGATGGAACCGACGATGGAAAATGCAGAATCTGGGTTACCCATGAACTCCTGTGCAAGTTTCTTCGCATGACCCAGGGGTACTTTAAAAAGCCGGGGCTTTTTGGGACCAGAGGACACGTGAGGCCGATTCATGTCTAAGGAGGAGTTCCTGGGAGGAGGATCTGAAACTCTAGCAGAGGGATTTGTAACACGAAAAGAAACAGACAGGGGATTAGGGCAATCATCGGCAACATGTTTGTTTGAGAGACCACATTTAAAGCAAATCATATTTGCCCTGAAGCAAACATCCCGAGTGTGAGTATTCTTTTTACAGTATGTGCATATTAGCTTTTTTGTCTGTTTCAAGATTGGAGCAGATGAAGAAGCTCCTGAGGCAAGAGCTGAGAATTTCCGGACAGTCCTGCCAGTAAATTTGCTATAATTTTTACCGGCTGGCCTGCCAGGGATCCTACCTCTACTGACGTTTTTATTCCCACCTCGACCCCAGGAGGAAGCTATCCTCGATCGAATGAGGCTAAAGCTGGACCCCCCACTCAACGACTGATCTCCTCGTAGCTGCTCCTCGAGGAGCATGTCACGAAGCTCAGCCAGGGAGAACTTAGAACCATGTAGCTCTGCCTTCTGGTACGTGACAGTCCCCTCGATTGACAACTCGAAAATGGTCTTGATGTAGTCAGGGGTCAGCATATTCGGATGCAAGGAGGTTAGCTTCTTCCGCAGCTCATCAAATCGGCCCAGAAACTCAATGGCCTTCTCATGTGCTGGGTCGAAACGTATTGAGTTAAACTCACTAATCAAACGTCGAAGCTGAAATGTGGAGGAAGGATCACATGTGCTTTGGAGCTTATTCATGATCTCCTTCGGATCTGTGATATCTTGCACCAGATCCTGGAAGTATGGTGACAAGGATTCAAGTATAAAATACTGGACCTTTCTTCCAGCTACCACATGATCATGCTGAGAGAAAGCAGCAGGGGCAGATTCGCTTGAATCAAGAAGGAAAATACATTCCTGAGCTTCAATCTGCCCGACCACACTCCTTTTCCAATATTTGAACTGGTCCTCCTTATCCAGTTTATTGTCCAAAGGACGAAAACGGATAACGTCTATCTTGCGCGTCCTGTATGTCTCATCTGTAGCTTCTTTTGGAAAGGACCATCCAGGACGCTCAAGATGAGTCAAGTGACGCATGGGAGAACCAGAGGGTGGGTCCCTTTGAGAGGCTGCTGGTCCAGTAGTGCATGGTGAGGGATCAACCTCCATAACTGATTCAAAATGATTGCCCACGGCACCATCCCCATTGCCAGGGGCAAGAGACAAATTTGAGACAAGAGGCACAGAGAGGTCACGATCGTGAGCAAGAGTCAAAGGAGCAGATTGTTCAAGTGAGGCTGATTCATGAGCTTGGACCACATTATTATGCTGGGACAGTTCTATATACTTGCGGTCCAAATCAGATATCTTATTACTTAGTTGTCCAAGGCTTACCTCCATCTGCTGTTTCAAACCTTCGAGATACCTTACTAAGACCTCGTCAGATGATCTGGCTGCTGTAGCCCTGAGAACTTCAGCATCAGAGGCCTGTGGAGTCGGTGACCTGAGCAGTTGGCTCTCCGGATCATTTAAGTGGAGAGCGACCAGGTACTGCAGATCCGTTTTGAGATACCTCGTCCGAGAAGTCCAATTCAGATTCAGAATTCATGGTTTTTAATGCCTGAAAAAAGTGCAAATTAGTTTCTGTTTCAAAAGGACCCCATGGATGAAAGATTATATACAGAGTGGAAACGAGACTTCATGTCCCAGTTGTATGCCGGCCGGCGTAAATGCAAGCAAGTACTGCAGAAATCTGTAACATCCACTGGTTATTATTGAACAGATATATGTGTATCACAACACAAGGTACGTGATAGCCTCAAATACTTGCCCTCTGAATATCAACAGTCAAATATTTCAAGTAAAGGTTCTGAAGATTAAATACAAAAACGTTTTGGCGTGCACACTAGAAAGGCTGACATCCGATTTGCGTTTTGTCCCGACTAATTATCACAGTCTCTCGTTCGGCCAGTATGATAGTGAAAAAGATGAAACATTTTCGAACTTCAATTTAAAATTTTAAGACACCAACAAGATTAAAGCAATAGGGTTATGTCCGCCAGAAGGAAAATTATTAAAGTTTACGTATCTGTTACGGAGACTAAAAACTATCCCACTACCCGCACAAAATTACAAAAAAGAACTTGATACTATCAATACCATCGCAGAAAATAACGGTTACTCCAAAAAAACAATAAACAAATTATTAAGACAATACGAATCCAAAACACACGACTGAAAAACACAGAATACACAGACCTTAACAAGACGCTGCACATTCACGTACACAGGACCAAAAACATACGGAATAACTAACATCCTCCGAAAGGAAGGTATATAAATCGCATTACGTACGGACAACACACTTAGAACCAAACTAACTACAAAGACTGAAAAGACAGACCCACTCGACCAAAGTGGGGTATATAAAATAACTTGTACTTGTACAAACGCATACATAGGACAGACAGGACGAGAAATACGGACCAGATACTCAGAACACATTAAATCTCTTAATAGGAACAAAGACGATTCAAACTTTGCTAACCATCTCAAAACAACTGGACATGAACCTACCAAAATACAGGACTGTACCACCTTACTACACAAACAATAAAAAGGACGAAAACTGAACATATTAGAAAACATGGAAATTTACAAACAAAAAAACTTCAATGGACAGATCATAAATGAACAAATCAACACAAAATGCGACACCATATTCACACCACTCAAAACATTACACAAACGAAAACAACCAACTGACGGATTTACAGACCACCCTACAGAAAAAAGACGGAAATTCCACAATTGACAGATCATTCAAGACGTTCCATTCACCTTAGGGGTTTTCCCTGAGGTACATGACCTCCTCTCCCCGACCCAACCATCACCCCGTTTTACCTTCCTTTCATATATAAAGACCACGACCAACTGACTGACTCCAGTACTGACTTAACGGCCAGACGATGATGTCTTTACATCGAAAGCGCTTGCCACCAGCAACACACCAGCCAGAGGAGACGGACTCACCTAACAGATACCAACAAGATTCATAAGTGGGTAATTGATAGTTATTCATTTTGTTCAAGAAGGTACTCAAAACTTTATTTTACATAGCAAGACGAAATATGATTATATTTCTCACTGTGCCGCTTCTGCTGGAATCAAAACCTGAGCCTAGGAGTTTGGCCTAAGAACGTGTTATCTCTAAAAGAGCACGACTGGATGCCATCGTCCTGCAAGGTCAGCAGAACGGACTTGGCAGGAACGAGTCCCAAATTGATTTTAAACACAAGGCCGATTATGAATTCTTGGTAGGGCACTCCTCTACAGTGACTATATTTTCGTTCGTCGTTTTCCTGCGCCTAACCATTTATAAATGGTCGAGTCAAATGATTCTCAGGCCTTTTAACCTCCGAGGACCAAGGCCTAATGCAAATGTCCTCTGTTCAGACACGGCCCATTTGATTCTGGTGTAAAATAAATCCGATTATCCACGTCGGCACTCAGAACCGGGTACCCTGAAAACGCCGAGTAGGATACAAATTGTGCACTATCGGTTTGCGGTCAATTAATACAAGTTAATTAAGTGTGCACACCAAAACCGATCTTTACTCGACTCGGGCTAACGACCAACAAGCGTTATCGCGTGTCTGGGCACCCATGGATTTTGTTGGGATCAAAATCGCATGAGCTGTACCTAGGGTACTGGAGACAGGAAAACTTCAAATACGACGAACCTGTACGGCTCCAGAAAGCAAAAGGGTCGTGGTTGGCCATTCTCCACAATTCAAAACCCTGTACAGAGTCACTGTCAGATTCCCTAACAAAGAGGACACAAAAAAAAAAACTTCCCCAACTGGACAGAAAACTAATCCGACGATGATCTCCGGTGACATTGAATCGAGTCTAACCAAGGGAATCAGACATACAAAATTTCGAAAATCGGCGAAAAACTTCAGCGGCCATCTTGTCTTGTTGTTGAGTTGTGCGTCATTTTCTAACAGGGAGGGGAAAAGGAGAGCCCTACAACAAGAATCGGCAAAATCGGGCGACTGCGAAATGTAATTGGGCTTTTACCGGGATACGGATGTTATTCCAAGCAAAAGCTCGTTTTACAGAACGCTACGATATCGTGCCAGCTAAACGGTTCAAACGAGGCTACTTCAGAGGTGAATGAGACTATCATTTGATTCAAAGCCGAGTCAAAATACTTTAAAGTACACTTACTGATTCGAAGACCTTTTCGTAATGGTAAAAGGTATAGTGTAAATAAGGACAAGAAATCAAAATAACACTTGTACTCGTAACAGCAAGATCAGTTGCACACGACGCAATACCAAACCCAAGCGAAG
Organism: Pachypeltis micranthus; assembly: GCA_020466155.1. Lineage (NCBI taxonomy): Eukaryota > Metazoa > Arthropoda > Insecta > Hemiptera > Miridae > Pachypeltis > Pachypeltis micranthus. The sequence goes on along the minus strand of CM035768.1, from coordinate 83,514,342 downwards.
CGAGAACAGGAATGAATGGCGGACGAGGCGAAGCCGAGACACAGAGTCACCAAAAAGGGAACTAAATCCACCTGAATATTTGGTAATTGGATGGTAGGGTGCGCCACACATTCCTTATGCGAGTCAAGTTGTGCATAAGGGCTATTTCCCTAACCACCGCAATAAACAAACATCCAGGGTCAATTACTCGACTGAGGAAATAGTACTCCAATGCAAAAGAGCCAGCAGGCCCGAAGTACTAGTCGCTCAGATCGACTTTTCATGGGACCAGCAGCCCTAATGGTTCTCAAAATTCGGACTATGTCTCACTTTGGGGACTTCATTCCGACAAAGTGTAACTAAATCTCTTCATAAACTCTCGATCTATGGTTTCCAAGTTTTTTTGAAATTCAGTCCACTGATCCATATTGAACGTTACACGTTGTCCTTTTGACTCAATAATCAGAATAGTATCCAATTGTACATTTTTAATCAACACACTAGTGTCGTTGGTTATAGTGACTGTTTTACTCTCCATGATGCTTGGTACGAATCGTTGAAAATAATGATGAAAAACATAAATCGTTTTCCGCTTTATATTGCAGAGACAATGAGTGGTGTTACACGACGAGATAATCCCAAGAGCCTCGTAGCATTGAGCATATGCCATTGCCAAAAACACCAATACCTACATGGACATTGAATCACTCGGTCTACCTCAAGTTTTGGATAAGTACGTGAAAGATATTTGGAAGATTGTCACACTATTCTGCGAAGAAGACGATTTTGACAATATGGATTTGAGGTACCTATCAAAGAAGGACGTTCGTGCTATAATAAATAACAATGAAATACCGCCATTTGTAGGCGAATGGAATGACGTGGTGTTTGAGCAAATTGATTTTTCCGTAAATGGTAGAAGCATGAAAGTTTGTCCCAAGTGTGTCGAGATTTCCAGTAAAAAGCATCGGCTCCATAGCGTAACGTGCAACTCTATAACTATCAACGCTGAGGATTTCATAGCTGAAATTGCTAGTGAACTGGATAATTGGTGCGACAATTGCGCAGTAACAGTTGTTGTCGAGCCTCCGTCGAGAGAAGACGAATCCCTGTTTACTCTCGTCGATCTGCCAGACTTCAGACAGTAAGATAATCTCTTATCTACATCTACTCTCTCGTGTGACACATCCATTCTTTACTTTAATCGTCTCATTGATCACTACAATTCACCTACTACCTACGTGAAATTCTACAACTGATGAGTGGGGGAGGAGGGGGAGGGACTGGTATCCCTCCTCCGATAGACGCTAATGGAACAATAAATCCCAACTCCAATCAGTCATTACAAGAAAAAAACGATATCAGAATCAAGCATCGGTAGAATTTAATGAATTCCAAAAACGCATAACCAAAAACAGATTTCGACCGAACAATAAAGGGCCATTCTTCATCTTCGTGGAAAGCCTGAAGAAAAAAAATAGGAAAAACGCATCCAATGGTATTTGGCCGTTGGTTGTTCCAGAGTAAAGTAGTTAATAAGAGTTCTATTTCAAACATCTTTACCATTGGTGGAAACAGAATAAAAATCGAACTTGATTAAGCTTTAGCTGCCAACTTATTGCTTGACTTCACTGGATTCCAAACCAGAGGTCTATTGGCCTACATACCAGATTCGCTTATATACAGAACTGGCGTGGTACGGAATATCGATATTACTCTCGAAGATGAGGAAATCATTAACGAAATGTCAACTCCAGTCCCGGTTGTAAGAATCCGGCGTCTATCTCGAAATTCAGTAGGTACGAACAGCGTACCATCGATTACGAAATTACCTACACGTTTTTTATAGTTTTCGATGTTCAGCATTTACCGGATTATGTTTCCATCTACGGTGCTCGGTGTAGGGTAGACCCCTATATCCTCCCCGTTCGCGTATGTACCCTCTGTCACAGAGTGGGACACATAAAGTTTCAGTGTAGAGATGGTGTGAGATGTTTGCACTGTGGTGATAAACACGAAGACAATTCATGTGGTTATGATAAATTGCGCACATTCTGTATAAACTGCAAGGCCCAAGATCATAAGGCAGACAGTAAATCCTGTCCTTTATTGATTAACCGCCAAAAACAAATGAAAGACAGTTTTTCAAAAGAATCTTATGCAACAGTGACTCAAAATCGGTATACTGCTCTGGGTACCCCAGAAGAACCCCAAAATGAACAATTTCCAGAACCTAACATCTCATCCCAATTTTCCCAGAAGAAACAAACTCGCAGATCATCTCGGGTGCTACCTTATAGTCGGCCGAATAAAATCAAAAAGTCAGACAGATCTATGGATAATTCTGAAGATTGGTACGCGCAAAGTCAGGAGTACAACGCCAATTTATTAAACTCTCAATCTAATTCGCAACTTTCAGTGACTACACGCCGTAACAATCGGGTCCACGATTATAGTCGTGATTCTGAACCAATGGAAGCAGAGGATGCAGAAGTGATCCAATTCACTGTGCACTCAATAAACAACCTACTACAAAACCCTGAGTTATCACAAAACTCCGATTCTTTTTCTGGATCACTTGCGACAATTCTAGAAAGTATGATTGAAAAGTACTCTGTCTCTCGACAGAAGAACCAGTAATCAACATAATTAAGTACCATGATCCCTACTATAAGTTCTGACTACAATCAAGTTCAAATATTGCAATGGAATGCGCGATCACTAGTAAAGAACAAAGGTAGCTTGGAACATTTTATTTCAAGCAATCCCGTCACTGCAATAGCTATTTCGGAAACATGGTTTCATCCCGCAAGGCACTACTCCTTTGCCGGATACGGATTACTACGCCATGATAGAAACGACGGAAGGGCAGGAGCAGCCCTTCTCGTACGTAACGTTATCCCATACGAACGTCTTCGTATACGCTCTCAAATTAGCGGAATTTTTCTCATTGCCGCAACCATTCGTCTCCCAGATAATGTAAAATTTACCATAGTTTCTATATATAATGTTCCTCGCAATCCAGTAACTGTTAACCAATGGGATACGCTCTTGACAAGTATTCCTCAACCCTACATCATAACGGGAGATTTTAACTGTCACCATACTGCAGTAGGATGTACCTATACCGACTCGTACGGTTCTGCCCTTTTTGATGCCACAGCTCATGATCTGGTGTTTTTGAATGATGGAGCTCCTACGCTGACACCTGCTGCGAATCAGCAAATCCAATCAGCTCTGGATTTGACCTTTGTAAGTGCTCAGTACGCAGCTCGTTTCCAGTGGGCAGTGTTGGCCGATGCTATGGGGTCCAATCACTGGCCAACTCTAATATTGTCGGATCTTCAAGAGGAATCAAGCCCTTTACCTCCATATAGGAAATGGAATTTCAAGAGAGCCGATTGGGCCAAGTTCTACAACTATTTAATGGAACATGTAGACGTCATGCAACCTGACAACTTCAGTTATGAAGAATTTGTAGGTGTGATTTCGCTGGCACGTGATCATGCTATTCCCCGTTGCCGATATCGGAACAAGAAACGAAAGAACTATTGGTGGAACCAGGAGTGTTCCAGGGCGGTTGAGGAGAGACGACGGGCGATCGGAGTTTATAAATTCCTCTCCAATCACTCAAATTACCTTGAAGTGCTGAGGTGTTCGGCTCGGGCTAAGCTGGTCATAACGCAAGCAAAAAGAGGGGCATTTAGAAACTTCTGTGATACCTTGAATAAGACGACACCGATAAAACAGATATGGAATCAAATTCGGTCCATCCAATCTGGTAGATCACCAAACCTTAGAACTCAAACTGGAGGTTGGACTGATCAGTTTTCTTGCAACTTGTCACCAGAGTGGTCCCAGCTCCCACCAATTCCACCAGATTTGCCCTATGATGAATCCTTTCGGGATCACTTCATGGGCAAATTTACTCTTAAAGAGTTTCAAGATGCAATAAAGGGCCACTCGGGTACTGCTCCGGGGATGGACGGTCTGACCTATGAGTCTCTTCAACAACTACCCACTACTTTCCAACAGCGATTGATCGCCTTTTACAACAAATTCTGGCAGACTGGTTCTTTTCCCGATAACTGGAAGGATTTTATAATCATTCCTATTCTGAAGCCTGGAAAACCACCTCTAGAGGCCAGCTCCTACCGACCGATTGCTCTTGCGTCAAGCTTGCTGAAAGCCTTTGATGGTGAGGGCAAGACTGATGTGGTGGCTCGAGTCCAAAAACAAGATACCTGACAGTCAATTCGGATTTAGAGCATCTCGTTCAACAGCTGACGCTCTCACTACATTGGTGACGGACGTATATCAAGGTCTGACTAATAACGAAACAACATTGGCACTCTTCCTCGATGTATCATCCGCCTACGACAATGTTGAACTACATCTGCTAAGTACCAAGCTGGCATCAATCGGTATTCCCCAAGCTGCTGTCAAAAGCATCATCAGTCTCATTAAAGAAAGAAGAACTCATGTGTGGTGCGGTGGCCAACTTTTGGAGCCTCGCGTATCATGGAGGGGTCTCCCGCAGGGAGCAATCCTTAGTACAGTGCTCTACACCCTCTACGTATCAGATATAGTAGATATCCTCCCTGCAAAAATAAAAATCATTCAGTACGCAGATGATATCTGCCCGTACTGCACCGCGCTAGATCCAAAAGACTGCACTGACCTCATGAGCTGCGCTGCGACAAGCGTTATAAACTATTTTAAAAGCATAGGACTATCAATCCATTAATAAATCTGTTCTGTGTCCATTTTCCCGAAGGAACCGTCTCCCATACCAGCAGAATGTGACGTTGGGAAATACAGTGTTCCCGTGTGCTCGTAAAGTCAAGTTTCTCGGCATGTTGTTAACTACAAGGATGAATTGGAGCCAGCACATACTGCACATTAAAGACAAAGCTGAACCATATCTGAATTTAATGAAAGCGTTCACAAACACCTCTTGGGGAGCTGATCCCCAAACAGCACTTCTGTTTCTTCGATCTACAGTGAGATGTATTTTTGACTACGGATGTCAGTTTTATGGATCAGCAGCGGTCACCTGGCTGGAAAAGCTGAATAAAGTGCACTACGCAGCTCTAAGATTGGCTCTGGGAGCTCTTCGCTCAACTCCGATTAATGTGGCGTTGGCTGAGGCTGGAGAACCCCCTCTAACTTTACGGAGTAAGTTGCTATCTGGTCGTTATATGGCGAAAATCTACAGCAAAGATCCAGAGAGGATAAATAAGATCAGAATGTTAGCAATAGATGATCTCACAGCTCGTTACCGGACGAAAAAGACATCACCTATTCTGTGCAATAGCTTCACGAATCTGAGCAGTATCGCCTGGGCTGCGGATCGAGTAACATCTCTGTTCCAGCTATCTCGACAGTGAGTCATTATTTACGTTCTGATTGTGTTCATTCCTTCTCCGAACGGCTGCGGCCGTATCTCTGAGGGCTATGGCAGACGGTGAGCTTGACATACCTTCTAATATTTTGTCACAAAGTTCGGCCGATTCACCTGCGATTGCCGACCAGATAACCGCGTTCAACCAACTAAAAGCTCCTCGGAGTAAAAAACACAGTCATGCAACCGCGTCGGTTTATCAGCGGAAACAAGTTTCGCAAACTAAATCCCCACCCGTACCAACTTCGAATCAATTCTCGCCACTTGTGATGGATCATGTGGACGACGATATTGATAACTCCACGGACGTCCCTTCCTCTGTCAATAACGTCGATGATACAGATCGACCGCGTAAACTTGGCCTCTCAATTACACTTACTTACAAAGGACCCTCCTCTGTAACCGAGCTTATATCGTACTTTAAATCCATTGATAACATGGTACTTATCAAAACCTTTGCAAACGACGAGTACAAAATTACCCCAAGCTCACAACAATGTTACAGGAAATTCATTGCAGAATTTAGTACAAAGAAAGACTGTTTTGAATTTCACACCTATTTGCCAAAAGAGAATCGCCCACGCCGTGTGGTACTACGTGGTCTCCCGCCGAACTTAGATCTCACTTTTCTGTCTAATCAAATCACTAGCGAACATGGAGTATCCCTGAAGCAAATCGTGAACGCAAAACACATGTCAGGAGATATGAAAGGGAAACTGATGCCTATTTACTATGTAGATTTTGACTCGGCCGACGATTTGACCACCTTTTACGCATTAAAACGCCTAGCACATATTTCTTGCAAAGCAGAGGAATTCAAACCGCGTTCTGGACCGATTCATTGCAAGAATTGCCAAAGATGGAGCCATGCGAGAGGGCAATGCTCCCGTTCAATCCGTTGTGGCCTATGCGCGGGACAACACGACACGCGACTGTGTGATGGCTCCCTACGTAAATGTGTGAATTGTAACGGTCCTCACGCATCAAGCTGGAGAGGATGCCCCCACTATCGCAAACTTCTCGGAGGTTATGACAATCTCTTTAAAGTACGCAGACATGAAACTAATCACCTTCCAGCCAATCAAGCAACACCACCTCCCATTAATGCGTTTCCCGCCCTGAATAACAATAGTAACTCTTCCCCTACCGTCACACCTCACCCTAATCGTACATACGCTGACTGCGTTCGTAAAAATCCGGACCAACAAACGGCTCAATTTCCCCTTGGCGACATAATCAAGGACATCGTAACGTCTGTCGTGAAACAAATAATGGAGTCATTGAAAACTGAGATTAATAATGCACTGAAAAACATAAACTTTGCTCAACTCATTAAACCATGAACCCCTCCAGTTTGGATCAAATACGCGTCATGACATGGAATGCGTGTTCAATACGAGGCAAATATGAAGAGCTCCTGCATCACGTATCCATGTTCAAGGTAGATGTTGTGATGCTTTCCGAAGTAAAACTGCCAAGCTTTGCGAAATGGAATCTCCCAGGATACCGCTCCTACTTTGCACATGACCCTCGTGATAATGGTTGCGCAGGTGCGTTACTACTAGTCCGTTCAACGCTAAACCAATCTCCGCTTCTTCCGATCAGAGAGAATGACGTACAGATGGCCCGGTGTGTGTTGCACGCTGGGAGTGAAAACATTAACCTTGGAGCGGTCTACGTCCCACCAATAGATAGGCGAAGAAATCGTAGCCTATCGATGGAGACACTAGTCTCTATCTCGCACGAAATGGGCCCCAAGTTCTTAATGGGAGGGGACTTTAACGCCAAGCACTCAAGCTGGAACGATGGGCGCGCAAACTCTTATGGTACTTTGATTGAAAGATGGAGGAGAAACTACCAACTGCACATCGAAACCCCAGGCGTTCCTACACGCTATGATCCTCGGCAAGGTGTTGCACCGAGTCACATTGACTTCTTTGTATCTAAGGGTCTTACTTCTAGACTTACAGCTACCCGAGTGTGTCACGACTTATCATCGGACCATGTACCCGTTCATACCATACTACACTCAACCCCCCAAACGCAGTTCACCAGAGCCACCCTTCTTCGTCACCCGATGGATTGGGATGTTTACCGTACCCACATTACCAATGAACTTCAATCATTACCTTGTTTCCATTCACCTGCAGATATTGATACCGCCGTCGACCGAATTACACAAACCATCACCGCGGCAGCGACTTTAGCTGCCCCACGCCATCCACCTAAGCCTAGAACAAATATATTCTTCCCGCCATCTGTACACGACATTTGGATTGCCCGAAAACAAGCTCGTCGGCGCTGGCTACGGACAAAGAACCCCTCAGAAAAACGACTATACAACAAGCTAGGCAACGTTCTCAAACATGAAATTAGGTACCTTCGAGATGAAGTTCAAAGGGACAAAATACTATCATTGAGCAGCAAAGACTGCTCACTTTTCAGATCTACCAAGATCCTAACTAAAACAACGAAGGCCATCCCCCCACTGAAAGTTGGGACAAGATGGATCTGTCTCCCCAGTGAAAAGGCTGCTCTATTTGCCGACCTATGCGAACAGCATTTCACACCGCAGGAAACGTCATTGGATGCTCTGTCGGAGGAGGCAGAGCGGGGAGGAGGATTCCCTTCACCCCTCATATATTTCTCACCTAAAAACGTAAAAGAGGCCATCAAACAATCCTCGGTTCGGAAAGCTCCCGGTCCTGATCTAATTGTTCAACCACTACTCGCTAAAGCACCAAGACGATTACTCGCTCATCTGGCTAATCTGTTCACCTCAGCCGCACGGCTGGGTTATTTCCCGAAAAAGTGGAAACACGCTTCACTGTGTATGATTCCTAAACCAGATAATGATCCTTCTTCCTACCGACCCATCAGCTTACTGTCAATCCTCTCCAAACTATTAGAGCGCCTGGTACTGCCAACCCTCCTTCTGTATACGTCTCATCTTATCCCAAACGAGCAGTTTGGTTTCAGAAAAGTACACTCCTGTCCTCTTCAGCTGCAACGCTTCACTACATACGTCAAAAATACCTATCACAGAAAAGAGGTTTGTCGCACTGCTTTTTTCGACGTTGAAAAAGCGTCCGACAGCACTTGGCACGAGGGTCTTCTACACAAAATTCATCCACACCTGCCCAACAATCTTTACTCACTCCTGGTCTCTTATCTGTCTGGACGTACATTTGTCGTAACAGTACAAGGGGAGTCATCAACAACGAGGATCATTCGAGCTGGAGTCCCCCAGGGCAGCGTATGGGCCCCATATCTTTACTCCATTTACTGCCACGACCTACCACTACCATCCTCTCCTCATTTCTCAGCACTATACGCTGATGACTTACTTTACGCTGTCCGGGCGCCAGACCTGGAGGCTGCAACGGAAATGCTGCAGACAATTATGACGGAATTTGGACAATGGTGCAATAAGTGGCGGATAAAAGTTAATCCATCCAAATCGTGTTCTGTTACCTACACCTATAACAGACAAAGACATGACCCACCATTACATTACCAGACACATATCATCCACACCGCGCAAACCTACAAATATTTGGGTGTCATATTGGATCGCCGTCTTACTTTCAACGCTCACATAACTCTCTTACTCAACCGCCTACGCAGCAGAACCAACCAGCTAAAACCATTACTTAATAATAGATATACATCTCTCCAAAATAGAATCCTTATATATAAAACTCTTATCCGCCCTATCTGGACATATGCCCTAGAAATCTGGGGCACTTGTTCCCGATCACAGTTCCGTCGCATAGAACAGCAGCAAAACATCATCTTGCAAAAAAGGATAGTTCACGCTCCACCTTTGGTACGCAACGAGACCCTTTACAATGATCTGCACATTGACCCACCGTACATATTTCTGCGTAAACACCTCACCAGCTTTGTCTCCCGCATCCTCGACCATCACAATCCTCTAGTCAACGAAGGGTTCCAACCCCCATCACGGCGTAGACTCACTCGCCCGAGGCATATCACCGACCTGCTGATCCCATGAACAAAGAGTCAACCGCGTTTTGTGTTGAACTCACATTTCTGTCTCATCCCCAGTGAAAGTTTTCAGTGTCCTAATTAAGTTCAGTATCTACAGATTACGCAATACAATGCCCAGTATGTGTCCAGCCACCATGTTTGGCTGTACACCTAAAGCGTTAGTTTAAAGCGAACATTATATCCCATAGAGGAATATTACAAATGTAATAGTCTCTTAATAAATGAAAAAAAAAAAAAACGAATCTGAGCTCGGACCTTCCCTGGGTCAATCAGTCTCGTATTCCATACAACTATACAGTTCCCTTCGACCTATTCAAGTACCCTTTATTCGTGACCGCATTGCCGCAATCCGCATACAACGTACCTGGCCCAGCGGACTACACCCTAGGTCGCTGGCCCGGTAGCCTAATAATTTACACTGATGGTTCGGCGCAACAGGGACGGGTAGGTTGTGCCTACGTCATTCCTGCTCTTTCCATCCAACAGGGCTTCCGGTTATGGAATTATGCAACAATTTACAGCGCCGAGACTTATGCAATTTTAAAGGCTCTCACATATGCAAGTGAAGAATATACGTCGTCCATCGCTAGCATTGTGGCCATGGCTAACTCGAAGAGTTTCACATCTAAACTCCAAAACGTAGCTCCGTCATCAAAATTGACACTGATCGAATCCTCCATTCTCCGTATCGTGGGACAGTTAAAGGAATCTGGAGTCCGAGTCACTTTTTGTTGGGTTCGGGGTCACCGTGGTGTCCCCGGCAACGAATCAGCTGACCGAGAAGCCAATAGAGCTTTATCGTTAGCCGTTCCACGCTCCTCTCCAGACTTTCCACCCACTGACTTGAGACGCACTCTGGCACTTCATCTGCTGCAAAAATGGAAGAAACTGTTCCTGGAGCACCATGGAGGGAACAGATATAAATCTCTGTTTCCCCCGACCAACATGAAACCATGGTTTAGGGACGCTACGAATGCGCTGCCTAAACGGTTCTACAAGACAATCGTCAGACTAAGAAGTGGGCACAGCTGCACAAACGACTACCTCTACCGAATAAATATGGTGCAAACTTCACAATGAAGACGGTGTGTCACTGATCCAGAAACAGCACAACATTTAATTTTGGATTGCCCTGCTTATTCACCACATAGAGAGGAGCTCCTAAAAAGAATCTCGAAGGAGGTAGCCAATCCCTTCAATCTGGACACCATTTTAGCCTCAGCAAAGTTAGAAGTGTACATTATGCTGTATGATTTCATAAAAGTTAAATTATCTTGTGATTAAGTACCTACTTCATTATTTTTATAAACCGCACCGATTTCTATTGTTTCTGTAAATAAGTACTTTTATAAGTATTATCTTTAGATTGGTAAAACATTAATTTTTGTAACGGCTGTAATTGTTTGAGAAGCCAATAAAAAAGAAAAAAAAATTGCGCAGTAACTCCGTTGTTTCATATTAAATGTAGCGAAGATGATGTATGGCAATGTTAAAATAAATTGATGAATCCTAATTCTAGTCTTTATTTCTAACCTTATCCCATGGGGGAGGGGAAAAGAAACATTTACGATTTAAATTTAAACCATTTATTGATCTATTCGATAGAATGGCACAACTTTGTTTGCGCAGTACCGTTCCAATTTAAATAATACTGGTACATTCTTTTATTCTTTTTATAAATGCAAACTTCATCTTGTAAACGATTAGCTTCCCATCCATCGAGTTGTTGAGGCGGTGGTACGTAAATTGCTTGGCTTCTCATAACGGCGTCAATATGCTCCAGCAATACAGGCCCTCTTATGTTCTAATACTCGGTATATCGCTTGCTGCACGGTAATGCGCAAACAAAGTTGTGCCATTCTATCGGATTCAAAATCATGCTACGACCTTGAGATCTAATTTCCACGTGCGGTATAAAGTAGATGGATTTCACTACGACTTTGATGTCATCGGTGACTTGGAAACTTTTGACGTTGGCAGTCTTGACGTTTTGAAGTACAAAACTGATTGAATCGACTGCCATAGACAGCTGGTTGCACTGGTCGAAACTCAACATCACAGACTTTTTCCATTCCTTGCTTGAAGAATAGCACTCCAACGTGAAAGTCTAGTTGTTTAAAAAGTCCAATTGTCACAAATTTGGTGTTTATCGGATTGACGTTGTAGGTGACTTGTAGGAAGGCGGATAAATCTTCTTGTTGCTGCGGTTGTTTCCGAAGGGAATTCAACGTCTTGTTGCGATGACTCATCTGATGGTTGATGATTCACCTCTTGGATATTTCCCTCCTCTCCATACTCGAGCTCTGCTAGCTGGTTGTTTGGTAGGTGATCTTCCATCTCGGTTGCTTGACACTTAATAAAGTTTTAAAGTCATCTACCGGGTTTATATACGCTGCGACACTAGTGGACTCTGCTGACAGTTCCAGACAATGGACGGTATTCGGCGAGAGAGTCGTGTACGATTAAGCAGTATGCAGTGGTACCGGCTGGAAATTGCTCGGCTGCTTCAAACTCTAGACGTACATCAACGGGCCCGATCTTGAGGCTTTCATTTTGCTTGGAGCAATCAATCACAAATATCGGACACGTTCCAAAAGTTGTAGGATTCATAAAGGGTTGAGGATTCTTCCCGTAGTATGATGCTTGAAATTTGGCGTACATTTCATACATCAGAGCAATATCGCCTCGTAGGTTATCGTACGGATAGTATTGCGAATTCAAATATAGTTTGACTTCTCTTAAACTACACATGTCAAACGTGCTAGTGTGTCTCCCAACGAGGTTTTTTCTCGAAGTTTGAAACGCCAGAATAACGTATCTCGGCTTTTCCAATTGCGAAGATGTTTTGATGGTCCATGATTGACGAGCGGTAGTTGGTAAGGCGAGATACTCGTGTAGCTCCCAACTCCTTTATGGCATTTCGATGGTAATGTCTTGATCCAACATCTTGAGCAGTGGTAACTTTACGGCCTCCGATACTTTTGCGTGAAAAACTCTCTAATACATGTTGTGGATATTGAGATTGTAATCGTTGAATGTAGCATCTGCTCCTTCTTTATAAATGGAATTGGAAGTAGAGGAGAATACGATTCAATTTTGGTTTATTATTCATTCTGAATAATAACCCTATGTTTTCGGTCACGAAATATTTTTTACAACCCCCCCTCAAAATTTGATACTTTACGTTTCAAGGCATGGAGATTCCAAATTTGCAATGTCCGTCCGCCGTCCCCCGTCCCCCGTCCCCCGTCCCCCGTCCGCCGTCCGCCGTCCGGGCCGTTTTGTGCCTTTAACGTGGTCTAAAAAATTCGTTCTTTCGCCCAAAAATCCGATTTGGTATCTGGTTGTGCCCGCCATCTCGGCAATCCGATCGGACGAAGCCCATGGTTGTTATTGGCAAAAAATTGTTAAAAAAATTAACGAAACGCAGTACAACGCGGAGCTACAAGCGTTTCGTCGTTTGAATTCCCTCCGCCCCGCCCGTCTCTTTAAAAAACCAACCGCTCTCGAGGCGGCTCTCGCTTCCCCCCCCACGACTCCGCCTCCCGCCGCTCCCCGCCCCACTCCCCTTTCACCTTTCGATTCACCCGACGTTTCGGTTTTAATACGATTCAATTTTTTTAGATTCCTTCGTTTCATTCTCATTTTGGTTTTTTCATCGATTTTTGGTTACATTTTGATATTAATATGTAGCGTGCATGTTTTCATATTAAAATTCAGTTTTTTTTAGATACTTTCGTTTTTTTGTTTATTTTAATATTACGATTTAGTTCTTTTTTGGGGTTTCATTATGATATTTTTCGATGCTGAATCGAACGGGATGGGTCTCGGAGCATTAATGCTAGGTCAAGCTGTTTATCCGAATAATAAACCGTTGTGTAATAATTTGCAGGGTTTTTTAGATTCTTTCGTTTCATTCTCATTTCGGTTTTTTCATAGATTTTAGGTTAAATTTTGATATTAGTATTTAGCGTGCATGTTTTCATATTAAAATTCAGTTTTTTCTAGATACTTTCGTTTTTTTTTTTTGTTTATTTTAATATTACGATTCAGTTCTTTTCGACCTTTTTTTGGGTTTCATTATGATATTTTTCGATGCTGAATCGAACAGGATGGGTCTCGGAGCATTAATGCTAGGTCAAGCTGATTATCCGAATATTAAAGAGACGGGCGGGGCGGGAGGAATTCAAACGACGAAACGCTTGTAGCTCCCGCGTTGTACTGCGTTTCGTTAATTTTTTTAACCGTTTTTTGCCCATTACAACCACGGGCTTCGTCCGATCGGATTGCTGAGATGGCGGGCACAACTAGATACCAAATCGGATTTTTGGGCGAAAGAACGAATTTTTTAGACCACGTTAAAGGCACAAAACGGCCCGGACAGCGGACGGGGGACGGGGGTCGGTGGATGGGGGACGGGGGACGGCGGACGGCGGACGGACATTGCAAATTTGGAATCTCCATGTCTTGAAACGTAAAGTATCAAATTTTGAGGGGGGGTTGTAAAAAAATTTTCGTGACCGAAAACATAGGGTTATTATTCAGAATGAATAATAAACCAAAACGTCCAAACTCACGAGGGAACATCGCTGAAGAGGACACGCTTCGGGAACCGAGCTCAAGAAGAGGACAAACCAGGCAGACAAGCAGACAGAGACACCCCGCTGAAGACCACAAAGGCGGTAAACTCAAAATCATTCATCGCTAATAACTAAAGTCTACTCTTTTCGTTCACGCAGGCTGAAGAAAATTTTCCGAGCTAATTGGTCAGCTCGCTTCCATCCAGAGTTAAAGGGACAACTCATTTCATCGCCGACCTTCGACGTCGTCCTCAACTTACTACTACGCATCCTCAAGTTTTGCTCATCCAGCAACGCCCTTCGACGTCAGGAAATCTCCTGTAGAAGCCGACTTCATGAGGAAACTGTGAGTCAACTTCCTTTCTTATAAACTCACGCCAACGTTTGTTGAATCCCCCGCTCTAAATAATAATTTGCACACTACGAAGTAAATTAATCTAGGATATTAAATTCCACCAACTGGCTTCACCAAACGGGTTATCCTCTTGACCATTGCCAGGCTATTCGACCCACTGGGACTACTTTCTCCAGCTATTTTCTATGCGAAGCATATCCTCCAAGGAACATGGTAGTTGCACATTGGTTGGGATGATGAAGTTACTGCAGAGATCCGTTCCTCCTGGTTACAGTTCACTAATGCCCTTCCACATCTATCTTCAGTTTTCATACCTCGCGCTCTTCCTAAAACTGACACTAGCTATCAACTTCTCTGCTTTTCAGATGCATCGGAGCGTGGCTATTGCGCCGCCATTTATCTCCGCTCAACTTTGGGTTCCAAGGTGGTCCTTGCTCTTCTCAAGGCAAAAACTCGTTTGTCGCCTTTGAAGACTGTCACAATTCCCCGCCTTGAGTTATGCGGAGCTCTTATCCTTGCCAAACTTCTTCAATCTATAATTACCCTGAAAAAAGATTTGCCCATTGATCAAATTTTCTGCTTTACAGACTCCACTATTGTTCTCTCCTGGCTCAAGACACTGCCACACCTTCTCCAGACATTTGTTTCCAATCGTGTGCAGCAAGTTCTTGAAGTCATTCAGCCAGACTGGTGGCATCACATCAAAGGACATGAGAACCCAGCTGATGTGGGTTCACGGGGAATTCTACCATCTGCTCTCAAACACCATCCTCTTTGGTGGTCTGGCCCTATTTGGTGTCAACAACCTATTGGGAATTGGCCCATTTCCAGTGATGTGACGGGAGTGGATGTCCCTGAATTGAAGCAAACCACCACCTCTCTTGTTTCAATTGCCACTTCTCAAGAGTTGATTGACTATGCTGGTCGGTATTCATCTTTAACCAAGTTTATACGTGTGATTGCCTACATCAAGCGGTTCATCAGCAATTGCCAAACTCCAAAGTGCCTTAGATCACCCCCGCAACATTGAAGCCATCAACTCATCAGAATTTCGACAAGCCAATGACCACTATATACGTGTTTTACAACAGTCCTATTTCCCTGAAATATTTGGTAAAACTCCGTTCAATTTGCTTCCTCAGGAGTTGCGAAGACTTAACGCCTTCCTCGACTCAAGAGGAATCGTCCGGGTTGGAGGACGGTTGGCCAATGCCCCACTTGAAATGGATCGAAAACACCCCATATTACTTCCAGCTAGATCAAATTATACAAACCTTGTTGTCAACCATTACCACATCCTGAATCAACATGCCGGTTCATCTGCTCTACTGGCAATCATACGTCAGCAATATTGGATACCAAAGGCAAAGAATCTTTTAAAACATTTGATGAGCAAATGTTTAGTATGTACTCGTTTTTCACGTTCCAACTTAACGCCCTTTATGGGAGACTTGCCACCATCCCGCTTTGCAGCAGTTAGACCTTTCTTGGTGACTGGTGTAGATTTCGCCGGTCCATTTTTATTCAGAGAGACGTCTGGAAGGAAATCTGCCTCTCGTAATGCATATTTATGTCTTTTCCTCTGTATGTCATCCCGAGCACTTCATTTGGAAGTAGCGACATCCTTGTCGGTTGAAGATTTTCTCGACGCGTTTGACCTCTTTATTAATAGAAGAGGCCTTCCAAAGGAACTGATATCCGACCAAGGTACTAATTTTGGAGGCAGCGCAAGGTATATCAGGGAGGTTGTTGAGTGGCTGGCGAGTAGTAGTACTCAGTCTGGGCTCATCTCTCAAACTGTGCACATGAGTGTGCGATGGAACTTCCACCCTCCATCATCGCCCCATTTTGGTGGCGGCTGGGAGGTATCAGTAAGGGTAGTCAAGGATCTCCTATACAAGGCGTTCGGAAATCAACCCTATAGTCTGCTGGAGCTAACAACCATTTTCACCAAAATAGAAGGCATTCTAAATTCACGCCCTCTCCAACCAATTTCAAGTAACCCTGATGATGCAAAAGCACTCACACCAGGACATCTTTTGATCGGCCAGCCCATCATTGCCCTTCCTGAACTGGATCTTACCAATGTTCCTGAGAACCGGCTGAACCGCTGGCAGCTCATTCGCCAGCGCATTCAGCATTTCTGGGACCGGTGGAAGGATGAGTACATCAGCGCTCTTCAAGTGCGACAGAAGTGGGATAAGAGGAATCCTAATGTAAAGGTCAGCGACCTCGTTCTTTTACGGGAAGACAACGCTTCCCCAACCGTTTGGTCGCTGGCTAGAATATTGGCAGTCCATCCAGGCAGTGATGGTGTTGTCCGACTTGTTACCTTTTCTTGAGCTTGGGCCGTGTGGAGCTTTCAATGTGGATTAGTGACTGGGGAGAAAAGGGTTGCGGGTTGAATACATAAAGGCAGGATCCAAGAGGAGCTGAGGGCCGCCTCTGAAGAGGAGGAGCTGAAGGCTCGCGCCTATATTCTACTAAGGGAAGCCAGTTCACGCTATTCCGAGACTTACCTTGTGTTACAGTGTTCGGCGGCGATTTGAAGTTGGAAGAAGCAGACGTAGACGGTTGACCGGCGGCGATGCGACCATTTCGAGTGTTGTGGGGCTTCACTTGGATCGAGGCGGTTGAAATTTCGCAAAGACGGGGCCGTTGCGAGCAACTAATTGGCGCTTGAGTGGCGGGGCGATTCTGTGATGAGCCCAGCGAAGAGATCGTCAGGGGAGCGGTGAGCGACGGCGGCGGGGGTGGTTTACTGGAGGGAGGAGGTGAAGTTAGGCGGGCGTCACAGCGGATGGTAGTGGCGAGAGGCTGGTTGTGAGTTTTGAGGGACTAACTATAAGCTCGGTGTCATCTTTAGTGGATGTAGGCGAGAAAGTCCGAGGCCTTTGGAGGGTCAAGTAGCAGTGGCGAAGAATGAGCGAGGGTGGAATAGACGAGTGGAGACGATGGTGGTTCGCACATCGAGGGAGTTATGGTTGACGAATACATAGGTGGTAGTGGAGAATGATCAGGAGTCAAATTGACGGACAAGGCCCAATGCATGAGGCATAACTCCTGAAATTTATGCTGTTGGCCCCCTACACCTAAGGTACCGATAATCTCCGCCTGCCGTATTACACAGAGGACCTCATCAAGAAAATCTTGCAGGACTCTTCTAACGGTGGGGAAGGAGACGGACATAGCGTCGTATTCCTTCAATGAAGAACAAATGAATTCCATTTTGCAGGACGCGAGCCGGTAGAGTCCATCAAAGCCCAAGGATTTCAATGTTGTGGGTGGTAGAGACAGAGGAGTAGCGGTGGGCGCCGGAAGACGAGAAGGCGCAGACACGATTATAGTTTCTGCTTCTTTTTGCCGGTTGAAGCGCGTAGTGGGCATCGTGGCGTTAACGTTCGGTCCTGGATGCGCAAAAGTTAACGATATCCGGCCCGGAGGACCAAATGTTGGGTGCACGAGAGGGGGAACTGAGGATCGAAATAAAACTGAAACTCGGTGAGCGTGAGGAGGACTGTAATGAACGTGCGTACGGAATTGAGTTGAATTAAATTGAACTGGAACTGAGATAGAGTACAAACGGGCGACACAATGGCAGTGCTCGGAACGCGGAACTGGCGTGGGCAACCTGGGCAACCGATACACCAAGAATGAGGAGGGGTGGGGACGAGAGAATGGAGTACTTTTATTAATATTCCTCGCATCCTTTCTTCGAACATGACTAAGATAATAAATAAAAACTCTTTATTTAATTACTTAGTCTATTAAAATTCCAAAGAAAGGAACTGCGAGGGACATTCATGTTACACATTCAGTACCGCTCCATTCTTGCCCCACCCTCCTCATTCTTGGTGTATCGGTTGCCCAGGTTGCCCACGCCAGTTCCGCGTTCCGAGCACTGCCATTGTGTCGCCCGTTTGTACTCTATCTCAGTTCCAGTTCAATTTAATTCAACTCAATTCCGTACGCACGTTCATTACAGTCCTCCTCACGCTCACCGAGTTTCAGTTTTATTTCGATCCTCAGTTCCCCCTCTCGTGCACCCAACATTTGGTCCTCCGGGCCGGATATCGTTAACTTTTGCGCATCCAGGACCGAACGTTAACGCCACGATGCCCACTACGCGCTTCAACCGGCAAAAAGAAGCAGAAACTATAATCGTGTCTGCGCCTTCTCGTCTTCCGGCGCCCACCGCTACTCCTCTGTCTCTACCACCCACAACATTGAAATCCTTGGGCTTTGATGGACTCTACCGGCTCGCGTCCTGCAAAATGGAATTCATTTATTCTTCATTGAAGGAATACGACGCTATGTCCGTCTCCTTCCCCACCGTTAGAAGAGTCCTGCAAGATTTTCTTGATGAGGTCCTCTGTGTAATACGGCAGGCGGAGATTATCGGTACCTTAGGTGTAGGGGGCCAACAGCATAAATTTCAGGAGTTATGCCTCATGCATTGGGCCTTGTCTGTCAATTTGACTCCTGATCATTCTCCACTACCACCTATGTATTCGTCAACCATAACTCCCTCGATGTGCGAACCACCATCGTCTCCACTCGTCTATTCCACCCTCGCTCATTCTTCGCCACTGCTACTTGACCCTCCAAAGGCCTCGGACTTTCTCGCCTACATCCACTAAAGATGACACCGAGCTTATAGTTAGTCCCTCAAAACTCACAACCAGCCTCTCGCCACTACCATCCGTTGTGACGCCCGCTCTAACTTCACCTCCCTGCAGTAAACCACCACCGCCGCCGTCGCTCACCGCTCCCCTGACGATCTCTTCGCTGGGCTCATCACAGAATCGCCCCGCCACTCAAGCGCCAATTAGTTGCTCGCAACGGCCCCGTCTTTGCGAAATTTCAACCGCCTCGATCCAAGTGAAGCCCCACAACACTCGAAATGGTCGCATCGCCGCCGGTCAACCGTCTACGTCTGCTTCTTCCAACTTCAAATCGCCGCCGAACACTGTAACACAAGGTAAGTCTCGGAATAGCGTGAACTGGCTGCTTCCCTTAGTAGAATATAGGCGCGAGCCTTCAGCTCCTCCTCTTCAGAGGCGGCCCTCAGCTCCTCTTGGATCCTGCCTTTATGTATTCAACCCGCAATCCTTTTCTCCCCAGTCACTAATCCACATTGAAAGCTCCACACGGCCCAAGCTCAAACCGTTTCTACAAGGCCCTCATTACAAACCCTTCCTTTCAGCTCCTTGTGCCTACAACCCGCATCCCAAGCGTTGTCACCAAGCCCAATGTTCTGCAATCAAACATTTTGTCTCCCCCCCCCCCTGGTCTCTTCCTCCTACCTGTTTCTCTGCTCCTGCAACACTATTCAGGCTTCATTACTAGCACCCTATCCACCAATGGCGTTTATATATGTCACGCCTCAGCTTCTCTCATATACTCATTCGAATCACACAACCCACAGCCATTTTCCTACATGTGCATTCACACCTCCACACAGAACAGAAGCATTATAGTGGGGTTTCGAGTCCCTCATTTGCTCTCACAATCTCATGCCCACATACCAAAATTTAGGGGTTCTGACCCAGACCTCTATGCCCATTGTCCTAAACTCAAACCCTTCGTTGCACCCCAATTTGTTTAATTTAGTTCTTCCCCACCCCTACCTGTTTCCCTCCTTTCACCATTTAACTGAGCCCTACTCTCCACTACCCTATACCCCAACCCACTTCATCTCTGTCACATCCTATTTTTATATAACCCTAACTCCTGCAGCCCATCATCACACCCTACCCATTGGGTATCTTCAACGCTACACCAGTAGCTTCCCTCTACCCTTTCTACGTTCCACGCCTGATCATCCCAAGATTCAAGTGCCATCACCAAGGCCCTTTGACCACCTTTTACTACATATCTACATAGTTTACTTAAACCTCCTTTCGTCTAATCTTCCTACCTGTTTTTATACTCCCATAACTACGCGTCGCCCTGATCACTAGTTCCCTATGTCCCAATGCCATTTATTTCTTTACATTCCATTTCTCCAAACCCTAACTGTAGTTTGCCAACACTCTTTTTCCGTTTCTTCTTCCTAGTCGTTTCTCTCCGGTACAATTTCACTCAGCTCGCATCCTTAGTAGCACAAACCTCACAATGCCTTATACCCTCACATTTTGTTTCTCTTGCACCCTGTCATCTTGCCTCACCCTCCCGTCTTCCTCATTGCAAAGGCCTTCTTTGCCCTCTATCCTAGCAGCATTTCCTACCCCCTTAGTCACCCCTTTGTAATCATCCCACGTATCATTGAGCATTCACCCAAGTCAGCCCCTTAATCTCATGCCCTAAATCATACCCATTCTTAACTACACATGCCACACTTCCATACGCTTTCTCCTACTCACTGCCCAAGCGTGCTTGCCCTATTGCACTACCCAAGACTGCCTTCCCCTATCCGCAGTACCCAAGAGTGCCTTTCCCTATTTGCACTACCCAAGAGTGCCTTCTCCTATCCGCACTACCCAAGAGTGCTTGCCCTATTGCACTACCCAAGAGTGCCTTCTCCTATCCGCACTACCCAAAAGTGCTTGCCCTATTGCACTACCCAAGAGTGCCTTCTCCTATCCGCACTACCCAAAAGTGCCTTCTCCTATCCGCACTACCCAAGAGTACCTTCCCTTATCCACACTACCCACGAGTGCAACCTCCAGCTCAGAACATTGACCCTCCCTGCCCCAGCTTCAGTTTTATTTCGATCCTCAGTTCCCCCTCTCGTGCACCCAACAGGGAGAGGGAGAATAAAAAGCGAGAAAAAATAATTAAACATTGTTGTTCGCTTTATCAATTCTAAAATGACTTAGGGCTAAAGTATCTATATTATTTGGTAAAATATATCTTTTATCGTCGAAAGGGGATAGACATATTTTCTTCAGGGAAACTGTAAAAACATTATGATTATAACTTCAAATGCTAGTACATACATCACTATGCAATGACTGGGTTCTTAAACAATCCACGTAATCATCTATTGTGATTTTATGCGTAACAACAGCATGCTGGACGCCCTTAATCCTTTTTTGCTGTTCACCACCTTCCAGTTCTATTGCGTACATTTTGCGACGCAACCCGATGAATCTCGTTATAATTTTACCAGCTGCTTCATCGGTGAATTTACCTTAAAGCTTTTTATTTTTATTTGAATAGTTACGATGGTCAGTAGGGTCGTTTGAAGTGTCTAGAAATGCCATCATTCCACGCATATCATCGTACAGATTTTTCGTCTTTATTGACCACACGAAACTATCGGTGTCCATGTATAAAAGCTTTAACGTGTCACCCGGATATTTCGACTTCATAACTTTATAATGGTGGTTGACTTTGAAAGGTCGAGAACAGCTTGACCTACTACAATTGGTTTATTAAATAAAACTTTGGTTTTTGCCATGTGAATTGCTACTAGGTTTTCCGATATTATAGTTGAATCAATAAAATTGGATTTAGCTATCAACTTTTCTGCTTGCTGATAGCTGGTGACTAATCTGACATCAATACGTCTTGTCACTGATTCAAGCGTCTTCCCGAAAATTGCGTTATTGTACAATTTTATTTGAGATTTGTCAAAATCATTTATAGCTCTTTTTCGCAATTCGGTATTGAAATCGATATACGGTTTCAACCAGTCTGATTGCCGAAACTTTATAACCCGATTGATTTGTACCAACCGCAAACGGTTTTCAATTGCTTGCTGTCAAGGCCTAGGGATGGGGTGGGCTGTATAATTGAATTACGACTTCGAAACGAAAGGGACTTGTATTATAAAATACTCAAATAGTTTAGCACAGTAAATTCAAATCAAACCTAACAAGAGTGTTGGTTGCGAACTGACGGCGTCGGGTCTTCGAGTGGGGATTTACATGGTAGTGGAGGGGAACGCAGTGGAGGGGAGCCTCTCAAAGGAAGGCCCCAGGCTAGAGACAGCTCCGGATTCATCCATATCTTCCCCACCTTGAAGAGGGATCTTCAAAGGTGAGTCACAGAAACTGTCCTCAGTGACTGGAAGAGGACAAAGCAGTCGAACGTCACGTTTAAACAATCCAGAGGCAGTTTTGAGCGTGACTACGCGAACCACTCCATCGGGCCCAGGATGTAGAGTCTGAACTCGGCCAAGTGTCCATGAAGAGGGTGGTGCCTGGTCATTCTTGATGAGAACCAGTGCTCCAGAGGCGACGTTAGATGACGTAGTTTTCCATTTGTTGTGGCGTTGGAGTTCTTGTAAATATTCAGTGGACCAGCGTTTCCAAAAATGCTGAACGGTCTGTTGTACGAGCTGCCATCGAGAGAGGCGATTTGAGTGCTCCTTTAACAATGAAGGCTCAGGAGGTGCAGTAAGGCTGCTGCCGATCAGGAAGTGAGCTGGGGTAAGGGCCGTTAGATCAATAGGATTGGATGACATGGGAAATAATGGGCGCGAATTTAAACATGATTCGATTTGAGTCAACACAGTATAAAGTTCATTAAAAGTAAGCATTTTAGAACCTATGATACGATGCAGATGTGTTTTTACAAGCTTCACCCCAGATTCCCATAATCCACCAAAATTGGGTGACCTAGGAGGAATAAATTTCCACTGAATACAATCCTTAGCAAGAAAATTTACAATGGTGTTCTTGTGGATATCTGACAACCACAAATTCATGAAAGATTCAAGTTCGTTTCTAGCACCTACAAAATTAGTTGCATTGTCGCAATATATAGTGTGTGGTTTTCCACGCCTAGACATAAAACATTTCAAGGCAGCCAAAAAAGAATCAGTACTTAAATCTTCAACTAACTGAATATGAATTGCTTTAGTCGACAAACAAATAAATAGACATATGTAAGATTTATAACGAGATGCATTTCTTAATCATGAGCTACGAATCATGATGGGTCCAGCGAAGTCTAATCCACTATAGTAAAAAGGTCTTGATGGCTCCACACGCGGTTTTGCTAGGTTGCCCATTCCTTGTTCAAGGGGCTTGGGATGAGCCTTGTAGCAATCAACACACTTATGGAATACCTT
Organism: Pachypeltis micranthus; assembly: GCA_020466155.1. Taxonomy (NCBI): domain Eukaryota; kingdom Metazoa; phylum Arthropoda; class Insecta; order Hemiptera; family Miridae; genus Pachypeltis; species Pachypeltis micranthus. The sequence goes on along the minus strand of CM035768.1, from coordinate 83,490,988 downwards.
TCGAGTCAAATTCCTACCATTTATGCGCGAATATTGCTCCCGAATCATAGAGAGCAACGACTGCGGTCGAGCATGCGAGTTTTGAATGTGAATTTGACGAGCGATTATGAAAGTCAGCTTGTTTATTGAATCGGAGCCTCCATGCAATAAAACGATTGGATGTTTCTTGTCTGGTGTGAGTGAAGATTCTATCAGTCTACCACCAACTCTAATGAGCTTGTCACCATCTAGGAAAGGATTCAGTGATGAAAGGATGCTTGAAGTCTTCACGTTTTCTCTAGAACTGAGATCAGCATGCTCTTGCGAAAACATTAGCTTTTGTGTTATGAACAGTATTCTCAATTTAGACTTGGAAAATTCAATTGCAGATATAGGACCAATGGGTCGGGAACCCGTGGGATTACGACGAATTTTCAAGAATCTGTAGCAATACGCAATTATTCTAACGAGTTTGTCAAAGGAAGAATATTTAGTAAAAACATTTACCAAGTGATTTGTTCAAGATGGAATTTGTAATAACAAGAGCATTGAGCTTGGGTTTATACACTTCAGGTAATTCTTCATCTTGAATGGTATCAAAACTACCATAGTTTTCTATAGTGCAATTTTGAGAGAGCCAATGTGGACCATACCACCAGAGAGTATTGCCTGCAAGTTGGTCAGCATACAAACCACGAGAAATATGATCAGCAGGGTTGAATTGAGTTGGTACGTGCCTCCATTGGTTAGGTTGTGTGAGTTCTTGAATTCTTGAGACTCTATTAGCTACAAAAGTTGTCCATTTGAATGGAGAACCATCAATCCACGATAAAACAACACGAGAATCTGTCCAATGAAAGGTCTCATCTATCTTGAAATTACTAAGGGACGGAATTATTTGTTCAACTAGGTTCACGAGAAGCACTGCAGCAAGCAGTTCTAAGCGAGGGAGTGTTTGTGATTTTAAGGGTGCAACTCGAGATTTGGAGGTTATAAGTTGAGTCATAGCATTTCCATTGCAATCAATTGAACGTAGGTAAACACAGGCACCATATGCTACAGTAGAGGCGTCAGCAAAGCCGTGGATTTCTATTCGAGAATATTCTCCAATCACCAGTTTGCAAGAGATGCGGAGTTTCTTCAGAGCAAGCATACTACGCCCAAAAATTTTCCATTTTTTACAAAGCGAAGACGATAAGGGTTCATCCCAGTCATATTCTTGGCGCCACAAATCTTGCATCAAGATTTTAGCCTTGGCAATGACTGGTCCCAATAAACCGATGGGATCAAAAAGTTTTGCAATAGATGAAAATAAGTGTCTCTTAGTTATTTGACAATCGGAGCCCTCAAATTCAACTTGATCAAACGAAAAAGCAAAGCAATCTTCAGTAGGTAACCAGATTAGACCAAGTGTACGAACACAGGAATCATCGAAAGCAATGGAGGATTGCACTTCACGATCACATTCAGGAATGGAGTTCACAAATTCCAATGAATTGGAGCTCCATTTTCGAATACTAAATCCCTCATGCAAGAGGTGCTCAGATACTTGATTTTTTAGACGTTTGGCTTCCTCAACACTTCCACAACCAGTAATGAGGTCGTCAACATAAAAATGATCTTGAATTATTTTTGATGATCTAGGATGAGAATGTTCCAGAGCGAGCTGTTGAAGGGTACGAGTAGAAAGCCAAGAGGCACTGCTATTGCCATAACTGACAGTCAACGAACGATAGGTTTTCCAAGGTTCATTTGGTGAATTTCTCCAAAAAATTAATTGGAGTTGAGTTTGACGAGGATCGATTAGAACTTGTCTATACATCTTTTCGATGTCACCACAAATCAAAATTGGATAGGTTCTTGATCTGATGAGATGTGAGTACAATGAGGATTGAATTGTAGAGCCAACTGATGCGATGTCGTTTAATGAATATCCTGAAGTAGTTTTGCAAGAAAAATCAAAGACAACACGAATTTTGGTAGTAGTAGAAGACTCTTTGAATACAGGATGATGTGGACCAAAATAAACATTAGACTCAATAACTTCAGAATAGTCAATTTCCTTCATGTGACCAAGTGCAATATATTCCTCAATGAAATTTTGATACTGCATTTTCAATTCATGATTCTGCTCGAATCTTTTTTCTAATCCATGAAATCGACGGATAGCTATTTCTCTGCTATCGCCCAACAATTTAGGAGAGTTTTTTAGAGGAATATGAACAATATATCGTCCATCTGGATTGCGAGAAACTGTCGATTTGTAATGATCCTCGCATTCCTGTTCCTCTGGGGCGAATTTGGATATATCTCGAGAGAGCTCCACTTGCTCAACTTCCCAGAATTTACGAATTGACTTATCGAGCGATTCCAGAATGGCATTGGAGATAAGATGGCAATGGGTTGTTAACGCAACGGTAGATTTCCCAGCAAATATCCATCCTAGCTTAGTTTCTCGAAGTGCCAATGAGAAATGGGGTAATTGAAATTTACCTGAGCAAATCAATTCCCAGAATAACTCTGCTCCGATGAGTAGTTCGATTTCACCTTGGTCCTGGAAATTGGAATCGGCAAGAACGATGTTTGGAGGTAAAAACAAGTGTTTTATATCAAAATTAATTTGTGGAATATAATCAGTGATTTGAGGCACGATTAAAAAATCCAAAGTGCGAGAAAAAGTCGAAACCTTCGATGCAATTTTAGCCTCCGTGTGACTGCAGATAGTGTGGGAAGAACTTACAAACCCATTAACCGACATGTTAATTGGCCTTTTCTTCAGTGCAAGACGATCACAGACAGCAGAAGTCATAAAGCTGGACTGGGATCCGCAGTCAAGAAGGGCACGACAAGTTATTGGTGTTCCATTGGAATTGTACACCAGAACGTTAGCCGTGGAGAGTAAGCCGACAGAAGGTTGACTAACGACTGAGGTGTAAGTAACAGGATTTGTCAAATGAGGATTCGAATCAGTCTGTTTATGATCAGCAATCGGAGACAACTGAGTCACGGCATGCGCTGTGGAATTAGAAGAATGTTCAAATGGCTAAGTTCGGTGCAAGAGCGAATTATGATTAGATTTGCAAACATTGCAGCGATAAGATGATTGGCAATCCGAAACTCGATGAGATTTTTTCAGGCAATTAATGCACAGCTGATTAGATTTGACATAGGAAAATCTTTCATAGACTGTCATTTTTCCAAACTTTGGACATTTGTGCAGAAGATGGAGTTCGTTGCAAAGAATACAAGGTTTGGATGTAGTATTTTCAACTACGAAACAACGAGAAGAGTTATTGATTCGGTCAGATTTATTGATGTGCGAATTCGAATTATTATGAATTTTGGATCGAGGAGAAATATCGAATTTTAAATTTAAAGCATCCAAAATTTGACATTGATGTTCCAAAAATGCAACCATCAATTTGATGTTGGGTAATTCTTTGGGAGGAATTTTATTTTGCCATTCCTTATAGGTGACGGCATCAAGCTTGTTGGTAATCAAATGAATCAAGAGAGTATCCCATGTGTCAGTAGGTTGACCTAGGGCTTTCAACGAACGAATATGCTTCTGAGATGTATCAAGAACTGATCTAATACTAGTAGCTGATTGTTTATCAATTTTGGGAATGTCGAACAATTCTCGAATATGCTTCAAAACAGCACGAGTTGGATTCTCATAACGATCCTTTAAGAGTTCAATAGCAACGAAATAATTATTTGCAGTCAATTCCAAGGATTCGACCACTGCATACGCTTCTCCACGCAACGAATTCTTGAGATATTTCAACTTGATAGAGTCTTGGTAGAGCCGATTTTCATGAACGAGTTCCTTAAACATCGAAAAGAAGCTTGTCCATTGATCAAATTGACCAGAAAAAGTCGGGAGACTAATCGGCGGCAAACGAACGTTGGAAGGTGCGAGCGAAAGCGGTTGAGGAGGGGAGAGATCATCCGGGGCTGGCGTGAGCAATTGCTCCGCCTTAGCGACAACATAATACTTCGATTCAAATTCATCACGCGCCTCATCCTCGATGATAATCAAATCTGGATCATCAATTTGCTCTTCGATTTCCGATTGGATGGACTGAAAATCATTCCATGTATCTTTAACTTTACTCAATCTAATTCTAAATTCAGCAGTAGATATATTGTGCGTGTTTAAATCCTCCAAAAACAATTCAAATTTATCCAATCGGGACGTAACAACAGTTCTACGCTTGTGAAGGGTGGAAAGAATCGATGTCTTAGGTTTACCCATCGTTATCGAGTTTCAGCAATCGATTACAAACAACAAAATACGAAACAAATATAAAAATTAGTCAAAATAACGAGTAGTAGGCATTATTAACATGGCTCTAATCAAGAAAACAATAGTGTAAATAAGTATAAAATGGATGAAGCAAGATGTAATGCGAATAACCAACGAAAATGCACTAATCGAAACGAAATTGAAGTGATTGTAATACAAACAAGAACAACGGCGACTTTGTTGCCGATATTTTTACTGTGCTGATTCAAACTTATCCGTACGATGTATGTACGCTAGTGTAAAACGAAATTGAACTCAAGATATTACGAAATGGTATGAAATTGTTACGAAACAAATTGGAACGAATACGAAAGGAGGGGCGAGGGACGAGAGGATTGGGTGGAAAGCGGCTCAATGGCGGTGCGACGTTCCGTCTTCCAAAGCGATGTTGTTTTCGGCGAAATCTTGGCTTGATGCTCAATATCCGGCTCGAAGGACCAAATGTTAAGGCCTAGGGATGGGGTGGACTGTATAATTGAATTACGACTTCGAAACGAAAGGAACTTGTATTATAAAACACTCAAATAGTTTAGCACAGTAAATTCAAATCAAACCTAACAAGAGTGTTGGTTGCGAACTGACGGCGTCGGGTCTTCGAGTGGGGATTTACATGGTAGTGGAGGGGAACGCAGTGGAGGGGAGCCTCTCAAAGGAAGGCCCCAGGCTAGAGACAGCTCCGGATTCATCCACTTGCTTTAACGCAATATAATGAATAACGTAATTTTTTCGATTGCCTAAATGAGCCACTAACTTTTCACACCTGGCCACATTATTCCTATTGCCCCCTGAAGGAATGATTCCAGCCACTTTAATCTTCTCTGGCAAAAAGGGTAGCTCATTGTGAGCATCATGCAACTCTCTTGGATATTCAAGATCCACATCCAACATGTATCCGTAATCATCTGTTTCCAATAGCGTTTCCATTGGGGGTACACTACTTGGATCCTCCCACGAGAAGTCGTCTATAGGAAGCTTCCCCGACATACTAACTCCATAGAGATTATTACAATCGTGGTAAGCCAAAAACCGAGTATCCAACTCGGCGTCGTAAGAGAGTGGATTGGAAGAGGGAAGATTTTGAGCTACTGCATATCGTCCCGAAACTTGGCAGAGCCCTCCTCGTATTCCACTTTCCACCATAAGGACCATATTGTAATCGGTGAGTAAACCAAGGCTCACTTTGGTGAACCGTAACATAGCTGTCCATGACATTCCTGGATTCGTAAAAAACTGAGCTGGATCAACTTTGTGGGTGCGAAGGGTGAGATCTCGAAACGCCTCTAATACTTCGGTAAGCAAAAGAGTGTCAATTTTCATGTAGAGGTCATTGTAGTCACCCATGGTTTCACAATTAAATGAATCCCATACTCGCTGAGCGAATCGGTATTCCTCGTCTGAAATGTGTTTCTGTTTCAAATGACTAAAAATCTTCTATCGTAGGAAGCGACGAAAGATTGTATTTATCAACCGAATCCATAAACTCGTACGGGAAAACACCTTTTCTTATGGCTAGCTCTATTTGATTTGGGTTAAAAAATTTAGGTAAACTGTTAAAACCGTTTAAATTACTTACTAAATTTTCAAGGCCGGAGGATAAAAATTTATAACTGTCTAAAAATCGGAGGGAAATGTGTTTGTTATATTGTTTACTAATGGAAATGAATCGTTCGCTAGTTGACGGTATAACTGTTATTCTATTCTGTTATGTTCTATTGTCATAATTTAGATGTGGAATAATGAAATGAGAATCATACGCGGAAGAGTTATGCATGAAAATCGGTAAGAAATTAGGTCGGATGAACTCGAGTATAAATCTTCGATGCGCTGCTCCACGATAGTTTCCGAGAATGTGACAATGGTCACGTACTTTTTCGGAAGGGGAAGCAAACGGTTTGTCACATAAGAAACACGAAGTTGCATCGTCAAACTTTCTGAAATCGTCAGCTGATAATGGAATCATTGGGTATTAAAGAAATTGGGTTATATCCGCCAGTAGGCAAATTACTAAAGTTAACGTACCTGTTAGGTGAGTCCGTCTCCTCTGGCTTGTGAGTCACTGTGGGCAAGCGCTTTCGATGTAAAGACATCATCGTCTGGCCGTTAAGTCAGTATGGCCAGACGATGATGTCTTTACATCGGAAGCGCTTGCCCACAGTAACGCACAAGCCAGAGGAGACGGACTCACCTAACAGGTACGTTAACTTTAGGAATCATTGGGGTTTGAAGATTGTAAATACCGCTCACTTTCTCAGCCACGTCTTTTAAAAATTCTAAAAATCTATCCACTACTTGTTCCCCACGATATAAAAACAATTGCGAAGGTAGTGTATTGCTAATTGTGGACTCGTATCCCTTCTGAATGTGGAGGTAAGCGCATACAGAAATAGGCTTGTGCTTGTTAAAATTATTGATGTACGAAGAATTTGGATTCGGTTGATAGGAGTGGATTCGCTCTAGCATACATTCAAAGTCAGCATAAATCACAAAAGGTACTCTCATACATTTTTTCACTTCCTCGAACTGAATATAAGGCTTTTGGGTCGGCATATGCACAAGCTGAGGTATATTTTTATTGCACAACAGATCATGTTGAGCAACGCGTTTGAACCATAAACACCGTTTGTACACATCTACCCTACGGTGATGCCTTGTAATTTGCTCTCTAACTAACTTATTAAAATCTTTAATCCACACGTAATGGTATCGACCAGTCCTATCGTCCTCTATTAACAGTAAGTCTCTATGATCCTGTATTTCATTAGATACAATTTTTTTGGGACACAGTTTTGGTTGCTGCCTAATGTGAACACGTCAATAGAAATAATATTAGCAGTTTCAAATTTGGAGTGGGGAATGAAATACACTCAAAATTGTATCGGTGATTGACGTGAGTGTACGATGAAACTCTGCTCGAGTGATCGTCTACCAGCTTCGACAAAACTGCATACTTAAAACAGTAATTGTCGTTAATATTTTTAACGTTTATACAAGCTTTACGGTTTTCTATTTTTCCGGGGAGTGGAAGCCACGAGCCACCTCTCAATGGAGAGTATTTGGCAATTTTCAACCTAGCTCCGTATATAGCTTCCAATTTCCATCCACTTCCTTCAGCCTCCATCTCAGTCAATTCGGTATTTAATTTTTCGAACATCGAGTTTAATAAATACGGAATTCCCGACACATCCAATAAAATGTCGTATTTGGCTTTAATGTTACCGTCGATTTGGTATCCAACGGCATTTATCATTAACACGTCAATCAAAATTGAAAATTTAATAACGCCTACATTTTGTAATGTTGTGATTAAAATGGTAGACGTTCTATCCTTAATGTCGGAGAGGAATGATGGAAAGTCTAGGGAGTGAAGAGATCGTATGAAATATGAAGCTATTCTGGACTGGAAAGCGGTTTCGTAGGGGACAGTTAAATCATCGTTCGGGGGTATGGCTAAGACTTGTCTTACATTCGGATCATTATTGTATTGTGAGGTGTTTACACTGTTACAGTACGTATGGTGAAAATCAAAAAGTGCCAAACTCGGGAAAACCACTCCACAGCGATCACATAGCATCAATCTCTCACAAATTCGTTCATGTTTCGCCCCTAATGCACTGTCAGAACATATTTGTCCGCATTTTGAACAAAACAGTCGATTGCACATACTAGTAGGGGGCTGGACGGAACTAATTTCTCTCGACGGACGAGCAACACTTTCGACTCGTCCGGAAGTAGGAACGTTATCGGCGTTATAACGTGGGTACGGCGACGTTTTGAGGGAGAGGCAGCACATTCCTCTTTATGATTGGGCTGGTTCATAATGTTACTTCCACAATAGTCACACAATGATGAAAGAATCTCTTCCTCACCATCAGAAAGGAGAGGGTGACTACTGGTTCGCCTTCGTTGCATTTTGAAGAAAGGGTTTAAAACAAAAACTAATTAAACTATTTAGCAATAATAAACGAAAAGTAAATTAATAGGTAACCTGCAAACAAACCTAACAAAAAATGAGTAAAGAAAAAGAATCTTCTTCGAAAAAACGAACGAAAAACTTATTTTACTAAATTCTAGTAAGTATCAAATCTGATGAAATTATAGCGCGTTCGAACTCGCGAGAAAATAAGCGAAAGCAATAAAGTATAAACCTGAAACTGGTTAGGTTCTACTTTATCGGAAAAAAGAAACTTGACTTATCGTCCTAATAATAAACTGCGTTAAAGAAAAAAAAGGAAGAGGATAACTCGGGAATATGTAACTGTTAAAAACATACCGGGGTAGCCAACCCTAGTTGTCTGAATTAAAAGCGGACTGTATTTCAAACACCCCGGATCCGATAGAATTAATTTCTCCCCCCTTGTAGGAAACCGTGCCTCCGCCGATGCCGGGACCTCGCCGACCTGAAAAGGGAACAAATACAGGAACGGAGAAATTGGAAATGAGGGACTCACCTTTATGAATGTGACAGACACTTTTCCCCGGCCGGGAACCACTGGATTTAGCGGCGGGAACCACTTCGTCGCGTCACAACAATACTAAGCGGAAGCTCTTCAAAAGGGGGTGTAAAAGATTGTTAATATATGTGCAATTAAAACCAAGAAAAACTTGAGGGCTCTGTCTTGATCGCCCGCGCGATGGAGAGTAGTAGGTGAGAAGGAAGTGATGGTGGTCTGTGGGAGGTGAGGCGGACACCTGGAGGGGAAAACGACCGGCGGGCCCCAGGGCGAATCGGCGGGAAGCAACTTACGTTTCCAACATACCCCCTACCTCAAAATCGAATTTTTGACCACTTAAAATAACCGGAAGTTCGCTGGGAATCTTGTAAAAGGTTTCTCTTGGGTAGTAACAAGGGACGAAGAGAGAAAAAAAAGCACTCGAGTAAGGAAGAAAATAAATAGAAATCCAAACAAAACTAAAGAAAACTGGTACACCCTTCGCAACATAAAACAACAGACACACTAGAAATAAAACAAGAGAAGAGCGTAAAACTAACGAGAACATAGACACATCAGAGCTTCTACCGAGACGGTAGCGCGACCACTTTGCTAGCGGTGCGCAACTCAAATTTCCCAGTGGGGGTGCGAATGCGAACTACTCGTACTTCGCCATCCGCTCCTGGTAGTACCTCTGCAATCCTGCCCAATGGCCACTCTGCAGGAGAAAATCCAGGCTTGTGGTACATTACCAGCTCCCCGACTTTTAAAGCTACCGATGGACGAATCCATTTGGAAAATTGCATTTGGGAATGCAGGTACTCCTTACTCCACCTATTCCAGAAAACTTGAGACATTTGTTTCGTCAGTTACCATCTTGATAAGTGGCTGATAGGGATCTCTTGTAGGTCGTTATCCGGCCTTTGCAACAAAGGGCCGCCTATTAAAAAATGGCCTGGTGTTAGGCAATCAAAATTGTCCGAGGGCGAGTTTGAGAGAGCATACAACGGTCGAGAGTTGAGATAGCTTTCAATCTGAGTCAGGACAGTGATAAATTCCTCTAGCAACAAAGTCTGCCCACCTATAATTCGTTTCAGGTGACCTTTGACGGATTTTATTCCCGCCTCCCATAGCCCTCCAAAATTGGGGGCGTAAGGGGGGTTGAACACCCACTTGATTTCCCGCCGGGCAAGTATTTGGGAAATTTCCGGGCTTGCACTTCTAAGGAACGAGGTCAGCTCATTAATTTCTCTTGCCGCACCCCGAAAATTTCTCCCCTGATCGGAGTAAATATGCGAGGGAAGCCCTCGACGGGCTATGAATCGGTCCAAGCAAGCCAAACAAGCTTCGGTGGAAAGCGAAGTTACTACCTCCAGGTGAACTGCCTTAGTGCTGAAACAAACGAATAAGGCAAAATAACATTTCTGGTACGTTCTGGACCGAGAAGTACCCATCCGAATTAAAATGCGACCACCTAAATCGACCCCTGTGTGGCTAAATACTCTTCCCGGAGCCACTCGGGCCTGGGGAAGTTCAGACATTTTTGGTTGGTTCGGACGGATGATAAACTTGTAGCAGTTTTTGCATTGGAACATCCGCTTTCGAATCAGACTTCGGATAGACGGAATCCAATACCGTCTCAAAATGAGAGATTGGACCAATCGAGGTCCACCATGTCCTGAAAATTGGTGATAGTAGTCGCACATCAGCGACGCCAGGTGAGACTCACGAGGGATGAGTAGTGGATGTTTGGAAACAAAATGTAAATCGGACCTACCTATCCTACCCCCCACCCTGACAAATCCCAAGGAGTCAAGGAACGGCGAAAGCATTTGAAATCTTTTTGGCCCTGGCCTACTTTCTTTCTTCATTTGTTCTATCTCTGAGGCAAAATAATGAGATTGAACCCGGGATATCAAAAATTCTAGAGCTTCCTGGTACTCCTTAACGGAGATGGGTCCTGTGAAATGCGCCCTACCGATGGCGTTGGTTGCTCTAAGTTTCAGCTTGCAGAGAAATCGTATCATGTAAGTCAAGATTCGTAAACACCGAAATAAGGAGGAAAAACGCTCAACGAACTTTACCATGTAGGAGGTTTCAAGCACTCCCACCATGGTCATACGGGAATTGGTTTTTGATTCTGGAATGTCAGACATGTCCAAGGTTGGAAAATCCGGCCAATGTTCCACAGGCTCTCTCAGGAAAGGGGGACTGGACCACCACAACTTGTGTGCCTCCAACTGAGAGGGTAGGAGACCCCTGCTAGCACAATCTGCTGGATTCAATTCGCTTCTAACATGTAACCATCTAGCCATTGGACAAGCATCGTTTAACTGCATAACACGATTGGCTACAAACGTCTGCAGAGCGTAAACAGGAGATTTAATCCAATTCAGAACCGTCGTAGAGTCTGTAAAGCAAACTACATCCGTGATCGATACTGAGGAGGATAGAGGCAAAGTATTCCTTATCAGATTTGCGAGCAGACACGCCGCACCTAGCTCAAGGCGGGGAATAGTCCAAGATTTAAGAGGAGGCACCCGAGTTTTGGCCTTTAACAAATTCACAGCCACAGAATCCCTGAGGTGGACGCGTAGATAGATGGCAGCAGCCATTCCCAGCTCACTGGCATCTGAAAACCCAACGAGCTGCAGACTCACTGCCTGGTCTGCCATTATCCAACGAGGGATAGCCAAACTCTCGAGGGAAGTTAACTGCTGGATGATTGTCTGCCACTTAGCGTCTAAATGAGTCGGTAACGGATCATCCCAATCGACTCCTGCCACCCACAGTCGTTGAAGCAAGGATTTCATTCCAAATATGACAGGCGCCAAGTATCCATTATAGTCATAGATGCGCGCAACCTGAGATAGGATATTTCGTTTCGTAGAGGATTTTCCTAACACGTTAATTTTATATAGGAAAACATCTTTTTCCACGTCCCAACGTAGACCTAACACCTTCGAAGTCGCATCTTGGTTTTGGGAAGGGAGCTCACAAATGGGAGATGCCACATCCTTGACCACCTCAGGAGAGTTACTGACCCACTTGCCCAGCTCAAAGCAACCTCCCCTAAGCAAGGAAATTAGTTCCCTCCGAAGGTTGGTAGCATCCATAACCGTTTTTGCTCCCGTCAAGCAGTCATCAATAAATATGGATTCGGTCAACGATCGAGCTGCTCCGGGCCATTTATGGCCATCCTCAGACACCAGCTGTCGAACCGTCTGCTGGGCCAAAAAAGGGCTACAGGCAATTCCAAATGTCACTGTTGTGAGCTCGTATTCCCCAACTTCGGCCAATGGAGAGTCTCTCCAAAACACGTGTTGGAAAATGCGGTCTTCCGGGTGAATCTTAATCATCCGATACATGTTCTTTATGTCGCAACTTAAGGCTATCTTATGTATTCGGAATCGGGTAATGACTTGTCCTATGTCTCCCTGCAGTTTGGGTCCGGGTAACAAATAGGAGTTGAGACTCCGCCCACTTGGATCCAATTCAGCAGGAGAAAATACAACCCGAACAGTTTGTCCTGAAGGGCCGCTTTTAGGAACTCCATGGTGAGTCATCACGTATGGAGCTGGGTGTGATGCTAAGCACATATGGCCTTCGTTCAAATACTCCTTGAAATTACTGGCATACAATTGTTGGTAACCGGGATCTCTCAAAAATTTATGCTCCAGTCGCTCAAGACGTCGAAGTGCCAACGTGCGATTCGAACCCAATTGAGGACGTTTGCCTTCGCGAAATGTCAGCCTCACCGTAAACTCTCCACTTAGAGGATTCCGAGCGTAAGTTTCCGAAAAATGTTTAAGACAATATTCGTCATCGGGGGATAAAGGAATAGGGTTGAAAACTTCCTCTCGCTCCCAAAAGGCCCTTAAAATTTCATCCATGGTTTCGAGAACACATAATAAAGAGGGCTGAGGGTTGTCACTAAGGGAGGGTACTGATCCCATCAATATCCAACCTAACCGAGTATTCATGGCCGAGGGTTCTCCTTTTAGGTGTGCGATTCTCCCGTCAAAATATCAAAATAATTTTGAACACCTAAAAGAACATCGACGGGAGCAGGTTTCCCAAATTCAGGGTCCGCCAAAACTAACTTCGAAAACTGAGACGGCAAAGAAGTTGCAATCTCAACTGTGGGTAAATCTGACGTGATTTTCGAAACCACAGCTAATTCCAGGGAGAACTGAAAATTACTGTTGAAGTGAGGTGATATTTGAGTTCTCACAAGGCCTTGAGATGTAAACGACGTCCCATTGCCGATCCCACTAATCTGGTAGGGACATTTACTACAGGGTAATCTCAACTGAGCAGCCAACCTCGTAGTAATGAAGTTTACGGAACTCCCAGGGTCTAGGATGAGCCTGGCCCGGTGCCACCGACCATCCGCGGTCAAAATGTGCACTTGGGCTGTGCATAACATTCCAACATTCGTCTTCTGGACTACGGTTGTTAAGGAATGACATGCAGCGCCCACAGAGGTGGAGGGAACTACCCCTCGATCGTCTCCAGTCGAGGGAAGTGACGAGAGAGTGGAAACTGCAGGGCCACTACTAGCTAGGGAATTTCCCCCCCCCTGTAGAATCCGACGAATGCAGAACGGTATGGTGCCGACGGCTGCACACCTGACACCTAACTTGCTGACGACAGTTGTTAGCCATGGGGGTTCAAGCAAATAAAACATCTTTTGAACCGTCTTACCAATTTCTTGCGCTCTTCTACCGTAGCCTTCAAAAGTTCTGGACACTTCACAAAATGGTGTTCCTGCTCGCATAACGGACACCTACTCATCGCACTGGACGTAGGCGCCTTTTGGGTGACGGTTAACACTCGCCGAGTGTTATCAACTTTCTTTTTAGTCGTGGAAATAGAATTCCGGGACTGGCCAACGGTTGGACAGTTCATTAACTCCGCTATATTACTCTGATCCCTGAGATACTGCATCAAACTACCCAGAGTAGGAATCCCAAGATCGTCGACCTGGTCTAGCCATCGTTCCTCAAAGCCTTGCCGAGTCTGAGGGTCCAACAATTTTGGCGTCCAAAACAACAAAATAAAGTCCGCCAAATTAGGTAACTCCAAGTCGGCGATGCACGTAACGGTCGCTTGCAATTTATCGATAAATTGTGTGAATTCCTGTGCAGACCGCCGTTTTATAGGTTCGAGGGAAAAAATAGTATTCAGGTGATGAGTTGCCAACAATCTCTTTTGGCTGTAGGTTCGTACAAGTAAGTCGTAGCAGGTCTTATAGTTGGATGGTGCAAACGGAACTGTTTGTGCAAGACTCAAAGCCGAGTCTGTCAGACAACTTAAGAGATAACTGAACTTCTCAATGTCTGAGAGGTACGACACTCGGTGAATGAGCGCGTCATAACCCAGGACAATCAATTATTATGAACCCAGGAAAATCAATTATCCGCCCATTAAAGGGAGGAATAACAATTTTTGGTAGAGACACACGGGATTTCGGGGTGATTGCCGGCGCCGGGACGACATCGGAAGCCGGCAAATTGCTGTGACGCCGGTCGGGAGACTGAACTGTGGGATTATCACTGCGTGTCTCCCGGTCTGGCGTATATTGTTCCCGCGCAGCGAGAATTTCGAAAAATATTTCATCTAAGTTAGCTCGCAAAGCGGCCTCATCCGTTTTAAATTCCGGAAATTCCGCACTCATAGCACTCAACTCCTCTAAAATGTTCTCAAATCGTTCTCGTGCCTGCTCGATTCTCGCCACTCGGACTAGAAAAATATTCAGTTTCTCCAGCAGTTGTGTAATGAGATGGAAACAATTTTGTATTACGAGCCACGCCCGTTGTTTACGATCCGTAAGCCTCGCAAAGGCCTGCCGGTCCTTCTCAGAGGGCGACGGCAAATCAATCTTTTCCGTTGCCATTATAAAGGTAAACAAATGACAAAAACAAAATCTTAGAGAGCGAACGACTGAAAGCGAAACAAGAATAAACGAGAAAAGGAAGAACGCGTCTCCTAAGGTCGCTACGTTGAACTCGAGGCGGCCCTCAACTCTTGTCTCAACAAGATTTCACCGCCTTAAACCCGCAAGGTAAAATACATTCGATCAAGACTATTTTCCCAAATCGAAATTCACAAACTGAATTAGGTTTTCAATGATTAATTAAACAAGGTAATAATTTCCGGGAAACCCCTTGAAGTTAAAACTTACGATACCGAATAATCGCGAAAACTACAATACCCAATCAACTTCGACTGAAATTACCAACCTGAATTCAACCCTCCCGAAATTTTTAATTGCACAAATCCGAAAAAAAAGATATCCGGTCCAACGGATGACCACTACAATTAGGGACTGGTTATGTTAAAAACATACCGGGGTAGCCAACCCTAGTTGTCTGAATTAAAAGCGGACTGTATTTCAAACACCCCGGATCCGATAGAATTAATTTCTCCCCCCTTGTAGGAAACCGTGCCTCCGCCGATGCCGGGACCTCGCCGACCTGAAAAGGGAACAAATACAGGAACGGAGAAATTGGAAATGAGGGACTCACCTTTATGAATGTGACAGACACTTTTCCCCGGCCAGGAACCACTGGATTTAGCGGCGGGAACCACTTCGTCGCGTCACAACAATACTAAGCGGAAGCTCTTCAAAAGGGGGTGTAAAAGATTGTTAATATATGTGCAATTAAAACCAAGAAAAACTTGAGGGCTCTGTCTTGATCGCCCGCGCGCGCGATGGAGAGTAGTAGGTGAGAAGGAAGGGATGGTGGTCTGTGGGAGGTGAGGCGGACACCTGGAGGGAAAAACGACCGGCCCCAGGGCGAATCGGCGGGAAGCAACTTACGTTTCCAACATACCCCCCACCACAAAATCGAATTTTTGACCACTTAAAATAACCGGAAGTTCGCTGGGAATCTTGTAAAAGGTTTCTCTTGGGTAGTAGCAAGGGACGAAGAGAGAAAAAAAAGCACTCGAGTAAGGAAGAAAATAAATAGAAATCCCAACAAAACTAAAGAAAACTGGTACACCCTTCGCAACATAAAACAAAGAAACAAGAAAAACTTGAGGGCTCTGTCTTGATCGCCCGCGCGATGGAGAGTAGTAGGTGAGAAGGAAGGGATGGTGGTCTGTGGGAGGTGAGGCGGACACCTGGAGGGGAAAACGACCGGCGGGCCCCAGGGCGAATCGGCGGGAAGCAACTTACGTTTCCAACAGTAACCCATAAACTGTATGTAAAGAAAATAAAATCAAAAAATGTTCAAACCAACAAAAATTGAACTGATGTAAAACAAAGTACTTTTTATGAAACAAAAATTGAGAAAACTAATTATTTAGTGGAACAGAGAAGAAAGCTGGTTTTAAAATGACTACTTGTAAAGAATAATATCACGCGGATCAATATGAACAAATAGAAAAAATGGTCTACCTTAGTTAGTAGGGATGAATTAACCGAAGTCGATTTAGCAAACCGAATTGTGTTGGAACCTGAGCGAAACTTGTTCTTCCAACGCAGAATGAGACGAGCTCGGAGCGGGCGCGGGTTATAAATGGAGAGTAAACCTCGACAAGCTGATACTTGCTCAAGGAGCACTCAAACATTCCAATTCTTCGCGAGCGATCCAGCGGCTCCGTTCGGAGACCCCATCCCGCTTCCATTCTGATTTTTTAACGATTACGTATAAATAATATCACGGGGATCGGAACGAACAAAAAGAAGAAATGGTTCACCATAGTTAATTACGCAAATCGGATATTGTTGGAAACTGGGCGAACCTTGTTCTACCATAACAATGATACCAGCGGAGCCGGCAGGGGATATTAATGAGGTGAAGAGCAAACCTCGACAAGTTGATACTTGCCCACGGAGCGCTCATTCATTCCAATTTTTCGAGAGCGTCGTCGGCACCTCCGTTGACAAGACGCCTCACGCTTCCCCTCAGATTTTCTAACGATAACGAGTAAATAATTTCGCGCGGATCGCAAAAAGGAGAAATGGTTTACCTTAGTTAGTTGAGTTTAGTTAACCTGAGTCAATTTAGCATGTCGGATATTGTTGAAACCTATTCACAAATACTCCCAACCCATTATCGGCAAAACCACATTCTATATTCATTTTTTGATGTAGATTGCGTTAAGGGATTCGAAAGTATTTCAGCTTGGGCAGGCATAGCCTCGTTGACTGTTTTTACCTGACCCAAACTTATTGTAGGGATCTCAAACATTTTATTCGACAGTGTAGCAGCTTTTAGGTCACATTTAGAACGGCTTTTCGAAACCTACGCGAAATTTATGATCTAGTTGATCCACATATGACATTTGACACTTTCAAGCGTGTGTGCTCAATGTGCTGGGGGGATAATATTAGATATGGATTAGCAGTCGTCGATAAGGAATCCACACTGGAACATGGACGTTATCGTGCCGGCCTGGAAGTAGTATATATATATATAAGTTAACACCTAATGAACAATGGGCGCCTTTGTCTCAATCGAACGTCGCGATCGTCGCATCCGACTTCGCTGATCTCGCCTGCCTCAGCAGCTTCGTCGCAGAAACGAACAGTGCATCCTTTGTTAAGAAAACTTATAAAAGCCCCCTGAAACAATAAGCGACAGCTTCATTCCGATCCCGTCCCCTTTAACGTAACGCTGCCCGTGTTGAACTTGTATTTTGTACTAAAGTAATAAAAGTCATTTTTAAAAACTTATAAATCAACCCCCTACTTATAATTGGCGCAGTCAGTAGGACATCTTCCCCGAAGTATTGCACTTACGTTACGTCTCAACGTTTTAGGAAGACCCTACACCCCCCTGAAGAGCTCGAACGATTCTCAACACGGCAGAACGGGACCACAGGAAAGACCTTACGCAGTTCCTAGACGATATGCTCACTCTCCTACTGTAAGTACAGAACCGACAGTTAACCCGCTTCTCGATTCAGTATCGCCTATTTTGCCTGAGCAACCTTTGACGTCTGACTCTCAGACTAACGACAATACTTCTAACTCGGAAATAAATTCGCAACCTTCAGCAATGACAGCTCCGATAATAATGTCATCCGAACAACTGGCCTATCTGATCGATCAATTAAAACCTCAACGTACAAACCACGAAACTAAAATCGACAGATGTCATTTCGACGCAATCCCCGAATACCGAGGAGAACCCGAATTATTAGCCAGATTTTTAGAACAAAGCGAATATTTAATCGAATCATTTTTCGACCAAGCTAACCCGGAAAATCCGAAGAATAAAGTATTACTCAATAATATATTGTCTAAAATCAAGGGAGAAGCCGCGAAGGAAATTTGCACCGAACCAATCGAATATTGGGGTGAACTAAAAAACCTGTTATTAGCAACTTTTGGAGATCAGCGCGATGTGGAAACTCTAATTTTAGAGTTAGGGAAATTTAAGCAATATTCATCCGAGACGGTTCTTCAATTTTACCAGAGAGTAAAAACGCTAACGAACGTTCTATTATCCAAAATGAAAAACGATACGAGATTTACGTACGAAACACTAAAATTAATTGATAGCGTGGCATTAAGAAGCCTCTTGTACGGAAAATGGTAAATGGGAATTTAAACGAATGCCGTTCGGTTTAAAGAACGCTCCTGCAACATTTCAAAGGCTAATGGATAATTGCCTAAGAGGGCTACAAAACGAGATTTGCTCCGTCTATATGGACGATATAATTATTTTCAGCACCAGCCTCCAAGAACACATAGTCAGGCTTAAAAAGATTTTCGAAAGACTAAGATCCGCGAAATTAAAAATCCAACTTGATAAAACGGAATTCTTACGAAAAGAAATCGCTTATTTAGGACACGTAGTGACCCCGGAAGGATTAAAGCCCAATCCCGATACAGTAAAAGCGATAAATGACTATCCTGTGCCGACTACTTTGAAAGAGCTACGGAAATATCTCGGTTTTGTCAGCTTTTATCGTCGATATTGCAAGGACCTCGCGAAAGTAATCAAGCCGATGACGAAAGGATTAAAAAAGGGAGAAAGAATCGACCCCTCCGATAAGGCCTACATTCAAAGTTTCAATGACAGCAAAGCGCTGTTGACGAACGACCCTCTTTTAAAATACCCCGACTTTACGAAGCAGTTTATCGTAACAGTCGACGCCTCCGCCTTTGCACTGGGTGCAGTCTTAAGTCAGAAATTCGATAACGCTGTACTTCCTATAGCTTACGCCAGCAGAACTCTAAACGACACCGAACAAAAATTGTCGACTATCGAGAGAGAACTTCTCGCATGCGTATGGGCGACAAAACACTTTCGACCTTATATTTACGGACGGAAATTCATCCTCGAGACAGATCATCAACCGTTAATTTGGTTAAATTCATTAAAAGACGTCAACAGTAAACTTTTTCGATGGAAATTGAAGTTAGAAGAATTCGACTTTGACATCAGATATAAGAAAGGAACCAAAAATCTTAACGCAGATTTTCTATCGCGAATTGAACATCACGCAAGCGAATTAAATCGCGTAAAAGACGATGATTCTCTGTCTATGATAGCTCAACAAGACGAATCCGAAGACTGCAAAGAAACCATACATTCCATGATCGAAGGCAACACAGTTACACAAATTCCAATCAGAGAAACCGCCGTAAACCATTGTAAAAACCAAATCATTGTAGACATAGGGAAACAATTAGTCACTGATGTCAATATTGAGAAACTATTTGAAGATAAGTGCAGAATAACGGTAAAGTTTCCAGAAACGAATTTTAAAGAAGAAGTGGTCAATTTCGTTATGACTTACGTAGAACCAAAGAGATCCTATGGGATCTATTTCGAAAAAGATTTGTACGAACAATTTGCCAATATTCTAATGGACAAATTCAAATTTTCTGAGATTAAAATGATCCGACACAAACAGAAATTGCTCGATGTAATGAATCTGCAAACTGCAAAGAAAGGTTTCACAGAGGAATAGATGAAACCTATAACCACATAAAAAGACAATATTACTGGCCACATCAAAAAGAAACAATAACACATTTCATCAACACATGTGAGCTTTGTTTAAAATGTAAATATGACAGACATCCACTCAACTTAAAACTCAACATTACGGAAACACCGACAAAACCATTAGAGATCTTACACATAGACACTCTCACACTGGAAAAAACAAAATACCTAACGATAATAGATAAATTTTCGAAGTATGCTCAAGCGTACTCTCTCAAAAATTCAACAAACATAGAAATATCTAAAAAACTGTTGAAATTTATATCACACCACGGGAATCCAAACAAAATTGTCATGGATAACGGAAACGAGTTTAATTCCTCGCTCATCCGCGAATTCCTAAAAGTGCAAGGCATAGCATTCCATTATACTAGTACTCAAAACCCAAATTCGAATTCCCCTATCGAACGTTTTCATTCAACGTTAATTGAAATCGTACGACTCATGTCAGAAAGTGTCGAGTACAGATCGTCCAGCATAAAAGAAAAAGTAAAATATGCCATCATCTTTTATAATGCCAGTATTCACTCCAGCACAAATCTTACGCCTCACGAAGTCATGAATGGTCATTTAGAATCTAACAACCCGATACCGACGAAGATAGAATCCGGTATTGCTAACCTTTACGTAGAAGAACACAAAAATAAAGTTCAAAAATTATACCAAATCATAGCAGAAAAACAAGAAGAACGAAAAACAAAAATAATTGACCATAGGAACAAAAATAAGGAAGAAATGCCTGATCTACCTTCCGAAATATTTGTGAAGACTAAACAAATACAGTGCAAAACAAAAAGAAAATATAATAAAGAGACTGTCGAGAATGTCGATGTCCCGCGGAAAACAGCCGAAATACTCCCAAGACATTTTAACACTTTTAAACAAAAATACACGCCTCTAATATTAAGCGACCACGAAAACTCCCTTCCGAAGATTCTGAAGAAAAAGAAACACTAATAAAGGACACACCCGCCAAATTCGGAATTAACCTTACACCCGCAGATTTCGAAACCCTCAAAGATAAAGAATGGATCAATGATAACATAATAAACTATTATATGGAACTTATTAACGAACGAAGTGAAAAGAACCCCAACCTTCCGCGAGTATACGCGTTTAACACCTTCTTGTACGTCTCATACCAGTGCGGTTACGAACGAGTGAAGAATTATACCCGAAAAACCGATATCTTCGACAAAGATATTGTCCTAATTCCAATACACGAAAACAACCACTGGCGCCTAATCGCCGTAAAAATAAAAGATAAAATTATAAGCTATTATGATTCGCTAGGTTACGAAGGAATCACAATCCTTAATAAAATTCTTAAATATCTCACAGACGAATTATACCACAAAAAGAAGCTACAATTAAACTCTCAAGAATGGCGACTAGACCAAGTTCAATTACCTAAACAAACAAACGGGTATGATTGTGGAGTCTTTGTATGCAAATACGCAGATTACCTCGCGCAAAACAAATTCCCCGCAATAACTCAAAAGGATATACCCCACTTTAGAATTTCGATTGAAGATGAAATTAAATCCCAAACACTCCAAAACTAACCGAGTATTCATTCTGATTTCAGGTTCTTAACCCCCGCCTTAGGAGCCATATTTACCAGTCTACAGGAATCAGGTGGTTCAATACCAATAAGACTAGGACCCGCCTACGTAGAAACAAATGAACACCTACTGACACACTACTATGACTTACGAATACTCAAGACAACCTTCGAAAGTCTGAAACAAAGCTTCGAGACACTCACATCGAAACACCCCTCTACATCCCAAACGTCAATGAATTATTATAACATGATACGTGTCACCCTGTTAAACATACAAGACAAGTTATCCAATATAGACACTCATCACACGAACAGAACAAAGAGAGGTTTAATAAACGGACTAGGATCCATTATTAAAATCATTACTGGAAATCTAGACGATGAAGATCGTAGAAAATACGACGAGTTAATAGAAAACCTCACAAATAAACTCTCTGCGACTAACACACGTAGCAACGCACAGCACATTGCCATTCAAAATTAAATCCAAAGATATAACGACACATTAAACACCTTGAATTACAATAACCGTCAAATACAGAAACAATTAAACGCCAAATTCACGCGAAATAAAATATCGCGCATCTCAGAGGTAGCTTCGCAACTCCTCATCAACATGAACATGCTACTCGCCCAAATCAGAGAAATAGAAACCTCACTAACGTTTTGCAAATTAGGAGTATTGCACCCTAGTATAATACCGACGAAGGATTTCTCCAATGAAATCTCTAGAGTTTTTGAAATAAGTCCGAAGAACGCAAAACTAATAAAATTCAACCACACTTTGGAATACGAAGTCAATTCGAAACTTTTATGTGCCTTGAAAAACGACCACATATTGTATCTGATAAAAATACCAATGTACGAAGATCTGGGACTATCCCTATTCTCTGTTAATCCAGTAGCAGTATTGTATAACGATAATTATGTAACCCTAGATGTAAGACGGAAACTATTATTGCTTGATAATACTAACAGAATAACCTTTTCGCTTACGAAGGAGTGCTATAAAACCCCTTATAATGAATATTTTTGTACTAACGATAACTTAAGCACGGAACCAGCAGATTGCGAACAAAACATTTTTAAATTCAATTCAATTGCAAATTGCACTCTAATCAGATTAAACATCCCCAATACTATTTATACGTTCGTTCCTAATACGGACTTAATTCTCATTACCGCTCCTACGACAACTACTGTTATGACCATTGAGTCAGGAACTCAACGCATTAGAAAACTTAATGGAACGTGGCTTATTCAAACGAAAGGTCAAACAATTTACGTCAATAATCACGTCATTCAAAGCTCTTCTAGCACTAACGCGATGCCAAGAATCCCCCAAGTCCGTATGGACCTGTCCAACTTCGAATTAACCCAACAACATCCTCAGTCTTGATATCCATGATCAACGAATCTGTATCACAATATAACAGTTTTACATTTTCTCCGTATTGTTTCTTTATTGTGTTGTAGTAAAAGTCGTTTTGAAATTTCCAGAATGCTCATTCCGATGTAAATGGGTTTATTGAAAAGAATTTTGGTCTTTTTCGTGAGAACTGCAGCTAAATTTTCCGTGAATATTGTTCTACGATCAAAAGTTGGTTTTGCTATAAACGCTTCCAGTTTTTTTCCGTTTGAACATAATTTGATATCGACTCTTTCCCTGATATTTTCCATCGTTTTTCCAAACACGCTATTGTTCATCAATTTGAAAAATTTCTTTTCAAAATCATTTTTCGCTTTCGTTCTCAATTCCGTTTAGAAGTCAATGTACACTTTCAACCAATCTGACTGATCAAATTCCAGTGTTCTGTGTACTTTCTTCAGTTTCATTCCCATGCTCAAATATTGCTTCAAATTCCTATAGTGCAAAACGTATTTATCTTTGTCGTACAAAGTTGTCATCAGTTTAGGTAATTTTGTATTTCCAGTCCTGTTTTCCGGTGCAAGTGGTTGATCCGAATGTGATTCGTGCAGTTCTTTAGGATATTCCAAGTCAACTTCCAAAATGTAACCTTTAGGAGACTCATCATCAATCTTTTCAATATCTACATTTTCAACCCATTTAAAACCTCCAGATGGTAAACATTTTGACATAGCCCAACCGTACAAATTGTTTGCATCAACGTACGCTATGTAACTCGAAGGTTTAGCTGGATCATATTTGTCAACCATGTACTTGTTGTTTGCTTTCGCGTGTCTGTTACTACATTGAGATATTCCACCACGAATTCCTTTTTCAATCATCAAAATTTTATCGTAATCAGTCAACAGTTCCAATTTAACTTTTGTCATTTTCAATATACCATCCCATGCCAATCCAGGAGTTGTATAATACCAAGCTGGATCTCTGAAATTTTCCATTACATCTGTTCGATCCTGATCTCCGTCTTGCGAGCGCATCCGAGGCGACAAATGCGATAAGGTTTTCCCGCTCCTTTCCCTTCCTTCTTCTCCTCTCAAGACCCCCGCCCTTCAACAATTTTTCGGCAGTTCTGCCGATGCGACGCGAGCGATAGTGCCTCCTCCTTTTTTGAACTTTTTTTCAATCTTCGTTGGGCGCCAACTTTTCTCCTCCAGGCAGTGCATTTTCGCGTCCTGGAACACTACATCGAAAACGACGACTTCTCCTCAGCGAATACGAGACCCCGTCGACGGGAAAGTGATTTTTCCGCTCATAAAAGGTCAGTTCCTTTTATTTTCCACCTATATCACATTTTTCATTGGTTGCGCCCCTCGCGACGGATTTTGGTTTCGGGCTTGCCCACCCCTCACAATTACAGTCCACACTCATTCTTTCGCTCTTACCCACCATATTTTGGTCACTCCGGGCCTCGATAGGAAACCATACACGTGCTGGTCAGTTGGGATCCATCTAGGCGTTTTCAACTTCATTGGGTCGGATCGGCTGAAGATCAGTAGCCTACGTTTGCTTGTTTGTTCTTGTAAAAAGGGAACAACTCCTCCACTTAGACTTCCCCTTCTTTCGCGTACGCGCCTCCGCCTCTCTCAAGATCCCCTCCTTATCGTCTCGGCTGTAACAGGTGTTTCTTTCCTCGTCGTTATCGGTGTTTTCGACGTTTCGCGCCAATAACAAAATGGGGCAAAAGGAATTTGCGAAATTCACGGAAAAAAAGAAACGCCTCCTCTCCAGACTTCACGTCACCTTTGGAATGATTGCAACCCTCCCTAAACATCAAGATTTATTTCTGGCTAGAGTTGAAAAACTGGATGACATTTTTGTTGAATTTAACACTGTGATGGATAATTTAGCCGCTTTACAATTAGAGGACGCCACACTGGTGACGGACTGCATCAGTGAAACTTCTGCATTTGAAGACCTTTATTTTCCCGTTGTTGCCGCGTCTAAACGTTGCATAGCTCCACTTACGGTCAAACTTCCTGATCTCAACTCTTCGTCTTCTGCAGCTCATGCAACTCCACCTAAAGCAAAACTTCCCGAAATCCAGTTACCCAAATTTGACGGGCAGGTTCAAAATTTTGCTTCCTTCATTTCACTATTTGACACCCTGATTCATGAATCATGTCTGACAGATATCGAGAAATTTACGTATCTTCTCGCCAATGTAGAAGGTAGAAGGCTCTTCAACTAGTAAGGACTGTCGCGTTTCGTCCCGAAAATTATCTGATTGCGTATCAATCATTGGTCAAACGATACACCAATAAACGAGTCATTGCGAATTTCTACCTGAATAAAATCTTAACATTCTCTCCTCCAAAATCAGACTCGCCAGCTAATATTCAGTCAACTGTAGATTTCGTGGTAACCGCTGTCGCCAGTTTGAAATCACTCGATATTCCAGATCTTTGCGATTTTGTGTTTTTGCACTTGGGACTACGTCTTTTAGACACCCGAACCAAGAAGGCTTTCGAAGCAAAATTTTCTGAAACAGAGTTCCCTACGTTTAACAACTTTCAAGAGTTCATGAACAGCCAGAGTTGCATTTTCGATCTTGTTAATACCCCAACCTCAAGTAGCACATCATTTTCTCCCCCTAACAAAGAACGTAAACGAGTGCTGTTGGCCTCTAATTTTGTGACAGATGCCAAAACCTCCTCATTAAAGCCGGTATCACAACCTTCCATGTGTTTGTGTTGCTCCAAACCCAACCATAAACTCTCAAAATGTGACCTGTTTTTGTCCAAGACCATCCCAGAACGTAAATGTGTCATCCAGCAGAATCGACTATGTTTCGCATGCTTCGGTAGGCACTCTGTGGCCAAGTGTCAATCGACGTATTCTTGTAAGATTTGTAAGAGTAAATCTCATAATTATTTACTACATCCAGAGCTAGGCTCTGACCAGCAGCCAGTTCCCGTTTCCTCCTCGTTGGAAGCAACTAGTTCCACACAATCTATTCCCGTTCCCAACACAATTGCTCTTACAAATGTTTGTCCAACACCCTCATCCACATCTGCTGTTGCTCTGTTAGGAACTGCACAGGCAACAATTTTCGATATTACAGGACAGCCACATTCTTGCCGTATCATTTTTGATTCCGGCAGCCAAGCAAATTTCATCACCTCCTCCCTGGCAGAAAAACTCCGTCTACCTAAACAGAACTGTTCATTCCAGATTTCCGGCGTGGGGCAATCTGCGGTCCATCACAAGGTTCACGGACTGGTCTCTTGTAAATTGACCCCTCGATTTTCTTCTAATTCCGCCATATTTCTCGATGCAGCTGTTATTCCCAAAATAACATCAGATCTTCCTACCACTCGTTTATCGGATCAGCTTCGGGCTCAATTCAGCTTTCTCACTTTGGCGGATCCTGACTTTGTCAACCCAGGTCGGGTCGACCTGCTATTAGGTGTCCAAGCAGTTTTAGATGCGACACTGAATTCCTCCAGGACCTATCAAAGGTAACCCGTCTGCCATTCCCACTATATTCGGTTATGTATTAATGGGAACGGTGCCATCTCAATCGGCCTCCTCCGAGCTCAGCACTTCTCTGCTAGCCTGCTCACAACTTAGCTCTTCCTTGGTCAACTTGGAGCAAACAATGCGCGCCTTTTGGGAACTTGAGGAGATTTCAGTTCCCATTCTTCCTTCTGATGACGACCTGCAGTGCGAACAACATTTTCAACGGACCATCTCTCGAGACACTACAGGTCGCTATGTCGCTCGTCTTCCGTTCATCGCTGGCGTACCTCCACACCTTGGTTCCACTCGTGAACGGGCTCTCAATCGGCTTTTGTGTCTCGAAAAACGTTTCGAAAAAAATCCCAAATTTCGGGATTTGTATTGTGCGTGTCTCCAAGACTATGTTCAACAAGGTCACATGATTCAAGCCACCTCTTCTCTTCATTATTTCATGACGCACTCAGCAGTTATGAAAGGTCCTCCTGAAAATCCAAAATTACGGGTTGTCTTTAATCCTTCGGAGAGGGACCCCGCTAGTGCTAGTCTCAATGGTGCTCTCCTCGTGGGTCCCAAACTGCAAGGAGACATTTCATCAATGATTTCTAAATTTCGAACGCACCGAGTAGCTCTCACTTGTGACATCAGGCAAATGTATCGTGCCATTCGTTTGCACTCGCAAGATCAACCATTCTTGCGTTTTTTTATGGCGTTTTCCCCTTCAGACTTGAATCACGGAATGGCAGCACACTACGGCCACCTTCGGCGTCACGTCAAGTTCCTTCATCGCAAAATAACTATCGCTCAACTAGTCAATGACGAAGGTCATAGATTCCCCCTCGCCGCCACCGCTCTGCAGTCTGAAACATATGTCGACGACATTATTTCCGGTGCCAGTTCCGAAGCAGAGGCTCTTTTGTTAAAGGACCAACTTTCGAAACTCCTCCTGTCAGGCGGATTTGAGCTTGGGAAATGGGCTAGTTCTTCTCCAAGTCTCCTCTCGGATTTTTCCTCGACTAATGGTATTCACTTCTCTGATGACCGCTCAGTGCAAAAGGACCACAAAGTGTTAGGGATCTGCTGGGACCCGAAAGACGACGTTTTCCTTTGTAAAATCGACCCCATTCCGGCAAACGCTACTAAACGTGGTATCCCCTCAAAGGTCGCCCGTATGTTCGACCCAAACGGATTCTTCAGCCCCGTGATTTTTGCTCTCAAAGCACTGTTGCAACAAATTTGGATGTCTCAAATCGATTGGGATGACTCTCTACCACCCAGTTTGTCTTCCACCTGGATCCAATTGGAAGAGGAGCTCCCTCTGTTGGAGAAAGTACGAATCCCTCGCTGTTTTCTCCCTCAACCTTTCCAGGACCTTCATCTTGTTGGATTCGCCGATGCCAGTGAGCTTGGCATGGCTGCGGCTCTATACCTCCGGGTTGAAACTTCGACAGCTGTTCACGTCAACTTAGTAAAGCCAAGTCACGAGTAGCTCCTCTCAAGTCATGCACAATCCCTCGATTGGAATTGGGAGCCGCTCTCCTGTTGGCCAAATTGATCCATTCCTGCACCTCTCTCAGCAGCCACTTGACAATATCTCACACAACTTGTTTCTCAGATGCATCCACTGTCTTAGCGTGGCTTCGAACACCCCCCTACCGCCTCAAACCCTTTGTTGCGAACCGGGTCGTCCAGATCCAAGACTTGTGCCCTTCAGTCGACTGGCGTCATGTCCCCGGGGTTCACAATCCAGCTGACGCGGGGAGCAGAGGTTTGTCTCCATCTAAACTCATTGAGTACGAAGATTGGTGGAGAGGCCCGCCGTTTTTGTACCAACCTGTCTCAATGTGGCCCAACGAGCAACGTATTTCGGTTCACCCCGTACCCGAGTGCCGAGAGCCTACAGTCCTAAACTTTCGGTCTCAACCCTTCTACTCTCCTCTCATGGACTTGGTGGAGAAATCTTCCTCTTTACTCAGACTGCAACGTGTCGTCGCCTACGTATTGAGATTCATACACAATGCTCGTCTGAATGGTCACACATCATCTGCGCAGCTACGGAAAATCGGACCCATCTCTGCCTCAGAATATCGCGATGCCCTGTTGGCTGCAATTCGCTGCACGCAAGCGCATCATTATAGGGACGATATCCGTATTATTGAAAAACACAAGGAGTGTCCTCAACGTCTCGCTTCTCTTTCACCATTTCTTTCATCCGACGGTTTGCTCAAGGTGGGGGGTCGTCTGGCTTGGGCTCCTGTTCCAGAAAAGGCCAAACGTCCGTTGCTGATACCCCAAAACAGTCAACTAGCTCGGCTGTTGGTTGATCACTACCATCGTTGCACTGCGCACGGTGGACCTCGTTTACTTCAATCCCTTCTACATCGAGAATATTGGATTCCCTTCCGCTGCATACGATGTGCTCGCCAAGCCGCCAACGTTGTCAACCCCTTGATGGCAGACCTCCCAAAATCGCGTCTTTCCCCTGGACGCTGCTTTTCTCACACAGGGTTAGATTTCGGAGGACCCTTTTCTCTTCGGTTGAGTGCCAGGCGAAACTCCAAAATTGAAAAGAGTTACTTCGCTCTGTTTGTTTGTATGTCTACTCGCGCCGTTCACTTGGAGATAGTCTCTTCATTGTCAACAGAAGCATGCTTAGCCTCTCTTGACCGCTTCATCGCTCGCCGAGGGCTACCTTCCCATATTTACTCGGATAACGGCAGCAACTTCCGTGGTGCATCGCGAGAAATCACCGCAATTCATCGTTTTCTCCGCGACATTGGCTCGGACCTGGAATCTCACCTAGCACAACGTGAGATACGCTGGATCTTTAACCCGCCCTATGCTCCAAATTTTGGGGGAGCTTGGGAATCAATGGTGAAATGTACCAAACACCATCTGAAACGAATCGTTGGCGATCGTTGTCTTCTGTATGAAGAATTCGCGACGATTTTGGCCCGCATTGAGGCCATTCTGAACTCACGTCCCCTGTGTGCCATCGCTAGTTCTCCCGACGATCCTGCCGACTGCCTTACTCCTGGCCATTTTTTAGTGGGAGGCCCACTCTTAGCCCGGCCAGAAGCAGATCTCCTCGAAGAGAACCCTAACCGATTGAGGAGATGGCAGTTGGTCACGCAACTCACACAATCGTTTTGGCAAAGATGGAAACGCGAATATCTTCATTCCCTTCAACTTCGATGCAAATGGAACAAGAAATCTCCAGCTCTAAATGAAGGAGCTGTCGTCCTTCTGAAAGCACCGAACACTTATCCGACTCAGTGGCCTTTGGGACGTGTGGTCTAGTTGCTGCCTGGCGCTGGCGGTGTAGTGCGCGTAGTTCGAGTCAGAACTTCTTCAGGGATAGTCACCCGGCCTGTCAATAAGCTGGTGGTTCTCCCAACTGACTAGCACGAAGTGACCACATAGCACATAGTTTTTCATTTATTTTTATTTTCCCCAGTTTTTTTTTATTTTCACTTTGCAGCAAGGGCGCCTGACTCTATATTACCTTTATTTTCTTTAAAGATTCCCCAAATAGTTCATTTTCATATTTTTTGGTTGGGATGCCCCTTTTCTACCCAGTGACTCCTACTTTATTTCCTCAATGTTCATTTACAAAATTTGTTATTTTGGGTGGGGGGTATGTTCGATCCTGATCTCCGTCTTGCGAGCGCATCCGAGGCGACAAATGCGATAAGGTTTTCCCGCTCCTTTCCCTTCCTTCTTCTCCTCTCAAGACCCCCGCCCTTCAACAATTTTTCGGCAGTTCTGCCGATGCGACGCGAGCGATAGTGCCTCCTCCTTTTTTGAACTTTTTTTCAATCTTCGTTGGGCGCCAACTTTTCTCCTCCAGGCAGTGCATTTTCGCGTCCTGGAACACTACATCGAAAACGACGACTTCTCCTCAGCGAATACGAGACCCCGTCGACGGGAAAGTGATTTTTCCGCTCATAAAAGGTCAGTTCCTTTTATTTTCCACCTATATCACATTTTTCATTGGTTGCGCCCCTCGCGACGGATTTTGGTTTCGGGCTTGTCCACCCCTCACAATTACAGTCCACACTCATTCTTTCGCTCTCACCCACCAACATCTGCTAAGACTAATACATCACATTTGTTGTAAAGTGCCGTGAATTCTCTCATGTTTTTGATGTTGAACGTATTCCAAACTTCTTGCGCATTTTCATACTTGGATAATTCTTCATTTTGTTTATTTAGATTGCTGTAAAATGCTTCAATAGGTGGTAGAGATGTTTCATCGTACTTTTCCAAACAGTCCATGTACTCATAGGGGTAAGCTAGTTTCCTTTTCAAAAGTTCCAATTGTTCCGGGCTGAAATGTTTTTCCAATTCTTTAAATTGATCTTTTGTCTGGTAACCTGCTAGTTGTTCTAAAGATCTCGCTAGAAATTTGTACGAATCTACGAATCTTATTTCAATTTTATTCATTACTGGGTTTCCCTTCTTATCCAATTTTCCAGAGTCGTACCTGAGAATCTTTGAAAATGAAATGTACTTTTCCTCAGTATTTGGAATCAACCGGATTTCTCCTTCATCTTCTCCGAGCTGTTTCGCGAATAGGTGGGCATCGTACCCAGCCAGGTTGTGAAAAAATACGGGCACGAATCTCGGGCATTGATACTCCAAATTGCATAAAGAATGGGCAGCACCTCTAAATTCTCCTGACAAATGGTCATGGTCAGCCACTCGACTTTTATTCATATTGATATTTTGTTTCAATTCCGTCAATTCCGTTTGTATTTTTGTCGCATTACTTTCATCTCCTTGCATGTGAAAGTAGACTAAAGCTTTTTCCTTTACCTCGAGTTGCTTTTCAAGCATTGGAGGTAGTTCGTTAAAACTTCTTTCACAAATGTGACAAGTTTTTACATTTTTGAATTCCTGTTCCTGTTGGTCAGTCAAAGATTTCATGGGCACAATTTTATCGTAATATTCTTTAGCAATATGTAACACATCCTCTTTCAGTTTCTGATAGAATACTTTTGGAGAATCCGGACCGGAATATTCGACTGGAGGTTTATAATATCCGTTGGAATACTTTATGTAATATGAAAACCTGCTAGCTTCGTGTTTTTGGATTTTAATTGTAAGCCTTCTCAATTTAGTTCTTATTGATTTAATAACGGATTTTCTAGAGTTTTCAACTGGTGTTTTGCATTTCTCTTCAGCTATAACAGTTTGAAGTTTTCTAAGCAAACTTTCAAAGTCCGAGTAGATAACGAATGGAACTTTCATGGAGCGTTTATAATTTTCAAATTGTAAAATGTTGTCATAAGGTTCTGGTAGTTCTACTTTAACAGCTTTATGAGCTCCACAATATTCTTTATGTTCGTTTAATTTTCCCTGAGTTCCAAAGCTATTCAAACGCATTTTACATAAATACCTTCTCTTATGATCTTTTGTTAGCTGACTATGACCAACCAGTTTCCATAAATGTTTGATCCAGCAGTAATGTTCAGTTTCCTCGTTTTTCAAGTACAACAAGTCAATGTGTTTTTCCTTTTCCTCTTTAGTTATTTCCAAGGGTACTATAGTATTTTCTTCATTCAAACAATAAACATTAATGGAAATCCCAGTTCTTTTTTCAAACCATTTTATACTCGTAATTTTCATAGGAAAACTTATATTTTTCAATGCTTCATCAAACTCATGTTCCCAACTAATGTACTTTCCTATTCTATTAGAATTTTTATCAGCTGGGTGTAAAGCTGAAAGAACAGACCAAAGGAAACATTTATTATCGTCATTTTTCACATTTATAATTGCTTTCCTACTTTGCAGAAAATCAGGGAGTGGGATGAAAGACGATCCTTTCAATGGAGTGTATTTGTTAACGTTCAGTTCCAAATGTTTGATTTTGTGAAGTTGCCATTGCGATCCTTTTATTTCGAACGTTTCCATTTCATTTAGAATTTTCTGTTTCATTTCATTATAACAATTTACAACTTCTGCTGACTGTAGTATTATTGAGTTTTTAGTTTTAAAGTTAATTTCCTGATACTCCATGTTATTTTCGTTAGTTCCTTTTTTAAATTCTGCGAGTAAAACTATATCAACTTTTAGATTCTTTTTTCTAAGTTCCCTGTTGAGTAAACCTGTTACTATATTTTCAATACTGTTAAGAAATTTGGAAGCATCTTTAAACCCCTTCGTATTTTTAATATCGTACGTTGCTAATCTAGATTTAAATGCAGTTTCCTTTTCTCCAACTTCCGTTCTCGGTTCCATGTTTTTTTCAAATACTTTTTCACTAAAATTAAATACTTTGTGCAATTTCCTCGGCCTTACAAATACAGGTTTCATTTTTCTAGGTTTTCGTGTAGTCATTGTCTGGTCCGGGTCGTTTTTTCCATGGCGATTAGACTTTAAGTGTCTAGCCCAATTTTTATAAGTGGTGCTAACATCACACTTTTCACAATGTTTTTTCGTATCATACATGTTTTATTATAGAAGAGATCCTTTTAACTTACCCCTCATTTTTTAAAAAATATTTTCAAACGGGTTTATTCAGTACACCCACCTTTTTCTCTTGTCTATTCTATTGTCATTGAATTCTAATGGCTTGGACTAGATTCACAAGATCCGGCGTCTCGTTATTCTTAATTTAAGACGTTTCGGGGTCTCGTTATTTTAATTTAAGGCGTTCACTTTATTTTTTTTACCACAAAACATCAGAGGGAGCTAAATTTCGAAAATATCGAACCCTAAATTGTTAAAAAATTGCAATTTTATTTACCATTAACAAATTTTTAGAGTTTGACTAGAGTTTCTGATGAAAAAAAATTTTTTTTTTAAATCGCTAAACCGAAAAAGTCACTGGTTCTGATGTTTGGTGGTGAAAAAGTTTTATCGGGGATTTAAGTCGCTAAATGAAAAAGTCACTGGTTCTGATGTTTTGTGGTAAAAAAGGTGTTCTGATGTTTTGTGTTAATAAGTTTTATCAGGGATTTAAGTCGGTGAGCCAGAATGAGTATATATATACTACTCCTGGATACCTATATGATAGTCGAAGACCACCTCCCGATTCCCCCCTGATTTTCCAACGATTACGTATAAATGATTTCGCGCGGATCGCAAAAAGGAGAAATGGTTTACGTTAGTTAGTTGAGGTAAGTTAACCTAAGTCAAACAAACTAAATAAGCAAAACTCGGGTATATTGAACCTGAGCGATTGTGATATTCATCGCATTCCTTGGGACGCAGGATACGTGAGCTATGAGCATTTACCCCGAATATTGTTACATTTGAGAGAATGTTTTCAAAAAATATTTGTCAAAGGTATCGTGAAAACTAGAATCCTTTTCGAGTTTATTTGCATTACACGGAATGTCGAAATCATCAATCTCGAGGATTTGGGATGCCCTAAATTGGATACACTTCTCTGCAACGATCGTCTATGCAAATTATTAAAAATTAGAAAAAAAAAATTAAAAACAACACGAAACGTGCATAAAAAATATTTTTTAAATTGTGATTCGAGATTTATGTCAATGATATTCAATTTATTGGAGACTGTTGTCTTCAATAATTTCTGATAAAAAGGTTCGTTTTCTGTCATAAGAAGAAACTGTTTATTTAATAAAAAGAAGGAGCTACTTTCGTTTATTAATTTATTCGACGAAAATGAAAGACAAAAAAAAGGTGTGAGATAAGCCGAGTGTGAGGGATGGGTGGAGGGGTGAGGGGAAAGGGGGTGAGAGTGATGGGTGGCGATGGGAGGTGGTTTGAGGGGGATGGTTAGGGTGAGGGCGAGAGGGAAGGTGGTGAGGGTGAATGGGGGTGAATGGGTGAAGGGAAGGGGTGTTAAGGGGCGTGAGGGGTGAAGGGGCTGAGGAGTGTGAGGCAAGCTACGCGATTGCCTCGAGGATGGGAACAAAGGCACCAACCCCCTACCCATTCCATCACCACCATGGGAGCCAATTGAGAAATTTGTGAGGCAAGCTATGTGATTGCCTCGCCTATGAGACGCAAACAGGCAATAATTGAATAGCGTGAGGCAAGCTACGCGATTCCCTCTCACGAGGCAAGGCGAAATACCACCCCCCCCTCCCCTCCCCTCCCACCATCCCCTAAGTGGCGTGTGGGGAGTGCGATGCAAGCTTCGTGATTCCCTCGCACGCAGGAAGTGACGGCTCTCCAACCACTCCTAATCACCACCTCTCCTAACCATCACCCAGTCCATTGCACCCCATAACCGCGGCAATCACGTAACTTGCATAACACCACCTGAAGAATTACCTTACAGTCAGGAAAGCCCCTGCCGTACTCCGATAAAAACCAGCTTATTCTTTTGAAAGAAAAAGTGAATAATCAACCCTCAATACGCTTTCGTGGTCACTGCCTCATTCTTGAAAAGCACGTCATGTAGTTAGGAGTGAATATAGGTAAGAGGTGGGGCTTCAACCAACACCTCCAGTCATTTAAAGGTACTACCATTGCATTGGTCACTACTTGCAATTGTACTGAGGTAGTTTGGAGATGCTTTTGAAGAGCTGCTAACTCAGGCAAAAATTACGGCAATCGCGCCGGAGTTTCGATCCACAATCCTCGTCTTACGTCGAGAATTATGAATCAACTGTCTTAACCACTAGACCACGATCAACCAGTTGCCTTTAATAGGAGTCAGTCAGCACATCTCCCCCCTCGTCTTTTAACCGCTGCTCCTGGAGCGGAGTCTTTTAAGGAAAGAATTTATGAGAGTTGAGCGAATCCCCGGAAAATCCGATCTTTGATTCGAGAAACGAGAGGGCTACAAGGAAAGTCTTTTCTTTCACATTGTAGTAGGCGCCTCGCCCATTTTATTTCCCTTCGCGCTGGAACTTTCACAGCGTCAGCGAATCTCGGACCCGGGCTACAGACACACAATTACTAAGGCCACTTGGGGTGTGTGTTACCATGACAGTATCCTCCTGTAAGGCCATATATTCAGGCGTGGTTGGCTGCTGCCCAATGGTCCGGGGTTGCAAACTGACAGTCACTCAAAAGAGAGTATTGGCCCAATCCCATCACCAGGGCCAATAAGACCACATCAACAGAAGCACTGCAGTTGATCACTGGTCAGTTACCAGTTGACTTAGCCATTGAGTGCATGGTTGACAAGTGGTGAGTGCAACGGAAGTTTCCCCTGTTTTGGGCTGAACTCCATGCGGCTCTCACCACAGAACGAAAACTTGCAGTCATCGAGGAATGAGCGTTAGAGAAATGGCAAGAGAGATGGGAATCTTCGTCGAAGGGACGTAATACGTATGAGTTCTTCCCCAACATCCGTGAACGTCTTTCAAGAGAATTGGTTGAACCAGACCACTGGATGAGCCAGTTTCGCATAGTCATGGTGACTTCCACGCACCGCTCCACTTCTTTCCTCTCCACAACTCTCATCATGCACCTCTTGCGCCTCCAACGCGGAGGAAACAAGAAACCACAGGCTGCTCCACTGTCGTTTCATAGTCACAGTGAGTGACAGTTGTGAGGAGGGCAGACCAACTTAGCAGCATTGACTGCTACAAGGCAAGCCTTCAACCATTTTGCAAAGTTCGCGAGAAAGATGATGGCTAAGAAACGTCATAGTTGATCTAACCTTTTGACACTTGCCACCCAAGTAAATAGTTAGATCAAGTGGGAAACCTGATTAAGACCTCCTGCAAGATGGTACGGGATTCTTCAGGTGGTCACCTCTCTGCCGTCATGCATGGGGTGCAGCTCTCTACTAGGAGACTGGCTAACAAACAGATACCTGCCATACCTTCGCAGATCTGAGTTCGGTAGATGCTGCAGGGGCCAGCCACTTGCTCATTAGCGAAACTGCAACTTCCATGACTGATACAACCCTCGTCGAGGATTTAGGTACAGTCAACAAATTGGGAAACTGACCTGTGATGCCCAGCCTTGTTGGATGTTGTCCGGTAACCTCGTAGTGGTGGGGGTTGTCGTTCCAGCTGTCCCTTTTAATCGGCTCATACGACACGCATGGAATAAGGCTTCGAAATTCTGGACGCCCGGCTGCAGGGTGATGATACCTCCAAGAACACCTGCTGACATACCCGGCCGACGCATCTCCTCAGCACTTTTCTTGCACCATGTACCACGCCTGGATACAGTCAATGATGCAACTGTGATGACCATCCTCCAGCCTCCACTCCACGAGCTTTCCACACTGCCATACGAAGAGCCATTCTGTCATATTTGCGCTTCTTGGCTTGCCAAGTCAGCGCAAGATCCCAATTGCGAGATACTACCTGTACATACAGGATCACTGCAGACTGGTTGGGACGAACAGCGATGATGTCAGACTTCAGTCCTTCTCCTGAGACTACCTGGTAGTGCCGCTCTCTCTCCACTTCCCAGCCCTCAGATGAAATTTCACCAGCAACCTGCTTGCCGACCACGTCATGGCTCTGACATGGCCCCCATGAGTTCGCGGACACACTTGCACCACAGTGAGCATTCACAACATTACCTATCAGTATCAGATTTTGAAGAGAGGTTGTACAAAAAATTTCCTGACCGAATACATAGGTATAATATTCAGAATGAATAATAAACCGAAAAGTTGGAACCACTTATTGTATTGTGCGCTCCTTAGGTTGCAAATGAAAAATTCTCATTTCAACATTTCGAGCTTTCAATATCTAAGACCTCTTATGAGAGTTATGAGCATTACTTTTGATACGAAGAACTGAAAAATGTTCTCAGCGTGAATTACCCTTTCTGCTAATCAGCCGGTTCTGTGTGGCAGGTTTCCAACTGGATTGTGAGATAACGGCTTAACAAATTATAAGTTATATACATATAACTGTGCGTTGTTAGTGATTGATTCAACGTCAACAACCTCCGAGAATTTGCAGAATGTGCCAATTTATTATTAGGTATTGTTCGTCACGCGCTTCACCATCGTTCGACGAATATTTGTCCTAGCTCTTCCTAGAAAATTAAGGAGTATACGCAGGCATCAACGCGTTTTGGTTTATTATTCAGAATGATTAATAACCCAGTTATCGGTCAGCAAAATGTTTTTACAACCGCCCCTCAAAATTTGATAGTTTACGTTTCAAAACATTGGGATTCTAAATCTGCAATGTCCGTCCCCCGTCCGGGCCGTTTTGTACCTTGAGCGTAGTCTAAAAAATCCGTTCTTTCGCATAAATCACATTTGGTATCTAGTTGTGCTCACAAGCTCGGCAATCCGATAGGACGAACCCCATGGTTGTTATGGCCAAAAAACCTTTAAAAAATTAACAAAACGCAATTTTGACAGTTTTATCGCAAATACGCCGTGTTTGGTGTCGTTTTCAAGATGTTCTTAGATCCTGGGTCGAATGGAATGAGTATCAGACGTGTACAACTGCGTATAGTGAAATTAAATTAATTATAGTGAGCCAAGGTCTACTAATTGAAAGAACTTGCGGGACAATAACTACAGCGAAAGTGTTCGTTTCATCGTTTGTATTACCTCCCTCCCATCTCATCAAAATCATCCGCCCGCTCGACTCGCCACGTCGAGTCAATGGCCTACTGGCGCTTACGGGCGCCTGAAATATTTAGTTTTTGTCGTTCCGTAGTAGTCAGGTCATGTTTGGTGTGGTTTACTGTTATTTTTCGAAGCTGAATCGAATGGGATGGATCTCGGAGCTGTCAGACTCCATCAAGCTGTTCAAGAGCATAATAAAACGTTATGTAATAATTTGCAGTGTTTTACACTCAGTGCGGTTTTGATCGCTTCAAAATCATATTTAAAGCGGTAGCCGTTTCTGAGTAACTGAACTTCGAGAGGATTACATTCCAAGTTATGCTTCTCTTGATCGCTCAGTACAGATTTCCTCCCGATGTTGTTCTTTCCAGTACACGGCAACTGAGCCGGCACCTCTTGACTCTCCCCTCCAATAAATCAGCAATTCGGACCTCCAACGTTTTGCTCGCGAAGTGTGTAGTTTTTTGCAGTTGCCAAGCATGGCCAAATGGTTTCAACTCTCACGCTATCGACGTTAGTGCTTTTTATCTCGATCCTACTTTGGCTCAACCTATTGCCATCATTCTCTTGCCTGTGAACACAGTTCTTTCATGTACTAACAATCTCCTTCAACAACATATGCGTTCTATGTGAGACTTGAATGCTTGAAACAGTTCTTCAAACGTAGCACTTGACGAAATACGTTTCAATGGAAAAGTGGTGCTTGCCAGGGACCGGATTATACTTATTTCGCTGTTGGTGAAAATCTCAAGTTTCCTTAATGGAGGCTAATGTGCGGAAACATGACTGGGTGGACTTCCTTCCAAACACGTAGTATTTTGTGTGTTGTCGCTGAATGCCTTCCAATTAGTGAATTTCTCACTTCATCTTTTATTTCTCTTCCGCCTTTGCCTTTCATTAACAACATTAACAGAAGCAGTAGTAGTACCAGCAGCAGCAGCGTGGGGTAAGAGGAACACAAATTGGAAAGCCCGCTTTCTCTTCAAATGTATTTAATGAGAGGAAAAGGAGCTGCTTTTCATTTCATGCCATCAAAACCGACCGAGAAGAGTCCAGTTTTAATGAGCAACCTCCCTCTTACATGTATAGTTGTGTAGGTGTGCTTTACATGAATGGAGAAGAAGAAAAGAGTCAACGCTAAGTGTTGAGTAAGCCTTTTTTTGTTTTCACAACTTGCAACAGAAAAAGTGGAAAACGCAGCGTGACCTCGAAATACCTCTTCAAATACTTCACGTTTCACGGTCAAATGGCCCCCCACTCATTTGCGGCTTCCTAATCAGTGTGCGAGCCACTTGGCTACCGCCATTGGCTTGTACTGGACCCTAGATTGCAACATTGGTTTTTGTAGTGTCGTCCTTCATTCTTTAACGAGTATTTCGTAGTCCCCTCACATCTTAAAATTACCATTCTTGCCGAATGTGCCAAGAAATAAAATGTAAGAAAGAGAGTAGTCGTCGAAATCGTAGGTCTGCCCTCTTCTTAGCTATCTTTTGTTTTCTTTCGTATCTTATTGTGCCATGTCCCTTCACTGTTCAAGCCATTCCTGTCTCTACTGACGTGGTACGGATATTATGAAGGTCATATCGACTTGATAAAGAAAAAATACTGTTCCCAGCGTCCCAACAGAGGCACAAAGGAAGATCGGTGACAAATAGAGAAACAAATAGCCACACTACTAGAGAAGATTTTGATTGAAGAATCATACAGCCCATTCGCAGCCCCACTAGCGCTGGCCTAAAAAAACAAAATGGAAAAAACAAGGTTGTGCACAGATTTCAGAGAATTGAACAAAATTGTGGTTCCCCAATCACAACCCTTCCCGTTATATATCACGGCCTTCTGACTGCCCCACAAGTGGGATATACACCGCGGCCAGACGACCTATTGTGCCAGTCCTAACCTCTTACAGGTCAATGCCTAGCCTCCAGAGGAAAGCCAGGTAATTCCTGCTAGAGTTTCCATTGGTATCCACCCTGGGAGAAGTGGTACCGAAGACCAGAATTCGCTCTCTCTCTCTCTCAAGTCTCCGGAACTGGGCCACGACATGGTAGGGAGTCTCCTCATTCGTGCCACACCACCTTCATCGAGGGGCGTTCCACATAACATACATGTGTTTGTTCATTCTGCAGTGCTTCAGTGCATTCAGAAGGTTGTGTCATACATCACTTGTTTGCCTTGAGACAAAGCGTTTGGAGTGCCTTACTCCTGTTGATCCCGACGTGATGAAATTTTTAGCGTACCAAGTGTGACGAGCGCGTGTCTGGCGACCCTTTCTGAATATCCCTTGAACATTTTCCGACGATCGTACTAACATCGGACCGATTCAGAAATTATTGTAGTACGATCGTTATCTGAAACATTCAACGAGCTCGTCAATACAGACACGCTCAAATACGAATAGGGTTTTGCGCTCTGACTCACGCTTTTCCTGTTCAAACTCGTCGCCGTTGTGGCTACCATCTAGTTGTTATTATTATTCGCTTGTTCCACATGACCAGAGTCATGCGAGATTTTTGGATGAAATTAAAGAGTTTAGTTCTTTTCTGTTTGACGTAAAATAACCGAGTTGATGTCGCAGATTTAAGTTACAGTTACACAAGTGGTGACTACGACGTGATGGAACTTTTAGTGTATTAAGTGTAACGAGCGCGTATCTGCCGACCCTTTCCGAATATCTCTCGAACATTTTGTCTTGTACGAACATTTTCCAACGATCGCTCTTTATTCCGCAAGAAGCGTGCGTTTTTACTTTCCTTGGCTCTACGAAGTAGAAAGGAAAGTTATGTAATCGGCTGAAAAAAAAATTTTGAGTTTTCTTCAGATCTTTACGTTTCAGACCCTCCTGAGTCCGAAAAACACTATTTGGGAAAATGGTCTGTGTGTGTGTATGTGTGTCTGTGAATGATTTTTAGAGAAAACCACCGCACCAAATCAGCTCAAACTAGATATCTCGCCCGCAGGTTACTATGGAACGCCAAAATAAGGGTTTGAACAAAATCCATCGAAAATTAACTATAGTTATCATAGTGATCAAAACACCAAATTTTTTTTTCTCAAAAACGGCTCTAACGATTTTGATTAAATTTTGTTCTGGCGTTCTTTGGCCTGCAGTCAAGTTCAGGATGATTTCCTGAAAACTATGTTCCTCCAGCGCTCACCAGTCAATGTACGATGAATACTGGCAGCTTCTGCTGATCCACTGGATAATATAGCGTTAATAGCAGATTGGCAAGCTATAGGCACTTCCGATATCGCTGGCACACGTCTTGATCGTTTAGAATCACAAATTGCTCAATTGCCTTCTTCTATCAGACAAACCGTTCTCGTTTGTTTGAACGCGACACTCACGCTCGAGGTCGTTCAAGTACTCCAAAATCTGACAATGGCAATCTTAACATGTGTCGTTATCACCGGTAATATGGTAATAAGGCACGTAAATGTTTTCTCCTGTTCGTGCTGGCCCAAACATACAACTAAGGACTCGCAATCGGAAAACTAACCACCCCCTCCTTGGTTGTGACGGCGCGGAGCACGGGCACACATTACTCTAGCCGCTTATTAGTGTTTGATCGTCTCACTAATTAAGTACTAAGTACCTTGTGGATTCAGGTGCTGATGTGTCTGTAGTTCCATCTATGGCTGAAGAACGACCATATTTGTCTCAACGGCAAATATTCGCTGCTAATAGTACACACGAGTCCAACATTTGGTGAGCGACTTCTCACTTTGGGCTTAGGCTTACGTCAATAGTTTAGACGCCCGTTCATTCTCGCAGATGTTTAACATCCCATTATTGGTGCTGACTTTTTGAGAGAATATCGATGGGGCTTCTCATCGATTTGAAAAATAAGCGCCTAATTGATTCATCTACTCGCTAGTGGCTTCCACTTTCCAAATCAGAAGTTCCACTCCACCGTCCATGTCATTGATCCTTATTGTTCACCAATGTTGACTGCGAATCATCTCCTCTCTAATTTTCGCCTAAGTTCATTTCTGTCAGTCGAGCAAGCGCTTCATGATTCACTACCCAAGCCCTATCCATCGTGACACTGTTTTGTAATCACCATCATTACGTCACCTCATTGCAAAATCTCGTCTTTTTCAACTTGTTCTCGTCATTCGCCTTTTCCTGCTCGTATCGTTCTCGTGTTGCCTTGTCCACCTCGCTCTTCCCCGCGTTATTATACCTCCAGGAGGCCACGCTCGTGAAGATCAGTAAAGTATCTTTGGCGCATAGTCTGGTACCAGCGGCGCAAGGTGTTGTGCTACATATTTAATTTATTTTCGTCACGTCCGCCGGTCAACACCTCAATCGTCTGCTCTTCCGCAACGTCACGCCACACCATCTTCATCCAATGTTAATTTCAGACTGCACTGCTTTATTTATATTTAGAAGAATTGATTTCATTTATTTTAATATCACCTTAATTTATTCTTTCGGTGGGCCCTCACGATATTATTTGCTTTCGCTTTAACAAATACACCTGTTGGGAAGTTTTCCTTTGGCGTATCGCTCGTTCAAAACCTCGCCCAACACTGGTCATGAATATGCTTCGCTCCTCCGTAGTTTTCCTAACCTGTTGCAGGAAGCAAAACAACAGTTCCAGCATATGATTAACCTTGGTATATGTAGACCTTCAAAGAGTTCATGGGCCAGCCCCCTTCATATGGTCCCAACAAAAGACGGCACATGGAGGCCCTGCGGAGGCTATAGGGCTTTGAACACAGTTACCATTTCTGATGCATACCCCATACCACATATACGGGAATTTAACTCACAACTAGCTCGTTTTCAAAGGTTGGCCTAGTTCGTGCCAATCACCACGTGCTAGTAGCTGATTACGACATACCCAAGACAGCCGTAGTAACTCCTTTCGGACTATTTGAGTTTGTAAGTATGCCTTTTGGATTGAAGAATGCCGCACAGTCGTTCCGACGTAGATGTACATCTATTCCATTCTCCGGGGATTTAACTTTTCTAAACGTATATCTCGATGATAATCTTATATTCTTATTCTTCACCAAAGGAGCATATGAATCATTTACGTACCCTATTCACTCGATTGAGTAGTCGTGGGATTTGTATTAATGTGGCAAAATGTGTTTTTGGAGTTGAAGAAATCTCATTTCTGGGTTTCCTCATCAATTCTTGTGGTATCAAGCCCCTTCCAGAACGTGTTGCCGCCGTCGCCAACTATTCACTTCCAAACACGATTGAAGAACTGCGCAGCTTCTTAGGTTTGGTGAACTTCTATCGTCGTTCATTACCAAATGCCGCCAGCCTATAGCTATAGTTTGATTTGTGTGCAAACCCCAAAAAACGTGACCAACGCGAAGTGACTTGGACAGAAGAATCAAAGCTGGTATTTGAGCAAATTAAGCGAGTATTAGCCAACGCTACTTTGCTTCCACACCCATCCTGTGATCTTCCAATGGTCCTCATGGTAGACGCTTCAGAATCGGCAGTTGGCGCTTCGCTACGGCAGCTGCAGAATGGCATACTAGAACCACTCGGTCCTTTCTCCAAGAAGTGCCCCCCCCCTCCCCACCTCCCCACAGCGCGCTTACATTACCTACAACCGAGAGCTTCTGGCAACATGCCAAGGCGTCAAATATTTCCGGTTTATGCTCGAAGGTCGCCAATTTTCAATCGTCACTGACCATAAACCTCTCATTTATGCATTTGCTCAACGCCCAGACAAAGCCTCTCCTCGTCAACTAGGTAACTTGGACTACATAGGTCAGTTTACCACGGACATAAGGTACATGCCTGGAGCCGATAATACTTCTGCTGATGCGTGTTTTCACATTACAGCCAGTGCTGTTGGCTCGTCAGTGTCAATTCAAGATACAGCAGCACAAGCTTCATGCTCTGAATTGCAGCATCTGAAAAACTCCTCGAACTCAAAGCTATTCTCCAAGAAATGACTATTGAGAACGACAGCATACTTGTTTGTGACTCCTCAACTGCTCCTTCTCAACTCCGACCTTCTATTACTCTGAGGATAATATCAGCTCGATCCGCAACATCTTTTTCCCACCCCTCAATTTTACATTCCTCTCCACAACATGCAGCTGTTTCCAACAGTCAGTTATCTATCAGCTCTCGCGAACGACAGTTCCCTTGTTCGCGTTTAAGTACTCATACTCAACCTCATGTTGCTATTCTGTCAAGTATAATACAGTTCTCCTCAAGCTCACCACGTTCACTTATTTCTTAGTTTAAGCTCCCCCAATCACGCGCCCAACGCACTCCATGAAAGGATCGATTCATTTACGGTTCGTTACCATAACGTCTTTGACCAATTGCGCAATGACGCACAAATCTCAATCAATTTTACATTCCAAATAATATACCAAAATCTGCAAGATTTCATCGTTCCAAGAAATCAAACGAGATCCAA
Source organism: Pachypeltis micranthus (assembly GCA_020466155.1). Classification (NCBI taxonomy): domain Eukaryota; kingdom Metazoa; phylum Arthropoda; class Insecta; order Hemiptera; family Miridae; genus Pachypeltis; species Pachypeltis micranthus. Next base: position 83,446,953 of record CM035768.1, on the reverse strand, counting down.
AAGAGGACTAATCGATGGGTAAGGATCCTTGATCAAGTTCTTAACAGGACATTTAGATACGGAAGATGGGAGGAAGTATAATACCATCATATCATGTCTTAGGAAAAACCAAGAAGACCTCCAAACTCAAATAAATGATCAATATTCGATAAACGAAGCAATAATAGCAAATTATTACAAAACTATGGAAGTCATTAACCACAACTATGGGGAATTGGAAAAAGAGTTGAAACATCGCACATGGGTTGAACCCACGCACGCCCCCGAAACCAATGATTTGCTGGAACATTTTAAAATCATGCTGAACCTCATAATAAGCACTGTCCGAGATGTGGAGAACTCATTGACGTTCTGTAAATTAGGTAAACTGCGCCCGAACATCTTAAACCAACAACAGCTTTACACGGAATTCAAAAGATTATCTTCATTTCAATTTGTGTTAAAATTCTATTCATCTTCTCAGTTCCCAAAAAGAAGGTTGGAAACAAATATATTTGTTTGCTTGTTGTATTTGGTTTTTATCGGTACGGAATATGGGAAGGCATGACTCTCCTTGAATCGCTCTCTGGGGGTACTCTCTACTACGAAGTTCTCTCCTGAAATTACGATGTACAGTGCATTTTATTCCTACTTCCTCCCCTTTGTACTAGTGACAACCCAGAAAACCCTCACTACTGCCTCAGATGGGCCTATTGTTTGGCATGCACGAGCCCCCTCATCTGGTCTCAGCTCCATCCCCAGCTCCCATGAAGCTCGTGTTCCTTGATACCACGTCCCTGATGCATCCATACTATTCTCGCACAAAACGCAAGACAGCATTGAGGCACCTCAAGCACTCTGAGGCGCACCACAGCTAGCCCGTCACTAGTGCACATTACGTGCTCCACTGACACCAGCCACGCATCACAGAATCTGCTACTCTGATTTTCGAATCTTGGCCAGGTGGTGTCTTAGTGGGCTGTGTTCTGTGAACCGACCATACACGGTCTGTTACTTGCTCTCTCCAGACTGAGGTCCTCTCTTGATGGCTCCCTTGAGAGTCAAATAAATAACCTTAGCTACCTTTCCCAGGCACACCCCGCCAATTGGCAGCCCCACACTTCACCTCTCACTTCCCAACCTCCTTATTAACGTGGCTCTTAAAGGTCTCTACGAATTTTTCTCCAGGAACTAAGCAATGAAGAAGACGTACGAGCTCCCGCCTTTCCAACATACGCAGTTTTGCGGGCCTGCCCATCAGCGCCTGGTAGAATTTCAAGAACAAGTCTCATTGGCCAATCAACTCGTTTCTTGTTTTCATATTTCACTATTACGACGTCTCCTGGCAGAACAAGCGAAGGTTGGCGTTTTCCTTGAATGATCAGCAGAGCAGGATATTCGTTCTTGAATCGGTCCTTCAGACCCTCTCTTAGCTTGAGGAGAAGCTTGAGACGACTGTTCAAGCTTCGCTTCACGATTTAGTCCAGATCTTGACCATCTGTAACCTGAACACCTTGTATGAATAGAGCTGGTGTAAGTGGCTTCAGCTGGTCTTCGGCCACATAAGTTAATAAGTTGTACATTGTTAATTGGCATATGTCAATGGCATCATTAATAATCCATAATAATAGTCCAAGTGGTGGTCCAAATATCCAGGAAGCTCGATAAATTGTTCAGAAGTTCCGTTGCAGGGGAGAGGAAGACTCACTGGCTACAGGCTTATTGATGACGGTGCGGAAGAGTGAGCAGGTCTAATAGGATTGTTGAGAATAGATTATTTAATGCACCTGGTTGAAGCTGTAATGTGTTTATCACCGCCGGCGCAGGTTTATTGCTATCTGGTCTGCAAGTAAATATTTAGAACGGGTGGGAAACCAGATTAAGAACTCCTCCCAACTGGTATGGGATTCTTCATGTGGTCATCTCTGGGCGGTAACACAGGGGCAACAGGTCTCTACCGGAAGACTGCCTAACAATAAAACACCTGTCATACCTCCGCAGGCCTGTACATCGATACGAGAGGGGTATGAAACTCATAAGTATTCGAACGTTGAAAAAGTTCCCATCAAACGAAGGTTAGCAATCCACAAGCTGCCCTTGTGTTAGAAAGAAGTCTAATTGAATGTCAGCTGGGTTGGTGCATCAGGTTGGGATTTCGCTGAACGAGAGAATTCTGGCTCAGATATCAGAGATAAATAAAAAGGGTCAATAATAGTGGCCGCCAATTCCCCCCCCCCCCACCACCCATTGCACCCCTGACAAGCAGCGCCCCGAGCCAGTTGTAGTTGAAGCAGGAGTTGCTAAGATAAATGGTACGCCTGGAAAATTGATGACTCTAAATAATGAGTGATTTGGAGCAGTGTGGAGGAGAATGGGGTGGCTTCTGCTCGAGGCTGTTATTTATTCTTTGCCGGCGACCCACCTAGTAGCAGCGAGGCAGTCGTTTCGCAAAGGCCGTATTGGTTTGCAGAGCCGAGCACCAAAATAGAGACCAATGTTTAGGGGCAAAATTTCTGCTCTTCGCCAGGAATCGATAAGATCAAAGCCGCTTTTTTTTTAATCGTCGATTCAGGCCGAAAAAGTATAGACCCACTCCCTTGCAATACTCATCTTCGAAGTTGAACATGTGCAACAACTGCTTGGAAACAGTGAAACGTTGGTTAAACAGCAATCTACCAACTTTTGCCAAAATTTTATCGCCCGATCGATCGATGAGGTCAGATCTCTGCGCGACTACCTCCCGCTGCTAAAGTTATCGACTAGTTTTTTTGTTTTTTTTACCATCAGGTCTGTTTCATACCATAGAGACTGAGCCTTAACCCTCTGAAGGAATCTTGCAAACCATAAAGGAGGTTCTGTCAACCGTTCTTGAGTTAATAATGCATGTTGGGCTTTTACTATGGTGGTGTTGACATGGTAGGTTTTTTTCAATCGGCCAGTCGACGGCACGACAGAAGCGAATATTTGCTATCAAGTGGGACAGGACTGCCAGAATTCCATGGAGGAGTGAGAACTGGGAAATCCACACTGTTACACATTCGATGAGGGTTCGTAAGAATCAAGGGGAAAGGGGGTGTTCCCATAGAACGAAATCGCCCATTACCTTATTTTCCCAAGAAAAATGACAACCAACAAAACTACAGACGCACATACACTTTTTTTGTTTGCCACAGCTCGCCATAAATGGTGGCAGCCGAAAAATGGGAAGCTGAATAGATAAAATTAAGGAAATGTGGAGGTGATCCAGACTACCCTACGTTGGCTATAGAGATAGAAGAATTGGGAAGGAGAAGTAAAAAGAATAAGAGGATGTTCCACGATAGAAGGACCGCCAGTTTAAAAACTACCCAGGTGCAGCGCAAGCAACGCGCAGTGATGATACCTCGAAGAACGCCTGCTGACACAGGTCTGCTTCCTTAGTAAGTGACTGTTCTTAAACCATCAACGAGGGTTATATCCGCCATGAAAGTTGCACTAATATGCAAGAGGCCAGCCCCTGCAACATCCACCGAACGCAAACCTGCAGAGATATAGCAGGTGTATGGTCGTTAGGCAGTCTCGGGTAGAGACTTGTTGCCCATGGGTTACCGCCCAGAGATGACCACGTGAAGAATCCCATACCAGCTGGGAGGAGTTCATAATCTGGTTTCCCACCCGTTCTAAATATTTACTTGCAGACCAGATAGCAATAAGCCTGCGCCGGCGGTGCTAAACACCTTACAGCTTCAACCAGATGCATTAAATAATCTATTCTCACAATCCTATTAGACCTGCTCAGTCTTCCGCACCATCATCAATAAGCCTGTAGCCAGTGAGTCTGCCTCTCCTCTGCAACGGAACTTCTTAACAATTTATCGAGCTTCCTGGATATTTGGACCACCACTTGGACTATTATTGTGGATTAATAATGATGTCATTCACATATGCCAATTAACAATGTACAAATAAAGTAATAAAAGGGTGCGACCATGTCAAGATGCAGGTGGCTGAGGAAAAAACCCAGCTAATACCCTTGAAAGGTAAAGTAAATAGCCCACCCTGAATAAGCTTTGGCGGCCACGGGCTCCTTCTTGAAAAGCACGGGAATACAGGTGGGAGGTGGAGCTTCAGCCAACACCTCCAGTCCCTTAAAGACACTATCCTTGCAAGATTTACCTAACTTCGTGCAATTAAGTAGCAGTAATTGACGGGTTTCAGCACAGCGTATGACGTCAGCATGCTGTGCTATACGTCACTGCGACTTACAGATCCCCTCCCATCCAATGTTCACCCATACAGACCCCCCTCCCACCTCACGACATCAAGGTGTACCCCTGTGTGCGTAAGGTGCACCATTATAAAAGCCCTCCAAGGTGTAGATGAGAGCGGGGAGGCGTAAAACGCATTAGGTGCGTGAGAGTCGAGGAAGTGACATCGCCGACCAAGCTCCCCTTCCCCTCTAAAATTTAATTAACTAAAGAAGTAAGTTGATTCCCCACCTTTCCATCCAAAAGGTTTCTATAAAAACCCCTCTGCTAACCATTCGCTCACTCTAGTTCTCAACTTTGAACTTATTATTCTGCGAGAGATCTTGATCCTGTTCGCCCACTCACCATACTTCAAACGTATACCTCAACAGTAAGTGATCTATTTTACACTTGATTCAATCCATTGTTTGACCGTTGTATAAATCCCACGAATAGTGATTTTCTATAACGTTTCCAGATGGATGTAAAATCAAAGCTAAATCCCTCAAATAACTCATCGGAAGAGTACAGTGTAAATCGGAGGACTGGAAGGTTGGGGTAGGGTACACCATTGGTAAATTTATCCGTCGCGATACGCGATACGGACCGGAGGTTTCCGTCATATTGGAAAATCCGCATGCCCAGTTTCAGCTAAAGAGTCGACTATCGGCTTGGCTTCCAAAAAAGTATTGCGATAGAATAAGTGAGGAGGACGCGAAGAAATATAAACCTGAGGAGTTACACCTCCAGCTTAACAGCACCACGTCCAACGGCTCATTCGTTCTTTCGATCAAATCTTGAAAAATAGTACACTTTTCCGATCCTTTGGCGAACAAAAACTGCGCAGATTTAGTCTCTTTTTGTACAATAAATGGCAGTTGATTGTATTCGAGAGTCCCCTGTTGTCGGAATAAAGTCCCCAAAGTGAGGCATAGTCCAAATTTTGACAATCATCGGGCCTGTTGGCTCTTTTGCATTGGAGTGCTATTTGCTCATTCGAATAATTGAACCTGGATGTTTGTTGATTGTGGTGGTGCGGGATATAGTCCGTATGTACAACTTGACTCGCATATGGAATGTGTGACGCACCCTAGTAGCCAATTAACAAATATTCAGGTGGATTTAGTTCCGGATGTTTACTCTGGCTTCTCCTCGTTCCCAATTCCCATTCGTCCTGTCGTAAACTGATCTTGCTGTAACGAGTACAAAGTGTTATTTTTATTTCTTGTTTCTCTTGTCTTAATTTACAATAAACCTTTTATCATTACTAAAAGGTTTTCGAATCGTTAAGGAAAAGGGATCCTGGCTACGTGGGTTCTAAAACGAGCTTTTGCTTGGGATAGTGTCCGTATCCCGGTAAAAGCCCAATTACATTTCACAGTCGTCTGATTTTCCCGATTCTTGTTGTAGGGCTCTCCTCAAAACACTTGCCGCCGTTCACCCTCCCTGTTAGGAAATGACGCACTACTCAACAACAGGAGCAGTTTGCCGCTGAGGTTTTTCGCCAATTTTTGAAATTTCTTATTTCTGATTGCCTTGGTTTGACTCGATTCAATGTCGTCGGACATCATCGTCGGATTAGTTTTCTGTCCAGTTTGGGAAGTTATTTTTTCTGTCCTCTTTGTTGTTAGGTAATCTGACAGTGATTCTGTACACGGTTTTGAATTGTGGAGAATGGCCAACCACGACCCTTATGCTTACTGGAGCCGTACAGATTCGTCGTGTTTGAACTTTTCCTATCTCAAGGGATGGCATCCAGTCGTGCTGTTTTAGAGATAACACGTTCTTAGGCCAAACTTTTAGGTTTTGATTCCAGCAGAAGCGGCACAGTGAGAAAAATAAATGAAAATACAAAAGGAAAAATAAGTAAATAAAATTAAGGTTTAGGACATCCAAACGAGTCGAGATTAAACACGATGACGTCAAATTTTCGGGTCAAATCTTGAAGAATAGTACACTTTTCCGATCCTTTGGCGAACAAAAACTGCGCAGAATTAGTATCTTTCTGTACAATCGATGGCTGTGTTCGAGAGTCCCTTGTTCAGCCGGAAGACCGTTGGTTTGAGTTTTTGGTTTAACGTTTTGCAGCAATTGATAATCATTGGTTAACCATGATAAAGCTGCGCCTAGGTCAGGTGGTTGTCGGGTTCGCAAATTGCTTCCCAGGTTATATTTTTCCATAAGAACTTCCGCGTTTTCGGTTTCGTGGTTTTTTATATAGGCTGTGGTTAAGTTTAACAGTTCTTGTATTCGGTCATTCAATTTGAATGTATTCTCTCACTCAGTCTGTCTGGTCTGGTGTTAATTAGTTTCATCACGAGTGCGATGGCGTCTTTGCGATCGGAGTAAGCATGTAGGAGGGCTTCTCTAATTTGATCGTAGGTTAACAAGCTACTAGAAAAAATCTGCGTGGAGGCAGGTGGTAATATTGTGGCTTTGATTGCCATAATGAACGCATAATTTTATAAGGATCCAGGGTCTGTGCGTTGGAGAATTTTTGGTGTAGTGTTTGTGTAACTTGTAGAAATTCATGTAATGTTTAGTGTTCGCCAGTGAATGTGGGAATTAAGTGGAGGTATTCACATCTGTTGTCATAGTCGGAATTTTGGTTTTGTCTATTCGGAGCAGGAGGGTTGTTAGTTATAACTTGATTTGCCAGAACTTGTTGCACCATCTCCTGGAGTTGATTTATTTGTGTCTGTTGGTGCGATATGATTAAAATTTTCTCGTTAGGAGTTTCTTCGGTGGATGTGTTTGTGCGGTTTGTTCCATGATAGGAGTTTCGTGTACGACGGGGAGTGGGCTTTTGTATTTCCCGAGATGGTCGAGCTTCCAGAATTTTGATTTTTCGTTGGAGACGGTTTCTTTTTTTAAAATATGTCAGCCAGAATTGTATAATTAGCTGTGGAGAAGATGTGGTTAGACAACTGTGTATACAATACAGTAAACAGATAACGTTATAATAAACTAAATTAAATATTAATCCGCCCAATTACATTTCACAGTCGTCTGATTTTGCCGATTCTGACCGAGAAGTGACGTATCGATGGGGATCCTCAACTTGAAGACTATGAGTTACAGGAAGTTATCAAACGAATGAAGAAGCGGAGCGAGAGATAGGACCAACAGCGGAAATGAGGAGCGAAGTTTTCTCCTCGATACACGGGCGAGAGGGAAACGTTGCGGAAAAGGAAGGTCGGATGAATGCTAACGAAAGAAGAGCGGCTAAGAGTACGATAGCGACGCAGAAGAGGAGGTGTATACGTGCTCGCTCCGTTTCGAAGCGAAGACTTCTAAATTATGCAGTTCGCAAAGAAGAGAAGGTATCAGAACGTTTAAGACGTACTCTGATAGTGTCCTCTAAATGTGGTTGACTGAGGAATAATTGCCTCGTGTGGGCAGAAAAATAAGGAAATTCGTTTAGTACACATTTCTAATTTTTATTCACGGGGTAACGAATGGGCTCATTGCGGGGTCGTGAGAAGTCGTTTCAACGTTGTCAGTCTCAAGGTCTCGTGTGCACGTGTACGTGTGCTGCGGATGCTGCGTGGGTTACACGATGTAGAGTCGAATACGTTCAAGGGGTCTACAAGGCGTGCTTACGTGACTGCGCCAGTTATGTTCGGTGTAAGCCAGAGGGACTTTTTAAGATGCCAAAACTTAAGACTTGAAGACTAAGGTGAAAGAGGACTGAGGGCCAGCGATTCTGCCACAACCACTCGTAGCCTCTCATTCGTCTACTCAGCAGTCTGCCTGAAGGGCCACTGAGTCAACATTATTCTGTACGATAACCTTTACGATCTGTCCATTGAAGTTTTTTGTTTATAGATTTCCATGTTTTCTAATATGTTTAGTTTTCGTCCTTTGCATTGTTTACGTGGTAAAGCGGTACAATCCTGCATTTTATTATTATTTATTATTTCCATTAACTAGTATTGGAGCATAGGGCTTCGACGAGAGTCATCCATTCGTTCCGGTTGGCGGCGATCCTCTTTGCTTCTTGCCATGTTTTGCCGACCTGGCCTAGCTCCCTCTCTGCAGACCTGCGCCACGTCTCCCTGGGTCTTCCTCTTCTCCTCTCTCCCTGGGGGTTCCACTGTAGCGCCGCCTTCTCCACAGAATCGTGGGGTTTGCGTAGGGTGGGACACACCCATCTCCATTTCCGCCTCCTAATTTGCAAGCTGGTTAGTGGCTCTCCATAGCTCTTCATTTGAGATGTGCTCTGACCACCAAATACCCACGATTCTTCGTAGGCACCTGTTCACGAAGGTCTGCAGCAGACGGGTGATGCTCTCTGTGACTTTCCATGTTTCACTGCCATACAGCAGGACCGAATGTCCTCCACCTCCTGACCTTTCCATGTATCACGTTTGTGTTGAAGAGCCGTATTTTCGTGCTCCTGGATAGGCTCCTGCTTTCCCAGACTGAATAGAGCTGGACGAAAGCCCCATTTGCCTTCTTTATACGGCTCTTAGCATCCTCCGATGATCCGCCCCCCTTCGTGACCACGCTTCCCAGGTAGGCAAAGGAGTCAGTCCCCTCCACAGTGCCGCCCTGCAGGACAAGATGGTCCCGGCACCGCTCATTCACTCTCATTTCTTTGGTCTTGTCTAGGTGATTTTAAGGCCAACACGGCTTGCGCTTCGGCTCAAAGCATCCAGCTTGTCCTGAAGATTGCCAAACCTTTGAGCCAGGAGGCAGAGGTCGTCGGCAAAATCCAGGTCTCCCAGTCTTTCCCACAATCCCCACTGGATTCCGCATCTTCTCCCTCCAAGTGACGCCCTCATTATGCTGTCTAGGACCACAATAAAGAGAGTTGGTGACAGTACACACCCCTGCTTCACCCCAGTTTCGATCTTAATGGGGTTGGAGAGCGCTCCTTCATGTACAATCCGGCATTCGTATCCTTCGTATTGGCTCCTTATAAGGTTAATAACCTTGCTGGGGAGCCCGTACCGTTCCAGTATCTTCCACATGGTAACCTGTTTTATGGAATCGAATGCCTTTTCAAAGTCTATGAAGGCGATGCACAGGGGACTCTGCCATTCAATGCTCTGCTTCAACACTATTCTCAGGGTGTTGATGAGATCGGTGCAGCTAAGGTGCTCCCAGAAACTGGCTTGCTCTTTCCGTAGACGTTGCTCAACTGGCTGTTTGATTCTTTTCAGGATTATTCGGTTCAGCACCTTGCTCAGTACTGGGAGCAGAGTAATGCCTCGCCAATTTTTGCACTCCGAGATGTCACCTTTTTTTGGGATCTTCACTATAAGCCCCTTTTTCCAGTCTGCCGGTACTGCTTCCTCATCCCATACTTTCCTGAAGAGAGGTTCGATTATACTCGCCAGGGCTCTTGCGTTGATTTCAGGATTTCCGCAGGTATGCCATCGATTCCACGGGATTTCCCGTTCTCCATTTTTGACAGGGCTTCGGCAATTTCGGCGACCGAGGGAGGAGACTGATCGATCTCAGCTGTTCCAGTGGCTGACATCCGAAATTGTGGCTCTTCTGCATCCTCGCACTTACGGTTTAGCATCTCTGAGAAGTGTTCTTCCCAGCGCCTCAGCTGCTCTGCTTGTGTGGATAGGGGGATACCATTCTTGTTTTTTATTTGCCGGGTCTTGCGAAATCCTTTCCTAGACAGGGTTCTTGTGATGTTGTACGGCTCTTTCGCATCCCCAATACGGGCTGCCTCTTCCGCATTCTCGGCCAGCTCGTAATCCACTGTCTCTGGTCATTTCGCGCTTTCCTTTTAACCCGACGGTTCGCTTCGTTGTACTCTTGCTGGGCTTGTGCTGTCTGTTGGCGTGTTCGACTTTGATTGATTTTTTGCTTGCATTGCTCCCTGCGCTCTATCTCTTGCCATGTGTCATCCGTCATCCACTCCTTCTTCTGGCGGTTTTCATAGCCAAGACAAGTTTCTCCTACTTCTAGTATGCCGGTCTTTAGGGCATTCCAGTGCTCATTAATGGAGCTATCTGCCGGTGGTAGGGGTTGGAGTTTGTCCAGTAGCTTGACTCTGGTATTTCCTCTTGTCTCTAGTATCTTCAGCTTCTTCACATTCAGCCGTTTCTTTTTGGTCTCTATTTTGCTGGCTGCTGAAGTGATTTTCGGGCGGAGGGTTGCTAGCATGAGGTGGTGGTCACTTCCAGCATCTGCTCCCCTCATGTTCCTTACGTCCATCAGCGATCGACGGAACTTCCTGCTGATGGCAAAGTGATCAATTTGGTTTTCAGATGTTTGGTCTGGGGATACGCACGAGATCTTATGGCAGTCCCAGTGAGGGAATATTGTGCCACCAATCACTAGGTCATGCTCAGCACAGAGGCTTTTGAGCATTTCATCATTTCCATTCGCCGGCCCTATGCCGTTCGGTCCCATAATCCTGCATTTTGGTAGGTCCAATTGTCTTGAGGTGGTTGGAGGGAGTAACTCCCGAAGACGTTAACTCATCTCTTCGCTCTTTAGTTAACGGATAATTAACCGTTATATCTGTCAAATAATGTGTTTCGCTCGCCTCGATCCGTTTTTATTTATTTATTATCTGTGCTTATTTATTTCCGACCTGTTATTTCAGTTATCAGGAAGATGTACAGTTATCTGAAAAATTTTGTTGGCAGCCATGTTCGGTTGTGTTTCGTTTGCCTCGATCTGTTTCCATTTCTGCTCGCGTTATCACATTATTAGTATCGTTCTATTATGGATTGGGATACTGCCAACTCAATTTAATATCATTTTATGAGCAATGGACTCCAACTGGGAGCTCACAGACACTGATTTCACCGACGAAAAAATCGTACCAGGTCCGTCCGAGAATAGAGTGTTTTGATACGCTCGACGACGTAAATTTTCATACTAGGTTCCGATTGTCGAAAGAAACAACGCTGTTCGTACTTTCGCTAATTCTAACGCCGATCACCACCAAGTAATCGAAATCACGCAATTTCGTCAATGAAGAAACTTCTAACGCTTAGGTTTTACGGCCTCGGTAAGTACCTACCAAATATTTTATCGACCTACCACGTTACATTCGTGCACGATACAACTTACGTCAAGATCGAAAAGTAATTTAGAGCTTTCATCGAATGTTCATGTTTCAATTCCATCAGTTCCAAAATCTGGTTCGACGAATCACAACTATCCTGATCCCCTCATACGTTCGGCGGTTTTTACCAAGTGATGCAATGGTGTTCTTAACTGTGTACGTAGAAACTGATAGAGAAATGAAACTTACAGGGTTGCTCCTACTTACATTACTTCATTGCTTGAGTGACATGTATCGTAAACGTATGACAAGACGATTGTTGTGAAGTTCCGTTTTGATTCTTTTGGAATTATAGGAAAAAGTTAACCGTAAAAAATATACGTTGTTTGCTTATTTCTGATTATTATTGACCTTCGATTTCGTAGCTAATTGGAACATGAGTCTATCGTGAACGATAGACCAGCATTATGCGTTTTGACCTTAGTGAGAAGTATAATTTTGGGCTCATAACTTTCTGTGACCGCTCGATGTTGGTGTGGGATCGTGAATATCAAATTTGAGCTGACTAGGTTCAGTCGTTCTTTCTCATTCGTGTCTACAATCGCACACCATGTTCTGAAAAGGGTGGTTTTGGAAGTTAGAAACGTAAATATCTGAAGAAAACGCAATAATTATATTTTTTACCAATCACATAGGCTATTAATGAGGCTATACAAATGAAAAGGTCCTTACTATTCAAGGCGATTCGTATAAATTTTGGAATCATGTGGAAGTAGAACACGTAAATAATCGCTTTCGTTTTCTCTTTGCAGGTTCGATGCTATTAGCTGTAGGCGACTTTTGTAGCGTTAGTAAAACTTTTGGTTCCCTCGTTGTGAAACTTGTTTCCCAGACCATTTTTCACTTGCCCCCACTTTCATAAATACGATGTCTGGAGAAGAAAAAAGAGCGTTTTACCACTGGGCTAGAATGCCACAGGCCATTGGTGCTATCGACTATACACACGTGAAACTGTCGATTTGCGGAAACGCACCGCAAATTTGGTGTTGAGATGCATCATGTATTGTTTTTCAAATTTTTTAAAGTTGTTTGGTGTATGATTAATTTTGAATAATACACGTAATGCTTTCTGTAAGGAACATTTTTTTACTTATGTTGGCCCCACTCACGACGGAAAGTTATAAAATCGACGGAAAAAATGACGACAAACACGTAACAAAAATAATCACAATACGAAAAACACTGCAAATTATTGCACAACGGTTTATTATTCTCATGAACAGCTTGACCTTGTATTACTGCTCTGAGATTCATCCCATTCGATTCAGCATCGAAAAATACTAGTGAACCATACGAAACATGACCTGACTACAATGGAACTACGGAAACTAAATATTCGTAAACGTCTGTAGGCATTTATGATCCGATGTAGGGGTGTGCGGAGGAAGTGGCCCTAACCTTCCTCTGCCCCATCGGGCAAAAAGAGTCGGAGAATTGGGACGGGGACTTCCAGCGAACCCTCGGCAATTGGCACGATGTTGCGAGGCGAGCAGGTGGTTTTTGATGAGACGGGAGGGAGGGAGTACAAACGACGAAACGTTCGCTGACTTCCGCTGTAGTTCCCGCAAGTTCGTTGAATAAGTTGACTCTAATAATTACTGTAATTTCCCTATACCCAGTTGTACACGTCTGATACACGTTCCACCCAGGATGTAAAAATACCTTGAAAACGATACCAAACACGGCTTATTTGCGATTATTCTGCGTTTCGTTAATTTTTTAAATCATTTTTTGTCCATAACATCCATGGGCTTCGGTCCGATCGGATTGCCGAGATGGCGGGCACAACTAGATACCAAATGGGATTTTTGTGCGATAGAACGGATTTTTAGACCACGTTAAAGGCATGAAACCGCCTGGATGGCGGATGGGGGTCGGCAGACAGGGGCTGCGGACGGACATCGCAGATTTGGAATCCCCATGTCTTGAAACGTAAAGTATCACATGTTGAGGGGGGGTTGTAACAAATTTCTCATGACCGAAAACATAGGGTTATTATTCAGAATGAATAATAAACCAAAATGAGCTACACAATAAGAAGAGGAGTAAGAAAAAAATGGGAAGTAAGGAAAGATAAGAAGAGGTTTGAGTAAAAAGAGATAAGTATCAAGTAAGATCACAAATATATTATTTAACAATTCTGCAACTGATATTTTGGGTATTCGAATGAAAATGTCAATTAATGAAATCGACAGGCGGCAAAGGAAGGTGGTCCAATGGTACCAACTTTCCAACACATTGTTTTGGATGAAAACTCGCCAAGTTGCCTCTTCGTTCGAGGGATCCTCGTTTGAGCATAGTGGTAGCCCTTTTTCCCTGTGGTCAAACTCCCGCTAGCTAACTGTTAGTCAATTGGCGATTGATGAACGCGGTCCGAGCGCTAGTATTTTTTCACTCACCGATTATCGTTAACAGATCGCTAGCGTTTTAATCGACGTTTTAACTAAAGAATTGATAAACTGGCCCTAATACTTCCAGATGTGTTTCTGAAGCCTATAGGCTAATCCAGTTAGGCGTCGAACAGCATTTTAGATTTGCGAATACTCTCTGGCTTCCAAGCATCCCCCAGGAACAGGAAGGAACCTGTTAGGAAGCCTACTTCAATTCCCCTACTGTACGGTTTTTACGGACTCTGCTGGTCTTAATCACACCTGGCTTGGTTAGCCTCACTTGCCTCATCACCATATATGAGCCGTGGTTAAACTGTGGGCTACCCCTACTGGGTTACCCTGTGTCTGTGATTAGGAAAGTGAGAATATTCGATTTATTTTAGAGTGTGCCTGAAATCTGGAAGTTGTTGTAAATGTGGGTTTGTACCCTCAATTTTCTACTTGGTAATCACTTCTAGTACCACATAATGAAGCAAGCAACTAACTTCTTCAATTGCTGTTGCTTTTGCTGCCTATTCTAGAACAGTTTGTAAACTGGACTAAACCTACTCCTTCTGGTTTCGGCATGCTAGACATTCACTCTGGTGCTTGTGGGCAGCCTCAATACCTCACCCAGCAAAAATATGATATTGTGATTGTAGAGAAATGAATTACGCGTTAATTTAAGGACGATGAAAATAGGACATGTCACGTTTTGAAGAGGCTGGCAGATGTTGAGTGTGTAGAAGCTCCTTTGTCTCAGATGGATAAGATGGTCTATTGAAGCAGTTTTGGAATTAAACTCACTCAAACATTTTGAAAGCGAGTATCGTGAAGTGTCCTAATTAAGGAGGCTATTTGAATTGGTCGAAGGGCGATTGAGCATCTCCAACCTCAGAAAACGCTAGAGGAGCGGGAGAGGTTTCGTCATTAGTGATTCAGCGCCAATTATTCTGCCTAACTAACAGGAATAACGTTCGATTCCAAATACTAATTGTCATTCCCAATCATTAACGCTCAGCGTTAGCGAAATTACTGGAGCAGTCACCAGATAGCAGTAAGCCTGTGCCGGTGATAAACGATAGAACAATTCCCTACTTCACTTTACAGCTTCAACCAGGTGCATTAACTTCGCCCTCAACCGCCCTTAAATAATCTATTCTCAACAATCCTATTAGGCCTGCTCAGTCTTCCGCACCGTCGTCAATAAGCCTGTGAGCCAGCGAATCTGCTTCTCCCCTGCAACGGAACTTCTGAACAAATTATCGAGCTTTCTGGATATTTGGACCACCACTTGGACTCTAAAATATTATTAATGATGCCAGTGCCTAACGCCAATTAACAACCTATGAATAATTTAATAAAAATATTTGGTAATCTAATAAATGAGCACCGCTTTTCAATATATCAATGTCAAACATGATCGGACTACCATGTGCACCGGGTCTATGAAAGAATTATATAATTGAGAGCTGAGGCGGCTGAACCACATACTTGTGATTGGTAGACAACTCACTCCTATTGGCTGAGCTCGGTTCATCTGGTGGATAAACTACACTAGGTTGCATTTAGCGGAATCAAACACTCGTGGGCACTGCTGGTGGCTCGATCAGCCAATCTGAGAACTCAACGACATATCTCGGGTGGATAAATTACACACTTCTAACGGTGCAATCTTCAGTTAGCAAACCGAAGAACGAGAGACATTATCTTTTCCACTAAATTTAGTAACTCACTTCAGGTGGATAATTGTACGGAGGGTGGCCTAATCACGGAAACCCGTCTACATTTCATTAAATTTAATGGAAAATATCATGTCTCTCGTTTTGGTTTATAACCCCACGTTTTCGGTCGGGAAAACTTTTTTACAACTCCCCCCAACATTTGATACTCAACGTTCAAGATATCCAAATCTGCAATGTCCGTCCGCTGTCCGGGCCGTTTTGTGGTCTTAAAAATCCGTTCTTTCGCACAAAAATTAATTACGTTCGGTATATAGTTGTGCCCGCCTCTCGGCAACCCGATCGAACGAAAACGCAATTTTGGCAGTTCAATCGCAAATACGCCTGTTTGGTATCGTTTTCAAGGTATTTTTGGAACCTGGGTTGAATGGAACGATAAGCAGCCCCCCCCCCCCCCCGCTTATAGTGATTACAGTAATTATGGGGACCCAAAGTCCACAGTTGAAAGAACTTACGGAACAATGACTACGGTGAAAGTAATCGTTTCACCGTTTGTGCTCCCTCCCTCCCGTCTTATCAAAACCACCCATCCGCTCGACTCGCCACACCGTGCCAATTGCCTACAGCGCCTGGGATATTTAGTTTTCGTCGTTCCATTGTGGTCAGGTCATGTTTCTTATGATTTACTGGTATTGTTTACTATTTGGAAACGAGGCCATCGCGGGGGATCTCAGTCCTCCAGATTAAGAAGACTCACCACTTGAGACGACTCGCCTCAACATGTTCCGATGTCTTCGTCTAACGATAACGAAGTTACGGGAGCTTCCGCATTCCCCACATCCACCAGTACCGTTGTCTGAGCGATCCAAACCAGACCTCCGTTCGTACACATCCAATTTACTTCTATTTTTCGCGCGTGCACGTGCTCGGAGTCAGGTCAGCAGTATCCTGACTTCACCAAACTTTACGGCCAACAACCACTTCCCCCTTTCATCCAGTCAACTTCTACCGCCGATACGACATCACCATTCACCACTCCGCATCACCTTCAAGATCATCCAGTTCATCTCTCCATTTTTGGTCAGACCAACCCAACTTACTACAACCATCACGATCTCTATATCATCAATTTATTTCCAATCAAAGCAAATTTTCTTTTAAATATATTTTTTCGTTTGAGTTGAGATAATTGATTTTTTCCTTTATAAATTAAATCCCTTTTCAATTTCAAACATAATATTTGGTAGCAGAGCGTGGTTGGTGTTTCTATTTTCCCTTTTTCATACTTTTTCTTTCTAATTATATAAACCAACTTTTCATTTATCTAATTCGTTGACATAGAGATTGTGTTGGATTTTCCAGCCTTGAGAACATTTCGCCGTCATTCGCTATCTAAATCTGCTTTCTCACGATTAAGCCTGATACACAAGGAGGCTTAAAACAGTTAAATCGTCATTATTTTCGGTTCTATTATTTTGTCCATTTACGACCTTTTGATTTCATAATTGCTACTGCACATTAGTAGAACCCCATACTTTCTGAACTTATAATTTCTGCTAATATGGCTCTCGACTTATCGACGACAATCGAAAGCCTCAAACGTAAATGGTCTGCCGCATCCTCGGAAGTCCGAATTATTAACGAGGCAGGTAGAGCAGCCCTCAAAGATCCCACCAAGATCTGTAATTTCAAGGGTTTATTTAGGACAATAGAAAAGTACCATACCAAGTGCGAGGATCTTTGGGACGAACTCATAGATTTACATAGCCAATCTGATAAATCTAGTGATTTCCCTACTGAAAAGGAAAAGGATTTCCAATCCAATACCAAGCGCTACTACAAAGAAGCGTATGTGGCGTACGAAATAATTTGCGAAGAAGAAGCAGCCAAACAGAATGAAGCTAGGGGGAGCTTCACCGGGCTTGGAAACGCGACTGGGGTAGATTCGCGAGTATCTTCTTCACTACCCAGAATTACACTTCCTAAATTTGACGGTAACTTCACCCACTGGCCTAAATTCCGTGACACATTTTGTTCGCTCGTAGAGAAAAACCCTAATTTATCCAACGTGGAAAAATTTCATTATCTGGTTACTTCTGTGTCAGGAAATGCAGCGGCAGTTATCAGACATCTATCACTTGAAGACAAAAATTATTCTCTTGCATGGAAGGCCTTATCAGAGGTCTACGATAAGAAGAGACTATTAGCAAATACCTACCTGAATCAATTGCTCCAATTTAAGCCTTACCAAGGGCGACCTACTGCTTCGTCATTGATGGATTTTATATCTACCATCGCTGATACTATTTCTGCTTTTCGAATGTTAGGGATAGAGAATCAATCGGAATTTATTTTATTTTATCTCGCCTTCCGATGTTTAGATACACACACACGAGAGCAATTTGAGCTAGCCAACAAGGAGGAAGATTTTCCAACCTTCGATCAATTGATCAAGTTTGTGAGAGAGAGATATACTGCCTTGCAAATTTCACACGGAACTTTGAGTTTTGATGCCACGGCGTCACACAGCACAGGTTATAAACCCAAACAATACAAACAAAAATTGTCTAACTCTACTGAAACAAAGTTCAGGACTGCTTTAGTTACTAGTCGCTCAAATCCAAATTCCTTTGCGAAACCTAGTTATAATAAAGGACCGAACAAGGACAAACTCATGGTGTGTCCCATTTGTAAGGAGCAATCACACGCAGTACTCAGTTGCACTCAATTTTACACCATTTCTCCGGAAGAACGTTCAAAACGCCTAACCAACTGGCATGGCTGCAAGAATTGCCTCAGCACATTCCACGCGACTCCAGATTGTAAATCCAAATGGCACTGTAGGCTATGTCCAGAACGACATCATACAGATCTGCACTCCCACTCTCCTCCTTCCGCTATGTCACCATCTAACCCAACCATGTTAGCTGGGCCATCAGCTCCATCTCTCAATTCCACTAGCTCTACTACCTCCTCAAATATAAATAAATAAATAAATAAACCTTCTAGGGACTGCGTGGGCTAATTTTGTGGATATGAATGGTCATTATCAAAGATTCAGAATGGTCATTGACTCAGGAAGCCAACACTCTTTTATGACAGTGAGATGTCTGAATAAGCTCGGTCTCGATCTGGGACCATGTAAAAACAAGATTTCTTCTCTAGGCGGTTCACTATTTGATGGGGCAAAGGGAACCACATCTTGCATTATGCGATCTCGTGACGATTCATCTGCCTTTTCTACTGAGGCTGTAGTGGTGAAGAATATTACTAACTTCCTCCCTATGTCATCAGTTCCTCACGACATATGGCGCCATTATTCAAGGTTCCAATTAGCTGATCCCAAATTTTGGGTTCCTGGACCAATAGACTTTTTATTGGGTGCTGACTTGTTCGGAGAAATCATGTTGGACGGAGCTACTGTAGTGAGCGATAGTCTTCCTAGACTTTTCAATTCTGCCTTTGGCTATATCGTAATGGGTCGTTTTATTAACTCATCGACATCCCTTGCTAGCACCTGTCTACATTCGGGAATTCTTACAGATAACGACTTGAATTTCCATTTGCCTAGATTTTGGGAGTTAGAAGAAACTGCTTCGAGTAGTAAATTTCTGCAGCCTGAGGATATTCAAGCGGAAGAATTCTTTAAAACTCACCACTATAGAGCACCTTATGGCAGGTATGTGGTACGCCTACCGCTCAGGGAGCCTGATGTTGAGTTTCCAAGTTCACAGTGCATTTCCAAGAAGCGGTTCGAAAGCCTGGAAGCCAAACTCAAACGTAATCCTGCATTGAAGGCTAGTTATGGGTCTTTCATGTCTGAGTACCTTCAACTTGGCCATATGCAACCCACTACCAATCCATCAAAATTTCTAATCCCTCACCACTGCATTACCAAAGAGGACAGAGGGGAAATAAAACTAAGGGTTGTTTTTGACGGTTTAGCAAAAACCAACCAGGGATCTTTAAACGATTCACTTCTAATAGGACCATCTTTACAAAATGACATTCGCATCATTTTGCTAAATTTTCGACGGCATATTGTGGCTTTCGTTGCAGATGCTGTGAAAATGTATCGACAAATTCTCATTGACCCACGGGATCGACCTTACCAACATATACTGTGGAGATTCGATACAACCGATGCCCTACAAACCTATGAGCTAAATACCGTGACGTACGGGTTGTCTTGTGCGCCATTCTTGGCACTCAGGACTGTTCAACAGCTCCAATCAGACGAAGGAGGCTCCTTCCCGAAGGCAGCTGAAGTTCTGTCGCGAGACCTTTATGTGGACGATTTAGCGACTGGTGCTCCTACAGTAGCTGAAGCTATTGAACTACAACAACAAATTGTAGGGCTCATGAAAGCTGGTGGTTTCACCCTAGGTAAATGGGCTAGTAATCGCCCCGAGCTGTTGGAACCAATCATTGAAGCAACGACACGTAATTCAAATTGTGACATCAGTTGGGCTGACAAGGAGGAACATTCAATAAAGGTGCTGGGAATATTTTGGGAACCAGGCAGGGACTATTTCTCTTACAAGTTTCACCCTCCTCCCTGTGTAATTTCCAAAAGAGGTATACTCTCTACTGTGGCTAGAGTCTTTGATCCCCTTGGATTTATCTGTCCATGTACCTTGCTAATGAAATCCTTCATTCAAGAATTATGGAAGTTGGGTTTCGATTGGGACACTGTACCTCCACGCACAATTGGGGATCAATGGAAAATCTTGGTCGACCAGTTGACATGTCTCTCTGCTATTCGGATTCCTCGATATTTTGCTGTAGAATGCTACTCACACTACCAAATTGTTGGTTTTTGTGATGCATCTATGAAGGGATACTGCGGTGCTCTGTATCAATCAGTCCAATACAACATGTCGTCTACTCACAGCAAAAACCAAACTCGCACCTGTAAAATCAACCACAATACCACGTTTAGAGCTATGCGCAGCAGTCCTGTTAGCCCGGCTTTACCAGTCCATATCACCATTTATGGATTTGCTAACAGCTGAGAGAATCCAGACACGCTTTTATTCCGACTCAACTATCGTTTTAGGGTGGCTGCGATCGCCAGTTCACCGATTGAAAACTTTCGTTGGAAACCGGATAACTCAAATCGCTGAATTAACAGAAGTATCTGCGTGGGCCCATGTGGATTCCAACTGCAACCAAAGTGATATAGGATCACGAGGTTGTCTTCCCAAAGATCTTGCGACAAAGGAATTATGGTGGACTGGACCTCCTTGGCTCTTACTTCCTCCAGAAAGATGGCCTGCTACTACTTTCACCACCGATATTGAAACCCTACCAGAATCAAAACTTTCAACAACAGATGTTGCTCTGGTAGCAGTTAGAGCGGGTTTACAAGAGTGCATGATGTGGATGGCAAGGGTGTCTTCCTACACAAAACTCATTAGAGCCGTCGCAACATTAAATAGAGGAATGTGCTCATTTAAATTTTCAGGCTTCACTTTCCCAAGAGTAATCACCTCTTCGGAATTCCGTGCAGCAGAAACACGATGCATCAAAGCAATTCAGTTATTTTATTTTTTGAATGGACATATAGATAACTTGTCAAAGGTTCAAGACCAATATGCAAGTCTCCAACCATTTTTGGATCAAAAGGGATTAATTCGAGTAGGTGGCCGACTTTGTAACTCTGACTTAGTTGAACACCATAAACATCCAATTTTGTTACCAACTAAGGCTCATCTAACCTCATTGCTGATAGATTTCTATCATTTGGCATTTTTACATCCAGGGCCGAATTTATTGCAGGCTCTTATTCAGACTCGTTATTGGGTCCCCTCCCTGCGTCGTCTGATTCGACACCGAGCGTTTCTTTGTTTGAAGTGCTACAAGGCCAGAGCTAAACCCATTGTCCCACTGATGGGTAACCTTCCATTTTACCGCTTTGAAGGGGGCAGAGCATTTATTCATGTGGGAGTCGACTTTGCTGGACCATTTACCGTTAAAGAGTCTAACCGTCGGAAATCTCCATGCAGTAAAGCATATTTATGCATTTTTGTTTGTATGGTGACCAAAGCTCTGCATCTGGAAATTGTTTTCAACTTATCCACAGAAGCTTTCCTAGCTACTCTCTCCCGATTTATTGCAAGACGAGGACTTCCATCAGATTTATATTCTGATTGTGGGACGAACTTCGTAGGTGCCAACAGGGAGCTCAAGGAATTGGCAGCTTGGTTTTCCAACGAAAGGACGAAGGAGTCCTTACAAGCTGTGGGAACTCCCCAAGGAATTTCGTGGCATTTTAACCCACCTTACTCCCCTCACTTTGGGGGATTATGGGAGGCTGGAGTGAAAGCCGTGAAAGGGCATCTTCACAAGGCTACACAGGCAGCAGTGTTCACACACGAAGAACTAGCGACTCTCTTTTGCAAGATAGAAGCCATTCTTAATAGTAGGCCTCTATGCCCACTCTCATCAGACCCAGGTGAGTCAGATTACCTGACTCCGGGCCGGCCATTTCTTAATTGGCAGTCATCTGACTACGAACCCAGAACCTACTCTTCTGGACACTAGGGAGAACCGTTTAAGTCGTTGGCAAATTGTGAAGTGTCTTTCCGAGCACATATGGAGAAGATGGCGTCTCGAGTACTTGAACACGCTTCAAGCCAGGTCCAAGTGGCAAAAATCATCTCCACCCCTGGCAATTGGCGATCTCGTCCTGCTCAAAGATCAAGATGCTTCAGTTCACGAATGGCCTACTGCAAAAGTCCAACAAGTACACCCTGGTTCCGATGGAGTCGTGCGAGTAGTGACATTGAAAACCACTAAGGGAACCTGCAAACGATCAGTAGCCAACGTTGTACCTTTACTTCCTCTGAAATTCTCATCTTACGAATCTTAAAATGCAATAAATTCATTATCCAACCACCTTACCAATTTACTAGCTGAACCTTTTCTTCTTTGTCGTCTTATTTTCTAACTCGCTTCGAGTTTTCGGTCTCTTTTGTTTTGGTCCTCCGGGCCGGATTCCATGAATTTAAAATTTGCATCCAAATTTTGCCCGGGAGCATGTTTACTATTTGGAAACGAGGCCATCGCGGGGGGTCTCAGTCCTCCAGATTAAGAAGACTCACCACTTGAGACGACTCGCCTCAACATGTTCCGATGTCTTCGTCTAACGATAACGAAGTTACGGGAGCTTCCGCATTCCCCACATCCACCAGTACCGTTGTCTGAGCGATCCAAACCAGACCTCCGTTCGTACACATCCAATTTACTTCTATTTTTCGCGCGTGCACGTGCTCGGAGTCAGGTCAGCAGTATCCTGACTTCACCAAACTTTACGGCCAACAACCACTTCCCCCTTTCATCCAGTCAACTTCTACCGCCGATACGACATCACCATTCACCACTCCGCATCACCTTCAAGATCATCCAGTTCATCTCTCCATTTCTGGTCAGACCAACCCAACTTACTACAACCATCACGATCTCTATATCATCAATTTATTTCCAATCAAAGCAAATTTTCTTTTTGGTAGCAGAACGTGCCAATTGCCTACAGCGCCTCGGAGCTGTAAGACTAGGTCAAACTGCACATGAGTATGATAAACCGTTGTATAATAAATTACATGGTTTTCTATTTGAAAATGACTTCCCTTAATCTCTCCGTGAGAGATCTAAATCGAAACCGAACAACTGAGGTAGTTAGTGATAATAAATTGCTAAATCGTGTCATTTTCGTCCTCTATTCAAATTGTCATCCTTAATGACAATACATATGGTAGAGAAGAGCTATCATTCCCTAGTCAGACCTCATGGACAGCGTGAATAGCACTGTGGACTATTGGTCCACCTATGTTACTGTTGATCCAGTCAAGGCAATTGTGCGTTGTACGACAACTCAAATGACTCAAATACATTAAAGTTTACGTATCTGTTAGGTGAGTCCGTCTCATCTGGCTGGTGTGTTGCTGGTGGCAAGCGCTTTCGATGTAAAGACATCATCGTCTGGCCGTTAAGTCAGTACTGGAGTCAGTCAGTTGGTCGTGGTCTTTATATACAAAGAGAAAGGTGAAAGGGGTGATGGAGCGTCGGGGAAGGGGCGGGGAGAGGAGGTCATGTAGCTCAGGGGGAAACCCCCTAGAGATAAATGGAACGTGTTGGATGGTCTGTCAATTGTGGAATTTAAGTCTTTTTTGTGTAGGTGGTCTGTAAATCCGTCAGTTGGTTGTTTTCGTTTGTGTAATGTTTTGAGTGGTGTGAATATGGTGTCGCATTTTGTGTTGATTTGTTCATTTATGATCTGTCCATTGAAGTTTTTTTGTTTGTAAATTTCCATGTTTTCTAATATGTTCAGTTTTCGTCCTTTGTATTGTTTGTGTAGTAAGGTGGTACAGTCCTGTATTTTGGTAGGTTCATGTCCAGTTGTTTTGAGATGGTTAGCAAAGTTTGAATCGTCTTTGTTCCTATTAAGAGATTTAATGTGTTCTGAGTATCTGGTCCGTATTTTTCGTCCTGTCTGTCCTATGTATGCGTTTGTACAAGTACAAGTTATTTTATATACCCCACTTTGGTCGAGTGGGTCTGTCTTTTCAGTCTTTGTAGTTAGTTTGGTTCTAAGTGTGTTGTCCGTACGTAATGCGATTTGTATACCTTCCTTTCGGAGGATATTAGTTATTCCGTATGTTTTTGGTCCTGTGTACGTGAATGTGCAGCGTCTTGTTAAGGTCTGTGTATTCTGTGTTTTTGAGTCGTGTGTTTTGGATTCGTATTGTCTTAATAATTTGTTCATTGTTTTTTGGAGTAACCGTTATTTTCTGCGATGGTATTGATAGTATCAAGTTCTTTTGTAATTTTGTGCGGGTAGTGGGATAGTTTTTAGTCTCCGTATCATGTGTCTAAATGCACTTAGTTTATGATGTTGTGGGTGGTTTGATGTAAAGTGTATGGTCGTGTCGGTGGCAGTGGGTTTTCTGAAAATGTCGTATTGTAGTTCGTTGTCCAACCGTGTGATTTTCAGGTCCAAGTAATTAAGGGTTTTATTTTGTTCTTTGTCCATGTCATATTGGATGTTATGGTGGATATTGTTTAAGTCCTTTAGTATGTCGTCAGTGTTATCGCGGCCTAATATGCAGATGATATCATCTACATATCTGGCGTAGTGTTTAATATCGTGTTTTGTCATTAAGGTCTGGATGTGAGTTTCTTCGTAATGTTGTAGAAATATTTCAGTTAATATGGACGAAGTAGGGTTTCCCATACCTAATCCATCTTTTGGCTTGTATATGCTGTTGTTGAATTGGAAGTAGTTTTGTCCGAGTGTCAGTTTGGTGAGGTTGGTCACGTTTTTAGTGGTGGTCGTGTCTATTTGTCTTAGTTTGGTTTGTAGTATATCAATGGTTTCTTTTATTGGTATGGAGGGATATAAGTTTTTTATATCAAATGATACCAATCTAGTGTTTGGAGTTATAGTTACATCTTTTAATCTAGTGGTGAGATCTTCTGTGTTACGTATCGTATATCTGTTTGGTAATGTAATGGTACTTTTTAACATTGTGGTCAAGTATTTTGAGAGTTTATATGCTGGTGCAGATGTGAAGTTTATGACTGGTCTGATGGGTGTATCCTTTTTATGAATTTTTGGTTGTCCTTTGAGTAGTGGTGGTTTTGGGTTCATGTTTATGAATTTATAATGCTGTTCTTTTGGTACACGACCACCACTAAAAACGTGACCAACCTCACCAAGCTGACACTCGGACAAAACTACTTCCAATTCAACAACAGCATATACAAGCCAAAAGATGGATTAGGTATGGGAAACCCTACTTCGTCCATATTAACTGAAATATTTCTACAACATTACGAAGAAACTCCAGTACTGACTTAACGGCCAGACGATGATGTCTTTACATCGAAAGCGCTTGCCCACAGTAACTCACAAGCCAGAGGAGACGGACTCACCTAACAGGTACGTTAACTTTAGTAATTTGCCTACTGGCGGACATAACCCAATTTCTTTAGTACGAGACGGACTCACCTAACAGATACGTAAACTTTAATAATTTGCCTTCTGGCGGACATAACCCTATTGCTTTAATACCTGACTCAAATACATTCATAATGAACGGAAGAATGTTCTAGAGGTAGCTCACTAATACATACGAGTTACACCTATATAGGTGCGGCCTTTGGAATGAGAAATGGATAAAACGAAATGGGTTTGATCGTTCCTTTTAAAGGTGGGGGAGGGGGGTAGATTTTGTAATAATCGCAGATCTGATGAGCGCTATGTGCGATCACTCAATGGTGACCTCAGAATCAAAAAACAGTGCCCTGTTGGGGAATGTTGTGTTGGCAGTTGCAGGGGCGGAGGAACAAACGAGAGGCGCCCAGCAGAAAAGCTGGAGAGCTGCCCTGCTGTCCATAGCCTGGCCCACCAACGGCTGCAGATCTGTCCACTGTATCCTCCACTTCCCTATAGTTCGGGCTGAAGGATCCGTCTCAGTCTGATTCCCCTCACCATTGCAGCTCGGACCCCAGGGGCTTCCCTCCTCTCTCTTTCAACTGATTATGAGTGTTATGAAACATTCATTCTGACAAGGAAACAGACCTCTGGCACACCCCAGCACAGTGCAGAGTCGTACCTGCCTCGACAATTTGATGAAACTCCACGTTTATCGTTGCAGTTGGCCTCTACACATCATCACTGTAGCCCTGCTGGACCCACGACAGCAGGTTGGTAATCCTACGCCTCATATTAGCACTGGCTTCGTATCGTGGAGGCACTTCGATGCCTTGGGTCGTTGTTATCACTCCTGCGCCTCATCTCAGAGTTAACGGAGCCCTTAGGCTCACTGTTTCCAGTTGCTTTGAATACATCTCAGCAGTCGTTTGGTGAACTTGACTTCATCTTGAGCTACTTAGTGAAATGTTCTCTACGCTTGCTTTTATTTGGCTATATATTTGCAGTAACTATTTGCTAAAATACTGTATAAGGCTTCTCTTGAGAGAGAAACGGCGTTGATTAGCGGAACCTTTACAGCTGGTAGGGAAAAAAGCCTCGAAGTGTTTCATCACAAATTGCTGTAACAGCGGGACCACCCGTCACAAACCGGTCACGCACATTACGAAGCGTGATCTACTTTGATGGATCTGTATTAGAAGGAAACAGGGTTTAGGTTTGGTGTTAAGATCACGACGCGGAGCTGAATCCAATCCCTCGCTAAGACTCCATTTTATTTCCCTTTAGTTGGAAAAGTTGGCCGATCACTCAGCAAATGAAAAGCTTTTACACGCCATGATTATTTTTCACTTTCATGTCAAGTGTTTCAGCAGAGGCTCCTAATGGGGAAACAATGTCTCTTCGCAACTTTCTTTATTAACTGTCTGTCGGGGTTCGTTGTCAGGGTTCGTTCTCACGCTAAGACCCTCTCCGTTCTCCAGTTTGTTATCCTCAACAAATGGTTTTGTTTTCCAACAGTAAGATCTGAAGCGGCGCGTAATCGAATCGTAACCTCCACCGTCTTCCATAACCTCGTTGCAAGCAAGTTAACAAAAACAAAATAATGTTCGGAAGGCTTTGAGGTAACGAATGGAAGGGAACCGAAATCCGAATGACGGAGTAGCTCACAATTTGAAGTAGCATTAGACAAGTTTCAGTATGCGAGAATCAACAGTATAAATTATAATGACTCCTTAATATCCTTTTAGTCATTGTTTAGGCACTCATGGTAGGACAGGGCCCCCACAATAAGTTCCTGCTCCTGCCTATATAAACAAGGGGATATATAAAGTAAATGTGGCCAAGTTATGGCCGTTCGTGTGTGTACGTTTCCTCTCCACAGGGCGTCCCTACCACAACACTTCGTTTCCTCATCCTGGCCAGGGAATTTCAATGTCAGATGCGGTATGGTGAGTGCTGCATGCCTTTGATCCATCCATTCAATCCACCCCCTAACCTAGCCCAGCACTCAAACGGATTCCGATTTGGCCAGCACGCGTACACCACTACTTATTACTTCGCATCTCGTTATAGTGCGCTCTAACTCTGAATCAGGCTCCTTCACGTTCCGGATTCGTCATATTGGTTAAACTGGTTCACTCAGAGTAATAAGCATTCAGCATTATAATTATTGATATGGCAAGATCAACCAATTCGTTGAGTACAACCTGCGCACAATCTCTACATCATGCTCAAGCCAGTGGATGAATACGAACTGCAGTTGAGCTTTTTTACAAAATGCCGAGAAAATACGTTTACTCAACTTCTGGCTGTTTTTTATTCATCCTCGAATGTATCCTCAGGGAGCATTTCCAATTTTCCAGCACGTTGCGGAAAATTGTCTCAACTCAAAGAAAGGTTATTGGAAAGGTTCAAGGAAATTCGATCTTTACGTTCCTGAGCAAAAGCGAGTGCAGACAGAACAAACTTCTACGATGTTTATTTTCAAATTCGCGCCATAGAACAAGATTTGCGGGCCAGAATGACCTGCCGCTGTACCTTGGCTTGCTCCCTTAGGAGCCCCAGTCTGGTCGGGGAATTTGGATTCGGTCTACAATTTTAATCTCAATGTATACCCTCAACTATACCCTTGTTCATAAAGAGAATCACAGTAAAGCTGGGAAATTATCCTTATCAAACCGCGAGGAAATCCCATCGTCCCACAAATTAAAGTCATTTGTCTAAACGCAGTGTAAAATAGAAGAGCTAACTGATCGACCCTCATGTAGCTATACGCCAGTGCTCCATGAAAGCAAGAATGTCCCGTACAACAAACACAATTCAGTGACTTCTCGCCACTGAAAGCCGCAATCGTTAATTGTCGCCCCAGTGTCCAACACTTCTAGTTCCACGTCTATCTCCCGCTGTCACCCATCGTTTCGAGGTCTGCCTGCACTCATTGCCGCGATTGTTCGCATACACTTTATACCGGTCTGAACTATTCATCCCTTGAAGTACCGGATAAACTTGAAGTAATAAGAAACTTGAAACGTTGCTTTAAATGCCTAGGATTACATGCCTCATTTGGTCCGAATACGTTCAACGCTTAGGACTTTCCTCGAGTCGAAGAAAAACGCTGACTTCTGGTGCATGCACTGGAGACGTTGGGTCATACGACAGCGTCTTCCGCTGTTGCCACTCTTCCCAGATAAATCTAGCCTTCAAGTTGGACACAGAGGCTGTGGTCGTACGTAAAGTTTGTCACGGTTGGTAACCTCATTGTTCACAGAACTGTACGATCTTTTCACCCACCTTAGACTTGGCAGATTCCAAGTTCCACGTACGAGGCAAAATTGATTTTTTGCTTGGCGCAGAGGTCTTTCCAGAAATCTTCAGCAGTCGTCTATGATCTACGGCAACTGCTCTGCCTTAAGTACTGCATCTGGCTATACCGTCATGGAAAGAGCTCATTATTGTTCAAACAAACTCTCACGTGACGTTAGCCTTCTGGTCTGTGACGATAAAGTCCTGCAAACGGTCCCACTGCAACCACTTTCCAATCCTAAGCATGTCGGTATTGAAGCGCACTTTTCCGTCACTCATTCTCGTCACTTGATGGCTCTTACAGAGTTCGATTACCATTGCGAACCCTGATCTGAAAATGTTTGAAAGTTCTCAGCAAATCTCTGAGCCTCTGGGGTCGTACAAGGTGACAACTGCCTCTGCCATTCATTGCAGAAAGAACTCTCATTCAATTAGTACAGAACAACGGCAATAAGTTTCCCAATGCATGCAAAGTCATTCTCGAGCGCTGCTATGTTGAGGACATTTGTACATCCGTAGAAACCATAGATGCAGCTGTCCAACTCAGATAAGAGTTGACAGAGCTCTTAGGACTTGGAGGTTTCAACCTCAGAAAGTATGCCTCAAACACTGCAAAGGTGCTTGAAGCCATTTCTACAGAACATCAGTCGCCCTTGCTGTTTCTAAAACCAGGCACTCTCGGCATTCTGAGGTTGAAGTGGGATCTAGCCTCTGACACAGTAAGTGTTGGGGAAAGCGTGGCGTTCGAAGAGTGATCCAAATTCTTCCCTCAATAGAAACGCTGGTGTATTATCAAGTTGAGACAGATGAAAAAGAAGTTGACGGATGGTATAATTAGATCATTCACATGTCCGATGAACTACTTAATGGAATGCCTGTAAATTGGAATATTAAACCTGAATTGTTCGGATAAATTGCGATGGTAGAGAAGATGAAGAGATGACGCATCAGTTGATGAATGGGGGGGGGGGGGAGAAAAAATCTCAAATTCTTTGTCACACTTTACAAACACGATGTGGACTTCCTCGTTGAGGAAAAAAGGGCGTCTTGGACGAGAAAAAAAGTCAGTAGCTATACCGTGCAACGTTTCAAACGGAACTGGGGGAAAAGGCAATGCAGAAGATGGAAAGGCGGCGGGAAAAGGAAAAAAAAGATTGGTAACTTCCTTCAGAACGATCTTTGAGGACGATCCCTTACCGGTTGACATCGGGTCATGGTGGGCGACATTCAGTTCACAGCTTGAGAAGCAGCAGCTCCTTCAGTTCCCTGGGCTATTGGTAAAGTCCTGCTCATCTGAGATACAACTAATAGGGTTTTGTAACGCCAAAATCAATTACCTTCTCAGGGTATATGACAGAAGAGCAGGGAAGACCGAAACAAAATTACCAAATAAATCGGAATGGAAAAACTTGATGTTCCGGTGAGTAGCGGCGACGTCGATATTGTATGGAGATCGACAATGACTATGAGAGCAACCGATGGAGAAGTTCGCGAGAGTTGTGGAAGACTTCTTCGCAAAATCTAGAAAAATACGGGACTTATAAAATGTCGGGATCGGGAATCAAAAAGCAGATAACCTCTTCCAAACGTTCCTTCGTCTCAGGTTATCTTAGTTGGCGGGAATTGGGGAATATAAATTTTATTTCCAGAGTGAGCGCGTCAAATTATTTATTAGCCAGGTTTTAATTGACGTCCGCCTCGCGGTAATTGCTCATCGCCGTAATAGATGCCGTTATCACACATCACATGTTCGTGAGATGAGTGGTTGACACGTTTTCTAACAAGGCCACTACTTCCAAATTACCGGTTCATGGTTTTCTTTCATTTCAACTGAAGATATGTCCACTATGCGGGTTTCGGGCCTCCTCACTTACTTAAACGCTCTACAGCAGGAAAAATGGAACGTGATGCCATCACGTGACATGTGATAGGGTTGACAGAAGCTGAAGCTAATCCATGGGGCTACGGTCTCATCATTTCAGATGCAATCCAGGAGCAAAATTATGAAATACTGCTTAAACTGCATGACACTCCGCGATTTATCCTCAATTTAATTCACAGAGAAGAAAACAACGACCTACAATTAGAGGACTGAGAAAGGGGCTACGAGGACTCGCCTACGAGGATCCGCGCGGAAAATTGCATACTGCACCTTTCACTGCAACCCCCCTCCATTCACCATCCCGCTCCCGCATTCTCCTCTTCTCACACTCATTCTCTTTCTCACCCTCTCTATCCCTCTCTTCAAAACCTTTAAGATCCTCTCCGCTCTTCTATGCCGCTTATCCTTCAGATCCTTCGCCTTGGGCACGTTTGAAAGAGGATTCAAGTAATACGAACGCCCTGCCTCACGCCTCATCCACAGCTCCATTAATTAATTTCCAACCAGCGACACTGATTTGATCTAATTTGATTTCGCTCCATTTCTTAGTCGCATTACTGATCAGCCAGGCTGAATGAGATCAACACGAGCTACTCGTCAGTCTGAAAGATATGATCTGATAGCGAGGCTCAACGCAAGTCTGGCACTATTGAGCGAGGTACATTTATTAGGGGGTCTAATAGGATTTTTTGTGTTCCGAGCGACGCTTTACTACAAGGAAGTTTACACGAAGAAACTAACCAGCCTCCAAGATTTTATTACCGCTCACATTCTCTAGTTTGAACGTACGTTGTTATGAGTCTCCTTTTTACTTTCCACTACCCAAAAGGACAAGGAAAGAATTGCAATCGTCTCCAAAAAATATCTGTTACATAGGAACACACAACTTTCCGCGACCCCCGTAAATTGAACAACAGATGGATACAGAAGTAATTGCGGAGAACAAAATGTGGGTGAGCTTCTAGAAGTCATGTGATTGTGTGTAATATTGATCAAATCCAGAGAAGGAGACACTTTGGAAATTACGAAAATGTCCGAAAAAACATTATTTGCGACACATGCTGATTTTTATGTCAGTTGAATGGACTATCAGAGGAACATTTATTGAGAACAATATGTAGGTAAAAACTATTTGAAAACATCCTGGGGGTTTGGTGAAGATCTTTGACGCCGTTTTGCCAAAAAGCGTAAAAACCCTATTTTTGTTGCGTTCTCCGTATTTTCATGGAGATATTTATGGAGAAGAATAGTTTCTTACTAGTAGAAAGTAATTTGAACGTTTAATCAGAATGATTAGGGCCGTTTGTAGAATTTTCGTAGCGAATAGCCTAACAGTAGGTGTGATTTAAGGTTTCTGGACATATGTAAAATGAATGATGGGAACGCTTTGTGGCGAGGGGGGTTAGTGGTCACATAAGAGATAGCGGTTAGTAGAAATGTCTCGTCGCCGTATTATTTTTGGGTAGATAATTTTTCAGGCGACGTTTTGTCGGTCACGTAGTCATCACGCGGCGCGGATGATGTTGGTGACGTCACGAAAAATTCTCGATGTTCGTAGGTAGTTTCAATCATGTAACCTTAAGTATATGAATCGAGAGTGCTAACCACTATACCAAGGTGTGGCATCGTCGACGTGTTGTAGAAAATGGTGTTTATAGGTTGCTCGTCGTCGTCGTTGTGTGTGGTGGTGGTGGGGTGATCATCCTCCTTCCCCTCCACCACCACCACTCCCCTTCCCCATCGCCCGTCCCAAAGTAGGTAGCGGCGTGCGGCGACGGTGGTGGCGGCGGCCCCGTTACCCCTTATTATATCTCTCATTATCATTATTATTGTTGAGGGGGATCGATTATTATTAAGTAGATTATTTTCGACACTGCGATTTGGTCATTACAACAACAAAATTTGTCTCTCTCTCCCTCTCATAGTTTGTTTTGTGTACCAAACTGCGTTAAAATAGATTATGTTCGGTACTGCGTTTTGGTCGTAATAATAACGGTGATGGCTGTCTCTCTCTCTCTCTCTCTCTCTCTCTCTGAGTTCGTTTTGTACACCAAACTGCTGTGCAAGCGCTATACCCCTTATTATTATTTTATTAGCAGGCGAATTATTGTTATTATTCGCATATCGTTGCGTTTTTGGTCGTAATAATAATAACGGCGATCGATGCCTCTCTCTCTCTCCTTCTCTCAGTTCGTTTTGTACGTTAAATTCTGTGAAGTAGATTATTACGACCACCAGATCGTACAATTTATCTAATAGGTTACGTCTTAATGCTGTTTGATCAATGACAAAAAATCATTCCACTGTAAAAAAAACACATCTGTATCTTGCGTACGCCAAACTTTATCGAATCCTTTTAGCGCCAATGTTATGCAATGAGCGTTTGCATTCAAAACTGGGTGAGTGAGGAAAAAAGAAGGAAGGAATAAATAAACGATTACGTGTACACTTCGTTTGTATTTTTTTCTTAAATTTTCACAATTCATTGTTAAAGTTGCATTGCCGTAAGCAACAGTCGAAAATGAACAGTAAACGCTTATCATCCTTAGACGTTAAACACAGCTTATTCATTTTTACAGTGTGAATGACGTGTTTATCAGATTGAAAACATAAATAATTTGCATAAGTAATTTTTTGCTTGTTTAATAATACATCGTGATAATCTTTGAACCGTAATTTTTTTTTTACAAAAGACGATTTTATACCTTTAGCTTTTTTCATTTCTTCCATGTCCTGATGTTGTTGTTGTCGAATACTACTTATCTTATAACAATACCATTTCGATCTTAAACCTACATATTCTGTGATCATATTACCACCAACTTCGTCTTTAAATAAACCGACTACTTTTTTGTTTTTTTCAGAAAAACATTTGTAATCAGGAGGGTAATTAGAAGAATCAAAGTGACAGAACAGGTTTAACATGTCGTCAAATATGTCTTTGGTGTGAATTCGATACAAAAACGAGTCCGTATCTGTATATAACAGCTGTATGCGAGGAAGCGAGAAATATTTCATCATTATTTCATAATGGAAATTCGCCATCACAATCTTAGCTAATTCTAAACACGTGAACCCAATATAAATTGGTCTATTGAACACAACGTTTTCTTTCGACAAATGAACACCGACGAAGTTTTCATTAAAAATTAATTACACGATCCTTGAAATTGGGTAATTTAATAAATTTTAATATTGTTTTTTCGTGATTGCAAGCTCCATATTATATCTTTTCCTAACGCTTTCGATGCTTTTCCCGGAAAAACTATTGTTCAAATATTTGTAAAAGTCTTTTAGAAATGGATTAGTAGCAGCTTGTCTCATTTTAGTGTTGAGATCGATATAGGGCTTTAACCAAGGAGATTGATTGAATTTCAATACCCTATAAACTTTTTCTAGAACCAAACCAATCTGAATAGCTTGCTTCAACGTTTTATAATGTAAAACGTATTTATCCTTGTCTGCGAGAGTGCACAATAATTTGCTGATCTTGCTATTCGGTGGAGGCTTACTCTCTGGTAAAATTGGGTATGGGCTAGAAGTAAGCTGGTACTTTGCCAGCCACCGAATTATTCTCAGTGGCTTATGCCACACCTTTGGGGATGGCACTTAGCATAGCTAGGCTTGAAAGCATCTCCAAACCTTCACGCGGTCTAGCGTGCTAGTGCCCATATCCTTTGGAGTGGGGCCGACTGATTGGAGCAATGTTGGGCTACTCCACCTCCCTTTTTCTGGGAGGTGGATGGCTTTCCTGATTGGTGGTGAGGGGGGTGAGTGGTGGCGCCCGCTCGTGTGCTCCTCTCCACTCTCTCTTTTTTTTTTCCTTTTCTTTTCTTTTCTTTTCGTTTGCGCCCCCAACCCATGCTGTAAAGCGACCCGTGGCAAAGGGTGGATGGCACATGGGACATTGTGTCAAATACGGAGCCTCAAGAATACCAGGCGACCTCCTTGGAGTAAGTAGCCTTGTCACGGCATGCGGGGCTCTGCCGTGATCGACTGAGTATTACCCTAGCTACTCGTGGGAACATGAATGAAGAAAATCAAATTAATTTGAACATTCAGGAGCTTACCCTAGCTGAGGAAGAGGGACTGCTATTGAGTCCCTCCTCAGTGATGGAGGAGGAGGTCATGTGACTTGGGCTGTGACCTCCCAATTGTAGAAGGAGGTTCAGTTGCGGCGGATGGAGATGCAAGGTCACATCCTGCGGGCGGGGAGCTTCTGGGGGTCCCTGCTGCCGATGTGGGGCCTGGTGCAGGGGCGCTTCCCGATGAGCGGGTGCTGGCGCTGAGCCCTCCTCAGGTGGGGGGGTCTTCAGAGGCTCCAGAGAACCAGAAGAATAAGGGCTTGGAGGCACTGACCGGAGGGTCGGATGTGGGGCCATCGGGCACGCATTTGGGGGAAAAGGGAGGGCGCCATGTAAAGTTTACTGGCTCACAGAGGCGCAGGTTTAGAGCTCTCCTGTCAGAGGGTAAGAGCGTGGCTGATGCCAGGGCTCTTGCGGTGGAGGGCAGACAAGAGAGGTTGAGAGGGGCCAAAAAAGAGAGCGGCCTTCCCCTGGAGACACTCCCGAGGAGAGGAAGAAGGTGAGGTGGTCCAGAACTGGCAGGGAGGGCAGGGAGGACGTCAAGGTCCTTCTGGCCCAAACTGCAGAGAGACTTCAGGCAAGTCACGCCAGCTCGCCCCCCGGGCGCTCCGCAGGGACGTAAGGTTCCACGGGGGTTGGGGGGTCGACATGGGCGATGATGAGCGTGGATCACGTTGGCTTCCTCCAGATCAACCTGCACACGGCCAAAGCAGCAACGGTAGTGATGTGCAGGAGCTTTTTCTGGGGGGGCTGTGATGTGGCTCTACAGCAGGATCCTTGGGCGGACAGCAGGTACGTAAAAGGGATACTTGCTAGTACAAGTAAGTTGGTCTACTGTGGCACAGAAGGTCGTTCTAGGGCGGCTGTTTTGGTAAGACACAACTTGCATATTCTAAAAATTCCCGAATTCTGTCACAGGGATTTGGTGGTGGTAATGCTGGAAGCTCAAGACAGTAATGGACTCCGGGCGAGGACAGTAGTGGTATCAGCCTACTTCCCAGGCAATGACGCTGAGGTCCCCCCGCTGATGATGCAGCAGCTAATCCATTACTGCAGAAGGGAAGGCCTTCAGTTGATTGTCGGGTGCGACGCCAATGCACATCCCCCCCCCAACTCCGAGAAGACCACCCTGCTACTCAGCATCTCGTTGGTCCAAGAGATTAGGTAAGGAAGGACATGAGACTGATGGGGCGGTAGCCCTTAGCCAGGGCCGAGGAGCCACCCGGCTTTGGTATAAAGACCTCACCAGTATCGGACCCAGAGCCTCCCTACCATGCTGCAACATGGCTGGGAAGATCCCATCCGCACCTGGCGCCTTGTAAGGTTTAAATGAACCAATAGCCCATTTAACCTTATTAAGTGTGAACATTTCTCTGGAGGCTGCAGCTAGCAGTGGGTTCCTTGATTGCCCATGACAGGTACCTCCATCGGCGCTCAGCTGATGGTAGTGGCTATCTCCCCACTGTAGGCTTTGAGACCCTGGGAAGTGAGCTGCCAGTAGCTCCTCCAAGGTCTCCTTGCTGCCCCTTGTGTATGTTCCCCCTGCCTTTAGGAGAAAGTTGATTTGCGGCCTCTCTTCTCTAGAGAGGATCTTCTGTACCTTGGACATGGTAGACAAGTCTTTCATGCCCCCACAGTAGTCTCTCCAGGATTTCCTTTTTGCCTGTCTAAGGGCTTTATTGTACACTGTGAGGGAACCTCTATATGCGTCCCACTCACCCTTCTTTTTTGACGACCAAAAAAAATTTAACATGACGAGCGCCACGTCAAAAAAAAAACCACTATCTAAAAACCCCCTCTGATATCACAATACTCGTCCTCTCGTTCACCTAACCACAAGCCCTGATATCTAACCACAACACACAACAACTCTTAGCGGCCACTGCACTAGCCCCTGCGCCGCTAAGCCACTCCTCAGCCGGGTAGGTACCTAGGTGGCGGGCAGAACCCCCATTTTACAACTACTGCTATCAAGAATGTAACACAAACTTTAAAGTGATAGATATAAGTAATTAAGCTTGAAGCTCAAATTGAATAACAGCCACCGTACAATATCTCCCAATAATGCAATGTAACCACGCTCTGCTACCATAAAACTTGTTCGCGCCAATATGCGAACCTGGTTAAAACAAACCCGAAAAATAAAGTGGACGTACGAGGTCAAAGAAACCCCTTGGGAGAAAATTGAAAAAAGGTGATGTAAAATAAATGCCAAAATAAAGCTGCTTCTAATTGATCAAAATAAAAATCCAATCGAAATTAAAACCTAAAGGAGCTCCGTTAAAACAAAAGATAAATAATTTCACTTGAAATGAGAAATGATAACCAAAGAAACGGCGTAAAATAAAAGTCAATTGCACGATGCTATGAAGAAATAAAAGAAACGATCCGACCTGGTGTGAAGTTCTAATGACGAGGGACGATACGCGTCTGACTCGAAAGCTTCGCCCGGGCACCGACAAAACGAAAACAAAAATGTTCTCTGAACGAAAGTCAAAATAAAAGAAATAATGACTATGAGGGTGAGCTCAACCCTAAATAGAGTGCACGATTTTATAGAAAATTCGGCAAAGTTGAAAGACAACACAACAATATGCGGCTCTTGGCGGCGAACGCGACGCGACTGATTTGACGCCCCTGGATCCCGCAAGTGACTCACTCTGGCTGCGATGATGCCTGTTACTTGTCGTCACAAGGGACAGGTCTTTATCCTTTTTTTTCTGTTTTCTTTTGTTGGGCCGGCAGGTACATAGCTTCGTAACGAGGCCGCCGCCGCCGTCGCCACTGGCGCCGCTCGCCGCTACCTACTTTGGGAGGGGCGATGGGGAAGAGGAGTGGTGGTGGGGGAGGGGAAGGGGGATGATCACCCCACCACCACCAACACCACCAACGACGAGCAACCTATAAACACCATTTTTTTAAACACGTCGACGATGCCACACCTTGGTATAGTGGTTAGCACTCTCGATTCATATACCTAAGGTTACACGATCGAAACTACCTACGAACATCGAGAATTTTTCGTGACGTCACCAACATCATCCGCGCCGCGAGATGACTACGTGACCGACCGACAAAACGTCGCCTGAAAAATTATCTACCCAAAAATAATACGGCGACGAGACATTTCTACTAACCGTTATCTCTTATGTGTCCACTAACCCCCCTCGCCCCAAAGCGCTCCCATCATTAATGAATGTAAAATGTACATATGCCCAGAAACCTTAAATCACACCTACTCCTCACGGCTATCACCACCTTTACCAATGTCGTAGCAGCAAGGCAAAACAGAGGACAATCCCATTGATCTAGCTTTGTGAGGGCTAACGAATGCATAACATGCAATAAAATAGAAGCTCGCTGGTTAGTCAGTGATTGCTACCCAGGATTCCACAACGCGAGTTGAATGGTTGCTTGTGCCAATGGCTGGGTAGGATGCAAGTAAACCTTGTGATACGTATCTACCAAGTTTAGTTTAACCAAATTGGGTGGTTACCCTCCATGTTCGACAGGATCTAATACTCATTTCCCGTTATAGATCGATGTGGCGTTACTGCAAATACCGTCTTCAGTGTGTCAACCGTCAACAGCTTCAGCCCCATTAGCCGAATCTCAGGTGAGGAGTTGACAAATTATGGACAACATAGACCTTTGACTCCTCGAACGTCACAATCGTCACCGCCGACTCAAGCAGGTACCAACCTACTGACTTTCCTGCTCTCGCCAGCCTCGTCACCTGAGTGGCAGATACGAACAATACATCCTTTGATACGGAAACTAATATAAACCCCTTGTAACGTTAAGCAGCAACTTCACATCCATCCCGTGTTGTTTTCCAATTTATCTCTTTCCCATCGTTGTCGCAATAAAGCGTCTATTAGGAAAAAGAAGTGGAGCAGCACATTGAAGTCGTCATACCTCGTAAGGCACTGGCTCATAAAGTGGTTGGATATTGGAATGAACTCGTATGTGTCACGTCCCTTTGATGAGGAATCCCATCAGGCTTGTCATTTATCTACTGCAAATCCATACGGAGCAGTCCATACGGAGTTCACTCTTGACTTGCACACAACGAAGAAGTTATAAGAAATTATTCACCGTAGGCTACTAGTAGATCCTCATTGAAGAGGCAATCTCTGCGGAAGTTGGTTTCACTATTCCCGCTGGTTGATGACCTCAGTACGTCAGATTGAAGTAATGGACCCTCAATTATCGAGGGCAGATAGTGCAAAACTGAAGGAGACAATAAGAAAAGGTGACGTTAGAGATGAGGTGCAGAGGGTTCAGATTCGCATAAAATATTCACGGATTGCCTGTTGGCAGTAAATCTCTATGAGAACAAATTACCCTTCTGGGATCAGTTGGTGAGTCTCGCTGGTGTACGAGGGGGCTCGCTCATTGGAATCCAAGCGGTGCATTTAAAATCAGTCTCTACCCCTCGTTGTAGTTGAGGGGAGAAACTTTTGCATAGGTATCGCTCCACAGAGGAATGTTCCAATAAACGAACTCGATGGAGCGAGCTGAATGCGAAGCAGAAAATAAAACCGACGAAGCTCTCGACTGCTCTTTCATTATCTCGCTAGTTAGCGTTCAGTGGTAAGGTTGGAACTTTCAAGGTGAAGGAACATGGGCCTGGAGGTGGCAATAACGATTCCTACGTGAGAACTTGCATTAAAAAGAACTACTGAGAAAGTTACTTGCGCTGTCAATGCCACTAGTGACGTATAAGGGGCATAATGTTGGAGTCACGGACACCTGTAAGCTCTGGCCGACATCACTCTCTCACGGCTGGGGTGATTCTGTCTGGAAAACGTTCTGTATCACGAGGAAGGCGCATCATGCTGTTAACACTTGAGAATCGATGAAATCAAAATTTCGAATTTTCTGATGTGGAAATCGCTCATTTGAGTTTCACTAGTATTTGCCAAAAAGATAACTGAAGCTAATTATTACGAACTGTAACGCTCAAAGGCACCTGCTCACTCACCTTATTAGCTGCTCAACTCAAGAGGATGATGTAAACTTCATAGTTCCTTTAATATAATTCAAAATCACTTTACGTTCAAGGAAGAATATTAAATCTCAATGATAGCTGTTGCATCCAACGTTTTTCCGTACGCACAGAGATGCACGTGGAAGCAGTAAGTACACACAAATGAAGCAGAAACATCGATTCATCTTTGTCTCGAACAGTCGAACGCAAGTAAATATTGATATTGGGTCGTTGCATTGCTATTACCTTTTACTCAAACCAAATGTCTGCGTCTCAAATCGATGATGATGATAATGAGGAGACGCGTAGAAGGGCGAACAAGGGGGTTGGTGAAGGACGGATGTCGAGAAAAAAGCAGAGCGACCCAGCAGGAACTTCAGAGTCGTCAGATGAACTCGCTGTTGACAAAAGGAGACGAAAGCGTCTATCAGATTAGGGAAACGGAGTTAACATGCGACGGTCCATGCAAAGGCTCGTTAAACTTCACATGGATGTCCCGGCTGACCCTGTTCCCGGCTGTAAAACAACATGTTTACCCACTAGTTAGGCCCGCACTCTTCAACTTCCTACAACTGTGTGCTCTTTTTCTTCTCTTTAAACAACATTCTGAAACATCAACTCGTTGATTTGACCCATCCGGATTGCATCAGTAGGACCTGAAGGAGCTGCAAAACAATGTCGCTAAATTCTTAAAATACAAAGCTCGTTTTCCTGACTTAATCGCTGTCAATATTACAGTGGCACAATATGAGGCCGTTTACGTGATGCGGCAGCAAAAACAATATAAAGTATGTAACGACTTTCCGCAACTCCGGCAAATTCGACGACCCGCCGTATGTATACGCGCTGTATTTTTGCTCAACGCAATTCTACTGAAATGTTTGTGAGGAACAAAATGTATGTACTTGGTAGTTGAGAGTAGTCCGTCCGTTGCCCGGAATCTTAGGAGCCGTTTTCGAGAAAAATGGAAAAACGATATTCGTCAAATCTAGCCAGCTCTCTTATCTCCATTCAACGGATAGATGTAGACAATAGTCGCTCACAAAAACATTTTTGCACATGTTGCTTAAAATACTCCGTAATATTGGCCGTTGCTACTAATTCGGTTTATTTTTCACACAGTTCATTTGAACTTGGTAAAACAACTTCGCGTTTTACGTGGGAAAATTGTAGCGCGTACAATTCCCGAATTTATTGTGGTGCTCCTCCTCATGCCACGGCCATTAATCACTCATGAGTACACGATTAAGAATTAATGAAACTGCATTCACGACTTTTTTGAGAACGTTAACGATCTTTGTTCAAGAATTATCGAGTAAAAACTGTAGATGAAAGTGAGTGAAACAGCGAAGATTGAAATTCCGGAATTTCTGGAGTACCTCCTATGCCCAAAGCTTGGCTTTCCGCGGCCCAAAGGCTACGGTACGTATAGTGATCGTGTCTAACAAGAAGTTGGGTTTTCTTTCGATTTTTATGCTACGAGGCCAAGTTCTTCATTTGAGTATTAGTATTCGAAGATTCAGTTTTTTCAGTTTCTCCTTTTCATTATAACTTGTAACTCTCAAATATTATAATTCGTGCCGATTCCTCAAAACAGTTGACAGCTCAGCGATACGAGTTCACGCCGAAGAGGTCCCCACGTCTCCATCTTCGACATCAACAGTTAAGCAGTCGGCAATTCTATTAATATTGACGTCCAAGCACTGTAATGAGCTCGTTATGTCGGAATCGTTCCACACGGGAATAGTGTGCAAAATAAGTGCAGCTCGACGCCATTCAACAATTAGACCACGAATTATCAACTATCATTCAACAGTAGATGACAATTTTCTTACTGTCCTCAGATATGCACCTCGAGGTCTATACTACTCTATACTATACTATCCTATACTCTATACTATACTATCCTATACTACTCTAACTACACCGTCTGTCCCGGGGACATTTTTTGACACTCGCCACATTCCAGTGACGCTGATCTACATTAGGTTCCTTCATCAAAACCAAGTCACCCTCTTTAAGGTTGGCGCAGTTTTGGTTCACTTCGCACAAACTTGAAACTTATTGAAATAATTCTTATGCCATTTATTCTTAAACGATTTTACCATTTTTTGAAGTAGTTTCGTATTTCGATTGTTCAAAAATAGTTTCATCGTCCAACGATGTCATCTGGGGACAGGGGTTTGAGTATAAATTCAGGATTTTTAAGCAGGAAGTACCCTGGGGTGCGCGCCTGGGCGTCGGTTGGATCCAAACTAACAGGTCTTATGAATCTGGAATTTACCACTGCCTCAACTTGGACCAACTTGGTATTAAATTTATAGTAACTTACGATTGGATCACCATTTGCTACTCTTCTTAAGTGTTTTTGAATGATTTTATGGCACTTTCCGTCAACCCATTAGCCAGCCATACACGAGCAGATATCTGCGACAGATATCACGTTTTTAAACGATATCTGTGGGAAAGATCTGTGCGTTAGTGGGCGTTAAACAACGATGAAGGGTGTGAAAATCGACCAGAAATATCTGCGAGAGTTCAAATCTGGCAGATGGTAGTCGGGCGTCCCCCTTAACCTGCAGACTTCTCGGTAGCGATGTCTGTGGTCCAAAGAACTGTTCGATTGGATCGGGCAGTCACTTAACGTTAAGATGTTCTGTTGTCCATGAGTGTTTTCCCCTGTTTTCACATAAATAATTCAAAACTCGTAACTGCAAACATTCGTAGGAAACTAAAATTTTCGTAACTACAAAAAACGATCTCCCCACAACCTAATAAATTCGTAAATACATTATTACTTGTTGGCACCTACCCCCAGTGGCATACTTACCCAGAATTGGAAGGGGGGGGGGAATAGTATGTTCAAATTTAGTGGTAGTTTTTTATTTACAAAAAACCAAATGAATTACGGGAGCCGGGGAGATGAGCTAGCAGAATGCTCACAACCCCACGGGTTGTTCTCCCTAAGGTGCGCCAACAACTTCATGTGCCCGAACTTTCTCCTTTCCGAAACCCATGACTTCTCCCAAACTTGTCTTTTTTTGGCTTAGCCGTTTTATGGGCAATACAAAACAAATACCCGCCGCAAAAGCCGCTAATTTACGCTTTTTTTACAACGAACAGTCACTAACCCCATGGCATCAACTTACGGAATGTGTGACCGATCTGGAAAATATTTCGGATTCGACCGATAACTCGAGTCTGCCAGACGAACGTCGGTGACAGACCTGAATCTGTCAGATTTCATCCCACGAACGAACAGATGACATCGGGCACTGGTCAGGTGACAGATCTCGGGCATGAAAGATCGGCCGATAAGTTTTTCGTGTTAAGGGGCAACGACCGATCTCATCGGTCACTCCAGATCGTTAGCGATATGTGTCAGATGAGATCGGGCGACCAACTGCCGCAGATATCTGCTCGTGTATGGCTGGCTATTGAGATGGTGGCGTCGAGCTGCACTTATTTTGCACACTATTCCCTTGTGGAACGATTCCGACATAACGAGCTCATTACAGTGCTTGGACGTCAATAACTCAAACCATGGCGGAATCTTTCGCTTCGCGCCAAACAAATTGGGTCTGACAAACGCAGAGTATTTCAAGCGCCGTTCATCTGTGACGGCGCAACGTGGTCATAAATGAATTTGTTGTCAAATCGAAAATAAGCGTTTTTGGGGGAATTTCGCTTGAGTCGAACTCGCCTACATTACCTTGTCGATAATTCAGTGAAGGGCTGATAACGCCATTTCATTCAGTTGTTGAAGTTTGATTCGTCCATAAAATTTTACTTGTCAATGAAACCGGAATAAAGTTATCATGCAGCACCACAATTGGCGAGGCAATTCCTTTTTCTGGAGTCGCCTTCCCATCTCTCCCTACCGGTGTTACGCGGTATCATCAACCTCGACATCACGTTCCCCACATCGAAGTTGGTTAAAGTGCACTTCCTGGGGGAACGCCAATGATGCATATTCAATGGCCCTGGAATCCCAATCTGAAAATCAAGCTCCATTAGGAGGAAGGTGGACGCGCATTAGCTTTGAGTCACTCGACTAATAGTTGGACTGTGAGCTCTTCAAAATCAATTGAACCAACTGAAATCCTCTGGTACTTCTGCCTCATCGGTTATTCTGCGAACTCTTCCGAGCAGCACCGGCAATTCTCTATTTAGCTCCCGCAGCGCTCTTACCACGC
Organism: Pachypeltis micranthus; assembly: GCA_020466155.1. Taxonomy (NCBI): domain Eukaryota; kingdom Metazoa; phylum Arthropoda; class Insecta; order Hemiptera; family Miridae; genus Pachypeltis; species Pachypeltis micranthus. Next base: position 83,403,259 of record CM035768.1, on the reverse strand, counting down.
TCCATTTGGTAACCACCGCAGAGATCGACTAATCAAATGTGGTTTAGAGAATCAAAACATACGTTTTTTCGACAGTTCAAAAAATAACGACGTCAATTGGGGGTATGTTGAGGTTCTCACTTACTACAACCGATAGAGTAGAAGCTAGAGTTTAATTACCAATCGGATATGAAGTACGTGGAGGCTCATAAAAGTGCAGGTGGTCTCTGGCGTCAAGAATATGTTTGTGTTGGAAACGTAAGCTGCTTCCCGCCGTTTCGCCATGGGGCCCGCCGACCGGCCCTTATCGTTTTCCCCTTCAAGGTGCCCGCCTCACCACTCACAGCCACCATCCCTTCCCTCTCACCTATTACCCTCCATCGCACGGGCGATCAAGACATACTCCTCAAGTTTTTCGTGGTTTTAATTGCACCTATTAACAATCTTTTATAACCCCTTTTTTTAAGCTTCCGCTAAGTATCGTTGTGATGCCACGAAGTGGTTCCCGTCGCTAAGTCCAGTGTTTCCCGGTCGGGGAAAAGCGTCTGTCGCGTTCATAAAGGTGAGTTCCTCGATTTCCTATTTCTCCGTTCCTGTATTTAATCCCTTTTCAGGTCAGCGGGGTCTCGGTATCGGCGGAGGCACAGTTTGCAGACAAGGGGATAGAATTAATTCTATCGGATCCGGGGTCTTGGATAATACAGTCCGCTTTTAATTCTGACAACTAGGGTTGGCTACCCCGGTACGTTTTTAACAGTTTGTAATTCAAATGCAACAGATATACTACAGGGCAGGTCTTGAAATGTTTGTCTATTGTAAGGTGGAGACCGGTACATTTTCGGACACAACGCTGATTGGGTGTTGATATGGGGTGTGGTCCAAAACATCCCACAATAGTATATCGTGTCGTGATGGGGCTAATATAATAAGTTCTGGCGATAATGACCCAATGAATCGTAAGTCTGCATGCTGAGGCACCAACGACATGTCTCTGCCATGTAGAGATGAGGTTGTGTTGACCAGTAGCCCTCCCGCCACACAGCAGAGTGATAAAAGAGCCAGAAGGCTAGACCAGCAGACTGTTGTCCTGTATGTCAGAGCTACACTCCAAACTGCCTTTACCCAAGGGAAGAATGCCTTTTCCGCACTACGAAATGAACCAAACGACAAGACTGCCGGAATTATATGGGAGCGGACAGCTCTGAGAACACCCGGGGTAAGCATTACAAGTCCTCAACAGGAGTAGTGAATGTTGAGCAGGTTTCAGCTGAAATGCAATGCGAGTCAGACGGGTCCCGTAGCATAGAAAGTTCGCCACTGATCGTTCATAGAAAGCCCTCTATTCGAAAGGGTTCTCCAGCGTAACATGTAATATGCCTGTTTGGGCCTCGTAGCGAGACGGGCAGCTCGGCGTCCAGCGTCCTGTTCCTTCTTGCCCATCGTCTTCACCTACCATAACACGCCCCTTTTCGTCGAGCTGCGCGAGGCAGGAGCTACTGCTTTCCGCATCTGCTTCCGCCCTGGACCTAGGTTATTTCCCTTTTTACTTTCCTTGGCTCTACAAAGTAGAAAGGAAAGGTATGTAGGTAATCGGCTGAAAAAAAAATTTTCAGTTTTCTTCAGATCTTCAAGTATCAGACCCTCCTGAGTCCGAAAAACACTATTTGGGAAAATGCTCTGTGTGTGTGTTTGTGTGTGTGCCACGGGAAACAGCTCTCTACCGGGGGACTAGCTAACGACCAAATACCTGCCGTACCTCCACAGGTCTGAGTTCGGTGGATGCTGCAGGGGCCAGCCTCTTGCATATTAGCGAAACCGCAACTTCCATGACTGCTATAACACTCGTCGAGGGTTTAGGCAGTCATCAAATAAAGAAACAGACCTGTGTGTGTGTGTGTGTGTGTGTAAGTGTGTCTGTAAACGATTTCCACCGCTTACCAAACTCCCCCCTAAAAACCTACGACAAAACGTGGTAGTGGTTGGGCGTACGTATGAAGAAGGAGAGGCTGGTCCCTCCACCCCTGATGCAATGGAAGCGCTGATGCGGGGTGTCCCTGCTACAGACCTAAGCGTCCGAGTGCTTGACATCCACACTGCAGTGGGAAGTGGCGCCGTCATTGTGACGGAAACGCCAGAAATGGCCAAGGCGCTTACAAGCCGTATTTCCACGAAGAAGAAGTTGAAGCTACAAGAATCAGCCCCTCTGGGTCGCTTCCCACGCCTGCTATTATGTGACGTGCGGACCGACCTACAAAAAGAGGACTTGGCCGAACAAGTTGTTGACCACAACCCTGCGTTAGGCTTGCAGACGCAGGATGTCAGGCCCCTTTTCACGAAAAAGCGTGGCAGACAAAAGGATTGGTTGATCGAGGTATCACCCAGTCTACACAAAAAACTAGAGGCCCCCGGCAAGGCACCTCCAAATAGCCGGGCAGCGGTGCGTGATCCGAAAGTACCAAGCCCCCAAACAGTGCTACAAATGCCAGCGCTATGGCCACCTGGTAGTGGCCTGTACAAGACCTGTTGTGTGCGCCTTGCCACATCTGAGTAAGGAATGCAAACGTGAGGCTCCCCTCAAGTGTGCCAATTGCGTCGAACGCAAATGCTCACCGGTCTCACACTCTGCACGAGACGCACGCTGTACCATTCATCAGCGAGCGAATGCCCTCCAGGAGTCACGAGTGGATTATGAATAGGTTTAAAACAGTTCGAATCCTTCAGCACAACACAAATAAGAGTTCCCCAGTTACGGCTGAGTTGCTGCAAAATGTACTCAAGAAACACTGCAGTGTTCTCGCAATACAGGAACCATACATAGGATCCAAAACTCTTGGTCTGGGATCGCAGGCACGAGTGGTGGCTGGAGAAAGAACGGGAGCCAAGGCAGCAGTAGCCTGCATTGACCCGTCCATTGACATGCTCGCACTCACCCACCTGAAAAGCCAGCACTTGGCCGCTGTGCTCATCCGAGCCGGTGGCTTTGAGCTGGTTGTAATATCATTTTACAGGCAATTTGGCGCACCAGTTGCCAACAGCCTTGAACCACTCGAGCGGGCTCTAGCAGGCCTATCAGGACGACCCTGCATAGTCTGTGCTGATGCAAACGCCAGATCACCATTGTGGGGATCCCCAACGCTGGATGGGGCGGGCGAGGCGTATATAGAGCTGCTCACCAGGTACAACTTGGTTGTTGCCAACGACCCCATGACTGAGGCGACCTATGATGGTGCGGGAGGAAGGTCGTGTATAGACGTCACAGCCATGTCTCACACCCTGCTACTCAAATTGCAGGGTTGGCGAGTCGTACCAGGTGCAACGCAGAGCGATCACATGGTTATTGACTTTGCCATCACGGATGACAACAGATCTGTTTCTTTATTTCATGACTGTACCTAAACCCTCGACGAGGGTTATATCAGTCATAGAAGTTGCGGTTTCGCTAATATGCAAGAGGCCGGCCCCTGCAGCATCCACCGAACTCAGACCTGTGGAGGTACGGCAGGTATGTGGTCGTTAGCCAGTCTCACCGTAGAGAGCTGTTGCCCGTGTGTTACCGCGCGGAGGTGACCACCTGAGGAATCCCGTACCATCTGGGAGTAGTTCTTAATCTGGTTCCCTACCTGATCTTACTGTTTACTTGGGTGGCAAGTTTCAAAAGGACTGATCAACTATAACCACGTTTCTTAGCCATTACCTTCTTTGCGAACTTTGCAAAATGGTTATAGGCTTCCTTTGTAGCAGTCAAAGCTGCTAAGTTCGTTTGCCCTCTCAACAACCGTCGCTCACTGTTGTAGAAACTACAGTGGAGCAGCACATGGTTTCTTGTTTCCTCCGCACTGGAGGCACAAGACGTGCATAATGGAGAGTCTTTCAGAGAAAAGAAGTGGAGCCGCGCATTGAAGTCACCATGTCCCGTGAGGAACTGGCTCGTCCAGTGGTCTGGCTCAACCCATTTTCTAGAAAGACGTTCACGGATGTTGGGGAAGAACTCATACGTATCACGTCCCTTTGACGAGGATTCCCATCTCGCTTGCCATTTCTCTAGAGCCCATTCATCGATGGCGGCAAGTTTCTGTTCTGTGGTGAGATCCGCACGGAGTTCAGCCCAAAGCGGGGAAGCTCCCGTTTCACTCTCCACTTGTCAATCATGCACTCAACAGCCAAATCAACTGGTAACTGACCAGTGATCACCTGGAGTGCTTCCGTTGATACAGTCTTGTAGGCCTTGGTGATCCACAGGAGCGCGGCTCTCTGGGATTGGGCCAATACTCTCTTTTGATTGACTGTTAGTTTGCTACCCCAGACAACAGGGCAGTAGCCAATCACACCTAAATAGATGGCCTTATACATGAGGATGGTGTCGTGGTAACACACACCCCAAGTGGCCTTAGTAATGGCACGCAGTGAGGCAAACCTTGCAATGGTAGTGCCTTTAAGGGACTGGAGGTGTTGGTTGAAACCCCACCTCTCACCTATATTCACTCCTAAATACTTGACGTGCTTTTCAAGAAGGAGCCTGTGGCCGCCAAAGCGTATTGTGGGTGGATTATTCACTTTCCCCTTCAAGAGGATTAGCTGGGTTTTTCCTCAGCCACCTGCATCTTGACGTGCTCGCACCATTGGTTGACAGTGCGGAGCACGTGGTGGGTTTTTCTTCAATTTGGCGGACTGACTCTGCAAAGATCAGCACAGTCAAGTCATCCACATAGGCGTACGGCTCGCAGTCAGTCTCCATGAGTTTCCTGAGAAGACCTTCGAAGAAGGCATTCCAGAGTGCTGGTCCTAGGACCGAGCCCTGTGGGCACCCCTTCTCAATCTTTCCCGGACGGAGACATGCCTACTTTCGATCGTAGCAGTTCTGTCTGTCAGGTAACTTCTGACGAGCGAGTACAGGTTGCGGGGGATTCCCCTACCTTTGAGTTCATTAAGGAGCGCTGGCCACCAAAGGTTGTCAAACGCTCCTCTGATGTCAATCAGAACTGCTACGACGTACTTAGCCGGTGCCAGCAGGGAAACACGCCGAATCTCGACAATGACATCCTGCGTGGACCTTCCTTTGGTACACCCGTATTGCCTGCCTGTGAGGTTGCGGCCAAAGACTCCTTCGAGGGACTGCAACATCAAGATTTCTAGTGTTTTGCCTAATATGGAAAGAAGGCTGAGTGGTCTCCATGATCGCGGGTCCGACTGATTGCGGTCGCCTCCCTTTTGAAGAGTGACAACGCGCGCAGACTTCCACTGAGTGGGGAACTGTCCGACCTGCAGACAGTCATTAAATAAATTAAGGAGACCGCTGGAGATTGTCCGCTCAGCCTTCCTTAGCATATTGCTTTCTATTTTATCTGGCCCAGGAGATTTGTTGGGCTTTAAGGTCGCAAGAGCCCTGCCGAGGTCGCCTGTTGTCCACAATGGGATGTCGGGCTCGTTCGGAGGGTCCATGATCAGCTCCCTTGCTGCCCTCTGGGCTTCAGTGTCTCGAGCTAGTTGGTCATCTGGGAACGCCTTCTCAAGGAGGGTTTCCAGTGAACGTTCGATACTGCAGGCCCAGCCTGACTCATTTTGCATCGCAGCTAAGACCTGCTCTACATTTGCTTTTCCTATGGAGGACTTGTAGTGTCTGCCCGGGGTTCTCAGAGCTCTCCGCTTCCACAAAATTTCGCCAGCCTTGCCGTTTGGCTCGTTTGATGGCGTGGTGGAAGGCCTTCTTCTCTTGGATGAAGGCAGTTCGGAGTGTTGCTCTGGCATCAGGGTCACGAGTGTTTTGGTACATCCTTCTGGCTCTATTTGCACTTTGCTTGAGGGGATTAAGTTCCTCAGTCCACCATGGGACTTTGATCGCCCTGTGCTTCTGTTGGCCAAGTACAGAGAGCCCAGCAGAGTGCAGTGCTGTGGTAAATGTGTCCACTTTGCTGTCCACCTCTTCAGGTGTGGATGCTTGCACTATTAGGTCGGTGTCTGCGGCACGCAGTTCACCTTCCAGTACCCTAAAGAATTGCGGCCAGTCAGCATTTTTGTGCGGAATCGCTTTTCACGCGTGTCTTTGCAGAGGATGTTATCATCCGTAATGGCAAAGTCAATAACCATGTGATCGCTCTGCGTTGCACCTGGTACGACTCGCCAACCCTTCAATTTGAGTAGCAGGGTGTGGGACACGGCTGTGACGTCTATACACGACCTTCCTCCCGGGCCATCGTAGGTCGCCTCAGTCATGGGGTCGTTGGCAACAACCAAGTTGTACCTGGTGAGCAGCTCTATATACGCCTCGCCCGCCCCATCCAGGGTTGGGGATCCCCACAATGGTGATCTGGCGTTTGCATCAGCACAGACTACGCAGGGTCGTCCTGATAGGCCTGCTAGAGCCCGCTGGTTCAAGGCTGTTGGCAACTGGTGCGCCAAATTGCCTGTAAAATGATATTACAACCAGCTCAAAGCCACCGGCTCGGATGAGCACAGCGGCCAAGTGCTGGCTGTTCAGGTGAGTGAGTGCGAGCATGTCAATGGACGGGTCGATGCAGGCTACTGCTGCCTTGGCTCCCGTTCTTGCTCCAGCCACCACTCGTGCCTGCGATCCGAGACCAAGAGTTTTGGATCCTATGTACGGTTCCTGTATGGCGAGGACACTGCAGCGTTTCTTGAGTGCATTTTGCAGCAACTCAGCCATAACTGGGCAACTCTTATTTGTGTTGTGCTGAAGGATTCGAACTGTTTTTGACCTATTCATAATCCACTCGTGACTCCTGGAGGGCAATCGCTCGCTGACGAATGGTACAGCGTGCGTCTCGTGTAGAGTGTGCGACCTGTTGAATTTTGCGTTCGACGCAATTGGCACACTTGAGGGGAGCATCACGCTTGCATTCCTTACTCAGATGTGGCAAGGCGCACCAGGCGCACACAACAGGTCTTGTACAGGCCACTGCCAGGTGGCCATAGCGCTGGCATTTGTAGCACTGAGTGGGGGCTTGGTACTTTCGTATGGCGCACCGCTGCCAGGCTATTTGGAGGTGCCTTGCCCTCTAGTTTTTGTACAGGCTGGGTGATACCTCAATCACCCAATCCTTCTGTCTGCCACGCTTTTTGGTGAAGAGAGGCCTGACATCCTGCGGCTGCAAGCCTAACGCAGGGTTGTGCTCAACAACTTGTTGGGCCAAGTCCTCTTTTTGAAGGTCGGTCCGCACGTCGCACAGCAGCAGGCGTGGGAAACGACCCAGGGGTACTGACGCTTGGGGCTTGAACTCCTTTTTGTGGAAATGTGGCTCGTGAGCGCCTTGGCCATTTCTGGCGTTTCCGTCACAATGACGGCGCCACCTCCTACTGCGGTGCGGATGTCTAGCACTCGGACACTCAGAGCTTGGAGGTCCGTAGCAGGGACACCCCGCATAAGCGCTTCCATTGCGTCAGGGTTGGAGGGACCAGCCTCTCCTTCCTCACAAGTCCGCCTAACCACTACCACGTTTTGTCGTGGGTTTTTAGGGGGGAGTTTGGCAAGCGGTGGAGGCTTTTTATTTTGGTTTTTATTTTTATTTTTGCCCTTGTTTTTGGGCGGAGGCATAGGCGGGGCGCTGCCCTCGGCCTGCACTTCCTGCTTAGTTGGGGCCTGTTTCTCCTTCCCTCTGCGCTTCCTGGCCCTGGCAGGCTGCCATTCCGCCTCAGCTCCATGAGGGGGGGAGGAAGGCGCAGTAGCGGCTACTGCCGCATATGAGGGCCTGGGGTACTACCCTGGCTCGTTGTTGCTCCTCGAGTTTGGGGGCTGGTGGCACTGGCTGCTGGGCAATTGCCCTACGCAGCTCTTCCTCACGACAGCCACCACAGTTTCCCGCAGGGGAGTGGCAGGGCGATGTCGTTGGGGGCATTAGCTTATAGCCAGCTTCGAAATTTCGAAGAGGCAACTAGTTACGAGGTCCCGCATAGGTCCTGTCGCGTTGGCCCTCATCCGTGCCAGCTGGCCGTGGATGATTTGGACGTATGCGCAAATTTGCTCCATGTCCGACAGTTTAGGGTCCACGCTGTGTCGTGTGCTTGTAGTAGCCGGGTTGCCCGGGCTACTAGGGGAGAAGGGGAGATGAACGCGGTTTGCCCGGTTCTTTCCGCCCTTGTTTGTTTGGACGACGAGTAGGTTGCTCATCGTCCGAAGAGGGAGGGGTCGAGCTTGGCGAGCCCGAGGAAGAGGCGCAGGTGGCGTTTTTATTACCTGCTGAAGTTTTAGTTGACTTTGTCATGTTTTTTACTTATTTGGGGGTGATTAAAGAAGCGGACTGGTGTAGTGTATCCTTGTGAGTTCATTTGTTGTGTGTGTTCGTGGTATGAGCGAGAGGTGCTCGAGGCAGTGTCCTGGAAGCTCCCCCTCAGGCATATTGATTCTAGCCCCTTTCGCTGGTCCGTTGAGGGTCAAAGGGAGGCCCCCACATGCGCCGCAGCTGCCAGTCCGACATCACATTGTGGACAACAGACGACCTCGGCAGGGCCCTTGCGACCTTGAAGCCCAACAAATCTCCTGGGCCACATATAATAGAAAGCAATATGCTAAGCAAGGCTGAGCGGAAAGTCTCCAGCGGTCTCCTTAATTTATTTAATGACTGTCTGCAGGTCAGGCAGTTCCCCACTTAGTGGAAGTCTGCGTGTGTTGTCACTCTTCAAAAGGGAGGCGACTGCAATCAGTCAGACCCGCGATCATGGAGACCACTCAGCCTCCTTTCCATATTAGGCAAAACACTAGAAATCTTGATGTTGCAGTCCCTCGAAGGAGTCTTTGGCCGCAACCTCACAGGCAGGCAATACGGGTGTACCAAAGGAAGGTCCACGCAGGATGTCATTGCCGAAATTCGGCGTGTTTCCCTGCTGGCACCGGCTAAGTACGTCATAGCAGTTCTGATTGACATCAGAGGAGCGTTTGACAACCTTTGGTGGCCAGCGCTCCTTAATGAGCTTAAAGGTAGTGGAATCCCCCGCAACCTGTACTCCCTTGTCAGAAGTTACCTGACAGACAGAACTGCTACGATTGAATGCAGGCATGTCTCCGTCCAGGGAAAGATTGAGAAGGGTTGCCCACAGGGCTCGGCCCTTAGACCAGCACTCTGGAATGCCTTCTTCGAAGGTCTTCTCAGGAAACTCATGAAGACTGACTGCGAGCCGTACGCCTATGTGGATGACTTGACTGTGCTGATCTTTGCAGAGTCAGTCCGCCAAATTGAAGAAAAAACCCACCACGTGCTCCGCACTGTCAACCAATGGTGCGAGCACGTCAAGATGCAGGTGGCTGAGGAAAAAACCCAGCTAATCCTTTTGAAAGGGAATAATCGACCCACAATACGCTTCGGCGGCCACAGGCTACTTCTTGAAAAGCACGTCAAGTATTTAGGAGTGAATATAGGTGAGAGGTGGGGTTCAACCAACACTTCCAGCCCCTTAAAGGCACTACCATTGCAAGGTTCGCCTCACTGCGTGCCATTACTAAGGCCACTCGGGGTGTGTGTTAGCATGACACTATCCTCATGTATAAGGCCATCTATCTAGGCGTGATTGGCTACTGCCCCGTTGTCTGGTGTAGCAAACTACCTGTCAATCTAAACAGAGTATTGGCCCAATCCCAGAGAGCTGCGCTCCTGTGGATAACCAAGGCCTACAAGGCTGTATCAACAGAAGCACTCCAGGTGATCACTGGTCAGTTACCAGTTGATTTGGCTGTTGAGTGCATGGTTGACAATTGGAGAGTGAAACAGGAGCTTCCCTCGCTTTGGGCTGAACTCCGTGCAGACCTCACCACAGAACAGAAACTTGCCACCATCGATGAATGGGCTCTAGAGGAATGGCAAGCGAGATGGGAATCCTCGTCAAAGGGACGTGATACGTATGAGTCCTTCCCCAACATCCGTGAACGTCTTCCAAGAAAATGGGTTGAGCCACTTCCTCACGGGACATGGTGACTTCAATGTGGGACTCCACTTCTTTTCTCTGAAAGACTCTCCATTATGCATATCTTGTGACTCCAGTGCGGAGGAAACAAGAAACCATGTGCTGCTCCACTGTAGTTTTTACAACATTGAGCGACGGTTGTTGGGAGGGTAAACGAACTTAGCAGCATTGACTGCTACAAAGCAAGCCTATAACCATCTTGCAAAGTTTGTGAAGAAGGTGATAGCTAAGAAACGTGGTCATAGTTGATATATCCTTTTGAAACTTTGCATTGATTGTGTCCTGACGTGGTGGGTGGTGCAAGAAAAGTGCTGAGGAGATGCGTCTTTTTGATGTATCAGCACGCATTCTCCATGGTATTACCAACTGCATGTTGCTTGGGTGGTACCCTAGCTGGTGGTCGTTCTATTGTGGAACATCCTCTTATCCTTCTTTCCTGCCCCATCCCAATCCTTCTATTTGCAGAGCAGGTATCCTATGCCTTCAACCACTCCAGCAGGCTCTAGCAGGACTAGCAGGACGACCCTGAATATTCCGTGCTGATGCAAATGCCAGATCACCTTTGTGAGAATCCCCGACCCTGGATGGGCCAGGGGAGGCGTATATAGAGATGCTCACCATATACAACTTGGTTGTTGCCAACGACCCCAGCGACCTACGCTGGGCCAGGAGAAAGGTCGTATCACAGCGGTATCTGCAATAGTGCAAGCTGCCTCAACCAAAGGGTGGACAGCAAAGTGGGTAGTTACCACAGCAGTGCACTCTGCTGGGTTCTGTGTATTCGGGCAACAGAAGCACAGTGCATTTAAAGTCCTATGGTGGACTGACGAACTTAATCCCTTAAAGCAAAGTGTAAATAGGGTCAAAAGGATGTACCAATCCACTCGTGACCATGATGCCGGAGCCACACGCCGAACTGCCTCCATCCAAGAGAAGTCGGTCTTCCACCGCACCATCAAAAGAGCCAAATGGCAAGGCTGGCGAAATTTTGTGGAAGTGGAGAGCTCTGAGACCCCCTGGGGTATACATTACAACAGTCCTCCACAGGAAAAGCAAACATAGAGTAGGTCTTCGCTGCAATACAAAATGAGTCCGGGTGGGCCTGCAGCATTGAAAGTTAACAGGAAACCCTCCTTGAGAAGGCGTTTCCTGACGACCGAGTAGCTCGAGATACTGAAGCCCAGAGGGCAGCGAGGGAGCTGATGATTGAGAGAGAACATTCGGAACAAATCAGTTCAATATTGATGTTCAGCAAACCAACATTGGACATTGGAAATTCGATACGATTCGAACAATAAGTGTCATAATGATCAAAGTATCCCATTCTCGCTGGAATGGTTTGGATTATATGTTTGGGTTGGCTGTTTATTAAATTAAATGACAACATAAAACTTAAATTCGTACTTGATGACGAGCGTAGCACAATAAATGATCAAAAAGTCGATGTGCCCACGTTACTCAAGTTTTTCTTTTAAATACCGCTCACGATAGCGTTGTTCTCACATAAATCATGTTAGTAACGAAGTAAGTAACTTGAACGATTGGCATGAAATATTTTGGAACACCCCGTGGTATTCTGAAAGACCGACTACAATAATATTTTTTACTGACTTTTTTCGCGGTTTCCCCTATTTTTACAAAACTGGAACAGAACTTTCTTTTATAGAAAATCATCTACAGTCAAGAAAATTACGTACATACCCGTCATTCATACATACTATTCCTCCTGACTCCAATTGTAGTCAAACCTGTGGTCGTAGTCTAGTGGTCAAAGACGAAAATTCGTATTCTGAAACTCGGGTATAGGGTTCTCGCTGTAATTTTTGTTTGAGCGGATCCCAACAATTCCAGTCCCCTCGCAAGAGTGGTGTCAAATATACTCTTCAGTTGTCAGTTTGTCTTCGTGTGTTGCGGCTGTACGTAAATCCCCAATAAATTGTACATTTCTCCGAGTGTTCATTTTGGAATTTTACAAAATTGAAGAATAAATCGTTTTTATAAAGTGGCTTTTCAGGTCCGAAGAAATATCATTCGCGATACTTCACTGCTATTTATGCATATCAAATTCGAACTTAGGGTTCGAGCTACTTTTCTGAGCCAGTACGTAGGTGAAATTACATAGCCGCTGTAGAACGGCTCATCGAAAAGGAATGAAGAATATGTGTCTGTAATCGTACAGTGTGACAAAAAAATTGAGGGATTTTCCTGTGGGCGGACCAGGCAGAGGAGAGTAAGGGATTAGGCGACTCAGAAAATTGGTGTGGGGCGGGACATGTCACTTAACGAACCGTTCCTTGTTGTCTTTGAGGGCGGTACTCAAAAATTAGGACGCGCAGTTGAAAACTCAGAGAAATAATGAATGAGTTTCTGCTTTCCGGGTGGTGAGAAAACGTGAAAGCTCGAATTGTGAAAGCGAAATGAGTTGGGCGTCAAAGAAGTCGTCGTTGGCGCCAACGTCGAAGGCTGAGACGGCGGTGGTGGTGAAGGCGTTGACAATATAAAAAGTGCTGCAGTCAGCGGAGGTTATTAAAAGTGTGAAGTGAAGCGGAGGGTCGTGATGCGGTGGGTGGAGGGGAAGCGCCTTTAATGGAACACTCGGAGAGCGATTAAGAACGGGAGGGGCTTTTTGACGGCGAAGATGAGCCAGCCGTCCTCCGGCTCCTCGCACCTACAGCCTCTTCGTCATTTAGGGCGTTTGAAGGGGAAGAAGCGAAGCAGCGAGTCGAGTCTCTGCGTCATCAAGTGCGCTTTGGTTGTGAAACAAAACCCAGCGCCGTTTTTCACGCCTCTGCGTTTCGAGCTCGAAACGATGTCAGTGGCGGTGGCATCTGAGAGCAGCCGCTCCTCGACAAGGAAATTGAGTCCCGCTCTGCACCACGCTCTAGTGCGCTCTTATTGTGCTCCTCCGAGAGCCCGAAAAACTGGCCGGAGCACGTAACCCTTGGCGATGAACTCCATGATGATAACTGTGAGGTGCGGGTTCGCCGAAACAAGTAAAGTTCCCTTCTTAAGCTCCGTTTTAGAAATTTATAGTGGAGAAGGGCATTGCCTGGTCCTTTCCATCCTTGGGGGACGACGGGCTGGTAGCCCATCATCCGGTGAGAGGGGTTCGACCGTGGCGAGTTCGAGAATGAAGCGCAGGTGGCGTTTTTGTAACCTGCATTATTTTCATGTGACCTGAACATATTTGTTACTTAATAGGAGGCGGGGGGGAGGCACGTGAGTTCAATTGTTGTGTGTGTTAGTAGTATGAGCGAGAGGTGCTCGACGTCCTGTAAGCTCCCCCTCAGGCATATTGATTCTAGCCCCTTTCACATGCGCCGCAACTGCCAGTCTGGTCAGCCTCCGAGAGTAAGACGCACAAGGGATTTTCGGCCGCTGTTCAGAGTTATCCCTCAGCCCCTGGTGGTCTGGTGAGCAGAACACACACTATCAGCCGTCCTGAGAACGCTCAAACCCGGGCTTCCTCTCACATATATAGGGGATCGTTCATGGGTGTTAGTGAGCTACTTCCAGGACTGTCTTCCTCTCATTATGGGTGTTTTGACTCAATGTGTCCAGCCACGTAAGCTGTTGAAGTACTGTTTGGATGTGGAATATGTTGCCTATGTCAGCGTCATGTGTTTTGACCCCCTCCAACGCCGGCTTTTACGGCCAAGCAGGGGGAATGGCAGGAAACTGTCTGTCTGTCTCCCTTTGGGCACTGTGCTCTGCGATCCCAGCTCAAGGTAAGGGGTTCGTATAGTGTATCGTATACATGGAAGTAGCGTAAATTGTGTCTCTTTAAGTCCGGCTCTTACGAACACTCTTACGGACTCTGACGGCGTACACAGATCAGCATATATAACATCAATCCACAAACACATTTCAATTTCATCAAAAACGCACGGCTAAAACTCTACGTATGTCAACATATCGAATCAATGAAGTCTTCAGAATGTTTGGTAATTGTTGTCGCATAATGCCCCGAGACTACCAAAGCTTGCAGGGGGATTGATTGTTGTTGTAGCTCCTTCCTGATTGAAATGTAGAGGGGCTATCCATATATAGGGAGAATGTGAGAAGGTTTTACGTTGAACGCAATTGGGGACACAAAGGCGCTAGAAGAGCCACACAGACTCAAGAGCAGCCGTCATCTGAGTATTGTGGATACCTAAGTATCGCGTGCGAAATCGATATGAGGGCAAAGAGAAGCGTGTTACTATACAATTATTGAGGGAGTGCTGTAGGGTGGTGAACGTAGAGAACGTTAATCAGTCGACGTTGAGGAAGCCCCATAAAGTATAGAACATTCATGTGTAATCCCACGTCATTAGAAGGCGAAAAAGACATGGGCAGCCAAGTGTGAAATTGAGGGTTCAACTTGATCCGCTTCCGCCTCACTTCACCACTCCTTTTTCCTCCTTTCCGCTGCTCTCTTATCATTTTTCAAAATGCTCCTATGTAACGTCACAGCGAAGAGTGGAACGTATCCTGCCAACCCTGTCTTACCGCCGCCTTCACACTGTCCCATTCCCTCAACCAATCCTGGGATAATCCCCCCGATTTATCGGTGATAGCCCTTCACCTACGCTTCGAGTTCACTGAGAAGACTCTTCATGCCACTCCATCGCAACATGTTGCAAGTTTAACTGAACCTCAATAACTCGTTGGGGAATACGCGTTTCATGATTACACTGAAAACTTCGCCCATTTGAGAAAGGTCCAACGAGTGAGTACAAGTATGCAGTAGTGAATTCATTATATATCGAGGATGACACTTTTCGATTTATTTATTGAAATGCTTAATTTAGTGGTGAGCCAGAAACATTTAAACGTGTTACTGCTTAAATACCAGCTGTGAAATGATATCTGGTTTTCCATTCTGCACTCAATAGCGATCAAACACTTCGCATGGGCTACTACTCTATGTTAACAAGAAACGCTAGTCGAGAAGTTGATATGACTATGGCACAAGGACAAGTGAGGCGCCTCGCCCCACTCCTACACACCTTCCCTACTAGCCAGTTGTACAAAATACGAGTTTCTAACCCCCTTCTCAAAAGCTGACTGATCATACAGCAGAATAAACCTTTTGATCCTCTGGCCCCTTGTTATAGTGTTACGTGCTGAAAGTGGAGGCATACAAATCAAGTTAGGTGTAACTGTAAGGGGCTTTTTAAAAAGCGAAAATTTATTTGCACAGTTTAAAAAACCAACACATGCGACTTGAGACTGAGGTGGAACAGGACTGACTGAGGAGCAGTACTTCGCCACAACTTCTCATACCCTCTTATTTGTCGATTCAGCAGCTTGCCTGCGGGGTCATTGGGTCATCATGTGAATCTCGAGTCCACCGAAACTTCCCTTTCTGGTCCTGTAGTGCATATAACCTGCAGGCTTGCTGAGAAAAATTTGGAACAAATGTCCGATAATAAGAGCAACAGTTCAGGAAATACCTTAGTTGTTTCTAGTCTTCTGGTGCTAGCCAGGTCACTCGAAAGACGAAGCAGAGCCATATCAATTGGTCATCAAAAGGTGGCAGCATCAATGAAGTTGGGTCGAGATATACATTCACTCTACCTTGGCAAATCAAACTCCTGCAGGACTCTGCTCATAGCTTGTTGAAAAGTTGCAGGAACATTGCAAAAACCAAATGGCATTGCTAGAAACCCCAGGGCGGTTTTTTCTTTGTCGTCGGAGACATCAAAATTTTCCAGTGGGAATCCTTTTTTGTTTCGTCATTCGTCTGACGATAATCAATGCAAATGAGTGTGCTGCCATCCTCGTTTTTCGCCAGTACAGTAATGCTCCGACGTGGCCGAAACTGAGGGGTCGGAGGATTAACGATAATGAATAGACAATTAGGAAAGGTGCGAAGAGAAAGGGGATAGAGAAAGAAGAGAAGGTGCTGGGAGACTAGGAAATAAGAACTGTGGAGACGAGAAAAATATATTGCAGCGTACTGAGGGGCAACCTGCTTCCTCGGGGGACGGAAATGGAGAGAGACTTCGGGTTTTGGGTTGAAGGCTCGGCGGTCGTCCACTGCTGAGCAAGCACTCTCAATTCGGCTAACTCCGTATTTGGGGCTCTTGCCACCTCGAATTCGGCTCTTGAGCCGGTACCTTATGTAACTATCACTCCTCGTGCCGATGATTAACGGTGGTTAACGGCAAGGAGGAAAAACGATATTGAAGCCTTCTCTCAAGGGGGAGAATGCTGTTGCTCAGGAACAGCCCTTCCTCTCGATAGCGCCGTTCCTTGGGCGGTACATGGCTCTCCAGGTTAAATTGAGCATGTCCTCATGCGACCAGGTAGGCAGGAGCTGTGGTTAGGCCTGGTTTTCCTGGTCTAGGCAGGTAAGTCGAGAGCAAAAACAGAAGAATGGTTTCAGTAAAGGGCTCTCCGAGAAGGTGAGGTACCAGCAAGATTACCTAGAGGGTTGGTTCATGTTTAGTCTGGAGCAGTCGCAATCGTCCTCAGGAAATGGGGGATCAAACTGGGAAACATTTTGCAAGTACATTACGCCGAAATCGAGAGGAAAACAGCTGCGGAAATTTGATTCATCGCCGTGAAATTTTCAAAATATCTATTCAAGTCAGATCTTAGGAATAATACTTGAACCAGAAGAGATTAGAACTAGAATGACACAACTGAAGAGAAATTACGGAACATACTTGGAAATCGCATCCTTAGGTACAGAGGATACAAGGTGTACTTCAAGATTTCAATGACTATTTAGTTGCTGCAAACACTACCCGCTACCCCAAAGCGAAAGAAAGGAATAGGTTTCCCAGGAAAGCACAGAGTGAGAACATAACACAAAAGGGATGGATTAGTTGGCATGCACACGAACAGTAATCGACGAATCCCGTGCAACGCAGTACTGTTCAACATTTACACATAAAATAGGTATGCACAAATAAAAGAAAGTGAAGTCCATTTAAAAACAAAAAAAAGAACACCACTTTATGAGACACACTGTGCGATCACATAGACAGAGACGATGAGTTCCTCACATGATTCCCTGTACAAAACATTGTTACCATGGAAAATTCAATTCAATAATCAGGTGGTGCACAAATTATTTTCCCATACCCAATATAACCTGAATAAAAATTATTGTTAAAAAACGGTCATATATACAAAATTATGGTATAACTCGGACATACGAAACTAAGTGAACAAGCACTGAAGTCCTTAAGGTATAAGTGCTATACAGTTTGTGTAGACATTCCTACGTCTCCTATACATG
Organism: Pachypeltis micranthus; assembly: GCA_020466155.1. Classification (NCBI taxonomy): domain Eukaryota; kingdom Metazoa; phylum Arthropoda; class Insecta; order Hemiptera; family Miridae; genus Pachypeltis; species Pachypeltis micranthus. The sequence goes on along the minus strand of CM035768.1, from coordinate 83,386,137 downwards.
TGGTAACCCTATTCATAGAAAGGGTATATATGCAAAATATATTTTTTTAAATAAAACCACTCGTGCAGATTCTAGAGGAAATAAACTGTGCCGTATAATGGATGAGAGGGTTCACTATAATCGATTCTCGGGAGCTTTCTCACGTTGTAGTCAGGCTTCCTACAGTCTGGCTCAGATGCTAGGCTGCTGACGGTTGGTGGAGGGAGGAAGTCTGGCTCTTCAGAAATTCCGTCTTCCCGTGGGAAGAGGGGTTGGCTGATGGGAGAGTGCCCTTCCTCATCATCAGTCAGCTCAAAGTCAGAACGATCTGATACTGGGTCCTGAAGCACCGTCAAACACACGTTTCTGTCAATGGGAACACTCCTTGGACGAGGTCGGCTTGGGTACAAAAGGTTTGAGTCTGGATGAGTGAATGAACTGTCGTGTTTTTACCTCTGACCTTCAGTACTACGTTTTGAGGCGAAATGACGTGAGTTATGACAAAAGGACCTGCCCAGAATTTGGTGAACTTCTTAGTTTTTCCTTTTTTACTACGGGAGTTGAAGGTTAATCAAATCACCCGCATGATATTGTGGATCCGGTTTATTCCTGTTAAACTTTTGTCTCATTATTCGCTTGCTAGTTGCTTGCAACTTGTCTACCGCACTCCAGAGATCCAGTAGGGTTGCACGGAGGTCATGAACATACATTGCGAATGGTTCAACAGAGCGAGAGAGAGAGTTAATTCTTCATGCACTGGCAATGGCATATCCTTCCCAAACACTATGGTGAACGGTGGGAACTTATTGGTCTCATTGCAGTGGGAGTTTATCACCAGCTCCGCTATTGGAAGTTTTAAGTCCCAATCAGTTTGAGCGGGGCTGACGAAATGAGACATAATCTTAGTCATTGTCCTGTGTACTCTCTCGCATCTCCCATTTCCAGCCGGGTGGTAAACAAATGTTTGGATTCTGTCTACCTGAAAAACTTTCTGTCCTTCTGACTGTCCCACAAGTGGGATTTGCATCGCGGCCATATGACCTATTGTACGAGTCCTAAGGTCTGACAGGTCAATGCCAAGCCTTCTAAGGAAATCCAGGTAGTTCCTGCAAGAATTTTCGTTGGTGTCCATCCTGGAAGAAGTGGTACTGCAGACCAAAAGTCGCTCTCTCTCAAGTCTCTGGCACTGAGCCTGGAGATGGTAGGGAGCCTCCTCATCTGTGCCACACCACTTGCACTGAGGGGTGTCGACTATACCCATAACATACTTAAGTGTATTCATTCTGCAGTGCCTGGTTATGAACCCAACAATCTGCTTCAAGTCCTCCCTCTCCATCCTCAGAAGATTGTGTCTTATCTCACTTGTTTGGTCTGAGACAAAGCGTTTGGAGTGATTTACTCCTGCAGCATTCCAGACTGCCTGATTCAGTGTGGCATGTTCTCCCACAGTCCTCTTGACTCGTGACAGAGATATCCCACAATGGGACTGGTCCGCCCTTTTGTTTCCAGTGATCCCCTCATGCCCAGAAATTCAATACACATTAACTCTGTTCGCACTTTCCAAGGAGTTAAGCCTCATCCTGCACTCTTGCACCAATTTTGACGTTGTGCAGAGTAACTCATCAGCGCTTTGTATGACGCTTGACTATCAGTCAATATGTTGATAGTTCTGCTGCTACAGCCTCTCTCATGCATTAGGATTGCCCTGGAGATGATAGCATAGATCTCTGCTAGAAAAACTGTTGGAGTGGGGTCTAGGGTCGTCCTACTCCTTCCAGAGCCACTTATCCACACACTGGAGCCTGTTCCCTCTGGAGTTTTCGATCCATCTGTGTAGATGTTAATGCCATGGAAGGCCAAAACTGACGTCTCTCACTGTTCCATGGACCTCCCACTGACTGCACGTTATATTTCCTTTTGAACTCATACATGGGCACCATGTGTCCGTGGTCATGCTGAGCTCCTTAAAGGTCTCCAAATTCATGAATATAGCCAGGTGTCCATTAGTCGCCTGTGGCACCTTAGCTATACCGAGCCTGGCGAGTCTGTTTGCAACATTCATCACCTCTGCCTTGACATAAATGTCCAGGGAAAGAAGATCGAACAATCTCCCCATGGTGATGGTAGGTGTAGTCTTCATCACCCCCGCTATTAGTAAGCACCCCAGCATTTGTACTTTGGCCAGGCTGCTGCCATTCTCTCCAATGGCAGCTCTATGCCACCACACAATCGACCCATATGAGATATAGGTCTCACAATGGCTTCGTAAAACCAGCAGGCCATTCTGGGCTTTAAGCCCCATGTACTCCCTCCACTCTTCACTGAGAAAGTGAAGTGTTTTGCCAAAGTATTTGCGAAATGTTCATATACGTCATCTTTGAAGAAGATTCCATACTTGATCCTGGGCACTACATACTGTTTAACTAAATCGATTATATCTTTCCTTAGATCGCGGAGTGAGATTCTGGCGGTTATCCTAGTTTAATTTTTGAAGAGTTTTTCGAATGTGATTGAGTTGTCTAATGGCATTTTCACGGTTTTGATTATAATGTGGTGACGGCAGTTGTTCACGGCTTCAGTTTTAATTAGGACTGTAACTAAGGGGCGTTTTATCATGTTCGAGTGAACTGTGTCCCCAGATTCTGATTTGTTGTCTAGTTTCTGTTTCTCTTGAGTCTCATTTTTGTCATAGTTGGCTATTATTGATTTTGTGACAGCGAGTTCGTCCATTGGCAGGTTGACAATTTGGTCCACGGTGTTGGGAGTGCAAGTGGCAAAGAAGTCGTTTATTGCTGGATCAATGTTTTTTGTGTGAGGTGTTGTCAGGGTCTTTGTTATTCTGTAGCATTTCTATCCTTGATAGTGCGTCTGCGTTCGTGTTCAACGATCCCATTTTGTATACGATTTCCAAATCGTAAGCGGTTAACTTCGTTCTCTATTTTAACAGTTCCGAGTTAGTTAGGCTATTTGATGGAGTACAGCCACTGGAGGGGTTTGTGATAGCAGAAGGCTTCAAACCGTCTACCGAATAGGAAGGGTCTATAGTATTCTACTCTCCAGACGACTGCGAGAACTCCCTGCTTGATGGTAGATTGTCGCCTTTCGGAGTCGTTCAGCTTACGGCCACAGTATGCTATCGGCAGGTCCGCTCCATTTGTTATGTGACTGAGGACGGCTCTAATAGCTATTTTGCTAGCGTCCGTGGACAGATGAAAAGCCTCGTTAAAGTTAGTGTACTGTAATACGTTCGGATTTATCTGACATCCATTTTTAGGAATTTGGTGAAGAGTTTTGTGATAGTGGCAAAATCCTTTACAAATTTTCTAATGTAGCCAAATAATCCGAGGAAGGACTTAATTTTGGTTTGAGTTTTCGGAATCGGATATTCCATTATCGTTGCTATCTAGTGCTGGTTGGGTTTGACACCTTTTGACGTTACAACGTGACCAAGGTACGCAATTTCCGTGCGCAAGAATTCGGTCTTGTCAAGTTGAGTTTTAAGGTTTGTTTCCGTTAATGTTTAAAGATTTCCTCCAGCTTGATGAGATGCTTGGACAGAGTCGTGCCAAGAATAATGATCTCGTCTAGGTAGAGGCAACAATATTCGTTAGCATCTTAGATTGGAGTCCATCATCCTCTGGAAGATAGAAGGGGAGTTCTCTAGCCCGAACGGCATTCTGGTAAACTCAAGATGGTAATTTGGAGTACTAAAAGCCGTTTTCATGATGCTATCCTGATGCATCTCGATCTGATGCAATCCGGATTTCAAGTCAATGAGTCGCCGGCTCGACAGCGGTGGGATTCAACTTATTTCGGAGTCATCTTCAATCCCAGAAGTTTATCTGCAGTATCGAGGGCCTATTCCTACGAAATCTGTTTACTCGTACATATGTAGTAGTACTGGCAAGATGACAGCGACGTTGGACGATGTGTTGAATAAGCTGAAGGTATTGGCGACGATTAAATATGATATTGTGGAAATTAATCAGAAACTGGGAAAGCTTGAATTTGATTGAGAATAATATGAAGGAACAAAATAAGAAAATAGATGAACTAACCATCCGAGTTAGAAAAGTCGAGGAAAATTGTGAATCATTTGATAAATTTGTACAGCACTCGCGGGATCGGGAAAGGCTCAATAATATTATAGTTTTCAATTGGGCACCAAACACTCACATGTCACTAAAGTGTGGCGGTCCTAGTGTATCTCTGTGCAAAACTGCGACTGATTATATTAGGGAGGTAGTTATAGCGAGGTACTTGGGCAGAAGAGCGAGCCACGGCTCCGAATCTAGTACTCGTTACTTTTTCCACACGAGGGTGTAAAATCGAATGCTTCCAGGCTTCGAAGAAACTGGCGGGTACTAGCATCTCGCTAAGAGAGGGCCTACCAGAGTACGAGTCAGGGAGGTGCAAAAGTGCATTTTCTGTCAACAAGAATTAACGCGTAGGGAAATGGAAATACCGTAAAGGGAAACTGAGCGTGAGCAGATCGTTGAGGGGAAAAGCGCTGGAGCAGACTGGGCTCATAGACGAGCAGAACCTTTGACGCATAGTAGGTGGTTAGCAAAGTTTGAATCGTCTTTGTTCCTATTAAGAGATTTATTGTGTTCTGAGTATTTAGACACATGATACGGAGACTAAAAACTATCCCACTACCCGCACAAAATTACAAAAAAGAACTTGATACTATCAATACCATCGCAGACAATAACGGTTACTCCAAAAAAACAATAAACAAATTATTAAGACAATACGAATCCAAAACACACGACTCAAAACCACAAAATACACAGACTTTAACAAGACGCTGCACATTCACGTACACAGGACCAAAAACATACGGAATAACTAATATCCTCCGAAAGGAAGGTATACAAATCGCATTACGTACGGACAACACACTTAGAACCAAACTAACTACAAAGACTGAAAAGACAGACCCACTCGACCAAAGCGGGGTATATAAAATAACTTGTACTTGTACAAACGCATACATAGGACAGACAGGACGAAAAATACGGACCAGATACTCAGAACACATTAAATCTCTTAATAGGAACAAAGACGATTCAAACTTTGCTAACCATCTCAAAACAACTGGACATGAACCTACCAAAATACAGGACTGTACCACCTTACTACACAAACAATACAAAGGACGAAAACTGAACATATTAGAAAACATGGAAATTTACAAACAAAAAAACTTCAATGGACAGATCATAAATGAACAAATCAACACAAAATGCGACACCATATTCACACCACTCAAAACATTACACAAACGAAAACAACCAACTGACGGATTTACAGACCACCCCACACAAAAAAGACGGAAATTCCACAATTGACAGATCATTCAAGACGTTCCATTCACCTTAGGGGTTTCCCCTGAGGTACATGACCTCCTCTCCCCGACCCTCCATCATCCCGTTTTACCTTCCTTTCATATATAAAGACCACGACCAACTGACTGACTCCAGTACTGACTTAACGGCCAGACGATGATGTCTTTACATCGAAAGCGCTTGCCACCAGCAACACACCAGCCAGAGGAGACGGACTCACATAACAGATACGTAAACTTTAATAATTTGCCTTCTGGCGGACATAACCCTATTGCTTTAATACCACTAATCTTATAAACCTATGATATTATATTATGATCTTATAAAGCTATGATTAGCCTTACACTTTGTTGGGTTCATCTTAAGGTTATGCCTTTCGCACCACTTTACCAATTTGGAAATCTCCGTATTCAATTTAGCAACTAAAGCGTTAAGATTTGTGGGTAGGCCGACGCATAAACTTGTAGGTCATCTGCATACATCATATACTTTATTTCACTATGCGCTCCCAATACCCTAACTATTTTATTTATATATATGATGAAGCAGAGAGCCGACAGGACGGAGCCTTGCGGAACACCAACCACTATTTCTTGCCAATTTGATAGTTGCCCATCCGGTACACGCACTCGTTGCTTCCTCCCATTCAGGTAAGAGCCAAACCACCCATCCTATGACCGCGTAGAGTTTCAAGCAACATGCCTAACCGATTCGAAGGCTCTAATGAAATCAAACATAATGAGCACAGTGACCTTTCTATCATGGATACCCTTCCGCACATCATCAACAACACGCGTCAGTGCACTTTCAGCGTTAAAACCTTTCTTGTACACGGATTGAAATTCATCGAGGACATCATACTTACTACAATACCGACTCAATGGTTCGTACGTTGCTCGATCCAACATTTTAGCCAAGACACACAATGTGTTGATAGGGCGATGGTCTTTAAGAGCTCGAGGATCAGACACTTTGGGGATGGGCACAATAATCGATTTCTTCCACTCATTCGGGTACTCACTATGTTCAATTGAAGAGGTAAATATGTGTGTAATTACCTCTCCTACCACCGGAAAAATCATTTTAAGAAAATCAACCGAAATTTGATCGTGTCCGACCGCTTTAGACGTGATTCTTCTCAATGATCGCTCCACAGTGTCTATCCTAATTTCCTCGAACGAGTAGAGCTCAACTTCTTAGTTCTGCGCAGAAATTCGACCATAATATTCGAAGACATCGACAGGCGCGTTCAGTACATTAATATCACTAAAATGGTCATTCAACTCATCCGCTGTGAATCGCAATTTTTCTATTCTCTTCTTTTTATCGCCGACCCCCTGACCTTTTAAATTTTCCAAAAACCCGCGGAACTAGTTGCATTATCGTCAAACAGTTTTGCAAAATGCTTGTTCTTTTTGTTCCTGAAACACTGCTTAACCTGATTCCTAAGTTTTCTATACTCCTCCCAATCCGCAGTAGCCTTCCCCTTAACCCATTTACGGTACTTAGTATCTCTTTCATTCATCATCGCTCTCAGTTGATCATCAATCCACGGAGCTGGAGGTCGTGTCACCCTAATTCTTCTCAATGTGGCAAACTCGTCACATAATGCCATCACCTGGTCCGTGAAATGAGCTACTTTCTCATCAATATTTTCAAGCTCACGTATAAAAGACCAATTAACCTGATTAGCTTTGAGCAGCGATTTACTTCGGTCAATATTTTTATAGTCCCTTATTTTAATGAATTTTTACATGGCTCTCGCTTGTTTCATTTTCAAAGTACAGAAAACAAGATCGTGTTTAGAGAAAGCTGGTACCGGCATTTGACCGAAAATTGAGACGAATTCCAGAGAATTAACCATCATGAGATCAAGTAGAGTATCTGATGAATCAGTATGGTGGGTAGGTCGGAAAGGCAGACACTTTAAGTTTATATCATTAAGAATTCTTTTCAACTCCCTACTATAAACGTTATCACTGATCATATTTGAATTAAAGTCTCCCATAACCACGACCTTGTCATATCGAGGCATTAATTGAGCAATAGTATTAAATATTTCCATTATACCACCTACTTTTGGAGGGCGATAAATCAGAGCTATAAGCAATTTTTTCTTCATTACGAGAGAGAGAGAGAGAGAGACTGTTTGACTGTTCATTTATTAATCTGCGCATACATTAGGGCCATTTGGCCCTCTCTACCACGATGGCAGAAAACAAAATTACAAAAATAATCAAAAATAATTCTTCCTTCTTCTCAAGTATTAACAATATTTACAAAGATATCAAGTGAGCTTGCCATAATCCAATATATATACATGTGTTTTTTTTTCCTTTATTATCATTACTCTTTAAATTCTATTTAATTTTTTGTTCAATTAGTTGTACGTATTTAATAATTTTTCAACAGTTCTTCCTTTAAATTTTTTTTGAATGTCTGAATACTACTTGCCTGCTTAAAAATAACATTGAACTCATTGTACATTTTTATGGCTTGCACATGGAAGGACTTTTCATAAAATATCGTCTTATGATGCGGTACTATGAGACGTTTTTCCCTAGGCTCATGCCTGCTTACTTCAATATTGTATGTAAATTGTTCTCTTAGGTACAAGGGGATGTCAGATTTCAATATCTTATATAATGATATTCCCAATCTATATAACCGCCACTCCTTAATCTTCAGCCATCCTATCCTTTTATAAAATTGTGTTACGTGCTCCCACTTATTTACGCGAAATATAAAGCGGATACACGTATTCTATGCACGCTGAAGGCACTCCATTTTTTGGCTAGACATGTCAATGTACGCCAAACTGGCATAGTCCATTAGGGGAAGGAGCGGGATTGAACCATTTGTTTTTTGACGCTGATTGGGAAATTATGAGCTAGCCGTCTAAATTGATACAGCCCCTTGTAAACGCTACAACACACCGCTGAGACCTGTTCCGACCATTTGAGATTGCAGTCAACTAACAATCCTAGATTCCTTACTTGCTTCACAAAATGAAGCGTGATTGACTGGACTACTATTTTTTCGCAAGACTGAAAATCTATCTGATTTAGTAGAACAGAATTACCGACAAGCAGTGCTGTACATTTTTGAGGATTAATCTTCAGCATGTGATCTTTACACCAGGATACAAGTTTGGTCAAAACTGTATTCATTGTACGCACCGTCTCATCAAATGAACCGACATCTGTTTCAAGCCACAGCTGAAGGTCGTCCGCGTACAACATATATTTGCATAACTGACCAAAACTTGTCGAGATTCTGTTCAAGAAGAAAACAATCAACAATAGCGCTGATAGATTAGATCCCTGTGGCACACCAACGGTAACATTGCACCATTGAGAGGTATTTCCTCTCGGGGTTACAATCTTTTGCATTCGGTTGGACAAAAGTGACTCAAACCACAACGCTAAATTATCTGAAATATTGTAAGTTTTCAATATTTGCACAAGCAGCGTATGGTTCACTGTTTCGAAGGCACGAGCAAAATCAATTAGACACATAATTACTAGCTGTCGATTATCCATTGATTTTCTCAGATCATCCAAAACACGAACCAGCGCTAACTCAGTACTCTGGCCAACTCGAAAACCAGCTTGATACTTGTCAATTATTTCCTTTTCATTTATATACTCTATTAAACGATTGTATATGCAAATATCCAATATTTTCCCTGGAACACATAGGTTATTAATACATCTATAGTCCTTCAGTTCTTTAGGTGTCTTAATTTTATTTAAAGGCAAAACAATGGATTTTTTCCATAAATCGGGATAAGCTTTGTTTAGAAGGGAGCAATTAAATATATTCCCTAGAATGGGAGCTATTTCATCCCTAACGAGGTTTAAGAAATATATCGGGATCTCATCGTGTCCAACAGCACCTGATGAAATTCTTTTCATGGCTACCTTAACTTCCTCTTCAGATATTTGCTGAATCCCATATTTTTCTTCATCAGAATCGTTAAGGTTGTCATAAAAATCTAGAGTTGAATTTTTAGCTAATGGTTCAGAATTGTCACAAAAATAACAATTCAATTCGTCCAAATCACACATTGGTTCAGAGAATGTCTTGACCTTCCCAATCCCATTGTTCCTAATAATCTTCCATAACTGCTGAGGCCTAACGTTCAAGGAAAAAAGTGTTCGAAAATGTTTCGTTTTGGCATTTCTAATTAATTGCTTAACCCTATTCCTTATCTCATTGTAAGCTCTACGATTGTCATCAGTTTTTGATTTGATGTAAATTTTATACGCTTTATTCCTTTCCTTCATAACATTTCTTATGTCTTGGGTAATCCATGGAGCTGGAGGTCTCGAAACTCTAACTTTTCTTATTGGCATGTATTTATCTAAAATCAACATAATCATTTTATTAAACTTCTCAACTTTTTCATTAATATTTCCTTCGTTCAATACGCAATCCCAATTTAACAATGCCATTTCTGATTTTAGCGCTTGTATGTTAATATTCCTTTTGTCTCGGAAACTGACATATTTTCGCCGAAACCTCTCCAAATTACACATGACGCTACAATATATTAATTCATGCTTGGAAAGCCCAGGCACAGGAAATTGGCCGTATAACGATACCCTATTCATACAATTCAAAATAATGTGATCAATTTGAGTGTCAGCAGGGGGAAAAGTAGAATGGTGAGTAGGACCCAACGGTACCAAATCTAAATTGTGCATTTTAATTTGATTAACCAGAAATGCCTTTTCTGATGCTTCTGACAACATGTCAACGTTCCAGTCACCCAACATAACTGTGAACGTATAGTCGTGCATAATCACAGCAAGATGGTTAAATACCTCTATCATGTTGCTTGATTTCGGGGGCCTGTACACCACGCCAATTAAAAATTTACTCCCTGCACCATTCAGTTCTATAAATATGTACTCAGGTGAGTTCGAATAAATTTCAGGGGAGGTCAAAATTACTCGATATCGGAAGGCGTGGTTTATAAAGAGCGCCACTCCTCCTCTTCCCTTTCCCTTCCTATCACATCTTTCCAAATCATAGCCAGGTAAAACAAAAGCATTGGAGTTCAAATCCTCCTTAAGAAAGGTTTCGGAAACGGCCACAATATCAACATTTCTCTCCTCAAATATTTCCACAAATTCACTCCAGTGACTGATCAGAGACTCTGCGTTCACATGAGCCAAATTTAAAATCCTTTTGTCACGAGTAAACACTTCCTTTAATCGTCGATTCAAAGTAACTGACATCTTAATTTAAAGATTAAAAAAAACAGCAACAAAAAAATAAAGATAAAAAACGAAAATTATTCTTATGATATAAAACGAAAGTTATTCTGATAATATGCCAAAATTAAATTATTAAAGAATTTCATAAATTATTAAGGCGATTTTGAGAGTTGACGCAAAGCTCCTTGTGATTTTACATGTATTCTCGGCGAGTCTTCTGATTGTTTCAAGAAAATACAGCATTGAACATTTGAAATTGTTCTGCCGCTTAAAATCCTTACAAGCGCCGAGAAGTTTCTTGTTGTACTGAGTCAAACTGTTGTTTATGTAGATTCTATTAGGTTCTCCAAGCAAGAAACCAACATTCCGAGTGTTGAAATCCTTCATTTTCCATGCAGCCGAGTAAAAGCGTTTTTTATCCAATTTTCGGACAAAAGAGATTATAATCGTGCCCGGGAAGCCCATTCGTGGATTTCTGGGTTTAATACGATAACAGTCGTTTATCATTTGCTCAGAAATAGGGAAACTGACCGCGTCACCAATTTTTTTCACAATCTCCAAAACATTCTCACTTTCGGCCTCAGGATATCCTGATATCTCTACTGTTGACTCGCGGGCTTGTTGATCAACATTGTTAATAATTTCGGTTAAATCTTCGAGCTTCTTATCGTATCCCTTCTGGCAATCAACAACACTGTCCACTTTCTCAGTAAGAGCCTTCAATGAGGAGTCTACACGATCCAACGATTGTTTGTTAGATTCTATATAATCTGAGTACGTACTGAGCTGGACTTTGAGATCATTAATTTCACCCGCCTGACGTTCAATCTCCTCTTGAAGTCGCCGATTTGAGCTCCGAATATCCTCTCTTATCTCCTCAATAACGTTCAACAGTTCAACTTGCTTGTCTGATTCAGATGGGGCACCGATAACTCGGGACAATCTTCTTTCCTTCATGCATGATGAGCAGAAATAAGGCGTTTTATTATCCGTCATGTATGAATAATCAGTTTTCGCGATGTTCACGCATTTAATATGAAACATGTGTTTACATTTTTCACACGTAAGACGATAGGCGTTATGGGCAAACCCACTAGCACACACACCGCACTTTGACATCTTTATCAAGAGAAACAAAAACACGTCCGTTCACTACGAGAGCTGAAGGAAGACTGAGAGAGAGAGAGAGAGAGAGAGAGAGAGAGAGAGAGAGAGAGAGAGAGAGAGAGAGAGAGAGAGAGAGAGAGAGAGAGAGAGAGAGAGAGAGTGATTGATTGATTGAGATTTTTATTTAACAATCAGGGATGAGTTAGGGCCATGAGGCCCTCTCTTCCACTCTCCCTGAAAACATATTTACCATATTTAAGTTCTCTTATAACATAAAATAAACAATTGTTTTAACTAGATATCGCTAAGTAAATAACTAAAACAGACAAAAACAGTTCAACTGAAACAAATAAATCAAATTCTATTTCACTTCAAAGTTTCTCTTGTACGAAAAGTCCTTATTTAATATAGCCTCAACAGTTTAATTTTAATTTTCTCCCTAAATTCGACCACTTTTTCCTTCATATCAAACCACTCAACATTGTCATTGTATAGCTTGCACCCCTGAACTTCGAAAGAACGCGCAAACATTTCGGTTCGATGCTGAGGCGTCCGAAGCACTTGTGCTGACTGACTCCCATTGAAGGCAACCGGTTGATCGTGGTCTAGTGGTTTAGACAGGCGATTCATAATTCTCGACGTAAGTTGAGGATTGTGGATCGAATCTCCGGCGCGATTGCCGTAATGTTTGCCTGAGTCAGCAGCTCTTCAAAGCATCTCCAAACTTTACTTCGTAACAATTGGCGCCCAACTAGTGGTCGAATTTCTTCTTTCCAAGAAAAAGAAGAGGCCCAGAGAGAAAAAATTACAAAATTAAGAGAGAAAATAATGAGACGAGTTCTCGGGTCCGGGATTCGCTGACGCTGTGAAAGTTCCAACCATTTTCAACCAGCCAATCCGACGATAGTGAGGGGTGACGTGATCGTCCAGTTTTAGCCTCAACGCGAGACGGAGTGCTGCATTTTGGGCCTTCTGTAACCGACTCAGTTCCTCGCTCTTCAAATCACACAATGCAGCAGCAGCGTAGTCCAAATGAGGCATTATGAGGCTTTGAACAAGCTGGACCCTTACGTGCTGTGGAAAGTCTGCAGCTGTCCTCCTTAGTTGGTAGATGGTCCTAAATGCTGTGTTGCTTGTGGCTGTCACTTGATTACCCCAGCACAAGTTGCTTTGCATCATGATTCCAAGACTCTTTGCTGCGTTTACGTATTCTATTTCTACGCTACCACAGGTAACTCTAGGGATCGTACTCATATCTATTCTGGACAAAATCTTCGGATACCCAAGCAACATTGCCTTCGTCTTAATGGGATTAATTTCCATTCCATGATTTCGACACCAGACTTCCACTCTTTCAAGATCTTCGTTCAGCTTTCCAATTGTGCTACACAGGTTTTCCACATGGCAAGCTCGGTAAAACTGTAAGTCGTCTGTGTATGAAATGTGTCTTGTTCCTTCTGCGAAAACTTTGGGTAATGTGGTTACATACAAAATAAAACATAAGGCAGATAAAACAGAACCTTATGGTGTGCCGACAGGTACCGTTCTCCAGGACGATAGTTCACCATTATTACCTTTAACCGCTAGCTGTCTTCCAGTCAGATACGACTCAAACCAAGCCAGAACACTGTCTATGACACCGACTGACTCAAGAATCGCCAATAATATGTCCTTTCGAACCAAATCGAATGCTGCTGAAAAATCGACCATAATCATAACAGTCACTTGTCTGTGATCCATTGCTTCTCTAATGTCATCCAGGAGTCTGATGAGAGCCGCCTCGGTGCCAAAGGAGGAGCGGAACGCAGACTGCTTGGCATCCAGAATGTTATGGCTATCAACGTAATCTCGCAGCTCATTGTGGACGATTTTATCCAAGACCTTGCCCATTGCTCACAACAGGGAGATGGCGCGGAAATCTCTAGGTGAAGTGGGCGTTTTAGATTTTGGGAGTGGTTTCACAACTGCTTTCTTCCATATCTGTGGGTATTTCCAGTTTGTAGCGACACATTAAAGATGTGAGTCAAGACAGGCAGAATTGCGTCGGCAAGTAGGTGAAGTACGTCAATTGATATCTCATCTACTCCTATTGATTTGGACTTAATGCTGAACAGGGACTCCCTCACTTTCTCAGGAGAGAGATTGATTGAATTGATTGATTGAAATCTTTTATTTAACAATCAGGGATGATTAGGGCCATGAGGCCCTCTCTTCCACCATCCCTGAACAATTTCACAAATATTAATCAGTTGCGTTCATTAACAAATTAAATTAAAATAATTTTCTTCTACATATAACTTCACAATACATATAAATTCTTCAATATTTCTTAATTAACATTTCTTTAAATTTTTCTTTGAAAGAGTCTACCTTTTTACTCAAGTCAAACATATGGATGTGATCGTTATACGATTTGAGAGAGAGAGAGAGAGAGAGAGAGAGAGAGAGAGAGAGAGAGAGAGAGAGAGAGAGAGAGAGAGAGAGAGAGAGAGAGAGAGAGAGAGACAGACAGAGAGAGAGACAGACAGACAGAGAGAGAGAGAGAGAGAGAGAGAGAGAGACAGACAGAGAGAGAGAGAGAGAGAGAGAGAGAGAGAGAGAGAGAGAGAGAAATGGATTCTCTCTTTTACGAGTTCTTGAAAGCGAACCAAGATCCTGCCTTCATTTTCTTCCATCCATTTCCATCTTCTTCGCCTTCGATGAAAATCGCGATTCCTTCTCTGTCTCAGACGCCCCTCCAAGTCATCAGCTTATTTCACAATAGTTCTCTCTCTCTCTCTCTCTCTCTCTCTCTCTCTCTCTCTCTCTCTCTCTCTCTCTCCCTCTCTCTCCCTCCCTCCCTCTGAAAAGCTCAGTTCAACTCTGCTTTCAATATCCCATCTGTGTCTTTGTAATTTGTTAGGCAGGTCAAGATCAAACTGTGCATTCGTGAATTTGCTCCTTAAGAACCAACTTTATATTGACTATTGGTTAATACTTTACTTAAACCTGTCTTTTGTTTTTGACGAACCAACGCTATTAATTTCGTTTCAGATTCTCGTTGTTTTTACTTCATAGAACCTGATATCATATTTGGTTAAACCCGTTCAACACTAGCTTCCCTTTACTCTACTTACATACGCCTCCAAAGGGGTACATCCTCTACAGTGACCCCCTCCTCTCGACATTGACTTGAAACACTCATAATGAGAGAAAGGCAGTACTGGAAGTAGCTAACTAACACCTACGAGAGATCCCCTGTATAGGTGTGGCCTTCGGAATGAGGAGGGGAAAAACCGGGTTTGGGCGTGCCTGGGGTGTGTGTTTCGCATCACCAGTGGCCCAGGGTTAACTCAGAGCAGCAGCTGAAAAATCGCTCATGCGTCTTAGTCCCGGTGGTTGGACAGACTGGCAGCTGTGGCCTCCCTCAACGGACTAGAATCAATATGCCTGAGGGGGAGCTTCCAGGACACTGCTTCGAGCACCTCTCAGCCATACTACTAATACAAACAACAAATGAACTCACAAGGATACACTACATCAGTCTGCTTCTTTAATCCCCCCCCCCCCAATTAGTTAAACCAACATGACAAAACAGTTAAAACTTCAGCAGGTAATAAAAACGCCAGGTGCGCCTGTTCCTCGACTTACCAAGCTCGACCCTCCCTCTTCGTACGATGAGCAACCTACTCGTCGTCTAAACAAACAAGGGTGGAAAGAACCAGGCAAAGCACCTTCACCTCACTCTTCCCAACCAGTAGCCCGAGCAACCTGGCTACTACAAGCAGTACACACCCAGTGGACCCTAATCTGTCGGACATGGAACAGATTTGTGCCTGTGTCTAAATGACTCATGGCCAGCTGGCATGTATGAGGGTCAGGGCGACTGGATCAATGTGTGATCTTGTTACCCACTGCCTTTTAGATATATCGAAGCTGGCTATCAAAGCGAGTGCCCCCCCCCCCCCCCCAACGACATCGCCCCCAGCCTCTACCCCCCTGTGGGAAACTGTGGCGGCTGTCGTGAGGGACGAGCTACGTAGGGCAATTGCCTAGGAGCCAGCGCCTAATATTTCAGTGTCATAGACCTGAAATCTGGATTCCATCAAATAGAGATGCACCCAGACAGCATTAAGAAAACTGCTTTCTCCACTCCTAATTACCACCTAGAATTCAATCGAATGCCTTTCGGACTGAAGAATTCCCCATCCACATTTCAACGCATGATGGATTCAGTCCTAAGGGGGGTGGCTAATGAATACTGCTGCGTCTATTTAGACGACATAATCATCTTCAGTACCACCTTGGCCGAACAC
The DNA here is from genome assembly GCA_020466155.1 of Pachypeltis micranthus. Classification (NCBI taxonomy): domain Eukaryota; kingdom Metazoa; phylum Arthropoda; class Insecta; order Hemiptera; family Miridae; genus Pachypeltis; species Pachypeltis micranthus. Next base: position 83,370,180 of record CM035768.1, on the reverse strand, counting down.
CTCATCAGATTAGAGGAACTATTCAAACGCTTGCGTAAAGCCAACCTGAAGATCCAACCAGATAAGACCGAGTTCCTGCGCAAGGAAATCGCCTACCTCGGTCACGTGATTACAGCAGAAGGAGTGAAACCTAACCCAGACAAGGTATTGGCGATCACAAAATATCCGTTACCCAGAACTAAAACTGAGATCAAATCCTTCCTCGGTTTGTTCGGATATTACCGGAAATACGTGAAAGATTTCGCTACGATCACCAAACCCCTAACCAAATGTCTGAAGAAAGGGAACCACATAAATCCTACAGACCCCGAGTACATTGACTGTTTCGAACACTGCAAACACATACTGACGAACGACCCCATACTACAGTACCCCAATTTCAATGAAACGTTCCACCTAACAACAGACGCTAGTGGAGTGCCTATAGGAGCTGTCCTTAGTCAAGTGACGAACGGAGCCGACTTGCCGGTGGCGTACAGCAGTCGCACGCTGAACGATACCGAAAGGCGACTCTCCACTATTGAGAGGGAATTACTCGCAGTCGTCTGGGGCGTGGAATATTTTAGACCCTACTTATTTGGTAGAAAGTTTAAAATCTTCTGCGACCACAAACCCCTTCAATGGCTGTACTCCATTAAAGAACCTAATTCAAAATTGTTCAAATGGAGAACTAAACTAGCAGCCTATGACTTCGAGATTATTTACAAAAAAGGGTCTCTAAATACAAACGCAGACGCTCTCTCTCGAATAGAGATATTACAAAACAACGAAGACACGAACGACACTCCACAAGAAAACATTGACGAAGCCATTAACGACTTCTTTGCCGCTTGCACCCCCAACACAATAGACAAAATTGTTAACTTGCCACTTGACGAATTCGACGACACAGAATCAATAATAGCGAACTTCGACGAAAACGAGACACAAGACAACAGAACAGAATCCGGGGATACTGTACACTCTAACGTTGTAGGACACGCCTTAGTCACCATTCCAATTAAAAACGAAGCAGTGAACAACTGCTGCCATCAAATAATAATAGAAACAGTAAAAATGCCATTAGATCAACCGGTTACCGTCGAAAACCTCTTTGGAAATAAAACTAGAATAACCGCCCATATCTCGCTCAGTGACATTGAAAAAGATGTAACCAACTTAATTAAACAATACGTAATACCTAGAGTGAAATACGGAATCTTCTTCAAAGATGACGTATACGAAAAATTCGCCAATACCTTGGCAAAACATTTCACATTCTCCGAAATTCACATTACCAAATACACAACGCTACTTACGGACATCCTGGACGAAACAGAGAGAAGAACATTAGTTCAAAAATACCATGAAGGGATCACGAACCACAGAGGCATCGAAGAAACATACAAACACCTGAAAAGGTCTCACTATTGGCCCAACATGAGGACTACTATCCAGCGTTGCATCAATAATTGCGAAATCTGCACCAAATGCAAATACGATCGCAAGCCGCTGAAAGTGAAATATAACATAACACCAACAGCCTTACGCCCATTGGAAACCATCCATATTGATTCGGTCGCTTTGGACGGTTCGAAATTCTCAACAATAATTGACTCTTTTTCGCGCTACGCACAAGCTTACCCTTTAAAATCTACTAACGCAACCGAAATCACTGACGCCCTACTAACTTACTTTTCACACCACGGAACAACAACCAACCTAGTCGCCGACAACGGCCCCGAATTTCAAAATTCGTTAGTACGAGAATTCTTACTCCTCCACAAGATCAACACACACTTCACCGCTTCCCAACACCCCGAATCAAACGGCTTGGTCGAAAGGTTCCACTCGACCTTAGTGGAACATATTAGGATCTTGAAGGAAAGAACGGAATTTAAAAACGAATCCACGAAATCCAAAGTCAAACACGCCATACTAGCCTACAACAACTCCATTCACTCGACATCGAAACTCACACCATTTGAACTACTCTTCGGTCACGCAAACAAAGACACACTCCTAGAATTGGACATAGACTACATACTAACTAACAACTACTTATCCCTCCACAAAGACAGAATGAAGATTCTTTACGCACTGACAAACAAAAAACTAAGCTCCGACAAAGAAAAACTTATTACCGACAGAAACAAAAACAGAGAAGATCCTCCCGAAATACCCCCAGAAATTTTTGTCCGAACCATGCAAAAACAATCGAAAACTAAACCTAAATACAACAAGGAAACGGTCAAAGCTGTCGATTACGACAGAAAAATCGCTAGAATAATTCCCCGACATCACAACACAAAAGAAAAAATTCACATTACAAATATCCGCCGACCCAAAAAATTTTCCGAATCTACCGCCAATGCGTGGGACGAATCCCTGGACCAGTCAGAAATCCTGGTAACGAAATTCGGACTCCGAATCACCAGAGAGGATCTCGTTACATTGAAACCTAACAACTGGCTTAACGACAACGTCATTAATTTCTACATGGAATTAATTGACCAACGAAGCCGACAAAACGGAAAACTGCCACGCACATTCAGTTTCAACACGTTCCTATACGTATCTCTCTCCTCCAGAGGATACGATGCAGTGAAAAATTATACGAGGAAATCGGACATCTTCTCGAAGGACATTGTTTTCATCCCGATATTCAAATCGTCTCATTGGCGACTCGTAACTATCCACATGAAGACTCACAAAATCGAATACTTAGATTCCCTAGGAATGGACGGTACCGACGTACTCGACCTAATAGAGAATTACTTAAACGAGGAACACTTACACAAAAGGGGACCCCACTAAACACCACATGGAACGGTTGTCAACGCAACGACATACCACAGCAACTAAATAGCGACGACTGTGGAGTATTCGTATGTCAATACACCAAACTGATTGCTTCTTCAGAAGCCCTAAAATTCGCGAATACGGAAATCCCCCCCCCCCCCTCAGAAAACTGATATGTGAAGAAATCCTCCGAAACGAGCTGTTTTAAATTCACCACCTCCTTACCTTGTTACAGATTCTCACTCACATTCGCCCTCACAGTACTTCAAACTCAAGCGTTACTCACAACCTCACATCTAAACATCATAAACATAACATCCAACCCTGGACTCCTTGCTATCCAGACGAAACCCGCTCGGATTATAGAAAGCTACCACACCATCACTCACTTCTACGATCTTGGTGCGTTAACCTCACAAATCCACTCTCTACACACGCACTATAAACAAGCACTAAACACTATTATTCGCACAGACTCTACGTACCTCAGACGTACGGATTTGCTATCAACTTCCATCAATCATACTTTCAGTCTGATCAATACGAAAATCCGGAACCTAAAAATAGAAACACCTACGAAAACTAAACGTCGATATACCAGAGGACTCATCGACGGCTTAGGGTCTTTGATCAAATTTGTGACTGGAAACCTAGATGCAAAAGACGACGAAAGGTTCACTAACATTCTCAACCATCTGACACATAATCAGGAAACACTCCAATCCCAAATTAACTCACAATACTCAATCAACATAGCTTTCGCCCGGAACTTCAACAAAACAATGGACACGATCAATCACAACAACAGACAATTGCAACAACAATTAAAATCTCTTCAAGAGCTTAATTCTGGCGAAACCACTCATATCAGAGCAACTAACGATCTCCTCGAACATTACCAAATCACCCTGAATTTACTCCTCAACATTGCTCAAGACATAGAAACATCTCTCACATTCTGTGAAATGGGCAAGTTACACCCCGGCACGATAGACGCGCACTCATTACTAACCGAACTATCTCGACTATCTAAATTCTATGGTCCCCGACTTTTACATTTCACAGGAAAAGATTTATTTGAAATACAGTCGCATGTAAAAGTCCAATGCTTTGTGGGTACAGCAGAGATAGTGTATTTCCTCGACATTCCCCTAGTCGACCCCAGAACTTACGACTTTTATTACCTGGAACCCATTCCAACCAAGTCGGAAGCAGAATATGTCACTGTTGTCCCCGCAATACGGCACTTTCTCAAAACACACGACAACACGTTAGCCCTTCGCGACACATGCCCCTCTGGACACTACTATCACTTGTGCCCGAGTCACTTAATATCGCAAGCCGACTTCCAATGTGAATCGAATTTCATACTTAATCATTCCACGGAATACTGCGATTATACACGACTTAACACACTCACAAACAACATAAGACTAATACCGGACATAAACCAATATCTCCTGACATTCCCACAGCAAGATACCCTTGACGTGACAACCAACACCACCAAAGAAACCGTCATGTTACAAGGCATATATCTCCTACAACAGGGCACACAACACATCACGCATCATAATCAAACACTATTCACAGCACACAAAAGTATAATAGGTACACCACTAATCGTCACCAATACTAATTACCAAGATATCCCCGTAAGGCACCCAAACACACAACTTCAACTACGCAACCTCAATCTATCGTCTTCCCGAATCGAAGACGTCAAAACTATCACCAAATTTCCCATTTACGAAACTATCACCCCTAGCCTTTGGACGTTACTCCTCTATATAATGCTGATACTCCTTTTCTTATACTTCTATGTACAATACTGTAAAACAGATTCACTACCGAATGTGTAAAACATTGTGAACAAATTTGTAAATATCACTATGTAACTTGAACATGTAAAAATTTTGTATCCCGTAATTTTACTCTTGGGGAGGGACGAGTTACATATCCCTAACCTGCTGAATGAACATTGTGTAAGCACTCCTCAGGTGTCAACTGCTGACTATTCACTTGCGAGTAGTTAAATAGGTGTGTCAGAGCAAAGGCTCGTCAGTCCTCTTTCACCTCAGTCTTAAGTCACGTCTGTAGCACTTTATTTCGGTGTAAATAAAAGTGTTTGCTTTTTAACAAGCCCTTCCGGCATACACGAAACATAATTTATATATATAAGTTATCTTGTGAATAATGGTTAACGAAGTGATATGACACACAGTATTCTAAGAAGCCACCTGCAACAGTTCGTAAACAAGGTGACTCATTGCCAGCCATGCGAACGCAGCAAACTAAGTCGCTGCGTCGGCTACGCGAACCTACGTAAACCCCCTCTCGAGCTCAGCTCGGTGTGTACTCGTTTAGCTGTCTTGCCGTCAGTATCTGTCCCTCTCTAACATTTGTAATTTAAATTTTATTTGTGGAAAATTAAAAGTTTCTTTTTAAAAACTTCTTCGTCCCCAAGAAGAACTTAACTTATATATATGTTGAATGGAGATATAAGCCAAGTTAACTCAGAAAAGGAGATTTGTCGAATAATAATTTATCGGTATTCCAATTTTGTCAAAAACGGCTCTCGATTCGATCAAACTTACGGAGTACTCTCAGCTAACTAGCCCCTACATTTTGTTCTCCATAAATGTTCCTGTAAAAATGCGTTGAACAAAGATATACCACCCGCATATGCAGCTGGTGTTCGAATTTAAAGGGGTGGCGGAAAGTTGTGTGTTGCAACGCACCAGATATTTTGAATGAGGAGTTGTATTCCCATACATGGATCTCCGAATTCCTACGACTGGCAGACACAATGCTCCTCCTTTCCTTTGCCTGTTACTCTGAACTGTTCTCAGACGCGACGTTTTTCAGACAGGAGAGGAAGCGTGTGTGGGGAATATACTGTTATAGGATGGTTTTATCGGGTTGTCTCTCAATAAATAATGGCCGTCCTTCCAACCAATATGGTACTTGGTGACTGGAGTGTGGTGGAGCATGAAGCACTGGGCGTGAGCGGCGCAGGGCCTGGTTAGGCGTTCGGCGGAGGGCTTGGTTAGGCAGAAGCAATCCGAACATCTGTTGAGGACGCCCCAGAGTGATGGGCCTAGGCAGCTGAAGCGAAGATGGGCGCCCGTGGAAAAATGTAGGCCATGGAGCACCGAGCCTGGGTTGTGGGCCAGTTGGCAGGAGGCTGGCGACCATGGGAAGCGTAGGCCACGGCGCTTTGTGCTGGAGAGGAGTGGGAGAAGGTGTGGAGGAGGTCGTAGTCGTATCGGTTGAAGGCGCGGCGGCGGGCACGGGCGAGCGGTAGCGGACATACGGAAGCGGACGGGCGGTAACGGACGGTTCAAAACGGACGCGCTCCAAGGTACCCCCCTACTAATTTGTACAAATTGTGATGTTTACAGTATTGAGTAGTTGATGACTAGAGTAGATACAGAGAGAAAGTGACAGAAGAGTAGTACCGACAAGATATCGCGGGGACAAGTAGAGTACAGCGAAGACTAAACGTAAGTCTAAGAACAAGAGTAAAGTGGAAAGTGCAGATAGACGAAGGCCTACCGAAGACGACGACCCGAAACTGGTCTCGATGGCATGCAAACAACAAATTCGTTACCTGGCCTGTTCCACAAGTACTCCTGTTGCCTTCATACTCTATTTCCTTATGGTACTACCTCTTAGCTCCAAACCCAAGCTGAATGGCTTTCCTGGAGCCAATTGTCCACAGTTATCTCCCTGTAAACGCACTTAGCATTAGACATCAACCCAAAACTGCACGAAGCATTTGTTATACAAAATTTGACAAATTAGATACATATAGAATACAACCCCTTATGTCTAACATGCAGCATGCAGTCACAAAAGACACATAACTACTGCCTTCCCTCCCCCCAATAAAACCTTCGCCCTCGAAAGTTAATTTGCCCAACAGGAGAAGGAAGAAGAGGCGGTCGTTGTACTGCTGGATGTGTCGCTTTCTGAAACAGAACATGTACACATCCAAAAAAAAAGCGACGGGCGTATGGCCGTACAACGAGACAATATTGTGGAATAATAAGTTAGGAATAAAAAAACCGGTACCCGTCCCTTGTTTGGTGGGGTTTAGTGACGGGTGGAGCATCACGAGAGAAGCGTCATTCCTGTAGTATCGCTGCCGTAGGAAACACAGGAATGAAAGAAGGTGTACATTTTAGCATGGCTTACCTGTTGGGCGGTGGCGAGTTATATGTGCTTCATAAAACCATCACACCGTTACCTGTCCTGGTGCAGCAAGTATAATATTGTAATAATAATTTTTGCGCAGCCTGTAACATAGTCAGTATTAGTGACCAAGAACAATGGACAGGTTAAAAAAAGCAAAAACAGGGTAAGCTTATGTACATGCTCCTGTTCGTTGATGCCGATGCCAGGGTTCGACCTGGTCTGGCGGCTAGCGTGTGCAACCCCTTTGCGCTTGTTCCCTCTTGGTTTGTGTTTTGATAGAGGGATGGAGTGACCGTCAGATACGCGAGTTTGGCCATCAGTGACTACCAGTAGAAAGAAAGGAGTGGGCGGGATCATCGCCCGTGCGTCGTGCTGCCCAGCTTTTAGGGTTCCACCCCTGCCAAGCTGGGGGCACGGCGACTGGAAAGGAGAATGGAATGCGGAACGACTCAATGGCGCATGCCAGTGAATGGCCGTGGGGAGTCGTCCGCTTTCGAGCATTCCTTTCACGAAGTTCCCAGATTTGAGAAAAGGGAAAAGTTGAGCGAGATCCGAACGCAGAATGGTGAGGTTCTCGTTCGTTTCGTGCTGCCCAGCTTTCAGGGTTCCACCCCTGCCATGCTGGGGGCACGGCGGCTGGAAAGGAGAATAGAATGCAGAACGACTCAATGGCGCATGCCAGTGAATGGCCGTGGGGAGTCGCCCGCTTTCGAGCATTCCTTTCACGAAGTTCCCGGCAGAGACATTGTGAGGTGACTGTTTACTTGCATTTATTCAATACTCCCACCACAAACAGGGACACACTTTTGGAACTTTGATCAAAATTATCTCTTGCTCGCTATGCTCAAGATTAGGTTCCCCTTTGTTGGGTGGACAGCAAAAAAAAAACTCTCTGTCCCAATCTTATTTGGGTGACACCCTACGTTCTCCCTTATCGCGTGGTGCGACTCCGCTCCCGAATGCCGGTTGCACCACCCTATGAGGAAGTAATGGAGCGTAAGGGAAGTGGGTGGTGCGACGGGAGTGACCTGATGTCCCCGCCTTGTGGACTGGTCAGGGGCGGGGGGAGGGATTGTACGGCGCTGGAGCAGACAATTGGGGTAGTCACTGAGGGCAGATTGAGTGGGGTGGAGTGACGCTCCGATTCCCCATGGAAGGTGCGTAATCATCATTCGGTCCTGGGGGAAGTACTTGCTGTAGCAGTAGGGGGCGAAGAGCTGGAGGACCTCACAGTCGTGAGAGTGAGCAGTGCGTACCACGGCAGCACATAAGTTTGGGAGCTCTACGTCCGACAATTGCAGATCTCCCAAGTTTGCGTGTCGGTGCAAGTGTATCGTCGTTGCACCCGCTTTGAAAGCCAGTAGTGTGGTGGTGGGGTCATTACCGTGCACCGATCTGGCGTAGTGCAAGTTGGGGGTATCCCTAGCCTGGAAAAATTGGGTGTGGTTCTCTTCAGCTAGGGGCCCTTTTCGGCGAGCTGGCATCCGGACCATAGAATTAGGCGGGATTGCCAAGTGAGTGCTGGTTACCAAATAGGCCCTGGCACGTCTATGCTCTCGCTGCTTCGGGGCACTGTTGCCGGGAGAGCTGGAGCGGAAGTCCGAACACGAGTCTAACAGACCTGTCAGATCTGCGCTGAACGCTCGCAGTTCGGTTTGCGGGATTAGTTGCGCGACGTCTTCTGCCGCCAGGTGAACCTGGGAGTTGAGAGCTTTTCTCAAACTGGCTCTCACATCCGCAACTGTTCCCGTGTATGCTATTCCCCTTACACGGGGCTCGAACGCCAACTCATCCTTACGGAGGTGATTGACGCTCATCCTCGACCTGAAAGTGCCGTTGCGGGACATTACGATAAACGGGTGACACCAAAATTGAGGACCAACGTATCGAGACAGAATTTGCCGCTCCTCAAGTGATGAACTGGTGACACGTTAATCGTGGCGACGACGGGAAGCGATTTCGTTTGGAGAGGAAAGGAAGAGTCGGCACCTTCTTCCTCAAAACGAAATATGGAAAGATCAGGAAATTTAGAGGAACGGTGGGTGGGCTTCGGTCGGAAACGGATGTGGTTGGAAGGAAAGGCGAAGGGGGGAGACATGTGGACACACGGCGGTTCTCGGAAGGAACACGCTTCGAATCCCAATATTTTTAAAAGGGGCCGAAATGATTCCGAAGTTACGGAGAAGTAATCATTTCAGCCGGGCAATGGTTCCGAAATCGCGATTTGAGAGCTTGCCGGCGCACGTAGAATCAACAGGTAGTGAATTCGATTACCAAAAAAATATTTTTCTTTATAAGCGGTGAAAATACGGAATTCACTGGTCCTTCCCCAGTTTAACAAATGACCCGAACTCCTAAACAAATTTTTACAACCACGAACAAGGGCTCGTGTCAGGTTGCAGGTTAAATCTGCCGGTAGAGGTACGAATTTAAGACACGAAATGTGAATAAAAAGGAATTCGCACTTACTTGCAGATTCCGGTGTTGGGCGCCAATGTTATAGGATGGTTTTTACTTTCCGCTACCCGAAGGGAAGGAAAGTATAGTAATCGGCCCAAAAAAAAAATTTGGGTTTTCTTCAGATCTTTACGTTTCAGACCCTACTGAGTCTAAAAAACCTAATTTCGGCGCGTGGTCCGTGTGTGTGTATGTGTGTGTGTATGTGTGTGTGTGTGTCTGTAGTTCGATTTGCGGGAGAACGGCTGATCCGATTGAGCTGGTTCTTTTTTTGTTTTGTTCGTTATTTTTTGTAGACACCAAAATAAGGTTATGGACGATTTCGACCGATGGGAAGGGGGGAAGGGGGACGAAAATGTACCAAAAACTAGGGTTTTTCGCATTTTTCTCGAAAACAGCTCTAACGATTTTGATTAAACTTTCAAATTATCTTCTCCTAATCAATACCTAACTTTACTTCTCTATACATATCTCCATGAAAATACGGTGAACGGAGATATGGGCCCCTGAACCAAAAATAGGTTTTTTACGCTTTTTGGCAAAACGGCCTCAGCGATTTTCACCAAACTCACAGGATGTTTTCGAATAGTTAATACCTACATATTCTTCCCAATAAATGTTCCTGTGACGGTCCATTGAACAGAGATAAAAATCAAAATGTGTAAAAAATAACGTTTTTTCGAACATTTCCGTAAATTCTGGAGTAACTGCTTCACCAAAATTGATCAATCGTTCAGAGTGTCTTCTAGTCACCCATACCCACATTTCGTTCTCTATGATTATTTCTGTATATATATATGTTGAACGGAGATATAAACCAAGTTAACTCAGAAAAGGAGATTTGTCGAATATTAATTTATCGGTATTCCAATTTTCCCAGAAACGGCTCTAACGATTTCGATCAAACTTGAGGAGTACTCTCAGCTAACTAGTACGTACATTTTGTTCTCCATAAATGTTCCTGTAAAAATGCGTTGAACGAAGATATAGTGCCCGCCTATGTAGGTGGTGTTCGAACTTAAAGGGGTGGCGGAAAGTTGTGTGTTGCTACGCACCAGATATTTTTTCTCGCAAGGGGGAGTGATGTTACGGGCACGATCGGAATGAGCTGTGACTCGGAACTCGGAGCTTCTTTTTATCGGGCAGAGCCACTTGAAGCAGCTCCGATTAAACCTGAGAGGAAGATAGCTGCTGATGAACAGGGAGAGGGGAGGGACCGCGTTGCCGCGATCGGGAGGTTAAGAAAATCGGGACCGCGGCGAGCAACGAGGCACTCGGCCTATTTCTCTTCCGAACTCCAACGGCACTACTTCGCTCCTCTTTCTATCTCTGTACCTGTGGGCTATACGATACTTGGAACGGACGAATATATTGGTTGGAAGGACGGCCATTATTTATTGAGAGACAACCCGATAAAACCATCCTATAACAGTATATTCCCCACACACGCTTCCTCTCCTGTCTGAAAAACGTCGCGTCTGAGAACAGTTCAGAGTAACAGGCAAAGGAAAGGAGGAGCATTGTGTCTGCCAGTCGTAGGAATTCGGAGATCCATGTATGGGAATACAACTCCTCATTCAAAATATCTGGTGCGTTGCAACACACAACTTTCCGCCACCCCTTTAAATTCGAACACCAGCTGCATATGCGGGTGGTATATCTTTGTTCAACGCATTTTTACAGGAACATTTATGGAGAACAAAATGTAGGGGCTAGTTAGCTGAGAGTACTCCGTAAGTTTGATCGAATCGAGAGCCGTTTATAGGATGGATCTTGGGTTATCTCTCAATAAAATAATCCTTTCCTTTCCAACCCGATAAAACCATCCTATAACAATACATATTATTTTGACTCTCTGTCACTGAAAGCTCTCACATTTATATTGTTTTCGTTAAAAACTATACAGCGCAATCATTGGCTAAAAGTTTATCTCGTAGAGGAACACTATCGTTCACTATACAATTAGAAAGACTGCTATTCTCGAGGAATACTCCAAGATTACTGGAAGCAGGTTGGAAGGAACGGGACTGGAAAGTATGGACGAGGAGGGTGGAAAGAGAGAGGAGGGTATAGGAAGTTGATGGTTGTTGAAGGGGAGGGGGGCTCAGGTACTCTACCTTTTCCACCCCACTAATTGGAGTACCATTTAACCACCGTCTAAAAATTGCAGGCATTTGCAATGCAAAGTTAGTTAGAAATTAATTAAGAAGCTGAGAGGGAAAGAAGGGCGGAATGAGGAGCCTTTTGGCCAATAGCTTGGAGAATATTTTTAATGAAGCGGGGATTCTTCGTCAGTTCACAGAAATCTACTTCGGGAGAAAGAAAATGCGGTTCAGGCGGAACGGTCTCAGAAATAACACGTTTCTGGAGTTACTGTTATGAGGTAACAATTACTAAAAGCGCATTTTGTCCCAACTTCGCAATTTTCGCGATAAAGTTGAAACGCTCTATCTCTCTTTGCATCAATTTCGAAAGGTCCAAGAAGAACCAATCAGATTTCAGCATCTTGCTCTCCCTCGTTGCAGTAAGCTGCTTATTGGTAAGTATCGGTGGAAAAAGACTTTTTCAACTGGGTAGAACACAAAAGATTTTATGCACCGAGCTTTCTCCATCTCTCTCTTTCTAGTCCTTCACATATGTCAATTGCTCATCTCCATCTTACTATCTGGTTGGTTCTACAAAGCGCTGCTCATCTAGTAGAACCAGTAACTCGGAGATTCGCCAGCTGGAAGATATGGGAAAAGATGAGTACGCTCCTGAGAACACCTCGGTGATGCTAATTAATGATCTTACTGTAGGAAACGGCCTGGGTGGAAAAAAGGCGACATGTTATCGTATGAGAGGAGACGCACTCCAGGGCTGAAAGATCCCGGGCAAGTATTCTCCATGTCCTTTGATGTCGGTATAAACTAGCCGTCGGATGCTGTGATAGTAAACTTTCTTAGCACGTTCGATTCTATTGAACATCTGGCTAGTTTGGAAGTTATCTTCCAGGGCAAGTAGCTCTTAGAAGGCTACTGTGGATATACTATGAAACCTCTTTCCTAAAAGTCAATGTACACACCGTTTTCGATTAGTCTAGATAGGGACTTCAAACTGTCCTTTTGGTTTATTATTCATTCTGAATAATAACCCTATGTTTTCGAACAGGAATTGGCCAAATCGGGATTGGCCAAAATGGCCAAAAACATTAACAAAAACGCAATTTTGGCAGTTTTATCGCAAACACGCCTTGTTTGGTATCGTTTATAAGATATTTTTAGATGCTGGGTCGAATGGAATGAGTATCAGACGTGTACAACTGCTTATAGTAAAATTACAGTAATTATAGTGAGCCAAAGTCAATTCAAAGAACACGCGGGACAATAACCACAGCGGAAGTAATTGTGTCTTTCGTACTCCCCCCCCTCACCGCTATCTCATTAAAATCCTCCGCTAGCTCGACTGGCAACGTTTTGCCAATTTCCTGCAGGTGCCTAGGCTAGAATGTTTAGCTTACCGCGTTCCGTTGTAGTCAGGTCATGTTTCGTATCGCTTACTGGTATGTAGATCTTCTGCCGCTTCAGTCTCCTGTGTAGTGTAATATACCAGGACCCCAGCTTCAAACGCAAGAACACCTTCTTCCCACCTGGATCACTCATGAATGAGTATCCGAAAGGGTAGCGCGAAGTTGAGCCTCGCGGGCATCGTGTCTACCACATGCTGCGCGGGCCTCTCCACCATCACCTTGTCAATTATCAAGTGGCAGGAACCCCCCCCCCCCCCCCCCAACCACCGCATGATCAAACTCAACTCCAACATACGCACAGCCTGGAGGAACGCCATCCTTTTAACATGTACATGGAGCTAACCTAAATCTAACAAGACTTCCAGTGCTGCTGTAGGGCATGTTCTCACACAGCCTCATACTCCTTGCTCAGATGGGGCATGGAGCACCAGGCGCACACCAAAATTTTCATGAAGGCTACTGCCAGGTGGCCATAATGGGTTGGTTCGTAAATTGCAGGCGTGGGTAGTGGCCAAAGACTCCTTCGAAGGAATGCAACATCGAGATTTCTAGTATTCTGCCTTTCTCCAGATGGACACGTGCCTGCTTTCGAACGTAGCAGTTCTGTCTGTCAGGTAACTTCTGACGAGCGAGTACAGGTTGCGGGGGATTCCTCTACCTTTGAGCTCATTAAGGAGCGCTGGCCACCAAAGGTTTTCAAACGCTCCTTTGATTTCAATCAGAACTGCTACGACGTACTTAGCCAGTGCCAGGAGGAAAACGTGTCGAATTTCGACAATGACATCCTGCGTGGGCCTTCTATGGTACACCCGTATTGCCTGCCTGTGAGGTTGCGGCCAAAGACTCCTTCGAGGGACTGCAACATCAAGATTTCTAGTGTTTTGCCTAATATGGAAAGAAGGCTGAGTGGTCTCCATGATTGCGGGTCTGACTGATTGCGGTTGCCTCCCTTTTGAAGAGTGACAACACGCGCAAACTTCCACTGAGTGGGGGAACTGTCCGACCTGCAGACAGTCATTAAATAAATTGAGGACGCCGCTGGAGATTGTCTGCTCAGCCTTCCTTAGCATATTGCTTTCTATTTTATCTGCCTTGGGAGATTTATTGGGCTCTAAGGTAACAAAGGCCCTGCCGAGGTCGCCTGTTATCCACAATGGGATGTCGGGCTCGTTCGGAGGGTCCTTGATCAGCTCCCTTGCTGCCCTCTGGGCTTCAGTGTTTCGAGCTACTTGGTATCTGAGAACGCGTTCTCAAGGAGGGTTTCCAGTGAACTTTCGATGCTGCAGGCCCAGCCTGACTCATTTTGCATCGCAGCTAAGGCCTGCTCTACGTTTGCTTTCCCTATGGAGGATTTGTAATGTCTGCCCCAGGGGTTCTCAGAGCTCTCCGCACCCACAGAATTTCGCCAGCCTTACCGTTTGGCTCGTTTGATGGCGTGGTGGAAGGCCTTCTTCTCTTGGATGAAGGCAGTTCGGAATGTTGCTCTGGCATCAGGATCACGTGTGTTGGTACATCCTTCTGGCTGTATTTACACTTTGCTTGAGGGGATTGAGTTCCTCAGTCCACCATGGGACTTTGATTGCCCTGTGCTTCTATTGCCCAAGTACAGAGAGCCCAGCAGAGTGCAGTGCTGTGGTAAATATGTCCACTTTGCTGTCCACCTCTTCTGGTGAGGCAGCTTGCACCATTAGGTCGGTGTCTGCAGCACGCAGTTCACCTTCCAGTACCCTACAGAATTGTGGCCAGTCAGCACTTTTGGTGCAGAATCGCTTTTCACTCGTGTCTTCGCAGAGGATGTTGTCAGTCATCTGTGATGGAAAAGTCAATAACCATGTGATGTAGCAGGGTGTGAGCCACGGCTGTGATGTCTTTCCACGACCTTCCTCTCGGACCATCATAGGTTGCCTCAGTCTTGGGGTCGTTGGTAACAACTACGTTGTACCGGGTGAGCAGATCTGTACCACCTGACTCCCTCTAAAGGCAACCGGTTGATCGTGGTCTAGTGGTTAAGACAGTTGATTCATAATTCTCGACGTAAGATCTCCAAAAGCGTCCCCAAACCCCCCTCGTAACAGCTCTATATACGCCTTGCCCGCACCATCAAGGGTTGGAGATCCCCACAATGGTTAGCTGGCGTTTGCATCAGCACAGACTATACAGGGTCGTCGTGATAGGCCTGCTAGAGCCCGCTCGAGTGGTTGAAGGCTGTTGGCAACTGGTGCGCCAAATTGTCTGTAAAATGATATTACAACCAGCTCAAAACCACCGGCTCGGATGAGCACACTGGCAAAGTGCTGGCTGTTCCGGTGGGTGAGAGCGAGCATGTCAATGGACGGGTCAATGGAGACCACAGCTGCCTTGACTCCCGTTCTTGCTCCAGCCACCACTCGTGCCTGCGATCCAAGCTTTTATTTGTGTTGTGCTGAAGGATTCAAATTGTTTTTAACCTATTCATAATCCACTCGAAACTCCTGGAGGGCAATCGCTCGCTGACGAATGGTACAGCGTGCGTCTCGTGTAGAGTGGGAGACCTGTTGGCATTTGCGTTCGACGCAATTGGCACACTTGAGGGGAGCCTCACGCTTGCATTCCTTGCTCAGATGTGGCAATGCGCATTTGTAGCACTGTGTGGGGGCTTGGTACTTTTGGATCGCGCACCGATGCCAGGCTATTTGGAGGTGCCTTGCCCCCTCTAGTTTTATGTATAGGCTGGGTGATATCTCTATCACCCAATCCTTTTGTCTGCCACGCTCTTTGGTGAAGAGGGGCCTGACGTCCTGCGGCTGCAATCCTAACGCAGGGGTGTTTTCAACAACTTGTTGGGCCAAGCCCACTTTTTGTAGGTCAGTCCACACGTCGCACAATTGCAGGCGTGGGAAGGGACCCAGAGGGGCTGAGGCTTGGAGCTTCAACGCCTTCTTCGTGGAAATGTGGCACGTAAGCGCCTTGGCCATTTCCAGCGTTTCTGTTACAAAGACGGCGCCACCTCCTACTGCGAAGCGGATGTCTAGCACTCCGACGCTTAGAGCTTGTAGGTCCGTAGCAGGGACACCCCACATCAGTGCTTCCATTGCATCAGGTTTGGAGGGACCAGCCTCTCCTTCCTCACATGTACGCCTAACCACTACCACGTTTTGTCGTGGGTTTTTAGGGGGGAGTTTGGTAAGCGGTGGAGGCTTCCTATTTATGTTTTTATTTTTATTTTTGCCCTTGTGTTTGGGCGTAGGCGTAGGCAGAGCACTGCCCTCGGCCTGCACGTCCTGCTTAGTTGGGGCCTTTCTCTTCTTCCCCCTGCTCTTCCTGGCCCTGGCAGACTGACATTCAGCCTCAGCTCCATGAGGGAGGGAGGAGGGTGCAGTAGCAGCTACTGCTGCATATGAGGGGCCTGGGGTACAACCCTGGCTCGTTGAAGCTCCTTGAGGTTGGGGGGCCGGTGGCACCGGCTGCTGGGCAATTGCCCTACGCAGCTCTTCCCTCACGACAGCCCCCACAGTTTCCCACAGGGGTTGAGTGGCAGGGGAGGATGTCGTTGGGGGGGGGGGGGCACTAGCTTTGATAGCCAGCTTCAATATTTCGAAGAGACAGCTAGTGACAAGGTTCCGCATTGGTCCTGTCGCGTTGACCCTCATCCATGCCAGCTGGCCGTGGGTAATTTCGACATACGCACAAATCTGCTTATGTCCGACAGGTTAGGGTCCATGGGGTGTCTAGTACTGGTAGGTTGCCAGGCTATTAGGGGGAGAAGGGGGAGATGAACGCAGTTTACCCGGTTGTTTCCGCCCTTGTTTGTTCGGACGACCAGTAGGTTGCTCATCGTCCGAAAAGGGAGGGGTCCAGCTTGGCGAGCCCAAGGTAGAGGCGAAGGAGGCGTTTTTATTACCTACTGATGTTACACTTCTTCAACACACATGACACACTGTAAACCCCTCCCCCCATGAGCTAGCATCGCAAAACACACCCCTCAGGAAGAGGGACAGAATTCTCCTGCTGTATTCTCTGTGTAGCCCTAAAATCTGGCCTTAAAGGGGCTTAATGCTCACGACTCTGGCATACCTAACATGCTCCAGATACATAGAACACTGCATCGGCATACTAGGCAGAACACATTGACCTAAAACACTCTTAATGAGCGAATGCCAGTCCTGGAAGTAGCTCACTAACACCTACTATCGATCCCCCATATAGGTACGGCCTTCGGAATGAGGAGTACACAACAAGGGTACACAACATCAGTCTGCTTCTTTCTCCAACCCCCCATTTAGTAAAAACAACATGACGAAGCCAGGTAAAACATCAGAGGTATTGAAAACGCTCCCTGCGCCTCTTCCTTGTGCTTGCCAAACTCGACCACTCCCTCTTCGGACGATGAGCAACCTACTCGTCGTCTAAACAAACGAGTGCAGAAAGGACCAGGCAAAGCACTGATACCTCCCCCTTCCACCCATAGTAACCTGGGCAACATGGCTACTACGGACTGGACCCAGTGCACCCGAATCTGTTGGATATGGAACACATTTGTGCCTATGTCCAAATTATTCACGTCAGCTGGCGTGAATGAGGGTCAACACGACAGGACCAATGCGTGACCTCATCACCCACTCCCTCTTCGAAATCTTGATAGTGGCGATCAAAGCGAGTGCCCCCCCCCCCCCCTACAAACATCGCCTACTCCCATTACCCCACTCCAGGAAACTGTGGCAGCTGTTGTGAGGGAAGATCTGCATAAGGCAATTGCCCAGCAGCCTGCGCATCTAGCGCCACCAGCCTCCAAGCCCAAGGTGCCCTACCAAGCCAGACAAATACCGCAGGCCCATTGTTTGCAGCTGTAGCCTCATGGAGTCGAGACCGAATGGCAGCCTGCCGAGGCCAGGGGGCATAGGAGAAAAAAGGAAAAGACCCCATAAAAGCAGGACTTGCAGACCGTGGCCCGCCCACGCCTCCACCCAAAACATAAATAAAAAGTCACCCCCCCCTTACCAAACTCTTCCCTGAAAACCCATGACAAAACGCTTTAGTGGTAAGGCCTACATGTGAGGAAGGAGAGACTGGTCTCTCCACCCCTGATGCAATGGAAGCGCTGATGCGGGGTGTCCCTGCCAAGGACCTCCATGCACTAAACGTCCGAGTGCTTAACATATGTGACGGAGTGGGAGGTGGCCCCGTCATGGTGACGGAAACTCCGGAAAAGGCCAAGGCGCTTATGAACCATATTCCCAACAAGAAGGAGTTGAAGCTACAAGCATCACTACTCTACACTAGAAATCTTGATGTTGCATTCCTTCGAAGGAGTCTTTGGCCGCTACCTCACAGGCAGGCAATACGGGTGTACCAAAGAAGGTCCACGCAGGATGTTATTGTCGAAATTCGGTGTGTTTCCCTGCTGGCACCGGCTAAGTACGTCGTAGCAGTTCTGATTGGCATCTGAGGAGCGTTTGAAAACCTTTGGTGGCCAGCGCTCCTTAATGAGCTCAAAGGTAGGGGAATCCCCTGCAACCTGTACTTGCTCGTCAGAAGTTACCTGACAGACAGAACAGCTACGATCGAATGCAGGCATGTTTCCGTTCAGAGAAAGATCGAGAAAGGGAGCCCACAGAGCTCGGTCCTTGGACCAGCACTCTACAATGCGTTCTTCAAAGGTCTTCTCAGGAGACTCACGGAGACTGAATGCGAGCCATACGCCTATGTGGATGACTTGACTGTGCTGATCTTTGCTGAGTCAGTCCGCCAAATCGAAGAAAAAACCCACCAAGTGCTTCGCACTGTCACCAAATGGTGCAAGCGTGTCAAGATGCAGAGGCAGGTGGCAGAGGAAAAAATCCAGCTAATCCTCTTGAAAAGGAATGTGAATGATCCACCCTCAATACGCTTTGGCGGCCACAGGCTCCTCCTTGAAAAGCACGTCAAGTATTTAGGAGTGAATATGGTTGCGAGGTGGGGTTTCAACCAACATCTCCAGTTCCTTAAAGGCACTACCATTGCAAGGTTTGCCCCACTGCGTGCCATTACTAAGGCCACTTGGGGTGTGTGTTACCATGACACTATCCTCATGTAGAAAGCCATCTACCTAGGTGTGATTGGCTACTGCCCCGTTGTCTGGGATAGCAAACTAACAGTCAATCAAAAGAGAGTATTGGCCCAATCCCAGAGAGCTGCGCTCCTGGGGATCACCAAGGCCTACAAGTCTGTATCAACAGAAGCACTCCAGGTGATCACTGGTCAGTTACCTGTTGATTTGGCCGTTGAGTGTATGGTTGACAAGTGGAGAGTGAAATGGGAGTTTCCCCCGCTTTGGGGCATTGGGCTGAACTCCCCGTGGATCTCAACACAGAACATAAACTTGCCGCCATCGACGAATGGGCTCTAGAGAAATGGCAAGCAGGATGGGAATCCTCGTCAAAGGGACGTGATACGTATGAGTTCTTCCCCAACATCCGTGAACGTCTTTCAAGAAAATGGGTTGAACCAGACCACTGGACGAGCCAGTTCCTCGCGGGACATGGTGACTTCAATACACGACTCCACTTCTTTTCTCTGAAAGACTCTCCATCATGCACGTCTTGTGCCTCCAGAGCGGAGGAAACAAGAAACCATGTGCTGCTCCACTGTAGTTTCTACAACAGTGAGCGACGGTTGTTAGGAGGGCAAACGAACTTAGCAGCATTGACTGCTACAAAGCTAGCCTTTAACCATTTTGCAGAGTTCGCGAAGAAGGTGATGGCTAAGAAACGTGGTCATAGTTGGTCTGTCCTTTTGAAACTTGCCACTCAAGTACACAGTTGGGTCAGGTGGGAAACCAGATTATGAACTCCTCCCAGATGGTACGGGATTCCTCAGGTGGTCACCTCCACGCGCTCACACACGGGCAACAGCTCTCTACCGGGGGACTGGCTAACGACCAAATACCTGCCGTACCTCCACAGGTCTGAGTTCAGTGGATGTTGCAGGGGCCGGCCTCTTGCATATTAGCGCAACCGCAACTTCTATGACTGATATAACCCTCGTCGATTGTTTAGGTACAGTCATCAAATAAGGAAACGGACCTGTGTGTGTGTGTGTGTGTCTGAAGTTCAATTTGCGGGAGAACGGCTGATCCGATTGAGCTGGTTCTTTTTTTGTTTTGTTCGTTATTTTTTGTAGACACCAAAATAAGGTTATGGACGATTTCGACCGATGGGAAGGGGGGAAGGGGGACGAAAATGTACCAAAAACTAGGGTTTTTCGCATTTTTCTCGCAAACGGGAGTACAGCAGTGGAATCCTGGACTCTCAACTGCAGGGTGAGCACAGTGTGGTGAAAGAGTATACTGTGAGGCTCGGCCACAGTTAAACCTCGTTGGCTGTAATCCTGCAGGGACATCGTAGAAGTGAGGTTTTCGTCCCTTTTAGTCAACACGTACGACACCCAGGGATTATGGCAATGGTATTCTGGTCCCCCAACTGCAGGGTGATGCTCCACACCATCACTCAATGTTGCGAGCATGTCAAGATGCAGGTGGCTGAGGAAAAAACCCAGCTAATCCTATTGAAAGGAAAAGTGAATAATCAACCTTCAATACACTTTGGCGGCCGAAGGCTCCTCCTTGAAAAGCACGTCTAGTTTTTAGGAGTGAATATAAGTGAGAGATGGGGCTTCAACCAACACCTCCAGTCCCTTAAAGGTACTGCCATTGCAAGGATTGTCTCACTGAGTGCAATCACCATGGCTTGCCACCTAAGAAAATAGTTAGATCAGTCGGGAAACCGGATTAAGAACTCCTCCCACAAGGTACATGACTCCTCAAGTGGTAACCTGCACACAGTCACACACGAGCCACAGCTAATGGGAGACTGTCTAACGATCAAATACCTGTCATACCTCCGCAGGTCTGAGTTCAGTGGATGCTGTAGGGGCCAGCCTCCTGCTCATTAGCAAATCCGCAACTCCTAGATTGATATAACCCTCGTTGATGGTTTAGGAACAGTCCTGGCCAAGTGCCCGGGGCAGTTTCCTCCATCGGCACTCCACTTGTGGTGGCGGCTATCTCCCCGCTGCAGGCTATGAGATACTGGGAAGTAACAGTAAGGGCCGCGTTCACCAACTGCGTTGATCTCGTTTAGAGTCGATTAACAGCACCTAACCCGCTCCCGCCACAAAAACGGTCTCCACCAGACTGGGTCAAGCTCTAGCCCTGATCAAACCTTAACCCCAAAAAATTGGGAAGTTTGGCACGGTTAGCTCTTATCTTTCTTTATCATGTTCTGATATTTGTCCGCCATTACCTTCCACTGCCGAGTATTCGCTTCTATTATTGTGAATAATTTACGTATATTTTGAAATAATGTTAATAAACAAAGATACTGTTTACTAGTGCGCAGTTATTTCAGTTACTGTATGAATTCAAATTGAAACTAAATGAATTTAAATTCTGTTGCGAACAAAAGTATTACGATCGTCGAAAACAAGTTGTTGTTTGCGTAAAATGTGTGCTGAGCAGTTTCTGAAAAAACCAGTCGTCATATTGCCGTGTTAGAAAACCCAAACGGCTTACCTAGGTGGATTTAGTACCAGATAAGTAGGAAATATTACATAATACCACGCTTTTATCCAAACATTAGTATATTAAACAACTTTTATTAAACACGACAATTCTCTCTTCCTTGTTAAAGTTCCTTGCTTGCAAAAGTTGTAACCTCATAATTTGGGTTTTTATTATTTCTTGCTCAGTTCTCATTTTCTTGTACCACCTCCGATTTTTCCTACACGCACAAAGCACTTCCCCGGACTAATTTGGCTTTTTCCTGCAGCTCTTGCAGTTGTAATACGCGTATTTTCACTTTAAGTTCCTCACCAGTTTCAGCTTCGGCAGAGGTTAATGCGGCCACTTTGGTGTATGATAATACTTAGAAACAATAATTTGGTCAAATCCGGATTATTGAGCATTGGGTATCTACGGGATACACGGTTTCGCGGCCGTTTACGTTTACATGACACTTGCTTACAGGACGGGATGTCAAACAGACGCCCAATTTCCTTACTTTACTGTAACCTCATTAGTCCACTGCCTTCTCGATATGGCTTAATCGCAGCGTAATCACGTGTATGCTAACCGCATACCACAGTGATCTCGGCTAGCGTGGTGGGCGCGAAAATGACTAGCCTTAATCTACTTATCTAACCCTGATCAGTTGGATCACGATCAGCGGTGTTTTGGTGAACGTGGCCCTAAGTAAGAAAAAGTTGGTGCACCCCTCCTATTGACCACCACCATTCCTCATCACAGTAAGTAGTCAAGAAGGGACTCACCTCTGTCATTTGAGTCTATGCTACCAATGCCTCGTTTTGTGCATAGGCGTTGCATCCGACAATCAACTGAAGGTCTTCCCTTCTGCAGTAATGGATCAGCTGCTGCATCCACATGGGGGGACTTCAGCGTCATCTCATGGGAAGTAGGCTGATGCCACCACCATCCTCACCCGGAGTCCATTACTGTAGCATATGCAGGTTGCGTACTAGGGCGGCCTTCCTTGCTGCAAAATACCAACTTACCAGTACTAGCAGGTATCCCTTTTACGTCCCTGCTGTCCGCTCAAGGTTCCTACAGTAGAGCCACCAGCCAGGACTGTGCAGCGAGACCTTAGGTCACCACTACCCGCAGCCCTCCGGCCAGCATCCCACCACCCGCAGCTGCCCCGACAGGCAACCCCACCACCCGACACCCCTCACAGTGGTAGCGCTCTCTCCGCCCCTTCCACCATCCTCAGAGACACTCATGGAAGGAACCCAAAAGCATTGCCAACACCTTATGTACCAGAGCATACAGTTCCGGACTGTTCTGCTTAGCCAGAAAGCTCAGGCTCTTCGCATTCAGCTCGTCCTCGCATCCCGACAGGTATGCCACGGCCCTCCTTGGTCTCGGAAGGTCCTTATCCTTGCAGACCTTCAACTTGATACCCTCCTAGGGCTGTGCAGTGGCAATGTGCTCCCTCAGCCATGCTGGCGTGCCTTCATCCTTACAGGTCACATCATACCATCCCCTCCAACACATGGTACCAGTGAACCCTGGCTGTGGCCCCTCATCTTTGTGGAGGGCGAACAAGGCCTCCACCATGCTCTCCTCCATAGCCTTCATCTGCTGAGAAGCTCCGCCAGGTAGTCCCCAGAGAGATGTCTCCAAGCCCCCAAGTAGAGATGGCTCCGAAGGCTGTTAAGCTGCTGGTTCTCAACTTACAGCTCTTCATGGCAAACCTTCTGTTGGATTGTTGTGTACTCGAACTGTCTTTGCCCCAAGAAAAGTGGAAATGGGGCAGGGGGTTTTAGACCGATTTCAGTGTCATCATTTTAGTGTTAGTGGTCTTTCAGCACTTCCAAAAAGTGCTGGGTTCTCGTCTCCAAGTGGCTGGTGTACTTGGCAACGTCCAGAGGGCACTCTGGCCAGTAGATAGTACTGCCGAGAATCTCATGATTCTACAAACAGTACTCTCCCAGGCCCGGAAGAAAAAGAAGCAATTGCAAATGATTGCCCTGGACATTGCTAAGGCTTTTGACACAGCAAGCCACCAGGCCTTGGCCGATTGCCTCCGTGGGGTAGGGCTCCTGATTGGCTCATCGATTATGTGAGCTCCTTGTATTGTTGTGGTGTGACGACCTTGGTCAGAGCAGAGATGTCTGGGGACATGGCAATAGGGAGGGGCGTTCAGCAGGGAGACCCAGTGACTTCTATACTCTTCAATCGTGTGATACTGTGCTGGGTAAACTGCCTCAAGAAGTAGGGTTTGTCTTGTCCCAGGTGTGCTGGTGGGCGCATTTGCCTTTGCCGATGATATGGTCCTCCTCGCAGGTACCAAGAGGAGATCCCAGATCGCCCTTGACAAGTTTTTTGAGGTAGCTATGCATGTGTGGATTGGGGGTGAATCCTGAGAAGAGCGGCTTGGTTTCATTGATGCCATCCTGTCTAGGGTACAGTGTGAAGGTCATGGATGCGGGTTTTGTCATTGGCAAATCCCATGTCCTGGCTAGAGGTGTCCTCGAGACGTGGTGGTATCTTGGGATCGAGTTTCTCGTTGCAACCTCCTCATCCAGAAGTCGTGGGGACCTTGGACGTACTTGCTCCCAAAGCTGACGTACGGGTTGGTATTTGGGAGGTAGACCGTCCGAAGGTTGATAAGCCTTGATAGAATGGTGCGATCTGCTGTTCGTGCTTGGTCAGGCCTTCCACATAGTATCCCATTTGCGTACTGTAATGTTCCCTTTCGATCTGGGGGACTTGGTGTCCCATCTCTTTCTAAAACTATACCGCTATTGCGTCGTAAGCATCTGCTTGCTTTACAGGCATCTGGCTGGGATGTTGCACATGCTGTGGCTGGTCTTGGGTTCGTCCAGAACCTGCTGCAGTGGTGACATGGCGACTCCATCTGCCCCCAAGCCCAGTAAGCTTTTAGAGTTTTTGGCTGCTCTGCATGGTTTGGTTGACAGACAGGAACTGAGGCAGTGTCATGACTCACCCTACCTTTCAGTGTGGGTGGATTGAGCTTTAGAGGGTATCCATGGAAAGGATTACTGGCACTTTCACGCAGGTGTGTCTTTGTACTCATGGGAGCTGTGTCAAGCGCCATGTAGCAGTCTGCAAGCAGGTTGCTGATGCATTGGCATCTGAGGGCTGGGGAGTGGAGAGAGAGCGGCACTACCGGGTTGTCTCTGGAGAAGGACTGAGGCCATTGGTCCCAACCACTCTGTAGTGGTCGTGGATGTTCACGTAGTATCTAGCAGCCAGGTTCTTGTGCTAACTTGGCAAGCCAAGAAGCGCAAATACTACAGGACGGATATTCGTATGGTGGTGTCAGAAGCTCGTGGAGTGGAGGCAGGTAACATCGAAGTTGCATTGGTCGTGCCCTGGCGTCGTGGTGTGTCGTGCAAGAAAAGTGCTGTGTTGGCTGGGTGTGTCAGCAGCCGTTCTCCTATTGGACGGTACTATTGTTATCATTGTACATTATAAAGCTATTGTAAGTTATATATATTTACATTGTAAAATGAAGTTCAGTACCCAAACAATAAAATTAGACTTTTTTTGGACCACGTTAAAGGGCTAAATCTTCCGACGCCGATGCTAAAGGATGACGGACGGACATTGCAGATTTGGAATCCCGATGCCATGAAATACAGTGACATAAAGTGACAAATTTGGGGGGGGGGGGGGTTGTAAAATTTTTTTCTTGACCGAAAACATAGGTGTATTATTCAGCATGAATGATAAACCAAAATTTGTCATCTGAGGGCTGTGGAGGGTTTGAGGGAGCGGCACTATCAGGTTGTCATAGGAGAAGGACTGTGGCCTGACATGGTCGCCATTGGTCCCGACCAGTCTGCAGTGATCCTGGATGTTCAAGTAGTATTTGGTAACTGGAATCTTGCACTAACTTGGCAAGCCAAGAGGCGCAAATATGATTCACATGGCAGTGTCAGAAGCTCGACGAGTGAAGGCAGGTAACGTCAGGGTTGCAACTTCAACCGTGTCCAGGCAGGTTGTGGTGCTATAAAAGTGCTGAGGTGAAGTGTCGGTTGAGTGTGTTAGTTGGCGTTTTCTGAGGTATCACCACCCACATGTATTATTTTCAACAGGTACTAATACAATGATAAACGAGAACGTGTATGAAAAAGATGTGAAGGGTGTTGCGCCACAGAGTTGAGTTCTGTTCCGACTTCCTTGGCTCACAAACCATCTGTTCATGTAGGAAGAAACCCCGTAGAATAGTCTGATTATCCTCAAAACTGAAGAAACACATATTTTCAGTCCCCTGCCCCTGATAATATTCCCCTTTGTCTTATGAAATATGTTTATTGTACAGCAGATAAGCGCTGCACTTTACACATTAGTCAAAGATTACGCTAATTAATGCTGCGAACTTTAAACGAACCCCAGGGACTTGTGAAATACTCAGGCGGCTCGGATCGCCTACCGCTAGGAAATGCTATTAAGAAAAATATGGTATTAAATTATTGTTTCTAAGTAACTTTTCTCGTACTTATCTCTGAAAACTTCATCAATTCAAAGCGTGGCCTTTTTACTTTCCTTGCTCTACGAAGTAGAAAGGAAAGTTATGTAATCGGCTGAAAAAAAAATTTTGAGTTCTCTTCAGATCTTCACGTTTCAGACCCCCCTGAGTCCGAAAAACACTATTTGGGAAAATGGTCTGTGTGTGTGTGTGTGTGTGTGTCAGTCTGTGTGTGTGTATGTGTGTCTGTGAACGATTTTTAGAGAAAACCATCGTACCAAATCAGCTCAAACTTGATATCTCACCCGCAGGTCATCATGACACGCCAAAATAAGGGTTAGAACAAAATCCACCGAAAGTTAACTATAGTTATCATGGTGATCAAAACACCTAATATTTTTTTCTCAAAAACGGCTCTAACGATTTTGATTAAATTGTTTATATTGATAGCTCTCAATAAGGCAATTATACCATAAAATTCCCATCTGTGGGAATATGACGAGAGCAGCACAATAAATTACCAAAACTTTTGACGAAATCGATTTTAGCGCAGTTTTTAGATAAAACCACCGTACCATATCAGCTGAAACTTGATGTCTAGCCTACAGGTTACCATGGGACGCCAAAATAAGGGTATGGGCAAAATCCACCGAAATTTAACTATAGTGATTAAAATACCAAATTTTTTATGTCAAAAACGGCTGTAACGATTTTGATTAAATTTTTTATATAGATAGCTCTCAATAAGACAATTATACCATGAAATTTCCATTCGTAGGAAAATGACGAGAGCAGCACAATAAATTATCAAAATTTTCGACCAAAAGCGTTTTTCGCGCAGTTATTTCCTTATAAACTCCACTGGAATTCTTGTAGAATGTTAAAAAAATTGGTATTGTAGTCCAATCCAATACCTAAAGGGTGAGTGTTTAAAAACGCTCATGAGATAGATGGGGTTCCACTCCAGAAATTCCTGAATTTCAACTACTGCCGTTTCGCTTACTACCAGTTTTAACAGTTATTACCCAATAACTCTGCAAAAGTGATTACTATCCTTTTTTTTAAAAATCGTGTTTACAGCCTCACTAATTATCTGTGTACCAATTGCTCAATAATGGTCCTGAAATGAGTACGAGCAGCACAATAAACTCCGGAACTGTAAGCGCTACCGCTTTCTGCTGCCGTAAAGCGTTGTTTAACCAAGTTCAAATTAACTGAGTGGTAAATGACTTGATTAAATAGAAGTAGCCATGTACAAAGTGAATTGACGTAGAGCTATGGAAAGTTGTGTGTTGCAACGCACCAAATATTTTTATGAGCCATTCTAACTATCTTCATCTCACCACGTGCCACGTTAAAACGGCTTATATTCTTTATTCATTGCCATTCCCTTACTTTGGCAGTGAAAATCGTAATTACCGCGCATTCAGCATTTTCGTCGGGTCGCAGTATCCCGAAGTCGCTGTAAAACAACGTCTACCAGCGCCATAGCTGTACCGATATACAGCCGGCGGCCTATCCCACATCGAGAAGGAGCACGAACTTGAAACCAGCTACGAAAGCTTGTACCAAGTACCAATTTATTTTCTACTTTTGTTTCGGACTTTTTTTACGCGCAGTTACTTTTATTTTCTATTTCTTTTATAAGAGCTCAATGATTACTTTATTTCTTTACTCTTTTTATTCATTTTACATCTGTGTGCAAACTCTGGCTTGATAATCATTTCAACACTTTGCCACAACAGTAGTAACCATAACCTGCAAAACCTACCTCAGAGATCGGCTTCAGTTTATGAGGGTGGATGATGTTATTTGCCGAAGGATTCTTTTCCATTTATGGTATGCCCCGACGCCTTCATCTGGAAGCGGTTGTTTTCTGAATACGTATCCGCACTCTCAAAGTGTTTTTGGTTCAATGTTTATTCTTTTTACCTGCCTGAGTATTACACAGTACAATGTGGCATACTTCTCAAGGTAGGAGCGACCTCAAAATATTATGCTGGGTACATCAGGAACATCGGTGTAACGTCTGGATATATCAATACTTTTGCTTGCACTTTGGATTTCTTGCCTTGGCTTTCCTGTAGCTGGAAAGCACATAACATGGAAGTATGAATAATGAAGCCTCAGAAAGTCGTAATCTTACTGCGCTAACATGGTTGCCTGCTGCTAATGTATGTGTCGCCTGAGTTGTCCTAACAAGCACCAATTGAGGGCCACGCAGCCCCAAACAGCAGCTCTTACTCTCACTTTAGCCGCTATGGATGCAGTTTCAGGGTAGGGTTTCACATACAACCTCATCAATATTTGGGTGAGCAGGGCACATTCGTCTGCACTGTTGAATTGATACAGTGAAGCACTTTCCACTCGTATTGATTGAAACCCCGGTTCATTTCAAGGTACGACTGACAGTTCGTTCTAGTCCCTACGAATAATCACTCACCAGGGACTGTATCTCTTGGCAAACGAGAGTGAAAAGTGTATAACAGTGACAATTATACGTACACACAAAATCAGGGAAGGAGGGTCCATTCAACAAATACGTTGAATCATATAACTTGAAATGTTCCCTGTTTTAATTTTCTTGAAAAGGCGTGAACGATGCAGTTCTCCCGCCACGTGGCGGTTACTTCTCTCTGGTGAAATTCTGAAGGAGAAGAGCGTACTGCCAACTCTATATTTCACAATAAACGACGAAATTAAGTGGCCCAAGTCATAAAACGTGGATTGGCCTTCATGACTCGTAAAGGGTGTTGGAATTAATTGAATTGGGGCTATACTTCCAAGATTGCACCTTTCTCCCATCAAAGTTTTATCTCATACTCAATGAAACGCCACCTCTTTTCGGTTACTAGGCGAATTCTCTCGTTTAGTCGAAAACATTCCTGAAACCAGAGACAACTGATAAATGAACCAAATGCCTACAAAAATTAAAAATGTTCCTAGTGAGCGTCGGTAAATCGTCAGTCGAATGACATAATGCCGCCAATGTGCAGCACTACCGCAGCAATCACCGGGTTCAAACTCGTACCAACTTCTGGCATTTCCAAGTGTGGGATGTATGACTAAGGATATATATAATCTTCTGACTGTAGTCCCAGTGATGGGATATGCACCGCGGCCAGATGACCTATTGTGCCAGTCCTAGTGTTTTACAGGTCTATGCCTAGCTTTCTGAGGAAAACCAGGTAGTTCCTGAAGGAGTCCTCGTTGGTATCCATCCTGGGAGAAGTGGTGCCAAAGACTAAAAATCGCTCCCTCTCAAGTCTCCGGCACTAGGCCAGGACATGGTAGGGAGTTTCTTCATCCGTGCCACACCACCTGCATAGAGGGGTTTTGGCTATACACATAACATACATGTGTTTGTTCATTCTGCAGTGCCCTGTTATGATCCCAACAACCTACCTTAAGTCCTTCCTCTACATCCTCAGGAGGGTGTTTCTTGTCTCACTTGTTTGCTCTGAGACAAATCGTTTGGAGTGTCTTACTTCTGCAGCGTTCCAGATTGTCTGATGCAGTCTTCTGGCATGTTCTCTCACAGTCCTTTTAACTAGTGACAGAGAAATCTCCCAATGGGGCAGTGGCCCAATAGGTACTGTGGATGAACCACGTCGGGCCAGATGGTCCGCCCTCTCATATCCAATGATCCCACAATGTCCTGGAATCCAATACACATTAACTCTATTCGCACTTGCTAGGGAGTTAAGCCACATCCTGCACTCTCGCACCAGTTTTGACGTCGTGCATTAGTTCAATAGCGCTTTACACGACGCTTGACTATCTGTCAATATATTGATAGTTCTATTGCTATAGCCTTTCTCATGCATTTGGATTGCCCCAGCAATAATAACATAAATCTCTGCTTGAAAAACTGATGGAGTGGAGCCTAGGGCGATATACGTCCCACTCTGTCCAGAGCCACTTATCCACACCCCGGATCCTGTTCCCTCTGGGGTCTTCGATCCATCTGTGTGGATGTTGAAGCCACTGGGAGGCCGAAACTGGCGGCTCTTGCTGTTCCATGGACCTCCCAATAGCTGAACATTATATTTCCTCTCGAGCTCATACATGAGCACAATTGCATCTGTGATCATGCTGAGCTCCTTGAAGGTCTCCGAATCCCTAAATATAGCCAGGAGTCCATTAGTCGCCTGTGGCACCTTAGCAATTCCGAGCTTAGTGAGTCTGTAAGCCACACTCATCACCTCTGCCTTGACATAAATGTCCAGGGGAAGAAGATCGAACAGTTTCTCCATGGTGATGGTGGGTGTAGTCTTCATCACCCCCGCTATAAGTGGGCACCCCAGCCTTTGTACTTTGGCCATATCCCCATACCACAGGCACACCATCCGCAAGGCCGCCCCCGACAGCCCGCTTTGCACCCTGCCCCGAATGAGCACAACCACATCATCAGCGTATCCTTGGGCGTAAAACCCCACCGCATTAAGTCTCCCCAGTAGGGAGTCAATCACTAGGTTCCAGAGGAGCGGAGATAGGACCCCTCCCTGAGGGCATCCCCTCACAGTCCTCGCCCTGATCGTGCAGTTTCCTAGCGTAGTCTGGATCTCTCTGCTTTCCACTACAGCGATGATCCACTTCAATGCTTTCAATGCTGCATATGGAGGTGTTGTCAAAGGCCCCCTCTATGTCCAGAAAGGCCCCTAAGGCAATCTCCCTATTACTCATTGACTCTTCTAGTTTTCTAACTAATGCATGCAGTGCAGAGTCACATGATCTCCCTGCATGGTAGGCATGTTGGCCATCTACCAGGGGGGTCAGTCTCAAACATCCGTCCCTCAAGTACTTGTCAAGGATTTTCTCCACTGTCTTGAGCAGGAAAGATGTGAGGCATATTGGTCGGAAGGCCTTGGCTTCCTCGTATGAGTCCCTGCCAGGTTTCGGTATAAAGGTTATTCGAACCTTCCTCCAACCCTGAGGTATATAACCATGCGCTACGCTGCCCCTGAATAACCTTAAGAGGATGGATAGGATGCGCTCTATTCCTTTCTGTAAGAGAATCGGGTAAATACCATCCGGTCCAGGCGACTTGAATGGTTTAAACGAGTTTACTGCCCAGCATACGGCGTCTCGGGTTATAATTGCCCTGGCGAGTTCCTAGTCCGGCGTTCCTGTCCGCCTCATAGCAATCCCTGTGTCTGCCAATAACCCAGGGTCAGTTCTGCAACCAGGAAAGTGTGTGTTCAGCAGAGCGGTTAGTGTATGGTGACAGTCCAAGGTGTCACCATCTGGCCCCCTAACGGAGCCTACTGCCTGATGCATGTTCCCTTTCGAGAGCTCCTTGCTGAGCCTTGCTCCCGTTCGGGTATCATGAATTTCCTGGCAAAACCTTCTCCACGCCTCTCGTTTTGCCTTTCGTACTTCGTTGTTATACTCAGTTAGGGATCGCTTGTATGGTTCCCACTCTCCTGTTCTTTTGGCTCTGTTAAAGAGTCTTCTGGTTCTGGTTCTTAATGCTCCCAGTAGATTGCTCCACCAGGATACACATCTATTGCTGTCCGCCTTTGTGGTTTGCCTGCAGTTGTTTTCAAATGAAGACCTAATTGCCTGTGTCAGTGCTGTATTCAGTAACTCGATCTCCAGCGGACATGTGGCATTGTCAGGGCAACTTCTCAGGGCATCCCTGAGGCTATCCCCATACTTCTGTCAGTCCGTGTTTCTCGGGTTCCTGAACCTAATGGCTTCTGCTCTTGCCATTTCTAGATTGAATCTAATATGCCTGTGATCAGATCCTGAGAATTCTGAAGAGACATGCCAGTTGGAAACATTAATCCCCCCAGAGAGTTTTAGTGCTAGGGTTAGGTCGATTACCTCTTCCCTGTTAGCAATAACGAACGTGGGTTTATTACCCTGATTCAGTATATCCACATTATTAGTAACGAGATATTCAAAGAGACACTCACCTCTACGGTTAATGTCCTTACTTCCCCAAATGGTGTGATGCGCATTGGAGTCCACTGCCACAATCCCTTGGATATCATTGTCCTGGACTGTATCAACTATCTTCCCCAATCCTGTGGTTGGGACGTCGTCTTCATAAGGGAGATAGACCGAGGCTACCACTACATCCCTATTTTCATGAGTTAACCAAACCGCTGCAGAGTCCCCAGAAAACAGCGACCACAGCGGAAGGAACTTAACACTAGCCTTAATGAGTATGCAAGACCTGGGGCGCCTGTTGTTATGGTACAATACCTTATAACCCGGCACCCCAAGACCCGCCACCCTGCTCTTAACTATCCAACGTTCTTGAATCAATGCAATGTCAATAGTTTGACTCACCATATACTGCTGCAGCGCCCATGATGCACCCCTGCACTGGTCCAGATTGACCTGAAGCACCCTAAGCATGCCTCAGGTCCTCTTCCTTCAGGGTACCACCGCCTGCATCCGCCGTCCTCTTCGTTTGGGGCAAGCAGGGGGACTGCCGCGACCCCCCAGGCACACCAGGGGCCCCAGAACCTGCGGCCGCTGACTGGTGGGCCGCTGTGGCCATCCTACCAGCCGCAGCACCTCCAGGCACCGAGACCCCTGACCCACCCGGGGCAGAGACGCCCCCCACTGCCCTGGCAGCACCAGCTGGCGGCTCCTCGACATCCATCCCAGCGTCCGGGTTGGTCTCCTTGCTTTGGGTTCTGGCATCTACGCTGTTAAACCCATAGTAGAGGCAGAACCCCGCCCTCTCCACCAGCAAGTATTGAGACTCGGGGATGTAGGCCACTAAATATAGCCCCCTTTCCCTTTGCTTGCAGCCCAGAACTTCCCAGCGCTCAACCTTGAGGCCAGTGTTCTGAGCACCAATCATCTCCAAGCAGTCTAGGATGTTGTTCACCGGGTTAGGGATGAGCCCACCAATCCTCTTGAAGCCCTCCAGATGGCCATGGTTGCAAGTCCTCAGCCGGCTGCTCTCCCATGGGGGGCATCGGGCGATGCTTTGTATGAGCCAGTCTTTCGACAGCTCGTCTACGCAGCTCACGACTAGCCCGCCATTCCACAGGGAGTGCCCACTGAAGTGGACTGCTAGCTCCTCCGGGCTGAAGCCATGAAGTTTCACCATACGGTGGAGCATAATCTTGTTGGCGGTGTCCTGTGTCAGGAGACTGGTGGGGTAGTCTTCGTAGACCACCGCCACCTTGATAGTACTCACTGCCCGACTGTAAAGGGTTCCTACCCTCCTTGTTTTCTCCTCGTTGCGAGGGGAGGGAGTCCCCTTCTGGTCCCGGGGACGCTTTGACCTCGCTTCCCCGCTGACAGGTGCAGGAGTTCCACCCCCTTCTCTCCTAACAGGAGCAGTGTGACATGAATAATTAGGGCGGAAGCGGTTTAAGTTTGTGCTCCTGTTATAATTTATTTATTTGTGGACGTGGGTTCATCCCCACGTGAGTGGTTCAGATTTGAAATCGTACAGCAGGGGTGGAACTCTTCCGCTTCCTCTTCTTGAGAAACATCCGCCTCTGCTGGTGTGACATGGCACCCCAAGCCTCGTCCGGAAGTCTCTCAACTGATGAGCCTGGCGGGGGTTTAGGTTTGGGTGTAGATTCCACCCTACCCCCCCCCCCCCCGCTATAGCCCTCTTCCTTTTCCAGTGCAGCCATTGAGTCAATGACTGACTGGATGTCGTCGGATTTCTCCGCTGCTGAGGCGTCCTCAACATTTATAAATTTTTTATTATTAAAATTGGTTTCCATTTTTGGTCCCACGAGTACGGGGGAGCTAAAAGGTCACCACAGGCAGAGCCCCCTATGCCTGTGGAAGGGTACAATACAATGGGGTGTCGCCTGGTGCCCCAAGTGGGTCGTTAGCGATACACATGTTTAAACACCCTGTACCATTCAGCCTTGGCACGAGCTCCCTACACCTTGGCTTGGGTGTTCCAATCCCTGTTAGCCTACTCAGTCGTAAGTGAGCGTTTTTCGGGGGACACTGCGTGGAAGTCAGGATTGGTTCGTCCCCCATGAATAAGGATAAGAATAAACAAATACAGCTAAAGACACTTTGGAGAAACAGAACACTAGAGGGACTTACGAGAATGCACGAAAAATAAGAAGGGACTTATTTTGACCATGGGAAGTCTTCGTAAGTCACAGTGTCTAAAAGTAAAATCACGTCAGGAAGAAAATTATGCAGGTGACTTGCGATCTGGGCAAAATAGCCGAGAGAAGTACTATTCACTGAAGGCAGGTCGGTTCCGATGACACAAGGAACAAAGGTGAAGAACGAACAAGCCCCAGCTTTGCAGAATTCATCAAGAAACCAGTTGAGTTAAACGCCAGTTGGATTTCGCTCAGAAGCACTTCACCGAATAGTCATAATCATCAAAGGAACTCTAGAACAAAAGAATGTATGCCAGCCAGCGTTTTAGAAGTGCTTCAACAGTGGTTGAGTTTGGCAGCAAGGCTTGAATCATAAACTAAAGATAATGCACCCGATTCAGGTTAGTAGAATTGTAACTTTGAACCTCACTTTTTCTTCTTCCGACCAACACACGCTTCCAATTCTCCCGTTGTCTCCGCCATTTTCAGATCATCTAGCTAAGCTCACCCGAAAGTAAGAACTTCTGTGGGTTCTCTGCTCCCCGAATATTATCCGTTTCTACTGTTTAAACATGAGAGAGTAAAGGGAATTAATGGTTACTGGGAACCCCCCCCCCCCTCAGCACCTGATGGGGGATGTGTTCGTATACAAACAGATAGGCGGGAGAGGAGTGGAAAGTAGGAGTAGGTCAGTGTGTTTCCTGCCGCTCTTGCGTGATGGGATATGAGATGGGGACGGTCGGGTCGAGGAGCCGCCCACTGGTGGATGGAATTGTAACTAAAGTCGTAGCGATGGGATGGCGGGGAAGCGGAAGCCTGAGCACGCGTCTTGGATCTACCGCTAGTAAGACCCGGTCGAGCGTTTAATGACCTGCATGTATCTCTTTTTCAATGAATCGCCGTTCATAAAGCGGATCGACTTCTCATTCGCGTTATCGAAGGTTTAAGAGGTCATACCTTGGAATGAGCGAGCTTAGTTTATTGCCGACCGAGAGGCCAGACAGTTAGTCGGTAGGAGCGAATTCACCGTTGTCCCGCTATGTCATACAAACTACCCATTCAAGATTTCAACGCGAAGAACGAGGATGAAGATGGTGCAATACATTATTGCTGTAAGCAAATGTGCATAAGAGCGCCGGAAGTTCAGGTTGATGGACTCGCGTGTAGAAAGTGCGAATATTGGGTTGGTGTAACTGCGCATGCGTCAACCGTATAACGGTCTCTATCGCTCAATTTCAAATTTCCAACTCAAAGGGAGTCGATGAACAGCTTTTGCATCAATTCAAAGCTTACTATTATGATATCATAGGATATCATATACAAATATCGGCTATTACTGCTGCTACATCAACCCTTTCCCGACCTCAGAGAACTTCAGCTGATAGGAGTGAACTACTGCCACGCCTTTCACGCAATGTCCTCCCAAATATAACCATGAAACATTTTGATGGAAAATTGTGCGAATGGGAGACTTTCAAGCAGCTTTTCGAGTCACTCATAATAAATGAAACCTCTCTTTCCGATGCTGAACGGTTTCATTACTTAGTAAGTTACTCTCCCAAGTTATGGAAAGTATCACTTCATTGGAAAATTTAGCAATCCCTAATTTCGCACAGTATATTTTATGTGAACTAGCTCTACGTGGATTGGATCCAGTGACGCGAGAAGCTTTTGAACTACATAACATTGGTAATACTTACCCCACTTCAGCCGCTCTGAAAACGTACGTACAGAATCGCGCTCAGGTTCTCCGTATTACTGGTGATTTGCCGAAGCAATCAGAACCATCAAGGCCTGCGATACCGGCTCACAAGAGCCCTAATAGATATGCGTCAAACACCACATCAAACACGGCGTTCATGGCTCATGGTTCTACCAGCATTCTCAAGGCTTGCTACATCTGCTCAGGGGATCATTTGATTGTGAATTGTCCCAAGTTCAGGGCAGCCGCCCCTTCTGAGGGGTTGAATCTTCTCAAACATTTCTCCGGTTGTCGCAATTGCTTGCATCCGCAGCATAAGACCAAAGACTGCAAGTCTCAGCATAGCTGTCGAGAGTGCCAAGGACGACATCACACTGACCTTCATTTGCCTGTTGGAACTTCAGGCCCTGAGCTAAATGATGTCTCAGCTACCGGTTGCCTGGCATCATTCTCTGGTGCTAGCACTGTCAGCAGCACGGGTGTCCTTCTTGGCACAATGGTAGTCCGCATCAGGGATGCTGATGGGGGATCCCAAGCGTTTCGAGGAGTCCTTGACCCCGGATCACAGTTCACTTTCTTAACTGCTGAATGCACTAAAAAGCTGCGCAAATCAACGCGTCCCTTCAATGACATGATATCTGGCGTCAATAATGCCCCACTCCAGAACGTGAAGGGGAAGACATCCATCACTATTCTTCCAAACTTCAAGTATGATCTACTTGAAGCTGAAGCGGTTGTAGTTCCTTCAATTACTCCATTCCTCCCTCAGACCTCGCTTGAGTCATCTGCGTGGGATGATTATCTTTCGTATGAGCTCAGCGATCCGAACTTTACAAAATCCGGACCCATTCACTTTCTCATTGGAGCAGATATTTATCCTGACATCATCACTGGCATTCCAGTGACGATCCACGAAGAAGGTCCTCGTCTCATTCAGACAGTGTTTGGGTATACTGTAATCGGAAAGTACCATTGGGAGAACGCCACTTCAGATTGTCGAGCTCTTAGTCTCTTGAGTCTCAGCGATATCACATCACTAATTGAGAGATTTTATGAAATAGAAGAACCAGCTCTGTGTAACCTCGCTTCTCCTGAGGATGAAGATGCGAGCGCCATTTCAAGGAGACTCACCGCCGCACAGAGGAGGGAAGGTACGTGGTGTCACAACCACTACCTACTATTGTCAACTATTGCAAGATTGTTTGATCCGCTTGGCTATGTAGGTCCAGTAATTTTTCATGCCAAGTATATCATGCAAAGCACTTGGCAGCATAAATTGGGATGGGATGAGGAAGTTCCACATGACATCAGGGTGGCTTGGGCTCAATTTCTCACTGAGCTTCCCAATCTTACTGCCATCAGAATTCCCCGTGCATTTCCCAGATCTCATGCCATGGTGCAGTAATCTACCTCAGATCTGCTGAAGGACTAGTGACTCTCATCAAGTCCAAAACTAGGTTGGTTCCACTCAAAACCTTGACTATACCTCGTCTGGAGCTAAGTGGGGCACTGCTGCTTTCCCAGTTACTAAAGTCTCTTGACCACCTGGTACTCAGTCTCAACATCACCCAAGTTAACTGTTTCACAGACTCAATGATTGTTCTTGCATGGTTGAAAATCTCACCTCAACGATTGCAGACGTTTGTGGCCAACAGAGTTCAACAGATATTGACAATCACACAAATTGAGTGGTGGCACCACATTCAAGGGAGTGAAAACCCAGCCGATGTCATATCGCGGGGAATTGCCCCTGCCTCTTTGCACCAACACTCGCTATGGTGGAGCGGTCCGCCTTGGGCTAGCAAGCCCTGCTCTGAATGGCCCATATCAGCTGAAACATCAACTCTTGACGTCCCTGAGCTACGGCGCTCGGATCTCCCTCTTTCGTTACTTACCACAAGCCCGGATTTCATAGCGTTCACAGTTCGCCACTCATCATTCACCAGGCTGATACGAGTAATGGCATATGTTGAACGATTCTTCAACAATCCACACAACAAGGGACAACGCAGTACTGGCCATGTTTCACCAGTCGAGTTCAAGCAGGTCAAATACCGATCCATGAGACTTTTACAACACATTTACTTTAAAGAAGCCTTTACGTCTCAAACCTTTAACCAACTACCGTTGGAGCTCAGATGTCTCGATATTTTTATTAGCCATGAAGGAATCATTTGCGTTGGTGGGAAGCTCACTCACACACCCCCTGCCAGAGGAACAGAAGCACCCCATATTACTACCGGCAAGGCGTCACTTCACTAACCTTGTCATTGATTATTACCATCGTAGCAACCATCACATTGGCCCTGTTGCATTGTTAGCATTTCTGCGACAGGAGTACTGGATACCACGAGTGAAGAGTCTTTTGAGGTCCTTAATGCACAACTGTGTTGTGTGCACGAGGTTCTCCCAAGCAAGAACTACACCCTTCATGGGCAATCTCCCAAAATCAAGATTTGCAGGTGTTAGACCCTTTCATATTTCGGGAGTTGATTTTGCGGGCTCCTTTCTCTGCCGAGAAACTACCGGAAGGAGGTCGAGGAGCTTCAAGACGTATGTTATAGGATGGTTATCGGGTTGTCTCTCAATAATAAGGTCCTTCCTTTCCATCCAATATATTCGTTCCGTTTAATAGCCCAGGTATCCAATTGTATCAAAGAGGAGCGAAGTAGTGCCGTAACACGTACTTATGTCTATTTATATGTATGTCCTCTCGCGCACTACACTTGGAGGTAGCCATGTCCTTGTCAGTTGAAGGATTTCTGGATGCATTTGACAGATTTGTTGCTAGACGAGGATTACCTGAGCAAATGCTGTCTGATGGCGGAACCAATTTTCACGGAGCCTCCAAATACATTGAGAAAATTATGCAGTGGCACAACAACCCTGAACTTCAGGATGCTATCAACCGCCACACATCCCACCTTGGCATCAAGTGGGCATTCAACCCACCTGCCTCACCGCATTTCGGAGGAGGCTGGGAGGTCTCGGTAAGGTCAGTTAAAGGCTTGCTGCACAAGTCTTTCGGCAATCAACCGTTCACCCTCCCAGTGCTCTTCACCATCTTAACCAAGATTGAGGCAGTACTTAACTCCAGACCACTGCAGACAGCACTTGTCTGCACTTGGACTTGGAACCACTCACACCCGGCCACTTTCTCGTGGGTCAGGCTCTCAATGTGCTGCCGGAGGAGGACTTCAGTGAAGTTCCTCAGAACCGTCTCAATCGCTGGCAGCTCATCAGAGAGCGGATCCAGTATTTCTGGAATCGATGGAAGGAGGAATACGTACGGGGCCTTCAGATACGCTCAAAATGGTCCAAGAAAACTCCTAACTTGAAAGTCGGTGATCTCGTGCTGCTCAGCGATGAAGCTGTTTCCCCAGCAAGTTGGCCAATGGCCAGAATCTTGGAGGTGCACCCGGGTACTGATGGCATGGTGTGGGTGGTGACTCTGAAGACTGCAAGAGGAATCTATAAACGTCCTTCAGTAAAACTGATCCCGCTGCACCTTGATTCTCCTGGGTCTGCTCCCCAACCATCATGCGAATTGGGGGGAATATGTTTTCGATTACAAACTTACTCAATTCAGAGTTGAAATTCGCATCATGGCGCCTTCACACCCACCAACCAACTTCACCCATTTCACATACTTTTCAAACACTTCAAGCCAACACGTTCCGGATATTTACGCTATCAGATTAGCAGAATTAATTGATAGCGTTATCAGCCAGACAACTCTCACTTCTGCCAACCTAACCAGCTTCAATCGTCAGGACATCCCTCCTCAACGAGTTTGAGAGAAGGTTCCCTTTTTTTTGTCTTTGTTTTTGTCACTCCTAGCGAACGTTACCATTTTTCCTTACGAACGTTTTTTTTTCTCTCAGCAAATAATACAGTGACACAGTTACTCTCTCTGCTCATTTTCATTGCTTCCTCCTTTTTTTTTGAGTCGTGCTCGTGTGTGCGTTTTCCCTAACGCGTTGCTACTAATTGAAGAAAGTGTCACAACGGGCAACAGGGTCCTGCCGTTGGTTCCAGGTGCTGCCGCAGCATTATTGACTTAACAGACGCCAGGGGTCGCTGTGTTGAATATAACTGTTGCGTAGGAGCGATCTTTGCACTACAGAACTAGAGCTCAGTGGAAGGCAATAGCTGTTGTGTTTGTGCCAACAAGCCTGCCCTCATCACGCCAACACATTGGTATGTTTGAACCTCTCATCTCGTCAAGTCTCGTAAATGAAGATTATCAACCAACTTTAAAGCCTCTGAAGGGTATAATGTTTCAACCGTCGCAACTTGTAACTCTTTCGCGATTCATTTCTCAAATAACGTCGTTAGTTACTTTGTTGAGTGCTCACACGTCTACGCATGCAATCGACTCTGTACTTCGAGACCTCCTTACCATTGAGGTACCTCCAACAGTACCAGCCTCTGCTACACAGGACAGACTCCAAGAACCGTCGCCTATTCAACAGTCATTATAT
Organism: Pachypeltis micranthus; assembly: GCA_020466155.1. Classification (NCBI taxonomy): domain Eukaryota; kingdom Metazoa; phylum Arthropoda; class Insecta; order Hemiptera; family Miridae; genus Pachypeltis; species Pachypeltis micranthus. The sequence goes on along the minus strand of CM035768.1, from coordinate 83,330,029 downwards.
GAAGCATATACTACTGTTGATCGATATAACAATACAACTTTGTAAATGCTTATATATTGTCTGTACGACCGTAATAAAATAATTTCGAACTATATCGATATTTGTCAATCTGTATAAATCACCTCCCTTAGCATTTAATGACTAGTACGAAGTAAACCATGGATCTGAAAAGGCAATTGGTAGACGAAATTCATAAACCTGCAAGGTGGTTTTTTCTACGTCTCGCGTAATTGTGAAACGTGTACTGGATGATATATGGCAAGCGGATTTAGTTGATTTGACAATGTTTCCCGATCGAGGATATAAATATTTATTAACTGTAATCGATGTCGGTAGTAAAAGGGCATGGATAGAACCTCTCAAGCAAAAAAACACGCATTGAAGTAGCTAAAGCATTGGAGAAAATATTTGAGTCAAGCCGTCTTTCTCCACGTATACTCCAACATGATAAAGGTGGCGAGTTTTTCAACTGTAGCGTTAAAAAAATATTACAAACATACAACGTATCGTTGTATAGTTCACATAGCGATTTGAAGGCCTCTGTAGTTGAACGATTCAATAGAAGTATAAAAAGGTGGATGTGGATCGAATTCAGCTATCAAGGTAATAGAAAATGGGTTAATTTGTTACCCGATCTAATTCATCGCTATAACAACAGAGTTCATCGAAGCAGAGGAATGAAGCCGGGGGAAGTAACGAAGAAACACGAGCAATTTATTCTTCAAAAGCTAACCAGGTTGAGGCCAATCGTTGAAAAAGCCTCTAAGTTCAAAATTGGGGATAGAGTTCGTATTGTTAAACATCGTCATCGATTAACGAAAAGTTATTTACCCGCGTGGACCAATGAACAATTTATTGTCACTAGGGTTCGTCTAGATGATGGGCTTCCAACGTATAACTTACAGGACATCGCTGGAAAAGACATCGAAGGAAGGTTTTATGAGCAGGAAATGATGCCATTTATTCGTTAATATTTAAATCTGTACAAAAGTCTTTAACAGCTACATCTCCATATGGGAGAGTATCTATGTAATTCGATAAAATTATTCTCTTATCGTCATATGTACATAGAGCTTTTTTTCTTTATCTAAAAGTAAATACATTGTGATATTTCGGATTTATACTTGAGAACTCGGCATACGATTCTTCGTGAGTTTCAAGCGTATTGAATAAATCCTTAAAAGAGATTTTGTGTTTTATGAACGATTTTTTCACACCCTTAACTTTTGTTATCTCTTTATCACTAAACGTAATAGAATACATTTTTGGTTGCAATCCAACAAATGCTTTAATAGGTATTGAACATGTTTCATCCTTCAACTTGCTAACAATTTTTTTGTTTTTTAAAGAGAAACACTTGTGATTAGTTGGATAATCGCTAAAATAAAAAATATCGGACATTGTCGATAGATCGGTATATAAATCCTCACAGTGTATCAAATATATAAATGAATCTGTATCCATATAACACAATGATAAATCGTTTTTATATTTGGCCACAAATCTATCATAATGAATATGGTACATTAACACTTTTGACAGTTATAAAATGGAAAAACCAACGTAAATGGGTAGATCAAATGTAATGACATTCTTAGCCATTTTGACTGCTATCAATTTGTCATCGTATACATATCAATCATTGAAATTAGGTTGTCTAACGAGCTTTAAAAATTGTTTTTCGGTGGAAACCATTCTAAAGTCGATTCTATTTCTGACATTCACCATGCTCCGTCCAAAAACGCTACTGTTCCCTAACTTGTAGTATGATTTTTCGAATTCTGATGTAGCTTTTGTTCGTAAATTCGTGTTGAAGTTAATGTAGTCCGCCAACCACTTCTTTTGTTTAAATTTTAATACTCTATGGATCTTATCTAACTTTAGTACGAATTTTAAAGCTTGTTGTAAATTGACAAAATGTGTAATGTAACATAACGCTTAATGCATTGTGTTATACCTCCTCGTATTCCTGATTCAACGAATTGAAGCATATCGATATCCGTTAAAATCTGTAATTCTATTCCGGTCATTTTTAACATTGCCGACCAGAAGAAACTGGGGGAGGTATAGCTCCATGCAGGGTCTAAACCGTATTGTTGTATACTGATCTGTCTGTACTGCTCGAAAACCTCGCACAGCAATATTGTATCCGTCTTAAGATACAGTTCTGTGTATTCCATCATATTGTGAATACTGAACGCTTTCCATGCCTGTTGTGCCCGGTCATATTCATCATCAGAAATCTGTTCATCGGTTAAATCGTTAAAAAAGCACTTACGAGCAGGTAATTGCATCTCCTTCAATACATCAAATGTAGTTATGTATGAGTAGGGATATATACCCTTAGTAAGGAGTAAGGCTCGTGTATTATCATCTGGGAAGACTTTAGTAATTTCAGGAAACTCATTCAGAGTGTTTACTAAAGAACTTAAACTCGTTGAAAGAAATCTGTATGAGTCTAGAAATCGTATCAAAAGCTTACTACCGTCAAACGTTTTAGAAAAACTGACGTATTTTCCACTGGTCTCTGGGACAACGTTAATTTTACCTTTGTCCAACCCTAGTTTCCTGATAATAAAATGACCGTCATACCCCGAAAGAATATGAAAAAATACGGGTATAAAGTTAGGTCGTTTGAGTTGTAAATTACAACTTTGGCAAAGGGTGAAGCGATAAGCCCCGGTTATGTGATCGTGATCAGCTACCTTAACGTGAGAAGTTGAATTGAAGGGACGCTTGCAAAACTGACAAATCGTCCATGAATCGTGTTTCTCTCGTTCTTCATCGTTCATTACAATAGGAGTGATGCGTGTATACAAATTTTCTATTTCGAGACTGAGTTCTCGTAGCTTGATAATGTATTCATCGAGACACTGTGTGGACTTCACGTACAAACCTTCCTCACAAGCGTTCAGATTTTCCCCATGTCTATTAATAGGTCTTCGTAAACATTCCATATCCGAGTAAATAACAATTGGTACTGTAACTGTATGTTGGGATTTGTCAAATTGAACTATTGGAGATTTTGGAAACAAGTGGCGGATAGGTTTAAAATTTCGACACATAAGACTGTGCTCATTCAATCTATCTACGCTAGTTTTTCCATCTGCTGAAATGTAAGATCGTTTATTGAAATGTAAGATCGTTTATACGTTTTAAAAAATTTTCTACAAATGTCTACTTTACTGTGAAGAGATGGTAAATGACTAACGACAAGCCTACTCAAATCCTTGATTAAACAGTTATGAGTATTATCAATTTATCGCATAAATATAATAAATCAACATGATGCTTACTACAATCATTCTGTGAAATTCTCAGTGGCTAAACCATCTGACATTCGTTTAATCCGTATACATCCGTGGTATTTTCAAATTTCCCAATTTCATCGAGCAATAATACTGACGAAAAATCCAGATCATGCTCTATATTGGTATACCGGAACACTTTTTCAAAATGTGATAATGAGTTTTGAGTAAACACGATGTCAATGAAATCGGTCTGTACGAGGTTGACTCTTTGGGTGGTTTACCCGGCTTCCTGATAGGAACAGTAGGGGAGAAATGGAGGAGCGAAACCGGAAGTGAGAGTTCTGGCCCAATTTGGAGTGGAGGAAGAAAACCACGCCTCGTACTATAGTACGAGGTTTTGGCCACACCCCCCCACCAATTACGTTGTAGTACGTTATTTTTTATCCCCTCCATCTCGCCCCTTTACTCCCTCCGCCACAATTTTCAACCAATCGTACTGTAGTACGACCTTTTTTACCCTCACCTCCAGTCCGAATTTCTGGAAGTTGACCACCTCTCTTTCGGTTTGCCTTTCCCACGAACCAGTCACGTTATAGTACGACCTTTTTAACCCCCCCCCCCCTCCTTACAGTCTCTTCCTACTAACGAATTTACTATAGTAGGGGTACTCCCCCTCCCCACCCCGCAACAGAAAAATTCGAGTGTTTGGATGACATCACTTTGCATCAATTACCTTATAACACGTCATTTTTTCACCCCCCCCCCACACATCCAGTCTTCTCCCACGAGCCTTCTGTACTATAGTAGGAGTACCCCCACCCCTCCTATCAAAATTCCAGAGCGTTTGGATGACGTCACTATTTCAAAAAAAGTTCATTCCCTGGGATCGAACGCAGCACCTCACATTCTATAGTTGAGCTCTCTACCAACTGAGCTAGAGAATGAATGTTAATGAATAACGTAAACTTGTGGTATAAGAGGGACAGACGTGACATCCTCCTTGTGGGACGCTAGAGTGCTCACATGATCGTTCAAGGGACTCATCAGCATGATGTAATAGCAGCTACCTCTGGCTACTGCGTAGTATTCTCGGAAATGTTTAATAGCTACGAGGTTTCAAAATATGATACAATAGCATGACGTGTTCGCGTGATCAAGGCCCCAACTCTATATAAGCTGAGCGGATTCATTCTCGGTTTTAGTTCTCGTTTGAATATTACGCGAAATTAACCTTCAACATGAGTGAATTCAGTGCAATTAACGGAAACTTGGTGACCGTGTTGCTCGATAAGATTGTAGAAACGCTCGCAATCGGTGAAACTTGCGACGTAATATCGGCGTTGTCGAAATCCCAAAGTGTTGTGCTTGGCAGATTGAATCATCATCTTGGCCGACTCGGGGGCCTAAAGTGGTACATTGCGGTGTTGGTGAAATTTAGTAAGACTGTAAACAACGAAGAAATATTCTCTACTCCCACATTTCACGGAAAAATACGATCTTTGCTACACGGTGATAATGTCGAGGAGCAGAATAATGAAGCCACCAATAAAATATTGGAGAGTATGGCTAAATTTATTCAAGATGGAAGCGGTTGGAAGTTGGAATGTATCGAACGTATAGACTTGTATATGGCGAAGTATCAACCATTATACGCTTCATCGTTCATCTCCACTCCGAAAGAAATATCCAACCCCAAATTGGGAATTATCAACGTGAAAAACAACGATGAAAAGTGCTTCCTATGGTTTGTATTGTTGGCTCTGAACCCGGATAAACATCACGAACGGCTAACATTTCTCAAACGCTACGAAGCATCCGTTAACATGAGTGGGATCGAATACCTAGTGAAAATTTCAGATTTGGATAAATTTGAGCTGAATAATGTAAAGTTGTCGGTGAATATTTTTGGATATGAGAAAGAAGTGATTCCGATTAGAATAATCAAATGTAGAAACCGTCGACACATTAACCTCCTACTACTATCGCATCCAGAGGGGAACTATTGTGTAATTTCAAATATGTCGAGATTGCTTTCTCGTTTGACTAAGCGAAACGGTGAGCAATTTTACTGCAACTATTGTCTTCATCGATTTACTCGTCAGAATTTACTGGATAGCCACGATTGCAATCCACCCCAAGTCATCTGTCTTCGTTACATCGTTACATCAAGCAAAACATCTTGCTATATGCCAACACCCAAAAAATTTGTCAACAGCTTTAAAGGCCTAATAAATACAAAAAACCCCAATGATGTAAAACGTTTCTTGTGGTCAACCTTGTATACATTCCATACAAGTCACAAGGTGGAGAACCTCAAACAGTACGAGCATACCATCAATATGGAGAGGATCGAATATCCAGTCGAAATCGAAGACGTGAACAAATTTGAAAAGAAGACTCATTGGATTGTCGGTCAACATTTTCGGTAACGAAAATGAAGAGGTGTACCCAATCAGGATAACGAAGAAGAAGTGACGAGAAACACACGTTAACCTTCTCCTATTAACGGATGCACGAGGCAAGAACCATTATTGTTTAATCTCTGATCTCTCTCGATTCCTTGCACATCTCAACAAACATCGTGAAGCAGCGCACTACTGCAATTACTGTCTCCATCGCTTCTCTCGTCATGAGTTACTGGTGGAACATGAACCCTTGTGCTCTCCTCACGGTGCACAGAAAACCAGATTACCGACAGAGGAAGAAAAGTGGCTTTATTTTAAAAACTATACCTACTGCCACAAAGTGCCGTTCACCATATACTGTGACTTTGAATCGTTCACCGTACCTATACACACTAATGCCAACAACCCATAACGCTCATGACCAACAATGTGGCCAAGCACATTCCGTGTGGATTTTGTTTCGTCATAATTGATAGCGAGGGCAAGGCAATAAAACCACCAGTTGTGTACAGCGGACCCAACGTGGTGGATGAATTTTTAAATAGCCTTATGAATGAGGCGAAAGATCTAATGCCAATTATTGAAAAGAATATTCCCATCAACATGACGGAGCAAGATACGCGAGTGTTTGAGGAAGCAGTGATGTGTCATCTTTGTAAAAAAACTCTTGGTGAAGATAGAGTTGCAAACTACCACCATTTAAACGGTAAATTCTTGGAAGCAGCGCATAACGCGTGTTATCTAAATTACCAAGTCTCTTCGCATATTCCGGTATTCCTTCACAATTTACGAGGATACGACTGCCATCATTCGGCAAGTTTAAAAAGGAAAAATTATCCTGCATCGCAACCACTAGTGAACGCTACATTTCAAACACACTACAATCGTGACACTAGAATCGTTGAGATTTTTGGATTCGTTACAATTTCTCAATACATCGTTGGACTCGTTGGTGAAGAATTTGGCGCAAGAAGGTCCCGATAACTTTAGAATTTTACGTCAGTGTATGGGTGATGAACACATTGATCAGTTATTACGTAAAGGTGTCTATCCCTACTCGTACATGACGGATGCGTCTAAATTCGACGAAACACAACTACCAACACGCGAACACTTTTTCAACGATTTGACGCAGACACACATTAGTGAAGAATACTACAGCCACGCTCAACGGGTATGGAAAACGTTCAACATGACTACCATGAGAGATTACCACGACCTGTATTTAAAAATGGATGTCATTCTCTTAGCGGATGTTTTCGAAAATTTCCGGACGACTAGTCTTACGTACTACGAAATTGATCCGTGCAACATGTACTCTGCACCGGGATTGGCGTGGAATTCTATGATGAAGATGACCGATGTACGGCTTCAACTGCTTACAGACATTGATCAACATCTTTTCATAGAGTCTGAGATTCGTGGTGGTGCTGCGATGATTCCCCACCGCTTCTCCAAAGCCAACAATCCCCTCCTACTAGAGTTTAACGAGAATAATCCAACCAATTATTAGATGTATTTGGATTGTACCAATCTCTACGGCACTGCTATGACGTCACAACTTCCACACTCCGAGTGTTGGTTCGCTAATTCGCAGAGTTAGCGTGGAAAATAAATTACTAACTCCGAATGGTATGAAATTAACAATGAAAAAAGTATAATTGAAAACTATAGTATAAAGTACGGAAATTAAGATGCGTGTTCTGAGCACCAAATTAATCGAATTTAAATTGAAATTAATAAATGAAATAGTCCGCGTTATGGTAAAAAAAAGAAAGGAAACAAACGATAGTTCTTCTGGGAAACAAAGAAACGAAAACAGAATTTCTGACCGATGTTGATGGGTGACGATGCGATGCGTAGAGTAGACTGGTCGTCGTTGAATGGATCGTCCTGGTGGTGGTAATGGTAGAGCAGCTCTGAATTTGTAACCAGTAACCTAACTTTATGGGATACTGATGACCCAAAATTGGTAATTGTTATGGTGCGCACGTGAGGATACAGCTTACCCGACGGCTGAGGCGAACATGAAGCAAGTGGCGTTAGGCGGCGAGTTTAGACTTGGGGAGGTGGACGGCGATACAACCTGCTTCTTTTGGCGATGCACAAACAAGTACAACGTTCGAACATTTCACCTCACTTTTTCCTAATAACATCCTTAATGTGTAAACACCGAGTTCAAGTGGATGGATAGAAGTGAAATTGAAGAGCTGGATTTTTTACAAGTGTGCAGACAATAGTGAGACTTTTATATCTTGGAGGTAGATTTGGAGTATCCGACTGAACTTCATGATCTTCATTCGGATTACCCACTGGCACCTGTGAGACAAGTAGTCACAAAGGATATGCTTTCCCCATACCGCTTGGATCTGATGGAGGAATTAAATTACACCCCAGCTAAGGAAGTTACTCACCACGCTCTACAACAAGGAGAAATACGTACTCCACTAAAGAAATTTAAAATTGTACGTTGAACTAGGGCTAGTCCTAAAGAAGATTCATCGCGTGCTATCCTTTAAACAAACTACATAGCTCGCTCCCTTCATCAACTTCAATACTGAAAAGAGAAAATCAGTACATTAAATCATCATCAGTATATCAAAATTAAAAATCAGCTTCGACACGAGGGATACAAAAACTGTTTGGTCGCGCACAGCCTGAAATTAACGCAGTCACTAACCATAAGGAGTGAACGTCATCAGTTGTTCACTCAGGAAATTTCAAAGCTCTCGCTATCTCCATTTGATGATAAGAGATACATTTTGAATAATGGGATAGAAACGTTAGCTTATGGACATCACAGAATTCGTAAACGGTTGCGAGAGGAAGAAAAAGATAATGAAGTTACCAACAGACTAAAGACCACCACTAATAGGAGCATTGTACTGGGATAATCAATTATTGAATGATTACTTTTATATTAATACTTGATTTTATTAGTAGATGGCTTTGAAGGGTCACATTTTTCTATTGCGTAATCGTGAGAAAAAAAAAGTTTTATCATGTAATACTTATCAATCGAATCACTACTCTTCTCACAGCGAAAAGAAGAGAGATTCAATAGAACGTTAAAGACGTTAATATACAGAAAGTTTACAGAATTAGGCAAGTATCATTGGGTAAAGATACTACCTGCCCTCGTGGAAGAGTACAATAAAAGAAAGCATAGGACGATTGGTATGAAACCGATTGAGGTTAATGAGAAGAACGAGGATCGAGTGAGAGAAAACATTGACAAGAATAGACTAAAGTATTCCAAAGCCGATAAGGTAGCCAACTTTCAAGTTGGAGATAAGGTTAGCATAAACAAGTACAGGGGTGAGCCATAACCAATGGTGCAGTTTCGAAGGGGTGCTGCATGCCTTGTAGTGGGGTTAACGACCTGGGAGGGGTCTCATTGTGCCCGGGCAGTGGTCCCGTTTTCAGTCGTTACAATGGTTTGGAGCGGAGAGCAACGAGGTTTCGTCATTCGCACGTTTTTTGGAAGTGGCCGTTCGTTCATCGCCACCCAGCGGGCCTTCCGACTGCGTTACAACATCCCACGTCGTGATCCCGTCCCTCACCGCAATGTAAGGCGTAGAGGTGCGGGAAGACCAAGAAACGCAAGAACACCTAAAAATTTGGCTCGAGTGAGAGCAGCAGTGGAACAGTCGCCTCGGCGCTCTGTTCGGAGGCACGCAGTAGCTCTGAACATCTCTAACACCTCACTAAGGAGGATTTTGCACATGGACTTGTCATTCCATCCGTACAAGATTATGATTGTTCAGGATTTGTCACCTCCAGACTACCACAACCGCTTGAATCGATGCCAAGAGATGATAAACCGCATCCCACCAACGTCCACTTTTTTCAGTTCGGACGAAGCCCACTTCCATCTCTCTGGAGCGGTTAATAAACAAAATTTCCGCTATTGGTGTGACCGCAACCCAAGACAAATTCACGAGAGACCTCTTCACTCCCCGAAAGTCACGGTCTGGTGTGCCATTTCAAAATTTGGGGTGATTGGGCCTTATTTTTTCGAGGAGGATGGAAGGACTGTTACCGTCAATGCTCAGCGTTATCTTTTCATGCTGGAAAGATTTTTTGAACCCGAATTGAACCAGTTAGCTGAAGAAGAGGATCTGGGGGATATTTGGTTTCAGCAAGATGGGGCTACGGCCCACACAGCGCAAATCTCAATGGTGAAACTGCGGCAGATGTTCCCCGCACGCCACGTCTCTCTCAGGGGTGACTTGGGGTGGCCGGCAAGATCGCCAGATTTGAGTGCGTGTGCGTTTTTCCTGTGGGGCTACTTGAAGGAAAAGGTGTTCAAACATCAACCTCACACTCTGGAAGACCTCAAGATTCAAATCAGGGAAGAAATCGCCGCGATTCCCATCGAAATGTGCCAGAGGGCGGCTGAAATTTTCAGGAATCGCCTACATCAGTGCGTCGCTGCTGAGGGCGCCCACCTTCGTGATGTAATTTTCAGGACTTGATCTACCGAAATGGGGTGATGTATGGCGTTCAATAAAACAAACCGTAATCTTCTAAGTTGCACCGTTTTTTTTAAATCGCCCTTTGAAACTGCACCATTTGTTATGGCTCACCCTGTATAAACAGGTATTGGATAAAGGTTATCTACCAAATTGGACGAATGGAATTTTCACGATTCATTCTGTAGAGGCTACTATACCGGTGACTTACACACTTACCGACTATCGCAACAATGTGTTAGAAGGTAAATTCTACGGGAAAGAATTGAAGAGCGCGAAATACGGTGACGTGTACCTCGTAGAAAAGGTAGTGAAAAAGAGTGGGGATAGAGTATTAGTCAAGTGGTTGGGCATTGATGGTACGCACAACTCTTGGACAAATAAGAACGAACTCGTTTAATCGAGTTAATATACGATGAGTCATCACGAGAAACGGTGCCGACCCAAGCTCCCATTCGTCAATTTTGACGAATACTGCGAGAGTAATACTGTAAAGGAGAGAAAGCACAGTCCTCTACTACCAAATCATGTTCGATGTCTTATGTGCGGTCCTTCCAATTCGGGGAAAACGAACGTAATGCTAAATCTTTGGAGTGAAATTTGAAAACGTTTACGTGTTCTCCAAATCTCTACATCAACCCAAGTACAAATTGTTGGAAAAAGTGTTGTCCAGTGTACCTAATATCGGTTATTTTCCATTTACCGACAACGATCAAGTGGCTCAACCACAAGATGTCGAACCAAATTCCATCATGATATTATATACGCACAATATAAGACCATATAAGAAACTACTTTACCATGGGAAGACATAATGGTGCCGATACATTCTGCCTATGTCAAACGTACAGCAGAGTACCGAAGCAGCTAGTGCGTGACAACGCCAATCTTCTTATCGTATTTAAACAAGATGAAATGAACTTGAGACACATTTACAACGACCACGTCTACACTGACATGTCATTTGACCAATTTAAAAATCTATGTGCGCGTGTATGGAAGAATAACAAGAGTTTCGTCGTTATAGACAAGGAGAGAGAGCTCTATGATGGAAGATATCGAGAAAATTTCGACTTATTTATTAAAGTGTAGAAAAGTAACGTTTTCGGACCCGATGGTTATATGTACATATCCTGTTCCTCAAGAAGACCGAACTTCATGCTGGGAAGAAATGGCTAGAGACCGAGAAAGGTTCAAACGACGTATTACGCAATTGGAAGCAATATAACATCAGTTTTGAACGTAAACAAAAAACCCTGCAAATTATTACACAACGGTTTATTATTCGGATAATCAGCTTGACCTAGCATTAATGCTCCGAGACCCATCCCGTTCGATTCAGCATCGAAAAATATCAAAATGAAACCCAAAAAAAGGTCGAAAAGAACTGAATCGTAATATTAAAATAAACAAAAAAAACCGAAAGTATCTAGAAAAAACTGAATTTTAATATGAAAACATGCACGCTAAATATTAATATCAAAATGTAACCAAAAATCTATGAAAAACCCAAAATGAGAATGAACGAAAGAATCTAAAAAATTGAATCGTATTAAAACCAAAAAAAATGAAACGAACGAACTATTAAATAAATAAACCAAAAATAAACGAATAATGAAATGCGCGAATGGTGCGTTGCCCCTCGCCTCTCAGAGGGGGCGGCGTAGCCAGTCGAAGCGAGCGATTTCAATGAGACCGAAACGTTGAGTCCGTTTCGTTAATTTTTTTAACCGTTTTTTGCCCATAACAATCATGGGCTTCGTCCGATCGGATTGCCAAGTTGGCGGGCACAACTAGATACCAAATTGGATTTTTGTGCGAAAGGACGAATTTTTTGGACCACGTTACAGGCACAAAACGGCCCAGACGGCGGACGGGGGACGGTGGCTGGGGGCCGGGGGACGGCGGACGGCGGACGGACATTGCAAATTTGGAATCTCCATGTCTTGAAACGTAAAGTATCAAATTTTGAGGAGGGGTTGTAAAAAATTTTTCGTGACCGAAAACATAGGGTTATTATTCAGAATGAATAATAAACCAAAACGCGAACCTGAAAGCGAACCCGAACGCGAACCTGAACGCGAACGCGAACCCGAACGCGAACGCAAACGTGAATGTAGTAGTTGAGGGCTAGACATATTGGAGAAAGTAACTCATTTCACGCATTCCTCATCATGGCTTATGTCGATCACGATCTCACTCTCAAAATTGACCTGTTACAAGACAGTGTCAGGAAAAAGTACCGCAGTCTGAAAAACCAAAAGCAGCAGTATGAACAATCATTGGTGGAACAGTATAAGCCATTAACACGACCGCTTCAAGAACTTAAAGACAAGGTGGAGACTGTATTGATCAAGAAAGAGCCGAAACAGGAAGTTGAAATTAAACCTGAAACCTTCTTCGATTCAACCATGATTTCCGAGGGAAATACATTATTGGACCAATTGGGGGAACTCGAGCAACAACAACAGCGCTACGATGAAACATTTCGAACATTTTTTAACGCAGAACCCGAAATAAAACCTCCGACGCCGGTTGAGATGATTGGTGACCAAATAGCTCCTTAGTTGAACTACATTGTGAAACATGAAAAAACCTAGCTGAACCAAACCTGATAGCTCATATGGAATACACTACGATGGTTCCGACTGGAAGATGGGTTCATACCCGGTTCACTTTGACAATAATAACCTCATAATTGACAGTGTTACGTACGCTGGAACTCCAGGTTTGTTTGAGTTGGTCTTCAAGAAACAACCCGACGATATTTATTCTGCCGAAGATTTACAAACATACAGAACCATGTTGGAACAAACCAAAGTGCATCAGAGTGAAGACGGGCGTACTAAATCAAATAAAGGATGCAAGTATACGAAAATCATATCTGCCCTGTTTCCGCCAAACAAGAAGCAAAAGAAAAAATTGGACGAAGGTGTACCAATGTCGAGGCAAAATGGGAAAACTGAAAAGAGTGAGTCAACTACTTCGAAAAATGTTGACGAACCAGGATCAATGGATTCCACATTTATACCTAAAGATTTACCAATGTCAATCAGTTCATCTTACCCAACGAAAGATTTACCAATGACGTTGAGCTCTGACGCCTTTTCAATTGTCAAGGGAATACAAAGGAAACTTTTCAATCCTAATATTTCGGATTTTGAAGAGGATGATGACGAAGATGAGCAATATGAATACGGAAAAAATACAAGTTCGGTAAAGGTATATCTATGAAAGTTGGAACGTCACAAATCGACTACCGACATTGGGACGATCCCAACGAACTTTGTGACCGTTTGAGACTTTTAGTAGCCTCCAAGCACGCTGGTAATACCGGACATAACAACGAGATTCTATCCATATTGGAGGAGCTTTACGAAGCTGGGATTATAAAAGACTTTAGCCGCGTCGTATTTTAATTAGTGTAGAAATGTCTTTAGACAAGTTTGGTCGACGACGCTAGTATGTTGATTAAAAATGTACAATTGGATACTATTCTGATTATTGAGTCAAAAGGACAGCGTGTAACGTTCAATATGGATCAGTGGACTGAATTTCAAAAAAACTTGGAAACCATAGATCGAGAGTTTATGAAACGATTTCGTTACACTTATACTAAAGTTACTGCGAATGAATAATATTCCAAATAATGTACGACAAATAAATGAATAATTTTGACGATTAAATTGTTTGCTTAATTACTTACCTTGATTATTTTAAGATCGTAAGTAGTTCCAATACGTTGTCCACGCAAGAGTTCCAAGTTGTCTGGAATAGGTTGGCTCGGGTCGAATATTTTAACGTAGAGTTTCGGTAGGAACACGTCAAATAGTTCGCCTTCCTACGTTTGAAACTTTTATTGTTAAAATCATCAAGATTTTTCATTTTTGTTGTAAACCAAACCTCCAAATTAGTTGTAGGGAATATTTATATGAATACAAAAGAGGATTTTGTTGATTTTTCACATATGTTGATAGAGGTTCTCGACCATGTGTTAGCCGATTATGGGGGATATAAATTAGTACTGATCGGAGACTGGAACGCTAGGATTGGGTGCCTTAATCAAGGAGATGAAGTTATGTTTCGGGGTTCGGCGTTATCCCATGTTAGGGTGTCACAAGGTAGATGTGTGGATAGTACTGGTCGGAAAATGGTAGACTTATTGGAGTCATATGGGCTCACTATTGTCAATGGTAGGAGTAGAGGAGACCTAAAGGGAGGTTATACGTTCTTTGGTGCTTTGTGGCAGAGCACCCTTGATCATTGTTGGGTAAATAATGCAGCACTGGATTGTGTCAGTGATTTCGGATTCCTGAAAGGCTGGGCGTAGTTTCAGACCACTCCGAATGTACCTTGTCATTGACGATTGGGAACTCAAATTTAGGCACGCAGAATAAGGGTAGGAGCAGTGTAGAAATTGTTAAGTGGATTCCAAGTAAATTAGCTGAATTCAGGGAAAGAGCAGGGGAAGTGTTGGGAAATCTCGTACTTCAGGGGGATGGTAATCATGATTTTGAGTCTTTCAGAGAAAGGCTATTTTCGGTTATAGATAGCTTAGGTATGCATAAAGTGGTAACGTTTGGAAATCAGACCAAGCATAAACATAAACCTTGGTTCAACCAAAATTGTAAAACATCGTTGAAGCTTGTCAAATCCACCTACAAAATTTGGAAAAAGGGAACGGGTCCTATTACGGATTATTTAGTTGCAAAAAAAAAAGATATGAGGCGTTGTTAAAATATGAAAGAAAAGTGTTCTATGATATTCTGAGAGAGGGGTTGTGTAATGTGACCAACTCCCCTGAATTTTGGAAGACAGTCAGGATATTGAGAAATAGAGAATACAAGACTTCTGACATTTCGTTAGAACAATGGAAATCTTATCTGGTGAAAATGGTTACGCCATCGCCAACATCTAGCTGTATGGGTATCGATGACGAAGTAGTGTTTACGAGCTTGAATGTGCCTTTCACGATAGACGAGGTCAAATCAGTATTGCTAAATCTGAAAAATAAAAAAGCTGCGGGGTGGGATAGTATACCAAATGAGATGCCGAAGAATTGGCCAGACAGTGGTATCAAGGTTCTAACCAATATCTTTAATTCGATTCTAGAGCAAGGCCAAATACCAGATGGTTGGGGTAATATTGTTCTCCGAATGATCCCTAAAACTGCAGACTGGAACGACATTGACAAACAGAGGCCGATTGCCCTTATTAATACAGTTGTAAAAAGTCTTACTCAATGTGTGAGTGATAGGTTGATAGTTTGGGCTGAAACAACAAAAGTTATCCCTGAATGTCAGACGGGATTCCGAAGGGGTCGGGGTTGTAAGGATAACATTTTTGTTATGAATGCACTAATCGCACTGAGATTGCAACAGAATAAAGGGAGGATGTTTTGCGGATTTGTGGATTATAAGAATGCGTTTGGTTCCCTCCCTCATGGATTATTGTGGGGTAAAGTAGCTGAGTTGGGGATTAGAGGACGGCTTCTAAATGTTTTGAGAGATCTGTACAGCAAAGCGAAGGTGGATATAAAAGTGAAAAATGAACTCACCAATTTTCATGGTATAACGGAAGGTGTCTTGCAAGGTGATTCCGTTAGCCCGCTCCTGTTCTCCTTGTATTTAAGCAGCTTGGAAAATTATATAAGGGAAAGGGATCTGGGAGGTGTAAACGTGAACGGACGAAATGATCTTCTGTTGCTTATGTTCGCGGATGATATAGTTATTTTTGGAGATAGTAAAGGGGATATCGAAAAGAAAATGCAGGCTTTAGATGAATTTTCAAGGTCATTGGGTCTAGTTATAAATCCGGCCAAGACAAAAGCTCTATGTTTCCAAAAAGGTAAAAGTAAGAAGCGGGAAAATTTCGTTCATTTATCAAGCGGGCAAATTGGTTTTGTCTAGGAATACACTTACCTGGAAGTAAATTTTCCCTGTTCAGGAGTGTATTGCAAAGCCAAAGATCAGTTTAAGGCTAAAAGCTTACGAGCCTGGGGCAGTGTCCGGGAAATTTTGGTGAAGGGAAAATGTGTAAGTTGGGAGGCTACTTGCCGACTTATTGATTCGATGGTTAGCTCGGTGTTGTTTTATGGCTCAGAGATATGGGGTCTGCGGTACCTTGAAGACATAGAAATGGTACAGTCAAAAATAATTGAAAGTCTCTTAACATTGCCTTTCAGTACGCCTCGTTACATGCTCCGAGCAGAGACAGGTAGGGCCAAAGTGGGAGTCATGATTCTAGATAGGGCCTTGGGTTGGTGGGAAGCTGTCCTGCAAATGCCAAAAAATAGATACCCGCGGATTTGATACGAGCAGCTCCTAACCACTATTGAGAGAGGGGTAGATATGGAAAAATACAACTGGGCATCGCAACTTAAGACTATCCTGTGGGAGTTGGGCTATAGAGATCATTGGAAGAAGCAAAATGCTGATGAGGTGAACAAATTCAAGCAGTGTGTACTAAATAGCTTTACGACGAAATGTGCTTACGATGACTATGAGCGAGTAATATGTTCAACCTATACCACTGTCTACCAAGAGTATATTCAGAGCTACTCTTCCCTGGAGGGCTACCTCACGTGGGTTATTCCATTTGATATCAAAAGAGTAATAGCTCAGTTAAGGTTGAGGAATGGTAAGCTGCTCCGCATCATTTATAAAGGCTCCTTGTACTCCATCGACCATAGTAAAATATGTTTTTTTGTGTAATGATAAGAAGCCTGAAACCATAGAGCATATATACTGTAGCTGCCCTCAGCTGGCTAATACAAGAGCGAAACATTTTGCCTCGTCTAGGGTCACTATGGACTTTGTAAACAATTTGTTATTCGGGGCGGTCTGTAAAGAAAGTGTTTACATGCTATTTAATTTTACTATGTGCTATATGAAGTATAGAACGTTTGTCGAGGAGCTTGTAAATGAGGCTGGTCTGTCCGACTAATGTGATTATTGAATCCCCATTTTGACTTGTAATGAGTATTATGTCTAACATCTGTTTACCATTATGTTATTCACCAAATAGAAATGAAATTATGTTCATTTATTAGTTTATTTGTTATGAAGATGTTGCTTTGATATTTTTGTGAATTGTGTATATTGGGTCAGCAAACCACTTTGTTGTAATAGGCCATAGTTGCCTCGAATCAGCAAATAAAATACTTCCTTCCTTCCTTCCTTCCTTCCTTCCTTCCTAGTTCGCCTTCCTCAACCGGTTCTTGTAGCGTCGCAACGAGATTTCCGTACTGAGTATGAACAATTGCTCCAACTTTAACGTTTTATTGTATTTGCAAGAAGCAGAGTTGAATCTATCGACGAATGTTGCCATTGTATGACTGTGCTCCTATGCTGGTGTATGCTGCTTATATCGTGGTCCTCGCGCATGCGTACTTATATTATTGACTACGTGACAAAACTTTTAGAAGCTGCGCAATAGACGAGTCGAAACACGTTTGGAGATAATTTGTGCGTCAATATTAAATTCCGAGAATAGAACGCTTGGAACAATCACGTGAACACGTCATGCTATTGCATCATATTTTGAATCCTCGCAGCTATTTAACATTTCCGACAATACTACGCAGTAGCATGGGGCAGCTGCTATTACATCATGCTGATGAGTCTTGCCCTTGAACGATCATGAGACCACTCTAACGTCCCACAAGGAGGATGTCACGTCTGTCCCTCTTTAAAAATATCTGGTGCGTAGCAACACACAACTTTCCGCCACCCCTTTAAGTTAGAACACCAGCTACATAGGCGGGCGCTATATCTTCGTTCAACGCATTTCTACAGAAACTTTTATAGAAAACAAAATGTAGGGACTAGTTAGCTGAGAGTACTCCGGAAGTTTGATCGAAATCGTTAGAGCCGTTTTTGAGAAAATTGGAATACCGATAAATTAATATTCGACAAATCTCCTTTTCTGAGTT
The DNA here is from genome assembly GCA_020466155.1 of Pachypeltis micranthus. Classification (NCBI taxonomy): domain Eukaryota; kingdom Metazoa; phylum Arthropoda; class Insecta; order Hemiptera; family Miridae; genus Pachypeltis; species Pachypeltis micranthus. The sequence continues at coordinate 83,311,965 of CM035768.1, read as the reverse complement.
AACTTGGCTTATATCTCCGTTCAACATATATATACAGAAATAATTATGGAGAACGAAATGTTGGTATGGAAGACAGAAAGACACTCCATTGGGATTTATCACATCTGGTGAAGCAGTTACCCTGGAATTTACGGAAGTGTTCGAAAAAACGTTATTTTCGACACATTTTGATTTTTATCTCTGTTCAATGGACCGTCACAGGAACATTTATTCAGAACAATATGTAGGTATTAACTATTTGAAAACATCCTGTGAGTTTGGTGAAAATCGCCGAAGCCGTTTTGCCAAAAAGCGTAAAAAACCTGTTTTTGCTTCATGGGCCTATATCTCCGTTCACCGTATTTTCATGGAGATATGTATAGAGAAGAAAAGTTAGGCATTGATTAGTAAAAGATAATTTGAAAGTTTAATCAAAATCGTTAGAGCCGTTTTCGAGAAAAATCCGAAAAACCCTAGTTTTTGGTACATTTTCGTCCACCACCCCCCCTTCCCATCGGCCGAAATCGTCCATAACCTTATTTTGGTGTCTACAAAAAATAACGAACAAAACAAAAAAAGAACCAGCTCAATCGGATCAGCCGTTCTCCCGCAAATCGAACTACAGACACACACACACACACACAGGTCTGTTTCTTTATTTGATGACTGTACCTAAACCCTCGACGAGGATTATATCAGTCATAGAAGTTGCGGTTTCGCTAATATGCAAGAGGCCGGCCCCTGCAGCATCCACCGAACTCAGACCTGTGGAGGTACGGCAGGTATGTGGTCGTTAGCCAGTCTCACCGTAGAGAGCTGTTGCCCGTGTGTTACCGCGCGGAGGTGACCACCTGAGGAATCCCGTACCAACTGGGAGTAGTTCATAATCTGGTTCCCTACCTGATCTTACTTTTACTTGGGTGGCAAGTTTCAAAAGGACAGATCAACTATAACCACGTTTCTTAGCCATCACCTTCTTTGCGAACTTTGCAAAATGGTTATAGGCTTCCTTTGTAGCAGTCAATGCTGCTAAGTTCACACGCACACACACACACACACAGACATACACACACACGGACCTCGCTCCGAAATTAGGTTTTTTAGACTCAGTAGGGTCTGAAACGTAAAGATCTGAAGAAAACCCAAATTTTTTTTTTTGGGCCGATTACTATACTTTCCTTCCCTTCGGGTAGCGGAAAGTAAAAAAGAGCCTGTTTGGTTTTGTTATCGGCCGCCCTGCACAGAGTTCATGTTGATGCGTGTATTTTCTGTTGTTGCTCCCTTCCACCTTTTCCTTCTGCTCTTCCGTTTTCCTCTTCACCACCTTTAGTCCGTCTGCAACCGCTCTCCGGTAAACCCGCGCGAGTGCGAAACCCGAAAATCTTTTCCTTTTCCCAATCTCACCATTTCGAGCTATATTGACTGGTTGAGCCCCGTCGAAGGGAAACGGAGTCGCCTTCATCTCTAGGTAACTAACCCTCAGCAGTTATACATGTTCATTTGATTTGGGCTCTGTGTAACGAACAGCAGCAGTATTTCAGCGCTGTGCAGCCTTTCATTTCATCCCTCGATAGGATTCCGGATAGGTACTGCACATAAATATAGTGGTTCTAGCGGGCCGAATAATTTTCTTAATTTTCGAATTATCTGGTGTTAAAGGAGATTCATTGACTTTGGGTTAGAGTAGGACAGGAAAAATCTTGCAATCGAGTGTAGTGGGGACCCCAGTTCCATCCATCGTCTTCACCCTACATCCCCTCTCCTTTGATTATCGGAATCAGATCGGAGCCTCTTTCCCACCTCAAATTAATCCCCACCGCTCCTTGTTCGCTAGCACTCGTCGCTGCGTCTTCCGATTCCGGTGTCCTCCGCTTCATCCTTTGTTTACGCCGCAATGGAAGACGATCCAACCGTACTGCACAGTCGATTCCTGGAAAAGAAGAAACGGTTCTTCTACAGACGACTCATCGGATGATTGCGTCCCTTCCAAAAAAACTTGACATTTTTCTAATAAGAGTTGAACACCTTCCAACGCTCTTTTCTGAATTTAATAGCGTCCTAGACGAATTAGAAATTATCCATACGGCAAAGCCAGAACTCCTTTCTGATTCTGATAAATACGCCAACGAATTCGGAGATTTGTATTTAGATATTTTGGCCGTAGCAAAGGAGTACTAAAAAAAGGAGGAGTCCGTATTGGCTAATCAATCATTCAGCGGCGCAGCCAATTCAGCCGGGCCAGAAATCAGACCCAAGTTATCCCAAATTTTTCTCACCAAGTTCGACGGCAAAATAGAAAATTTTTCCTCATTTTACTTTCCGCTACCCGAAGGGAAGGAAAGTATAGTAATCAGGTCAAAAAAAAAAATTGGGTTTTCTTCAGATCTTTACGTTTTGAGGCCTACTGAGTCTAAAAAACCTAATTTCGGCGCGTGGCCCGTGTGTGTGTGTGTATGTGTGTGTGTCTGTAGTTCGATTAGCGGGAGAACGGCTGATCCGATTGAGCTGGTTCTTTTTTTGTTTTGTTTATTATTTTTTGTAGACACCAAAATAAGGTTATGGACGATTTCGGCCGGAGGGAAGGGGGGTGGGGGGACGAAAATATACCAGAAACTAGGGTTTTTCGCATTTTTCTCGAAAACTGCTCTACCGATTTTGATTAAACTTTCGAATTATCTTCTACTAATCAATACGTAACTTTTCTGCTCTATACATATCTCCATGAAAATACGGTGAACGGAGATATGGGCCCATGAAGCAAAAATCGGTTTTTTACGCTTTATGGCAAAACGGCTTCACCGATTTTCACCAAACTCACACGATGTTTTCAAATAGTTAATACCCACATATTGTTCTCAATAAATGATCCTGTGACGGTTCATTGAACAGAGATAAAAATCAAAATGTGTCGAAAACAACGTTTTTTCTAACATTTCCGTAAATTCTGGAGTGACTGCGTCACCAAATGTGATAAATTCTATTGGTGTGTCTTATATTTACCCATACCAACATTTCGTTCTGCATAATTATGACTGTATATATATATATGTTGAACGGAGATATAAGCCAAAATAACTCAGAAAAGGAGATTTGTCGAATATTAATTTATCGGAATTCCAATGTTCTCAGAAACGGCTCTAACGATTTCGATCAAACTTACGGAGTACTCTCAGCTAACAAGTCCCTACATTTTGTTCTTCATAAATGTTTCTGTAGAAATGCGTTGAACGAAGATATATCACCCGCGTATGCAGCTGGTCTTCGAACTTACGGGGCTGGCGGAAAGTTGTGTGTTGCTACGCACCAGATATTTTATCGTTGTTCAACGCTCTTGTTCACTCTATCTCCCATTGAAAAATTCTCTTATTTGGCCTCGAAAGTCGAAGGCCCTGCTCTGCAACTTACTAAAACTGTAGATTTTCAAGCCGAAAATTACTCTACGGCCTACGTACTTCTCGTAAATAGGTACACAAACAAACGGGTAATTGCCAATTTCTATTTGAACAAATTGTTGAACTTAACTCCTTCCAAGCAAGACACATCGGGTAGTCGATCTCTATCAGATACTATTTTAACTACAGTTGCTTCCTTGAAGGCCATAGGCATCCCCGATCTATCGGATTTTATTCTGTTACACTTCGGCCTTCGCCTTTTAGACACAAAAACTAGGAAGGGACTCGAGGACTCTCAATTAGGTAACGATTTCCCTACTTTTCGTCAATTTTCGGAATATTTACGCAATCAGAGTCTGATCTCCGACCTCCTTAATGCCCCAGTTGAGGTTCATCAGTTCAGTGGTTCCCCCATGGCTCTCTCCAGTTACTCGAGTAAGTAACGAAAGTCAGGCACCAAAGTTTTACTCACGAATAATTCCTCAACTGAATCGTTCTCAACATCATCGTCGACGTCTTCTTGTCAGTGCTGTTCCAAACTCAACCACCAAAAACTCTCTAAGTGTGAGCGTTTTCTTTCGATGACTGTTCCCGAACGCAAATCCTTTGTACAGGACAAGCGATTATGCTACGCCTGTTTCGCAAGGTATCCTATTTCTCAATGCAAATCCAATTTCTTGTGTCGTATCCGTCACCGGGAATCACACAACTCCCTCATTTACCCAGAAGAGCGGACTACCTCAGAACATTCTTCAGACACCAGGGTAGCTCAAGGCACACCCGACACCACTACGACCGGCAGTTCAGAAACGATGGCCTTAGCAAATACTTGTCCTCCTCCTTCATCAAACGTCGTCGCTCTTTTAGGAACAGCCACAGCAACGATTTTGGACGTAACGGGAAAACCTCACCTCTGTCGCTTGGTGTTCGATTCCAGCAGTCAGGCCAATTTCATCACCTCCGCTCTAGCAGATCGTCTAGCCCTACCTCGGAAGAAATGTTCCATTGAAATATCCGGCGTCGGTCAGTCTACAGTCCACCCCAAGGTTCAAGGCTTGATCTCCTGTAAACTAGCCTCTCGGCATGATCCAAATTCAGCCTTGTATTTGGATGCGGCTATTATTCCTCGAATTACTTCGGATCTTCCTACTTCCCCTCTTTCACACCAACTTTTGTCAAAATTCTCTTCTTTAAGATTGGCGGATCCTGACTTCTTTACACCGGGCTCAGTGGTCCTCCTAGGAATCCAAGCTGTTCTAGATTCCACACTACGCTAAGCCAATCAAAGGATTCCCATGTGCTGTTCCCACTCTGTTCGGCTATATCATCATGGGATCCATTCCCCTCGAACCAACACCAAAGACCTTCCACTCTCTTCTTGTTTCCATCTCCAAACCTCCATCCATTCATAACCTGGACGAAACGATTCGCGCATTTTGGGAGCAAGAAGAAGTCAACGTTCCTCGTCAGCTATCAAGGGAAGGAATCGAGTGTGAAGTGCACTTTCAGAATACCATTTCTAGGGACGAATCTGGTCGTTACATGGCTCGCCTCCTATTCGTCAATAACATTCCACCTGTAGTGGGTAGTACGCGAGGAAGAGCTCTTAAACGGCTTCGTCGCATTGAGCATCAATTTGATCAAAACCACCTCTTTCAAGATCAGTACGTCAGCTGTTTCCGAGATTACGTTGATCAAGGTCATATGGTTAGAGCAGGAAAATTGATGGAATATCTCATGACTCACCATGGAGTGATGCAAGGCTCTCAGAGTTCTAAGAAGCTTCGAGTTGTTTTTAACCCTTCAGAGAAGGATCCAATAGGTGTTAGCGTAAATGATAGCTTGTTGATTGGTCCAAAGAAACAAAAGGATATTGGAGGTCTTATCAGTCGATTCCGCACACATAAAGTTGCAGTAAAATGTGATGTACGTCAAAATGTATCGGTTTGCATCAGGATGGCCAGGAATATCTTCATTTCCTTTGGCGATTTTCTCCTTCGGATCCTGTCACGGAGTGGCAGCTTACAACCATCACGTTCGGCGTGTCGTCTAGTCCTTTCACAGATATAAGCACTCTGAAACATACATTGATGACATCATCACCGGCGCCTCCTCAGTGTCTGAGGCAGAATCCCTGTGCTCTCAGTTAGTGTGTCTCTTGAAGTGCGGCGGCTTTGAACTCGGCAAATGGGCCAGTTCCTCCCCTTCTTTATTTTCTGATAATGCGCATGTGGTTCACATGCCAGATGGCTTCTCCTCCTCAGGCGATACGAAGGTTTTAGGCATCGGTTGGGATCCGGGCACAGACACCTTTTGTTGTCGAATCGATCCAGCTCTAGTATCAGCATCAAAAGAGGCCTACTATCGAAGGTGGCTCGGATGTACGACCCAAACGGCTACTTCTCCCCCGTGGTTTTAATCTGAAGGCCCTCATGCAGCAAGTTTGGTTGGCCAAGTTGGAGTGGGATACTCTCCTTCCAGAGCCTCTTTTCTCAAGCTGGAAAAGTATCGGAAGGGAACTTCCTCTTTTAGAGGAAGTCCGCATACCTCGTTTTTTCCTAGCTGCGCCTTACCTTGACGTCAACTTGATTGGGTTCGCCGATGCCAGTGAACTAGGGATGGCGGCCGTTTTGTATCTGCGGGTCGAGACGAAGGGTGGTGATCAACTTCACTTGCTCGGGGCCAAAACTAAAGTCGCACCGCTGAAGCCATGGACGATTCCCCGCCTAGAGTTAGGAGCAGTACACCTTCTAGCCAAGTTGATACATTCTTCTCAAAGCTTCATTCAGTTCACTTCCATCACGAAAATTACTGGCTTCACCGATTCCATGATAGCACTGGCATGGCTCCAAACTCCACCGTTCAAATTGAAACAATTTGTTTGTAACCGTGTAGTTCAGATTCATGAATTATGCCCCACTGTTAGTTGGAGACACGTACCAGGTAAGCTCAACCCTGCCGACGCTGGTAGTCGAGGGCGTCCTTCTACAATACTAAGTCACACACTTTGGTGGCACGGCCCTGACCTCCTAATAAACCCAATTCATGAATGGCCTAGTGAACCCACATTGCCTCCCGTAGACATACCTGACATTCAAGAGTCTCCAACGTTTGCTCTCATCTCCATTTTAGACCCAAAACCTTTGATCAAAGTGCTGGAAAACGCGTCGTCACTTCTAAAATGTCAGCGAGTTGTCGGCTACATTTTATTACGGATTGCACAACTCGTATGCAACCCGCGTCAACCCCACTCACCATTTCTCGAAAGGCATTCGGGACCCCTTTCGTCAACTGAATATCGGGCGGCAATGGAAGTCATCATTCCAGTAACGCAGGCTCATCATTTTCCAGACGAACTACGAAATTTGAAATCAGGAAAGGCGTGTTCCCCATATTTGTCCGGGTTTTCCCCATTTCTTTCTTCGGACGGCTTCCTTAGGGTGGGGGGAAGGATTGCCTGGGCACCCATATCAGAGAAAGCCGAACGGCCTTTCCTGATCCCCAAAGAAAGCAGACTGGCCCGTCTCCTCATTGATCATCTGCATAAATTCACAGCCCATGGTGGACGGCGCACACCGGTTATCCTTGAAGGAACGGTGGTGTTGATGAAATCACTCAACAACGCACCGACCCAATGGCCTTTAGCTAGGGTGGAGCGGGTGTTCCTCAGTTTGGGAGGCGTGGTGCGAGTGGTACAAGTTCGGAAATCATCCGGAGTTCTGGTTAGACCCATCAATATATTGGTGGTTCTTCCCATTGAACAATTTGTTTCCCAGGGAGGTGATCCCCAAGATTTGGTGTTCCTTTTCTTTCGTCTTTTCGCCTTTCACAGGGGATCTCACTTCTCATTTTTGCGATTCGGTAGTTTGCTTTTGTATTTCAGTTAACAATTTTCATCACTTGTGGATTTATCATTATTTTTTCCTTCAAAATTCATCAATTTTGGGTGGGGGGTATGTTTGGTTTTGTTATCGGCCGCCCTGCACAGAGTTCATGTTGATGCGTGTATTTTCTGTTGTTGCTCCCTTCCACCTTTTCCTTCTGCTCTTCCGTTTTCCTCTTCACCACCATTAGTCCGTCTGCCGCCGCTCTCCGGTAAACCCGCGCGAGTGCGAAACCCGAAAATGTTTTCCTTTTCCCAATCTCACCATTTCGAGCTATATTGACTGTACTAGAGCCCCGTCGACGGGAAACGGAGTCACCTTCATCCCAGGTAACTAACCCTCAGCAGTTATACATGTTCATTTGATTTGGGCTCTGTGTAACGAACACCAGCAGTATTTCAGCGCTGTTCATCCCTCAATAGGATTCCGGATAGGTACTGCACAGAGCCCATGTCTTTCTGTCGAAGACTTGCTTGGTTTCTTTCTCTTTTTGTAACATGGGTCTGACGACCACAAGTTTACGTTATTCGTTAGGTACACCCTCTTAGCTCAGTTGGTATAGAGCTCAACTATAGAATGTGAGGGGCTGCGTTCAATCCCAGGGAAGGAACTTTTTTTTAAAAAAATGACGTCATCCAAACGCTCTGGAATTTTATTAGAGGGGGCGGGGGGTACTCCTACTATAGTACATTCACCCGATGTCCTGATATGAACTAATGTTGTAATATGTCCTGCATTTCTTTAAAAACGTAAGCACTTCAGTCGGAGGTGGTAGACCGAAACTATCGAAATAAAGAGCGATATTCGCGTTTTTAATTATTGCCACGCAATGCGTTCCAATTTAATGAGATAACTCCGCTAAATTCACAATTATACGTACATACGTTAACGGGCGACTAGGTAAATTGTCTACAGCGTAAACACCTCGAAAAAAATGGGACATATACTGCGCAAACTTTACTTAGAATTTTGTCGTCGAGTGGTCTTGTTTGAGAGGACTTGCGACCGGCATTAGCACTTGGGCGACCGATTCATAACAAGGCCACGCCCACGCGCGGAGATGGTAGTAGAGCCCATGTCTTTTTGTCGAAGTCTTGCTAGGTTTCTTTCACTTTTTACTTTCCTTGGCTCTACGAAGTAGAAAGGAAAGTTATGTAATCGGCTGAAAAAAATATCTGGTGCGTTGCAACACACAACTTTCCTTAGCTCCACGTCAATTCACTTTGTACATGGCTAATTCTATTTAATCAATTCATTTACCACTCAGTTAATTTGAACTTGGTCAAACAACGCTTTTACGGCAGCAGAAAGCGGTAGCGCTTACAGTTCCGGAATTTATTGTGCTGCTCGTACTCATTTCAGGACCATTATTGAGCAATTGGTACACAGATAATTAGTGAGGCTGCAAACACGATTTTTTGAAAAAAGGATAGTAATCACTTTTGCAGAGTTTACCCAATACTCAGGCAGGTAAAAAGAATAAACATTGAACCAAAAACACTTTGAGAGTGCGGATACGTATTCAGAAAACAACCGCTTCCAGATGAAGGCGTCGGGGCATACCATAAATGGAAAAGAATCCTTCGGCAAATAACATCATCCACCCTCATAAACTGAAGCCGATCTCTGAGGTAGGTTTTGCAGGTTATGGTTACTACTGTTGTGGCAAAGTGTTGAAATGATTATCAAGCCAGAGTTTGCACACAGATGTAAAATGAATAAAAAGAGTAAAGAAATAAAGTAATCATTGAGCTCTTATAAAAGAAATAGAAAATAAAAGTAACTGCGCGTAAAAAAAGTCCGAAACAAAAGTAGAAAATAAATTGGTACTTGGTACAAGCTTTCGTAGCTGGTTTCAAGTTCGTGCTCCTTCTCGATGTGGGATAGGCCGCCGGCTGTATATCGGTACAGCTATGGCGCTGGTAGACGTTGTTTTACAGCGACTTCGGGATACTGCGACCCGACGAAAATGCTGAATGCGCGGTAATTACGATTTTCACTGCCAAAGTAAGTGAATGGCAATGAATAAAGAATATAAGCCGTTTTAACGTGGCACGTGGTGAGATGAAGATAGTTAGAATGGCTCATAAAAATATTTGGTGCGTTGCAACACACAACTTTCCATAGCTCTACGTCAATTCACTTTGTACATGGCTACTTCTATTTAATCAAGTCATTTACCACTCAGTTAATTTGAACTTGGTTAAACAACGCTTTACGGCAGCAGAAAGCGGTAGCGCTTACAGTTCCGGAGTTTATTGTGCTGCTCGTACTCATTTCAGGACCATTATTGAGCAATTGGTACACAGATAATTAGTGAGGCTGTAAACACGATTTTTAAAAAAAAGGATAGTAATCACTTTTGCAGAGTTATTGGGTAATAACTGTTAGAACTGGTAGTAAGCGAAACAGCAGTAGTTGAAATTGAGGAATTTCTGGAGTGGAACCCCATCTATCTCATGAGCGTTTTTAAACACTCACCCTTTAGGTATTGGATTGGACTACAATACCAATTTTTTTAAACATTCTACAAGAATTCCAGCGGAGTTTATAAGGAAATAACGGCGCGAAAAACGCTTTTGGTCGAAAATTTTGATAATTTATTGTGCTGCTCTCGTCATTTTCCTACGAATGGAAATTTCATGGTATAGTTGTCTTATTGAGAACTATCTATATAAAAAATTTAATCAAAATCGTTACAGCCGTTTTTGAGAAAAAAATATTAGGTGTTTCGATCACTATGATAACTATAGTTAACTTTCCGTGGATTTTGTTCAAACCCTTATTTTGGCGTCTCATGGTGACCTGCGGGTGAGATATCAAAATTGAGCTGATTTGGTACGATGGTTTTCTCTATAAATCGTTAACAGACACACATACACACACACAGACTGACACACAAACACCCACACACACACAGACACACAGGCCATTTTCCCAAATAGTGTTTTTCGGACTCAGAGGGGTCTGAAACGTGAAGATCTGAAGAGAACTCAACTTTTTTTTTTCAGCCGATTACATAACTTTCGTTTCTACTTCGTAGAGCAAGGAAAGTAAACATTTTGAGTTTCCTTCAGATCTTTACGTTTCATACCCTCCTGAGTCCGAAAAACACTATTTGGGAAAATGGTCTGTGTGTGTGTCTGTGAATGATTTTTAGAGAAAACCACCGTACCAAATCAGCTCAAACTAGATATCTCGCCTGCAGGTTACCATGGGACGCCAGAATAAGGGTATGAACAAAATCCATTGAAAGTTAACTATAGTTATCATAGTGATCAAAACACCAAATATTTTTTTCTCAAAAACGGCTCTAACGATTTTGATTAAATTTTTTATATTGATATATTTTTTTAAGGCAATTATATCATAAAATTCCCATTCGTAGGAAAATGACGAGAGCAGCACAATAAATTATCAAAATTTTCGACGAAAAGCGTTTTTAGGGCGGTTTTTTTCTCATAAACTCCGCTGGAATGAAGGTAGAATGAGAAAATTGGTATTGTAGTCCAATCCAATACCCAGAGGGTGAGGTGTTTAAAACCACTCATGAGATAGATGGGGCTCACTCCAGAAATTCCTGAATTTCAATTACCGCTGTTTCACTTACTACCAGTCCTTACAGTTATTACCCAATAACTCTGCAAAATTAATTACTGTCCTTCTTCAAAAAATTCGTGTTTACAGGCTCATTAATTATCTGTGTACCAATTTCTCAATAATGGTCCAAACGACAAGGCTGGCGAAATTTTGTGGAAGCGGAGAGCTCTGAGAACCCCTGGGGCAGCCATTACAAGTCCTCCATAGGAAAAGCAAACGTAGAGCAGGTCTTAGCTGCGATGCAAAATTAGTCAGGCTGGGCCTGCAGCATCGAAAGTTCACTGGAAACCCTCTTTGAGAAGGCGTTCCCTGATGACCAAGTAGCTCGAGACACTGAAGCCTAGAGGGCAGCAAGGGAGCTGATCATGGAGCCTCCGAACGAGCCCGACATCCCATCAGGGACAACAGGCGACCATGGCAGGGCCCTTGTGACCTTAAAGCCCAATAAATCTCCTGGGCCAGATAAAATAGAAAGCAATATGCTAAGGAAGGCTGAGCGGACAATCCCTAGCTGCGCTCCTGTGGATCACCAAGGCCTACAAGATTGCATCAACAGAAGCACTCCTGGTGATCAATGGTCAGTTACCAGTTGATTTGGCCGTTGAGTACATGGTTGACAAGTGGAGTGTGCGAGTGGAGCTTCCCCCGCTTTGGGCTGAACTCCGTGCGGATCTCACCACAGAACATCAACTTGCCGCCATCGATGAATGGGCTCTAGAGAAATGGCAAGCGAGATGGGAATCCTCGTCAAAGGGACGTGATACGTATGAGTTCTTCCCCAACATCCGTGAACGTCTTTCTAGAAAAGGGGTTGAGCCACTTCCTCACGGGACATGGTGACTTCAATGCGCGGCTCCACTTCTTTTCTCTCAAAGACTCTCCGTCATGCACGTCGTGCGGCTCCAATGCGGAGGTAACAAGGAACCATGTGCTGCTCCACTGTAGTTTCTACAACAGTGAGCGACGGTTGTTGGGAGGGCAAATGAACTTAGCAGCATTGACTGCTTCAAAGCAAGCCTATAACCATTTTGCAAAGTTCGCGAAAAAGGTGATGGCTAAGAAACGTGGTCATAGTTGATCTGTCCTTTTGAAACTTGCCACCCAAGTAAATAGTTAGATCAGATGGGATACCAGATTAAGAACTCCTCCCAGACGGTACGGGATTCCTTAGGTGGTCACCTCCCCGCAGTGAAACACAGGGAACTGCTCTCTACTGGGAGACAGGCTAACCACCAGATACCTGCCATACCTCCACAGGTCAGAGTTCGATGGATGCTGCATCTGCCGCTCCAAGCAATATGTCGATAGGCTTACTTTCAAAGAAAGTAGGATAGGCTAAGGGAAATTTCATATATTTCTCCCAAAGGTGTCTATGCAACGAGGCTGTTGGGAGAGTTGAAGTAATCGATTTTAGGAGTAACATTTTTACCACCATGAGAGGAGTCATTTTATTTATTGGCTTAATAGTGCAGGTGACAAACCCTTTTGAACCACTCTGGCTTTGTCCAATACCTGATATAGTCAAGTTGCAACTATTTGAGGTTAAGCCTAAACGTTTAGCGCAATTGTATGTAATGAACGAGTAGTGGACTGGCTGTATCAACAACGAGACGGACTGTCTGATAAATCCCAGGGTTAGTATCCTCAATGGCTGCAGGCGAACGTCGCGTAACAGCTACACTGTTTTTGTGGAGTTATGGCCCACAAAGCAGAGAATATGTCTGCCTTCGCACCAACGACAATTCCATTTGGACTTGCATGAGTTAGTTTTATGGTTTGGCGAAAGACAGTTTCTACAACCTGCCCAATCGCTAAGCCAAGCTGTGCGTTGCTTAATACCTGCACTAGAGAACTGTCTGCAGTTCTGTAAGCTATGAGGCGACTCCTGACATACAAAACAAGGAGTTTGATTATGGGTATAATTTTGCTAGTATCAAGTACTTTTAAAATCATGAGCGACTAGGCTGAGTTTTCCTTGATACTTATATCCTTCGTTCTTAGTAGCTCCATTTTGCTTCTGTTTTGAGGAACATGAAACTGGGTCAGGCCTAATGTTAGTTGCTGCATTGAAAAACACCGATCTTCTACGAACTTGAACAGCTGTGAGTAAGTTGGAAACTCGACATCCTTGTGAGCGTTTTGGAATTGCTCTCTTGTGGAGTGGTCCAACAACCTATACGCCAAATGGAATAGTATACATTTAATTTCATTTTGAATATTTACTAGCTCAAATGACGATATACTATCACAAACATGAGTAAAAAATGATATAAGTGAATCTTCCGATGGCCTACCCTGAATCTGTGGGAAGTTGAGAACGTGATTCAGATAAGCAGTTGCTAGAAGTCGGTGTTTGTCGTAAGTGTCAGTGAGAGCCTTCCAAGCTAACTCATAATTTGAGTCCGTTATTTGAAATACACTGAAAATAGAATGTGCTGGGCCTTTGAGTGATGTAACCTAGTAGTGGAATTTTTAAGTTGGAGACAGAAATTTATCATCATGAACTATAAAAATGAACGTATCCCGAAATTTGGGCCAGTTGAGAATTTCTCCATCAAATGGGATCAACTTAATTTCTGGTAAACGAGAAGTAGAGCTCTCGTGAGTTACTGTTGTTTCGTGAACTGTACTACGATCATGTGTGGGCGCTGACTGAACTGGTATTTCAGTTAACGCAATGTAGATGGTTTTGATTTCGTAGTAGGCTACTCTAACGCTTTCATATTTCGCTTTATCCTTCCCTGAAGGAAACCCCATCGCAATCGCGGGGGGGGGCTAGAACCTTCATCAGCTAGAACCTCCATCAGCATGTAAGTTATATTGTACCCATATCACAACATAATGCTGACTATGTGACCCTTCAGGCAACCAGCTGAGTTTGCAACTCAGAGGCTATAAGTAGTGGTACCCGAACCATCGGGAGTCAGTCCTCTTTCACATCAGTCTTAAGTCAGTTCTGTAGCTCTTTATTTCTGTGTTAATAAAAGTTTTGCTTTTTAAAAAGCCCTTCCGGCATACACGAAACATAACTGGCGCAGTCAAGTGAGCACGACTTGTAGACCCCTCGAACGTACTCGACTCTACATCGTGTAAACCTACGCAGCACGCAAGACTTCAAGACTGACTCCGTTGAAACGACTCCTCACGACCCCGTAATGAGCCCATTCGTTACCTCGTGAGTAAATTTAGAAATTTGAATTCAAATTTCATTTATCTGCCCCACCTGTGGCACTCACTTCAGTCCATCATTCGAGGACAATAAATTTTGGTAAACGCCGTCTGCATTACCAAAAACGTTTCAAGAAAAAATCAGTTCATTTTAGAAGAAATTTTCTTCGTACAAATTCGAGCATCCCGGCAGCTTCTTTATTCTTCTCAATTTCATCGCTGTCGCTCTCGAATCTGTTTTCTGCGAACCGGATCCTGCCCGCATATCAGGACAACACCGGCTCAACACTTTTACATCGCAGACCGAACGTCTGCTCTTCTCTCTGATAATCTTTTATCTCTTTCGCCGTCCGCCTCGCAAGCTCGCAGTTTTATCTCGCCGTCCGCATACCGGTAGATACTTCTCAGAACTTCTAGAAGGACATCCATCTCAACTTCCTCTTGACACTTCTTACCAACTAAGTCTAGTTGCTAAGTCTTTTAATTTACATTTCATAATTAATTTTGTACCTGCTAACCACCTTTTCCCCACAGCTAATCGCGAAATTCTGGTTTAACAAATTTTTCTAACCGTCTTAAACAAAGCCCCAAAATTCCAAAAACACTAAAACAGTACGTCCACGCCCGTCTTGGGAAGTACAAAAACCCCCTTCCCGTCGTTCCCGAAAATCAAACAATGGAACACACCCCCAATACCTCCAACACATCCCCCGAACAAACTCCCAACGAAAACATGCTATTTATTTCACATCAGCAGACGCAAATCAATCAACTCCAGGAGATGGTGCAGCAACTTCTTGTAAATCAAGTAGTAAGCGGCAACACCCCTTCCGCTCCAACCAGACAGTACCAAAATACGGACTATGACAATAGGAGAGAATACCTCCACCTTATCCCCACATTCACAGGAGAACCTGAAACTTTACACGAATTTCTTCAGGTAACCCAAACTCTACATGAAAAATTCTTTAATACCCGAGAACCCGATAGTTTCCAAAATTATACTCTAATTATGGCAATAAAAGCCAAAATATTACCACCAGCCTCCACACAAATATTCTCTAGCAGTCTGACGACTTACAATCAAATCAAAGAAGCACTCCTCAACGCCTACTCTGATCGCAGAGACGATATCACTTTAGTGATGGAATTAATCAGCATCAGACAGTCGGAAGGAGAAAACCCGTTTAGATTTCACGACAGGATCTTAAAACTACTCAACCTCACCATCGCTTACGTACAAAATCACGAGACACAAAACGCGGAAATCCTTATTGAAAAATATAAAAAGTTTGCGCTCAGAAGTTTCCTACAACAATTGAAGGACCCTCTGGGTAGTAACCTAAGGACAAGGCAACCACCCGACTTAAACACAGCCTTGTCATGGCTAACAAATGACTACCAATTGCTGTCAAATAGTAAACCCAAAACCCAAACAACCTTCAAACCTACGACAAACAACAAACCAACGAGTAATTTCCGACCACAAACCAACTACAATAACTTCAGGCCACAAAACTCTTTCCGTGCTACCTACACCCCCACAAATCAAACACCCCCAGAACCCTCTCAACAAACGCGCAATCAGACATTCACGCCAAAATTCACGGCAAATACGACCGCCGGACCAGACTCTACGTTCCAAAGGGGACTAGTTCAAGGAGCGTAGTCCCAATGTCTTGGCGTTCTGCCAACCCAAATTTTCATTTCACCCTGGACAATAATGACCAGCCTAGTGAAGGAGACCCCACGAACGAACATTGCGAAAACGAACTAGACGAACAAGACACTCACTCTGAGACGGACGATTCTTTTTTAGGAGAAAACTGCCTCCAACACCCCCCAGATTCGAATTAATGAATCTGGAACGTAAAACAATCAGCGAACTACCATACGTTGAAATCCCTAAGTTAAATTTAAAATTATTAATAGATACCGGCAGTACAAAGAGCTACGTAAACCCGAACGTAGCCGAAACCTTATTCCCCAAAAACCTAAGGAAGGAACCATTTGTGGTTAAAACCGCACATGGATCATCCGAAGGCAAGTACACCACCACCGTACCCTGCGGCGAATTTTTCCGCAACCGCAACCTGAACTTGAAATTCAACGTTTTCAAGTTCCACGCTGCGTTTGATTGCCTCTTAGGTTTGGACAACCTCAAAATCCTCAAGGCCGATATCGACCTGAGAAATAATCTTCTAAAAACCCCAAAAATAAATATCCCCATTAAATATTTAGACTCCAAATTTGCGAACCTCAATCTGATCGAAGCAAGATCCCTGCAGCAAGTCAGGCTCAGAGTAAAAAACGTGGAAAACGGAGACGCCATCATCCCGTATAAAAAAATAGGAAAAATCGAAATTCCTGAGTGTTTGGTGCGCGTAACCAACCACGAAACCCACGTCAGAGTCCTGAACCCCAGCAACGCAGCAGAAAAACTTGTACAGATCAGACCAGTCCCCGTAGAACCAGTCGACGAACTAGTCAACAAACAAATTGACGAACTAACTACTCAAAACTTAAACAATTATTTTACGGACGAAGATTTTACATTCAAATTCGACCCATCAAAATTAAGACTTGACCACATGAACGCCGAAGAGAAACACAAAATCGTAAACTTAGTCACGAAATACGCCGACATCTTCCACAAAGACAAAGAACCCCTAACGTTTACAAACAACATCAAACATCAAATCAAAACTACAGACGACCGACCAATCTACGCTAGAAACTATAGGTTTCCCGAAATCTACAAAAAAGAAGTAGATCGCCAGATTGAGGAAATGCTTGAACAAGGCATTGTCAAACATAGCGAGAGTCCGTGGAACTCCCCAATCTGGATTGTCCCAAAAAAAGCAGACGCCAGCGGAAAACCTAAATTTCGAATAGTCATTGACTATAGAAAATTAAACGAAAAAACAATAGAGGATAGGTATCCGCTGCCACAAATCTCAGAGCTGTTGGATAAACTGGGTCGCAGCCAATATTTCAGTGTCATAGACCTGAAATCTGGATTCCATCAAATACAGATGCACCCAGACAGCATTGAGAAAACTGCTTTCTCCACTCCTAATTACCACCTAGAATTCAATCGAATGCCTTTCGGACTGAAGAATTCCCCATCCACATTTCAGCGCATGATGGATTCAGTTCTAAGGGGGGTGGCTAATGAATACTGCTGCGTCTATTTAGACGACATAATCATCTTCAGTACCACCTTGGCCGAACACCTCATCAGATTAGAGGAACTGTTCAAACGCTTGCGTAAAGCCAACCTGAAGATCCAACTGGATAAGACCGAGTTCCTGCGCAAGGAAATCGCCTACCTCGGTCATGTGATTACAGCAGATGGAGTGAAACCTAACCCAGACAAGGTATTGGCGATCACTAAATATCCGTTACCCAGAACTAAAACTGAGATCAAATCCTTCCTCGGTTTGTTCGGATATTACCGGAAATACGTGAAAGATTTCGCTACGATCACCAAACCCCTAACCAAATGTCTGAAGAAAGGGAACCACATAGATCCTACAGACCCCGAGTACATTGACTGTTTCGAACACTGCAAACACATACTGACAAACGACCCCATACTACAGTACCCCAATTTCAACGAAACGTTCCACCTAACAACAGACGCTAGTGGAGTGGCTATAGGAGCTGTCCTTAGTCAAGTGACGAATGGAGCAGACTTGCCGGTGGCGTACAGCAGTCGCACGCTGAACGATACCGAAAGGCGACTCTCCACTATTGAGAGGGAACTACTCGCAGTCGTCTGGGGCGTGGAGTATTTTAGACCCTACTTATTTGGTAGAAAGTTTAAAATCTTCTGCGACCACAAACCCCTTCAGTGGTTGTACTCCATTAAAGAACCTAATTCAAAATTGTTCAAATGGAGAACGAAATTAGCCGCTTATGATTTTGAAATCATATACAAAAAAGGGTCCCTAAATACAAACGCAGACGCTCTCTCTCGAATAGAGATATTACAAAACAACGAAGACACGAACGACTCTCCACAAGAAAACATTGACGAAGCCATTAACGACTTCTTTGCCGCGTGCACCCCCAATACAATAGACAAAATTGTTAACCTGCCACTTGACGAATTCGACGACACGGAATCAATAATAGCGAACTTCGACGAAAACGAGACACAAGACCACAGAACAGAATCCGGGGATACTATACACTCTAACGTTGTAGGACACGCTTTAGTCACCATTCCAATAAAAAACGAAGCAGTGAACAACTGCTGCCATCAAATAATAATAGAAACAGTAAAAATGCCATTAGATAAACCGATTACCGTCGAAAACCTCTTTGGAAATAAAACTAGAATAACCGCCCTAATCTCGCTCAGTGACTTTGAAAAAGATGTAATCAACTTAATTAAACAATACGTAATACCTAGAGTGAAGTACGGAATCTTCTTCAAAGATGACGTATACGAAAAATTCGCCAATACCATGGCAAAACATTTCACCTTCTCCGAAATTCACATTACCAAATACACAACGCTACTTACGGACGTCCTAGATGAAACAGAGAGAAAAACATTAGTTCAAAAATACCATGAAGGGATCACGAACCACAGAGGCATCGAAGAAACATACGAACACCTGAAAAGGTCTCACTATTGGCCCAACATGAGGACTACTATCCAGCGTTGCATCAATAACTGCGAAATCTGCACCAAATGCAAATACGATCGCAAGCCGCTGAGAGTGAAATATAACATAACACCAACAGCCTCACGCCCATTGGAAACCATCCATATTGATTCGGTCGCTTTGGACGGTTCGAAATTCTTAACAATAATTGACTCTTTTTCGCGCTACGCACAAGCTTACCCTTTAAAATCTACTAACGCAACCGAAATCTCTGACGCCCTACTAACTTACTTTTCACACCACGGAACACCAACCAACCTAGTCGCCGACAACGGCCCCGAATTTCAAAATTCGTTAGTACGAGAATTCTTACTCCTCCACAAGATCAACGCACACTTCACCGCTTCCCAACACCCCGAATCTAACGGATTGGTCGAAAGGTTCCACTCGACCTTAGTGGAACATATTAGGATCTTGAAGGAAAGAACAGAATTTAAAAACGAATCCACGAAATCCAAAGTCAAACACGCCATACTAGCCTACAACAATTCCATTCACTCGACATCTAAACTCACACCATTTGAACTACTCTTCGGTCACGCAAACAAAGACACACTCCTAGAATTGGACATAGACTACATACTAACTAACAACTACTTATCCCTCCACAAAGACAGAATGAAGATTCTTTACGCACTGACAAACAAAAAACTAAGCTCCGACAAAGAAAAACTTATTAACGAAAGAAACAAAAACAGAGAAGATCCTCCCAAAATACCCCGAGAAATCTTTGTCCGAACCATACAAAAACAATCGAAAACTAAACCGAAATACAACAAGGAGACGATCAAAGTTGTCGATTACGACAGAAAAATCGCTAGAATAATTCCCCGACACCACAACACAAAAGAAAAAATTCACATTACAAATATCCGGCGACCCAAAAAATTCACCGAAACAGTCGCCAACGCCTGGGACGAATCTTTGGACCAATCGGAAATCTTGGTCACGAAATTCGGACTCCGAATTACCAGAAAAGACCTCGTCACCCTGAAGCCTAACAACTGGCTTGACGATAACATCGTCAATTTCTATATGAAACTAATCGACCAGAGAAGCCGTCAAAGCCAGAATCTCCCAATCACATTTAGTTTCAACACTTTCCTATATGTGTCATTGTCAGCCGGAGGGTACGAACGCGTAAGAAACTATACGCGCAAGACCAACCTTTTCGAAAAAGACCTAGTAATCATTCCTATATTCAAGTCGTCCCATTGGAGGCTAATTGCGATCCGAATGAAAGAGAAAAGGATTGAGTACATGGACTCTCTCGGTTTAAACGGTACAGACATATTAAATCAAATCAAACACTACCTCATAAAAGAACACGAACACAAAATAGGAACCCCTCTAGACTTCACCACCTGGGAATGCCAACAACTTACCGACTTCCCACAACAACAAAATTCCGATGATTGCGGCGTTTTTTCATATGCCAATTCGCGAACACATTGGCCCTTAACGAAAAACCCACGTTCTCCCACCTGGACGTACCCCGCCTCCGAGAACAGATGTGTTCCGAAATCATTGGAAATTCATTGTACTAATCCAAAACAACGTGACTTGTTCCAGACTCACTCTCTTTTACACCCTTCTCCAAACGTCGATAGGATCCTTCATCACCAACATTACACATAACTCCGGACTCCTTCCAATACTGATGAAACCTGCGAAAATCCTTGAAGGATATCACACCATCACAAATTTCTACAACCTCAAACCGATAACAACCCAAATACACTCTCTTTCCGACCATTACAACCAAGTACTCGACACACTCATCCGAATCGACGCAAATTACGTAAACAAGACGTAGGACTAGGATCACTAATAAAATTCGTGACAGGAAACCTCGACGCAAAGGACGACGAACGTTACACCAAAATCATACAACGTTTACAAAACAGACAGGAAGACTTACAAACGCAGATTAACTCCGAATACTCCATTAACGCAGCATTCGCAGAAAATCTGAACAAGACTATACAAACAATAAACCACAACAACCAACAACTGATGAAAGAACTAGCCTCGATTCAAGAGCTAAAATCAGGCGAAGCGACATACATCCGAGCAGCCAACGACCTGTTAGAACACTACCAAGTCACTCTAAACATACTCCTTGATGTGGTCCAAGACATCGAAACGTCCCTTACGTTCTGCAAACTGGGAACACTTCACCCTAGCATCATCGGAGCCCACTCACTCAGAAGGGAATTAAACCGATTAACCGAATTTTACGGATCCCGATTCTTGAACCATTCTGGCAAAGACCTGTTCGAAATCCAAAATCACATTAAGATCCAATGCTTCGTTGGGACAAGTGAAATAGTCTATTTTATCGATGTCCCAATCGTCAATGCACAAAGCTTTGAACTGTACCACCTACAACCGGTACCAGCCGCCTCAGAACCTGGCTACATCACCATTCTCCCTACGCTTCGCTACTTTCTCAAATCCGCGAACACCGTACTGCCCCTGAAAAACGAATGCCCCTCCGGGCACACGTACTACTTATGCCCTAGCCAGTCCATTATTGAAACAACCTCTTCTTGCGAAGTTGAGTTCCTCAGAACTGAATCAACACGGGAATGCAAGTATACGGAACTCGATATCCCAAATAATCTGGTCACCTTTCTCCCCGAAATAAACCAATACCTTCTGGTATTCCCCCACACAGACTTTCTAAACCTATCATCAAACGTTGGACACGAACAATACACACTGCGAGGAATATACCTCGCGAAACCTGTAGACAAACATTTACAATACCACAACAAAACCTTATTCGCAGCACATAAAAGTACAACAGGCACACCGCTCTTAACGAACAACTTCCAACCCGAAATTTACTTTCAACGCATCCCCGAAACGAAATTTGTTTTGACAGACCTAGAATTATCCTCAGTAAAAATCGAACAAACCAAACCTTTGCGGAAAATCGATGTGTACAACTTAATAACCCCCAGCTTATGGTCCGTACTCTTGTACATCATATTTTCAGTGGTACTCATGTACTTCTTCAAAGGATACCTTAAGTACCGTCAAACCCCATTGCCCAGCTAAAAATAACAAAATTATACCCCATTCGCAAATGCTGTACCTTTATTAATGTTAACAAATTAAATATCATTGTAATTCGTTCCTTTTCACCTAAATTGCTGTACAACACGACCTGTAACATATTGCATAACTGTGTACCCATTGTATCTTATATCATATTATATCGTAAATGATTATATTGCATTATATATTACTGTACGACTCTACTCTAAAACGACACAAACTATGATTATGAACGAATGGTAAATTCATTGTAATGTACCACCTCAAAATTTGTAACCCATAATTTCACTCTCCGGGAGGGACGAGTTATATTGTACCCATATCACAACATAATGCTGACTATGTGACCCTTCAGGCAACCAGCTGAGTTTGCAACTCAGAGGCTATAAGTAGTAGTACCCGAACCATCGGGAGTCAGTCCTCTTTCACATCAGTCTTAAGTCAGTTCTGTAGCTCTTTATTTCTGTGTTAATAAAAGTTTTGCTTTTTAAAAAGCCCTTCCGGCATACACGAAACATAACTTGTATGCATCGTCAGACATGGAAAAGTATTTTTCAATTGTTCAACGCTGGTGAAAATTCCTTTAAACTGCGCCAAATATTGACTTTTTTCAACCTTGACACGCCTAGCAATATTTAAAATCTTTTGGAGCTCGCTTTTCGCAACGGCAAGTTCGCGCTTTGTTTTTGCGATCGTTTCTTGACTATTTTCCGTCATTGCACCGGTTGAGGGAGGAAGGTTAGGGGAACGGAGAAAGCGGAAGGAAGCGTGGGAAACTAGGTCAGTAATTTCAACGTCAGAACGATAAGTAAGTGGTGGATGTTTCTCGCAATTCAACTCGCACGGATCTTTGAACTTTAGCTTCAGAAGACAATGAATGAACTGATCCCAGCCTTATCTACGATACAGATCTGAAGAACCAGTTGCAGCTCTACCAACTTGAATTATGAGAGACAGAAAAATTTAAAATAAAACAATTTTGAAGTCTAGTGAATCTAGATAGGCACTTATAGGCCTTTCAATCAGTATGCTTATTAATCACTTCTGATATTCTTAGTTATAAGCCCTAGCAAACCAAGCGCTGCTTACAAAACTGTTGGTTCACTAGTTCACAGAGTTAGCGTAGGATATAAATTACTACCTCCGAAAAAAAATGAAATTAACAATGAAAAATTATAATTGAAAAAATATAGTATGTTCAATTCAGAAGAAGCTTTTTTTGTTTATAGGCCATAGTTCGCTGGTGGTCGCCCGAGGCTGGTGGGGTCAGAGAAGGATCGCCGCCCTTCCTCTTTTTACCGCCTCTCATCTCTCTTTTTCCTATCCGTGCCGGCCTTTCCTTTGTTCACCGCGTGGAAACAAAAAGAAAGGAAACAAATGATAGTTCTTCTGGGAAACAAAGAAACGGAAACAGAATTTCTGACCGTGATGTTGGTGGGTGACGATGCGATGCGTAGAGCGGTCGTCGTTGAGTGGATCGTCCTGGTAGTGGTAAGAAGTAGAGCAGCTCTGCATTGGTAACCACAGATCTGGGTTATGGGATACTGATGACCCAAAATTGTTATAGACAGTGTGCACGTGAGGATACTGCTGACCCGACGGCAGAGGCGAACATGAAGAGGCGGCGAGTTTAGACTTGGGGTGGTGGGCGGCGATGCAACCTGCTTCTGTTGGCGATGCAAAACAAGTCCAACGTCTGAATATTTCACCTCACTATTTCGTAATAAGATCCGCCTTAAGGTGTAAACACTTATTTCACATCAAATTATGGGAGAACGCTTTTATCTTACTGTTATAAGCGTAAAACGTTTATGTTCATATCGAGGACCAAGGACCGAGAAGACTCAGCCAGAAATCATGTCGATGGATTAGCATGGATTTTTTTTCCACTCCGTTGTACAGATTATTCAAATTTTTTCGACTGGAGGGGCGTATAAGTGACTGGTGATGGACGGCAGGGGTTTTTTCATCTGGCTCTGGAAAGAGAAGAACGGCAAAGAAAGTAAATCGTAATGATACTGGCGAAGAAGCAAAGAAGAAAAGGGACGTCAAATAGTCACTCTGAGAAAGCTCTTCCATCTCAGATGATTCAATTACTTAGAATCACAATTTCAAATGACATTGGGGAGAGAAGAGAAAAGCAGAGGCGGTGGTTTATAAAAGTTTGACTCGACTGTGGTCAACCCCACCTTCTCCAACACGCCTTCTCTTTCCCGGCACAGCCAACTCTCCTACCACCACCAAACTCCTTCTCACTCTTCACCCTTTTCCACCAGCCGACTATTTCGCGGTTGTCTGAAAATGCATCATCAGCGAGAAAACTTCCTCCCAAGTAATTTCATTATCGATAAACAAGAGTGATCTCCATAACAGAGTTGTAAAACTCAATTATGAGCTCGGAAGACCGGAGAACTGCTTCATTCTTCCCTCATCGCCTTCCAAGCCTTTCCCATGACCATCACGTCAGACCTCTTGCTCACCCTCCCGCTCACCAGCCCTGCAGTCTGCGCCACCTACGCAGTCTGGTGTCGTTTTTGATTAACTAATTTCATTAAAATGGAGTGGTCATCGCCCTTTGATCTAGGTAGGAATAAGCTAGCTCGGTTTCTCAACTGTTCAATTAAGTAGCAGCGAAAAAGAAGGGAACGCTAATATTCCTCTGATCTGAAATTTGTGGAATAATGAACGGGAGACCACCTCTCATCATAACTGAGAGTTTTATCCAAACTCGATCACCATCGGCTGTGAAAATCCTTCCTCTCAATAGCGCCATTCCTTAGGCGGTACAGTAGTATGGAATCAACAGAGTCCTCAACACATCACTTCAACAAAATATCCGACTACATTGCCCTCGAATTAAGTTTCGTTGGGCTTCGTATTTTGTTCTACCTCGTTTCTTGTGAAAAATGTACGTGTTCGAGTTTTGGCAATTAAACAGTGTAGTAGTAGTAGAAGTAGTAGTAGTAGTAGTAGTAGTAGTAGTAGTAGTAGTAGTAGTAGTAGTAGTAGTAGTAGTAGTATTTCTTTACAATGAATACATGTAGTCGATTTTTGTATTTAGTTTCGCCTGAAACTTTGAATTCAAATATACTCAAATTGTAAACTTCGCTGTGCCTTCTTGTTTAGGACCATGAATGTTTGAAGAGAATTTATGAAGCATTAAAGTAAAAAGGCACTTATATCATTAAATTTGAACTCTCAATATAATGAAGAGGAGAACGTGAACGTGCTATGTAACTGATGTACGGTTTTACTGGTTCTCAGTATTTTTTCTGTACGAATTTAGATTCGAGATGCTGAAAATGATCTGGTGAAGCTCGTTAAATCCGTTCCGAGTTTCGCCATGTGGTGAGCCGCTCTTCTGAAGCCCCGAGTGTGGAGCTGTACAGCAATCATTATCACTAATGAAGCTGCCGGCGGGGCGGAGCACCTAATCAGGAGAATGTAAACACCGAAGACGTCTAGGTGCCACACGACCCGAAACCTCATTTACAAACCCAACTACCTGAAACCATTCGGGTTTCCTTCATAAGGGCTGCAATGCAATGATTTTCCTCCTCAGCCGGTAAAACCGACGATTCGCCCGGTGATGACTAGAAATCATAACAGCCATCGGCAAAGTGGACCCTACTGTTTGATTTGCACAATTCATTTATGAGCACTGTCGATATTAGGTCTTCCAGAGACGCAAATGGAGAATCCCCCTTTACATGTCCTGTTATTGTTCAACAGTCGGAGACAAGGCGGTTTTGTAAAACTTGTACTTTTGGTGTAAATAAAGTAAAGTTCTTTTTAAAGAAAAAAGTTCTCACCATTTCGACCGATTCGAGCTCTTAATGGAGGTGTTGAATACGCGAAAATAATTTATCCACCTAAAAATCGTCAAAAAACTACGACCTCAGCAGCAGCTGCAGCTGTACGACCGTCGAAGATAGCTCCCACTTCTCTTAAATTCGTAGGTAGTGGCTTACACCCCTTATTCACTCATTACAAGACAATATAAGTTATGTTTGATGCGTGGGGATTGAACTTTTTAAAAAGAACTTTACTTTATTTACACCAAAAGTACAAGTTGTAAGGTGACAGGTCTGAAGAGAACTGACTAGCCTTAGCTCTCACACTTCTATTTAAGTACTCGTAAGTGAGTAGTCAGCAGTTGGCACCTGAAGGGCGCTTACACAGTGATTATATTTATGATATTCAGCGGGTTAGGGATCTATAACTCGTCCCTCCCAAAGAGTAAAATTACGAGGTACAAAATTTTTACATGTTCAGGTTACGGAATGATATTTACAAATTTGTTCACAATGTTTTACACATTCGGTGGTGAATCTGTTTTACAGTATTGTACATAGAAGTATAAGAAAAGGAGTATCAGCATTATATAGAGGAGTAAGGTCCAAAGGCCTGGGGCTTTAGTAGTATTTTTCGGTTCTGAATCAAATGGAATGGGTCTCGGAGCAGTAATACTCGGTCAAGCTGTTCATGAGAATAATAAACCGTTGTGTAATAATTTGCAGGGTTTTTCCTATTTCCTCGTGTTACCACTTTCTTTCTGTCGTTTGCTATCAACTATTATTAATAAACGTTGAACCGTAGAATCAGCGATTCTATGTATGGTGCTATAGGATGACGTGTTCACGTGATTGTATAGCTCCAGACGTTCTATTCTCGGAATTTAATAATAGGCATTCATGCGCAAATTATCTCTAAACGTGTTTCGTTTCGTCTATTGTGCAGTGTGATCGGGATTTCTCGCCTCAGAATGTTCTAGAAGTTTTGACACGTAGTCAAAAATTGAAGTGCGCATGCGCGAGGACCATAATATAAGCAGCATACGCCAGCATTGGACCGCAGTCAAACAAGGGCAATATTCGTCGATAGATTCAACTGAGCTTCTTGCAAATACAATAAAACGTTAAAGTTGTAGCAATTGAAAGATAATACCTACTATCCGGTGAGAAAGCTGGAAATTGTTCATACAGAAAACGAAGACAGTGTCGTTGCTACACTACAAGATCTTGTTGGGGAAGGTGAACTATTTGACGTATTCCTACCGAAACGCTACGGTGAAGTTTTCGATCCGAGCCAACCTATTCCAGACAACTTGGAACTCTTGCGTGGACAACCTATTGGTACTACGTACGATCTTAAAATAATCGAGGTAAGTCTTAATTATTCAGAATATTAATTTATCGGTATTTCAGTTGTTTCAAAAACGGCTCTGACGATTTCGATCATTTTTATGGGGGACTCTCAACTAACTAGTCCCTACATTTTGTTCTCGATAAATGTTTCTGTAGAAATGCGTTGAACGAAAATACAGCACCCGCATATTTTTCCTCGAACGGTGTCACCCTAACAAGGAGAAACTAAATAAATGATAACTGAGGAAACGGGGAGGGCGCCAAGACTACCCTGCACCGGCTCTAAGGATAGAAGGGTTAGAACGGAGAAGGAAAGAGGGATAAGAGGATGTTACACGGCAGAACGACCACCAGGTTGGATATGACCCGAGCAATACATGGGTGGTGACATCTCGGAAAACGCCTGTTGAAACACCCAGCTGACGCATCCCCTCAGCACTTTTTTTGCACCACACACCACGTCAAGAGATGGTCAATGCTGCAACCCTGATGTTACCTGCCTCCACTCCAAGAGCTTCCGACACGGCCATGAAGATCTGCCCTGTCGTATTTGCGCTTCTTGGCTTACCAAGTTCGCGAAAGATATAGGCTGCCAGATACTACCTGGACATCAAGGATCACTGCAGACTCGTCGGGACCAACGGCGACGATGTCAGGACTCAGCTCTTTCTTCTCTAGAGACAACCCAGGTGGCTCCAATCTCGCTCCACTTCCCAGCGATCAGATGACTATGCAATCTGCGTCATGACGCTTGATATGGCCCCTGCTAAGTTTTACGCTCCAACAGGAGTCGGTTTTAGAGGTCGGACTGTCTCCCATTCACTCTCACAACCTCAAACAAGTGTTATTTTCAACGCTATAATCGACCTTTATTGTCCCCTCATCTCTCTCAACTAGAGTTAACCGTTTTCTGACGTACCGACGTTTACCACAACGGCACCTTCTCGTGCTCTTCCCGCTCTCTCGTCATCTACTCTTGTTTGCCTACAGTACCAATTGTTCCAGGTAGCACATTGTCCCCTGACACCTCTCGCTACCTACAGAATGGGCCTGTTTCGTTCACGTTTTTAGAGACGAATTATCTGAATTGTAGGAACTTCCACTCTTGTTTTCAATACATATTTCCAGTCCTGATGGACCAAAAACAGCCTTGATTCCTGGATTGTACGACACTGTATCAATCTTGTCATTCATAAGGAAGGTGGATTTGAACATTTTGGCCTCACACCAATGGCCAATAATAGTAATCAGAATGGGAAAAATCAACTACGTCCCATTATGATTCAATTAGCCGACGGGACTCGTGCAAATGGTTCCTGCATCTGTCCAATGAAATTTTATCTAGGTCCAAAGCAAACAGATTTTAGGTTTTACTTTCTGAACTCTGTATCGGTTCCCATACTACTGGGAATAGACTTTATGAGACAAAGAGCGTACAACTATCCACCGAAGGTATTGCAAGCTATGTAACAGGAATTAGAGAAGAAGCAAGAAAATGGAGTGGTCGAAGCTAGTCATGCACCATGGACCTCGCCAGTAATCATGGTCTGCATAAGCGGCTCTTACCGCTTTTGTATCGACTTTCCCCGGGTGATTTCTGTCACCAAAAAGGATTCATATCCAATGCCTAACATGCATATCTTACTAGATAGTCTTCATTAGGCTGCATATATGTTCCCGCTACTTTTCAGAGTCTTGCCGAATCTATTTTTTTACTTTCCGTTAATAGAAGAGAAAGGGAAGTTTCGTAATCGTGTCCCCGGCATCTCGTCTCCAGGTGGCTGCTGTCATTGGCGACGTCCAGAGGGCATTCCGGCCAGTGGAGGTTACTGCCAAGAACCTCGCAGTTCTTCAGACAGTGCTGTCCCTGGCCCGGAAGAAAAATGAGCAATTGCGTATGGTGGTCCTGGACGTTGCTAAGGCTTTCAATGCGGTAAGCCACTAGGCCTTGGCCGATTGCCAATATGGTGTGGGGGCTCCTGATCGACTCATTGCAGTGTGTTTGGATTCCACCGTGAGAGCGGGCAACACATAAGCGTGATAACTTCCAGGCGTCTTTGGTCCTACCTCTCCCTGTAATAGTAATAATATTAATAGCATAGATGTTGTTAGTCGGGGGGTCACATGTTTTTCATGCCGTCGGTCTGCTAAGTCGGTTTCTTTAGTCTGTAAAAGTTTTATGGTTGCTTTCACTCTGTCCGTACTGTGTGGATTCTGAATTGTTAATGATATTATAGTTCTGGTGAACATGGGCGGAACGAAGGACGTTTTTCAACCAGAAACACACGTATTTGCCGTTTATGAAGTGATCCATCAAACTGTCTCAGTAAACTCACCCGATAGTATTCGGAAGGCAGATTTTCGGAGGATAATAAAAACGCAAAAACGGATGAAGGGAGAGGTAAATATATGGGAATGAGAGAAGGTCTGAAAGCTGCACATTTCCAAGTTCAATCTCTTGAGAAGAGCTGGATACCCGTGAGAAGAACATCTTGTACGACTTTTCAAGTCATTTATAATTCATTGGTAAAGATTGTCGCGTAAGTACCTCCGTGTAGAGGCTAAGTGATGAGTGGGTGCCCCGATGAATGATGCATGGAGTGAGAGAGGTCGGCTCATGCTAGGGAAGAGGCAGGTGGTGAGCTTATCGCCTTTACGCAAGGAGCTGAGAGTTGGTAGGAATCGGAGGCGTGTTGGACGCATCATCTTTCCACTTACATGAATGATGAGATGCTACAGCGCCGCTATTGTTCAGCTCGTTCTGATGGATGAGCGTCTACTTGATCCACATACTCACATATTGGCTGATTAATTTACAATGAGTTCGTTCGGACATTCGTCTGCTCTGCTACTTCGTTCATGAAAAAAAATCTGGTGCGTGGCGACACACAACTTTTCTTAGCTCTACGTCAATTCACTTGTTGTGTACATGGCTTTTTCTACTTAATCAATTCATTTATCACTCAGTTCATTTGAACTTACAGCAGAAAGCGGTAGCGCTTACAGTTCTGGAATTTATTGTGCTCCTCGTACTCATTACTGGACCATTATTGACCAATTGGTACACAGAGAAGTAACGAGGCTGTAAACTCGTATAATCACTTTTGCAGAGTTATTGAGTAGACAGTTTTAGAACTGGTAGTAAGCGAAACGGCGGTAGTTGAAATTCAGAAATTTCTGGAGTGACCCCCATGTATCTTTCGAGCGTTTTTAAACGCTCACCCTATAAATATTGAATTGGACTACTGCACCAATCTTTTTGATATTAAAGAAATTGGGTTATATCCGCCAGTAGGCAAATTACTAAAGTTAACGTACCTGTTAGGTGAGTCCGTCTCCTCTGGCTTGTGAGTTACTGTGGGCAAGCGCTTTCGATGTAAAGACATCATCGTCTGGCCGTAGTCAGTACTGACTTAAAACACACTGACATCGAAAGCGCTTCCCCACAGTAACTCACAAGCCAGAGGAGACGGACTCACCTAACAGGTACGTTAACTTTAGTAATTTTTTTGATAATTGTAGTAACACTACAATTAGCAGTAGTTGGACTACTGCACCAATTTCTTCGATAATTGTCGTAACATTTTAGGGGAGTAAATAAGGAAACATCGCGCTGCAGGGTGAGGAATGTGTGGCGATAGAGTACACTGTGACGCCCAACCATAGTTAAGCCTCGTTGGTTGTAATCCTCTGAGGACGTCGTTCCGGCTGTCCCTTTGGACCCCCGACTGCAGGGTGACACACACACAGGTCTGTTTACTTATTTGACGACTGTTCCTAAACACTCGACGAGGGTTTGTCAGTCATGGAAGTTGCGCTTTCGTGTATGTGCATGAGGGCGGCCCCTGCAGCATCCACCGAACTCAGACCTGTGGAGGTATGGCAGGTATCTGGTGGTTAGCCTGTCTCCCAGTAGAGAGCAGTTCCCTGTGTTTCACTGCGGGGAGGTGACCACCTACGGAATCCCGTACCGTCTGGGAGGAGTTCTTAATCTGGTCCCATCTGATCTAACTATTTACTTGGGTGGCAAGTTTCAAAAGGACTGATCAACTGTGACCACGTTTCTTAGCCCTCACCTTCTTCGCGAACCCTGCAAAATGGTTACGGCTTTCGACGCTTTTCATTGGATTGTTGGACGTTGTGGAGGCAGCCAACGCTTCTTCACTGTTTCCACACTTGTCATTGAGGTCGAGTTGTCTCAAATGCGCACAACGGATCCGTGAAATTATCAATTGCCCTATTGTTCATTGACATCAGTAGACAACTACTCTTGAATGAAAAATATTCTTCGGGCAGAGTTCCACTAATTTTACATATTAAGAAAATTTCGGGTAGCTCACATTTTTACCGGATACGTACGGCTTTTCGTGTGCATGCCAACGATGGCTAGCTATCCACTGCGAAGTAGTAACAAACCTGACGACAGAGAATTTCTAACCATCTGATTTATATTCTAATAACGGTTTCATATACATGGGAGCAGCGGATGACTTGAGGGAACACACGAGGAAGCATTTACACTCTTTGCCAGAATCGAGGCAAGCCACGAGGCGCAAATAAGAAACGACGGATCGTATCGTGATGTTCGAAGCTCGTGGAGTGGACGTAGCTAACATCAGAGTAGAGCACTGTCCGTGTAATGGGGCAGCTTGAGGTGGAAGAAAAGCTAACGTATCTGTTAGGTGAGTCCGTCTTCTCTGGCTGGTGAGTTGCTGTCGGCAAGCGCTTTCGATGTAAAGACATCATCGTCTGGCCGTTAATTCAGTACTGGAGTCAGTCAGTTGGTCGTGGTCTTTATATAGGAAAGGAAGGTAAACGGGTTGATGGAGCGTCGCGGAAGGGTCGGGGAGAGGAGGTCATGTACCTCAGGGGGAAAACCTCTAAAGGTGAATGGAACGTCTTGAATGATCTGTCAATTGTGGAAGTACCGTCTTTTTTGTGTAGGGTGGTCTGTAAATCCGTCGGTTGGTTGTTTTCGTTTGTGTAGTGTTTTGAGTGGTGTGAATATGGTGTCGCATTTTGTGTGGATTTGTTCATTAATGATCTGTCCATTGAAGTTTTTTTGTTTATAAATTTCCATGTTTTCTAATATGTTCTGTTTTCGTCCTTTGTATTGTTTGTGTAGTAAGGTGGTACAGTCCTGTATTTTGGTAGGTTCATGTCCAGTTGTTTTGAGATGGTTAGCAAAGTTTGAATCGTTTTTGTTCCGACTAAGAGATTTAGTATGTTCTGAATATCTGGTCCGTATTTTTCGTCCTGTTTTTCCTATGTAAGCATTTTTACACGTGGAAGTTACTTTGTATACCCCACTTTGGTTGAGTGGGCCTATTTTTCAGTCTTCGCAGTTAGTGTGGTTCTAAGTGTGTTGTCTGTGCGTAATGCCATTTGTATGTCTTCCTTGCGGAAGATGTTAGTTATTCCGTATATTTTTGGTCCTGTGTACGTGAATGTGCAGCGTCTTGTTAAAGTCTGTGTATTTCGTGTTTTTGAGTAGTGTGTTTTGGATTCATATTGTCTTAATAATTTGTTTATTGTTTTTTTGGAGTAATCGTTATTTTCTGCGATAGTATTGGTAGTATCAAGTTCTTTTATGTAATTTTGTCGGGTAGTGGGATAGTTTTTAGTCTCTGTTTCATGTGT
This sequence comes from Pachypeltis micranthus, assembly GCA_020466155.1. Lineage (NCBI taxonomy): Eukaryota > Metazoa > Arthropoda > Insecta > Hemiptera > Miridae > Pachypeltis > Pachypeltis micranthus. The sequence goes on along the minus strand of CM035768.1, from coordinate 83,279,410 downwards.
CTAAATGCACTTAGTTTATGATGTTGTGGGTGGTTTGATGTAAAGTGTATGGTCGTGTCGGTATCAGTGGGTTTTCTGAAAATGTCGTATTGCAGTTCGTTGTCCAACCGTGTGATTTTCAGGTCCAAGTAATTAAGGGTTTTATTTTGTTCTTTGTCCATGTCATATTGGATGTTATGGTGGATATTGTTTAAGTCCTTTAGTATATCGTCAGTGTTATCACGGCCTAAAAAAAAATACGGACCAGATACTCAGAACACATTAAATCTCTTAGTAGGAACAAAGACGATTCAAACTTTGCTAACCATCTCAAAACAACTGGACATGAACCTACCAAAATACAGGACTGTACCACCTTACTACACAAACAATACAAAGGACGAAAACTGAACACACATAAACAAAAAACTTCAATGGACAGATCATTAATGAACAAATCCACACAAAATGTGACACCATATTCATACCACTCAAAACACTACACAAACGAAAACAACCAACCGACGGATTTACAGACCACCCTACACAAAAAAGACGGAACTTCCACAATTGACAGATCATTCAAGATGTTCCATTCTCCTTTAGGGGTTTTCCCCCTGAGGTACATGACCTCCTCTCCCCGACGCTCCATCAACCCGTTTACCTTCCTTTCCTATATAAAGACCACGACCAACTGACTGACTCCAGTACTGAATTAACGGCCAGACGATGATGTCTTTACATCGAAAGCGCTTGCCGACAGCAACTCACCAGCCTGAGAAGACGGACTCACCCAACAGATACGTTAGCTTTTCTTGCATCTCAAGCTTAATAATTTGCCTACTGGCAGGCATAACCCAATTGCTTTAATACCTGCAAGAAAAGCATTGAGGATACGTGCTGGCTGGGTGTCACAGCAGACGGTCTTCGAGGTATCAGTAGGAGTTCGATTTGGGGGAGTTTAATTTGGGGGCTTAACTAACTATTACCTACATTTTCTTCTTCATAAATGTTTTCGTAGAAACGCGTTGAACGATTATGAACCAGCTCCCAAATATGTGGCAGATTGTCGAATTTACGGCGGTTGCGGAAAGTTGTATGTTTCTTCGCACCAGACATTTATTTTATTTTAGACTCTCGTGTCAAAGGAAACATACCACCTGTCACGACAATACGAGTTTCTGATTTAATTAAAGTACTTTCGGTGACTCTTCCTAGTATTTTATTTTACACGGTTCGTTTTCTCCAGCTCTCATTGAAGCCAGGAGTTCTAACCACGGTTGTTAGAGCGATTCCTGCGGCTGACTAGTCCTCAACCTCATGACCTGTAAGCCCACTACTCCAATCTTGAGGCGGGCTTTTGAAGAAAGTTAACTATAGGAATATCGTTAAAGTGATAAAACTTAGCTAGATTGATTTACAATTTCTACTAAATTTGAGTAACAAGGTTTTGAACATTAGGTTATCATAAGTAAACAATAATGCAAGTCTGATGGTGACCTAACCGTCAATATCGATATAACATTTTAACTCAAATGATAATATTTCAAAGAATTTCTTCAACTTCGTCGCGAGTGATTTACTTCATACTGATGAGGTAATTGATGCTTATGGTTGCAATTGAGATTTCTAGGGAGTACGCTATTAGTGGAAAGATTATTAGCACCTACTCATGTCAAGAGAGAATTTTCGTTCATACATTGAATAACTCTCTCTCCCAATCCACTACAGGACAATTAGATTCTTGTAAAATTGCTAGGTGGTCGTAAAAAATAAGACCGTTAGCAGGCAATAATTCCTGTTACGGTGGATATTACTACCTCAGTTCGGTTCAAACTTAAACTTTTCTTTTGGGGTCGTTGATTTCAGCATCCTTTCAAAGAAAATGAATTAACGCATTCGAAAAAACGCTGCAAATTATTACAAAATGGTTTATTATTCTTTTACGCAGCCGAGCTCACACCTACGAGACCCAACCCATTTAATGAAGGATCGAAAAATACCACTACCGAAAACTACACGAAACATGACCAGACTACAGCAGAACGACGAAAACTAAATATTCCAATGAGACGGGAGGGTACAAACGATGAAACGATTACATTCGCTTTAGTTATTGTCCCGCAAGTTCTTTCAACTAGTAGAATTAGGCTCACTATAATTACTGCAATTTCACTATTTTCGGCTACACGCATTGTAACGTGGATAGTTTCCTATTTGCTGTTAACTTTGACGGCAGGTGCAACGGCTTGGAGCGAACTGGGGTTGCGCTGGGGTTGCGCTGTGGTCGCTGTAAGGCTGGAGCTCTTGTGGTGGGAGGCTGCGCTGTGCACATGGGGTGGACAGATGAACTGGATTCTGGAAGCTTGAAGCGCACCCTTTTATCCACTCGTGCATGCGAAGGGCGACAGAGACCAACCACCCTAGAGTTGAACGGCGTAGAGTGGGATCTTTGGGATGAAGTACCTCCTCAAACACGTATCCACCAAAGATGACGTCCACTGGCGCTGGAGTATGATAGAGCGGGTCAGCAAGTTCTCTGCTCTCTGTGGTTGGCCAAGGAATGTGTGGAAGTGGAGAAGTTGGCACTGGGCTTGTTGTTTGGAGCACAACACTGGCATTCACCACGAAGGGAAGCTTATAAGGCTGGAATTCAATAAGAGTCACCTTCGAGCGGGTCAAAGTGGCTGAATTGCCGCCCAAGCCAGAGATGTTTACAGTGTACAGGGGAATGTGTGAAGACCACTTTTCTTCACAGCTGCCTGAGAAATGCGATTAGTTTCTGAACCAGTGTCAAGAATGGCCCTCAGTCGAAGCCAACCTGATGGTGCTAAAACCCTCACAACTGCGGTACGAATGATGGAGTACTTTTGTGGAGTGTTGAGAATGGGGTTGGGGCATGCAGTGATAGAGTGAAGGGGCTCCAACCGGCCTAGCTCTCAGTCATTCAAGGATCTGCTAGTGGACAGTTGAGGTTGATAAGAGGAGGATGGGACAGGCATGGGTGCTTGCAGTGGAGGCCACATATCTCTGGATGTGGAATTATTCAGGGTTGTCAGATTGCTACTTGGGCTTTCACCTCTGGAAGTAGTGGAGAGACGACCTCCATGGGACCCTTCCATTGGCTGATCGGTTTTACTGGGTCGGCATAATGGTAGCAGATAGTGTATTAGGCGTCAGGGATCTGGGACGAAAGGGTTGCATTTGCTGGCCTGGTGATATAGGCCTGGATATTCCCTCACACTGCTGATTGGGCCTTCAGTCGTGGTTTGAGTGAGAATGAAGGCCTTCTGCTAGAGTTGCGTTAAAGCCACCCTGGGATTCTGAATGTGAACTCGTGTGGTGCCGCCGATTGCACTTGAAGCACGTGCCTCTGCTAGGGCAATGGGCTATTCAATAAGTGGTAGCCAAGCAATCGAAGCACAGCCTGGCCTCTTCCACTATTCTTTTCTCCGTCTCTCAGCAGGAGAGAAGGCTTAATAGGATGGACAGCCCCTTAATGAATGGTTATCATCACACACTGGGCATGGAAACTAGCCAAAATGGGGCCCCTGCAGAAGGTTATGGCGAGGAGGCACTCTTGAACGGGAATGACAATCATGAAGATGATGGACGCGTAACGGAAGTCGTTTCCTCACCACCTGACAAGCACATGACTCAAACCGATCAGAAAAGATTTGTCCACACTCACATGTAGAAGAAGTAGAAGACCTTCGAAGAAGGCATTCCAGAGTGGGCACCCCTTCTCAATCTTTCTCCGGACGGAGACATGCCTGCATTCATCACACTTCACTCTCAGTTAACTAGTCCCTACATTTTGTTCTCTATAAATGTGGTGGCGGAAAGTTGTGTGTTGCTACGCAGCAGATATTTTCTCTCTAATTTCATTCTGCGTTTGCCTCTCGTCTCGGTTAGATCACACTCCCACTAACCACGTATAAATCGCTAGCCGAAGAGGTTTTGTTCATTTTAATTAGTAAGTATAGTAATCGGGTAAAAAAAAAAAATTTTGGGTTTTCTTCAGATCTTTACGTTTTGAGGCCTACTGAGTCTAAAAAACCTAATTTCGGCGCGTGGTCCGTGTGTGTGTGTATGTGTGTATACATATATACAGAAAAATTTATAAGGAACGAAATGTTGGTATGGGTGACTAAAAGACACTCCATTAGAATTTATCACATCTGGTGAAGAAGTTATCCTGGAATTTACGGAAATGTTAGAAAAAACGTTATTATCGACACATTTTGATTTTTATCTCTGTTCGGCGGACTGTCAGAGGATCATTCAATTGCAACAATATGTAGGCATTAAATGTTCGGATACATCTTGAGAGTTTGGTGATAATCGTTGAAGCTGTTTTGCCAAAAAGCGTGAAAAACCTATTTTTGCTTCCTAGGCCTATATCTCCGTTCACCGTATTTTCATGGAGATGTGAATAGAGCAGAAAAGTTACGTATTGATTAGTAGAAGATAATTCGAAAGTTTAATCAAAATCGGTAGAGCAGTTTTCGAGAAAAATGCGAAAAACCCTAGTTTCTGGTATATTTTCGTCCCCCCACCCCCCTTCCCTCCGGCCGAAATCGTCCATAACCTTATTTTGGTGTCTACAAAAAATAACGAACAAAACAAAAAAAGAACCAGCGCAATCGGATCAGCCGTTCTCCCGCAAATCGAACTACAGACACACACACATACACACACAGACACACGGACCACGCGCCGAAATTGGGTTTTTTAGACTCAGTAGGCCTCAAAACGTAAAGCTCTGAAGAAAACCCAAATTTTTTTTTGGGCCGATTACTATACTTTCCTTCCCTTCGGGTAGCGGAAAGTAAGAAGGCACCTACGACGGAACCTTATTTTGGCGTCCCATGATGACCTGCAGGCGAGATATGAAGTTTGAGCTGATTTGGTTCGGTGGTTTTCTCTAAAAATCGTTCACAGACACACATACACACACACACACAGACATACATACAGACCATTTTCCCAAATAGTGTTTTTCGGACTCAGGAGGGTCTGAAACGTAAAGATCTGAAGAAAACTCGAAATTTTTTTTCAGCCGATTACATAACTTTCCTTTCTACTTCGTAGAGCAAGGAAAGTAAAAACTGTGCTAAAAACGCTTTTGGTCGAAAATTTTGATAATTTATTGTGCTGCTCTCGTCATTTTCTTCCGAATGGGAATTTTATGGTATCATTGCCTTAGTGAGAGCTATCAATATAAAAAATTCAATCGAAATCATTGGCGCCGTTTAAGAGAAAAAAATTTGGTGTTTTGATCACTACGATAACTATAGTTAACTTTCGGTGGATTTGGCCCATACCCTTATTTTGGCGTCCCTTGGTAACCTGTAAGCTAGACATCAAGTTTGAGCTGATTTGGTACGGTGGTTTTCTTTAAAAACCGCGCTAAAATCGATTTCGTCGAAAGATTTGGTAATTTATTGTGCTGCTCTCGTAATTTTCCCACAAATGGGATTTTTATGGTATGATTATCTTATCAAGAGCTACCAAAATTAAAAATTTAATCAAAATCGTTAGAGCCGTTTTTGAGAAAAAAAAATTTGGTGTTTTGATCACTATGATAACTACAGCTAACTTTCGGTGGATTTTGTTCAAACCTTTATTTTGGCGTTTCATGGGGGCCTGCGGGCGAGATATCAAGTTTCAGCTGATTTGGTACGGTGGTTCTCTCTTAAAATCGTTCACAGACACAGGTCTGTTTCTTTATTTGATGACTGTACCTAAACCCTCGACGAGGGTTATATCAGTCATAGTAGTTGCGGTTTCGCTAATATGCAAGAGGCCGGCCCCTGCAGCATCTACCGAACTCAGACCTGTGGAGGTACGGCAGGTATTTGGTCGTTAGCCAGTCTCACCGTAGAGAGCTGTTGCCCGTGTGTTACCGCGCGGAGGTGACCACCTGAGGAATCCCGTACTTACACTTCATTCACATTACACTTCATTCACATACATGACACACTGGGAACCCCCTACCTTTAGCTGGGATCGCAGAACACACCCCCCGCAGGAAGGGGTACAGAATTCTCCTGCCGTATCCTCTGCGTGGTCGTTAAAACCGGCCTTAAAGGGGCTTAAAGCTCACGACACTGACATACACAACATATTCCAGATACTAAATACACTGCAACGGCTTGCGTGGCAGAACACACTCACTTGAAACACTCATAATGAGCGAAAGACAGTCCTGGAAGTAGCTCACTAACACCTTTGAGCGATCCCCTATATAGGTGCGGCCTTCGGAATGAGGAGGAAAAACCAGGTTTGAGCGTTCCTGGGGCGGCTGATAGCGTGTGTCCCGCTCACCACATCACTAGTGGCCGAGGGCTGACTCTGAGCAGCAGCCGAAAAATCCCTCATGCGTCTTAGTCCCGGTGGGTGGCCGGACTGGCAGCTGCGGCGCATGTGGGGGCCTCCCTTTGACCCTCAACGGACCAGCGAAAGGGGCTAGAATCAATATGCCTGAGGGGAGCTTCCAGGACACTGCCTCAAGCACCTCTCGCTCATACCACGAACACACACAACAAATGAACTCACAAGGATACACTACACCAGTCCGCTTCTTTAATCACCCCCAAATAAGTAAAAACATGACAAAGTCAACTAAAACTTCAGCAGGTAATAAAAACGCCACCTGCGCCTCTTCCTCGGACTCGCCAAGCTCGACCCCTCCCTCTTCGGACGATGAGCAACCTACTCGTCGTCCAAACAAACAAGGGCGGAAAGAACCGGGCAAACCGCGTTCATCTCCCCCTTCTCCCCCTAGTAGCCCGGGCAACCCGGCTACTACAAGCACACGACACAGCGTGGACCTAAACTGTCGGACATGGAGCAAATTTGCGCATACGTCCAAATCATCCACGGCCAGCTGGCAGCGCGGATGAGGGCCAACGCGACAGGACCTATGCGGGACCTCGTAACTAGTTGCCTCTTCGAAATTTCGAAGCTGGCTATAAAGCTAATGCCCCCCCAACGACATCGCCCCCTGCCACTCCCCCCCTGCGGGAAACTGTGGCGGCTGTCGTGAGGGAAGAGCTGCGTAGGGCAATTGCCCAGCAGCCAGTGCCACCAGCCCCCCAAACTCGAGGAGCAACAACGAGCCAGGGTAGTACCCCAGGCCCCTCATATGCGGCAGTAGCCGCTACTGCGCCTTCCTCCCCCCCTCATGGAGCTGAGGCGGAATGGCAGCCTGCCAGGGCCAGGAAGCGCAGAGGGAAGCAGAAACAGGCCCCAACTAAGCAGGAAGTGCAGGCCGAGGGCCTATGCCTCCGCCCAAAAACAAGGGCAAAAATAAAAATAAAAACCAAAATAAAAAGCCTCCACCGCTTGCCAAACTCCCCCCTAAAAACCCACGACAAAACGTGGTAGTGGTTAGGCGGACATGTGAGGAAGGAGAGGCTGGTCCCTCCAACCTGACGCAATGGAAGCGCTTATGCGGGGTGTCCCTGCTACGGACCTCCAAGCTCTAAGTGTCCGAGTGCTGGACATCCGCACCGCAGTAGGAGGTGGCGCCGTCATTGTGACGGAAACGCCAGAAATGGCCAAGGCGCTCACGAGCCACATTTCCACAAAAAAGAGTTGAAGCTCCAAGCGTCAGCCCCTGGGTCGTTTCCCACGCCTGCTGCTGTGCGACGTGCGGACCGACCTTCAAAAAGAGGACTTGGCCCAACAAGTTGTTGAGCACAACCCTGCGTTAGGCTTGCAGCCGCAGGATGTCAGGCCTCTCTTCACCAAAAAGCGTGGCAGACAGAAGGATTGGGTGATTGAGGTATCACCCAGCCTGTACAAAAAACTAGAGGGCAGGCACCTCCAAATAGCCTGGCAGCGGTGCGCCATACGAAAGTACCAAGCCCCCACTCAGTGCTACAAATGCCAGCGCTATGGCCACCTGGCAGTGGCCTGTACAAGACCTGTTGTGTGCGCCTGGTGCGCCTTGCCACATCTGAGTAAGGAATGCAAGCGTGATGCTCCCCTCAAGTGTGCCAATTGCGTCGAACGCAAAATCCAACAGGTCGCACACTCTACACGAGACGCACGCTGTACCATTCGTCAGCGAGCGATTGCCCTCCAGGAGTCACGAGTGGATTATGAATAGGTCAAAAACAGTTCGAATCCTTACGCACAACACAAATAAGAGTTGCCCAGTTATGGCTGAGTTGCTGCAAAATGCACTCAAGAAACGCTGCAGTGTGCTCGCCATACAGGAACCGTACATAGGATCCAAAACTCTTGGTCTCGGATCGCAGGCACGAGTGGTGGCTGGAGCAAGAACGGGAGCCAAGGCAGCAGTAGCCTGCATCGACCCGTCCATTGACATGCTCGCACTCACTCACCTGAACAGCCAGCACTTGGCCGCTGTGCTCATCCGAGCCGGTGGCTTTGAGCTGGTTGTAATATCATTTTACAGGCAATTTGGCACGCCAATTGCCAACAGCCTTGAACCACTCGAGCGGGCTCTAGCAGGCCTATCAGGACGACCCTGCGTAGTCTGTGCTGATGCAAACGCCAGATCACCATTGTGGGGATCCCCAACCCTGGATGGGGCGGGCGAGGCGTATATAGAGCTGCTCACCAGGTACAACTTGGTTGTTGCCAGCGACCCCATGACTGAGGCGACCTATGATGGCCCGGGAGGAAGGTCGTGTATAGACGTCACAGCCGTGTCCCACACCCTGCTACTCAAATTGAAGGGGTGGCGAGTGGTACCAGGTGCAACGCATGAAGCGATCACATGGTTATTGACTTTGCCATTACGGATGATAACATCCTCTGCAAAGACACGCGTGGAAGGCGATTCCGCACAAAGAATGCTGACTGGCCGCAATTCTTTAGGGTACTGGAAGGTGTACGGCGTGCCGCAGACACCGACCTAATAGTCCAAGCATCCACTCCTGAAGAGGTGGACAACAAAGTGGACACATTTATCACTGCACTGCACTCTGCTGGGCTCTCTGTACTTGGCCAACAGAAGCACAGGGCGATCAAAGTCCCATGGTGGACTGAGGAACTAAATCCCCTCAAGCAAAGTGCAAATAGAGCCAGAAGGATGTACCAAAACACTCGTGACCCTGATGCCAGAGCAACACTCCGAACTGCCTTCATCCAAGAGAAGAAGGCCTTCCACAGCGCCATCAAACGAGCCAAACGGCAAGGCTGGCGAAATTTTGTGGAAGCGGAGAGCTCTGAGAACCCCTGGGGCAGACACTACAAGTCCTCCATAGGAAAAGCAAATGTAGAGCAGGTCTTAGCTGCGATGCAAAATGAGTCAGGCTGGGCCTGCAGTATCGAACGTTCACTGGAAACCCTCCTTGAGAAGGCGTTCCCAAATGACCAACTAGCTCGAGACACTGAAGCCCAGAGGGCAGCAAGGGAGCTGATCATGGACCCTCCGAACGAGCCCGACATCCCATTGTGGACAACAGGCGACCTCGGCAGGGCTCTTGCGACCTTAAAGCCCAACAAATCTCCTGGGCCAGATAAAATAGAAAGCAATATGCTAAGGAAGGCTGAGCGGACAATCTCCAGCGGTCTCCTTAATTTATTTAATGACTGTCTGCAGGTCGGACAGTTCCCCACTCAGTGGAAGTCTGCGCGCGTTGTCACTCTTCAAAGGAGGCGACCGCAATCAGTCGGACCAGCGATCATGGAGACCACTCAGCCTTCTTTCCATATTAGGCAAAACACTAGAAATCTTGATGTTGCAGTCCCTCGAAGGAGTCTTTGGCCGCAACCTCACAGGCAGGCAATACGGGTGTACCAAAGGAAGGTCCACGCAGGATGTCATTGTCGAGATTCGGCGTGTTTCCCTGCTGGCACCGGCTAAGTACGTCGTAGCAGTTCTGATTGACATCAGAGGAGCGTTTGACAACCTTTGGTGGCCAGCGCTCCTTAATGAACTCAAGGTAGGGGAATCCCCGCAACCTGTACTCGCTCGTCAGAAGTTACCTGACAGACAGAACTGCTACGATCGAAAGTAGGCATGTCTCCGTCCGGAGAAAGATTGAGAAGGGTGCCCACAGGGCTCGGTCCTAGGACCAGCACTCTGGAATGCCTTCTTCGAAGGTCTTCTCAGGAAACTCATGGAGACTGACTGCGAGCCGTACGCCTATGTGGATGACTTGACTGTGCTGATCTTTGCAGAGTCAGTCCGCCAAATTGAAGAAAAAACCCACCACGTGCTCCGCACTGTCAACCAATGGTGCGAGCACGTCAAGATGCAGGTGGCTGAGGAAAAAACCCAGCTAATCCTCTTGAAGGGGAAGTGAATTATCCACCCACAATACGCTTTGGCGGCCACAGGCTCCTTCTTGAAAAGCACGTCAAGTATTTAGGAGTGAATATAGGTGAGAGGTGGGGTTTCAACCAACACCTCCAGTCCCTTAAAGGCACTACCATTGCAAGGTTTGCCTCACTGCGTGCCATTACTAAGGCCACTTGGGGTGTGTGTTACCACGACACCATCCTCATGTATAAGGCCATCTATTTAGGTGTGATTGGCTACTGCCCTGTTGTCTGGGGTAGCAAACTAACAGTCAATCAAAAGAGAGTATTGGCCCAATCCCAGAGAGCCGCGCTCCTGTGGATCACCAAGGCCTACAAGACTGTATCAACGGAAGCACTCCAGGTGATCACTGGTCAGTTACCAGTTGATTTGGCTGTTGAGTGCATGATTGACAAGTGGAGAGTGAAACGGGAGCTTCCCCCGCTTTGGGCTGAACTCCGTGCGGATCTCACCACAGAACAGAAACTTGCCGCCATCGATGAATGGGCTCTAGAGAAATGGCAAGCGAGATGGGAATCCTCGTCAAAGGGACCTGATACGTATGAGTTCTTCCCCAACATCCGTGAACGTCTTTCTAGAAAATGGGTTGAGCCGGACCACTGGACGAGCCAGTTCCTCACGGGACATGGTGACTTCAATGCGCGGCTCCACTTCTTTTCTCTGAAAGACTCTCCATTATGCACGTCTTGTGCCTCCAGTGCGGAGGAAACAAGAAACCATGTGCTGCTCCACTGTAGTTTCTACAACAGTGAGCGACGGTTGTTGAGAGGGCAAACGAACTTAGCAGCTTTGACTGCTACAAAGGAAGCCTATAACCATCTTGCAAAGTTCGCAAAGAAGGTAATGGCTAAGAAACGTGGTTATAGTTGATCAGTCCTTTTGAAACTTGCCACCCAAGTAAACAGTAAGATCAGGTAGGGAACCAGATTAAGAACTACTCCCAGATGGTACGGGATTCCTCAGGTGGTCACCTCCGCGCGGTAACACACGGGCAACAGCTCTCTACGGTGAGACTGGCTAACGACCACATACCTGCCGTACCTCCACAGGTCTGAGTTCGGTGGATGCTGCAGGGGCCGGCCTCTTGCATATTAGCGAAACCGCAACTTCTATGACTGATATAACCCTCGTCGAGGGTTTAGGTACAGTCATGAAATAAAGAAACAGATCTGAGGAATCCCGTACCATCTGGGAGTAGTTCTTAATCTGGTTCCCTACCTGATCTTACTGTTTACTTGGGTGGCAAGTTTCAAAAGGACTGATCAACTATAACCACGTTTCTTAGCCATTACCTTCTTTGCGAACTTTGCAAAATGATTATAGGCTTCCTTTGTAGCAGTCAAAGCTGCTAAGTTCGTTTGCCCTCTCAACAACCGTCGCTCACTGTTGTAGAAACTACAGTGGAGCAGCACATGGTTTCTTGTTTCCTCCGCACTGGAGGCACAAGACGTGCATAATGGAGAGTCTTTAGAGAGAAAGAAGTGGAGCCGGCGCATTGAAGTCACCATGTCCCGTGAGGAACTGGCTCGTCCAGTGGTCTGGCTCAACCCATTTTCTAGAAAGACGTTCACGGATGTCGGGGAAGAACTCATACGTATCACGTCCCTTTGACGAGGATTCCCATCTCGCTTGCCATTTCTCTAGAGCCCATTCATCGATGGCGGCAAGTTTCTGTTCTGTGGTGAGCTCCGCACGGAGTTCAGCCCAAAGCGGGGGAAGCTCCCGTTTCACTCTCCACTTGTCAATCATGCACTCAACAGCCAAATCAACTGGTAACTGACCAGTGATCACCTGGAGTGCTTCCGTTGAGACAGTCTTGTAGGCCTTGGTGATCCACAGGAGCGCAGCTCTCTGGGATTGGGCCAATACTCTCTTTTGATTGACTGTTAGTTTGCTACCCCAGACAACGGGGCAGTAGCCAATCACACCTAAATAGATGGCCTTGTACATGAGGATGGTGTCGTGGTAACACACACCCCAAGTGGCCTTAGTAATGGCACGCAGTGAGGCAAACCTTGCAATGGTAGTGCCTTTAAGGGACTGGAGGTGTTGGTTGAAACCCCACCTCTCACCTATATTCACTCCTGAATACTTGACGTGCTTTTCAAAAAGGAGCCTGTGGCCGCCAAAGCGTATTGTGGGTGGATTATTCACTTTCCCCTTCAAGAGGATTAGCTGGGTTTTTTCCTCAGCCACCTGCATCTTGACATGCTCGCACCATTGGTTGACAGTGCGGAGCACGTGGTGGGTTTTTCTTCAATTGGGCGGCCTGCCTCTGCACAGATCAACACTGTCAAGGCGTCCACATAGGCGAACGGCTCGCAGTCAGGCACCATGAGTTTACTGAGAAGACCTTCGAAGAAGGCATTCCAGAGTGCTGGTCCTAGGACCGAGCCCTGTGGGCACCCTTCTCAATCTTTCTCCGGACGGAGACATGCCTACTTTCGATCGTAGCAGTTCTGTCTGTCAGGTAACTTCTGACGAGCGAGTACAGGTTGCGGGGATTCCCCTACCTTTGAGTTCATTAAGGAGCGCTGGCCACCAAAGGTTGTCAAACGCCCTCTGATGTCAATCAGAACTGCTACGACGCACTTAGCCGGTGCCAGCAGGAAACACGCCGGATCTCGACAATGACATCCCGCGTGGACCTTCCTTTGGTACACCCGTATTGCCTGCCTGTGAGGTTGCGCCAAAGACTCTCTTCGAGGGACTGCAACATCAAGATTTCTAGTGTTTTGCCTAATATGGAAAGAAGGCTGAGTGGTCTCCATGATCGCGGTTCGACTGATTGGCGGTCGCCTCCCCCTTTGAAGAGTGACAACGCGCGCAGAGTCTTCCACTGAGTGGGGAACTGTCCGACCTGCAGACAGTCATTAAAATAAATTAAGGAGGCCACTGGAGATTGTCCGCTCAGCCTTCCTTAGCATATTGCTTTCTATTTATCTGGCCCAGGAGATTTGTTGGGCTTTAAGGTCGCAAGGGCCCTGCCGAGGTCGCCTGTTGTCCACAATGGGATGTCGGGCTCGTTCGGAGGGTCCATGATCAGCTCCCTTGCTGCCCTCTGGGCTTCAGTGTCTCGAGCTACTTGGTCATCTGGGAACGCCTTCTCAAGGAGGGTTTCCAGTGAGCTTTCGATGCTGCAGGCCCAGCCTGACTCATTTTGCATCGCGGCTAAGACCTGCTCTACGTTTGCCTTCCCTATGGAGGGCTTGTAATGTCTGCCCCAGGGGTTCTCAGAGCTCTCTGCTTCCACGAAATTTCGCCAGCCTTGCCGTTTGGCTCGTTTGATGGCGCGGTGGAAGGCCTTCTTCTCTTGGATGAAGGCAGTTCGGAGTGTTGCTCTGGCATCAGGGTCACGAGTGTTTTGGTACATCCTTCTAGCTCTATTTGCACTTTGCTTGAGGGGATTTAGTTCCTCAGTCCACCATGGGACTTTGATCGCCCTGTGCTTCTGTTGGCCAAGTACAGAGAGCCCAGCAGAGTGCAGTGCTGTGGTAAATATGTCCACTTTGCTGTCCACCTCTTCAGGTGTGTATGCTTGCGCTATTAGGTCGGTGTCCGCGGCATGCAGTTCACCTTCCAGTACCCTACAGAATTGTGGCCAATCAGCATTTTTTGTGCGGAATCGCTTTCGCTGCGTGTCTTTGCAGAGGATGTTGTCATCCGTAATGGCAAAGTCAATAACCATGTGGTCGCTCTGCGTTGCACCTGGTACGACTCGCCAACCCTGCAATTTGAGTAGCAAGGGTGTGAGACACGGCTGTGACATCTATACACGACCTTCCTCCCGGACCATCATAGGTCGCCTCAGTCATGGGGTCGTTGACAACAATCAAGTTGTACCTGGTGAGCAGCTCTATATACGCCTCGCCCGCCCCATCCAGGGTTGGGGATCCCCACAATGGTGATCTGGCATTTGCATCGGCACAGACTATGCAGGGTCGTCCTGATAGGCCTGCTAGAGCCCGCCGAAAGTGGTTCAAGGCTGTTGGCAACTGGTGCGCCAAATTGCCTGTAAATGATATTACAACCAGCTCAAAGCCACCGGCTCGGATGAGCACAGCGGCCAAGTGCTGGCTGTTCAGGTGAGTGAGTGCGAGCATGTCAATGGATCGGTCGATGCAGGCCACTGCTGCCTTGGCTCCCGTTCTTGCTCCAGCCACCACTCAGCCTGCGATCCCAGACCAAGAGTTTTGGATCCTATGTATGGTTCCTGTATGGCGAGAACACTGCAGCGTTTCTTGAGTGCATTTTGCAGCAACTCAGCCATAACTGGGCAACTCTTATTGGTGTTGTGCTGAAGGATTCGAACTGCTTTTGACCTATTCATAATCCACTCGTGACTCCTGGAGGGCAATCGCTCGCTGACGAATGGTACAGCGTGCGTCTCGTGTAGAGTGTGCAACCTGTTGGATTTTCCGTTCGACGCAATTGGCACACTTGAGGGGAGCATCACGCTTGCATTCCTTACTCAGATGTGGCAAGGCGCACCAGGCGCACACAACAGGTCTTGTACAGGCCACTGCCAGGTGGCCATAGCGCTGGCATTTGTAGCACTGAGTGGGGGCTTGGTACTTTCACTGCAGGGTGAACACACACACACACACACACACACACAGATCTGTTTCTTTATTTCATGACTGTACCTAAACCCTCGACGAGGGTTATATCAGTCATAGAAGTTGCGGTTTCGCTAATATGCAAGAGGCCGGCCCTGCAGCATCCACCGAACTCAGACCTGTGGAGGCACGGCAGGTATGTGGTCGTTAGCCAGTCTCACCGTGAGAGAGCTGTTGCCCGTGGTGTTACCGCCAAGGAGGTGACCACCTGAGGAATCCCGTACCATCTGGGAGTAGTTCTTAATCTGGTTCCTACCTGATCTTACTGTTTACTTGGGTGGCAAGTTTCAAAGGACTGATCAACTATAACCACGTTTCTTAGCCATTACCTTCTTTGCGAACTTTGCAAGATGGTTATAGGCTTCCTTTGTAGCATTCAAAGCTGCTAAGTTCGTTTGCCCTCTCAACAACCGTCGCTCACTGTTGTAGAAACTACAGTGGAGCAGCACATGGTTTCTTGTTTCCTCCGCACTGGAGGCACAAGACGTGCATAATGGAGAGTCTTTCAGAGAAAAGAAGTGGAGCCGCGCATTGAAGTCACCATGTCCCGTGAGGAACTGGCTCGTCCAGTGGTCTGGCTCAACCCATTTTCTAGAAAGACGTTCACGGATGTTGGGGAAGAACTCATACGTATCACGCCCTTTGACGAGGACTCCCATCTCGCTTGCCATTTCTCTAGAGCCCATTCATCGATGGCGGCAAGTTTCTGTTCTGTGGTGAGATCCGCACGGAGTTCAGCCCAAAGCGGGGGAAGCTCCCGTTTCACTCTCCACTTGTCAATCATGCACTCAACAGCCAAATCAACTGGTAACTGACCAGTGATCACCTGGAGTGCTTCCTGCTGATACAGTCTTGTAGGCCTTGGTGATCCACAGGAGCGCAGCTCTCTGGGATTGAGCCAATACTCTCTTTTGATTGACTGTTAGTTTGCTACCCCAGACAACGGGGCAGTAGCCAATCACACCTAGATATATGGCCTTATACATGAGGATAGTGTTGTGGTAACACACACCCCAAGTGGCCTTAGTAATGGCACGCAGTGAGGCAAACCTTGCAATGGTAGTGCCTTTAAGGGACTGGAGGTGTTGGTTGAAACCCCACCTCTCACCTATATTCACTCCTAAATACTTGACGTGCATTTCAAGAAGAAGCCTGTGGCCGCCAAAGCGTATTCTGGGTGGATTATTCACTTTCCCTTCAAGAGGATTAGCTGGGTTTTTTCCTCAGCCACCTGCATCTTGACATGCTCGCACCATTGGTTGACAGTGCGGAGCACGTGGTGGGTTTTTTCTTCAATTTGGCGGACTGACTCTGCAAAGATCAGCACAGTCAAGTTATCCACATAGGCGTACGGCTCGCAGTCAGTCTCCATGAGTTTCCTGAGAAGACCTTCGAAGAAGGCATTCCAGAGTGCTGGTCCTAGGACCGTGCCCTGTGGGCACCCCTTCTCAATCTTTCTCCGGACGGAGACATGCCTACTTTCGATCGTAGCAGTTCTGTCTGTCAGGTAACTTCTGACGAGCGAGTACAGATTGCGGGGATTCCCTACCTTTGAGTTCATTAAGGAGCGCTGGCCACCAAAGGTTGTCATCCGCCCCTCTGATGTCAATCAGAACTGCTACGACGTACTTAGCCGGTGCCAGCAGGGAAACACGCCGGATCTCGACAATGACATCCTGCGTGGACCTTCCTTTGGTACACCCGTATTGCCTGCCTGTGAGGTTGCGGCCAAAGACTCCTTCGAGGGACTGCAACATCAAGATTTCTAGTGTTTTGCCTAATATGGAAAGAAGGCTGAGTGGTCTCCATGATCGCGGGTCTGACTGATTGCGGTCGCCTCCCTTTTGAAGAGTGACAACGCGCGCAGTCTTCCACTGAGTGGGGAACTGTCCGACCTGCAGACAGTCATTAAATAAATTAAGGAGGCCGCTGGAGATTGTCCGCTCAGCCTTCCTTAGCATATTGCTTTCATTTTATCTGGCCCAGGAGATTTGTTGGGCTTTAAGGTCGCAAGGGCCCTGCCGAGGTCGCCTGTTGTCCACAATGGGATGTCGGGCTCGTTCGGAGGGTCCATGATCAGCTCCCTTGCTGCCCTCTGGGCTTCAGTGTCTCGAGCTACTTGGTCATCTGGGAACGCCTTCTCAAGGAGGGTTTCCAGTGAGCTTTCGATGCTGCAGGCCCAGCCTGACTCATTTTGCATCGCGGCTAAGACCTGCTCTACGTTAGCTTTTCCTATGGAGGACTTGTAGTGTCTCCCCCAGGGGTTCTCAGATTTCTCCGCTTCCACGAAATTTCGCCAGCCTTGCCGTTTGGCTCGTTTGATGGCGCGGTGGAAGGCCTTCTTCTCTTGGATGAAGGCAGTTCGGAGTGTTGCTCTGGCATCAGGGTCACGAGTGTTTTGGTACATCCTTCTAGCTCTATTTGCACTTTGCTTGAGGGGATTTAGTTCCTCAGTCCACCATGGGACTTTGATCGCCCTGTGCTTCTGTTGGCCAAGTACAGAGAGCCCAGCAGAGTGCAGTGCCGTGGTAAATATGTCCACTTTGCTGTCCACCTCTTCAGGTGTGTATGCTTGCGCTATTAGGTCGGGTGTCCATGCACGCAGTTCACCTTCCAGTACCCTACAGAATTGTGGCCAATCAGCATTTTTTGTGCGGAATCGCTTTTCACGCTGCGTGTCTTTGCAGAGGATGTTGTCATCCGTAATGGCAAAGTCAATAACCATGTGGTCGCTCTGCGTTGCACCTGGTACGACTCGCCAACCCTGCAATTTGAGTAGCAGGGTGTGAGACACGGCTGTGACATCTATACACGACCTTCCTCCCGGACCATCATAGGTCGCCTCAGTCATGGGGTCGTTGACAACAATCAAGTTGTACCTGGTGAGCAGCTCTATATACGCCTCGCCCGCCCCATCCAGGGTTGGGGATCCCCACAATGGTGATCTGGCATTTGCATCGGCACAGACTATGCAGGGTCGTCCTGATAGGCCTGCTAGAGCCCGCCGAGTGGTTCAAGGCTGTTGGCAACTGGTGCGCCAAATTGCCTGTAAATGATATTACAACCAGCTCAAAGCCACCGGCTCGGATGAGCACAGCGGCCAAGTGCTGGCTGTTCAGGTGAGTGAGTGCGAGCATGTCAATGGACGGGTCGATGCAGGCCACTGCTGCCTTGGCTCCCGTTCTTGCTCCAGCCACCACTCGTGCCTGCGATCCCAGACCAAGAGTTTTGGATCCTATGTATGGTTCCTGTATGGCGAGAACACTGCAGCGTTTCTTGAGTGCATTTTGCAGCAACTCAGCCATAACTGGGCAACTCTTATTGGTGTTGTGCTGAAGGATTCGAACTGCTTTTGACCTGTTCATAATCCACTCGTGACTCCTGGAGGGCAATCGCTCGCTGACGAATGGTACAGCGTGCGTCTCGTGTAGAGTGTGCAACCTGTTGGATTTTCCGTTCGACGCAATTGGCACACTTGAGGGGAGCATCACGCTTGCATTCCTTACTCAGATGTGGCAAGGCGCACCAGGCGCACACAACAGGTCTTGTACAGGCCACTGCCAGGTGGCCATAGCGCTGGCATTTGTAGCACTGAGTGGGGCTTGGTACTTTCGTATGGCGCACCGCTGCCAGGCTATTTGGAGGTGCCTTGCCCTCTAGTTTTTTGTATAGGCTGGGTGATACCTCAATCACCCAATCCTTCTGTCTGCCACGCTTTTTGGTGAAGAGAGGCCTGACGTCCTGCGGCTGCAAGCCTAACGCGGGGTTGTGCTCAACAACTTGTTGGGCCAAGTCCTCTTTGAAGGTCAGTCCGCACGTCGCACAATAGCAGGCGTGGGAAACGACCCAGGGGGGCTGACGCTTGGAGCTTCAACTCCTTTTTGTGGAAATGTGGCTCGTGAGCGCCTTGGCCATTTCTGGCGTTTCCGTCACAATGACGGCGCCACCTCCTACTGCGGGTGCGGATGTTCAGCACTCGGACACTTAGAGCTTGGAGGTCCGTGAGCAGGGACACCCCGCATAAGCGCTTCCATTGCGTCAGGGTTGGAGGACCAGCCTCTCCTTCCTCACATGTCCGCCTAACCACTACCACGTTTTGTCGTGGGTTTTTAGGGGAGTTTGGCAAGCGGTGGAGGCTTTTATTTTTGCTTTTATTTTTATTTTTGCCCTTGTTATTGGGCGGAGAGGCGAGGCGGGGCGCTGCCCTCGGCCTGCTTAGTTGGGGCCTGTTTCTGCTTCCCTATGTGCTTCCTGGCCCTGGCAGACTGCCATTCAGCCTCAGCTCCATGAGGGGGGGAGGAAGGCGCAGTAGCGGCTACTGCCGCATATGAGGGGCCTGGGGTACTACCCTGGCTCGTTGCAGCTCCTTGAGTTTGGGGGGCTGGTGGCACTGGCTGCTGGGCAATTGCCCTACGCAGCTCTTCCTCACGACAGCCGCCACAGTTTCCCGCAGGGGAGTGGCAGGGGGCGATGTCGTTGGGGGCATTAGCTTTATAGCCAGCTTCGAAATTTCGAAGAGGCAACTAGTTACGAGGTCCCGCATAGGTCCTGTCGCGTTGGCCCTCATCCGTGCCAGCTGGCCGTGGATGATTTGGACGTATGCGCAAATTTGCTCCATGTCCGACAGTTTAGGGTCCACGCTGTGTCGTGTGCTTGTAGTAGCCGGGTTGCCCGGCTACTAGGGGAGAAGGGGAGATGAACGCGGTTTGCCCGGTTCTTTCCACCTTGTTTGTTTGGACGACGAGTAGATTGCTCATCGTCCGAAGAGGGAGGGGTCGAGCTTGGCGAGCCCGAGGAAAAGGCGCAGGTGGCGTTTTTATTACCTGCTGAAGATTTAGTTGACTTTGTCATTTTATTTTTACTAATATGGGGGGGATTAAAGAAGCAGACTGGTGTAGTGTATCCTTGTGAGTTCATTTGTTGTGTGTGTTAGTGGTATGAGCGAGAGGTGCTCGAGGCAGTGTCCTGGAAGCTCCCCCTCAGGCATATTGATTCTAGCCCCTTTCGCTGGTCAGTTGAGGGTCAAAGGGAGGCCCCCACATGCGCCGCAGCTGCCAGTCCGGCCACCCACCGGGACTAAGACACACGGACCTCGCTCCGAAATTAGGTTTTTTAGACTCAGTAGGGTCTGAAACGTAAAGATCTGAAGAAAACCCAAATTTTTTTTTTGGGCCGATTACTATACTTTCCTTCCCTTCGGGTAGCGGAAAGTAAAAAATGAAACGAATGAACTATTAAATAAATAAACCAAAAATAAACGAATAATGAAAAGTTCAATCGAAGATAACAGATATTTTGCTAACGGAAATAGTTGAGAAGGAGCGAAACAGTCATTCGTGGTGGTGAAGACGAGATGAGTGATCGTAGAGCGGCCCGGGCGGGCGAGAGCGTTGCGTTGCGATTACGCGAGGGGGCGGCGTTGCCAGATGAGGAGGAGAGCGGCGATTTCGTTGAGATAGGCGGGAGGGGTGGAAGTTCAAACGACTTCCGTTGTGTTCCCGCGTAGTACTGCGTTTCGTTAATTTATTTAACCGTTTTTTGCCCATAACAACCATGGGCTTCGTCCGATCGGATTGCCGAGATGGCGGGCACAACTAGATACCAAATTGGATTTTTGTGCGAAAGAACGAATTTTTTGGACCACGTTAAAGGCACAAAACGGCGGGTGGCGGACAGCGGGCGGACATTGCAAATTTGGAATCTCCATGTCTTGAAACGTAAAGTATCAAATTTTGAGGGGGGGTTGTAAAAAATTTTTCGTGACCGAAAACATGGGGTTATTATTCAGAATGAATAATAAACCAAAACTGAATTTTAATATGAAAACATGCACGCTAAATATTAATATCAAAATTTAACAAAAATCTATGAAAAAAACCAAAATGAGAATGAAACGAAAGAATCTAAAAAAATTGAATCGTATTTAAACCAAAACGTTGGGGAAATTGGAACGGGGGTGCTCGAAGCGAAAGGGGAGTTGAGTGGCCGCATCGTTGGGAGGCGAAAGAGGAGTTTAGCCGCCCACCCGCGAGGCGAGGACGCCACCGATGTTTTTTATTCAGACGGGAGGGAGGGAGGGACGCTGTAGCTCCCGCATTGTACTGCGTTTCGTTAATTTTTTTAACCGTTTTTTGCCCATTACACCACGGGCTTCGTCCAATCGGATTGCCGAGATGGCAGGCACAACTAGATACCAAATCGGATGTTTGGGCGAAAGAACGAATTTTTTAGACCACGTTAAAGGCACAAAACGGCCCGGACGGCGGACGGGGTACGGGGGTCGGCGGACGGCGGACGGACATTGCAAATTTCGAATCTCCATATCTTGAAACGTAAAGTATCAAATTTTGAGGGGGGGTTGTAAAAAATTTTTCGTGACCGAAAACATAGGGTTATTATTCAGTGTTCGACGCAAAGCGTCGAAGTGGTCCGAATCATTGACCTCGGACTTCCCCGCCTCATTGTCACCGACCGCCTAATTGTCTCCAACCATTTCAACACCTGCGGAAATCTCTCACTTGCGGAAATCCCTCACTCGCGGGAATTCCTAAGCTGCGGGCCCCCCAGCCCCCCTTTTCTAGGTTTTCCCCTTTCTTCATTTCTTTCTCCCAATTTCATTTTCCTATCGATGACAGAGCTCTTCCAAAATCATTCTGCTTCCAACTTCCACCACAGTAACTTCTCACTCTCTCTCTATCGGTTGCCCACGCCAGTTCCGCGTTCCAAGTGCTGCCCTTGTGTCGCCCATTTGTGTACCTCAATTCTAATTCAACTCATTTCCGTACGCAGTATAATACAGTCCTCCTCACGCTCACCGAGTTTCCGTTTTATTGTGAACCTCAGCTCCCCCATTCTTGCACCTAACATTTGGTCCTCCGGGCCGGATTCCGTTAACTTTCGAGCATCCAGGACCGAACATTAACGCCACGACGCCCACTACTCGTTTCAACCGGCGAAAAGAAGCGAAACGATAATCGTGTCTGCGCCTACTCGTCTTCCGACGCCCGCCGCGACTCCTCTGTCTCTTCCACCCGCGTCAACATCGAAACTCACAACCAGCCCCTCGCCGACACCATCCGTTGTGACAACTCACCACCGCCACTGTCGCTAGCCGCTCCCCTGACGATCTCTTCGCTGGGCTCGACACTAAATCGCCCCGTCACTCAAGCGCCAATTAGCTGCTCGCAACGGCCCCATCCTTGCGAACTTCCAACCACCTTTATCCAAATGAAGCCTCACAACACTCGAAATGGTCGCATCGCTGCCGGCCAACCGCCTACGTCTGCTTCTTCCAACTTCAGATCGCCGCCGACCAATGTAACACAAGGTAAGTCTCGGAATAGCGTGAACTGGCTTCCCATAGTAGACTATAGGAGCGAGTCTTCAGCTCCTCCTCTTCAGAGGCAGCCCTCAGCTCCTCCTGGTTCCCGCCTTTATCTATGCAACCCGCAACCATTTTCTCCCAAGTCGCTAACCCACATTAAAAGTTCCACACAGCCCAAGCTCAAATCGTTTCTACAAGGCCCTCACTACAAACCCTTCCTCTCAGCTCTGTCCCTATAACCCACATCCCAAGTGTTGTCACCAAGCCCAACGTTCTGAACTCAATCAATTTGCCTATACCCTCCTATGTCCCTTCCTCCTACCTGTTTCTCTGCTTCTGCAACTCCACTTAGCCCTCATCATTAGCACCCCATCCCCCAACGCCCTTTGTATCTATCACGCCTCAGCTCCTCTCATATCCTCATTCAAATCACACGACCCACAACCATTTCCCTACAATTGCATTCACACCTCCACACAGAACAGAAGCATTGTATTGGTATTTCAAGGCCCTCAACATAGACATTTGCTCTCAGAATCTCGTGCCCACACACCAAAATGTAAGAGCTCTCACTAAGACCCCTTTGCCCACCTCTCTAAATTCACGCAGTTTACCCACACATCCTTTTATCTCATCCTTCCGCCTATTTTTCTGCTTCTACGACTCAACTCAGCCCTCATCTCAAGTATCCCATGTCCCAACGCCCTTTTTGGTCTTCACGCCCTACTTGTCTAAATCCTAGTCGTCACATCCTACTTTTCTAAATCCTAGTCTTCACATCTTACTATGCTAAACCCTAACTGTTGTACCCTACCACAACACACACCATCTTGCCCTAATATTCGGTTTCTTCAATGCTACACCAACACAGCTTTCCTCTATCTCTTCTACCTTCCACTCATGATCATCCCTAAATTCGAGTGTGATTACCAAGGCCCCTCGGACCACCTTACCACATTCAAATAGTTTGCCCACACCCTTTTCCGTCCCTTCTTCCTAACTGTTTCTCTACATTGCAAATTCAGTCAGCTCGCATCCTTAATAGCACAAGCCTCAATGTCTTATGCCTCACATCCAGTCTTCTTCAATGTTCTGTCCTACCAACATTCCTTATCCTCTCGACCTCCCAATTGTACTCGTAATCATCCCTCGTATCATTGAGCATTCACCACTATTGAGGACAGCACTAGGTCTCGCCTCTTAATCCCATGCCCTAAATCATACCTTTACTCACTGCACATGCCCTTTCTGCACCACTCCCATACGCATTTTCCTTCTCACTGCCCCTGTATGCTAGCCCCTTTTGCTCGACCTCAGTAAGCTCCTTCAACTTTCACCACCTCACTGTAATTGCCCCTACCGCCCCTTTCAATGTGCCTTCCTCCTTATTTGCATCACCCCTGCATGCCTTCCTCACTAATTGCATCACCCCAGCATGCCATCCTCCCTCCTGCACCACCCCAGTGTGCCTTCCCCCTACTTGCACCCCCCAGTGTGCCTTCCTCCCTCTTGCACCACCCCAGTGTGCCTTCCTCCCTCTTGCACCGCCCCAGTGTGCCTTCCTCCCTCTTGCACCACCCCAGTGTGCCTTTCTCCCTACTTGCACCACCCCAGTGTGCCTTCCTCCCTATTTGCATCAGCCCAGCATGCCTTCCTCACTAATTGCATCACCCCAGCATGCCATCCTCCCTCTTGCACCACCACAGTGTGCCTTCCTCCTTATTTGCATCACCCCAGCATGCCTTCCTCACTAATTGCATCACCCCAGCATGCCATCCTCCCTCCTGCACCACCCCAGTGTGCCTTCTCCCTACTTGCACCCCCCAGTGTGCCTTCCTCCCTCTTGCACCACCCCAGTGAGCCTTCCTCCCTCTTGCACCGCCCCAGTGTGCCTTCCTCCCTCTTGCACCACCCCAGTGTGCCTTTCACCCTACTTGCAACACCCCAGTGTGCCTTTCTCCCTCTTGAACCACCCCAGTGTGCCTTCCTCCCTATTTGCATCAGCCCAGCATGCCTTCCTCACTAATTGCATCACCCCAGCATGCCATCCTCCCTCTTGCACCACCCCAGTGTGCCTTCTCCCTCTTGAACCATCCCAGCGTGCCTACCTCCCTCTTGCACCACCCCAGTGTGCCTTCCTCCCTACTTGCACCACCCCAGCGTGCCTTCCTCCCTACTTGCACCACCCCAGCATGCCTTCCTCACTAATTGCACCACCCCAGTGTGCCTTTCTCCCCCTTTGCACCACCCCAGCATGCCATCCTCCCTCTTGCACCACCCCAGCGTGCCTTTCTCCTTCTTGCACCACCCCAGTGTGCCTTTCCTCCTATTTGCACCACCCAAGTGTGCCTTCCTTACTCACCTCCCCCTAGTACGCCTTCCACCATCTCCCACCTTAGTGTCCCACACCTTAAACCACTTTATGCTTGTGCTGTACTCTCCTTTCGTTCTCCTTGCACCACCTCCTGTGCTTCCTCATGAGATAACTCATTCATCCTCATTTTTGCACCTCCAGGTCTCTGTTGTCCTGCTCAACTCACTACCACATCATTGTCTCACACTCATCACCTCACCTCTCTGTGCTCTGGCTCATCAGGTAGCTCAGCCTTGCCATGTCCTCCAGCTCAGCCCTTATGAGCGCTAGCCTCCACACTCACGTTCATTACCACACACCACTGTAACCCCTCTTCAAGGGTTATCCTGCTGCCGCAGCGCAGGGGAGTATGTTCGACGCAAAGCGTCGAAGTGGTCCGAATCATTGACCTCGGACTTCCCCGCCTCATTGTCACCGACCGCCTAATTGTCTCCAACCAATTCAACACCTGCGGAAATCTCTCACTTGCGGAAATCCCTCACCCGCGGGAATTCCTAAGCTGCGGGCCCCCCAGCCCCCCTTTTCTAGGTTTTCCCCTTTCTTCATTTCTTTCTCCCAATTTCATTTTCCTATCGATGACAGAGCTCTTCCAAAATCATTCTGCTTCCAACTTCCACCACAGTAACTTCTCACTCTCTCTCTATCGGTTGCCCACGCCAGTTCCGCGTTCCAAGTGCTGCCCTTGTGTCGCCCATTTGTGTACCTCAATTCTAATTCAACTCATTTCCATACGCAGTATAATAAAGTCCTCCTCACGCTCACCGAGTTTCCGTTTTATTGTGAACCTCAGCTCCCCCATTCTTGCACCTAACATTCAGAATGAATAATGAACCAAAAGCAATGTGGAAGATGGAAGGGGTTGGCGAGTTGGAGAAGAGAGGAGGAGAAATCAGATAACACTAGCCTGAAGAGCAGGAGTCTTGAAGTACTGGACGATAAGGCCTGAGTCATGCGTTTGATGAGTTGGAGAAGTCCACAGTTCAGTTGCCAAAACACAATGCACCTTATCAGACCTCTTGAAATTGCTTAAACAATAATACTTGATGGATCTCTGCATTGGACCAGTCATATACAATATGTGTGTGCAAAAGCTACTCAGTTGGTTAGCATGCTGTAGTGAGCAGCAAAAATGAACTGATGATCTAGGTGTGGGACATCATAACCATCCTCATGTATGCAGTATGCAGTGCCTGTGTGGGGGGGAGGCGCTTGTTGTTTTTCGCAGAGTTCAGCGGCTGATGCCTCTTCGATTGATCAGGGGATTGAGAACCATGTCATTCCAGGCCTACTTGGGGCTGGAGAGAAGCCTATCGAAATTGAAGCGCAGGAGATAGTCGAAAGTATAAAATGGATTGTAGCGTGTGTCAACCTTAACCCCTTCAAAGGTGGTGGCATCCAGCAGCAAGAGTCAACATTAATAAAGAGTTTGAGGACGGTGAAGATGTCACTGTTAAAATCAACGCAGATGTGTTCGTGGTCTACTCTGGGGGTGTTGATCCCATTTACTACCAACTATTTACGCTTGGTGAGCTCTGCTCAAACAACCATGCGAAGGCTTTGGCCATTATGACAGCCAGTGCTTTGCAGTGGCTACTACAACCAAACTGCAAGGGGAAAAGCAATGGTATACACAGACAGTGGGATAGTATGGCCATGGTGGTTAACTGCAAATATCATTTACCGAATGCGTAAGGGAGCTCGTGTCAGTACTTAAGACTGTTAGTGAGTGGGAGGTGGGAGTTAAGTACATTTTGGGCAAACGTTGGCCATGCTGGTAACGAGGCAGCTGATACGGGAGCGAATGACGCAGCGAGGGCTGGTGGGCTTGCTACTATCTTCCTCTTCGCCACGGTCAAGAGTAAGACGAGATTGTCGGCACCGTAGTATTCAGCTGTGGGGTTAAGATCGGCAGGGGACAGCTGACGCCAGGAGGACGAAACCTTTCTTTCCTTCAATCAAAGAACGGCTGTGGATCAATCAGGCTTTCTCCTGGAGGCTGACGCTGCTGTTTACTGGACATGGAAGGGTACAGGGATGCCCCATCGTTTCGACCTTTCAGATGAAATGAATTACACGTGCTTGGTTGGCGTGGTGCAGAATTGGGATAATTTTCTTGTCTACTCTGAGCATTTTGATCAAAATCGAATACGGCTGGCGAGAAAATCTATCCTGCAATGTGGTCAGCGGGTGGTACCTATGGGGACACTACTGTTGGACCGCACAAAATACCTCACATTGTTCCTTGAGGTTATATTTCCAATAAATCTGTTTAAAAACTGACGGATCTAGCGCTGAAAATAGTTTTTTTTAAATTTCAGCAGTCCTCAACGCATAAAGATCTGAAGGAAACTCGAAACTGTAAATCCGTCAGTTGACTGTTTTCGTTTGTGTAGAGTTTTGAGTGGTGTAAATATGGTGTCACATTTTGTGTTGATTTGTTCGTTTATGATCTGTCCATTGAAGTTATTTTGTTTATAAATTCCCATGTGTTCAGTTACAAATCCCTTACGCCACGCAGAAGATATTCTATGTTCCCGGTTATAACCCTCAACGAGGTTATCCCTTTTTACGTTGTTGCTGCTCTCTATTTTCTCTAATTTTTCATTCTTCGTTTGCCTCTCGTCTCAGTTAACTCGCGCTCCCGCATAACGTGAAATTCGCCATCCGAAGAGGTTTTGTTCATTTTTGGTTCATTATTCGTTCTGAATAATAACCCTATGTTTTTGGTCACGAAACATTTTTTACAACCCCTCTCAAAATTTGATACTACGTTTCAAGACATGGGGATTCCAAATCTGCAATGTCCGTCCGCAATCCCCCGTACCCCGTCCCACGACCACTGCCCCCCCCGTCACCCGCCGCCCATCCGCCGTCCGGGCCGTTTTGTGTCTTTATGTGGTCTAAAAAATACGTTCTTTCGCACAAAAATCCCATTTGGTATCTAGTAGTGCCCGCCATCTCAGCAATCCGATCGGACGAAGCCTATGGTTGTTATGGGCAAAAAGTGGTTAAAAAAATAATTGAAACGCAGTATAATCGCAAATAAGCCGTGTTTTGTATCGTTTTCAAGGTCTGCTCGACTCGCAACGCCCTTTGGACTCACAACGTCCTGCCAATTGCCGAGCAAGGGTTCGCTGCAAGCCCCTGTCTCAATTTCTCCGACTCTTTCTGCCCGACGGGGGGAGTAAGGTTAATGCCACTTCCTCCACACACCCCTCCATCGGATCATAAATGCCTACAGATGTTTACGGGCGCCTGGCACCGGGGGAATATTTAGTTTCCGTAGTTCCATTGTAGTCAGGTCATGTTTTGTATGGTTTACTAGTATTCGATGCTGACTCGAATGGGATGGGTCTCAGAGCAGTAATACTAGGTCAAGCTGTTGAGAAATAATAAACCATTGCAGGGTTTTGATTTCGTTTCATTTCAAATTAAAGTAAATATTTTCTGCCCTATATTCGACCAAGTTGACAGCTCACTGGAACCGCTTCACGCTGGAGGGGCCCCTGTCCTTCACATCTTTGCCACCATGTTTTCTAATGTGTTCAGTTTTCGTCGTTTTTGTTTATGTAGTAAGGTGGTGCAGTCCTGTATTTTGGTAGGTTCATGTCCAGTTCTCTTGAGGTGGTTGTCAAAGTTTGAGTCATCTTTGTTCCTACTAAGAGATTTAATGTATTCTGAATATCTGGTCCATATTTTTCCTCCTTTCTGTCCTATGTATGTGTTTTTACAAGTACAAGTTATTTTTTATACGCCACTTTGGTCGAGAGGGTCTGTCTTTTCAGCCTTCGCAGTTAGTATGGTTCTAAGTGTGTTGTCTGTACGTAATGCAATTTGTGTTGTCTGTGTAGTTTGGATTGTCTTTTTTGGAGTCATATTGTGTTAATAATTTGTTTATTGTTCTTTTGGTGTAACCGTTATTTTGTGCGATAGTATTGATAGTATCAATTTCTTCTTTGTAATTTTGTTTGGATAATGGGATAGTTTTTAGTCTCCGTATCATGTGTCTTAATTAACTTCTACTACCTATTACCTTTCTCTTCGTACATAAAGACCACTACCAACTAACTGACTTTAGTACTGACTGAACGGCCAGACGATGATGTCTTCACTTCGAAAGCGCTCGCCCACAGTATCTCACCTGCCAGAGGAGACGGACTCACAAAAGAACTTTAGTAATCTACCTACTGGCAGAACTAATTCAATTACTTTAATATCTCATTTGATTGTTTCAGAACACCCAAGCCAAGGTGTAGGGAGCTCGTGCCAAGGCTGAATGGTACAGGGTGTTTAAACATGTGTATCGCTAACGACCCACATGGGGCACCAGGCGACACCCCATTGTATTGTAGCCTTCCACAGGCATAGGGGGCTCTGCCTGTGGTGATCTTTTAGCTCCCCCGTACTCGTGGGACCAAAAATGGAAACCAATTTTAATGATAACAAATTTATAAATGTTGAGGACGCCTCAGTAGCGGAGAAATCCGACGACATCCAGTCAGTCATTGACTCAATGGCTGCACTGGAAAAGGAAGAGGGCTCCAGCGGGGGGGGGGGGGTTGGGGTGGAATCTACACCCAAACCTAAACCCCCACCAGGCTCATCAGTTGAGAGACTTCCGGACGAGGCTTGGGGTGCCATGTCACACCAGCAGAGGCGGATGTTTCTCAAGAAGAGGAAGCGGAAGAGTTCCACCCCTGCTGTACGATTTGAAATCTGAACCACTCACGTGGGGATGAACCCACGTCCACAAATAAATAAATTATAACAGGAGCACAAACTTAAACCGCTTCCGCCCTAATTATTCATGTCACACTGCTCCTGTTAGGAGAGAAGGGGGTGGAACTCCTGCACCTGTCAGCGGGGAAGCGAGGTCAAAGCGTCC
This sequence comes from Pachypeltis micranthus, assembly GCA_020466155.1. NCBI lineage: Eukaryota > Metazoa > Arthropoda > Insecta > Hemiptera > Miridae > Pachypeltis > Pachypeltis micranthus. The sequence continues at coordinate 83,249,923 of CM035768.1, read as the reverse complement.
CCGGGACCAGAAGGGGACTCCCTCCCCTCGCAACGAGGAGAAAACAAGGAGGGTAGGAACCCTTTACAGTCGGGCAGTGGGTACTATCAAGGTGGCGGTGGTCTACGAAGACTACCCCACCAGTCTCCTGACGCAGGACACCGCCAACAAGATAATGCTCCACCTTACGGTGGAACTTCGTGGCCTCAACCCGGAGGAGCTAGCGGTCCACTTCAGCGGGCACTGCCTGCGGAATGGCGGGCTAATCGTGAGCTGCATAGACGAGCTGTCGAAAGATTGGCTTTTCAAAGCATCGCGCGATGCCCCCTGTGGGAGGGTGGTCGGCTGAGGACTTGTGACCCTGGCCATCTGGAGGGCTTCAAGAGGATTGGTGCGTTCATCCCTAACCCGGTAAACGACATCCAAGACTGCTTGGAGATGATTGGTGCTCAGAACACCGGCCTCAAGGTTGAGCGCTGGAAAGTTCAGGGCAGCAAGCAAGGGGAAAGGGGGCTATATTTAGTAGCATCCATCCCTGAGTCTCAATACTTGCTGGTGGAGAGGACGGGGTTCTGTCTCTACCATGGTTTTAACAGCGTGGATGTCAGAACCCTCGGCAAGGAGACCAACACGGACGCCGGGATGGATGTCGAGGAGCCGCCGGCTGGTGCTGCGGGGGTGGTGGGGGGCGTCTCTGCCCCAGGTGGGTCGGGGGTCTGGGTGCCTGGAGGTGCTGCGGCTGGTAGGATGGCTTCATTGGCCCACCAGTCAGCGGCCGCAGGTTCTGGGGCCCCTGGTGTGCCTGGGGGGTCCCGCCGGTCCCCCTGCTTGCCCCAAACGAAGAGGACGGCGGATGCAGGCGGGGAAACCCCGAAGGAAGAGGACCTAAGGCATGCTTGGGCTGCTTCAGGTCAATCTGCACCACTGCAAGGGTGCATCATGGGCGCTGCAGCAGTATATGGTGAGTCGAAATATTGACATTGCATTGATTCAAGAACCTTGGATAGTTAAGAGCAGGGTGGCGGGTCTTGGGGTGCCGGGTTATAAGATATTGTACCATAACAACAGGCGCCCCAGGTCTTGCATACTCATTAAGGCTAGTGTTAAGTTCCTTCCGCTGTGGTCGCTGTTTTCCGGGGACTCTGCAGCGGTTCGGTTAACTCATGAAAATAGGGATGTAGTGGTAGCCTCGGTCCATCTCCCTTATGAAGACGACGTCCCAACCACAGGATTGGGGAAGATAGTTGATACAGTCCAGGACAATGATATCCAGGGGATTGTGGCAGTGGACTCCAATGCGCATCACACCATTTGGGGAAGTAAGGACGTCAACCGTAGAGGTGAGTGTCTCTTTGAATATCTCGTTACTAATAATGTGGATATACTGAATCAGGGTAATAAACCCACGTTCGTTATTGCTAACAGGGAGGAGGTAATCGACCTAACCCTAGCACTAAAACTCTCTGGGGGGATTAATGTTTCCAACTGGCATGTCTCCTCAGAATTCTCGGGATCTGATCACAGGTATATTAGATTCAATCTAGAAATCGCAAGGGCAGAAGCCATTAGGTACTGGAACCCGAGAAACACGGACTGGCAGAAGTATGGGGACAGCCTCAGGTATGCCCTGAGAAGTTGCCCTGACAATGCCACACGTCCGCTGGAGATCGAGTTACTGAATACAGCACTGACACAGGCAATTAGGTCTTCATTTGAAAACAACTGCAGGCAAACCACAAAGGCGGACAGCAATAGATGGTGGAGCAGTCAACTGGGAGCACTAAGAACCAGAACCAGAAGACTCTTTAACAGAGCCAAAAGAACAGGAGAGTGGGAACCATACAAGCGATCCCTAACTGAGTATAACAACGAATTACGAAAGGCAAAACGAGAGGTGTGGAGAAGGTTTCGCCCGTTCGGGTATCATGAATTTCCCGGCAAAACCTTCTCCACACCTCTCGTTTTGCCGGGAAATTCATGATACCCGAACGGGAGCAAGGCTCAGCAAGGTGCTCTCGAAAGTGAACATGCATCAGGTGGTAGGCTCCATTAGGGGGCCGGATGGTGACACCTTGGACTGTCACCATACACTAACCGCTCAGCTGAACACACACTTTCCTGGTTGTAGAACTGACCTCGGGTTATTGGCAGATTGGGGATTGCTATGAGGCGGACAGGAACGCCGGACTGGGAACTCGCCAGGGCAATTATAACCCGAGACGCCGTACGCTGGGCAGTAAACTCGTTTAAACCATTCAAGTCGCCTGGACCGGATGGTATTTACCCGATCCTCTTACAGAAAGGAATAGAGCGCATCCTACCCAGCCTCTTAAGGTTATTTAGGGGCAACGTAGCGCATGGTTACATACCTCAGGGCTGGAGGAAGGTTCGAGTAACCTTATACCAAAACCTGGCAGGGACTCATATGAAGAAGCCAAGGCCTTCCGACCAATATGCCTCACATCTTTCCTGCTCAAGACAGTGGAGAAAATCCTTGACAAGTACTTGAGGGACGGATGTTTGAGACTGACCCCCCTGGCAGATGTCCAACATGCCTACCGCGCAGGGAGATCATGTGACTCTGCGCTCCATGCACTAGTTAGGAAACTAGAAGAGCCAATGGGTAATAGGGAGATTGCCTTAGGGGCCTTTCTGGACATAGAAGGGGCCTTTGACAATACCTCCATATTTAGCATTGAAAGGGCGTTGATTAAATTTAATGTACATAGCAATGCAAAAGTGGATCATCGCTGTATTGGAAAGCAGAGAGATCCGGACTATGCTAGGAAACTGTACAATCAGGGCTAGGACTGTGAGGGGATGCCCTCAGGGAGGGGTCCTATCTCCGCTCCTCTGGAACCTAGTGAATGACTCCCTACTGGGGAGACTTAATGCGGCAGGGTTTTGTGCCCAAGGATACGCTGATGATGTGGTGGTGCTGTCGGACCTGATGGGGGCAGCCTTGCGGATGGTGTGCCTGTGGTGTGGGGAGATGGGGTTATCCATCAACCCAACCAAGACGGTCATCGTGCCATTCACAAGGCTTAGGCAACTGGGTGTGATTCTAGATCGGAAATTAGTCTGGAACGAGCACATCAGATACGTGACCAAGAAGGCGACAACGGCCCTTTGGACCTGTCAGAGAATGTGCGGGAGGACATGGGGTGTAAAGCCCAGAATGGCCTGCTGGTTCTACAAAGCCATAGTGACCAATAATCTCATATGGGTCAATGGTGTGGTGGCATAGAGCTGAGCGCTGATGGGGGTACCTGTCATGGGCAATCAAGGAACCCACTGCTAGCTGCAGCCTCCAGAGAAATGTTCACACTTAATAAGATTAAATGGGCAATTGGTTCATTTAAACCTTACAAGGCGCCAGGTGTGGATGGGATCTTCCCAGCCATGTTGCAGCATGGTAGGGAGGCTCTGGGTTCGATACTGGTGAGGCTTTTCAGGGCGAGCTATGTCCTTGGGTACATACCCACTATGTGGAGGAAGGTGAAGGTGGTCTTTATACCAAACCCGGGTGGCTCCTCGGCCCTGGCTAAGGGCTACCGCCCCATCAGTCTCATGTCCTTCGTGTTGAAAACAATGGAGAAGATAGTGTGCCTATCAATAAAGGAGTACTATCTTACTCAGAACCCCATTCGGAGTTCCCAGCATGCCTATCAGAGTATCAGAGGGGGAGATCCACTGAGACTGCTCTGAACGAACTGGCAACAGTGCTGGAGGATACTCTGAGATCCGGAGAGATTGCACTGTGCTGCTTTCTGGATATTGGGGGGGCTTTCGACAATACGTCGTATGCCTCAATGACGGCTGCGGCTGGTAGGAAGGGAGTAGATCCTTACCTAATCACTTGGACCAACGAGATGCTGAGTAGCAGGGTGGTCTTCTCGGAGTTGGGGGGGGGGGGGCAGATCTGTTTCTTTATTTGATGACTGTACCTAAACCCTCGACGAGAGTTATATCAGTCAAAGAAGTTGCGGTTTCGCTAATATGCAAGAGGCCGGCCCCTGCAGCATCCACCGAACTCAGACCTGTGGAGGTACGGCAGGTATTTGGTCGTTAGCCAGTCTCACCGTAGAGAGCTGTTGCCCGTGTGTTACCGCGCGGAGGTGACCACCTGAGGAATCCCGTACCATCTGGGAGTAGTTCTTAATCTGGTTCCCTACCTGATCTTACTGTTTACTTGGGTGGCAAGTTTCAAAAGGACTGATCAACTATAACCACGTTTCTTAGCCATTACCTTCTTTGCGAACTTTGCAAAATGGTTATAGGCTTCCTTTGTAGCAGTCAAAGCTGCTAAGTTCGTTTGCCCTCTCAACAACCGTCGCTCACTGTTGTAGAAACTACAGTGGAGCAGCACATGGTTTCTTGTTTCCTCCGTACTGGAGGCACAAGACGTGCATAATGGAGAGTCTTTCAGAGAAAAGAAGTGGAGTCGTGTATCGAAGTCACCATGTCCCGTGAGGAACTGGCTCGTCCAGTGGTCTGGCTCAACCCATTTTCTAGAAAGACGTTCACGGATGTTGGGGAAGAACTCATATGTATCACGTCCCTTTGACGAGGATTCCCATCTCGCTTGCCATTTCTCTAGAGCCCATTCATCGATGGCGGCAAGTTTCTGTTCTGTGGTGAGATCCGCACGGAGTTCAGCCCAAAGCGGGCTCTCCACTTGTCAATCATGCACTCAACAGCCAAATCAACTGGTAACTGACCAGTGATCACCTGGAGTGCCTCCGTTGATACAGTCTTGTAGGCCTTGGTGATCCACAGGAGCGCGGCTCTCTGGGATTGGGGCAATACTCTCTTTTGATTGACTGTTAGTTTGCTACCCCAGACAACGGGGCAGTAGCCAATCACACCTAAATAGATGGCCTTATACATGAGGATGGTGTCGTGGTAACACACACCCCAAGTGGCCTTAGTAATGGCACGCAGTGAGGCAAACCTTGCAATGGTAGTGCCTTTAAGGGACTGGAGGTGTTGGTTGAAACCCCACCTCTCACCTATATTCACTCCTAAATACTTGACGTGCTTTTCAAGAAGGAGCCTGTGGCCGCCAAAGCGTATTGTGGGTGGATTATTCACTTTCCCCTTCAAGAGGATTAGCTGGGTTTTCCCCTCACCCCCCTGCATCTTGACGTGCTCGCACCATTGGTTGACAGTGCGGAGCACGTGGTGGGTTTTTTCTTCAATTTGGCGGACTGACTCTGCAAAGATCAGCACAGTCAAGTCATCCACATAGGCGTACGGCTCGCAGTCAGTCTCCATGAGTTTCCTGAGAAGACCTTCGAAGAAGGCATTCCAGAGTGCTGGTCCTAGGACCGAGCCCTGTGGGCACCCCTTCTCAATCTTTCTCCGGACGGAGACATGCCTACTTTCGATCGTAGCAGTTCTGTCTGTCAGGTAGCTTCTGACGAGCGAGTACAGGTTGTGGGGGATTCCCCTACCTTTGAGCTCATTAAGGAGCGCTGGCCACCAAAGGTTGTCAAACGCTCCTCTGATGTCAATCAGAACTGCTACGACGTACTTAGTCGGTGCCAGCAGGGAAACACGCCGAATCTCGACAATGACATCCTGCGTGGACCTTCCTTTGGTACACCCGTATGGCCTGCCTGTGAGGTTGCGGCCAAAGACTCCTTCGAGGGACTGCAACATCAAGATTTCTAGTGTTTTGCCTAATATGGAAAGAAGGCTGAGTGGTCTCCATGATTGCGGGTCTGACTGATTGCGGTCCCTTTTGAAGAGTGACAATGCGCGCAGTCTTCCACTGAGTGGGGAACTGTCCGACCTGCAGATAGTCATTAAATAAATTAAGGAGGCCGCTGGAGATCGTTCGCTCAGCCTTCCTTAGCATATTGCTTTCTATTTTATCTGGCCCAGGAGATTTGTTGGGCTTTAAGGTCGCAAGGGCCCTGCCGAGGTCGCCTGTTGTCCACAGTGGGATGTCGGGCTCGTTCGGAGGGTCCATGATCAGCTCCCTTGCTGCCCTCTGGGCTTCAGTGTCTCGAGCTACTTGGTCATCTGGGAACGCCTTCTCAAGGAGGGTTTCCAGTGAACGTTCGATGCTGCAGGCCCAGCCTGAGTCATTTTGCATCGCAGCTAAGACCTGCTCTACATTTGCTTTTCCTATGGAGGACTTGTAGTGTCTGCCCCAGGGGTTCTCAGAGCTCTCCGCTTCCACAAAATTTCGCCAGCCTTGTCGTTTGGCTCGTTTGATGGCGCCGTGGAAGGCCTTCTTCTCTTGGATGAAGGCAGTTCGGAGTGTTGCTCTGGCATCAGGGTCACGAGTGTTTTGGTACATCCTTCTGGCTCTATTTGCACTTTGCTTGAGGGGATTAAGTTCCTCAGTCCACCATGGGACTTTGATCGCCCTGTGCTTCTGTTGGCCAAGTACAGAGAGCCCAGCAGAGTGCAGTGCTGTGGTAAATGTGTCCACTTTGCTGTCCACCTCTTCAGATGTGGATGCTTGCACTATTAGGTCGGTGTCTGCGGCACGCGGGGGGGAGACACTCCCTGTGGTGCCCACCAGGGGATGCCCACAGGGGGGGGGGATGCTCTCCCCTCTCCGCTGGTTACTGGTAGCTGATACCCTTCTCGAGCTGCTGGAGGAGGAGGGCTACAAGGTAATAGGATACGCGGATGACCTGGTAATTATAGTCAGGGGTAAATTCGCGAGTGTAATCCGTGAATGCATGCAGCATGCACTGAATACCCTACAGACATGGTGCAATGGGCAAGGACTGTTTGTCAATCCAGACAAAACGAGCCTGATCCCATTCATCAGGAGGCGCAGCCTTACGCTGCGGGAACTCAGGCTGGGTGGCAAGGTGGTGAAGATCCAGCATGAGATCAAGTACTTGGGAGTCTTTCTTGATGGTAAGCTCTCTTGGGCCACACACGTGAAAAAAGCCTTACAGCGGGCGTCGGTGGCGATGTGGGCAGCTCAAAGAATGGTGGGGAAGACATGGGGGCTGAGGCCTGGGATGATCCGGTGGTTTTACACTGCGGTTGTTAGGCCTGTAGTCACCTATGGAGCCCTGGTCTGGTGGACTAGGGTGGAAAACAAAACAGCGCAGTTGCAGCTAAGTAAACTGCAGCGTAGGGCGTGTCTAGCCATTACAAGCTGTATGACAACATGCCCTACGGCTGCACTGGAGGTCTTGCTAGATTTAGCTCCACTCCACATACATGTTAAAAGGATGGCGTTCCTCCAGGCTGCGCGTATGTTGGAGTTGGGTCTGATCATGCGGGGGAGGAGGAGTTCCTGCCACTTGATCCTTGACAAGGTGAAGGTGGGGGGGCCTGAATTGCATGTGGTAGACTCTATGCCCGCGAAGTTCAACTTCGCGCTACCCTTTCGGATACTCATTCATGAGCGATCCAGGTGGGTAGGGGGAGCTCCCGCTTTCGAAGCTGGGGCCCTGGTATACTACACTGATGGCTCGGTGCGGGGTGGCCTTGCAGGGGCAGGCATCTTTGGGCCGAGGATCAGAGCAGCGATCCCATTGGGGTCGCTGGCCACAGTGTTCCAGGCAGAGGTGGCTGCGGTGACAGTCTGTGTGCAGCGGCTGCTGCAGAGGAGACTGAAGCGGCAGAGAATCTACATCATGGTGGACAGTCAGGCCACTCTCAAGGCCTTAGCCTCATACTGTCATACATCACGGCAGGTGTGGGAGTGTCTTACTGGACTGAAGGCCCTGGCCGAGGACAACAGTGTAACACTGTGTTGGGTGCCAGGGCATCAGGGTATAGAGGGAAATGAACGGGCTGATAGGTTGGCTAAGAAGGGATCAGCGCAGATCCCTATTGGACCTGAGCCCTTTGTTGGGACTACCAGAAGGCACCTACGTAGAGAGAGGTTGGCAAATGGGAGGACCGGTGCAGGGCTGCTCATTGGCAGGGGCTGCCCGGCCTTAGACAGTCAAAACTCTTCATCTAGCTCTCCAGAGGGAGGTCCAAGGAGGTGCTTGCACTGGGGAGGAAGGATATGAGGATCATATGTGGCCTGTTCACAGGTCACTGTCCGCTGAGGTACCACCTTGCAAATATTGGCAAGTGCGAGGTACAGGTATGCAGGTTCTGCGAGGTAGGGCTAGAGACGGCAGAGCACGTGCTGTGCGTATGCGATGGACTCGCGGCATCGCGCCGTTCTGTGTTTGGGAGGCCCTTTCTTCAGCCCGAAGAGGTGGCAAATGCAGAACTTGCGGATCTCCTCCGCTTTGTGCGGGGGTGGTGGGGGCGCATAGGTGACGTCACACCAAGTGAGACCAGTGCCGTGGGGCCTGGGGGTGGTGCAGGTCGGCCATGATCCGAGTATCATGGACGCCCTTACAATAGGCCCGTTTGTGGCTGCAGTGAGGGTATTGCCTGCATCCACCGTTTCAAAAAAAAAAAAAAAAAAGATCACAGACGCAATTGTGCCCATATATGAGCTCGAGAGGAAATATAATGTTCAGCTATTGGGAGGTCCATGGAACAGCGAGAGCCGCCAGTTTCGGCCACCCAGTGGCGTCAACATCTACACAGATGGATCGAAGACCCCAGAGGGGACAGGATCCGGGGTGTGGATAAGTGGCTCTGGACGGAGTGGGACATATATTGCCCTAGGTTCCACTCCATCAGTTTTTCAAGCAGAGATTTATGCTATTATTGCTGGGGCAATCCAAATGCATGAGAAAGGCTATAGCAATAGAACTATCAATATATTGACGGATAGTCAAGCGCCGTGTGAAGCGCTATTGAACTACTGCACGACGTCAAAACTGGTGAGAGAGTGCAGGATGTGGCTTAACTAGCAAGTGCGAATAGAGTTAATGTGTATTGGATTCCAGGACATAGTGGGATCATTGGAAATGAGAGGGCGGACCATCTGGCCAGACGTGGTTCGTCCACAGTACCTATTGGGCCACCACCCCATTGCGGGATTTCTCTGTCACTAGTTAAAAAGACTGTGAGAGAACATGCCAGAAAACTGCATCAGACAATCTGGAACGCTGCAGTAGTAAGACACTTCAAACGATTTGTCTCAAAGCAAACAAGTGAGACAAGAGACACCCTTCTGAGGATGGAGAGGAAGGATTTAAGGCAGGTTGTTGGGATCATAACAGGGCACTGCAGAATGAACAAACACATGTATGTTATGTGTATAGCCGAAACCCCTCTATGCAGGTGGTGTGGCACGGATGAAGAAACTCCCTACCATGTCCTGGCCTAGTGCCGGAGACTTGAGAGGGAGCGATTTTTGGTCTCTGGCACCACTTCTCCCAGGATGGATACCAACGAGGACTCCTTCAGGCACTACCTGGCTTTCCACAGAAAGCTTGGCATAGACCTGTAAGATACTAGGACTGGCACAATAGGTCATCTGGCCGCGGTGCACATCCCATTACTGGGACTACAGTCAGAAGATTATATATAATTGTTTCAGAATTCGAAACCACGCTACGGCATGAGTTAGTTTCAAGTACAAACATTCAACTAATCTAAGAGGATCGTGAAGTCTAGACTCACCTCGTATTGGTGTCCAATCTTTAGATGCTGTACACTACAGTTTAAAAAAAAAAAATAGTAACGCTTTTCGTGAGAGGGCCGGTAGCATAGATAGGGTAGAAGAATCACCGACGACCAACATCAACTGAACAAGGCTTCAAAGTAGCTAATTGCAAGGGACACCAGAACGTTTGGAATTGTTAGAAAAGAAAAAATAAATGGAGCGACTGGACGAAATGATTCACGAGCTGGCCGGTTAGAAAAGAGTTGCCGTTGCGATAGTGAGTGTGTCTGTTGACGGAAGAGGAATAAGGGGGTGGAAACAGGTTATCTCTCGCACGATTTGACAATCTTCCTTTGACGGGAACTTTCGAGTGCAGGGTCAAAGCGAAGTTAACAAATAAATCGGAGGTACGTATGTAGGCAACCTCCCTATACCTCACCCACGACCCCACGCCCAGCATCAGATCAAACGGGCGACTCTCAACAAAACCGGCTGCTGCCGATTGTTTCTGACCGTTGTTGTTTTCAATTCCAATTATCTTTCACCCCTCCCCCATCCCTCACCCACACCTCTTCCCCCACCCCACCCCCTCTGTACCGTTATCTCTAAAACGCGGCAAGGACAGAAAAATGAAGTTTTTGAAGAGTACAAATACGATGGCTCCGAATGAGCAATTTTACGCTGAGTGTTCATAATCGTGTGTCTTCTGTCTAGTGAATGTGACTAGGAACAAAATGTCAGGTCTGAGAATTTTGAAGTGCCAGCCTCTCTCCACATCCAAATCGTAACTTGTTGACGATGAGCAGGACCACATTACAGTTATTAGCAGAGAGTGGCATGACTCACCTGTCCCAAGTAGTAGTTAAAAAGTTTTGGAACCCACATTACTTGCGAACTTGAGTCAGTGACTCAAGATCATAGTTTGATATAAAAAGAAGGTTAGTTAAGCTGAGTAGATCTCATAAATATTTTGAGAAAACATAAGGTGGAAGGCAAAAGAGAAAGTAGAAATCATTCGTGCGAACTATATTCCATATGTGCAACAGCTCGTGAAGAAAATTGGCCTCCCTTACAACTGTCTCCCATTAAGCTCGGTCAACAATTGTTCCAGTTTTCTAGTCTCATTAACCTTAAACACTCTTCAATTTCTTCCTTCCATCCCTTTCCCAAAAGTAAAGCTGAACCAGGAAGTATTGTGGTAAAGTGGGCGTTACTATAATCTAGGGGAAAACTAAATTGTTTTTGGCGGATGAAACAGATTGTTAAGCTGAGAAATCATTGAGCGGCAATTTTTCGGGTTTAGTACAGAACCGATTTGTGAGGGATTTTTACTGACCGCCGAGAGGTGAGATCTGTGTTTTGCTGACGGTATGGCTGCGTGTCAAACAGGGACAATGAACTAACTGAACTCCACTTCAAACAGTAAGCACATTCTCTTCTTTCTATAGTACTCCTCACTGCTGGAATAGAAGAATAATAATACTACAACTACTTGTACTTTTACAGCTGCGGTATAAGCCGGCTGGTCCTGGCTTTATTTTTAATCTTGACCGATGTCATCTTGCTTTTCACCATTAGAATTATGCTCATTCAAAGGGCCTTGCTGTTGTTAAGCGTTTGACAATGTACTCATTTTGTTGGAAAGCTCAACCAGCAAGTAATGTGCGCCAGCCTGAAAGCAAACTCAACAACCAGTGTACATGTCAGTAGATGTGCTTTCGAAATCGGGATCGAATTGGTGAATTTCAATTCAAATCGCATTCAAATTGATACCAGCTAACAGAGGCTATATAACGAGGCGGCTAGGCCGAAGAGTTCAGTTCTGCTGTAATCCGTTCCATCATTTGTCACTTTGTGCATTTCAAATCTCATTTTCCAAGTTTCTTTTCATTTTACCAGTGTTGTAAAGAAAAATAAACTTTTAAAAAACGCTTTCTCCGGCACGGAAAAATAACTCGAGTTCTTTTGTTGTATTTCCATTATTTGGTTGGATTATCATGGCAATTTTCATCTGTTATATTCCATTTTATTATTCATTCATTTCCCTCTTTATTTTTATTTTTAATACACATATAATTACGACTCCTTTACTACTTACCACTTCATCCCTTCTTGAGTTAAAATTTTCGGACGCTCACTTAGTGGTAATGAGCGTTAAGTAGTTATCAAATGAATCAACAGTTTACGTTTGAAGGTTTTATAGTATAACACGAGTTGTGCCAACTAAGAATGATGATGTTACTGAAGAGCTGCGAACTACTGATCTGCGAGGCTGTCAAATGACCTCATATTTCTGTTTACTTGATTTAATTAACCATCTTGAATAAGAGAAGCAGAAGTGGTGCGGAGCCTCAGAAGATTCGCACATCAGAAACGGAGTGTGAGGGCCGCTGCATGCCGTTGTCCAAAGCGCTATCATGCGGAGCCCCATTTAAAACCCATTGTTTTGAATTAACGGCTAATCATTTTCAAACACCGGCTTGTGTTGGTGGCTCAAAAGGGCATTGCAGGATCATCTCTCCGACATGTGAATCGGCTGTTGACACGCCATTCTGAACACTCGGAGTAAAATTGCGCATTCGGAGCCTTCGCATTTATACTCTGGAAAAACTTCATTTTTGGGCAGCTACACAAAAAGTGGTAAACGTTCTCTCATTTTTGCAAGAACCATAACTGGACATTCCTCACAACCAGCATTGGCGCTTGAGTTTAATTTTCACGCAAGTTCAAGGCTTCAATCTTTGTAACCCTTGATCCATGAAATAGAATACTAAGTATTGTAATCGAAATCTTTGTAACCCTTGATCTTCAAAATAGAATAGTAAATAATGTAATAAACCGAAAATGTTTTTTTGAGTTGTCTTAGGATCTTTACGCTTAAAGGCGTACTGAGTGCAGAAAACACCATTTGGGGGAAAAGGTCTGTCAGTGAACGCAATTAAGCGACACTTCGGATCTTACCTGCAGGACTTCATATCTAGCCCGCAGGTACTATGGGACGCCCAAATAAGGATACGAGCGAAATCCACCTAAAACTAACTATAGTAATCATTGATCAAAACACACTTTTTTTCGAAAATGGCTATAATTATTTTGATTAAATTATTTTGATGGACAGTTCAAAATAACGAAACAATAGCATCAGCTAACTAATGGTGCACTTGAATAGAAATTTCGTCGGCTCTCTGCGATTTAGACTTGACTGAATGAAACGTCTTTTTTAACGAAGTCTTCTGAGAGAGGACCAACTTCGGAAGATTCGTTCCGGCTTAACAGTCTGGTACCAACTAATCGTCTCAAAATGCGTGGGGAAAACTGCTTTTCTCACGAGAGTGATCATTGAGGTTGACTGAGTTAAATTTGTTACCTGAGTTAAATTTGTTTCCAAGATTTCCTTACTATTTTCTATGAACCACGTAGTCATGCTAATATTTGCTTTTCTAGTCATTTGTTGAATTTTATTCTCAATACTTTAAATTAGGTATGCATTTCTCTGTCTTTTGTCTTGCCGAATTCTCTGAATAATGCATATCTCTCTTTTGTCATGTTTTAATGCCATCACTGAGCATCTTTTGTTTGATGTTTTGTTTCGATTATATCATCGGTCAGTGTGCTTATCATAAGGACTCATAATTATGTTACTTTTTTTATCCAACTCGGGATCGTCTACTATACATTGCCAATTTGCTGACATTTGCTTAGAGAGAGAGAGAGAGAGAGAGAGAGAGAGAGAGAGAGAGAGAGAGAGAGAGAGAGAGGGAGAGAGAGAGAGAGAGATTAGTTTATTTATTCACCAGGGGAAATTAGGGCCATACAGCCCTCTCTACCATTTCCCGTGGAGCTTAAACACAACAATTTCTCGTAGAGTTAACGTTCAAACAATATATAAATGCTACCAAACCACATAATAGTCTTGGTTGGTTTTATGTTTCCACCCGAAAACTCTCTACGCGCAAAAAGTCTCATTAAGTTTGTTAAAAGTTGTTCGGGGAAAATCCCTCTTTTTTGTGCTGAAGTAGCTTGGTGGACTGTAACACCATGAAGCGCAAAAGTACCCCGAAATAGCAATTATCACGAGGGTAGGGAAATATACGAGAACCTCCAAATTTCCCCGGTAATGAGAAATTAAATACCTCTCGTGTGATTCTGATCGCTGGATGGATCACCCTCAACCGGCGAGCACCTGGAAAAAGAATACACCAGGAAAAATATAAACGGAGTGAGGAAATGAAAGAGGACTCACCCACGTTTCCCTGGCTCTTCGATTGGCGCCAACGCTTTTAAGAAAAGACACAGTTGATCATACAGACACGGAAGGGCTTTTTGGACAATGTAACCGAACCTGTTGCACTTTTCACATTAAAAAAGGGGTGAAAAGGAAGGGGTATAAAACGGCTCTTGTTTGCGTAGAAAGTCGGATCAGGAATGAGCCAAAAAATTGGAAGAAAAAGAATCGGAGAGGGAGAGGAAAAATGAAAAGGAAAGGGAGGAGGAGAGGCGATCCCTTCCAGCGCCCCTACCAGCGTCAGGTGACCGTCCAGCGACCCCCCTGTCTACCGTCAAAATAAACGGAGTTTTCTCCGAAATTGAACATACCCCCCACCTCAAAATAATATTTTGAAAATTATTATTCATGAGAAAATAAAATATGGAAGCCTAAAAAAGAACATATTTGAAAAAGATAATTTAACGAGGCTAAATAATTTAACGATATTTACACGAATAATGGAAAATTATTGGGTAGGAAGAGCGACTACCTTGCTGGTAGGGCTCATCTCAACGGTACCTAGGGAGCTGCGAATTCGCACTACACGCACCTGCCCATCATTACCAGCAAGCACCTCGGAAATTCGACCCAATGGCCACTGCATTAATGGAAGACCAGGCTTGTGATACAGAACAAGGTCACCAACCTTCAGTGGAATAGCCTGTTTATACCATTTTCGGCGAGCTATTTGGGTATGGAGGTTTCAGAACTCCATCTCTGCCAGAAAGACTACGTCATTTGGCATTTGGCTAATGAGCTGCCAACAAGAGAGTCGGTAATTGGGTACCTCAGTCAGACTTTCTTCAGGTCTCTGCAATAGAGGGGCGCCTATTATAAAATAGCCAGCGGTAAGGGCATCAAAGGTGTCAGACGGGGAATTGGGACAGAGAGCAAAATGGACGGGAATTTAGACAGCTCTCAACACGAGCGAGTACCGTGATGAACTCTTCTAAAGTAAGGGATTGGCAACCAATAACTCTTTTAAGGTGTCCTTTAGTTGACTTTACCCCTGCTTCCCACAGCCCCCCAAAGTCAGCTGCATAGGGGGGATTGAATACCCATTGTTTCTCCCTTAGAGCCAATTGCTCCTCCAACTCAGAACTTGTGCTTTGGTTATTTCCCTAGCTGCTCCTCGGAAATTACGTCCTTGGTCCGAGATAATATAGGAAGGGAGTCCACGTCGAGCAATAAATCTGTCTAAGCAAGCAACGCACGCCTCTGTACTTAGTGCAGTTAGGGCTTCAAGATGCACTGCTTTGGTGCACAGGCATATGATTAGGGCGAAATAAGCCTTTTGAACAGACCGACTCGAAGCATTATAGGACCCCCAATGTCAATTCCTACACGACTGGGTGTCACACGGCTTGGGGGCAGATCTGCCATTTTAGGCTGAACCGGTTGGATGAGGAAGCGGTAACAATTTATACATAAGAACAACCTTTGCCTAATTAGGCGTTTTATTGACGGAATCCAATATCGCCTTTGTATTAAACTTTGTACCAGTTGGGGGCCTCCATGAGCTGAGTAAACGTGATAGTGATCACATAGGTAGGATGCCAAGTGACTTTCCCGAGGTAGCAATATGGGATGTTTGGAACCAAAAGGGAGAGCAGATCTAGCTAACCGACCCCCCACCCTGAGGAAACCTTGGGAACAAATGAATGGTGAGAGAGGTAGCAGTTTTTTTGCTAGGGGTAGTCGGGCTTGCAACCCATTGATTGAAGAATGAAAATAATGTTGCTGAACCATTTCACATAAGTGATTCAATGCCTCTCTAAATTCTGCAACTGATATTGCTCCTTTCAGGGCATAAGTGTTGTGTAGAGTTAAAGCACCAACAAGCAAGTTGTACAGAAATGGTATGATTCTGACCAAAGTTCGTACACAACGAGTAAAGGATGAGAAACGCTCAATAAAAGTGATGAAAAACTGAGCACGCATATTAGGCCTACAAATTAGTGTGGTTTTCATCTCTGGAACATCAGACAGGTTTAGCGTCGGGAGTACTGGCCAGTTCACCATAGGTAGTTTCAAAAATTCGGGGCCTCCCCACCATAAATAATTATTTTTCAACTGAGAAGGTAGACACCCACGACTCGCTAGGTCTGCTGGGTTGTACTCACTCCTCACATGCTGCCAACGTGCTTCTGGACAGTCCTCTGTTATACTCACCACACGACTGCAGACAAAGGTTTTCAATTTATACGGAGGTGTTTGAAACCACTTGAGCACAGTTGTCGAATCTGTCATGCAAATCACATTGGATACTACAAATGCAGATGACAAGGGCAGTGTACTCTTAACCAATTTCTCGAGGAGAAGAGCTGCACCTAATTCAAGGCGGGGAATCGTCCATGATTTTAATGGAGCCACGCGGCTTTTGGATTTCAGTAAATTAATGCAGCAGTTCTGAGAGGTCTCGACTCTCAAATATACCACTGCTGCCATACCCTGCGAGCTCGCATCTGAAAATCCCACTAAACTGATGGCATGAGGTTTGTCAGCTAACACCCATCGTGGAATGGAAATATCTTCCAATGATGGTAGTTCATCCAATATTTCGAACCAGTCAGAATGAATGTCAGGAGGCAGGGGATCATCCCAATCCACACCAACAACCCACAAGCGCTGAAATATAGCTTTCATTGTAAAAATTACTGGAGCTAGGAAACCGTTGTAATCGTATGTTCGAGCTACCCTAGATAACCCCCCTCGCTTTGAAAAAGGTTCGGTATTTGATACCGAAATTCATCTCTTACTGTGTCCCACCACAAACCAAGCACTTTAATATGGGCTGAAGGAGTTGGCGTTGGAAAATCACAACGCGGTGAGGAGACACCTTCAATGACATCGAGAGAATTACTTGCCCACTTCCCCAGTTCAGAAGTGCCTGACTGTAACAAGTTAATTAAGGAATTGCGTAAATGGATCGCCTCATCAACAGACTGAGCACCTGTGAGGCAGTCATCCATAAACAATGACTCGGTCAGAGCAAGTGAAGCATTAGGCCATTGATCTCCCTCATCAATGACTAAATGCTGAATTGTATTTTGGGCTAAAAAGGGGCTGCTAGAGATTCCAAAGGTTACCGTAGTCAGCTCATACTCAATAATGGGTTCACCCGGAGAGGATCGCCAAAATATGCGCTGATAAACACGATCATCATGATGTAGACTGATCATACGCTACATACATTTGATGTCGCATACCCGCGCAATCTTGTAGGTGCGAAATAGAGTGATGATTTGCCCGATATCGCTCTGCAACTTAGGATCTGGGAGCAAGGTAGAATTCAAAGTGGCCCCATTGGAATCCTTTTCTGCAGGCGAAAACACTACCCGAAGTTTTGGACCATCAGGTGTATGTTTGAGCACACCATGATGCGTCATTACATAAGGAGAAGGTTTCTGAGCGAGCTCCATATGGCCCAAGGAAATATAATCGTCCAAGTTTTCTTTATAGAGCTTGAAATAATTTGGATCCCGTCGAAACTTGGCCTCAAGTCGATGAAACCTATCTAGGGCCAGCCGACGGGTGGAACCCAATTGTGGAGGAACTCCGTTACGAAAGGGAAGACGTACTACATACCTTATTAGGGGAGAAATGGGGGAGCGAAACCGGAAGTGAGCGTTATGGCTCAATTGGAGAGGGGGAAGAAAACCCCGCCCCGTACTATAGTACGAGGTATTTGGCCACGCCCCCTGATCAATCACGTTGTAGTACGTCATTTTGTATCCCCTCCACCCCGCCCCCCTGACCATCACCACCAGAATTATTAACAAATCGTACTGTAGTACGACCTTTTTTACCCCCATCTCCTTCCCAAATTTCCGGAAGTTAACCACCTCTCCTTCAGTTTGCCCCTCCCTCTAAACAGTCATGTTATAGTACGACCTTTTTTACCCCCACCCCCTGCCACTGTTTTCAGAAATTGACCACCTCTCCTTTGGTTTGCCCCTCCCACCAACCAGTCACATTGTAGTACTACCTTTTTAACCCCTCTCTTCATACTAATGTGTACTATTATGACCCCCACCCCTCCACACCCTCCAACAAATACTTTCCGTCCCCCCCCCCCATACGGCCTTCTCCCACGAGCCTTCTGGTGAGTGTACTGTAGTAAGAGTACCCTGCCCCCTCCTATTAAAATTCCAAAGCGTTTGGATGACGTCATTTTTTAAAAAATGTTCCTTCCCTGGAATCGAACGCAGCACCTCAAGTTCTGTAGTTGAGCTCTCAACCAACTGAGCCATGGAGGAAACGCGATAGACTTATGTAAACTTGTGGTATACAAGGGACAGACGTGACATCATCATTGTGGGGACGCTAGAGTGGTCACATGATCGTTCAAGAGTATGACTCATCAACATGATGTAATAGCAGCTGTCTCAGGCAACTGCGCAGTATTCTCTGAAATGTTTAATAGGTTTCAAAATATGATGCAATAGCATGACGTGTTCACGTGATTGTATAGCCCCAGGCGTTCTATTCTCGGAATTTAATATTGACACACAAATTATCTCTAAACATGTTTCGACTCGTCTATTACGCAGTTGAATTGAAATTTATCACCTCTAAAAGTTCACGTAGTCAAAAATATAAATGCGCATGCGTGAGGAGTGTGATGATAACAGCATACGCCAGCATAAGAGCACAGGCATACAATGGCATCATTCGTCGACAGATTCAACTCTGCTTCTTGCAAATACAATAAAACGTTCAAGTTGGAGCAATTGAAAGATAATACCTACTATCCAGTTAGAAAGCTGAAAATTGTTCATACTCAGTACGGAGATAGTCTCGTTGCTACGCTACAAGAACCTATCGAGGAAGGCGAACTATTTGATGTGTTCCTACCGAAACGCTACGTTAAAATTTTCGACCCGAGCCAACCTATTCCAGACAACTTGGAACTCTTGCGTGGACAACGTATTGGAACTACTTTCGATCTTAAAATAATCGAGGTAAGTAAAAAAGAAAACAATTTAATCGTCAAAGTTATTCATTTATATGTCGTACATTATTTGGAATATTATTCATTCGCAGTAACATTAGTATAAGTGTAACGAAATCTTTTCATAAACTCTCGATCTATAGTTTCCAAGTTTTTTTGAAATTCAGTCCACTGATCCATATTGAACGTTACACGTTGTCCATTTGACTCAATAATCAGAATAGTATCCAATTGTACATTTTTAATCAACGCACTAGTATCGTTGGTTATAGTGATTGTTTTACTCTCCATGATGCTCGATACGAATCGTTGAAAATGATGATGAAAAACATGAATCGTTTTTCGCTTTATATTGCAGAGACAATGAGTGGTGTTACACAACGAGATAATCCAAAGAGCCTCCTAGCGTTGAGCGCATATGCCATTGCCAAAAACACCAAGACCTACATGGACATTGAATCACTCAGTCTACCACGAGTTTTGGATAAGTACGTGAAAGATATTGGGAAGGTTGTCACACTATTCTGCGAAGCGGAAATGCCCGAAGAAGACGATTTTGACAATATGGATTTGAGGAGCCTATCAAAGAAGAACGTTCGTGCTATAATAAATACCAACGAAATACCGCCGTTTCTGGGTGAATGGAATGACGTGGTGTTTGAGCAAATTGATTTTTCCGTAAATGGCAGAAGAATGCAAGTTTGTCCCAAGTGTGTCGAGATTTTGAGTAAAAAGCATCAGCTCCATAGTGTAACGTACAACTCTATAACTATCAACGCTGAGGATTTCATAGCTGAAATTGGTAGTGAATTGGATAACTGGCGCGACAATTGCGCAGTAACTCCGTTGTTTCATATTAAATGTAGCGAAGATGATGTATGGCAATGTTAAAATAAATTGATGAATCCTAATTCTAGTCTTTATTTCTAACCTTATCCTTTGGGGGAGGGGAAAAGAAACATTTACGATTTAAATTTAAACCATTTATTGATCCATTCGTATAATTGAAATATTACTGGTACATTCTTTTATTCTTTTTATAAATGCAAACTTCATCTTGTAAACGATCAGCTTCCCATCCATTGAGTTGTTGAGGCGGTGGTACGTAAACTGCTTGGCTTCTCATAACGACGTCAATATGCTCCAGCAATAGGGGCTCTCTTATGTTCGATGGATTTATGGTATACCGCTTGATGCACGGTAATGTGCAAACAAAGTTGTGCCATTCCATCGGATTCAAAATCATGCTACGACCTTGAGATCTAATTTCCACGTGCGGTATAAAGTAGATGGATTTCACTACGACTTTGACGTCATCGGTGACTTGAAAACTTTTGACGTTGGCTGTCTTGACGTTTTGAAGCACAAAACTGATTGAATCGACTGCTGTAGACAGCTGGTTGAACTGGTCAAAACTCAACAGCACAGACTTTTTCATTCCTTGTTTGAAGAATAGCACTCCAACGTGAAAGACTAGTTGTTTAAAAAGCCCAATTGTCACAAATTTAGTGTTTATCGGATTGACGTTGTAGGTGACTTGCAGAAAGGCGGAGAAATTTTCTTGTTGCTGCGGTTTGTCCAAAGGGAATTCAACGATGGACACATCTTGTTGCGATGACTCATCTGATGGTTGATGATTCACCTCTTGGATATTTCCTTCCTCTCCATACTCGAGCTCTGCTAGCTGGTTGTTTGGTAGGTGATCTTCCATCTCGGTTGCTTGACACTTAATGAAGTTTTAAAGTCATCTACCGGGTTTATATACGCTACGACACTAGTGGACTCTGCTGACAGTTCCAGACAATGGACGCTATTCGGCGAGAGAGTCGTGTACGATTAAGCAGTATGCAGTGGTACCGGCCGGAAATTGCTCGGCTGCTTCAAACACCAGGCGTACATCAACGGGCCCGATCTTGAGGCTTTCATTTTGCTTGGAGCAATCAATCGCAAATATCGGACACGTTCCAAAAGTTGTAGGATTCATAAAGGGTTGAGGACTCTTCCCGTAATACGATGCTTGAAATTTGGCGTACATTTCATACATCAAAGCAATATCACCTCGTAGGTTATCGTAAGGATAATATTGTGAATTCAAATATAGTTTGACTTCTCTCAAACTACACATGTCAAACGTGCTATTGTGTCTCCCGACGTTGTTTTTTCTCAAAGTTTGAAACGCCAGAATAACGTATCTCGGTTTTTCCAATTGTGAAGATGTTTTGATGGTCCATGATTGACGAGCGGTAGTTGGTAAGGTAGGATACTCGTGTAGCTCCCAACTCCTATATGGCATTTCGATGGTAATGTCCTGATCCAACATCTTGAGCAGTGGTAACTTTACGGCCTCCGATACTTTTACGTGAGGAACTCTCCAATACATGTTGTGGATATTGAGATTGTAATCGTTGAATGTAGCATCTGCTCCTTCTTTATAAATGGAATTCGCCGATGTGTTACTGAGAAGAATAATGAGCTCCTGTTTCTGGTTCACAATGACGCGCTTATAGTCATTGAAAAAACCCATGAGCATCCGCATTGGGATACAAAAGGAAAATTTCGAACCGGCAAAGTCAACACGACTGCTTGCCACACCTGCAATATGCGCATAATTTTCATCAGCTGGAGTGAGTGAGAGCAAATTGTGTATCGTTGACGTAATGCGTACATTTTTCGTCCGTTCTATCGTGACCCCACTCCAGCTCGTATCGCATTTCGTCGATTAGAAATGCGATGGCATTGCTGGCTAGTTTCAGCGTAAGATCCTCAGTTTGTCTATCAGCTTTGGTCACAACACAATTAACGTGAAGGAAACTTTCGCATGGTAGAGTCAAATCCTCTTGTTGTTGTATGGCGATCCTCACTTCGTCACTTGGGTTGAACGTTGTTGATGTAAAGGGTGTATGACTCCTATACGCGTACTGAGTTACCGAATTGTCGTACTGTGCTTTCGAGTTTACCGCCAACATGTCGATTAACTTGTAGACCGAGAGATTGTAGAAATGATCGGTTAGCAGCTGTTAATGGTCTCAACGCTGACGTCTGTCTGGTCGATTCGAGTCGATGAGAGGGCAATATGAAGGTTTGATTTTCATTAAATACGAGACCCATCTCTCAAATGAAGGCGTATGTTGACAGTCTCCCCTCTCAAACTTATGGCTCTGCCGTCTTGATCACGAAGCGCTATCGTAATATTGTGAAGTCTTCCCGTGTTGACTGGTAGATGAATGACATTCCTCGGTGTTTCCAAAATCTAAGAGCCAGGGGGCACCGCTGGATAAAATTCGTGGATAATGTGACTTTCCTGTCCGTTTTGGTAAGCTCCACGAACAACGTTACATTCGACTCGTATGACGTTCACCTTATTTATGTTTACCATTCCATCGCTCGCGTGCAATTTATTCTTGCTTAGAACTCTCGGAGAAAAGCCCAACAGCGACGCAATACTCTGAAGTTCAGTAAAACCGACGGTTTCACTCGACAAAATTTCAGCCTTTTGGGTGTTGTTGTTTGCCTTGATGACCAAAGAGTTTGGTTTCTCTATTACTGCTTGTATTCGCTCGTTCAAATCTTCAATCTCATAAGCCCCTGTTGGAAATTCTATGGTTTGTGAGCCGAAATGTAGTAAATTATTCACTCCTTCCTCGACGTTTGGTATTGAATTGTAAGTGGTAAATCCCACGAGTCCAATTTCCCAATTTCCCCCGGTCAAACCGAGTGGAGGGAAAATGTCGCAACTGATTACAGAATCTTTTCCACTTAGGCAAAACATGATGCTGCTACTGGTCGTCCACTATTACTGATCAACTGTCGTCAAAAACTTCAAACATAAATGACCGCAAAACACAGTATCAAATGCTTGATGTCTACGGTAGTTGTAGTATACATCCACACATGACCCAAAGTATTTCGTCAACTCTAGCGGCGGTTGCAAATTTCCAAAACTATCAAAGTATCGAACGCAATCTTCCTTCTTCTTGTAGCATAGCCAATGTGTTCCATCTCAATTACTAGAATCCAAATTTACGACGGCACTCTCGTTTTTCCACGGCTTTTTCGGAAGGTTGTCTCTGGTGAATACGCCTCTAGAATTTGGAATCTTTAAGCTTTTAGCGTATTTGAGTAGATCAATGTTGGACAGGGGGCGAATTTGTATTTCGTCTGTCGACGTTTTTTTTAATCCTTATTTTTCAAAGTTTTACGCTTTCCACCTCCCTTGTACGGTTTCAAGTACAATCCCTTTCCCTTGAGAGCGATAGCTTCCATAGATTGATTGTGTCTTTGCATCTTGGACAACTTTTTTGCATTGCTGTTGGCCTCTGATACTGCTTTAGCTACACCAGCTGCTCCACCTACCACACTTCCCAAAGCGCTCAAACCGGCTAATATTGGAACCAATGGTAGTATACCTCCAGTTTGCTTCTTTACCCCCTTTTTTTGTTTCTTCTTGTCACGAGTCTTGGTCGTCTTCTTCTTCAACGAACCTCCCAACTTTACTTTAGCCTTCATTGCTGTTGCTACTGCTAACCCTGCTGCTCGCTCCCGGAGGGAGGCGTCTGAAGACTTGACACGAGTCCACGCACTCTCTGCCAAACGCTGATCAGCCAGTCCACGATGTACGTTATCTTTGTACAAAGCGTACGCAATGTCATGAGTATTGCACGCTTGATCCAATTGGTTTATACCGGGATCACCACGAGCTAGTCTTTCTCTCAATCTTGTGCCTGGACCGCAGTATCGATATCCGCCAGGAAGATGAAGTTCTATCGGCAGTGCGTCTATTGCCTTGTTGATTACTGTGCCTGTCGTCTCAATCAATCCGCATCCTTTGATGGTTTGTTGACGACTGAGTCGTTTGTTCCTTACTCTACCCATTATATATTGATACTGACGTTTTATCGTGGATGCATTCGTAATTTATTGTATACTTCGTAGTACTTTTGTTGTTGGATCGATAAAGTACTTGTTAACAATGTTTTCCATGATCCAAGCGTTTTTAATGTGTATCGGTATTTTGAATTCAATAGGCACTAAAGCGTTGTGCATATCGTAAAACATTTCACTCAATAATCTCACGAGATAGTTAATTGTTACAGCATCACTCATATCTTGCGGATCACCAACGCTTCTCAAAGGTTTATCCTCGAAAAACCAACCGTTTATTGTTTTGAGTGGTACATTTCTTTGGGAATGCTTTAGGCTTACTGCATCGTTTTCCTCAGTGGGATCTCCTATGTACCGTAAGGGTGAAAATCTGAATCCCCAACAATCAGTGAGTGAATAAGGAGTCATTTTAACAAGATAATCTACATTAACTGCGTCTTTTCGAGACGACGGTTCATCCACATTCGTCAATCGTTTATTACAACAATTCCATTCATCATCCTTCAACTGCAGTGCTACTTGCTCCAGATATGCCTTGTTTACAGCATCATGTGGCTCTCTCGGTGGTCCCTTAACATTTCTTACGAGTCCATTCTTTACATCAATGTCGTTAGATTTTTCGTCAAACATGACGCAATGCTTCTTCACATATTTCAATCCAACAGCGTCTCCATCTTCGGTGGGCTTACCCAAGTTGCATATTCCCCTGCTTGGAGGCTACTAATAGTCTCAAACGGTCACAAAGTTCGTTGGGATCGTCCCAATGTCGGTAGTCGATTTGTGATGTTCCAACTTTCATAGATATACCTCTACCGGACTTGTATTTTTTTCCGTATTTATATTGCTCATCGTCGTCATCATCCTCTTCAACATCCGAAATAATAGGATTGGAAAGTTTCCTTTTTATTCCCTTGACAATTGGAAAGGCGTCAGAGCTCAACGTCATTGTTAAATCTTTAGGTACGAATATGGAATCCATTAATGCTGGTTCGTCAAACTTTTTCGAAGAAGTTGACTCTCTCTTATCATCATCCAATTTTTTCTTTCGCTTGTTGTTTGGTGGAAACAGGGTAGATATGATTTTCGAATACTTGTATCCTTTATTTGATTTAGTACGCCCGTCTTCACTCTGATGCACTTTGGTTTGTTCCAACATGGTTCTGTATGTTTGTAAATCTTCGGTGGAATAAATATCGTTGGGTAGTTTCTTGAAAACCAACTCAAACAAACCCAGAGTTCCAGCGTACGTTACATTATCAATTATGAGGTTATTATTGTCAAAGTGAACTGGGTAAGAACCCATCTTCCAGTCGGAACCATCATAGTGTATCCCATATGTGCTATCACCGTAGGTTTTTTCATGTTTCATAATGTAGTTCAAGTAAGGAGCTATTTGGTCACCAATCATCTTAACCGGCGTCGGAGGTTTTATTTCGGGTTCATCGTTGAAAAATGATCGAATCTTTTCATTGTAACCCTGTTGTTGCGCAAGTTCCTCCAATTGGTCCAATAATGTATTTCCCTCGGAAATCATGGTTGAATCGAAGAAGGTTTCAGGTTTAATTTCAACTTCCTGTTTTGGCTCTTTCTTGATCAATACAATCTCCACCTTGTCTTTAAGTTCTTGAAGCGGTTGTGTTAATGGCTTATACTGTTCCACCAATGATTGTTCATACTGCAGCTTTTAGTTTTTCAGACTGCGGTACTTATTCCTGATACTGTCTTGTAACTGGTCAATTTTGAGAGCGAGATCGTGATCAACAGAAGCCATGATGAGGAATGCGTGAAATGAGTTACTTTCGCCAATATCTCTAACCCTCAACTACTACATTCACGTTCGCATTCGCGTTCGCGTTCGCGTTCGGGTTCGCGTTCGGGTTCGCGTTCGGGTTGGCGTTCGCGTTCGGGTTCACGTTCACGTTCGCGTTCGGGTTCACGTTCACGTTCGCGTTCGCCGTCGGGTTCGCGTTCGCCGTCGGGTTCGCGTTCGCGTTCAGGTTCGCGTTCGCGTTTGGGTTTGCGTTCGCGTTCACGTTCACATTCAAGACTGATGTTAATATTGCTTCCAATTGAGTAATACGTCGTTTGAACCTTTCTCGGTCTCTAGCCATTTCTTCCCAGCGTGAAGTTCGGTCTTCTTGGGGAATGGGATATGAACATGTAACCATAGGGTCTGAAAGCGTTACGTTTCTACACTTTAATAAATGAGTCGAAATTTTCTCGATATCTTCCATCATGGAGCTCTCTTTCCTTGTCTATAACGACGAAACTCTTGTTATTCTTCCAAATGCGAGCACACAGATTTTTAAATTGGTCAAATGACATGTCAGTGTTGATGTGATCGTTGTAAATGTGTCTCAAGTTCATTTCATCTTGTTTAAATACGATCAGAAGATTGGCGTTGTCACGCACTAGCTGCTTCGGTACTCTGCTGTACGTTTGACAGAGGTAGAATGTATCGGCACCGTTATGCCTTCCCATGGTAAAGTAGTTTCTTATATTGTCTTGCTTTTCACACGCCACATCGTCGAATATCATAATGGAATTTGGTTCAACATCTTGGGGTTGAGCCACTTGATCGTTGTCGGTAAATGGGAAATAAGCGATATTAGGTACACTGGTCAACACTTTTTCCCCAACAATTTGTACTTGGGTTGATGTAGAGATTTGGAGAACGCGTAAACGTTTTCAAATTTCAATCCGTTGGCATTGAACAAAAGATTTAGCATTACGTTCGTTTTCCCCGAATTGGAAGGACCGCACATAAGACATCGAACATGATTTGGTAGTAGAGGACTGTGCTTTCTCTCCTTTACAGTATTACTCTCGCAGTATTCGTCAAAATTGACGAATGGGAGCTTGGGTCGGCACCGTTTCTCGTGATGACTCATCGTATATTAACTCGATTAAACGAGTTCGTTCTTATTTATCCAAGAGTTGTGCGTACCATCAATGCCCAACCACTTGACTAATACTCTATCCCCACTCTTTTTCACTACCTTTTCTACGAAGTACACGTCACCGCATTTCGCGCTCTTCAATTCTTTCCCGTAGAATTTACCTACCAACACGTTGTTGCGATAGTCGGTAATTGTGTAAGTCACCGGTATAGTAGCCTCCACAGAATGAATCGTGAAAATTTCATTCGTCCAATTTGGTAGATAACCTTTGTCAAATACCTGGTTATACTTGCTTATTCTAACCTTATCCCCTACTTGAAGGTTGGCTACCTTATCGGATTTGGTATACTTTTGTCCATTCTTGTCAATGTTGTTTCTCACTCGATTCTCGTTTTTCTCACTAACCTCAATCGGTTTCATACCAATCGTCCTATGCTTTCTGTTATTGTATTCTTCCACGAGGGTAGGTAGTATCTTCACCCAATGATACTTGCCCAACTCTGTAAACTTTCTGTACATTAACGTCTTTAACGTTCTATTGAATCCATCAATTATCGACCCCTTCTTTTCACTGTGAGAAGAGTAGTGATTCACGCCGTGTTTTTTCAACAGACTCTCGACTTCCTTGTTATCAAATTCTTTTCCCTTATACGTTTGAAAGTGATTCATAGGATTGGAATTGAGGATAGGAGATAGAGCTACGACAATTTCTCGACTAGATTTATTTTTCAACGGAACAGCGTAATCATATTTACTAAAGCAATTTATAATGGTTAAAATATATTTGAAGCCTTTATTCAGTCTCAAATAAGGAATCATTTCAACTAAATCGGCTTTATACAAGTCTCTAATGCCTTTCACTTCTACGGGTCTCGTCGGAAACCTTCTTCTAGCAGGTGTATGAAGCTCGCGCGCGATGATTTCTCGTACACTCATAGTTGTTGAATGATCGCTTCACAAAGTTTTCTATCGTTTTGATGTGGATGGTTCTTCTTCTTTGCACATTCTTTTATTAGTGGTTGTCTTCACTCTTTTGGAAGCGGTATTATCGTCTTTTTCTTCCCGTGACCGCTTACGAACTCTGTGGTGCTAACGTTTCTATCCCATTGTCCAAAATGTATCGTTTATCGTCAAATGGAGATAGTGAAAGCTTGGAGATTTCCTGGGTGTACAACTGATGACGTTCACTCCTTATGGTAAGTGCCTGCGTTAGTTTCTGACTGTGCTCGAACAAACAACGTTTATACTCTTCGTGTCGAAGCTGATTTTTAATTGCTGCTCGAGCAACACCCTTGGCCACCTTTTTCTCGTGTTCTTCGTAATCCAACACGGAGTAGCATTTCGCTCGAAGCCCCACAAACTCTCGGATCGGAATAGAGTTCATTTCATCTTTGAACGTTCCCAGCTTTTTCTTGTTGGCTGTATGGTAGCAGTCATGGTATGAAGGATAGTCTGATGTGTCAAAAAGGTGAAGATTCTTCTTGATGTCTTTGTACACGTCAGCTGTCCTGATATTATAGAGCAGGCTGTCTGTGTCAGTCATGCACAGCTTCACGTCTCTACCATACTTGTTTACTGCCCACTTGTTGTGAAACGAGTACATTATGTACTTGCTCACATCCAACACAGACGTATACTGGCGATTGAGAAATATGCTCTGCTTTTTTCATCGCTAATCCGACTAAATCTTCATTGTATGGAAAGAAGGTCTTGAGTCGGGGGCTCGCAGTTAATTTGACGAGTTTCTTCTCGTCTGCCGCCAAATGAAAATCTATTCGAGAACGAACATTTTCCAAACTCTTTCCGTACGTGGCGTTATCCATCAATTTGAAGAAGTCCTTTTCAAACGCATTCTTCGATACTTTTCTTTTTTCAGTATTGAAGTTGATGAACGGAGCGAGCCACGGACTTTGTTTAAATGATAGCACGCGATGAATCTTTTTCAGCACTAGCCCCAATTCCACGTACAATCTTAGATTTCTGTAGTGGAGCACGTATTTCTCCTTGCTGTACAGAGTGATGAGTAACTTCTCTACTTTAGCTGGGGTGTAGTTCAACTCCTCCATCAGAATTAAGCAGTATGGTGATAGCATTTCCTTTGTGACTACTTGTCTCACCGGAGCCAGTGGGTAATCCGAGTGGATATCGTGAAGTTCAGTCGGATACTCCAAATCTACTTCGAGAGTATACCCAGTCTCATCATCGTTTGCTACTTGTAAAAAGTCGGTCTCTTCAATTGCACTTCTCTCCATCCACTTGAACTCGGAGTGGGGGAGTGAAGACGTCATAGCGGTACCGTAGAGATTGGTACAATCCAAATACATCAAATAATTGGTTGGATTATTCGCGTTAAAGTCTGGTAGGAGGGGATTGTTGGCTTTAGAGAAGCGGTGGGGAATCATCGCAACACCTGCACGGATTCCAGACTGTATGAAATGATGTTGATTAATGTCTGTGAGCAGTTCAAGCCGTACATCAGTCATCTTCATCATTGAATTCCATGCCAATCCCGGTGCAGAGTACATATTACACGGATCAATCTCGTAATACGTTAGACTAGTCGTACGGAAATTTTCGAAAACATCCGCTAGCAGCAACACATCCATTTTTAGGTAGAGATCGTGGTAGTCCCTCATGGTGGTCATGTTGAATGTGGTCCAGACTTGTTGGGCGTGCATGTAGTCCTCCTCACTAATGTGCGTTTGGGTTAAATCGTTGAAAAAATGGTCTCGAGATGGTAGTTGGGTTTCCTCAAATTTAGACGAGTCCGTCATATAGGAGTAGGGATAGACACCTTTACGTAGCAACAAATCCATGTGATTGCCTCCCATACACTGTCTCGAAATTTTAAATTGATCGAAGCCATCTGCTGCCGAATTTTTCACCAACGAGTCCAACGATGCGTTGAGAAACTGTAACGAGTCCAAAAACGTAACGATTGTAGTGTCACGGAGATGTAGCGCTCACTGGTGGTTGCGATGCAGGATAACTTTTCCTTTTTAAACTGCCAAATCCTTGCATCAAATGATGGCAGTCGTATCCATGTAGATTGTGGAAAAATACAGGAATGTGGTTGGGCACTTGGTAGTTCAAATTGCAGGCGTTGTGTGCTGCTCCCAGGAACTTACCATTTAAATGGTTGTGATTGGCAACTCGGTCATCCCCAAGCATTTTTTACAAAGATGGCATACAACCGCTTCTTCAAAATCCTTACTATCCCGATCAGTCATATTGATTGGAATAGTTGTTTCTATTACAGGTAGTAGATCTTTTGCCTCATTCATGAGGCTATTTAAAAATTCGTTCACCACGTTGGGACCACTATACACAGCTGGTGGTTTAAGCGCCTTGCCCTCACTGTCGATGATTACGTAACAGAATCCGCAAGGAATGTGCTTTGCAGTATTGTTCGTGTAAGAGCATTGTGGGTTGTTGGTGCTGGTGTGTATAGGAACGGTGAACGATTCGAAATCACAGTATATGGTAAATGGCACTCTGTGGCAGTAGGTGTAATTTTTAAAATAGAGCTACTTTTCTTCCTCAGTCGGTAATCTTGTGTGTCATGGTTCATGTTCCACCAGTAAGTCATTACGAGAGAAGCAATGGAGACAGTAATTGCAGTAGTGCGCTGCTTCACGATGTTTGGTGAGATGTGCAAGGAATCGAGAGAGGTTGGAGATTAAACAATAATGGTTTTTCCCTTGTGCATCAGTCAATAGAAGAAGGCTAACGTGAGTTTCTCTCCCCTTCTCCTTCGTTATCCTGATTGGGTACACCTCTTCATTCTCATAGCCGAAAATGTTGACTGATAACCCAATATTCTTATTTTCGACTTTGCCCACATCATCAACTTCTACCGGGTATTTGATCCCCTCCATATTGATGGTGAGCTCGTGTTGTTTGAGGATCTCCACATTGGTACCTGCGTGATATGCGCACAGTATGGACCATAAGAAGCTCTTTAGATCGTTGGGATTTTTAATATTTATTAACCCTTTCAAGCTATTGGCTAATTTCTTGGGAGTAGGGATATAGCAAGATTTTTTGCTCGATGTAACAATAGGAAGAGAGATGACTTGGGGTGGATTGCAATCATGACTTTCCAGTAAATCAGCTCGACAAAACCGTTTTAGGCAGTAATTGCAGTAAAATTGTTCACCGATTCGCTTAGACAAATGAGAAAGCAATCTCGACATATTTGAAATTACACAATAGTGACTGTTTCCCTCAGAATTCGTTAAAAGTAAGAGGTTTATGTGTCGACGGTTTTTAAATTTAGTTATTCTAATGGGAATCACTTCATTCTCATAACCAAAAATATTCACCGATAAATTTGTATTGTTCTCCTCAAATTTATCCAAATCTGAAATTTTTACTGGGTACTCGATTCCAGTCATATTTACGGATAATTCGTGCCGTTTAAGAAACGTTAGGCGTTCGTGATTTTTACCGGGATTCAAAGCCAACAGCACCGACCACAGAAAGCACGTCATCATTGTTCTTTATATTGATGATTCCTAGCTGTGGTTTGGATAAATTCGACGGAGTGGAAATAAATGAAGAAGCGTATAATGGTTGATACTTTGCCATGTACAAGTCAATTTGCTCAATATACTCCAATTTCCATCCGCTTCCATCTTGAACAAAATTAGCCATACTTTCGAGGATTTTACTGGTGGCTTCATTGGACTGCTCCGTACAATCATCACTTTGTAGTAGCGGTCTTATTTTGCCGTGAAATGTGGGAGTAGAGAATATTTCTTCGTTGTTTATTGTCTTGCTAAATTTCACCAACACTGCAATGTACCACTTTAGGCCCCCGAGCCTACCAAGATGGTGCTTCAATCTGCCAATCACGTCCTTTTGGTATTTAGACAACGCCGAGATAACGTCGATAGTTTCACCGACTGCGAACTTTTCGACAATCTTATCGAGCGACACGGTCACCAAGTTTCCGTTGATAGCGATGAACTCACTCATGTTAATTTCGTGTAATATTCAAACGAGAACTAAAACCGAGAATGAATGCCGCTCTGTATTTATTGACTGAGACAGCAGCCTTGAACCAGCACAGAAGCGATAAATTCCAATTTACGAGTCGAAACACGTTTAGAGATAATTTGTGCGTCAATATTAAATTCCGAGAATAGAACGCCTGGGGCTATACAATCACATGAACACGTCATGCTATTGCATCATATTTTGAAACCTATTAAACATTTCAGAGAATACTGCGCAGTTGCCTGAGGCAGCTGCTGTTGCGTCATGCGCTTGAACGATCATGTGACCACTCTAGCGTCCCCACAATGATGATGTCACGTCTGTCCCTTGTATACCACAAGTTTACATAAGTCTATCGCGTTTCCTCCATGGCTCAGTTGGTTGAGAGCTCAACTACAGAACTTGAGGTGCTGCGTTCGATTCCAGGGAAGGAACATTTTTTTAAAAAATGACGTCATCCAAACGCTTTGGAATTTTAATAGGAGGGGGGCGGGGGTACTCTTACTACAGTACACTCACCAGAAGGCTCGTGGGAGAAGGCTGAATTGGGGGACGGTAAGTAATTGTTGGTGGGTGTGGGGGGGGGGGGGACATAATAGTACACATTAGTATGAAGAGAGGGGGTAAAAAGGTAGGTGGTCAATTTCTGGAAACAGTGGCAGGCGGTGGGGGTAAAAAAGGTCGTACTATAACATGACTGGTTAGAGGGAGGGGCAAACTGAAGGAGATATGGTTAACTTCCGGAAATTTGGGAAGGAGATGGGGGTAAAAAAGGTCGTACTACAGTACGATTTGTTAATAATTATGGTGGTGTTGGTAAGGGGGCGGGGTGGAGGGGATACAAAATGACGTACTACAACGTGATTGATCAGGGGGCGTGGCCAAATACCTCGTACTATAGTACGGGGCGGGGTTTTCTTCCCCCACTCCAATTGAGCCAAAACGCTCACTTCCGGTTTCGCTCCCCCATTTCTCCCCTACTTACCTTCCTGACTACTCTCGATTTACAGTGTCAGCGAAAAATTTATTGCAATATTCCTGGTCTGGTGTAAGGGGAATCGGAAAAAATACTTCTTCGCGCTCCCAGAATGCTTTGACGACTTCATCAAGTTTTTCCGACACCGCAATTAAAGAAGGGGTTGTATGAAAGTCACTCGTTGTTGGCATGGAACCCATCAAAACCAATCCCAAATGAGTGAGTACGGCCGAAGGTTGGCCTTTTAAATGTGCAGGCTCTGAGGGTAGCAAATCAAAATAGGCCTGAACTCCTAGCAGAATATCTACTCCAGCAGGTTACTCCAGTATCTAGGTCAGCAAGCGTAAGTAAACCCAATTGTGGTGGCAAGGTCGCACGATGGCTGGCAAATCAGAAGTGATTTTGTCAATCATTGCAAACTCGCATGATAAACGGAAGTCTGATTCGAAATTTGGGGCGATTTCAGTGCAAATCAACCCTTTTGAAGGGAGAGACTTTTTGTCGCCTATGCCAGAAATGTCGTAGGGGCATTTAGATCGTTCGATACCCGGATGAGAGGCTAGTTTTGAAGTAACAAAATTCACTCAGCTGGCCGGATCTACGACCAAGTGCGCCTTAAACCATTCCCCATTTTTCCCCCAACACTCGGACCAAGGCCGTACCTAACAAGGCCTTAGTTTTTCCCACAGCTACTTTCGGGGACCAAGTAGAACTAGCCAAAGTTACACCACTCATTACCGCCGAGAAGGAGGAAGGAACTGCACCTTGGTCCGGATTAACAGCTGTGAAGAAGGGAGTGGTGGCGGCGTGAACATAGTCTATAACCATTCTTCTCGCGGCATTTGTTGGCCATGTGATTTTTCAAACAATTAAAACAACGCCTACATTGCCGAATCAACGTTTCCCTTTCAGAAACATCATTGGTACTAGTTAATTTCGGGCATTCAGAAAGCTTGTGCTCTTATGAACACAAAGGACATTTTTCAATGAGTTGGCGAACGGTTCCACTTTCAGTGACAGCTAAAGCCCTTCTAGGATCGGACCTTTTGTTATTTCGTCTAGGATCAGACCTGTTCTTAGATTGTAAACAGGGAGTGGAAGTTGAAGGACAGTCCACTAACTCTGCAATTAAATGTTGTTCCCTGAGATACTGCATTAAATTATCGAACGTGGGGAATCCTTGGTCTGACTCACTGTCCAACCACCTTTCCTCAAAACCTTGCCGTAAATCGGGTTGTAACAATTTCAACGTCCAGAATAGCAAAATAAAATCTGCCAAATTGGGGAGTTCAAGATCAACTATGCATGTTACTGTTGACTGCACGGTGTCGATTAATTTTTTGAAGTCCAAGCGGTTACGGCTTTTCAATGGACTTAAAGAGAAAATTGAATCTAAATAATGAGTGGCTACTAGTCGTTTATGAGTATACGTTTCCTTAATCAAATTGTAACAAGTGGTATAATTGCCAGGAGCAAATGGTACTGTTTGAGCGAGGCTCAGTGCACTGTCTCGTAAATTAGCAAGGAGGTAACTGAATTTTTCTATGTTTGACAAGGTTGGGGGCTGGTGAATCAAAGCGTCAAAGAAAGCGAGAAAGCCGGGAAATTCATTTATTGCTCCCGAAAATGGAGGGATGTGCAGTTTAGATAACTGAACCCGACTATTGGTAGTTACAGGTGCATCTCCTGGCAGAGGAGAGCTCTGCCTTAATGTCGCTGGAACTTCCCCACTAATATTCCCCGGTACCAAAGAAGTCGCTGTTACTGGTTGATATTTATTACGAGCAGCCAATATTTCAAAATATAAGGCTTCGAAATTCTCACTCAACGAGCCAATATCAGTTTTTAACGACGGGTCCGCAGCTCCCAGTTCATTAAGCTTGGACAAAATCGCGTCAAACTGCTCAAACGCAGGCTCAATATTGCAGGCTCGAACCATAAAAACGTCAAGCTTTTCGGGCAGCCCACCAATTAAATCGTAGCAGTGCTGGACTCTCCGCCAAACACGCTCTTTGCGATCAGTAAGTAAGCGTAAGCATTGCAAAAGTTTTGGATTTGTACTGACTGCCATCGCAAAGTTTAAGATTTATAAATGTGGTGAAGGTAGCCGAAGATGGGCGAGCGATGCGATCAAAATAATTAACAACAGAAGAAAGTTCACGAAAAGAATCACAACACTGAAAGAAAGAGTGACGAGTGAGTGGTTCTCGTTTAAAAGGTCAAACAAGATCGCGAGCGCCGTCTTGTTATGACTGGAATCGAACCACCGAAACCAACTAGATCGAATTAGTTTTATAACGCCTCGGATTACTAATAATGATCATCAAATTAAAACCTCATCAAAATTAAGATTTTGACCGAGAGCGTAAGTTCCATTTAAGGAGTCCAATAACAGGTTCAAGAAATTCGCGCAGGAGGACCATACAAAATATCTGGTGCGTAGCAACACACAACTTTCCGCCACCCCCGTAATTTCGAACACCACCTACATAGGCGGGCGCTATATCTCCGTTCAACATATATATAGATATACAGAAAAAATTATAAGGAACGAAATGTCGGTATGGGTGACTAAAAGACATCCATTAGAATTTATCACATCTGGTGAAGAAGTTATCCTGGAATTTACGGAAATGTAAGAAAAAACGTTATTATCGACACATTTTGATTTTTATCTCTGTTCAGCGGACTGTCAGAGGATCATTCAATTAGTACAATATGTAGGTATTAACTGTTCGGATACATCTTGAAAGTTTGGTGATAATCGTTGAAGCCGTTTAGCCAAAAAGCGTGAAAAACCTATTTTTGCTTCCTAGGCCTATATCTCCGTTCACCGTATTTTCATGGAGATATGTATGGAGAAGAAAAGTTATGTATTGATTGGTAGAAGATAATTCGAAAGTTTAATCAAAATCGGTAGAGCCGTTTTCGAGAAAAATGCGAAAAACCCTAGTTTCTGGTACATTTTTGTCTCCCACCGCCCCCTTCCATTCGACCGAAATCTTCCATAACCTTATTTTGGTGTCTACAAAGAATAACGAACAAAACAAAAAAGAAACAGCTCAATCGGATCAGCCGTTCTGACCTGTGGAGGTACGGCAGGTATTTGGTCGTTAGCCAGTCTCCCGGTAGAGAGCTGTTGCCCGTTCCTGTGACCGCGAGGAGGTGACCACCTGAGGAATCCCGTACCATCTGGGAGGAGTTCTTCATCCGGTTTCCTACCCGATCTAACTATTTACTTGGGTGGCAAGTTTCAAAATGACAGATCAACTGTGACTACGTTTCTTAGCCATCGCTTTGCTGTCCACCTCTTCAGCTGTGGATGCTTGCACTATTAGGTCGGTGTCAGCGGCACGCTGTTCATCTTCCAGTACCCTACAGAATTGTGGCCAGTCAGCATTTTTTGTGTGGAATCGCTTTTCACGCGTGTCTTTGCAGAGGATGTTGTCATCTATGATGGCAAAGTCAATAACCATGTGATCGCTCTGCGTTGCACCTGGTACGACTCACTAACCCTGCAATTTGAGTAGCAGGGTGTGAGACACGGCTGTGACGTCTATACACGACCTTCCTCCCAGACCATCATAGGTCGCCTCAGTCATGGGGTCGTTGGCAACAACCAAGTTGTACCTGGTGAGCAGCTCTATATACGCCTCGCCCGCCCAATCCAGGGTTGGGGATCCCCACAATGGTGATCTGGCGTTTGCATCAGCACAGACTATGCAGGGTCGTCCTGATACACCTGCTAGAGCCCGCTCAAGTGGTTGAAGGCTGTTGGCAACTGGTGGGCCAAATTGCCTGTAAAATGATATTACAACCAGCTCAAAGCCACCGGCTCAGATGAGCACAGTGGCCAAGTGCTGGCTGTTCAGGTGGGTGAATGCGAGCATGTCAATGCAGGCCACTGCTGCCTTGGCTCCCATTCTTGCTCCAGCCACCACTCATGCCTGCGATCCCAGACCAAGAGTTTTGGATCCTATGTATGGTTCCTGTATGGCAAGAACACTGCAGCGTTTCTCAAGTGCATTTTGCAGCAACTCAGCCATAACTGGGGACCTCTTATTTGTGTTGTGCTGAAGGATTCGAACTGTTTTTGACCTATTCATAATCCACTCGTGACTCCTAGAGGGCAATCGCTCGCTGATGAATGGTACAGCATGTGTCTCGTGTAGAGTGTGCGACCTGTTGGATTTTGCCTTCAACGCAATTGGCACACTTGAGGGGAGCATCACGCTTGCATTCCTTACTCAGATGGGGCAAGGCGCACCAGGCGCACACAACAGGTCTTGTACAGGCCAGTGCCAGGTGGCCATAGCGCTGCAATTTGTAGCACTGAGAGGGGGCTTGGTACTTTTGGATGGCCCACCGCTGCCAGGCTATTTGGAGGTGCCTTGCCCCCTCTAGTTTTTTGTATAGGCTGGGTGATACCTCAATCACCCAATCCTTCTGTCTGCCACGCTTTTTGGTGAAGAGGGGTCTGACGTCCTGTGGCTGCAAGCCTAACGCAGGGTTGTGTTCAACAACTTGTTGGGCCAAGTCCTCTTTTTGTAAGTCGGTCCGCACGTCGCACAATAGCAGGCGTGGGAAACGACCCAGAGGGGCTGACGCTTGGAGCTTCAACTCCTTCTTCGTGGAAATGTGGCTCGTAAGCGCCTTGGCCATTTCTGGCGTTTCCGTCACAATGACGGCGCCACCTCCTACTGCGGTGCGGATGTCTAGCACTCGGACGCTTAAAGCTTGGAGGTCCGTAGCAGGGACACCCCGCATCAGCGCTTCCATTGCATCAGGGTTGGAAGGACCAGCGTCTCCTTCCTCACATGTACGCCTAACCACTACCACGTTTTGTCGTGGGTTTTAAGGGGGGGGGGGGAGTTTGGCAAGCGGTGGAGGCTTTTTATTTTTGCTTTTATTTTTATTTTTGTCCTTGTTTTTGGGCGGAGGCGTAGGCCAGGCACTGCCCTCAGCCTGCACGTCCTGCTTAGTTGAGGCCTTTTTCTGCTTCCCCCTGTACTTCCTGGCCCTGGCAGACTGCCATTCAGCCTCAGCTCCATGAGGGAGGGAGGAGGGCGCAGTAGCGGCTACTGCCGCATATGAGGGGCCTGGGGTACCACCCTGGCTCGTTGAAGCTCCTTGAGTTTGGGGGGCTGGTGGCACTGGCTGCTGGGCAATTGCCCTACGCTGCTCTTCCCTCACGACAGCCGCCACAGTTTCCCGCAGGGGGTGAGTGGCAGGGGGCGATATCGTTGGGGGGGCACTAGCTTTGATAGCCACCTCCGATATTTTGAAGAGGCAGCTAGAGACGAGGTCCCGCATAGATCCTGTCACGTTGACCCTCATCTGTGCCAGCTGCCCATGGATGATTCGGACATGCCCACAAATCTGCTCCATGTTCAACCGGTTAGGATCCACGGGGGGTCTAACACTTGTAGTAGCCAGGTTGCCCGGGCTACTAGGGTGAGAAGGGGGAGATGAACGTGGTTTGCCTGGTTCTTTTCGCCCTTGCTTGTTTGGACAATGAGTAGGTTGCTCATCGTCTGAAGAGGGAGGGGTCGAGCTTGGCGAGCCCGAGGAAGAGGCGCAGGTGGCGTTTTTATTACCTGCTATTGTTTTATTTGACTTTGTCATGTCATTTTTACTAATTTGGGAGGGGGGATTAAAGAAGCAGACTGATGTAGTGTATCCTTGTGAGTTCACTTGTTGTGTGTTTTAGTGGTATGAGCGAGAGGAGCCCGAGGCAGTGTCCTGGAAGCTCCCCCTCAGGCATATTGATTCTAGCCTCTTTAGCTGGTCCGTTGAGGGTCAAAGGGAGGCCCCCACATGCGCCGCAGCTGCCAGTCCGGCCACCCACCGGGACTAAGACGCATGAGGAATTTTTCAGCTGCTGCTCAGAGTCAGTCCTCGTCCACTGGTGATGTGGTGAGCGGGACACACGCTATCAGCCGCCCCAGGAACGCTCAAACCTGGTCTCTTTTAAATAGCGGACTTGCTCAAATCCCCTCCTGGTCGCGCCCCACGTACCGTGAGACGCGACGACGAAAGTTAGTCTTCGTCTACTGTCTGTTGTGCGCTTCTCACTCTCCTCCGATTCATCCGTAAACCAAGTTTAAATTTCTGTTCAACCATCACATCCGTGTACTCAGGTGGAAATAAAATTGGAACGGTTTTTAAAAACGGATTTTTCGCCTTCCCAAACTTAACTGGCGCAGTCGGATCGGACTCTCGAAACACGAAATTTGCGAACGAATATCGCAAAAGTTTCAACCGAACTCTCAACTGGGATGAATCAAGAGCGAACACCATCAGCACGCTTGTTCTGAAGATCATCGCGCATTACGAGGGAATATCGTAACTCCGTCGCGTCGCAGAACCAAGCCAGCCCTCACACGAAGGAAAATCGTACTCCGAGGAGCTACCGCCGAAGATTTGGCAACACAAGGGAATATTGTTGCCCAGCCGATCTGAAGCGAGACGACAGAACGAGGCTCCGGAGAGATGTCTGCCGTTCTTCTGTAAGTACGACAACACTCTTCGTGATTTAAACAGGACAATCCTTTAGGTCCCTAAGTTAAGTTAAACTCAAAAGAGTTCATTCCTCCTCATTCACGACTCTATAATAATAAAAAGAGGAAAAAGAGATCAATGGCCTAGGGTCGATCGTAAAATTCGTGACCGGCAATTTAGATGCGACCGACGCCGAAAAATACGACAGAATACTATCTCACTTACAAACTGACCAGGAAAACCTCAAACAGCAGATACAGCACCAATATACAGTCAATCAGGCCATCGTAGAACAATTTAATAAAACGCTCGAGACAATCAAATCCAATAACCTAGATATCTCTAACGAATTTTCCATAATAGCTGAAGCCTCGTCGTTTGAAACTCACGTACGCAACGTAGAAACAAACTTAAGACACCAACACGAAGTCCTTCAGTTGATTTTTGAAATAGCTCAAGACATAGAAACTTCAGTCACCTTCTGTAGGCAAGAAATACTACACCCAAGTATCATAAAGCCACACATTTTACTAGAACAACTTCGAAAATTATCAAAATATTATGGCAACCACCTGCTCGAGTATGAAGAGAAACTTTTTGAGATTCAATCACAAATTAGGGTCAGGTGTATGATGAGCACCGAAGAAGTAATTTATTTTCTAGACATCCCAGTAGTCAGCGATGTTAACTATGATTTATACTTTCTACAGCCCGTGCCAACAAAATATCAAGACCAATTCATAACAATCTTACCAGTAACTAAGTACATATTAATCTCGCCGCTAGGTCACAAGCTATTGACGAGCAATTGCAACCTAAGGAAGCCGTACATCTGTACGAAGCACATCCTTTCCTTTTCAGAAAGCACTTGTGAGAGAGACATTATTGTGAACAACTCAACCGATCATTGCAGTTACACGGAATTAGAAATCGAAACAAACCAAGTGCAATTAATCGAAGCGGTAAACCAGTACCTCATTATTTCCCCTCATACAGACAAAATGGAAGTTAGCACCGATTTTGGAAATTTTGCGCAAACCCTGCACGGCATTTATTTATTGAGCTCCGGTAATAACACCTTGACTTACCGTAACATTACCTTAAACGACCCCAAAATAGAAACAATGGGCAAACCCCTGTTAATAAAAGCACCTCATCTACAGTTAATGCCACGGCAATTACCAGTGTCAAAGATTTCGCTGAAAAACGTTGCGCTTCTCGATATTAAAGAATCACCGGTTGTACCGACTATCAGTTCACTCAACCTCGAAATTTTAGTCCCCAGTATTTGGACGGTTATCCTATATATCCTAATTGCAACTTGGATACAATATCGTTAAATGTCACCAGATCAAAAGGAATCCTCAGAGAAATGTTTAGTGTAATGTTATTTTCTTACTTATCCTTGTATTATTTCATGTAACCATTAACACCTTATATTGTTCTCATTATCAAATTGGAATTGTACAAGAAAACTTTCGAGACTAATTAATCCCGTAAGTTTTCTTTTGTTAAGGATGGAGGAGTTAGGTAACGTAAATTGTGGAGGTGTCCCTTTTAAATTGCGGACTTGCTCAAGTCCCCTCCTGGTCGCGCCCCACGTACCGTAGCTTGGTGGACTGTAACACCATGAAGCGCAAAAGTACCCCGAAATAGCAATTATCACGAGGGTAGGGAAACATACGAGAATCTCCAAATTTGCACGGTAATGAGAAATTAGATACCACTCGTGTGATTCTGATCGCTGGATGGATCACCCTCAACCGGCGAGCACCTGGAAAAAGAATACACCAGGAAAAATATAAACGGAGTGAGGAAATGAAAGAGGACTCGCCCAAGTTTCCCTGGCTCTTTGATTGGCGCCAATGCTTTTAAGAAAAGCCACAGTTGATCATACAGACACGGAAGGGCTTTTTGGACAATGTAACCGAACCTGTTGCACTTTTCACATTAAAAAAGGGGTGAAAAGGAAGGGGTATAAAACGGCTCTTGTTTGCGTAGAAAGTCGGATTAGGAATGAGCCAAAATATCTGGTGCGTAGCAACACACAACTTTCCGCCACCCCTTTAAGTTAGAACACCAGCTACACAGGCGGGCGCTATATCTTCGTTCAACGCATTTCTACAGAAACATTTATGGAAAACAAAATGTAGGGACTAGTTAGCTGAGAGTACTCCGAAAGTTTGATCGAAATCGTTAGAGCCGTTTTTGAGAAAATTGGAATACCGATAAATTAATATTCGACAAATCTCCTTTTCTGAGTTAACTTGGCTTATATCTCCGTTCAACATATATATACAGAAATAATTATGGAGAACGAAATGTTGGTATGGAAGACTTAAAGACACTCCATTGGGATTTATCACATCTGGTGAAGCAGTTACCCTGGAATTTACGGAAGTGTTCGAAAAAACGTTATTTTCGACACATTTTGACTTTTATCTCTGCTCAATGGACTGTCAGAGGAACATTTATTCAGAACAATATGTAGGTATTAACTATTTGAAAACATCCTGTGAGTTTGGTGAAAATCGCCGAAGCCGTTTTGCCAAAAAGCGTAAAAAACCTGTTTTTGCTTCATGGGCCTATATCTCCGTTCACCGTATTTTCATGGAGATATGTATGGAGAAGAAAAGTGAGGTATTGATTAGTAGAAGATAATGTTAAAGTTTAATCAAAATCGTTAGAGCCGTTTTCGAGAAAAATGCGAAAAACCCTAGTTTTTGGTACATTTTCGTCCCCCCACCCCTCTTCCCACCGGCCGAAATCGTCCATAACCTTATTTTGGTGTCTACAAAAAATAACGAACAAAACAAAAAAAGAACCAGCTCAATCGGATCAGCCGTTCTCCCGCAAATCGAACTACAGACACACACACATACACACACACATACACACACACACACACACACATACACACACACATACACACGGACCACGCGCCGAAATTAGGTTTTTTAGGCTCAGTAGGCCTCAAAACGTAAAGATCTGAAGAAAACCCAAATTTTTTTTTGGGCCGATTACTATACTTTCCTTCCCTTCGGGTAGCGGAAAGTAAAAATTGGAAGAAAAAGAATCGGAGAGGGAGAGGAAAAATTAAAGGAAAGGGAGGAGGAGAGGCGATCCCTTCCAGCGCCCCCACCAGCGTCAGGTGACCGTCCAGCGACCCCCCTGTCAAAATAAACGAGGTTTTCTCCGAAATTGAACAAGTTCATTCATTATTACAATCACACCAAAATGAATTTCATTCACCCCAACACTGAATACATAAATACACAGAGAAACTCCAGCCATACGATCATAAATTACATGCACACCGAAAATCATCCAAGCATACCGATCTGAAAACGGAACACAAGCAAACAGTGAGAAGAGCGAGTACTCGTATACTCCTTCCCTTCTTCCAACGATACACAACCTAAGCTAAAAGCATTAATCATATGCGAAGAAGACGCTTCCACACTCCACGTGAAAAATGATGAAAGTTAGTTCGCAGAGAGAATCTCGAGTTAGCCTAATATTCCTGCTTCAACAATTTATCCTATGACAATAACAGCAATGATAGTATAATAAGTAATAATAATAATTAGAGGTCATCAAAAGTATGCGTTCAACAATAACTTGCGAAAATTATTTTTGAAAGCTCCCATCGCGCGACAGGTCTAACAGCTCGATGTTTTCATTATGCACTTTCGCACCTTGCTGGGACCTGGCACAGGGGACTTCGTTCTTCGCACGCATGTCTCTGTGGAGTAGGAACTCAAACCTCTCGTACAAGTAGGCAGGTTTTTTTAACTTAAGGGTCTTAAAAACTAACGTTGCCACTAGCAGCATTCGCCTCACTCTTATCTTCAACCATCCGAGCTGACGATAGCGTGGTGTAAGACGCTCATCCAGTCGAAGGCGGAGGGCGAATAGGCCTGTCTAGGTCTTCGCTTTCGAGATCAGTAAAGGCTGCAGCTGCGTAGTCGAAATGAGACATAATTAGGCTCAGCACAAGTTGTAGACGCACTTGGTGATTAGATGTCGCGGTAATCTGTTTGTCCCAGCACATATCGTTCTGAACCAGAACGCCCAGATTCCTCATCAATTTGACGTACTGCAACCAGGTGCATCCACACTTTACATGGAGGACACTAACACTATCTATGATGGCCAACAATTTGAGGTAACAGTAAGGTAAGAATGTACCTCCTGGGCCACCATGAGGCTCAGAGAGGAGGAAATCACATAGCTTGCCTCACACTATCAAAATATTGATCCTTAACGTCTTGTATGCGAGGCAATCGCGTAGCTTGCCTCACACACTTCTCAATTGGCTCCCAGGTGGGTGATGGAAGGGATGGGGGGTGAGTACCCATTCTTCCCATCACTGAGGCAATCACGTAGTTTGCCTCACACCCCTCAGCCCCCACCCACCACCCTACTACGCAACGAGTTCCCTAACCCTCACCCAACTCTCTACCCATCACCCACCACCCATTCCACACTTCTTTATTCAATGTTGGTTTTCCGAGTATTTGACTTGAAAAAAAAATTTTTCTCGCATTTCTCAGATCTTGCTTCACACGGTTACAAAGCTGTTTATAACCACGGTAATTCTCATTATTTTTTATAACCACGTGCTCTGCACCGTCACACAATGCTACGAGCATGTCAACATGCAGGTGGCTGAGGAAAAAACCACGCTAATCCTCTTGAAAGGAAAAGTGAATAATCCACCCTCAACACGCTTTGGTGGCCACAGCATGTCAAGTATGTAGGAGTGAATATAGGTGAGAGGTGGGGTTTCAACCAACACCCCCAGTCCCTTAAAGGCACTACCATTGCAAGGTTTGCCTCACTGCGTACCATTACTAAGGCCACTTGAGGTGTGTGTTACCACGACACTATCCTCATGTATAAGGCCATCTATCTAGGTGTGATTGGCTACTGCCCCGTTGTCTGGGGTAGAAAACTAACAGTCAATCAAAAGAGATTATTGGCTCAGTCCCAAAGAGCTGCGCTCCTGTGGATCACCAAGGCCTACAAGACTGGATCAACAAAAGCACTCCAGGTGATCACTGGTCAGTTACCAGTTGATTT
Organism: Pachypeltis micranthus; assembly: GCA_020466155.1. Lineage (NCBI taxonomy): Eukaryota > Metazoa > Arthropoda > Insecta > Hemiptera > Miridae > Pachypeltis > Pachypeltis micranthus. Next base: position 83,205,877 of record CM035768.1, on the reverse strand, counting down.
GGCTGTTGAGTGCATGGTTGACAAGTGGAGAGTGAAACGGGAGCTTCCTCCGCTTTGGGTTGAACTCCGTGCGGATCTCACCACAGAACAGAAACTTACTGTTACCTCAAATTGTTGGCCATCATAGATAGTGTCAGTGTCCTCCATGTGTGTCCTAGATAGATGGCCTTATACATCAGGATACTGTCATGGTAACACACACCCCAAGTGGCCTTAGTAATGGCACGCAGTGAGGCCAACCTTGCAATGGTAGTGCCTTTAAGGGACTGGAGGTGTTGGTTTAAACCCCACCTCTCACCTATATTCACTCCTAAATACTTGACGTGCTTTTCGAGAAGGAGCCTGTGGCCACCGAAGCGTATTGGGGGTGGATTACTCCCTTCCCTTTCAAGAGGATTAGCTGGGTTTTTTCCTCAGCCACCTGCATCTTGACATGTCGCACCATTGGGTGAGGGTGCGGAGCACCTGGGTTCTTTTCTTCAATTTGGCGGACTGACTCTGCAAAGATCTGCACAGTCAACTCATCCACATAGGCGTACAACTTGCAGTCAGACTCCAAGAGTCTCCTGAGAAGACCTTCGAAGAAGGCATTCCAGAGTGCTGGTCCAAGGACCGAGCCCTGTGGGCACCCCTTCTCAATCTTTCTCCGGACGGACACATGCCTGCATTCGACAGGTTGCGGGAGATTCCCCTACCTTTAAGCTCATTAAGAAGCGCTGGCCACCAAAGGATGTCAAACGCTCCTATGATGTCAATCAGAACTGCTACCAAGTACTTAGCCGGTGCCAGCAGGGAAACACTCCGAATTTCGACAATGACATCCTGCGTGGACCTTACCTTGGTACACCCGTATTGCCTGCCTCTGAGGTTGTGGCCAAAGACTCCTTCGAGGGACTTCAACATCAAGATTTCTAGTGTTTTGCCTAATATGGAAAGAAGGCTGAGTAGTCTTCATGATCACGGGCCTGACTGATTGTGGTTGCCTCCCTTTTGAAGAGTGACAACACGCGCAGACTTCCACTGATTGGGGAACTGCCTACCTGCAGATAGTCATTAAATAAATTAAGGAGGCCGCTGAAGATTGTCCGCTCAGCCCTCCTTAGCATATTGCTTTCTATTTTATCTGGCCCAGGAGATTTGTTGGGCTTTAAGGTCGCAGGGGCCCTGCCGAGGTCGCCTGTTGTCCACAATGGGATGTCGAGCTCGTTCTGAGGGTCCATGATCAGCTCCCTTGCTGCCCTCTGGGCTTCAGTGTCTCGAGCTACTTGGTCATCTGGGAACGCCTTCTCAAGGAGGGTTTCCAGTGAACTTTCGATGCTGCAGTCCCAGCCTGACTCATTTTGCATCGCAGCTAAGACCTGCTCTACATTTGCTTTTGCTATTGAGGACTTGTAATATCTGCCCCAGGGGTTCTCAGAGCTCTCCGCTTCCACAAAGTTTCGCCAGCCTTGCCGTTTGGCTCGTTTGATGGCACAGTGGAAGGCCTTCTTCTCTTGGATGAAGGCAGTTTGGAGTGGGGCTCTAGCATCAGGGTCTCGAATGTTTTGGATGTATCCTTCTGGCTCTATTTACACTTTGCTTGAGGGGATTAAGTTCCTGAGTCCACCATGGGAATTTGATCGCCCTGTGCTTCTGTTGCCCAAGTACAGAGAGCCCAGCAGAGTGCAGTGCTGTGGTAAATATGCCCACTTTGCTGTCCACCTAATCCGGTGTGGCAGCTTGCACTATTAGGTCGGTGTCTGCAGCACGCAGTTCACCTTCCTGTACCCTACAGAATTGTGGTCAGTCTGCATTTTTGGTGCGGAATCGCTTTTCACGCGTGTCTTTGCATAGCATGTTGTCATCGGTGATGGCAAAGTCAATAACCATGTGATCGCTCTGCATTGCACCTGGTACGACCCGCCAACCCAGCAATTTGAGTAGCAGAGTGTGAGACACGGCTGTGACGTCTATACACGACCTTCCTCCCGGACCATCATAGGTCGCCTCTGTCGTGGGGTCGTTGGCAACAACCAAGTTGTACCTGGTGAGCAGCTCTATATACGCCTCGCCCGCCCCATCAAGGGTTGAGGATCCCCACAATGGTGATCCGGCGTTTGCATCAGCACAGACTGTGCAGGGTCGTCGAGTTGACCCTCATCCGTGCCAGCTGGCCGTGGATGATTTGGACATACGCAAAAATCCGCTCCATGTCCGACAGGTTAGGGTCCACAGGGTGTCTAACAATTTTAGTATCCAGGTTGCCCGGGCTACTAGGGGAAAAAGGGGGAGACGAACGCGGTTTGCCCGGTTTTTTCCGCCCTTGTTTGTTTGGACGACAAGTAGGTTGCTCATCGTCTGAAGAGGGAGGGGTCGAGCTTGGCGAGCCAAGGAAGAGGCGCAGGTGGCGTTTTTATTACCTGCTGATGTTTGACCTGACTTTGTCATGTTGTTTTTTTACTAATGTGGGGAGGGGGGGGGGGATTAAAGAAGCAGACTGATGTGAAGAAAACTCAAAATTTTTTTCAGCCGTTTACATAACGTTTTTGTTTTTCCTTAGAAAAAGAATCAAACTTAAATAACATAAGAGAAGTTTTGTGTTAGGGGTCAATTTCAAATTATGAGTTCAGATGTGTATTCACCTTCCAGTGTTTCCCAATACTCCTGCCACGTTCTTTTAGTTTGCGCCCGATTTCTTAGAGGAAAAAATTATTAACCTCTTTGGGTTCCCCTTCTTGATGAGACCTGAGAGATTTACCTTTTCTTTTTGAACAGTGCTCCAGTGTTACGGGTAAGTAAAAGTGATATCGCACTAAGTGATTCTGAAGAAAGTACGATATCAACCGAATGCAATTGGAACAGAGTTTTATTCTCAATTACCATTCTCAATTTTAACTGGCACAAATGGGGAACTGGGTGGGAGCGAACGCGAGCACGGGCGACACAGCGACGAGGAAACCGACTTGGTTTCAACTGACGGCAGTGAAGTCTCGCACAAATGCCCCGAACCCAGGCGAGCCCCCACTGAATGGGAGGGTTTGTTTCGTCCGCTACAGCTCACTGTCGTTTGGTTAGCACTGGTTCCGAGCGCGTTCGTGTAATGGGGATTGTGCAGATCTGGTTGAGGTGATGTGAATATTGAAGAAGATGAGGCTGGTGTGAGTTGGTGCAGAGGAACCCATTAATAGAATAGTTCGATTCGAGGGAGAAGATCTCGTGAAATGGAGGAGTTCAAATCCCTACTCCTTGATAAATTGACTTTGGCTTATTTAGGGCCCTTCTGAAAACACTCTGAACTCAATGCACAGCTTTAATCTCCGTAGAAGCGATTTATTCAAGAAGTGCTTTTGTTTCGGCTTCCTCGAATCATTTGATTTTCTGGAGCAAGTTTCTGCTGGCTTTCAAAGAAATATTGTCCCCACATTTCTGGTGGGTTCTCTTCGCAAGTATTACGTATTGTTTCCAACTATTTTTGTCATATTTTTGTACATTTTGCGGAAGTTTTTAATCTCTTCAACTAAAACTGATGGAACCAATTTCTCACTATATGCGCGGTGGTTACTTGCAAATCAACTGGCGAAGATCGAAATACCTGATGAATTCGGTTACTACTTTCTCTATTTTTGATACCAAAATAGCTTTATACGAAGTTGAAATTCACATCATGGCGCCGTCAACCCACCAACCGATTCCATTCATTTTTTCAACCACTACAAGCCAACCATGTTCCGAACATTTACGTTATCAGATTATTGGCAGAGTGAATTGATAGGAGTCTTTGCAACTGGACGTCTCTCTCACTTCTGCCAACCCAACCAGCCTCCTCCTTCAAGTCATCCCTCCTCAATGAGATTGAGAGAAGGTTCCTTTTTTTGTGTTTCTCCCTTGGTATATTACTTTGGTTTTTTATGAACGTTGCTTCTCACTCTGCCCGTAAATAATGTTATTCTTTCTAACCTTTTCATAGTTTCTTTTCTTAGTCGTGCTCGTGTTTGCGTCTTTTCTATCACAGTGCCACAAACTGAAGAAGATGCAAGAGCGGTCAACAGAGTCCTGCCACTATTTCCACGTGCTGCTGCTGCATCGTCTACCTCACAGACGCCAGGGATCGCTGCGTAAATATAATTGCCCGCGCCGGCTACTCTCGACAACATTCTTGAACCTTAATAGCCCCAGTAGGAACGAACCTTGCCTACAGCTAAACCAGAACAAAGTGTAAAGCGCTCTGTTGTGTTTTTTCTTAATAAGCCTGCCTTCACCACGCCAACATTCTCCATGAATAAAATTCTCCACTATCGATGTGATTGGGGATGAAAATGTTTTCCAGGGAGGACTTAATAGATAAATGAGCAAATCTATTATTAAGAGAACAAACATAAACGACTTATTACAGAGCGGAGGAGAACGAACGGACAAGCAAAGACGCTTAACGCATTAAGTCAGGAGGTGGCTTATTGGAGGAGCAGTTGAAGCCAGCAGAGTGACGCTCTAACACCCCCCCCCCCACACACACACAATCGATGGTTTCATGAATGATATGAGTCCCATACTAACTTAACCCATAACTTAGAGAAGTTGTTCTTGCGAGTGGCTTAGTGAGGATATCAGCGGGCATCTCTTCCGTGTTCGTTGTTTCGCATTAATCTCCGAGCTGCACTTAGATATGAGTCTCGTCGTTAATACGTCAGTTGGCGCCGGTACACATGAAACACGTGTCATCAAAGGCTTTTTCAGCGTCGAGGTAGAGCCCTAGTGCGATTTCTTTGTCCTCGTAGGTCTTCAAAATACGATCCAGAAAACGGTGGAGTAGCCACGGACAAGAATGGAGTGTCTGTGAATTTTGCCTAAAACCAAATTGGGTGTTTGGTAGTAGGTGCTCAATTTGGTTGAGAATGTGAGGGTAGATGAGCCGCCTCGAACACCCAAATAAACCGAGTGCAAGTCCTCCAAAGTCGCGTTCTCCGTTTGATCACCGGCGCCGACTGGTACATCAGGAACGAGGAACTTCACAAGGACCTTGAAGTACCAACAGCAAAAGCCTGCTTAATCGCCACATACCACGCATCCTACCGGAAAGCATCAACCCATCCAAATTCGTACGTAAGCACCATTCCGATAGAACGACCCTGGCCCAGACATCTGAGACGCCTTAAAAGGAAGCACCACTCCGACTTCTCAGAGGGCTTCAACTGAATAAAGCCTCCTTCACCCCCTCATTTTTAAACTTGCAAAAACAAAAAAGGGCTATGCTCAGAGGAACAGTAAACTCACCAGTACAGTTGTTACGTACTCGCGGATTTTTTTTTTTTTTTCTCAATACTAGGTAGTTGATGGACTTATCCTAGTAATTAAGGTAAAATTTCACGTTATTTGTTTATACAACTGTTTGTTATCTCACTATATAGTGCTGTGCACAAAAATGTTTCTTCGTAATAAAAAAAAAACAAAAAAACTTGGGTTATTTCATCACTAAAGGGCTCATAAGCCAGTTGTTCAATACTCATACCATGCATGACCTCAGTTCAGACCACCTCCCAGTCCATTCCACTCTGTTTGCCACCCTAACTACCTTTCTATTACGCTCTTCACTCGTTGAGCATCCAATGGATTGAACAAAATTTGAAGAAATCCTCTCACGCTTCCTTCTCTGTTCACTCTAAATTCTTCAGCTGAAAGGGATACAGTGATCGAAAAAATCACCGGCTTGCTAACTTCTGCTGCCATTCGAGTGGCAACTCAACGACAATTCCCACTTATCGACAATCTTCACTTTCCTACACACGTTTTTGACTTCTGGAAATCAGGAAATATGGCAAGGCGAAAGTGGCTACATTTGCACAATCCAAGCGATAAATTGCTTTTCAATAGACTTGGAAACGCCCTCCGCATCGAAATCAAGGCTTTGAGAGATGAGAAATTCAGAGAAAATGTCTTTGAATATCAGTAACGAGTCCCGTAGAGGGCCATCAAGATCCTCACCTAGCCTTTTAAAGGTATCTCACAACTGAAGCAAGGCTCTGACTGGATATCGCTTCCTATTGACAAGGCGAGTACTTTGGCCGACATGCTTGAAACCAGATTCACCCAACATAACATGGATTCCCAAAAATGGATGGAGCCCAAAAACCTTCAGACAATTTAGACCCTCCGTATAGACATGCACCGTACCATGTCAAGATAGGTTCCATTGTATTAGAGCACGTCAGTCTTCTTTGAATTCCACCGCTTCTGAGGAAATCAGAAACTTCGTTGGACATATACTTCCCTCGTTATATGTTTGGAGATATTTAATTTGTTTACCCGTCAAGTGTTCTGCCCAACTTTTGTAAACCTTGAAAACAGTACGAGCTTCATATTTGCCCTTTAAACATCGGATCTTAGTCCATCGCGATTTTTGATCAGTGAATGTTCGGCACAAGTCGAATTAGATGGGTTTTGACCTCAGAACGTCCGCACTTAAAGGTACTCACTGACCCTACGAAAAGTCATTGGTCCTCCAAACACAGAGTACGCACTCTCACTGCCCAATAGGGACGAAAAACACATTTCATGTCCTAAAAAAAGGAAAATAATAAGAGAAGGAAAAAATATATTGTTAAGTTATTTTTCAAGGGGTCTGGGCGACGAAGCGAAGTAAGACGCTTGAGAGGACGCGATTTCTTCTGAACTAACGACACCTTCGTCCGCTTTCATTACGCATCACATTTTGAAAGGAACCCCAACGTTGATATTAGAACGTTTTCTTTTTCCGAGCGTTTCCATGCTGCTATCCTCTCAATCAGCAGCTGTACTACTCTATTGCGTTATAGCCTTCCTAGTCCACCAATGAATGGTGTTCTGTTGCCCCATGTTTAGGTTTAATGCGCTCCTTTTGGTTTATTATTTACTTTGCATAATACACCTATGTTGTAGGACAGGAACATTTTGTACACCCCCCCCCCTTAAATTTGATAGTTCACGTTTTAAAGCATCGGGTTTCCAAATCTATAATGTCAGTTCGCTGTCTGCCGTCTGGGCTATATTTGGCCTTTAACGTGGTCTAAAGAATCCGTTCGTGCGCACGAAAATCCCATTTGGTCTGTGATTGTATTCGCCTGCTCAGCAACCCGATCGGACGAAGTCCATGGTTGTTATTGGCAAAAACTCGTTGAACAAATTAACGAAAATGACGTTTGCTGCAGATTTGTCTGTTTTTTCAACAACCGTCGCTCACTGTGTGTCACGTCCCTTTGAGAAGGGTTGCTTTTTCGCTTGCTACTTCCCCAGCAACCATTCATCGATGGCGGCAAGTTTTCGTTCAGCGGGAAGACCTGCACGGAGTATGGCGCGCAAGCCCCTGCAGCTTCCACCAAACTCAGAGACCTGCGGAGCTACGGCAGATGTTTGGTCGTTTGCCAGTCTCCGGGCTGTTGGCGGTGTGTGAATGTGCGGAAGTATCCCACCTGAGGAATCCTGTACAGTCTGAGAAGAGTTCTTAATCCGGTTTCCTACCTGATATAACAATTTACTTGGGTGGCAAGTTTCATAGGATCAGATCAACTATGACTACGTTTCATAGCCATCACCAATTTCGCGAACATGACAATATGGATATAGGCTTGCTTTGTAACAGTCAAAGCTGCTACATTCCTCTGCCCTCCCAGCAAACGTTGCTCAGAGTTGTAGAAACTACAGTGGAGCAGCACGTGGTTTCTCGTTTCCTCCACACTGGATGCGCAAGACGTGCATGATGGAGAGTCATTGAGAGAAAAGAAGTAGAGCGGCGCATTGAAGTCGCCATGTCTCGTGAGGAACTGGCTTGTCGAGTGGTCTGGCTCAACTCATTTTCTTAAAAGACGTTCACGGATGTTGGGGAAGAACTGATAATTGCCACGACCCTTTGAAGAGAATTCCCATCTGGCTTGCTATTGATCTAACGCCCAATCGTTGATGGTGTGATTGTTCTGTGGTGAAATCCGCATGCAGTCCAGCCCAAAGCGAAGGAAGCTCCCATTTCACTCTCCAGGTATCAACCATGCACTCAATAGCCAAATCAACTGGTGACTGACCAAGGAACACCTGGAATGCTTCTGTTGATACAGTCTTATAGGCCTTGGTGTTTCACAGGAGCACAGCTCTCTGGAATTTGCCAAATACTACCTCAGTCAATGAGGTAATAGCCAATCACGCCTCGATATTCAGATGGCCTTGCACATAAGGATAGTGTGATGGTAACACACACCCCGTGTGGCCTTATTGATTGCATGCAGTGAGGTAAATCTTGCAATACTAGTGCCTTGCCTTTAAGGGACTGCCAACGTTGGCTGAAGCCTCACTGCTCGAGCTTTTTTAAAGCCCTCAGAGCATATTGAAGGTTGCTTTTTCCTTTTCCTTTCAAGAGGATTAGCTGGGTTTTTTCCTCAGCCACCAGCATCCTGACATGCTGGCATCATCAGGTGATGGTGCAGAGCATGGTGGGTTTCAGCCTCGATTTGGCGAACTGACTGTGCAAAGATTAGCACAGTCAGGTCATCCACATATGCGTTAACCTTACAGCCTGTTTCCACGAGCCTCCTGAGAAGATTTTTGAAGAAGAAATTCCAGAGTGCTCATCCACGGAACTGAGCCCACTGGGCACCCCTTCTCAATCATTCTGCAGACGTGGACATGCTTGCATTCAATCGTAGCAGTTCTGGGTGTCATGTAACTTCTGACGAGCGAGTACAGGTGGCAGGGGATTCGCCAACCTATAAGCTCTTTTGGCTGGCCACCAAAGGTTGTATAACGCTCTCCCAATGTCAGTCACAACTGCTACAATGTACTCAGGCGGTGCAAGCATGGAAACACGCTGAATTTCGACAATGACAGCCTGCGTGGACCTCTCTCTGGTACACTGGTAATGCCTTCCTGTGAGGTTAGCCTAATTGCCGTATTGCCTAATACGGAAAGAAGCTTATGCAGTCTCCATGATCGCAGCTCAGACTGATTGTGGTTGATGAGTGACAGCACGTGTAGACTTCCACTGAGTGGAGAACTTTCCAACCTGCAGACAGTCACGAAATAAATTAAGGAAGCAGCTGGAGTATGTTCACTCATCTGACCCAGGAGATATGTGTGACTTTAAGGTCGCAAAGGTCCTGTTGAGGTTGCCTATCGTTCACAATGGGATGCCAGGCTCGTTCGGAGGGTCTACGATCAGCTCCCTTTTTTCTTTGAAATGGTGGATGCAGGTGATACCCTCACTGCAGCCACAATCGGGCCAAGCGTAAGGTCGTCCATGATCCTCCGACCATGGCCCCTGTGCACCACCCCCAGGCCCATGGGTGTGACGTCACCTATGCGCCCCCACCACCCCTGCACAAAGCGGAGGATATCCGCAAGTTCTCCATTCACCACCTCTTCTGGCTGAAGAAAGGGCTTCCCAAACACACAACGGATGCCGCGAGTCCATCGCATACGCACAGCACGTGCTCTGTCGTCTCTAGCCCTACCTGGCAGAACCTACCAGAATAGGTATACCTCGCACTTGCCAATATTTGCAAGGTACCTCAGCAGACAGTGACCTGTGAACAGGTCACATATGATCCTCATATCCTTCCTCCCCAGTGCAAGCACCTCCTTGGACCTCCCTCTGGAGCTGGATGAAGAGTTTTTACTGTCTAAGGGCCGGCAGCCCCTGCCAGTAGGCAGCCTTGCACCTATCCTCCCATTTGCCAACCTCTCCACGTAGGTGGCTCCTGGTAGCCCCAACAAAGGGCTCGGGGCCAATGGGGATCTGGGCTGATCCCTTCTTAGCCAACCTATCAGTCCGTTCATTTCCCTCTATACCCTGATGTCCTGGTACCCAACACAGTGTTACACTGTTGTCCTCGGCCAGGGCACCAAGTCCAGTCAGTCACTCCCACACCTGCCGTGATGTAAAACAGTATGAGGCTAAGGCCTTGAGAGTGGCCTGACTGTTCACCATTGTGTTTTCTCAAAAATCGCTCTAACAATATTGATTAAACTCCTTGTATAGACTACTCAAAATAACGCAGCAATATCGAAAATGACGAGACCAGCAGAATAAATTACCGAACATTTCGACGAAAATAGATTTTAGCATAGTATTCCCCTCATAAACTCCGCTCAAATGTTATTAGGATCTTTGGAAAATTGAGGTGGTGGCCCAATCAAGCATTAGTCTTCAGTAACGCTCACAAGTTATACAGGGCCTACTCCAGAAATTCCGCAATTTTAACCACCGCCGCTTCACTTAATACCACGTTCAAAAGTTTTTACCCGATGACTCAGGAAAAGTGATTTTTATCAGAGCATGAACACGAGCAGCACAATAAATTCTGGGACTTAAAAAGTTATAATGCATTTTCGCATTTTTCTTTCATTATTCGTGTGCACGTTTGATTTTTCGTGTGAACTTCATTATTCTTACAATTCATTACTATTCGTACACTTCATTATTCTTACAATTTCTTCATTATTAGTGTACTCACAATTTTTTCATTATTTTTGTGCACTTTGCACACTTCACTTTTATTCAAGTTTTCCTAATTAACGTTTACATATTCCGAGGGTGGATATTAGAGAGAGAAGAGAAAAAAGGAAAGAGTTGTGTTACACGGTCAGAGTGTTCTGTCTGCAATATTGTACGTAAAGGTAAAATTCAAATGATACTGGCAAAGCGTAGAGGGGGATTGTCCAAAAACTCTGTACAGCGAGCGAATTCATTACGAATGTCTTGCTCGGGTGTACGTCCAGTGTGGTAATGTCTTCTTGTCGCAGGTGTGTAGCTGTGTCTCCGATTATTTGCGGCTTACCAGAGAGTTTTTAATGCGGGGTGAATAACCTTCGATTCTAGTAGATTAGATTGCGTTTGCCTGGGGAAACTAGATAAATTCCGTACACGGTTTTCGTTTCTACTTCGTCGTCAGTTGTTATGCTAATGACATAACCTTTAGGGAAATATAACTGGTATCTATTAATTTCAATCATTAACCTTATGTGATTTGCGTTTGTGATAAGCTTGATAAATTCTAAATTTGCAGTAAGTCCCGAAGTTAAGGATTCCGTTTCACATTTAGGTTGTGATGGTGATACAAGATAGTTAAAGGGCAGGGTTGAGGCAGAGGGCGCACGTCAGTTTCCGATTTAAGCAAATAATTTACTGAGGGTATGATTGTTACAGGTCCAGATTCTAATATGGTGGGAATAGGTTCCAAGTGGTACAGCTCGAACTCTATTGGGTTATAAATCGGAACATCGAGGAAGTACACCAACTCTTCCGTACCTATGTAGAAGGAGTTGTAAGTTTTCGAAAGCTGAACGGTCCGCTGTAATTGTCCGTAGAGTTTCATGGTATGTCTGTTTCTTGGATTTGAGTTGGGCAATTATTTCGTAGTGGTGAGTCAGAGTATGGTGTCCGTTGACGATTTTGACTGGTGCAAGTCTGGTTGCTAGTAATCCTGGGTTTGATGTTATGTTGGAAATGTGTAAACGTGAGGTCGTGTGTAATGCATGAATTTGCAGTGCTGTGAGGATGCACGGTAGTGCGAATGAAAATCTGCAACAAGAGTGTGAGCTGTTATTGATATAAAGCTTCATTGAGAATCTCCGAACACATCTGTTCGCGAAGGCGAGTGATGTCGTTCTGCGAGAAAGTCGATTTTTCGTCACTAGATATCAATTTTGCGATTGGGCACATGAAAATGCCACAGTCGTCTGAGTCGTTTCCTCCTGTTATCAACAACTGTTTATCTTCAATCGTCATCTTCGTAGATGGGTATTACTACGATATCTTTGACAAAGATATCTGACAATCGAGTGAAATTTCGAACACGATCATATCCATTGGCTTTGAGAAGTGGATAAAGGAATGAATTGAAACAGAACGTTGAAGGGAGCGGGGGGCAGCGTCAGAACGACTCCTCTCGTCGATTAGTTTCATATAAGAGTTGACTATCATGTAGTCTACCCAGTATCCTGGTATTAACGTAAGTGTGTTGGCTCTAGTGATTTTCAAGCCGTATTTGTGAATGAGTACGTCCGTTGGTGGTATTGTATCGTTCCATGCGTTCTGAACTTTGGTGGCGAAGAATTTACGTGGTGGTAGAGATGGATTTTCTCTCGTGTGTTATGATGGCGTGGTTGTTTAATGGCTGTTTTAGAATGGGATCTACTGTTTTAATTTCCTCTTTGTTGAATTTGACTTTAGACTTGCTCTGGCGTTGTACAGTTTTTACAAAGGCTTCGGAAAGTATTTCAGGAGGATTTTGTTGTGGTGTAGAACTGTAACGCGGGTTGTGGAGTTGATTAGGTTTCGGATTTTTAAAAAGGTTCTGTTGAACATATGGGGGTGGGCTTTGATGATATTGTGAATTTTAATATTGTAGAGGTGGGCGACAATTTTGCGGTTTTAACGGTGTAGAGTCCTAGATTTAGGACTGAATGGCAACGAAAGTTGATAATCGTTCGTCATCCAACCTAGTGCTATATTTGCGTCAGTAGGCTGGCAAGTTCATAGGTTTCCTCCAAGTTGTTCCTTCAAATTTACCAGAAAACATCGGAGCGCCAGGGTTTCGTAATGCCTACAGAGTATTACAGAATGCCTGGGGTTGTGAGTGTTTAGATAGGAAACTACCTTGTTTCCTTCTATCACGCACTCTACCGTGGAAGGAAAATAGTGTTTCATGTTCGTTTGTCGTAATGTCATTTATTCTAAATTGAAAGTGCAGACATCTCTTCTCTGGATAGGCTTGCAAAAGAGCGTCTTCAAGTTGAACGTTATTTTGTATATTTCGACTGGAGAGTGTGGTAGAAGCTGGTGGGCGATTTTTTTATTTAAACGAGTTTAGTAGGACGAAATTTTAGAAGCTGTCTGTGTCTATAAGTTCATGATAGCGAAAGTGTAGACATTGAGTCACCTCCCAAAAGTCGTGCAACGTTTCGGCCTGTCCGGTTAAGATAGGGATTATATCTAGATGTTCTCCTTTTAGTGGAGAGTCCATGTTTAGTGAGTTTGTCTCTTCTGAATCGGAAAAGTCGGAAGGGGGTCTCGGGGTAGGATGCCTAGTCTCTTTGCAATTTTAAAATAAAATGAATAGATAGCTTTGAAGACGAAGAAGGAGGAGTTCGAGTTGTGTTGTGATTGAAGACGATCGAGTCGTTATGCGCGATTTAAAGAGCGTGGTTCCGTAGTACTATGAGGATCGAACAATTTTCTTAGGGTCACACAAACGAGATAAGCCGGTCTGGCGCGAGAAAAACATAAACACAAAAAGTAAGGCGAGACGATGCGGTGTTGCCACTTGTTTTTCTCAGCGAAGAAGAGGCTTGTATTTGACCTAATAAAAATAATTTGTCCAAACTTTCAGTAAGTCCACGGCAATATGCCTTCGCTCAATGGTACTTCTTACAAATTACCTAAAAGTAAGTACCTAAAAACTATTTCTTATTTAGCTCGAGTCGATATGCCCTCACTCAAGAGTCATAAACAGATAATAGTTGATTCGAAGTTGTTTCCCTAGTTTAGCTCGAGTTGATATTCTCTCACTCACGAGTCTCGTACAAAGGTGAAAGCAACGACTTGACTTCTTTAAAAACCCTACAAATTACTACACACCGGTTTATTATTCTCATGAACAGCTTGACCTAGTATTACTACTCCAAGACCCATTCCTTTCGATTAAAATACTAGTAAACCATACTAAAGATGACCTGACTACAGCGGAACTACGGAAACTAAATATTCTCCCAGCGCCCGTAAGCGCCTGTAGGCATTTATGATAAGATGTAGGAGTTTGCAGAGGAAGTCATCGGCACTAACCTTCCTCCGCCCAGTCGGGCAAAAAGAGTCAGGAACTATATCCAGCGAAACCTCGGCAATTGTGAGTCAGAGTCAAGCGGGCAGGTGGTTTTGATGAGACGGGAGCAAGGGAGTACTAACGACGAAACGTTTACTTCCACTGTAGTTCCCGCGAGTTCTTTCAATTAGTTGACTTTGGCTCACTATAATTACTGCAATTTCCCTATACGCAGTTGTACACGTCTGATACTCATTCCATTCGAGCCAGGATGTATAAATACCTTGAAAACGATACGAAACACGGCGCATTTGCGATTATACTGCGTTTTGTTAATTTTTTAAACCATTCTTTGTCCATAATAACCATGGGCTTCGTCCGATCGGATTGCCGAGATGCCGGGCACAACTAGATACCAAATGGGATTTTTGTGCGAAAGGACGGATTTTTTAAATCACGTTTAAGACACAAAACGGCCCGAACGGCGGACGGACATTGCAGATTTGGAATCCCCATGTCTTGAACGTAAAGTGCGTGAAGAAATGTTGGAGCTCAAAAAAGTTGTGTGTCCCGTAGAAAACAAGCGCTGCCGTTTTTTTACTTATAGTAGCTGGAACATGCTGCAAGGAGTCAGTCCTGATGAAATTTGGTGAGATAATCCGTCACTGGACACTGAATGAAAGCGTTGGTTGGATGAGCTCTATTCGCGGTGATAGAGTTCTCGTCCTTTTGAAGTTAGGCTTTTTAAAAAACGCTTTATTACATTTAACACTGAGTTACGGGAAAGTACACGACACGGATGTTGTTGACATGGAGACTGACTGAGTCTCTACTGAAGGCGAGGTCTTTTATACTGATAAGATGTGGTGTCAGCAGCTAGAGGGGAAAGGGGCTGATGCGTCAGGGTGTGCCTTGGGGTACGAGTACATAACTAGTATGAATGATCGAAGATTAATTATTAATACTCATCATTTTCATACTTACATGTTGATAGAAATATAAAATAATTGAATTTATTATACCCAGGGGGCCGCTTGCAAATATAGGCCCAGGTTCGCAACAAAACTAAATCCGGCGCAGGGCCGATGTACTGGTAACGAGAAACAGAAAAAGAAATAATGCGGTTTGTTGAACCCCGTCGGGATTTCAGGAGGCTCGGGTAAGTAGGGAGAAGGCAGCTCAGGCTCAGACTCGGGCAAGAAGTGGGAGTATAGGAGTGGAAGGGTGAAAGGAAAAAGACGGATGAGACCCGGTTGATGCTGTGAAGGGAAGTGGGAATTGGCTCGCCGCCGCTCTAGAAAGCCCCACGAGACAGGCTGCCGCGTCCAGATATCAATTCTACCTTTCCCACCAACCCTTCACGTTATTAACTTCGGATTTATTTAATATAGGTACCCCAATTACGTCACTTTTCTCAGCCATCTTCTTTTGCAGCAAGTTTTCGCTCTTTTTCGTCTTTTTGATGGACAGCATCAACCGGCCCTTTCCTTATTCGTTTGTGTTTTGCCGGCTTCTGTCGTTAATTCACCATTCAGAGATTCACCAACAGAGATAATTAACCACAAGGGGATTATCTAATATCAGTGGTGAAGTGCCTTGGTCACTCGTAGCAATTCTACGATAGTTCATGCCGATCACAGTTGAACAATTTTGCCGTTGGTTCTGGGTAACAGGAATCGTTGGAAGCCGCATCTTCACAAAAAAATAGCTGAGTGGCCGTATGCTAAGAACATGCGTGCTGATGGTACATGAGTAGGGGAGAAATGGGGGGCGAAACCAGAAGTGACAGTTCTGGCACAATTGGAGTGGGGGAAGAAAACCATGCCCTAGAATATAGTACGAGGTTTTTTGGCCACGCCCCCCAACAACTCGCCACGTAGAACGTCATTTTTTCCCCTCCGCCACATTTTCAACCATTTGTACTGTATTACGACCTTTTTTACCTCCACCCCTTGCACCAGTTGCCAGAAGTTGATCACCTCTCCTTCCATCTGCCCCCCCCCCTCAACCGCTCATGTTCTAGTTCGAACGTTTTCACCCCCTCTCTTCATTCTAATATATGTGTATTATAAGCTCCTCCCTCCTATCAGTACTTGCCTTTTCACCCTCTATCCAGCCTTCTCCCACGAGCCTCCAGGTGAGTGTGCTGTAGTAGGAGTACACCCCCCTCCCCCACAACATAAATTCACGAACATTTGGATGACGTCAGTAGGGTAAGAATGTACCTTCTGGGCCACCAAGGGGCTCAGAGACGAGGGAATCACACAACTTGCCTCGCACTCCTCTCACTCCTCCCAGGGGGTGGGGCAGCGGCGTATCCTGTGTGGGAGGCAATCACGAAGCTTACGTCCCACTCCTCACTCACCTCTCAGGGGGTGGTGGGAGAGGAGGGGGTGGGTTTTCGGCCTTTCCTTGCAAGAGGGAATTGCGTAGCTTGCCTCGCGCTATTCAATTATCGAATCTTCGCATCTCTTAGGCGAGGCAATCATGTAGCTTGCCTCACACTCCTCAGCCTCCTCTGCCCCCTCAAACGCTTGCCTACCCCTCACCAACTTCCCTACCACTCACCCACATATTCCGAATCACCCACCTCCCTTCCTCTTCCCTTCAACCCCCCCCCCTCTCACAGTCCTTTGCATCCCATCACCGAGGTACTCATATAACTTATATGACACCACACTACTAAATCCTCGATCCTACACGTCTAATATCCATAGCAATCACGTAGCTTGCCCCACAAACACAGACATCATTCAATCACCACTCTACCATCACCACCTTAACCACCAACACCATCACAACCACCACCACCATTACCACTACCTCCGGCGATTGAGTTAATGATGTAGATTACCTTGCAATCTTCAATCCCTGGTGCACGCTTCCCCTAGTCATGGCAATGTTTCCAAACAAGTTCCAACAAGTTATTCCTCGTCTCAATACGAGTTTTTACTGCGACATTTGTCACTCATAGGTAGTATCGCAGCTTATCACACACCTTTCGTCGCCAATGAGAAAATGGAGGAGGAGGAACAAGTTTTTGAATGTCCAGACTCGTTCTATCATGTTTCAACTAGGTTTGACCACAGTTACTGTCACTGTGACGAGGCCATCGCACAATTTATATCACCTTTATATAATTCGTTTAGATTTCATCCCCCCCCACCTCTTTCTCTCTTCCCCTCCTCATACATCTCCTCCACACTCATCTCGCCATTCTCTAATGAATCGGGCGCTTTGGGGTTGCCATCAATAAAGGATGAGAAGAAAACGATTTTCTTTTCACAACATAAACGGAAACTTTATTCAAATTTAAAAACCAAATTTTTTCATTCATTTTCGTCGAATAAATTAATAAACGAAAGTAACAACTTCTTTTTATGAGGTAATCATTTTCTTCTTCTTAGACGTTATTTCTCTTTGTTTTTACTCTATTTCTTCTGAGCTTTGTAGTCTTATCCTTGTGTATTAGTCATTAACAAAATTCGATATCATGCCTACGATTCTTCATTCCTTTGTAGACGAGCCAAATATGACGAATCTGAGTGGAGTTGAATGACTGTATTTGATCGTCGGTAATTCCATCATTGAATCGTTTAGGTAGGAAGACTTTTGTAGATTCGTCGTAAGTTTGAGAAGAGGTCACACTTCAGCAATAACTGTCTTCCCATATTGTGTTTCAATTCTCTCGAAAGGTGGAACTTCGCACGAAGTCTCAATAAGCAAATCGCTCAGGTTCAATATACCCGAGTTTTGCTTATTTAGTCTGTTTAGGATTGAAGCGTGTAACATCTGGAAAAAATTGAGAAACGAGAAATAATAAATGTAATTAGAAGAAGACGTTCACAAGAAGAAATAGCTAACGAAATGAAATTATTAATGATACTTACATTGACGAAGTGACGACGGGCACAATGTTCTGCTACCACGGCGGCCGAAGAACGACTGACAAGAGAAGAGCTCTCGTGGGGTTAGCTATCTCTCCAACCTTCTACTCCTCATGCTTCCATCTACTGTAGAATTCTCTCATGCGTTTCCTTTTATTTATATTAATATTAATATTTTTATTACGTTACTTGGCTCCTGTAATTGGTGATGGCTGTAATTGGTGATGATGAATATGACACACCTACCACGTTTTTCAAATTTTACAATTCTCGTGTGTTTCAGTTTATCAGCGTTTTATGTTGGTGCTTACAAGTTGAAAAAAAAAAACCAAAAAAACAATTCACCTTTGAAATAACGTACATTTTTTTACTTTCCTTGGCTTTGCAAAATAGAAAGAAAAGTTATGTAATCGGCTGAAAATTTTTTTTTTTTGAGTTTTCATCAGATCTTTACGGTTTCAGACCCTCCTGATTATTTTAATATAAATAAACAGTTTTTTCTTTCAATACGAATTACCTTTTATCATTTCTCTACGTTTAACTGATTAGAAAACAAAATTTTCTTCGATACCTTTTTCGTATTTTCTTCTCGACAAAAATTAGTTCTCAATTATTGGTAGAGCAACCATCTAGCGATTGCTTTAACTCGATAGGATGTGCAGCTTGTGGGGTGGTGGACTGGATCGAACACTGTTGGCGTTGCTCAACATGATCTGTTCTGCAATAAAAATATACCTCAGCTTGTGCATATGCCGACCCAAAAGCCCTATATTCAGTTCGAGGAAGTGAAAAAATGTATGAGAGTACCCTTTGTGGTTTATGCTGACTGAATGTATGCAAGAGCGGGTCCACTCCTGTCAACCGAATCCAAATTCTTCGTACATCAATAACTTTAACAAGCACAAGCCTATTTCTGTATGCGCTTACCTCCACATTCAGGAGGGATACGAGTCCACAATTTGCAATACACTACATTCGCAATTATTTTTATATCATGGGGAACAAGTAGTGGATAGGTTTTTAGAATTTTTGAAAGACGTGGCCGAGAAAGTGAGCGGTATTTACAATCTTCAAACCCCAATGATTCCATTATCAGCTGATGATTTGAGAAAGTTTGACGATGCAACTTCGTGTTTCTTATGTGATAAACCGTCTGCTTCCCCTTCCGAAAAAGTACGCGACTATTGTCACATTCTCGGAAACTATCGTGGAGCAGCGCATCGAAGATGCAATCTTGAGTTCATCCGACCTAATTTCTTACCGATTTTCACGCATAACTCTTCCGCGTATGATTCTCATGATTCATTATTTCACATCTAAATTATGACAATAAAAGAATAACAGCTATACCGTCTACTAGCGAACGATTCATTTCTATTAGTAAACAATATAACCAACACAGTTCCCTCCGATTTTTAGACAGTTATAAATTCTTATCCTCCGGCCTTGAAAACTTAGTAAGTAATTTAAACTATTCTAACATTCAATCCAAATTCTTTAACCCAAATCAAATAGAGACAGCCGGAAGAAAAAGAACCGCATAAATCGGAAGAGCTGAAGCGAGACTTTGAAATGAAATCTCTCATTACCTCATCAGCTGATTTTCATTTCGTGACGTTAATTTCTTGGTTCTCTTCATACTGCAGGTTGATCAACTTTGTAGCCTTGCTGCAAAGAGCAGCGTATAGTTTCGAGGCACGGCAATCTTCCGAAATGGCTCGATTCGGTTCATTCAGTTCCCAAGAAACGCATAGCGCCTTTCATGCTTGCGTGAAACTTGTGCAGCTAAGCGGCTTCTTTAAAGGCGAAACGTGGCGAAGGCCAAAGAAGAACTGGAAAGATTAAACCCCTTCATCGATGATTAGGGCATATTTCGAGTAGGAGGGCGTTTAGAAAATGCTTCCGTCAGCTCAGCTCGTAAGCACCAAATATTGTTGCCCATAAAATCACACTTTTCTGTGCTCCTCATTGATTTTTACCATAAGGTGTTTTTACACCCAGGGCCGAACCTTCTGCAAGCCCTTCTTCAAACACGCTTTTGGATTCCTTCCTTAAGACGTCTCGTCAGGCACGGAACTTTTATGTGCTTGAAGTGTTACAAGCTCCAAGCGAAATCCATCGTTCCTACTATGGATAACTTGCCAGATTTCTGGCTAAAGGGAGGAAAAGTAATTTCGCATGTGTGCATCGATTTCGCTGGCCCATTTTCGATGAAAGAATCGAATCGTAGGAAGTCGGTTGTCAGGAAAGTCTACATGTGCGTTTTTACTTGCATGGCAACCAAAGCCATGCATCTAAAGGCTGTTACCAGTTGAGCACAGAAGCCTTCCTATAGGCCCTTTCTCGATTCGTCGCTCGACGCGGTCTACCCCATGTCATTTATGCAGACTGCGGGACGTACTTTGTTGGCGCATCTTGTGAGCTCAAGGAACTTGAGTAATGGTATAGGGAAGAGAGTCCATTGCGACGTTCGCTACAACATTAAGCGTAAAATGGCATTTCAACCCCCCGTATTCGCCCCATTTCGGTGGCTTATGGGAAGCAGAGGTAAAATCGGCAACGAGACACCTCACACTGGTAGCAGGAAGTACACCCCTTACCTAAGAAGAACTTTCCCCACTATTTACGAAAATCGAAGCGGTTCTCAACTCACGACCTCTTTCAAATGACCCCGGTGAGTGTGACTACTTATCGCCTGGCCACTTTTAATTGAAAGACCTCTCCTATCAAATCCGGAGCCGACGCTCATCCATACGAAAATTCACCAGCTTTCTCGCTGGCAGCTTGTCAAACGCAGCGTCGGAGGAGATTTGAGTCGCTGGAGGCTGGAGTATTTGTCTACGTTGCAATCACGAGTAAAGTGGAATTACTGCAACATAAAAAAACCTGCAAGCTGGTGAACTCGTCCTTATCAAGACCAAGGTTACGCATCCTCTACAGTGGCCACTTGCTCGATTGCTGCAAATTCACTCGGGCACTGATGGATTTGTACGGGTGGTTCCTCTAAAGACCCCCACTGCAGTGGACAAAAGATCTGCTGCTCCGGCCAAGTGCGCTTGAGAGCCAACAGTACGAGGTTGATCAGAATCGCCTTCTCTGTTTTTTTGAACGCGAACAAATAGTGCTCCGAAGAGACATTTCCGTTTGGTAGGACACATCCTACAAATTTAGCAAGTTGCTTGCTGCAGTCACGCCACATTTGAGTCGACTCTCCTTCGTTGTCATCATCCAAAAAGGTAAGAACTGCCCGATTTATACGTTCCGTACCGAAGAAGAATTTTAATTTATTTATTTACGGACATCAATTTTCCAGTATTAATTTTCAAATATTATTTCATCAGTATAGCCGCATTTATTTTATTTTCATTTTCATTTCCCAATTTCACATTTTCAACACGAGGCCCTCGTTTATCGTGCTCGCCCAAATTAATTAGTGTCGATTTCCTCACCCCTTTTTGTGCGCGAACAACTCCTTTGGCCGTGAATGTTAAATATGAAACATTGGAAGCGAGGCAGAGTGAAATGGACAAATACCCTCTTCAAAATTTGATAGGGTCACTCATGTACATGGCCATTGGTACTGGACCTGACATAGATCAGCCAGTTTAACAGTTGTTATTCTGAAGTGCACTGGAAAGTAGCCAAACGTGTACTGCGATATTTGGAAGGGACAATGAATTACCAGCTCATTTATTCTAGGAACAGGTATTCGGATGCATACTGGGAGAATTGTAGAATAGATCGCCATTCATTCAGTGGTTTTGAGTTTACCTTGTCAGGTACAGCGATTTCTTGGTGGCTGACTTTCTCACGACACCTCTACCAAGGCACAAGTTGGACTTCTGTACGAGACAAACAGAAGTCATGGTGGAAGAAGTTTGAACTTGAGGGGGCGTGTTGGAATTGGAAAATCTAGTCCAAAATTTGTATGTTCCCCATGTCACATGTGTGAAGTTGGTTGTTTATGCGTTGTCGACGAAATCATCATTCTTTGCTTGACCCTGGAAATTTCTATTATCTCTCATATTTTTTAGAACAATCTCCCTAGGCGTGATGGGCTACTGTCCCATTGTCTGGGGTAGCAAACTAACAGTCAATCACAAGAGTGTATGGGCCCAATCCCAGAGAGCTGCGCTCCTGTGAATCACCAAGGCCATCGACAAATGGGCGTTAGAGGCATGGCAAGTGCGACGAGAATTCTTGTCAAACCGTGTGACACGTATGAGGTGTTCTCCAACACCCGTGAACCAGCCACCGGACGAGCCAGTTTTCAACAGAACATGGCGCCTTCAACACGAGGCTCCACTTCTTTTCATTCGAAGACTCTCCATCATACACGTCTGGCGCGTCCAGCATGGAGGAAACAAGAAACCACGTACAGCTCCACTTCTCGACAGTTGTTAACTTGGCAGCCTTGACTGCTATAAAGCAAGCGTATAATCGTTTCGCCCAGATTGTGAAGAAGGTGATGGCTAAGAAACTGGTCATAGTTGATGTGTCCTTTTGAAACTTGCCACCCACGTAAATAGTTAGATTGAGTGAAGAACCACATTAAGAACTCCTCCCAGATGGTATGGGATTCGTCAGGTGTGTTCCTCCCACGCAGTAACACACGGGTACCCCACCAATCGCTAAGAAGATGGAGCAAACCAAAAGGATGGATTGCCAGGAAGCTCAGTGCTGTTGCACTTTCAGATAGGTGGAAGTCAGAATTCCCTGCCCTAGAAAGATGGAAGACCATGGCTGTTGTTTCTGAAGAGAAGGTTGAGTCGATGGTTCAGTTCCTTGGGGGTGCATGTAATGCATCAATGCCCACGAGAAGATAACCAAGACGACCCCCTGTCAACTCGTGGAATGAAGGCAGAGTTAGGCTCAGAAGGGCCTGTAAAGTTTAGATGCACAGCCCAAGTAGGAAGGAGGATTAAAGCCAACGGAGGGAAGGCACCAAACAGCAGAAAACAGCTTTCAGAAAAGCCTGGGGAAGCTTGGGCTCAATCATCCATCAGACCAAAGCCACCTGCATCTTTACATGCTCACGCCATTGGGTGACGGTGCGGAGCAACGGGTGGGTTTTTGCCTTGATTTGGCTGGACCAACTCTGCACAGATCATCACAGTCAGGTCATCCACATAGGCGTATGGCTCGCAGTCAGTCTCCATGAGCCTCCTGAGAAGACCTTCGAAGAAGGCGTTACAGAATGCTGATCCAAGGATCGAACCCTGTGAGCATCCCTTCTCAATCTTTCTCTGGATGGATACATGCCTGTATTCGATCGTAGAAGTTCTATCTGTTTGGTAACTTCGGACAAGCAAGTACAGGTTGCAGGGGATTCCCCTATCCTTGAGCCCATAAGGCCATTGAGGGTCGCCAGCCACCAAAGGTTGTCAAACGCTTTCCTGATGTTAAGCAGAACTGCGACGACGCCAAGGGAACATGGCGAATTTCGACAATCACATCCTGTCTGCGCGTTCCTTTGGTACACCCGTATTTCTAGCCTGTAATGTAGCGACCAAAGACTCCTTTTAGGGACTGCAACATCAAGATTTCTAATGTTTTGCCTAATATGGAAAGAAGGTGGAGAGGTCTCCATGATCATTGGTCTGACTGATTGCAGTCGGCTCCCTTTGAAGAGTGACAACATGTGCACAATTCCACTGAGTCCAAAAGACAAGGGTGTACTGAGGTCGTTTGGGGATGCTTTTGAAGAGCTGCTGACTAAGGCAAAAATTACGGCAATCGCGCCGGAGATTCGATCCACAATCCTCAACTTACGTCGAGAATTATGAATCGTCTGTCTTGACCACTAGACCACGATCAACCGCTTGCCTTTAACAGGAGTCAGTCAGCACAAGGGGAACCCATGCTCACCGTAGGCCTGTCTGCTTGCAGACCTTTGAGGATACTGTGGGGGATGGGTTAGAGAAGACGCTGCTGCCACATCTTCCAAGTGCCACGTTAGGTGTGGGGGTCACTTGTCAGCACTTCAGCATGGTTTCAGCATCCGAGCAATCCAAGAAGTGGTGGATGCTCTTAGGACGACACGATAGGGTAGCCACCCTTTGAAGCGTTCTCTTTCAATAATCAAAGCTAGGGTACCACAGGCCTCTGTTTACCCTCTGCCCCCTTCACATTTCCATTAATATCCCAATTCAGTAGATATAAACCAGGAATTTCAGCACAGCATATCACGCTGTGCCTCCCCTCGCCAATGGTTTAGATGAGGGGAGGCACAGTTCATTGAGACAGTTCCGTACAGAGGGGGGTTCTGGATCGGCTCGCGGTCCCCTGCAAGGTGGGTAAGGGGAGGCACAGTTCATTCGCGCGTGTATCTCTCATTGACGTGGATGAAAGATGTGGTGGGGCGGGGAGGGGGGGGGGGTCGTGGATTCGCGAGACAGTTCCCTCCCTGGTATAAGGAACAATTTTACACCCTCTTAGTGTGACGTCACTGGCTCGCGCCTGCATTGAGGTGGCTTAGTAGCGCAAATACCGTTAGGTCAATCTGTTTAAAGATGACGTACTGGAGCTAAGTAAATCCAGTTTAATACCGCGTGGCGAAACAGCTAGTCGATGCAAGAGGCCTTCATTATCCAGCCATTTCATACAAACCCATTCAGGATTTCCAAGAGAGGGAATAAAATGAGATTGAAGGTGATTACAGAAGTAGAGCGGAGGACGAAAAGGACGCGATATACTACTGCTGCAAACAATTGTGCATTAGAGCGCCGCAAGTGCAAGTTGATGGACTCCCATGTGGAAAATGCGGGTATTGGGGTTGGTGCAACTGCACATGCGTCAACCGTATATTAGATGACACAGCTTCCCTCAGCATGAATGGCAACAACGTAGAAGAGGTTAATGACGTGATGATGTCTCAATCCAACTAACGGATATATTATGTCCCCCTTCCACAGTTTTCACTGCTTCTCCTCCTTCTCCACGATCCCCACCCCCGTTTTATCGCGACCACGTCTTTTTCTCCACAATCCTTTCAGTTTTGTTTCAGTCGTTAAGCAGTTGTGTGTCCATATTCCCGCTCGCCGAAAGCAATGGCGGCATGATAAGCTTGTTCGTGTTCTGCAGGAGGTCGGTCTGGATCTCAAAGACGTGAGTTTGATTAGAAATCTATATTGGAACCAGACGGCGCAAGTTCGAGCACATGGCGCTCTCTCTGAATAGGTGACAGTTGCGAAGGGGGTCAGACCGGGCTGCACAATGTCACCATTACTCTTTAGCACCTATTCGGAGCAGGTATTTAAAGGAGCCCTAGACGACTGTGATATAGGGGTCCAAGTCAATGGTTTACCTGTTTCGAATTTGACATACGCAGATGACACGGTACTGCTGGCTCACACTGAATCGGAGCTCCAGGTCCTCTTGGACAAAGTTGCAATGTTTTGCAGGAACTATGGCCTGACCATCAACATTGCCAAAACTAAAGGGATGGTCATATCGAAGAAGGGCAACGATGGTGTGAGGTTGGTTGTTGACGGGCCAGTAATCGAGCAGGTGTCGAGATTCAAGTACCTAGGCCAGTGGGTTTCGGAGACTTGGTCGTTGGAGGGAGAGTTGCGTTGTCGGATCGAGGTAGCACGATCAGCATTCAACAACATGCGAAGCGTTTTGTGCCGCCGGGATTTGAGTTTTCCTCTACGCTGGCGAGTTGTGAAATGCTATATATGGTCCATATGGTTGATCCGGCGCATGCTGAGGATCCCATGGACTGCCAGGCTCCAGAACGCCTACGTTCTGCAGGAAAACTCCCTGACACGTGAGCTGCTGATAACTATAAAGAAACGAAAAGTTGTATACTTGGGGCACGTTATGCGGGGTCCAAAGTATAGCCTATTGCAGACGGTTATGATGGGAAAGATCAGCAGACGTCGGGGAGTAGGCAGAAAGCGAGCATCTTGGTTGTCTAACATTCGCAGCTGGACGGGGATAAACCGAGCGGCCGATCTTTTTCATCTGGCGCAAGATAGCGAACGGTTTGCAGAAATGATCGCCAACCTTCAGTGATGGAGATGGCACTACAAGAAGAAGAAGAAAAAGAAAGCAATAGTACCGATCGCTTCTATCCCATTTTCCAGTAGAAAGGGTATTCTCGTGCTAGTTAACGTAGTAAACACGACCAACGTAGTGACATCACCTCCACCGCCATCAAGTGTCGCACGATTCATCAACTATGGAGAAAAACCCCAGCCTTATATTACGGTATTTGTCCAGTTCTACTCACCAAGCTATCCAACTGGCATAGTTATTCCCAAGGACGGTTGGTTGCAGCAAGCCGCTACGCTTTCTGCCAATTTAGGCATACTGATTAAACAATCAAGTCCTATCAATCCTATTAACCCGCAAGGATGTCTACAGGAGGAGGAAAAGAAGAAGAATATGGCGACGAAAAAGAGTAGTTTGTCAATATCCTGCCCATTTGTTCTATGTCGAGGATTTTCCTTTGAAATTGTAGCATTTAGACCCAACTATTCCTTTCTACGACCATGTAGAACTCGGTTTCCAATAGCTATTTACTAACCATCACTTTGGACAATACTACATAGAACGAAAGGTGAAACAGTTGAAACACGGTAGCGACGGTAGCGACGACATCAACAATGGTAAAAAGACGAAGAAGAAAAAACATGGCTGCAAAGGAGAAAGATGGCAATGAAGGTTGGACAATTACTTCGTCGCTTTCGACAGATATAACTTTATGTCTATCCGACCTCATCATCCTGCATAAACATATACCATATCTATCGACGTTGTTGAAGATGATTGAAACCACCCCCACCACAGCTACCACCACCACCACCACCACTTCTATTGTGGTTGACTCTCCAAAATCGCCATCCCAGAGCCAGCAGGGGCTTGAGCCCCCGTTGTCATTTGAAGCATATATGCCCTTTGTCAATCGCGACCTACAACAATCACCTACCACAAGCGCCTATTCACCTACCCACGAATATTCGCTATAAATTGTCGGTTTTGTTTTTATCGCCGCCGCTGCACATTGGGGGTGAGTAGATCGTTTGGTTGACTAGGTGTTCTCTTGACTCGCTAGAAACCACCAATTCGTTGCAAAGACTTCTCAAATCTAGATCTGTGACAATACATGTCCTTTGGCTAGTTGACTGCGTATTTGCAATAAGTGCGCGTAAAATGCCAACGCATAGTATTTGTATAGGTGGACGACCGGTTGATAAATGGCTAAATCCTTCAATTAGACAACTGATTGGATGCTGGTCGTTCATGTTCGACGATGGTTTATTTATAAATAATGACCGAGAGTGTTATACCGTTTATTTTATACCATGAGGATTTGTGGTGCAAAACTACGACGAGATAGCATCGCACTGTACAAGTAATGCGGATGGATTACCAAAGGACAAAAATGGTCCTCTACTCCCGTCACACATCAGAGCCATATTTGCGGGAAGTTCTAGTCT
This sequence comes from Pachypeltis micranthus, assembly GCA_020466155.1. Lineage (NCBI taxonomy): Eukaryota > Metazoa > Arthropoda > Insecta > Hemiptera > Miridae > Pachypeltis > Pachypeltis micranthus. The sequence continues at coordinate 83,178,787 of CM035768.1, read as the reverse complement.
CGTTAAAACTAATCTGTTGATGAACTTTATTATATCACCGGTCGGAATAAAATTTGAGCAAATAATTTTGTGTTCGCAATCTACTGAACAAGACAAGTACATTTTGCTGGAACATATTTTGGACCAGGTTCCGGGGATGGAGTTTATCAAATGTATTAGGGAAGACGACTTTCCCGAAGAACTCGCGCCATATTCGCTTATTATTTTTGACGATGTAGGTGCATCGTTCAACAATTATTTGCGAGATATATTTGCCCTCCGTCGACATTTAAAAGCCGACGTGATTTACCTGGTTCAATCGTACGCTGCTTGCGATAAACCTTACGCTAGAGACAATCGCAATTTCCTCGTCCTTTTTCCTTCAGGACGGACTCAACTTGCGTCTTGTGCATAGGGATCACGTTTTTGTCGACCTCCCATTTAAGAAATTTGTCGACAAGTGTGGGCAGAGAATCATAACTTTCTCGTCGTGGACAAAACCAGAACGCTAAAGTCTGGACGTTACAGATCGGGGCTTGATCGGGCATTTAATGACTAGTAAATATCTAAGTCTGTTGAATCGTGTCTTCATTAAACAAAGAGGTCTCACCGAGAATGTCTGGTCGGGAAAGGGCTGCGGCGCCTGACGTGGTAAGCACAAAATCCAAGCTGGAACAATTACGCTTGTACTTGAAGAGAAAATACGATGCTTTGGAGAAAATGAAACGAGTCAAGTCGTCCGCTTTTATCGATACCTTCAAGCCTATAATTGAACCTTTAACTACAATTGCTGGACATAAGCGATTAAAGGGCGAAACTGCGATAGAGAACGAAGGACGTTCTGTAAACGAAAGTGAAAGTGCAGTCAAAGATGAGCGACGAGACTCTAACAACTCCAATTTCTCGGAAACATCCGATTCGCCCCCGTGAAACTGGGTACGATTCTTTAGCGGAGGATGAAGAATTGGCAGACGTTGAAGATTTCGACTTGATTCAGCGAAATGAGCATATTCTTACTTCTTCTTCTTCTTTGTCAGTACCAGAGAGTCGTCCACCCGCTCCTCCCTTCACGTCATCCCCACGCAACATCTTGTCGAAACGGATAGTGAGTACTAGAGGAGGAGACAAACTGGGCGATGTTGATCAAAGAAACAGGGATGTCCAATTGCATTGGGACAGAGAGAACTTAGAAAAATGATGTTGCAAACTCCTCCCTACGCGCATAAATTTCTGACATATCTAGCTACAGGCCAGTATCCGGGTCTGGAGAGTTTGGACCGTATATTTGGTCCTGTGGTACAAGGCATCAACGGAGGTGTTACGTTGGGTAACAAGCCTCTGGGGTTTAGAGCAAACAAAATTTATTTGGGAGAAAAAAAGTTTTCCCGCTTCGCAGGGCTTGTATAAACTATTATTCTTGGCCAACCCCGATAAAACGAGCTATACTGAAGACGATTTTTCGAATTACGCTCAAATGGTACGTGAAAGTAGAGTTGCGTGTAGAGGGTTTTCGTCCGCAAATCCACTCCGAGCAGTTGAGGGAGGGATCAAATATAGGAATATACTATCGCAAATTCACTCTCTCAAGAGAATATCTCACTCTTCTAGACAACAACAACGACAATTGAAAAAAGTGGTGCCGAACTTCATCTACTGTTTAGCACTTTTGGTGTCGTTCAAAAGGATCTACCTTTGATAACCAACGCCGCTGCCACCACTATTACCACTTTGAAACAACGCAACGCGCCTCTTGGCTATAAAAACGCATTGACGCCGATTATTCCCATATTACCCATCCAGGGATCATCCTCGGTAAATCCGAACGAAATTGTAAATTCTTTAAGAACGGTTCTAGCGTCTGTTAATGCGGGGGATACTCGCGTGCAGATCTAAGCAACCTATCTTCTTCAGTTAATGACACAGGACGGATATATTTACTGAGACGAGTACGAGTGAAGTGCCATACACGTCGTTGGGGATATCTCACTTTTGACACGCTACTCTTCCTACAAACTTGCATCACGTAGCAAATAAGAGGTACGTCGATGAGAAGTTTTCAAAGATGAAAGACGAATTGGTTGCGCATATGGCTAGTAACATTGCTGATGTAAAAGCAGAGACAAAAGCAACAATGAATGCGACGGTAGAAAGATATGATCAGAGTCTTTTGCGGAGAGCGCGCGCCGGGATTACAACTAAAGTTCGTGAATTGGATGTTCGGATGGCAGCTAATTTGAAATCGTCGATACAGGAAATTCGATCGCAATTAAACGATCAAAAGAAGCAGATTCTTCAACAATGTAAGGATCAATTGGTAAACGAGATTGGGACGTTAAGAAGCGAAGTTCAGTCTACTACTATCAACAATAATCAGATGTTTTTGACCCAACTCAATCGATATTTGTCCGAGCTAGAGACTAGCTTTGATGCCAAGTTACAGACGTTGACCGCCTCCGTAAATAGCAGATATGTGGGTAAATATCTGAGGAGCAGTGGGGGGGGGGGTTTCTGGTAGTATATAATCGCGTGGCAACCACTGTATCTCATCATTCTCCAACTTGTCACGTTTATTTCGCCTCGTGTCCGTGTTTGTCGTTGAAAAATGATTCAGGCTTGTTTATTGGACCTAACGTTGGCGTATGGATGCTGCGTTAAAGAATTTAGCGTACATAATTTGGGGGATAATGAGGGACCTCGCCACTAAGTCTTCAAAACATCCGAAGCAGCCTCAGGTTGTCTTAAGGACCGCTTCGATGCTCAGTACGCTACGCCGTATATTCACGGTCTTTCGGCGGAACAGGGGACTCTCGAATACAACCAACTGCCATCGATTGTGCAAAACGAGACTAAATCTGCGCAGTTTTTGTTCGCCAAAGGATCGGAAAAGTGTACTATTCTTCAAGATTTGATCGAAAGATTTGACACCATCGTGTTTAATCTCGACTCGTTCGGATGTCCGAAACTTGCGACATTGCTCCCGTCCAACGCTCCACATACGCGAAAGTATGGATCTTTATTTCGAGAAGACGAAGAAGAAGAAGAAGAAGAAGAAGGTGATACGATTCCGTGCTTAGAGCACAAGAAGAGTAGTAAATACTATGCAAACTCGTGCAGCTTAGTAAAAGTGGGAGTCTTGTCAAGATGGATTGAGGACAATTTTCATTTAGTCAACCTGTATGACGTAACACCTCGTCGTGCTTCGTTCGGAGCGGTTAATTATAAGACTGACGTATTTTCTCTCGCTATTCAAGGATTCGCTCGTTTTCCAAGAATTAATTGAGGAATTATTTGTGTTTTCTGCGGATTTTACGGGAGCGAAGATATGTGTGATTTTCACAAATGTACAGTTAGACGTCTATAATTTGCCTGCATGTTTAAAGCTTGTTACCGGAGCACGCTTTGTTTCTAATGGGCCGTTGTCATTTCCGCCTGACCTTAGACAATTTCTATAACGGTACACCTTACGCGCGCGCGAAGGTAGACCATGATGATGGGAGAGGGGACCGTTTCGGCTCCGATTTTTCGACCACCCTAACCTCTTCGCCTATCGATGGACGAGTGGAGGCACACCATGATCATGGGAGGGGGTCGTCTCGATGAACCGCAAAGGACGAATCACATTATGATGATGGGGAGAGGGGTGTCTCAATGAGCTCCGAATCCTCGCCCCTCCTAACCCCTCGCTAACACTATGGACGAGCAGGGGCACAGCATGATAACAGGGAGGGGACCGTCTCCGCGAGCCGATCCACAACCCCCACACCCCTCTCATCCACGTCAATGAGAGATACACGCGCGAATGAACTGTGCCTCCCCTCACCCACCCTGAAGGGGACCGCGAGCCGATCCAAAACCCCCTCAGGACGGAACCGCCTCAATGAACTGTGCCACCCCTCATCTAAACTATAGGCGAGGGGAGGCACAGCATGATATGCTGTGCTGAAATTCCTGGTTTATATCTACTCAATTCTTCTCATCATTCAACTCTATATTCAATAACTCAATGATGGGTACATTTTGACACGGATCGATTCTTTTTTTAGGCACAAGCGTAGCTGTTGTTACGGGCACGATCGGAATGAGCTGTGACTCCCCTCACCCACCCTGAAGGGGACCGCGAGCCGATCCAAAACCCCCTCAGGACGGAACCGCCTCAATGAACTGTGCCACCCCTCATCTAAACTATAGGCGAGGGGAGGCACAGCATGATATGCTGTGCTGAAATTCCTGGTTTATATCTACTCAATTCTTCTCATCATTCAACTCTATATTCAATAACTCAATGATGGGTACATTTTGACACGGATCGATTCTTTTTTTAGGCACAAGCGTAGCTGTTGTTACGGGCACGATCGGAATGAGCTGTGACTCGGAACTCCGGAGCTTCTTTCATCGGGCAGAGCCACCAGAAGCAGCTCCGATTAAACCTGAGAGGAAGATAGCTGCTGATGAACAGGGAGAGGGGAGGGACCGCATTGCCGCGATCGGGAGGTTAAGAAAATCGGGACCGCGGCGCGCAACGAGGCACTCGGCCTACTCCTCTTCCGGGCTCCCGCGGCACTACTTCGCTCCTCTTTCTATCTCTGTACCTGTGGGCTATACGATACTTGGAACGGACGAATATATTGGTTGGAAAGGAAGGACATTATTTATTGAGAGACAACCCGATAAAACCATCCTATAACATTGGCGCCCAACACCGGAATCTGCACGTAAGTACGAATTCCTTTTCATTTAACATTTTTGTGCAAATTTTGTGAAATTCGTAGCTTGAACGGCAGATTTAACCTGCTCCCTGACACGCATCTTTGTTCGCGAGTCTTTGAAAAATTCATTTAGGAGTTCGGGTTTGTTAAATTGGGGAGGAACTAAAGTGAATTCCGTATTTTCTCCGTACTCAAATTTTAGGAAACCAAATTCACTACCTGTTGCTTCCACGTGCGCTGGCAAGCTCTCAAGTCGCAGTTTCGGAACGATTGCTCGGCTGAATTGATTACTTCTCCGTAACTTCGGAATCATTTCGGCCCTTTTTTTTAATTATTTTTGGATTCGACTTCCCTCCGAGAACTGCCGCGGCCACGTGTCCCCCCCCCCCTTCGTCTTTCCTTCCTACCACATCCGTTTCCGACCGTCGCCCGTCCGCCCGTTCCTTTAATTCCTTATCTTTCCGTATTTCGTTCTGAGGAAGAAAGTGCCGACTCTTCCTTTACTTTCCGAACGAAAATCGCCTCCCGTCGTCGCCACGATTAACGTGTCACCAGTTGAGTAGCGACAAATTCTGTCTCGATACGTCGGTCCTCAATTTTGGTGTAACCCGTTGATCGTGATGTCCTGCAACGACGCTTTCAGGTCGAAGATGAGCGTCAACTACCCCCGTAAGGACGAGTTGGTGTTCGAGCTCCGTGTACGGGGAATAGCGTACACGGGAACAGTTGCGGAGATGAGAGCTCGTTTGAGGAAAGCTCTCAACTCCCAGGTTCAGCTGGCGGCAGAAGAGGTCGCGCAACTGATCCCACAGACCGAGCTTAGGATCTGCGCAGATAAACTGCGGGCGCTCAGCGCGGATGTTACGGGTCTTTTGGACACGTGTTCGGAGGCCGAGCGGCAAGGCACACAAACCCGAGCGTGGCATTTGTACCGCCGCATAGGGATGCTACAAATTGCCGACACAGAACTAGAGAAGCAATGTGGGTACAAGCTGCCATCACTCGGACACGAGACGATGCGGCCATCTTTTTGCACCGCCACCAGCGCTCCTTGAAAACACTAGACGAGGTGCAAACGGCCCTAACTCGTCGGTTTGAAGGGTTCAAAACTGAAGTCAGCTACGCCCAGGGTTTGCAGCAGGCGAAGATGGGTGTGAAAGAAACCATCACCCAGTATGGCGAACGGGTGAAGACACTGGCCGAGCATATGGATCCGTCTAAGGATCCCGATGCAAACGTCGTCACGCTTCAGGCCTTCGTGAAAGGGTTGCCGCAACAGGTAGCCTTGGGTACGGCTACAGCAAACCCTCATATGCTCTCCCAGGCCATACAAACAGCGCAGGCAGCTCTCAGCGTGTTTGAGGCAGTGACTGGGCAGAATTCTGGGAGCCAGTCACTAGCTGCCCCAGCGCTGCAGACGGACAGTAAAAGGCATGCACCCAGACAGTCCAAGACGGGTGCTAGCTCTTCGTCTAGGCACACGCCGCAAAAAAGGAACTCACCCCGGCGTCACTCCCCGCAGAATGGGGACAGACAGCAGAGGGGGAAATCTGGCCCAAAGTACTGCAGCAACTGCAAGAAGAAGGGACGCTGGCCCTCAGAATGTGACTACCGGGTGGGTGGTCCGAAATATGGGCAGAAGCCGCCGGACTCGCCACCCCCTTCGCCGAGCACGTTGGCCCCAAACGGGTCACAGGGGGGAAGAACTTATTAACCTCCCCCCAACCTTTGCCTACTCCCATGCATACCAAACCTCGCACTCCTCGGCATGACAAACAATCGATTACAATTTACCCGACGGTCTCGAAACCTGCTTTCACAGTTTGGGGGACAGTGAATGAACTACAGGGCAACTGCCTCATTGACACGGGTAGTTCCCTCACCCTTGTTGACAAGAGAGTAGTCAATGACTCTTGCCTTGTCCCCACTCTCCACGCAATACGCGGTGTTACCGGCGCTGATCTGCACCTATATGGGGAAACAACCTGTACTATCAGATTGCTGGGAAACAGGGTATTCGAGACGACGGCAGTAGTTACAGATCTCCCTGACGGACTAACTGCCCTGATTGGCCTGGACGTACAAGACGCAAACAATGCATGGCTAGACGTTCCCAATCGCAAAATTTACTTCCGCTCCAGCTCTTCCGGCAACACTGCCTCGAAGCAGCGAGAGCATAGACGTGCCAGGGCCTATTTGGTAACCAGCACTCACTTGGCAATCCCGCCTAATTCAATGGTCCTGATGCCAGCTTGCAGAAAAGGGCCCCTAGCTGACGAGAACCACATCCAATTTTTCCAGGCTAGGGAAATCCCCAAGTTGCACTATGCCAGATTGGTGTACAGCAATGACCCCACCACCACGCTAACTTGGGAGATCTACAATTGGCTGACGTAGAACTCCCAACCCTATGTGCTGCCACGGTACCCACTGCTCACTCTCACAACTGCGAGGTACCTACTCCCCCGCCCGCTGTAGAAGACCCCCAAGGGGAACAACAGCAAGTGTTTAAAAGCCTCCTTCTTGGTAAACTGGAAAACTTCCCTGACAGAGAAGCTGTTGTCAAGGACCTAGTAGGTTACCATGATGTCTTCAGTTTCCCAGGCTTTGAAAAACTCGGTGACACCAACATGGTTGAGCACACTATCCCGACAGGGGATAATAAACCTATTCGTGCGCGGCAGTACACTACACCCTTCAAGCAAAAGTCTATTATAGAAAACATCATCCAGGACTACTTGAAGGAAGAAGTCATCCGTCCTGGCACAGGGCTATGGCAATCACCATGCCTATTGGTGCCCAAAAATACTCTCGTCGACGGAGAAACTCATGTCTCTTGCGACTAGTGGTGGATTACAGGCGAGTCAACGCCATTACCACCCCTGAGTTCTATCCGCTCCCTCATGTACAGAACTGCCTCGATAGAATGTGCGGTTCAAAGTACTTTACCACCCTAGATCTGCGTAGTGGATACCACCAGATCCGAGTGCAGGAGGAGGATATCGAGAAGACTGGGTTTGTCACAGAGTCAGGAGCCTGGTGCTTCCAAAAGATGCCATTCGGGCTATCTAATGCACCAGCTACTTTTCAAAGGATGGCAATGCAGCTTCTCAAGGCGCTGGGATCAGTGCACGCATTAGCCTTCCTGGATGACATCATCCTATTCCACGCCTCATGGCAGGAACAGGTTGCAGATCTTTGCAACCTCCTAGCCATCCTTAGAGAGGTCAACTTAAAGCTCCACTTGCCTAAATGCCAGCTCCTGCAAGAAAAAGTGCACTACCTGGGCCACATAGTCAGCGCCCAGGGAGTAGAGCCTGACATTGATATGCCGTGCTTGGGGCATTGCCCGTGGCGTTGGAGAGGGTTCCTAGCCTTCGGGCCTTTACCCCTCTCCAGCCAGCACCTATCTTTCTTTAGGGGGGGGAATTCCAGCGAGACCACGGTCCCCGCGAGACCAAACCCATGGCTTCACGGCCGACAGCGTCACGCTTTTGAAGGCTCCACGCTGCCGGCCGCGGGCAGAAGCCCCCGCGGTACCCATTTTATTTGGCTGCACCTTGAGCAGCCTAAGGACCTGAATGGGTGGCAGGCCCCGGTGCCGGAATTGCCAAGAGGCGTTCTACCGGCACCTACGCTTTATCTCCATGGGGGTACGGGGATTGGACTTGCCCCCGCACCAGCCATGGAGAAGGGTGTCAGGCCGTCTTTTATGGCCTGAGCTGCGATCCCCGTTCCGCAGTGGCGAGGACGGACTACTCTATATTCGGCCGTCTTTTATGGCCTGAGCTGCGATCCCCGTTCCGCAGTGGCGAGGACGGACTACTCTATATTCGGCCGCCCTCGCCCGCGCTCCCACCCAACTCACACTAACCTAACTAACACATTCACACATCCATACAACCCTTAAATACATTCATACATTTCCCGATGGTCCAGGGGCGGACTACTCGATATTCATCCCCCCTGGATCCATCCCTATGCCTAACTAACCTACTCTAACGACACCTATCGTACATATACACAAACACAAACACAAACATTCACACTCATTCACTCATATTTACTTTCAGCCCTTAAATACAGACATACCGACGGTCCAGGGATGGGCTACTTGATATTCGACCATCCCTGGCACCGCCCACTCAGAACCACACACAAACACAAACACAAACACAGACTTTATACACCTACTCCTACTCCTAAGGCCCTGCGCACGTTACCCAATCTCATTTCTTCCCTAGCCTTCAATACCGTTTCCGCATACCACTTCCACCAAACAAAACTCTCCTGGTTCCTAATCATGTTCATGTCCCACTGGCTTCCTGTGCTCGTTAACTCATTTCTCGCCCTATTCCGCTCGTTTTCATAGCTTACACAGTGGAACACCACGTGCTCCACTGTGTCGAGCCCACCACACTCGCACAGCCCTTCCGCCACCAGTGAAAACCCACGGAGCTTTTCCCGAAAGTCTCCGTGACCGGTGACTAGCTGGGAGGTGTAAAAACCAAAACCCAGCCAGTGGGACTCAATTCTGTCTCGAACCTGTGGCAGCCACGCGTACGTCCATCTACCCTTCTCGCTGGAGCTCCATCTTTCCTGCCACTCATCGACAACCAACTTGTCGATGAGGGCCTTCCTTTTCTACCTTCGACTTCCCTGCCACTCCACATTACACGTCCCTGTGCTCTTAGCCGGTAGCCCGCCCATCTTCTCTTAACTTCGAGGTCCATGGGCGGCTCCCCGGCAACGACACACAGGGCATCAGAGGAGACTGTTCGGTAGGCCTTTACCATTTTTATCAACATCTTACGTTGGCCACCCACCAGTCTCCTCCTCGTGTGGGCATTTAGTTTGTCCCACCAAGCTCCAGCTGCGTACGCGATGACTGCCACATACATCCCCCTATAAATTGTGCGCAGGGCCTCCTTGCCTACTCCCATGCTTCTCTAGCCAATCTTACTACCCCATAGAACTTCTGCCTTCCTTTCCCTATCACATAATCCACATGTCTATTTATTGTCAATCCTGTTCCCCATATCACACCTAAGTATTTTATCTCCTTAACCATTCCTATTCTTCCTTCTCCATAAAACAGGCGTGGTGGCCTACCTTCATCAAATTTTCCCTTTAACATCATGACCTTCGTTTTTGCCTCTGATATTTTCATTTTACTCTCTCCACACCATTCTTTTATTACTCCTAAAATCCTGTTTCCTTTCCTTTCCAGCTCGGCCCTCGAGTTTCCTGCTACAATAATCACTCCGTCATCGGCATACGCCACCATTTCGTATCCTTCCTCTTCCACTTTCCTTATCATCCTATCCATAACCTTTTTCCAAAACTGGGGGCCGAGCACCGATCCTTGTGGGCATCCCATACTCATTTTCCGCCTCACAACTTCTCCTCCTAACCATATTTCATTCGTCCTATTCTTTAAATAATCCATCAATATCCCATACACATCTCCTTCCATACCTTCCTCTCGCATTCCCCATGCGAGGTACGGCCACCACGCCCTGTCGAATGCTCCTTCCATATCGATAAATACTCCCATAACATACTTTTCCTCATTTCTCCTTTCTACCATATTCCTTACTTCCATCATCGCATCCTCTGTGCTCCTTCCCTCCATAAAACCGTATTGTCTCCTACTAATTCCATACTCAAAATATCCTTTAACACTTCCTACTACCAGTCTTTCTAATATTTTACCTAATACCGGCAACAGCACTATTGGCCTGTATGCCTTGACCTCCTCGGGATCCTTTCCTTCCTTTCTCAACAGCACAACAACACCTCTCTTCCATCTCCTGGGGAACACACTAAACCTCATGCACAACCTGTACATTTTCAAAAGTAACCATTTCAGTTCCTCCCATCCTTCCTTTACCATCTCTCCTACGATTCCTTCCCATCCTGGGGCTTTTCCTGGCTTCACCTTCCATACGGCTTTCCTTAAATGTCTCAGTTCCCATATATCAACTCTTCCTTCTCCATTGTACTCTTCGTTTCCTCTCCTAACTTCCTTTTGCCAATCACTTTCCTCTTCTTCGTTGTCCTGTATCAGTAATCCATCCATAATTTTTCCTAAAGACTCCACCATGGTAACTCCTCCATCTCTGACACATCCCATTACTTCCTTCGCCGTCACCTTCTTCGTTGCCAGTTTATATGCAAGTCCCCAGGGGTTGGCCTCCATCTCCGTTGTAACGAACCTCCTCCAGCTCTCCTTCTTAACTTCCCTGACCCTGCCTTTATATCTTCTTCTTAGTGCAGCAAATTCGTTCTTCTTCCTTTCCCGTTCACTCCTATCCCTTTCTCCTTGAAACTCTCTCCTACTCCGCATCACCTGATCCTTAATCTCCTTTAGCTCCTGCGTCCACCATACCACTCCTTTTGCCATCTTCCTTTTCCTCGGGATCCCGATCTTTGCTGCACTAATTATTGCCTTTTCGACCCTACCACAATACATCTCTACTCCTCTTCTACTCGTAATCCTGTCGTGCTCCATCCCTATCACTTGCCTCCTTAGCTCTTCTCTATACTTTCCCCAGTCCGCCTTTCCTATGTTAAACCTTCTTATTCCTTTTTGCGTCTCTTCCCTATTTCCGTTCCTTTCCTTTACTATCTCCATCCTAATGCTTCTATGCCAACTACTGGTCCAATTTTCTTCCATTTCCCATTCCTTTATCCTTCCTACAAGTCCTCGTGTGCACACCGTCACATCTATATAGCTCTCTCCGTGCGGGGCTACAAATGTGGGTCCGGCTCCGGGTTTCCTCACCACCTCCAGTTCCATTTCTCCTAATACCTCTTCCAGCATTCTTCCTTTTTCATCCTCTTCCTGACCTCCCCACCTTGGAGATTTGGCATTCGCGTCCATGCACACGAGGACTTCCCTTCCGACCAGCATCCTCCTCACCCTCCGGATATATTCCAGGTGCTGCTGGAACTCCCCGCCAAATTGGCAATAGAGCGAGACCACATATGTACTGGTCCTCGCATCGGGCTCCCTGACCTCCACGCAGACGCCCTGGTCCCAGCACAGCTGCGTCACGGCCATCGCCTCCAGATTGGGGTCCAGCAGCACCACGGCAGCCCATGGACGGCTCGTTCCTCCCACCACCACCCTGCTTCCTATTCCGAATCCTATTACCTTTTCCTTTACTGTGTATGGCTCCTGGATGCACAATACTCCTATCCTCTCCCTAACTGCCACTTCTCTTAACTCCGCCGTCGCCACCGCTCTCCTGTCCAGGTTCACCTGGACTACCTTAATTCCCATAATCCGTTTGTCCTCGTATCCTATCTGTTTCCCTCCTTAATGCATGACATCCTCCGTAGTACGCTCCAGTTGAGCCTGACAATAGGAAGTTGGATGCGGTGAGAGATTTCCCTGTCCCAACGACTCTCACCACGCTAAGAGCATTCTTGGGCTCTGCTCTTACTACCGCCGGTTTGTGCCATCCTTTTCGAAGATAGCCAAACCACTCACGGAGCTCACAAAAAAAGGACACACCCTTTGAATGGACAACGGAACGGCAAATGGCTTATGAAGACCTCAAACCGAAACTCCTAAGCCCGCCAATTCTAAAGTTCCCTGACATGAGTAAGGAGTTCATCCTGACTACTGACGCTTCCACAAAGGGGCTCGGAGCAGTCCTCAGTCAGATCCATGAAGGAGTTGAGCACCCTGTCGCCTATGCAAGTCGAGCACTGAACAAGGTAGAGTTAAACTACTCAGCCACAGAGCTCGAGCTCCTCGCTGTGGTTTTTGGAGTGAAGTACTTTCGAGAGTACCTGTGGGGAGTAAAATTTACGATCCAAACAGACCATGCTCCCCTACGCTACTTACACCAAATGAAGGACACCAACTCTCGTCTCCTTCGTTGGTCTCTAGTCCTCGAGGAGTACACGTACACTGCCAAGTACAAATCAGGCAAGGCAAACTCCAATGCGGATGGCCTATCACGAGCATTCACAACCACCTCCATACACATCATAGATGTGAACCAGCTGCGTGAAGAGCAAGCGAAAGACCTCATTTGCTTGAAAATGCTCAACCATCCTCGCTACCTGCTAACAGACCAGGAGCAACTATTACGCAAATCCTATGCGGGGGAACTGCGTCTAGTTTTGCCAAAAGCCTTGAGGTCAAAGGTCATGGATCTTGCCCACTCCTCACCCCAAGCAGGCCACAGAGGACAGCATAACACGCTGAAGCTAGTCCAAGCAAAATACTACTGGCCCAACATGAAATGCGATGTTGCCCAGTACGTCAAATCTTGCCCCAAATGTGCCCTATTCACAGATTACGGGAGACAGAAGCCTCCACTTGGGGAATTTAGGGAGCCAAAAGAGGTGTTTGAAGCCTTGTCCATAGACATTGTGGGTCCACTCCCCTTGACTAAAGATGGTAATAAGTACGTGCTAACCATCTTCGACCAATTCTCCAGATTCGTACAGTTCTACCCATTGAAAACACAGTCTGCAGAGGAAACGGCACAAAAACTTATCTGCCACATAACACGTTTTGGCTGTTGTGCCCGCCTACTCTCGGATCAGGGTAGAAACTTTACGTCGGATCTCATCCGTCATCTTTGTGAATTCTTCCACATCGAGAAGATTAACACTACGGCCTATCATCCTGCTAGCTGTAATGGTTTTCGCGGCGGATTTGTGACGTACTTGCGGAATTGTGTCCCAATTCCGGCGTACAGAACACTCGTGAAGACCGTGTCTGGGCCCAAAAGAACAGAATAAATCAAATACGCTCAATAATGCTCACTCGATCAAATAAATAAAATAATAACTCTCAAGAAGGTAATGGGAAATGAAATTATAAAGCAATTAAGACCCACTTGAATTTAATCGGCAAAACTCGAAATGAATGAAACGAAACGAACTCCTTTTAAAATGAAATAAATAACGTATGCTCGGATTGTATTAAATGACAATAAAAGGGACAATGGGGAAAATGAAACACAAAGCTCTGATCGCTTACCTTACTTCACAAACCAAAAGGGGAAATTAAACACTGACTTTCAGGGAAACCGTTTCGCTTGAGGCGCCGCCAGCCGTTATGATAACCGACTGGCTCCTCTTGCTAATATAAACAGTGGCGGGCTGCACGGGTGACGGTCAGTGTTGCCACCTCGCGCAGTCCGCCGCGAAAACCATTACATAGCAATGGGCGATGCGAAATCGTGCAGAAGTCCCTTGCTAGAATTTTGAGGCATTTTGTTAAAGATTCACAAATGATTGGGATGACAAGCTCCCAATAGCAGAGTTCGTCCTCAACTCCCAACCAAACGGCTCCACCTCATTCCCTCCCTACACAGTCGTCTTCGGCAGGCCTATGCCGATGCCTGCCAGAGATGAATTCTCCCTCACCCCCAACACAGAGCCCTTAGCTGTGCATATCGAGGACCTAAGGGAGACACTGCCATATGTGGGACGCTGTAGCCAGGATGCAGGATCAGACTACAGACAAGGTGAGAAGACGGACTAAGGCAACAAAATCAGACCCCCGGTTCAAGCCAGGTGATCGGGTCTACTTGCACACGCCCGCCTTAAAACAAGGCAAGTGCAAAAAATTCACCAAGCTTTGGTCAGGTCCATACAAGATCACCAAGGTATACAACATGCAGAATGTTGCCTTGAAACTAAAGAACCGTGACACGACAGTACACACATCACGACTGAAGCGATTTCTCCTCACACCAGCTGACATGCCCCAACAGCAACAGAACTGAACTGTTGACGACGACTCTGAGTGGCAAGACACCGAAGGACCAACTCCTGCCGACGACCCCACTCCCTTGGCACAGCTGCTCCGAGAGCCTTCTGATGTTGTACAGGCTGCCCCCACAGAGCTTCCCTCCAACGCGACCACCGAAAGCGCACGCGAGAGGCAGGACAGGCGGCCGGGTATATCACGCTACAACCTCCGTAGCTCCAAATACCCTTAATCCTCACCTGACGAATCAAACTAGCTTGACAAAGCAACAGGTGAAAATGCCTCTACGACACTATGGGGGGTTCCCATCCATAATGTTACTAATTACAGTTCTTTTCAGTAGGATGGCCAACTTTCCCCTTCTCGTTACGATAGTCTCAGCGCCCACTGAGTGTTGCCATCCCATCTATGGTCACATGAGCTGGGCACAACGCACAATGCACCACGTCAAATGCCGGGTGGAGAGCATTGGCCTGGTGCAACTGTAAATAAAAGCTTGCTTCTCTAAAACAGCTACGACAGCAAATTACTTTATGACCGAATGATGATTACGCACCTTCCATGGGGAATCGGAGCGTCACTCCACCCCACTCAATCTACCTTCAGTGACTACCCCAATTGCCTGCTCCAGCGCCGTACAATCCCTCCCCCCGCCCCCGACCAGCCCACAAGGCGGAGACATCAGGTCACTCCCGTCGCACCACCCACTTCCCTTACGCTCCATTACTTCCTCATAGGGTGGTGCAACTGGCATGAGGGCGCGGAGTCGCACCACGCGATAAGGGAGAACCTACGGTGTCCCCCGAATAAGATTGGGACAGAGAGTTTTATTCGCGAATTACATTCGGAGAAGTTTTACCAACGCTCTATCCTTGAGAAAATAGGGTGATGGCCCTCTGAATCTCAGCTGGGAACGTGGCGCTAAGCATTAGTGTCTACTGCTCCTCCGTGCAGGCCGGGACAATGGCCCTCCCCGTCTCGCACGCTTATCCGAAAGCGGACGACTCTCCACCGCCATTCTCTGGTACGCACTATTGAGTCGTTCCGCATTCCATTCTCCTTCCCAGCCGCCGTGCCCCCAGCTTGGCAGGGGTGGAACCCTGAAAGCTGGGCAGCACGACGTACGGGCGACCAACCATTAAACGAACGAGAACCTCACCATTCTGCGTCAGGATCTCACTCAACTTTTCCCTTTTCTCAAATTTTGGAACTTCGTGAAAGGTTTGCTCGAAAGCGAACGACTCTCCACCGCCATTCACGGGCATGCGCTATTGAGTCGTTCCGCATTCCATTCTCCTTTCCAGCCGCCGTGCCCCCAGCTTGGCAGGGGTGGAACCCTGAAAGCTGGGCAGCACGACGCACGGGCGATGATCCCGCCCACTTCCCATCTCTACTGGTAGTCACTGATGGCCAAACTCGCGTATCTGACGGTCCCTCTATCCCTCTATCAAAACACAAAACAAGAGTGAACAAGCGCAAAGGGGTTACAAGCGCTAGCCACCAGACCAGGTCGAACCCTGGCATCGGCATCAAGGAACGGGAGCATGTACATAAGCTTACCCTGTTTTTGCTTTTTTTTTACCTGTCTATTGTTCTTGGTCACTAATACTGACTATGTTACAGGCTGCGCAAAAATTATTATTAAAATATTATACTTGCTGCACCAGGACAGGTAACGGTGTGATGGTTCTATGAAACACATATAACTCGCCACCGCCCAACAGGTAAGCCAAGCTAAAATGTACACCTTCTTTCATTCCTGTGTTTCCTACGGCAGCGATACTACAGGAATGACGCTTCTCCCGTGATGCTCCACCCGTCACTAAACCCCACCAATAAGGGACAGGTACCTGCTTATTTTTTATTCCGCAATTATGTCTCGTTGTACGGCCCTACGCCCGTCACTCTTTTTTGGATGTGTACATGTTCTGTTTCAGAAAGCGACACATCCAGCAGTACAACGACCGCCTCTTCTTCCTTCTCCTGTTGGGCAAATTAACTTTCGAGGGCGAAAGTTTTATTGGGGGGAGGGAAGGCAGTAGTTATGTGTCTTTTGTGACTGCATGCTGCATGTTAGAAATAAGGGGTTGTATTCTATATGTATCTAATTTGTCAAATTTTGTATAACAAATGCTTCGTGCAGTTTTGGGTTGATGTCTAATGCTAAGTGCGTTTACAGGGAGATAACTGTGGACAATTGGCTCCAGGAAAGCCATTCAGCTTGGGTTTGGAGCTAAGAGGTAGTACCATAAGGAAATAGAGTATGAAGGCAACAGGAGTACTTGTGGAACAGGCCAGGTAACGAATTTGTTGTTTGCATGCCATCGAGGCCAGTTTCGGGTCGTCGTCTTCGGTAGGCCTTCGTCTATCTGCACTTTCCACTTTACTCTTGTTCTTAGACTTACGTTTAGTCTTCGCTGTACTCTACTTGTCCCCGCGATATCTTGTCGGTACTACTCTTTCGTCACTTTCTCTCTGTATCAACTCTCTCTGTAGTCATCAACCACTCAATACTGTAAACATCACAATTTGTACAAATTAGTAGGGGGGTACCTTGGGGCGCGTCCGTTTTGAACCGTCCGTTACCGCCCGCCCGCTACCGTTTGTCCGCTACCGCTCGTCCGTGCCCGCGGCCGCTCAACCGATACGACTACGACCTCCTCCGCACCTTCTCCCACTCCTCTCCAGCACAAAGCGCCGTGGCCTACGCTTCCCATGGTCGCCAGCCTCCTGCCAACCGGCTCACAACCCAGGCTCGGTGCTCCATGGCCTACATTTTTCCACGGGCGCCCATCTTCACCTCAGCTGCCTAGGCCCATCACTCCGGGGCTTCCTCAACAGATTTCGGATTGCTGCCGCCTAACCAGGCCCTCCGCCAAACGCCTAACCAGGCCCTGCGCCGCTCACGCCCAGTGCTTTGCGCTCCTCCACACTCCAGTCACCAAGTACCCAATCGCTCCGTGCCCTGCAATCACAACCGTACCTTCCCACCTGCTTGCGCCACCGCCCGTCGCGCCTCCTCACTGTCTGCTCAAGAGAAGAAGAGGACCTATCTTGGGAAAACGCCTAAACACCCCCCACTGCCACCTGATCATGAGGACATGATCTTCTCGCAAGGGGGAGTGATGTTACGGGCACGATCGGAATGAGCTGTGACTCGGAACTCCGGAGCTTCTTTCATCGGGCAGAGCCACCAGAAGCAGCTCCGATTAAACCTGAGAGGAAGATAGCTGCTGATGAACAGGGAGAGGGGAGGGACCGCATTGCCGCGATCGGGAGGTTAAAAAAATCGGGACCGCGGCGCGCAACGAGGCACTCGGCCTACTCCTCTTCCGGGCTCCCGCGGCACTACTTCGCTCCTCTTTCTATCTCTGTACCTGTGGGCTATACGATACTTGGAACGGACGAATATATTGTTTGGAAAGGAAGGACATTATTGAGAGACAACCCGATAAAACCATCCTATAACACTGTGTTCTATCGAACATGTAGTCAACACGTTACTCCGGGATTTCCTCAGATCCAACAAACGACTTTTCTTGTGTCACGGGGTACTGAAATAGAAATACAAAACATCGTTTAAATGTAGAATTCGTCAGGGAATGCGGAGTGAAATGGACTTTAGAACAAATAATAGCAAGAATATGGTAATGTTGTGTGGATGTCATAAAATAATTGACTCAAACTAGAAATAGACGAAAATATCAATTTCACTCAAAATTAGCGATGGGGGAGCTGTTCTTTTAGATTCCTGTTTACCCCAGTCTCAAAATGAACTAATAAGCGTGAGCTGATAGAGATGTTGGCACTTGCATGCTGGATAAAAGTGATGAGTGAAGCGAGAAGTTCAGTGAAACTACTCGCAATGAACCTAAGTTTGCGAGGGGGCGTAGAGCGATAGTTGGAACGGTGGGACGGTGGGTGGGTCCGTACTTGGTGGGAGATGGTCGTCTCTTGGAGCTAGAAATCTCTGGCGTTAGAGAGGAAATTAGGAGCAAAGGTTGCTGCTGGAGGTTATAAGGATGAAGTCGAGTTGAGAGTTGCGGCTAATGGGAGAAAACCGTGAGGCGCCTACCAACGCAAGAGTTGGAGCCGATGAACAGGAAGAGACGGTCTTCTCTAATTACGTAACAATTAGGTTTTATTTGACAACACCTTAGAATGTCCTTAGACCTCGGAAAACTTTGCGGGGATCTGTAGGTCCTGGGATTTCTTGACATCAGGACGTAGCTTATCCTTTCTAACTTTCCACTCCTCCCATCCACATGAAGAAGCATTTTCATTGTTTATCTTCAACTACACATATTGTTTTGTGCTCAATTCCTCCGTACGAGGCAATTCTACCAAGTTCCATTTTTCCAGCAACCTTTTTATTCTCTCGCTAGGAAGATGTGAGGTTCGTTAGGAACATATCGCCAATAGTCTGAAAGCACGTTGCGAGAGGAATCAATGGAGTTAGAGTGCAGAGTCTAACGACAGAACCGAAAGATTGTGCATAAATTGTTATTGTTATTGTCCTATTTAGAGACAACATTTACAATACTGATTATGACATTCGTTAAGATAAGGTGGATGCACGCGGTCTCGTGTGCGCTTCCCAGTGTTTTGCTCGGGAGCAACTATACCCCTAATTAACTAAGCTTCACCCTTCGTTAAATATTCCAGGAATGGTTTTGTTTATACCTACTTCGACTAACATAAAAACAAGCAGAAATGCAAGAAAAAAGAAATTCTTCTCTCACTTCGAATAGTTCGTACAGACAGAAAAGAAAGCATACAGAGACGCTTGATCACCTTCATTCAATCCTAAATACATGACATGCTTTTCAAGGAGAAGCCTGTGGTCGACGACAAAGCGTATTGAGGGTTGGCTATTTACTTTTCCTCTCAGGAGGATTAGCTGGGTTGTTTCCTCAGCCACCTGCATCGTGACATGCTCGCAATATTGGGTGACGGTGCAGAGCACGTGGTAGGTTTTCGCTTCAATTTGGAGGAGCGATTCGACAAAGATCACCTCACTGTGGTCGTCTACACAGGCGATCTTCCAGTCCCCATGAGCCTTCTAGGAAGACCATTGAAAAAGTGGTTCCAGAGTGCTGGTCCAAGGATCAAGCCCAGTAGAGGGGAGTTGTGGATCCTGGGACCCCCCCCCCTCCCGCAGCACCCGATGGGGGATGTGTTTGTATACAAGGAGGAGTGGAAAGTAGGAGTAGGTCAGTGTGTTTCCTGCTGCTCTTGAGTGATTGGATATGAGAGGGGTGGATGGTCGGGTCGAGGAGCGCCCACTGGCGGATGGAATTGTAACTAAAGTCGTAGCGATTGGATGGCGGGGAAGCGGAAGCCTGAGCGCGCGTCTTGGATCTACCGCTAATAAGACCCGGTGGAGCGTTTAATGACCTTCATTCATCTCTTTTTCAGTGAATCGCCGTTCATAAAGCGGATCGACTTCTCATTCGCGTTATCGAAGGTTTTTGAGGTCATACCTTGGAATGAGCGAGCTTAGTTTATTGTCGAGCGAGAGGCCAGACAGTTAGTCGGTAGGAGCGAATTCATCGTTGCCCCGCTATGTCATACAAACTACCCATTCAAGGTTTCAACGCGAAGACCGAGGATGAAGATGGTGCAATACATTATTGCTGTAAACAAATGTGCATAAGAGCGCCGGAAGTTCAGGTTGATGGACACGCGTGTAGAAAGTGCGAATATTGGGGTTGGTGTAACTGCGCATGCGTCAACCGTATAACGGACGGTGTGACCTACCTCAATATAAATGATGACGACGACAACGACAGTAGAGGTCAATGACATGATGCTATTAACGTCTGTTTTTACCCAGTTGATAGTTGAACTTTATTCCCCTCTCACAGCTAGTACCCGTCCTCCTCCTCCTCCTCCTCCTTCTCCTCTGTTTGTTAAATAAGAAGCGATCAGTCGAATTGGTTCTCAGTTGACGGTAGGTACGCATACGCACAATGCTTTCTATCGCTCAATTCCAAATTTCCAACTCGAAGGGAGTCGAGGTGATGATTCGGCGACAATGCGAATCAGTGAATTCCCCTTCGTATGGTAAAGAGTGCATCGCTCCTTTCAATTTATCACCGTGCGTAAAGGTTTATTCTTCGAAGTATCGGAATGGGATTATTATTCCCGGTGATGAATGGCTAACATACGCTAAGACCTTTTCTGAAAATGATTGCGCTGATCGATAATTGGAACAGTAAAAAGAATGAAAAAACAATAACGTTTCCTTTCGACATTTACCGAGGACCTTCTCTTCATATGTATGCTTATAAACTGAATTCATCAAAACGGCTACACATTGGAATGTTTGAACCTCTCGTCTCATCAAGTCTCGTAAATGAAAATTATCAACCAACTTTAAAGCCTCTGAAGGGTATAATGTTTCAACCGTTGCAACTTGTAACTCTTTCGCGATTCATTTCTCAAATAACGTCGTTAGTTACTTTGTTGTGTGCTCACACGTCTACGCATGCAATCGACTCTTTACTTCGAGACCAACTCACCGTTGAGGTATCTCCCACAGTACCAGCCTCTGCTACACAGGACAGACTCGAAGAACCGTCGCCTATAAACAATCTGTATAAACCACCTCCCTAGCATTTAATGAATAGTACGAAGTAAACCATGGATCTGAAAAGGCAATTGGTAGACGAAATTCATAAACCTGCAAGGTGGTTTTTTCTACGTCTCGCGTAATTGTGAAACGTGTACTGGATGATATATGGCAAGCGGATTTAGTTGATTTGACAATGTTTCCCGATCGAGGATATAAATATTTATTAACTGTTATCGATGTCGGTAGTAGAAGGGCCTGGATAGAACCTCTCAGAGCAAAAAACAGGCATTGAAGTAGCTAAAGCATTAGAGAAAATATTTGAGTCAAGCCGCCTTTCTCCGCGTCTACTCCAAACTGATAAAGGTCGCGAGTTTTTCAACTCGCGTTAAAAAAATATTACAAACATACAACGTATCGTTGTATAGTGCACATAGCGATTTAAAGGCCTCTGTAGTTGAACGATTCAATAGAACTATAAAAAGGTGGATGTGGATCGAATTCAGCTATCATGGTAATAGAAAATGGGTTAATATGTTACCCGATCTAATTCATCGCTATAACAACAGAGTTCATCGAAGCATAGGAATGAAGCCGGGGGAAGTAACGAAGAAACACGAGCAATTTATTCTTCAAAAGCTGACCAGGTTGAAACCGATCGTTGAAAAAGCCCCTAAGTTCAAAATTGGTGGATAGAGTTCGTATTGTTAAACATCGTCATCGATTAACGAAAAGTTATTTACCTGCGTGGACCAATGAACAATTTATTGTGACTAGGGTTCGTCTAGATGATGGGCTTCCAACGTATAACTTACAGGACATCGCCAGAAAAGACATCGAAGGAAGGTTTTATGAGCAGGAAATGATGAAAACCAAATTTCCCGATCGTTACCTTGTTGAAAATATCGTCAAACGACGAGGAAATAAAGTATTGATTAGATGGCTGGGATTTTCACCCGAGCATGATACTTGGGGAAAATGCAAGCAACGCTGAATGGAACGTGAAGAGGAAGTGAATAAAACGAGGAAAAAGAAATATACGCAAAACATTAGGAATCTGCCATTTATTCGTTAATATTTAAATCTGTACAAAAGTCTTTAACTCTTACATCTCCATAAGGGAGAGTATCCATGTTATTCGATAAAATTATTCTCTTATCGTCATACGCACATAGAGCTTTTTTCTGTATCTAAAAGTAAATACATAGTGATATTTCGAATTTATACCTGAGAACTCGGCATACGATTCTTCGTGAGTTTCAAGCGTATTGAATTAATCCTTAAAAGAAATTTTGTGTTTTATGAACGATTTTTTACTCCCTTAACTTTTGTTATCACTGAACGTAATAGAATACATTTTTTGTCGCAATCCAACAAATGCTTTGATAGGTATTGAACATGTTTCATCCTTCAACTTACCAACAATTATTTAGTTTTTTAAAGAGAAACACTTGTGATTAGTTGGATAATCGCTAAAATCAAAAATATCGGATATTGTCGATAGATCGGTATATAAATCCTCACAGTTTATCAAATATATAAATGAATCTGTATCCATATAACAAAATGATAAATCGTTTTTATATTTGGCCACAAATCTATCATAATGAATATGGTACATTAACACTTTTGACAGTTCTAAAATGGAAAAACCAACGTTAATGGGTTGATCAAATGTAATGACATTCGTAGCCATTTTGACTGCTATCAATTTGTCATCGTATACATATCTATCACTGACATTAGGTTGCCTGACGAGCTTTAAAAATTGTTTTTCGGTGGAAACCATTCTGATGTCGATTCTATTTCTGACATTCACCATGCTCCGTCCAAAAACGCTATGGTTCCCTAACTTGTTGTATGATTTTTCGAATTCTGATGAGAGCTTTTGTTCGTAAATTCGCGTTGAAGTTAATGTAGTCCGCCAACCACTTCTTTTGTTTAAATTTTAAAACTCTATGGATCTTATCTAACTTTAGTCCGAATTTTAAAGCTTGTTGTAGATTGACAAAATGTGTAATGTAACGAGTTTTTTTTATTAAGCGTTAAAATGAGTTTTTTCGGAGCAGATGGTATATCTTCTGAAATTGGTGGAACTTTCGATTCTGGGAAAAAAAGGGAAATCAGAGTGTGTGCTGTGTAACGACTCAGGATATGAAATATCTACTTCTAAAAAGTAACTCGTTTCCGAGTTTGGATCTAAGTCTTTCACGGAAAACGTATCTAAATTTTGAACCCATTCAAACCCTCCATAAGGAAGGTTTTCCATCATGGCATAGCCGTAAAGGTTATTCACATCCACATACAATAAGTAACTATTAGGATGCAAAGGATCATAGGTTTCAGGGATGTAGGGTTATTAGACCTAGCATAACGCTTAATGCATTGTGTTATACATCCTTGTATTCCTGATTCAACGAATTGAAGCATATCGATATGCGCTAAAATCTGTAATTCTATTCCGGTCATTTTTAACATTGCCGACCAGAAGAAACCAGATGAGGTATAGCTCTATGCAGGGTTTAAACCGTTGTTGTATACTAATCCGACTGTACTGCTCGAAAACCTCGCACATCAGTATTATATCCGTCTTAAGATACAGTTCTGTGTATTCCATCATATTGTGAATACTAAACGCTTTCCATACCTGTTGTGCCCGGCCATATTCATCATCAGAAATCTGTTCATCGGTTAAATAGTTAAAAAAGCACTTACGAGCAAGTAATTGCGTCTCCTTCAATACATCAAATGTAGTTATGTATGAGTAGGTATATATACCCTTAGTAAGGAGTAAGGCTCGTGTATTATCATCTGGGAAGACTTTAGTCATTTCAGGAAACTCGTTCAGAGTGTTTACTAAAGAACTTAAACTCGTTGAAAGAAATCTGAATGAGTCTAGAAATCGTATCGAAAGCTTACAACCGTCAAACGTTTTAGAAAAACTGACGTATTTTTCACTGGTCTGTGGGACAACGTAAATTTTACCCTTGTCCAACCCTAGTTTCCTGATAATAAAATGACCGTCATACCCCGAAAGATTATGAAAAAATACGGGTATAAAGTTAGGTCGTTTGAGTTGTAAATTACAACTTTGGCAAAGGTTGAAGCGATAAGCCCTGGTTATGAGATCGTGATCAGCTACCTTAACGTGAGAAGTTGAATTGAAGGGAAACTTGCAAAACTGACAAGTCGTCAATGAGTCGTGTTTCTCTCGTTCTTCATCGTTCATTACAATAGGAGTGATGCGTGTATACAAATTTTCTATTTCGAGACTGAGTTCTCGTAGCTTGATAATGTATTCATCGAGACACTGTGTGGACCTCACGTACAAACCTTCCTCACAAGCGTTCAGATTTTCCCTATGTCTATTAATGGGTCTTAGTAAACATCCCATATCCGAGTAAATAACAATTGGTACTGTAACTGTATGTTGAAATTTGTCAAATCGAACTATTGGAGATTTCGGAAACAAGTGCCGGGTAGATTTAAAATTTCGACACATAAGACTATGCTCATTCAATCTATCTACGCTAGTTTTTCCATCTACTGAAATGTAAGATCGTTGATACGTTTTAAAACATTTTCTGCAAATGTCTACTTTACTGAAAGGAGATGTTAACTGACTACCGACAAGTCTACTCAAATCCTTGATTAAACAATAATGAGTATTATCATTTTTATCGCATAAATATAATAAATCAACATGATGCTTACTACAATCATTCTGTGAAATTCTCAGTGGATAAACCATTTGACATTCATTTAATCCGTATACATTAATGGACAAGTCGTTGGTATTTTCAAATTTCCCTATTTCATCGAGCATTGTTGTGAATGATACTGACGAAAAATCCAGATCATGCTCTATATTGGCATACCGGAACACTTTTTCAAGATGTGATAATGAATTAGATCGGTTTACCAGCATTGAGCCAAGGATAGCGTAGCGAAAACAATAATCATCGAAATAGTTCTGAACATTTATTATGCACATTTTAGCAGCAACCCGCCTGGGTAGAGGGATACATTTTGACCCCGTCAAAGGAGTAAATTTGCTAATGTGTAATAATAACCCGTCTATGCAGAGCAATTCCCAGCCAGATACTTTTCCTTCAAAGTTGTCAATCTCCGCCAACAACTTGTTAAACGAATTTTCTACGTTCGTTTCAATTTCACCAGGATGAAGCAATGCAAATGTTTTCGTCTTGAAATTTCCAACCATTAAATCAGGGGTGGAGGAGGAGGAATTATAATTTCGTTTAATGAATTTGCATTCCAACCATAAATTGGTTTTTATGTTATCCCACTTGGTTATATAGTCCTCTAAAACTGCGATAACGTTGACACTAGTATGTGTGAGAAACGCGTCAACTATTTTAAACCCATCGATATTTTGAAAGTACACGTCTGCGATGGAATTATTGAGAGTGGTAATAACTTCCCCGCGTCCACCCGGAATTTGACGATCTCGCCATTGCTTCATCTTTAAACATCTAGGATTATTTAGCCCCTCTGGCGGAGGTGGATGCAATTCGTATTGGGACGTATGTGCGATAACGCTTTTTCTTAATCCTTGATCTCCTTTCATACCTTGAACAACGTTCTCACTACGCTCCTGAATACCGAATGACCCATGCTTAGCAATGCTATGCTGTTTTAGTCTGAGTTGTGACGTAAAAACACGACTACACCTATAACATTGGTAAGTTGAAGGAATCGTACTCGACTGTTTATCATGAATACTGTCACCTCGGTAACTGCAAGATTGAGATGTAGACGTAGATGGAGTGGTAGAGTCCATGGCATGGAAACACAATGAAGAATAGCAGATTCCTTTTCGTTTTATTTATATACTTTTTAGTAGATTTCTAATAATGGAAACAAACGAAACAAGATACAGTAAAATAATAATAATAATAATAATAAAAGATGAGAATGTCGTAGACATATTCATACAATTACAGAAAGAAAACGAGAGGTTATATTGTTGAAATTTTGAAATAAATCGTTAACAATCGTGAAATAACGTCAGTAAGTTTGAACATAACCACTGACTGGTTGATAAGTCGCTAATTTTTCGTGAAATAAAATAGCAACGCACGATGTATTAGCTGGTACTGGTTCATCAAACTCAATCTCCAACCGACAATCGCGAGCAGTGTCCTTGAGAGATTCAACCTGCTTTGATGTATCAATACAAATTATAGGATTTGCCTCGAACTTGGAACGAGATAAAATTGGAGACGCACTACTATAAGCGGTACTATTACCGATCTTTCCATGGAAGCTAGAATGCATTCGTAAATAATTTTCATATAGCTCAGCGGTGAGACCGGTTTTGACTTTGTCCGCAGGTTCTTGATAAGGATATGCTTCTTGGTTTAAATATAAACGATAATTACGAATAGGTAATAACAAAAGGAGGGAAATGTCTTCTTCGATCTTATGTTTTTTGTTCTTGTAGAATGCGATAATTACATAACTGACTACTCGTTTTAATGGTCCACGTGAATTTCGTAGATGAAGGTAAAGACGGTTGCTCGTTATATTCCCAACTTCTATACGCAAGAGCCAATGAAGGATCTTTTGCAATGACTGTATACATATATGCTCTCGAACTGTCTGATAATTTTACTTGGGGAACAACCCAGGCGATCCGATCCAAATCTACGGACACGTTAGTAATACCCCTATCCCTGGTTCTGGGTTCTCTTCCCAGGAGCACGTCCATGCTAACAGGCGCGACCACAGGCTGTGGATAGTGGAACGACCTCAGCACTGCCCTAGGGCTTGCTGTGGCCAGCCGCGAATAAGGTCGGCGTGCTGACCTTATCAGTCAGCACGCGGACTGAATAAGCAGCCGCGAACAAGGACAAAACCCAATCCACGGTGGAACAGCGTACGCCAAGGATGCGTGGCCAAGGGGGAGCTTGGTCTCTAGTATGCGGACTCTGGGCACCGGGCGACCCCCAGTTTCAAGTAGCCTTCCTGAGGC
This sequence comes from Pachypeltis micranthus, assembly GCA_020466155.1. Lineage (NCBI taxonomy): Eukaryota > Metazoa > Arthropoda > Insecta > Hemiptera > Miridae > Pachypeltis > Pachypeltis micranthus. Next base: position 83,151,791 of record CM035768.1, on the reverse strand, counting down.
ATGCGGGGCTCTGTCTCAGGCGACCGTTTGTTTCCCTAGCTGCTCGTGCGACCTATATGGATACCAAAAAAAAATAACAAAGAAAACCAAGAGGAAGAAATCGCCTCAAAGATTGAAGAGGATCTGCTGCTGCGTTCCACGCCAGACCTCGACGATCAGATGGTCGTTGATGAAAATACAACGACATCTGGAGAGGCCATTGCCTCACCGCAACCAGGAGCATTGTCTCCAGTAAGTATGGAGGGTCTCCTTGTGGACCCTATAGCCCTACCCTTGGTGGAGGGCACCCCCTCGCTATTGTCTGGGAGCCGGGGGGCCAGGCAGCCGAAGGCTGCGTGGCCTCCAGGGCACCAGCGGTGGATCATCGCACAGGGGCTGGCAAAGGTGGGAAGGAAGAGGGTGTAGGAGAGACCTCTGGAGCACGACCTGACGGTGTTAAGATGGGAGGTGCAAGGAAGAAGCGGTACCACCACTTCATTAGGCGAGGGCTTGCACCGGAAGAGGCCTTGAAGGCCTCCGCCATGACCGTCAGAGAGAATAGGAAGCGACCCAGACCTTCGACTGGATCAACTCCACAGAGCCAAAAGGGCGGGGATCAGAAGAGGAGGGTAGCGCCTCAAGACGGATCTCCTAAACAACCCAAGCAGAGGAACACCCATCCGCAGAACAGACCGAGCTACAGGGATGTAGTGGAGGGGGTGAGGATTGGTGTGGTACACCAAAACTACCCAGGCACTCTGCTCACGGATGCGCAGCTGGATAGTCTGGAACAGCGTATCATAGACAGTGTCCTGTCAGCTGCGGGGGACAATGTCTGGCCAGCATTTCAAGCTGCGGTACGCAGGTCTAGCTGGCTCCTGATACACTGTCAGGACAGGGGCACTGCCGAATGGCTAAGGGCCATTGCTGCAGGCGCCGGGTTGCTCGGGGACATCCCTCTCAGAATTGTTGAGGGGGATGAAATCCCGGGGAACCAGGTGGCGGTGGGGCACTTCCCCAATGCGAGAGAGGTCGACAGTGACCTCATACTCCGGTTGATACATAACCAGAACAGGGGTTTGAATACCCAGTTCTGGCGTGTCATCCGAAGGGAGGAGGAAAAGGACACGACGGTCCTGGCCTTCTCAGCAGATGAGGCGTCAGCCACCGCCATACGGGCACTGCCGAGGCAGCGAGCCAATTGTAGGTGGGGGGTTGTTAGCCTCAGGCTGTCCCGGATGAGGGATGGCAGGAGAGAGGCAGAGGAGGGGATGAGTGCAGACCGGGAGGAAGGGCCAAGCACCTCTGGCAGCGTGCCCCTGGTCGGGTGCTCAGACTCCGTCCCGGCAACGGTGGCGCCAAAAGAGAGGGGAGACACGCAGGAGCAAGGGGCATCTGGCCCCATAGGAGTGGGGGGCCCCTCAGGATTGGCGCAGACCACGGCACAGAGGCCAAGCCTCATCACCAATCCCCCTCGTCGCAGGACTACTCAACGGGAGCCTTCAGACAGGGGCAACGAGGAGCAAGGCTCTAATGCTCTGGCCTCTGCCACTGCGCGACCTCCCCGGCGCCCCTCCGAAGGCCAAAGACCGGAGGCAGGGTCGTCCGGGCGGGGAAATGCAGGCAGGGGTGGGGGGCGGCGCTCTCCGACGACCCGTCAACAGCAGTGGGGAGGTCGCTCTTCTTACAACAGGCTGTCAAGGCCTGGTAAGAAGGGTGGCCGGAGGGGTCGATGACCCCACCCATGCTCCGCCTCCTCCAGGTCAACCTGCATCGTTCCCAGGCAGCCACGGCCGTCGTCAGCAGGAACATTGATAGGAGGAGGTGTGATGCAGCCCTCGTCCAGGAACCCTGGGCCTGGGATAAGAAGATCCGTGGCCTGCCAACACAGTCAGGTAAGGTAGTGTACGATAAAAGTAATGATCGATGCCGTGCGGCAATTGTGATTAATCGAAATGTAAATTACACTGTCATGCCTAACTTTATCTCTAGAGATGTTGCAGCTATAATGGTATGGGAGAACTTGCCAGAGGGAGCGGTCAAGACGGTGTTGGCATCTGCCTATTTCCCCCATGATGCGAACTCCCCACCGGAAGAGGTCCGAAGATTGGTAAGTTATTGCAAAAATCACCAACTTCAACTCATAATTGGCTGTGACGCAAACGCTCATAACGTTGTCTGGGGGAGCACGAACACTAATTTAAGAGGAGAGTGCCTCCTGGACTATCTTGCAGGGCAAGAACTGGAGATTCTTAATAGGGGAAGCGCCCCCACTTTCGTAACAAGGATAAGGGAAGAGGTACTTGACCTCACCATCCCCAGTCGTTTCATAGCCAGCAGAATACAAGGCTGGCTGGTGCTGGACGAGCCATCACTATCAGATCATAGGATCATCTCGTTCGGCCTGGGTTTTGGCACGCAGGTACTTGAAACCTATCGCATACCCAAGAATACAGACTGGCCACTTTACCAAACCCAACTCCACACAGTGCTCGGGGGTATGGACAGGGAGATCCACACGGTGGAAGAACTGGACACTATGGCCAGTCTTATGCAAGGGGCGATCATTCGCTCCTACGAAGACAACTGCCCTTCCCGTGCCCGCAGGACCAATGGTGAGGCCCGCTGGTGAGCTGGTGAGGAGCTGGGGAAGCTAAGGTCTTCAACGAGGAGGCTCTTCAACAGGTCCAAAGGAACAGGGGATTGGGGGGCCTACCAACAATCCCTTACAAGTTATAGCAAGGCCATCAGAAGAGCAAAGAGGAAGTCCTGGAGGGACTTCTGCAGCGGTGTAGCAAGTGTCTCTAAAGCCTACAGGCTGCAGAGAGCTCTCTCCATGAACAAACCTCAGGAACTAGGCCTCATAAGAAGGACGGACGGAACTTTCACGGAAGATGCCAGGGGGACCCTGGAGGTGTTGGTGCACCCACTTTCCAGGGTGTACCCTTGTCGAGGAAGGGGCTTTTGCCCCACCCCGGGAGCCAGGCAGGGAACGTCCGCACCCGCGTAGGTTCCTAGGGTTTGCGAACCGCATCTTCTCCTCTGAAAGGGTTAAATGGGCAATAAATACCTTCAAACCCTACAAGTCCCCCGGGGGAGACGGGGTCTTCCCGGCCTTGCTTCAGCAGGGCCTGGGGACCCTTCTACCCCTCCTGGTGAGAACTTTCAGAGCCAGCTTTCTGCTGGCCCTTGTGCCCTACTCATGGAGAAGGACCAGGCTTGTGTTTCTGCCTAAGGCAGGCAGTGACTCCTCGACTGCGAAATCACAGAGACCCATAAGCCACTTCTCTTTTCTCCTGAAGGCAATGGAAAAGATCATAGATCTGGTCTTCAAGGACACGCTTGAGACCGTACCCCTCTCGAAGGCACAGCACGGCTACCTGAGGGGTAAGTCGGCTGAGACTGCGCTCATGGAGCTGGTCTCACTGATCGATGAGGCTCTTCAGACGAGAGAGGTGGCGTTGTGCTGCTTCATGGACGTGGGGAGTGCTTTCGATAACACCTCCTTCAGCTCCATAGAGGCAAGAGCAGCGTAAAGGGGTATAGAACCCCAGGTCGTGAAATGGACTATGTCCATGCTAAGGTGTAGGGAAATCACGGCCAGTTTAGGGGAAGACAGCGTCACAGTGGTTCCCACAAGAGGCTGCCCTCAAGGGGGGGTACTTTCTCCCCTCCTGTGGCTACTGGTGGCTGACGAGCTGCAGGAAACACTGCAGCTTGAAGGCTACGAAGTGGTCGCATACGCGGATGACCTTGCAGTTCTGGTAAGAGGCAAATTTGCCTCCACAGTGTCTGAAAGGATGCAAGGAGCTATAGATATCATCCAAGGATGGTGTGATAAGGAGGGTTTGCATATAAACCCAACCAAGACCACCATGGTTTCATTCACCAAGCGAAGAAACCTAAATATAGTGTCACCCACCATGCAAGGAGCAAGGCTCCATATAAGTACAGAGGTGAAATACCTCGGTGTGATACTGGATAAGCAGCTCACTTGGAATTCACATGTGAGATATGCGCTGCACAAGGCAACTGCAGCCCTGTGGGCATGCAGGAGGCTGTGCAGCAAATCATGGGGCATTACTCCAAAAATGATGGAGTGGCTCTATAAGGGGATAATAAGACCCCGTGTCACCTACGCCTCCACAGTGTGGTGGAAGGTAACATGCCGGCTAGCAGCTCAAGGGAAACTCCAAAAACTGCAGCGACAGGCATGTCTAGCTATTGCAGGGGCAATGAATACGTGCCCTACTGCTGCAATGGAAGTCCTTTTAGACATCTCACCTCTCCATATACATGTTCAGAGGACTGCTTACCTGGGAGCAGTAAGGCTTTTGCAGACAGGGAACATCTCCACCAGGGTTAAGGCAAGCCTCCAAAGAACAACTAGACAGTTCAAACTGGAAGAGGCTGTGGTCCTTGCTACCGACATTATGTCAGAGCGAAAGAACTTTCGGCTGCCATTCAGGGTAAGTATCCACTCGCGGGAACGATGGGAGCAGGAGACGTTCCGGACCGAGGTGGGTGCCCTGCGGTGGTATACCGATGGTTCAGTCATGGGAGGCAGAGCTGGACTGGGCATTGTAGGGCCCAACTACAGTCTGGCTAAGCCGCTGGGAGAGTACGCCACGATATTCCAAGCTGAAATCCTAGCTATAAAGATCTGCGCGGAGGAGATCCTGTCAAAGGGACTCAAAGGCAAGCGGATCTACATATTCTCGGACAGCCAGGCCGCATTAAAGGCCATCGTGGCCTATCGTTTTAGGTCCAGGCTGGCATGGGAATGCCTTCATGCTCTCAAGCAGCTCGGCGCCCATAATAGGCTTTCCCTCATCTGGGTGCCGGCTCACAAGGGGCATGAGGGCAATGAAAAGGCTGACCACCTTGCGAAGAAGGGCACAGAAGCCCTACCCATTGGGCCTGAACCTCACGTAGGTATGACCAAAAGTCACCTGAACCGTTTGGTGGCTCAATGGGAGACACAGGAAAATAGCGCCCATTGGCATCGCCAGCCACGACTTGGACAATCAAAAAGGCTTGTTACGCCTTCTGGTCAAAGGGCAAAGGCGATGCTGACACTCTCTAGGAGGGACTTGAGGGTCTTGATTAGCTTCCTCACTGGACACTGCCCACTCAGGTATCACCTCATCAAGATGGGCATCTCAAAGGCGGTGGAATGCAGACTCTGTGGTGAGGAGGACGAGACGGCGGAGCACATCCTATGTGAGTGCCTTGCCTTAGCAGCGAAACGCTTTGGATGCTTTGCCCAGGGGATTATTGAGCCCCACATCATAGCAGAAGCTGCGGTGAAGGACATACTCGGCTTCATAAAGGGGGCGGGTATGTACGACGCCTTTTACTAAGGAAGGGCTAGAGTCACAATAGGCCCACACGTGGCCGCAGTGACAAAGGGACTTGTCCCGATGCCCTCGGGAGAGGAAAAAAAAAAAAAAAAAAAAAACCCCTATCGCCTTTTAAAACATCAAGATCGTTACCAGATCGTACTAGAATTAATTCTTGACTAGCGCTAGCGATAATACGATGGCAGTCCTCGAAGAAACCCATTATGTATCGGAGAGGTATGCAGACACTAAATGTTTCCTTGTTCAATAATTCCCGTCCTCGAGTAGTATCTGAATTTGGATCGATAAAGCTAGCGTTGCCGGCAGCGTTTAAATCCTCTTCAGTAAATGATAGATAACCTTTTAGCGTCGATGTAACCCCGGGGTTCCGAACTTGATCTATTACACTTCCATTGACTCTATAGGTTATGCTATCGAATAGATGTGCAAACGAGTTGTTAATAAAGTGAACAGCTTTTGTTTCCCCACCTTTCCTCAATTTACCCTGTAGCATGAAATAGCTATCAAATGGTGCGAAAAAATCGTTTTGATTTTGATATATATACGTATTTCTGCGTTTAGACCAATGTCCGACATATTATAAGGCGTGAATCGTTGAAAATCATAGCCTGTGATTTTATCCAAGAAATGAGGAGGCGATAGGACGTTTAGTATTGCATCCATGACGACGTACGCTGTATCCCAAGTTTCGAAGAAATTCAACGTTACGTACACTCAGCGGTTTACTGGTAGCGGTAGCAATAGTTGTAGCGAATAACGATGTTGATTGTGGTTTCTTTATTGGCGTTGATGGTGGAAAATATGAATCGACAGAGTTTGGGGCATTCGAAAACGAAAAGCCCATGCTTTAAATCGGTGATCGGTGATAGATGGGTGTATGTAACACCACAGTTATTTGTTCACCGCGAAAGTTGAGTAAAGCTCCTTTCTCGTCAAGAACTCACACTTGAATGTTATCTATAACATCTTTAGACACCTTTAAATAGACTATTGGAGAGGGAGAATGAATAATTCGGTATTGAAGTTCAACGTCGGGACAGAAACTATGCAAAATTGTCGATGGATTTGAATTAACGTATGATCCGGTAACTAAATTACAATCAATTTGAATACTATGATAGGCAAATATGTTTCCAGGTTCGGGAGCCTCTTCAACACCACCTTATTTCGTATCATCTTGCGTAAAATCTACATCGAATTGCGCTGATAACAAAACCACTGTTTGTTATAGGGTTTATCCTCAACTCAAGGTCCCACTTGGTTTTATCGGCAGTCGATCGTTTCATCCTTTTGATAAGATCTCGAAATCTCGAATATATTTAATTATATCTTCGAACGTGTACGTTGCAGTGGGAAAACGGATTGTGTAATTATTATTTCCGTGGACTAAATATAAGGAGTCATTTACTTTTCTTTGGATATTTGCGATGTTATTGTACGTAAAGAAATTTAATAATCCAACGGCGTAATTACTATCTTGCTCTAGTTGTATCGGTGGGTAAATGTCTGCAGTTAGAAGGCTTGTATTTCCCGTAAGGGTAAAAATCCTCGACATTGCGTAACGCTAAGAAAGACAAAACACAAATGACCACAATGGAAACACCCGATGTCCTGATATGAACTAATGTTGTAATATGTCCTGCATTTCTTTAAATACGTAAGCACTTTGGTAGACCGAAACTATCGAAATAAAGAGCGATATTCGCGTCTTTAATTATGGCCACCCCTTTTTTTAACATGGGTTTGACGACGTCGACGACGTTGATGACGAACGGTGTGTAGCCCCTGTCCCTGTTGTTTCTTATGCTCCATCACTAAGTTGTGAGGTCTCTGCTCCGCAATTTCCTCCCGTCCCTTTCGTACAATTTGTAAATCTGAGCTAGAGAAGCGCCTCCGGCTATTGCTGCTGCGATAAGTGCAGGGAGGAACCCTCCTTTCATACGATGACGGCGACGACCGTGTCTTTCGTTTCCCGCTACCGGTCCGACAGGAATCATTTTTACAGATGCTCCCTTCCTCGCCGTCCTTATACCCTTTCTGAATCGACCATGACGACGGTGATGAGGGACAGAGATTCCTGCGCCGATACTCGTTTTTGCTTTCATTGCCCCTAGTACTAGTAATGCGGCGAGCCGTTCTTTTAATGATGCGTCCGACGCTTTGACTCGTTGCTTTGCCGCTGATTCTGAAGCTTGATCGGCTAGGTGTCGCTTCGCTAAATTTTGGTTATCGCGGTAAAAAATATCGTGTTTGTGACAGTGAGAATGCAATGATGGTTGGAATAGTTGTAGCACCCATATAAATGTTGAATATAAGGGTGGCAGTTGTACGTTATCCTCCTCCTCCGATGTTTCTCGTCCTAATGTCTGACTTGAAAGAAGTAACTTATCACATACTTCGCTTATCTGGATATCACCGAGAGGACATTGTTCATCCCCGATAGAAGATAAATTGAAAAGATGAGCCAATAACACTACGCATAAAAGATGCATCGATTGGATACCCGTCGATAAATGAGTAAATCCCTGTATTAAGCAAGGAAGTGGATGTTGTCCATCCATGATTATGTATTAAAATGGTTGCTTAACTGTCGATACCGCTAGTTTTAATGATGAAGTTGAGGAAAATGGATGAGCAGTTTTCAGTTTTAAACTATGATATTGTTACTACTGATGGGAATAAAGCGAATATCCCTGATAAAAATGGTCCTTTACTTCCGAATCAAAAACGGCGAATTATTTGCGGTTCGTCAAATTTCGGGAAAAGTAATATACTATTGAATTTAATTATTCACGCTAAATACTAATATCAAAATTTAACCAAAAATCTATGAAAAAAACCAAAATGAGAATGAAACGAAAGAATCTAAAAAAATTGAATCGTATTAAAACCAAAACGTCGGGGAAATTGGAACGGGGCGCTCGAAGCGAACCCGGGGGGAGTCGAGTGTTGGGAGGGAAGCGAGCGGGAGGCGCGCTGCTCGCTCGCCTCGAGAGCGGTTGGTTTTTTAAAGAGACGGAGGGAATTCAAACGACGAAACGCTTGTAGCTCTCGCGTTGTACTGCGTTTCGTTAAATTTTTTAACCGTTTTTTGTCCATTACAACCACGGGCTTCGTCCGATCGGATTGCCGAGATGGCAGGCACAACTAGATACCAAATCGGATTTTTGGGCGAAAGAACGAATTTTTTAGACCACGTTAAAGGCAAAAAACGGCCCGAACGGCGGACGGGGGGCGGGGGACGGCGGACGGCGGACGGACATTGCAAATTTGGAATCTCCATGTCTTGAAACGTAAAGTATCAAATTTTGAGGGGGGTTGTAAAAAATTTTTCGTGACCGAAAACATAGGGTTATCATTCAGAATGAATAATAAACCAAAACAGGAAAAAGAAAACATCTTGAGGAGCATAGTGGTGCTTATGGTAAAACGCAGCGCCTACCGTCAAAATATAGCGCTAATCTTCGAACAAACATTTACGAACAACATTACCTCCAGCAGAAACGTTTGATGAGTACACGTACAATACTAACGAATACGATAACGATAACGTTTTCGATCGTTATCCAGCAACAACGAAGGAGGGAATGTATCCTAATTATGATAATGTTGATGATGATAAAGATGAGTTTGAAAACACTTCCGTCACCCTTGCTACTACTTCTAATACTACTACCACCAATGCTATTCCCTCATCTAAGGAAGTCTTGTTGAAACGTGTCAAACAATCGCTCGGACAGTCAGCTTCTAGCAAACATGTAAACGAAGAGGCTGAGAGTATACGGGAATTACGTGAGCAAGTTGCAAGTCCCGAAGGACGGTCGCATTTGAACAAAATCTACGATCAACTTCCATCATATGTGTTGCATATTGATTACCTGATTCAATTTAATCGATATACATGTCACCTACCTACTATCGATCCTTTTCTTCAAGTTGTCGCCATTTTTCCTCATATGTGATTCGTCTTCCCTCATATTGCCTCCTGCCGTTTTTTGTTTAGCGTTCTCTAATATATTTCATTCGTTTTCTGTCATTAGATTTCTTCCAGACCTCATTGTGAATATCAGGTTATGGGCCCAGGTGCGAATTTCTGCAAATGTGATAGCAACATCGTGATTTTGTTGGGTTGGCTACCTACCTACCGGCAACGTGTCTACTTGTTGCGTGATCGGCGTGCTGTTTCTCATCTGTCTATCTTCGAAATCAAATGTCCACTCGCGACGAAAGATATCGTGTTCCTCTACTCGAAGGTAAAAACTACGACGATTGGAAATTCCGAATGGAAATCTATCTAGAGGATCTGGAACTTTTGAAGTACGCGACTAACGATTATTCGTGTTCGTCGACTATTATGATCGTAACAACTGACGATGAAGCTAAACAGAAGGAAAAGAATAGACTCCGAGAGTCATGGACTAAATTGGATCGAAGGTGTAAATCCGAGATTGTTCAGAAAATGACGGATGAATATCTCGAACATGTCAAGGGTAAAAGCACGGCTTATCAAATGTGGACCGCTCCGCTCCTAAAGGCGTGTGTACTCAACTTTATCTGCGTAAGTCACTGTTGTCTTTAAAATTCGATCCTACTAGTGATTCGCTTGAAAAGTTTTATTTAAATTTTGATAAACTTGTTCGCGATTTGCGAACTGCCGGTGCTACGATGTCTGATATGGACGTAGTCTGCCATCTTCTACTCACGATGCCTTCCGAGTTCGACCAAGTTCTGACGGCAATCGAAACGCTTACTAATGATAGTATTACGATCGATTTTGTCAAGGGTCGATTACTTGAGGAAGAAAGAAAACGATTCCGAACAGTAAAGGATCGATTACCTGTTGGAACGCATTCACTTGGAGCAGGAACGAGTGGACATGGAGGAACTAGGTTCCATACAAATGATCGCCCAGGTTATATGTCTGCAACCTTCCGTCAAAACAAAAACAATTCAACAGATTCTCGTCGCAAATCGGAGCTAATTTGTGGTTTTTGTAGTAAACCCGGACACAAAAGTCCTCAGTGTTTCTAAATATAAAAAGAAGGTTAAGCAAAACGGAAATAAAAATAATGGCAGTTTTCAAGTTGCAGGTTCTACTGAAGCAACATCTGATTGCAGTTTGCTGGCGCTTGGCAAATTGCCTAATGCACACTGTGATTTCAGTTTGTTTGCGTTCGAAGATCTTTGTCTTTCATCTGATGCTACTGTGACTCTATAATTTTTTATTTAGATTCAGGTGCTAGTGAGTCTATGGTAAGCACTTCGTTTCGTATTGTAATGCGCAATATTAGAACGCTCAAAACACCAGTTGTTATCAAGATAGCGAAGAACAATGTTGTTCTTTCAGCCTTTGAAATTGGTGACATACATCTCATTTATGATGATGGCTTGCACAAGGTTACTATTAGCCTATCTGATGTTTTACTTGTCACTGACCTGCAATTCAATCTTCTGTCAGTGGGCAAGCTTGATTCAAAGGGGCTTGCTACAGTTTTTAAAGACGGAAAAGCATCTACTTTCAGAGGTCAGAGGTGAAAATGTGAGATGATCTTGTTTTTGTTGCGAGTAAGATTGGGAATAAAATGTATCAAACTGTGTTCAAGTTGATGAATACACATTGCGCTAACTTGGCTAGTGATGTGAGTGTTGATATCCTACACAGAAGATTAGGTCATATCGGTCAACACAGTTTAAAAATATTGCCACACATTACTGATGGGATTAAATTGCCACAAGGTTCAATAAATTTAACAAATTGTCAGTATTGTATTGAGGGTAAGATGACTCGTTTGCCCCATGTGCAAATCAGAAAGCGTGCACGTAGACCACTTGAATTGATTCACACTGATTTGATGGGCCCTGTTACGCCTACGTCGTATGATTCAGGTCGATATGGAATGACTTTGATCGACGACTGGAGCCACTTTACTTATGTCTACATACTTAAAGAGAAATCAGAAGCCTTCATGTACTTCAAAAGCTATGTTGCTATGGCTACTTCTCGCTTTGGAACAAAAGTTAGCAGATTGCGTTGTGATCGTGGTGGTGAGTTTACTTCTCGCCAATTTCGGTCTTTTTGTTCAGAGATTGGATGTGACCTTGAATACACCATTGAATACACTCCTTGCCAGAATGGCGTGGCAGAGCGTATGAACATAACTCTTTTTGAAAAAGTGCGCTGTATGGTTATAGATAGTGGCTTCTCTAAAACCCTTTGGTCTGAAGCTGTTATGCGCGCTGCGTATATAGTGAACCGCTGTCCTACAGTTACATTGGTCAGGAAGACCCCTGCTGAGTTGTGGTACAGTTCTCGTCCGGTTCTCAAGGAATTAAGAGTTATTGGCTGCATTGCTTATGCTTGACTCCCCTCAGAAGGGGAGAAATGGGGGAGCGAAACCGGAAATGGGGCTTCTGGCGCAATTGGAGTGGGGGAAGAAAACCCCGCCCCGTACTATAGTACGAGGTATTTGGCCACGCCCCCTGACCAATCACGTTGTAGTACGTCCTTTTTTATCCCCTCCACCCCGCCCCATTACCCCCTCCACCATAATTATTAACAAATCGTACTGTAGTACGACCCTTTTTACCCCCCACCTCCTTCCCGAATTTCCGGAAGTTAACCACCTTTCCTTCAGTTTGCCCCTCCCACTGACCAGTCACGTTATAGTACGACCTTCCCTCCCTCCTTACAGTCTCGTCCCACTAACGAATTTACTATAGTTGGGGTACTCCCCCTTCCCTCCCAACAGAAAAATCCTATTGTTCGAATGACATCACTTTTGTACCAATTATCTTATAACACGTCATTTTTACACACCCCCCCCCCAACCAAACCATCTCCCATGAGCCTTCTGGTGAGTGTACTGTGGTAGGAGTACCCCCACCCCCCTCCTATTAAATTTCTAGAGTGTTTGGATAACGTCACTTTTTTTTAAAAATGTTCCTTCCCTGGGATCGAATGCAGCACCTCACGTTCTATAGTTGAGCTCTCTGCCAACTGAGCCATGAAGGAAACGCGGTAGGATAACTTAAACTTGTGGTATAAAAGGGACAGACGTGACATCCACCTTGTGGGAGGCTAGAGTGGTCACACGATCGTTCAAGGGCATGACTCATCAGCGTAATAGCAGCTGCCTCAGGCTACTGCGTAGTATTCTCGGAAATGTTTATTAGGTTTCAAAATATGATGCAATAGCATGACGTGTGCACGTGATTGTATGGCCCCAGGCGTTCTATTCTCGGAATTTAATGTTGACGCACAAATTATCTCTAAACGTGTTTCGACTCATCTATTGCGCAGTAAATTGGAATTTATCTCCTCCGTGCTCGTTCAAGGTTGCTGTCGCTCCACAGTCTATATAAGCTGAGCGGATTCATTCTCGGTCTTAGTTTTCGTTTGAATATTACACGAAATTAACATGAGTGAGTTTAGCGCTATCAACGGAAACTTGGTGACCGTGTCGCCGATAAGATTGTAGAAACGTTCGCGGTCGGCGAAACTTGCGATGTAATATCGGCGTTGTCTAAATATAAAGACGAGATATGTGCTAGATTGAATCATCATCTCGGCCGACTCGGGGGCCTAATGTGGTACATTGCGGTATTGGTGAAATTTAGTAAGACTGTAAACAATGAAGAAATATTCTCTACTCCCACATTTCACGGCAAAATAAGACCGCTACTACAAAGTGATAATATAGAGGAGCAGTATAATGAAGCCACCAATAAAATATTGGAGAGTATGGCTAAATTTGTTCAAGATGGAAGCGGTTGGAAATTGGAATGTATCGAACGTATAAATTTGTATATGGCAAAGTATCAACCATTATACGCTTCTTCGTTCATCCCCACTCCGAAAGAAATATGTAACCCCAAATTAGGTATAATCAATATAAAGAATGACGACGAAAAGTGCTTTCTGTGGTCGGTGCTGTTGGCTTTGAACCCTGGTAAACATCACGAACGCCTAACATTTCTCAAACGGCACGAATTATCCGTAAATATGACTGGAATCGAGTACCCAGTAAAAATTTCAGATGTGGATAAATTTGAGGAGAACAATACGAATCTATCGGTGAATATTTTTGGTTATGAGAATGAAGTGATTCCCATTAGAATAACTAAATTTAAAAACCGTCGACACATTAACCTCTTACTTTTAACGAGTCTGGAGGGTAACAGTCACTACTGCCTCATTAACAATTTATCGAGATTGCTATTCAATCTAACGAAACATAAATGTCAACAATTTTACTGCAACTATTGTCTCCATCGATTTACTCGTCAAGATTTACTGGAAAGTCACGATTGCAATCCACCCCAAGACATCTCCCTTCCTATCAATACATCGAGCAAAAAATCTTGCTGTATACCTACTCCCAAGAAATTAGCCAATAGCTTGAAAGGGTTAATAAATATTTAAAATCCCAACGATGTAAAGAGCTTCTTGTGGTCCATACTGTGCGCATATCACGCAGGTACCAATGTGGAGATCCTCAAACAACACGAGCATCAATATGGAGGGGATCAAATACCCGGTAGAAGTCGATGATGTGGACAAAGTTGAAAAGAAGAATATTGGGTTATCAGTCAACATTTTCGGATATGGGAATGAAGAGGTGTACCCAATCAGGATAACGAAGGAGAAGGGGAGAGAAACTCACGTTAACCTTCTTCTATTGACTGACGCACAAGAGAAAAACCATTATTGTTTAATCTCTAACCTCTCTCGATTCCTTGCACATCTCACCAAACATCGTGAAGCAGCGCACTACTGCAATTACTGTCTCCATTGCTTCTCTCGTCATGACTTACTGGTGGAACATGAACCATGACACACAAGATTACCGACTGAGGAAGAAAAGTGGCTCTATTTTAAAAATTACACCTACTGCCACAAAGTGCCATTTACCATATACTGTGATTTCGAATCGTTCACCGTTCCTATACTTACCAGCACCAACAACCCACAATGCTCTTACACCAACAATACTGCAAAGCACATTCCTTGCAGATTCTGTTACGTAATCATCGACAGTGAGGGCAAGGCGCTTAAACCACCAGTGGTGTATAGTGGACCCAACGTGGTGGATGAATTTTTGAATAGCCTCATGAATGAGGCGAAGGATCTACTACCTGTAATAGAAACAAATATTCCAATCAACATGACGGAGCAAGATAAACAGGATTCTGAAGAAGCGGTTGTATGTCATCTTTGTAAAAAAACTCTTGGTGAAGATAAAGTTGCAAACCACAACCATTTAAACGGTAAATTCTTGGGAGCAGCACACTACGCGTGCAATCTAAATTACCAAGCCCCTTCGCATATTCCGGTATTTTCCCACAATCTACGAGGATACAACTGCCACCATTGGATGCAAGGATTCGGTAAGTTTAAAAAGGAAAAATTATCCTGCATCGCAACCACTAGTGAGCGCTACATCTCCGTGACACTAGAATCGTTACGTTTTTTGGACTCGCTACAGTTTCTCAACGCATCGTTGGACTCGTTGGTGAAGAATTTGGCGCAAGAAGGTCCCGATAACTTTAGAATTTTGCGTCAGTGTATGGGCGATGAACACATTGATCAGTGTTCATTTTTCAACACGCGAACACTTTTTCAACGATTTGACGCAGACACACATTAGTGAAGAAGACTACAGCCACGCTCAACGGGTATGGAACACTTTCAACGTGACTACCATGAGAGATTACCACGACCTGTATTTAAAAATGGACGTCATTCTCTTAGCTGACGTGTTTGAGAATTTCCGAACGACTAGTCTTACGTATTACGAAATTGATCCGTGCAACGTGTACTCTGCACCGGGATTGGCGTGGAATTCTATGATGAAAATGACCGATGTCCGAATACTGCTCACAGACATTGATCAACATCTTTTCATCGAGTCTGGGATTCGTGGCGGTGTTCCAATGATTCCTCACCGCTACTCCAAAGCCAACAATCCCCTCCTACCAGATTTTAACGAGGTTAATCTTACCAATTTCTTAATGTACTTGGACTGTACCAACCTCTACGGTACCGCTATGACGTCTTCACTCCCCCACTCCGAGTTCAAGTGGATGGAGAGAAGTGAAATTGAAGAGACTGACTTTTTACAAGTAGCAGACGATGATGAGACTGGGTACATTCTCGAGGTAGATTTGGAGTATCCGACCGAACTTCACGATCTCCACTCGGATTACCCACTGGCTCCGGTGAGACAAGTAGTCACAAAGGAAATGCTATCACCATACTGCTGGGATCTGATGGAGGAATTAAATTACACCCCAGCTAAAGTAGTGAAGTTACTCACCACTCTCTACAGCGAGGAGAAATACGTGCTCCACTACAGAAACCTAAGATTGTACGTGGAATTGGGGCTAGTGCTGAAAAAGATTCATCGCGTGCTATCATTTAAACAAAGTCCGTGGCTCGCTCCGTTCATCAACTTCAATACTGAAAAAAGAAAAGTATCGAAGAATGCGTTTGAAAAGGACTTCTTCAAATTGATGGATAACGCCACGTACGGAAAGAGTTTGGAAAATGTTCGTTCTCGAATAGATTTTCATTTGGCGGCAGACGAGAAGAAACTCGTCAAATTAACTGCGAGCCCCCGACTCAAGACCTTCTTTCCATACAATGAAGATTTAGTCGGATTAGCGATGAAAAAAGCAGAGCATATTTCTCAATCGCCCAGTATACGTGGGTTTTACTGTGTTCGATGTGAGCAAGTACATAATGTACTCGTTTCACTACAAGTGGAGAGTAAACAAGTATGGTAGAGACGTGAAGCTGTGCATGACTGACACAGACAGTCTGCTCTATAATATCAGGACAGCTGACGCGTACAAAGACATCAAGGAGAATCTTCACCTTTTTGACACATCAGACTATCCTTCATACCATGACTGCTACCATACAGCCAACAAGAAAAAGCTGGGAACGTTCAAAGATGAAATGAACTCTAATCCGATCTGGGAGTTTGTGGGGCTACGAGCGAAATGGTATTCGGTTATAGACTACAATTCGTCGGAAAAGAAGGTGGCCAAGGGCGTTCCTTGAGCAGCAATACCAAAGCCGATAAGGTAGCCAACTTTCGAGTTGGGGATAAGGTTAGAATAAGCAAGTATAAACAAGTATTTGACAAAGGTTATCTAGCAAATTGGACGACTGAAATTTTCACGATTCATTCTGTGGAGGCTACTATACCTGTGACTTACACACTTACCGACTATCGCAACAACGTGTTGGTAGGTAAATTCTACGGGAAAGAATTGAAGAGCGCGAAATACGGTGACATGTACCTCGTAGAAAAGGTAGTGAAAAAGAGCGGGGATAGAGTATTAGTCAAGTGGTTGGGTTTTGATGGTACGCACAACTCTTGGATAAATAAGAACGAACTCGTTTAATCGAGTTAATACACGATGAGTCATCACGAGAAACGGTGCCGACCCAAGCTCCCAATCGTCAATTTTGACGAATACTGCGAGAATAATACTATAAAGGAGAGAAAGCACACTCCTCTACTACCAAATCATGTACGTTGTCTTATGTGTGGTCCTTCCAAGTCGGGGAAAACGAACGTAATGCTAAATCTTTTGTTCAACGCCAACGGATTGAAATTTGAAAACGTTCACGTGTTCTCCAAATCTCTACATCAACCCAAGTACAAGTTGTTGGAAAAAGTGTTGACCAGTATACCTAATATCGGTTATTTCCCATTTACCGACAACGATCAGGTGGCTCAACCCCAAGATGTCGAACCAAATTCCATTATGATATTCGACGATGTGGCGTGTGAAAAGAAGACAATATAAGAAACTATTTTACCGTGGGAAGGCATAATGGTGCCGATACATTCTACCTCTGTCAAACATACAGCAGAGTACCGAAGCAGCTAGTGCGCGACAACGCCAATCTTCTGATCGTATTTAAACAAGATGAAATGAACTTGAGACACATTTAGAACGATCACATCAACACTGACATGTCATTTGACCAATTTAAAAATCTGTGTGTTCGCGTTTGGAAGAATAACAAGAGTTTCGTCGTTATAGACAAGGAGAGAGAGCTCCATGATGGAAGATATCGAGAAAATTTCGACTCATTTATTAAAGCGTAGAACAGTAACGTTTTCGGACCCGATGGTTACATGTACATATACCATTCCCCAAGAAGACCGAACTTCATGCTGGGAAGAAATGGGTAGAGACCGAGAAAGGTTCAAACGACGTATTACGCAATTGGAAGCGATATAAACATCAGTTTTGAACGTAAACGCAAACGTGAGCGCGAATCCAAACGCAAACCCGAACCCGAACGCAAACGTGAACACGAACGCGAACCCGAACGTGAACGCGAACGCGAACGCAAACACGAACGCGAACCCAAATGCGAACGCGAACCTGAACATGAACGCGAACGCGAACCCGAACGCGAACGCAAACGTGAATGTAGTAGTAGAGGGCTAGATATTGTTACGGGCACGATCGGAATGAGCTGTGACTCGGAACTCCGGAGCTTCTTTTTATCGGGCAGAGCCACTTGAAGCAGCTCCGATTAAATCTGAAGAGGAAGATAGCTGCTGATGAACATGGAGAGGGGAGGGACCGCGTTGCCGCGATCGGGAGGTTAAGAAAATCGGGACCGCAGCGCGCAACGAGGCACTCAGTCTATTCCTCTTCCGGGCTCCGGCGGCACCACTTCGGTCCTCTTTACTATCTGTGCCTGTGGGCTATTAACTGGAACGGAACTGAATATACGATTCTTGGAGGTTTTGGAAGGAAGGCCTTATTATTGAGAGACAACCCGAATCCATCCTATAACATTGGCGCCCAACACCGGAATCTGCAAGTAAGTACGAATTCCTTTTTATTCACATTTCGTGTCTTAAATTCGTACCTCTACCGGCAGATTTAACCTGCAACCTGACACGAGTCCTTGTTCGTGGCTGTAAGAAATTGTTTAGGAGTTCGGGTCGTTTGTTAAACTGGGGAAGGACTAGTGAATACCGTATTTGCACCGCTTAAAAAGAAAAATTTTTTTTGGTAATCGAGTTCACTACCTGTTGATTCTACGTGCGCCGGCAAGCTCTCAAGTCGCAATTTCGAAACCATTGCTCGGCTGAATTGATTAGTTCTCCGTAACTTCGGAATCATTTCGGCCCCTTTTAAAAATATTTGGATTCGAAGCGTCTTCCTTCCGAGAACCGCCGTGTGTCCACGTGCCCCCCCCCCCCTTCGCCTTTCCTTCCAACCACATCCGTTTCCGACCGTAGCCCACCCGCCGTTCCTCTAAATTTCCTGATCTTTCCATATTTCGTTCTGTGGAAGAAAGTGCCGACTCTTCCTTTACTTTCCGAACGAGATCGCCTCCCGTCGTCGCCACGACTAACGTGTCACGAGCTCGTTCACTTGAGGAGCGACAAATTCTGTCTTGCTACGTCGATCCTCAATTTTGGTGTCACCCGTTTATCGTAATGTCCCGCAACGGCGCTTTCAGGTCGAGGATGAGCGCCAACCACCTCCGTAAGGATGAGTTGGCGTTCGAGCTCCGTGTTAGGGGAATAGCACACACGGGAACAGTTGCGGATGTGAGAGCCAGTTTGAGAAAAGCTCTCAACTCCCAGGTTCACCTGCCGGCAGAAGAGGTCGCGCAACTGATCCCGCAAACCGAACTGTGAGCGTTCAGCGCAGATCTGGCAGGTCTGTTAGACTCGTGTTCGGACTTTCGCTCCAGCTCTTCCGGCAACAGTGCCCCGAAGCAGCGAGAGCATAGACGTGCTAGGGCCTATTTGGTAACCAGCACTCACTTGGCAATCCCACCTAATTCTATGGTCCGGATGCCAGCTCGCCGAAAAGGGCCCCCAGCTGATGAGAACCACACCTAATTTTTCCTGGCTATGGCCTCACCACCACAGTGCTGGCTTTCAATGCGGGTGCGACAACGATACACTTGCACCACCACGCTAACTTGGGAGATCTACAATTGTCTGACGTAGAGCTCCCAACCCTCTGTGCTGTGGTGGTACCCACTGCTCACTCTCACGACTGTGAGGTCCTCCAGCTCTTCGGCCCCTACTGCTACAGCAAGTACTTCCTCCAGCTCTTCAGCCCCTTCTGCTACAGCAAGTACTTCCCCCAAAGGACCGAATGATGATTACCCACCTTCCATGGGGAATCAGAGCGTCACTCCACCCCACTCAATCTGCCCTCAGTGACTACCCCAATCGTACCTGTTGCCCTCTGATAGGAACAGAGTACGAATTGCGTGCCCCTACCCTGCCACCTCTGTGGATGCCAGGGAACGAGGGTAATGTCTTGCTGCACTGGGACAGCATTTTCATTAACTACTTCTTAACTGACGTGCCCCCAGCTTGGCTGGGGTGGGACCCTGAAAGCTGGGTAGCACGACGCACTGGCGAAGATCCCGCCCACTCATCTCTACTGGTAGTCACTGATGGCCAAACTCGCGTATCTGACGGTCACTCCATCCCTCTATCAAAACATAAAACAAGAGGGAACAAGCGCAAAGGGGTTACACGCGCAAGCCACCAGACCAGGTCGAACCCTGGCATCGGCATCATCGAACGGGAGCATGTACATGAGCTTACCCTGTTTTTGCTTTTTATTACCTGTCTATTGTTCTTGGTCACTAATACTGACTATGTTACAGGCTGCGCAAAAATTATTATTAAAATATTATACTTGCTGCACCAGGACAGGTAACGGTGTGATGGTTCTATGAAACACATATAACTCGCCACCGCCCAACAGGTAAGCCAAGCTAAAATGTACACCTTCTTTCATTCCTGTGTTTCCTACGGCAGCGATACTACAGGAATGACGCTTCTCCCGTGATGCTCCACCCGTCACTAAACCCCACCAAACAAGGGACGGGTACCTGCTTATTTTTCTTATTTTTTTAAACCCCAACTATCTATTCCGCTATTGTCTCGTTGTACGGCCATACGCCCGTCATTTTTTTTTTGGATGTGTACATGTTCTGTTTCAGAAAGCGACACATCCAGCAGTACAACGACCGCCTCTTCTTCCTTCTCCTGTTGGGCAAATTAACTTTCGAGGGCGAAGGTTTTATTGGGGGGAGGGAAGGCAGTAGTTATGTGTCTTTTGTGACTGCATGCTGCATGTTAGTCATAAGGGGTTGTATTCTATATGTATCTAATTTGTCAATTTTTGTATAACAAATGCTTTGTGCAGTTTTGGGTTGATGTCTAATGCTAAGTGCGTTTACAGGGAGATAACTGTGGACAATTGGCTCCAGGAAAGCCATTCAGCTTGGGTTTGGAGCTAAGAGGTAGTACCATAAGGAAATTAGAGTATGAAGGCAACAGGAGTACTTGTGGAACAGGCCAGGTAACGAATTTGTTGTTTGCATGCCTTCAAGACCAGTTTCGGGTCGACGTCTTTGGTAGGCCTTCGTCTATCTGCACTTTCCACTTTACTCTTGTTCTTAGACTTACGTTTAGTCTTCGCTGTACTCTACTTGTCCCCGCGATATCTTGTCGGTACTACTCTTCTGTCACTTTCTCTCTGTATCTACTCTAGTCATCAACCACTCAATACTGTAAACATCACAATTTGTACAAATTAGTAGGGGGGTACCTTGGGGCGCGTCCGTTTTGAACCGTCTGTTACCGCCCGTCCGCTTCCGTTTGTCTGCTACCGCTCGTCAGTGCCCGCCGCCGCGCCTTCAACCGTAACGATTACGACCTCCTTCGCACCTTCTCCCACTCCTCTCCAGCACAAAGCGCCGTGGCCTACGCTTCCCATGGTCGCCAGTCTCCTGCCAACTGGCCCACAACCCAGGCTCGGTGCTCCATGGCCTACATTTTTCCACGGGCGCCCATCTTCGCTTCAGCTGCATAGGCCCATCACTCCGGGGCGTCCTCAACAGATGTCGGATTGCTTCCGCCTAACCAGGCCCTCCGCCGAACGCCTAACCAGGCCCTCCGCCGAACGCCTAACCAGGCCCTCCGCCGAACGCCTAACCAGGCCCTGCGCCGCTCACGCCCAGTGCTTCATGCTCCAGCACACTCCAGTCACCAAGTACCCATCGCTCCGTGCCCAGCAATCACAAGTGTACCTTCCCACCTGCTTGCGCCACCGCACGTCGCGCCTCCTCACTATCCGCTTAAGAGAAGAAGAGGACCTATCTTGGGAAAACGCCTAACCGCCCCCACTGCCACCTGATCATGAGGACATGATCTTCTCGCAAGGGGGAGTGATGTTACGGGCACGATCGGAATGAGCTGTGACTCGGAACTCCCGGAGCTTCTTTCATCGGGCAGAGCCACCTGAAGCAGCTCCGATTAAATCTGAAGAGGAAGATAGCTGCTGATGAACAGTGAGAGGGGAGGGACCGCGTTGCCGCGATCGGGAGGTTAAGAAAATCGGGACCGCAGCGCGCAACGAGGCACTCAGTCTATTCCTCTTCCGGGCTCCGGCGGCACCACTTCGGTCCTCTTTACTATCTGTGCCTGTGGGCTATTAACTGGAACGGAACTGAATAAACGATTCTTGGAGGTTTTGGAAGGAAGGCCTTATTATTGAGAGACAACCCGAATCCATCCTATAACAATATATTGGAGAAAGTAACTCATTTCACGCATTCCTCATCATGGCTTCTGTCGATCACCATCTCACTCTCAAAATTGACCAGGTACAAGACAGTATCAGGAAAAAGTACCGCAGTCTGACAAACCAAAAGCTGCAGTATGAACAATCATTGGTGGAACAGTATAAGCCATTAATGCAACTGCTTCAAGAACGTAAGGACAAGATGGAGACTGTATTGATCAAGAAAGAGCCGAAACAAGAAGTTGAAATTAAACCTGAAACCTTCTTCGATTCAACCATGATTTCCGAAGGGAATACATTATTGGACCAATTGGAGGAACTTGCGCAACAACAACAGGGTTACAATGGAAAGATTCAAACATTTTTCAACGATGAACCCGAAATAAAACCTCCGACGCCGGTTAAGATGATTGGTGACCAAATAGCTCCTTACTTGAACTACATTGTGGAACATGAAAAAACCAACGGCGATAGCACATGTGGGATACATTGTGATGGTTCCGACTGGAAGATGGGTTCTTACCCGGTTCACTTTGACAATAATAACCTCATAATTGATAATTTTGCGTACGCTGGAACTCTGGGTTTGTTTGAGTTGGTTTTCAAGAAACATACCGACGATATTTATTCTGCCGAAGATTTACAAACATATAGAACCATGTTGGAACAAACCAAAGTGCATCAGAGTGAAGACGGGCGTACTAAATCAAATAAAGGATACAAGTATACGAAAATCATATCGGGCCTGTTTCCACCAAACAATAAACGAAAGAAACAATTGGATGATGAATGTGTACCAATATTGAGGAAAAATGTGAAAATTGAAAAGAGTGAGTCAACTACTTCGAAAAAGTTTGACGAACCAGCATCAATGGATTCCACATTCGTACCTAAAGATTTACGAATGACGTTGAGCTCTGACGCCTTTCCAATTGTCAAGGGAATAAAAAGGAAACTTTCCAATCCTATTATTTCGGATGTTGAAGAGGATGACGACGACGATGAGCAATATAAATACGGAAAAAATACAAGTTCGGTAAAGGTATATCTATGAAAGTTGGAACGTCACAAATCGACTACCGACATTGGGACGATCCCAACGAACTCTGTGACCGTTTGAGACTTTTAGTAGCCTCCAAGCAAGCTGGTAATACCGGACACAACAACGAGATTCTATCCATATTTGAGGAGCTTTACGAAGCTGGGATTATAAAAGACTTTAGCCGCGTCGTATTTTAATTAGTGTAAAAATGTCTGTAGACAAGTTTGGTCGGTTCGGTGATGGAAGGGTGGCTAAAGCAGTTCGAGGTCCACCAGGAGAGGGGTTCAAATTAACCAACAATTGAGAACTACGATATTACAAATAAACGTCTGACTAATGTGGCTAATCCATCTGCTCATCAGGATGTAGTAAATCTACGATCACTATACGCTATAAATGACAAGTGTGTAAAATTGAACGAAAAAAGAGGAAATTTGACGTTGTTGAGAAGGGAATATGCAACTTGGGTGAGCCCACTGAAGATGGAGATGCTGTTCGATTAAAGTATTTAAAGGACAAATGTCTCGTGCTTGATCGTGACACCTTTGACGCCAAGAACAAACCTATTAAAAATGTAGGAGGACTGCCGAAAGAACCCAACGACGTCGTAAATAAAGACTATCTAGAACAAGTAGCCTTACAATTGGACGATGAGGATTGGAATTGTAACGATCGACAATTGACTCGCGTCGCTCTACCAGTGTCACGGTACGATGCTGTGAATATAGAATATCTCAATTTAATGACACCCACCTTATACAATGCCAGCTGGAACTGTAAATACCTGCCTGTGCGATACGTGGGCGATCCGGTTGAGGATACTGATGCCATAAATATGAAATTCTACAAAAGTGGCGTGCCTATTAAAACAATCGACGCTTGGCATTTTGAAAATAGATTGTTGACGGGGATAAGTGATCCTAAAAATCTTAACGATGCCGTGTCAGTCAATTATCTCATGTGGGTAATGGGAGAAATGTTTGTCGACCTGTACAATAAAATGGCATTACCCGAACACAGAGTGATGATTAATTACAGAGCAAACTGGTTGGAGCAAAACTTTATCGCAAAGTACTTTATAGATCCAAGGAGTAATACTCTAAGAAATGCCTAATAAAGCGGGATCCAACGTAAAAAGCGTCAGTATCGATATATAATGGGTAGAGTAAGGAACAAACGACCCAGTCGTCAACAAACCATCAAAGGTTGTGGATTAATTGAGACGACAGGCACAGTAATCAACAAGGCAATAGACGCACTGCCGATAGAACTTCATCTTCCTGGCGGATATCAATACTGCGGTCCAGGCACAAGATTCAGAGAAAGATTAGCTCGTGGTGATCCCGGTATAAACAAATTGGATCAAGCCTGTAAGACTCATGACATTGCGTACGCTTTGTACAAAGATAACGTTCATCGTGGACTGGCTGATCAGCGTTTGGCAGAGAGTGCGTGGGCTCGTGTCAAGTCTACAGACGCCTCCCTCGGGGAGCGAGCAGCAGGGTTAGCAGTAGCAACAGCAATGAAGGCTAAAGTAAAGTTGGGAGGTTCGTTGAAGAAGAAGAAGACGACCAAGACTCGAGAAAAGAAGAAACATAAAAAGGGGGTAAAGAAGCAAACTGGAGGTATACTACCACTGGTTCCAATATTATCCGGTTTGAGCGCTTTGGGAAGTGTGGTAGGTGGAGCAGCAGGTGTTGCTAAAGCAGTATCAGAGGCCAACAGCAATGCAAAAAAGTTGTCCGAGATGCAAAGACACAAATCAATGGAAGCTATCGCTCTCAAGGGAAAGGGATTGTACTTGAAACCGTTCAAGGGAGGTGGAATGCGTAAAACTTTGAAAAATAAGGATTAAAAAAAACGTCGATAGACGAAATACCAATTCGCCCCCTGTCCAACATTGATCTACTCAAATACGCTAAAAGCTTAAAGATTCCAAATTTTATAGGCGTATTCACCAGAGACAACCTCCCGAAAAAGCCGTGGAAAAACGAGAGTGCCGTCGTAAATTTGGATTCTAGTAATTGAGATGGAACACATTGGCTATGCTACAAGAAGAAGGAAGATTGCGTTCGATACTTTGATAGTTTTGGAAATTTGCAACCGCCGCTAGAGTTGACGAAATACTTTGGGTCATGTGTGGATGTATACTACAACTACCGTAGACATCAAGCATTTGATACTGTGTTTTGCGGTCATTTATGTTTGAAGTTTTTGACGACAGTTGATCAGTAATAGTGGACGACCAGTAGCAGCATCATGTTTTGCCTAAGTGGAGAAGATTCTGTAATCAGTTGCGACATTTTCCCTCCACTCGATTTGACCGGGGGAAATTGGACTCGTGGGATTTACCACTTACAATTCAATACCAAACGTCGAGGAAGGAGTGAATAATTTACTACATTTCGGCTCACAAACCATAGAATTTCCAACAGGGGCTTATGAGATTGAAGATTTGAACGAGCCAATACAAGCAGTAATAAAGAAACCAAACTCTTTGGTCATCAAGGCAAACAACAACACCCAAATGGCTGAAATTTTGTCGAGTGAGTCCGTCGATTTTACTAAACTTCAGAGTATTGCGTCGCTGTTGGGTTTTTCTCCGAGAGTTCTAAGCAAGAATAAATTGCACGCGAGCGATGGGATGGTAAACATAAATGAGGTGAACGTCATACGAGTCGAATGTAACGTTGTTCGTGGAGCTTACCAAAACGGACAGGAAAGTCACATTATCCACGAATTTTATCCAGCGGTGCCCCCTGGCTCTTAGATTTTGGAAACACCGAGGAATGTCATTCATCTACCAGTCAACACGGGAAGTTAATCGACATGTTGGCGGTAAACTCGAAAGCACAGTACGACAATTCGGTAACTCAGTACGCGTATAGGAGTCATACACCCTTTACATCAACAACGTTCAACCCAAGTGACGAAGTGAGGATCGCCATACAACAACAAGAGGATTTGACTCTACCATGCGAAAGTTTCCTTCACGTTAATTGTGTTGTGACCAAAGCTGATAGACAAACTGAGGATCTTACGCTGAAACTAGCCAGCAATGCCATCGCATTTCTAATCGACGAAATGCGATACGAGCTGGGTGGGGTGACGATAGATCGGACGAAAAATGTAGGCATTACGTCAACGATACACAATTTGCTCTCACTCACTCCAGCTGATGAAAATTATGCGCATATTGCAGGTGTGGCAAGCAGTCGTGTTGACTTTGCCGGTTCGAAATTTTCCTTTTGTATCCCAATGCGGATGCTCATGGGTTTTTTCAATGACTATAAGCGCGTCATTGTGAACCAGAAACAGGAGCTCATTATTCTTCTCAGTAACACATCGGCGAATTCCATTTATAAAGAAGGAGCAGATGCTACATTCAACGATTACAATCTCAATATCCACAACATGTATTGGAGAGTTCCTCACGTAAAAGTATCGGAGGCCGTAAAGTTACCACTGCTCAAGATGTTGGATCAGGACATTACCATCGAAATGCCATATAGGAGTTGGGAGCTACACGAGTATCCTACCTTACCAACTACCGCTCGTCAATCATGGACCATCAAAACATCTTCACAATTGGAAAAACCGAGATACGTTATTCTGGCGTTTCAAACTTTGAGAAAAAACAACGTCGGGAGACACAATAGCATCGTTTGACATGTGTAGTTTGAGAGAAGTCAAACTATATTTGAATTCACAATATTATCCTTACGATAACCTACGAGGTGATATTGCTTTGATGTATGAAATGTACGCCAAATTTCAAGCATCGTATTACGGGAAGAGTCCTCAACCCTTTATGAATCCTACAACTTTTGGAACGTGTCCGATATTTGCGATTGATTGCTCCAAGCAAAATGAAAGCCTCAAGATCGGGCCCGTTGATGTACGCCTGGTGTTTGAAGCAGCCGAGCAATTTCCGGCCGGTACCACTGCATACTGCTTAATCGTACACGACTCTCTCGCCGAATACCGTCCATTGTCTGGAACTGTCAGCAGAGTCCACTAGTGTCGCAGCGTATATAAACCCGGTAGATGACTTTAAAACTTCATTAAGTGTCAAGCAACCGAGATGGAAGATCACCTACCAAAAAACCAGCTAGCAGAGCTCGAGTATGGAGAGGAGGGAAATATCCATGAGGTGAATCATCAACCATCAGATGAGTCATCGCAACAAGACGTGTCCATCGTAGAATTCCCTTTGGACAAACCGCAGCAACAAGAAGATTTCTCCGCCTTTCTACAAGTCACCTACAACGTCAATCCGATAAACACTAAATTTGTGACAATTGGACTTTTTAAACAACTAGACTTTCACGTTGGAGTGCTATTCTTCAAACAAGGAATGAAAAAGTCTGTGCTGTTGAGTTTTGACCAGTTCAACCAGCTGTCTACAGCAGTCGATTCAATCAGTTTTGTGCTTCAAAACGTCAAGACAGCCAACGTCAAAAGTTTTCAAGTCACCGATGACGTCAAAGTCGTAGTGAAATCCATCTACTTTATACCGCACGTGGAAATTAGATCTCAAGGTCGTAGCATGATTTTGAATCCGATGGAATGGCACAACTTTGTTTGCACATTACCGTGCATCAAGCGATATACCGAGTATTTGAACATAAGAGAGCCCGTATTGCTGGAGCATATTGACGCCGTTATGAGAAGCCAAGCAGTTTACGTACCACCGCCTCAACAACTCAATGGATGGGAAGCTGATCGTTTACAAGATGAAGTTTGCATTTATAAAAAGAATAAAAGAATGTACCAGTAATATTTCAATTATACGAATGGATCAATAAATGGTTTAAATTTAAATCGTAAATGTTTCTTTTCCCCTCCCCCATAGGATAAGGTTAGAAATAAAGACTAGCATTAGGATTCATCAATTTATTTTAACATTGCCATACATCATCTTCGCTACATTTAATATGAAACAACGGAGTTACTGCGCAATTGTCGCACCAATTATCCAATTCACTAGCAATTCCAGCTATGAAATCCTCTGCGTTGATAGTTATAGAGTTGTACGTTACACTATGGAGCTGATGCTTTTTACTAAAAATCTCGACACACTTGGGACAAACTTGCATTCTTCTACCATTTACGGAAAAATCAATTTGCTCAAATACCACATCATTCCATTCACCCAGAAACGGCGGTATTTCGTTGGTATTTATTATAGCACGAACGTTCTTCTTTGATAGGCTCCTCAAATCCATATTGTCTAAATCGTCTTCTTCGGGCATTTCTTCTTCGCAGAATAGTGTGACAACCTTCCAAATATCTTTCACGTACTTATCCAAAACTTGTGGTAGACCGAGGGATTCAATGTCCATGTAGGTATTGGTGTTTTTGGCAACGGCGTATGCGCTCAATGCTACGAGGCTCTTTGGATTATCTCGTCGTGTAACACCACTCATTGTCTCTGCAATATAAAGCGGAAAATGATTTATGTTTTTCATCATTATTTTCAACGATTCGTACCAAGCATCATGGAGAGTAAAACAGTCACCATAACCAACGACACTAGTTTGTTGATTAAAAATGTACAATTGGATACTATTCTGATTATTGAATCAAAAGGACAACGTGTAACGTTCAATATGGATCGGTGGACTGAATTCCAGAAAAACTTGGATACCATAGATCGAGAGTTTATGAAAAGATTTCGTTACACTTATACTAAAGTTACTGCGAATGAATGATATTCCAAATAATGTACGACAAATAAATGAATAATTTTGACGATTAAATTGTTTGCTTTATTACTTACCTCGATTATATTAAGATTGAAAGTAGCTCCAATACGTTGTCCATGCAAGAGTTTCAAGTTGTCTGGAATAGGTTGGCTCGGATCGAAAATTTTTACGTAGCGTTTCGGTAGGAACACGTCAAATAGTTCGCCTTCCTCGATAGGTTCTTGTAACGTAGCAACGAGACCATCTCCGTACTGAGTATGAACAATTTTCAGCTACCTAACCGGATAGTAAGTATTATCTTTCAATTGCTCCAATTTTAACGTTTTATTGTATTTGCAAGAAGCAGAGTTGAATATGTCGACAAATGTTGCCATTGTATGACTGTGCTCTTATGCTGGCGTATGCTGCTTATATCATGCTCCTCACGTATGCGCATTTATATTTTTGACTACGTGACAAAAACTTTTAGAGGCGTAAAATTCCAATTTACTGCGCAATAGACGAGTCGAAACACGTTTAGAGATAATTTGTGTGTCAATATTAAATTCCGAGAATAGAACGCCTGGGGCCATACAATCACGTGCACACGTCATGCTATTGCATCATATTTTGAAACCTAATAAACATTTCCGAGAATACTACGCAGTAGCCTGAGGCAGCTGCTAATGCATCATGCTAATGAGTCATGCCCCTGAACGATCGTGTGACCACTCTACCGTCCCACAAGGAGGATGTCACGTCTGTCCCTTTTATACCACAAGTTTACATTATCCTACCGCGTTTCCTTCATGGCTCAGTTGGCAGAGAGCTCAACTATAGAACGTGAGGTGCTGCATTCGATCCCACGGAAGGAACATTTTTTTAAAAAGTGACGTTGTCCAAACGCTCTGGAAGTTTAATACGAGGGGGCTGGGGGTACTCCTACCACAGTACACTCACCAGAAGGCTCGTGGGAGAAGGCTGGATGGGGGGGGGGGGGTGTAAAAATGACGTGTTATAAGGTAATTGGTACAAAAGTGATGTCATTCGAACAATAGGATTTATCTGTTGGGAGGGGAGGGGGAGTACCCCAACTATAGTAAATTTGTAGTGGGACAAGACTGTAAGGAAGGGGGGGGAGGGGGAAAAAAGGTCGTACTATAACGTGACTGGTTAGTGGGAGGGGCAAACTGAAGGAGAGGTGGTCAACTGCCGGAAATTTGGGAAGGAGGTGGGGGGTAAAAGGGGTCGTACTACAGTACGATTTGTTAATAATTATGGTGAAGGTGGTAAGGGGGCGGGGTGGAGGGGATAAAAAAGGACGTACTACAACGTGATTGGTCAGGGGGCGTGGCCAAAAACCTCGTACTATAGTACGAGACGCGGTTTTCTTCCCCCACTCCAATTGGGCCAGAAGCCCCATTTCCGGTTCCGCTCCCCAATTTCTCCCCTACTCCCCTCTCAACTGATAAACAGGAAACTTGACAGTAGAGCTGTTAAATGCCTCATGATGGGTTACTGTTCGAATGGTTACAGGTTGTGGTCTATCTCAGAACGAAAAATCGTACCTGCACATGATGTGCATTTCTTCGAAGATAGATTTTCTTCCCTTGATCTTCAAGAATCATCAACATCTTCCAAGGATGACCCTCATCCCACTTATTCTAGCATGTTGCCTTCAAGCGGAGATTGTGTCAGATTTGATGGTGATTTGTCGGATGATGGTTCACATCCAATTAACCCCACTGATCCAGTGTTGCCAGTAAATGATTCTACCTCCGAGCCTACTCTTCGTCGTTCTGGACGTACTACTAAGCGACCCGCATATTTAGACGACTATGTCACTTTTGCTGGTGGTGCAGAGGCTTTTCTGGAGGATCTCCCTCAGAATTTTGAGGATATCGCTGGCAGAGACGATAAACAACAGTGGATGGCTGCTGTTGAGGAGGAGATGAATTCCCTACTTCAGGCTAAAACCTGGACTGAGGTAGAACTGCCACCTGGTAGAATGCCCATTGGATGTCGTAGGGGTTTTCGCATCAAAAGAAATGGTGGTGTCGTTGCTGACTCTTACAAAGCACGACTAGTGGTTCAAGGGTGTTCACAAGTCAAACATTTTGACTACACTGACACATATGTGCCTGTTGCTCATTACACAACTGTCAGAACATTTATGTCCTTGATTAGCCGCAATAAGTATGAAGCAATACAAATGGATGTGAGCAACGGATTCTTGCACGGAGAACTTCAGGAGGAGGTTTATATGAAGTTACCTCCTGGCTTTCAAAAAAAAACAAAACAACAATACTGCCTTGAAGTTGAACAAAACTCTATATGGACTCAAGCAAGCACCTCGCGAGTGGAATCCAAAAATTGATGGATTCCTGCACAAGTTGGGATTTTTGTCCTGCCAGGCTGACCGCTGTCTTTATGTACTCCGCTCGGGTCGAAGTGTGGTCTATTTATTGCTTTATGTCGACGATCTTTTAATATCTGGTAATGATCTTGCCTTAATTGACCGTATCAAGGTCTCCCTAAGTGGAAAATTCAGAATGAAGGATCTAGGCAAGTTACACAGCTTCCTTGGAATAAAAATTGATAGAAGACCTGATGGAATGATGTTGTCCCAGAGTGACTACATTCAACGTGTTCTAGAACGT
Source organism: Pachypeltis micranthus (assembly GCA_020466155.1). Taxonomy (NCBI): domain Eukaryota; kingdom Metazoa; phylum Arthropoda; class Insecta; order Hemiptera; family Miridae; genus Pachypeltis; species Pachypeltis micranthus. Next base: position 83,120,458 of record CM035768.1, on the reverse strand, counting down.
TTTGCTATGGCTGACAGTACCCCAATCAAGACCCCTCTGGAGATGAAATTACCTGAAAGAGATCCATCTGCGCCAAGCATAATTGGGAAGAAGCCCTACAGGGAATTGGTTGGTTGCTTAATGCATCTAGCACTAGCTACTCGTCCAGATTTGTGATTTGCTGTCTCATATCATAGTCGTTTTCATAGTTATGCCACAGCAGCAGATTGGAAGACTTTGAAAAGAGTGCTACCGTATCTTCGTGGTACTATTAACTTTCGAATGTTTTTTAGAAATAACTGTGACATTCCTGTTTACGGTTATGCTGATGCAGATTGGGCGAATGCAGAGGATCGCAAGTCCACCACTGGGTTTGTTATGCTTGTTTATGGAAATGTAGTTTCCTAGGCTTCACGTAAACAAACCATTACAGCTCTATCTTCAACTGAAGCTGAGTTTGTGTCTTTGGCCAGTGCCCCAACTGAGCTGGGGTGGCTGTGTACACTTCTGAAGGAGTTGGACATTTTTATTGGAACCCCACAAATTTTTTAGGACAATCTACCTTGCATCAAAAGTCTACAGAAGTGGGATCAGAAGAAATTGAAGCACGTTGACATTAAATTCAACTTTGTTCGTGACCTTGTGCAGAAGGGTGATTTAATTGTTGAACATGTGTCTACAAGTGATCAAATGGCTGATATTTTTACTAAAGGACTGTCTTTTGACAAATTTTCAAAATTTAGGAATTTGCTGTCTATCCATGAAATTGAGGCGGAGTGTTGAATATTGATTATCTGATTCAATTTAATCGATATACATGTCACCTACCTACTATCGATCCTTTTCTTCAAGTTGTCGCCATTTTTCCTTATATGTGATTCGTCATCCCTCATATTGCCTTCTGCCGTTTTTACTTTCCGCTACCCGAAGGGAAGGAAAGTATAGTAATCGGCCCAAAAAAAAATTTGGGTTTTCTTCAGATCTTTACGTTTCAGACCCTACTGAGTCTAAAAAACCTAATTTCGGAGCGAGGTCCGTGTGTGTGTCTGTAGTTCGATTTGCGGGAGAACGGCTGATCCGATTGAGCTGGTTCTTTTTTTGTTTTGTTCTTTATTCTTTTTAGACACCAAAATAAGGTTATGGACAATTTCGGCCGATGGGGAGGGGGGTGGAGGACAAAAATATACCAAAAACTAGGGTTTTCGCATTTTTCTCGGAAACGGCAGTAACGATTTTGATTAAACTTTCAAATTATCTTCTCCCAACCAATATCTAACTTTTATTCTCCATAGGTATCTCCATGAAAATACGGTGAACGGAGATATGGGCCCCTGAAGCAAAAATAGGTTTTTTACGCTTTTTGGCAAAACGGCATCAGCGATTTTCACCAAACTCACAGGATGTTTTCAAATAGTTAATACATACATATTCTTCTCAATAAATGTTCCTGTGGCGGTCCATTGAACAGAGATAAAAATCAAAATGTGTCAAAAATAACGTTTTTTCGAACATTTCCGTAAATTCCAGGGTAACTTTTTCACCAGATGTGATAAATCCTAATGGAGTGTCTTTTAGTTACCTATACCAACATTTCGTTCCGTATAATTATTTCTGTATATATATGTTGAACGGAGATATAGGCCAAGTTAACTCAGAAAAGGAGATTTGTCGAATATTTTTTTATCGGTATTCCGATTTTCTCAAAAACGGCTCCAACGATTTCGATCAAACTTTCGGAGTACTCTCAGCTAACTAGTACGTACATTTTGTTCTCCATAAATGTTCCTGTAAAAATGCGTTGAACGAAGATATAGCGCCCGCCTATGTAGGTGGTGTTCGAACTTAAAGGGGTGGCGGAAAGTTGTGTGTTGCTACGCACCAGATATTTTGTTTAGCGTTCTCTGATAAATTTCATTCGTTTTCTGTCATTAAGTTTCTTCCAGACCTCATTGTGAATATCGGCGCATGAATTTCTTCAATATATAGCAACAGGAAATTATAAAGAAGGTAACCATTTGATTGATGAAATCTTTGGGCCCTTTACGAGTTCTCACGGAGTATTTCTTGGGTCGAAACGATTACTGTTTAATAACGATAGTATACATTTAGGGGATACATCATACCAAGCCTCAGCCGGTCTATTTAACTTAATTTTTTTTTTAAACCCAGGGAACGATTTTACTGAGCAAGACTCTTCAAACTATGCATCAATTGTACGCAATAGCAATGTAGCTTTTGAAGGCTTCTCACCATTTCGACCGATTCGAGCTCTTAATGGAGGTGTTAAATACGCGAACATAATTTCGCAAATTTACCCATCTAAAAGCCGTCAAAAAACTACGATCTCAGCGGCAGCAGCTGCAGCTGCACGAGCATCAGGGATAGCTCCTCCTCCTCGTCCTCCTTCTTCTTCTTCTTCTTCTTCTTCTTCTTCTTCTCGTAAATTCGCGGGTAGTGGCCTCCACCCCTTATTCATCCATTACAAGATACATCGGATGCTGCTTCAGTACTAATTATAAATAGATACGATGTACCTATTCCAAGTTTACTACCTATTGAAGTTTCAGATGGTTACAATTCCAACGAATTAGTGACAAAATTGGATTTAATATTGCGTGCGGTACGAGCAGGGAATAATCGCTTGCAGAGCCAGGGTATGTACTACTTGAACCTGTTCGAGAGAGATGGATATATATTTTGAATGATGACTGATACGTCGTTAGGACAATCACGTCTTCGATCCGTGCCAACAACTCCCACGCAGCATCATCATGTTGCGAATAAGGGCTACGTAGATAACGAAATAAGAAGTGCTCTTCAACAATAGAGAGTGGGGCAAGCGCAAAGTTCGGTAAAGACGTTGGAAACGGCAATTAAGCAGGTTTAAAGAAACGTTAGCGACTGTAAAAACCAGGCAGAACGTCACTTCTACAACTATTATAGACGATCAGACGTCCTTGGAACAGAAAGTAAACTCTAGCATTATACAGCTAAATTCCAAAATAGCCACGATTGCAGCTGATCAAAGGACAATGGAGCAGAAATTGAATGTGGATATCATTAACACGATTAATCAAAATCGGGAGGTGATAAACGAATTGCAACAGCGTCTTACGAACATTCTACAGGAGCTTAGAACATACTACATACGGAGAGTTTGATGAATACAATTGAATAAAATGGGGGTGGAAAGGCTCGTTTAGTTTAGTTCGATTTATACTCCCTAAGCGTTTACACGTTTGTGAACATCATTGATCTCAGCATCTGTCTCATTGACGTTACTCTGGCTTGTAAGCAGTACATAAAGGAGTTGACGGTTTATAATTTTTCGCGAAACGATGAAACGGTTAAACCTCATCATTTCGTATTCAAAGCACCAAAACTATGGTTAGATCATCAAACCAGTTGTTATCAATGTTCGTTTTCATTGAAATACGTTCATGGACTGAACTGGGAGTGCGGGAATATTGAATATGAAAATTTATCGACGATTTTGCGTGAATGTGTAAGCTCGGCACCTTTTTACTTTCCGCTACCCGAAGGGAAGGAAAGTATAGTAATCGGCCCAAAAAAAAATTTGGGTTTTCTTCAGATCTTTACGTTTCAGACCCTGCTGAGTCTAAAAAACCTAATTTCGGCGCGTGGTCCGTGTGTGTGTGTCTGTAGTTCGATTTGCGCGAGAACGGCTGATCCGATTGAGCTGGTTCTTTTTTTGTTTTGTTCGTTATTTTTTTTAGACACCAAAATAAGGTTATGGACGATTTCGGCCGATAGGAGGGGGGGGGGACGAAAATATACCAAAAACTAGGGTTTTTCGCATTTTTCTCAAAACTTTTCTTCTCCATACATATCTCCATGAAAATACGGTGAACGGAGATATAGGCTCATGAAGCAAAAATAGGTTTTTTACGCTTTTTGGCAAAACGGCATCAGCGATTTTCACCAAACTCACAGGATGTTTTCAAATAGTTGATACCTACATATTCTTCTCAATAAATGTTCCTGTGGCGGTCCATTGAACAGAGATAAAAATCAAAATGTGTCGAAAACAACGTTTTTTCGAACATTTCCGTGATTTCCAGGGTAACTTTTTCACCAGATGTGATAAATCTTAATGGAGTGTCTTTCAGTCACCCGTACCAACATTTCGTAGTCCATAATTATTTCTCTATATGTTTGTTGAACGGAGATATAAGCCAAGTTAACTCAGAAAAGGAGATTTGTCGAATATTTTTTTATCGGTATTCCGATTTTATCAAAAACGGCTCTAACGATTTCGATCAAACTTACGGAGTACTCCCAGCTGACTAGTACCTACATTTTGTTACGTGTAAATGTTCCTGTAAAAATGCGTTGAACGAAGATATAGCGCCCGCATATGTTGCTGGTGTTCGAAATTATGGGGGTGGCGGAAAGTTGTGTGTTGCTACGCACCAGATATGTTTGTTTTGCAAAGGATCTGAAAAATGCAGCATTTTGGAGAACATTCTCAAGGATCCGAAGTCGCAGGCTTACAATTTGGATTGTTTCGGGGTTGAAAAACTATCGCATCCAACGCGGGATGTTTATAAACTTAATCCTTGTAAGGTGCATTCATCTCTACATCACAGTTATTCCAACGCTTGTTCATTAGTAAAAGTGAATGAATTGTATGGGTGGATTTTGAACAATGAGCAGAAAGTAAATTTGTTGTACACTTTACCACGATTGGCAACGTTTGAAATTCGAAAGTTTAATTTCGATAGAATGAAATTAGCTAAAAAAGGTTTTGTACGATTCAGAAACATAAATGTACTATTCAATGCGTTTACTGCTTCGATGTGTTGAAAGATAATGATTATCACACGCACAATTGTATTTCTGGACGTTCTCTCGCTATTTAAATGTTTGTTTTATTTTCTCTAAATAAACTGATTTTACTGCTTGCCTACTTGCCTTTTATCATTATATAAAAACGTTGTAACAAACGCCGATGGTCGCGAGAGGACGCTCCTTATCGCTGCCCCGAGCAGCCTCCTCTCTCGCCGCAACTTAGGTGAGTGAAGGTGGCGGCAGCAGTCGTAGCTTTCGCCTCGTGCGGATCGTTTGTCCTTCCTCGAGCGGCAGAAGAAAATATTTTTTAAAAATATATAATACATCTCCGTTTCGACTCCGAGGTGTCACTCCTTCAAAAGAAACAAAAAAGAAGAAAAATTCAATATTGGGAGCCTAGTCAGGAAAATAAAAATGAATCTTTTCCTCCAGCCTCCCGCAGTCGTCACGAATTGTACCAGGAGACACCTCGTCCAGGGATAGACGGCAACCTCGGACTTCCGTTCTATTCATCAGGTGGGATAGAAGATTTTAAATAAATATTTTTAAAGAATTTCGAAGAAGATTAACTCTACGTCGTTGGAGTCGCCGGAGACCTTATTTTATTTTATTTTATTCGTCATAGATATTGTCTTGTTCTTTTTTTAAAAGTAGAAATCTATTACTTTCGTTTTTTTTTTAAATTTTGTAAAGAGTGGCCACTCCGATCTATATTTATTCATTTAATTAATTTTGACAGAAATTAAATTCATTTCTTTTTGGGTGGAAATTCTTTTTCTTTACTTCCTTCTTTAAGGCCCATCTATCCTCCACGAGTTAGTCGAGGAATTCCTAAATTTAAATTATTGTGCGGCTGAACATTTTTGCTAAGGTCTTGTCGTTACAACGTTACTCACCTATTCAAATGCAATTGTGATGTACATGTAAAAAAGTAAGACGATAGATAGCTATGAAACGGACAAACTGTGTCTCTCTCAGGATAAATCTCTGGACCGGATAGTCCACCCCTATTTCCAATGCTGCTATAGAAACGGGGATAGTATAGGCCGTCGTAGTGTTCGAAGCCACATTTAATTTAGCTTTGAGATCCATCTGTAAACATTGCAACGAATCACTATTTCCACTTAATAATACTCTATGTTAACAATGAGTTGAATTATAGATTGATGCACTTACTATTGACGCGGGGGAATTGGAGTAGAGCAGCGAGTGCAGGCGAAGATGAGATCTCTCTGAGTAAAACGGTTATTAGCAAAAAAGCTCATATAGTACTTCGAGGTTCGAACGTTGCGACACTGAACAAATGGCTTTTCTCGAAACGGGTATCAGTTTTTTAAATGGTTTCAATAGCAATAACTTATACTCCCCGACGTTTAATATTACGAATCGGCAGTAGAAGTCGATGTACTCTTGAAATTCACTTGCTCGGCAAAGACTTGTTTCTTAGTTGGTAATTGCGTTTGATGAGTTATCTCTAATGAATATGAATAAAATGAGAATAGCCTTCGCGTTCAAGAGATAGTTCTCGGTTATTGAACTATCAACCGGTCCTTCCTTGGAGGGAGACGAGGGAGACGCGATCAGCTCAAGACGAAGGTCAACGTTGTGAAGCAGCGATAGAAGTCAATATACTCTCTTGATATACGTTTTTACTTTCCTTGGCTCTAAGAAGTAGAAAGGAAAGTTATGTAATCGGCTGAAAAAAAAATTTTGAGTTTTCATCAGATCTTTACGTTTCAGACCCTCCTGAGCCCGAAAAACACTATTTGGGAAAATGGTCTGTGTGTGTGTGTCAGTCAGTCTGTGTGTGTGTATGTGTGTCTGTGAACGATTTTTAGAGAAAACCACCGTACCAAATCAGCTCAAACTTGATATCTCGCCAACAGGCCTCCGTGGGACGCCAAAATAAGGGTTTGGACAAAATCCACCGAAAGTTGACTTTAGTTATCATAGTGATCAAAACACCAAATTTTTTTTCTCAAAACAGCTCCAACGATTTTGATTAAATTTTTTATATAGATAGCTCTTAAGAAGATAATTTTACTATAAAATTCCCATTTGTGGGCAAATGACGAGAGCAGCACAATAATAAATTATCAAAATTTTCGACGAAAAGCGTTTTTGCCGCGGTTTTTTTCTTATAAACTCCGCTGGAATGTTAGTAGAATGTTTTTAAAAAATTGGTATTGTAGTCCAATCCAATATCTATAGGGTGAGTGTTTAAAAACGCTCATGAGATACATGGGGCTCACTCCAAAAATTCCTGAGTTTCAACTACCGCCGTTTCGATTAATATCAGTTCTAAAGGTTTTTACCCTATAACTCTGCAAAAGTAATTACTATCCTTCTTCAAACAATTCGTGTTTACAGCCTCATTGATTATCTGTGTACCAATCGCTCGATAATGGTCCTGCAATGAGTACGAGTAGCACAATAAAATCTGGAACTGTAAGCGCTACCGCTTCCTGCTGCCGTAAAGCGTTGCTTGACCAAGTTCAAATTAACTGAGTGATAAATGAATCGATTAAATATAATTAGCCATGTGCAAAGTGAATTGTTGTAGAGCTAAGGAAAGTTGTGTGTTGCAACGCACCAGATATTTCTAATTTTATACGACGAAATCATGGTCCATACTCGGCAACTACGTTAATAAGTTATCTCCAGCATTTATGAATAACATGAGAATGACATTCGCGTTCGCAATAACACGAGTGGGTGGAAGGAGAGGGTTGCGTAGAAGATGAATGGAACTTAATGAGCTTTCAACCGATCCTTCACCCTCCCTGAACGTACGATTGATATAACTATGAATCTGTAGACATCAATGACTTGACTTCTACTTTCTCGTCATCCGCTTGACCTTCTACGTAACTTGCAACTTTATTTCAAAATTTTCCGCGATCTTTTAAACCTTCGCTAATGCGAACGAGAAGTCAACAACGATAAACCGAGGAAGAAATGAATGAAGGACGTAAAAGTTCGTTCAACTGAACCTTCCTCCCTAAGGAGGCGGACCTCGTCTTACTACTACTACCACAGCGGTGAATCTGAAGGCCAATTAAACGGTCGACCGGGTCTTATTAGCGGTAGATCCAAGACGCGCGCTCAGGCTTCCGCTTCCCCGCCTTCCCTTCGCTACGACTTTAGTTACAATTCCATCCGCCAGCAGGCGCTCCTCGACCCGACCATCCACCCCTCTCATATCCCATCACTCAAGAGCGGCAGGAAATTCACTGACCTACTCCTACTTTCCACTTCACCTTGTTGGGGGGTTCCCAGGATCCACAACTCCCCTCTACTAAGCCCTGTGGGCATTTCTGTCAGCCAAATAACATCTGACGAGCAAGTAAGGCTTAGGGGGGTTTCCCTCACCTTCAAGTTCATTTGTGCTGACTGACTCCTATTAAAGGCACGCGGTTGATCGTGGTCTAGTGGTTGAGACAGTTGATTCATACTTCTCGACGTAAGTTGGATTTGTGGATCGAAACTCCGGCGCAATTGCCGTAATTTTTGCCTGAGTCAGCAGCTCATCAAAAGCATCTCCAAACGTCCTTTCGTAACACATTGAAGAGCGCTGACCACCAAAGGTTGTCAAACGCCAACCCAAACTCCTACAACAAACTTTACCTGTGCAAGCAGGGAAACGTTGCGAATTTTGACAATGACATCCTGCGTGTACACCTCTACAGCCTGCCAGTGAGGTTGCCACCACAGACTCCTTTAAGGGAAAGCAACATCAAGATTTCTAGTGTTTTGCCTAATACGGAAAGAATGCTGAGCAGATCTATGATCATGGGTCTGACTGATTGCTGTCGCCTCTCCTTTGAAGAGTGACTATGTGCAGACTTCCACTGAGTGAGGAACCCGCAGACAGTCATTTAATAAATTAAGGAGGGCGCTTGAGATTGTCCGCTCAGCATTCGTTGGCATATTGCTTTGGCATATTGCTCTATCTGGCCCAGAAAATTGTTGGGCTCTAAGGTCGCAAGAGCTCTGCTGAGGTCCCCTGTTGTCCAAAATAATCTTCTCGAGGAAGTATTCCAGAGAAATTTCGATCCTGCAGGCCCAGCCTGGCCCATTTTGCCTCCCAGCTGTGACCTGCTCTACATTTGCTTCTTCTATCGAGGACTTATGATGTGTGCCCCAGAGGTTCTCAGAACTGTCTCCTTCCTCGAAATTTCGCCAGGCTTGCCGTCTGGCTCGTTTCATGACGTGTTTGAAGGCCTTCTTCTCTTGGATGAAGGCCGTTCAGAGTGTGGCCCTGGCATCAGGGTCTGTTTGTACATCCTTCTGGCTCTATTAACACTTTGCTTGAGGGGATTAAGTTCGGCAGTCCACCATGGGACTTTGATCGCCCTGTGCTTCCGTTGCCCAAGTACAGAGAGCCCAGCAGAGTGCAGTGCTGTTGTAAGTATGTCCATCTCTTGGGGTAAGGCAGCTTGCAGTATTAGGTTGGTGTCTGCAGCACGTAGTTCACCTTCCGGTAGTACCCTAGAGAATTGTGGCCAGTCAGCCGTTTTTGTGCAGAATCGCTTTTCTCGTGTGTCTGTGCAGAGAATTTTGTCATTCCAATGGCAAAGTCAATAACCATGTGATCGCTTTGAGTTGCGACAACTCAGCAATTTGAATAGCAGCGAGTGAGATGGCGATGTGACGACTATGCACGACCTCATTCGTGGGGTCGTTGGCAACAACCAAGTTATACTTAAGCTGCAAGGTTTTTTTAGTGTGCCTTGCAGCAACTCAGGGATAACTGGCGAATTCTTATTTGAGTTGTGACTCCTTAGTAAGATGTGACATGGTGAACGAGGCGCACACTACAGGTTTCATGGCCACAACCCTGGCATTAGTAGAACTGTGTGGGGGCTTGGTACTTGTGGATAGCGCACCGCTGCCAGGTAATTCACAGGTACCTTGCCCACCCTAGCTTCTTATGTAGGCAGGGTGACACATCGACCACCCAGTCCTTCTGTCTGCCCTTTGCCTGCGGCGGCTTACTGAGGTCCTTCCGAAGGTCCACTAACACAAGTGAACACGACGCAAGACGAAAAAAACAAATGGAGTAAGAGTAATGTAGTAATACAAAGCAATCTAATGGGTTTATGGGGGAAGGATCACGGAGGATGCAATGAGGGAGATTAGGGAATTGGTGGGTGGAAGAAATGAAAAATATGTACTGGAGATTTTTATGAATATGGAAGGGGTTTTCGACAGGGCGTGGTGGCCTTACCTCGTATCTCGAGGGAAGTGGGTTTAGAAGGGGATGTTGATAGGTTGTTAGTGGAGTATCTGAGGAATAGGATAGGTGAGGTTTGGCGGAATTGGTGAGGCGAAAAATGACTATGGGGTGCACCAGGATGCGTGCTTGGCCTTCAGTTCAGGAAGAAAGTGATGGATAGGTTGATAGGAAAAGTGGAAGAAGAAAGGTTTGAAATGGTGGCTTATGCAGACGATGGGGTAGTAATTCTGCAGGAAGCAAGATAAGGGTACCAGAAGGGAAGACGAAGATAGTGATGCTGAGGGGAAGTTTGATGAGAGTAGGCCACCAAGCCTATTTTATAGGGGGATAAGAATGGGAATGGTGAAGGAGATGAAGTATTTGGGGGTGGCGTGGGGTCCAGGGTTGACAATTGGGAAGCATGTGGAATATATAGTAGGGAAGGCGAGGGACAAGATTTATGGGGTGGTAAGGGATGGGAAGGAGGTAGGGAGGCTCTGCGCACGATATAAAAGGGTATGTATGTGGCAGTTATCAAGTACGCGTCCGGGGCATGGGGGGATAAGCTGAATGCCCATACAAGTAGGAGACTGGCGAGAGGGCAACGGAAGATGTTGATTAGTGTGGTGAAGGCGTACCGGACAGTCTGTCGGACATGGAACAGATTTGTGACAATGCAAATTATTCACAGCCAGCTGGTGCGAATGAAGGTCAACCCGATGGGACCAATGCGTGACCTCGTCACCTGCTGCCTCTCAGAAATCTCGATGCTGGCCGCCAAAGTGAGTGCCCTTCCAACGACATCGCCCCGTGCCACTACCCAACTGCAGGAACCTGTGGCAGCTGTCGTGAGGGAAGAGCTGCATAGAGCAATTGCCCAGCAGCCTGGGCAACCAGTGTCACCAGCCTCCCAAGCTCAAGGGGCTCTACCAAGCCAGATAAGTACCTCAGGCCACTCAAGTCTAGCAGAAGCCGCTACTGACCTCTCCTCCCACCCTCATGGAGCCGAGCAGTCTTCCAGGACCAGGAAGCTCAGGGGAAAAAAGAAAAAGTTCCCGAAAAAGCAGTATGTGCAGGCAGAGAGCAGGGCCCCACCCACACCTCCGCCCAAAAACAAGGGCAAAAATGAAAATAAAAAGGGTACCCAACTTCCCCCTAAAAACCCATGACAAAATGTGGTAGTGATTAGGCCTACGTGTTAGGGAGGAGAGGCTGGTCCCTCCACCCCTGATGAAATGGAAGCGCAGATGTAGAGTGTCCCTGCTAAGGACCTCTAAGCACTAAGTGTTTGAGTGCTTGACATCCTCACGGCAGTGGGAGGTGGCTCATCATGACTGAAACTTTGGAAAGGTCCAAGGCGCTCACGAGCCATATTTCCACCAAGAAGGAATTGAAGCTACAAGTATCAGCCCTCCTAGGCTGCTTCACACGCCTGCTATTGTACAACATGCAGACCGAACTACAAAAAGTGGACCGGGCCCAACAAGTTGTTGAGCACAACCCTGCATTGGGCTTGCAGCCGCAGGACGTCAGGCCCCTTTTCACAAAAAAGCGGGGCAGACAGAAGGACTGAGTGATCGAGGTGTCATCCGGCCTACACAAAAAACTAGAGGGGACAAGGCACCTCCTAATAGCCTGGCAGTAGCTGGCACGAGAACTGTGGTGTGCCCCTGGGGCTCCATGCCTGATGCTCCCCTCAAGTGTGCCGATTGCAACGAACGCAAATTGCAACAGACCTCGCACTTTATATAAGACGCACGCTGTACCATTCATCAGCAAGCAATTGCCCTCCAGGAGTCACGAGTGGATTATGTATAGGTTAAAAACAGTTCTGACCCTTCAGCACAACACAAGTTCCCTGGTTATGGCTGAGTTGCTGCTAAGTGCACTCAAGAAACGCTGCAGTGTTCTCGCCATACAGGAGGAACCATACATGGTTTGTGATCACAGACGCGAGTGGTGGCTGGAGCAAGAACTGGAGACAAGGCAGCAGTGGCCTGCATTGATCCGTCCATCGACATGCTCGCACTCACCCATCTGAACAGTCACCATTGTGGGGATTTCCGACCCTTGATGGGGCAGGCGAGGCGTATATAGAGTTGCTCACCAAGTACAACTTGGTTGTTGCCAACGACCCCATGACTGAGGCGACCTTTGATAGGCCAGGAGGAAGGTCCAGAGGAAAATTGAGAAGGGGTGCCCACAGGGCTCGGTCTACTGCATGAGAAAGGAAGAGAGGGCAAATATGAGCAAAGTTTTGAACGAATCCGCCGTAATATGAACAAAAAACGGAAAATTTCTTCAACTCTTTGTCATGGCTTGGTTCTCAACTTTCTCAATCATGTGCTCTTCAGCAGTAATCTAATTTTTCGTGATACGAGGGTACATATATGACGCATGCTGAGCAAACAGCTGGCATTAACTAGGGTTCAACGTGAGCCCTTCTTTGTTCCCTTGCTTCATGACTTGGAAGACCTGTTTCAGCCACATTAACTGTTCTTACAAAGAACTTCCATGAATCAAAACATCGTCCAGGCACACTCTAACACTTTAAAATCTAACATGGTATTAGCTTTCTCATGAATGGTCAACATCTCACCTGAAATAGACCTGAATGATGTTTACCTTTGCAAAGGCCTGGATGCAACTGCTCACAATAGTTATTGAGGCGCCTGTTGTTCAGCACAAGCCGAAGTAGTTGGAATCTTGAGCTTAGGCCTTTCCGAGGTGCGTTTAGTCCAACTATTTCTGACCTGGGCCCTTTTTCATGTTAGCCGTGGAAACGTTTGAACTGCCCTTTCAGTCGGCTTCTCCACTAGACAAAAGGGTTAAATTCGGTTTACTAGCCAAAGCGACAACAGATTTCCCCTTTTTGGACTTCCCAAGATATCCTTCCTCCCCTTGGTTTACCTCCTTCTCCAACACACCCAGCTCTTCCCAGACACACTCGTCTCCCAGTGCTCACTATAGACACTCATGTATCAACTTTCAGGTGAGTCACAGCTCTACTCACTCACTCTCCTCTCTAGTTCCCTGCACAACAAATTCACGAGTATTCTGAGTCCTTTTGTGTCACGCTTGTATACTCACACTCAGACAAACATCGTTATTCATTTAAAGTGTAATACAATCCTTCTCTCTCGCTCACTGACTTCCCTTTCATTGATCAACTCCATTCCCATGCACCTAACACCTGTATCGACGATCATGTCACAGGGAACTTTGCCATTAATGAGGACTTAAGGAATGGCCCAATAGCTCCACTCACTCTGAATTTCTACAGCTCTTTGTTGAAGTTCTAGACGACGAACGATACGCTTCTGAGTCGAAAACTTCACCCGGACACCGACCAAATGAAAACGGAAATGTTTTCCGAATACAAAGTGGTATGATAAATGTGAGAATGAGTTCTACCCTTCAATAGTTGCTCCATTTTATAGAAAATGTTGAGAGGCGACGTAATAACACGCAAACTCATAGTGGAGAACGCAGCGCGACTCAACCGACGCTCACAGATCCTGCAGGGGATCCGGCTATGATCCGTGTGACTTGTCACGAGGGAAAGGTCTTCTCTCTTCTTTTTCTTTCTCAGGGATCCATCTTCTCATCTTTTTCTTTTGTTGCGCCGACAATTGCTGTACAAGATAGGAGATAGAACTTGTTTAATAATGGTTTGGTGTTCATCGTTCGACATCGTTCCCCTCCGATCCTATTTATGCTGTTAGTACGAGTAAACCCCACCCAGTAATAAGTCTCATAGTTTTTTTGAGATTCACTTACTGAAAATTGTTACGTATCCTCACTACACAGTCCACTACCTCCAGTCTGGAGTGATGGTTGCGTGAATAACGCTGACACCTCAACAGGGGCGATGGGCTGAAAGTGGTGATGGTGGTAGGGTTGAACGTTGAGGGAGTGGAAAGCTGCTGCACCTTTTACCAACACACCCGAACGCTTTCTCGGCCAAGTGAAAAGTTTTGATCGCTAAACTTTTCTCTTAAGGGTTCGTGCTTCTTTGACGGCGAATCTTAAATATCTTTTAAGCGTATGATAGAGCGGCTATTTCTTGTTAGAGTGCACAAGTTTGTTCGAGCGTGGAAGTGTGGCTGGGTCTTAGAAAATTCGCGTTGATAACTCAACTCCAGGAAACTAGTACAAATTGCAGTCAAACGTCTTTAGCTGCTGACAATCTCAAATGAATTGGTTTCAATAGCCTTGGGAGGGACTTCCCACAACTTCTGTAATCATATGAGGGTAGAAACAAACGAGAATTAAGGTACCGACATCCGACTGATGTATACTCTGTCTCAGAGCCCTAAAATATTACTCAATAAGATGCGAACTGCAGTATTCTAAGTAAAACAGAAACGACTTAATAGACGACTTGGCAGGCGGCTGACCATTTTTTTTTCAATGTATTTTTACTTAAACTTTATTGTACTTGGTACTTGTAACACTACTGTTAGGCTAATAATGTGTGACGTGAGTCGTGTAGGATGGGTTCTACCGAGCGTTGGGTTACAACATACCATGTTAATTATGTATGTTATTGTAGTTCGTTTCGACAACAATAATCAACGCTGACAACAAAACCACCTCAATTAATGAAAGTTAACGTACCTGTTTGGTGACCCGAGGATGTCTTTACATTGAAAGCGCTTGCCTACAGTATCTCACCATCCAGAGAAGACGGACCCATCAAACAGGTACGTTAACTTGATTACTTACCTACTGGCGGAATCAACCCCACCACTTTAATAACTTCAATTAACAACAATTCAAAAATATGCATTCAACAATGATAATAGAAAAATAATAGTAACGGTGATAATTTGACTAGCTTAAGTATTTTAAAATAGGGTTTCCATGAGTATCTTCCAGTAGGGTTTCTTTGGAATCTTCTCATATTTCTTGGTTATGAACGATTTTCTCGAATTTCTTTAATGAGATCGTTAGGATGATGTTGTATTCTTCTTTTGTGCTCTGATATACTAAACCCATGTGAATTCCGTTATTTCTGAAATACCCTACTGCCCCAGAGTAGGGGAAAAATGACAGTTGAAATCCGAAATGAGAGTTTTGGCCCAATTGGGGGAAGAAAACCACGCCCCCTGACCAATCATGTTGCAGTACATCATTATACGCCCCTACCACCACCAACCCACGACCAATCATGCTACAGTACACTTACTTTCGCCCCACCCACTGACCAATCATGTGATAGTACACCCATTATAACCACCCTCCACCACTACGCACCCTCTACTATGGTACGCCTATTTTAGTCCCTCTCATTCCCACCCCCAACCAACAAGCTTAAGGTACGACTTTTTTCACCCCCCCCCCTCCATACATCCACCTCCCACGAGCCTCCTGTACTCCCCCCACAATGTTTAGTGGTCACATGGTCGTTCAAGGTCACAGCAGTTGCGTAGTATTATAAGAATTGTTTAATAGCATGAGGTGTTCACCTGATCGTTCAAGGGCATGACTCATCGTTTCACAACATATAGCGTTCTTATTCTCAGAATTTAATAATAACAAGCAATTATCTCTAAACGTGTTTCGACTCGTCTATTGCGCAGTTGAATCGGAATCGCCTCAGGCTAACACCACAAGATCACAGCACCAACTCTATATAAGCTAAGTGGATTCATCCACCACTTTAGTTCTCATTTGAATATTGTGTGAGATTAACCTTCAACATGAGTGAATTCAGTGCAATTAACGATAATTTAGTGACAGTGTCGATCGATAAAATTGTCAAAAAGTTTGTGGTTGGTGAAACTATCGATGTTATCTCGGCGTTATCAAAATATAAAGACGTAACAAGTGGAAAATTGACTCAACATCTCGGTAGATTGGGTGGTCTAAAGTGGTGCATTGCTGTTCGTGTGAGGTTTTGCAAGACTGTAAACAATGAAGAAATCTATTCTACTCCGACATTTCACGGAAAAATACGATCTCTACTACAAAGTGATAGCTGTATGGAGCAATATTACGAGGCAACTATAAAAATTCTCGAAAGTATGGCGAAATTTGTTCAAGATGGAAGCGAATGGAAACTGAAGTACGAGTACATTGAGCAAATAGACTTGTATATGGTGAAATATCAACAATTATACGCTTCTTCGTTCATGTCAAAAATGAGGGACTACCATGATCTGTATTTAAAAATGGATGTATTGCTGCTAGCTGATGTTTTCGAAAATTTAGGCCCAACCAGTCTTACATATGATTTGGCATAGAACTCAATTATGAAAAAGACCGATGTCCGGCTCGAACTGCGACAGATATCAACCAGAACCTTTTCATTGATTCTGAATCCGTGGGCGTGTAGCAATGATTCCCCACCGCTTCTCCAAAGCCAACAATCCCTTCCCTCCCGACTTAAGCGCAAATAATCCAACCAACTTTTTTATGTGTTTGGACTGTACCAATCTCTATGGCACCGCTATGACGTCACCACTCCCCCACTCTGAATTCAAGTGAATGGAGAGGGAAGAAATTGTACAATTGGATTTTTTACAAGTAGCAGACGATAAAGAGACTGGGTACATTCTACAAGTAGATTTGAAGTATCCGACTGAACTTCACGATCTCCACTCGGGTTACCCATTGGCGCCGATACGACAACAAGTCACAAAGGAAATGCTATCACTATACTGCTTGGATCTGATGGAGGAATTAAATTACACACCTACTAAAGTGGAGAAGCTACTCACCACTCTCTAGAGCAAGGAGAAATACGTACTCCATTACAGGAACTTAAAATTGTACGTGGAATTGGGGCTAGTGCTAAAAAAGATTCATAGGGTACTGTCATTTAAACAAAGACCATGGCTCGCTCCGTTCATCGACTTCAATACTAAAAAAAAGAAAAAAGTATTGAAGAATGCGTTTGAGAAAGATTTTTTCAAATTGATGTACGGAAAGGGTTTGGAAAATGTTCGTTCTCGAATAGATTTTCATCTGCTAGCAGACGAGAAGACACTCGTCAAATTAACCGCGAGCCCTCGACCTTCTTTCGACGAAAATTTAGCCGGATTGGCGATGAAGAAGCAGAGCATATTCCTCAATCGACCTATATAAGTGGGTTTCACAGTGTTGGATGTAAGCAAGTATATAATGTACTCGTTTCTCTACAAGTGGGCAGTAAACAAGTATGGTAGAGACATGAAGCTGTGCATGACTGACAGGTCTGTTTCTTTATTTGATGACTGTACCTAAACCCTCGACGAGGGTTATATCAGTCATGGTAGTTGCGGTTTCGCTAATATCCAAGAGGCCGGCCCCTGCAGCATCCACCGAACTCAGACCTGTGGAGGTACGACAGGTATTTGGTCGTTAGCCAGTCTCCCGGTAGAGAGCTGTTGCCCGTGTGTGACCACGTGGAGGTGACCACCTGAGGAATCCCGTACCATCTGGGAGGAGTTCTTAATCTGGTTTCCCACCTGATCAAACTGTGTACTTGAGTGGCAAGTTTGAAAGGACAGATCAACTATGACCACTTTTCTTAGCCATCACCTTCTTCGCGAACTCTGCAAAATGGTTCAAGACTAGCTTCGTAGCAGTCAATGCTGCTAAGTTCGTTTGCCCTCCAAACAAACCGTCGCTCACTGTTGTAGAAACTAAAGTGGACCTGGTTTCTGGCACATGGTTTCTTGTTTCCTCATAATGGGGACCTTCAGAGAAAAAAGAGAAAAGAAGTGGAGACGTGTATTGAAATCACCATGTCCTGTGAGGAACTGGCTCGTCCAGTGGTCTGGCTCAACCCATTTTCTGGAAAGACGTTCACGGATGTTGGGGAAGGACTCATACGTATCACGTCCCTTTGACGAGGATTCCCATCTCGCTTGCCATTTCTCTAGAGCCCATTCGTCGATGGCGGCAAGTTTCTGTTCTGTAGTGAGATCTGCACAGAGTTCAGCCCAAAGCAGGGGAAGCTCCCGTTTCGCTCTCCACTTGTCAACCATGCACTCAACCGCCAGGTCAACTGGTAACTGACCAGTGATCACCTGGGGTGCTTCTGTTGATGCAGTCTTATAGGCCTTGGTGATCCACAGGAGCGCAGCTCTCTGGGATAGGGCCAATACTCTCTTTTGATTGACTGTAAGTTTGGTATCCCAGACAATAGGGCAGTAGCCAATCAAGCCAAGATATATGGCCTTATACATGAGGATAGTGTCGTGGTAACACACACCCCAAGTGGCCTTTGAAATTGCACGCAGTGAGGCAAACCTTGCAATGGTAGTGCCTTTAAGGGATTGGAGGTGTTGGTTGAAACCCCACGTGTCACCTATGTTCACTCCTAAATACTTGACGTGCTTTTCAAGGAGGAGCCTGTGGCCACCAAAGCGTATTGAGGGTGGATTATTCACTTTGCCTTTCAAGAGGATTAGGTGGGTTTTTTCCTTAGCCACCTGCATCTTGGCATGCTCGCACCATTGGTTGACAGTGCGGAGCACGTGGTGGGTTTTTTCTTCAATTTGGCGGACTGGCTCTGCAAAGATCAGCACAGTCAAGTCATCCACATAGGCGTACGGCTCCCAGTCAGTCTCCATGAGTCTCCTGAGAAGACCTTCGAAGAAGGCATTCCAGTGTTCTGGTCCAAGGACCGAGCCCTGTGAGCACCCCTTCTCAATCTTTCTCTGTACAGAGACATGCCTGCATTCGATCGTAGCAGTTCTGTCTGTCAGGTAACTTCTGACGAGCAAGTACAGGTTGCGGGGGATTCCCTTACCTATAAGCTCATTAAGAAGCACTGGCCACCAAAGGTTGTATAGGCTCCTCTGATGTCAATCAGAACTGCTACGACGTATTTAGCTTGCAGAGAAACACGCCGAATTTCGACAATGACATTCTGCATGGACCTTCCTTTGGGACACCCGTCAAAAACTCCTTCGAGGGACTGCAACATCAAGATTTCTAGTGTTTTGTCAAGTATGGAAAGAAGGCTGAGTGGTCTCCGTGATCAAGGGTCTGACTGATTGCAGTCGCCTCCCTTTTGAAGAGTGACAACACGCGCAGACTTCCACTGAGTGGGGGACTGTCCGACCTGCAGACAGTCATTAAACAAATTGAGGAGACCGCTGGAGATTGTCTGCTCAGCCTTCCTTAGCATATTGCTTTCTATTTTGTCAGGCCCTGGAGATTTGTTAAGCTTTAAGGTTGCAAGGGCCCTGCCGAGGTCGCCGTTGTCCACAATGGGATGTCGAGCTAGTTCGAAGGGTCCATGATCAGCTCCCTTGCTGCCCTCTGGACTTCTGTGTCTCGAGCTACTTGGTCATCAGGGAACGCCTTCTCAAGGAGGGTTTCCAGTGAACTTTCGACGCTGCAGGCCCAGCCTGACTCATTTTGCATCGCAGCTATGACGTGCTCCACGTTTGCTTTTCCTATGAAGGACTTGTAATGTCTGCCCCAGGAGTTCTCAGAGCTCTCTGCTTCCACAAAATATTGCCAGCCTTGCCGTTTGGCTCGTTTGATGGCACAGTGGAAGGCCTTCTTCTCCTGGATGAAGGCAGTTCGGAGTGTGGCTCTAGCATCAGGGTCACGAGTGTTTTGTTCCTCACGTTCCTCAGTCCACTATGGGACTTTGATCGCCCTGTGCTTCTGTTGCCCAAGTACAGAGAGCCCAGCAGAGTGCAATGCTGTGGTAAATATGCCCACTTTGCTGACCACCTCTTCTGGTCTGGCAGCTTGCACTATTAGGTCGATCAATAAGTCAATAACCATATGATCGCTCTGCCTTGCACCTGGTACGACTCGCCAACCCTGCAATTTGAGTAGCAGAGATTGAGACACGGCTGTGACGTCTAATCACGACCTTCCTCCCAGACCATCATAGGTCGCCTCTGTCGTGGGGTCGTTGGCAACAACCAAGTTGTACCTTGTGAGCAGGTCTATCAACGCCTCACCCGCCCCATCAAGAGTTGGGGATCCCCACAATGGTGATCTGGCGTTTGCATCAGCACAGACTATGCAGGGTCGTCCTAATAGGCCTGCTAGAGCCCGCTCGAGTGGTTGAAGGCTGTTGGCAACTGGTGCGCCAAATTGCCTGTAAAATGATATTAGAACCAGCTCAAAGCCACCGGCTCGGATGAGCACAGCGGCCAAGTGCTGGCTGTTCAGGTGGGTGAGTGCGAGCATGTGAATGGACGGGTCAATGCAGGCCACTGCTGCCTTGCCTCCTGTTCTTGCTCCAGCCACCACTCGTGCCTGCGATCCCAGACCATTAGTTTTGGATCCTATGTATGGTCCCTGTATGGCGAGAACACTGCAGCGTTTCTTGAGTGCATTTTGCAGCAACTCAGACATAACTGGGGAACTGTTATTTGTGTTATGCGGAAGGAGTCGAACTGTTTTTAACGTATTCATAATCCACTTGTGACTCCTGGAGGGCAATCACTCACTGACGAATGGTACAGCGTGCATCTCATGTTGAGTGTGAGACCTGTTGGCATTTGCGTTCAACGCAATTTGCACACTCGAGGGGAGCCTCACGCTTGCATTCCTTGCTCAGATGTGGCAAGGTGCACCAGGCGCACACCACAGGTCTTGTACAGGCCACTGCCAGGTGGCCATAGCGCTGGAATTTGTAGCACTGAGTGGGGGCTTGCTGATGGGGGGCGCACCGCTGCCAGGCTATATGGAGGTGCCTTGCCCCCTCTAGTTTTTTTTGTAGACTGGGTGATACCTCGAGCACCCAATCCTTTTTTCTGCCACGCTTTTTCGTGAAAAGGGTTATTCGGGGCGAAAACATAGGGTTATTATTCAGAATGAATAATAAACCAAAAAATCTAAAAATACGTCAGAAAACACGCCTTATAGTTGGTATAAGCTTCGCTGTTTGTTTAAATTTCTAAAACAATAAAAATAAAATTCGTCAAACATGCAGGCTGCTGATGGTGTCCACTTGGTGCCTCGATAAAAATATGGCCTCTTCGGACGCAGGCTTCGGCATTATGACGATTTTCCGACGTTTGCCGCTAGCGGTCGTAATCGTCTTCATGCACACGTTTGCAGAATCAAAAAACGTCAACATCTTCATAGCGCGTTTGCTGCGTTTATTGCGTGCAAACGCTTTACGCGAGTCTGCGAGCTGGTCCGAAAAAGACATCCATTCATCACCGTCGATGTCCAGGCGCTTTTTCCCGTGTACTAGAGAAACAATTGCTCTTGGCCCGTCACAGGAAACATCAATGCATTTACTTGCGTTAAAGTTATGCAAAAGCCGTGAGGTTGACATTTTGAGATTGATGCGAAAACTGTTTTAAAAGTGAGACGCAAAACGTGTTTTTATATAGGCGACGATCGGGAAATAACTACCGCTTAACGGTTACGATGTTTCGTTGGGGGTGGAAGTTGCTAAAAAATATGGCGGTTACGCAAATGTTTTACCGTACTTTTCGCGCATTCGGTCGGTTAAGAAACTGTTTTAACGTACTTTTACTAAACGGTTTTATTGGGCGGATCGTAGCCCGCCGCATCCGATTATTTCGCGGGCGAAGGTTAGCATGTGTGGCGGCCCCGCATCCGGTGATGAGCATCGCATTTACAAGTAGGGGGATGGTTATTTCGCTGGCGAAGGTTAGCATGTGGCGTCCCTGCATCCAGTGATGCCGATATTTGTGGCTTCAGTATGCTTTGTGCCTTCGACCGGTCAACTTGTGTTATACGATGATACTCGGTGTGCTTCCCATGTGCTCGATGGGGAAGGACAATTGGATTACAAAATGGAGGTAATTCGCGAGCGTATTTCTCGTTTTACACAGTGGTTCCCCGTTTACGCGAGTTACGTTTTTTACGAGGAGCTAATTTAGAAAAGCTTTAACGTGTATTGCTAGGATAGGTAGGTCTATCTATTGCCTCAAATATTTTTTTGTTCGTTGAACGACTTGCGTAAATATGACGAATCTATTGCCCTATTTCGACGTACAACCAATGCAATCGATACTCGCACCTTTAACAATCGTGTTTTATCTATCGTCCTAAATCTTTTTTCGAAACACGCGTAAATTTAACTACGGCCTATAAATACAAACCCGATCTAGCTTCGGAATAATGAACAACGTAATTTTTTTAAAATTTTATTTTATCTATTGCCCTGATTCCTCGATATAATTGCGTGCAATCGAAACGTGTAAATTTAACGACGATGTTTTATCTATCGTCCTACGTGTTTTAAAAAAATCAAAACGCGTACCTTTAACGATCACGTTTTATCTATCGTCCTAAATCTTTTTTCGAAACACGCGTAAATTTAACTACGTCCTACGTCTAAACCGATCTGAATAAATTATTTAATAAATTTATTTCGCGATAATTTTTATTATCAATCTCGTAATTTGCGTATAGTTTGCTAGAAGCGTAGGGCGACCATTATTTGCGCAATTACGTCTCAGTAAAAAATACGTAGCGACGGGGCTCCACGTGTGCTCGGGATTTATTTAGCTTGAACACGTGTGGGGGGTGGGGGGAATTGGGGTAGGAGGTACTTAGGCGTTAGCGCAATAATTGGTTAGGGGTATGACGTAGATCCACTCAGAAGTCGCGCCAATTGTGTGGGGGGCATGACGTCACACAGGAGAATTCATAGTGGTGGGGGACGTGGCGTCACATGGGGAGGATCCTCTCAGAAGTTACACTGATGCGAATGGGGGGGGGGGGGGTCGTCAGGTCAGCTGTAGTTGATAGGAGGGGGGGGAGGCTGTTTGTGCCTTGGAGGGGTCTGACGTCATCAACCCAGAAGTGGCATAAAGGTAACTACTACCACGCCCAATGTTCTGCAATCAAACAGTTTGCCTCCACCCCCCTTTGTCTCTTCCTCCTACCTGTTTCTTTGCTCCTGCAACACTATTCAGCCTTCATTACTAGCACCCTATCCCCCAATGGCCCTTATATATGTCACGCCTCAGCTCCTCTCATATCCTCATTCGAATCACACAACCCACAGCCATTTTCCTACATGTGCACACCTCCACACAGAACAAAAGC
This sequence comes from Pachypeltis micranthus, assembly GCA_020466155.1. Lineage (NCBI taxonomy): Eukaryota > Metazoa > Arthropoda > Insecta > Hemiptera > Miridae > Pachypeltis > Pachypeltis micranthus. The sequence goes on along the minus strand of CM035768.1, from coordinate 83,097,453 downwards.
ATTATATTGGTGTTTCGAGTCCCTCATTTGCTCTCAGAACCTCGTGCCCACATACCAAAGTTTAAGTGCTGTCACCAAGCCCCTCAGTAAATTCGCGTTCATCTACACCTCCTTTTGTCTCATCCTCCTACCTGGTTTCCTGCCCCTATGACTCAACTCAGCCCTCATCTCTTGTAGCCCATGCCTCAAGGCCCTTTAGGTCTTCACATCCTACTTTTCTAAATCCTAGTCTTCACATCCTACTTATCTAACCCCAACTGTTCTACTCTACTACAGCCCACACCACCTTGCCCTAACATTCGGTTCCTTCAATGCTCAACCAGCACAGCTTTCCTCTACCCTTTCTACCTCCCACTCGTGATCAACGCAAAAGGCAAGTGCCCTCACCAAGGCCCCTTTAATCACGTTCATATTGTTTGCCTACACCCCTTTCGACTCTTCTTCCTAACAGTTTCTTTCCGTTACAATTCACTCAGTTCGCATCCTCAATAGCACAAACCTCACAATGCCTTATACCCTCACATCCTCTTTCTCTTGCACCCTGTCATCTAGCTTCATTTCCCGCCTTCCTCAATGGGAAGGCCTTCTTTGCCCTCTATCCTAGCAGCATTTCTTACCCTCTCAGCCTCCCAATTGTAATCATCCCACGTATCATTGAGCATTCACCCAAGACAGCCCCTTAGAACAGAAACTTGCCGCCATCGACGAATGGGCTCTAGAGAAATGGCAAGCGAGATGGGAATCCTCGTCAAAGGGACGTGATACGTATGAGTTCTTCCCCAACATCCGTGAACGTCTTTCTAGAAAATGGGTTGAGCCAGACCACTGGACGAGCCAGTTCCTCACGGGACATGGTGACTTCAATGCGCGGCTCCACTTCTTTTCTCTGAAAGACTCTCCATTATGCACGTCTTGTGCCTCCAGTGCGGAGGAAACAAGAAACCATGTGCTGCTCCACTGTAGTTTCTACAACAGTGAGCGACGGTTGTTGAGAATGCAAACGAACTTAGCAGCTTTGACTGCTACAAAGGAAGCCTATAACCATTTTGCAAAGTTCGCAAAGAAGGTAATGGCTAAGAAACGTGGTTATAGTTGATCAGTCCTTTTGAAACTTGCCACCCAAGTAAACAGTAAGATCAGGTAGGGAACCAGATTAAGAACTACTCCCAGATGGTACGGGATTCCTCAGGTGGTCACCTCCGCGCGGTAACACACGGGCAACAGCTCTCTACGGTGAGACTGGCTAACGACCACATACCTGCCGTACCTCCACAGGTCTGAGTTCGGTGGATGCTGCAGGGGCCGGCCTCTTGCATATTAGCGAAACCGCAACTTCTATGACTGATATAACCCTCGTCGAGGGTTTAGGTACAGTCATGAAATAAAGAAACAGATCTGTCAGCCCCTTAATCCCATGCCCTAAATTACCCTTTCCTAACTAACTACACATGCCTCTTTTTGCACCACTTCCATACGATTTCTCCTCAGCCCTCATGCGCGCTAGCCTCTTTACCACCTGCTACTGGAACCTCTCTTCAAGGCTTATCCTGCTGTCGCAGCGTGGGGGAGTATGTTCGACGCAATGTGTCGAAGTGGTTAGAGTCTTTGACCTCAGACTTCCCAGCGTCATTGTCTCCGACCGCCTAATTGTCTCCAACTGTTTCAATACCTGTCCCTCACCTATGGGAATCCCTCAGCTGCGGTTGGTTGGTTCTAACAGCCCCCTTTCCCAGGTCCCTTTCTTTATTTCTTTCTCCCTAATTTCGTTTTCCTGTCGATGACAGAGCTCTTTCAAAATCATTCTGCTCCAACTATCGCCCAGTAACTTCTCACTCTCTAATACGTTTGCCCGCGGCCGTTTCATGTGTTCTGAGTACTGCCCTTGTGTCGCCCATTTGTCGCTCAATTTCAACTCGAACTCATTTCTGCACAAATATTTCAGTCCTCCTCACGCTAACCAAGTTTCATTTTGGTTTATTATTCATTCTGAATAATAACCCTATCTTTCGGTCACGAACAATTTTTTACAACCCCCCCCCCCTCCCTCAAAATTTGATACTTTACGTTTCAAGACATGGAGATTCCAAATTTGCAATGTCCGTCCGCCGCCCGGGCCGTTTTGTGCCTTTAACGTGGTCTGAAAAATTCGTTCTTTCGCACAAAAATCCCATTTGGTATCTAGTTGTGCCCGCCATCCTGGCAATCCGATCGGGCGAAGCCCATGGTTGTTATGGGCAAAAAATGGTTAAAAAAATTAACGAAACGCAGTATAACGCGGGAACTACAGCGGAAGTCAACGTTTCGTTGTTAGTAGTCCCTCCCTCGCTCCCGTCTCATTAAAACAACCTGCCCGCCCACCTCGCAACGCCGTCCGCCCGACTCGCAACGGGTTTGCTGGAAGTTCCCGTTTACGGGCGCCTGGCGCCGGGGGATTATTTAGTTTCGGTAGTTCCATTGTAGTCAGGTCATATCCTCCCCCCAATAAAACTGTCGCCCTCGAAAGTTCATTTGCCCAGCAGGAGAAGGAGGAAGAAGAAGCGGTCGTTGTACAGCTGGATTTGTCGTTTTCTGAAACAGAACATGTACACATCCAAAAAAAAAGTGACGGGCGTAGGGCCGTACAACGAGACATAATTGCGGGTATGTGGGCGCCTGAAAATCGTATAACTAAATATATGCGTGTAGTAAAAAAAACAGGTACCCGTCCCTTGTGTGCTGGGGTGTAGCGACGGTTAGAGCATCACGGGAGAAACGTCATTGCCTGTAGTATCTCTGCTGTAGGAAACACAGGAATGAAAGAAGGTGTACATATTATCTGGGCTTACCTGTTTGGCGATGGCGAGTTATATGCGTTTCATAAAACCTTCACACATCACATCATTACCTGTCCTGGTGCAGCAAGTATAATATTGTAATAATAATTTTTGCGCAGCCTGTAACATAGTCAGTATTAGTGACCAAGAACAATAGACAGGTAAAAAAAAGCAAAAACAGGGTAAGCTTATGTACATGCTCCCGTTCGTTGATGCCGATGCCAGGGTTCGACCTGGTCTGTTGATTAGCGTGTATAACCTCTTTGCGCTTGTTCCCTCTTATTTTGTTTTGATAGAGGGATGGAGGGAATGGCGTATGGTCAGATACGCGAGTTTGGCCATCAGTGACTACCAGTAGAGAAAAGGAGTGGGCAGGATCATCGCCAGTGCGTCGTGCTGCCCAGCTTTCAGGGTCTCACCCCGGCCAAGCTGGGAGCGCCTTAGGAAGTAGTTAAATAAAAATGCTGTCCCAGTGCAGCAAGAAATTACCCTCGTTCACTGGCATCCACAGTGGTGGCAGGGTAGGGGCAGGCAATTCGTACTCTGTTCCTATCAGAGGGTAACAGGTACGATTGGGGTATCCACTGAGGGCAGGTTGACCGGGACAGAGTGAAGCTCCAATTCCCCATGGAAGGTGCGTAGTCATGATTCGGTCATTTAAACTAATTTGCTGGTGTAACTATTTAGAGAAGCAAGCTTTTATTTACAGTCCCACCAGGCCAATGCTCTCCACCTGGCATTTGACGTGGTGCATAGTGCGTTGTACCCAGCTCATGTGACCATTGATGGGATGGCAACACTCAGTGGGCGCTGGTACTACGGGATGGTCTTACATACTAGAATAGCTACTTCTAGAAGGACTGCGACAGCAATTGTTAAGCCTGTCCAGTGAAAAATGCGCCAGTGATGGGTTCTCATCTGGTCATCGTCATATGCCGCATCCAGCTGTGCAACGGCTTGTTGCACTGAGACAAAGTGGACTCAGGGGATGGCAACTTGTCTAATAGTTCCTGAAGTTTTCCATTCCTGAGGAGCAACTGTGCATGTGGGGGGGAGAAGCAACGAGGACTCATTTTTCAGCAAGTGGAGGAGGGGGTCAGATAGGCCCTGAAACTGTTTGAAGGCTTCCAGCTCAATGGTGTTGTGCTGGGTGATAACCAGGCCAGGTCCCTCTATAGAACAGGTTGGCAATTCTGGGAGTTCTCCGCACTGCTGGATTGACAACGTATAGGGAACTTGGGGGGGGGGGGAGTTAACAGTCAGGTTCATGGTACTCCGTACAGAATATATCCAATGGTTGCCCACAAACTTATACACAGGGCGTTGGTAGCGTGAGATATATCTGGGGCAGTGCCTTAGGTTACCATTCAGCAGTGACAGTTCGCAGCTAGGGCTTGTGGCAGGTGAGAACGGACGTGACGTTTGGCAAATAGCTGGGATGCTGGTGGTGCAGGTCTGTAGGTCCTGTTCATTCAGGAGACAGTACAGATTGGCATCTGCAGACCATGCTATGTAGTCATGCATCGGTCACCCATGAGTTGATTGACACAACAAATAGTGGGGTGAAGCTTGTACAGCTGGAATGACATGTGTGCGGTGCTGAGCAGTGGCACTGTGATGGCGCACAGTAGGTCGTCAGCTGTTGTGCCTATTATGACTTTAGCTACGCTGTAGTACCAATAGAGCTCTTCCGTTGACGGGTCGAATGGGAGGCTCAGGTTACTGTGGAGCTGAACGGAAACCTGTTGTAGTAAGTTCCTGAGCTCAGTGGGCTTCAAGAGCTCTGGGGTTAGGTTTCTGTTGCTGGCTGCAGCAATCGCAGCTTGCAATGCAGCCAAATTGGAGGTGGCTGAGTTAAACTCGATGAACGTCTCTGTAACCTGGGTGTTCCAAGTCAAAAGTGCAACGGTGTTTGCCCAAGCGCGGTCGAGGTTACCAAGGTTTTCCTGTAAGACCATTTGCGTCGTATTATGCTGCTGAATCAGTCCCCTCAGCCCCTATGCGTGGTTAGCTATCCTATCCTCCTCATCCTTCATGATGGATAGCTGTGCTTTCCCAGCGTGCACAAACGTATCGTGCTGATCCTTCAACTTACGCTTTAGATGGTTGACCTCATCGTCCGTAGCCACCCCAAAGAGGTAGTGGTACGCTTGTCCTAGGGGAGTGGGGGGTGGGGGGTGGAAGAGTGATCTCTTGCTGATAGTGTGCTGGTGCAGGGAGTGTGCAAAAAATTCTAGTTTTTCTGAATAGGCCTTTGCTTGTGATACCAGCCAATGCATCTCCCACTGAATGTTTGGACGCCCTTTTATCATTGCGGGGTCCAAGTTCGCCCTAAGCTGCGCTACATCCGCAGTATAACTCCGTCCAGTTGTAGTGGAGGGCAATGTGCCATGTGGAGCTGCTTATCGTTATTGTCTGCAGCTTTTCCAATAGCACTCCTGATCGAAGCTGGGACTGTGCCGCCACGACCGCTAAGACTATCGTAACGAGAAGGGGAAAGTTGGCCATCCTGCTGAAAAGAACTGTAATTAATAACATTTTGGATGGGAACCCCCCTACTGTTTTAGAGTCTACTGTTACACCCGCCGCTTTGTTAAGCCTGATCGATTCGCCATGTGAGGATTAAGGGTATTTGGAGCTACGGAGGTTGTAGCGTGATATACCCGGCCGCCAGTCTTGTCTCTCTCGTGCGCTTTCAGTGGTCGCATTGGAGGGGAGCTCTGTGGGGGGAGCCTGTACAACATCAGAAGGCTCTCGGAGCAGCTGTGCCAAGGGAGTGGGGTCGTCGTCAGGAGTTGGTCCTTCGGTTTCTTGCGACTCAGAGTCATCGTCAACAGTCCGGTTCTGTTGGGGTAGGGGCATGTCAGCTGGTCTGGGGAGTACACGTTTCAGTCGTGATGTGTGTACTGTCGTGTCCCGGTTCTTTAGCCTCAAGGCAACATTTTGCATGTTGTATACCTTGGTGATCTTGTAGGGTCCTGACCAAAGCTTGGTGAATTTCTTGCACTTGCCTTGTTTTAAGGCGGGCGTGTGCAAGTAGACCCGATAACCTGGCTTGAACCGGGGATCTGATTTTGTTGCCTTAGTCCGTCTTCTCACCTTGTCTGTAGTCTGATCCTGCATCCTGGCTACAGCGTCCCACATATGGCAGTGTCTCCCTTAGGTCCTCGATATGCACAGCTAAGGGCTCTGTGTTGGGGGTGAGGGAGAATTCATCTCTGGCAGGCATCGGCATAGGCCTGCCGAAGACGACTGTGTAGGGAGGGAATGAGGTGGAGCCGTTTGGTTGGGAGTTGAGGACGAACTCTGCTATTGGGAGCTTGTCATCCCAATCATTTGTGAATCTTTAACAAAATGCCTCAAAATTCTAGCAAGGGACTTCTGCACGATTTCGCATCGCCCATTGCTATGTAATGGTTTTCGCGGCGGACTGCGCGAGGTGGCAACACTGACCGTCACCCGTGCAGCCCGCCACTGTTTATATTAGCAAGAGGAGCCAGTCGGTTATCATAACGGCTGGCGGCGCCTCAAGCGAAACGGTTTCCCTGAAAGTCAGTGTTTAATTTCCCCTTTTGGTTTGTGAAGTAAGGTAAGCGATCAGAGCTTTGTGTTTCATTTTCCCCATTGTCCCTTTTATTGTCATTTAATACAATCCGAGCATACGTTATTTATTTCATTTTAAAAGGAGTTCGTTTCGTTTCATTCATTTCGAGTTTTGCCGATTAAATTCAAGTGGGTCTTAATTGCTTTATAATTTCATTTCCCATTACCTTCTTGAGAGTTATTATTTTATTTATTTGATCGAGTGAGCATTATTGAGCGTATTTGATTTATTCTGTTCTTTTGGGCCCAGACACGGTCTTCACGAGTGTTCTGTACGCCGGAATTGGGACACAATTCCGCAAGTACGTCACAAATCCGCCGCGAAAACCATTACAGCTAGCAGGATGATAGGCCGTAGTGTTAATCTTCTCGATGTGGAAGAATTCACAAAGATGACGGATGAGATCCGACGTAAAGTGTCTACCCTGATCTGAGAGTAGGCGGGCACAAGAGCCAAAACGTGTTATGTGGCAGATAAGTTTTTGTGCCGTTTCCTCTGCAGACTGTGTTTTCAATGGGTAGAACTGTACGAATCTGGAGAATTGGTCGAAGATGGTTAGCACGTACTTATTACCATCTTTAGTCAAGGGGAGTGGACCCACAATGTCTATGAACAAGGCTTCACAAACCTCTTTTTGGTTCCCTAAATTCCCCAAGTGGATGCTTCTGTCTCTCATAATCGTTAAATAGGGCACATTTGGGGCAAGATCTGACATACAGGGCAACATCGCATTTCATGTTGGGCCAGTAATACTTTGCTTGGACTAGCTTCAGCGTGTTATGCTGTCCTCTGTGGCCTGCTTGTCGTGTGGATTGGTCTCCTTCCACTGTTTAATAGAGCGTATGTGCGCTATCCACGCATCCGCAGCACCAGATTTCTGTGAACCTGTGTACCAGGAAAGGCCTGACAATGCCTGCGTTATGACAGTGGAACCTTGCGCAGGGTAGGGGGCAGGGCATTGGTGCTGCTGGGTACGGGAGCGGTACCCTCAGACAGGACTAGTTGGGGTTGGTGGCCACCCTGTGAGCTGGAGTGCCTCACGCGGAGTGACTTGGGGTTGTGTGGGGGGAGCTGTGGCTGGAACGGTGAAGGGGTTGTGCGCCGGTGCAAGAGGGGAAAGCCTAACGCCAGGGTGTGTTACCTCTAGGCGATTGACTTTCTCATGCAGTTCCTTTAACACTGCCTTAGTTCCCTCTCTCCCCTGCTTTGAAGCTTCCTCGTTGCTCACAACCCTCTCTTCTATCCGCTTTGCAGCTTCCCCGTTGCTCAAAACCATCCACTCCAGCACAGAGATTACTTTTTGCAGGTCACTCGTGACTCTGGAGTTATGTTCTCGCAGGGCCTTGACCTCTCTCAGCAGGGCCTCATTCTCCAGGCGACTGTACTGGAGGGTGGTAGAAGAATACTCCAGTGCCGCCATCACTGGGGTCATGGCCTCATCGAAGCAAGAGGTGATCGCTTCCTTCTGCGCCTCTGTGAGGAACACACCCCTTAACAGCATCAGGCGCATGTCGGCCCGCATGCGCTTCATGAAGGCCCAATGCTGGACGAAGTGATTGCTCAACTCGTCTGCTCTTAGGGCCACCTGTTTTGGATTCCCACTCGCGTCCATCGGCACTTGTGGCAACGGGCGTGTACTTTGTAGTTGGTAGTACGTCCGTCTGTCCGTCGGTGGTACTTCGGGGAGCGGGGAGTTGGTTGGCTGTGGGGACCCACCTTCTGACTCCAGATCCGCAGATCCTACGCTCGGTTTGCGGGATCAGTTGCGCGACCTCTTCTGCCGCCAGCTGAACCTGGGAGTTGAGAGCTTTCCTCAAACGAGCTCTCATCTCCACAACTGTTCCCGTGTACGCTATTTCCCGTGCACGGAGCTCGAACACCAACTCGTCCTTACGGAGGTGGTTAACGCTCATCTTTGACCTGAAAGCGTCGTTGCAGGACATCACGATCAACGGGATACACCAAAATTGAGGACCGACGTATCGAGACGGAATTTGTCGCTCCTCAAGTGAAAGAACTGGTGACACGTTAATCGTGGCGACGACGGGAGGCGATTTCGTTTGGAAAGTGTTGTGTCTCTCATGGAACAGTTCATGTAAAACTAGAAGAAGAATAAGGCATGGAGGAGGTTAAACGTAAAGGAGGTTTTTCTTTTAGTCTTGATCGTGAATGTGAATACGTTTTATGAGTTCCCCTTTTTTTCTCCTTCTATTGCTTAAAATAATACGATTAGAGTACATAAAAGTGGCGCAGTCAGTAGTTAAAACTTATTCAAACTTAGTTCAATTCGTTTATTTTTGAAACCCTGTTTGGTTAGTTTCAAAGATGCCTCTCGATGAACCCTCTGCCGGGATTTCGACAGCCGCGTTACAAAAGATGATAGGCGATCTATTAAAAATAGTGACGGTTCAACAAACTCAGCTTTCCCAACAAAGTTCCGGCAGTGGATCACGCGGAATTTCGGGTATTTCGTTTGATAGGTACAACGAGGAAGTTGAGGACTTCGATACATACATTGAACGACTTTCAGCGTTCTTCTCGGTTCAAGGTGTGCCTGAGGATCGCAAGGTCTCTTGTTTTGTTTCCTTAATTGGACCAAAACTATTTTCGCTACTCAAGAACCTGTTACATCCGGTGAAATATACTGACAAGACATTCGACAACCTCAAGGAACTTCTACAAAAACACCTCAGTCCAACACCACTCATTACACCGTCATGTCACGCTTTCTTGAATCGGAAACAACAAGAAGGCGAGTCTCTTTCTGCATATGTTGCTGAATTAAGACGATTATCGTTACCCTGCAAATACTCTGCAGACATGCTAAATACAATGCTCAGAGATGTGTTTGTTAGTGGCCTTCGATCAAAAACTATACTCGATCGATTGTTCGAGAATGATGACATTACGTTCGACAAAACATTAGAATTGGCATACGCAATTGAAAAGGCAACATCAGGCGCGAACGAGATTTTACTTGGTGAGCAACCCAACCAAATTCATCGAGTTGCATCGCGAAATACATATAAAACTCATTCGAGGCGTCCTGACCAACGGTATCAACAAAACAGGAACCGAAATATCAAGCCGAAAATCAACCAGGGGGTACGCTGTTTACGGTGCGGTCAATTTCGCCATACAGCTCGCACATGCAAAGCAAAAAATTTGTTTTGGGATTACTGCAAGAGAAAAAACCCTGCAAATTATTACACAACGGTTTATTATTCGGATAATCAGCTTGACCTAGCATTAATGCTCCGAGACCCATCCTGTTCGATTCAGCATCGAAAAATATCATAATGAAACCCAAAAAAAGGTCGAAAAGAACTGAATCGTAATATTAAAATAAACAAAAAAACCCTGCAAATTATTACACAACGGTTTATTATTCGGATAAACAGCTTGACCTAGCATTAATGCTCCGAGACCCATCCCGTTCGATTCAGCATCGAAAAATATCATAATGAAACCCCAAAAAAGAACTAAATCGTAATATTAAAATAAACAAAAAAAACGAAAGTATCTAAAAAAAACTGAATTTTAATATGAAAACATGCACGCTACATATTAATATCAAAATGTAACCAAAAATCGATGAAAAAACCAAAATGAGAATGAAACGAAGGAATCTAAAAAAATTGAATCGTATTAAAACCGAAACGTCGGGTGAATCGAAAGGTGAAAAGGGAGTTGAGCGGCGAGCGGCGGAGGCGGAGTCGTTGGGGGGGAAGCGAGAGCCGCCTCGATAGCGGTTGGTTTTTTTTAAAGAGAGCGGGGCGGGGCGGAGGGAATTCAAACGACGAAACGCTTGTAGCTCCGCGTTGTACTGCGTTTCGTTAATTTTTTTAACCGTTTTTTGCCCATTACAACCGCGGGCTTCGTCCGATCGGATTGCCGAGATGGCGGGCACAACTAGATACCAAATCGGATTTTTGGGCGAAAGAACGAATTTTTTAGACCACGTTAAAGGCACAAAACGGCCCGGACGGCGGACGGCGGACGGCGGACGGGGGACGGGGGACGGGGGACGGCGGACGGACATTGCAAATTTGGAATCTCCATGCCTTGAAACGTAAAGTATCAAATTTTGAGGGGGGGTTGTAAAAAATATTTCGTGACCGAAAACATAGGGTTATTATTCAGAATGAATAATAAACCAAAACAGCCACGTTGAGTCCGTTTGCCTCAAGAAAAGGGCGGTTCACGACGTCAAGGAGGTTAATGAAAATTCGGATGATGATTCTAATGAACCTCTGCCTCTTTACCCGGTTTACGGCAATAAGAGCGTCCCTCCCATGATCGTTTCTGTAAACATGAATGGAAAATCAGTACCCTTAGAGGTCGATACAGGAGCCGCAGCTACTATAGTAAGTGAGCAGATTTTCAACACAATTCCTAGACTACAAAGTGGAATTTTGCGTCCTACAAACACATTGTTCAAGAGCTACGACCAACAATTAATTACGCCATTGGGTGAGGCCGTCGTACAGGTCTCACACAATTCAATAACCAAAAATTTGTGACTTTTCGTATTGAATGGTAACTATTCTTGTATCATGGGTCGAGAATGGATTAAGGCACTCGACATATTACCCATTGCAGTCAATCATGTCGCATGTACGGAGAAATCACTCAACAGTTTACTTAGTAAATACGACCAATTATTCAAAAAACAAGTGGATGCAGTAGAAAACTACACCTATTCAGTGGAATTGAATGAAAACGCAAAACCTGTCTTCAAGCGAGCTCGTCCCGTCGCATTCACCCTTTTACCCGGGGTAGAAAAGGAACTTCAACGCATGGAGGACGACGGAATCATTACAAAAGCTACTATTTCTGATTGGGCTACACCGATTGTTCCCGTACGCAAACCTAATGGAGACATACGAATCTGTGCAGATTATTCAGGGACTGTCAACCCACAGATTAAAGTACCGCATCATCCATTCCCAAGCTTTGAGGAAGTTTCAGCCAAGATCAGTGGAGGCCAAGAGTTCTCTACTTGCGATGTTACCACTGCGTTTCTACACATTCCCGTTTGTGCTGAATCCTCCAAAATCCTTACGATCAACACTCACAAAGGCTTATACAACGTTAATCGATTATTGTTCGGTTGCAGTTCAGCTCCTGCCATCTGGCAAAGATACATTGAAGGTGTGCTTAAAGACCTACCAGGTGTAGCAGTTGTACATGACGACATCATTGTCACAGGTAGCAGTAAAAAGGAGCACATTGAACGTTTGGACAGATTATTCAAACAACTTATGCTACATGGAATTCGCCTCAATCCAGCAAAATGCAAGTTCCTGCAAAAAGAGGTCAGATTCCTTGGACATATAGTCTGTAGTGAGGGTGTAAAGAAAACTACCGAGCGAATTGATGCTGTAACAAATTTTAAAGTACCAACCTGTGTTAAGGAGGTACAATCATTCATGGGCATGGTCAACTTCTACGCAAAATTCACCAAGAATCTTTCGACTCTGGCCAAGCCCCTCTACCAGCTCACTAGATCGGACGTCCCATTCGAATGGAATGAAAAACACCAGCGCAGTTTCGAGAAGATTAAAGAAGAAATTTTATCAGATAGAGCCCTGATGCATTACGACCCAAAATTGCCTTTGGTCCTCTCAGTCGACGCATCACCAGTTGGAGTAGGCGCCGTTCTAGCGCACAGAATTGGAAAATTGGAATGACCAATATCATTTGCTTCCAGGACTTTAAATTCGAGCGAAAGAAACTATTCGCAGATAGATAAGGAAGCCACCGCGATTCGCTGGGGAGTTGAAAAGTATTTCAACTATTTGTTTGGTCAAAAATTTATTTTGGTTACAGACCATAAACCCCTGTTTCACATTTTTGGTCGGAAAAAACGGAGAAAACTACCTTCACACTCTGCAACTCGTCTTCTACACTACGCAATTTTCTTACAAATGTTCGAATTTGACATCGAATATCGGAAATCGGAGCAACATGGAAATGCCGATTTCTTATCTAGGTTGCCCCAAAATTCTAAAGAATTAGAACCAGTAGACGAAGATACACCCTCAAAATACGATGATATCGCAGTCTTCAAACTAGAACAGCTCAACACCTTACCTATCCTTCCAAAGGATATTCATAAAGCAACCATAGAAGACGAGGAAACAAGAAAAATTTAGAGATCTACAATTAGGCACTCCGATCGGACCAAATTCTACGCAATTTTCATTGCAAGGTGGGTGCATATTTAATGGAATACGTGTTTACATTCCGAAAACACTTAGACATACGATCTTACAGGAGCTACATGAAGGTCATTTGGGAATGGTCAAGATGAAAGCTCTTGCTCGATCGGTGGTCTACTGGCCCAAAATCGACCAGGATATAGAGTCTACTTGCAAGAATTGTTCCGATTGTATTAGCATCCAAAAACAACCAACAAAAGTCGACAAGCACTACTGGGAATATCCGGCCTACCCTTGGGAAAGGATACATTGTGACTTCGCCGGGCCATTTATGCACATTCAAAGTGGTTGGAGACCTTCGTGGTGAAATCTACCTCATCAAAAGATGCGATGAACGTTCTAGAGGCTCTATTTGCCCGATATGGACTTCCTAGAACTCTTGTTTCGGACAATGGCACAGCCTTCACAAGCCTACCATTTAAAAAGTTTATGCAAATTCATGCAATAAAACACGTTACAACTGCACCATTCCACCCGGCATCCAATGGACAAGCGAAACGATATGTCTTCACTTTGAAACAAGCACTTAGAGCCATGAAGAACAGTGAAGGTGGACTTCAACATCGCCTAAACATATTCCTGATGACATACCGACGCACTCCGAACATCACAACAGGAGAATCTCCAGCTAAATTATTCATGAAACGAGAAATTCGCACAAAAATCGATGTACTGAAACCAGACCCCATAAGAGACGTCGCGGATCGATTGAGAAAAAATAAAGTCTCATTTTCGGAAAAAAGCTATGCTGAAGGAGAAATGGTGGCAGTCCGAGACTATAGATCGCCTGATAAAAAATGGATTTTCGGGAAGGTTGTGAGTCAAGATGGAAATCTTCAATACAAAGTTTCATGGATGGTCAACTTTGGAGAAGGCATGTGGAACAGATGAAATCCTGCGGGCCCCTGGTAAATAATCCAACATACTCAATTGTGCATCCTGCATTACTTCCATCGTCGAACGACACAACTAAGAATTCAGTGCAACAAACAGATGAGCTGAATTCGCCCGATACACAGCAGCCTGTATTACCAACCTCCCCAAGAATTTCAAGGAAGTCTCTGCCACGAAAATCTTCAAATCCGATGCCAGAAGTTCCTCTTGAACCAAATCAAAACATTTCGTGTGATAAAGAGTCATCACCTGAGTTACGCCGATCTGCTAGAATTAAAAAAGTACCTCTTCGATTCAGAACCGAAAATAACTAAGGTGCATCATCTGACTTTATATAACCAGTACGTGATAACGTAACGTAAAACTAAATTGCTTGTTTGTTGGCATATTTATTTTGCAATATTCATATTATTTATGCTGTTATCTTTAAATGATAAGGACATTTTCCAAGAGGAAGATGATGTTGTGTCTCTCATGGAATAGTTCATGTAAAACTAGAAGAAGAATAAGGCATGGAGGAGGTTAAACATAAAGGAGGTTTTTCTTTTAGTCTTGATCGTGAATGTGAATACGTTTTATGAGTTCCCCTTTTTTTCTCCTTCTATTGCTTAAAATAATACGATTAGAGTACATAAAAGAAAGCAAAGGAAGAGTCGGCACCTTCTTTCTTAGAACGAAATACGGAAAGATAAGGAATTAAAGGAACGGGCGGACGGGCGACGGTCGAAACGGATGTGGTAGGAAGGAAAGGCGAGGGAGGGGGGGGGAGACACGTGGACACGCGGCAGTTCTCGGAGGGAAGTCGCTTCGAATCCGAAAATTAAATATCTGGTGCGTAGCAACACACTACTTTCCGCCACCCCTTTAAGTTCGAACACCATCTACATAGGCGGGCGCTATATCTTCGTTCAACGCATTTTTACAGGAACATTTATACGGAACAAAATGTAGGGACTAGTTAGCTGAGAGCACTCCGAAAGTTTGATCGAAATCGTTGGAGCCGTTTTTGAGAAAATACGAATACCGATAAATTAATATTCGACAAATCTCCTTTTCTGAGTTAACGTGGCTTATATCTCCGTTCAACATATATATACAGAAATAGTTATGGAAAACAAAATGTTGGTATGGGTGACTAAAGACACTTCATTAGAATTTATCACATCTGGTGAAAAATTACCCTGGAACTTTCGGAAATGTTCGAAAAAACGTTATTTTCAACACATTTTCATTTTTATCTCTGCTCAATGGACTTTCAGAGGAACATTTATTGAGAACAATATGTAGGTATTAACTATTCGAAAATATCCTGAGAGTTTGATGATAATCGTTGAAGTCATTTTGCCAAAAGCTTAAAAACCTATTTTTGCTTCATAGGTCATTATCTCCGTTCACCGTATTTTCATGGAGATATGTATAGAGAAGAAAAGTTAGGTATTGATTAGGAGAAGATAATTTGAAAGTTTAATCAAAATCGTTAGAGCCGTTTTCGAGAAAAATGCGAAAAACCCTAGTTTTTGGTACATTTTCATTACCCCCCCCCTTCCCATTGGCCGAAATCGTCCATAACCTTAGTTTGGGGTCCACAAAAAATACCAAACAAAACAAAAGGAGAGCCAGCACAATCGGATCAGCCGTTCTCCCGCAAATCGAACTACATACACACACACACACACACACACACACACACACACACACACATACACACGGACCACGCGACGAAATTAGGTTTTTTAGACTCAGTAGGGTCTGAAACGTAAAGATCTGAAGAAAACTCAAATTTTTTTTTTTGGGCCGATTACTATACTTTCCTTCCCTTCGGGTAGCGGAAAGTAAAAAGGGGCCGAAATGATTCCGAAGTTACGGAGAAGTGATCAATTCAGCCAGGCAATGGTTCCGAAATTGCGACTTGAGAGCTTGCCGGCGCACATGGAAGCAACATGTTGTGAATTCGGTTTCCTAAAATTTGAGAAAATACGGAGAATTCACTAGTTCCTCCCCAATTTAACAAACAACCCGAACAAAGACGCGAGTCAGGGAGCAGGTTAAATCTGCCCTTCAAGCTACGAATTTCACAAAATTTGCACAAAAATGTTAAATGAAAAGGAATTTGTACTTACGTGCAGATTCCGGGTTGGGTGCCAATGTTATAGGATGGATCGTTCGGGTTTCTCTCAATAAATAATCCTTCCTTTCCAACCAATATATTCCGTTCCGATTAATGGTAAAGCCCACAGGTACAGAGAGAACGAGGAGCGAAGTGGTGCCGCTGGAGTCCGAAAGAGGAATAGCTCGAGTGCCTCGTTGCGCGCCGCGGACCCGATTTTCTTAACCTCCCGATCGCGGCAATGCGGTCCCTCCCCTTTCCCTGTTCATCAGCAGCTATCTTCCTCTTCAGATTTAATCGGAGCTGCTTCAAGTGGCTCTGCCCGATAAAAAGAAGCTCCGGTGTTCCGAGTCACAGCTCAATCTGATCGTGCCCGTAACAAGTGGTTGAACAATAAGGTTATGACCAGGACTTTTCTTGTGAGGGAGCTGCCAGTCACTGTAGCAACTTCTTTGGGAGTGAAGAGGGTAGGTATAGGTAAAAGCTGTGGGGGCTCCTCCAGTATTTCACTAAACGTCTCACGAAATTGCCCATCGGTTGGAGGGTTCGTGATCTGATCTTTCAGGAGTTCTGCGAAGACTCACTTCCAGCATGTCTTGTGGTGAAGAGATGCATCGGTTGTTCGCGTTTAGGGGTGGTATGCATTTTTCGTTTTTAATAATGGATTTAGTTCTTCATAAGCACCATCTTGAGGGTCAAGTTGTTGTGATGACATTTGCAGGTTCAGCGCACGCTGTTCTTTTGAAGTTTTACGTAGATATTCAGTAGATTTACTGTAAAGCGAATTTATCTCGAGGACAATGAGAACTTTCCCATCTCTCATCCTTTGAGTCAGTGCAGTTTGTTCACTAATTGTCCGATCGATGTCTTTGAAATGTCACACTAAGTCAATATTGCATTCAATAATGTCCATGTACTTTTCCCAACCGATGGAGATTTCTATTAGGAGGAAGGCTTTTCTCTGTTCTAATAAGTAGCACCGACCGTCATGTGTACCGGGTGATAGTCTGAATGGATTTTATGACACAGTTGCATTGAAACGCATATGGCTAACGTATTCCCTCATAGAACTATCGAAAACATCGGGTGTTTCATTGCTGTGCAGGCTGTATGTATGTTCGGTAAGGTTGACGTATTGAGAAGTTACCTGACGGACCGAACTTCTAGGATCGAATGCAGGCATTCGATGTCTCCGTCCAGAGAAAGATTGAGATGGAGTGCCCACAGGGCTCAGTCCTTGGACCAGCACTCAGGAATGCCTTCTTCGAAGGTCTTCTCAGGAGGCTCATGGAGACTGACTGAGAGCCGCACGCCTATGTGGAGGTCAAATGTGCCAACTGCGTCGAACGCAAATGCCAACAGGTCTCACACTCTACACGAGACGCACGCTGTACCATTCATCAGCGAGTGATTGTTCTCCAGGAGTCACGAGTGGACTATGAATGGGTTAAAAACAGTTCGAATCCTTCAGCACAAGACAAATAAGAGTTCCCCAATTATGGCTGAGTTGCTACAAAATGCACTCAAGAAACGCTGCAGTGTTCTCGCCATACAGGAACCATGCATAGGATCCAAAACTCTTGGTCTGGGATCGCAGGCACGAGTGGTGGCTGGAGCAAGAACGGGAGGCAAGGCAGCAGTGGCCTGAATTGACCCGTCCATTGACCCCTCCATAGACATGCTCGCACTCACCTACCTGAACAGCCACTTGGTCGCTGTGCTCATCCGAGCTGGTGGCTTTGAGCTGGTTGTGATATCATTTTACTGGCGATTTGGCCCACCAGTGGCCAACAGCGTTCAACCACTTGAGTGGGCTCTAGCAGGCCTATCAGGCCGACCCTGCATAGTCTGCGCTGATGCAAACGCCAGATCCCCATTGTGGGGATCCCCAACCTATGATGGGCGAGGAGGAAGGTCGCGCATAGACGTCACTGCCGTGTCTCACACGCTGCTGCTCAATTTGCAGGGTTGGGTAGTCGTACCAGGTGCAACGCAGAGCGATCACATGGTTATTGACTTTGCCATAGCAGATGACAACATCCTGTGCGCAGACACGCGTGAAAAGCGATTCCGCACAAAAAATGCTGACTGGCCACAATTATGTCGGGTACTGGGAGGTGAATTGCGTGCTGCAGACACTGACCTAATAATGCAAGCATCCAGGCCTGCAGAGGTGGACAGCAAAGTGGACATATTTACCACAGCACTGCACTCTGCTGGGCTCTCTGTACTTGGACAACAGAAGCACAGGGCAATCAAAGTCCCATAGTGGACTGAGGAACTTAGTCCCCTCAAGCAAAGTGTAAATAGAGCCAGAAGGATGTACCAAAACACTCGTGGCCCTGATGCCAGAGAAACACTCTGAACTGCCTTCATCCAAGAAAAGAAGGCCTTCCACCGCGCCAATAAACAAGCCAAACGGCAAGGCTGGCGAAATTTTGTGGAAGCGGAGAGCTCTGAGAACCCCTGGGGCAGACATTACAAGTCCTCCATAGGAAAAGCAAACGTAGAGCAGGTCTCAGCTGCGATGCAACATGAGTCAGGCTGGGCCTGCAACATCGAAAGTTCACTGGAAACCCTCTTTGAGAAGGGGTTCCCAGATGACCAAGTAGCTCGAGACACTGAAGCCCAGAGGGTCGTTGGACCAGCACTCTGGAATGCCTTCTTCGAAAGTCTTCTCAAGAAACTCATAGAGACTGACTGCGATCTATACACCTCTGTGGATGACTTGACTGTGCTGATCTTTGCAGAGTCAGTCCGCCAAATTGAAGAAAAACCCCACCATATGCTCCGCACTGTCAACCAATGGTGCGAGCATGTCAAGATGCAGGTGGCTGAGGAAAAAACCCAGCTAATCCTCTTGAAAGGGAAAGTGAATAATCCACCCTCAATACGCTTTGGCGGCCACAGGCTCCTCCTTGAAAAGCACGTCAAGTATTTAGGAGTGAACATAGGTGACACGTGGGGTTTCAGCCAACAACTCCAGTCCCTTAAAGGCACTACCATTGCAAGATTTGCCTCACTGCGTGCCATTACTAAGGCCACTTGGGGTGTGTGTTACCACGACTCTATCCTCATGTATAAGGCCATATATCTAGGTGTGATTGGCTACTGCCCCGTTGTCTGGGGTAGCAAACTTACAGTCAATCAAAAGAGAGTATTGGCCCAATCCCAGAGAGCTGCGCTTTTGTGGATCACCAAGGCCCACAAGACTGTATCAACAGAAGCACTCCTGGTGATCGCTGTTCAGTTACCTGTTGATTTGGCTATTGAGTGCATGGTTGACAAATAGAGAGTGAAACGGGAGCTTCCCCCCCTTTGGGCTGAACTTCGTGCAGACCTCACCACAGAACAGAAACTTGCCGCCATCGATGAATGAGCGTTAGAGAAATGGCAAGCGAGATGGGAATCCTCGTCAAAGGGACGTGATACGACGTGAGTTCTTCCCCAACATCCGTGAACATCTTTCTAGAAAATGGGTTGAGCCAGACCACTGGACGAGCCAGTTCCTCACGGGACATGGTGACTTCAATGCGCGGCTCCACTTCTTTTCTCTGAAAGACTCTCCAATATGCACGTCTTGTGCCTCCAGTGCGGAGGAAACAAGAAACTATGTGCTGCTCCACTGTAGTTTCTACAACAGTGAGCGACGGTTGTTGGGAGGGCAAACGAACTCAGCAGCATTGACTGCTTCAAAGCAAGCCTATAACCATCTAGAAAAGTTCGCGAAAAAGGTGATGGCTAAGAAACGTGGTCATAGTTGATCTGTCCTTTTGAAACTTGCCATCCAAGTAAATAGTTGGATCAGGTAGGAAACCAGATTACGAACTCCTCCCAGATGGTACGGGATTCCTCAGGTAGTCACCTCTGCGCGGTCACTCACGGGCAACAGCTCTCTACCGGGAGACTGGCTAACGACCAAATACCTGCTGTACCTCCACAGGTCTGAGTTCGGTGGATGCTGCAGGGGCCGGCCTCTTGCATATTTGCGAAACTGCAACTTCCATGACTGATATAACCTTCGTCGAGGGTTTGGGTACAGTCATCAAATAAGGAAACAGACCTGTGTGTCTGTGTGTAGAACCCTCATCTGCAGAGTCTGGCTAGGAGGGCTGTTTCTGTGATTGAGGTCGCAGATTATCAAAACTGCATTTTCCAAAGAGTTGAGAAACTGGCCGGTGTGGGGGCGCAGCACCAAGACTTCTCGAATCTGCCCCCTGCAAGAGGTGTTAGGGCAGCTAAAACGATGAGGTGGGTGAAGTACCAGCGGGTCAAGAAGTTGTGGAGGAGGTATCCGAGTAAAGTTGCGGCTGAGGTGCTGGAGAGTGCAAGTTGTGGCAAAGTTCAGCCTACCCTGAGGAGCGTGTGGTGTCCTGCACAGAGTTCTTAGCCAGCGTCCTCATGGGCGAGGCATATAAGTCCAGTTTCAGTAACTCCACTTCGGCTGGACCTGATGGTATTTCACCTTGTAGATGGAATAAGGCCCCAAAGGCTGTTAAGCTGCTGGTTCTCAACTTACTTCTCTTCATGAGAAAACCCTCTACTGGATTGTCGCATACCCAAGAAAAGTGGTGACAGACTGGGGGCTAGAGACTGATTCCAGTGTCGTCTGTGGTTTTTTGGCACTCCCAAATAGTGCTGACATCTCGTCTCCAGGTGGTTGGTGTCATGAGCAACGTCCAGAGGGCATTCTGGCCAGTGGATGGTACTGCCAAGAATCTTACGGTTCTTCAGACAGTGCTGTCCCTGGCCCTGAATAAAAAAGAGCAATTGCATATGGTTGCCCTGGACATTGACCCTAAGACTTTTGTTACAGTAAGCCACCAGGCCTTGGCCAATTGCCTCCATGGTGTGGGGCCTCCTGATCGACTCATCGATTATAATAGCTTTCTGTACTGAGGGGGTGTGATGGCTATGAAGGTTGGAGAGAGCAATCTCAACCCAGGTGTGCGGGTGGGTGCATTAGCTGTCACGGTTGATGTCGTCCTCCTCGCAGGTACCAAGGGGGGCTTGTGATCGCCTTTGAAAATTTTGAAAGGAAGCTAAGCATCTGTGGATTAGGGGTGAATCCATAGAAGGCGGCTCAGTTTCATTGGTGATGTCCTATTGAGGTTACACCTGAAGCTGACCTATGGATTGGGTTTTGGGAGGTTGACCATCCGAACCAGCTGATAAGCTTTGATAGAATGGTGCGCTGTGCTGTTTTTGCAGGGCTAGGCCTCTTACATAGCATCCCGTGTGCATACTCTCACGCTCTGGTTCTAGCTGGGGGACTCAGTGTTTCATCTCTCTCTACTACTATTCCTTTCTTGCGCCGTAAGCGCCTGCAGCTGTGGGAACATTTGGATGGGATGTTGCTCACACTGTGGCTGGTCTTAGATTCGTCCAGGATTAGCTGTGGTGGTCTACTCCCAAGCCCAGCACTTTTCTACGTGGGTGAGGTGGGCTTCAGGGGGCATTAATGGGAAAGATTACCAGCACTTTCATGCCGTTTGTGTGGCGTCACTGTCTAGAGCAATGAGTTGTACAAGAGGCCAGGATCATATAGCTGTGAATGCTCGCTGCCGCATCTGAGGAAACGTATTTGAGTTGCTCATGACGCAGTGTGCAAGCAGGTTTCTGGTGCATTCTCATCTGAGGGCTGGGAAGTGGAGAGAGAGCGGCACTACCAAGTTACCTCTGGAGAAGTACTGAGGCCTGACATCGTCGCCATTGGTCCCAACCAGGCTGCAGTGATCCTGGATGTCCACGTAGTATCCAGGTGGGAGCTGGGATCTTGCGCTACCTTGACAAGCAAAGAAGCGCAAATACGACAAGACGGATCTTTGTATGGCAGTGTCTGAAGCTCGTCGAGCGAATGCAGGTAACCTCAAGGTTGCAGCATTGACTGTGTCTAGGCGTGTGGTGTAAGGAAAGTGCTGAAGAGATGCGTCGGTTGGGTGTGTCTGCAGGCGTTCTCCGTGGTATCTCCACCCTCCACCCATGTGTTGTGAAGTTCTTTCCTTGGTGAAGGTAGGACTGTTATTTTCTTAATAGCAGTTATTAACAATTTTCACCGTTTTGTTCCCTACCTCTACCCTTCGCCACATAACCCCACCAGGCTTCGTGACACATGATAGCTCGGAAAACTAGATTCCTTGAATATTAATTCATCGGTTTTCCAATTTTCTTAAAAACATCTGTATCGATTCCGATCAAATTAACGAAGTGCTCGCAACTACGTATTCACTACATTTTGTTCTCCATTACTGTTCTTGTAGAAATGCTTCGAACGAAGGCATAGAGCCCGTATATGTAGCAGATCGTCAAATTTGCGGTGGTTGCGGAAAGTGTTGCTACAGATATTTTTAATCGTTTCGATTCCGTCATGAGGCGAATTATTTCGGTTAATATCGAATGACATCGCTCTATTGGAGCGTACGAATCGCGATGTATAGTGTACGTTAACGTTGCGAAGGATGAAAAAGAAAACAATATGCTAAGGAAGGCTGAGTGGGCAGTTAGAGCAGCCTCTTTAATTTAATTAATGACTGTCTGCATGTCGGACAGTTCTCCACTCTGTGAAAGTCTGCACGTAAACTCTTCAAAAGGGAGGCGGTCGCAATATGTCAGCCAGTGATCATGGAGACCGCTCAGCCTTCTTTCCATATTTGGCAAAACGTTAGAAATCTTGATGTTGCAGTCCCTCGAAGGAGTCTTTGGCCTCAACCTCCCAAGCGGCACTTGCTAAGTACGGTTACTAAGGCCACTTGGGGTGTGTGTTACCATGAAACTATCCTCCTATAAGGTCATCAGTCTAGGCGTGATAGGCTACTGCTCCATTGTCTGTGGTAGTAATCTAACAGTCAATCAATAGAGAGTATCGGCCCTATCCCAGAGAGCTGCTTTTTGTGTGTTACGAGGGAGGTTTGGAGATGTTTGGGGATCTGCTGACTCAGGTAAAAATTACTTTTGTCAAGAATTATGGATCGGAGCTCTAGCGGTACATATGGATCACCAACGCTATAAGACTGTATCAATAGAAGCACTCCAGGTTATCGACGAATGGGCGTTAGAGAAATGGCAAGCGGTAGGATCCTCCTCAAAGGGATGTGACATGTATGAGTTCTTCTCCAACATCTGTGAACCTCTGTCAAGAAAATGGACCATTGGACGAGGCAGTTCCTCACGGGATATGGTAAACTCCATTGCATGGCACCACTTCTTTTCTCTTAAAAACTCTCAATCATGCACGTCATGCTCCTCCAGTGCGTGGGAAACAAGGTTCTACAACAGTGAGCGATGGTCTTTGTGAGGGTTGGCGATCTTAGTAGCATTGAATGCTACAAAGCAAGCCTATAACCATATTGGCAAAGAAAGGCAGGCAACTGCCGCCTTGATCTTATTATTGCTCCAGCCTCCCCTTGTGCTTGAAATCCTAGGCCAAGGGTTTTGGTACTTATGTGTGGTTCTTGTATGGTGAAAACCCCAGAGCGCTTTGCTCTTATCTATGTAATGCAGGTTGATTTGAACAATTTTCAACTTATTCATAGTCCTATCATGACCATGGAGGGCAATTGATCGCTGACCCCTGTCACAGGTGCCTATCACCTTCTACCTTGTTATGAAGGTTAGGTGACACTTCGATCACCCTTGCGACTTGCAATGAATGGTCATGCCATTGTGCTTTGGTCAGACTCTACATGGGAGCATGGCTGTAAGTGGTGAGCCCTTTCGTCTGCCCCTTTTCCTCTACCACCCACCGTGAGCCCAGCTATCTTATTTATTTTATTATTGATCATAAGACACATTTATTTTACTTACTACACCGCACTTGCCAAGCCTTGGGTTTTGAATTTATTTATCCACTAAGGGTCTACGTAGCGTCACAGGCTGGAGACCGTAACTGGATGGGGAGAGGCAGCACTTGCCGGTTTCAGCCTTTGCTACTTTGGAGGGCACGCAATAATATATAGGTTCAATTTTTGGCAGCAATGATATAGAGGTTCACGGTCCATTTCACGACATACCACCTCTCCCCTTTGTCTCACCCCACTCGCCCGTTCTTCAACTTCGTTGCGATTCTGACTGTCTGAATCTTGAAAGGACGCATCGTGGGACATATCTGCGTGTATTAACTGCCTGTTACGCCTTATGATAATAAACTGCTCTTGTTTGTATCGATACAACCTCTCAAACCATTAAATGGAAGGAATGCAATTCAAGTGGGTGTCAAAATCCGCTCGAATCAAATTGTGCGAAGCAATTTGCTAGAAGCCTTTTCCCCCGTTCCTTAACTGTCATAACGTTACTAGGTTATCAGTCCGTTATTCGGTAGTCCGTCTTGAAACCGTCTGCCTGTCAAAACGTAATATACGTTTTGGAATAAACTAGCAGCTCAGAATCCAGAATTGTAGATAATAGTGGTTATTTTTGCCAACTGCTAAGACAGCATACGTGGCATTGTCGTTAGCCGAGACAACTGGAGTACACACTATAAACTTTTATCAAGTACACTAAATGGTGGAAATATCACGGCATCTTTAAATAAGCATCAACGTAGATGGGGAAAACTGTGTGAAAATAAGTAGGCAATTAGGTGAAAACTGCCGTTGAAAATTGTTAAAAATAGTCATTGAAAATTGTTAAAAATAGTCATTTAAAATTTACCTTGTTTCCCGACCTGAGCTCATTTCCTCTCACCAACCACCCGTCAGCTCGACTCGTAGCGTCGTGCTAATTGGCTAGCGTCGCCTAGAAAACGTCACTGTTTATTGTTGTGTTGTGGTGGTCGTGTTTCGTTTCGTTACCAGTACTTTTGATGCAGAATCGAACGAGATGGGCCTTGTAATTGCTTTACAAACATAGTCGTTTGCATATGAGTTTTTCGGATGGCTGACATACCACGTATCATTCTCAATATTTTTGGCGTTGGATTGTAAAGGAAACGTCCAATCATGCTGTGCGAGAGGATAAGAAAACATTATGTAATAATTTGAAGTTATTTTTATTTCACCTCAGATGAAAGTGCAGCAGTCCGGATGGTGCGTAGTTTCTGCTGTGAACTGTGTTATGTGTGGGATATCGTACTATGAGAGGAGGGGGAGTATGTACGATATCGATTGGGAGCAGCAATTGGAAAACAAGTAGATTTGAATAGGGTGACAACTGCTCGGTTACGACTGCCAAAACCAAAGTTTCGAGGGAATCGGGACATTTTAGGTGCATAGTCAAAACAAATGGTCCGAACGAGTATTCGCCAAATCGAAGAGTTTGGTTCGTTCCGGTGTAATAGCAACTCTAGTGGATAAGTAAAGTGATCCACGTCCATGCGTGGTGTGTTATTTACAAGTATTCATTCACACTACTCTTGTGAAAAACAGCTAACATTCACTCCCAAGGTTCTCCCTCTCCTTCCCACGACTACCCCCACAATGGTTCAATAACATCGCCCACTAAAAACAGTCAGTCGTTGCCATAATGAGTTCTTACTTGTATATGTAAGAAATTTGCCTCCAGATTGTGTTCTTGTAGTGAATCGTTTTCAGTTGAACGAGAAATCCTGCATAAAGATAAACTTTCAGGACGCGCACGCCGGTTTTTCACATCTTGTCATGCTTCACGTCTGAATAATTGAAAACGAGCTGGAAAAGGAAGTTGGACAAGTGTTTGGACGATCTCAAAGCGGTGAGCGCGCATTAATTTCCAAAAAAACAGACGTATATTCAGTATCGCGGCACAAAGCCGCGTTTTCAATTACTGGAATGACGCGCTGCTTTGGAAAACTAGAAAAGCCTCAGTGACAATAGAAAGTCCTACTTTTCACACTATAGTGCACTTATCCAGCCCTTTTCTGACGACTTTGTGCGGGGAAACCCGTCGAAAGCCCTTCTTCGTCACTTTGGTGAGTTGTTCTCCGCCTTCGAGTCCTTTCAGTCCTCGCGCAGACAATGCACCATCCAGTTGTCATTCAAATTTCTGACAAGAAAGTTGTGATAAAAACGTGTAAAAATTTGTAATGTGTCATGTTCCTAGTGGCTACAAGAATACCCGAGTTCGTTGACGAAAACTCATTAAGAACAATTTTCCCCCTGGTCTGTGTTATACAGGGTGAGTCATAACAAATGGTGGAGTTTCAAAGGGCGATTTAAAAAAAAAACGGTGCAACTTAGAAGATTACGGTTTGTTTTATTGAACGCCATACATCACCCCATTTCGGTAGATTAAGTCCTGAAAATTACATCAGGAAGGTGGGCGCCCTCAGCAACGACGCACTGATGTAGGCGACTCCTCACATTTTCAGCCGCCCTCTGGCACATTTCGATGGGAATCGCGGCGATTTCTTCCCTGATTCTAATCTTGAGGTCATCCAGAGTGTGAGCTCGATGTTTGAACACCTTTTCCTTCAAGTAGCCCCACAGGAAAAAATCACACGCACTCAAATCTGGCGATCTTGCCGGCCACCCCAAGTCACCCCTGAGAGAGACGAGGCGTGCGGGGAACATCTGCCGCAGTTTCACCATTGAGATTTGCGCTGTGTGGGCCGTAGCCCCATCTTGCTGAAACCAAATATCCCCCAGATCCTCTCCCTCAGCTAACTGGTTCAATTCGGGCTCAAAAAATCTTTCCAGCATGAAAAGATAACGCTGAGCATTGACGGTAACAATCCTTCCATCCTCCTCGAAAAAATAAGGCCCAATCACCCCAAATGTTGAAATGGCACACCAGACAGTGACTTTCGGGGAGTGGAGAGGTCTATCGTGAATTTGTCTTGGGTTGCGGTCACACCAATAGCGGAAATTTTGTTCATTAACCGCTCCAGAGAGATGGAAGTGGGCTTCGTCCGAACTGAAAAAAGTGGACGTTGGTGGGATGCGGTTTATCATCTCTTGGCATCGATTCAAGCGGTTTTGGTAGTCTGGAGGTGACAATTCCTGAACAATCATAATCTTGTACGGATGGAATGACAAGTCCATGTGCAAAATCCTCCTTAGTGAGGTGTTAGAGATGTTCGGTGCTTCTGCGTGCCTCCGAGCAGAGCTCCGAGGCGACTGTTCCACTGCTGCTCTCACTCGAGCCAAATTTTCAGGTGTTCTTGCGTTTCTAGGTCTTCCCGCACCTCTACGCCTTACTGTGGAACCAGTTTCTTCCAATGCTTGAACCCAACGTGCGATAACACTGTGGTGAGGGACGGGATCACGACGTGGGATGTTGTAACGCAGTCGGAAGGCCCGCTGGGTGGCGATGAACGAACGGCCACTTTCAAAAAACGTGCTGTTAACGCCAATATAGGCAACACCTACGCTCCAAATCACCGTCTGGCACCCAACTTAGCCCGGACTTGAGAAGGCAAAAGGGCTTACCTTGCTTGGCGGAGTCTCGATCTCGGGGGGGCCCCCTTTTTGGTTCTGGGCAACGAACAGCGTTGGTCGGCAGTCTCCTATTCACCAAGCCAGAGCCACGAAATGCCAAACGGTTGGAAAAAATGATTTGGAGCAGAATAGAAAACTGAATATAGCGTTTAAATCGAGCGTCGGAAACAAAGCGGGTTACACAGTCACAACGCGGCGAGTAGCGAACTGAGGGAAAAAAAAAGGCGAGACATTCGAGTCTCCGAGACCAAGTTTATCGCTGGCGATAAGGGGCGATCGAGACTGAACGATTCGCCGACAAAAGAGCAGGAAATAAGATGCCCACAACATTGTTTACTAGGTTTCTCCATAATACACCCACCCTAATATACAAGTTTTTGAAGAAGAATTTGAATTTTACCGACAGGCGTGGGTACATGTCTTTGAGGGGGCGGGAGAGGGCATACAGCGTGGTTATTATGCATACAAAATATACTTTAGAGGGTTTTAGTAACAAACTAAATAACGCGGGTTAGATTTAACAATTAAATAACAATGAATAAATTAGTAAAGAACAAGGAAAACTGGTATCACATGTATGGTTAAAGGAAGCAGTAGGATAGGTTTGGAGAACAAACGATCATGGCGATGGCGTAGCGCTGTCTGTGAGAAATGGCAGCGCGACTAATTTTTGCACCTGGCGAACGTAGGTGCCACCATAGGTCTTCACTTTGACGTTGCGGACAACGGCATCCTGCCCAGGGTACACTTCCACCACTCGGCCGATGGGCCATTGGAGTGGTGGGGTGTTCGGCGTTTTTACATATACTACGTCACCTATGCGCACATTCCGCTGCACTTCAGCCCATTTTTTGCGAGGTATGAGCGTGTGTAAGTAGTCCTTCGACCACCTCTTCCAAAAGCATTGAGCTGCCTTCTGCAATATTTCGAAGCAGTCCCGTAGCTTCATGATGGGTTCATCTATGATTACCTCTGGCGGGGACAATAATGGCGTGCCAACCAAAAAATGACCTGGGCTTAAGTAGTCGGTTTCGTCATTAGGGTCGCATGACAAGGCACCAAGTGGGCGGCTGTTCAGCACTGCTTCTATGCGGGTGAGCAGGGTCGTCATTTCTTCGAAAGTGAGAACCAGTGTCCCAATTATTCGAACGAGATGATGCTTGGCGGACTTGATGCCACTCTCCCATAGCCCGCCTTGGTGAGGAGCGGCCGGCGAGTTGAAGTTCCATTTTATAGAGCGGGCCGAAAGATATTCGGAAATAGAAATTTCATTTGAACGCAGAAAACGCCGCACTACGCAAAAGTGGTTGGAGGCGCCTTTGAAATTAGTGCCACAATCAGAGAAAATTTGTGCGCACAGTCCCCGTCTAGCGACGAAGCGGTCCAGAGCGGCGAGGAAGCAAGGCGTGGACAATGAAGATGCGAACTCTAAATGTGTGGCTTTAGTCGACATGCACACAAATATTACCATGTAGCCTTTCGAGCGTGGCGATTTCCGCCGGGAGCTCTCTTTTATCGTTAAAGGACCTGCAAAGTCGACGCCCGTATTTAAGAAAGGCCGGCATTCGCGAATTCTAACAGCGGGTAGATCAGCCATGAGCGGTTCCAAGGGCTTGGCCCTTAATACGCTGCAGACTCGCCAAATTGGAGACTCGTTCCATGAGCTGGAGGAAGATGGACTTGTTGGGAGTAGATGTTAGCAACACATTCTCAGGGGATCTTTTGTGTTCAGCGCTAATTTTTTCATCATCAAGGGTTATCTGGGTTGTCGGCCACAGCTGGAGCGAATCATGTGTGAAGAGTAGCGGAGCCTGGGAAATCGATTGGCATGTGGCGTGGGATGCGTACTTGCGATAGCAGAGGAAGCTCGTCGAGCAAGCTTCGCCATCGACAACCTATGTCCGGAGGTAGGGGTTCGTCCCACCCAATACCCCTTTGCCAGGTGCCTTGCATCAGGCACTTGGCCATGAATACCACTGGCGTCAACCAACCTAGTGGATCATAGATATGGGCTATTTGGGATGATAGGCCTCTCTTGGTGACGATGGGGTCCTTAGGAGAAATGAAGTAGGAAAACGAGTCGTCAGAAGGTTCGTACTGAAGGCCTAGAATTTTAACACAGTGGTCCTCATCATTGTCACGGACGACCAAAGTATGCTCACGGTGTTCAGCGGGTACCATGTCCAAAATTTCTTGCCTGTTACTCGCCCATTTTCGCAGCGAGAACCCTTCCAAACCAGAGAGCTCGATCAATTGTCGTTGCAGCGTCTTAGCGGTTTGAACGGAATTGACGCTTTGACATACATTATCGACGAACGTTTGGTGGAGGATGGCTTCTGAGGCCAGCGGATATCTCTCTCCCTCATCCCGTACTAATTGCACTAGTACGCGCTGTGCGAGAAACGCACTAGGTTTCACGCCAAACACGAGCGTATTCAGTTGGTACTCGACTATTCCTCCTTCCAACCGGGGGCGGTAAAACAAGTGTTGATATTGGCGTTCATCCGGATGCACCATTACTTGCCTATACATCTGGCGGAGATCACAGCATACTACTGCCGATCCTAGGCGGAAGATGTTGAGAATATTGCTTATTTCCTTTTGCAATTTCGGCCCACGTAAGATCACCTCATTGAGACTCAAAGATGTTGAGTCAGGACGGAAGGATGCTTTAAAAACCGTTCTTACTTTTGTGGTGCTGCTGTCAGCCTTTAGGACACAATGGTGGGGTATGACGTACCTGCTGGGTTTCACCGCAGGGGTAATGTGACCTAACTCGATAAATTCGTCCATATAATTGCGGTACTCACGGAACACTTTCGGCTGGCGTTTCAATCTGCGTTCTAATGATAGCAGCCACCTGTACGCATGATTCCTCGTGCTCGGAAGAATGATTTTGTCCGTACTGAAAGGGAGCCTCACCATATAGCGGCCTGACTCGTCGCGGGAATATGTGCCGAGAAAATGTTTCTCGCAGAATTGATCCTCAGGATCCTCTGGGGGAAGAGCGGTAATCTCTTCCGTCTCCCAAAATTTCCGGATCGAGTGATCAAGTTGTTCGCAGCAAGCTAGGAGTGTGATCGAAGCATCAGTACACGGAGCTGGAGTAGGAGGCACTGGCCCGTCAATAATCCACCCAAAGATGGTGTTGAGAGCTGCAGGTTCACCTTTTATGAAACTGCAGGGCTCAGTCAAAACGCTGGCAAACAGGTCTGCCCCCATCAAGAATTCAACGGCTGACCTCTGATGGAAAGCAGGATCAGCAAGCGAGAGATGTTTGAATTTCCGATACACGCTTTCATCAACATGAAAATTCGGTTGGGTGGTCGAGATTTGCGGCAAAATGTGGGCCTCAGCGGTTAAAGTATGTTTGGGAGATCGAGAGGAGGTAATGGTGCACGTGATCACGCCTCTGGTTAATAAGGAGGGAGTGCTAGCAACACCCACGATTGCGAGGGTACCATGTCTCCTTGGCAACCCCAGTTTTTGCACGCAGGACTCGGAAATCAGGCTTACTTGCGAGCCCGTGTCCAGGACGGCTTTTACCGAACGGGGTATTCCGTGTTTATCCGTGATTTGGATTATTGCAGTACTCAACAACACGCGCTTGCGCAGGTGGGTTGGGTTAGCACTGCACGCCAGAGATGCTTGCGTGCCCGGAAACTGTACCGTTTGTGCTTCAACGTTGAGGAGAGAACTACCCTGTTCCGCTAGGTAGGTCTGCGATTGTCCGCCCATACTGGACACTCCTTGCGTATTCACAGGTGGGTGCGACAGAAAGTGCAACAGAGTGTGGTGTGAGCTAGCCTTGCACTCACCACAAACTGATTTGGAACGACATTGTGACCTCCTGTGGAAGCCCATACAACTGAAGCACAAGTTGTTTACCTTGACGAAAGAATGGCGATCCGATACAGAAAGTTTTTTAAAATCATGACACCCATACAATTTGTGAGACCCAGAACATTTGGGACATTTGGTCGAACCCCTCTTAGAATCTGCCATAGTCATCAAAGTCGTTTTGGAGGAGTAACCTTTCGTTGGTTTTTCCATGAACTTGGACCTATTCTTTTGTGCGATTTTCGGCGTTTCTGGAGCGAGTTCTAAAATGCGTATCTGTCCATGAATGAATTGGACCAAATCCTCGAACTTGGGTGTAGCGGTGGATGAATTCTTATTCTCAAATTCCACTCGTACCTTTTCCGGCAGTGCACGAAGGGCAATTTGAAGTATAAAAAAATCAAAGAGGTTGCTATGCCTAACATCTTCAGTGCATTTATGTTTGTACTGAAAACTTCAACGAATTGTATGAGTGTGGCATGCGAGCTGTTGGTCATGGTTCTAAATGCCAACACTTTATCTACATAGTGAGCACCCAGCAATCTTACGTTTTGGAAGCGGTTGGTTAGTGTTTCATATGCAATTAAATAATTATTGTGCGTTATCGGCAGATTTTCTACCAATGACACTGCGTGCGATCTCAATAAACTGCGTAAGTGCGTGAATTTTTCTATTTTAGAGTAAGTTTTATTGTTGTGGATTAATGTAGTGTATAGAGCATGAAAATTTGGCCATTTTTCTATGTTCCCATCAAACGGCTCAATCGCGATTTTAGGTAAACGGCATTGAGAGACTGAGGTTTCGACACTACCGAAGGTGGCCTCGTTGGTTTGGGCGTCAGTAGTTTGGGATAGATCATCTAATGGTAGGTGATTGGCAATAGATTGTACTGCGAAATACATGTCTTCATATTTGGTGTATGGACCGATTACATTGGTCTGCTTGTGCGAAGGAAGGTTTACATTAAGGTCACCTATTTCATCCGTTAACTCGTCGAAAATTTTGAAGTCATTTTCCACAAACTTGTAGCGACATTTGAATGAATCTACGTCATTTTGTAGGGGCTCTTGATTTTGACTTATTGCCTCGTTACATTTTACCCCAATTTCATGTAATGCCGAGAGGCGCAACATATATTTATGTCGCCTACGTTCGAGAGCGTCGATTCGGATTTTGTCACTATCCGCCATGATTGAGGAGAGAAAAGGAAGAAGGTAAGGCGAGGATAAGGTTTGTGTGCCCTAGTCGCAAGAGCAAACAAATATGCGCAAGTTGGTACAATTATACGACGCGTACTGAATTCGTTATGAGGCAATTATCGTTCATAAATTATCTTGGGACCGGAGGACCATGAAATGATGTTAACGCCAATATAGGCAACACCTACGCTCCAAATCACCGTCTGGCACCCAACTTAGCCCGGACTTGAGAAGGCAAAAGGGCTTACCTTGCTTGGCGGAGTCTCGATTTCGGGGGGCCCCCTTCTTGGTTCTGGGCAACGAACAGCGTTGGTCGGCAGTCTCCTATTCACCAAGCCAGAGCCACGAAATGCCAAACGGTTGGAAAAAATGATTTGGAGCAGAATAGAAAACGGAATATAGCGTTTAAATCGAGCGTCGGAAACAAAGCGGGTTACACAGTCACAACGCGGCGTGTAGCGAACTGAGGGAAAAAAGAAGGCGAGACATTCGAGTCTCCGAGACCAAGTTTATCGCTGGCGATAAGGGGCGATCGAGACTGAACGATTCGCCGACAAAAGAGCAGGAAATAAGATGCCCACAACATTGTTTACTAGGTTTCTCCACGTGCGAATGACGAAACCTCGTTGCTCTCCGCTCCAAACCATTGTAACGACTGAAAACGGGACCACTGCCCGGGCACAATGAGACCCCTCCCAGGTCGTTAACCCCACTACAAGGCATGCAGCACCCCTTCGAAACTGCACCATTTGTTATGGCTCACCCTGTATATACAGTTTTGCACGCCATATGTACTGGGATGTGAACTACATATAATCGATTCAATTTTTTTCACAGGTAGTATTTTAACGTAATTATCGCATCAATTCTAGGTATGAAATCAGGCTGACAACCCAGGGGTGGATGTCATTGACCCCATCTAGTTGTCGTTAACTAAGAAGTCGGGTCGTTACTACCGTATGGATTACGTTGTACACGTTATGTTAAATACGATCATGTTTGCCTACAGACAAAAGAAGTTGGTGGATGCAACAAGAGCTGATCAATATCTAAGCAAGTTTGTTCCTGTGATGATAGATTATCTCGTCTAATTATTTGGATTTCGGAGAAGTATCGAGACGAATAAATCCGAAAGCGTGCATTATATATTTTTCCTCGTGAAGGTTACAATCCCCCCAGGTTATACGGTTGGCCACTACTATAGGAATTGACCGTGCGCGTACGATAAATATCGTACGAGTCACCGTATCAGCACATTTCCTTCCGCAAATCAGGATGGTTTGATCATTTAAGGTGGCAGGCAGAATATCGCTCGAAATGGTGAGATTGGGAAAAGGAAACAATTTTCGGGTTCCGCACTCGCGCAGGTTTACCGGAGAGCGGCGGCTGACGGACTAAAGGTGGGAAAAAGGGTAACGGAAGAGCAGAAGGAAAAGGTGGAAGGGAGCAACAACAGAAAATACACGCATCGACATGAACTCTGCACCGATAACAATACCAAACATTCACCCCACCCAAAATTGATGAATTTTGAAGAAAAAAAAAGAAAGATAAATCCACAAGTGATGAAAATGTTAACTAAAATACAAAAGCAAACTACCGAAGCAGAATAATGAGAAGTGAGATCCCCTGTGAAAGGCGAGAAGACGAAAGAAAAGGAACACGAAATCTTGTGGTTCGTCTCACTGGGAAACAAATTATTCAATGGGAAGAACCACCAATTTATTGATGGGTCTAACCAGAACTCCGGATGATGTTCGAACTTGTACCACTCGCACCACGCCTCCAGAACCGGGAACACCCGCTCCACCATAGCTAAAGGGGTCGGGGGGGGGGGAGTCGGTGCAGTGTTGGGTGATTTCAGTTACACCACCGTTCCTTCAGGGATAATCGGTCTGTGCGCCGTCCACTTACAGGTTGCAGCGAATGGACGTACTCCTTGCTCCAACGATTCCAAAAGGATTGAACTAGTTGAGTAACTAAGCGCCAACGTTTGAGACGATGTTGGCTCTCTTCGAGAATCTCAACTTCGGGTCTTGAGAGGAGAGGGCCCCCAACGAGGAAATGGCCGGGAGTTAAACAATCAGCAGGATCATTCGGAGAGCCAGGAAGAGCGACTAGTGGCCGGGAGTTGCGGATGGCTTCAATTCGTGCCAACACTGTGGAGAGCTCCTCGAATGTCAGACTGCGATCGCCAATTATACGCTTCAAATGATGTGTAGCACGTTTTACCAAGGCTTCCAAAGCCCCTCCAAAGTTAGGTGCCAGAGAAGGGTTAAAGATCCAGGCGATCTCACGTCGAGCTAAGTATTCTTTCAAGTGGGGACTAGTTTGTTGGAGATATTGTTGGAAATGGTGTATCTCCGAGATTTCTCGGGCAGCACCGCGGAAATTCCTTCCATTGTCTGAGTAAATGTGAGAGGGGATACCTCTCCTGGCAATGAACCGAGCGATGGCAGCGAGACAGGCCTCTCTAGTGAGTGCCGATACTACCTCGAGGTGAACTGCACGAGTAGTCATGCAGACGAACTGGGAAAAATAGCCATTCTCCACTTTGGCTCCTCTTTGGATACTAAAACGAATAGGATAGGGTCCCCCAAAATCAATGCCAGTATGAAGGAAACATTTCCCGGGACTGAGGCGTGATTTACGAAGGTCCGCCATGTGGGGGTTGGTGGGAGAGGCCGAAAATCGAGCACAAGTCACACATCATCACGTCATTTATGATGCTTCTACTTGTTACTAATTCGGTACATAACATGGTCTTGTACTTGGGCGGAAGGTAAATGTTCTGCATTCTTGTCGTAGTATATCCGATATTTGTAGTATTTTTGATATTGCTGAGCCAACTTCATTGTTTTTCCTTACGTTGCCACGCAGAGAACGAGCCATCGGGAGTTTTCTGGGAATGGCTTTCAAACTGGGAATCTCGGTGTTTCTGTAACGCATAAATGATCGATATATCCCTTTTTGAGTCAATAATGACAACCACGGGGCGCTGAAACTTGAGACAACTTCAACCTATCATTCCATGACTAAACATATACATCCGAAATCGGTTCTTGAAAGAAACCATTGACCTATGTGTCTGTTTATTTTACACTATCTGCTGACGTATGTGCTTTGTGCGCGATAAGCCGCCGATCTCCAGTTCACCTCAACGTTGATCCTGCTGAGACTCGCTGTCTCTCCCACCAGACACTTCGAGTTGAAGGCACCTAGCGACTCGGACTATAGCCAGTATTGTTCTCTGCGCAGTCATCAGAGTCACGCCAGACCACATCTCCGATTTTAATTGTGAAACTCCGAACTAAGGGCCATCAGCACCCCCTGTTTGGATTTTTGTGAGGATCGTATACGGGTCATCAGCATCCCAAATCCACGACTCAACTGGATCTCTCTCTACTTCATTCTTCTAAATTTAACTCTCCAAATGGCGTATATGTACGCATCGTTCCACACCGCTTTTGGTCTTCCGGCCTCAGACCAAGTTTTGGCTTCGTCCGGTAAATCGTCACACGCGCACACGCACGTGCTCCCCATGTCACGTCCAAACGGTCAGAAATTTAATTTATTTGAATTAAAGAAGGACTTTTAAGCGACACAATAGCACAAAGCATATTCTGTGAAAACTAGGATTAATTTCAAGTATTTTAGAAGGAGCTCCTTGTTTCACCTTGTAATAATTTCATAAATTTGCGTTGAGATTCAAAAGTAAAAATACAAATTAAACCAACTCTTGTTGCTTTGGATGTTAGGTATTTACACTTCGTCGAAAACGACATCTCTGGTAGATAACATGTTTGGTAGCAGAGCGTGGTTGTAGGGTTTATTTTGCGTGCATAAATTTAGCATAATAAGTACCTAACGATCGTTCATCAGCGAAAATTAAATCGCTAAATTTGTACTTATAAGAATTTAATTAATCTAATTATTTCAAAGTTCGAATGAATTTCGACAACGTACGATGAAACATCATTCATGTTGAACTGAATTGATTCGTGTTGATACGTTAAGGATCAAAGTATATACGATTACGTCGCATATTCAACTTCACAGGTAGACAGGAAACTTGCCAATCTTAACAGAACTTTTCTTGTAAATTATCCTATCCTTACCGTTGAATCTACTGACCCATATTTCCGACTATCTTATCTCTTTCTCCCGCATTTCTATCTTATCAGTGTTTAACAATGAATGAACCCCCCAAGAGAACAGTAGCGAAATTAAAGTGCCAATTGTCTTCTTCTATGAATGAATTAGCAAATGTTCAGACAGCAACGACAAGTGCCAAGCCCGACCCTTCTAAGCTACCAACTCTCAAAGGTATGATTTCTTCGTTAGATGGGTATTATAAAAAATATGAAGACGCCTACGATGAATTATACGTCCTCAAGGATGAAATGGAAGATCTAGCGTTTCCTACTAAAGACGATAGGAAGAATCGCGGTATTACGAGGTCAGCATTTTATGAAATAAAAACAATATTTGTATCGTTAACGGAAACTCCGCCTCCTGATCGCGCCAGCCTCAATGCATCTATTGGTTTAAATGACAGCACAACCATAGTTCACGATATGTCTGTTTCTCATTTACCGGATATATCGCTAGGTAAATTTGATGGTGATATTTTGGCCTGGCCCAAATGGCACGACGCCTTCGCTTCAATTGTTGACGAGCACACATTTCTTACACCAACAAAGAAGTTCCATTATTTAAGAACATTTGTTACTACGGGCCCAGCACTATCCCTAATAAGTAAATTTCAAATTACTGATGCTAATTATGCATTGGCTTGGAAATCTTTAGAGGGTGTGTACGATAAAAAACGTTTGTTGGCTACAGCTTATTTTAATCGTTTTCTCAATATTCCGCCAATTCAAGGTGTTTGGTTTTGTTATCGGTCGCCCTGCACAGAGTTCATGTCGATGCGTGTATTTTCTGTTGGTGCTCCCTTCCACCTTTTCCTTCTGCTCTTCCGTTTTCCTTTTCCCCTCCTTTAGTCCGTCTGCTGCCGCTCTCCGGTAAACCTGCGCGAGTGCGGAACCCGAAAATTGTTTCCTTTTCCCAATCTCACCATTTCGAGCGATATTGACTGCACTAGAAGCCCGTCGACGGGAAACGGAGTCTCCTTCATCTCCGGTCGCCTCAGCAGTTATACATGTTCCTTTGATTTGGGCTCTGTGTAACGTACACCAGACACCGATAGTATTTCAGCGCAGTGCAGCCTGTACATTTCATCCTTCAATAGGATTCTGGTGAGGTACTGCACATAAATATAGTGGTTCTAGCGGGCCGAATAATTTTCTTAATTTTCGAATTATCTGGTGTTCAAGGAGATTCATTGACTTTGGGTTAGAGCAGGACAGGAAAAATCTTGCAATCGAGTGTAGTGGGGACCCCAGTTCCATCCATCGTCTTCACCCTACATCCCCTCTCCTTTGATTATCGGAATCATTGGAGCCTCTTTCCCGCCTCAAATTAACCCCCTCCGCTCCTTGTTCGCTCGCACACGTCGCTGCGTCTTCCGATTCCGGTGTCCTCCGCTTCATCCTTTGTTTACGCCGCAATGGAAGACGATCCAACCGTACTGCACAGTCGATTCCTGGAAAAGAAGAAACGGTTCTTCGATCGGCTACAGACGACTCATCGGATGATTGCGTCCCTTCCAAAAAAAACTTGACATTTTTCTAATAAGAGTTGAACACCTTCCAACGCTCTTTTCTGAATTTAATAGCGTCCTAGACGAATTAGAAATTATCCATGCGGCAAACCCAGAACTCCTTTCTGATTCTGATAAATACGCCAACGAATTCGAATATATGTATTTTGATATTTTGGCCGTAGTAAAGGAGTACAAAAAAAGGAGGAGTCCGTATTGGCTAATCAATCATTCAGCGGCGCAGCCAATTCAGCCGGGCCAGAAATCAGACCCAAGTTACCCCAAATTTCTCTCACCAACTTCGACGGCAAAATAGAAAATTTTTCCTCATTTTTATCATTGTTCAACGATACAGGCTTGTTCACACGTCCACTCTATCTCCCATTGAAAAATTCTCTTATTTGGCCTCGAACGTCGAAGGCCCTGCTCTGCAACTTACTAAAATTGTAGATTTTCAAGCCGAAAATTACTCTACGGCCTACGAACTTCTCGTAAATAGGTACACAAACAAACGGGTAATTGCCAATTTCTATTTGAACAAATTGTTGAACTTAACTCCTTCCAAGCAAGACACATCGGGTAGTCGATCTCTATCAGATATTATTTTAACTACAGTTGCTTCCTTGAAGGCCATAGGCATCCACGATCTATCGGATTTTATTCTGTTACACTTCGGCCTTCGCCTTTTTTAGACACAAAAACTAGGAAGGGATTCGAGGACTCTCAATTAGGTAACGATTTCCCTACTTTTCGTCAATTTTCGGAATATTTACGCAATCAGAGTCTGATCTCCGACCTCCTTAATGCCCCAGTTAAGGTTCATCAGTTCAGTGGTTCCCCCATGGCTCTCTCCGGTTACTCGAGTAAGTAACGAAAGTCCGGCACCAAAGTTTTGCTCACCTCAACTGAATCGTTCTCAACATCATCGTCGACGTCTTCTTGTCAGTGCTGTCCCAAACTCAACCACCAAAAACTCTCTAAGTGTGAGCGTTTTCTTTCGATGACTGTTCCCGAACGCAAATCCTTTGTACAGGACAAGCGATTATGCTACGCCTGTTTCGCAACGTATCCTATTTCTCAATGCAAATCCAATTTCTCGTGTCGTATCTGTCACCGGAAATCACACAACTCCCTCATTCACCCAGAAGAGCGGACTACCTCAGCAGATTCTTCAGACACCAGGGTAGCTCAAGGCACACCCGACACCACTACGACCGGCAGTTCAGAAACGATGGCCTTAGCAAATATTTGTCCTCCTCCTTCATCAAACGTCGTCGCTCTTTTAGGAACAGCCACAGCAACGATTTTGGACGTAACGGGAAAACCTCACCTCTGTCGCTTGGTGTTCGATTCCAGCAGTCAGGCCAATTTCATCACCTCCGCTCTAGCAGATCGTCTAGCCCTACCTCGGAAGAAATGTTCCATTGAAATATCCGGCGTCGGTCAGTCTACAGTCCACCCCAAGGTTCAAGGCTTGATCTCCTGTAAACTAGCCTCTCGGCATGATCCAAATTCAGCCTTGTATTTGGATGCGGCTATTATTCCTCGAATTACTTCGGATCTTCCTACTTCCCCTCTTTCACACCAACTTTTGTCAAAATTATCCTCTTTAAGATTGGCGGATCCTGACTTCTTTACACCGGGCTCAGTGGACCTCCTAGGAATCCAAGCTGTTCTAGATTCCACACTAGATGATGCTAAGCCAATCAAAAGATTCCCATGTGCTGTTCCCACTCTGTTCGGCTATGTCATCATGGGATCCATTCCCCTCGAACCAACACCAAAGACCTTCCACTCTCTTCTTGTTTCCATCTCCAAACCTTCATCCAATTACAACCTGGACGAAACGATTCGCGCATTTTGGGAGCAAGGAGAAGACAACGTTCCTCGTCAGCTATCAAGGGAAGAAATCGAGAGTGAAGTGCACTTTCAGAATACCATTTCTAGGGACAAATCTGGTCGTTACATGGCTCGCCTCCCATTCGTCATTAACATTCCACCTATACTGGGTGGGACGCGAGGAAGAGCTCTTAAACGACTTCGTCGCCTTGAACATCTATTTGATCAAAACCCCCTCTTTCGAGATAAGTATATCACCTGTTTCCGAGATTATGTTGATCAAGGTCATATGGTTAGAGCACAAAAATCGATGGATTATCTCATGACCCACCATGGAGTGATGCAAGGCTCTCAGGGTTCTAAGAACCTTCGAGTTGTTTTTAACCCTTCAGAGAAGGAACCCCTAGGTGTTAGCCTAAATGATAGCTTGTTGATTGGTCCAAGGAAACAAAAGGACATTGGAGATCTTATCAGTCGATTCCGCACACATAAAGTTGCAGTAAAATGTGGTGTACGTCAAATGTACAGGGCTATCGGTTTGCATAAGGATGACCAGGAATATCTTCATTTCCTTTGACGTTTTTCTCCTTCGGATCCTGTCACGGAGTGGCAGCTCACAACCATCACCTTCCGCGTGTCGTCTAGTTCTTTCACAGCCATGAGCACCTTGGCTCGATTGGTCCACGATGAAGGCCATAAGTACCCCCTGGCAGCGGAGGCATTGACTCTGAAACATACATTGATGACATCATCACCGGCGCCTCCTCAGTGTCTGAGGCAGAATCCCTGTGCTCTCAGTTAGTGTCTCTCTTGAAATGCGGCGGCTTTGAACTCGACAAGTGGGCTAGTTCCTCCCCCTCTTTATTTGCTGATAATGCGCGTGTGGTTCACATGCCAGACGGTTTCTCCTTCTCAGACGACACGAAGATTTTAGGCATCGGTTGGGATCCGCGCACAGACACCTATTGTTGTCGAATCGATCCAGCTCCAGTATCAGCATCGAAACGAGGCCTACTATCGAAGGTGGCTCGGTTGTACGACCCAAACGGGTACTTCTCGTTTTTGCTCTGAAGGGCCTCATTCAGCAAGTTTGGTTGGCCAAGTTGGATTGGGATTCTCTCCTTCCAGAGCTTGTTTTCTCAAGCTGAAAAAGTATCGAAAGGGAACTTCCTCTTTTAGAGCAAGTCCGCATACCTCGCTTTTTCCTACCTGCACGTCCGGTTGACGTGCACCTTGACGTCAACTTGATTGGGTTCGCCGATGCCAGTGAACTAGGGATGGCGGCCGTTTTGTATCTGCGGGTCGAGACGGAGGGTGGTGTTCAACTTCACTTGCTCAGGGCCAAAACTAAAGTCGCGCCGCTGAAGCCATGGACGATTCCCCCCCTAGAGTTAGGAGCAGTACACCTTCTAGCCAAGTTGATATATTCTTCTCAAAACTTCATTCAGTTCACTTCCATCACGAAAAATACTGGCTTCACCTTCCCATGACTGCACTGGCATGGCTCCAAACTCCACCGTTCAAATTGAAACAATTTGTTTGTAACCGTGTAGTTCAGATTCATGAATTATGCCCCACTGTTGGTTGGAGACACGTACCAGGAAAGCTCAACCCTGCCGACGCTGGTAGTCGAGGCATACGTCCTTCTACACTACTAAGCCACAAACTTTGGTGGTACGGTCCTGACTTCCTAATAAACCTCCGATCCAAATGCGGGAAAATGCGTCGTCACTTCTAAAATGTCAGCAAGCTGTCGACTACATTTTACGGATTGCACAACTTGTATGCAACCTGCGTCAACCCCACTCACCACTTTCCTAAAGACATTCGGGACCCCTTTCGTCGACTGAATATCGGGTGGCAATGGAAGTCATCATTCGAGTAACGCAGGCTCATCATTTTCCAGACGAACTACGAAATGTGAAATCTGGAAAGGCGTGTTAGTAGGGGGAATAGGCCGATTCTGGCACAGGGGCTAATGAAGATACCCTGACATTGAGGATAACCTCAATGGAACCTCCCCTTTGGTGGGGGGGGACTTCCCACTAGAAAAATAACCTTTTTGGCAAGGTCGACGCCACCAACGTGTCAACTGGGTGAGTTATTTTTTCGGAAACTTCATACATTATATATAATTTGCCACTTTAAACAAATTCTTGTTCACGAATCCACAAAAAACTTATCAGTGAAGATCAGGATCGAACACAGTTTACCTGGACGCGGATCGCACATGTTATCCACTGTACGACTCTTTCGTTCTTCTTTATTTTTAAATATTGTGGTATGAGTGTACAACCCTCGCAATACTGTATCCTTTCCTTTGTATCATCACGTATTGGCTATCGATTTCACCGTGTGCAGCGTACTAAAATCGGAACTTATATTGAATAACCCACACAGACTACACACCACCTCTAACCACTTAATCGAACTACATCTCAAATCAATCTAAAATAGCGAACCAGAGCAGAAGTCCTCGCTTTCCTCCAAGGAGACTTTATTATCATTTCCAGCGTTGATGAGAGAAC
This sequence comes from Pachypeltis micranthus, assembly GCA_020466155.1. Classification (NCBI taxonomy): domain Eukaryota; kingdom Metazoa; phylum Arthropoda; class Insecta; order Hemiptera; family Miridae; genus Pachypeltis; species Pachypeltis micranthus. Next base: position 83,055,392 of record CM035768.1, on the reverse strand, counting down.
TATGTCGTGGCGCATGCGCACAAGCCTCATTAACCATCATATTCTGTTAGAGTCGCGTCCCTTAGATTATAAATAGAGGTGGCACGTAGCCAATATCCTCATTCATTACTGTAACCTCGACCAGGTAACATCTAAACAACTGCATTACCTTGCACTCATCATTATATCGACGTATCTGTATTGACCACATCTCACGTAAATATCATTAACACGTTTACCAGCTATAGCGCTTTCCATCTAATCAATCAATACCTCATTGTTCATTATAAAAAAACATGAACACTAGTAAAATAATAACTGTAAAACATGTGGAGAATTATTTTCTTCCAAAAACATAAGACGTCATGAGAAGACTTGTGGCGTTTCACGTAATTGTACACACTGTAAAACACACTTCAATAATATACATAATCAGAAACGACACGAAGCTGCTTGTAAAGCACAAGAGTCAGCTGAAAAAAAGCTAAAATCTTGGAAGCCTAACAAATCACTTCTGAAGGAGTATACTGGCGGAAATACATTTAAATATGAAACAGCATTCAAAAATAGACTTCATTTATGGTTAAAAAAAAACAAAAATACGTCAGAATTCATCACTTCTCTTGACGAAGCTCGTGCTGACCTAAAGAGACTAATTCAAAAACCCTGCAAATTATTACACAATGGTTTATTATTCTCATGAACAGCTTGACCTAGTATTACTGCTCCCCCATCCCATTCGACTCAGCATCGAATACTAGTAAACCATAAGAAACATGTCCTGGCTACAATGGAACAAACAAAGTAAACAAAATGTCTGATGATTTTGCCCCGTCGGGGAAATTGGAACGGGGGCGCTCGAAGCGAACCCGTTCCGAGGCGAAAGGGAAGGAAAGCGAGCAGGAGGCGCGCTCGCTCGCCTCGAGCGCGGTTGCTTTTTTAATGAGATGGGTGGGGAGGGAGGGAGTTCAAACGACCAAACGCTGTAGCTCCCACGTTCTACTGCGTTTCGTTAATTTTTTTAACCGTTTTTTGCCCATTACAACCACGGGCTTCGTCTGATCGGATTGCCGAGATGGCGGGCACAACTAGATACCAAATCGGATTTTTGGGAGAAAGAACGAATTTTTTAGAGCACTTTAAAGGCACAAAACGACCCGGACGGTGGTGATGGTGATTATGACGGTGGTGGTGATGGTGGTGGTGGTGGTGATGGTTGTGATGGAGGTGATAATTATGATGGTGGTGGTGATGGAGATGGTGATGGTGTGTGTGTGTGTGTGTGTGTGTGGCAAGCTATGTGATTACGTCAGATAGTATACGTGAAGAAGGATCGACGATTGAATAGTATGGTGTCGTATAATCTATATAATTTCCTTCGGGAATGCGATGCAAAGGACTGTGTGACAGGAAGAGGGGATGGCGGGGGAGCAGACACGTGGTGAGGGGAAGGGAGGCGGTGGTGGGGATGAGAGGCGGGAGGATGGGTGTGTGGCGAGGGTGTGTGTGGTGGGGGTTAGGGCCTTGTGAGAGAGGGGAAGGGTGGAGGGTGGTGTATGGGTGGGGAAGTGCGGAGGGATGGGGTATGGGTGGGGAAGGGCGGATTGGGGGTGTTGTGATGGTGAGGTATGAGGGGTGTGGGGGGCTACGCAATTGCCTCGAGGATGGGAACAATGGTACCCACCCCCTACCCTTCCATCACCCCCTGGGAGCCAATTGAGAAATTTGTGAGGCAAGCTACATGATTGCCTCGCATATGAGACGCAAAAAAGCGATAATTGAAGGGCGCGAGGCAAGCTACGCAATTCCCTCTCGTGAAGAAAGCGCAAAAACCCACCCCCCTCCCCTTCCACCACCCACTACGTGGCGTGTGAGGAATGCGAGGCAAGCTTCGTGATTCCCTCGCACGCGCGAAGCGACGCCGCCCCACCCCCTACCCCTCCCACCCACCCACCACCCCCTGGGAGGCGGGGGAGGAGTGCGAGGCAAGCTGTGTGATTCCCTCGTCTCTGAGCCCCATGGTGGCCCAGAACGTACATTCTTACCCTACTCGCCAGTTATGTTTTGTGTATGCCGGAAGGGCTTTTTAAAAAGCTAAAACTTTTATTTACACAGAAATAAAGTGCTACAGACTTGACTTAAGACTGAGGTGAAAGAGGACTGGCGAGCCTTGGCTCTAACACACCTATTTAACTACTCGTAAGTGAGTAGTCAGCAGTTGGCACCTGAGGGTTGCTTACACAATGTTCATTCAGCAGGTTAGGGATCTGTAACTTGTATATATCAAGACTTTTGAAAGGTGAATTGGAAGCGAGATTACAAAACATCAACATGGCGTTTTACTATGTAAACGGTGCTTTTCAAAATTTGATAGCAGATATGGAAAGTGAAAAGAGGAGAAACTAGAAGAACATCTCAAGTATTGTATTGAGAACAAACCTGCCCGCATAGAACTCCCAACAAAAAAACCATTCATCAAATTCGAGCACCAAAAAGATCCCTCAAGGTGGCTCATGTCATTTATGCCGATTTTGAATCCTTTCTCGAACCCATATCTACCTGTCAAGCAGACCTCTCAACCTCATTTACTCAAGCTACTGAAAAACATATTCCAATGAGTTTCGGCGTTTATGTAAAACAGTCTAAAGAAGTTGAACATAAACCATCTACTCTACCAAAGGAACCAATAATATATACAGAGGGGCTGACGTTGTCAACAAATTTATGGAATTGCTACTAATAATTGGCGAAGGGGTAACAAGACTTTATTCTTTATATGAACCATTAGCCCTTACTCCCGAGCAGGAACAGGAATTCCAATTAACAGATATATGCCACATTTGTAACAAAATAATCGATGAAGGAAATAAAGTCAGAGACCACTCACATCTAACCGGTCAATACTGGGGTGCAGCTCACAACTCGTGCAATCTTAAATATCGAAATCCTAAGTATCTTCCTGTTTATTTTCACAACCTTTCTGGATATGACTCACATTTCATAATTACACCCCTAGGATATGACACGCAGGATGTAGGAGATAGCCTATCCAGTGAAGAAAAATACATTTCATTTAGTAAGCGCCTAAACAATAAATTAAAACTTAGGTTTGTCGATACTTTCAGATTTTTACCCACTAGTCTCGAAAAATTAGCAATAAATCTACCATCATTCAATGAGATGGAAATATTTTATTCTGGAACAGACCTTGAACTCTTAAAACAAAAACTACCATTTCGATACTCATATGTAAAATGTTTTGAAGTGTTAACAGAAACTAGCTTACCACCAAAAGAAGTATTTTATAATAGTCTTGTACCTTCTGACTCCCTTTAAAGGCACCCGGTTGATCGTGGTCTAGTGGAAAGACAGTCGATTCATAATTCTCGACGTAAGTTGAGGATTGTGGATCGAATCTCCGGCGCGATTGCCGTAATTTTTGCCTGAGTCAGCGGATTCCCCAAAACGTCTCAAAACCCCCCTCGTAACAGTCTCAGGGTTCGGATATACCCCAGGATGTGTGCTCCCTAGCAGAAAAAGTATGGCGCTACTTCAATGTAAAACATTTAGGAGAATATAGTGATTTATATATAAAAGCAGACGTTTTAATTTTAGCCGATGTATTTGAAACATTCCGCAATGGTATAATACAAAACTACAAGCTTGATCCTGCACATTATTATACCATACCAGGTTTGACTTGGGATGCCATGTTAAAACATACAGAGGTACGTTTAGAACTACTTACTGACTATGACATGATTTTATTCAGGGAAAAAGGTATAAGAGGTGAGGTATGCAAGGCTTCACATAGATTTGCTAAAGCAAATAACCACTTCATGGATAACTATGATCCTGAGCAAGAGTCCACTTATATATCCTACTTAAGATTGTAGTAATCTTTATGGGCTAGCTATGTCAAAGCCTCTACCCTACGAAGGGTTCAAATGGAACAATGGATTACCTGACCTTACAACTCTATCTGAAGATGATGAGTATGGCTACATAGCTGAAGTAGATATTATTTATCCTCATAACCTTCACTCACAACATAATGATTTGCCTTTCCTCGCAGAGGCCATTATACCACCCAACAGTAATGAAAAGAAACTGATTCCTCATTTGAGTCGAAGAAACAATTATTTCGTTCACTACATGGCCTTGAAACACGCAATTGAGTATGGTTTGAAGCTTAGTAAAATACATAGGGTTTTGAAGTTCCGCCAAAACCGATGGCTCAAGCCATACATAACATTTAATACTGAGTTGCGGAAAACAGCGAAAAATGACTTTGAAAAAGACTTATTCAAATTAATGAATAATGCTGTATTTGGAAAAACTATGGAAAACGTTAGGAAGAGAATAAACATGAGATTAGTAGTAGACTCTAATAAATTAGAAAAACTTATAGCTAAACCTGAATTTCTCGATCGAACGATATATAACGAAAGTCTTGCAGCTGTTCATATGATGTAGTCATCAACAAGTCGATGTACATAGGACAAACCATACTTGACATTTCAAAAACGACGATGTATGAATTTCACTATGATATAATGCTACCGAAATATGGTCGAGAGAACTTGATTCTCTTATATACTGACACCGACTCGTTATTATACAGACACAAGACGTCAAATCTATATAATGATATAATAGAGCTCAGCGAATACATATACACCTCTGACTACCCAAAAGATCACAAATGCTACTCTGAGCAAAATAAGAAAGTATTGGGTAAGTTCAAAGATGAAATGTGTGGAAGGGTTATCACAGAATTGGTAGCTTTGGGGGCCAAAATGTATTCGATTAAATCTCAAGATGGAGAAAATATTTTAAAAATTCAAGGAATAACAAAACAAGTCGTGAAAAACGACATTACTCACGAAGACTACAAAAACTCTATATTCAATAAAAACGAAAAGTATGCACTCTTAGCAACCATCCAATCCAAAGCACACCAATTATACACATATTCCATCAGCAAAATAGCTTTATCACCCTTTGATGATAAAAGAATAATTTGGGATGACGGAATCACCACATTAGCTCACGGATATATTTCTTGAACCTTATAACGTACTTGGGGAATTGTCTCACAATTCCCGCGTACAGAACACTCGTGAAAGTCGTGTCTGGGCCCAAAGGAAAAGAATAAATCAAATACGCTCAATAATACTCACTCGATCAGAAAAATAAAATAATGACTCTCAAGAAAGTAATAGGAAATGAAATTATAAGCAATTAAGACCCACTTGAATTTGATCGGCGAAACTCGAAATGAATGAAATGAAACGAACTCCTTTTAGAATGAAATGATTAACCTATGCTCGGATTGTATTAAATGACAATAAAGGGAAAATGGGGAAAATGAAACACAAAGCTCTGATTGCTTACCTTACTTCACATAATTTAAAAAGGGGAATTTAAACACTGGCTTATAATTCACTAACGAAGCAGCAGCCGTTCTGATGGAGAAATGCGGCTCTGACGCTAGTATAAACAGCGGCGGGTTGCACAGGTGGCGGCCAGTGTTGCCACTTCCTGTAGCCCGCCGCGAACCATTACAACCTCTACACCAACTTATTAAGATAAGTACACACACCTTGCAGTAGTATGGAAATCACGCTGTAACACGATATACTTCTAAGTCTTAGGCTGTGTACACACAAATGTGTTCTCAACTACCACAAATAACTACTCGAGTTATTTTCATTTGAAATACTCGTAAGGATCAACCTACTTGATGTGTAATGGAGGAGACTCACTTTTTAGGAACCTGAGCACAGATCACTATGTTTTATAATACACGTAAGCACATTATATGCAAACTCATACACGTGTGTGTGTGTGTGTGTGTGTGTGTACAGTAGCCCAAAAGGGGTTGTGGAAGTTGGCTATATAAAAGCTCCAGTTTCAAGAACCTTTGGGGGGAAAATATATAAAAGGTCCATAAATTCCAGAATGCCCACCACTAACAGAATGTTATTTTAATCATTTTCGTCGTTTTTCAACAAACGAGTTCAGACACTGGTTTCGGATGATTAGGACAAAACATTCTGGATTATATTAATCCTTGAGTGACAGTATAGAGGAGCACTGCCCTAATATTCAAATTAAAATAACGTTCTCTCTCTCTCTCTCTCTCTCTCTCTCTCTCTCTCTCTCTCTCTCTCTCTCTCTCTCTCACCCATTCCCCTGTTCGTTTGTTTCTTATCCCCTACCTCCATCGCTTCGACTTGTTGGTTAGAAAAGTGAGGAGGTGGACAGTGTGTAAGGGATTATGCAAGGGGCCGTATGAATCGCGTGGTCTTTAGAAACTCACGAAGAGTGAGCCATTCGAAAGTACGATGAGTACCTCGTAAAGCATATGCTACATTAAACGAGAAGGGCGGTACTTTGAACATTGTTGAGCTTTGTTATGCCCCTCACAGGGGGTAGCGCCCTGGACTTTTGTCTCAATGCCAACCGCGTTTCTCGAGAGTCCTCTCCTATTTGGTCAAGAAGACTGAGAGCGTCAGTTCAAATAAGGCGGATCCGTTTGATTCTCTCGTGTCAATTAGCTTGACTCCCAGTGCGGGGATTGAGACCGGCCAGACGAGCCAAAAATAATGTCGTCTAAATTACCCTAAATCACATGTCAAGTTCTTTGAAGTAATCTCCGTGTGCAGAGCTAGTAGACAATAGCTTATGTGGCAGAACACGTTGACTTAAAACACTCACAATGAGCGGAAGACAGTCCTGGAAGTAGCTCACTAACCCTGAGTAAGAGTCCGTAGGGTCTGTTTTCAGTTTTGTGCTTTGAGTTTGGTCGATGAAGTCGGGTGTCTTGTTTATGAAGTTCTGTTTATCTAGTATAACAGTGACGTTTCCTTTGTCTGCTTTTGGCAAAATGTAATTATTTTTGTTGAGTTTGGCCCTAATTTGTTTAGCTATTTGTACTTCTTTGTGGTCCGTCCTCTTCCTTATGTATTTTTTTATGGTTCGTTCGAGTTTGTCCACTACTTTGTGGCGTATACGTTCTTGGTTTTCCGTCGGTAAGCATTGTATGGCTGTCTCGGCGTCCAAGACATTCGCTTCAATTACTTTTTGTAAATCAGTTAGTCCTTTCTCTAATAACTATTATTCTTTGTCAGCGAATTCAACGCCCGTCAAGTTAACTTTTCTACTATGAAAATATGTCGTTGGTTTCGAGGTTGGCTCTAGTTCTCCTTCAAGTTTGTCGAGTTTTCTTTCCATATTTTTATATTTGTTAGTCATAACTGTGTTCGCCTCAGTATGTAGGTAGTCTAGGAAATCTATAAATATGTCGCGTAAATTGTTTTTTTGTCATTATACTACGATTCTAAGGGTATTTTGTATTTTTCCCTATTCCCTAACCCATAATGCACCGGCGCAAGGCCGCGAGCTGTGCAGTCCCATGGTGTCAACAAGCCATTTGTAGCGAGAATTCATAGGTGAATGAGTTTGGGAGGAGCTGTATGTTGTGGAGAGGAATTTGAAATTGAGAAGAGGAAAAATAAAGATGGGAAAACCACTTCAAAGAAATCCGTTGCTGTTGGAAAAAACCGCAGAGGTGGAAGTAACAAGGGGGGTTTGGGAAAACAAGGGCTTTGCTTTAGGACTGATGCAAGCATTCCAAGGTCAAAACCCAGACTAATTCTCCTTGCCTCGAACAACCTGACCGTGCTGATCTTTGCAGAATCAGTCCACTAAATCGAGGCAAAAATCCAACAATTGCTTCGCATCGTCAGCTAATAGTGCGAGCATGACAAGATGCGGGTGAGGAGAAACCCCAGCTAATCATCCTGAAAGAAAAATTAAATGGCCAACCATCAATACGCATCAGCGGCCACACGCTCGTTCTTGAAAAGCAAATGAGTTAGTCAGTTGAGGAAGAGTGGAGGAGAAGAGCAGATAAGGGTGATTTATCAGTTACTGGCCGTTGAGTGTATGGGACCTTTCTCACCTTTAGGCTGAACTCTGTGCGGAACTTACCACAGAATATAAACTTGCAAAATCGACGAATAGGCATAAGAGAAATGGCAAGTGAGATGTCAAAGTGGCTCATTAGAGTCTTCCCCTGTGAACGTTTAAAAGACGCGGTGGGTTGAGACAGACCTATGGATCAGCTAGTACCTTATGGGGCACTGCGTGGCTCCACTTCTTTTTTCTCAATGTCTCTTCATCATGCACGCCATGCTCCTCTAGTGCAGAGGATACCAGCTGCTCCACTGTAAATTCTACAATAGTGAGAGACGGTTGTTGAGAGGGCAGGTGAACTTGCAGGGGGCAGTATTGACAGCTACAGAGCAAGCCCATAACCATTTCGCCAAGATCGCGAAGAAGTGAGACCAGATGGGAACCCAGATGAAGAACTCCTGTCAGATGGTACTGTATTCCTCAGATGGTCACCTCCACATGGTCCATGGGCAACATTTCTCTACCGGGAGCCTGGCTACCGACCAAATACCTGTCGTACCTCTGCATGTCTGAGTTTGGTGGATGCTACAGGGGCTGGCCTCTCACATATTAGCGAAACCAAACTTCCATCACTGATATAACCCTCGTTGAGGGTTTAGAAACAGTCATTTAATAAGTAAACAGACCTGGTGGACACGATCTATGCATGCCCTTTTATGGATGATTCTTCAGAAAAATGAGGATATCATCTGTTTGACGCAAGCCAAATCATTCTGGGTTTTTTGACCTCGGAATGCTCGCACCTGCCCTAACGCGAAAAAAAGTGAAAGTCACTCTCGTCTCTCTGTGCTCACTCAGACGCATTTTCTCTATCCATACTCCACCCATACAGTTCGCTATCTCCTTCCAATATAGTTTCCCACCCCAGTTCACGCATATTACGAGTCGTCCCCTTGGGTCGCCTTTTGTACATGTAAGTTATGGGTGGGAGCTTGAGAAGTCCGTTTTTAAAAAGCACAATTTATTCAATCCACAATTAACTGATTTCGAAATTAATGGTTTGTAACTTGTGATTTACGGAACGGAGAAGGGATCGACTTTAGCACGCAACTTAATCAAGACTGCCTCTTCTCGGTTGAGTCTCACGGATCGTGAGACGAGACCGGGAGGGGTTTTTTAAGCATTAAGCATTTTTATTATTGTGACTACGTATTTTTTGGTCACTTAACTTGTATATAACTGTATTTGCACATAATACAGTCCTCCTCAAGCTCACCAAATTTCTTTTAATTCGATCTTCAACTCTCGCCCTCTCGTGCGCCCAACATCATCACTTCATTTAGAGATTATGATCAATTTATTCTTTTGTACAAATGTCGGCCAACCTTAAAATATAATTTCTTATGTTTTTCATTGATTGCAGCAGCATGCCGATGTTTAGTGGGGCTGTGCTTTAGATCTTAATTCGTGACTGAAAAAGATGGGTGAGTGGCATTAAAATAAATAAAAAAGCCGCACGCTGCAAAGCACACGAGAAACTCTGTGGAGTTTCTCTTTTATGACAGAAGTCGGTTTAAATTTGAATTACCGGAGTAATTGGTGGCGTAGCTTCTTTTTTCCTTCAATCAATTCGCGTTGCATTATTTATGAGAAAATATTCCCCGCTGGTTTGGTAATCGTATTCAATTAGCAGGGCGCAGTATATTTCATTCGTTCCGAAAACTTTTGTATTTACTTACGGGTCGAGTAACAAGGGGAGTCGATTTCAACCTCTTTTCCCAGCACCGCTTCTCGTTGAATTATTCAGTCGAAATATCAACTACTCTTAAATTTAATCTGAATATTTCACTAGGACGCCGCAAAGTGCTGGTAAAATCTACGTTTTTTTTTATCTACGTCGATCCAGCGGTCAGTCATTTAGCAGTGAATGAGCCCCCCAAAAAACTAATCAACAACTTCCAGATTCGCTCACTGATTATGTTTTGTTTGTTTTAATACGTTATTATAACTACTGCTTCAATCCTGAAGTCTCACAGCTCCATAGTTCGCTTCCTAATTAATGCCAGGTATTTCCATTGTTGAGAGGTATGTTATCTACCAGAGATGTCGTTTTCGATGAAGTGTAAATACCTAACATCCAAGGCAACAAGAGTTGGTTTAATTTGTATTTTTAATTTTGAATCTCAACGCAAATTGATGAAATAATTACAAGGTGAAACAAGGAGCTCCTTCTAAAATACTTGAAATTAATCGTAGTTTTCACAGAATATGCTTTGTGCTATTGTGTCGTGAAAATGTTGAAGGAGGGATGGGGGCTAGTAGGAGGAGAAATAATTAGGATAGTGAGGGGGTGTGTTAGGTTTGGGGTCTTCCCGAACGTTTGGAAGAGAGCAAGGCTGGTTGCCCTGCTGAAGGGCAGGGGGAGGGAGGCCTCAGACCCAAAGGCCTACCAGCCGATAGCCTTGCTGTCGGCGCTGGGGAAAGTGGTGGAAAAGGTGATGGTAGGGCAGCTGGGGGATTGGTTTCACGGCGGGATCTCGGAAGGGCAGTTTGGGTTCTTGGGAGCGAGGGAGGCATCAGGGGCGTTGAGAATGATAGAGGATATAATTGATGGGAGGGGGGAAAAATATGTGGTGGGAATTTTCTTAGATATGGAAGGGGCTTTCGACAGGGTATTGTGGCCAAATATTTGGAGGATTATGAGGTAAAAGAGGATAAATAGATATTGGTATAGGTTACTGAGGGATTATTTGAGGGGAAGATGGGCGGAATTTAAATGGGGAAAGGATAAGGTAGAAAAAGGGTAAATAGGGGCTGCCCACAGGGGTCGGTATTGGGACCACAATTATGGAAGGTGGTTTTTGATGAGCTGTTAGTAAGGTTAAGGGATAGGGCTGTGTGTGAGGTGGTGGCATACACCGATGATCTGGTGGTCGTGACCTGGGGGCAGTTGAGCGGGGAGGTGGAAGCTAGGGGAAATGAATGTGTGGGGATAGTGGATGGGTGGTGTAGGATAAGGGAAGAAGTCGAGCCTCCTGATGTTGCGTGGGAGGATAGACGCTGGGAGGCCGCCAAGGATAGAGTGAGAGGGGGGGTAGGATTAGGATGGTTAAGGAGGTGAAGTAGTTGGGAGTATTGTGGGTTGAAGGGTGGGCGGTTAGGGGACATATCCCCTATATCGCCAACAGAGCCGATCTGGCAGTCAGGAAAATAATGGGTTGGGTAAGGCAAGGATGGGAGTGGGAAATAGGACGATGAGGGGGTTATGCGAGGGAGTATACCGGGCGATAATCACCTATGCGGCGGGGGCTTGGGGGGATAAGCTCACGGGGATCATGAGGAGGAAGCTCCTAGGGGCCCAGCAGAGGGTTGTGCTGGCGTGGGCCTGAGCATACATGGATGCTGGTGGGGGTTGGCCCGTTGTACTTGGAGATAGAAAGGGAGTGGGCAGCGTATAAATTGAGGGGGGAGGTAAGGGTGGTGTGGAGGGGAAGGGAGTTAGAGGGAAGGAAGAGGAAAAATACGTTGAAGGGTATAGGAATACAGGAATGGGAAAGGTATTGGAGGGAGGTCGAGGGAGGGGTGGGCAAAGGAGTGGTTCCCGACCGTTGTGGGAAGATTGGGAAGGGGGGAGCTGGGGGGAATTATTATGTGACGGTAACTTTCAGGCTAAATTGTTTGAAAGGGGATTAGCGGAAAGTGGGGCCTGCCGGTGTGGGGAATGGGAAACAGTGGGGCATGTTTTGTGAGAGTATGGGATATATAGGGGGAGAGGGGGGGACTAGGAAGGCGGGTGGAGGGAGCGGGAGTGGAGGTGACTGGTATGGGGGATTATTTGCGGCCAGAGTTCGAGGGGTTTTGGAGTGAATTCATTGAGGGGGTACTTAGGGACAAGGAGGAGGCGGATAGGAGGGGAGCTGGTGCGAGAGTTTGTTGTGTGGATCGGCCCGCGGCCAGGGCAGGGTGCCGTCGCTCGGTCGTGGGTAGGGCGGGCGCTGCTAGAGGGGAGAATATGTCCGCATCAGCTAGGGAACTAGGAGAGGAAGGAGAAAGGTATCGGAGTTAGAGGTTTGAGGGCGCCTGCTCGGTGGGTCCTGGCGGGAGCGCGCCGGCCCGGCTGCGTGGTGCTGGACTCGTAGCCAGCCCCTGGGTGTTCCAGCAGGGGCTGGGCTGTGAGGGAAGGTGGGTAGGGATGGGTTGGGGTTGTGTGTTGTGTATTGGTGTTTTTGTGTGTGTGTAAGTGTATAGGTTGAGTAGTTTGGTTAAGAGGGAGGCAGGGGAGGAATATACAATACTCCTCTGCCAAGGGGGGTGGTTACAATGTTAGATTAGACTTTGATATTAGAATAGTAAGGGGGTGCGGGGGAGGAATATAGAGTACTCCCCCGTCGCAGGGAATGTGGTGTTGGGTGGGAGACTGTGTGCTGTGTATGGGAGGGTGGCGCCCTGGCTGGCCTCGGGGGGCAGTAAATTCCCCTTGGGGTAGCTCTGGGGCGCCCAGTTTAATTTGTTTTTTTGGTTGCCATTCGTTGTTAAGTTATTTGGTTTGGTTTCGATTAATTTTATTGCCAATTTGTTCATTTTTAGCGACCGTTCGGACCCCCGGGCATTAAGAACACCCTGAGGAACGGGTCCCAGGGTGTCCACTTATGTGTGGGTGGCCTCGAGGCCAGCTGGGGGTTTATGCCCCCCCTCAGCCGACAGGTATGTATGTGGACTGTATGGTTGGCGTAAGAATGTAACTTATTGAGTGAATGATCCTAGGTTAGAGTATGAGTGAGGATGGATGCGATTAATTTATATGGGCGATGGGTGGGGCGAATAGGAGATTGGTGAAAGCAGGGGACTAGGAGGGAATCCAAACCCCCCAGGGGACGGAAAACTGGCATTTGCAGGGCCCGTTCCTCCCTTTCAGCTGCTGGGCGCGGCTGGTCAGGGGTGGGCCCTTGCGTACCAGGGACCTGGGGTCCTTCAGCGAGGAGGGGCAAGTCCAAGCCCCCCCAAGGCGGAGGACTCCGAAGCCATAAGTCTGGACGCAAGTCTGGGCGGGCTAGCAACCATTCTTGCCTCAAGGGATATTTTTCCCATCCCATGGTACTACGAGGGTGCACAGCCCGCGGCGCATGCCCGTGCACCATGGGTCCAGCAATGGGCCCCTGCAGATATCGCAGTGGTCGAGGGGTTTGCTGGAAGTAGTCCCTTTCCCAATTTCCCCTACTCTTTTTGCCCGATGGAGCGGAGAAAGGTTGGGGCCGATGAGGCTGGTACTTCCTCCACACACCCCTATATCGGAAAGTAAATGTCGAAAGCGACGAAATAATCGTTGAACTGAATCTTTCTTCTTTGCAGCTGTTGTCGTATTTTTACTTTCCTTGGCTCTACAAAGTAGAAAGGAATGTTATGTAATCGGCTGAAAAAAAAAAGGTTGTTTGCTTCTTTTCAGATCTTTCCGTTTCAGACCCTCCTGAGTCCGAAAAACACTATTTGGGAAAGTGGTATGTGTGTCTGTGAACGATTTTGGTTTATTATTCATTCTGAATAATAACCCTATTAAAGCAATAGGGTTATGTCCGCCAGAAGGCAAATTATTAAAGTTTACGTACGTGAGTCCGTCTCCTCTGGCTGGTGTGATGCAACACACCAGCCAGAGGAGACGGACTCACCTAACAGATACGTAAACTTTAATAATAACCCTATGTTTTCGGTCACGAAAACTTTTTTAAAACCCCCCCTCAAAATTTGATACTTATACGTTTCAAGACATGGAGATTCCAAATTTGCAATGTCCGTCCACCGTCCCTCGTCCGCCGTCCGGGCCGTTTTGTGCCTTTAACGTGGTCCAAAAAATTGGTTCTTTCGCACAAAAATCCAATTTGGTATCTAGTTGTGCCCGCCATCTCGGCAATCCGATCGGACGAAGCCCATGATTGTTATGGGCAAAAAACGGTTAAAAATATCTGGTACTTTGCAACACACAACTTTCCTTAGCTCTACGTCAATTCGCTTTGTAAATGGCTGAATCTATTTAATCGATTCATTTATCACTCAGTTCTGTTAGAACTGGTAGTAAGCGAAACGGCAGAAGTTGAAATTCAGGAATTTCTGGAGTGAGCCCCATGTATCTCATGAGCGTTTTCAAACACTCACCCTTTAGGTATTGGATTGGACTACAATACCTATTTTTTTAAACATTCTACAAAAATTCCAGCGGAGATTAAAAGGAAAAACCGCGCTAAAAACGCTTTTCGTCGAAAATTTTGATTATTTATTGTGCTGCTCTCGTCATTTTCCCATGAATCGGAATTTAATGGTATAGTTGCCATATTGGGAGCTATCAATATAAAAAATTGAATCAAAATCGTTGGAGCCATTTTTGAGAAAAAAAATATTTGGTGTTTGATCACTATGATAACTATAGTTACATTTCGATGAATTTTGTTCATACCCTTATTTTGGCGTCCCATGATGACCTGTGGGCGAGATATCAAGTTTGCGCTGATTTGGTACGGTGGTTTTCTCCAAAAATCGTTCACAGACACACATACACAGGTCTGTTTCCTTATTGGATGACTGTACCTAAACCCTCGACGAGGGTTATATTGGTCATAGAAGTTGCGGTTTCGCTAATATGCAAGAGGCCGGCCCCTGCAGCATCCACCCAACTCAGACCTGTGGAGGTACGGCAGGTATTTGGTCGTTAGCCAGTCTGCCGGTAGAGAGCTGTTGCCTGTGTGTGACCGCGCGGAGGTGACCACCTGAGGAATCTCGTACCATCTGGGAGGAGTTCTTAATCTGGTTTCCTACCTGATCTTACTGTTTGCTTGGGTGGCAAGTTTCAAAAGGACAGATCAACTATGACCACGTTTCTTAGCCATCACCTTCTTCGCGAACTTTGCAAAATGGTTATAGGCTTGCTTTGAAGCAGTCAATGCTGCTAAGTTCGTTTGCCCTCCCAACAACCGTCGCTCACTGTTGTAGAAACTACAGTGGACCAGCACATGGTTTCTTGTTCCCTCCGCACTGGAGGCACAAGACGTGCATAATGGAAAGTCTTTCAGAGAAAAGAAGTGGAGCCGCGCAGTCACCATGTCCCGTGAGGAACTGGCTACGTATCACGTCCCTTTGACGAGGATTCCCATCTCGCTTACTATTTCTCAAACGCCCATTCGTCGATGGCGGCAAGTTTCTATTCTGTAGTGAGGTCCGCATGGAGTTCAGCCCAAAGCGGGGGAAGCTCACGTCAACCATGCACTCAACGGCCAAATCAACTGGTAACTGACCAGTGATCACCTGGAGTGCTTCTGTTGATACAGTCTTGTAGGCCTTGGTGATCCACAGGAGCGCAGCTCTCTGGGATTGGGCCAATACTCTCTTTTGATTGACCGTTAGTTTGCTACCCCAGACAACAAGGCAGCTCATGTTTCGTATATAACGTTTGGCACTACGATTTGTCTCTTTATCGTCCGATTGCCTTGTTCTCGTCTTCACCTCCACGCATGAGAATGACTGTTTCGCTCCGTCTCAACTATTTCCGTTAGCAAAATATCTGTTACCTTCGATTGAACATTTCATTATTCGCTTATTTTTGATTTATTTATTTAATAGTTCGTTCGTTTCATTTTTTTTGTTTCAAAAACGGGTCAAACCATTTTGATTTAATTTTTTACATTGATAACTCTCAATAAGGCAACTATTCCATAAAATTCCCATTAGTGGGAAAATGACGAGAGCAGCACAATAAATTACCAAAACTTTCGATGAATTCGATTTTAGTGCGGGTTTTAGGGAAAACAACTGTACCAAATTACCTCAAACTTGATATCTAGGCCACAGGTTACCATGGGACACCAAAATAAGGGTATGAGCCAAATCCACTCTAAGTTAACTATAGTTAAGATAGTGATCAAAACACCAATTTTTTTTCTCAAAAACAACTCTAACGATTTTGATTAAATTTTTTATATCGATAGCTCTCAATAAGGCAATTATACCATAAAATTCCCATTCGTGGGAAAATGACGAGAGCAGCACAATAAATTATCAAAATTTTTGACGTAATCGATTGTAGAGTGGTTTTTAGAGAAAACGATCGAACGTAAAGCATTGTTTGACCAAGTTCAAATTAACTGAGTGATAAATGAATTGAGTAAGTAGAAAAAAAAGCCATGTACATGAGTGGATTGACGTAGAGCTAAGGAAAGTTGTGTGTTGCAACGCGCCAGATATTTTCTTCTTTGTCTCTCAACCGTTGTTGATGTCGTTGCCTCCATATTTGGGCGTTTCGGCTGTCTCACCCTTCGTTCTATGTAGTATTATTCAAAGTGATGGTTCATAAATAGCTATTTTAAGCCGAGTTCTATATGGACGTGGTTGGGTCTAAATGCTACACTTTGAAAGGAATATCCTCGATATAGCACAAATGGGCAGGATATCGACAAACTACTCTTTTTCCTCTCCTTCTTCATCTTCTCCTTTTCTTCCTCCTCCTCCTCCTGCTCCTCCTTCGATAGACATCCTTGCGGGTTAAAAGGATGATTAGTCTTGGCAATTTGCTTTCCACTTGAATGTTTGATCAGTATGCCTAGATTGGCAGAAAGCAAAGCGGCATGCTACAACCAATCGTCCTTGGGAATGACTATACCAGTTGGATATGGCAAAGGGTTTTCTCCATAGTTGATGAATCGTGCGACACTAGATGACGGTGATGGTGGTGGTGATGTCACCACGTTGGTCGTGTCTATTACGTTAACTAGCACTCGAATGCCCTTTCTACTGGAAAATGGTATAGAAGCGATCGGTACATCATCACGTCATTAACCTCTTCTACATTGTTGCTGTCATCGTCATTCATGCTGAGGGAGACTACGTCATCTAATATACGATTAACTCAGGCGCAGTTGTACCTACCCCAATACCCGCATTTTCCACTAGCGAGTCCATCAAGTTGCACTTGCGGCGCTCTAATGCACATTTGTTTGCATCAATAGTATATCGCGTACTTTTCGTCCTCCGCTCTACTTCTGTTATCACATTCAATCTCATTTTCTTCCCTCTCTTCGAAATCTTGAATGGGTAGTTTGTATGACACGGCAGAATAATGAAGGCCTCTTGCATCGACTAGCTGTTTTACCACGCGGTAATAAACTGAGTTCACGTAGCTCCGGTACATCTTAAAACAGATTGATCTAACGGTATTTGTGCTACGAAGCCACCTCGATGCAGGAGCGAGCCTGTGACGTCACACTGAAGGGGGCGTAAAATTGGACCTTATACCGTGGAGGGGGCCCCCTACCCCCTTTATCTCCCACTTCAGTGAGAGATACACATGCGAATGAACTGTGCCTCCCCTCACCCACCTTGGACCGGAGGAGACACAACGTCATCTTTCCTGGAGGGAACTGCCCCAATGAACTTGCCTCCCCTCATCTAAACCATTGGCGAGGAGAGGCACAGCATGCTGACGTCATATGCTGTGCTGAAAACCGTCTATTACTTCTGTATGTCTTAAATAGACTGTTGATTGTCGATTCTAATTACTTTCCGCTACCCGAAGGGAAGGAAAGTATAGTAATCGGCCCAAAAAAAAAATTTGGGTTTTCTTCAGATCTTTACGTTTTGAGGCCTACTGAGCCTAAAAAACCTAATTTCGGCGCGTGGTCCGTGTGTATGTGTGTGTGTGTGTGTGTATGTGTGTGTGTATGTGTGTGTGTCTGTAGTTCGATTTGCGGGAGAACGGCTGATCCGATTGAGCTGGTTCTTTTTTTGTTTTGTTCGTTATTTTTTGTAGACACCAAAATAAGGTTATGGACGATTTCGACCGGTGGGAAGGGGGGTGGGGGGGACAAAAATGTACCAAAAACTAGGGTTTTTCGCATTTTTCTCGAAAACGGCTCTAACGATTTTGATTAAACTTTCAAATTATCTTCTCCTAATCAATACCTAACTTTTCTTCTCTATACATATCTCCATGAAAATACGGTGAACGGAGATATGGGCCCCTGCAGCAAAAATAGGGTTTTTACGCTTTTTGGCATAACGGCTTCAGCGATTTCCACCAAACTCACAGGATGTTTTCAAATAGTTAATACCTACATATTGTTCTCAATAAATGTTCCTGTGACGGTCCATTGAACAGAGATAAAAATTAAAATTTGTCAAAAATAACGTTTTTTCGAACATTTTCGTAAATTCCAGGGTAACTTCTTCACCAGATGTGATAAATCCTAATGGAGTGTCTTTTGGTCACTCATACCAACATTTCGTTCTCTATAATTATTTCTGTATATATATGTTGAACGGAGATATAAGCCAAGTTAACTCAGAAAAGGAGATTTGTCGAATATTAATTTATCGGTATTCCAATTTTCTCAAAAACGGCTCTAACGATTTCGATCAAACTTACGGAGTACTCTCAGCTAACTAGTCCCTACATTTTCTTCTGAATAAATGTTCCTGTAAAAATGCGTTGAACGAAGATATAGCACCCGCATATGTAGCTGGTGTTCGAACTTAAAGGGGTGGCGGAAAGTCGTGTGTTGCTACGCACCAGATATTTTCAAAAACGGCTCTAAGGATTTCGATCAAACTTACGAAATACTCTCAGCTAACTAGTTTCTACATTCTGCTCTTCATAAATGTTTCTGTTGAACTGCGTCGAATGAAGATAAAGTACCCGCATATGTTCGAACTTACGGGAGTGGCGGAAAGTTGTGTGTTGCTACGCACCGCTCGTTTTTTTTTGTATAGGGTGGTCTGAAAATCCACCAACTGTAGGGGATATCCCCAGTGGTGCATGACCTCCTTCCTTCCACCTCCCTTCCCCGACGCTCCACAATCCCGTTTACTTTTCTCTTCGTATATAAAGACCACGACCAACTAACTGACTTTAGTACTGACTTAACGGCTGGACGATGATGTCTTTACATCGAAAGCACTCGTCCACAGTATCTCATCAGCCAGAGGAGACAGTCACCAAACAAGTACGTTTACTTTAGTAATTTACAAACTGGCGGAACTAACCCAATTACTAGAAGTCTTCATAAATTGAGATCAAGTACTGAAATCGTTAGACTGCGGGCTGTTGAGATTTGAGTGCGTCGCAAAATTGCAAACATGAGCAAATTGACATATACAGTGGGAAGTACGGTAGCCAGTGTTGGTAATTCAATAAAGATACTCGTGGTTCACAATCGATTAAAAACTGTTGATGATTGAGAGGTTGTTTTAATTTGGAGTGAGAACTGTTGGAATTGAACCTTACAAATCTAGAACTTCGATGCACTGAACGGCTGTATGTTATCCCAAGTTAAAGGATGGGAATTGAGAAGCTGAAGTGCCAAGGCATGTGATTGGGGATCATTTCGATTGGGGAAAGTACAATGGGCATAAAACGAAACAAAGATCAAAAGGATTATACGCATGAAAAATTAGTTTGGGCTGAATGGTATTCAACGAACAGTTGACACAAGTGGCACCACCGACTAAGAACTCAGGAACGCGAGAATACAGGCACGGCCCCTGCGCAGTTCATATTTAGTCCCGAGCTAGGCTCGTTAGTTTCAACGAGTTTGTGAACTTGTTTTCATGAAAACAGAACGCTCCAAGTCGATAGTCACAGAAAAATTGAGGAAGTTCGTTGGTGAGGGGTGAAAACTTTGAAGAAGTTGGAAGGTGGAAAAAGGACAAGAGCTCAAGTTGTCGTGGGTGAGAAACTCGATAAAAAGGCAGGCAGTTCACTTGGAGCGTAAAACTCACTACAGTTGAAATAACTTGATTGGTTCTTTCCCAGTCGAGTTTCGAACGGCCCTTTGTGACGGCCTCTTCGAGCTCACGCGAATCCCCGCCCGCAGCAAATGCTAAACAGGGAACTTCTACTGAGATGCAAGTCTGGCTCTGGCTCTTCAAAGCTTTGAAGTTACATTCGAGGTGCATTTGAATAGCATTCGCTTCCTGAGTCCCTCGTGAATTTTCCCCCAATGAAGTGTCGGCGCGGGCTAAATGAAGTTGCCAGAGACCGTCGATTGCAACCGCTCGGGAGTCTGGTCCCCCCTTATTGGAGCCCAACTCACATTCTGCCTGGCTCCAGGAAGTTGGCGAATTGAACAATTTTCACAGCAGCTGCTGCCTCATCCCCGAGACCCGGTTCGGTTGAACGTGAAAACCTGTAGACTTATCTCGATTTAGATCCTTTTCGCCTTCCTTCATCAAAGAACAGGGTTATTTTCCTTGATTGGGTTCATTGACAACAAAATTATCGAAACAGGGTCGAAACCCCCTGGAATGCCAGTAAACGATCGAAATCGGCCCAATCCGAGTAGCGAAAACCAAGTACAATGGTTAATTACACTTTAGTTTGATATTATTTGCTATTCCCACAACCAGATCAAACATCTCTTTCCCAATCATTTACAGATCCCCAAAACAATGATATAGAAGCATGGTGTTCTTCGCCACACCAACCGTCAACAGTATTCCATTACTTAACGTGTTCTGTCAATTATACAACAGTCTAGTTGCACACAAGAAAAAGAGAGACCAATAAAGACTTGAATTGATTGATCAATGACACAAACGAGATGGATAACTGTATTCATACACTGGGTTTTCAACGCTCATTTGACTAGCACGATAGAGTTGTGATTGAGCAATCAGTAGAATTATTTCTGGCGACACAGTAGGTCTCTAGATATGCGAACTGATGTTAGGACGAGAGTGGTGAGCTACTGTGAACGACAGACACTGATTGTGAAATGTTTTGGTTTAGAGTCAGGTCTGGGGGGCCTTTGAATAGTAATGCCTAAAGAGCGAGTGAACATTTCCAAGGGTAAAACCCATTGTCAACTTTGGAAAACAATCCTTAAAGCTTTAAAGCAGAAGAAACTAATTTATATCCCATCAGGTAAGGAAAACACTGCAAATTATTGCACAACAGTTTATTATTCTCTTGAACAGCTTGACGGAGTCTGACAGCTCCGAGACCCATCCCATTCGATTCAACATCGAAAAATACCAGTAAACCACACAAAACATGAGCTGACTACAAAGGAACGACGAAAACTAAATATTCCAGGAGCCTGTAGGCAATTGGCACGACGTCGTGAGTCAAGTGGGTGGGTGGTTTTGATGAGACTATCGTCGAGAATTATGGACCAATGTCTTACCCACTAGACCACGATCGCCCAGTGCCTTTAAAGGGGGCCGGTGTACATCTCCTCCCTCACCGTTAGCCGCTGCTCCTGGAGCGGACGACTTAAATGAACGGATTTTTGAGAGTTGAGTGAATCCCCGGAAAATCCAATCAAAGATTCGGGGAACTAGAGGGCGACAAGGCAAAGGCGCTTACTTTTCATTCACATTATAGTAGGCGCGTCACCATTTATCTCTCCGCTGGAACTTTCACAGCGTCCATGAACTCGTCTCATTATTTTCTCTTTCAATTTTTACTTTCCGCTACCCCAAAGAGAAAGGAAAGTATAGTAATCGTGTCAAAAAAAAAGTTGGGTTTTCTTCAGATCTATACGTTTTGAGGCCTACTGAGTCTGGTACCCTGCAAATTATTACACAACGGTTTATTATTCTCATGAACAGCATTAATGCTCCGAGATCCATCCCATTCGATTCAGCATCGAAAAATACTAGTAAACCATACGGAACATGACCTAACTACAATGGAACTACGGAAACTAAATATTCCCCCGCCTGTAGGCATTTATGATCCGAGGTATGGGTGTGCGGAAGAAGTGGCGCTAACCAACCTCTGGGCCCTCGGCAATTGGTACATTGCGAGTCGAGCGGGCGGGAGGGGGGTTTTGATGAGACGGGAGGGAGTACTGACGACGAAACGTTTACTTCCCCTGTAGTTCCCGCGAGTTCTTGCAATTTGTTGACATTGGCTCACTATAATTACTGTAATTTTTCTATACCCAGTTGTACACGTCTGATACTCATTCCATTCAACCCAGGATATAAAAATACCTTGACAACGATGCGAACCACGGCGTATATGCGATTATACTGCGTTTTGTGAATTTCTGAAATCATTTTTGTCCATAATAACCATGGGCTTCGTCCGATCGAATTGCCAAGATGGCGGGCACTACTAGATACCAAATGGGATTTTTGTGCGAAAGAACGGATTGATTAGGCCACGTGAAAGGCAGAAAACGGCCTAGACGAGGGATGGCGGAATGGTGGAATCCCCATGTCTTGAAACGTTAAGTATCAAATTTTGAGGAGGGTTGTAAAAGACGTTTCCTGACCGAACCGAAACATAGGGTTATTATTCAAAATGAATAATAAACCAAAACCTGATTTCGGCAAGTGGTCCGTGTGTGTGTGTGTGTGTGTGTGTAAGTGTATGTTCCGTATGCGCCGGATTGGCAGCTGCAGCGCATGTGGGGGCCTCCCTGTGACCCTCAATGGACCAGCGAAAGGGGCTAGGATCAATATGCCTGAGGGGGAGCTCCCAGGACACTGCCTGGAGCACCTCTCGCTCATACCACTAACACACACAACAAATGAACTCACAAGGATACACTACATCAGTCGGCTTCTCTAATCTCCCCCCCCCCCCAATTAGTAAAAATAACATGACAAAGTCAAATTAAACAATAGCAGGTAATAAAAACGCCACCTGCCCCTATCTCTTGGAGTCGCCAAGCTCGACCCCTCCCTCTTCGGACGATGAGCAACCTACTCGTCGTCCAAACAAACAAGGGCGGAAAAAACCGGGCAAACCGCGTTCGTCTCCCCCTTCTTCCCCTAGTAGCCCAGCCAACCTGGCTACTAAAAGTGTTAGACACCCTGTGGACTCTAACCTGTCGGACATGGAGCGGATTTTTGCGTATGTCCAAATCATCCACGGCGAGCTGGCACAGTTGAGGGTCAACCCGACAGGACCTATGCGGGACCTCTGCACTATCTGCCTCTTCGAAATATCGAAGCTGGCTATCAAAGCTAGTGCCCCCCCCCCCCAACGACATCGCCCCCTGCCACTCGCCCCCGTGGGAAACTGTGGCAGCTGTCGTGAGGGAAGAGCTGCGTAGGGCAATTGCCCAGCAGCCAGTGCCACCAGCCCCCCAAACTCAAGGAGCTTCACCGAGCCAGGGTAGTACCCCATGCCCCTCACATGCCGCAGTAGCCGCTACTGCGCCCTCCACCCTCCCTCATGGAGCTGAGGCTGAATGGCAGTCTGCCAGGGCGAGGAAGCGCAGGGGGAAGAAGAAAAAGGCCCCAACTAAGCAGAACGTGCAGGCCGAGGGCAGTGCCCCGCCTAGGCCTCCGCCCACAAACAAGGGCAAGAATAAAAATGAAAACATGAATAAGAAGCCTCCACCGCTTGCCAAACTCCCCCCTAAAAACCCAAGACAAAACGTGGTAGTGGTTAGTACGCCTAACCATGTGAGGAAGGAGAGGCTGGTCCCTCCAACCCTGATGCATTAGAAGCGCTGATGCTGGGTGTCCCTGCTACGGACCTCCGAGCTCTAAGTGTCTGAGTGCTGGACATCCGCACCGCAGTAGGGGGTGGCGCCGTCATTGTGACAGAAACTCCAGAACTGGTCAAGGCGCTTTCCAGCCACATTTCCACGAAAAAGGAGTTGAAGCTCCAAGCTCCAGCCCCTCTGGGTCGCTTCCCACGCCTGCTATTGTGCGACGTGCGGGGTGACCTACAAAAAGAGGACTTGGCCCAACCAGTTGTTGAATACAACCCTGCGTTAGGCTTGCAGCCGCAGGACATCACCAAAAAGCGTGGCAGACAAAAGGATTGGGTGATTGAGGTGTAACCTAGCGAACACAAAAAACTAGAGGGAGCAAGGCACCTCCAAATAGCCTGGCAGCGGTGCGCCATCCGCAAGTACCAAGCCCCCACACAGTGCTACAAATGCCAGCGTTATGCGTCTGTACGAGATCTGTTGTGTACGCCTGGTGCGCCTTGCCACATCTGAGCAAGGAATGCAAGCGTGGGGTTCCCCTCAAGTGTGCCAGTTGCGTTGAACACAAATGCTAACAGGTCTCACACTCTACACTAGACGCACGCTGTACCATTCGTCAGCAAGCCATTGCCCTCCCAGGAGTCACGAGTGGACTATGAATAGGTTAAAAACAGTTAGAATCCTTCAGCACAACACAAATAAGAGTTCCCCAGTTATGGCTGAGTTGCTGCAAAATGCACTCAAGAAACGCTGCAGTGTTCTCACCATACAGGAACCATACACAGGATCCAAAACTCTTGGTCTGGGATTGCAGGCACGAGTGGTGGCTGGAGCAAGAACGGGAGCCAAGGCAGCAGTGGCCTGCATTGTCCATTGACATGCCCACACTAACCCACCTGAACAGCTAGTACTTGGCCACTGTGCTCATCCGAGCCAGTGGCTTTGAGCTGGCTGTAATATCATTTTACAGGCAATTTGGCGCACCAGTTGTCAACAGCCTTCAACCACTCGAGCGGGCTGTAGCAGGCCTACCAGGACGACCCTGCATAGTCTGTGCCGATGCAAACGCCAGATCACCATTGTGGGGATCCCCAACCCTGGATGGGGGAGGCGTATATAGAGCTGCTCACCAGGTACAGCTTGGTTGTTGCCAACGTTCCCAGGAATGAGGCGACCTGTGATGGTCACGGAGGAAGGTCGTGCATAGATGTCACAGCGTTGTCTCACACCCTGCTACTCAAATTGCAGGGTTGGCGAGTCATACCAGGTGCAACGCAGAGCGATCAGATGGTTATTGACTTTGCCATTGCAGATGACAACATCCTGTTCGCAGACACGCGTGAAAAGCGATTCCCCACCAAAGATGCTGACTGGCCACAATTCTGAATTGCGTGCTGCATAGTGCAAGCATCCACACCTGAAGAGGTGGACATATTTACCACAGCACTGCACTCTGCTGGGCTCTCTGTACTTGGGCAACAGAAGCACAGGGCAATCAAAGTCCCATGGTGGACTGAGGAACGTAATCCCCTTGAGCGAAGTGTAAATAGATCCAGAAGGATGTACCTAAGCTCTCATGATCCTGATGCCAGAGCCACACTCCGAACTGCCTTCATCCAAGAGAAGAAGGCCTTCCACCGCGCCATCAAACGAGCAAAAAGGCAAGGCTGGCGGAATTTGTGGAAGGGGAGAGCTCTGAGAACCCCAGGGGCAGACATTACAAGTCCTCCATTGGGAAAGCAAATGTAGAGCAGGTCTTAGCTGCGATGCAAAATGAGCCAGGCTGGGCCTGCAGTAGCGAAAGTTCAATGGAAACCCTCCTTGAGAAGGCGTTTCCTGATGACCAAGCAGCTTGAGACACTGAAGCCCAGAAGGCAGCAAGGGAGCTGATCATCACCCCCCGAGCGAGTCCAACAATCCATTGTCGACAACAGGCGACCTCGGCAGGGCCCTTGCGACCTTAAAGCCCAACGAATCTCCTGGGCCAGATAGAATAGCAAGCAATATGCTAAGGAAGGCTGAGTGGACAATCTCCAGCAGGCTCCTTAATTTATTTAATGACTGTCTGCAGGTCGGACAGTTCCCCACTCAGTGGAAGTCTGTCCAGGTCCACGCCAGATGTCATTGTCGAAATTCCGGTGTTTCCCTGCTGGCACCAGCTAAGTACGTCGTAGCAGTTCTGATTGACATCAGAGGGGCGTTTGACAACCTCTTGTGGCCAGCGCTCCTTATAGAGCTTCAAGGTAGGGGAATCCCCTGCAAACTGTACAGAAACTTGCCGCCATCGATGAATGGGCTCTACAGAAATGGCAAGCGAGATGGGAACCCTCGTCAAGGGGACGTGATATGTATGAGTTCTTCCCCAACATCTGTGAACGTCTTTCAAGGAAATGGGTTGAGCCAGACCACTGGACGAGCCAGTTCCTCACATGACATGGTGACTTCAATGCGCGTCTCAACTACTTTTCTCTGAAAGACTCTCCATTATGCACGACTTGTGCCTCCAGTGCGGAGGAAACAAGAAACCACATGCTGTAGTTTCTACAACAGTGAGCAACGGTTGTTGGGAGGGCAAACGAACTTAGCAGCATTGACTGCTACAAAGCTAGCCGTTAACCATTTTGCAAGTTTCGCGAAGAAGGTGATGGCTAAGAAACGTGGTCATAGTTGATCTGTCCTTCTGAAACGTGCCAACCAAGTAAATAGTTAGATCAGGTAGGAAACCACATTAAGAACTCCTCCCAGATGGTACAGGATTCCTCAGGTGGTCCTGCGCGCAGTCACACACGGGCAACAGCTTTCTACCGAGAGACTGGCTAACGACCAAATACCTGCTGTACCTCCGCAGGTCTGAGTTCGGTGGATGCTGCAGGGGCCGGCCTCTTGCATATTAGCGAAACCGCAACTTCCATGACTGAAATAACCCTCGCCGAGGGGTTAGGTAGTCATCATAGAAGGAGACTGACCTGTCTGTCTGTAGTTCGATTTGCGGGAGAACGGCTGATCGTATTGAGCTGGTTCTTTATTTGTTTTGTTCGTTATTTTTTGTAAACCTCAAAATAAGGTTATGGACGATTTCGGTTGTCGGAATGGGGGGGGGGGGACGGAAATGTACCAAAAACTAGGGTTTTTCGCATTTTTCTCAAAAACGGCCCCAACGTTTTTTAATAAACTTTCAAATGATCTTTTACTAATCAATTCCTAACTTTTCTTCTGTATACATATCTCTATGAATATACGGTAAACGGAGATATGGGCCTATGAAGCAAAAATAGGTTTTATACGCTTTTTGCCATAACGGCTCCAACGATTTTCACCAAACTTACAGAATATTTTCAAATAGATAATACCTTTATATTTTTATCAGTAAATGTTCCTCAGACAGTCCATTGAACAGAGAGATAAAAATGAAAATGTTCGAAAATAACGTTTTTTCGAACATTTCCGTAAATTCTGCAGTAACTGCTACATCAAATTCGATCAATCGTTCAGAGCGTCTTTTTGTCACCCATACGCACATTTCGTTCTCCTTAATCATTTATGTATATATATGTTGAACGTAGATATTAGCCATGTTAACTTAGAGAAGGAGATTTGTCGAATATTAGATTATCGGTATTCCAATTTAATAAAAAACAGCTCGAATGATTTCGAACAAACTCACGGAGTACTCTCAGCTGACTAGTCCCTACATCTTGTTCTCCATAATTGTTCCTGTAAAAATGCGTTGAACGAAGATGTAGCGCCCGCATATGTAGGTGGTGTTCGGTCTTACAGGGGTGGCGGAAAGTTGTTTGTTGCTACGCACCGCTCGTTAATGATCTACTCGTAAGTGAGGACTCATCGTATGTCCACAAAGCCAGTCAGATAATTACATATACATAACTTATAAATACGCCATCTCTCAGGTAGTATTCAAGTACAGACATTTTAAGATTGCCTGGAGTTATTCACAACTTCAACCTAATTGCGTTTCCGTTCGACTCGAAGGTGTCTTTGGATTTCGATGAAGGATAGTGTGAAGGTTACAATGGCCTATGTTACAGTAAACGGGTACACTTACAAAATCTAGTTGAAATCTAGGATTGGTTGGGTCTAAGTGCAAAAATGTTCAGAAAATATGGTCTAACAACAAGTCAGTTTTTCATACGATCCTTGAGAAGTCAATAAAAACTATAGGGCTCCGTTCAGTGTAGAATGAAGAGTTTTCTTCACTGGTGCCAAGTCCAACATATTCGATGACACCTTCAACATCATATTTTTCTGATGTTCTTGCATTCGAAGACTGGCAGCTCAACGCCCCCAGTGAGCCTGTGTGTTCTACAAACAGTCCTCCAGTTTCAAAAGATACTCTGGTTTCACGAATCTGTGTTAAAATAAGCTCTGCCTACTATGACGTCGACTCAAAAACGACGGATAAGAAGATGATGTATAAGCGTGAATAAATAAGTGATCCCGCCGGTGGGAAATCAGCTTTCCCTGTATAGAGAGTAGCAAATGAGAACATAATTTAAAAAATCATATAGACAAA
Organism: Pachypeltis micranthus; assembly: GCA_020466155.1. Taxonomy (NCBI): domain Eukaryota; kingdom Metazoa; phylum Arthropoda; class Insecta; order Hemiptera; family Miridae; genus Pachypeltis; species Pachypeltis micranthus. The sequence goes on along the minus strand of CM035768.1, from coordinate 83,027,528 downwards.
TCGGGTGTTGACAAAAGAACAAGATAAACTTCTCGTAGCCCCCCCCCCCCCGCGCGTATAAACACCGACCTTTCACATTTAATTATCATTTTCCTTTCCTCCGTGCAGCCTTTGACGAATGTATTTCAACCATAATTGGCCAGAAAAAAGAGACTCAATTAGGATAATGAGCTGATCAAGAAAGTCATTAGCTCTCTCCCCCCCCCCCACCGCTTTCGACAATTCATTCTCTACCTATCGATCTATCTCTCCACTGTGTTCAGAATCCTCTGGGTCCCTCGTCAGTTCTGAAGAACTCCAGTCAATACTCTGTGTGAAGGCTTGAAACCACCAGTGGTCTCTCGAGGTTGGGGGAGGTTTCTCGTTCTAAAAGTAGTAGTCTGATCGCGCCGTGGGTTCATTTACCATCTATTTCGTCTTTTTTAACTCAAAACCACTGGGCAAAGACCAACCCGCATAATTGATAGTTTTCGAGTCAGCTGTAACATTGCGTAATAACTGGCGGAGATTTAAAGCGCATAAGGTGACTGAGTTCACTCTGCTGATCTCATAATTATACATCGGTCTACTCCAAGCCAGGGAATCCAGTCGGTCTGCCACATAAAATTTCCAAAATCAGTGAAAGTATTTGCAGTGAGCTTAAAATAGCCTGAATGTGCCGACAAAGCACATGGGTATTGAAAATCTACCTCGTCCGCTCCAAACCCGGTGGAATACACTGGAAGACGCAAAACATGGGCGCGTTTGTGTACTGTTGGGTGCATGAAAGGGGGAGTTGGGAATTGCAATAAAACTAGAACTCGGTGAGCGTGAGGAGGACTGTATTATACGTGCTTGCGGTATTGAGTAGAGTTAGAATTGAGGTGAGATGGAGTACAACTGGGCGACACAAGGGCAGTACTCGGAACGCGTGAACTGGCAATCGTGTTAGAGAGTGAGAAGTGACTGGGGCGGTAGTTGGAAGCGGAATGATTTTAGAAGAGCTCTGTCATCGATAGGAAAATGAAATTGGGAGAAAGAAATAAAGAAAGGGGAAAACCTAGAAAAGGGGGCTGGGGGCAGGTGGGGAGGGGGATTCCCGCAGGTGAGGGGCAGGTATGGAAATAGTTTGAAACAATTAGAAAATGACGCGGGGAAGTCCGAGGTCAAAGACTCAGACAACTTCGACACTTTGCGTCGAACATGTACTAAAATGAAATTTTCGCCTCATACCTAATGTTACAGCAGCAGCCATTACTCGAAAATTGTAACTTTTTGATCTTCAATGAAAGTCTTGAATTTAAAAAAAAGGTAGCCATTATGGGCTCGTTGGCACTGTAACAGATGAAAATACTCTCCACGGCACAGATTCAACCATATTCCCGAACAAAATAGTCCCAGATGATGACACCATGGATGTTGAAGTAGTTCAAGAGAGAAAATACGTGTATAGGCAACTTCACTCAAATAAGAAAATGTGTCTGAAATTCAGCCGTAATTTCATGTACCTAATCTTATACATATATGTGTCTTGACATATCTACAAAGTCAAATGGCAGCACTCGGAGCGTTTCAACAATTAGACAATGAGTTCGAATTTTATTTAATCACTGGATATCTCGGAAATACCATTCGCCAGATATCAACGTGAATATAATGTATAACGCTTCAATTCAATTCATAAATCTCGGTACACGAATCGTCACAGTTAACACTAGCCTACCTCGTTCGGGTCAATTGTTCCAAGTCTCATGTGCATTCGTAGGCATAGGTAGGAATGTGGGCACTGGGATATTTGCGTTATAATCGTCAAAAAATGGATCAACTTGAAGAACCTTTTCAAAGATTTTTCTCTGAGACGTCGTGATTAAACCAATAACGTGATTGTACCGCGTTGATGCACAAAAGTCTGATTTCAGCGACTGTGATTGGATTGGAACAAATAGTCATTATCCGTCTTCTGTTCTCATTCCTTCCTCGAGGTTTTCAATGAAACGTAAGATGTACGCCACTGTGTAGAGCAGATGGTTGAGAGAGGAAATTTTTTAAATTATTTCAACCACGAATTGTGAATTGACAGATGAAATCGTAGTAACTGAACAGGGCAATTTTGTCTGGTTTGATTTATGGCAAATTCAGGACTTAGATTTGATTAATAGAACGTCGAAATTCCAGGCTGTACGGGGTTTTGCTTACCAAGAAGGACCATGCCACTAGAGATCATGGGGAAATCAGGCATGTGCAGTTTAATATAATTTTGTAAGGGAACCAGCTGTTGAAAGTAGGGGATGCGGATGACGAAGAACAGTTCCAGAACTGAGAAGTTTCTGGATATTGAAAATCAGACGAGGGATATCTTTCCTCGTACGGCCGAATATAATTGAACGCCTGAAGTCCATCTAAAGGTCATTATTTGGCCCTCTTAGGGTGGATCCATTGTAGTATATAATTACAAAACTTGGCTATCGAATTGAATACACACTCAGCAGAATCGATTTTCTACAACAAAGGTCGCTCCTTGGAGGATTATTGGGAGTGAAGGCGCGTTGGACTTGGCCGTGAACAACAATCATCAATTACGACAACAATGCTCCAAATCCCCCCTCCCTTGTCAACTACCTTTTCACTTCCCCTGCCTCCCCCACATTACTTTACCGATTCCACCTCTTCGGCCACCAAAATTGATCGCTTCCACCACATCACTTTTTTCTCAAAACCGTTTTCCACTCCCAAACCTTTTTCCACGCCTGTATCCATTCATCCCTCCTCGTATATCAATAAAATAACTACAACATCCCCGTCGCCTATTTTAAGTTAATTATAGAATAGAGAAAAACATGGATACCCTGGTGATTGCTCCTCTTTGAAATGCAATTAAAAATACCAGTGAGATCGCCGAACATTATTACAATAACTACGGAATCACTAGAAGATACACAAGGCAGCAAGGCTGGAGATTTGCCCTGCACCAAATCACTGGGAAGTTGCATAAACTATCAAGCGCGAATTCCATTACTCAAATCATGAACTCAGCTATTCCGAAATACTGTTGCCATCGTGGCAGTCTACAAGGCTCTAGACCTACCAACGCTCAAGTGTGCTCTTACAATTTGGTCCTTCATGTACGGCGTTCTTGAGTATCGCTTTTGTGGGCACAAATAAAATGATTGCGCTTTATCGCCTTGCTTTGTTCAAGTTCGTCAACAACGTGATGCATTGCCCATCATTGCTGTCAAGAATGGACTTCCTCATCCTACGTATCACCACCCGCTCGCCTACACTGTCCAGCGTCTTTCTCTATTCGATCAACAATACTCGCAATTGACCACTTCACCGCCCTTCCCAGGGTGCAAATCTATCGTTTCATCCCTCGAAACTTTAATTAAAGCCTCCTAAGTGTCTTTTTAGTCACTTTTTCGTCTCAATTATCTCTTCTTCTTATATGAGGAAATCAACGAAGCAGCTAGTGATGTGAAGACGAACATTAGTTTGGCACGCGATCTCCAAACTATTAGGCAAACTCGTCAACAAACGATTCTTAATCATCATCAATGAATGCATCTGATCGCCTTATACAAGGGTTACTGTCCAAGGTTATCTACTCTATCCTCCAAGATCTGAAAGACATGAATTTGGTTAGATTTGGATCAAGGCTCACAATAAAATACAGGCCCATTCAGAACGAAGAGATGCCAGAATCCCACAAACCAAGTGATTTTTTTCGCAAAAATCTGGGTATTGTGTGTTTGGGGAATATGAATTAATACTTAGGAACCTTGTGGGTACGGTTCTATACGTTTTGTAGATGACTGACCTACAAGAAGGCGACTGCAAACGAACAAAATTTGCAAATGGCGCTACAGTGCTGACAGTAGATGGCAACAATAACGCAATGGAAAAGTCATAAAATGTTTATAGTGCCGAGGGAAGACTAACGATGCACCAAACAGCTCAGCAGTAATTACACAAGCCAGTTTGGACGTCATCCCGTCATCTCAGCGTCAGTCGAATCAGATCGTCACTCTTGTTGGAAGCCCTCCCCCACCTTGCTGGAGTCTGATGCGGACGAAGCCTGATAATTCCGCAAAGTACCCAAGGATGAACGAGAAGTAGTGAAAATTCTTTGGCAACCTAACGTTAGTAATAAAATCAATTGCCTGCTGCAATGCGATTAAAACACACCTGTCCTACTCCTGCTCCCGTGGAAAAGCCAGAGAAAACAGAAAGGGGGAACCAAATCTGGGAAGGCAAAACTACACACTTGATTAGGGACAAAATCTTTGCTCATTTAATGCAATTTTCTCTCAACTATAGTAACTACTGCAACAGTTATCAGAATGAATATCGTAGTCCCTCGTTTTACTGCAGTTGACGATACTACGCCCGCACGTAAGTAGGATTACTGGAACTACTGCTAGGAGTTCGTTAGGGCTTCAAACTCCCAACGCCTGGTAATGTTCTGGGGAGGTATCTTAACTTCAAGTTTGAGGAAGGAACAGTTTCCAACGTAGTTGGTGAATCTTCAGCCCAACCAAAGTTGATATCGCGTATGTTGGCCGACAGTGTTCGTGGCCTTGCAGCTCGCCCAGATAGGTTTTGTAGCGCCGAGGAAAGTTCATCGATTCTTTGAATAGCAGAGGAGTTACATGGGTCGAGAAAACCATTTGACAGCAACAGCCATCAGCCGGCGGCCGAGTGTTTTATCATCACGAGGATTTCACGAATTATACCGGTGTAACAAGTTTCAACTGTCGATGAGATTTTTCCCTTTTTGAAATTTACAACGAGCATGTTCTTCAGCAGGAAATTTACCGTTAAAACACCGTTTCACCGAAAGGCAAAACGAAACTAAGGAGCGAGAATCCTGAAAGGTTTCTCTTGTTCTCCCTTGAAGTTAAGTAAATAGACAAGAGCTATCAAGTGGCTCAAACCAGTAGGTGTTTGCGCAAAGGAAAACCTTCGCGTGTTCAACTGATTGCCCTTCAACTTCATTCAGTGTCTTCTATCTTATTGAATTCTCGATAAAGTTAGCAATGAAAACACGTAATGCAAATCATATTCCACACTCGCTCCCCGGAAGGACACTAAAATTGCCCAGGGAGTCGGTTTGAAAGCAACATGGAATCACAATCATTTTAAAAGTACGCTTTGAACTCGAGTTGTTACAACAAAATACGAAGAGGGGCCCTACAGTAAAGTGAAAGAAAATAAAATCCCCCCCCCCCTCAAGTTCCGTGGCACTTGTTCATTACATTTTAATAGAAATTCGGATAAAATTGCATTTAGATTCATATGAATATCACATTACAAGCAGCTTCGGAATTTGCTAATGCACTACCTTTTGAAGCCCTATGCTAACTTGAATATCCAAAAAATTTGATTTGAATTCGGTCTACATTCTGTTACTTGATTGAGAAAAGAAGGAAAAAACCCCCAGCTCAGGGAAACCCGCGTTAATGGAATTTCCGCAGGTCGAGGGTTTGAGAGCGATTACCTAGTCATTAAGTGTCCGCGGAGTCCCGTTGAGACAGACAAGACGAAGTCCGAGGTCAAAGGACTCGAACGGATTTGACTTGCGTCAAACATCCCCCCCCCCCCCACGCTGCCAGAGGCAGTTGACAGAATTCATGAGAAGAGAACATTACTGTGTGGGAAGAGGGCAGAGCTTCCTTAATGGACGAGTGATGACACCATTCTGGGTGAGAACTGTTGCAACTCTTGAGATACCAGAGCCATCCTAGGATAAAGTCTCAATGCGACCCAACCGCCAGTACGTGGGAGGTAGGTCAACTACCTGTCCTAATTGTGGCTTAGGGCCCTTATTCATTTTGCCAATGCCTCGAAAAGGCATGGGCTAACTTAATAACTTGGTGGTAATGCTTCCCTAAGCACCTTGCATGGTCCAGGCTGTTGTCTGCTGTTAAGGAAGGGGGCGTGACTGTTTGCAGACTGGGAGAGGTAACTTGTGGGGTCGGAAACGGAGTATGAAAGTGGGGGGCTGGTTCATTATCGTTGGCATGGCATGGGACAATTGAAGTGGGAATGCTCAGTGGAGGAGGCGAATCAGGCTCAGCTGATGCAGTTGGGGGCCTAAGAATGAAGAAGTCACCGGGGGTGAGGAATTTCAAGTCTGCAGTGGAGGTTGAAATAGCAGTGAGAGGGTGTGAGTTCAGTATGGCTTCTACTCGTGTAAGCAGCTAAATAAAGTCTTCAAGTGTCAGGCGCAGTCCGCGCAGACCTTGACATAGGAAGCGCTTGGCAGACTTCACAGCAGCCTCCTACAATCCAACAAAATGAGTGGCTCCTCATTTGATGAAGATGTTGAACATTTAGGGAATTGGAACTGAACTCTGTGGGTATGATTGAATAGTCCTTTGAGCGAGATAAAATGGTTTATGGACTGCAGCATTAATTTGAGGCTTCAATCGGGCTGTTCCTCCCCAGGACATGCCCTGGTTAAGGGCCGTTCTGACTGAACTAGAGTCATGAGAACTGGGCAATGGGGGCCAATGAGCATAATTATCCGAGCTATCATTTGATAGAGACTTGAATTCGGTTCCGAAGAGGCTGGGTTGCCTGAGTAAAGAGTCCTATCCAGCGTTTGAGGTAGACTGAAATTGGCTGTAGCAGAGAGAGTATTGGGTGTTAATGGTCTGGGATGGAAAGTAGTTGGGCCTGTAGAGGAGGCTTGGAGAGGGTAGGGGGAGATACAATGTGTCTCTCAACATGCAGGGAAGTGAGGTGTCTTCCTCCACATTGAAAGCAATTCGTGTTGCTGGGGCACGCTTAAACTAAGTGTTTTGCAGCCAAGCAGTTGAAGCAAAGTTTGGCCTCACTCACTACATGTCTTCTTGCATCAGGGCCAAATGAAAGGTAAGAGGGGCAGCGCCTGAGAGGGTGGTATGAGCGGCATAAGGGGCATGGATAGCGATTTCGAGGCCGTCTGCCATGGGACTCATCAGAACGATGTTGGCTTTGGCGACTAAAGGAATTATCCAGAGGGGGGTCAAGATTGTGAACGTTTGAAGGAGAATTTTTGGGGACATGACGGTGGGCAGAGGTTTGATTCCTATCCTTAACTTGATAAAGGCGAAATTCTGCCGCACGATGTTGGGCGTCAAAAGCAGTAAGATCTAGGGCATCAGAACCACTCCACTTTCCATGTTGCTGTAGCTCGAATCAGTCATGGTATAGCTAAAACTCGGATCTGGATACTCGAGTGTAGATTAGCTTATATCCGGCCCGGAGGACCAAATGTTGGGCACAAATGGATAAAGTTATTAACGTAAGAGGACTGTATTTAGAGTGGTAATCGCAGAAATATTTACGAAGTACTTATAATCGGAATTCGTGTAACACTGAGAATATATAAACGTTAGACTGCACTTCACATTGTGGAACACTGACGAAATTAGTCTGCTTACGAGGTTATGAATGAGACCACAAATACATGAGGTTTGGGCGTTGGCAGATTTTTACAGGGGGAGGATATGAGAGGAACGGAGAAGCGCACTGGCTATCGAGTAAAACGATACAGGACGTAAAAAGGAAGGGAGAAGGGTTTTATAACAAGACGGACAGGGAATGAGCTGTCTCTCCTTGTCGATAACGACGAAACTCTTGTTATTCTTCCAAACGCAAACACACAGATTTTTAAACTGGTGAAATGGCATGTCAGTGTTGACGTAATCGTTGTGTCTCAAGTTCATTTCATCTTGTTTAAATACTATGAGAAGATTGGCGTTATCACGCACTAGCTGCTTCGGTAATCTGCTGTACGGCAGAACACTTTCTGCTTGACATAAATAGAATGTATGGGCACCATTATGCCTTCCCATGGTAAAGTACTTTCTTATATTGTCGTGCTTTTCACACGCCACATCGTCGAATATCATAATGGAATTTGGTTCGACATCTTGGGGTTGAACCACTTGATCCTTGTCGGTAAATGAGGAATAACCAATATTAGTCAACACTTTTGATAACAACTTGTACTTGGGTTGATGAAGAGATTTGGAGAACACGTAAACGTATTCAAATTTCAAACCGTTGGCGTTAAACTAAAGATTTAGCATTACGTTCGTTTTCCCCGAATTGGAAGGACCACACATAAGACATCGGACATAGTTTGGTAGTGGAGGACTGTGCTTTCTCTCCTCTATAGTATTATTGTCACAGTATTCCAGCGCAGTACCAGAGCGATAATTGCTCTGGTAAACAGCCTGCTCCTCTGTCTTATGACAGTGACGATGATGAAGACGATGTCGTGCGGTCTCGTGATGGTTCACCCTCGGTCCCCGCGGGTGGAATCGGTGAAATAAATCGTAAACTGGACAAACTTGTCTCGGTTGTGGGGGATGTTAGGGAGCTCAGGGCTTCCGTTGGATACATGAGCTCTCAATTCGATAATTTTGTTCAAGAAATGTCCAAATTGAAATCAATTGTTGAAGATGTTTCGAGAGAGAACATCGATTTACGGAGAGCAGTGGGTGAGCTCCAGCAAAAGGTCGATTACTTGGAGCAAAATTCCAGGGACTCGAACATCGAGATACGTGGTATCCCTGAGATGAGAGGCGAGGACTGTGTTGCGATCGTGAGGGACGCGGCTGGAGCTCTCTCGGTGGATTGTGGAGAAATACGAAAAGCCTTCAGAGTCGGACCGATTATTAAAGATCGTCCTCGTAAAATTTTGGCCCTTATGAGTTCTCCCGTCGTCCGGGAGGACATCGTCCGGGCTGCGAAGCTCAACAGATCCTTCACCGCCAACCTAATCTGTAAGGAGTGGCCCAACGACCGAGTCTACCTTAGCGAGAATTTGACGTCCTTCCGTGCGGATCTTCTGCGGAGAGCTAAAGCCAAGGCCAAGGAAAGAGGATTCAGATTTGTCTGGGTAAAGGATTTTGTTATACACGTGAGAAAGGCGGAGGGAGAGCGCGTCAAAACCATCAGGTCCCTTGAGGATGTTGATGGTATGTAGTGCGCTCCCTTCATCTCTTAAATACATACGCATTATAAGTAGCTCTGATAAATACTCATGGATACAATTAATGTAAACCGAATATTGGATGGAATATTAGATTCACAAAATAATGTCACTACGTACAGCTTTGAAGCTATGAGCGATGTTGAGGATGCATTTTCAAGTGCTCGGCTTCCTTCAAATTTAACAGTATTGAATCAAAATATTAGAAGCTTGAAAAAGAATTTTGACGCCTTTAACGCCTTCTTTAATACCATGAAACTATCTGTTCATGTGTTAATACTAACTGAAACGTGGAATAATGATCATTTACACTTCCCTTTATCGGGGTATAGAGCTGTTATTAATTCTAATCATGTAAATCGAGCCGAAGGGGTATCAATTTATATCAGGGGTGATTTGAAGGTCGATTTGGTTGAAGTTGATATAATTGAAGAATGTAACTCGATTTTTGTTGAATTTTCTCATAACGGTGTTAAATGTGCCGTTACTGCCATCTACAAGTCGCATGACAGGGATTCCATTAAGTTTACTGAACACTTATATCACCATCTTATTGCAAAATCTGAATATGGCCTCCATGTCTTGGGTGGTGATCTTAATATAGATATAATGAAGGAGTCTGGTGTCTCCTCAATGTACTTGAATGTGTTGGCTGAACATGGGTTTGTATCTTACATTAATAACATTACCAGACAGGTAGGCAGCTCGGAATCCTGCTTGGACCATGTATTTGTTAAGTCTGATATGATTGAAAGTGGATTTGGTGTGATATATAGCAGGGACATTACTGACCATTATATGACTCTAGCTGGTTTGCAGATAGAAAATGTGCCGGTTTGTGCTCGAAAAGCTACTGAAACTAAGGTTATTAGTATGATTAACTATGAATTGCTTGAATCTTTGTTAATCAATGAGAAATGGGAGTGTCTTTATTCGCTAACTGATGTTGACGAGGCGCTTGATTCCTTCAATCAAATAATGGATGGGCATATATCTGGTTCTACATATGCAAGAACATTAACTAGTCGGGCAAAAAAGATAAAACCCTGGATAACCTATGGCATTGTTGTCTCTATTAGGCATAGGGATAAAATTAGAATTGAGTCTAAGAGACATCCAGATGATTCAGCTCTGAGTAAGTATTTTATTAGATATCGTAATCTTTTGAATAAGCTGATTACTAAGGCTAAGCATATGCATTTTTCTGCCAAGATTTCCGAGGCTCAGGGGGATCCCAAGGTGCTTTGGAGAACTGTCAAGGAGGCTTCAAACAGTCCGAGCACAGTGAAAACAGGCGAATCTCTTAAAATTAAGAATCCGCATGGTGACACTTTGTCGGATGATAAAGGGATTGCGGATTGTTTTAATGAATTTTTCGCTAGGGTTGGCAGTGATATTGCAGATAGCATTGATCGGTCTCCTGGGATACCGGATGACATTTTTGATCATTTGTACTCAAAGGAGGTTTCCCCGGCTCAGTCTCTGTACTTGACTCCCGTTGTACCTACTGAAATCGTTGCTTTTATTAAAACTTTGAAGAAAACTTCCTCATTTGTACATTCGGAATTAGTAATTTAATATTGATGAAAATGGCACATCTTATTTCCGGCCCATTGAGTTTTGTATTTAACTTAGTTTTCTCCTCTGGTAAATACCCAACGCTGTTCAAAAATACTGTTGTCGTTCCTCTGTATAAGTCAGGTGATAGAATGGAAAGAACAAATTATAGGCCCATAGCACTAACGCTTTCACTTTCAAAGATATTAGAGAAGTGCCTGAAGAATAGGATCGTATCTTTCTTGGACAAGTTTCACATTTTGTCTGATAATCAGTACGGTTTTCGTGAGGGGATGGGTACTGATCATGCTCTTTTTAAATTAAGCAATATTATTACCAACAAGTTAGATGAGGGTTATCTTGTTTACGGAGTTTTTCTCGATATTAGAAAGGCTTTTGATTCGGTCAACCATTCGAAATTACTGAGTAAGTTATATAAATATGGGATAAGGGGTTTACCCCTTCAGCTTGTTAGATCTTACTTGTTGGACCGCCCTCAGGTGACTCGAATTAATGACGTACTCAGTGATAGTGTTGTGGTAACCTGCGGAGTGCCGCAGGGGACTGTGTTAGGCCCTATTTTGTTTCTATTGTACATAAATGAATTGCTAAATTTGGGAATTGAAGGTGAGATGTTAGGATTTGCTGATGATACTGCCATTATATTCTACGCAAGGAATCAGCATCGGTTACTTGAGGCAATGAATTATAACTTGTTTTTAGTAAAGCACTGGATGGATGCTAATTGCTTGGGCCTTAATGTGGACAAGACCTCTTTAATGCGTTTTTCCTTTTCTAATCGGGGGTATTCCGATCTGTCAGGTGTGTCTTTTCATAATTATGAGTGCTTCCTTTATAAGGAATCTTGTAAGTGTATAAATTTGCCGTTGGTCCCTAAATGTAAGTACCTGGGAGTTCTATTTGACAACAATCTTAAATTTAATTTCCACATCGAGTCTCTGATTATCAAATTAAGAAAGTTTTTCTACGTTTTTAAAGAGGCTAGACATTTTTTGTCATTCCGTCAGCTCCGTTCTATTTATTTTGGCCTGGTGTTTTCTTTACTTAAATATGGCATTGTTGTGTGGGGTAGTGCCTACAAATCTCTGCTGGCGTCCTTGCAGGTCGTTCAGAACATTGTTATCAGAATTGCTCTTAAGAAAAGACCCCTATACCCAAGATTCCGATTATACCGGGAATTTGATGTACTTACCGTGGGAGAACTGTTTTTGTTTCAGTCATGTATTTTTGTGTTTAAAACCGGCATTCGGCCGGAGCACAGATGTTTTACTCATCGCACGCGCACTGCGCTGTCGTCAAATATTGCTCTACCTAAGGTACACACGGAGAGAGCGAGGAGGAACGCTTATTATAGGGCTCTTCGTTTCTTTTACTCTTATAAAATTAATCTCGATGATTATGAGAGTTTAAATGCCTTTAAAAGGATGATATTATCTAGGATGAGAAGATAAGATTAAATCTTATACAAATTTTGTAATATGCGATTTGTAGCTATATTATTTTGGTTAGGATAAGAAGATAAGATTTGTTATCTGAGCAATGTAGCTATATTCTTTTGGCTGAGAGAGAGCGACTCCACCAGCGCCCACAAGTTCGAAAGAACTTATTGTGTTGGTGGACGGGATTTTATTTCGTACTTTGTCAACATGTTGTATTATCGTTATTCCTGGCAATAAATTTGGGTTGGGTTATTATTCGTCAAAATTGACGATTGGGAGCTTGGGTCGGCACCGTTTCTCGTGATGACTCATCGTATATCAACTCGATTAAACGAGTTCGTTCTTATTTATGCAAGAGCTGTCAGTACCATCAAACCCCAACCACTTGACCAATACTCTATCCCCACTCTTGTTAACAATATTTTCTACGAGGTACGCGTACCATATTTCGCGCTTTTCAATTCTTTCCCGTGGAATTCACCTTCCAACACGTTGTTACGATAGTCGGTAAGTGTGTAAGTCACAGGTATAGTAGCATCCACTGAATGGATCGTGAAAATTTCATTCGTGTAATTTGGTAGATAATCTTTGTCAAATACCTGTTTGTACTTGCTCATTCTAACCTTACCCCCAACTTGAAAGTTGGCTACCTTATATCTCTATAAACTTTCTGTACATTAACGTCTTCGCCTTGACGGAAGATAACGAGAAAATTTCGACTCATTTATTAGAGTCTAGAAAAGTAACGTTTTCAGATCCATTGGTTACATGTACATATCCTGTTCCTAAAAAAGAGCGGACATCACGCTGGGAAGAAATGGCTAGAGACAGAGACAGATTCAAACGACGTATTACACAATTGGAAGCAATATTAACATCTATCTTGAACATGCGTTTGAACACAAACGTGAATGTAGTAGTTGAGGGCTAGATAAGTTGGAGAAAGTAACTCATTTCACGCATTCCTCATCATGTCGATCACGATCTCAGTCTCAAAATTGACCAGTTACAAGACAGTATTGGGAAAAACTACTGCAGTCTGAAAAACCAAAAGCTGCGGTATGAACAATCGTTGGTGGATCAGTATAAGCCGTTAACACAACCACTTCAAGAACTTCAAGACAAGGTTGAGACTATTCATCAAGAAAGAGCCGAAACAGGAAGTTGAAATTAAACCTGAGACATCGGCATTCTTCGATTCAACCATGATTTTCGAGGGGAATACATTATTGGACCAACTGGAGGAATTCGCGCAACAACAGCAGGGTTACGATGAAACTATTCGAACATTATTTAACGCAGAACCCGAAATAAAACCTCCGACGCAGGTTAAGATGATTGGTGACCAAATAGCTCCTTACTTGAACTACATTGTGAAACATGAAAAAACCTACGCACATGATAGCACATATGGGATACACTATGATGGTTCCGACTGGAAGATGGGTTCTCACCCAGTTCGCTTTGACAATAATAACCTCATAATTGATAATGTTATGTACGCTGGAACTCCGGGTTTGTTTGAGTTGGTTTTCAAGAAACAACCCGATGATATTTATTCCGCCTACGGGTGTAATAAATCAAATAAAGGATAGAAGTATACGAAAATCATATCTGCCCTGTTTCCACCAAACAAGAAGCAAAAGAAAAAATTGGATGAAGGTGTACCAATGTTGAGACAAAACGTGAAAATCGATAAGAGTGAGTCAACTACTTCGAAAAAGTTTGATGAACCAGTATCAATGGATTCCACAATAATTTCTATAGATTTACCAATGTCAATCAGTTCATCTTACCCATCGAAAGATTTACCAATGACGTTGAGCTCTGAGGCCTTTCCCTATAAATAAAATAAAATAAAATAATAAAGGAATAAAAATAAAGAGAATAAAAAGGAAACTTCCAAACCTCATTATTTCGGATGTTAAAGAGGATAATGACGACGATGAGCAATATAAATACGGGAAAAAATACAAGTCCGGTAAAGGTATATCTATGAAAGTTGGAACGTCACAAATCGACTACCGACATTGGGACGATCCCAACGAACTTTGTGACCGTTTGAGACTATTAGTAGCCTCCAAGCAAGCTGGTAATACCGGACACAACAACGAGATTCTATCCATATTGGAGGAGCTTTACGAAGCTGGGATTATAAAAGACTATAGCCGTGTCGTATTTTAATTAATGTGAAAATGTCCGTGGAAGTCGGTTTGGTGATGGAAGGGTGACTAAGGTTGTTCGATGTCCACCGGGAGAGGGGTTCAAATTAACCAACAATGGGAACTACGATATCACAAATAAACGTCTGACTAATGTGGCTAATCCATCTGCTCATCAGGATGTAGTAAATCTACGATCACTATACGCTATAACCGACAAGTGTGTAAAGTTGAACGAAAAAAAGAGAAAATTTGAAATTGTTGAGAAGGGAATATGCAACTTGGGTGAGCCCACTGAAGATGGAGATGCTGTTCGATTAAAGTATTTAAAGGACAAATGTCTCGTGCTTGATCGTGACACCTTTGACCGCAAGAACAAACTTATTAAGAATGTAGGAGGATTGCCGAAAGAACCCAACGACGTCGTAAATAAAGACTATCTAGACCAAGTAGCCTTACAATTGGACGATGAGGGTTGGAATTGTAACTATCGACGATTGACTCGCGTCGCTCTACCAGTGTCACGGTACGATGCTGTGAATATGGAATATCTCAATTTAATGACACCCACCTTATAAAATAACAGCTGGAACTGTAAATACCTACCTGTACGATACCGTGATGATCCGATTGAGGATACTGACGCCTTAAATTTGAAACTCTACAAAAGTGGCGTGCCTATTAAAACAATCGACGCTTGGTATTTTGTAAATAGATCGTTGAAGGGGATAGGCTATCCTAAAAACCTTAGCGATGCCGTGTCAGTAAGTTATGTCATGTGAGTAATGGGAGAAATGTTTCCCGACTTGTACAATACAATGGTACCACCCGAGAACAGAGTGATGATTAATTACAGAGCAAACTGGTAGGAGCAAAACTTTATCGCAAAGTACTTTGTGGATCCAAGGAGTAATATTCTAAGAAATGCCTAATAAAGCGGAATCCAAAGGAAAAAACTTCAGTCTCGCTATATAATGGTAGAGTAAGGAACAAACGACTCAGTCGTCGAAAAACAATCGAAGGTTGCGGATTAATTGAGACGACAGGCACAGTAATTAACAAGGCAGTAGACGCACTGCCGATAGAACTTCATCTTCGTGGTGGATATCAATACTGCGGTCCAGGACAAGATTGAGAGAAAGATTAGCTCGTGGTGATCCTAGTACAAACAAATTGGATCAAGCCTGTAAGACACATGACATTGCGTAAGCTCTGTACAAAGATAACGTACATCGTGGATTGGCTCATCAACGTTTGGCAGAGAGTGCGTGGGCTCGCGTCATGTCTTCAGACGGCTCCTTCGGGGAGCGAGCAGCAGGTTTGGCAGTTGCTACAGCAATGAAGGCTAAAGCAAAGTTGGGAGGTTCGTTGACGAAGAAGTCGGTCAAGACTCGAGAAAACTACCGTTGGTTCCAATATTAGTCGGAAATTAGAAAACTACCATTGGTTCCAATATTAGCCGGTTCAAGCGCTTTGGGAAGTGTGGTAGGTGGAGCAGCAGGTGTTGCTAAAGCCGTATCAGAGGCCAACAGCAATGCAAAAAAGTTGTCCGAGATGCAACGACACAATCAATCTATGGAAGCTATCGCTCTTTGGATTTGAGTAATGGAGATAGACCACATTGGGTATGCTTCAAGAAGAAGGAAGGTTGGGTTCAATACTTTGATAGTTATGGAAATTTGCAATCACCGCTAGAGTTGACGAAATACTTTGGGTCATGTGTGGATGTATACTACAACTACCGTAGACATCAAGCATTTGATACTGTGTTTTGCGGTCATTTATGTTTGAAGTTTTTGACGACAGTTGATCAGTAATAGTGGACGACCAGTAGCAGCATCATGTTTTGCCTAAGTGGAAAAGATTCTGTAATCAGTTGCGACATTTTCCCTCCACTCGATTTGACCGGGGGAAATTGGGCTCGTGGGATTTACCACTTACAATTCAATACCAAATGTCGAGGGAGGAGTGAATAAGTTAATTCATTTCGGCTCAGAAACCATAGAATTTCCAACAGGGGCTTATGAGATTGAAGACTTGAACGAGCGAATACAAGCAGTAATAAAGAAACCGAACTCTCTGCTCATCAAGGCAAACAATAACACTCAAAAGGCTGAAATTTTGTCGAGTGAAACCGTCGATTTTACTAAACCCCAGAGTATTGCCACGCTGTTGGGCTTATCTCTGAGAGTTATAAGTAAGAATAAATTGCCCGCGAGCGTTGAGATGGTAAACATAAAGAAGGTGAACGTCATATGAGTCGAATGTAACGTTGTTCATGGAGCCTACCAAAACGGACAAGAAAGTCACATTATCCACGAATTTTACTCGGCGGTGCCCCCTGGCTTTAAGATTTTGGAAACACCGAGGAACCTCATTTATCCACCAGTCAACACGGGAAAACTTCAAAACATTACGATAGCACTTCGTGATCAAGACGGCAGAGCCATAAGTTTGAGAGGGGAGACTGTCAACATACGCCTTCATTTGAGAGATGGGTCTCGCATTTAATAAGAATCAAACCTTCATATTGCCCTCTCATCGACTCGAATCGACCAGACTGACGTCAGCGTTGAGACCATTAACAGCTGCTAACAGATCATTTCTACTATCTCTCGGTCTACAAGTTAGTCGACATGTGGGTGGTAAACTCGCAAGCACAGTACGACAATTCGGTAACTCAGTACGAGTATAGGAGTTATACACCCTTTACATCAACAACTTTCAACCCAAGTGACGAAGTGAGGACCGCCATACAACAACATGAGGATTTGACTCTACCGGGCGAAAGTTTCTTTCACGTTAATTGTGTTTTGACCAACGCTGATAGACAAACGGAGGATCTTACACTGAAACTAGCCAGCAATGCCATTGCATTTCTAATCGACGAAATACGATATGAGCTGGGTGGAGTGACGATAGATCGCATGAAAAATGTCGGCATTACGTCGACAATTCACAATGAAACCGTCGATTTTACCAAACAGTGAAAGTAGTCCGAGTATTGCGTCGCTGTTGGGCTTTTCTCCGAGAGTTCTAAGTAAGAATAAATTGCACGCGAGCGATGGGACGGTAAACATAAATAAGGTGAACGTCATAAGAGTCGAATGGAGCCCACCAAAACGGACAAGAAAGTCACATTATCTACGAATTTTATTCGGCGGTACCCCCTGGCTTTAAGATTTTGGAAACACCGAGGAACGTCGTATTCTGCTTCTTACGATATGCTGACATCAGCATTCTGCGTATATAATAAGAAAAATCCCTCCTTCGTCGATTCGTTCGTCTGTACGTAGTTATTGTCTGTAGAGCTCTGTAACTATGAATTAAAAATTTGTAACCAGTATTTTGTCCGGTGAATTCAGAAAATTGGTATATACGCTGGGGAAGGCTGGGCTGGCAATCTTCCGTTTCCCTGGTTTCCGAATATGTGTCAATATAGTTGAGAAACGGAGTATAAATAATCAGGCAGTACTTTGAGAAAAATTAAAGCAAAAATAGTTGGAAATACTTGAAGCGTGCCTTAAAAAACCATGTGGAAATAAGTGGAAAATCGGATGAAAACTGATAAAAATAGTTGATGATACGAATGAAAAGTTAAGGAAACAAGGATAAAAAAAATAGTTGGAATGTACAATGAAATTCGTGAAGTAAGCCCAATGACCGTTATGAATGAGTCCATACTTTTTTAGTTTCCCCCCAAATGAAAACGGGTGGGTGCAGAGCTGTAGCGCGTCGAGTGCACACAGACAAGGGAAGGAAAGAAGGAGGCCGGATATCGATTGAGAGACGTTTTCCTTCATTCCGAT
Source organism: Pachypeltis micranthus (assembly GCA_020466155.1). Lineage (NCBI taxonomy): Eukaryota > Metazoa > Arthropoda > Insecta > Hemiptera > Miridae > Pachypeltis > Pachypeltis micranthus. The sequence goes on along the minus strand of CM035768.1, from coordinate 83,009,578 downwards.
GCCTGTCTTTCAAGCTCTCGCCGACAGGCTTGGGCTGCTGCGGAATCAGTGTTCAGCTCAATGAGACAGTGCATCTTTCACTGACCGTTCATTTTCTGGACTACACAGTTCTGTTGTCCAATGTACACTCACAGGCAGATCGATTATTTATTTATCACAGGTTTAGTGTTGGTGTGTTATTCGGCTACGATACGTTTGAGAGTAATAAGCGCTACTAGGCATACAATGGGCAAATAATTCAATACTATAGTTTTTGTATGACAGCACTAAATGTCCAATTGCCTCAGCGCAGTGGGTGTTGTAATCTTCTGATCCCGACCTGTATGCACTCGAATGAATGTCTCTCTTTAATTTCTACTTCATTTACATTATCCAGCAATATTCCTTCTGTATATTTCATTGTACTTTGTATTTTTCGTGGGCTTATTTATAGTTGACTAAAAATCACTAGTGCATGTAGAAGAAGAACTACGAAACTCATATTTACACACACGTGAAGACCTATAAAGTAAAATTACAAAAAAGAGCTTTCCTTTTAACGCTGGGGCTTAACGGCCTCGTGTTACTCTTTGGTAGCCCACAGTACAGTTTGGAAAGCCATCAATCGCCTTACAAACCCTCAACCCTTGCCTTGCGATCCAAAATTTCCTAATTTCATGTGAACGTCTACTTTCTTATTCCACATGGAGAACCACTTCCTTATTCAGCTTGTTAGTGGAGATAAAAAGTACTAACAAGAGCAGAAACAAAAAGGTAATGGACTTGGCGACGGAAGTCTTTTAAAACTGTAGTTTTATCGAAAATTTATCTTGGGTGCCAGATACTTTTTGTACCTTGGACATGAAACATGCAAGATCTCTTGCAGACTGATTGGGATAACCTTAAATATGGCTGCATCAATGGCTATTATCCAAACCGCTTACATGCTTTCTGATTGTGGTTGAAACGGACATTACCGAAATAATTCAGAAGGGATCTAATGCCCGCTTCACTCACACCGAAGCCACAAACAGAAATCGAAGTGTCAGTCAAGGGGACCCTTACCTTCCGATTGATGTTACCTTCGAGAAATGAATGGCATTGGTGGGCCGTCAAGAGATGGACAGAAGAATAGTTGGGCAGTGAGAAAAAAAGAAACATTTTTCCGTGTTTTCTAAACTTAAACATCTCATGACAATAGAAGAATATCAAAAGAAAATAACCAAAGTGAGGTACCTAGCCTTTGCTTTTTACACACTTTCACTATCAAAAATATACTTCAAACTATATGGCTGCCCCACCTATATGTCTTTAATATTCGCTTAAGATCCAATGATGGGCCAACTCTGGGAGCATTACTCGTGATTTTCCATTCTTCGGTATCTTCTGATTAAACGATCCTTGGCAACATTCCTGCGATTTTAGTGGTTTCCTTGCCCTCAAATGTTTTTTAACGACCTCACCTGAAAACCTTCAATTTGGTGGCTTCGATAGGATGGTTTACCTTTTACTGTTAAATGACAACCTATCCACCTTCACGTAACCTTATAAGTTTACCTCAAACACAACGTTAGACGAATAAACTCTGCAATAAATTAATGTCATGTTGCAATAATAATAAATAAATCAAATTGAATATTTAACAGGCCACAGAGAGGCGTATAGATTCCGTACCACAGCAGTGGTTTAACTAAGAGAATATGGTTTTGATTTGTTTGACTTTTGCTTTATTATTTCCCCATTCCGAATGCGAGCCTATGTTTTCGGCCAGGACAATTGTTTCACAATCCACATAAAAAACTTGAAACTTTACGTCTTTAGACATGGGGAATCCAAATCGGCAATATCCGACCGCCTCCCACCGTCCTGACAATATTACGTCTTAAACAAGGTCTAAGAAATCCGTCCTTTCGCACGAAAATTCCATTTGGTATCTAGTTGTTCCTGCTGACTCGGCAATCCACTCGGACGAAACCCATAGTTGTTATGGACAAAATGTGAAATACAAAATTGAAGAAAACTGAATTTCACAGTTTGTCACAATTACGTCGTGTTTTTTTATTGTTTCCTATGTATCTATTGATGTTGAGACAGATATAAAGGGACTCGCGTCTAGATAGGAAACAGTGAAATCACAGTAAATATAGTAATTAGGATTCTAGTAGCTCAAGGAACATGAAGTGCAATAACAACAGCCTCCCCAGCCTGCTCTCATTTCTTGAACTGTGTTCGACGCAAGCGCCGAATCCCTCCAGGCTTTTGACCACGGAATTTCCGCTCCTTGCCTAACGGGCTCCTGTGGCGAGGTCATTGTTCCTCTAAAGGTCTTTGCGCCCATGGAAATCCCAAATCGGCGGATATTTCCAACGGTGGTTTTCCCATCCTTCCCCTCTCCACCCTTCTCAGATCCTTCTCTACAACAGATACCTTCTCCCAAATATTCATTCTGCTACGAAGTGTTGCCGAAGTGAGTCGTCCCCAGCTCTCCCAACATTTGTTTCCTAACACCTTACGCAATACGGCCGTCTCCAATTCTCCCAACGGATACCTCTTTCACCTCTCATCGACTTCTAGTTCGGCTTTCTCCCTTCTTCCGAGTACAACCAGTTTTCACGTCTTCAGAGCCCTATTTGTTCGCGATTCCATACTCAACTCATCTCCCGTGTAAGTCACCTCTTCTTTGTACAATCCAAGTCTTCAAACCTTGTGATATTCCAGCTCACCAATTACAAGTTTGTGCTCAGTAAATATCCGTCTCCGAGTTTCATTCACGTCTATCCTGGTCCATACAAACTGCCTCCCATCTCGCTCCAACCACCCGTCAGTTCGACTCGTCACCTCGTGCCAATTGCCTAGCGTCAACTAGAAAATGTAAGTTTTCAATGATTGTGTCGTAGTCAGGTCATGTTTCGTATTGTTTAAGAGTAATTTTCCGATGGATACAATGACATGGATCTCGGAGATGTGAGACTGCGTCAAGCTGTGAAATCATGCTACACAAGATACCGTTGTGTAGATATAAACCGCTATGTAATGATTTGTAGCAGCTATTGGTTGGTAGAGTGAAAAAAATCGCCGAATGCAATGGTGCTGTAAAAAGTTGTGTCTTTTGTTCACGCCTTTTGAAGATTTTGTTGAATTGGCCTTCCCACAAATATGATATTTTGGCATTCAGAATCATGTGTTTGAAAACAGATGTTTTTCGAGAGAACATGCATATTTTTGGTCTCGACAATTTCGTTAGTTTCAGTTCGTTAGTTTCATTTTCCTCGAGTTTTCGTTATTCTCAATGAATACGCGTTTACTATTTACTTTTCTACCACTGGTTCTTCTTGTTTTTACTAGGTCTCACCAGATATTTTTATTTCCCGTAAGGAAACCAAAACAATATTCAAGTGCTCCGTTTACAAGCCGAAAACTGAAAACTTACACACGGCCAACACTCTTCTACATGTAGCAGGGCCTGATAAAACGACGAGACATTTATTTACTGCAGTAAATTTCATGAGAATTAACCAAACATTCATTGCGGATAAATGTGACAAGATAAGGAGGGGGATCGTAGCTCTGAGGGGGTACAAAAGAGAGTAGCACTGTAGCGGGCAATCTTGTCCTCAACATGTTTTTTTTTCATATCATATTATTAAGGTCGTCTATCGGAGTTCACTTGGGTCATTATTTTATAGCCAAATCTACTTTATGGAATATTTCTTTTCTACTGTCACCAAACTCTATCGACCCCCAACCCCCACCCCACCCCCCACCGCCACAAGGTTGGTGTCGTCAAGTATCACCGTATCGATCGCGAACTAACACACTCGCAATAAGTTGGGTGAATCTGATGATAAACCTTCGTCCGTTAGACTTCCCATAACAAATGGGTAACTTTCCAACTCACATACGCTCTACACGTGAAGGCGGTGTTCCAACTCCTCAAACGGATGTTGTGTTCTACCGGATGCTCCCTGAGGGCACACAAATGTTTCATACCAAAACATCCAGAGACCCTTCGGGAGCCGCTGAATGCATCTGTGAGGCGGTGATAATAAGAACCTGCAACCAAAAGAGGTTTGTGGGCCGTTAATGAACAGGCAATCTCGTTCACAGGTCGACGAGCCTCGAGGGAGCTTGAAACCCGCTAACTGAACGAGAGCTAATCTACTCGTGGCAGATGTTGAAGGCGCATCCTTCAATACCCGATTGTTCCTTTGAATCAAACAAACCACTTATATTGGTTATTGTCTGCGCCGCGGTTCATCTCCAGACCTACTCAATTCTCAGTCGACAATTAAATACAAAGAGAACAAAAAGGTTAAGTCAGATCTCAGGTTCAACCCGTTCGAAGATTGAATAAAATGTTAGATGTAGAACTTTTTATATCTCTCATCACATATGATGTACGTCTCGCTCAATCATGCTACAGCAATCCACTATTCCATCAACTCCACCAGCGGCCGAGGGCGAGGTGCCATTACTCCGCTTAATTTTCTGGATGACCTTAAAATCTGATCTAGTAGAATGAAACGTGAACAGGTCTGTTTCCTAGTCAGAATGGCTATTTTTTAATACTCATGTAGTTCATCGAGTTTGTGGTTCCGCCATCATGCACGAGCACTCGCTCAGCATTCACTAAACCCAGTTATGACCCTGCTCGTAACAACGGGAAAAAACCGTGAACACGCTATCCTCGCTTTCACGCTTGGAGTTAAGCAGCTCATTGTAGGTGTTAACAAGATGGACTCCACTTAACGAGCGAGTCTCGATTCGAAGAAATCAAGAAAGAGATTGGTTACACTCCAGCTGCTGTAGCTTTCGTACCAATCTCTGGTTGGCACGGAGACAACATGTTGGAGCCCTCTGACAAGATTCCCTGGTTCAAGGGGCGGGCTGTCAAAATGAAGAAGGCAAACCCGACGGCAAGTGCCTCATTGAAACTTTAGAAACATAATACACTCGTCTCATGATACCGACTGCGCCGATTGTAGTAGTGGTTGGGTGAAGAATAGGTAAAGTGGGGGCAGAACTTCGTTTATTCACTTGTGGGTTGATCACGAATGCCTCAAAAAAATTGAAATTTTCCAATGGGGGTTTCCTTCGCATTTCCCGGCCGCGTATCAGCCTTTCGGCGTTTGATATAATTGTAGCTTCCTCGTGTGGTTACCGTCTTCTTCTACGCCCTTGCTGTTGTGGAAAAACACACATCAACAATCTTTAGCAAAAAGGGCATAAATAAGCTTGGCCAACAAATATATCGTTCACGACAGTAAAACTCTTCCAGAATTTTCAAAATTCAGTAAATCAAAATTGTTCGAAGTCGCTTAGGCATAACCGTTGCTTAAGATGCGCACGAGACTGCTGCAGCTCATCAAAATTACGTATACGTTCATGCAAGAAAACCGGTCACGTCTTCTCTGTGTGCGTTTCTACGTTCATACAAAAGAAAGTAGCTGACAAAACTTCTCGAATCACAAATCAAATCGACGTCGAAGCAAAATGGGTATCAACAATGTAGTCGATATATTCACCACCGATTCAGAGAAGTATTCTGTCCTTCCGGAAACCAATGTGCAGTTCAGTCCAGACCGTACACTTTAGGGATATTCCGTCCACGGGGTAACTCCAAGTTTAAGTAGAGTACCGTAATCAAACATCGATTGAAGAACTGTACGTAATCTCACTACAGCTATGCAGGACATGGATTCGACTATAAAAAATCAACAAACCAGGACCGTTTTCTAAGACCGCTAATTCTGTAATATCCCTAATAGTTGCTGACCCCACGCTCGACCACGCTGATATTTTCAAACAAGAATTTGGATGTGTACCAGGGTTCACATTATCCCTCGAGCTGGATCAGGTGGGAAACCGGGTTAAAAATCCTGAAACATGGTACAGCATTAGTCAGAATCACATATCTAAGTTAAAACTTTATGGACAATGGACGCCTTCGACTCAATCAAACGTCGCAATCGTCGCATCCGACTCAAAAGATGATATCAACCTGCTGACTTCGCTGATCTCGCCAGCCACATCAGCTTCGTCGCAGAAACGAACAGTGCACCCCTTGTTAGGAAAACTTATATAAACCCCCTGCAACATTAAGCAGCAGCTTCATTCCTATCCCGTCTCTTATAACGTAACGCTGTGTTGAACTTTAATTTTGTACACGCTATAAAAGTCATTTTTACAAACGTAAAAATCAACCCCCTACTTATAATTGGCGCAATCGGTAGGACGTCTTCCCCGGCGTATCGCACTTACGTTACCTCTCAACGTTTTAGGAAGATCCTACACCCCCTGAAGAGCTCAAACGATTCTTCAACACGGCAGGAGGGGACCATAGGAAGGACGCCCGCTCGAGCTTCAGACGTGGCAATAACCACGACCATACGCAGTTCCTAGACGACATGCTCACTCTCCCACTGTAAGTACAGAACCTACAGTTAGCCCGCTTATCGATTCAGTCTCACCTATTTTGCCTGAGTTACCTTTGACGTCTGACTCTCAGACTAACAACAATATTCCTAGATCCGAAATAAATTCGCAACCTTCAGCAATGACAGAATGTCACCAGAACAACTGGCCTATCTGATCGATAAATTGAAACCTCAACGTACAAACCATGAAGCAGAAATCGACAGATGTCATTTCGACGCAATCCCCGAATACTGAGGAGAACCCGAATTATTAGCCAGATTCTTAGAACAAAGTGAATATTTAATCGAATCAATTTTAGACCAAACTAACCCGGAAAATCCGAGGAATAAAGTATTACTCAACAATATACCGTCTAAAATCAAGGGAGAAGCCACGAGGGAAATTTGCACCGAACCAATCGAAGATTGGGGTGAACTAAAAAACCTGTTATTAGCAACTTTTGGATATCAGCGCGATGTGGAAACTCTAATTTTATAGTTAGGGGAATTTAAACAATACTCATCCGAGACGGTTCTTCAATTTTACCAAAGAGTGAAAACGCTAACGAACGTTCTATTATCCAAAATGAAAAACGATACCAGATTTACGTAAACAAAACGCTAAAACTAATTGATAGCGTGGCATTAAAAAGTCTCTTGTACGGGATGCAAGAAGGCGTAGAACAAAATGCATGTACTAGTTAGCTGAGAGTACACCGTGAGTTTGATTGATGTCGTTAGAGCCGTTTTTGAGAAAATTGGAATACCGATAAATTAATATTCGACAAATCTCCTTATCTGAGTTAACTTGGCTTATATCTCCGTTCAACATACATTAACAGAAATAATTATGGAGAACGAAATGTGGGTATGGGTGACTAAAAGACACTCCATTAGGATTTATCATATCCAGTGAAGCAGTTACCCCAAAATTTACGAAAAAATTCGAAAAAAATGTTACTTTCGACACATGTTCATTTGAATCTCTGCTCAATGGACTATCAGAGGAATATTTATTGAGAACAATACGTAGAAATTAACTATTCGAAAACATCTTGAAAGTTTGGTGATAATCGTTGTAGCCATTTTGCCAAAAAGCGTGAAAAACCTATTTTAAGGCCTATATCTCCGTTCACCGTATTTTCATGAAGATATGTATGGGTAGAAAAATTAGGTAACGATCAGTAGAAGATAAGTTGAAAGTTTAATCAAAATCGTTAGAGCCGTTTTCGAGAAAAATGCGAAAAACCCTAGTTTATGGTACATTTTCGTCACCCGACCCCCCCCCCCCACTCCGATCGGCGGAAATCGTCCATAACGTTATTTTGGTGTCTACAAAACATAACGAACAAAACGAAAAATAACCAGCTAAATCGGATCAGCCGTTCTCCCGCAAATCGAACTACTGACACACACACACACAGGTCTGTTTCCTTATTTGATGACTATACCTAAACCTCGACGAAGGTTATAGCATTAGCAAACTGAATTAAACCTTTAGCAAACTGAATTAAACCTTTCGCAATTAGAATTAAACCTTTCGCAATTAGAATTAAACTTTTAGCAAACTGAATTAAACCTTTCACAATTAGAATTAAACCTTTCGTAATTACAATTAAACCTTCACTTCACAATCACGTTCCTCACAAAACCAAAAAAAAAACCTACGAACACTGGTATGACTATAATTGACGGGTAGAGAAGGGTGACGCTACTCGGGGAAGGTCAAAGAAAGTTTGGCAGCCCGTCCACAGACAAGGTATTGTTTTGGGGACTCGACTCATGTCCTCTGATCATGTTTAGTGCAGAGAATTAATTTAATGAAAGGTTCACTTGTATTTGTTAAAGGTTTAATTCAGTTTGCGAAAAGTTTAATTCTAATTGCGAAAGGGTTAATTCTAATTGCGAAAGGGTTAATTCTAATTGTGAAAAGGTTAATTCAGTTTGCTAAAAGGTTAATTCAGTTTGTGAAAAGTTTAATTCAGTTTGCTAAAAGTTTAATTCAGTTTGCTAAAGGTTTAATTCAGTTTGCTAATCCTATATATCAGTCATGGAAGTCGCGGTTTCGCTAATATGCAAGAGGCCGGCCCCCTGCAGCATCCACCGAACTCAGACCTGTGGAGGCATTTGGACGTTAGCCAGTCTCTCGGTAGAGAGCTGTTCCCCGTGTGTGACCGCGCGGAGGTGACCACCTGAGGAATCCTGTACCATCTGGGAGGAGTTCAAAATCTGGTTTCCCACCCGATCTAACTATTAACTTGAGTGGCAAGTTTCAAAAGGACAGATCAACTATGACCACGTTTCTTAGCCATCACCTTCTTCGCGAAACTTGCAAAATGGTTACAGACTTGCTTTGTAGCAGTCAATGCTGCTAAGTTCGTTTGCCCTCCAAACAACCGTTGCTCACTGTTGTGGAGCAGCATGTGGTTTCTTGTTTCCTCCGCACTGGAAGCACAAGACGTGTATACAAGAGAGTCTTCCAGAGAAAAGAAGCGGAGACGCGCATTGAAGTCACCATGTCCTGTGAAGAAATGGCTCGTCCATTTTCTTGAGAGACGTTGCCATTTCTCTAATGCCCATTCGTCGATGGCGACTAGTTTCAGTTCTGTGGTGAGATCGGCATGGAGTTCAGCCCAAAGCGGGGGAAGCTAACGTCAACCATGCACTCAACGGCCAAATCAACTGGTAACTGACCAGTGATCACCTGGAGTGCTTCTGTTGATGCAGTCTTGTAGGCCCTAATGATCCACAGGAGCGCAACTCTCTGGGATTGGGCCAATACTCTCTTTAATAGTGCCTTTAATGGACTGGAGGTGTTGGTTGAAACCCCACCTCTCACCTATATTCACCCCTAAATACTTGACGTACTTTTCAAGAAGGAGCCTGTGGCCGCCAAAGATTATTGAGGGTGGATTCACTTTGCCTTTCAAGAGGAATAGCTGGGTTGTTTCCTCAGCCACCTGCATCTTGACATGCTCGCACCATTGCGTGACGGTGCGGAGCACGTGGTGGGTTTTTCTTCAATTTGGCGGACTGACTCTGCAAAGATCGGCACAGTTCGAGGCCATTCAAGCTGATGTGTTGGAAAACAATATTGATGCAGCAAATGCTGATCAGTTACCTCTTGGTTCTGTGACTGCATCATGCTATGAGCTGTTTTACCACATACGCGCGTTGAGAACTCGGCGAAACGCGTAGCTGCCACTAGTTTGAACACCTCTACTACTTCGACTGTTGAAGTTGATCGTAAACCTCCAATTAGGCTACCCAAACTTGAGGTGCCTGTATGGAATGGTGACCCTGACACATTTAGCAATTGCTTTGTATTGTACAATGCTGCGATCCACTCAAGCGCCTATTCAGGAGCCGTCAAATTGACCTATTTAAGATCCCTACTTACAGGTAGCCCACTGAAACTCATCGAAAATTTGAATATCACAGACGCAGATTATGAAGTGGCATATCAAACAATATGCACTAATTACAATAATGTTAGAATTCGTGCCACTCACCATTTAAATAAACTGTTCTCGTTTACACCTTTGCCAAGTGAGGGTGTGGCAGATCTTCAATCGTTTCTGGACGTGTTCAGCACAAATCGGAAAGCTTTCCTTAATTTGAAAATACGCGATGCCCATGATTTCATCATGTTTAGTTTGGGTTTCAGATGTCTACCCCCTAATATCCGCAGTTCATTTGAACGTGCCTTTGGCCAAAGTGACTGCATGCCGACCTTCGCAGAATTGACTGCATTCGTTCAAGAACAAGTTCGAATAAAGGAGATCATGACCCAAACTGCTATTAAGCCGGCGAAAACGGCATCTCCCTCGAAGCATGTGGTGAGTCATAAATCTTACGCGAAGACTGCTGATATACTGCAAACCCTTCATGTGGCACCGTCGTCGTCAACGTCCTCTCAGCCTTCCCTCAATATTGTTCCTCAGCCCTCATCTGAGTGCCCGCACTGCAAGGTCGGCCCTAACAAAATTTACGAATGCCCGTCATATTTCAACCTCTCCCACGCTGAAAAACGTGCACGGTTGGTGGAACACAAGCGGTGCTCCAAATGCTTGGGTACCCACACTTCACCTCAGTGTAAATCTCGTGGACGGTGTAGCACCTGTAAAAGTGCGTCCCATCATTCATCTCTCCACGTTGCCAACGATCCTGTGCAGCATGCCTCCAGTTCACCGGCTCCCTCCCAAACGTCTCCAAGTGATGACCCGGCTTCAGCTGTGCCTTGCAATATCCAAACAGAGTCCTTGTTAACAGGGGCCTGTGCAGCGGTTGTAGAAAGACCCACGGTCGTCCTGGCTACAATCCAGGCGCTGGTTCTCAATCGCTACTGCCAATGGGTCCCCATTCGCTGTATACTCGATCCGGGATCGGAGATCAATATGATCACTGGCGACTGCCAGCAACGCCTTGGACTTCCTGTTACATCATTCCGCCAGGAACTTTGTGGTGCGATGCAGCAGCCAGTGGGCACTTCCGGAGGTATAATTGCTTGTGTGCTTGCTTCTCGATTGTCCCCTAACACTCAAATACATACCCAAGCAGCAGTAGTTTCCCGCATTTGCCACAATCAACCCAAGCACACTCTCTCTCCGGAACTGTATGACCGGTTTGCACACTTGGAATTGGCTGATCGAGCTTTCCACGAAGCTGGTAAAATAGATTTCCTCATTGGAGCGGAGCTCATGAGCGATGTGTTGCAGGGTGGTGGAGACGTTATCCATGGCCACCCAGCAGCCATTAAAACAATTTTTGGGTGGGCTATCGTCGGTAAGGTTGGGACGGCAGATCCTCCGCCAACTAGATTGTGTATGTTGACTACCTCCATGTCCCTGGACGAGTCGGTTCAAAGGTTTTGGCAAACTGAAGAAGTTATCACAGAGGTGCCCGCTGACCCCTTTTCATCAAGTGGCTGAGCGCCACTTTCGCTCTCATGTCTCTCGCCTGCCTTCAGGAACTTACTGTGTGAGCCTGCCGTTTTGAGACACCACTTCTCTCCCACCCTTGGGGCAGTCCCGGGACATAGCCCTTCGGCGATGGTATAACCTCGAAGCAAAACTTCGCAAGAATGATGCATTGCGCATTTCATATCATGCGTTCCTCCAAGAGTACTTAGCTCTGGGGCACATGCGCCTGGCCGCTACACCAGGTCTGAGCTTCATCTCTCACTTCGCTATCGAGCGTAACTCGACGACCAGTCCAGTTCGAGTGGTATTTGACGCCTCATGCCGTGATACTAATGGTGTCTCTTTGAACGATCGGTTGCTGACAGGTCCTCCTCTGCAGAAAGACATTGCCGACGTCCTAACACTATTCCGGCTCTATCCAGTAGCCTTGACAACTGACATCCGGATGATGTATCGGCAAATTCGAGTGGTGGAAGCAGATTGTCGCTATCAGCATATCCTGTGGCGTCCCTCAGAGGCCCAACCAGTGCAAGAGTTCCAACTGCAGACAGTTACTTATGGTACCAGCTGCGCGCCATTCCTCGCGCAACGAGTCCTGCATCAACTGGTAGAGGATCATGGAGCCAACTACACTCTAGCAGCCCAGGTTCTACAAGAATCCACGTACATGGATGACTGCTGCGCTGCGGTGGACACTATTGCAGCTGCTAATCAACTCAAGCAGGAATTGATCAGCCTTCTTCGTTGTGGGGGCTTTGAGTTGCGCAAGTGGGCCTCGAGTGAGACTGAAGTACTTGCAGATATCCCATCGGGAACACCGAGCTGCATCACTGCAGATTCGCGCCAATAGAACACCATCCCTGCGTATCCTTGGCATTTTTTGGGATCTTGTGCTGCACGTCTTCTCTTATAACATTTCCCCTGCATGTGAAGCCTCCACAAAGCGTACCATACTTTCACAGATTGCATCAGTATTTGACCCACTCGGTTGGTTGTCACCGGTCACATTTTGGGCCAAGGTGTTTCTCAGAGAACTGTGGTGCGAAAAGATAGATTGGGATGCACCTTTACCCGAAAAATTCTCGTCACGGTGGGTGGCCTTCGCCCGACATTTGTCATCTCTCTGCAACCTGAAGATACCACGGCTATGCGCTCTTCCAGCTGCCACTCACCACCAGCTTATTGGGTTTGCAGACGCTTCTAGCTTAGGTTACACTGCCGCCATATATACCTGCGTTCAGTGACTGGAGATGGTGCAGTGTCAGTCCAACTGATAAAGGCAAAAACCAGGGTAGCACCTCTGCAGGTTCAAACCATTCCACGCTTGAAATTGTGCGGAGCAGTCTTACTGGCCAAGCTGTTGTCTTCTGTTCGCCTTCTTCGTGAGCGTTTGGGTGTGGCGGAGGTCCACCTGTGCACAGATACTACGACGGTTTTGGCCTGGCTCCATACCTCTCCACACCTCCTCAAGACATATGTAGCCAATCGAGTGGTTGAAGTTCTTAACCACACACAACTCTCCCAGTGGTACCACATACCTTCATATTTAAATGCTGCCGATTGTGCGTCCTGGGGTCTGGAACCAGCTTCTCTGGCGGAATTTTCTCTCTGGTGGGCTGGGCCCTCCTTTTTGGGGGAGGTGGATGTCCACTGGCCATCTACTCAAGCTTCCCTTCCATCTCTGACTGGCTTTGAGGAGTTCAAACCGACATCTTCACACGGCATGACAGTATTGACCTCAGTTACCACCCCAGGGCAATTAGTGTTGGATATTATAAGCCACTTTTCCTCCTTCACCCGAGTTCGTTGTGTACTGGCATGGTTGCTTCGTTTCCGGCACAATGCACAGCATGGAGTTACTCGCATCCAGGGGCCGCTTAAAGTGAGTGAGCTTTTGTGGGCAACACGAATCTGTGTGCAGGCTACTCAGGCGCAGTTTTTTGCCAGGGAACTTTGTGCAGTCACAAAAGGACGAGCTTGTGGTAAGACATTGCAATCCCTCACTCCATTTGTCAATGAAGATGGGCTTCTCAGGGTGGGCGGCAGACTTGGCTTGTCTTCCCTTCCTGCACATAGCAAGCATCCTCTGCTACTGCATAAAAATGCCCCACTGTCAAGGCTGTTGTGCCATCACTATCATGAGTGGCAGTTTCATGGTGGGCCGCAGGCAGTGCAGACGGCAATTCAACGCACTTATTGGATACCCGGCCTTCGTTCACTGGTTCGGCACTGTATACAACAGTGCCTGGCGTGTCGACGGGCTCGACTTACAGTTCAACATCCACGTATGGCAGACCTTCCTAGGGTGCGCACAACCCCCCGCCCGACCATTCCTTAGAGCAGCTGTGGATATGGCAGGGCCTCTTATGGTAAAAATGAGTACTCATCGCAATGCGCGCCTATACAAGGCTTATATGGCTGTCTTCGTGTGCATGGAGACCAAGGCTTGCCACATCGAGTTGGTTAGCGACCTATCTACAGCAGCCTATCAGGGGGCCTTGGAGCGCTTCATGGCTAGACGAGGTCTGTGCTCAGATATATATTGCGACAACGGTCGGAACTTCGTTGGAGCTGCCGAAGAGCGGCGTGCACTGCAACAGTTCCTGAAAGACGCTGAGCCTATCCTAGCAAATGCATGTTCTTCACGAGACGTGGCATACCACTTCAATCCACCTGCTGCGCCTTGGATGGGTGGTTTGTGGGAAGCTGCAATCAAGTCCGCTAAGCGGCATCTCCATCACGCCACCACAAACCGCTCTCTAACCTATGAAGAGATGTCAACGCTCCTTGCACGTATTGAGGCAATCCTCAATAGCCAGCCTCTTTGTTCCGTACCTACCGACCCTGAAGGAGCATCGAGCTATTTGACTCCAGGTCATTTTTTGATTGGAGAGCCCTTGCTTTGCCCGCCAGAACCTTCGCTTCTTGACGTCCCCATCCCTCATCTAACCCGCTGGCAGCTGGTGCAGCGTGCGACCCAGGAGTTTTGGGCATTGTGGAAGTCACAGTACCTGCAGACACTTATTGGACGCCAGAAGTGGACAGAAAATCGCGAACCACTGACTGTAGGAGATGTGGTGATCATCCTGAACCAAAAGCAGCCCCCTTTGGAGTGGCCTATTGTAATTGTGGAGGAGCTTCTGCCAGGGGCAGATGGTATTTCAAGATCAGCCCGTGTCAAGACAGCTACCCGCTCTTACGTGCGACCAGTGGCCAAGCTAGGCAAATCGCTCACCTCCACTGCTGCGGACTGCTGATTATCATCGTTCCTTTGTTATGGGTGGAGTCCAAAATGGATAATTTTGGGTGGGCGGTGTACGCGCCTTTGAAATGAAGCGCTCAAATGCTCTGCCCAGGAGGTGGCGTAACCTGGTGTGCCACATCACAGGCCATGCGGCTCTACCCTGCTCTTTCACGTCAGTCTCTCGCCGTTATCGGTTTCCCTCAGTTGTATTATTCGTGCTATCACGCCTTTCTTCGCTATTTCCGTCGTATTTATTTATTTATTAGTTATTTAAATTAGTGAGTTGTCGGCTGTCTAAGGTTGTCTAAAATTCCCTCCGTCACTCTGCGCTAATTCATTTATCCGTTCGGCCTGCAACATCGCCCGACTCGTCTCCTCAATTCTCCCGCCGGCTGGTGGTCTGCAACTCCAGCTCCCAGTGTCGTGAGTACTCATAGTGTTGCATTTCATGTAAGCAGAGTTAAATTTCCTCATATTCTTCATACAGTCCACAAACTCTGAGGAAAAACCAGCGCGATCCGCAACACCCATATTGCCTGCCTGTGAGGTTGCGGCCAAAGACTCCTTCAAGGGACTGCAACATCAAGATTTCTAGTGTTTTGCCTAATATGGAAAGAATGCTGAGTGGTCTCCATGATCGCGGCTCTGACTGATTGCAGTCGCCTCCCTTGTGAAGGGTGACAACACGCGCAGACTTCCACTGAGTGGGGAACTGTCTGACCAGCAGACAATCATTAAATAAATTAAGGAGGCCGCTGGAGATTGTCCGCTCAGCCTTCCTTAGCATATTGCTTTCTATTTTATCTGGCCCAGGAGATTAGTTGGGCTTCAAGGTCGCAAGGGCCCTGCCGAGGTCGCCTGTTGTCCACAATGGGGTGTCGGGCTCGTTCGGAGGGTCTATGATCAGCTCCCTTGCTGCCTTCTGGGCTTCAGTGTCTCGAGCTACTTGGTCGTCAGGGAACGCCTTCTCAAGGAAGGTTTCCAGTGAACTTTCGATGCTGCAGGTCCAGCCTGACTCATTTTGCATTGCAGCTAAGACCTGCTCTACGTTTGCTTTTCCTATGGAGGACTTGTAATGTCTGAAGAAGAAGAAGATCTGAAGAAAACCCAAATTTTTTTTTGACCCGATTACTATACTTTCCTTCCCTTCGGGTAGCGGAAAGTAAAAAGGGAGAAAAAATCGATTCCTCTGATAGAGCATGAATTTTCAAAGTTTGAATGACAGCAAAGCGCTGTTGATGAACGATCCTCTTTAAAATACCCCAACTTAACGAAGCAGTTTATCGTGACAGTCGACGCCTCCGCCTTTGCACTGGATGCAGTCTTTATTCAGAAATTCGATAACGCTATACATTCTATAGCTTACGCCAGCAGAACTCTAAACAATACCGAACAAAAATTGTCGACTATCGAGAGAGAACTTCTCGTGTGCGTATGAGCGACGAAACATTTTCGACCCTGTATTCACGGAAGAAACATCATCCTCGAGACAGATCATCAACCGTTAATTTGGTTAAATTCATTAAAAGACGTCAACAGTACACTTTTCCGATGGGAATTGAATTTAGAAGAATTCGACTTTGACATCAGATATAAGAAAGGAACCAAAAATCTTAACGCAGATTTTCTATCGCGAATTGAACATCACGCAAGCGAATTAAATCGCGTAAAAGACGATGATTCTCTGTCTATGATAGCTCGACAAGACGAATCCGAAGACTGCAAAGAAACCATACATTCAATGAACGAAGGCAACACAGTAACACAGATTCCAATCAGAGAAACCGCCGTAAACCATTGTAAAAATCAAATCATTGTAGACATAGGAAAACAATTAGTCACTGATGTTAATATTGAGAAACTATTTGAAGATAAGTGCAGAATAACGGTAAAGTTCCCAGAAACGAAATTTAAAGAGGAAGTGGTCAATTTTGTAATGACTTACGTAGAACCAAAGAGATCTTATGGGATCTATTTCGAGAAAGATTTGTACGAACAATTTGCCAATATCCTAATGGACAAATTCAAATTCTCTGAGATTAGAATGATCCGACACAAACAGAAATTGCTCGATGTAATGACACCTGAAGAGCAAAATGAAATAATAGCACACCAACACTGCAAAGAAAGGTTTCACTGAGGAATGGATGAAACCTATAACCACATAAGAAGACAATATTACTGGCCACATCAAAAAGAAACAATAACACATTTCATCAATACATGTGAGCTTTGTTTAAAATGTAAATATGACAGACATCCACTCAACCTTAAACTCAACATTACAGAAACACCGACTAAACCCTTAGAGATCTTACACATAGACACTCTCACATTGGAAAAAACAAAATATCTAACAATAATAGATAAATTTTCGAAGTATGCGCAAGCGTACTCTCTTAAAAATTCAACAAACATAGAAATATCTAAAATACTGTTGAAATGTATATCACACCACGGGAATCCAAACAAAATTGTCATGGATACCGGAAATGAGTTTAATTCCTCGCTCATCCGCGAATTCCTAAAAGTGCAAGGCATAGCATTTCATTATGCTAGTACTCAAAACCCAAATTCCAATTCCCCCATCGAACGTTTTCATTCAACGTTAATTGAAATCGTACGACTCATGTCAGAAAGTGCCGAGTACAGATCGTCCAGCATAAAAGAAAAAGTAAAATATGCCATCATCTTCTTTTACAATGCCAGTATTCACTCTAGCACCAATCTTACTCCTTGCGAAGTAATGAAAGGTCATTTAGAATCTAACAACCCTATACCGACGGATATAGAATCCCGTATTGCAAACATCTGCGTAGAAGAACATAAAAATAAAGTTCAAAAATTATACCAAATCATACCAGAAAAACAAGAAGAACGAAAAACAAAAGTGATTGACCATAGGAACAAGAATAAAGAAGAATTGCCTGATCTACCTTCCGAAATATTTGTGAAGACTAAACAAATACAGTGCAAAACAAAAAAGAAATATAACAAGGAGACCGTCGAGAATGTCGACGTCGCGCGGAAAACAGCCGAAATACTCCCTAGACATTTTAACACTAAAACCAAAATACACGCTTCTAATATTAAGCGACCAAGAAAACTGCCTTCCGAAGATTCTGAAGAAAAAGAAACACTAATAAAAGACACACCCGCCAAATTTGGAATTAACCTTACGCCCGCTGTTGATCTAGGACTGGACGAGCGATACGCCCAAGGAAACTTCTCAACGTGTGTTGTGTGGACTGTATTTTTACAAAGCGAAACCAATGATATTGTGTGGGCCCACCGAAGGTATAACTTAAGGCAATACAAAAATAAATAAAATCACTTCTTTAAAAATAAACAAGGCAACGTAATCGGAAAATAAAAATGAATGTTTGTGGTGTGTCGTGACGTCGCGGACGAAAAGACAAGCGAGATGGTGACTTGCGGACGTGACGTGAATAGCTTATATATTGAGCACAATACCTTTATCCGCTGGTACCAGGCAATGTGCCAAAGGTATTTTACCCGTCTTCAAAAGCGTGGCCTCCTGGAGGTAGAATAACGCGAGGACGAGCGAGGTGGACAAGGTAAGAGAACGGTACGAGTTGTAGAAGGCGAATGACGAGAAAAATGAAGAACGATGAGATTCGGTAATGGGGTGATATGACGTAATGATGGCCCTACATACCCGTGTCATGATGGATCGGGCTTGGGTGTGATTCATGCAGCACTTGCTCGACTGACGGAAGTGACCTTTGCCGAAAACGTGAAAGACTCAACGAAGGAGTTGAAATCAACTTTGGTGAACACCCGCAGATTTCGAAACCCTAAAAGATAAATAATGGATTAATGATAACATTATAAACTATTATATGGAACTTATCAACGAACGAAGTAAAAATAATCCCAACCTACCGCGAGTATACGCGTTTAACACCTTCTTGTACGTCTCATGAACGAGTGAAGAATTATACCCGAAAAACCGATATCTTCGACAAAGATATCGTCCTTATTCCAATACTTGAAAACAACCACTGGCGCCTAATCGCCATAAAAATGAAAGATAAAATTATAAGCTATTATGATTCGCTAGGTTACGAAGGAACGATCCTTTTTTTTTTTTTTTAACCCGAGGGCGTGTGGGACAAGTCTTTTTGTCACTGCGGGCCGCATGTGCCCTTTCTTAGTAGAAGGCGTCGTACATACCCGCCCCCCTTAGGAAGCCGAGTATGTCCTTCACCGCAGAGTCCGCTACGGTTTGGGGTTCAGTGGTCCCCTGACCGAAGTATTCAAAGCGTTTTGCTGCCAACGCAGGGCATTCACATAGGACACCATTCCACCGCCTCTTAGATGCCCATCTTGTTGAGGTGATATCTGAGTGGGCAGTGCCCGGTGAGGAAGCTTATCAGTACTCTCAGATCTTGTCTAGAGAGTGTCAGCATCGCCTTCGCCCTTTGACAGGAAGGCGTGACAAGCCTTTTCGCCTGTCTCAGTCGTGGCTGGCGATGCCAATGGACGCCGTTTTCCTGTGTCTCCCATCGAGCAGCCAGACGGTTCAGGTGACTTTTCGTCAGACCCACGTGTGGTTCAGGCCCGATGAGTAGGGATTCTGTACCCCTTATCGCGAGGCGGTCAGTCTTTTCATTGCCCTCATGTCTCCTGTGAGCCGGCACCCAGATGAGGGAGAGCCTGTTACGGGCGCCGAGCTGCTTGAGCGCATGAAGGCATTTCCATGCCAGCTTAGGCCTAAAACTATAGGCTGCGATGGCCTTTAAGGCGACCTGGCTGTCTGAGAAAATGTAGATCCGCTTGCCCTTGAGCCCTTTGTTCAGGATCTCTTCTGCACAGATATTTATGGCTAGGATTTCCGCTTGGAATATCGTGCCATACTCCCCCAGCGGCTTCACAAGACTGTAATTGGGCCCTACAATGCCCAGTCCTGCTCGGCTTTCCATAACTGAACCATCGGTGTACCACTGCAGCGCGCCCACCTCGGTCCGGAATGTCGCCTTCTCCCACCGTTCCCGTGAGTGGACGCTGACGCTGAATGGCAGCCGAAAATTCTTCTGCTCTGGGATAACGTCAGTAGCAAGGACTGCTGCCTTCTATCTTAAACTGTCTAGTTATTCCGTGGAGGCTCGTCTTAACCCTGGGGGAAATGTTACCTGTCTGCAAAAGCCTGGGAACGATCCTTAATAAAATTCTTAAATATCTCACTGACGAGTTATACCACAAAAAGAAGCAACAATTAAACTCTCAAGAATGGCTGCTAGACCATGTTCGAACCAGGTAGGGGTATGGAAATTTCACATAACCAATTAACCGTGGTTCTGAGTAAAATAAGCGTAATTTATAAAAGATAAAACAAAAACGAACTTAATATCTGGATTCGTCACAAGTGTGGCCCTACCTATGGAGCTCCGTAATCATCAAATTATCATGCATCTTATACGATGAAGAAAAACGAAAAACCCTGCAAATTATTACACAACAGTTTATTATTCGGATAATCAGCTTGACCTAGCATTAATGCTCCGAGACCCATCCTGTTCGTTTCAGCATCAAAAAATATCATAATGAAACCCAATAAAGGTCGAAAAGAACTGAATCGTAATATTACAATAAACAAAAAAAACGAAAGTATCTAGAAAAAACTGAATTTTAATATGAAAACATGCACGCTGAATACTAATATCAAAATTTAACCAAAAATCTATGAAAACAACCAAAATGAGAATGAAACGAAAGAATCTAAAAAAATTGAATCGTATTAAAACCAAAACGTCGGGGAAATCGGAACGGGGGCGCTCGAAGCGAAAGGCGAAAGGGGAGTTGAGCAGCGAGGGGGAGGTGGAGTCGTTGGGAGGCAAGCGAGCCTCGAGCGCGGTTGCTTTTTTAATGAGACGGGCGGGGCGGGAGGGAGTTCAAACGACGAAACGCTGTAGCTCCCGAGTTGTACTGCGTTTCGTTAATTTTTTTAACCATTTTTTGCCCATTACAACCACGGGCTTCGTCCGATCGGATTGCTGAGATGGCAGGCACAACTAGATACCAAATCGGATTTTTGGGGCGAAAGAACTAATTTTTTAGACCACGTTAAAGGCACAAAACGGCCCGGATGGCAGACGGGTGACGGGGGACGGGGGACGGCGGACAGACATTGTAAATTTGGAATCTCCATGTCTTGAAACGTAAAGTATCAAATTTTGAGGGGGGGTTGTAAAAAATTTTTCGTGACTGAAAACATAGGGTTATTATTCAGAATGAATAATAAACCAAAAAAGGAAAATTCAATTTGGCCTTAAAATAAGTCGACTTCAACGCAAATGGAAATAAAGGAAAATGAAAAAGAACGTGCTGACCGACCGTTAATTTCGACTACGTGGCGTCAGGGTACACGCAATAGCTCTCGTCACCTGTTGTCGTCGTTGGGCAAAACCCTTGTCACCTGTCGTCGTCGTTGGGTAAAACCCTGGGACAGGATGTCTTCCGGGAAAGGTCAGACTCCAAGCAGTTTCCAGAAGGCGGATGAAGGTGATCGACGTAGATGATGAACAAACTGTGTGGTGACTGTTTGACGGAACAGTCGATGAAGGTAAATTGCTCCCAGGAATCCTGGACTAAAGAAAATGTTGCGATTTAAGGAGCTACCTATGGACGATATGGTGGAAGAAGACAAAGGTGGCGGTGATGGATACTCGACGGCCCCTCCCCGGAGGCGGCAAAGGACTTGCACGGGAGTGCCCGTGTTTACTTGCTGCCGCGTAACGCGTCTAAACGCCTGCGTCCAAAATGCGGAAGGCGTCCGAACAGACCAAGTCCAATTACCTAGACAAACAAACGGGTATGATTGTGGAGTCATTGTATGCAAATGAACAAATTCCCCGCAATAACTCAAAGAGATATACCCCACTTTAGAATTTCGATTGAAGATGAAATTAGATCCCAAACACTCCAAAACTAACCGAGTATTCATTCAGATTTCAGATTCTTAACCCCCGTTTTAGGAGCCATATTTACAAGTCTACAGAAATCAGGTGGTTCAATACCAATAAGACTAGGACCCGCCTATGTAGAAACAAATGAACACCTACTGACACACTACTATGACTTACAAATACTCAAGACTGCCTTCGAAAAACTGAAACAAAGCTTCGAAACACCACCCTACATCTCAAACGTCAATGAATTATTATAACATGATACGTGTTACCCTGTTAAACATACGAGACAAGCTATCCAATATAGATACACATCACACGAACAGAACAAAGAGAGGTTTAATAAACGGACCAGGATCCATTATTAAAATCATTACTGGAAACCTAGACGATGAAGATCGTAGAAAATACGATGAGTTGATAGAAAACCTGACAAATAAACTCTATGCGACTAACAGTCGTAGTAACATACAACACCTTGTCATTGAAAATTTAATCCAAAAATATAACGACACATTAAACACTTTGAATTACAACAACCATCAAATACAGAACAATGTAAACGCCAATTTCACGCGAAATAAAATATCACGCATATCGTAAGTAGCTTCGCAACTTCTCATTAACATGAACATGCTACTAGCCCCAAATCAGGGAAATAGAAACCTCACTAACGTTTTGCAAGTTAGAAGTATTACACCCTAGCATAATACCGACGAAGGATTTCTCCAATGAAATCTCTAGAGTTTTTGAAATGAGTCCGAAGAACGCAAAACTAATAAAACTCAACCACACATTGGAATACGAAGTCAATTCGAAACTTTTATGTGTCATGAAAAACGACCACATATTGTATCTGATAAAAATACCACTGTACGAAGACCTGGGACTATCCCTATTCTCTGTTAATCCAGTGCCAGTATTATATGAAAATAATTATGTAACCCTAGATGTAAGACGGAAATTATTATTGATTGATCATTGTTTAGGCGCTTCCTCGACATGAGAGGAGCGGGGTTGGGCAACCCGCAACACACGCCCTTCTCCTATCCTTTTCGGTTCGTCCTGCTTCACTTGTGTTCCGACCGTCGCCTAATGCGTGTGCACTTCCGATCATTTTTTCCTTTTATTCTATTTTATTTATTTCCAAATGTTCCTGATATTTCCATTTGGGCTTGCCACATCATTGATTGGCTGAGCCGGCCACAACATACGCCCAGGTCGCGATTTCTAAAACTGCGAAGGAAGCTGCCGCCAGTCACCCAGGGCCCTGGGAAGAAGCCACGAGGACGTATCACCAGGTATTCCTATTTCGTATCCTCATTCACCTTTTTTTTAAGGGTTGTGTGGGGGGTTGCCGGGCTGTCTGCTCCGTTTCGTGTTTGGGAAAGCGCTTGGTGTCGATGTGCACTGTTTTAATAAAAATACAGTCCTCTTAATTTATTCGTGCACAATCATACTAACAAAATAACCTTTTCACTTACGAAGGAGTGCTATAAAACCCTTATAACGAATATTTTTGTACTAACGATAACTTATGCACGGAAACAGCAGATTGAAACAGAATATTTTAAAATTCAATCCAATTGCGAATTGCACTCTAATCAGATTAAACATCCCCAATACTATTTATACGTTCGTTCCTAACACAGACTTAATTCTCATTACCGCTCCTACGACACTACTGTTATGACCGTTGAATCGGGAACGCAACGCAGCAGGAAAATTAATGGAACGTGGCTTATTCAGACGAAAGGTCAAGCAATTTACGTCAATAATCACGTTATTCAAAGCTTTTCTAGCACTAACACGATGCCAAGAACCCCCCAAGTCCGTATGGACCTGTCCAATTTCGAATTAACCCAACAGCAGTTCTCGCTACGCCATTTCGACACTCTTTCGGAACTCGATGCTGATTGGCCCCTTTCAACGTCTTTCGACTTCCAGCCAGAACAAAACTTATTCTATAGTCTGAGCCCAATTTATTGTATATTAATGGCCGCGATATTAACAGTTTTTATCTTCGAGATCCGACGGCGAAAAAGGTTCGTCACGTCGAATCCCTCAGAGTCTAATTCTCATTTCCCGTTACAGATCGATATGACGTCACTGTGAATACCGTCTTCTGTGCGTCAACCGTCAACAGGTTCACCCCCATAAGCCGAATCTCGGGTGGGAGGAGTTAACACTTTATGGAAAATAGGCCTTTATGGGCCTTTGACTCAATCGAACGTCGCAATCGTCGCATCCGACTCAAAAGATATCAACCTGCTGACGTCGCTGATCTCGCCAGCCGCATCAGCTTCGTCGCAGAAACGAACAGTTCACCCCTTGTTAGGAAAACTTATATAAGCCCCCTGCAACATTAAGCAGCAGCTTCATTCCTACCCCGTCTCTTATAACGTAACGCTGTCCGTGTTGAACTTTGATTTTGTATTAACGTAATAAAAGTCATTTTTTAAAACGTAAAAATCAACCCCCTACTTATAATTTCTATGTGGTAACGGCATCCCACACCTTCAGTGTGAAAACAAGAAACGTGCTGCTTCACTCTAGTTCCTCGAACAGTAAGCGACGGCTGTTGGAAGTGCACAGAAACGGCGTTCACAGCTACTAAACAAGCTTATAACCATTTCAGAGGATTAGCTGGGTATCTTCCTCAGCCACCTGCACCTTGACATGCTCGCATCATTGGGTGACGGCGCGGAGCAGACGGCGGGTTATTCTTCGATTTGGCGGACCGACTCTGCAAAGATCAGCACAGTCAAGTCATCCACATAGGCGTATGGCTCGCAGTCAGTCTCCATGAGCCTCCAGAGAAGACCTTCGAAGAAGGCGTTCCAGAGTGCTGGTCCAAGGACCGAGCCCTGTGGGCACCCCTTCTCAATCTCTCTCTAGGCGGAGACATGCCTGCATTCGATTGTAGCAGTTCTGTCCGTCAGGTAACTTCTGACGAGCAAGTACAGGTTGCGTGGATTCCCATAGGTTGTCGAACGAACCCCTGACGTCAATAAGAACTGCTATCACTTACCGCAGTTTCAAGATTGAGGACGTCTTCGTTTGGAACAATTCACTTGAAGTCAGAGATCACGTTTTCATCTTTTTTTATCTCAGTATGATTTTCCATTTATCTCCCTGCATATCTGATAATACAGTTAATTTGTAGTCTTGATCTCCACTTAAAAAAAAATTCATCTTCATAAACATTGGCTGTTGATTTACTTCCACTGATAAGGAAGAGCACAGTTTGGAAAAATGTGAGATTACAACCACTTCAAGTCAGGTGCATCTTCAAGTTTTGTCAGTTCATTTTATGACAGTTAGTTTGACTAGCGAAGCTACAGTACTAGACAGTAGAATCCAAAGTTGTGAAGAATTAAAGCGGGGAAAAGCTGGCCGTTGATCTGCTTCAGTAGCTCCTTCATTCGAGCCGGGGATTGCGCTTTTCGCGAGTCCCAAGCGCCCACTTCTCGTAACTCGTTCAATTCGCTGGCTTCACCGAACTCTTACAGACCCCTCGGAAACGGAAACGTGAGTCTCTCGAGAGATTCGCGACTTGGGCAGACTCAGGGAAAAAATGGCGGGCCATCAATAAAAGCTACGACGCAGCCCGTCCGCTCAACTGGCCTCAGGTAACGAGTTCTGCCCCAACAGGTTACAAATCTCAAGGTACTTGGCTGCTTCTCTGATATAAAGGAATCTCGAATCTTGCTGCACATCCTAACCCAACGCACATCACCCGTGATTTATCTACTACGCAAAACCTTTTCCCGCGCCCCACACGAACACCCTCCACACAGTTTCCTCAATACAACACCGAAATGCTTTATCTATTTGAGTGAACGAAATCTCAGTTACAGTTCAAAAATAAAAGAACCGATAAAATTCTATGCTGTTAAGTGTACAAAGCCAAATAACAGAAAACCTCCAGTACCACACGTCAATGGTAAAAGCTGCATTCTCCTTTTTGAACCAATTAAAAATTCAAGGTCGCTGTTGATGAGGTGGCTGATTTGGGTTTTGTCACGCAGGGCTATGAATGGTGTTGATTCTACGTGGAAGTTTTAATAAAACCCTGCAAATTATTACACAATGGTTTATTATTCTCATGAACAGCTTGACCCAGTATTACTGCTTCGAGACCCATCCCATTCGATTCAGCATCGAGAAATACTAGTGGACCACACGAAACATGACCTGACTACAATGGGACTACGGAAACTAAATATTCCCTCGGCGCCAGGCGTCCGTAAGCGCCTGTAGGCAATTGGCACGACGTGGAGAGTCGAGCGGGCGGGTTATTCGATGAGGCAGGAGGGAGGGAGTACAAACGATGAAACGATTACTTCTGCTGTGGCTCCCGCGAGTTCTTTTAATTAGTTGACTTTGGCTCACTATAATTACTGTAATTTCACTATACGCAGTTGTACACGTCTGATCCTCTTTTCATTCAACCCAGGATGTAAAAATACCTCGAAAACGATAGGAAAGACGACGTTTTTGCGACTATACTGCGTTTTGTCAATTTTTTGTCCATAACAACCATGGGCTTCGTCGGATTGGATTGCCGATATGGGGGGCACAACTAGATACCAAATGGGATTTTTGTGCGAAAGAACGTATTTTTTATACCACGTTAAAGACACAAAACGGCCCACGGACATTGCAGATTTGGAATCCCCATGTCTTGAAACGTAAAGTATCAAATTTACTCATGCTACTCACAACTCTTTCTCTCTCTCTCTCTCTCTCTCTCTCTCTTGGAACTGGCAGATCATAGGATCCTGAGAAACGATAGAATCGGCAAGCCGGGTGGAGGAGTTGCCCTGTTTATCAGGCAAGATTTAGTCTACGAAGTTCTATTAATGTCCGATAGTGAGTACCAGAAAAAACCTGAATTCATTTTCGTTGATATATCGATCGGTGGAATGAAGATTGTCGTGGGCTTAGTGTACAGACCACCTAAAGTGGGGCACCTAAACACTGTTTTCGATCCTATTTCTTAAATAATCGGTCTCTATGACAATATCCTAATTTTTGGCGATTTCAACGCGAATATGTTAGGAAATGATTTTTATAAAAAAGAACTTGACTTATATTTAGTTTCTCTACACTTTTCGTATGAACCGAAAACAGCGACCTGTTATATACAGATCAGTGATACCCTTCTAGATTTAATGTTGGTTAATGATCCCCTTTTTGTAGTCAAATCAGGAAAAACGCCCGCTCCGGGGTTTTCATTTCATGAACTGATATACGCAGTAGTTGCAGTTTCTCCCCCTCATTGAAAACGAGAAATATTTTCATTCGAGATCGGAGCCGATTTGATAAAGAAGCTTTTTTTAATGAAGACAAAAAACGAGATTGGGCTCGTGTGAATGAAATTACCAGTGTTGATGACAAGGGGGAGTACTTGAATAGATTAGTTGTGGAGTTATATAATAAATATATTCCGAAAAAGAAGATGAAAGTGTCCCGCCCCCCTGCCCCATGGATAAACCCTGAGATTAGGAAAGTTATGAATGAACGTGATTAGCTATACAAGAAATTTTAGAAAAGCAGAAACGAATGTGATACACGAAATTACGCATCATTGAGGAATAAGGCTAAGCAATATCTTAGAAATGCCCGAAACAAACATTTTAAATCTCTGTTCGAATCTGATCTATCATCTAAGGACTCCTGGAAAATATTGAGTAATTACAGGATATGCAAGGACAAACAAGAATACTCGGTTCCCAGTAATATATCGCTAAATCAGCTAAATAATTTCTTTTGTCTTCAAAAAGAGTGTCCTATTGACCCTACCTTGATTGATGAATACGCCAATTCTGAGAAGTATAAGGAGGTTCCTGAGTTTAGACTAAGTCGGATACGCCCGGAGCAAATAACCAAAGCCTTACAACGGGTGAAATCTCTCTCAGTTGGGTCTGATGGAATCCCCGGAGACACCCTTGGTTTATTATTACCTTTAGCAAAGGATGTGATCTGTGGTATTTTCAATTTATCAATCCAGACATCTACGTACCCGACTCAGTGGAAAAAGGCGCTCATAAAACCTATACCTAAAAAGCAAAATCCCGAAGTGGTGGCTGATGTTCGTGCAATTAATATTTTACGTGCCCTTGGAAAGGCCTTCGATGTGATAATCCATGAGAAATTAATAACCATATAGAGCACAACGGAATTTTGACCGAACATCAAGCGGGCTATAGAAAAGGGAACAATACCGAAACACTGTTGATCGAGTTATTAGACGACGTTAGAAACGGTCTTGACAACCGTAAAATAACGTTGCTGGTTACGATTGACTTCTCTCGAGCGTTTGATAAGGTGAGGCATAATTTATTATTAGCTATGCTTAAGTCGATGAGGTTTTCTCACGGAACTGTTTTATGGTTCCATTCATTCTTAGACAGACGTATACAGTCTGTTAAAGGGATGCACAATGAAATGTAGTTAGAACCGGAGTTTCGCAAGGATCGGTAATGTCGGCACTTTGCTTTCTCATTTACATAAACAATATTGGTCAATGTTTTAAAAATTGTAAATTTAAACTATGTGCAGACGATCTTCAGATTTATGCAACCGGAAATGTGGGCGAAATCGAGGAAATTATTGGGCTAGTAAATGAAGATTTAAATAGGTTACTCAATTGAGTTAATGAACATGTTCTGCAAGTAAACTCACAAAAATGTGCAGCAATAGTTATAGGTCACAGGAAACTCTTGGCAAGATTCGACTTCTCAACATTGCCTATTCTACGAATAGGCAACAGAATAAATTACGTTGATCAAACTAAAAGTCTTGGCTTCACAATTAACAAACTTGGCACACACACGTGAACAATGTGTGTAATAAATTCTATCGGGCTCTCCATCAACTGAAACGTTGTACAGGAAACTTTCCTAGAAATGTCAAAATATCACTGGTTCGTGCGTTGCTTTTACCTTTATTTGATTACGCTTGTAACGTACTGAGCGATATCACCCAAGAATTATTGAGAAAGTTCCAGACAGCACAAAATTCCGCCATTCGCTTCATTTATAGCCAAAAATTATCTGATCATGTCACGCCATATTTCAAGCGATTGAAGGGGTTAAAGGTTAGGGAGCGATTCGAACTCTCTCGTGCGGTTCTGGTACGGAAACTGGAAAAGCTCCGTACCCAATCTAATTTAGCCTGTAAAATAATCGGAGAGAAGAAGTCCATGGGTTAACCACCAGAAATGTCAGCGTCCACCTTCAAATTCCGAAATGTAAAACATCAGCCCTCAGTAACTCATTCATAGTACAAGTGCACGAATTTAAAAAATTGTATAAATTGCAGTTAATGGAGAGGTATAATTAAGTTTATAATGTTATCATCCTTTTTACTTGTTATTTCAAGAAGTACTAATGTCAGTTGTCAATGTTAAAATTTTCTTTTGTTAGCTGTTTTTATTCTTTTGTGAAAATAATTATATTTTCTTTTATTTGACTCTGGAACGTAGTGTGTAATCTATGTATTAAGATAAAATGGAAGAGAGGACCACATGTCCCGTGGCGTCTCTCTCCCTCTCTCTCTCTCTCTCTCTCTCTCTCTCCCCAATCATCCCCACCCTCACACATATCTTTAATCAATCACTGCAGACTGGCGTATACCCGGACTTATGGAAAAAAGCCATAATTAAACCCATTCCAAAATCGAAATCTTTGAGCTCTGTTAATGATTTTTGTGCAATATCACTGCTTTGTGCGACGGGTAAAGTTCTCGACAAGCTGGTGTATCAGGAGCTGCGGGCATACGTAGATCGGCACAACATCCTAGATCCTTTCCAGTCAGCTTATAGGAATGGTTTCAGTACGGAGACGGCGCTCGTTGGAATGTTGGAAGAAACTGATTATTATGGTACTTGTAGATTTCTCAGCAGCGTTCGACCTTATCCGAAGAGATATACTTGTGTCTATACTGCGATCTGTCGGCGTGTCGGGCTCACTCTTAGTGTGGTTTGAATCGCATTTATCAGGAAGGCTTCTGGCAGTAAAAGGAAACAATGGCGAGTTGTCGAGATTGGGAGATCTTGATGTAGGATCACCCCAAGGGTCGGTGTTGTCGGCGCTATGCTTCATCCTCTTCACTACATCTTTGTCTCTCGTATTTTCAGAAGGCACGAGGCACATGGCATACGCTGACGATCTTCAATTTTACAGGTCCTGTAACATCGGGAGCTTCGATGAGACGGTAGATATTTTGAGCTCCGACAATTTTAAAACAATGTTATTGGAAAAGTACCAAAAGTAGTATTGAGATGAGAAATTATTTTGTTTTTACGCAGGAATTCATACTGTTTATTAATTGAAGTACAAAAGAGAAAAAACTTGTACATTGTTTCAGGGTGGTTTAAGGCCCTAACCTACCCTGATTGTAAAAAAAACCTTCAATCAATCAATCAATCAAATCTCTCTCTCTCTCTCTCTCTCTCTCTCTCTCTCTCTCTCTCTCTGGATGCAATGGATGAGCGACGAGTCACAGTTTTCGTGGGTATTGATTTCAGTCGGGCGTTCGACTTGTTGAGACACGATCTTCTTCTGGCTATCTTAAAATCGGTTGGTGTGTCAAATAAGTGGTATGCTGGTTTGCATCCTACCTGGCGGGTAGGTCACATGGTACGAAAGCTCCTGATGGTTCATTGTCGTCGTGGAAGAGCGTCGACATAGGGAGCCCACAAGGGTCTGTGCTGTCTGGGCTGATGTTTTCAGTGTTTATTGATACGCTGCCAGATGTGCTGCAGCATTGCTCTTACGGAATGTATGCGGATGACATACAACTATATCTGACGTGTGGGGTGGAAGAGGTAGGGAAAGCAGTCGAGATGATCAACGAGGACCTTATCAGGCTACATACATGGTGTTCCGTGCATGGTATGTCCCCAAATGCAAAAAAAAAGTAAGGTCATGCTGTTGGGCAATTCCAGACTAAGATCTCAGATCCTTCATGCTTACACTCCATCAGTTCGGATTGGCAAGGAAATACTGGAAGTAGTCGATTCGTTCAAGAACCTTGGTGTACTAATGACCAGCACGCTTGACTGGAACATGGAAAAGCGTACAAGAGTCTGTACCAACTGCGGAGACTTGCCATAGACTTTCCACAATACGTAAGAGCACGATTAGCCCAAGCACTTCTGCTGCCACTCTTCGATTACGCCTCCCTCGCCTACTGCGATCTTAGTGCGGGGCAGATCACGACGCTGCAAAGAGCCCTCAGTTCGATCGTGAGATTTGTGTTCCGCCTTCGGCCTGATATCCACACAACTCCGTACTTTGCGAAGCTTGGCTGGCTTAAAATCAAATCAATCAATCAATCAAATCTCTCTCTCTCTCTCTCTCCCCTCTCTCCAAGTCCTTCGCGTTCACTCTTATTTATTCAATTGTGTCCATAAAAATATATTAATTGCATGTTGTTACTTACTGTTCATTGTTATTCTAGTTAAATTTAATGTGTGCTTTATTGTTATTTTCTGTGTTGTAAATAGTTTCGGTTAGGAATGTCACTGCTGAGAAGGGGAGGAATATACCAGTACTCACCCTTCTCAAATTCAGCAGTGGGTCGGTATGATAGTGTGTATGAATGGCAGCGTGTAAATGAGTGGCCTCAGCCAGTCCCGGGGAGGCGGGATAGGATTAGGCTGGGGCTAAGCTAATTCGTTTATTTATTTACGTCTTACTTAATCAATTTATTTTATGATTTCAGGGTTATTATGAGTTTTTTACCTTTCTATTGATTTTCAGGGCCGTCTCAGGACTTCCCTCGGGATAACGCTCTGAAGGTCGGGTCCAAGAGAGGTCCATTGGTGGGTTGGGCATGGGGTTGGCTGGGGTTTTTTCACCCACCCCAACCAGCAGGTATGAAAGGTGTGTGCGTCTGCATTATGTGTGTATGTGTGTGTGTGTGTGTGTGTGTGTGTGTGTGTGTGTGTGTGTGTGTGTGTGTGTGTGTGTGTGTGTGTGTGTGGGGGTATAATTGTTGGAATGCACGTAATTTATTTGGCATGAACGTTGATGAATTATGTGTTTAGTTTAGTTGAAATGTAAAGAGTGACGTGAAGGCTATACTTTTTTTTTATTGTCAGTTAAATACGACCCGCAGAGGTAGAGTTTTTTTGTAATTCGTCTTCAGGGGAAGTGGAAGAGAGGGCTGCATAGCCCTAACTTCCCCTGATGGTAAAATAAACATCTTCAATCAATCTCTCTCTCTCTCTCTCTCTCTCTCTCTCTCTCCATTCCAGGCAATTCAGGAGGCTTTTGGAATCATATAACATGGTCAGTTTACCGTCCGGCCTCACACACCACACTCTCCACTCAGCTACCCTTTTGGATTTAATTCTAGTGAATCAACAAATAGTTCAGTTCCATGGTCAAGCAGAGGCGCCTGGTTTGTCGCGGCACGACTTAATTTTTTGTGTGATTAAAAATAAAAAACTCAAAATGGAGAAAGACTATGTTCTAATCAGATCAAGACGAAGTTTCGACGAAAAATTGTTTTTAAAAAACGTGGGGTTGAAGAAGGTTGAATTTTTCAATGAGAAAGTGTTGAACGTGTACAACAAACACTGCCCATTGACTAAGGTGAGAACAAGAAGATTACCTGCCCCTTGGATTTCGGATGAAATCAGAGATTCGATGGAAGAACGAGATGTGAGTTATAAGAGGTTCTTGAGAAACAAACATAGTGAGAATTACGGAAGTTATAAACGGCTTCGTAATCGCGTGAAGCAAGATCTGAGAAATGCGAAAATTCGTTTTTTAAGAGAAATACTCAAAAAGCCAACACCGCCTAAAGAGATGTGGAAGCTTTTTCGAAGTCTGGGGGTGGGGAAAAGAAATGCGAAGTCTTCCGGTATTACTGTGCCTATTGATGACCTCAACCGTCACTTCTGTGTGATTGATGGTGACGGATGCCCTCCTGGGGTGGTGCAGGAGCATTGGGATTGTCTGGGTAGCGGCAATGACACCTTTGATTTCGCCCCAATCACTGAGACGATGGTCTCTGATGCCTTGACACTGGTCAAGCCGAATGCAGTGGGGAATGATGGGATACCGGTAGACGCTCTGCACCGCATGTGAAGTACCATAGTCCAGGTCCTCTGCCACATTTATAACTGCTCACTTGAGTTGGGAGTCTATCCTCGGGTTTGGAAAGAATCTCTAGTGTTGCCGTTAAAAAAGTGCGATAAACCGGCGCAAGTTCCCGACTTTAGGAGCATTAATATTCTATGCTCCACCGGAAAAGTGTTTTATAAAATAATGTACTGTGAAGTAATGAACTACATAAATTAAAAGAAAATAATTAATGAGCACCAATCAGCATGTAGAAAAGGTTACAGTACAGAAACAGCACTGGTGAAGGTGTGTGACGACATTAGAAGGATGTTTCGTTGGTAGGCAAATTTAAAATTGCCCCCCTTTCCATCAGGGTCGTCCTTAATGGAGATTTTCTCTTCCCTGGAGGACCACTGCCGCCAAGGGCCTTGTTCCGGCGAGCCTGAGACAGCAAACGAGCTCCCAATCCCACCAATCCAACGGGCATGCAAAATGAAGGTATTGAAGGAAGGGTACCTGGTTGACGAGGCGTTTCGTTGTCGGGATCCCGTACCACGTCCGATCGAGTCCGTGCGCGTGCTGTTAACACGGAGAACAAAAAATGGGGGAAAAAATAAAATAAAATGTCGAGGGTGCACCGTGGGGGTGGATAGAAAATTTGGGAGAAAACGATTAACTTTGCGGAGATATATCGGGTTGATAGCTCGGAAGGAAGTGTGTAAAAAAGATGAAGGAGGTAAAGAAAACGGAAGGGCGAAGGGAAGGAGGCGCGCCATTTAGAGCGGCGGGGCGTCGCTCGTCCCCCGCCTCAAGATTGCCAGAGACAAGTCCGACCAACAAGCGGCCCTCCGTTTCGTACCGAACAAGGAACATGGATCAGCGGAAGTTGACTATTTTAGTCATGGTAGATTTTTCCCGCGCTTTTGACCGTGTGCAGCATGATTTATTGTTGGCCATGCTTCGCTCATTGGGCTTGGCGGATAGACTGGTAGCGTGGTTCAGATCTTACCTGACGGGCAGGACACAGCGTGTGCGGACTCCAGATGGTAGATCGTCAGATTGGCTGGAGGCCCCCCCAGGGGAGCGTTTTGTCAGCTCTGATCTTCTCACTAGCAATTAATCCACTGCCTCTCGTCCTTGAGAAAAGTTCATATATGCTATATGCGGACGATTTGCAGGTCTACCTAGCTTGTGAGTTGAACGACATTGAAAGTGCGGTTGGAGTAATAAACGGTGAAATGACAAAATTTTTATTTTGACTTTGTAGATGTAAATATTGTGAAACCTCAGTACTTTAAGAAGTTCATGCACGAATATGTTAGTTTTATTTATTTCTTTTTATTAATATGAGGAGGGCTTTATAGCCCTATTTGTACCTTGGTGATTAAATAAACTAAAAAATCAACTCTCTCTCTCTCTCTCTCTCTCTCTCTCTCTCTCTCTCTCTCTCTCTCTCTCTCTCTCTCTCTCTCTCTCTCTCTCTCTCTCTCTCTCTCTCTCTCTCTCTCTGTCTCCTCTCTCTCTCTCTCTCTCTCTCTCTCTCTCTCTCTCTCTCTCTCTCTCTCTCTCTCTCTCTCTCTCTCTCTCTCTCTCTCAATTTTTCTTAATTCTTCATTCATCGCTTGTAAAAGAATCGTCTCAGAAATACTGTGTTCCCAACCACAAACTTTCAAACATGAAAAACACTAGTAGATCTTTTCACGATTTTTCTCAAATAGATTTCACAGCCTGCAGAAAACATCTAAAAAAACCCTGCAAACTATTACACAACGGTTTATTATTCGGATAATCAGCTTGACCTAGCATCAATGCTCCGAGACCCATCCTGTTCGATTCAGCATCGAAAAATAATAAACCCAAATAAAGGTCGAAAAGAACTGAATCGTAATATTAAAATGAAAAAAAAAAAAGAAAGTATCTAGAAAATTTTTCGTGACCGAAAACATAGGGTAATTATTCAGAATGAATAATAAACCTATAGCCCATAATAATGTCGAGTCTCTCAATGCACACATTCATGACTTCAAGTTATGCTATGACAATGACATTTTAGATATTATTGCGATCACTGAAACATTCCTCAAACCAATTCTATCATCTCATGTTTATAATTTGCTCAATTACAGACTGTACAGAAATGATAGAGTCAGTAAGAAGGAGGAGGGGTCGCATTATTCGTGCACACAAGCCTTAAGTGCAAGATATTAAATCAACCAAACAGCAAATATAGCAAAAGTATTGAATATATCGTTGCAGAAATTTCCAATAACTTCAACAATTTTCTTATCAGTATTGTTTACCGTCCACCAAAGGCTTCTGGACTAGCAAACTATTTCGACGATCTACACAATTTCATCACTTCTTATAAAGACATTGTTATTGTTGGTGATTTCAACATTAACATTAATGACGACGCCCAAAGCTTTTACAAATCACAGCTTAACAGTCTGCTTGTGAACCTCAATCTTCATTTGATGCCCCTTGACCCAACATTCCATAGAAACACAGTCCACTCTAAACTTGATCTAATTATTATAAACAATAAGGATAGAACACATAACTTTGGCCAATTTCCCTCAACTGGTATGTCCGCCCATGATACTGTCTACTGCTGTCTCCCTCTGCTCACCCGCTATAAAGTCCATAAATTCATAAAACGCGGAAATTTAAAAAAAAACATGATCAAAAATCAATCGAAAAAGATGTCGAGAACTTCGATTTCTGTGCAATATATAACTCGAACGAAGTAAATGAGAAAGTAGCTCTAGCGTCAAACTTTTTAAGCTCATTGATGGACAAACACTTTACACTACGAGAAGTCCGTGTGACCAAAGCACCTGCACCATGGATAACGCCCGAGATAAAAAAACTGTGGGTTGAAAGGAACAAATGCTTTTAAAAGCAAGTCGACGGACAAGACGTGCAGAAGATGAGGCGGCTGATAGAAAGATAAGGAATAGAGTGAAAAATGCTGTGCGAAACGCTCGCTTTAAATTTACCAAGACTCAGCTCCAGGGTGTGAAGGACCCAAGCAAGTTTTGGAAAATCATAAAGCAGCAAGGCATTGGGAAACAGAAAATTTCGTTGGAAGAAAGCCCTAATATCGATCTAGAAGAACTCAACAATTACTTTTGCAAATTAGGAACACAGCAGACAATTGACTCCTCCTTAATATCACACTACGAAAATTTAGCATCAAAAAACATTCCTACGTTTCAGTTTCGGCCAATCACTCCTGGAGAAGTAAGAAAAGTAATCAAAGAAATATCATCGAACGCTTCGGGACCTGATAATATTTCATGCATTTTAATAAAAATAATCTCAGATAAGGTTGCTGATATTCTGGTACACATTTTCAATTTTTCAATAGAACAAAATATGTATCCACAGCAATGTAAGAGCGCATATGTTTTACCTATTAATAAAAAAACCCCAGCACTTGAATACACTGACTTTAGACCAATCACACTAATAAGCGTCCTCGCAAAAATTTTTGATAAAGTCGTGTTTCAGCAATTCTCAGAGTTTGTAGAGAAGAATAACGCACTCGATATGTATCAATCTGGCTACAGGAAAAATTACAGCACTCAGACTGCACTCATTAAAGTGACGGACGACATAAGGAAAAGCATGGATGATAGCAAACTGACAGTTTCCGTCAGCCTAGATCTCAGCCACGCTTTCAACAGCCTGGATCATGAACTAGCGCTAGCCATTCTCAGACAAATTGGCTGTCAGGATTCCGCTCTCTTACGGTTCCGATCTTACCTGACAGGACGCAAACAGTGCGTAAAAACAAGCTCTGGACAGGTGTCTTCCTGGGAAAAGTTAGAAAGAGCACCACAAGGAACGACTTTTTCTACTCTGATTTTCTGCCTATACATTAACAAACTTTCAGATGCACTCTCAACATGCAGCAGAATTATATACGCAGATGATCTCAGCATTTACTTAACCTGCAAACTAAATGTTTAGGAATCGTGCTACAAAATCATCTATCGTGGACTTCACAGACAGACATTATAGTAGGGAAAGTGCACTCACTGCTTTATGCATTCAGAAATCTGCTGATGTGTAAATCCATCAATGAAAAAGAATTGTTTAGAGCCTTGATTATGCCTTATTTTATGTACAGTGTATCGGTTATGTGTGATCTGAACACAACCTGCCGTGTCATGATGCAGAGAGCCTTATTTAGTTCCATCAGATATATATTAAATCTGAAATGTGATAATAAAATTCGTGATAAATTTAAAAAACAACTAATTCTCAAAATTAATGAATTAATACAATACTCTATGTTAGCAATCATGTTCAAAATTACTACAACTAAACAACCACCATATCTCGCGCGACAATATTTGCAATTTTCACAAATTCATAACTTCGAAACCAGAATCAAGTTCTTAAATTACCGTTTACCACAATGCCGTACCACTGCCTATAGATCATCATTCATCTCACAAAGCATATCATATTACAATGGACTCTCATCAGAACTGAAACAACTAAAAAGTGAAACAACTTTCAAGAAACGTGTGAGAGAATCTTTGCTATCCCCTTACTAAATTCCGCTGAACTCTCTGAAATCATGACACGACAGGCTATTTAAATTAAATTATGTGGATTATTAGATCGAGGGTCGCACCGGTGCTGGAAGAAGACGGCTCTCCTGGCTGAATAACTAGAGGAAGTGGACGGGTATACAGTATGCAAAGGAGCTTTTCAGGACTGAAGAGGACCGGGACGCTCTCGCCGCAGTGATTGCCAACGTGCGGTTAGCCGGATAAGGCACATAAAGAAGAAGAAGAATTATATCTGAATTTCGTTCGAGAAGAAAATAATAGTAAAAAAATAATAATAAAAATTTAAAAAATAAAAAAACAATCAAATAATGAAACGAAGATTTTGTTATAGTAGTAGAAAACTAGTTAATAAGAAGAAGAAACGAAAACTGTTGACGCATGTTAAATTTTAAAATTTCTGGTTAGGTGTAAGAATGGTCGAGTACGACCAAATCTCGCCAGATGTATTAATAAAGCCGTCATTCATTCATTCTCTCTCTCTCTCTCTCTCTCTCTCTCTCTCTCTCTCTCTCTCTCTCTCTCTCTCTCTCTCTCTCCCTCTCTCTCTCTCTCTCTCTCTCTCTCACTCTCGCTCTCTCGCACTCTCTCGCATGAACATTCGAAAATATCTGGTGCGTTGCAACACACAACTTTCCTTAGCTCTACGTCAATTCACTTTGTACATGGCTAATTCTATTTAATCAATTCATTTATCACTCAGTTAATTTGAACTTGGTCAAACAACGCTTTACGGCAGCAGAAAGCTGTAGCGCTTACAGTTCCGGAATTTATCGTGCTGCTCGTACTCATTCCAGGACCATTAGTGAGCAATTGGTACACAGATAATTAATGAGGCTGTAAACACGAATTTTTTGAAGAAGGATAGTAATTACTTTTGCAGAGCTAATGGGTAATAACTGTTAGAACTGGTAGTAAGCGAAACGACAGTAGTTGACGTTCAGGAATTTCTGGAGTAAGCCCCATGTATCTCATGAGCGTTGTTAAATACTCACCTTCTAGGTATATAATTGGACTACAATACCGAATTTTTTTAACATTCTACAAGAATTCCAGCGGAGTTTATAAGGCAAAAACTGCGCGCAAAACGCTTTTGGTCGAAAATTTTGATAATTTATTGTGCTGCTCTCGTCATTTTCCCACAAATGAGAATTTTACAGTATCATTGCCTCATTGAGAGCTATCAATATAAAAAATGTAATCAAAATCGTTAGAGCCGTTTTTGAGAAAAAAAATTTGGTGTTTTGATCACTATGATAACTATAGTTAATTTTGCCCACACCCTCACTGTTGCGTCCCACGGTAACTCGTAGGCTAGACATCAAGTTTCAGCTGATTTGGTACGGTGGTTTTCTCTAACTGCGCCTAAATCGATTTCGTCGAAATTTTCAATAATTTATTGTGCTGCTCTCGTCATTTTCCCACAAATGGGAGTTTTTTGGTATATTTGCCTTATTGAGAGCTATCCATATAAAAAGTTTAATCAAAATCGTTAGAGCCGTTCTTGAGAAAAAAAATATTTGGTGTTTTGATCACTATGATAACTATAGTTAAATTTCGGTGGACTTTGTTCATACCCTTATTTTGGCGTCCCATAGTGACTTTCGGGCTAGATATCAACTTTGAGCTGATTTGGTACGGTGGTTTTCTCTAAAAATCGTTCAAAGACACACATACACACTCACAGACACACAGACCATTTTCCCAAATAGTGTTTTTCGGACTCAGGGGGGTCTGAAACGTAAAGATCTGAAGAGAACTCAAATTTTTGTTTTCAGCCGATTACATAACTTTCCTTTCTACTTCGTAGAGCAAGGAAAGTAAAAAGTTCATTCAACAAACGGTGGATGAGAACGTCTTGAAAATCATGTAAATCTAAAATGATGAAATGCCAGCTGATTTCTTGACCAAACCTTTAAACAAAGGAAAGTTTTTACACTGTTCTCAACAGTCTGGGGTGAGTTAAGTTTTGTCTTGAGGCGGCGTGTTGTTATGAGACGCGTTGTTTACCCTTTGTTTTAATGAATTCTCATTCTGCTTCTAATCGTCAAACGGACCCTTCATTTCTCTTCAACACAAGATATAAGAGCAGGGGTCGTTAAGGGGGTCCTTGATCTCATTTTTAACATGTATTCTGTAGATGATCTTCCAACCTCCACCAGGTTAAAAATCACGTGTTTCACTAACCACAAGCCACATGCAGGGTCTGATGAGAAGTCACTTGCAGAGCTGCGGAGCTTCGCAGACCGATTGGGGATGTGGAGCCGTCGCTGAATAACAAAATTGAATCCACGCAAATTCACACTTCTCCAATTCACATACATGATGAAGTACCAGTAACATCCAAACAGGTGGTAAAATACATCGGCCCACATCACTGACTTACTTCAACACTTGAGGAGGCCAATTGTACATTCTTCTCAATAGCAACTCATTACTGCCGCTATACTTTGAAAACTTCAAATCTACCTGGGGGTTGCATGGCTTCCAGTTAACCGGCTCACCATCCTATTCCCGCATCCTATTCAATCAGCTCAACGGAAAGTGTTTCGAGTTATTTTGAGCGCTATGGTACGTGAGCAACTCTCTTCTCTACAGAGGTCCATTGGGTGCGAGTAGTAAGCCTGTTCGTTGTTTGGCGGTGGACATTGGACGGGCTCAGCCAAGCTTAGCGAGTGTGTACCGGACCTGGTTCACCGCCATCTCCGGTTCTTGTCCCCCGCTCTGGCCGTTTGGCGATAGTCTGATAACGCTAAGACATAAGGAAGCCACTCCAGA
This sequence comes from Pachypeltis micranthus, assembly GCA_020466155.1. Taxonomy (NCBI): domain Eukaryota; kingdom Metazoa; phylum Arthropoda; class Insecta; order Hemiptera; family Miridae; genus Pachypeltis; species Pachypeltis micranthus. The sequence continues at coordinate 82,969,640 of CM035768.1, read as the reverse complement.
AATTCTGGGATATCAAACACTGCCGTTTCACTTACTATCTATAAGTTTTTACCCGATAGCTCTGGAAAAGCGATTAATATCCTACTCGGGAAAATCATGTTCACCACCTCATCATTTTTCTGTGTAACACATGTTCAATAATGGTCGAGGCGTGAGTACGAGCAGCACGATAAATTACGGAACTGTACGCTCTACTGCTTTTTGCCAGTTCAAACGAACTTAGTGAAAAATAATATTTGAATGAGTAGAAAAAGCAATAAACATCATTGAATTGATGTAGACCTGAGGAAAGTTGTGTGCTGAAGTTGGCGTGGGGCAGCGCAGACACAAATGAAAGAGGTCAGAGCCTTCTTGACTACTTAGTATGCGATGAAATGGTGGTGGTTAATAGGGGGAGCACGCCAACTTTTGTTACGCGCAGGCGGAGGGAGGTGCTGGACATTATGGTCTCAAGTACCTTCTATGCCAGTAGAATAACAAATTGGCATGTCTCTGGGGAAACCTCAATGTCTGACCACCGGATGGTGAGGTTCAGGCTGCGGTTCCCTAATAGACATATCGGAACCTCAGGAACACGGATTGGGTTCTGTACAGCAGTGTGTTGGCCTCCAGTTTGGAGAGCTACAGCTGTGAAATGCAAACTGTCGAAGGTGTGGAAAGAGCGACAGGGGAGATCTGCGCAGCTATGGTAGAGGCGTATGAAGGAAGCTGCGAGTTGAAAACCCGAAGATCCAATAGGGAGGTTCCTTGGTGAAACAAGGAACTGAAAAGGCTTCGGAAGGAAACAAGGAGGCTCTTTAACAGAGCAAAAAAGCAGGGTGAGTGGGACGCATATAGGGGTTCCCTCACAGCGTAGAATAAAGCCCTTAGACAGGCAAATAGGAAATCCTGGAGAGACTTCTGCGGGGGCTTGTTTACCATGTCCAAGGTTCAGAAGATCATCTCTAGAGAAGAGAGGCCGCAAATCGACTTTCTCCTAAAGGCAGGGGGAACATACACAAGGGGCAGCAAGAAGACCTTGGAGGAGCTACTGGCAGCTCACTTCCCAGGGTCTCATAGCCTGCGGCAGGGGGGAGGGAGATAGCCACCAGCAGAGCGCCGATGGAGGAACCTACCATGGGAAATTGAGGAACCCTCTGCTAGCCGCTGCCTCCAGAGAAATGTTCACACTTAATAAGGTTAAATGGGCAATTGGTTCATTTAAACTTACAAGGCACCAAGTGTGGATGGATCTTCCCAGCTATGCTGCCGCATGGTAGGCTCTGGGTCTGATACTGGTGAGGCTTTTCAGGGCGAGCTATGTCCTTGGGTACATACCCACTATGTGGAGGTAGGTGAAGGTGGTCTTTATACCAAAGCCGGGTGGCTCCTCGGCCCTGGCTAAGGGCTACCGCCCCATCAGTCTCATGTCCTTCGTGTTGAAAACAATGGAGAAGATAGTGTGCCTATCAATAAAGGAGTACTATCTTACTCAGAATCCCATTCGGAGTTCCCAGCATGCCTATCAGAGGAGGAGATACACTGAGACTGCTCTGAAGGAACTGGCAACAGTGCTGGAGGATACTCTGAGATCCGCTTTCTGGACATTGGGGGGGGGGGGGGCTTTTGACAATACGTCCTATGCCTCAATTACGGCTGCGGCGGGTAGGAAAGGAGTAGATCCTTACCTGATTTCTTGGACCAAGGAGATTCTGTGTAGAAGGGTGGTCTTTTCGATTTCAAGGGGGACACTCTCTGTGGTGCCCACTAGGGGGTGCCGGGGGAGACACTCTCTGTGGTGCCCACTAGGGGTGCCGGGAGACACTCTCTGTGGTGCCCACTAGGGGGTGCCGGGGGGGGGGGGGGTGCTCTCCCCTCTCCTCTGGTTACTGGTAGCTGATACCCTTCTCGAGCTGCTGGAGGAGGAGTGCTACAAGGTAATAGGATACGCGGATGACCTGGTAATTATAGTCAGGGGTAAATTCGCAAGTGTAATCAGTGAATGCATGCAGTGTGCACTGAATACCTTACAGAGATGGTGCAATGGGCAAGGACTGTTTGTCAATCCACTGTGCCAGGACTGTTTGACAAAACGAGCCTGATCCCGTTCACCAGAAGGCGTAGCCTTGCGCTGCCGGAACTCAGGCTGGGTGGCAAGGTGTTGAAGATCCTTGAAGCTCACTTGGGCCACACACGTGAAAAAAACCTTACAGCGGGCGTCGGTGGTGATGTGGGCAGCTCAGAGAATGGTGGGGAAGACATGGCGGCTGAGCCCTGGGTTGATCCGGTGGCTGTACACTGCGGTTGTTAGGCCGGTAGTCACCTATGGAGCCCTGGTCTGGTAGACTAGGGTGGAAAACAAAACAGTGCAGTTGCAGTTAAATAAACTGCAGCGTAGGGCGTGTCTGGCCATTACAGGCTGCATGACAATGGGTTTATGACCCTATGGATGCTGTGGAGGTTTTGCTAGATTTACCTCCACTCCACATACATGTTAAAAGGATGGCGTTCTTCCAGGCTGTGCGTATGTTGGAGTTGGGTCTGATCATGGGGGGGACGAGGAGTTCCTGTCACTTGATCCTTGAGAAGGTGAAGGTGGGGGGGCCCGAACTGCATGTTGTAGACTCAATGCCCGCGAGGTTTAACTTTGTGCTACCCTTTCGGATACTCATTCATGAGCGATCCAGGTGGGAAGGGGGAGCTCCCACTTTCAATGCTGGGGCCCTAGTATACTACACTGATGGCTCGGTGCAGGCATCTTTGGGCCGAGAGTCAGGGCAGCGATCCCATTGGGGTCGCTGGCCACGGTGTTCCAGGTAGAGGTGGCTGCAGTGACAGTCTGTGTGCAGCGGCTGCTGCAGAGGGGACTGAAGCGGCAGAGAATCTACATAACGGTGGACAGTCAGGCCACTCTCAAGGCCTTAGCCTCATACTGTCTTACATCACGGCAGGTGTGGGAGTGTCTGACTGGACTGAAGGCCCTGGCAGAGGACAACAGTGTAACACTGTGTTGGGTGCCAGGGCATCAGGATATAGAGGGAAACGAACGGGCTGATAGGTTAGCTAAGAAGGGATTGGCGCAGATCCCTATTGGGCCTGAACCCTTTGTTGGTACTACCAGGAGCCACCTACGTAGGGAAGTTGGCAAATGGGAGGACCGCTGCAGGGCTGCTCATTGGCAGGGGCTGCCCGGCCTTAGACAGTAAAAACTCTTCATCCCGCTCTCCAGAGAGAGGTCCAAGGAGGTGCTTGCACTGAGGAGGAAGAATATGAGAATCATATGTGGCCTGTTCAAAGGTCACTGTCCGCTGAGGTACCACCTTCCAAATATTGGCAAGTACGAGGTACAGGTATGCAGGTTCTGCGAGGTAGGACTAGAGATGGCTGAGCATGTGCTCTGCGATGGACTCGCGGCATGGCGCCGTTGTGTGTTTGGGAGGCCCTTTCTTCAGCCCGAAGAGGTGGCAAATGCAGGACTTGCGGATATCCTCCGCTTTGTGTGGGGGTGGTGGGGGCGCATAGGTGACGTCACACCAAGTGAGACCAGTGCCGTGGGGCCTGGAGGTGGGGCAGTGGGGCCATGATCTGAGGATCATGGATGGCCTCACAATAGGCCCGTTTGTGGCTGCAGTGAGGGTATCGCCTGCATTGACCATTGTAATTAAAAAAAAAAAAAAAAAAGTTGTGGCGGGCGATGCCAATGGGCGTATCTCCCATCGGGCCACCAAACGGTTCTGGTGACTTTTATTCATACCTACGTAAGGCTCAGGCCCGATGGGTAGGGTTTCTGTGCCTCTCTTCGCAAGGTGGTCAGCCTTTTCATTGCCCTCATGCCCCCTGTGAGCCGGCACCCAGATGAGGGAAAGGCGCCGAGCTGCTTGAGTGCATGAAGGCATTCCCATGCCAGCCTGGACCTGAAGCTATAAGCTGCAATGGCCTTTAATGCGGCCTGGTGGTCCGAGAATATGTAGATCCACTTGCCCTTGAGTCCTGTAGACAGGATCTCTTCCGTGCAGATCTCTAGCTAGATCTTCTAGCAAGGATTTCAGCTTGGAATATCGTGGCGTACTATCCCAGCAGCTTAGCCAGACTGTAGTTGGGCCCAACAATACCCAGTCCAGCTCTGCCTCACATAAATGAACCCTCGGTGTACCACCGCAGGGCGCCCACCTCGGTCCGGAACATCTCCTGCTCGCATCGTTCCCGCGAGTGGATACTGACCCCGAATGGCAGCCGAATGTTGTTCCGCTCTGACATGACGTCGGTAGCAAGGACTACTGCCTCTTCCAGTTTGAATCGTCTAGTTGTTCTTTGGAGGCTTGCCTTAACCCTGGTGGAGATGTTCCCTGTCTGCAAAAGCCTTACTGCTCTCAGGTAAGCAGTCCTTTGAGATTGTATGTATATGAAGAGGTGAGATGTTCAAAGGGACTTCCATTGGAGCAGTAGGGCATGTATTCATTGCCCCTGTAATAGCTAGGCATGCCTGTCGCTGCAGTTTTTGAAGTTTCCCTTGGGCTGCTAGCTGACATGTTGCCTTCCACCACACTGTCGAGGCGTAGGTATCACCCTGAGGTATTTCACCTCCCTACTTATGTGGAGCCTCGTTCCTTCCATGGTGGGCGATACTATGTATAGCTTTCTTCGTTTGGTGAATGAAACCATGGTGGTCTTTGTTGGGTTTATGTACAGTCCCTCCTTGTCACACCACCTTTGGATGATATCTTGAGCTCTTTGCATCCTTTCATACACTGTATACACAAATTTGCCTCTTACAAGAACTGCGAGATCATCCACATATGCGACCACTTCGTAGCCTTCAAGCTGCAATGTTTCCAGCAGCTCGTCGGCCACGAGTAGCCACAGGAGGGGAGAAAATACCACCCTTGAGGGCAGCCTCTTGTGGGAACCACTGTGACGCTGTCTTCCCCTAACTTGGCCGTGATTTCCCTGCACCTTAGCATGGACATAGTTCATTTCCCAGCCTGGGGTTCTATACCCCTTCGCGCTGCTCTTGCCTCTATAGAGCTGAAGGAGGTGTTGTTGAAAGCACCCCCACGTCCATGAAGCAGCACAACGCCACCTCTCTCGTCTGAAGGGCTTCATCGATTAGTGAGACCAGCTCCATGAGTGCGGTCTCAGCCGACGTATCCCTCAGGTAGGCATGCTGTGCCTTTGAAAGGGGTTTGGCTTCAAGCGTATCCTTAAAGACCAGATCTACGATCTTTTCCATTGCCTTCAGGAGAAATGAGGAGAGGCTTATGGTTCTCTGTGATTTTGCAGTCGAGGAGTCACTGCCTGCCTTAGGCAGAAACACCAGCCTAGTCCTTCTCCATGGGTAGTGCACATGGGCCAGCAGGAAGCTGGCTCTGAAAGTTCTAACCAGGAGGGGTAGGAGAGCCCCCAGGCCCTGTTGAAGCAAGCAAGCATCCCTTCTGGGGGACTTGTAGTGTTTGAAGGAGTTTATTGCCCATTTAATCCTTTCAGGGGTGAAGATGCGATTCGCATACCCTAGGAGCCTACGCGGGTGCGGACGTTCCCTGCCTGGTTCCCGGGGTGGAGCAGAAGCCCCTTCCTCAACAAGGGTACACCCTGGAAAGTGGGTATTAACCAACACCTCCAGGGTCTCCCTAGGATCTTCCGTGAATGTTCTGTCCGTCCTTCTAATGAGGCCTAGTTCCTGAGGTTTGTCCATGGAGAGCGCTCTCTGCAGCCTGGAGGCTTCAGAGACACTTGCTATACCGCTGTAGAAGTCCCTCCAAGACTTCCTCTTTGGTCTTCTGAAGGCCTTGCTGTAACTTGTAAAGGATTGCCGGTAGGCCTCCTAGTTAAAGACATTGGCTTTCCAGCTCCTGGCTCCACCCGCAGGCCTCACCATTGGTCTTGCGGGCACGGGATGGGCAGTTGTCTTCATAGGAGCGAATGATCGCCCCTTGCATAAGACTGGCTATAATATCCAATTCTTCCACTGTGTGGATCTCCCTGTCCATACCTCCCAGCTCTGTCCGAATGAGATGATCCTGTGATCTGATAGTGATGGCTCGTCCAGCACCTGCCAGTCTTGAATTCTGTTGGCTATGAAGTGACTAGAGATGGTGAGGTCAAGTACCTCTTCCCTTACCCTCATTACGAAAGTGGGGACATTCCCCCTGCTGAGGATCTCCAGTTCTTGCCCTTCATGGTAGTCCAGGAGGCAATCTCCTCTAGTATTACTGTTCGTGCTCCCCCAGGAAATTATGAGCTGAAGTCGGTGGTTTTGACAGTAACTTACCAATCTTTGGACCTCTTCCGGTGGGGAGTTTGCATCGTGAGGGAAATAGACAGATGCCAACACCATCCTGACCGCTCCCTCTGGCGAGTTTTCCCTTACCATGATAGCTGTAACATCTCTAGGGATAAAGTTAGGCATGACAGTGTAATTTAAATTTCGTTTAATCAGGATTGCCGCACGGCATCGATCATTACTTTTATCATACACTACCTTATATGACTGTGTTGGTAGGCAACAAATCCTCTTGTGCCAGGCCCACGGTTCCTGGCCGAGGGCCACGTCACGCCTCCTTTTGTCAAATTTCCTGCTGAGAACGGCCGTGGCTGCCTGGGAACGGTGGAGGTTGACCTGGAGGAAGTAGAGTGAGGGCGGGGTCATCATCCCCTATGGCCACTCCCCTTTCCAGGCCTTGACGGCCTGTTGTAAGAGGAGCAACCTCCCCACTGCTGTGGTCATACTGTCAGAGAGTGCTGCGTCATACAGTCCTCCACCTATAATTGGCTCGCTGCCTTGGCAGTGCCCTTATGGTGGCGGCCGACGCCTCATCCACCGGGAAAAACAGGACCGTTGTATCCCTTTCCTCCTCCCTCTGGATGACATGCCAAAACTGGGTATTCAAACCCCTGTTCTGGTTATATACCATCCGGAGTATGAGGTCACTAGCTACCTCTTGTGCATTGGGGAAATGCTCCACTGCCACCTGGTGCCCCGGGATATCATCCCCCTCAACAATTCTGAGAGAGGTGTCACCGAGCAGCCTGGCGCCTGCGACAATGGTCCTCAGCCAGTCGACAGTCCCTCTGTCCTGCCAATGAATCAACAGCCAGCCAGACCTGTGCACTGTGGTGTGAAACCCTGGCCAGAAACCGTTCCCTGCAGCTGACAGGATGCTGTCCATGATGCCCTGGTCCAGGATATCCAGCTGTGCATTCGTAAGCAGAGTGCCTGGGTAGTTCTGGTGTACCACACCATTCCTCACCCCCTCCGCTACATCCCTGTAGCTCAGTCTGCTTTGCGGATGGGTGGCCCTCTGCTTGTTTTGTTTAGGGGATCCGTCTTGAGGCGCTGCCATCCTCTTCTGATCCCCCCCCCCCCTCCTTACTGGCTCTTTGGAGTAGATCCAGTCGAGGGTCTGGATCTCTTTCTGCTTTCCCCGACAGTCATGGCGGAGGCCTTCAAGGCCTCTTCCGGTGCAAGCCCTTGCCTAAAGAAGTGGTGGTACCGCTTCTTGCTTGCACCTGCCATCCTCGCACCATCAGGTCCTGCCCCAGAGGTCTCTCCTTCACCGTCTTTCTTCCCGCCTCTGCTAGCCCCTGTGTGGTGATCCACTGCTGGCGCCCTGGAGGCCACGCAACGTTCGTAGCGAAGGGGTGCCCTCCACCAGGGGTAAGGCTCTTGGGTCTACAAGGAGACCCTCCATACTTGCTGGAGACAGTGCTCCTGGATGCGGCGAGGCAGTGGCCTCTCCAGATGCCGTTGTGTTTTCGTCAATGGCCATCTGATCTTCGAGGTCTGGTGTGGAAAACAGCAGCAGATCCTCTTCAATCCTTGAGGCGATTTCTTCCTCTTGATTCTCTTTAGAAATTTTTGTTGTTGTTGGTATCCATGGTGTAGGTCCCACGAGCAGCTGGGGAAACAAATGGTCACCTGAGACAGAGCCCCGAATGCCTCAGGAAGGCTACTTAAAACTGGGAGTCGCCCGGTGCCCAGAGTTCGCATACTAGAGACCAAACTCCCTTTGGCCATGCATCCTTAGCGTCTGCTGTTCCACTGTGGATTGGGCTCTATCCTTGTTCGCGGCTGCTTATTCAGTCGGCGCACTGGCTTTATCGGTCAGCATGCCGACCTTATTCGCAACTGGCTCTACTATCCACAGCCTTTGGTCACGCCTGGTAGCATGGACGTGCTCCTGGGGAGAGAACCCAGAACCAGGTAATTTAAACTTGGTAAAACACCAATAGATAGTGTCAGAAAGTGGTAGAGCTTACAGCTCCGGAATTTATCGTGCTGCTCTAACTCATGACTCGACCATTATTGAACTAGTGATACACTGAAAATTGATGAGATTGTAGACACACATTTTTTGGCAGGGTAATAACCACTTAGGCGATGTTTGGAATTCGGAAATTTTTGGATTAGGTTCTAACATATGTATCTTATGAGCGTAGATAAGATCATAGTAACGTTTGACCGAAGTGCACTAAAACCGATGTTCGTCGAAATGTTTCGTCGTAATTTATTATACTGCTCTCGTCATTTCCCCACAAATGGGAATTTTATGGGATTCTTGTGCCATTTGAAGTGCCATAATGACGTGTGGGGCGGATATCAAGTTTGAGCACACTCACGCCCAGAACATTTCTCCAAATATTGTTTTTCGGACAAAGCAGAGTCTGAAACGTCAAGATCTTTAAAAAACTCAAAAAAACCTGGTTCAGCCGGTTACGTAACATACTTTTCTACGTTGCAGAGTCAACGAAAGTAAAAATGGTGAAAAATAGAAGTACTAAAACAAGAAGAAGAAATCAGGGCTGAGGGGACACTATCTCCATTATCGAAAGACTGACCACCTGATACGCTGTTTACAGTTCGGTGATAATCGGTGCTCTTTGACTCGATCTCCATTATCAAAACACTCGCCGTCAGTGCTCCGTGAGCGTGTCCGCAAACCCCACGCTGCCGAGTTGCGGCCAAAGCTCGTCCGCAAATCCCACGGTTTTCTTGATCTACTCCTCGCAACCCGTAGTTCTATGTCCGCAACTCCCACGGAGCCGAGGGAACAGTGATTATGTGAGTGACACCAGTCTCCATTCTTTCCGAGTCTTAGTGTCCCTCTCATAGCTTCTGGCGTGATGTCCCATTTCATCGGTAACACCCCTGTCAATACGGCCATTATGATATTGGGCATGCAGTGAAATGCCCCTGTGATTGTCATAGTTATAACCCTATCTAGCTTGTATAGGGCATGTTTTTAGTGACACGTTCTACCACTAAGAATTTCATGGGCGAAGAGCTTAATAAGTAGGTTGACCTCGATATCGTTCCTCTCATTCCATGACAAACATTAAGGCTGATCTCCGTTCACTATTTTCGCTTATTGCAGAGCGGCTGGCAGATCCTCTCCCTTTCTCCATCACCTACCTCTTGTCAATCTACCTACTGTTTCTTGGCTCTCTCGTATTATTCCTCTTTTCACGCTTCTGCCTCTGGTAGCTTGTGATTAGAATTGACTTCTCGCCACTAATAAACGTCACTCAGCCTCAGGCTAAGACCCTTGCCGGAGTAGGAAGGCATTACCTTCTTCCTTGCTGTCTACACATACGTCAAGTTTTTAGATCCTCCTACTTCGTAATGTTCTTCATCAGAACATCAGAATATTCCTCAGAAATTGGTGTGAGGAAGAATCAGCAGATGGTAGTGGATCTCTCTTCTCATTTTCGAGTACTTCGTCGTAGTAAAAGATGTACTTCTATTACGATGAATAATTAACAAGAAATGTGTCCTTCTTATGATAGGCATGAGGAATGCTCAGCAAAACCTTTTCTTCCCATTATTCACATACCATAATCCATAAGTTTCCTTATATAGTGTATAGGAACGTTGCAGAACTCATATTTTCATTTGAATCTTGGAGTGGCTTTCCATTCTCCCTCTCACCTCCCCACATCTTCCTTTCCACAATTCACCTGAATGAAATTAGTTTCACACTTCTTGACAGATTCACGAATGGACTGCTCAAACGAAACAGGCTTTTTACAGAAATTTTTCTTCGATCAGTTCAAAACTAAATATTTCTTCCGAGTGAAATCACTTCTGCAACCGAAAAGTTCGGAAAATGGCTTCTGTGAGTTCGATTCATATATATTATCACCTAGAAACCCAAAACACATCGCAAGTTGCTGAACCCATTGCTTGAGAAGGTTGTTTACTGAAACTGAGATCACTTCATCGTAAAATTTAAAAAATTGTAGAATGAGACACACTTGACTGTGTATGTGCACCCATGTTCTCTAGGACCTTTCTCATCTGAAAGCTCTGTTTCATCTCTTATTGATTGTTTCTCAAATCGTTAACGCGAGTTACGTCGGTCGGGGCTGATGATGTATGTCGTGCGCTGCCGACGGTTTTTGGTTTCATTTGTGGGGTCCAAGGCACTCGCTTAAAAAGCCATCTTCTGTTTCCATACAACACGACAGGTGTGCGTACATATTCTCCGCATAATTCCAAAATAAGAAGACGGAAAAAAGAGGGAATACAAGTCATATTCTGTATTCCCTACCGCTTAAATTAGGGGGAAAATTAGAATTAAAATAAATCAACAAAATAAAATAAAGCGATCTGCAATCTTACAGATTCAGTTACATTATGTTAGGAAGTTCAGTACATAGTGAAAAAAGTAATCAGTTTAAAATAAAATGGGTAAGAAATTCCACTAGAAGCAAAATCTTATTTAAGTGTATCATCTTCGAATTTAGAAGGAAAGGTATGAAGAAGAAGTTGTGCGTAAAGAAAGAGTACAAAGGAACTTGGGGTTACAGTCAACAATATGTAATCTACGCATTTGAGACTTCAAGCCCCGAAGTTTGATGATATGGTTGAAACGTTTGTTTCAAACTTCTCTATTAAAAATTTCCACGAGTAACGGGACCGAGTTGTTTCAACAAGTTGCTTGAACCCGGGTATCACCATCCTTTCGTTAGTCCATCATCTGAATTAAATCTCTCAGGGCGTTGGGGGAGTGCCTGATATGCAATGTTCATGGGCGGACCCCTGACGACTTCAACTGGGAGGGGATGTATCAAATCGAACCGTGTTTCTAGGTTATAAATGAGGTAGCAGTCATTTTCCCGGTTGTGCAATGCGCAACAATAAAAGGAGGATCCCTGAATACAATGATGATCCTAAAGAAATGCTTGAACAGCTTGCTCTAAATTCTTTCCGTGTTTGCAGATTTCGATCACCTTGTCTTTGAAGGTTTCAACGAAATCTTCTGCTGCCCAATTAGTGGCAGGATGGTGTACAGGAGAAAGTGTTTGGGCTACTCCGTGAAGGGACAGAAATTTACTAAATATTTCACTTCGGAACTGTGACCCGTTGTTACTCACGATTTGTTCGGGAAACCGAAAGTGACAAAAGAGATTCCGAAATAGTTTCACGACCTTCTTCGCTATGGTATTTACCCCCATGTCAAAAACCATTTCGAATAAGCCTCATCCGATCATAGAACGGTCCCAAAAAGTACTTGTCGGGGATCATTCCTACCAGCCAGCCGTGTTTGACGTATCCTCAATATCCTTTTCGATGTGGGGTCACCAATAATAAGAGCAACTAATAGATTTCATTGTAACAATTCCAAAATGTGTTTCGTGTACAGAACGGTTCTATAATCCTATCCTATTCTACGTTCTCTTGCACAGCTTCAGCATCGAAAAATGCCAGTAAACGATACGAAACATGAGCAGAACGATGAAAATGACATATTCCATGCACCTGTAGGCAATTGGCAATACTTGACTAGACGAGCTGATGGGTGTTTGGACTGGAACGAAAGAGAGTGCAAATGATGTAACAATTAACTTCGCTGCATTGTACCGCATGTTGTTTCAATTAGTAGACATCGGCTCACTGTAATTACTGTGATGTCACTATTATCAGTCTAGCCCCAGTCGTACACCTCGGAGAATAGTTCCACTTGCACTAGCCCCAAAAAATACCTAGACAACGATACTCAACACGACGTATTTCCGATAAGACTGCCAAAATTGAGGTTTCGTTAATTTTTTAAACCATTTTTTGTCCATAACAACTATTAGCTTCGTCAGATCGGAACGCAGAGCAGGCAAGCACAACTACATACCAAATGGGATTTTTGTGCGAAAGAACGGAGTTTTACACCACGTTAAAGGCATAAAACAGCCCGGACGGCGAACAGACATTGCAGATGTGGAACCCTGATGTCTTGAATTGTAAAGTGTCAAATTCCGAGGGGGGGGGGGGGGTTGTAAAAAAGTTCCTGACTGAAAACAGGAGTGTTACAGGATAATTCTTTGGGCGTCTTTCAATCAAACAACAATCCTTCCTTCCTAATAAGTTTCTGCGAAGAGGAAAGCAATGCCTTAATCCCATACAAGGATTTGAATTCCCTCTTTAAAAAGACCATGGCGAGGAGATGGCAAGAATGCCATGATAGGCATCCTGCGGGAAATAAATATAAATTCATGTTTCCTAATATCTCACTGAGACCATGGCGTGCAGAAATGACAGGGCACGAAAAGCCTTTTTACTCAAGCATTTCAAGACTTAGAACGGGTCACGGAGTCTGCCGAGCTTATCTGCACAAAATCCATCTAGAGGAGCCTGACCAGTGTGACGTGTGCGGTGAGGTGGATGACTTGGAGCATGTGCTTTTAACACGCAAAAAGTTCGAAAGACGAAGAACAACACTCTCAGACGATCTTGGGAAACATTTAAGTCGGCCATTTAACGGCACATCTATATTGGTTAGACCAGATGTATATGAAAAAATAACGAAATTTTTTAATGACGTTGGATATAACTTGTAATGAAATCGATAATTATGTTAAAAGAAAATTGTTAAGTTGCTGTAATATTGTATAATACTAAATGAAGTAATGTTGTAGTAATATATCTGTAAATATGGCTGTATGGAGAAATCTAATGTCAAAATAAAATAATAAAAAAGCACGGCGGCCAAATGCTTGTTGTCCAGGGATGGTTCAGTGCAGACAACTGCTGCCTTGGCTCCTGTTCTTGCTTCAACCACAACTCGTACGTTCATACTGATGTGCGGTTCATTTATGGCGAGAACTCTGCATCCCTTTTCGACTTTTATGAGTGCATTTATAGCAATTCAGCCATGTTCAGGAAACTATTATTTGTGTTGTGTTGAAAGATTCGAACTGTATTTAACCTCGTTATTCCTGGAGGACCATCCCGTGCGAGACCCACTATAGTTTGCATTCAATGCAGTTGACGCATTTGATGGGAGCTAACCACTTGCACTCCTCTGACTCCTTAACTCTTGAACGCTGCTGAAATGTGGCATGGCGCACACCACAGATCTCGTGCAGGGCTCTGTAACATATGAAGCTCTGCGTGGGGGCCTGTTACATGCAACTGGTGCCCTGCTGCCACGCTATTTGAAGGTCTCTAATCATTTATACAGGCTGATTGACACTTTGATGACCCTGTCTATTAGCCTTCCTCATTTCTTGGTTATGGCGGGCCTAACCTCCTACAGCTGCAAGTGTAGCGCAGGGTTATGCTGGACGAACTGTTGGTCGAGGTACTCTTTTTCTAGATCAGTTCGCAGGTCGCACAGGAGCAAGCATGGGAAGCGACCAGGGAGAATGATGGTTGGAGCTTGCGACAACAAATCGGATTAGCTGGTTTTTTTTTCTTCAGCCACCTGCACCTTGACATGCTTGCACCTTTCGGTCACGATGTGGAGCACGTGGTGGGTTTTTTCATCAGCACAGTCAAGTCATCCACATATGCGCATGGCTTGCAGTCAGTCTCCATGATTGTCTCCTCAGCCTTCCTTAGCATATTGGTTTCTATTCTATCAGGCCTCAGAGATTTGTTGGGCTTTAAGGTCGCAAGGGCCCTGCTGAGGTAGTCTGTTGTCCACAATCTCAGTGGGGCTCGGTCAGAATGTCCATGATCTGCTCCCTTGCTTCCCTCTGGGCTTCAGTATCTCGAGCTACTTGGTCGTCAGGGAGCGCCTTTTCGAGGAGGGTGTCCAGTGATCTTTCGATGCTACTGGCCCAGCCTGACTCATTTTCTATCGCAGCTAAGACGTGCTCTACATTTGCTTTTCCTATGGAGGATTCGTGATGTCTGCCCAGGGGTTCTCAGAGCTCTCCACTTCCACAAAATTTCTCCAGCCTAGCCGTTTGGCTCGTTTGATGGCGCAGTGGAAGGCCTTCTTATCTTGGATGAAGGCAGTTCAGAGTGTGGCTCTGGCATCAGGGTCATGAGTGTGTTGGTACATCCTTCTGGCTCTATTCACGCATTCCTGAGGGGATTAAGTTCATCAATACACCATGGGACTTTGATTGCCCTATGCTTCTGTTGCCCAAGTACACAGAGCCCAGCAGAGTGTAGTGCTGTGGTAAATATGTCCGCATTGCTGTCCACCTCTTAGTTGTGGTCGCTTGCACTATTAGGTCAGTGTCTACTGCACGCAGTTTACCTTCCAGTACCCTACAGAATTGTTTTCAGTCAGCATTTTTTGTGGGGAATCGTTTTTCGTGCATGTCTTTGCAGAGGATGTTGTCATGTGCGATGGCAAAGTCAATGATCATGCGGTCGTTCTGCATTGCACCTGGAATGACTCGCCAACCCTGCAATTTGAGTATTACGGTGTGAGACAAAGCAGTGCGTCGACGCACGACCTTCCTCCCGGCCCACCATAGGTCGCCTTGGTGAATAACTCTATATATGCCTCACCCACCCCATCCAGGGTCAGGTATTCCCACAATGGTGATCTGGCATTTGCATCAGAACAGACAATGCAGGGTCGTCCGGACAGTCCTGATAGAGCCTGTGAAGAAATGGCTCGTCAGTGGTATGGCTCAACCCATTTTCTTAAAAGACGTTCACAGATGATGGAGAAGAACTCATACGTGTCACGTCCCTTTGACGAGGATTCCCATCTCGCTTGCCATTTCTCTAACGCCCATTCATCGATGGTGCAAGTTTCGGTTTTGTGGTGAGATCCGCATGGAGTTCAGCCCAAAGCGGGGGAATCTCCTGTTTCACTCTCCACTTGTCAACCATGCACTCAATGGCCCAACCAACAGGTAACTGACTAGTGATCACCTGGAGTGCTTCTGTTGATACAGTCTTGTGGGCCATGGCGATCCACAGGTGCGCAGCTCTCTGGGATTGGGCCAATACTCTCTTTTGATTGACTGTAAGTTTACTACTCCAGAAAACGAGGCAGTAGCCAATCACGCCTAGATAGATGGCCTTATACATGAGGATAGTGTCATGGTAACACACACCCCAAGTGGCCTTAGTAATTGCACGCAGTGAGGCAAACCTTGCAATGGGACTGGAGGTGTTCGTTGAAACCTCACCTCTCACCGATATTCACTTCTAAATACTTGACGTGATTTTCAAGAAGTAGCCTGTGGCCGCCAAAGCGTATTGAGGGTTGATTATTCACTTTTCCTTTCAAGAGAATTAGCTGGGTTTTTTCCCCAGCCACCTGAATCTGGACATGCTCGCACCATTGGGTGATGGTACGGAGCAAGTTGCAGATTTTTTCTTTGATTTGGCGAACCGACTCTGCAAAGATCAGCACAGTCAAGTCATCCACATAGGCGTATGGCTCGCAGTCAGTCTCCATGAGCCTACTTAAAAGACCTTCGAAGAAGGCATACCAGGGTGCTCGTCCATGTACCGAGCCCTGTGGAGCCCCAGCTCAAAGCAACCAGCTCGGATGAGCACGGTGGCCAAGGGCTCACTGTTCAGGTGGGTAAGTGCGAGCATGTCCATGGGTGGGTCAATCCTGGCCACTGCCGACTTAACACCTGTTCTTGCTCCGGCCACCACTCTTGCGTGCAACGCGATTGGAACACTTGAGGGGAGACTCACACTTCCTCAGAGAGCGCACGGAGCACCAGGCGCATACCACAGTTCTCGTGCAGGCTACTGTCAGGTGGCCATAACACTGGCATTTTTAGCTGTGTGGGGGCTTGGCACTTGCCAATGGCGCACCACTTCCAGGCTATTTGGTGGTTCCTCGCCCTGTCTAGTTTTTTGTGTAGGCCGAGTGACACTTCGATCACTTCTGTCTGCCCTGCTGTTTTGTGAAAAGGGGCAGCTGCAAACCAAAGGCAGGGTCGTGCTCAACAACTTGTTGGGCCAGGTCCACTCCTTGTAGGTCGGTCCACACGTCGCACAATAGGAGGCGTGGGAAGCGACCTAGGGGGGCTGATGCTCCACGCTCTTGGTGGAAATATGGCTCATAAGCGCCTTGGCCATTTCTGGAGTTTCCGTCACGATGACGGATGCAGTGCAGGTTTCAACTACTCGGACGCGCTTAGTGCTTGGAGGTACTTAACAGGAACACCCCGCATCAGCACTCCCATTGCTTCATGGGTGGAGAGACCAGCCTCTCCTTCCTCACACATAGGCCGTACTACTACCACGTTTTGTCGTGGGTTTTTAGAGGGGGGGGGTGATTTTTATTTTTCTCTTTTTTTTTGGACGGAGGCGTGGGTGGGGGCACTGCCCTCGGTCTGCACGTCCTACTTTTTTGGGATCTTTTTCTTTTTTCCCCTGTGCTTCTTGGCCCTGGCAGGCTGCCATTCAGGCTCGCCTCCATGAGGAAGGAAGGAGGGCTCAGTAGGGTCTGATACGTAAAGATCTGAAGAAAACTCAGTTTTTTCTTCAGCCGATGATCTAACTTTTCTTTCTACTTTGTAGAGCCAAGGGAAGAAATTATGGTAATCGAATGTAAAACTCGCTTCAAGCCTATACTTTGTGTGGCTGTTACAATATCGCACGTCCCACGGACCACCTGACGGGGTCTACTCCTTGAAAAGCGGCAACGAACTTGGCTCGTCGTTTCTGCCATTTCGTTACTGTTTCCTCGTAAATGGGCAAATGAGTCGGTGAAGTTGGCTCTGAGTGCGAAGAGAAGAAGGGAAGGCCTGGCTTTTAGAGGGTTCCACTCAGTACATCGACCTGGGCTTAGCCTGTCATGATATTCAGTAGTTGCCGCTAATAATAAGGTAGGGACGACTTCGGTATCAGTGGCACGGGGGCTGTTACACTGTAATGCTCCGAGCCCTGTAACGCTTGAACTTCGTCATACATACAGAACAGACTGAGAGGAAATTAAAAAAAATGGGCTTCTCTCTTTAGGACCTTCTGGAGAAGGGCGAGAAATATAATAAAAACTAAGTTGGCGTCTACACTGCTTGAACAAATTAAAGGAGTGCGAGTGGAGTCCTCTGAGTCCTTGCCTCGGAGGTTAAACATAAAGGAATTCCCGTAATTTGAAAGAGTGGTGACTTTGCACCTAATCCCGAAAATGAGGTTCCGGCAGCATTTTCGCTCAACAGCCTCGATCCGCTTCTACGGCGTAAGTCGCCCCTTTCTACCACTCGTTGCTCCCGGAGCACAGCGCAGTTGATTGGCCCGAGTAGCCTTTTATTTCTCAGGTCTTTGTGAGAAGTCCTTTGGAACTTTTTCTTTTTTGCTAGAGCGTTCCTCTGTACGTGGCCATCCAAAAAAAGAAAAGATTTTGGTTCAACAAGTAAATGGTGTTCGACAGAAGTTTGTGCAATAGGCTATGCATAGTTCCGAACACACTAGTACATATTGAATATTGAAAACAAGCTTGGGGTATTCAAACGGTCTACTCCTTCAGGAACCCCTAAATGCACATCCAATAGTTAGTGCTTGTCAAAGTTTACTCTTTGCTTGCCTCATATTGCTCAGGGAGAGCGGTTTGAAAACTCCGCCGAATTCAGACACCTTGTTTTAGGACGACGGTCTGTGTTTAGTAACTAAAGAAATTGGCTGCCCGTTGATAAATCAGCTCAAATTCCACAAATTAGCTTTTTTAACAGATCCTGATAACAGTAGACGAGATTTTGCCATTAGGTAGCAGATTTCCGCAGTTGTACCTGTGGTTTCATTGTAGGACGTTCATCTTCCATGAAAACCGACAATCTAACATAGTGACATCGTCCAAGTTCTTTACCCAAATGTTAGCGAGATGATGGAAGACGGCTTCCTCGGTCTCAAAGGAATGGTAAAGTGAATGTATCTTCTTGAGAAGAGCTGTAGACCTCTTCGCCGATTGAAGGTGCCGATTGACTGTCTTGAGCCTTAGTTTTTATAATTCCGACGTACTGATATATAGTCTCAGCGGACTTTTGTCCAGGTACACCTAATTTGTGATGGGGAAATCCCGTATTTGCCTCTTAGTACAGAGCTGCAGGAGTCGTAACGGCTGAGACGAAACAGCTCCTTCAATAGTTCATGGACGTTAGAAAATTAAACAATCTATCACTACTCGTACTTCAAGGCGCTTGTTGTCCTTTTCGAAGAAATCGTCGAATGTCCGCAACCGATGGACAACAAAGTTTGTCCATTTTTTTATTTAAACGGTGGATGCAGACGATATAATGCAGCCACAAACGGGCCTATTGTAAGGGCGTCCGTGATCCTCAGATCATGGCCCCCCTGCTCCGACTCCAGGCACACATGGCACTTGGTGTGACGTCACCTGTGCGCCCCTACCATCCCCGCACAACGCGGAGGATATCCGCAAGTTCTGCATTTGCCGCGAGTCCATTGCATACGCACAGGACATGCTCTGCCGTCTCTAGCCCTACGTCGCAGAACCTGCATACCTGTACCTCGCACTTGCCAATATTTGCAAGGTGGTACCTCAGCGGACAGTGACCTGTGAACAGGCCGCATTTGATCCTCATATCCTTCCTCCCCAGTGCAAGCACGTCCTTGGACCTCTCTCTGGAGAGCCGGATAAAGAGTTTTGACTGTCTTAGGACGGGCAGCCCCTGCCAATGAGCAGCCCTGCACCTATCCTCCCAATTGCCAACCTCTCTACGTAGGTGGCTCCTGGTAGTCCCAACAAAGGGCTCAGGGGCAATAGGGATCTGCGCCAATCCCTTCTTAGCCAACCTATCAGCCCATTCATTTCCCTCTATACCCTGATGCTCTGGCACCCAACATAGTGTTACACTGTTGTCCTCGGCCAGGGCCTTCAGTCCAGTCAGACACTCCCACACCTGCCGTGATGTAAGACAGTATGAGGCTAAGGCCTTGAGAGTGGCCTGTCTGTCCACCATGATGTAGATTCTCTGCCGCTTCAGGCCCCTCTGCAGCAGCCGCTGCACCCAGACAGTCACTGCAGCCACCTCTGCTTGGAACACAGTGGTCAGCAACCCAAATGGGATCGCCGCTCTGATTCTCGGCCCAAAGATGCCTGCCCCTGCAAGGCCACCCTGCACCGAGCCATCAGTGTAAGTATACCAGGGCTCCAGCTTCGAAAGAGGGAACTCCCCCTTCCCACCTGGATCGCTCATGAATGAGTATCCGAAAGGGTAGCGCGAAGTTGAACCTCGCGGGCATTGAGTCTACTACATGCAGTTCGCCCCCCCCCCCACCGTCACCTTGTCAAGGATCAAGTAGCAGGAACTCCTCCTCCCCCGCATGATCGGACCCAACTCCAACATACGCACAGCCTGGAAGAACGCCATCCTTTTAACATGTATGTGGAGTGGAGGTAAATCTAGCAAAACTTCCACAGCATCCATAGGGTCATAAACCCATTGTCATGCAGCCTGTAATGGCCAGACACGCCCTACGCTGCAGTTTATTTAACTGCAACTGCACTGTTTTGTTTTCCACCCTAGTCTACCAGACCAGGGCTCCATAGGTGACTACCGGCCTAACAACCGCAGTGTACAGCCACCGGATCAACCCAGGGCTCAGCCCCCATGACTTCCCCACCATTCTCTGAGCTGCCCACATCACCACCGACGCCCGCTGTAAGGCTTTTTTCACGTGTGTGGCCCAAGTGAGCTTCCCATCAAGGAAAACTCCCAGGTACTTGATTTCATGCTGGTTCTTTACCGCCTTGCCACCCAGCATTTTGTGCATATAGGTTAGTGAAATAATTTCGCGAGACATATTCAATGCAAGTTGGTATTAAAATCCGATTGACCACACGCGATTTGCACTATCAGCTTGGAGCGCCGCACAAAAGCCCTAGTGACGAAACTGGTGGCGGTGGGTAAAATCAGTCACTATTACAGACAGAGTGGCGTAGCGAGCTGACTAGAAGGGCTAATAAAGTCGAACCTTCAAGCCACTATTGGAGTGTTGAAGTAAATCTAGTTTCCCTTCCAGAAACGACAGTGGTCTGTCATTGGTCTGCCAATGCACTTCAATAGTTCATAGTTACACAATGGCTGTTCCTCAGCCTTGACTAGCTCATCTAGTGTTCTGGAGGGAATATTCATACACCAATACTTAATGTTCAGATTTAGACATTTTCTGATGTGCTCATTCCCTTATATCTGTAATATCTCCTCCTCAGACCTCTCAACTTAGCGCGTAAGTTTACTCACATCAGAAAGGGGAACTATAATGATACGAACGAGCGTGGAATGGAGTTTTTGTGGTTCTTGGCCTTTTATTGATCCGATTAGCAAGTTTAGTCTACTGGCCTCCAGAGTGATAATATGTAGGTATCTTAGCGGATGTTCGTAGGAACTAATTTAATTATTTCACTGAAAACGCACTTTTACATCCCTAGTTGGTTATTGCGTTCATTTTCAACATTAGAGTTAACTCACAGGGTACTCATTATCATCGAATACTCACCCATTGTTCACCGTATACGTTGCTGTACATGCGCTGGACAAATGTGTGATACCTGATCTTTATTCACATAAACTTTGACTGATTTAAAAATTGCTCTACGCCCCCCCCCCTCCCACAAAGTTTGAAACTTTACGTTGTAAAGTACGGATTGCTTATATACCCATGTTATATTCTTCATATTTATCGACGTTAGATTGAATAGAATAGGTCCCAATCATCCTGTGAATGGATGGGATGGATCTCGTAAGTGTGAGACTGCGTGGAACTGTGCAATCATGCGGTGCAAGAGAATAATAAACCGTTGTGTAACAATTTGCCGCATTTTCTCATTGATTAACTTTATTTTTGGCATGTAGCCATTTCATTTAAGGTGAGTTCAGTACGAAAATATGCACGAATAGTATGATGTGGCATAGAGGCTCGACAATCGCTTACAGCGTTTACTGAACAGCCCCTGAATACTTGACTTGTTTAGACGGATAATTTGTATTTACTATCATGTTTATAGTTTATAGTTCATGGGTACAGTTTATGTAGCGAAAAAAATGAGAATGCTCATAGTTACGGTAGAGTTGGCGAGCGAAAGTGCATAACCGGTATCTCCATTTCTCCATTTACAGATGAGTTTTACCTGTGAAGAGAGGGAAAATAAAACCATCTCTGAAGTCGGAGTAATCACCTTTGATGGCATTGGTTGAGTGAAAGCAGCTCAGCAAACTTGAAGAAGCTCTTTGCCTTTATTGAAATCCATTAGGTGGAATTAGCTGGCCTTGAATTAGCTCGTTTCCTCGCCCACACTGGCCACGCACAAGTTCTGTTATATTCACCGGCCCACCTGTTTCATTAGCTGGATTCAAATACATTGTCTCACGGGGGTTTCATTACTCCAACCTTCCAGAAGTCAGATTTCGAAAGCAATGATCAATCGAGACAGAAATCAACTCTTCAGTTATATATGAGCGCCTGAATTATCTGTATCATCTGTTACAGCCCATACCACGCCAGGAATGGATATTCCTACCCGGAACAGTTGAAATGTTTGAACGTACGGCCAATGCTGCGTACATCACAATCGGAAGATCAGCCAGCTATTCGGTAATATGCGTGGCTCTGAGCTAAGCGAGGAAGGGAATGATGATTTGCCGAACGACGGAAATTTGTGGTACAGGACAACCTGTCGCGAGTCTGTACTACAACAAGGTTATTGGAGAATAAAACCACACGTAGTAGCTCAGAGCGTATTACTGAACCGTTACATTACACACATCCGGCATGTGCTTTGAGTTCTCCTTGCCCCATTCTCGTTCGTGGATTTACTTCTGCTGAGAAGCGTCACGTTGCCTCCCTTGTCCTATCAGAAAGTGATGGCGGATGGAGAAGGCAAATGTTAATTCAGCGGTTTTATATTTTTGTAGTGATGTTCTAAACAAGCACACTAACCACATGCGTTTACTAATGTCAAAATAACATGAAGTAATGTATTGAATAATTTCGCGCTGAAATATTGTTGATGAACGACAAATATTTGCCTCAGTGGTATGAATTTTACGTGCATACCGCCACTGGTGACCACAGTTACACGGATCACCGTTGAATCAGCTTCAGCCTGAAATTAACACTGAACCACTGGTATGCTTCTTATCAAAATGGCCATTCCTTGACACTCATAAGGGAGTTACATCAGTCGAAAGTCGAGAACCCGGCCACTCGCTCAGCATCCACCAAACCCAGGCCTGTACACGTACGCCAGATTCTCCTTCAGCCAATTTCTCGGTTGAGAACTATTGCCCATGGGTTAGCACGGGAAGGTGTGGCGTATCTGTACCACTTGGAAGAAGTTCTCAATCCGGTTTGTAGCCTGATGAAACTATTGCAAGATTCAAAGACCCACATGTGCTGCCAGTCCGGCCACCCACCAGGACTAAGAGGCATGAGGGACTTTTTGGCTGCTACTAAACAGAGTCAGCCCTCAGGCACTGATGATGTGGTGAGCGGAACACACGCTATCAGCCTCCCCAGGAACGCTCAGACCCGGGTTTCCCCTCCTCATTCTGAAGGCCGCACCTATATAGGGGATCTCTCGTAGGTGTTTGTGAGCTACTTCCAGGACTGTCTTTCGCTCATTATGAGTGTTTCAAGTCAGAGTGTTCTGCCACGCAAGCCGTTACAGTGTATTTTGTATCTGGAATATGTTGCGTATGTCAGTGTCGTGAGCTTTAAGCCCCGTTAAGTCTGGCTCATACGAACACGCAGGGAGTACAGCAGTAGAATTCTGAACCCTCAACTGCATGGTGAGCACAGTGTGGCGACAGAGTACACTGTGACGCCTAGCCATAGGTAAGCCTCGTTGGATGTAATCGTGTGTGGGCCTCGTAGAGGTGAGGTTGTCATTCCAGCAGGGTCCACCCGGCTGTTCCTTTTAGTGGGCTCATACGACACGCAGGGAATACAGCAGCGGTATACTGGACCCCCGACTGCAGGGTGATCAACACTACAGCTGTTAATTCTGGCTCTAATACATTGTTGAAAGCGAAACTTGTTACTGACGGCTCACCTGTTGACGGCGAAGATGTGAAGGAGAGGGGCCCCTCCGGCGTGAAGACGGTTCCAGTGAGCTGTCAGTTTAGTCGTATAGGGTAGAAATATTTGTTTTAATTTGAAAAAAAAGATTTAAATCAAAAATTAACAAAACATCTTCGGCTAGCGATTTATACGGGGTAAGCGGGAGTGAGATCTAACTGAGACGAGAGGCAAAAGCAGAATGAAATTAGAGGGAAAAAAAGAGAGCAGCAACGGGATAACCTCGCCGAGGGTTATATTCAAGAACATAAAATATCTTCTGTGTGGCGTAAGGGATTTGTAACTGAACATTTCCGCCCACCCCAAAATAGGTTTTTTTTGGCAACGAAAACACGAAAGTAAACAGAATAAGGCTTGTTGCTTATGTAATGGTAAAGCAAAGAGGGGGCAAGGCTTGCAAGAAGGGAAATCAAAAGACAATATTGCGTTCAAAGGAGGAAGAAAAGAGAGACAAAAAAATTAATCATGAGCACTTCTAAAGGAATAGCGATAGGAAGGCTTGGGGTCAAGGAAGGAGAGTTGTTTGGCTGACCAAGAGTGGCAATGCTACCAACTTTTGCACGGGCCTCGAGTATGTACCGCTGGCTGTACGGATAGTTACATTGCGAACCACGCCGTCTGATCCTGGGTAATATGTAAGAATATTTGGTCTTTAACAGGTTTGAGCTCACGTGATATTTTTCCGCTATCAGGGGGTGGATCTGAGAATGACCAGGATAGCAGTGGTCGATACGCAAAGGCGGGTCCCTCCCACCATAAGCCATAGTTGATTAGCCAATCAGCCGGCAGACCTCTGCTAGCACAATCACTCGGGTTTTCCTCTGATCGTATATGCGCCCATTGATGTGGTTGCGTGCGATCAATGATTTGCACCACTCTGTTTGATACTTATGTCTTAAGCTTGTAGGGAGGCGTGCGGATCCAAGCTAAAGTGGTAGATGGATCACTGAAGAGGTACGTGGCGTTGGCATCAACCTTCTGGCGGAAAGGAGTGATATAGTCTATCAACCTTGACAACAAGACAGCTCCGCATAGCTCTAAGCGGGGAATACTGGTGGTTTTAACTGGAGCTAAACGACTCTTGGCAATTATAAGTTGCATCCGTATGTCATGCATCCTCTCTGTACGGATATAGACAGCGGCAGCATAGCCATGTTCGCTTGCGTGACAAAAACCTAGGATTTGCCTTGTTGCATCAGCATCAAAGTGTGATATGTGGCGAGGAATGGTAAGGTGCATAAGTGCTGATAAAGAGCCTGTGGAATCTCTTCCATTCCACCCTTGCGTCATTAGAAAGCGGTTCATCCCAACCCAAACCACTCTTCCAGGTTAGCTGAATCAAATTTTAAGCAATGAACGCGAGTGGGGTTAACCAACCAAATGGGTCGTCGGGCGACTTCTGACATCAAACTCCGCCTCGTAGACACAACATCTTGCAAGCTGATGCAGTAAGAAAACGCATCACTGGCCGGTTCGTACTTCAACCCAAGTATTTTGATGGAGTGATCTGCATCGTCAAAGGGTACTACGAGGGAGTGCTCCCTATGCTCTGCAGGAACTAAGTCCAGTACTTCTTGGCGATTGGAAACCCATTTTCGCAGCGAAAATCCACCCTTGCGACAAAGGTCGACTAATTCTCTTTGTAGAGTGCAGGCTGTTTGTAGGGTGTTCACACTCATGCACACATTATCAACGAAGGTATGATTCATAATGGCTTCAGCGGCTAGTGGATAAGCATTGCCATCATCAATGACTAATTGCCTGAGACATCGCTGTGCCAAAAAGGCGCTAGGTTTCACCCCAAATACTAGCGTATTCATTTCGTATTCTAAGGCCTTGCCGTCACCTTGTGGTCTATAAAAAATGTGTTGGTACTTGCGTTCATCAGGATGAACGTTGACTTGGAGATACATGGCCCGTAAATCGCAACATATCACGACGTCACCGATCCGCATATCAGTCAAGATGTGACATATGTCCTTTTGCAATTCGGGACCACTCAGTAAGACTTCATTGAGACTGGTCATGACAGGGTTGTTGTTGAATAAGGCATTAAATACTGCTCGCACTTTGGTGGTGGTACTGCTCTCCTTGAGCACACAGTGATAGGGAATGACATATTCTGCATTTTGGCAAGCAGGAGACATATAGCCTTGCTCAATGAATTCACTCATGTAGCGATGATACTATCGGTATATTGCAGGACTGCGTTTTAACCTTTTCTCCAAACCTTCCAAACTTCTCAAGGCGACGTTGCCTGTGCTTGGAAGTTCAAACACCTTTGTGACGAAGGGCAGCCTAACAGTGAACCTACCAGTTCTGTCTCTCGAATGGGTTTTCACAAAGTGTTTTTCGCAAAAGACATCGTTGGGATTTTGCAGTCGAGGAGCGGGTACCTCCTCGATTTCCCAAAAACTCCTGATACTCGCGTCTAATTGTTCACAGCGTGTGAGCAAGGCAGTGGTTTCATCAGAGGTAGTTTCCTCTGAAATTGATGTTGGGCCGCCGATAACCCATCCAAAAATTGTATTGATTGCGGACGGGTTGTCTTTGATTGCCTCCAGTGGTTCTGCGAGAATGGAAGCGTACAAGTCAGCCCCTAGCAGGAATCCAATTACACCCTTTTTATGGAATGAGGGATCAGCGAGCACCATGTGATCAAAGCGTTGCATGACTGCTTTGTCAACACAGAAATTTGGCTGGGGAGCGCATATTTGGGACATGATTTGACACTGAGCTCTCAGCTGTGTGTCTGGCCGTTGCATAGAAGTTATAACGCAGCACGTGATGTCTCTTGATGGTGATAGTGATGAGTTTGCGAGCCCCACCAACCCAAAGGACCCATGTCCGCGCGATACCCAAGCTTCTGAACACAGGACTCCGAGATTGCACTTATTTGGGATCCATTGTCTAAAATAGCTCTGACAGGGCGTGGTGTCCCACCCTGATCGTGTATCATGACCAGGGCAGTCGATAATAGTACCCCCTTTCTAGTGGGGACACCTGCGTTGCATGCAAGTCCTGAATACGATGTTGCATTGACCTGATTTGTTGCCATTGATGGCGATGTTGGTGAAGATGATGGTTGAGGGAGTGGACTGTATCTCATTTCTTTGGAGCTGTTTTGATCAAATTTTTCTCTAGTATCAGGTTGGTGTAAAAGCGTGTGGTGATTGTTGACCTTACATGTCAAACAAACTCGATTTGATCGACAAAATTGAGAGTGATGGAAACCCAGATATCTTTGACATAAGTCATTTTTATTGACGAAATTGGTTCGTGTTTGCAAAGAGAATTATTTGAAGTTTGGACAATGATATAGTTTATGATTGGCGTCATTGCAGCAGGGACAGTGTAAATGATTTCTCCCAGACTGGTCAACGCGAGTTGTCATCATAGAAGATCGATTGTACGTCTTAGGTGGAGGCTTGTCATGTTTGGGTTTGAATGATTTTTCAATCGTTTTGCTTTTGTCAAAGGAAATTTCGAGAATGCGAATCTGATCTTGGACGTACATGACTAAATCTGCAAAGGTCGGAATTGTTTCCCCAGAAGCGTATTTGTTTTCGAATTCATTGCGTGCAGTGGAAGGGAGTGATCTCAGACCCACGTGTAGAATTACAAAATCGAATAAATCGGGAATGCCCAAACCTTTCAAACCGTTGGTGTTGGTGTTGAATACGTCCATAAATTTTATTAGACCAGCATGAGTGCAAACAGGCATAGATTTGAAAGATAGGATTTTGTCAATTGAATTAGCGCCCAATAATCTGGTGTTCTGGAAGCGGTCAAGTAGGGCCTTATAAGCTACCGCATAATTAGTGGCAGAAATAGTATATTATTCTCGTCGGATATTAACTTGTCAATCTGGTCACAAATGGAATCAAAAGATGCGAAATCTTCCTCAATTCGTTTGAATCGAGAGGCAAAGGACTTCTCCATTGCCAGCGTTCCTGTTTTTTCGAAACCGACGATTGAATGCCGGTGGCTAGCGAATGAACGCTTTGCATGCGCTGGTAAAACTTGTCCTTCTTCTTAACCAATGTTTCCAACATCAGATCCTTGGCGGCCATGGTTAGAGCCAATAGCGTGAAGATTGGCGGGTGAAATAATGTGTTTACGGATAGAGGAAAAGGAGGCGAAAGTGCGAATGATTCCTATCTGTCGATATAAACACAGCGGGACTTTGCTACCTCGTTGCTCTCGTAACCCCACAAGTCTATTGTATCGTTTTTTAAACGCTTTTGAAAAGAATTTGCGAAAATATATTATTCGGCGCGAAGGATCAAATGTTAATTCTGGCGCTAATACTTTGTTGAAAGCGAAACTTGTTACTGACGGCTCACCTGTTGTCGGCGAAGATGTTAAGGAGAGGGGCCCCTCCGGCGTGAAGACGGTTCCAGTGAGCTGTCAGTTTGGTGGAGGGTATAGGGCAGGAATATTTGTTTTAATTTGAAAAAAAAGGATTAAATCAAAAATTAACAAAACCTCTTCGGCTAGCGATTTATACGGGGTAAACGGGAGTGAGATCTAACTGAGACGAGAGGCAAAAGCAGAATGAAATTAGAGGGAAAAAAAGAGAGCAGCAACGGGATAACCTCGCCGAGGGTTATATTCAAGAACATAAAATATCTTCTGTGTGGCGTAAGGGATTGGTAACTGAACAACAGCCCTATACAATAATCCGATAATCCGACGCTCGAATCGGTTTACATCCCACCATTATCATATCAAGTATTATCAATATTGTTATCACCAGCATCCATCGAACGTACTTTTCAAAACACCACCGTCACCAATCTATTCTATTTAATTTCACCAATTTCAAATTTTTTCACGATTAGGCATTAGGTTGCGGTTGAGGAATATCAATTATTCACATCAGAATCGTCTTCCAACGAACACATCTGAAGCTGACATCATCGCAGGATAGTGGATCAGAAGTTAACATTTTCATTTCTATTCTTCAGAATTATCATTTGTAATAAAGTAAGCGAGTGATTTAATTGGTTGATTCAGAAACCTCGATTCGGTCACGTCAAGAGGAGCCCTCTTATTACTTTCCTTGGTTTTGGTTTATTATTTATTCTGAATAATGTTTATTATTCATTCTGAATAATAACCGTATGTTTTCGGTCACGAAAAAGTTTTTACAACCCCCCCCCCCCCTCAAAATTTGATACTTTACGTTTCAAGACATGGAGATTCCAAATTTGCAATGTCCGTCCGCCGTCCGGGCCGTTTTGTGCCTTTAATGTGGTCTAAAAAATTCGTTCTTTCGCACAAAAATCCCATTTGATATCTAGTTGTGCCCGCCATCTCGGCAATCTGATTGGACGAAGCCCATGGTTGTTATGGGCAAAAAATGGTTAAAAAACTAACGAAACGCAGTATAAGGCAGGAACTACAGCGGAAGTCAAGGTTTCGTCGTTAGTACTCCCTCCCTCCCTCCCTCCCGTCACATTAAAACCATCCCCTCGCTCGCCTCGCAACGCTGCCCGCTCAACTCGCAATGTTGTGTCAGAGGGACACAAGACGTGGCCAGGGCCACTTCCTCAGCACACCCGTGACATACTATAGACGTTTACAGGCGTCTGGCGCTGGGGGAATATTTACATTCCGTAGTTCCATTGTAGTTAGGTCATGTTTCGTATGGTTTACTAATATTTTTCGATGCTGAATCGAATGGAATGGGTCTCGGAGCAGTAATACTAGGTCAAGCTGTTCATGAGAATAATAAACCATTGTGTAATAATTTGCAGGGTTTTTCATTTTTGTGGAATAAATTAATAAATGAACGTAGCGTGTTCTTTTATAAAATAAACATTTTCTTCTTTCGACAGTGATATATTCTTCCATAAATAGGCATGCTTTCATTTTCGTTTGTGTTTATAATTTTTTTTTTTTAATTTTTACAATATTTTATTGAAATAACAGAACTAGGATTTCATTCATTTACGTAGAACGTGGACACGAAAATGGCTACACTTATGAGCGAGTGTAGAATGAATGAAGCATTGACGATCCTTGCAGAGAAGTGCATCCAATTTAAGACAACCCAAATCCTCGAGATTGATGATTTCGGCATTCCGTGAAATCCACATAAATTTGGAAAGGATTCTAGTTTTCACAAAACCTTTGACAAATATTTATCTGTTAAATGTCACTGTTTGACGCAAAACGCCGAATCAGTAAGTACCAGTTTTTTACCTCGGAGTTCCTACGCCCTTAAGGGTAGCATTAAGAATTAGCAATAAGTTTCACGCCGATGAAATTTGCTGTTTTTGGCTAGAACATTATTTTTTCGTTTAGTTTGGAACGCCTAAACAACAAAGTGAGGTATCTCTAGGTGCAAAGATGTCTTAATATCCCACATCTGTGCTCATCTGAGCTGGTTGTAATATTATTTAACAGGCAATCCAGCGCACCAGTGGCCGTCAGCCTTCAACCACTAGAGTGGGCTGTAGCAGGACTATAAGGACGACCCTGCATAGTCTGTGCCGATGCAAACGCCAGATCACCATTGTGACGATCCCCGACAAGGGGGGGGGGGCGAGTCGTACAAACAGTTGCTCACCTTGGTTGTTGACAATGACCCCATGACTGAGGCGACCTATGATGGGCTGGGAGGACGTCATGCATAGACGTCACAGCCATGTCATTGTCGTAATTCGACATGTTTCTCTGCTCGCACCAGCTAAGTACGTCATAGCAGTTCTGATTGACATCGGGGGAGCGTTTGACAAAATTTGGTGGCCAGCACTTCTCAATGAGGTTAAAGGTAGGGCAATCCCACACAATCTATACATGCTCTTCAGAAGTTATCTGACAGACAGAACTGCAACAACCGAATGCAGGATGTCTCTCTGTCAGTAGAAAGATTGAGAAGGGGCACCGAAAGGGCTCAGTCCTTGGACCAGCACTCAGGAACGCCTTCTTCAAAGGTCTTCTCAGGGGACTCATGGAGCCTGACAGCGAGCCTTACACCTACGTGGACGACCTAACTGTGCTCATCTTTACACAGTCGGTCAGCCAAATCGTAGCAAAATCTTACCACGTGCTTGGCATTGTCACCCAATGGTGTGAGCGTGTCAAGAGGTGGCTGATGAATAAACCCAGCTAATCCTCTAGAAAGGAAAATTAAATATCCAACCCTCAATACTCTTTGGCGGCTACAGACTCCTCGAAAAGTCCCGCCTAGTAAACAGTAGTGAATATTGCTTCAGTCAACACCCCCCGTCCTTTAAAGGCACAACCATTGCAAGATTTGCCTCGCTGCTAGCAATTACTAAGGCCACTTAGGGTGTGTGCTACCATGACACTATCCTAATGTAGGAGGCTACCTATCTAGGAGTGATTGGCATTTGCCCGTTTTCTGGGCTGCAATCTCAATCAATTAAAGGAGCCCAATCCCAGACAGCTGCGCTTCTATAGATCACCAAGCTTTATAAGACCTGAGATATTCATTGAAGCATTCCAGATAATCACTGGTCAGTTACTGGTTGTCTTGCTAGCAGTTGAGTGCATAGTTTGATGGGAGCTACCTTATCTCTAGGCTGGACTCCATGCAGATCTCACCACAGAATGGGAATTTGCCGCCATCAACGAATGGGAGTTAGAGAGATGGCAACCGAGATGGCACTGCTCTACTTCTTTTCTCCAGAAGACTATCCATCATGCACGCCTAGAACCTCCACTGCGAAGGAGACTCTTCTCCACTGCAGTTTCTACAACAGTGAGCGATGGTTGTTGGGAGGGCTAAACAACGTGGTCACAGTTGATCTGTCCCTTTGAAACAGACCTGTCATTTTTTAATGAAACAGACCTGCTTTGTCGGGAGCAATGTGTCAAGTTCCTCAGTTACTTCTGCCACCGTCCCTGTGGGAGACGGGATGTCCGTCCCATTGATGTAGCCGATCCTCGGGGGTGTCTAAGTGACAGTTGTCAGGGGGAAAGAATCCACTGAGAAGCGCCATGTGGGTATCACGTAGCGAAGCCGCCTGTGGATACTCGCGCAGCAAGGTAGCAGAAGAGAGCTTGACCACTGTGAAAATCGGTAGTTCCAATTGATGCTGATGAATGGAACCAACCGTCTTAATGGTGGACAGTGTGTGGGTAGGCAATATTGAAAGGAATCTATCCGCAGCATTCTAGTTTTCTTCCACCTGCTTCCGGCTCAATTTGAGTTTTTTAAGACAGCTGAATACATGGGTCGTTTAACACTTTTTTCGGAAACTTTGCTACATATTCTGCGCAGGTTGCGCTCTATTGGGTGGATCACTTACTTCAAAGCAACTGTATTATTTTGCATATGCAGTTTCGGTTATTTGTATGTATCTAGCTACAGTTCTATGTATCTAGCTATGCACTATGTATCTAGCTATGTTGTATGTATCTAGCTACAGTTCTTTTCTACATTTCAATTCATCTCTCAACGAGCTGAGGAGTTCACGGGGTTTCTTTTTTTGTATGATTCCCTTTCTTATTCTTTCTAAAGCCCTGGTATTCAAATAATGGCACCGCGGACAATACTTTCCATGACCCTCCCCATTCCCATCTTCCAGGAATGGGAAAAATGCGTAGTTATTAGAGCGAAGAGTGGATTTTCATGAAGGAAACGAGTTGGTGCACCGGAGCCGAGTTGGAGGTAGCGGAGGATTAAGCAGGAATGTCTCTTTTACCCTTTGAAATCACGTACCGTGAAATTGCTTGCGATGATTGATACCTGAACTTCAATGAGAGTCACCGTCGAGAGACCCACAGCCAAATGATGATGGCGGTTTACAGCAATCACATCATGAGTGAACTCGGGGGAACAAGGTGCATGAGCAAGGAAATGAATGCCATCTAATTTGATTAAGCTTTCCTACTCTTCTCTCTCACTCTCAGAGCGCAAACCCACTAAACTCTTCCTCACGAGCTAAGGTGGAGCTAAGGTGGGGGGGGGGGGGGGTATCATCACATTTTTACCAATCGTTTGGTAATGAATAGAGGAATTAACTACGTGTAAAGAAAACATCCCCTTTTATCAACCACTTTAAATGTGCCGCGAAACTGGAAAAATCGATTAATACGGGCCGATCAATATAGATGCTGCGTAATCAATCCCGGTTATCAGGTGAACAGCTGGAGTGATTATACGGAGCGAGGAAGAAAAGCCATCCGCGAGTCGCATTAGTGAATCTTATTTACGATTTATTGTTAAGTGACGTAACCCTGGAATAAGGACTTTATTTTCGTTTTTTTGTTTATTACAGGTCTGTTATTTTTAATCATTACTTAATTTATAATGTGATTTCGAAGGAGAGATACAATAAAGATTTTGTTTATTACGGAGCAACCCCCGGCTTAACCCCCACCGAGAGAGGAGGATCATTATAAGTAACTACATAAACATGATCCCTTCTTCAAAAAGTTCGGAAATGAAAATCAAAAAGTATCATGGTGTAGGATGCTGAACGGGGACTCTCCATTAGCGATGATGTGTTGACAGCGAATACCGACGTGACGACGTGGAGTTTGAAGGTTGCTAGGAGGACAGTTGGAAAATGGTGAATGTCGGATTTGGTGTTTAACAAAAAAATAGTTCTGTTTTAATGCTTTCGTTCATGGAGTTTACAATTCCCACAATGGTAAATAAGTTTAAGAGAGCAGCTACATTTATGCAGTAGCTTCGTTATTGCATCATGGTTGAGAAGGATTTTTCGTTGTTAGAACGATAGTGAAAAAACTACCATGAAAATGTAATTGAAGGGAGCTCACAAAGCTTGACTCTCACTAGTCCTTCAGACATTTGCTGGAGAAACATTTGTGAGCAAGGGTCACCAGTTTACCTCTCTCCTATAACTACGCCTACGTACTTTGTAACTGACTAGTTCGTCGTTTCCATCAAAGTCACATTGTGGAAAGCAAACTACTATAAGTGAGATCACCTTATTTCATTGATACTTTATTATAATACGCCCATACGTAGTTGTAATGGACACTTGGTCGGTGGATCAATTACTTCATTAAAATATACGACACATAAAACACTAAATTCTCATTATTAGTGAGACGCATAAATATGAACTTCCTGGGCACGATTCCTTATTGGCATATCGAGAACAGTAACTGGGAAGAAGGTGAATGAAAATTGTTGGACTATTCCTGAGTTCGACGAAAGCGATGGAATGTGACTACTACACTTTCATAAAATAAAGTACACTCGTGTAATTTGACAATGTCGACATACGACTTGAGGAGAAGAGTACTGAGCTAAATAATTTGTTCGTAGGACACCTTAAATAAAGTTCTTCTTCTTCAAATTCGTTAATCACGGAGCGACAGAATTAATTGTGGAATACAACTTCTCCGCAACAACATGCCCAAGTTGAGAAGGGAAACGAGGGCCCAAGGTATTGCGAGCAGGACAGCATCTTCTAACTCCGATTTGTAAAGAGAGGTTTCCATTCATTCTTCCTTGCCGAGGTTCAGGAATTTCACGAAGGAATCGAAATCCTGGAATTTCATTCTCTCAATACAATTAGCATTGTACTCGTTGCACTTGGAACCAGTGAGAAAGCCGTTATTTATTCCGATTCATTGTGCGATATATGAAGATGAGTAATTTCGAAGCTTCCACAAGAGTAAAGACTATTCTAAGACTGGAACTTATTTAATTCGTTTCAAAAACTCCTGCTCCACCGCTCTTCTCTCTTTTTCCTACCTTCTTTTGAAAGCTATTAATTACAGAAAACGGGAGGGAGAGACGGAGGCAACGGAGCGAGAAGGTTTTCTGTAGCTTCAGAGAAAGAGAAGCTTATTGGTAAAGTGCAGAAGTTCAAATTTCGTATTTAAAGAGACGTGAGTCGACGTTTCAGTGGACGAGTTAACAGCACGATTTCTTGAAATGAGAAATAATAGTCGTTAACTCAGGGGATTGCAGCGTCTATGTGACCTACTATTTACAACTAAGCTGGTGACAGAATTATGTTTTCTCAAATGAATTTTGAATTTAATTACAATAAAGAGGGCAAAACGTATACACATTACTTACAGTGCTCGGCATAGCTAGTTCTGAAATTAGTGATATTTTTGTAAAGTGTGCGTTACTGGGCATTACTGAAGCTAGCACAAGATCTTCTAAATCGATTTCTTCATTTGTCTGAAGGACATTCTTAATCCGAAGATTTACGTCCTCTGACAGTCCATTGGACCGAAAGCCTTCCACCATCGTATACCCATATTTTGTGCATCGCAACTATTTCTGTAACTATCTGTTGAACGGAGGTATAAGCCATGATAGCTCGGAAAAAGAGATTTTTCGAATATCAATTTTCCGTTTTTACAATTTTGTCACAAACGGCTCTAACGCCTTCGATCTAACTACGGGATACAGTCAACGAACTAGAACATGCAGATTGTTCTCCATTAATGTTCTCATAAAAACGCGTTGATCGGAGATATAACTTCTGTACATTTGGGGATTGCGGAAAGTTATCT
This sequence comes from Pachypeltis micranthus, assembly GCA_020466155.1. Lineage (NCBI taxonomy): Eukaryota > Metazoa > Arthropoda > Insecta > Hemiptera > Miridae > Pachypeltis > Pachypeltis micranthus. The sequence goes on along the minus strand of CM035768.1, from coordinate 82,934,932 downwards.
GTTTGTTTCTATTTTACTTTCTGCGACCAATTCTTTTTACCAGAGCAATTTTCGTTCAATCTTCGAGTAGGGCTTTCGCTGCTTCCTTGCGAATAAAATACGTTTCTTGATGTGAAATACCAATTTACTGATTCTAATTGAGGAAAATCGCCTATTCTAGGTTTCAAAGGGAAGGAATAACTCCACTCTACTTGGACGATGATGTTAACTGGGGCCCAATAGAAGGACCAAAAGCTACTAGGAACCTTCCAACAAGGCTATTCAACGATATTTCGTCGGCCCAAGCTCTATCTTGCGTGAGTTCAGTAACTCTCCGATTATTCGTGGCTCTCAAATTTGAATTAATATGGAAGAAAGGCACCTGCTCAGAAGCTTTGGAGAGTTCTGATCACGCGGCACAGCACCTTTGTGGGCAGTTACCCATCCCTAATTCCCCGACCATACTCCCGCTTCTCTGCCCGCACTCCACCAACTTACCGTTTACAACCCCGATTTGCATAGTAATATCTATGCCAACTTATCATATTGATTTAGTTTTCGCTGCGAAGCGACCAGGCCAACCCTCCTCTAATCTGAGCCTCTCTTCATTCACCCAGTAATAAGTCCCGTTCTATTTTCCATCACACTGGACGAGTTCTCCATTTCCATTTCCAAAGTGGAGCTTTCAGCTAACGGTCAACACCTTCCTCTACACATAGCCGACTCCTTTATTTTATTCGATCATCCCGTGCACTGATGATCATAAAATTGAAAATGTTCTCGTTAAAGTTCAAGGTGCGGTATTTTCTAAAACTAGAAATTGACACTAACTACTAAGACCAACGTGAAAGTATAGTAGGGCACTTTCCTTATCGCCTTCCTTGTTCTTCGAATGTTTCCGGGGATTCGCTCCAACTCCAACTCTCCAAAATCCGTTCATTGAAGCAGCGGCTAACGAGGGGTTTGGAAATATTTGGAGAGCTGCTGACTCAGGCAAATATTACAGCGATTCCAATGAATCTTCGTGTATGACCACTAGACTATGATCCCTGGCGTTGCCTACAATGAGAGCCAGGCGGTACACTCTCATCGACGATAATAAAGTCTACTTAGAGGAAAGTGAGGACTTCTGCTCTGGTTCGCTATTTCAGATTTATTTGAGATGTAGTTCGATTAAATCGTTGGAGGTTTGTATTCTGTGTGGTTTATTCTATACAAGTTTCAATTTGAGTACGCTAAACATGGTGAAATCAATCGCCAGTGCATGATGATACGGAAGAAGGTGATACAATATTGTGGGGGCTGTACGGTTATATCCTAATATTTCGAGATCACAAAAGCGAAGGAGGGCTCGTGACACGTATCAGCTCTTCCCCAACATCCGTGAACGTATTTCTAGAAAATGGGTTGAGCCAGACCACTGGACGAGCCATTTCCTCACGGGGCATGGTGAATTCAATGCACAGCTCCACTTCTTTTCTCTCAAAGACTCTCCATCACGCACGTCCAGCGCCTCCAGTGTGGAGGGAATAAGATACCACGTGCTGCTCCACTGTAGTTTCCACAACAGTGAGCGACAGTTGTTGGGAGGGCAAACGAACTTAGCAGCATTGACTGCTACAAAGCAAGCCTAGTGCTACATTTTGCCGAGCTTTCTAAGAAGGTGATGGCTAAGAAAAGTGGTTATAGCTGATCTATCCTTTTGAAACTTGTCACCCAAGTAAATAGTTAGATCAGGTAGGAAACCAAATTGAGAACTCCCCCCAGACGGTACAGGGTTCCTCAAGTGGTCACCTCTGCAAAGTAACACACAGGCAACAGCTCTCTACCAGGAGACTGGCTAACGACCAAATACCTGCCATACGTTCGCAGGTCTGAGTTCGGTGGGTGCTCCAGGGGCAGGTCTCTCGCACATTAGCGAAACCGCAACTTCCATGGCTGATATAACCCTCGTCGAGGGTTTAGGAACAGTCATCAAATAAGGAAACAGACCTGTGGACAGCAACCCGGTTCATTCAGAGGATTCATGATCAGCTCCTCTGCCGCCCACTGGGCTTCTAGAGATCACTCGTTTGCCTCAGCACAAACTATGTAGTCCTGATAGTCCGAGTAGAGCGGTTGAAGGCTGTCAGCCACTGGTTCTCCGAATTGCTTGTAAAATGATATATTAACCAGCTCATGTACAAAGAAGAAGTGACTAGAATAGGATATTTGATTAAGTATTGAAGCGCGAACAGGGGGCTCTAAATGCGTGAACAGGTTGTACGGGGCAGGCGAGAGGAGTAAGAATTAGTTACCAGAGAGATGAGAAACGAGTACCTATTGCCAGAACTGTTAGACGAATGAGTCTCTGCGAAGAACTATTGTTGTGGAGAGAAAATAAATTAAGGGGGGATACCCTATTTTGTAGAATCCAGGAAGCGGAAAACTGGTAGTCACTTTTAAATAGCTGAAGAGGAAGTGAACCTTTCTGCTGTTAAAAATAAAGGGCTAGAAATGTCAAAAATAGGTGACTCGATGTTCGGGAAAGACCTGAAACAAGGACCCTTGGAGCAAGTGTGGAAGTTTCGAGCTAGCTAAATACCCAACTAATTTGGCCTCCACAAAACAGAGGGAAAGCGGGTCAAAGCGGTATTCAGGAAGCTCCCCTTCAGGTGCATTGATTATAACCCCTCTTGCTTGTCTGTTGAGGTTCAAGGAGAGGCCCCCACATGCGCCAGATGCTTTTCCAATTCCCTGCTTACGCATTCATCTATATTCTGTTCCACTCCTGAATGATTATACCCTTCAGTATACTCCTCACTTCTCTTCTTGAACTCCATGGTGGCCTGTCCTCTCTTGGCTGGTATTGCTCGTTTTCCCTCATTCTTTTGTGCATGTCTTCGTCTGCATTACCATAATCTTCTAAAAGCATGTCCTCTAGCAGTAGTCTGCATGACTGCTCCAAGGTGCACGCTTTTTCCTCTCCAGTGTTTATGTCGCTCAGCACAGGACATAGTCTAACTTTGTCTCGTGACATCTTGTTGACCAGGTTTCAGGGTTCATATTTGGTTTGTTCCGTCACATACTCTTTCCAGCTCAATTCCTTTGTTTTTGTTTTTTTTTTAAATTTTTTAAAAATCTGGCGGATTTGATACTGCACTCTTGATCTTGCCCTTCGCTCTTCTTCTTTCTCTCTCTGGTACAGCCGCCTTGCTCTGATGGCCTCTGCCTTACTTTCAGTTAGGTTAGGCTGTTGGCCTACCAGGATGGGCCTCTCTACTTCGCAGGATGGCTCCCTTGGCTGCTGTTATCAGCGCCTTCGAGGTTTCGATTACGTCTCTCCTCCCCGTTATTCTAGCACTAACCAATCTGTCCCTTTCCTCACTTAGGTTATCTCCGTAGGCTACCCAGTTGGCTTTCCTCAGGTTGTAGCTTGGTTTCAAAAGCCTCCTTCTGGGTAAACTGGAAAACTTCCCTGACAGAGAAGCTGTTGTCAACGACCTAGTAGTTTACCATGATGTCTTCAGTTTCCCAGGCTTTGAAAAACTCGGTGACACGAACATGGTTGAGCGCACTATCCTGACAGGGGATACCAAACCTATTCGTGCGTGACAGTATACCACACCCTTCAAGCAAAAGTCCATTGTGGAAAACATCATCCAGGACTACTTGAAGGAAGGAGTCATTCCTCCTGGCACAGGGCTATGGCAGTCACCATGCCTACTGGTGCCCAAAAATACTCTCGTCGACGGAGAAACTCATGTCTCTTGGCGACTAGAGGTGGATTACAGGCGAGTCAACGCCATCACAACTCCTGAGTTCTATCCGCTCCCTCACGTACAGAACTGCCTTTACAGAATGTGCGGTTCAAAGTACTTTACCACCGGGTGCAGGAGGAGGATATCGAGAAGACTGGGTTCGTCACAGAGTCAGGAGCCTGGTGTTCGGGACCGACCGATTTGTATTTGTTTTGCTCGACCCTCTTTGGCTGTTTCACCGCGTCGTGTTGTTACGTGTCTTACCGTATCGGCTGGCTCAGAGAAGAACGACCCCCCTGCACCGCGCGGACGGAACCCTCCCATCGAGACTGCGGGACTCGCGATCCACGTGCCGTACGGTTTGGTCACTGCGTCGAACGCTCAAGTGTTCTCTACTTTGTGCTCGGGATTTCGATAAATCCCACGTTCCCTTCTATTTCTCCGGAGCGATAGCCGGAAAAGGGACATAGATATTCGGAGAACGCGTCTCCCAAAGACCTTCCTACCTCACTTCGTCAACGTCAGATCTCCCGACTCTACTCAACCCGCAACCTATAGCCGAAGTCATCTTGCAGATAAAACACTCCTCAGATTTAATTCATTTTCTTTAATACTTGGTGTCAGTGATTTTATTTTTCTATATTTACTTTCAACAATAAATCTGTACATAGTTCAACTTAGTAGTTATCTTATTATTTTTTAATCTGTTAATAATGTTAGCACAGTCTTGTCTAACGAGCCCGGATTAATTATTCCTGAGTTGAGTCCGGCGTTAAAAGAGTTTTGGTAGCAGAGCGTGGTTATTCTTTTGACAACTTTAATTACCGAACTCTCTTCATAAATCGAGTTCATTGAACATTTTCCTGGATATTCAGTTCATTACTTGTTGCCTAAGCATAGAGACTTCAGAATTCTTGATCTCAATTGTTCTCGTAGGTTTCAAACATTGTTCTCCACTGCTCACATTCTCGGAACTTGTCTTTATTTACTCTTATTTGTTTTCCTTGATAACTTCTGTGAAAATTCGGATTCCTTTCTGACCTTTCCTGCTAAATTTACCCTACACACACCCATTCCGTCCTTCCCTGTTCGGCAACATGTCAGAGACAAAATCAGAAGGAAAGATGAAAGGGGAAGAGGGTGCTGTTGGAGGCAGGCTACTCAGTTTTGAAGCTCAGCTCGCACAAATTCGTTTCGATTTAAACTCAGCCTTTGAGGAAGTGGAATTTGTATCTAAATATTTGAGCAAATTCGCTGATCCTAGCTCGGTGACATCTTCCTCTAAACAAAATGCGATAGGCATGCTTCACCGTCTAGATGAAGCCAATCGTGAATACGAAGAGGCCTATCGAAATATTGGCAAATTATACATAGCCAATGATAGGGCAGCCGAGTTCCCCAGTGAATCTGACAAAAGAGAGCGCTCTAAAAACCGCTCAAACTATTTTACGGCTAGCGGACAGATCCTGGCTCTCAAGGCTATTCCATATCATACGGTTCTTCAACTCATTTTAAAGAAGTTACCTGGGAATTGTGTGGAGAAAAGGGTGGAATATACACGGACTTACATCAGGAAACAAAGGACTAGTTGCCGTTCATCGTTTGTTGATATGGCCAATGAAGGAATGGGGAATAAGCGATAAAGCAATGAGAGGGATGTACAAAAGGAACGCACATGGCAATGGTCACCTACGCTGCAGTAGCGTGGGGACATATGCTGAAGAGTGAACACCAGAGACAGCTTTCATCGGCACAGAGGAAAGTCGCACTAGCCTCGACAAGGGCCTGTCGCACAGCCTCCACTGCAGCTGCGCTAGTGGTGGTAGCGGTGAGCCCCCCATCACCTAGAGATAGAAAGAGATTGGGCAGCATACGAGAAGGAATGACAGGAAAATCGGGATCGTCGAGAAATTTCGGAAATCATTGTATTAATTATACAACGGGATTAACGCCGCAGTCGGAATAACTATGCCAGTACGTAGTTTTTTGTCCACTACAAACATTGTGCAGCGTGACAATTGCTACACAAATTCAGTCATTGAAGGAAATAAAAGAAGACTGCGAAGAGGCGGAAGAAATTAAGTTGGCGTAAGAGGAGGGAGAAAGTGTGTTAGACGGGAAGAATGATTCCCTTGGTAACTTGCCTCCGTGTTGGGAGAAAATTGCGCTGGAAATCTAGTTTAGGCTCATACACGAGGACAAATTGGTTTTGAATTGGGGAAGCTAAGTTTTTCGCAAAGAGGAAGTGAAGGGTAATGAATAGACAGGCAATGTCACGGGTTGTCTCATTCAAATCAGGTGAAAGGGAGCAGTTGATTCCCTCCGGAAAGAACCGCTTAATACAACCACCTTCCAAGGGATGCAGCCCAATTTGGTGGAATAAGACCTGATTCTCTCACAAATCAAAACATGAGAAAAGAAACAACGAGCAGGAAAGGGATTTATTTATCGTAGGCAGCTTTCGCATAATGGCATTGATCCTCTGAGCTCTCCCACGTCTCTCGTTAAGATGTTTTGACATTTCTCTGTTCTGAGTTTCACAGTTGTTGAGAGAGTAAACGCAGAAACTTTATTTTTGCAAGAGGAAGCGCAATAAACAAACAAACAAAAATCTAAGACAAAGAACTGAGCACTACGGGACAGTAAAATAAAATTTTTATTTTATCATAAAACATCAAAATCATGATAGTCAAAACACCATGGTTGCCTCGATCCCATTGTTATTGGAATTGTTTACTGAAAAGTTCGTTGGTTACGACTCAGTCCAATTGACGTTAATTTGTTCATATTCCTTTCGACCGGATGCTTCTGCCAAATTTGGGCCCTTAGGCAGGCCTTTAGCTTTTAACAAGCACACAGAACATTTCCCCCTAATAGCGTTCTTCGGACTCAGTAGGCCCAAAACGTAAGGATCTGAAGGGAACTCTAAAAATGTTTTTTTAGCTGAATACACAACTTTCCTTTCTACTTCTTAGAGCCAAGGAAAGTAGATATCTAATCCTTGGGAAGGCGTTTCCATGAAAGTTGGAACGCCACGCATTGATTACCGACATTGGGACGATCCCAATGATCTTCGTGCTACACTACATCTTTTAGTTAATAGCCCCTAATAACGGACACTACAACGGAATTCTTTTCAATTCTTGTAAGAGCTTTACGAATCCAAGGAACTTTAGTCGCGTCGTATTTTAATCAGTGCGAAAATGAACATTGACAAGATACGAGGTAGGGTGGCTAAAGGCAGTTCAAATTAAACGACGTAGGGAATTACAATAGTAACAAGAAACATTCAAACTTCGGCGATTCAATCACACATACAGATGCTGTAAATCTACGATCGCTGTACGCTATATTTGACCGGTGTGTGAAGTTGAACGAGTCACTGCGTAACAATGTCCCTTAATTAATGGAAGACGTCGTGCATACCAGCCCCTTTAAGGGAGTCAAGTGTCCTTCGCCAAAACAAGGCGTCACATAGGATGTGCAGTGTCCATTCCCATGTCCGTCTGGATCTGAAGGTTTACGCCAGAGGGCCTTTGAGGCAGACTGACTGTCAAAGATGTAGATCCGCTTACCCTTGAGTTCTTTGGTCGGGGTCTCTTCTGGGAATCTCTTTATGGCTAGAATTTCAGCCTGTTATATTGTGGCTTGTGAAGGCTGAATTTGGGCCGTACAATGCCCAGATAAGCTCTGCTCCCCGTCACAGAACTTTCAGTGTACCATGACAGTGTGTTCACCTCTGTCCAGAACAGCCCTCTCTCTGGAACGTAGATGCTGAATGACAACTGAAAGTTCTTCTGCTCTGGCTTAACGTCAGTAGCAAGTACTGTCGCCTCTTTTTATTTGTACTGCCTAACCGTTCCCTGGAAGCTTGCTCTAACCCTGGTGCAAACATTACTGGTCCACAAAAGCCTTACCGCTTCCAGGTCTGTAGTCATCTGAATGTATTTGTGAAGAGATGAGATAACAAGGGTGTTAACCAAGCATATTTGGATCAAGTAACGCTGCCGTTGAAGGATGATAGATAGTATTGTAATGTTAAACGACTTACCGCTGTTGGTGAACCAATGCCTCGAAAAGATGCCGTTAATGTCGATTATCTTCTTAGGATGACATCTCATTCACTCAACACGTTTGGGGGGTCTGAACTTTTTGGTTTATTGTTCATTCTGAATAATAACCCTATGTTTTCGGTCACGAAAAATTTTTTACAACCCCCCCTCAAAATTTGATTCTTTACGTTTCAGAACATGGGGATTCCAAATCTGCAATGTCCGTCCACCGTTCCCCGTCCGGGCCGTTTTCTGCCTTTAAAGTGGTCTAAAAAATCTGTTCTTTCGCACAAAAATCCCATTTGGTACCTAGTTGTGCCCACCATCTCGGCAATCCGATTGGACGAGGCCCATGGTTGTTATGGACAAAAAATGGTTAAAAAAATTAACAAAACGCAGTATACTCGCAAATACGCCGTGTTTCGTATCGTTTTCAAGGTATTTTTACATCCTGGGTCGAATGGAATCAGTATCAGACGTGTACAACTGCGTATAGGGAAATTACAGTAATTATCAGAGTCTACTAATTGAAAGAACTCGTGGGAACTACAGCGGAATTCAACGTTGGAATTCAGGTCATGTTTCGTACGGTTTACTAGTATTTTTCGATGCTGAATCGAATGGAATGGGTCTCGGAGCAGTAATACTAGGTCAAGCTGTTCATGAGAATAATAAACCGTTGTGTAATAATTTGCAGGGTTTTTTTGAGAAGTTTAGGTAACTCACAAGATATGACTGATGCTGTAACAACCAACTATCCGTTGAGATTATTTAGTGAAATGATTTACGACGTGCACAACAATATAGTGCATATTGAATTCGAAATTCTGAGAAATATCTACTTTTGTCAGAATATGAATCTTCGACTATAACCAATAGACTACGATCATTGGAGGTGCCTACAATGGGAGTCAGGCGGAACATCTCCCCCCTCACCATTAGCCGGTGCTCCTGGAGCTGACGACTTCAATGAACGATTTTTTTTAAGAGTTGGAGCGAATTTCCGGAAAATGCGATCAAAGATTCGAAGAATGAGGGGGGTGGCCAGGAAAGGGCATCTATTGGTTTTTATTCATTCTGAATAATAACCCTATGTTTTCGGTCACGAAAAATTTTTTACAACCCCCCCCCCCAAAATTTGATACTTTACGTTTCGAGACTTGGAAATTCCAAATTTGCAATGTCCGTCCGCCGTCCGGGCCGTTTTGTGCCTTTAAAGTGGTCTAAAAAATTCGTTCTTTCGCACAAAATCCCATTTGGTATCTAGTTGTGCCCGCCATCTCGGCAATCCGATCGGACGAAGCCCGTGGTTGTAATGGGCATAAAATGGTTAAAAAAATTAACGAAACGCAGTACAACGCGGGAACTACAGCGTCCCTCCCTCCCTCCCGTCTGAATAAAAAACAACCGGAGGCGTCCTCGCCTCGCGGGGGGCGGGCGGCTCAACTCCCCTTTCGCCTCGCAACGGGTTCGCTTTCTCCGACCCGACGCGGCAAAATCATCAGACGTTTTGTTTCTGTAGTTCCATTGTAGCCAGGGCATGTTTCATATGGTTTACTAGTAATCGATGCTGAATCGAATGGGGTGGGGGAGCACTTATACTAGGTCAAGCTGTTCATGAGAATAATAAACCATTGTGTGATAATTTGCAGGGGTTTTTTTCTCATAGAGTGGCCCAATTTGATCGTTAGATGGGATGACAGCTGTAGTGTCAGGAGGGATCCTCACTTCCTGACTAGTAATTGCATAAGCATCCAAGTGTTTACCCTTGAACCGCTGGCATGGCACTGTTTCTAGTACCATCTAGAGTTTGATTCATCCTTTGAATTGAAATTGGGCAAGGAGCGCGAAGCAACCACTTTTTGCTGCACGTCCAAAATTGCTCCACATTCGCTCAGGACATCACAACCTATAAGCAGCAATGCGCCATGGCTATGACCATCGTATCAGCCTTAACACTGAAAGGTTGTTCTCCATCAAGGTGAACTGAGACAGTTGTTTCACCTAGAGGTGTGATTGGCTGGGACCCTAGAAATAATATTACGAGGCTTGAAGGACGAAGATTATCAACGCAAAGTTTTGAATCTACCAGTGTGATTTAGGAGCCAGTGTCTATAATTATGGTTCCCCTAGTTGATTCGACCAGGCCTTCTATTATGAAAAGCGGCGCGCTCCCTGAATTATCGTGAACTATTTCCCTTCCCGTGTGAGAGTCTGTAGTCAGTTGCAAGTCGTACCAGGTGCAACGCAGAGCGATCACATGATTATTGACTTTGTCATTGCGGATGACAACATTCTCTGCGAAGACACGCGCGTGAAAAGCGATTCTGCACACTCTATAACTATCAGCCGCTTCGTCGGAGCCCGTTTAATTGTCATCACCCAGAGCGTGAAAGGGAAAAACGCAGTTGAAGAAAAAATCGTTCAACTCCTCGCTCCACGTGAGTTGGCCAAGTGTTAAACTATTTTTTCATCAGTTGCGGAGATAAAAGGTTAGGTGTGGCGAGAAAGTTGCTTCCCTCTCAGGTGCTCCGATCCTTGAATTCTTTCCCTGTTCAGCACCTTCATTTCTTTTTTTCCTTTCTGTTTTATTGTCCCGTCTCTTCCATCCCCTCAAAATCAATAATGAAGTCGTCTGGCTCTTACTATTCGGTTCGTTTTTCGATCTCTCGTCAGTTTCTTTCCCCAGGGCCGGCATTCCACTTCCTTCTTTTTCGAAGATTATACCGTTCGGTTTCTTTAGTTGCTTCCACTCACTCCATTGTCATAACGAACCAGAATATTCAACTGGGAAAATACCGCTCACAAACAAAAATCGGAGGGAGATGCACTGCAGCGAAGGTTGATTACTTTTACAAATAACAGATCAGGAGTATTTTGGTACTCAATAAATACACTCCCTCTTCCACCAAAGCTTAATTACTATTGGAGTGGGACACGGCAGTCGTCCGCTAGGACTGTCAATCGAGGTGCCGTGTTAACCCACCCTTGTTTCGAGTGGTGTTACCTTTACTATATCTCCGTGTTGAGGTGAAACTCTGGAACTAATGGCTGCCCTTTTAGGAAAAATTAAACTGGCTCGGTTCCCTCCTGTTGAGGTAGGGCTGTAATTTTTCAATATTAAACAGTACTATATTAATCGTTCCTAGCTCTACCTAACGCCACGTAACCCCGAAGGTCTATGTGAGAACTGGTAGATGGGATACAATACGATCCTCTGTGTTCACACTTCTGCATAAACAACTGTTATCGAAAGATATCGTTTATTTCTTTCTTTAACTTAGTTTTTTTTACAAGACTTTTGACAACACATGTCGGAGTAAGTGACCCCCCTTTAGATGAAGTTGAATGTTCTATTTGCTCCAATCGTTTTCACGCTACTTGTACGAGGTCGCAAAGCATCGACTCTTGAATTAGAAAAGCTTACACAAAAAGGGAAACTTGGAATTGTGTTCTTTTAAAGAGGGGGAGCGGGGTCGTTCATGCCAATTTGATGTACAACATTATTTATCAATTTAAACCAAATTAAATCAGAATTGACCTCTTTCAGGGACAGCCGTGTGACTTTGAATACCAAATCTGAGACATAAGACGTAGGTACAACCTTGCTACAACATGAAACTGACATATTAAAACAACGGGTTACGCAATTCCGCCAGTTGGTTGTTTTCGTTAATGTAGTCTCTTGAGTGGTGCAAATATGGTGTAGCATTTTGTATTGATTTGTTCGTTAATGATCTGTCCATTGAAGTATTTTTGTTTATAAATTTCCATGTTTTCTAATATGTTCCGTGTCCGTCCTCTGTATTGTTTGTGCAGTAAAATGGTGCAGTCCTGTATTTTGGTAGGTTCATGTCCAGTTGTCTTGAGGTGGTGGGCAACATTTGAGTCGTCTTCGTTCCCGTTAAGGGATTTAATGTGTTCGGAATATCTGGTCCGTATTTTTTGTCCCGTTTGTCCTATGTACGCGTTTTTACACGTACGAGTTATTTTATATACCCCACTTTGGTCGAGTGGGTCTGTTTTGGTTTATTATTCATTCTGAATAATAACCGTATGTTTTCGGTCACGAAAAATTTTTTACAACCCCCCCTCAAAATTTGATACTTTACGTTTCTAGACATGGGGATTCCAAATCTGCAATGTCCGTCCCCCGTCACCCGTCCACCTTCCACCGTCCCCCGTCCGCCGTCCGGGCCGTTTTGTGCCTTTAACGTGGTCTGAAAAATTCGTTCTTTCGCACAAAAATCTCATTTGATATCTAGTTGTACCCGCCATCTCGGCAATCCAATCGGACGGAGCACATGGTTGTTATGAACAAAAAATGGTCAAAAAAATTAACGAAACTCAGTATAATCGCAAATAAGCCGTGTTTCGTATCATTTTCAAAGTATTTTTACATACTGGGTCGAATGGAATGAGTATCAGACGTGTACAACTGCGTATAGGGAAATCACAGTAATTGTTAGAGTCTACCAATTGAAAGAACTCGCGGGAACTACAGCAGAAGTCAACGTTTCGTCGTTAGTACTCCCGGCCTTGGGCCCGTCTCATTAAAACCACCCGCCCGCTTGCCTTGCAACGCCACCTGCCCAACTTGCAACATCGTGTTCCCGTCCCAATTTCCCTGACACTTTTTTCCCGACGGGGGGAGGAGACCCCCTACATCGGATCATAAATGCCTACAGACATTTACAGGCGCCTGGCGCCGGGGGAATATTTAGTTTTCGTAGTCCCATTGTAGTCAGGTCATGTTTTGTATGGTTTACTAGTATTTTTCGATGCTGAATCGAATGGAATGGGTCTCAGAGCAGTAATACTAGGTCAAGCTGTTCATGAGAATAATAAACCGTCGTGTAATAATTTGCAGGGTTTTTTCAGTCTATGCAGTTTGTTTGGTTCTAAGTGTGTTATCCGTACGTAATGCAATTTGTACGCCTTCCTTTCGGAAGATGTTAGTTATTCCGCGTATTTTTGGTCCTGTGTATGTACATGTTCAGCGACTTGTCGGCGTCTGAGTATCTAGTGTTTTTGGATCGTCTTGGTTGGAGTCACAGTGTCTTAATAATTTGTTTATTGTTTGTTTGGTGTAACCATTATATTTTGCGATAGTATTGATAATATCAAGTTCTTTTTTGTAATTTTGTTCGGATAGTGGGATAGTTTTAAGTTTCCGTATCATACTACAAACGAGACTAATAACTATAAAATAGGCACGACAACTACAAGAAATGTTACTAACCTTACCAAATTGACACTTGGACATAACTACTTCCAATTTAATAATAGCATATACAAGCCAAAAGATGGATTAGGTATGGGAAACCCTACCTCGTCCATATTGACCGAAATATTTCTACGGCATTACGAAGAAACACTCATCCAGAGTTCAATGACAAATTACGACATCACATATTATGCCAGATATGTAGATTATATTATGTGCATATTAAGCCGTGGCAACACCAACGAAATATAAGAGGACTTAAACAAAATCCAACATAACATCCAATATGACAGGGACAAAGAACAGAATAAAACTCTTAACTACTTGGACCTAAAAATCACATGGACTGACAACGAATTACAGTACGATATTTATAGAAAACCTACTGCTACAGACACAGCCATACACTATACATCAAACCACCCACAGCAACATAAACTAAGTGCATTCAGACACGTGTAATACGGGTGTACCAAAAGAAGGTCCGCGCAGGATATCATTATTGAAATTCACTGTCTTTACTGGGAGGTGGGCTACCGACCAAATACCTGCCGTACCTCCGCGGGTCTGAGTTTGGTGGATGCTGCAGGTACCGGCCTCTTGCGTACTAGTGAAACTGCAACTTCCATGACTGATATAACTTGTGACGCAAAACATCTCAGAGAGAGCGGTTTCGTGAACAGTGACGGCAGGAGAACGGAGCTGCAATCGGGAGGTGGTTATCACAAGCTGGAGCCGTGCACGTAGCGTTGTTTGTTTTTTTTTCCTCTCGCGGAGTATTCCCGTTTTTGTGAGTCCCTCCCGAGAATTTTACGGGTGGTTCGGATCGCACTCGCTCACACAGAATCTGTCTCTCTCTTTCTCCAGTTTCCCGAAACTTCGTCTCGCCAAACCCTGTCTCCAGCCGTCTACTGACGAAGACGAATAGTAGCTGCCCCTTTATTTATTTTGTACCGTGGACGTGGAATTTGATTTTTTTTTTTTTGAGAAGTTGTTTCCTTTTATATATTTTGTTTGTTTTCTGTATAATTGTGACCCTTACCGGAGAGCCCATTTATTTCAATTAAAAGGTTAGTTTTATTTACGTTTTGATGATTGGTTTATTTTCTTTCATTTCTTTTAAGTTCACAAAATCATATTTATTCATTATTGTCGGTGAATCGTGGGTTCATCCCCTAACACAATAATAAATATCCGTCACAAACTCAAAGTAGTTCAGTAAATCTACAGTCTACCAAGCAAATCGGTATTGACAAGCCATTCAAACAGAGATTCATGCAACCCTTGGTGAGCAGCAGCCTCGGCGACCTCACATGAATTTTCCTCCTCTTCTTTATTTTTCACCGTGGAAAATTGCTGAATTTTGGATAAGTCTCTCAACGACCTGCGCCACAGTCCCAGTGGGTGGCTGGACGGACCATAATGACTCATGTGGGGGGCCTTGACCCACAATGCAGCAGTGGGGTATATATATAATCTTCTGACTGTATTCCCAGTAATGGGATGTGCACCGCGGCCAGATGACCTATTGTGCCAGTCCTAGTATCTTACAGGTCTGTTCCTAGCTTTCTGTGGAAAACCAGGTAGTTCCTGAAGGAGTCCTCGCTGGTGTCCATCCTGGGAGAAGTGGTGCCAAAGACTAAAAATCGCTCCCTCTCAAGTCTCCGGCACTAGGCCAGGACATGGTAGGGAGTTTCTGCATCCGTGCCACACCACCTGCATAGAGGGGTTTCGGCTATACACATAATATACATGTGTTTGTTCATTCTGCAGTGCCCTGTTATGATCCCAACAACCTGCCTTAAATCCTTCCTCTCCATCCTCAGAAGGGTGTCTCTTGTCTCACAGTCCTTTTAACTAGTGACAGAGAAATCTCCCAATGGGGGGGTGGCCCAGTAGGTACTGTGGACGAACCACGTCGGGCCAGATGGTCCACCCTCTCATTTCCAATGATCCCACTATGTCCTGGAATCCAATACACATTAACTCTATTCGCACTTGCTAGGGAGTCAAGCCACATCCTGCACTCTCGCACCAGTTTTGACGTCGTGCAGTAGTTGAATAGCGCTTTACACGATGCTTGACTATCGGTCAATATATTGATAGTTCTATTGCTATAGCCTTTCTCATGCATTTGGATTGCCCCAGCAATAATAGCATAAATCTCTGCTTGAAAACCTGATGGAGTGGAGCCTAGGGCAATATACGTCCCACTCCGTCCAGAGCCACTTATCCACACCCCGGATCCTGTCCCCTCTGGGGTCTTCGATCCATCTGTGTAGATGTTGACGCCACTGGGAGGCTGAAACTGGCGGCTCTCGCAGTTCCATGGACCTCCCAATAGCTGAACATTATATTTCCTCTCGAGCTCATACATGGGCACAATTGCGTCTGTGATCATGCTGAGCTCCTTGAAGGTCTCCAAGTCCTTAAATATAGCCAGGTGTTCATTAGTCGCCTGAGGCACCTTAGCTATTCCGAGCTTAGTGAGTCTGTAAGCCACCTTCATCGCCTCTGTCTTGACATAAATGTCCAGGGGAAGAAGATCGGACAGTTTCTCCTTGGTGACGGTGGGTGTAGTCTTCATCACCCCCGCTATGAGTAGGCACCCCAGCCTTTGTACTTTGGATAGACTGCTGCCATTCACTCCAATGGCAGCTCTATGCCACCACACGATTGACCCATTTGAGATTATTGGTCTCACTATGGCTTCGTAGAACCAGCAGGCCATTCTGGGCTTTACACCCCATGTAAACACACATGGGGACGTGCACATTCTCTGACACGCATGTTGCCATGTTGGCCATCTACCAGGGGGGTCAGTCTCAAACATCTGTCCCTCAAGTACTTGTCAAGGATTTTCCCCATGGTCTTGAGCAGGAAAGATGTGAGGCATATTGGTCGGAAGGCCTTGGCTTCCTCGTATGGGTCCCTGCCAGGTGTTGGTATAAAGGTTACTCGAACCTTCCTCCAGCCCTGAGGTATGTAACCATGCGCTACGCTGCCTCTAAATAACCTTAAGAGGCTGGGCAGGATGCGCTCTATTCCTTTCTGTAAGAGGATCGGGTAAATACCATCCGGTCCAGGCGACTTGAATGGTTTAAACGAGTTTAATGCCCAGCGTACGGCGTCTCGGGTTGTAATTGCCATCGCGAGTTCCCAGTCCGGCGTTCCTGTCCGCCTCATAGCAATCCCCGCGTCTGCCAATAACCCGGGGTCAGTTCTACAACCAGGAAAGTGTGTGTTCAGCTGAGCGGTTAGTGTATGGTGACAGTCCAAGGTGTCACCATCCGGCCCCCTAATGGAGCCTACTGCCTGATGCATGTTCCCTTTCGAGAGCACCTTGCTGAGCGTTGCTCCCGTTCGGGTATCGTGAATTTCCTGGCAAAACCTTCTCCACGCCTCTCGTTTTGCCTTTCGTAATTCGTTGTTATACTCAGTTAGGGATCGCTTGTATGGTTCCCACTCTCCTGTTCTTTTGGCTCTGTTAAAGAGTCTTCTGGTTCTGGTTCTTAGTGCTCCCAGTTGATTGCTCCACCATCTATTGCTGTCCACCTTTGTGGTTTGCCTGCAGTTGTTTTCGAATGAAGACCTAATTGCCTGTGTCAGTGCTGTATTCAGTAACTCGATCTCCAGCGGACGTGTGGCATTGTCAGGGCAACTTCTCAGGGCATCCCTGAGGCTGTCCCCATACTTCTGCCAGTCCGTGTTTCTCGGGTTCCTGAACCTAATGGCTTCTGCCCTTGCCATTTCTAGATTGAATCTAATATACCTGTGATCAGATCCCGAGAATTCTGAGGAGACATGCCAGTTGGAAACATTAATCCCCCCAGAGAGTTTTAGAGCTAGGGTTAGGTCGATTACCTCCTCCCTGTTAGCAATAACGAACGTGGGTTTATTACCCTGATTCAGTATATCCACATTATTAGTAACGAGATATTCAAAGAGACACTCACCTCTACAGTTAATGTCCTTACTTCCCCAAATGGTGTGATGCGCATTGGAGTCCACTGCCACAATCCCTTGGAAATCATTGGCCTGGACTGCATCAACTATCTTCCCCAATCCTGTGGTTGAGACGTCGTCTTCATAGGGGAGATAGACCGAGGCTACCACTACATCCCTTATTATCATGAGTTAACCTAACCGCTGCAGAGTCCCCGGAAAACAGCGACCACAGCGGAAGGAACTTAACACTAGCCTTAATGAGTATGCAAGACCTGTGGCGCCTGCTGTTATGGTACAATACCTTATAACCCGGCACCCCAAGACCCGTCACCCTGCTACCACTATCCAAGTGTTGGGAATTGATATAAATAACACGTATCCCACTTTAACTAAAACGTTTATTGCCTTAGCGTGAAGACTCTATACAAATGGTTTACCGATACTACTATAAAACAAGTTGAGTCGAATAGAAAACGACGGGCTCGCGGACATATGCCCTATCGGGAAGGAACTAAACTTGAAAAAAGTGGCCACTAGTGCCAGCGTCAGATCATGAATTCGCGCCTAGATTCAAACGCAACATCCTCCCACCAAGTCAAATGAAAAGACACTGAAATTTGACTTTGACATTCATTAGGAACTTGGAAAATCCAATCTGATATAAAACTTGAAAAACCATATAACATACAACTATACAATAATCTAAAAATACATGTAACCCTAATTCGAGATCAGCAACCTTACAAGACAAAATATAACATAATTTATGAAATAATTATTTACAGATCCAACCTATTGGGTTTGTAAAAGAACGTCCTCGTCGAGTCCCAATATTATCGCTGGATCGTGGGTCAGCATCAATGACTGGGCCTTGGTTGTTGTCCACTGCAGAGCAGGAATCATCTTTAGAGGCCAAATCTTGTCGGAGGTGTTCACCAACTTTATCACAATCATCAGAGTGAATCTCAAGCTCCAGGGGGTAAATTCGTTTTACTGGCCTGACCAATTCTCCGGTAGCAGTTACAATACGAACAACTCGAATATTGTTATCTTTTCCTCTGATCAGCTCTACCATTTGTCCAAGAGGCCAATCAATCCTTTTAGAGTCATCATTTTCGACTAGCACAATTTCTCCCAGTTTCACATCACGCTGCTTATTCTTATTGGCATACAACTGTAGTTGACCCAAGTATTCCGTGCGGAAACGCTCACGTAAGCTCATCTTCAACTCATGACGATGTTGCAACCTCTTGCGCAAGTCTGAAGCTTTAGTCAAATCATAATCAGGTACACCAATTTCTTCCAAGTCATGTAAAAACATGTGTGGTGTTAATGCCGCCAATTCCATTGGATTGTCTGATAGGTATGTTAGTGGCCGTGAATTTATCACAGTCTCACAGTCACATAGGATTGCCTGCATTTCCTCATAGCTCACTGAAGAGCGGCCCAATACACGGCGAAGTAATCTCTTCAGTACCCCTATAAGCCTTTCCCACCAGCCTCCCCACCATGGTGAAGCTGGAGGATTAAAACGCCAATCTATTCTTCTGGCTGAACTATATTGCTAGTTGGCATTCCAATCCAATTTACGACATGCATTATCAAAACCAATGAAATGTGTTCCTTGGTTACTATACACTATTTCTGGTCTCCCTTGTTTGCTACAAAAGCGTCTAAAAGCCTGTAAAAAGCTGTCTGTAGATAAGGAAGAGGTTAACTCAAGTCTCGCCGCCCGATAAATGCCACAGGTAAAAAGGCAGATCCAAGCCTTCTTGGTTGATCCATCATCACCCTTGATGAATAGAGGACCAGCAAAGTCAACCCCAGTGACCTCAAAAATTCTGGCATCTCGGACGCGACTCTCCGGCAAAGTTGCAGGAACTGCTTCCAATTTCTTGGCAGTGTGTCGTTTGCATTCTACACAGGTGTTGATCACAGAACAAATTGTCTGTCTTCCCCCAATGATCCAAAATCGTTGTCTAAGGATGGACAATAACATCTGTGTCCCCACATGACAATTACTCCTGTGAACGTCCATTACCAATCTCCAAATCACAGGATGATCAGTGTTAGGCAGGACAATAGGATGACAGAAATCCTTAGTATCTTCACGATTTGATATTTTGGTCATTAGACGTATTAGTCCATGTTGGTCAAGGAATGAAAGCAAACTTTTGAGTTTTGGGTCAAGAATACCAGTGAATTCCTCTTCTTGTACCCACTGTAGTACTTTCCGTTCAGCCAAATCAAATTCCTCAGCTGTCAAATCTCTGTGTGATCGTTCGATCTTCTTGATGTGGCAGTTGGTTTGAAAACGGTACAACCAACCAACCATTCTTACGAGTTTCTTATATTGTGAGAAATAACGATAGTACCAATCTTTCTGAGGATGGTGGGATTCACATACCATTGAGGAAACAATAGTCTTCTTTCGTTCTACATTGATTTCTTGTTCGTTGAAAGAAATATTTGTCCGAGGCCAATAACTGGGAGCTTCTTTTAGCCAATTAGGCCCCTCCCACCATCGACATTGAAGTAACTTCTTCACTGTACTTCCTCTAGATGGAAGGTCTGCTGGATTCAAGCTCCCAGGAACATGACGCCAGTCACAACCCTCAGACAGTGTGCGGATTTCCTTCAGACGATTCATAACAAAGATATCCCAAGGCTCACTTCTCTGAATCCAGGCCAGGACTGTGGTGGCATCAGTCCAGAAGATAGTTTTCACATCTTCTAGTCCATAATCCTCAATAATTGAAACAAACAACCGAACTGCTATGGATGCTGCTAAGAGTTCCAACCTGGGTATGGTCATTCTTTTGTTGGGATTTGCAGTAGGGGCCACTCTGGCCTTTGCACCTACTAGCTGGACTGTAATTTCACATTGATGCTCAACACGCAGAAAAGCAGCTGCAGCGTATGATGACTGACACGCATCTGCAAATATGTGAAGTGTCCAGTGGGTGCCAGATTTGTTGCATTTAGACACCCAACGTGGAATCTCCACTCGGGTCAGAGTGGGGACTTCCTCCATCCATCTCAGAAATTTTTCCTTGATATCGACATTTACTTCCTCCTTCCATAACATGCCAAGTTCCCAGGTTTGTTGAAGGAGGAGTTTGGGTATCAGAGCAAAGCTACGCGTCACTTCTATTGGGTCAAAAATTCTATGTGCAGCACTCAAGATTACCCTTTTTGTTACTTTTTCTATGTTCAACGATAGAAGGCTTTCAACATTGATCAAAAGAGTGTCTGCAGCTTTGTTCCAAAGGAGACCCAAAACGTTTGTAGGTATGGTGGAATTCATCCCTTAGTCCGCTCCCACGCACGAAGTTCAAATTGACGTTCTTTCATAATGATTGAGGCGGTGTCAATGAATTTATCAGCTTGTTTCATATCGTCTAGGCTGGTTAAACAATCATCAACATAGAAGCTTTCAGCGAGTAATTCCACCAAACTCAATTCCCATTGAGACTGACCCTGCTTGCAGTGTTCAATTACGTTAGCCAAATGAAGGTTAATACACGATTCCAATAAGAATGGACTGGAGGACACTCCAAAAACTACTCGACAGTGTCTAAAAATTTTCAAAACTCCATTTTGGTCAATCCAAAGGAAACGGAGGAAATTCCTATCCTTTTTGTAGATGCTTATCTGAAGAAAGGCTCTCTTAATATCGCCAACTACTCCCACCTTCTTTTGTCGAAAACGTCCAAGACAAAAAGGTATTTTCTCTATGAGATTAGGGCCCTTTTGCAAACACTCATTCAAGCTGGGTTGTCTATTTTCCTTGGCCGAAGCATCAAAAACAGGACGCACTGGAGTTGTAGAACCCGGCTTCAAAACATGACGATGAGGCAGGTAATGGCAAACCTCCTGTAGTTCCTCCAGTGGCACCTCTTCAACAACACCCTCATGCAGCCAGTCATCCAGAATTTCTTGGTAAGCATTGTAGTAGCCGTCACTCTTCAATTTCTTTAGAGTGGTCTGCAGCCTTTTCAAGGATAGCTGGTAATGATCAGGTAAAACAGGGTGATTGGCAACCCATGGCAGATGAACCACAAAACGTTCTTCTTCATTTACAAAAACGGTAGTCAAAAAATGTTGCTGGGTGGCCTCTTCCATTTCTGCCTTTTTCATCTTTTCAGTTGGGTCCAAAATTCCCAATGTATCCAGAGCCCATAGATCATTTATAGTAGCTTCTCGGTTCAACATAGTAATCACCATTGATGCGAGGGTTGCTTTTCTTGGGATTGAAACATCTGCAACTCTACCTGATAAAGTCCACCCAAGTTTTGTTTCCATTGCAACCAATCCTGAGCTCAAATGTATACGCCTTCCTGTCCACAGTTTGGCAGCAACATCTGCTCCCACCAAAATTTCAATGTCTGTTGGGGATCCCATATCGCTCAACACAATATTCTTGCTAGCAAGTTCCTGTATCCAGGGTCCTTCTGGAACAGTAGATATTTGTCCACAAATTTTGGGCTGATCAAGCACGACAAAATGGCAACTATACGAATAATCAGGCTTGGAGACATAGAGCCGGAATAACCCATGATCAACAGCACTTGTTGTAACTCCTCCAAAAAGTGAGTGCTGAATGAGTTCTTTTCCTTCAGGTGTGTAACCCATTTCCACTGCAGTATTTGACAAAACATACGATCGTTGTGACCATGTATCTATCAAAAGTCGGGCTCTCTTGAATTGGTTATTTTTCCCTTGTATGTGAACCGAAAGTGTCTGCATGAGAACACCACAATGGCCAGCCATCGATTCCAAGGCTTCACTATTGTCTACTGTGACTGCTGCAGAGCTTGAGTTTGGAATTTTACTTTGTTTCCCTGGCTCTACAACCTGAACTGCCTGGCTGCACATGAACTCAAAGTGGCTCTTTGAACACTGATGACATCGTGGGGGTCTATTTCTACACCGTGCCGCTGTATGACCAGTAACCAAACAGCAAAAACAGGCTTTGCTGCTAGCAACACATTCACGGCGTTCTGCAAGGGTCAAGTTCAAAACTTCCTTGCAGCTCTGGGGTTTGTGATTAGCTGAGCAAAAACTACAGTGAGCTTGAGCTTTACTTTTTGAGGAGTTCAGCAATCCAGAAGCAGTAGGACACTCTCCAAATTCAAAATATTGCTTCAGTTCCTTCCTGTGACCACTCCCCTTAGTAGTAGGGTTTCTGCTTTGTTCAGATATACCAAATCCTGATTTAGCCATCTCCACCTTTTGTGCTCCCTGAAGCTCATTTTCCAAAAAGGACAACAAACTTTTCAAGAAATCCTTTGAGGTGGCAGTAGGAGTGGCTGACTTAAGTTGTGGAACACTACTTCTTTCCCAAATTTGAAGCATATCTTTGGGAAGACAGAAGGAAACTAGAGGCATCAAGATTGGGGCACAATTCTCTGCAGAAACACCCAATGTCTCTAAATTACGAAGGTGACATTGTAATTTATCATAAAGGACTGATATGGGAAGTTTTTCTTTTGAGGAGGTATTCTGTAGAATTAGTTTCAACATTTCTCTAATATAATATTCTGTCAAAAGATCCTCTCTTCCAAAACGCTCCTTAAGTGCTTTCACAACTAGTGGGTACATCTCCCTGGGTCGCTGGGTAACTATCCACAAGAGCACGAGCAGATGACCCAGGGGTCATTGACATTATTAGATACCCCAATTTATCAACGTCATCAAGTTGTGAGTCTTCGTCAATTTTTCTAAACTGAGACCAGAAAGGCATAAAATCTTTCAAATCCCCATTAAAATCTTTTAATTTCAACGTGGGGAGTTTGTACTTACTTTTAACATTAGTGTACGAAGAATTGATAGAAGAAGCTATTTCATCATGACTAGAAGGGATGATTACAGGTTCAACCTCTTTCCTTACACGAAAATATTCAAACGAATACTCACCAATCTTATCTTGCTCTTCCTCTAGAATGGACTCTTCTGCATCACTTTCAATTAGTAAAAGCGAAATGATAGAATTCTTACTATTCAACGCCTCGTATCTTGTCTCAAGAATCACCATTAGGGGTTCGAGTTTTTCCTTCAAGTCCGGCGGCGTTGGACTCGTTGTCATTAACTCGTCGATCTTCCTGGTCGTTTTGGTAAATTACGATGGAAGCATTCTTCTTCCCTTAATTACCAACGATAACTGAGACATCGCGAAAGTGTCCACAAAACTACGAGCTGCTACTATACAAATGGTTTACCGATACTACTATAAAACAAGTTGATTCGAATGGAAAACGACGGGCTCGCGGACATATGCCCTATCGGGAAGGTAACTAAACTTGAAATATCTGGTGCGTAGCAACACACAACTTTCCGCCACCCCTTTAAGTTCGAACACCACCTACATAGGCGGGCGCTATATCTTCGTTCAACGCATTTTTACAGGAACATTTATGGAGAACAAAATGTACGTACTAGTTAGCTGAGAGTACTCCGAAAGTTTGATCGAAACCGTTACTGCCGTTTTTGAGAATATTGGAATACCGATAAATTAATATTCGACAAATCTCCTTTTCTGAGTTATTTTGGCTTATATCTCCGTTCAACATATATATACAGAAACAATTATACGGAACGAAATGTTGGTATAGGTGACTAAAAGACACTCCATTAGAATTTATCACATCTGGTGAATAAGTTACCCTGGAATTTACGGAAATGTTCGAAAAAACGTTATTTTTGACACATTTTAATTTTTATCTCTGTTCAATGGACCGTCACAGGAACATTTATTGGAAAGAGTATGTAGGTATTAACTATTTGAAAACATCCTGTGAGTTTGGTGGAAATCGCTGGAGCCGTTTTGCCTAAAAGCGTAAAAAACCTATTTTTGCTTCAGGGGCCCATATCTCCGTTCACCGTATATTCATGGAGATATGTATGGAGGAGAAAAGTTAGGTATTGATTAGTAGAAGATAATTTGAAAGTTTAATCAAAATCGTTAGAGCCGTTTTCCAGGAAAATGCGAAAAACCCTAGTTTTTGGAACATTTTCGTCCCCCTCCCCACCCTTCCCATCGGCCGAAATCGTCCATAACCTTATTTTGGTGTCTACAAAAAATAACGAACAAAACAAAAAAAGAACCAACTCAATCGGATCAGCCATTCTCCCGCAAATCGAACTACAGACACAGGTCTGTTTCTTTATTTGATGACTGTACCTAAACCCTCGACGAGGGTTATATCAGTCATAGTAGTTGCGGTTTCGCTAATATGCAAGAGGCCGGCCCCTGCAGCATCTACCGAACTCAGACCTGTGGAGGTACGGCAGGTATTTGGTCGTTAGCCAGTCTCACCGTAGAGAGCCGAACTACAGACACACACACACACACACACACACACACACACACGGCCCACGCGCCGAAATTAGGTTTTTTAGACTCAGTAGGGTGTGAAACGTAAAGATCTGAAGAAAACCCAAATTTTTTTTTGGGCCGATTACTATACTTTCCTTCCCTTCGGGTAGCGGAAAGTAAAAAAGTGGCCACTAGTGCCAGCGTCAGATCATGAATTCGCGCCTAGATTCAAACGCAACACCAAGGTTCTCGAATTAATGCAATGTCAATATTTTGACTCACCATATACTGCTGCAGCGCCCATGATGCACCCCTGCAGTGGTGCAGAATGACCTGAAGCAGCCTAAGCATGCCTCAGGTCCTCTTCCTTCGAGGTGTCCCCGCCTGCATCCGCCGTCCTCTTCGTTTGGGGCAAGCAGGGGGACCGCCGCGACCCCCCAGGCACACCAGGGGCCCGAGAACCTGCGGCCGCTGACTGGTGGGCCAATGCGGCCATCCTACCAGCCGCAGCACCTCCAGGCACCAAGACCCCCGACCCACCCGGGCCAGAGACGCCCCCCACCTCCCCTGCAGCATCAGCCGTCAGCTCCTCGACATCCATCCCGGCGTCCGGGTTGGTCTCTTCGCTGAGGATTCTGACTTCCACACTATAAAACCATGGTAGAGACAGAACCCCGCCCTCTCCACCAGCAAGTATTGAGACTCGGGGATGGAGGCCACTAAATATAGCCCCCTTTCCCCTTGTTTGCTGCCCAGAACTTTCCAGCGCTCAACTTCGAGGCCGGTGTTCTGAGCACCAATCATCTCCAAGCAGTCTTTGATGTCGTTCACCAGGTTAGGGATGAACGCACCAATCCTCTTGTAGCCCTCCAGATGGCCAGGGTCACAAGTCCTCAGCCGACCACTCTCCCACGGGGGGCATCGCGCGATGCTTTGTATGAGCCAGTCTTTCGACAGCTCATCTACGCAGCTCACGACTAGCCCGCCATTCCGCAGGGAGTGCCCACTGAAGTGGACCGCTAGCTCCTCCGGGCTGAAGCCATGAAGTTGCACCATACGGTGGAGCATAATCTTATTGGCGGTGTCCTGTGTCAGGAGACTGGTGGGGTAGTCTTCGTAGACCACCGCCACCTTGATAGTACTCACCGCCTGACTGTAAAGGGGTCCTACCCTCCTTTTTTTCTCTTCGTTGCGAGGGGAGGGAGTCCCCTTCTAGTCCCA
The DNA here is from genome assembly GCA_020466155.1 of Pachypeltis micranthus. Classification (NCBI taxonomy): domain Eukaryota; kingdom Metazoa; phylum Arthropoda; class Insecta; order Hemiptera; family Miridae; genus Pachypeltis; species Pachypeltis micranthus. The sequence goes on along the minus strand of CM035768.1, from coordinate 82,909,447 downwards.
GGGACGCTTTGACCTCGCTTCCTCGCTGACAGGTGCAGGAGTTCCACCCCCTTCTCTCCTGACAGGAGCAGGGGTGGAACTCTTCCGCTTCTTCTAATTGAGAAACTTCCGCCTGTGCTGGTGTGACATGGCACCCCAAGCCTCGTCCGGAAGTCTCTCAACTGATGAGCCTGGCGGGGGTTTAGGTTTAGGTGTAGATTCCACCCTACACCCCCCCCCCCGCTAGAGCCCTCTTCCTTTTCCAGTGCAGCCATTGAGTCAATGACTGACTGGATGTCGTCGGATTTCTCCGCTGCTGAGGCGTCCCCAACATTTATAAATTTTTTATTATTAAAATTGGTTTCCATTTTTGGTCCCACGAGTACGGGGGAGCTAAAAGGTCACCACAGGCAGAGCCCCCTATGCCTGTGGAAGGGTACAATACAATGGGGTGTCGCCTGGTGCCCCAAGTGGGTCGTTAGCGATACACATGTTTAAACACCCTGTACCATTCAGCCTTGGCACGAGCTCCCTACACCTTGGCGTGGGTGTTCCAATCCCTGTTAGCCTACTCAGTCGTAAGTGAGCTTTTTCTGGGGGACACTGCGTGGAAGTCAGGATTGGTTCGTCCCCCCTTGCAGTGGGGTAGCTCCCAAGACACTTTTTTGAACAGCATTCACTTACACACAAGACAGTTAAACTCACAAGGGTAAGCTACATCAGTCTGCTTTTCTTCTCCACTCCAACAAAAACAAAGCTATCAACGTGACAAACTCCCAAGAAACAAATGCATCTAGTGAAAAGCGAAGGCTAAGGAGCAAGCTATCCTTTCTACTACTTCCCCTTCCAACCATTGTAGTCTCCAACAGCCTCTGTAATTTATTTAATGGCTGTCTCCAGGTTGTGCAGTTCCTCACTCAGTGGAAGTCTGCGCTTCTAGTCGCTCTTCAAAGTGGATATTGGGAATGGAGCCTGCTCAGGCTTCTTTCCATATTTGGGAAAACGTTAAAGATATTTATGTTGCACTCCCTCGAAGTCTTAGTCTGTAACTTCGCACCCAAATAATATGGGTGTACTAAAGGAAAGACCACGCAGGATGTCATTGTCGAAATTCGACATGTTTCCTTGCTGACACCGGCTAAGTACATCATAGCATTGCTTCTGCTTGACATCATGGGAGCGATTGACAACCTTTGGTGGCCAGCGCTCCTCAATGAACTTAAAGGTAGGCGATTCTCTCATAACAGGTACTTGCTCGTCACACATTACCAAAAGATAACTGTTTTATCGTTGTAGTGGTTACTCAAATCAACGCAAACTTTAAATGAATTAATATACTGAGAAAAATTACTGGTATAGCGTTTCGGCGACAGCTCTACGTCGTTTACACACCCTTGAAGATAAGGTCAAGGGCGATGATGTCCTGAAGGCAATATACCGAAAGAATACATGGAGCTCAATCACGTGTAGCTAGCAACATCAACACCAAAATACATGATACCTCATCATGCAGTGATTCATTACTGTTAAAATTGTAAAAATAGGAAGTTGGATGTCATGGTTTTTTATTACTTAACTGAAAACTCGAGGAACAACGATAGAATGAATAAAAACGTGAGTAGAGAAACAATTGTCATAAAACAAAGAACATGGACTCATCAACAAGGCTCCAAATAAAATAACTATCTCCGGGATCAAAATACACAATCATAACATCTTTCCTTTCAACGTTGGCCAAGCTGGTCGTCGAGCTCGTTGCGCCATTTTCTGTTCCGTATCGACCTCATAGTAATTACAACATTAGTGATCGCGGTGAGTGCTTTGCAAAAAAAGAAATTTGTGATTGCGTGAAATAAAAATAAATTCTGTAATAAAATCATTCTACCAATGTTATTGTTCGACGCAAAGCGTCGAAGTTGTCAGAGTCAATGAACTCAGACTTCCCCGCGTCATTGTCCGACCGCCTAATTGTCTCCAACCATTTTCAATAACTGACTCTAACCTGCAGGAATCCCTAAGCTGCGGGCCTCCAGCCCCCTTTTCTAGGTTTTCCCCTTTCTTCATTTCTTTCTCCCGATTTCATTTTCCTATCGATGACAGAGCTCTTCCAAATTCAGTCTGCTTCCAACTATCACCCCAGTCACTTCTTACTCTCTCGCACGGTTGCCAGTTCCGCGTTCCGAGCACTGCACTTGTGCCGCCCATTTGTTCTCACCTCAATTTCAATTCTACTCAATTCCGCAAGCACATATAATACAGTCCTCCTCACGCTCACCGAGTTTCAGTTTTATTGTGATCCTCAGCTCCCCCCTTCTTGCACTCAACATTTGGTCCTCCGGGCCGGATTTCGTTAACTTTCGAGCATCCAGGACCGAACGTTAACGCCACGACGCCCACTACTCGTTTCAACCGGCGAAAAGAAGCGAAACGATAATCGTGTCTGCGCCTTCTCGTCTTCCGACTCCCGCCGCAACTCCTCTGTCTCTTCCACCCGCGTCAACATCGAAACTCACAACCAGCCTCTCGCCGACACCTTCCGTTGTGACAACTCACCACCGCCACTATCGCTCGCCACTATCGCTCGCCGCTCCCCTGACGATCTCTTCGCTGGTCTCATCACTAAATCGCCCCGTCACTCAAGCGCCAATTAGCTGCTCGCAACGGCCCATCCTTGCGAACTTCCAACCACCTTTATCCAAGTGAAACCCCCCAACACTCGAAATGGTCGCATCGCCGCCGGCCAACCGCCTACGACTGCTTCTTCCAACTTCAGATCGCCGCCGACCAATGTAACACAAGGTAAGTCTCGGAATAGCGTGAACTGGCTTCCCATAGTAAATAATAGGAGCGAGTCTTCAGCTCCTCCTTTTCAGAGGTACAGCCCTCAGCTCCTCTTGGTTCCCGCTTTTATCTATGCAACCCTCAACCATTTTCTCCCAAGTCGCTAACCCACGTTAAAAGTTCAACACAGCCCAAGCTCAAATCGTTTCTACAAGGTTCTTTGTTCTCATTCAAATCACACAACCCACAGCCATTTCCCTACATGTGCATCCACACCCCCACACAGAACAAAAGCGTTGTATTGGTGTTTCCAGTCTCTCAACACAAACATTTGCTCTCAGAACCTCGTGCCCACATTCCAAAGTTCAAGTGCTGTCACCAAGCCCCCTTTGACCATCTCATTAAATTCAGATAGATTATCTACACCTATTTTTGTCCTCATCCTTCTACCTGGTTTTCCGCCCCTACGACTCAACTCAGCCCTCATTCATAGTACTCCATGCCCCAACGCCCTTTAGGTCTTCACATCCTACTTATCAAAAACCCCAACTGTTGTACCCTACCACAGCCCCCACCGTCTTACCCTAACATTCAGTTCCTCAATGCTACACCAGCACAGCTTCCCTCTACCCTTTCTACCTTCCACACCTGATCATAATAAAATTCAAGTGCCATCGCCAAGACCCCTTTGACTACCTTACTACATTCATATAGTTTACTTACACCTCCTTTCGTCTCATCCTCCTTCTTGTTTTTCTGCTCCCATAACTAAGCGTCGCCCTGATCACTAGTTTCCCATGCCCCAACGCCATTTATGTCTTTACATCCCACTACTCCAAACCCTAACTGTAGTTTTCCTAACCCCCCTTTTCCGTTTCTTCCTCCTAACCGTTTCTCTCCAGTACAATTTCACTCAGCTCGCACCCTTCCTTAATAGTGCAAACCTCACAATGCCTTATGACCTCACAATGCCTTATGCCCTCACATCCTGTTTCTCTTGCACCCTGTCATCTTGCCTCACCCTCCTACCTTACTCACTGCTCTATCCTAGCAGCATTTCTTACCTTCTCGACCTCAGAATTGTAATCATCCCTCTTATCATTCAGCATTCACCCAGGACAGCACTAGGTCTCGACTCTTAATCCCATGCCCAAATCCGTACCCTCTCCTTAATGCCCCTTTTTGCACCACTCCCACACGCTTTCTCCTTCTCACTGCCCCAGTGTGCTAGCCCCATTTGCACCACCTCAGTGAGCTCCTTCAACTTCCACCACCTCACTGCAATTGCCCCTATCGCCCCTTTCAATGTGCTTGCCCCTATTTATCCACTGCTGTGTGCATTCTCATACATGCACCAGCCCCACCTGCAGCACCCAAACATGCACTAGCGCCACCTGCACCACCCAAGCATGTCTCCCCCCTCTTGCACCACCCCAGTGTGCCTTCCTCCCTCTTGCACCACCCCAGTGTGCCATCCTCCCTCTTGCACCACCCCAGTGTGCCATCCTCCCTCTTGCACCACCCCAGTGTGCCATCCTCCCTCTTGCACCACCCCAGTGTGCCAGCCTCCTCCCTCTTGCACCACCCCAGTGTGCCATCCTCCCTCTTGCACCACCCCAGTGTGCCATCCTCCCTCTTGCACCACCCCAGTGTGCCAGCCTCCTCCCTCTTGCACCACCCCAGTGTGCCATCCTCCCTCTTGCACCACCCCAGTGTGCCAGCCTCCTCCCTCTTGCACCACCCCAGTGTGCCATCCTCCCTCTTGCACCACCCCAGTGTGCCTTCCCCCTCTTGCACCACCCCAGTGTGCCTTCTACCTCTTGCACCACCCCAGCATGCCATCCTCCCTCTTGCACCACCCAAGTGTGCCTTCTCCCTACTTGCACCCTCCCCCTCCATCATGCCATCCTCCTTCTTGCACCAACCCAGTGTGCCTTCCTCACTCTTGCACCACCTCAGTGTGCCTTCTTCCCTCTTGCCCCGCCCAGTGTGCCTTCCTCCCTCTTGCACCACTTCAGCCTGCCTTTCTCCCTATTCGCACCACCCAAATGTGCCTTCCCTACTCGCCTCCCCCTAGTATGCCTTCCGCCTCTCCCACCTTAGTGGCCCACACCTTAAACCTCTTTACGCCTGTGCTGTCCTACTCTCCTTTCGTTCTTTTTGCACTGCCTCCTGTGCTTCCTCATGAGATCACTCATTCATCCTCATTTTTGCAACTCCAGCTCTCTGTTGTCCAGCTCAATTCACTACCACATCATTGTCTCACACTCATCACCTCATCTCTCTGTGCTCTGGCTCATCAGGCAGCCCAACCTAGCCACATCCTCCAGCTCACTCAGCTCTATATAATCCTCGCCCACCCCTTCCAGGGTCAGGGATCCCTATTCCGCTATTTGGAGGTGCCTTGCCCCCTGTAGTTTTTTGTGTATGCTGGGTGACTCCTCGATCACCCAGTCCTTCTGTCTGCCCAGCTTTTTTGTGAAAAGGAGCCGCACGTTTTGCAGCTACGAGCCTAATGCAGGGTTGTGCTTTACAACTTGTTGGGCCAGGTCCTCATTTTGTAGGTCAGTCCACACATTTTACAATAGCAGCTCATGCCTAGGGGGTCTATGCTGCCTAGGGGGTCTATGCTGCCTATCGACCCTATACAAAAAAGACTTCGAATCGACAACCGACAGACTATCTAAGACGTAGAGTACTTACATTCCTTTCCATTCACCTCTAGTGGGTCTCCTCAGAAGTGCATGAACTCCTTCCTTCCCTTCCCCCTTTCCCAGACTCTCCACCATCGGGTTTGCCTTTATCTTTGTATATGAAGAGCACGACCAACTGACTGACTCCAGTACTGACTTAACGGCCAGACGATGAAGCGCTTGCCCACAGTATCTCACCATTCAGAGGGGACAGACTCACCTCACAGGTACGTGAACTCTAGTAATTTTCCTACTGGCAGACCTAATCCAATTGCTCTAATAGCAGTCTGCAATAACCCTGGATGCCCAGACAGTTTGAATCTTGCTCCAACATGCCGCGCCAAATATGGCAGCACAGACCTTCCATGGTAGTGACAGAAGCTCGTAGAGTGGAGACAGGTAACATACGGTTGCAGCATTGTCTGTGTGTTGGCTGCATGTGTCAGTAGGCGCTCTTCAAGATATAACCATCCGCATACCGCTCGGGTCGTATCTAAACTGGTTGTCGTCCTATCGTGAAACATTCTCTTATCCTTCTTTCACTCCAGGTCCCAATCCTTGTATCCCGAGAGCTCCTTCTATCCGTAGCGTTGTCTGGGAACGCACCCAATCTCCTTAATTTTATTTTTTAAATTTCTCCGTTTAGGGTGCCACCATCCCTTTTACGATGAGCCTCGAGGAACAAAAAAACCGTGCAAATTATTACACAATGGTTTATTATTCTCATGAACAGCTTGACCTAGTATTAGTGCTCCCCCATCCCATTCGATTCAGCATCGAATACTAGTAAACCATACGAAACATGACCTGGCTACAATGGAACTACGGAAACAAAACGTCTGATGATTTGGCCCCGTCGTCGGGGAAATTGGAACGAGGGCGCTCGAAGCGAGCCCAGGGGGAGTTGAGTGGCTGGGAGGGAAGCGAGCGGGAGGCCCCGCTCGCTCGCCTCGAGAGCGGTTGCTTTTTTAATGACACAGGAGGGAGTTCAAACGACGAAACGCTGTAGCTCCCGCGTTGTACTGCGTTTCGTTAATTTTTTTAACAGTTTTTTGCCCATTACAACCACGGGCTTCGTCGGCTCGGATTGCAGAGATAGCGGGCACAATTAGATACCAAATCGGATTTTTGGGCGAAAGAACGAATTTTGTAGACCACGTTAAAGGCACAAAACGGCCCGGATGGTGGACGGCGAACGGGGTACGGAGGTCGGCGGATGGGGGACGGCGGACGGATTGCAAATTTGGAATCTCCAATTCTTGAAACGTAAAGTATCAAATTTTGAGGGGGGGTTGTAAAAAGTTTTTCGTGACCGAAAACAGGGTTATTATTCAGAATGAATAATAAACCAAAAGTGAGTGTTTGCGGCAGTGCTAAAAGTGTATTATGGTCGCCTGGCCCATAGAAATGTGTTGAACGAAGATAAAACGCGCTCGTTGAAGTTGTGCGCTGCTACGCATTAGATATTTAGAATAGAAGACACTCATCTATTGGTGCTGTTTACGTTAGTGTATTAAAAAAATTCAATAACTTCTGGCTATTTATGCAATATATTGTACAGGAACGTATTAGTTTATGAAGTTCTGTTTGAGATTTTGTTCAGTTCCCTTCATCCGAAGATGGAAGTGGTGGTCGTGCATGGTAGGGTGAAGAGAGGAGTGTGAGTAGGGAGAAAGGACAATTAATTTTCATCCAGAATCCTCTCACGGCAGCTTGTTGCACCGAATCCGATTTTCTACAGCCCTCCCTCAGTTTTCTTGCTCTCTGACGTCGATTATACCTACAATTTATGGCCGCTTACCTCTCTAACTATTTATTTATGAAATGGATTTATTTGTTGTCGGCGCAGCTTTCCCGAGAATTTATATTTACCGGTGCGGCCTTTTTCTGCCAACTTCCAGTTTCCCATTCCCCACCGGTCTATCAAAGGTTTCTCGTCATCTATCGCAGTCTCTTAACCTTCTCCATCCCATCAAATCGACCCCTCTCTCTATTTTCATCTATCGCCCTTCTCCTTCCGATAATTCCACCATCTATTCACGTTTCCTCTGCAACTCTGCAAATCACTATTGTTCCTGCGCTGCGAGTTCAGGACTATCGTTCTTCTTATCCAATGGATTCACCCAACTTAACTGCGTAACTTCCTTTCTAAATTCAATCCCTTCCTCCCTTCTCTCATTCAGGCTGTTGGAAAATGAAACGGGGCCGACGTTAAGGCTGTGAGAACAACGTAGTAGAGACTAATCCGTTTTCAACTACTGTCATTTCAAACTCGAAATACCGACCTATATGTTCTTATGAAACCTTGAGTGAGAATTAACATTTTCAGCAGGAGATGTTATTAGAGTTCATGTATTGCCGACCTGATAAGTTCCCTATGTCAGCAACCACAAGCTGAGTACGTCAGAATTGATTGGACACAATTAAATCGCAAAATGAAGGACCCAGACAGTACCCTGTACTGGTCTTCTGCCTCTCTGTAGCAACTACTATGGGAATCGGAAGCTTTTGATCTCAAGTTGAAGATTTCTGAGCACCGTAGGCTTGAGTCGGGACATTCCAATTTCTTCCTTCTTCTTCGCTCTCAGTATTACCACCAATTCCCTAATATAACTTCATTTCTCCAATTTTAATCAGGAGGTTTGTCTTTACCGATATTTGATTCGGTAGGTGACCAGTGTTTGCCAAGAAGACATGTAATGTGGCTTCTAAACAGAATAGGAACGATTAAAAGATGGAAATTCCCACATTCGACGTCTATAGTGAAGCATTTAGTTTCATCAACGTTTTAGATTTCAGACGGTGGTGTAACTTCAGTATCGAGAAAACCTCTAGAATCCAAGACATAAACCTATGAGAAAAAAACTGAGCTCAAGTGTGTAACGTACTTGGGGAATTGTCTCACAATTCCCGCGTACAGAACACATGAAAGTCGTGTCTGGGCCCAAAAGAAAAGAACAAATCAAATACGCTCAATAATACTCACTTGATGAAATAAAAAAAATAATGGCTCTCAAGAAAGTAATGGGAAATGAAGTTTTAAAGCAATTAAGACCCACTTGAAATTAATCAGCAAAACTCGAAATGAATGAAATGAATCGAACTCCTTTTAAAATGAAATAAATAACCTATGCTCGGATTGTATTAATAACAATAAAGGGACAATGGGGAAAATGAAACACCAAGCACTGATCGCTTACCTTACTTCACACAATCTAAAGGGAAATTTAAACACTGGCTTAAAACAGGGAATAATTCGTTGACGAAGCCGGCAGCCGTTCTGATCGAGAAGCGTGGCTCCGTCGCTAATATAAACAGCAGCGGGCTGCACAGGTGGCGGTCAGTGTTGCCACCTCCTGCAACCCGCCGCGAACCATTACAAGTGCCACAGGCCCAGTAAACTACTCTGTCAAGCCCCAACAAGGCAGAAGGAATGAAGAATTTAATAAAGGGTGGCAACCGAACACTGGGTCTACATTGCCACACAGAAAGGTGGCCTGAGGAATGTGAGGAATGAGGCGTGGGGTATAATTCAAGCATACAGTCACCACTCGTCCACATGCATGCACTCCACACAGTTCATATTGAACCACCACTGATAAAATAAACCAAGTAAATGAAGTAATCACCACTCGATTATTCCTCAGCGCTATCTACAGTTTTTCTGCGTCACATGCTGGTGAAGTGTTACTCTCAGTTGGGATTTCGAGTATCGTATCTCCGAAATTATTAGACGTTTCCAATGAAAATTATTGGGATCGGCCCTTCGCCTAAAGGTCGGTTCTTACAGAACGAGAACTCAAATTCCCTGGCGGAATCACCGTTTTCTGTAAAAATTGCGGAAATGGGCCAATTTATGGGGCGAAAACTAAGAAAACTGAAGTTAACGCCGGAGTATTCGAGAGCAGCGCCGTATCTTTAGAGAGGGACATCTGTATGCCCTAGTAGTTGTTGTATAGTGGCTAGCTTTGAGAAAGGGAACTTTTCTGGAACGTTATGGGAGGATTATAAAAGTCCGAAGCGGAGCTGTCGGTTGTAACAGCTTTCAAAATAATCAGTACTCGTCGCCCTTTTATCGCTACTCTGACATTCCCTCATAAATAGCGGGGGTTATTTAATCGCTTAGCCGTATCACACAATAAGAATCCAGATACTCGCAAAAAGAACTTGCTCTTATTCTTGAAGATAACAGGGCTTTGAAATTGAGAGGATGAGGGTTTTATGAACCAGTAACTGGTTTACGTTTTCACCCCCCCCCCCATGACCACACCCCTCTCCCACACCACCACTCGTCAAACCCAACGTTTATGTCTTCTACAACCGTTTTATTTCTTTCTTCTCAATGCCCTGTCTCTTAATAGACCCTTAAAGTTCTTTCAAAGTGTCAAGAAGAAACTGTCTGTCAGCCAACTGATGTCTTTCAATATTCGCGATATGCCAGATACAAAGAGTTGCTCTTGTAATTGGATTTCGGTGATCAGTTCCTGAGGGGACATTTCAAAACCGGCGTCAACGTGCGGTGCTTAAGATCTCAGATATAAATTTTAGTGTCTACCAGTCGTTGATGGGATCCTGTAGATACAACTTTTTTCACACTCACTTTCTTCAGCTGGAGAAAGTCACAACGATCGTGACGAAGATGTCAGATTACCATTTTTTTCACTAATATCTCCCTTCGAAGGAGATCCTGCTTTTGATCCCACCATCTTTATTCCTTCATTGAGCAAGCTCAACATGATACTTAAAGAGACTTAAAATGCATAATGTTCAAAGCAGCAATGTAAATATACGTTCATGTTCAGATCTTGTGGTACAACATTCTACCACCACATTTAGTTCCAAGATTGCTGCCCAGCTATTCATTTAATATGTCGAGCGACACTGATGGCATAATAACCCGTACTTGAATTATAACGTGGTGGGTCCTGGTTCAATCCTGACGCAGAAGAAGGTAAGGTTTCCAGATCGAGTTTCAACCAACTACGCTTGACAGTAATACTGGCTTCAGCACTAAAAGAAATGGGGAAAACGACAATTTGGGGACCAATTGATCTCACTTTTGATGGGTGTTCAACTGAAGATAGAACCGCAATTATTCCAACGTAAGTTAGCGAGTCGTGCCAGCTGTGATGGTGATTGAAGACTGGAAAAGTGCTAGTCGTGAAAACGTACATAGCACGTTTTCATCGCAGCCTCAGTAGAAAAACATTAAATGCCACGGAAATGACACTAGACAAAAACTGGGTTGCTATAGCAGAGTGCACAGTATTATTCCCTGTCGCTCCTATTGCGCTGTTTCGCATTGAAAATGTGGTGTACATTCATAAAGTGAATTTATCTTCACGTGCGCTGAAAACTTCTTGCGCTTCCAAAATAATCCGATTTTCACATCTTTTTCGAATCCATTGAATAAAAAATCATTTTCAGAATATGCTCTTTCAAAGTCGTGGTAGTGAGATGTGGTTCGCGCTGGTCGAATTGTTCCTCTTGTGCAGTTTTGAAGGATTTAATACTCGGGCGCTAAAAAAAATAAAATAACATCAAGAAAAAAACATAAATTACCTGAATTAATATTAAAGGGTTGGCAAATAATAAGAAAGTGCATTCACGGTCTGAACCTGCAGATCTCCCTGGCGTGGCGACTAAGGGGGATGACAATGGACAGCAGTTTAATTTGCCAACGTAAAATAAAATGAACCACTCTAAGAACAGAACTACATTTTACTATATTCAAGGTAAATCAATAAATGAATGAGTAATGCGAAAATAAAATAATAATTAAAAGCGGGGCTACAAGCGGGGAAACGAAAACGGGCGGACGAGCGCTAACGACGAAGTAAAGACGCGTCCACGGTTGAGACGGAACCTATCCTTTTTTTTATTTCACCTTCCAGGGAATTTTATATTATTATCACGCGGAAACGGCTGTGTGGGTGGAAATATTCGTGTTCCCATCTGATTACACAGCGACGTCAACCTCTCCTTCTCAGTGTATTTATTTATTTAAAAAATACGGGACGAACCCAATTACAAGAAAAAAGTAAACAGGAGTACCTAAATGAACATTAAAGAATATAAGGGACGACCGACGATGACCAGAGCACCACCACTTCATCGAACACTGCTTCACCACAAACACAGTAGGCAAAAGGAGTTATTGAGGGGTACCCAAACAAAGATGACGGAAGAGTTGAGCTCTAAAGGTTGAGATGGGCAAAAAAAGAGTGTCGATGAAGGGAGGTGATGATGAGAGGAGGTTTGCTTGGCGAGGAAGGCGGCTGAGTGGGCGGTGATATAAATAATTTGTGGAAGAAAAAGGAACGGCAAAAGGCGTGACAGAGCAAGACATCAAGCTGAAGCGACGAGCGAGTACATCATAGTCCAAATTCTCAGGAGGAATGGAGAGCTTATATGTCAGCGGAGAAAAGCCCTGACGATGCGTTCAATTTGCCCAATATGGAACTCGTAATAAGGACTCCAGACCGCCGATGTGTACTCCAAAGTTGGCTGCACGATAGTCTTATAGAGGTATTAATTCAATCGGGTTAAGTACGACAGTAGGCTAATTACTAAAGTTAACGTACCTTTTAGGTGAGTCCGTCTCCTCTGGCTGGTGAGTTACTGTGGGCAAGCGCTTTCGATGTAAAAACATCATCGTCTGGCGGGCCAACAGTAACTCACCAACCAGGGGAGACGGGCTCGCCTAACAGCTGCGTTAACTTTAGTCTTATAGAGTGTCACGAGGGCTGGTGCTTGGGAGAACTTTCTGGTATTGCGCTTCAGAAAGCCAAGTGTCCGCATTCCACAGGACGCCACCTCAGCTATGTGGTCGGAGAAGGAAAGCTGGGAATCCAAATGCACGCCAAGGTCCACAATATCAGTCCTACGGGGAATTGTTACCTCGTTGATTGAGTAGGGGTTGATGACTGGAGAGTGGGAAAGATGGGAAGAAATGGCTGCACATTTAGATGACTTCAAGGCTAGTCCATTAATGTCACACAATTGAGAGAGGGCATCGAGGTTCTGTTGGAGGAGGTGGCAGTCTGAGGAGTCATGGAAAGAGATGAAGAACTTCAGATCGTCAGCATATGTCAAAAACTCTGTACGGTGCAGGGAGGAAATAACGCTATTAATCACCAGGTTGAAGGGAAGGAGGCTGAGATGCGAGCCCTGGGGAACTCCTGAAGTGGCAGGGAAAGAGTGAGACACGACACCGCTTACACGCACTGAGAGCTGTCGGGCAGTGAGGTAGCTGGCAAACCATGCATGAAGTGGTCCAAAGACACCAAAAGATGAGAGCACATCAAGGATCACACTGTGAGGCAGCTTGTCGAATGCTTCAGAGAAATCGGTCGTAACCACGTCCACCTGATGATCCCCTCCAATACCGTAAAGTGCAAGATCCTGAAAAGTTGCAAGGTTAGTCACCATAGAACGCCCCCTGACAAAACCGTGCTGCTGGGGAGCTAAGTGCGAGTTGAAAATTGGCGAGAGTTGAGCCACAACCAGCTTCTCCAGTAGTTTGGGAATAGTTGATAAGGAGCTAACTGGACGGTAGTTTCTAATATCGCTCCTATCACCCATCTTGAAGATCGTAGTAATGTAGGATGACTTCCAATAAGCGGGGAAGAGGCCGGAAGAAAGAGAGGTATTGAACAGGTGCGTCAGAGGATGGACCAGGCTAAGCGCACAAGCTCGAAGAAAAATTGGAGGGATACCATTGGAGCCCATACCCTTTGAAGCATCCAGGCCATGTAAGGCACCAACAACGTCGACCTCCGTTACAGCAAGGGAGCCCAGTGAGACCAAATCAATAGGCAGGCGGGAAGAATCCAGGCCTTGAGCACGATCAAACGCTGAGGCAAAGTGGGATGCGAAGAGATTAGCGATTGACTGCGGGTTGTCAGCAAGTGAGGAACCCAGATGCATATTATGTTGCAGAGAGGATCGCCCATCCCGGTAACTAATAAAGTTCCAGAAGTTCTTAGGATCACTGGGGAGGGAATCCTGGACTGAACGGAGGTAGCTGGAGTAACATTCCCGCGATAAAAAGTTACATCTGGCACGTAGTTGGGAGAAGGTCGAGTAGTCTTCATACAAGAACGTTTCCTTATACCAGTAGTGGGCAAAATGTTTCCGACTAACAAGCTGGATTAGGTCAGGAGAGATCCATTTCAGATAGAAACAGGTGAAGGTGACAGTCCTAGGGAAGAAGAGAGCATTGGTCTATAGTAGAGTAAAGATGGTCGAGAACAAGGTTGACAGGTTTGGAAAAGAAATTTGACCAATCATGCTGCAGAAGCCAATCATCCATTGCTGCATAATCACCACGCTTAAAATTAAAGGTGAAACGATGAGCTGGATGGGTAGTCTGGGGTGGAGAGCAAACTGTTAGATCCAGTAATAAAGGAGGATGAGCAGGGTCCTCATCAACGAGCGGAGTACCGGGATGAACACGAAAAGAGTTGACGGAGGAAAGAACAAGGTCAAGAATATTCCCATGGGCATTAGGCAAATAGTTGTACTGACTGAGGCAAAGGAGCTGAACAGACCCGAAGACAGCGTAAGCTCTAGAGAAGGGCTGACCGAAGGGAGTCTCACAATTCCATTCGCCTGCAGAAATGGTGCTGGAAAGAGGAGAGAGGTGAATAAGAAGGAATGTGAACAGCGCCAAGAACCAGGCGAAGATCGGGCAAAACCACGAATAATTGTTGAAGGGTGTCAGGGAGGGTGTGCACATAAGAGCGAAGACATGCCGAAACAGCGACCAGAACTCCGCCTCCTGTTTGCTTCAGTTGATTGTTAGAAGAAGAACGGTCGCAGCGATAGATATGATAGTTATGGAGACGAAGCTCAGCCGAGTCAGCAAGTGGATGGAGCCAAGTTTCAGTCAAGATAAGGTCGTCGAAATTAGTTAAGGATGAGTTGCAATGAAGAGTTGAAAATTTAGTGTTAAGACCACGGACATTCTGATAAAGGAAAGGCACTGTTTGGTAGGACTCGGTAGGAGGATTTTTGAAGATACAGAGTTTCTTGGGGACGTGGTGATAGGTTGCACACTTTGGCGGGCTATGATTCGTGGTATGCCAGAGATGTATTTAATTGTCAAGTTGGTCGCGCCACTATCTGTTCTTAGCTTAAGCTCGAGCCTAGGATCGTCGAGCTGTGTACATTGGGCTGGTATACGATGTGAAGACACAGAAAAGGGCCGAGGAGAGAGAGAGGGGTTTGCAGTGAGCAGTCGAGAGGCAATGGCCGTGGACACCATATGAACTAATAGTGGACGGGACTTACCAGGAGCAGGTGTCTTGCTAATGCGACCGAAGCGATGGACAGATCCCAAAAAATCAAGCTTCAGCAAAGTCAGCGCGTCATGAAGAAAAGAACGGTGCTGGTCAACAGCTGAGGCAGGATCAAACTCATTAACATTAAAGAAAATCACATTTGATGCCCTGCGCTGACGCTCCTGGAGCTCGTGAACATGATGAACATGAGTTCATCAGCATCACTGCCGATGGAGGCAGAGGCAGAGGCACAGGCCTTCGCGGTCAGAGGAGCCGCGTGATCACCGACGAAAGGAGCAACACCCTGGTTGCTCACGGAGGCCATAAAGGAGTCAAATTGAGCCATGCAAGTGCCGACAGCAGATACGCACTGAGCGCTCTGGTCCTCCTGGGCAATAAACCAAGACTCCAAACCATCAACTCGCGACTGAAGGGCCTCCTCGATAAACCAGGACTGAAGTGATTTTATATGCATCTTCATTGATGACTCAAAATCCTTCTTGGTAAGGTATGGGCCCGCTTCTGGTGAAGGGGATCGCGATGACTTACACGTGGAGCATTTCCAAGAGTTGAGGACAACCTGAGAAAGCTTGCGAAAGTTTGATTCAGTGAAGCCCGTACAGCCAAAGTGAAGGAAAGAATCACAGACAGTCCTTGCAAGAAGAGCGTCGGCACTCCATCACTACACGAAAGTAAAGCGAGATAATATATGTACACGGAAGAAGGCGAAAACGGCCCGCAGAGTTAGCGAAACACAGACGCGAGGTGTCGTAGGAGGGGGGAGCCAATCACGTCGTCCAAGGCCAACGTAGCGACAAGAACTCGCAAACCCAATCACTGGAGAATAATCAGTAGTAAAAACGATAAAATAACTCAGTCGTGAACCCGAATTAACGCCTGCGAACCACAACCGCCGATCACGACGAAAAGCACTTAGTCAAGGCTAGTCTGTTGCGATAAAAAAATTACGTTAAGGTACTATGCTGAACCGTTGAAGAAAACCCTACAAATTATTACACAACGGTTTATTATTCGAATAATCAGCTTGACCTAGCATTAATGCTCCGAGACCCATCCTGTTCGATTCAGCATCGAAAAATATCATAATTAAACCCAAAAAAAGGTCGAAAAGAACTGAATCGTAATATCAAAATAAACAAAAAAAAAACACGAAAGTATCTAGAAAAAACTGAATTGTAACATGAAAACATGCACGCTAAATACTAATATCAAAATTTAACCAAAATTGATGAAAAAAACCAAAATGAGAATGAAACGAAAGAATCTAAAAAAATTGAATCGTATTAAAACCAAAACGTCGGGGAAATTGGAACGGGGGCGCTCGAAGCGAAGCGCGTCGTCGTTGGGAGGCCAAAGGGGTCGTTGGGAGGGAGGCGAGAGCCGCCTCGAGAGCGGTTGGTTTTTTTGGTTTATTATTCATTCTGAATAATAACCCTATGTTTTCGGTCACGAAAAATTTTTTACAACCCCCCCTCAAAATTTGATACTTTACGTTTCAAGACATGGAGATTCCAAATTTGCAATGTCCGTCCGCCGTCCCCCGTCCGCCGACCCCGTCCCCCGTCCGCCGTCCGGGCCGTTTTGTGCCTTTAACGTAGTCTAAAAAATTCGTTCTTTCGCCCAAAAATCCGATTTGGTATCTAGTTGTGCCCGCCATCTCGGCAATCCGATCGGACGAAGCCCGTGGTTGTAATGGGCAAAAAACGGTTAAAAAAATTAACGAAACGCATTACAACGCAGAGCTACAAGCGTTTCGTCGTTTGAATTCCCTCCGCCCCGCCCGTCTCTTTAAAAAACCAACCGCTCTCAAGGCTGCTCGCTTCCCTCCCAACACTCAACCCCTCCCGGGTTTGCTTCGAGCGCCCCCGTTCCAATTTCCCCGACGTTTTGGTTTTAATACGATTCAATTTTTTTAGATTCTTTCCTTTCATTCTCATTTTGGTTTTTTTCATAGATTTTTGGTTAAATTTTGATATTAGTATTTAGCGTGCATGTTTTCATATTAAAATTCAGTTTTTTCTAGATACTTTCGTTTTTTTTGTTTATTTTAATATAACGATTCAGTTCTTTTCGACATTTTTTCGGGTTTCATTATGATATTTTTCGATTCTGAATCGAACAGGATGGATCTCGGAGCATTAATGCTAGGTCAAGCTGATTATCCGAATAATAAACCGTTGTGTAATAATTTGCAGGGTTTTTGGTTTATTATTCATTCTGAATAATAACCCTATGTTTTCGGTCACGAAAAATGTTTTACAACCCCCCCTCAAAATTTGATACTTTACGTTTCAAGACATGGAGATTCCAAATTTGCAATGTCCGTCCGCCGTCCCCCGTCCGCCGTCCCCCGTCCCCCGTCCGCCGTCCCCCGTCCCCCGTCCGCCGTCCCCCGTCCGCCGTCCCCCGTCCCCCGTCCGCCGTCCGGGCCGTTTTGTGCCTTTAACGTGGTCTAAAAAATTCGTTCTTTCGCCCAAAAATCCGACTTGGTATCTAGTTGTGCCCGCCATCTCGGCAATCCGATCGGACGAAGCCCGTGGTTGTAATGGGCAAAAAACGGTTAAAAAAATCAACGAAACGCAGTACAACGGGGAGCTACAAGCGTTTCGTCGTTTGAATTCCCTCCGCCCCGCCCGTCTCTTTAACAACTCTGCAAATTATTACACAACGGTTTATTATTCGGATAATCAGCTTGACCTAGCATTAATGCTCCGAGATCCATCCTGTTCGATTCAGCATCGAAAAATATCATAATGAAACCCAAAAAAGGTCGAAAAGAACTAAAATCGTAATATCGTAATATTAAAATAAACAAAAAAACGAAAGTATCTAGAAAAAACTGAATTTTAATATGAAAACATGCACGCTAAATACTAATATTAAAATTTAACCAAAATTGATGAAAAAAACCAAAATGAGAATGAAACGAAAGAATCTAAAAAAATTGAATCGTATTAAAACCAAAACGTTGGGGAAATTGGAACAGGGGGCGCTCGAAGCGAAGCCGTCGTCGTTGGGAGGCCAAAGGGGTCGTTGGGAGGGAGGCGAGAGCCGCCTCGAGAGCGGTTGGTTTTGGTTTATTTAAATAGACGGGCGGGGCGGAGGGAATTCAAACGACGAAACGCTTGTAGCTCCGCGTTGTACTGCGTTTCGTTAATTTTTTTAACCGTTTTTTGCCCATTACAACCACGGGCTTCGTCCGATCGGATTGCCGAGATGGCGGGCACAACTAGATACCAAGTCGGATTTTTGGGTGAAAGAACGAATTTTTTAGACTACGTTAAAGGCACAAAACGGCCCGGACGGCGGACGGCGGACGGGTGACGGGGGACGGTGGACGGCGGACGGCGGACGGCGGACGGACATTGCAAATTTGGAATCTCCATGTCTTGAAACGTAAAGTATCAAATTTTGAGGGGGGGTTGTAAAAAATTTTTCGTGACCGAAAACATAGGGTTATTATTCAGAATGAATAATAAACCAAAACCAACCGCTCTCGAGGCGGCTCTCGCCGCCCTCCCAACGACCCCTTTGGCCTCCCAACGACGACGCGCTTCGCCCCGTTCCAATTTCCCCGACGTTTTGGTTTTAATACGATTCAATTTTTTTAGATTCTTTCGTTTCATTCTCATTTTGGTTTTTTTCATCAATTTTGGTTAAATTTTGATATTAGTATTTAGCGTGCGTGTTTTCATATTAAAATTCAGTTTTGTCTAGATACTTGCGTTTTTTTTTTTGTTTATTTTAATATTACGATTCAGTTCTTTTCGACCTTTTTTTGGGTTTCATTTTGATATTTTTCGATGCTGAATCGAACAGGATGGGTCTCGGAGCATTAATGCTAGGTCAAGCTGATTATCCGAATAATAAACCGTTGTGTAATAATTTGCAGGGTTTTTCCTTTTTTTAACGGTGGATGACGGGGATACCCTCACTGCAGCCACAAACGGGCCTATTGTAAGGGCGTCCATGATCCTCAGATCATGGCCCCCCTGCACCACCTCCAGGCCCCATGGCACTGGTCTCACTTGGTGTGACGTTACCTATGCGCACCCACCACCCCCGCACAAAGCGGAGGATATCCGTAAGTTCTGCATTTGCCACCTCTTCGGGCTAGGGAAAGGACCTCCCAAACACACAACGGCGCGATGCCGCGAGTCCATCGCATACGCACAGCACATGCTCTGCCGTCTCTAGCCCTACCTCACAGAACCTGCATACCTGTACCGCACACATGCCAATATTTGCAAGGTGGTACCTCAGCGGACAGTGACCTGTGAACAGGCCACATATAATCCTCATATCCTTCCTCCCCAGTGCAAGCACCTCCTTAGACCTCTCTCTGGAGAGCCGGATGAAGAGCTTTGACTGTCTAAGGCCAGGCAGCACCTGCCAATGAGCAGCCCTGCACTGGTCCTCCCATTTGCCAACCTCTCTACGTAGGTGGCTCCTGGTAGTCCCAACAAAGGGCTCAGGCCCAATAGGGATATGGGCTGATCCCTTCTTAGCCTACCTATCAGCCCGTTCGTTTCCCTCTATACCCTGATGCCCTGGCACCCAACAGAGTGTTACACTGTTGTCCTCTGCCAGGGCCCCAAGTCCAGTCAGACACTCCCACACCTGCCGTGATGTAAGACAGTATGAGGCTAAGGCCTTGAGAGTGGCCTGACTGTCCACCATTACGTAGATTCTCTGCCGCTTCAGTCCCCTCTGCAGCAGCCGCTGCACACAGACTGTCACCGCAGCTACCTCTGCCTGAACAGAGCCCAATGGGATCGCTGCCCTGACTCTCGGCCCAAAGATGCCTGCCCCTGCAAGGCCACCCTGCACCGAGCCATCAGTGTAGTATACCAGGGCCCCAGCTTCGAAAGTGGGAGCTCTCCCTTCCCACCTGGATCGCTCATGAATGAGTATCCAAAAGGGTAGCACAAAGTTAAACCTCGTGGGCATTGAGTCTACCACATGCAGTTCGCCCCCCCACCATCACCTTGTCAAGGATCAAGTGACAGGAACTGGAGGAACCTGGAGGAACGCCATCCTTTTAACATGTATGTGGAGTGGAGCTAAATCTAACAAGACCTCCAGTGCAGCCGTAGGGCATGTAGTCATACAGCCTGTAATGGCCAGACACGCCCTACGCTGCAGTTTATTTAACTGCAACTGCACTGTTTTGTTTTCCACCCTAGTCCACCAGACCAGGGCTCCATAGGTGACTACAGGCCTAACAATGGCAGTGTACAGCCACTGCAGTGTACTGCCGGCTGCCCACATCTCCACTGACGCCCGCTGTAAGGCTTTTTTCACGTGTGTGGCCCAAGTGAGCTTTCCATCAAGAAAATCTCCCAAGTACTTGATCTCATGCTGGATCTTCAACACCTTGCCACCCAGCCTGAGTTCCCGCAGCGTAAGGCTGCTCCTTCTGGTGAACGAGATCAGGCTCGTTTTGTCTGGATTGACAAACAGTCCTTGCCCATTGCACCATCTCTGTAGGGTATTCAGTGCATGCTGCATGCATTCACTGATTACACTCGCGAATTTAATAACTCTATACTATAATTACCAGGTCATCCGCGTATCCTATTACCTTGTAGCCCCCTCCACCAGCAGCTCGAGAAGGGTATCAGCTACCAGTAACCAGAGGAGAGGGGTGAGCACCTCCCCCCCCCCCCTGTGGGCACCCCCTAGTGGGCACCACAGAGAGTGCCCCCCCCCCCCCCAACACCGAAAAGACCACCATTCTACTCAACATCTCCTTGGTCCAAGAAATTAGGTAAGGATCTACTCCTTTCCTAACCACCGCAGCCTTAATTGAGGCATAGGATGTATTGTCAAAAGCCCCCCCCCCCCAATATCCAGAAAGCAGCACAGCGCAATCTCTCCGGATCTCAGAGTATCCTCCAGCACTGTCGCCAGTTTCTTCAGAGCAGTCTCAGTGTATCTCCCCCTCTGATAGGCATGCTGGGAACTTCGAATGGGATTCTGAGTAAGATAGTACTCCTTTATTGATAGGCACACTATCTTCTCCATTGTTTTCAACACGAAGGACATGAGACTGATGGGGTGGTAGCCCTTAGCCAGGGCCAAGGAGCCACCTGGCTTTGGTATAAAGACCACCTTCACCTACCTCCACATAGTGGGTATGTACCCAAGGACATAGCTCGCCCTGAAAAGCCTCACCAGTATCGGACCCAGAGCCTCCCTACCATGCGGCAGCATGGCTGGGAAGATCCATCCACACCTGGCGCCTTGTAAGGTTTAAATGAACCAATTGCCCATTTAACCTTATTAAGTGTGAACATTTCTCTGGAGGCAGCGGCTAGCAGCGGGTTCCTCGATCGCCCATGACAGGTACCTACATCGGCGCTCAGCTGATGGTGGTGGCTATCTCCCCGCTGCAGGCTATGAGACCCTGGGAAGTGAGCTGCCAGTAGCTCCTCCAAGGTCTCCTGCTGCCCCTTGTGTATGTTCCCCCTGCCTTTAGGAGAAAACCGATTTGCATCTCTTCTCTAGAGATGATCTTCTGAACCTTGGACATGGTAGACAAGTCTTTCATGCCCCCGTAGAAGTCTCTCCAGGATTTCCTTTTTGCCTGTCTAAGGGCTTTATTGTACGCTGTGAGGGAACCCCTATATGCGTTCCACTCACCCTGCTTTTTTGCTCTGTTAAAGAGCCTCCTCGTTTCCTTCCGGAGCCTTTCCAGTTACTTGTTCCACCAAGGAGCCTCCCTATTGGATCTTCGGGTTTTCAACTCGCAGCTTTCTTCATACCCCTCCACCATAGCTGCGCAGATCTCCCCTGTCGCTCTTTCCACACCTTCGACAGTTTGTATTTCACAGCAGTAGCTCTCCAAACTGGAGGCCAACACACTGCTGTACAGAACCCAATCCGTGTTCCTGGGGTTCCAATATGTCTCCGTCACACTATTAGGGAACTGCAGCCTGAACCTCACCATTCGGTGGTCAGACATTGAGGTTTCCCCAGAGACATGCCAATTTGTTATTCTACTGGCATAGAAGGTACTTGAGACTGTAATGTCCAGCACCTCCCTCCACCTGTGCCTAACAAAAGTTGGCGTGCTCCCTCTATTAACCACCACCATTTCATTGCATGGTAAGTAGTCAAGAACGGTCTCACCTCTTTCATTTGTGTCTGTGCTGCCCCATGCCATGTTATGTGCATTGGCGTCGCACCCGACAATCAACTGAAGGCCTTCCCTTCTGCAGTAATGGATTAGCTGCTACATCATCAGCGGGGGGACCTCAGCGTCATCGCCTGGGAAGTAGGCTGATGCCACTACTGTCCTCGCTTGGAGTCTATTACTGTCTTGAGCTTCCAGCATTACCGCCACCAAATCCCTGTGACAGAACTCGCGAATTTTTAGAATATGCGGGAATTTTAGAGTAAGTTGTGTCTTACCAAAACAGCCCCCCCAGACAAAGCTCCTGCACATCACTGTCGTTGCTGCTTTGGCCGTGTGCAGGTTGATCTGGAGGAAGCCAACGTGATCCACGCTCATCGTCGCCCACGTGGACCCCCCAACCCCGTGGAACCTTACGTCCCTGCGGTGCGCCGGGGGGGGGGGGGGAGCCGACGCAATGTGCCCGAAGTATCTCTGCAGTTTGGGCCAGAAGGACCTTGACCCCCGCAGCGGCAGCGCTCCCTCTGCCCCATCCACCATCTTCAGGGGCACTTAAGGAAGGGACACTTGAGGCAGATACCTCTCCAGTGCCCTGCTTCCTCACTCTGATGCTGCCTTGCCTCAGCTTTATGAAGACTGCCGGCTCAGCCTCCAAAGCCTGGACATTGTTCATCTATCAGCAGGCCCAAAAGTGCCGCTGATTCTTTATGGACCCGAGAGAGCACCGTCCAGAACTGTGTGCAGAGTCTCCTGTTTTGCTTCACCAGAAAACCCAGGATCCTCGCATCTGGCTCCTCCTCACACCCCGGAAGGTACGCTACAGCCCTCCTTGGTCTTGGAAGGTCCCCACCCTCACAGGCCTTCAGCCTGGCCCCCTCCCTGGGCTGTGCGGTGGCAAAATGCTCCCTCAGCCATGCTGCCGTGCCCTCATCCTTGCAGGTCACTGCATACTACCCCCTCCTACACATGGTACCAGTGAACCCTGGCTCCAGCCACTCATCCTCGTTGAGAGCAAACACAGCCTCCACCATGCTCTTCTCCATGGCCTTTATCTGCTCCGCTGTGAGGAGCTCCGCCGGGTAGTCCTCATGGAACACCCCCAGCACAGCTGAGCTATATGAGCCCGGTGGCTGCCTGCCAGGGCCACCCTTAGGCACTCCCTGACGCCTGGAGCCACCAGCCCTACTGGGGTGGATTGCAGACGTAGAACCTATGCCCCCACACTCACTCCCAAGGAGCGCCTCACCTTCTTCCTCTCCTCCGGAGTGTCTCCAGGGGAAGGCCGCTCTCTTTTTTGGCCCCCCTCAACCTCTCTTGTCTGCCCTCCTCTCATCGCAAGAGCCCTGGCATCAGCCACGCTCTTACTCCCTGACAGGAGAGCTCTAAACCTGCGCCTCTGTGAGCCATTAAGCTTTACATGGCGCCCTCGCTTGTGCCCCAAATACTTGCCCGACGGCCCCACATCTGACCCTTCGCTATGCCATGTTCAGTGGCTCCAAGCCCTTATGGTTCTCAGGAGCCTCCGAGGACCCACCCGCCTGAGGAGGGCCCAGCACCAGCACCCCCTCATCTGGAAGCGCCCCGGCACCAGGCCCCACACCGGCAGCAGGGACCCCCAGAAGCTCCCCGCCCGCAGGATATGACCTTGCGTCTCCATCCGCCGCAGCTGAACCTCCTTCTACAACTGGGAGGTCCCAGCGCAAGTCCATGACCTCCTCCTCCATCACTGAGGAGGGACTCAATAGTAGTCTCTCTTCCTCAGTTAGGGTAAGCTCCTGAATGTTCAAATTTATTTGATTTTCTTCATTCATGTTCCCACGAGTAGCTAGGGTAATACACAGTCGATCACGGCAGAGCCCCCCATGCCCTGACAAGGTCACTTACTGCAAGGAGGTCGCCTGGTATCCTTGAGGCTACGTATTTGACACAATGTCCCATGTGCCATCCACCCTTCGCCACGGGTCGCTTTACAGCTTTGGTTGGGGGCACAAAAGAAAAGAAAAGAAAAGAAAGAAAAGAAAAGAAAAGAAACGGGGAAAAAAAGAGAGAGAGAGTGGAGAGGAGCACATGAGCAGGCGCCACCACCCGCCCCCCTCACCACCACTCAAGGAAAGCCATTCACCTCCCAGAAAGAGGGCGGTGGAGTAGCCCAACATTGCTCCAATCAGTCGGCCCCACTCCAAAGGATATGGGCACAAACAGGCTAGACCGCGTGAAGGTTTGGAGATGTTTTCAAGCCTGGCTATGCCATCCCCAGGTGCCATCCCCAAAGGTCTGGCATAAGCCACCGAGAATAATTCGGTGGCTCGCAAAGTACCAGCTTACTTCTAGCCCTAAAATACCAGCTGGTTGTTGAATAAAAGAAGATTCTCTCGAGGGCTGCAAGACCGGGTGGGTAGGTGGCAGCTTTCAAGCTTGAAAGGATTTCTTTGAAAAGAGGGCTCTGTTTCGGGAACAGATGATAACGGTGACATTGTCATCAAATCACTGCCTTTTGTATTTTATCCCATCAGTCTTCCTTCCTCATCGATACAAAACCAACTCTCCCTCCCCTCATACTTTATTCGCTTCCAGCACTGCCTCGCACGCACCTCACCCTCCTCACTTTTCCGATACAAATCCACCGACAGTCAGGTTCTTTCCCCATCCACTATCGTGTTGGGGAAAGAAACTAGTAAAACTAGCTTTCTGAAACAATATATTACATTAAATTAGCTAGAACCACATAGTTACCACTGGAGAAAGGATCTCTATGCATTCCCAATTTTGTTTCAATTTTATATCCTAGTTTATTGACTGGATACATATCCAGTAAGAAAACTGGGGTATATGACTATTTGAAACCATAAATTAAAAGCTATAAAATATTTTCAATCGTTAATCCACTGTTATTTCACACATTCTTCTATAAATGTATGAATTCAAAGCGTGTTGATAAATGTGGGTATTTCACATCCGTGTTTTGGCCGTGTAGGTGGTGCGAGCATGTCAAGCTAAAGGTTGCGGAGGAAGAACCCCAGCTAATTCTGCTAATGGGAACATTAAATAGCCAACTGTCAGGTCAAATACTTGGAAGTCAATATAAGCGAGAGGCGTTTCAGCTAACACTGAAACACAATATAAGCGAGAGGCGTTTCAGCTAACACTGAAACACAACTCCAATCACTTAAAGGCATATTTTGAGTGTGTGTTACCGTTCAACACAATCCTCATGTACGAGGCTATTTACCTTGGCGTGATTGGCTACTGCCTCGTCGTCTGGGGTAGCATACTCAAAATCAATCAAAGAAGAGTACTGGCTCAATATTCAAGAACTGCGGAGGCTCCTGTGGATCACTGAGGCCTGCAACACAGTATTCAATGAAACGCTCCTAGTGATCACTGGCCAATTACCCGCTGAATCGGCCATTGAGAGGATGTTGGACAAACTTAGAATGCGATAGGAGCTGCCTCCACTCTGGACTGAACTCCATGTGGATCCCTCTACTGAACGAAAACATGCCGGTACATGCATTGGCATTAGATAAATTACAACTGAGATGAGAATCCTCGTCAAAGGAACGTGACATGCATGAGTTTTCCCCAATTTCCATGAACGTCTTAGGAGAAACTGGGTTGAGCCTGACCACTATACGAGCCAGATCCTTACGGGACATAGTGACTTCAATGCGCAGCTTCGCTCATTGTCTCTCAAAAACCCTCCATTTTGCTCGTATTGCAAAGCAAGACAATTCCTGCTGCTCCACTGTAGCGCAGTTGTGTTCTACCGCTGTGAGTGATGGTGAAATATGGCACCCAAGTTAATAGTTAGATCAGATAGGAGACCAGAGTACGATCAGGGGCATACCTCCGTGTGGTAACACATGGGCAACCTGTCTACCGGAAGATACACACAATTAAATTCACACGAGTGCACTACTTCCCCCCCCCCCTCTAACCCAAAGTAACCAAGATGATAAAATCACGATAAAAACAAGCAGGTAAAAAAACGCCACCTGCGCCTCGTCCTTGGGATTGTCAAGCTCGATCCCTCCCTCTTCAGATGACGAACATGCTGCCTGTAGTCCCAAAAAGCAAAGTGGAAGTGAGAAAGCGGCGTCCCTTCCCTGACCACCACCCAATAGTCCAAGCAATTCAGCTACTAGAAGTACACATGTTCACCAACTCACATGTAGATGCCATTGGTCCGATACCAGACCTAGTGACCTACCTGGAAAACGTTACCAGGCTGGAAACAAAAAAGGGACCCGCTCCCAGGCATCGGTGCCTCAAGCCACAGCCCCTTTGAAGGATACCGTAGCTGCAGTTGAAAGGGAGGAGCTGTGCTAGGTAATCGCCAAACAGCCCACCCAGTTACTGCCACCAGCTCTCCCAAACTGAAAGAGGCCAAAGTGACAACGTAGCCTCAATGGCGCAACGAGGCCCCTCCACTCAGCCTGGCCAGAGTAAGATGCAAGAACAGCCTTCTGCAAGTCTTCTAAACCCAGTCGCCACATCTATGCAATGGTGAATGCCCCCCTGCAAGGGGTCAGAGGTAGCTGACTCAAATGATACCACGGGAGGCTTTTGCCCTCAGCCATATACATGATGTCGTAAGACAGAGGGTCACTGGTTGTGAAGCCAACGGTATTGGATTCCTGGTGGCTGTGGTCTCAATGGAACGCTCCCTATGTTTATTTCATGTTGGCAGGAGAGACGTAAACACTGCAGGGCTAGGCACTTGTTCCAACCGCCTCAGGCCTTGGATCACATTACCTACACATGTCCTCGGATCAGCACTGTGGAACGCATTCTTCGAATGTATGCTCATGGAGACTGACTGTAAGCCTTACGCCTATGTGGATGATCTGACTATGCTGATCCATGAACCCTCTATCAGTCAAGTCGAGGCAAAACCCACCATGTGCTCTTACCTCATGGTGAGAAGACGTCAAGGTACAGGCTGGGGAAAACCCCCATTTAAAATTGAGGGCAGTTAGAATGTTTGGCGTGGAATTGGTTTTCATGGGTGTCTGCAGTGAATGTTTTCGTCTGCAAAGGCAAACTCAATAACCATGGGGTCACTCTGTGTTGCTTCTGGTACGACTCACCAACCTTTTCACAGATAGCTCAATATACTGCTGGTTTGGAATGGACAGATTGGAGCAGTGATGGCTCCTGTCACGCTGCTTTATGTCTTTTTACACAAGCTGAGCGCCAATTTAAAGTTAACTCGGTGGCATGGGAGGCCAATGGATTCTTCCTTTTGCTCTTTCTTTGAAATAAATGCAGATTCAATACTCAGAAAGAACGTCGTTTTCTATTCCTTCAATAACGTAGTTATGGGCTCTCAGCACAAGCTTTTATAGTCCGTTGAGTCTTTTGTCGACATCTCACGAGTTTTTTTTTCAGGGCCTTAGTAGTGTCCCAACCGAATAATGGCTTACGGCTGAATTCGCTGCGTTGAGGGTCTGACACTTGCATTTCTCACAAGTCGACCTTCTTGAGGAACTTGCAAGGTTCTGATTTTTGCTATAAGGCACTACGCAGTTAGGGGGTAAGGTGCTGTCATTGCAAACAAAACCTTCAGGAAGCAGCAAGCGATGGGGACGAAGGGTTTCGTTGACGAGCTGAACTTTGACTGTTAACGCACTTCACAGTCCGTAAGAACTTAATGAGGGTTTCCATTTCCTGTATTTCATCATCGTTTTAACGCTACGACTCGACTCTTTCTCCTCATAACTAAACCCGCCTTCGCCATCTTCCTTTTTTTTCTTCCCTGCCTCCTCTTAGTTCCTCGCTTTTTGTTTATCATCCTTCTTCCTTTTTTTTCTCTTCTTTGGCCTTTCCGCGGCGTTACGCCCTTGGCAATTGAAAAATATCCCGTTAAAAATCTCATGCCCTCTCCGCCATTCCCCTCCACGCAGTTTCAACGCCTCTACCGTCCTACCACGACACCGCTGCCATTTATTCACTCCGCTCACTACAACATCTTTCCCCTTTCTTTTCTACCGACCCTCATTTCAAGGATGAAAGAAGTGGAAATTCGTGTTTTAATGACTCGGTCGCTGAGAGGTTTCCGCCTGTCCCCTTTTGGATGTTTTCCCTCCTTCCAATTTTGTTTCATGTACCGCTTTTCCTATTTTCTTCTTCAACAGAGCGTCGTTCCGCAAAGAGAGAGAGACTGTGGGAGGGCCCCAAGTTCTATTTACCATTAGTGACTGTATCTCATCATTCATGGCCACAACCCACTTTTCAGAGTCGTTACTAGCTAACACTTGCTGGTGCGACATAGGCTCTGGTTGTGACATAGGCTCTGGTTGTAACACGTGCTGCAGTATTACGGCACAACAATCATACCTAGAAGGAGATTTGATGTTAAATCTATCCGTTAGATTGTGATTTGTATTGACGTCAATTTTTTCTGTAGTAAAAAGTGTTGGCTTTTGTCAACTATTTAGTTCAGTCATTGGAATTGTAGAACCTGAAGAGTTGATGTCAAACGAGTTCTCCTGTCACGAGGTTATTGTCAGTTCAACAAATACTGAATCATCTGAATATTTGGTAATATTTTCTTCTTCAGTTCTACCCATATTTCCTAAACTCTCTGAGTTTCTGTTCATTAGAAAAATCGAAAGATCTTCTTTGTCACTCTCAGGAACCGAATTCGAAACAATCTTTGTAAAGTCCATAAGTTTTTCTCTGTTAATTCCATTTCGGCTGATTTCAATTCTATTCTGATCTACAAAATACACTTTAAAACCTTCCACATGCTCGTCATAACCCACGAAAATTCTCTGTTAAAATTTTGAATCAAGTTGTTGTCGTTTTTTTCGGAACGTGAACAAAAGCCCTGAAGTTACTGAAACAATCAGTAGCGTACGAGCATTCGAACGATTAACAACTCGCTGGTGTGTTCATTGTTTCGCATTAATCTCCGAGCGGCACTTATCGGTGTGTCTGGTCGTCAATACGTCAGTTATCTCTGCTTTCCTGCGTAATCTAGTGATATTCTCAAAATATGTTATCAAAATAAATGAAGACCCCGACCCGAGAGTTTCATTACTCAAGGGACTAGTAATGACAATAATGCTTCTTCTTCAATCCCATCCCATATGAATGAGCTCAAGGAGCCTTTCAAAAAACGGACAGCGAAAGCTACCGAATGGGTGTAACGGCATAGGCCCATTCGCTCGTTGGTCAGGGGTTCAAATCTGCGCGGTGGCGCTGGGCGTCCATTAGACTGTGTCCTGTTGCCATGTTGTCAGGAGGGGAGGGATCGTTTCCTGGTCATTGGTCCAGTGGCGGAGGCTCCCACGCCTCTAGGTCTTTCCTTCGGTTTGCCCAGGCCTGTGGAAAGCGGGCAAACCGGTGTGCTGCAGACTTTGAGGAGAGGAAATATCGCACCGCATTCCTCTGTGTAATGGCGGCGCTGGCCCTCACATCCTCGGACAGGCTGTAGTCGTGGTGGACGTAGGCAGCATCCGATCATGGAGACCACTCAGCCTTCTTTCCATATTAGGCAAAACACTAGAAATCTTGATGTTGCAGTCCCTCGAAGGAGTCTTTGGCCGCAACCTCACAGGCAGGCAATACGGGTGTACCAAAGGAAGGTCCACGCAGGATGTCATTGTCGAGATTCGGCGTGTTTCCCTGCTGGCACCGGCTAAGTACGTCGTAGCAGTTCTGATTGACATCAGAGGAGCGTTTGACAACCTTTGGTGGCCAGCGCTCCTTAATGAACTCAAAGGTAGGGAATCCCCGCAACCTGTACTCGCTCGTCAGAAGTTACCTGACAGACAGAACTGCTACGATCGAAAGTAGGCATGTCTCCGTCCGGAGAAAGATTGAGAAGGGGTGCCCACAGGGCTCGGTCCTAGGACCAGCACTCTGGAATGCCTTCTTCGAAGGTCTTCTCAGGAAACTCATGGAGACTGACTGCGAGCCGTACGCCTATGTGGATGACTTGACTGTGCTGATCTTTGCAGAGTCAGTCCGCCAAATTGAAGAAAAAACCCACCACGTGCTCCGCACTGTCAACCAATGGTGCGAGCACGTCAAGATGCAGGTGGCTGAGGAAAGACCCAGCTAATCCTCTTGAAGGGAAAGTGAATAATCCACCCACAATACGCTTTGGCGGCCACAGGCTCCTTCTTGAAAAGCACGTCAAGTATTTAGGAGTGAATATAGGTGAGAGGTGGGGTTTCAACCAACACCTCCAGTCCCTTAAAGGCACTACCATTGCAAGGTTTGCCTCACTGCGTGCCATTACTAAGGCCACTTGGGGTGTGTGTTACCACGACACCATCCTCATGTATAAGGCCATCTATTTAGGTGTGATTGGCTACTGCCCTGTTGTCTGGGGTAGCAAACTAACAGTCAATCAAAAGAGAGTATTGGCCCAATCCCAGAGAGCCGCGCTCCTGTGGATCACCAAGGCCTACAAGACTGTATCAACGGAAGCACTCCAGGTGATCACTGGTCAGTTACCAGTTGATTTGGCTGTTGAGTGCATGATTGACAAGTGGAGAGTGAAACGGGAGCTTCCCCCGCTTTGGGCTGAACTCCGTGCGGATCTCACCACAGAACAGAAACTTGCCGCCATCGATGAATGGGCTCTAGAGAAATGGCAAGCGAGATGGGAATCCTCGTCAAAGGGACGTGATACGTATGAGTTCTTCCCCAACATCCGTGAACGTCTTTCTAGAAAATGGGTTGAACCAGACCACTGGACGAGTTTCAGTTCCTCACGGGACATGGTGACTTCAATGCGCGGCTCCACTTCTTTTCTCTGAAAGACTCTCCATTATGCACGTCTTGTGCCTCCAGTGCGGAGGAAACAAGAAACCATGTGCTGCTCCACTGTAGTTTCTACAACAGTGAGCGACGGTTGTTGAGAGGGCAAACGAACTTAGCAGCTTTGACTGCTACAAAGGAAGCCTATAACCATTTTGCAAAGTTCGCAAAGAAGGTAATGGCTAAGAAACGTGGTTATAGTTGATCAGTCCTTTTGAAACTTGCCACCCAAGTAAACAGTAAGATCAGGTACGGAACCAGATTAAGAACTACTCCCAGATGGTACGGGATTCCTCAGGTGGTCACCTCCGCGCGGTAACACACGGGCAACAGCTCTCTACGGTGAGACTGGCTAACGACCACATACCTGCCGTACCTCCACAGGTCTGAGTTCGGTTGGATGCTGCAGGGCCGGCCTCTTGCATATTAGCGAAACCGCAACTTCTATGACTGATATAACCCTCGTCGAGGGTTTAGGTACAGTCATGAAATAAAGAAACAGATCTGTGACGCCCAGCCACAGTTAAGCCTCGTTGGATGTAATCCTGCGGGGACCTCATAGAGGTGAGGTTGTCTTTCAAGCTGGGCCCACCCGGCTGTCCCTTTTAGTCGGCTCATACGACACGCAGGGAATACGTCAGCGGAATTCTGGACCCCCGACTGCAGGGTGAAATTACAGACACACACACATACACACATACACGGACCACGCGCCGAAATTAGTTTTTTTAGACTCAGTAGGCCTCAAAACGTAAAGATCTGAAGAAAACCCAAATTTTTTTTTGGGCCGATTACTATACATTCCTTCCCTTCGGGTAGCGGAAAGTAATATGGTAAATATGGTGGTTGTGGAGGGGGAGGGGGTTAAGAACATACCGTAATATACCTTAATTGGTTGGTGGGCTATAGCTGGGTTTTGATTATAGGTGGAGAGAGGGTCAACTTCTCGAAATTGTGGCAATGGGTGGGAGTAAAACAGGCCATACTGCAGTACGATTGGCTAATAACTGTAGAGGAGGCAAAAAGAGACGTGGTGGAGGGGATAATAGATTACGTGCTACAACGAGATTGGTTTTGGTGCGTGGCCAAACAGTACGATTGGCCAGGGGGCATGGTCTTCTTACCCCCCCCCCCCCAACACACACACACTCTTACCTCCTCCTCTCCCCCAAACAATTAAGGCGTTTATTTAGTTCAAAGCGAGTGTATGGAGCGATTTGAGACAAATATTCATTTATTTCATCGCATACGGCCCAGCCTAATTACATGAAATACTTTTTACGGTACTTCAAACAATATAGATAAACTTACAAGAAATTAAAGCATGGGGTATACATCAACAACATATAGTTACATATAAATATTGCAAGGAATATACTCATGAAGTGTGGATGTAGCTCCATCTGGTCCCTTGTTGGCTGATAGTTGAGAGCTAAGCTGATGAATAGATTCTATATTTATTTAGCTCATAAAATCAACCTGAAGTATTTTTCCCGTCCATTAAAGGAAGATTCTGCTGAAACTCAACGACTCCTATTTGATAGCCCATATAGAAGGATTACGACTTACTATGAAGCCCATAATCTTCACCAATGGCCGCCGGGCAACCGACAAAGTTTTGTTGGCGCATCGAGTAGGTTTAAAACTGCCGTTATTCTCCGGTGATATCGTAACAGGAGTCGTAAAACGAGAGGTTGACCGTCTCCCGGAGCATCGAAGGTAATGAACTCGCAAAATCGGCCCTAAAATCAGCTGTTCCCCATTTTATTGAAATATTTTCTCTGCTCAATCACAATATGGAACGGGCAGCGGTCCTTAATCGTGAAATTCGTCACTCGCTAGAAAATATTGAAGCACATATTTTTCCTTTTGACATGGTCTATAGAATCCGGTCATTCGCACCCAAAATTCCATTTTAGACGTAGTTGTGCCAACCTACTTGGCAATATGATAGCCATGTTATATTCCAATTTTTTTTTCGTTTCACAAAATAGGATGTTTTAACGTGGGTAGACATAAACGAATCACGAAAATGGGTTTTACTGTAGCACATAACTTGTACTTGAAGAGTTGGGAAATCATAACAAGATTCGAAGACTTACATGTACAAAGAAGAAGTGACTAGAAGAAATGAGTATACAAGCTCATCATGGGGGCTCTGAAGACGTGAAACTGGTTGTACAGGGAAGAAAGGAGGAATCCAAAAATAATGTCGAAGAGAGGTGAAACTAGTGCCAATTGTGAGTACGTGTAGATGACTGAGTATTGGGAGAAATTCTCTTTTTTGGAGAGGAGCATAAATTGAGGGGTGGGAAAGGATGTTTTGGAAATCCAGAAATAGGGGAAATACATTGTCGCTTGGAAACAACTGAAGAGGAGGAAGTGGACTTTCTGCAGCTATGAAACAAAGAGGCTTGAGGCTGGAGAGGTGGATGTACGGACGGACACTCCGAGGTCACAATCCCAAACTAATTCTGTCTGAGCCAAATAGAATGGATCAAAATCAGGCTGTGCAAAAGAACAATGAACTGTTGCTAATGATTTTCAGCCTTTTTTTCATCGTAGAGTGAATGAGGTGACACTTCGCAAATACGCCATCAGTTTAATTATTAATTAAGAATGACCGCATAGTTTCTCTCAGTTACAGATCATTGGGAAAGTGGAAAAAGCACCCCAGCTTAAGAAGCATTTCTTCAGAAACATTCGTGTCTGGGCCCAATATACTTAATCAGAAACGAACCCACTAAATTCACCTCAGATATCAAATAAACAAATAACTCTTCCTAAAGAGTAAATAAGAAAATGAAACTAAGAACACAATAAGTTCCACTTTGAATTTAATTGAATAAATAGAAATGAAATAAATGAATCGAACTCCTTTCAATATTTGATGAAAGTAACCTAATTTGCTCAGATAGTTATTAACGACAATGTCGGGACAAAGGGGTTCATAAACGGGGATTCGCTCACCTTCATCCAACAATATTCACGCGAGGGAGGAAAACACTGAACTTAGAATCTCTGGCTGATAAGGAAGCTCGATTAATACATTGCAAGGTGTGTGAAGAATCAGAATGAAAAATGAAGGTCAAAAGCTCGTGGGTAACCCCCCCTTTGAAGCCTCATTTCATGCTCGAAGATGTCTCCTATATTGGAGGTGAGAGTATTCTTTCCTAAGGAGAAAATGATTATGTCGTAAATTTCCTAAAGTCTGCTGACATGGTAAGACGCGAGTACAGGTATGACTTAGAGAAAAGGACAAGCGCCTTCTGTTTTCATTAAAATCGCTGATAAACGTTGTCTAACGTCTATAATACTCCAGCAGCACCAGATAGTTCACAAATCCATTAGATGTCCTTTGGATAGGAAACCTTTGGATCGCTTCTATCTTGTCTTGATCATACAGCGTTTCCCTCCCACGGGTTCCATATGGTCAACCTTAATATTTGATATTCACCGGATGCAATGGATCGAACACAATCCTTAGGACCGGTTTTATCAACTCTTCTGTTAAAACGTCGAATTAGTAGCCGTTGGTTAACGATATTCGGTGAGTAGAAACAACGGGAGCTTGGATCGTGTTCATCAAATGCCCGATAATTGACATTGTGCTACTGTAAGTTTGAACGCGAAGAAAAGGGACCAACACCACGCTCACAAGAGAATCCTTCGAACGAAGAGGCTACTTTGCCAGTTTTCATCCAAAACAATGTGTTGGAGAGTTGGTACCAGTAGGCCAACTTCATTTGCCTCCAGTATATTTCATTATGTGACATTCTCATTCGAATACCCTAAAATATCAGTTGTAGAATTGTTCAACATTATATTTGTGATCTGATGTGTGATTTGTTCTGATTTTTTGTGAATTTATCTGATTGTGATCTGATACTTTTTCCAATTGTCTTATCTTTCCATACTTCTCATTCTTTTCTTACTCCTCTTCTTATTGTGTGGCTCATTTTTCGTATTGTGATTATTTTTGTTAAGTGTTTGTCGTGATTTTTCGTACATTTTCTCGAAAGTATTTTTTCGGATTCTTAAGCATTTGTTACAAACGGCTTACAGGGAAAAAAGGTGTTCCGTCGATTTTATAACTTTCCTTTGCGAGTGGGGCCAATAAAAGTAAAAATAATTTTCCTTACAGAAAACATTACATGTATTATTCAAAATAAATCATACACCAAATAACTTTCAAAAAATTTAAAAAACGATACATGACGCTTCTCTACGCCAAACGTGTGGAGTGTTTCACAAACATTGACACTTTTCGAATTTTCGGCCTAATAGAAGAGTCGAAACACGTTTAGAGATAATTGTTTACCACACGTGTACTTGTTAGAGTCTAGTATTAAATTCCGAGAACGGAACCCAGTGGATTGGGCAGCTGCTATTGCATCGTGAGTCATCCCCTTGAACGACCATGTGAACACCACACATCATAGCTTCATATTGTGAAAATAACTCGTCTCCAGTGTTGTGTCACACAAGCATGATATCATTGCTCCCCCTCTTGATGTTTTAATACTGGCACTTGGGACTGGGTACTTGGCAAATTTACATTGCTCTTTAGCGATTTATTGGCAGCCTAGTGGATAGAGTGTCCGACTATAGTATGAGAGGTTCAGCACTCGATTCTAAAAAGAAAATTTAAACAGAAGACTCACATTCACAGACTCAGTGGGTTTTTTATTTCCACGTTTTCTACCAGGACGATCTTGGGAGAAGGCTGAAAGGAAAGGGAACATACACAGGTTATTGTCTCGTTGATGCGCTACAAGATAATGTCGAGAAAACGTGGAAAACGAATTGGAACTACGTATTATCTTAAACTAATTGAGGTAACCAACCAAAAATTGTGTTCAATCGACGACGGTTGCTACGGAGAAAGCAGGGCCAATGTCGAGAAGCTTCTAGTCTATCAGGATCTCGCTCATATCTACAAGAACCTACTAAGCACAACTCTATCGCGTGTCTGTCCTCAAACAACATCTCAAACAACGAGTACGCGGAAATCACGCGGTTTCGAAAAGGTCTGATGTTGATAGAACTCCGCAGCCTGATCCACATTCCTACCCTATCTGTAACAAACATGGGGTGGAGGAAGAGTCCACGTTTTTTCAAATCCAGCCTGGATACTCGAGGAACCTACGTAGAAATGCGCAATCTGTGTACAAATTTCCAGGCAACTTCACACACTTTCAAAATCTGCCACTCGACGTACACGTCTGAATATTGGCAACACCGCTATTACACACTTTTCCATCCCATCAGCCACAGTTGTTTCCAAATGTGCAACTGATCAGTGCACGGTAGTCACAGCATTTTTCCACAGAACAGGCCACAGGGCAGGTGTCTCCGAAGAAGAGGGGAGCTCCGATTGCTCTTACTGAGAGAACTGTCTCTCAAGATGATGAACGGATTCTCTGAACCCTAGATGTCTCAGCTGTGTGGTACGAAGATGTACGATCCACAGAAGATGTGTACGCCAGAGAGATTGAGAAGTGCATATTTATTTGTAATTCTTAATTTAGTGTTTCCTCTATATCGCAACCGAAAACATTGATTTATAAATTTACGTTATTCAGACGAAAAGTGTCTCGTATATCTTTACTGGATATTCAACGCATTTCACATTTATTTACTTAGTGCCAACAGCACTGGTCAGAGGAAACACTCCTATCCGTGTTTTTCAAGTTGCTGATTCTCAGTTTGGACATTTTCTTCGCAGTGGTGATGAAGGAAGTAGCGTACAACTGTTGATAGTTGACCATATACAAATCGATACGCTCCTGTAGTCTTACTACATTTATCCAATACTGCAATGTACCACTTTAGTCCTCCGACTCTACCTAGATGATGATTCAATTTCCCATGTATTTCGTCTTTCCATTTCACCAAATCTCGAATTACATCGATAGTTTCACCAATCGCGAAATTTACGAGAGTTTCATCAAGCAACACTGTCAACAAAGTTGATAGCTCCTACTTTAGTACATCAACATCTACCGAGAGGCTCGTGGGAGGAGGCTAGAAGAAAGAGGAAATGGTAAGTAAATAATGTTAGGGGTGAGTGGGATGAGCTTGTTCTATTATACATATACGTTGGAACATGAAGGGGGTAAAAATGACGCAGTATAATGTCATTGTTTGAAGGGTAGGGTCTAATTCTGGGTACTAAATATAGATGGAGAGGTGGAAAACGTCCGGAAATTTTGGCAAGGGGGGTGAGGGTAAAAAGGGCCGCACTATAGCACGATTGGTTAATAACTGCAATAGAGGGTAAAAAGAGGAATGGTGTACTACAAGGGGATTGGTTGGGGAGTAAGGCCAAAAAAACTCGTAACACAGAACAATTGGCCAAGGGGCATGATTTACTTTCCCCACTCCAAATTGACCCAGAATTCTCATTTCCACTTTACTCGCCTATTTATCCCCTACTCGTATTTATTGAAACCTATAGATGGCACGTAAAAATAAAGATCCTATCCAAAACGTGACAGAAGGCACGCTACTCACAAAACATTCTTAACTCGCAGGATTCACGATTGACACCTCCGATTCGGCTGTTGAACCTCACTCTCGCTCACACACACACACACACACACACTCTCTCTCTCTCCCTCTCTGTATCAAAATTCAGCTCACGTTTGCTGTTTGCGCGGTCTTTCCCTAAACCCTTCTTTCCTCTTTCATGTTTTTGGAAGCTATGTGTCAAAGAAATAATACTTGCAATTCAGAGGCTGATACACTTCCTCACCGTCTTGACGCAACCTTTCTCCTTACTGCGTAAGCTTTAAATCGGTTCACAGTTAATTACAAAACTGATAGAAGAAATTCAGATGTAACGTGGGAATGTTGATGACTTCTTCCTTCATTGCTGTGGATAAAAGGTGATTAATGATAAGTCCTGGTTGAAAGCTATGGAAAAGTGAAACATTGGATTTTGGTGAGCGGCACTGTTGAAGTGGAAGAGAGTTGGTGGTAGTGATTTAAGTTAAGCGTTGACAGTGAAGCATCGCAATACTCCCAACTGAATGCTTTCGAGTAAAGTGTTGATAATTCGTTCTCTTTGGTTTGGAAAATGTATTGTATTGTCACCATGTTGATGTAACTTTCTACAAGAGGAAGCGAGTTTCATCTCTTCGTTCATTTCGCACTCCATTCGACCTTTTCATGATAACTTCTTGCGTTTTTACTTCCTTACCCGACGGAGCAAAAATGAAAGTTGCGTTATTTACTGCGAGAAAGAAGAATGCGTTTTTACATTATTTCTCTACAACCGATCTAAATCGTCTTGAGTATGTTTCTCCCATGTCTCGAAGCTCAAACCTTTTGGTCTCAGATAAGCTCACTAACGTGGTCAATCAAATGGAACACAAGGAAACATGGAGTGAGCTGCTGTGAGAAACCTCGTTCCCCTGTTTTCGATGTCTTCGCTCAACCAATTATCAATTATTCCTGTCTCTTTCGCACTCGTTCAATTGAGGAAATCCACTAGTTTCTAGTTTGGAGGGGCTTCAGTTTATTGTCAGCAGAGCAAGTGGTAAAGTGTTGAGGCGTCTCCCCGTTCGCCATCTCAATAACGAGTTCCAGGTTCCAGGTTAATGAAAAGAAAGTGTGGTTGAGGAGACACGGGAATTGTGAGATAGCGGACGAGAAGTAACTTCGCATAAGGAAGAAAGGGCGAGAGTCGTGAGGCAGAATGGGTTAGATATTGTAAAGAAGTTGTATGATACATAACCTCGAGTGAATCGCGACCCGGCTCCTTCAAACCTCCTCAACATCCAGTAAATATTGTGGAGAGGAGCGCGTTCTTGTCTCGCCATGAAGAGAGAAACTGTGGGTGAGCCGCGAAGGGAAGAGGTACAAGTTTCTACGTCTATTTTTTCGGTCCCCACCCCATCTTTCCAGATTTTCCACCTCTTACTTTTCGAAGGAAAACGTTCCGATGTAATAAATAGTTTTCTTAGTATTAAACGCTACACATTACACAACGGTTTATTATTCGCTCGCTCAATTCAACGCCGAAAAATATCAAGAATATTACGTAGAAGTACGGGGAGGGGGGGGGTAAATATTGAAAGCGATATCGCACTAAGAGAGTTGGGAGTTAGTGCGATATCAAGCCGAATGCAATTGGAACAGAGTTTTATTCTCAATTACATTCGTGGAAGTTTTACCACCACAAACAGAGAAATGGGTGGGAGCGAATACCAGCGCGGACGACGAGGGAACCAGCTCGGTTGCAATTGACGGCAGCGAAGTCTCGAGCCTCCGCTGAATGAAAGGGTTTGGTTCGTCCCACTTTAAGTGCATAGTTGACAAGTCGAGAGTGTAACGGAAGCTTCCTCCGCTTTGGGCTGAACACTGAGCGGATGTTACCCCAGAACAGAAACTTGCCGTCATCGATGAATAGGTGTTGCAGAAATGGCAGGCGAGATGGGAATCCTGACATTTGAACGTATAAAATTAGCTGTTACCACGTTTGCTAAATTGTGCTCATTGACAATTTCCTGAAATCGCTATCAAACAATTTTCGACCCCTTTTGGTTTATTATCAGTAAGGTTTAAAGGATTTAAGCGTAGCATGACTGTCCGACATAATGTATGTTCTTTTCCGCTTCAGGCCCCTACGCAGAACGTTGCACGCACACCTTCGCAGCTTCACTTGGAAAACTGTAGCCAGCGCACCAAGTGGTATCACTCTTCACATCCCTGGCCCACAAACTCCTGCGCCTGCTAGGCCCCAGCCTCGAAAGAGGGATCATCTCCTTCCCATCTGGATCTTCCATGTATTCGTACGCCGAAAGGAAGCTCGAAGTTGACCTTCATGTGTACCAAGTCCCTGACATGCAGAGTAAGCCCCCTCACACACACCTTACCCAATATCAGGTGGTGTGTAGCCCTTCTTTCTCGCCTGACAATACCCAGTTCTAGCACACGAGCTGCCTGTAAGTTGAAAGCTCTCTCCACATGTATTTGTTTGCATACAACCAGTCACAGCCAAGCAGGGCTGCCCTGAGACTCGAGTTCCTATAACATTTTGACTTGTTCCTTAACAACATCACGGGGGTACGAACCAATCCTGACTTCCACACAGTGTTCCACAGGAAACGCTCGCACATGACGGAGTAGGTTAACAGGGATTGGAACACCCAAGTCAAGGTGTAGGGTGCTTGTGCCAAGGATGAATGGTACAGAGTGTATAAACATGTGTATCGCTAACGATCAGTTTGGGGTGCTATGACACAGCAACAGAGATGGAAGTTTCTCAAAAGGAGGAAGTGGAAGAGTTCCACCTCTACTCCCATCCGGAGAGAATGGGGTGGAATTCCTGCACCAGCTTGGAGGGAGGCAATGGCTAAGCATCCCAGGCAAAAGCAGCTAAAGGGGACTCCCTCTGCAACATCTGTTAACATAGGATCAGACTGTCAACGCATAACTAAATTGATACTGGTGATTTGACCATTCGACAAATATATCGCTTTGCACCACTTTGGGAATCACATTATTATTAGTTGAACGAAACATTGTTAATAGTGTAAAGCATTTGCTCCAGTTCGTTATCGATTTCCCAAGTCGTCATTGATTAATTTTGTTAAAATCAAGTTGCAATAAAACGGTCGCAGTGCCTACTGTAAGCATACTAAGCCTTACAAGTAGGGATGAGACAGACATGCACGAGAAGAGTAGGATTAGTAGTACAATCGAGTTCAACATGCACATTACCACCTGTAATGTTTTTCGTCGTATACTTATTGCCCGTTCTATATTTCGTGTTAAAAGAAAAAACTTGTCTTGATAACTATTTGAAGCGATCAAAATAGATTTGTTTGGATGCGTTAAATAGCTCCAGCAACTTCACTTCTCGGGTGAGGTTGTAGTTCGTTTGTTACATTCGTTTGATTCTCCACAATGAATTCACTATATTGTATTACCGCCCACCCAACTTGTCACTCTCGTCTCTTGGTGCTCCACATGCAACCATAACCAAGGTATCAACCCTGAGAAACACGTAGCTACGACCCTCGTCATCTCCCCAAGGAATCCTTTAAACCCTCGTTCAATAAATTGAACCAGAGCCTTGAAACTAAAAGGTAGGATGAATTCGTCTAATGTACAGGGCTTTGTCCTGAAAGAATCTTGCAAGGCCCGCGGGCACGGTAAACACTGCAGAAAGGAACGTGATCTTTCGGTGACAGGTGGATCCGAGAAGATTCACGGCTCAACGCTCACGCAACACTGCCACCAGCGATTCCCCTTCGTTTTCGTTCACAATCGAAACCAATGGTTCTTTTTCTTTTCCATCCGCTTCGCCATATTTGCGATAAACGTTTTCCGCAGAAATGTGCTCCTTCCATTTGACAGAAATTGTCCGAATTCTATTGAAGACACCTACTGCTCAACAGCGTTTGCTACGTGAGTCACTTTTTTCATTTAGTTCGCATTCAACGTAGCAGTCGAATATGTGGTTAAGCTTCCCATTTTACCCTTGATTCTCGTAGTGTTTCGAAAAGTGTTTACAGTTCAACTTTCACCACTGAATCTCGCGCGTCTACTACGAAGAGTCGGCTATATCTCGTCCGGTGTCTAGTATTTTCGGGTGTTTCCTCGTTGTAAAGACAATTTCATAGATGTTCGCTATGATCGATATTTTCGGCTCTACTCGTTGTTCCATGCTAATTTTTCAGACGACACGATTATTGGTGTGACGGATATTTAATATTGTGTTAAGGGATGAACCCACGACTGACCGGCAATAATGAATAAATAATAAGATAATGATTTTGTGAACTTAAAAGAAAACGGAAGAAAATAAACCAATCATCGAAAAGTAAATAAAACTAACCTTTTAATTGAAATAAATTAGCTCTCCGATAAGGGTCACAAATATACAGAAAATGAACAATATATATAGAGAAAACAACTTCTCAAAAGAATCCAATTCTACGTCCACGGTACAAAATAAATAAAGGGGCAACTTCTATTCGTCTTCGTCAGTTGACTGCTGGAGACAGGGTTTGGCGAGACGAAGTTTCGGGAAACTGGAGAAAGAGAGAGAGACAGAGTCTGTGTGAGCGAGTGCGATCCGAACCACCCGTAAAATTCTCGGGACAAAAACGGGAATATTCCGCGAGAGGAAAAAACAAACAACGCAACGTGCACGGCTCCAGCTTGTGATAACCACCTCCCGATTACAGCTCCGTTCTCCTGCCGTCACCGTTCACGAAACCGCTCTCTCTGAGATGTTTTGCGTCACATTGGAGTCGACAAGTTTGTGGGTTGCAAGTCGGTTTTAGTAGAAGGTATCAAATTTGAGTAGTATTCAGGACCTGATAAAATCGATTCCACAAGAAGAGTAGTTGATTGCTATTGTTTCCTCATTAGATGACTGTACCTGAACCCACGACGAGGGTTATATCAGTCATGGAAGTGAATCAGCACGTGGTTTCTTGTTTCCTCCTAACTGAAGGAAGTTTAATTAAAATGTGTAAAAAAATGGGCACCCATGCAAAGCCACTAGTAATAATTGTTATTATTGTATCACACATTATTGTTCATACTACTTATATTATATAATACAAAATAATTCTGCAGTAACGTCATGTCCATGTTTCTGGTCTTGGTGCTTCTGCGGACGCGGTTGCAGATTATCTGCGCTGCATTTTCCCAAGAGTTGAGAATCCCGCCAGTGTGGAGGCGTAGAACCGAAAATTCTCGAATCTGCTCTCTGCAAGTGGTCGTAGGGCAGCTAAAAGGATGAGGCGGTTGGAGTACCAGCGGGTTCAGAAGTTGAGGAGTAGATATCCGGGTAAAGTTCAGCCTGCTCTTCAGGAGTTTGTGGCGTTTTGGGAGCCTCTCACGAGTGCTCCCAGCCACATCCCTGAAAGGTGTGTGGCATCCCCAGCTCTCTGTCTCTCTCTGGAGTCGTTGGCCAGCGTCATGTGATCCCCGGTACTCGATAACGAGGCACCTAAGTGCCGTGTCAGTAACTCCACTTCAGCTGGGCCTGATGGTATTTCAACCCGTAGATGGAATAAGGTCACGAAGGCTGATAAGCTGCTGGTTCTCAACCTACTTCTCTTCATGGGAAAACCTTCTGCTGGGTTGTCG
Source organism: Pachypeltis micranthus (assembly GCA_020466155.1). Taxonomy (NCBI): domain Eukaryota; kingdom Metazoa; phylum Arthropoda; class Insecta; order Hemiptera; family Miridae; genus Pachypeltis; species Pachypeltis micranthus. The sequence continues at coordinate 82,866,662 of CM035768.1, read as the reverse complement.
CGCACTCAAACTGTCTTTGTCCCCATGAAAAGTGATGATGAGCTACAAACCGATTTGTGTGTTGTCTGTGGTCTTTCAGCACTTCTAAAAAGTGTTAGCATCTCGTCTCCAGGTGGCTGGTGTCATAGGCGACGTCCGGAAGAAAACGAAGCGATTGCATATCGTTGCCCTGGACGTTGCTAAGGCTTTTGACACAGTAAGCCACCAGGCCTTGGCCGATTGCCTCCGTGGTGTGAGTGCTCCTGATCGACTTGTCGATTATGTGAGTCCCCTGTACTGCGGGGGTGTGATGGCCTTGCAGGTTCCGCTGAAATGTTATTAGAATCTTTTAAAAAATTGGTGTAGTTGTCCAATCCAATACCTATAGGGTGTGTTTAAAAATGCTCGTAAGATATATGAGGGTCACTCCACAAATTTCAACTACCGCCGTTTCGTTTACTACGTTTACTAAAGGTTTTTACACAATAACTCTGCAAAAGTGATTAGTATCCTCTTCAAAAAATCATGTTTACAGCGTCATGAATTCTCTATGCAGTGATTGCTCAATAACTGTAGGGGAATGGTTACGAGCAGCACAATAAATTCCGGAACTTTGAGCGCTACCGCTTTCTGCTGCCGTGAAGTGATGTTTGACCAAGTTCAAATGAACTGAGTGATAAATGAATTGATTAAGTAGAAAGAGCCATGAACACAATGAATTGACGTAGAACTAAGAAAAGTTGTCTGTTGCAACGCACCAGATATTAAATATGGGGTTTCATCGCTCGTCCTAATGCGATGTTTTACATTGACAGCGGCAGAGAAAGGTTCATCCGGGTCCTGGAAAAGGATATAATACTCTCGTATTCGTTTTTGAATGACCTTCAATTCTTCCGGGTTCAGGCGGTCAAGACGAAATCTCGAGTAATCAACCCAAGTTTTGGTTGATGGTACCCTATGGTGTTGAGGGGGTTCCTCTTCCAGAAACATTAACCAAGTAAGGTTTATTAAAATTTAATCGGACCGCTACTTCATTCGGTTTAGTCACACGAATATAAGCTTTTGAACTTTAAACTGTAATTAGAGAATTAGGGATTTCTATACCAGGTGCAGTGGTGCTATTGACGATAGCTTCACCACCTTTGAGATTTTCGAAACAACAATTATTTTGGGAGTTTTCGTTTCCGACTACGCAATATTCTAAAAGGATGTTGACGCAAGGGGTTTGGAGCAAATTTTTGTCGAAGTTCACTTGCGCTTTTAAGGTTTTCAGATTATCTAGGCCATTAAGCATAAAAGGAACCGTGGAAATCAAAAAAGATAAACGGTAATTTTAGGTTGTTTTGATTGAAAAGGTCATAGGGCACTTGGGTTCTTGTTCGGACTGTACAAGTCTCGGATTCCATTATTTTGAAGAAATGTTTACCAGCTACTTCAGGTAAGATGAAAGATTGAGTGTCACGCATAATTCTTGGATTGAGCTTTGGAAGGACGACGTAGGGTAAATTTGGACCTGTCAAATTCGATAGCATCGCCTGATGGGGAATGGGAAATTGTGGGTTTATTTGGATGAAGGAATCGGGAATTTGTTTGTAAAGGGAGGGGGTTCTGAGAAGTTTTCCTCTTAAAAAAGACTATTTTCTTCATGTCGAGTTTCTAATGACTCAACCGCAAGGTTTTCAAACCCTAAATTAAAATCGTACGGGAAAAAGTTATTCCCGTCGAAGAAGCCTGCAGTGTAAGTTCCAGTTGGGACAGACGTTTCATGGTTTGGGCTTCTGGCTCCTGGTGGTCTCTGAAACGGTGTTGTTTGTTGAGGTGTTGAGGGTCCAGGAACATAATTATTTTGTTAAAAGCTCTGATTGCGCTACAAAGAACGTGCGAAGGGGCTTGTTTTCCATTGGGGCGAGTGTGTGATTGACTTTGGTTCGTCGGGGTTAAAAGTTTTGCTAAAATTCATTGAGGAGTTTTGAGGTTTATTTAATTTCCGAAGCGTGTTAGTTGTAAACGAGGGGCGGCTGGCAAGTTGGTCTTAGGGAGAGATAGTTGGTTTCGTTGAGAAGTGAAATTAAACTCGGTTTGAATTGTGATTAGTACTTCGCCCAATGATTCGCATTTACGTGCGCGTAGTAATGCGGCTGTGGATTCTAGGAGTCCGTTAATTCACAGTTCTCAGTGGAAATCCTCTAGCGACATTTATTAGGACCGATTTTGAATGATCAGCGTTGTGTACTTGTAGGTGGGCCATAATTGTATTTAGTAGGTTGACCGTTCGTCGGTGGTATTCAAAACATGTTTCAGAAGATTTTTGGGTCATTTTGGACATTTGGGCATACTAGAGTAACAAAATTTCTTTCATAACTGAAATTGGTGATCAGAAGCATTCGGCTCTGACTGTTGGAATTGTTCTTACGACAGAGCGAAGATCGCTAGAAAGCGGCGTTGTAGGGTTTTCGTTCTAATGTTCTTGTTTGGTCTAAGACGGATCAAGTGGGTCGGATCGAACCAAATTCGGGTAAAACTTTTACACAAGTGGTTCAAGGTTTTCGGAATTTTGAAAAATGTTTAAACAAGAGTAGAAAGAGATATCTACGGGAGGCTGAAAACACAAGGGATAATTAAACAATATACATCTATATATAAATGTTAAATTTTTGGACAGCTGAAACTTAAATGAGGCGAAAAAAATAGTAGAGATACTAAATAGGGTTTGGCCTTTTGTGTTGTTCTACTATAAAATGTAAACGTAATAAAATTGTGGGAACATTTTTGTTTTGATGACGAAGGTGGAGGTGTTGCGAGCTGGAACCGTATGCAGGTAAGATAGCGCAGAGCGTTGTTAATAGAATTGCAAACGACGATCGTTTGGATTAAATTATCTCGATAAGACGTTTAAAGGGCTCAGCAATGTATGTGAGTTAGTTCGATGTCAGCAAACTGAGAATTTCTCGTCTTTTTATCTTAAGTAACATGCGAGGTCTTCTAGAAGATCTTACTCGTACAATCTTGAGCTCGATGAAATGAAGAATAAATTGAAAAAGATAAATCCTTTGGAAAATGTTTGTTGGTTATTAAATTTCTTTAAAGCGATCAATTGACTTTCTTTCTTGGTTTCTTAATTTTAAACGACCAAGGGGGTAGGTCGATGAGTCGAGGGGGTGACTCCTGATTTTTGGAGGATGAAAACCAGCAGTGAACAGGGGAGCCGCTGTTTACTTCACGAAGAAACGGATATAATTCACTTACTGACTGACGTCAACTGGAACCATCACTTATCCCCGGAATTGCGGATGTCTTACTCGGGGATGCTTGGCAACACGTCCCACACTGTTCGTAGTCCTTTTTGCTGAGTTTATTTCGGAGATTTTGCACGAATTCGCGTACTCTGCGTTTTGCTTGTTTTCATGATTGTACGCTTGGAGAAAAGTATAATTTGTTGGAGAGACCGCGGAACGAAACAGCCACAACACACGAAGGCAAACCGCAAACGTGTCTTCATAATGTTTAGATGCTGAATCAGCAGACTTATGAGGTACAGCGTGTATAATTCATATAGTTGTGAAGGATCCTGAACGGGGACTCTCCATTAATGATGATGTTTTGACATGGTGACAGTGAATACCGAGGCGACGACGCGGAGTTTGAAGGTTGCGAGGATAGTTCGAAACTGCTGAATGTCGAATTTGATGTTAAATAAAAAACAGTTCCGTTTTAATACTTTCGTTCACCAAGTTTACGATTCCTACAAAAAATGGGGGCTCGTCCGGGATTGTGAGATGTTTGTGATCGAAACAGTATTATACGCGGAGCGGAAGTTTGTTTACATCGCGTTTAACAAGGACGTGGAGTTCCGGTGTCGACGGTAGTCTCCAAATTTGGTGCTAGGTTTTTTCTCGACGTTCTCGTGCGGTTTTCACACGACGTTTGAGGATAAGATTTCACGACGGGTTTGATGAAGAAGACGTTTTTATCTTCACTTAGAGTTCAACCATGAATCCAAGCTCATTTAAGGTTACCCAACGCAAGAAAGAGTTGAAAAGGCGATCCTTGAAGACTACGGGTAAGAAGACTGATTTGATAAAACGGTTGGAATCAATATAAGTGGAAAATTCGAAAGATGAAGACTGGGACGACGTGATGGATGGAGATGAGGAGGCATTGGAATGGGCCGAAGAAGACGACGAATGTGACTGCGGTGAAGTGGGCTTTTCGCAAGCATCAATTAGACATGAATCGAAAAGGGACTCAAGTACGGAAGAGTTCCAAAATTGAGCGGTGGGGGAGTATGTTTTAAAGGTATTGAGGGAATGATACGACCTCTTAGTGGGCAAGATAATTGTTTAATTCAAAAGTGGATCGACCAGTATGAAGATGTTGCATTGTTACTAGGGATGAATGAACTTCAGAAATTTGTTTTTGCTAAGAGATTGCTTACTGGGTTGGCTCAAGTGTTTGCCTCTACCGAAAATTTCACATCATGGAAAACACTAAAAGCTGGGTTGATTGACGAGTTTAGGAGAGTTTTTACTAGGCGCGAATTGAATTCAGAACTTTCCAAGCGTTTTAAAAGACGAGAAGAATCAACCCAAGAATATTTCATCAGAATGAGAGACATAGCAAACAAAGGGAGTATAGACGATGAGTCGCTGATGACGTGATACCAGATTCAATACCAGATTCAATATCGGATTCAATACCGGAATACCAGATTCAACCGCTAATAAAGCTATTCTTTATGGAGCGAGCTCACTGACTGAATTTAAAAACAAACTGAAGTTGTATGAGAAGATGATGAAGTCAGTTGCTCAACACATGCTACAGAACAGCAGAGATTCCAGATTACCAGCTGAAAAGAATTCAACAGCTAGGGACCACTAAATCAGCAGGAAGCACTTGAGCAATCCTTTTCTATCAAGAGATTTAGGACCAAAGTGTTTCCAGTGTAACCTTTTTGACCATAAGAGTGTGGACCACCGAAAGCTACTAGAACAGTGCAGTTTCTCGGCCAAAGGAGTATAATCCCAGCAACAGTCAATGCAATCAGATTTGGTGCTCTGATCGAGACTGGGGGCTGTCCTAACCTGATGAGAAGATCTTCCTATGAGGTCATTGGAGGTCACGGCTCGAAAGTACGTGTGAGATCTTCTCGAGGACGAATGATTGCCGTGATTCCATACTCCCTTAGTATGGTTCAAGACATCAATTGAGTTGGATGGAGAAGTTTTTGAAGCCAAAATGCACGTTGTGCCAAACCACACAATGAGGCCAATAATTATTGGAGGTTACCTTCTCTCTGACTGTTGCCCCTGAAAGAATCAGCATTAGGAAGCCTAAGCCGCATATTTTTACGATCGCAGATGTTCCCGAGAGAACGCCGAACATGGACACGGATTTAGCACCAACGACGAAATCCAAACGAGAAATGTTGGTTTCCAACTATTTCCCAAAGAAGACAAAATCCACAGATGCCAAACTGACGATAAGACTTTAAGACGATACACCAATTTGGCATCATCCAAGGCGTATGTCGCCTAAGGGAACTGTGATGCAACGACAGAGCAAAGATTGGAAGAAGGAAGACATCATTAAGCCAAGCTCGTCTGAATTCTCCAGTCAAATGGTAGTTGTTACGAAAATATCTGGTGCGTTGCAACACACAACTTTCGTTAGCTCTACGTCAACTAACTTTCTACATAGCTTTTTCTACTTGACCAATTTATTTATCACTCAGTTCATTTGAACTTGATCAAACAACACATCATGGCAGCAGGCAGCAGTAGCGCTTACAGTTTCGGAATTTATTGTGCTGCTCGTACTCATTCCCGGACCATTTTTGAGCAATTGGTACACAGAAAATTGATGAGGCTGTATACAAGATTTTTTGAGGGAGGATAGTAATTACTTTTGCAGAGTTATTGGGTAAACAGTTTTAGAACTGGTAGTAAGCGAAACGGCGGTAGTTGATATTCAGGAATTTCTGGAGTGACCCCCATATATCTTATGAGCGTTTCCAAACACTCACCCTATAGGTATTGGATTGGACTACTACACCAATAATTGTTAACATTCAGCGAAGTTTGTAAGGAAAAAAACCGCGCAAATAGATTTCGTCGAAATTTGTGGTAATTTATTGTGCTACTCTCGTCATTTCTCCACAAATGGGAATTGTATGGTACGATTGGCTTAATACGAGCTATCAACATAAAAGAGTTATTCAATATCGTAATGGCCGTTCTTGAGAAAAAAAATTTGGTGTTTGGATCACTATGATAACTCTTACGGGCACGATCAGATTGAGCTGTGACTCGGAACATCGGAGCTTCTTTTTATCGGGCAGAGCCACTTGAAGCAGCTCCGATTAAATCTGAAGAGGAAGATAGCTGCTGATGAACAGGGAGAGGGGGACCGCATTGCCGCGATCGGGAGGTTAAGAAAATCGGGACCGCGGCGCGCAACGAGGCACTCGACCTACTCCTCTTCCGGGCTCCGGCGGCACTACTTCGGTCCTCTTTTCTATCTGTACCTGTGGGCTATTAACTGGAACGGAACTGAATATACGATTCTTGAAGGTATTGGAAGGAAGGCCTTATCATTGAGCACGACGCCCGAACGATCCATCCTATAACATTGGCGCCCAACACCGGAATCTGCAAGTAAGTACGAATTCCTTTTTATTCACATTTCGTGTCTTAAATTCGTACCTCTACCGGCAGATTTAACCTGCAACCTGACATGAGTCCTTGTTCGTGGGTGTAAAAATTTGTTTAGAAGTTCGGGTCATTTGTTAAACTCGGGAAGGACTAGTGAATTCTGTATTTTCACCGCTTATAAAGAAACATTTTTTTTTTTGGTAATCGATTTTCACTACCTGTTGATTCTACGTGCGCCTGCAAGCTCTCAAGTCGCAATTTCGAAACCATTGCCCGGCTGAATTGATTAGTTCACCATAACTTCGGAAGCATTTCGGCCCCTTTTAAAAATATTTGGATTCGAAGCGTCTTCCTTCGGAGAACCGCCGTGTGTCCACGTGTCTCCCCCCTTCGCCTTTCCTTCCTGCCTCATCCGTTTCCGACCGTAGCCCACCCACCGTTCTTCTAAATTTCCTGATCTTTCCGTATTTCGTTCTGAGGGAGAAGGTGCCGACTCTTGCTTCCCTCTCCGAACGAAATCGCTTCCCGTCGTCGCCACGATTGACGTGTTACCAGTTCGATCACTTGAGGAGCGGCAAATTCTGTCTCGATACGTCGGTCCTCAATTTTGGTGTCACCCATTTATCGTAATGTCCCGCAACGGCGCTTTCAGGTCGAGGATGAGCGTCAACCACCTCCGTAAGGATGAGTTGGCGTTCGAGCTGTGTGTAAGGGGAATAGCATACAAGGGAACAGTTGCGGATATGAGAGCTCGTTTGAGAAAAGCTCTCAACTCCCAGGTTCACCTGGCGGCAGAAGAGGTCGCGCAACTGATCCCGCCAACCGAACTGCGAGCGTTCAGCCCAGATCTGACAGGTCTGTTAGACTTGTGTTCGGACTTCCGCTCCAGCTCTTCCGGCAACAGTGCCTCAAAGCAGCGAGAGCATAGACATGCCAGGGCCTATTTGGTAACCAGCACTCACTTGGCAATCCCACCTAATTCTAAGGTCTGGATGCCAGCTCGCCGAAAAGGGCCCCTAGCTGATGAGAACCACAACCAATTTTTCCAGGCTAGGGACACCCCTAACTCGCACTACGCCAGATGGCTACACGGTAATGACCCCATCACCACGGTACTGGCTTTCAAGGCGGGTGCAACGACGATACACTTGCACTGACACGCAAACTTGTGAGATCTATAATTGCCAGTCGTAGAGCTCCCAACCCTCTGTGCTGCCGTGGTCCCCACTGCTCACTCTCACGACTGTGAGGACCTCCGGCTCGTCGGCCCCTACTGCTACAGCAAGTACTTCCCCCAAGACCGAATAATGATTATGCACCTTCCATGGAGAATCGGAGCGTCACTCCGTCCCGCTCAACCCGCCCTCAGTGACTACCCCAATCGTACCTGCTGCCCTCTGATAGGAACAGAGTACGAATTGCTGGCCACCACTGTGGATGCCAGGGAACGAGGGCACGAGGGGTTCTTGCTGCACTGGGATAGCATTGTAATGGCCGTTCTTGAGAAAAAAAATTTGGTGTTTGGATCACTATGATAACTCTTACAGGCACGATCAGATTGAGCTGTGACTCGGAACATCGGAGCTTCTTTTTATCGGGCAGAGCCACTTGAAGCAGCTCCGATTAAATCTGAAGAGGAAGATAGCTGCTGATGAACAGGGAGAGGGGGACCGCATTGCTGCGATCGGAAGGTTAGGAAAATCGGGACCGCGGCGCGCAACGAGGCACTCGACCTACTCCTCTTCCGGGCTCCGGCGGCACTACTTCGGTCCTCTTTTCTATCTGTACCTGTGGGCTATTAACTGGAACGGAACTGAATATACGATTCTTGAAGGTATTGGAAGGAAGGCCTTATCATTGAGCACGACGCCCGAACGATCCATCCTATAACATAACTATAGTTAACTTTCGGTGGATTTTTCTCATACCCTCATTTTCGCGTTCCATGATAACTTGCGAACTAGATGTCAAGTTTGAACTTATTTGGTACGGTCGTTCTCTCTAAAAAACGTTCACAGACAAACATACACACACACAGGTCTGTTTCCTTATTTGATGACTGTTCCGAAAACCTCGACGAGGGTTATATCAATCATGGAAGTTGCGGTTTCGCTAATATGCAAGAGGCTTCAGTAGCATCCACCAAACTCAGACCTGCTTTTGCGAATGTCCTTTTGACGAGGTTTCCCATCTCGCTTGCCATTTCTCTAACACCCATTTGTCGATGGTTGCTAGTTTCGTTTCTGTGGTGAGATCTGTACTGAGTTCAGCACAGTCAAGTCATCCACAAAGGCGTATGGCTCGCAGTCAGTCTCCATGTTCGGTCAGACTCTCTTCAAAGAAGGCATCCAGAGTGCTGGTCCAAGGACCGAGCCCTGTGGGCACCCCTTGTCAATCTTTCTCTGGACGGAGACATGCCTGAATTTGATCGTAGCAGTTCTGTCTGTCAGGTAACTTCAGACGAGCGAGTACAGGTTGCGAGGCATTCCACTACCTTTAAGCTCATTAAGGAGCGCTGGCCACCCAAGGTTGTCAAACGCTCCTCTGATGTGTGTATGTACAACCTGGACGCTCTCCAGGTGATCACTAACAGTTACCAGTTGACTTGGCCGTTGAGTGCATGGTTGACAAAGGGAGAGTTAAACGGGAGCATCCTCTGCATTGGGCTGAACTCTGTGCAGATCTCACTTCAGAACGAAAACTTGCTGCTACTGACCAATGGGCGTTAGAGAACTGGCAAGAGAGATGGAAATCGTCGTTAAAGCGTGGTTACACGTATGAGTTCTTCGCCAACATCTATGAACGTCTTTCATGAAAATGGGTTGTGCCAGACTACTGGACGAGCCAGTTCCTCACTGGACATGGTGACTTCAATGCGACTCTCCGTGATGCGTGTCTTGTGCTTCCAGTGCAGAGGAAACAAGAACCATGTGTTGGCGCCAATTGCGCCACGGAGCGTCAATTGTGGAGGCTGTTTATAAACGCAGACAGGAGCTTATCGTCGCTTCCAACTCTCTGACTGCCGACCTTTTTGCCACACGACTACGCTCCGACGTGACTTCGACGCGACGGGGCCTTTGTCAGTCTGTTTCTGAGCCCAACGCCGGTTGCCTGCCTACAATCCTTCTTCATTTTCTACGCCACTCGATCTATCCGACTACGACGAACTGGTGAGAAGTTTCCTTTTATTTTCGCTCTTTAATTTCGAACGGTCCTCCACTTACTTTACTGTTCTGGATTATTTTTGTTTATTATAACCTTTCGTGCCAGCCCTATGCGTTTAATGTATTTACGTCCACTACACCAATTACTCGTATCCCGCTACGCAGTCGATTCGATTTGAGATTCGAGAGGGCACCGTGGTCATTCCATTCCCCAACACCATGTGCTGCTCCACTGTAGTGTCTACAACAGTGAACGACGGTTGTTGGGTGGGCAAACGAACTTAGCAGCATTGACATTAACAGCCCATAACCATTTTGCCGAGTTCGCTACGAATCGTGGTCATAGTTGATCTGTCCTTTTGAAACTCTCCACCCAAGTAACTAGTTAGATCAGGTGGGAAACCAGTTTAAAACCTCCTCCCAGACGATACGGGATTCCTCAGGTGGTCACCTCTGGGCAGTTACACACAGGCCGGGAGACGATTTCGCTCAATTGGAAGGGGGATAGGGGGTAGGACGAAAATGTACAAAAACTAGGGGTTTTCGCATTTTTCTCGAAAACGGCTGCAACGATTTTGACTATACTTTAACATTATCTTCTACTAGTTAGTACATACAAAATTTTCTTCTCCATGAAAACAAGGTGAACGGATATTGGTTTTTTGCGCTTTCTGGCAAAACGGCTTCAACGATTTTCACTAAACTCATCGGATGTTTTCGAATAGTAGCTGGTGTTGGAACATACGGGGGTGGCAGAAAGTTGTGTGTCGCTGCGCACCGCTTGTTTGTATTCAGTCCAGATCTCCACACTATATTATCATCGACAACAATGTCATTTCAACATTTTGTTGAACTTACAATCTTTACAATCCGCTCTCTAACTTTGCCCCAAGGTGATGCGATTCCGTCGACCAGAAGATCAGGCGAAGATAAGCCCCAGCTCCGTCCGACACACCGGCTGTCAGTCCGCTTGCTCCCCCAATATTCAGCTGCTGCTTCAAGGAGTCAATGTAGTGTGCTGACTGACTCCTATTAAAGGAATCGGGTGATCGTGGTCTAGTGGATAAGACAATAGTTCATACTTCTCGACGTAAGTCGATGATTGTGAATCTAAGCTCCGGTGTGATTGCCGTAATTTTTGCGTGAGCCAGCAGCTCTTCAAACGCGTCTCCAAACCCCCCTCGTAACATAGAACCACGTACGTTTTCTCTTTTCCACATTTACTGTTCCAGAGCCCTAGACGAGTACATACATCAAAGTGTTGGAAAAGTTTCTGTCTCTGGACGTATTTTACCCTGAATACATCATTCGATTTTGGCAGAGATGGCCGGATGCACAGAAGCCCTCCAAAAGGGCATACTCCTCTTGCCTTTTTCCTCAATTCATTAGGATTATGAGTGGAACCGACTCAGGCGAAACAGAAAATTCTTCTTCAATGTGTTCATGGGATGTCGTCTGTTTCGACTTCACCGGTCCTTCAGTATCTTTCAAAGGAGGTTTGTTTCTACTGAAAAGAGACTTGGGAAGTCACCATCGTATTCGGCCTTTGGAAGCTGGTCGCCCGTGAAACACCGACGAGACACGCCCACTTTTATATCATCTTTTCCCTTCATGATGATTTAATATCCCCCACAAAGATGAATTTTCAGAGCTTGAACTGTTCCGACGTTCATCGATTCCGACCGTCTTGAGCCATTGAACGCTGGAAGAAGGTCCCACGTCAACAGGTGACAGAACAGAAGACTGGTTGTAAATAGTACTTCTTCTCTTGTTGTGTCTTGTCTACTGCAGGGACCACATGTGTCTTGTGGTACACAGATTCTGTGGTGAACAGTACAACTATACTCAATTTTGGACTTGAGGTTTTGCCGTATGCACTGACTCAACATATAAGTGCTAACATTCGTTTCCTGTTCTCGATAAGCACTTCGATTCTTCGTTCAATTCTTATTTAGGAGAGGAAGCTTATTAGCTGATGTAAGCACTGTCGAAGTATTGAACGCCTTTGTCGTTGATCATATAACATACCGTGTTTGAGTAAAGTCTTGGTCTGCCATTTGGTATTCGATTACAACCCTGCATAGCTTACAAAGTTGAAAATCAATATTTGGTGGGTGTTGGGCACACGAGGAGGGAGGGGGGAGTTAACAACAGAATGGAAGGAAACTCGGTGAGCGTGAGGAGGGTTGTATTGAACACGTAAAAAACACTTGAAATCACGGGGGAAATGTTCAGAACGAAGTCGGCGACACGTTTCCCTAGGCGGATACACGAAGGTAACAAAATGAAGAGACTTGGGTTATTGGGAGAAAGTAGCACACGGCGAAAAAGAGCGCTCTTGAAGCAAGAATGAGGATGGGCGGCAATAGTTTCCATATATACCTGGACTTTGTGTAACAGGGAAGTCCCCACATTCCAGGGACTGCGCGGGGCAAACCATGGTTCATCCTCCGGAGGTTTTCGGGGGTTTCCCCCGAACATACTCCCCGCCGCTGGCAGAATTGCGGCATGGCAGAGGTGAAACTGTTGAGAAGTCATGGTGTGGGTGGTGAAGTCGAGTATCGCGATGTAGGTGGGGACCGTGTTGCTGCAGGAGTCCGTGGTGAGGGGAACACTGGTGTAACATCATGAGGAAGTGACAACGGAAGTGATCACTGCGTTGGGAGGAGGCAGAGTTTCTGAAGAGGTCTGGTGAGCGTACCAATTGACATACGAACAGTGACAACTCGGCCTAGGTGTCCATGAGTAAAACAACCTGTCCTGTTCTATATGTGGTTTGTGCCCTTCAGGAGATGTCCATTTAACCTTTGTCTGCAGAGTGGTAAGGTACTCAGTTCGGCATCTGTGCCAGAAAGCGGCTGCTAATTAAATTATGGAGAAGGTGCTGATCGGTTATACTCGGTTGGTATTATGGTAGCAGATAGCCTATTAGGCGTCATGGGTCTGGGACAAAAGGGTTGCATTTGCTGGCCTGGTGTTATAGGCCTAAATGTTCCCTCATGCTGCTGATTGGGCCTCCAGTCGTAGTTTGAGAGAGAAAATGACCGCCCACTATTTAGATCGTTACTTTCATTCAGTAACGTCATTTTGGACTATCGGCAAGTTGCTATCATGTAAAAGGGGGACGGTTGGCTCCTTCTAGCAGGACACTTGCCAATCCCTTAAAACAGCATCCATTGTGTGAAGCGATTCCACCTCTGAACCCGTTCAGCCCGGAGTCAGCCCGCCACCACCGGTGATGTGGTGAGCGGGACACGTATTAACCTTCTCGAGAACTCTCAAACCCGGTGTTCCCCCCTCCTCATCACCTCATTCACAAACTTACAAAGGGAATCTCTCATAGTTGTTGGTTGGTTACTCCCACGGCTTTTAAAGGAAGCTCATTTTGAGCGTATTTGAGTCAACGTCGTTCTACAAGACTGTAGCAGTCTTGTGCCTGGAAAATTTTAGATACGTCAGTATCGAGTACAGTAAGCACCCACCTGATCAGATTTTGCGGCCACCTAGAGGGTACGGAAAAATATAATTTTGAAAATTGCAATGTCATAAAAATAAATACTGAACGTTCACGATCCCAAGAACATTTGAAAAGGTTTTTGATTCTCCTCGGTACGAATTGGCCGCTACCTGAGGTCATTATTGTAGATTAGGACTAATGAATCGGAGGCGTCCTACTAAGGGCAACGAATAGGTAAGAATGACGATAGTGTTTACTGTATTCCCCTCTGCACAAAATATGTAGGCTCGCGCCTTCATCCAGGGGATCACCTCCTGCGTAGCATTATAAAATGACATTTCTAGAAGTTCATGTCGGGCGCTTTCAAAGAGTCGCATTTTTGAAGGAGGATGAAAATTCATTCGATAGAGGGCACACTACAGCGCTGGTCTCGGAGGTTGAAATATGGGCTCTCCACCGCACGGTTCCTGGCAATGCCGCCTAGGAAGGGAGCGTAGGTCATAGAGCCGGGAATATATTACCAGCGTCCTCAGATAATTAAGCATCATTATTTTGCCGTGGACGGCCATTGCTTTGGGATTCCGTGTGTTGAGATAATCTTTCACATTGGGGACGTTCCACCCAACCGCTTTATCCGACTTCTCAACCGACGATTTATACGGCCGTTTGCACGTTCGAATCTTCGTGCAGCTACCCCTAAGCTTTAGATACCAATCTAAGCCCCTCTACTGAAGTTGACAATATCATTATTCGATGGTGCAAACTCGTGTACTGAAATAAAACCACATTATTCTCTTGTTTCGAAAATTCAACGAGTGCGGTGGCGACCACGAGTGACTATAATATTATATGTTATGACTTTTTTTAAGGTAATAATTTTTTTTTTTGGTTGGATTTGGCATGTTCGACTTTCATATTTAGATTTTGTAAAATGTGACTCCACCTTGTCCACCCCTGAAGGAGGTGTCCCTAGTTTGAAGGAGCAAGTACCCAGGAACAGCTACACCACAGGAAAATAGGAGCAAGTATGATAAAATCGACAGCTACACTAACTTCCCAAGCAAGTTCGATACTCTGAAGGAGGATCAACAGCTCATCCATACAAAAATTGGGAGCAAGTACGGCCTTTGAAGAGAGCCAACAGCTGCACCAATTTAATGTAGGAGCAAGTACGAACTCCTGAAGGGAAGTAACAGCTACACCAGTTTATTGAGGAGACAAGTACACTCTACAAGGTAGTGTAACAGCTACACTCAATATGCAAAGAGAAAATGCTGACACTGACAGGAGGTCGGAATGGGACTGCCTGAAGTGGCTAGAGGCCCTTCCTATATTTATACAGGTCGAGGTATCCCCTTCTTTGTGCGCTGGGGAATTCCCCAGTATTCTCAGGGGGTTGACCTGGGCCCAGGGGAAACCCAGGTGGATGACCTTCTGTCAGTGGTTTATATCCAACGTATTTCCATAGTTGGATATAAAATATTATAAAAACATATTATTTGTTGATTGTGTACTTAAGCTAAGTTGATTACAGTGATTATCTTAAAGCTAAGTGCACTACATTATATAAATATATAATGTATTTTCTCAGTTGTCGGACGACTGCTGGGTCCGATGAATGCAGAGGTTAGGAATGCTACAAATTGTAGTCCATGGTGAGCGAATGAGAATAGATGAAAATGTGATCTACAGGAACATATTATTCATGACCAATTCTCAAGTCCTTGGTAGTCAAGGTGTAAAAATGGGTGATGCAAGACAACTTGAATTGAGCTGCGATTTGGGGTTCAATGAGCTACTGAGAAAAGTGTTTGGCTGCCAAGGCAGGACAGTCACATAGGATCTGTTCTGCCGTCTCATCCTTCTTACTCCACAGTCTGCACTCCAAAGATCGCCAGCGTTGGGCTCCTGTTTTTTCGAAACCGACGATTGAATTCCGGTGGCTAGCGAATGAACGCTTTGCATGCGCTGGTAAAACTTGTCCTTCTTAACCAATGTTTCCAACATCAGCTCCTTGGCGGCCACGGTTAGAGCCAATAGCGTGAAGATTGGCGGGTGAAATAATGTGTTTACGGATAGAGGAAAAGGAGGCGAAAGTACGAATGATTCCTATCTCTCGATATAAACACAGGGGGACTGCTACCTCGTTGCTCTCGTAATCCCACAAGTCTATTGCATGATTTTTTTTTTTAACGCTTTTGAAAAGAATTTGCGAAGATATATTATTCGGCACGAAGGATCAAATGTTAATTTTTATGCTAATAGATTGTTGAAAGCGAACTTGTTACTGACGGCTCACCTGTTGTCGGCTAACGGGATAACCTCGCCGAGGGTTATATTCAGGAACATAAAATATCTTCTATGTGGCGTAGGGGATTTGTAACTGAACAACTAGAATACACTGACTTTAGACCAATCACACTAATAAGCGTCCTCGCAAAAATTTTTGATAAAGTCGTGTTTCAGCAATTCTCAGAGTTTGTAGAGAAGAATAACGCACTCGATATTTATCAATCTGGCTAAAGGAAAAATTACAGCACTCAGACTGCACTCATTAAAGTGACGGACGACATAAGGAAAAGCATGGATGATAGCAAACTGACAGTTTTTGTCAGCCTAGATCTCAGCCACGCTTTCATCAGCCTGGATCATGAACTAGCGCTAGCCATTCTCAGACAAATTGGCTGTCAGGATTCCGCTCTCTTACCTGATCTGGACGCAAACAGTGCGTAAAAACAAGATCTGGACAGGTGTCTTCCTGGGCAAAGTTAGAAAGAGGAACTCCACAAGGAACGACTTTTTCAGCTCTGATTTTTTGCCATACATTAACAAACTTTCAGATGCAACCTCAACATGCAGCAGAATTATGTACGCAGATGATCTCAGCATTTACTTAACCTGCAAACCAGAAGATCTCATCAACGCGGTAGAGATGGTCAATCATGATTTGAAAAATCTGTCGGATTGGTTCACTAAGCACGGCCTAGTTCTGAAACCTAAAAAATGCTGCAGCATGATAATAGGACATGCCAGGCTACGCGCAAAACTTCCTCTGAGCGATTTACCAAATTTGACGATAAACGACAACAAAATAAAATATGTTACACAAAGTAAATGTTTAGGAATCGTGCTACAAAATGATCTATCGTGGACTTTACAGACAGACATTATAGTAGGGAAAGTGCACTCACTGCTTCATGCATTCAGAAATCTGCTGATGTGTAAATCCATCAATGTAAAAAAATTATTGTTTAGAACCTTGATTATGTCTTATTTTATGTATAGTGTATCGGTTATGTGTGATCTCAACACAACCTGTCGTGTCAAGATGCAGAGAGCCTTAAATAGTTCCATCAGATATATTTTAAATCTGAAATATGATGATAAAACTCGAGATAAATTTAAAAAAACCCTGCAAATTATTACACAACGGTTTATTATTCGGATAATCAGCTTGACCTAGCATTAATGCTCCGAGATCCATCCTGTTCGATTCAGCATCGAAAAATATCATAATTAAACCCAAAAAAAGGTCGAAAAGAACTGAATCGTAATATTAAAATAAACAAAAAAAAACACGAAAGTATCTAGAAAAAACTGAATTTTAATATGAAAACATGCACGCTAAATACTAATATCAAAATTTAACCAAAATTCTATGAAAAAAACAAAACGAGAATGAAACGAAAGAATCTAAAAAAATTGAATCGTATTAAAACCAAAACGTCGGGGAAATTGGAACGGGGGCGCTCGAAGCGAAAGGCGAGTTGAGTGGAGAGCGGGAGGCGGAGTCGTTGGGAGGGAAGCGAGCGGGAGGCGCGCTGCTCGCTCGCCTCGAGTTTTTTAATGAGACGGGCGGGGCGGGAGGAATTCAAACGACGAAACGCTTGTAGCTCCCGCGTTGTACTGCGTTTCGTTAATTTTTTTAACCGTTTTTTGCCCATTACAACCACGGGCTTCGTCCGATCGGATTGCCGAGATGGCGGGCACAACTAGATACCAAATCGGATTTTTGGGCGAAACAACGAATTTTTTAGACCACATTAAAGGCACAAAACGGCCCGGACGGCGGACGGACATTGCAAATTTGGAATCTCCATGTCTTGAAACGTAAAGTATCAAATTTTGAGGGGGGGGGGGGTTGTAAAAAATTTTTCGTGACCGAAAACATAGGGTTATTATTCAGAATGTATCATAAACCAAAACAGCAAACTCAAAATTAATGAACTAATACAATACGCTATGTTAGCAATCTCTCTCTCTCTCTTTCTCTCTCTCTCTGCGTTGAGTACTCGACTCAAGTACTCGACGTTGTTCATCGCATTGGCACCACTTTAAACGTCAATATTCCGGAACACATGGTTGATAATTGTTTTCGAAGACGTCAACTTCCATGGAGACCTTCTCCCGGATCAATTTCTGTCACCTTTTTGAGAAAAATTGATAAAGACTAGTTTATGGCAGCCTCACGCCGTAAAAGTAATTTGACCACAAGAGACTTAGGATTTTTAGAAGGAGATGCTGAACGCATCTTCATTAACCATAGTTTGTGCTATTCAAAAAGAAAGTTGCTAAATGATGCGAAAATCAAAAAGAAGGAGTGGGGCTTCAAATTTGCTTGGGTCTCGAATGGCAACATTTATTTGAAAAAGGAAGAGGGAGCTCAGCCGCTGCTGATTCGTTCGGCACACGATCTGATGAACCCTCTGTCAAAAAACCCTGCAAATTATTACACAACGGTTTATTATTCGGATAATCAGCTTGACCTAGCATTAATGCTCCGAGATCCATCCTGTTCGATTCAGCATCGAAAAATATCATAATGAAACCCAAAAAAGGTCGAAAAGAACGGAATCGTAATATTAAAATAAACAAAAAAAACGAAAGTATCTAGAAAAAACTGAATTTTAATATGAAAACATGCACGCTAAATACTAATATCAAAATTTAACCAAAATTGATGAAAAAAACCAAAATGAGAATGAAACGAAAGAATCTAAAAAAATTGAATCGTATTAAAACCAAAACGTCGGGGAAATTGGAACGGGGGCACTCGAAGCGAAGCGCGTCGTCGTTGGGTGGCCAAAGGGGTCGTTGGGAGGGAGGCGAGAGCCGCCTCGAGAGCGGTTGGTTTTTTGGTTTATTATTCATTCTGAATAATAACCCTATGTTTTCGGTCACGAAATATTTTTTACAACCCCCCCTCAAAATTTGATACTTTACGTTTCAAGACATGGAGATTCCAAATTTGCAATGTCCGTCCGCCGTCCGCCGTCCCCCGTCCCCCGTCCGCCGACCCCCGTCCCCCGTCCGCCGTCCGGGCCGTTTTGTGCCTTTAACGTGGTCTAAAAAATTCGTTCTTTCGCCCAAAAATCCGATTTGGTATCTAGTTGTGCCCGCCATCTCGGCAATCCGATCGGACGAAGCCCGTGGTTGTAACGGGCAAAAACGGTTAAAAAAATTAACGAAACGCAGTACAACGCGGGAGCTAGAAGCGTTTCGTCGTTTGAATTCCCTCCGCCCCGCCTGTCTCTTTAAAAACCCTGCAAATTATTACACAACGGTTTATTATTCGGACAATCAGCTTGACCTAGCATTAATGCTCCGAGATCCATCCTGTCCGATTCAGCATCGAAAAATATCATAATGAAACCCAAAAAAAGGTCGAAAAGAACTGAATCGTAATATTAAAATAAACAAAAAAAAAACGAAAGTATCTAGAAAAAACTGAATTTTAATATGAAAACATGCACGCTAAATACTAATATCAAAATTTAACCAAAAATCTATGAAAAAAACCAAAATGAGAATGAAACGAAAGAATCTAAAAAAACGCTGCAAATTATTACACAACGGTTTATTATTCGGATAATCAGCTTGACCTAGCATTAATGCTCCGAGACCCATCCTGTTCGATTCAGCATCGAAAAATATCATAATGAAACCCAAAAAAAGGCCGAAAAGAACTGAATCGTAATATTAAAATAAACAAAAAAATGAAACGAACGAACTATTAATAAATAAACCAAAAATAAGCGAATAATGAAAAGTTCAATCGAAGATAACAGATATTTTGCTACCGTTGAGACGGAGAGAAAGAGTCATTCGTGGAGGTGAAGACGAGAACAAGGCAATCGGACGATAAAGAGACAAATCGTAGTGCCAAAGGTTATATACGAAACACGAGCGCTTCCTAGGGAAGACAAAAAAAAAACCCCGGCGCTAATTGGGCGAACGCTGTGAGTCGAGTGGAAAGGGGTGGCGGGCGGCGGTGTTGCCGGACCAGTGACGATCGCTTTTGATGGGCGGGAGCGAGGGACTTCAAAGACGTAACGCGTTATACTGCGTTTCGTTAATTTTTAACCGTTTTTGCCCATTACAACCACGGGCTTCGTCCGATCGGATTGGCGGAGATGGCGGGCACAACTAGATACCAAATCGGATTTTGGGCGAAAGAACGAATTTTAGACCACGTTAAAGGCACAAAACGGCCCGGACGGGCGGACGGCGGACGGGGACGGGACGGGGACGGGGACGGGGACGGGGACGGGGACGGCGGACGGACATTGCAAATTTGGAATCTCCATGTCATGAAACGTAAAGTATCAAATTTTGAGGGGGGGTTGTAAAAAATTTTTCGTGACCGAAAACATAGGGTTATTATTCAGAATGAATAATAAACCAAAATTGAATCGTATTAAAACCAAGACGTCGGGGAAGCGAACCGGGGAGTCCAGTGTTGGGAGGAAGCGAGCGGGAGGCGCTGCTCGCTCGCCTCGAGAGCGGTTGGTTTTTTAAAGCGACGGGCGGGGCGGAGGGAATTCAAACGACGAAACGCTTGTAGCTCTGCGTTGTACTGCGTTTCGTTAATTTTTTTAACCGTTTTTGCCCGTTACAACCACGGGCTTCGTCCGATCGGATTGCCGAGATGGCGGGCACAACTAGATACCAAGTCGGATTTTTGGGCGAAAGAACGAATTTTTTAGACCACGTTTAAGGCACAAAACGGCCCGGACGGCGGACGGCGGACGGACATTGCAAATTTGGAATCTCCATGTCTTGAAACGTAAAGTATCAAATTTTGAGGGGGGGTTGTAAAAAATTTTTCGTGACCGAAAACATAGGGTTATTATTCAGAATGAATAATAAACCAAAACGGGAGTTCCCCAAAGGTGACCCCCCTTCCAATTTGAGACCCCCGTATATTTTTTTCGTTTTACGGCTTCGATCTTGCTTTTTTACTGAACTCATCAAAGTCAATATGTTTTTTTGTATTGTATTTGTTTTTTGTGCGAACATCGTACCTTTCCTGTTACGTCGAGAAATCGTCGGGACAGAATATTATTGGTCCGCTAAGGTTGCGCTTCCCTTCAATGCTTCGCCATGGTTGGGATAAACAGAGTTTTACAGGCGCAATTTGGGGCTTGTCAGAAAAATGTTAATTTAGCCCATGTTAACGCTGAGTCTGTTATTTCACACTTGGAAGAGATAAGAGAAATTTTCAAAGGAAATTTGATTGACGTCATTGCTATTTCTGAAACTTTTTTGAAACCTGGTATTCCTTCGAACTCTGTCAAGATCCACGATTGCACGTGGGTGTGGAACGATCGTACAGGCCTTGCAAGGGGTGGTGTAGCCTTACTAGTCCACTCCAAGCTTAAATTTAAAATTCTCTGCA
Source organism: Pachypeltis micranthus (assembly GCA_020466155.1). Lineage (NCBI taxonomy): Eukaryota > Metazoa > Arthropoda > Insecta > Hemiptera > Miridae > Pachypeltis > Pachypeltis micranthus. The sequence continues at coordinate 82,845,734 of CM035768.1, read as the reverse complement.
GCTCACCTTCAATCTACTCAAAGAGTCCAGAATTCATATTCATAGAACTGGAGCACAGAACTTGAAAACTGGTTGTAGGAGTTGTTTATCGCCCCCCAAAAATCGGCAAAATTGACGAAGTTTTCAATGAAGTTGCCAAAATACTGACATCTCATAACCACGTCGTCGTTCTTGGCTATTTCAATACAGATTTGCTCTCCGACTCCGCCTACAGCCGCCAGTTTCGTGGAATTTTAGAAATACACTCGTTGGAACATCTTCCTCTCAGCGCAACCCATCACACGGCCAACTCCAATACGCTTCTTGACCTCATCATCGTAGATGATGTGAATATTGTCAATAATTTTTCGCAGCTTCCAGCACCCGTTTTATCGCGACATGATCTAATTTGTTGCTCTCTATGTTTAAAATCGAACAAGGCAGAACGCAAATACATTGAGATCAGGAACAGGCGTGATATTGATAAACAGGCCCTTCTAGACGATGCAAACTCAGTAGATTGGGTGAGAGTTCATGACGAGCCAAATTTGAATTTAGGTTCAACGAGATAATCCTCAAAATATACGATAAACACTGTCCATTGGTCCGCATCAAAACTAAACATCGGCCTGCCCCCTGGATCAGCTCTGAAATTCGCGAATTAATGGCGGAACGCGATAAAGAATATGCAAAATCTCGGAAAACTAAAGATAAGCAGGCGCATAGTATATATAAAAAACTCCGAAACAAAACCAAACAAATGCTCAGAAATGCCAAAATAAAATACTATCACGATCTTTTCAAAACAAACAAAGATTCCAAGGAGTTCTGGAAGATCGTGCGCAACATTGGTATCGGGGTGAAGGAGGTAGAGACTGAACTTCCGGTCTCGCCCGACGAACTGTGCCAGCATTTTTGCCGTTTCTCGAATGGGCCAGCCTCTCTTGACATCATCAATCGGTACGACAACCAGAAGCCACAGCGTGAGCCCCTCGTAATGCCTACCCTTTCGGAGGAAATCGTTAGAAGAACTCTCTTCAACGTGAAATCTCAGTTGAAGTCCTTCAGATACTTGCAGATGCAATCATCCCCACCCTCACACATATCTTTCAATCACTCACACTTTGATCAATCACTGCAGACTGGCGTATACCCGGACTTATGGAAAAAAGCCATAATTAAACCCATTCCAAAGTCGAAATCTTTGAGCTCTGTTAATGATTTTCGTGCAATATCACTGCTTTGTGCGATGGGTAAAGTTCTCGACAAGCTGGTGTATCAGGAGCTGCGGGCATATGTAGATCGGCACAACATTCTAGACCCTTTCCAGTCAGCTTATAGGAATGGTTTCAGTGCGGAGACGGCGCTCGTTGGAATGTTGGATAACATTAGATTGGCGATGGACTCGGAGAAACTGATTATTATGGTACTTGTAGATTTCTCAGCAGCGTTCGACCTTATCCGAAGAGATATACTTGTGTCTATACTGCGATCTGTCGGCGTGTCGGGCTCACTCTTAGTGTGGTGTGAATCGTATTTGTCAGGAAGGCTTCTGGCGGTAAAAGGAAACAATGGCGAGTTGTCGAGATGGGGAGATCTTGATGTAGGATCACCCCAAGGGTCGGTGTTGTCGGCGCTATGCTTCATCCTTTACACTACATCTTTGTCTCTCGTATTTTCAGAAGGCACAAGGCACATGGCATACGCTGACGATCTTCAATTTTACAGGTCCTGTAACATCGGGAGCTTCGATGAGACGGTAGATATTTTGAGCTCCGAATTGTCAAGAGTAGCGATTTGGTGTGAAGAACACGGAATGGAAATCAACGTTGGGAAAACCAAAGCAATGCTTATGGGCTACCAAAAACTGTTAACTAAAATAGATCAGACTGTAGCGAGATGCAAGTCGCTGGGTGGTACTCCCTTGGAATATGTCGAGAGTGCTAAAGTCCTGGGGATTACTATCCAGAGCACACTCTCATGGGATGCGCAGGTGTAATCGTGCTTTTCAAGCAATTTACCGATTGCGTAGACTGGCCAATCAATGAACGGCTGCAACTTGTACAGAGCCTCGTTTTGCCATTTTTTGACTATGCTGCAGCGGCAAGTTGTGACTTCAATGGTGCCCAAATGGACAAGCTGCACAGGGCTGAAAATGCAGCACTCCGTTTTGCGCTAAGACTCCGCCTCGATGAGCACGTGACGCCCCATTACTCCCGGCTAGGCTGGTTGAAGATAAAAGAGAGAAAACGACTCCTGATGGCTACTCTGATCTTCAAAACTTTCAAGCACCACCGTGCATCTTACATCCTTCAAAATTTTACTTTCCTCGATTCCCGGAATACGCGTGGCAGAAATAAAGTTCTCCTTATCCCATCACATCGCACGAATCTGTTCGGAAGAAGCTTCTCGACTCAAGCATCAAAATTATTCTATGAGAACCTCGGAATGTTTGACCTCAATTTGAATGTTGATGTTTTCAAGAACAATTTTAAAACAATGTTATTGGAAAAGTACCAAAAGTAGTATTAAGATGAGAAATTATTTTGTTTTTACGCAGGAATTCTTACTAGTTATTAATTGAAGTACTCAAGAGGAAAAACTTGTACATTGTTTCAGGGTAGGTGGAAGAGAGGGCCCTAAGGCACTAACCTACTCTGATTGTAAAATAAAAACCTTCAATCTCTCTCTCTCTCTCACTCACTATCTCTCCTTATAGTTGGAGGTCAAGGTTGAAACCCTAATTTTGTACGAGAGCTGTACATCAGTCAAGTGCCCTTAGCCCTAATAGAAGTTCCTGTACATTCAAGTTTAGCCCCTGACCCCGAAATCCCAGAGCCCCCTGGCAATCAGCATTCGTAGTCACCCCCTTATGCTGCCTCTTTGGAACACTTGTTTTCCCTGGAAAACTGCAGCTTTCCGTATGATAACCACTATTAGAGTTGGAAAGTCACATGTTGGTTGAGCTTTGAAAAATGAGTTTTCATTCTGTGCTTTACACTCGCACCTGCTACGGTCTCTTGTATTTTTACTTTCCGCTACCCGAAGGGAAGGAAAGTATAGTAATCGGCTCAAAAAAAAAATTTGGGTTTTCTTCAGATCTTTACGTTTCAGACCCTACTGAGTCTAAAAAACCTAATTTCGGCGCGTGGTCCGTGTGTGTGTATGTGTGTGTGTGTATGTGTGTGTGTGTGTGTCTGTAGTTCGATTTGCGGGAGAACGGCTGATCCGATTGAGCTGGTTCTTTTTTTGTTTTGTTCGTTATTTTCTGTAGACACCAAAATAAGGTTATGGACGATTTCGACCGGTGGGAAGGGGGTGGGGGTCGAAAATGTACCAAAAACTAGGGTTTTTCGCATTTTTCTCAAAAACGGCTCTAACGATTTTGATTAAACTTTCAAATTATCTTCTACTAATCAATACCTAACTTTTCTTCTCTACACATATCTCCATGAAAATACGGTGAACGGAGATATGGGCCCCTGAAGCAAAAATAGGTTTTTTACGCTTTTTGGCAAAACGGCCACAGCGATTTTCACCAAACGCACAGGATGTTTTCAAATAGTTAATACCTACATATTCTTTTCAATAAATGTTCCTGTGACGGTCCATTGAACAGAGATAAAAATCAAAATGTGTAAAAAATAACGTTTTTTCTAACATTTCCGTAAATTCTGGAGTAACTGCTTCACCAAAATTGATCAATCGTTCAGAGTGTCTTCTAGTCACCCACACCCACATTTGGTTCTCTATAATTATTTCTGTATATATATGTTGAACGGAGATATAAACCAAGTTAACTCAGAAAAGGAGATTTGTCGAATATTAATTTATCGGTATTCCAATTTTCCCAGAAACGGCTCTAACGATTTCGATCAAACTCACGGAGTAGTTTCAGCTAACAAGTCCCTACATTTTGTTCTGTATAAATGTTCCTGTAAAAATGCGTTGAACGAAGATATAGTGCCCGCCTATGTAGGTGGTGTTCGAACTTAAAGGGGTGGCGGAAAGTTGTGTGTTGCTACGCACCAGATATTTTTTTCTAGTGCTTGATTTTAGACGCTGGAGTTTGTTGACGCTGTTCTTATTTCCGTCGTTATTTCCGGCCGAACTTTATATGCCTCAGTACCCCTTTCTCTGGTTGCCCCTCGAAGTAAATCGTATGTTCGATGACTTCTTTTCATGTTCGTTGTCGGCTGTCAGAGTGAATTTAATTATTTTCAGTTCTGAGTCTTACATTGGCACAATCTCATCCATTAAACGGAACATTTGTGGGTTTCATGGTTATCCTCGAGAGCGTGTAAATTTATTCAAGTTGCTATTGCGGGACTATCCCCCATAATCCATCACACCATTCTTCTATTGTATTTGTTGGGTGTAAGACTAATAGAGAGCGATAAAGGCACGAATTGATTGATTAATGAGACGAACAAAATAGGGGAATACATTGATGCATAGGGTTTTAAACAGTCACTTTCCCACGATAGAGTTTTGATGGAAAGGTTACTTGAATTGCACAATAGGGTTCTGATAGAGCGGTCACTTAATAGAGGCACTTATTGTGGACTGACTGTTTTTTGAGTCTCGTCTGGTGGGCATCGAACAGGAATTCACATGCAAACCTCTATGGCAAAACTTGTCGTCGACCCCGGAAATAATTCATAAAGCCTTTTGCTAGCAGGATAGGCCGCTTGCACTCCCTTGAGATAAGGGAAAAAACCCCTACCCGGGGACTTTCCAGTTGGGCCTTGTTTGGCTCGATCTGAGTCAAAAATTTTCACGTGCACTGCGGTATCAGAATAATGAAGAAAATTTGATTTTTCATGTGGCAGTCGGATTCAGGTAATCAGAGGGGGCAGCGCACAAGAGGATAATACTAGGGTAGGTCATTACAGGAGAGGCAAATTTCACTCCCATATGGTAAGGAAAACTCCCACGCCCAGGGGCTTTGACGTTGAGGCAAAGGGCCGCGTCCTTGTTCAGGATGATGTGAGCCAAACAGTATTTATTTTTAACGTACTCGTAATATCCTAACCACACAGAACACCGGTGCACATGAATTAAGATCCTTCTAACTACTCTTCGTCTCGTATTTCTCTCTCCTCTAATTTTCTAATTTCTATCAGTTCTCGCATGCCGGCCTTCTGTTAATTCTACAGAACAAACTAACAGAAAAAGTCTTGAGGTGAGTCGCTAAATGAGGTAGCACCTGAAAAGGACATACACTTTCATCGTCGTCACTAACTACTATCTCCACAACTTCTTTCGGTAAACCTATTATTCCATTCATTTTGGTTGAGCTGGGACCCAGAGAGCTAGTTGCAGATATTTTAGATTTTCTATAGAAAAGAGAAAGATATGCCGTCGGCGAATGTGATCGCCACGCAGAGAAAATTGGAGCCGTTTAGGATGTGCTGAAGAACGGTAGCGTTCCATTTTCTCAAATTCTCGTCACGCGGGGCTTTCGGTCTGACGGCAATGCAAATCACATACACAATTGATGGAGCAGTCGTTGGGGTGATGGCAAGGTTCATTACGAATTCAATGTTCGGCCGAGTCATTAGTTGTTGCATTGTGAGGAGCAGTTAATAGGCGCTATTATGTCGTCCGACCTCCAGCAGTCGAGCGATGTTGGTGCGATGATGAGTGGGTAGATTCAAGAGAGGGTTTCAGGAGGGACTGTGGAAGAGAAAGGGGAATGATCGAAAGTGAGGAATCAGCCCACGAACTGGTTCGGCTAATGAAAGCGAGGAGGTTGTCAGGACTGCGACAGCTCACCGACAGCTCAAGAAGAGCGTTTAATTAGCAAAGATGGGAATTGGGAGAGAGAAGTTACAACCTTGAGGACGAGAAAGACGTTCAGGCCGCTTCCCACTCAGAGACCATGATTAGTTCTGATGGCTCATTATTAATGGGAGCCAATTGAATGATGCATCTGTAACACTTAACATTTTCCCGTTGGAGTTGAATATTTGTAACACGGCTCAAAGACGATTTCAATATTATTCAGGCTGCAATAAGCCAATACATAGTGTTGTGTGGTTACTAAATTAGTCATATGACATTGCATTGATGTTGTGTGGTAACTATGGAGAGAGGAGTTTTCGAGTTTGATTGTTCCGTAGGATTTCTTGTCTGATTATTAAAAATCAAGAATTCCTTCTTCCTTGTCCGAGTTCACAACATTTGGTGTCAGAAGTGGCCCTCAGATCGTTGACATCTTGCATCCATGGAAGACGCCTTGTCGCGGCGATTTGGGACTCAGGGACAAGCCCGTCTGTTTTTAGCGCGTCTATGGCAAAGAGTTCAAGAAGCCTATGAAGATCCGCTACGTTTGCAGCAGATGTAGAAGGTTTGGCCCGAAGGGCCATGCCGAATGAGGATGCTAGAGAAGCGATAGCTGTGGAACAGTTTTTGAATGGGTTGCGAAGCCAACGGGTTAGACAACTAGTTATCAGTGCTGATCCTACAACGCTAAGAGATGCTGTGACACGTGCTACTATTCTGGAAGCTGGTTTGCACAGTAGTCTTCAACCGAAATTACGTTCAGCCACTTTGGAGAGGAGATCTCTCTTGTCTTTCGAGGAAGAGATACTCGTGAGGAGACTGGTGGATGAGCAAGTTCAATTGTTCGATGACACGGACAACAGTGATAATGGCAGGGGAAACATGCTGTCCAAGTTAGTTTCAAGATGAGTTCAGATAGAGGCGTGCTGGGGTTAAATGTTTCAAGTGTGGCAAGCTGGGTCATTTTCGTTGGGAATTCAAAAAAAAGTTGGGAGACTAGTAGCCACCAATTTTCAAGGCCAGCAATTGAAGGGCTTTAAAAGGCCTCACTGCCACATAGGTCTGAGGTTAAAGAGGACTAGAAACGATGACTCTTGCCCCCCTTTATACCAATGAACCAAGCTTCCATAGTTGTTAATGGCACCATTGAAGAGAAACATTGCCAAATGATTGTTGATACTGGAGCAACAGTGAGCAAAGTTAATCCTGAAATTTGTGGTATTCATGATGTAGAATGGGAACCATCTAGTGGTAGCCTCAGGATGTTATCTGGTTCGACGATCCCAGTGCTTGGGAAGACCCAACTTTGCCTTAAATTGATGGATGGTCAGCCCAGGTTACATACATGCATCGTTGCAGATATCGGGGAACCCTGTATTATTGGTATGGATTTTATGAAGGCTCATGATTGGGTCATTGATGTGGGAAAGGGTATCGTTAAGTTCGGGGCAGAAGCTATCCTATACAATTGGCAACCTACTGTTCACCGTCAATCAACTAATCCTGCAGACTGTGATGTGGATGTTAATCGAACTCCAGACTTATCGGATGTGCTGCAAACAAATTGTGATTCATTACTTTCACGGCTCTCTCAACATCAGCTTCACCAATTCGAAACACTCTTGAAGCGAAAACGATGTACAATCGGAAAACATCGCATAGATGTGAATAATCATTCTCCAATAAAACATTACCCACTAGTTCTATTGATACTATGGTTAACGATATGTTGGCATCTGGAGTGGTTGAAGAGTCTTCAAGTCCATGGGCAAGCCCGGTGGTTATGGTGAGAAAAAAAACTGGAGATTCTGTGTTGACTATAGAAAGCTTAATGCTGTAACAGTCAAGGTTACACCCATTACCACGAATTGACGAGACGTTGCAGAGATTGGATGGAAGCAAGTGGTTTACCTCTCTCGATCTCCAGAGTGGTTATTGGCAAATACCGCAAAATCCTGATGATCGCAATAAAGCGGCGTTCAGCACTAGTCAGGTCCTGTGGCACTTCACTGTAATGCCTTTTGGTCTAACAAATGCTCCGGCCACGTTTCAACGAATCATGAGTGTTGCTTAAGCCGTTATTCGAGAAGGCCGTCGTGGAAGTGTATTAGGACGATATACACACATCGACGTTTGAGGAACACCTGATGTATTTACAAGAACTTTTCTCTCTTTTACGAAGAGCAGGGCTCACCTTGAATAGCAAGAAATGTGAGTTTCTTCAGGAATCTGCCATGTACTTCGGTCACTTAGTCACCAGAAATGGTATCGTGATTGACCCTAAGAAAGTCGATGTTGAGCAAGAATGGCCCGTTCCTCTAACCACCAAGGAAGTTAGAACATTCACAGGTTTTTGTTCCTATTATCGATCTTTTATTTCTCGGTTTCCAGGAATTATGAAGCCATTATATCACGTACAAAACCAGCATGGCCCTCTACAGTGGAATGAGGATTGCATGAAAGCATTCACTGAAACTAAATGCAAGAAGCGCCAGTTCTTTCTTATGCCTGTCCAGAGCTTTATAATCGACGTGGATGCGAGTGGTGTTGCTCTTGGAGTTGTACTGTCACTGATGCAACAAGGGAAAGAATGCGGGATTGCTTACTTTAGTCGTTGTCTGTCACGTGCTGAGCGGAACTATCCTTCACAGAGGACCAGGAGTTGGTGATGCTTCTCCAGCGGCGCTCGATAGAACTGGGGCATGCTACCCTCTAATGGCTGCCCAGAACAGCAGGTGTGAAATCCCGCTGGGTGAAAACTGCCAAATGGTGACTGGAAAGGACCAAGTCAGCTTGGTTAGCTTCCTTTGCCGAGCCCAGCACTGGCTTGATGCAGGCCATTGAGCCTGCAGCACCTCTTGCAGGGCTCAAGCTCTTTGATGTCTGCACATCCTTCCTTTCTCCACCCACCTCTGAACACACATAAACTAAATCACAATGTCAGCAAAAGATACCAATCAATCAGCTTCACCTTCTACTTCCTTTCCAGGCAATCCCACACCCACACCTTCCTACGCCTACTCAAATGCAGTTCAAAAAACGCCAGATCCATCACCATTAATGACTAGGGGTAAGGAAGCGAAACAGCAGCCCACCTAACCCATCACCTCTACACGCACATCCCCCAACAACACAGATACCACACGCTGACAACAGGTAAGTTGTCTTATTTAATGACTGTTCTGAACCCCCCGACGAGGGTTATATCAGTCATAGAAGTCGCAGTTTCGTTAATGTGCAAGAGGCCAGTCCCTGCAGCATCTACCGAACTCAGACCTGTGGAAGAACAGCAGGCATTGGGTCATAAGCCAGTCTCCTGGTAGAGAGCTGGTGCTCGTGTGTAACTGCCCGGAGGTGACTACCCGAGGAATCCCATACCTTCTTGAATTCTTAATCCAGTTTCCCACCTGATCTGACTATTTACTTGGTTGGCAAGTTTCAAAAGGACAAATCAACTATGACTACGTTCCTTAGCCATCACCTTCTTCGCGAATTTTGAAAAATGGTTATAGACTTGCTTTGTAGCAGTCAATGCTGCTAAACTCGTTTGCCCTTCCTACAACCGTCGCACAGTGTTGTAAATACTACAGTGGAGCAGCAGGTGGTTTCTTGTTTGTTCCGCACTGGAGGCCCAAGACGTGCATAATGGAGAGTCTTTGAGAGAAAAGAAGTGAAGCCACGAATTAAGTCACCATGGCCAGTGAGAAACTGGCTCGTCCAGTGGACTGGCTTAACCCATTTTCTTGAAAGACGTTCACGGATGTTGGGGAAGAACTCATACGTATCACGCCCCTTTGACGAGGATTACCATCTCGCTTGCCATTTCACTAGGGCCCATTTGTCAATGGCGGCAAGTTTCCGTTCTGTGGTGAGATCCACACGGAGTTCAGCCCAAAGCGGTGGAAGCTACCGTTTCGCTCTCCACTTGTCAACCATGCACTCAACGGCCAAATCAACTGGTAACTGACCAGTGATCACCTGGAGTGCTTCTGTTGATACAGTCTTGTAGGCCTTGGTGATCCACACGAGTGCAGCTTTCTGGGATTGGGCCAATACTCTCTTTTGATTGACTGTTAGTTTGCTAACCCAGACAAAAGGCAGTAGCCAATCACGCCTAGATATATAGCCTTATACATGAGGATAGTGTCATGGTAACACACACCCCAAGTGGCCTTTGTAGTGGCACGCAGTGAGGCAAACTTGCACTGGTAGTGCCTTTGAGGGACTGGAGGTGTTGTTTGAAACCCCACCTCTCACCTATAGTCACTTATAAATACTTGACGTGCTTCTCAAGAAGGAGCCTGTGGCCACCAAAGAGTATTGAGGGTGGATTATTCACTTTTCCTTTCAAGAGGATTCCTCAGCCACCTGCATCTTGACATGCTCGCACCATTGGGTGACGGTGTGGAGCACGTGGTGGGTTTTTTCTTCGGTTTGGCGGACTGACTCTGCAAAGACCAGTCAGTCTCCATGAGTCTCCTGAGAAGACCTTCGAAGAAGGCATTCCAGAGTGCTGGTCCAAGAACCGAGCCCTGTGGGCACCGCTTCTCAATCTTTTTCCGAACGGAGACATGCATGCATTCGATCGTAGCAGTTCTGTCTGTCAGGTAACTTCTGACGAGAGAGTACAGTTTGCGAGGGATTCCGCTACCTTTAAGCTCATCAAGAAGCGCTGGACACCAAGGGTTGTCAAGTGCTCCTCTGATGTCAATCAGAATTGCTACGAGGTATTTAGCCAGCAGGGAAACACGCCGAACTTCGACAATGACATCCTGCGTGGACCTTCCTTTGGTACACCCGTATTGCTTGCCTGTGAGCTTGCGGCCAAAGGCTCCTTCGAGGGACTGCAACATCAAGATTTCTAGTGTTTTGCCTAATATGGAAAGAAGCTGAGCGGTCTCGATGATCGCCGGTCTGTCTGATTGCGGTCGCCTCCCTTTTTAAGAGTGACAACACGCGATGACTTCCACTGAGTGGGGGACTGTCCGACCTGCACACAGTCATTAAATAAATTGAGGAGACTGCTGGAGATTGTCTTCTCAGCCCTCCTTAGCATATTACTTTCTATTTTATCTGGCCCAGGAGATTGGTTGAGCTTTAAGGTCGTAAGGGCCCTGCCAAGGTCGCCTGTTGTCCACAATGGAATGTCGGGCTCGTTTGGAGGGTCCATGATTAGCTCCCTTGCTGTCCTCTCGGCTTTAGTGTCTCAAACTACTTGGTCATCAGGGAACGCCTTCTCACGGAGGGTTTCAGTAAACCTTCGATGCTGCAGGCCCTGCCTGACTCATTTTGCATCGCAGCTAAGACGTGCTCCATGCTTGCTTTTCCTATGGAGGACTTGTCTGCCCCAGGGGTTTTCAGACCTCTCCGGTTCCACACAACTTTGCCAGCCTTGCCCTTTGGCTTGTTTGATGGCGCGGTGGAAGGCCTTCTTCTCCTGGATGAAGGCAGTTCGAAGCATGGCTTGCATCAGGGTCACGAGTGTGTTGGTACATCCTTCTGGCTTCGTTCACACTTTGCTTGAGGGGATTAAGTTCCTCAGTCCACCATGGGACTTTGATTGCTCTGTGGTTCTTTTGCCCAAGTACAGAAAGCGCAGCTGAGTGCAGTGCTGTGGTAAATATGTCCACCTCTTCAGGTGTGGATGCTTGAACTATTAGGTCGGTGTCCGGGGAACGCAGTTCACCTTCCAGCAGCCTACAGAATTGTGGCCAGTCAGCACTTTTGGTGCGTAATCGCTTTTCATGCGTGCTCCTGCACTGGATGTTGTCGTCTGTGATGGCAAAGTCAATAACCATGTGATCGCTCTGAATTATATCTGGTACGACACGCCAAACTCGCAATTTCAGTAGCAGGGTGTGAGACACGGCTGTGACGTCTATACACGACCTTCCTCTCGGACCATCATAGATCCCCTCAGTCATGGGGTTTTGGCAACAACCAAGTTGTACCTGGTGAGCAACTCTATATACGCCTCACCTGCCCCATCCAGGGTTGGGGATCCCCACAATGGTGATCTGACATTTGCATCAGCCCAGACTATGCAGGATCGTCCTGATAGGCCAGCTAGAGCCCGGTCGAGTAGTTGAAGGCTGTTGGCAACTGGTGCGCCAAATCGCCTGTAGAATGATATTACAACCAGCTCAATGCCACCAGCTCAGATGAGCACAGCTGCCAAGTGCTGGCTGTTCTGGTGGGTGAGTGTGAGCATAATGGACGGGTCAATGCAGACCACTGCTGCCTTGGCTCCCGTTCTTGTTCCAGCCACCACTCGTGCCTGTGATCCCAGACCAAGAGTTTTGGATCCTATGTATGGTTCCTGTATGGCGACAACACTGCAGCGTTTCTTGAGTGCATTTTGATATAACCCTCGTCGAGGATTTAGGTACAGTCATCAAATGAGGAAACAGACCTGTGAGATCTTTTGGCATTTGCGTTCGACGCAATTGGCACACTTGAAGCCTCATGCTTGCAATTCTTTCTCATATGTGGCAAGGCGCACACAACAGGTCTCGTACAGGCTACTTCCTTGACAACCGTCCCTCACATGGATACGTTTAAGGACACACTATTTACAATTTGAAGCCAAGGCGTCACACTGCCCTCCCCTTAATAGCATCCCTCCTGAAATACTGGTATATCCAAACGTGAGTCATTGCACAACTAGTGGCCACCATCTTGTAGTAATCATATTGCCATATCTTCATTATGATCCCCGTGGTACGGTGCTAGACGATTGCAGTGTACTACTACAGGGTTCCCTGTAGATTACATTGTTAATCTCTCTTGATAATGTAGGGACCTTACCAGAATTGCTGCACCTTCGGACAGAGTTCTCGTTTTCTTTTTGGGCTGTAAAGCCATACTTGGTCCCCTTCTGTGTAGCTCGCTTCTTTGGTTCCGTGATCGTAATACTTCTTCGGTCGATCACTAGCCATTTGGAGATTAGCTCGAACCAGGCCATGGATATCTTCCATCTTCTTTCGTAGCTTGGTTACATAGCTGTCTCCCGTTACGTCTACACCAGGTTCACAGCTGAACCACAGATCACATGGAAGTCGCATTTGCCGACCGAACAAAATCAGGAGGATGGCATCCATAGGAAGTGTAGGCCACGGCGCTCCGTGCAGGAGATTAGTATGAGGAAGTGCGGGGGAGGTCATCATTCGTAACGGAAGGACATGCGGCAGCGGACGTGGGCGAACGTTAACGGACAGTAGTGGAACGGTCGCGGGCGAGCAGTAACGGACACGCCTCAAGGTCTTATTTGTACAAATGTGATGTTTTTACAGTAGTGAGTAGTGAGGTGATGACTAGAGTAGGTACAGAGAGAAATTGTCAGAAGAGTAGTACCGACAAGATCTGTGAACAAGTCTGTCTCGATGACTCATTTACTGTGGATCTGTATGCCATCAAAAAGAATGAGAGGTGTTCATCCCAATCACGCTGGTGATCAGAAATTATCTTTGAGAAGTACTTGATAACGGTGAGGTTCATTCTTTCTACCATCCCACCAGACTTACAAACAGGTCACTTTGAAAATTTCTTCCTTGGTCTAAGTGTAATTCTAAAAGCACTTCAAATCGGCAGATGAATTCCTTCACCAAGACGTCAGCAAGAGTGGCAGCTTCTTGGCTGTGAACGGCATAAGCTTTCGCCCATTTGGAAAGTAGTCCATCACAATAAAAACGTATTTATTGCTAGAGTTCGTTTCCGGTAGAGAACCTAATATATGCACAGCGATTCTTTCAAACGGGCCACCCACCAAGTACTGCTGCATTTCAGTTCACAACTTGCGGCTTGGTCCATTGCTTGCTGAGCAAGTAGTACATTTTCTGCACCAATCTTCCACATCATAAGAACAGTTCGCCGAATAAAATCTCTCACGAACCTTCTGTAACGTCTTCTTTATCGCTGGGTGTCCTCCAGGTGGTCCGTCGTGAAGGGTACGAAGAACCTCTTGTATACAGCTTTTAGGAATTAGAACCTGCTTCATAAATTCAGTGCCATCATTATTCTCAACCACTCTTATGAGTAAACCATTCTCCATACGCAAAGAATTCCACTGTGCCCAATATCTCTTCAAGACTGGTGAGAAAGAGAACACATCTTGCCACGTTGGATGATAGCCTGTTAACTTCCAGTTTCGAATTTTCTTCAGTACAGAGTCATCTTCTTGTCGTTCTTGAATTCCTTCCAAAGTTTTGTTATCTTCAGCTCGATCAACAACAAGCATTCAGCTTCCTTCTTTTCCTGGCGACTCCAGTTACAGTTACAGTCGTCTGGAGAGAGTATCAGCATTGTGATGATGTACCCCACACCTGACACCAATTGTAACATTTTTTAAAGGGTTTATAATTGTAACAGAAATCAAGAAGTCAAACGGAACGTTATCAAAACACAACTGAACAACTAAGGTGGAAACGTTTAAGGACACGCTATTTACAATTTAAAGCCAAGGCGTCACAATAGTATAAACCGCTACTAATTATTACACAATGGTTTATTATTCTGATGAACCGCTCGACCTAGTAGTACTGCTCCGAGACCCTGTCCATTCGATTCAGCATCGAGAAATACCAGTAAACCATACGAAACACGACCTGACTACAATGGAACGACGAGAACTGAGTATTCCAGTCGCCCGTGAGCGCCTGTAGGCAATTAACACGACGTGACGAGTCGAGCGGGCGGGTGGTTTTGATGAAACGAAGGAAGGGAGTACAAGCAACGTAACGTTTACTTTCGCTGTAATTCCCGCGAGTTCTTTCACTTAGTAGACTGTGGCTCACTATAATTACTGTAATTTCACTATACACAGTTTTACGCGTCTGATACTCATTCCATTAGACCCAGAACGCAACAATACCTTGAAAACGATACCAAACGGCGTATTTGCGATTAAACTGCGTTTTATTAATTTTGTTAACCATTTTTTGCCCATAACAGCCATTGGCTTCGTTCGATGGGATTGCTGACATGGTGGGCACAACTAGATACCAAATGGGATTTTTAGCATTGCAGATTTAGAATCCCGATGTCTTGAAACGTAAAGTATCAAATTTTGAGTGAGGGGGGGTGTAACAAAATTTTGCTGACCAGAACATAGTTTTATTATTCAGAATGAATAATAAACCAAAAACCAACTAAAACTGAGTAAAATATGTATTCACCCCACCTATTGCCTTAATTAAGTGCGCTTCAAAAAATGGGAAACAATAATAAATTTTGGTCACATCTAGAGGCGTCTCCGAGAGGTTGCGACAGTAATTAACACTCGAAATATTTATTATTTTCAAAAACGGTTCGAGAGATTTTGATAAAAAATTTAGTGCCGATAGTACCAAATGACAAGACACTGCCTTAAAATTCACATTCTTGGGAAAATTACGAGAGCAGCACAATTAGTTATAAAAAATGTCGAAGAAATCGATGTTAGCGCAGGAATTTTTCCTCACCAATTCTGCCGTTCTGAGGTAAGTCTGGAGATGCTTTTGAAGAGCTGCTGACTCAGGCAAAAATTACGGCAATCGCGCCGGAGCTCCGATCCACAATCCCCGACTTACATCGAGAATTATGAACAATGTCTTATCCACTAGACCACGATCACCCGGTGCCTTTAATAGGAGTCAGTCAGTACACCGCTTATTTGAGATTGCCGTTCTCAGACAAATCCGCGGATTTTGTTCTGCCGAAGAAAGCAGACGTCTCAGTTCAGCTGTTAGTTATCATTCATCTTCTATTTCGTTTAAAAGAATAGAGTTTTTATAAAACAGTCGGCACTTTTCGTTTAAATCCACAGTTTCTCTGGGGATGCAGATAATTAAATTATGAACGCTATTAAACTGACACGATACACGTAGGGAATTGAGCTGCACCCTCATTTTATTTTTGAGAAATACCATGTTTCTTGGTATGAGATTATTGGGTTAAGACTGAGAAATGGTTGTAGGTGAAACGGCAAAGGTTTGAAACACTAGACTTGGATTAAATAATTTTTTAGTGCTTCCGCCGGATTTTAGCCCATCGCGTCCCTGAACGCCCACTGAAAGTATGATACTGACAGTCGCCTATCATAGTGGAAAGGGAAGAAGGATAGGATTTATCCTCTTTAGAGTGATGAACGGGAAGGAAGCCGACGCCTCCGTAGAGGGTGACACTGTTCCCTCGATGAGCACAGAAGGCGATGAGGCTCGGCGTTGTTCTGATTCGTATTTCAAGAAGATAGTAATTAGAACGGGGAATACTTTGGCAATCTCCCTCCCTTAAATCGTTCGCTGGAGCGACAGAAAAATAGGCGGGAAACAAGAACTTCCAGCTTGATAATATTGTGGGGTAACTAACTCCACAGGTGTTTACCGTTGTTATGTTATGTTGTTATGGTTTGAAAAGTTACATTTGGGGGCTGCTCCGGGATCAAAGAAAATAAAAAAAATAGTGATGCCTCCCCGTCGACACACAACACACAACTTCCCTTAGCTCTAGGTCAATTCACTTTGTACGTGGCTAATTCTATTTAATCAACTCAATCAATCCTAATTATATTTAATCAATTTATCATTCAGTTAATTGGAACTTGATCAAACAACCTTTGCGGCTGCAGGAAGCGGTAGCGCTTACAGTTCCGGAATTTATTGTGCTGCTCGTACTCATTCCAGAATCATTATTGAGCAATTGGTACACAAATAATTAATGAGGCTGTCAACACAGATTTTTTGAAGAAGGATAGTGATTACTTTTGCAGAGTTATTGGGTAAAAACGATTAGAACTGGTAGTAAGCGAAACAGCGGTAGTTGAAATTCAGGAATTTCTGGAGTAACCCCCATGTATCTCATGAGCGTTTTTAAAAACTCACCCTTTAGGTATTGGATTGGACTACAATACCAATGTTTTTTAACATTCTACAAAAATTCCAGCGGAGTTTGTAAGGAAAAAGCTGCGCTAAAAACGCTTTTCGTCGAAAATGTTGATAATTTATTGTGCTGCTATTTTCCCACGAATGGTGATTTTATGGTATCATTGCCTTATTGGTAGCTATCAATATAAAAAATTTAATCAAAATCGTTATAGCCGTTTTTGAGAAAAAAAATTGATTTTTTGATCACTATGATAACTATAGTTAACTTTCGGTGGATTTTGTCCATACCCTTATTTTTGCGTCCCATAGTAACCTGTAGGCTAGACATCAAGTTTCAGCTGATTTGGTATGGTGGTTTTCTCTAAAAACCGCGCTAAAATCGATTTCGTCGAAAGTTTTGGTAATTTATTGTGCTGCTCTCGTCATTTTCCCATACATGGGAATTTTATGCTACAATTGCCTTATTGGGAGCTATCAATGTAAAAAATTTAATCCAAATCGTTACAGCCATTTTTGAGAAAAAAATATTCGGTGTTTTGATCACTATGATTACGATAGTTAACTTTCGGTGGATTTTGTTCAAACCCTTATTTTGGCGTCCCATGGTAACCTACGAACGAGATATTAAGTTTGAGTGGATTTGGTACGATGGTTCTCTCCAAAAATCGTTCACAGACACACAGACCATTTTCCCAAATAGTGTTTTTTGGACTCAGGGGGGTCTGAAACGTAAAGATCTGAAGAGAACTCAAAATTTTTTTTTCAGCCGATTACATAACTTTCCTTCCTACTTCGTAGAGCCAAGTAAAGTAAAAACAGTGATGCCTCCCCGTCGACTGCCAACAACTGAACGACCTCTACGAACGATATTGACTCGCTTGAGGACAGCATATGCTGAAGAAACTTCAACTAACTTACGAATGAACGTAAGAGATGAAGACAACTCTTGTAGCACAGATGGTATATCACTTGCCATTCTTCAAAGGTTGGAGACAATTCAAGAAGAATTAATAACATTAAAACAACAATCGACGACGTATGAACAGTGAATTCGTCATCTTGAGCTGGAAAACTCAAGTCAAGAAGGGCATAACACCGGATTACATACGTCACCAACAAATAACCTAAACGCTTCCAGCCAAACCGTTAACGAGTTGCTAATCACTAGAATTGAGCCTAAAATGGTAGGTACTCTTATGAACTACGATGGTGACATGATCTGGGAGGATTACTTCGGACATTTCGATATGGTAGCGAATGCCAGTGAGTGGTCCTTGAAGAGGAAAGATCAAAACTGGCAAACGCACTTCAAGGTGGTGCTCTACAAATTGTGCTGACAACGGTTCAATTGCACGATCGAACAGATTTCAATTGCCTTTCGGCGGCACTCCGTTCTCGTTTTGGTCAGATGTGCTCAGCGCCGAGGTAGACGGCAACAGCCTTATGAAACAATCTCACAATTCGCTTCCGAAATTGAGCGCTTAGTCCGTTTCTCGGCTCCTCATTGGCCTCAAGGCAAATGGCATTGCAAGCTTTCCTACGTGGCCTACGAGATCGAAATGCCAGCAGCAAAATTTTGGCAGCTGCATACCCCATCTCTTTGCAAGATGCAATGCCTAGGGCTCAGCGTATGGAATCTCAGGAATGTACCACCGTAAATTGTACTGAGATAATTCAAAGGAGAGGCTGTTGGATCTGTGGGATGGTAGGACATAAGCAAACGAGATGTCCTAAAAAGAACCCAGCGGGAAACCCCGTTGAAAGAAAACTGAATCAGGAAAACTGATTGGAGCTTTGGGAACTGGCCAACCCCTGGCTCCTGGTAGACGTGGCCGAAGGGGATACATAATAGCTGCAAGATCTGGTGGTGATGCACTATTTGTAGAAGCTATAATTAGTTCCAAAAAATGCTTCCTATTAGTGGATACTGGGGCAACAGTTTCAGTTTTGAGACCTGATGTTGCAGCTCAGAGCAAGTTAAAAGTTGATAGGACAGGTTGTAAAGAATTGGAAACGGCGTCTGGCGGTGTATTGAAAGTTATCGGGGAATGTAGGACTCAGGTGACACTAGCAGGAGTGTCACTGAAACACACATTTCTCATAGCCAAGGTAAGGGACAAGGCAATCGTTGGCCTCGATCTTCTACACAAAATGAACGCGTGTATCAATTTATGTGACGCTACCTTAAAATCACCCGCCCATTCCATTCCTTTGGCACGCCAGTGGCAATGTGTAAACCGCAGCTTGCAATGTTACATTGCTCCACAACTACCTGACTGGGTGCTACCAGTACTGCAAAACACCGACTTAGTTCTGGACTCTTCAGAAAGGCAACTGCTGGCAAACGTGTTGGTCAAGTTTGAACCCCCCACATCATACAATGGAAAGCTAACAGGCTGGACTTATGTAGTACAACATGCCATAGACACAGGTGAATGTCGACCCATCAAGCAAGCACCACGCTGCATACCATTCTCAGAAGAACATCATGTTGATGATCTCCTTCAAGAGATGATCGATCAAAATGTCATTGAACCATCCAAAAGTCCTTGGACTGTTCCCGTTGTCCTTGTCCCTAAAAAAGACGGTTCCACCCGTTTTTGTGTGGACTATCGAAAACTGAACCATGTCACAAAGAAGGATTCCTACGCATTGCCCTGTCCAGGGTTTATTGGACAACTTAGGCGGATCAGCATGGTTTTGCGTTCTTGACCTTAAAAGTGGGTATTGGCAAATCGCATTGGACCCCAAGGACAAGGAAAAGACTGCTTTCTCGATTTATCGCAAGGGGCTCTGGCAATTCAAGGTCATGCCATTTGGACTGTGCAATGCACCCGTTATAGGATGGATGGTTCGGGCGTCACTCAATAATTGGGCCTTCCTTCCAATACCTCCAAGAATCGTATATTTAGTTCCGTTCCAGCCCACAGGTACAGATAGAAAAGAGGACCGAAGTGGTGCCGCTGGAGTCTGGAAGAGGAATAGACTGAGTGCCTCGTTGCGCGCCGCGGACCCGATTTTTCTAACCTTCCGATCGCGGCAATGCGGTCCCCCCTCTCCCAGTTCATCAGCAGCTATCTTCTTCTTCAGATTTAATCGGAGCTGCTTCAAGTGGCTCTGCCCGATGAAAAGAAGCTCCGGTGTTCCGAGTCAGCGGAGTTGGGGCACGCTGACTGGGAAGGAGAGTGGAACATACGTTCATCCGTGGTGAACGTTGATGGGGATGAATGCGGATCGACTTAGTAGTAAATGCCAGTGGTGGCGGTAGAGAGTCGTCCCTTTGGATAAGCGTGTGAGACAGGGAGGGCCATTGTCCCGGCCTGCACGGAGGAGCGGTAGACACTAATGTTTAGCGCAACGTTCCCAGCTGAGATACAGAGGGTCATCACCCTATTATTTTATGGATAGAGCATTGATAAAACTTCTCCGAATGTAATTCGCGAATAAGACTCTCTGTCCCAATCTTATTCGGGTGACGTCGTACGTTCTCCCTAATCGCATGGTGCGACTCCACGCCCGAATGCCAGTTGCACCACCCTATGAGGAAGTAATGGAGCGTAAGGGAAGTGGGTGGTGCAATGGGAGTGACCTCATGTCCCCGTCTTGTGGGCAGGTCGGGGGCGGGGGAGGGATTATACGGCGCTGGAGCAGGCAATTGGGGTAGTCACTGAGGGCAGATTGAGTGGGGTGGAGTGATGCTCCAATTCTCCATGGAAGGTGCGTAACCATCATTCGGTCTTTTTTTTTTTTTTTTTTTTTTTTTTCCTTTGAAACGGTGGATGCAGGCAATACCCTCACTGCAGCCACAAACGGGCCTATTGTAAGGGCGTCCATGATACTCGGATCATGGCCCACCTGCACCACCCCCAGGCCCCACGGCACTGGTCTCACTTGGTGTGACGTCACCTATGCGCCCCCACCCCCCCCCCACACAGCGGAGGATATCCCCAAGTTCTGCATTTGCCACCTCCTCCGGCTGCAGAAAGGGCCTCCCCAACACAGAACGGCGCGATGCCGCGAGGCCATCGCATACGCACAGCACGTGCTCTGCCGTCTCTAGCCCTACCTCGTAGAACCTGCATACCTGTACCTCGCACTTGCCAATATTTTCAAGGTGGTACCTCAGCGGACAGTGACCTGTGAACAGGCCACATATGATCCTCATATCCTTCCTCCCCAGAGCAAACACCTCCTTGGACCTCTCTCTGGAGAGCCGGATAAAGAGTTTTGACTGTCTAAGGCCGGGCAGCCCCTGCCAATGAGCAGCCCTGCACCTATCCTCCCATTTGCCAACCTCTCTACGTAGATGGCTCCTGGTAGTCCCAACAAAGGGCTCAGGGCCAATAGGGATCTGCTCTGATCCCTTCTTAGCCAACCTATCAGCCCGTTCGTTTCCCTCTATACCCTGATGCCCTGGCACCCAACACAGTGTTACACTATTGTCCTCGGCCAGGGCCTTCAGCCCAGTCAGACACTCCCCCACCTGCCGCGATCTAAGACAGTATGAGGCTAAGGCCTTGAGAGTGGCCTGACTGTCCACCATGATGTAGATATTCTGCCGCTTTAGTCCCCTCTGTAGCAGCCGCTGCACACAGACCATCACCGCAGACACTTCTGCCTGGAACATCATGGCCAGCGACCCCAATGGGATTGCCACTCTGATTCTCGGCCTAAAGATGCCTGCCCCTGCAAGGCCATCACTGTAGCATACCAGGGCCGCAGCTTCATCCCACCTGGATCGCTCATGAATGAGTATCCGAAAGGATAACACGAAGTTGAACCTCACGGGCATTGAGTCTACCACATGCAGTTCAGCCCCTCCACCTTCACCTTGTCTAGGATCGAATGACAGGAACTCCTCCTCCCCCGCATGATCAGACCCAACTCCAACATACTCACAGCCAGGAGGAACGCCATCCTTTTAACATGTATGTAGAGTGGAGCTAAATCTAGCAAGACGTCCAGTGCAGCCGTAGGGCATGTTGTCATACAGCCTGTAATGGCTAGACACGCCCTACGCTGCAGTTTATTTAGCTGCAACTGCACTGTTTTGTTTTCCACCCTAGTCCACCAGACCAGGGCTCCATAGGTGACTACAGGCCTAACAACCGCAGTGTACAACCACCGGATCATCCCAGGCCTCAGCCCCCATGTCTTCCCCACCATTCTTTGAGCTGCCCACATCACCACCGACGACCGCTGTAAGGCTTTTTTCACGTGTGTGGCCCAAGAGAGCTTACCACCAAAAAAGACTCCCAAGTACTTGATCTCATGCTGGATCTTCACCACCTTGCCACCCAGCCTGAGTTCCCGCAGCGTAAGGCTGCGCCTTCTGGTGAATGGGATCAGGCTCGTTTTGTCTGGATTGACAAACAGTCCTTGCCCATTGCACCATGTCTGTAGGGTATTCAGTGCATGCTGCATGCATTCACTGATTACATTCGCGAATTTACCCCTGACTATAATTACCAGGTCATCCGCGTATCCTATTACCTTGTAGCCCTCCTCCTCCAGCAGCTCGAGAAGGGTATCAGCTACCAGTAACCAGAGGAGAGGGGAGAGCACCCCCCCCCCCCCTGCGGGCATCCCCTGGTGGGCACCACAGAGAGTGTCTCCCCCCCCAACTCCGAGAAGACCACCCTGCTACTCAGCATCTCGTTGGTCCAAGAGATTAGGTAAGGATCTACACCCTTCCTACCAGCCGCAGCCGTGATTGAGACATACGACGTATTGTCGAAGGCATGCTGGGAACTCCGAATGGGGTTCTGAGTTAGATAGTTCTCCTTTATTGATAGGCACACTATCTTCTCCATTGTTTTCAACACGAAGGACATGAGACTGATGGGGCGGTAGCCCTTAGCCAGGGCCGAGGAGCCACCCGGCTTTGGTATAAAGACCACCTTCACCTTCCTCCACATAGTGGGTATGTACCCAAGGACATAGCTCGCCCTGAAGAGCCTCACCAGTATCGGACCCAGAGCCTCCCTACCATGCTGCAACATGGCTGGGAAGATCCCATCCGCACCTGGCGCCTTGTAAGGTTTAAATGAACCAATAGCCCATTTAACCTTATTAAGTGTGAACATTTCTCTGGAGGCTGCAGCTAGCAGTGGGTTCCTTGATTGCCCATGACAGGTACCACCATCGGCGCTCAGCTGATGGTGGTGGCTATCTCCCCACCGCAGGCTTTGAGACCCTGGGAAGTGAGCTGTCAGTAGCTCCTCCAAGGTCTCCTTGCTGCCCCTTGTGAATGTTCACAGTAGGAGCGCCCTTCGAGAGAATGGGAATCGACATTTTGGGTCCTTTCCCTACCAGTTAACGTGGGAACCGATACGTAATAGTAGCCGTAGACTATTTCTCGAAGTGGCCAGAAGCGATTTGTGTACCGAATCAAGAGGCATCCACTGTTGCTTCAGCTCTTGTGGAGCAGGTTTTTTTTTGGAAATCCACACTGACCAAGGCCGGAATTTTGAGTCCCAATTGGTGCATCTTCTAGGGGTATTTCGGACCAGAACAACTGCACTCCATCCACAATCAGCAGGACTCGTGGAACGCATGAACAGATCTCTCACAAAATATTTGGCAATATTTGTGAATAAATGTCAAGATGACTGGGATACAAAGGTACCGTTAGGGTACCTTAAGGTACGGTACGTTAAGGTTCTTATTGGTGTACAGATCAGCTCCCCATCATACGACTGCTTTTTCACCAGCTCAGCTCGTATATGGAAAAGATTTGCGATTACCAGAAGACTTGGTCCGTCCAGCTACGATGGAAACTGTCTCAAGAACGGAATACGCCTTCGATCTACGGAAATAACTTGAAGAGGTTCCTGAGTTCGCGGAAGAAGAGGCTGCCCTAAAAATGCGCTCGCAGAAAGAGGTTCACGATCGACGGGCACAGACACCGACTTTCAAAGAAGGCGATTGGGTATGGGTGTTCGATCCCAAACGGAAGAAAGGTGTTTGTCCAAAGCTTCAGCCACTGTGGACAGGACCTTGGGTCATTGACAAACGACTCAATGAAGTATTGTTCGATGTAAAGTTGGGAAACAAGAAACGACGTTTACATGTAAATCGCATAGCCAAGGCGGACGTCAGGCCTAATAGTCATGGAGGGGGTAATGTGGGGTAACTAACCCCACAGGCGTTTACCGTTGTTATGTTATGTTGTTATGGTTTGAAAAGCGTAAATTATTAGATTATCATTGATAATAAAAACTCGCATCGATCAACATTGTTACAATATATTAGTACAGGATCTGTGTTAGGAGTCTATTCTGTTACCATCAACCGACGAAAAAGTTATTGTAGTAGGGTACGAATGCCAAATCTAACTAGAACATATGGCCACGCCCTTGAGTCAACTAAGACGTAGTCAAAATACAAACGACTCGCCAATATTGTGTTTTCTAACAAAGGAAGCCACCGTTTTAATATGAAAATATAAGAACAAGCTTCGGCCGTAAAGCGAATTCCCGGGCTGAATCTTAGCTTCACCCCTGATGTTAGGGTGGGGAGAGGGGGGGGAGAGAATTGCGCGTTGCGAATCCGACCAATTCGACCAATTTTTGGTTTATTATTCATTCTGAATAATAACCCTATGTTTTCGGTCACGAAAAATTTTTTACAACCCCCCCTCAAAATTTGATACTTTACGTTTCAAGACATGGAGATTCCAAATTTGCAATGTCCGTCCGCCGTCCGCCGTCCCCCGTCCGCCGTCCCCCGTCCGCCGTCCCCCGTCCCCCGTCCGCCGTCCGGGCCGTTTTGTGCCTTTAACGTGGTCTAAAAAATTCGTTCTTTCGCCCAAAAATCCGACTTGGTATCTAGTTGTGCCCGCCATCTCGGCAATCCGATCGGACGAAGCCCGTGGTTGTAATGGGCAAAAAACGGTTAAAAAAATTAACGAAACGCAGTACAACGCAGAGCTACAAGCGTTTCGTCGTTTGAATTCCCTCCGCCCGCCCGTCTCTTTAAAAAACCAACCGCTCTCGAGGCGGCTCTCGCCTCCCTCCCAACGACCCCTTTGGCCTCCCAACGACGACGCGCTTCGCTTCGAGCGCCCCTGTTCCAATTTCCCCGACGTTTTGGTTTTAATACGATTCAATTTTTTTAGATTCTTTCGTTTCATTCTCATTTTGGTTTTTTCATCAATTTTGGTTAAATTTTGATATTAGTATTTAGCGTGCATGTTTTCATATTAAAATTCAGTTTTTTCTAGATACTTTCGTTTTTTTTGTTTATTTTAATATTACGATTCCGTTCTTTTCGACCTTTTTTGGGTTTCATTATGATATTTTTCGATGCTGAATCGAACAGGATGGATCTCGGAGCATTAATGCTAGGTCAAGCTGATTATCCGAATAATAAACCGTTGTGTAATAATTTGCAGGGTTTTTTATTATTCAACAGCCAATGAGAGAGCGTAGAGAACGAAGTATACCGAATATAAAAATACCGCTATTTGTAGTAGTTCATAATGTATTGTTAGTTAAAAGGGATGGTTTCAGGATCGAAACGAATTATTGGGTGGAGTGGGAGGTGAACCGAGATCAGGTTATTCGCTGCTTGAAATTAGTAATCTGCCAATTGACACCATTCATCATGGTCAGTATCACTTCGTGAGTGAATTGTGATCGGGGTGTCATGGGTGTCGGGGGTTTTTTCAATTGAATCACCTGTTCAAGAAACTCGCCTGTTGATTTTCATAAAGCAATACATGAAATTTCCATTAAAAAAAGGTCATGAATTGCAACTCGAGTTTAGTAGTTTTCTTGGTTTCGGATTTCCATGAGAGAAGCTACCTTCTCAATTCAACGCTGGAGCGAATAAATGCGAGGGAGACGTTGCTGTTCACTCAGTGGTGCTCATGAATAATTAATGAGCAGGATCGATAAAGATGAACACTTGCTTCATCAGAATCCTCGGCTTAGAAATGATGGATCATCGAACAGCCCTAATTATGCATAACCAATAATCATCCCTCCAGCCCTACTCGACTTGTTAACGCATCAACATCAGACAAGAATATGCTGCAAGCTGACGTACGCCCTCAGGGCGGTTGTACATCGTCGTAAATTTCAGCTTCAGCTTACCCAAAACATTCATGGGTATCCTTTTAATACGTTGAAGTCATAGAGAGTGTAATTGGGAGGCATCAATAGCCATAGTAACAATTTGAAAGTTCAAGAAGTATTGTCTATGCGCAACATAGTAACAAGTTGATCAGAGCTTACATCCGTTACATTACGAAAACTTCTTCTATTGCTTCTGCACTGTATGAGGTAGTGTTGCTTCATCGTGTGCCTTAGAAATAGAAGAACAGTGTCAAGGGAGTGTGGTACAAAACATCACGACAGCCCTATCCACAGCACGGCAGTGCATATAACATGTATGTTAGGTATAACCACTGTAACAACGAGAAATTACTCATCACATATATTTTTTTCAGGTGTTCTTGGCTGTTGAATAGTAAGCGGATATGTTTGCTGGGGTTCAGTCAATAGTGACACAAATCCACTTATCGAGGTTTTAATTTTCCGTCATAACCACGCCCTACAACATGAATAACCCTGAAAATTATTACATAGCGCTTTATTATTCTCTAACGAAACAGGATCGTATAACTTGACGCAGTTTCACACTTCCCAGACCCCTATTCGATTCAACAGCGAAAAATATTTGTAAACGAGACAAAACACGACCTGACTGCGACGGAACAACGAAAATTGACAGTTTCTAGGCGACGCTAGGCAATTGGACTCAGCGAAAAGACCGGTGGTTGAAGTACGACGGGAGGCACTACGGGAAATGAGCTGAGGCGATACCTTTCGCTTTATTATCTTCAAGTAGTGGAATTTGCATATATTTGTTCACTATATTTACTACGACTTCACTGTTTTCCAGCTGCACGCAGTCCTACACCTCTGAGACCCGTCCTATTCGTTTTAGCAACAGAAAGTGCCTAAGAAACAATACCAAACACGATGTAAATGCACTGAAACCGCCGAAATTTCGTTTTCGTTTTATTTTTACCGATTTTCTGCGTTATGGGTTGCACTATGGGTTTCGTCCGATCGGATTGCTGACTAGGTACCAAATGGAATATTTGTGCGACTCGTCCTGTTCTGCCTGGAAAATGTCAATTTTCCGTTGTTCCGTTGTAGTGGTCATGTTTCACATCTCTTGCCAGTATTTTTTATGCCTAATCGAATGCGATGAAGTGGTATTGATCTATTATTTCCTACCTTTCCAAGTCATACTGTTGAACATTTAATGAGCCTTATTTTTGTATTAATTTGAAACCACTGAATGCAACCCGAGAAAGCTCCTCGTAGAAATCACGCTTGAAATGGATAGAATATTTAGTTTTAGGGACAGTTAACCTCCAAAGTGAACCGTAATGGGACGAACCAATTCCTTCGATTCAGCCACCAACTCGTGTTCTTTCCCCAGTTCCGCGTCGGAACTGTTTGCCGTGGTTTGGTCACAGGATGTTGGTAATTTCATTAAAATGTTTCTGTTTTTATTGGTTTATTATTCATTCTGAATAATAACCCTATGTTTTCGGTCACGAAAAATTTTTTACAACCCCCCCTCAAAATTTGATACTTTACGTTTCAAGACATGGGGATTCCAAATCTGCAATGTTCGTCCGCCGTCCCCCGTCCACTGCCCACCATCCACCGGTCACCATCCACCATCCACCATCCATCGTTCACCGTCCACTGTCCACCGTCCACCATCCCCCGTCCCCCATCCGCCGTCTGGGCTGTTTTGTGCCTTTAACGTGGTCGCAGAAATTCGTTCTTTCTTTTGCACAAAAATCCCATTTGGTATCTAATTGCGCCCACCATCTCGGCAATCCGATCGGACGAAGCACATGGTTGTTATGGACAAAAAAAGGTTAAAAAAATTAACGAAACGCAGTATAATTACAAATAAGCCGTGTTTCGTATCATTTTCAAGGTATTTTTACATCCTGGGTTGAATGGAATGAGTATCAGATGTGTAAAACTGCGTATAGGGAAATTACAGTAATTATTAGAGTCAACTAATTGAAAAACTCGCGGGAACTACAGCGGAAGTCAATGTTTCGTCGTTAGTACTCCCTCCCTCCCATCTCATTAGAACCACCCACCCGCTCGACTCGCACGCAGCCCGCTCGACTTGCACGCAGCCTGCTTGCCTCGCACGCAGCCTGCTCGCCTCGCAATGCGAGGCCCGCTCAACTCGCAACGTCGTGTCCCCGTCCCGATTTCCCCGACACTTTTTTCCCGACGGGGCGGAGGAAGGTTGGAGCCAATGAGGCTGGCACTTCCTTCACACACGAAGGACCATAAATGCCTACAGACATTTACGGGCGCCTGGCGCCGGGGGAATATTTTGTTTCCATAGTCCCATTGTAGTCAGGTCATGTTTCGTATGGTTTACTAGTATTTTTCGATGCTGAATCGAATGGGATGGGTTTCGGAGCAGTGATACTAGGTTAAGCTGTTCATGAGAATAATAAACCATTGTGTAATAATTTGCAGGGTTTTTTTTTAATTTTTATGATGGGATTGTGAATAAACTTTTGGGTTCAACTAAGAGACTTTTCATTTTATATGTTTAATTCAAGGGAGTTCCTAACCTAACCTAACTAGTACAAAGACCAACGCACTCAATTCGGACCAGCAGTCCGTGGCATGGAGTAAGGTGGTGAGTGGCATACCACCTGGTTTTTCAGACCAGTGAAGCCCTCCGACTGTATCTTGTACCACCACGGACGGGATGAGGTGGCCTTGGTAGGGTCATCTGATTCAAAAATATATGTCTCCACCGTTTATGATGACGAGAAATTAAGTCTTTGAGGACCCAGAGAGGGTCTGATAGAGGAGTCACCCATTGGAACAGTGTCCGGGTCACTGCCTGAAATATTAAAATTTTACTTCACGTTCAAATCAGAGCGCTTCTAAGCATAAGAGCAGTATTTTCTTGCCAACATGAGAACTGATACCCATGTTTAAAAAACTTGGTCGTAAAAAGCTTTTTCCCTATCAAAAATGATCAGGGAGTTGCTACTCGCGTGTCAGAGATCAACAAATATCAAACACCAGTTTCAACAGGTCATGAATATTCTACTCGTAAAGAATTTAGTTCGTTCAGTCATTTTAGGCATGCATAGCCTTGCTCAGATGAAAATGTTTATTGATGATGCCCGATAACCGATAGTACTCTGTACCCTATTTTGAAAAAACACTGTTAGTTCTATTCACAGATGAGTAGAACAAAGATATGCAAGATTCTGAACGAGGAAGTATACAGGGTCAGAAATTAACGTATTAGAGAAGGATCAGATGGAAAGACACATCAAGCTGATAAACAGGTACGTACACGTATTTTTGAGTCTATTTATCAGAATCAAGAAATTTGAATAGCAACTACCTCCCTCAAAAAAAAAAACGATGTAAAGTATCAGGTGCGACGCACAGCTTTCCTCAGCTCTACATAAATTCACTGTTTTGTATGGCTTTTATTACTAATTCACTTTTATCATTCTGTCAATTTATTTAAACTTGGTAAAGCACCACTTCATGATGACCGAAAGAGTTAGCGCTTACAGCTCTGGAATTAATTGTGCTGCTCACACCCATTTCCTGACCATTACTCAGCGATTAATAGATAGAGGAATGATGATGCTGTAGACACGTTTTCCAGAGTTATACGGTAAAAACCTAAGAAATGGTAGTACGTGAAACGGTGGTGGTAGAAATTCCGGAAGTTTTGAAGTAGCCCTTATATATCTTATGAGCGTTATCAAAGACTCATAGATACTTGATTGGGCGACCATCTGATTTTCCTAGAGACTGTTAACATTTGAGCGGAGTTTATAGGAAGCGACTGCGCTAAAATCGATTTTCGTCGAAATGTTTGGTAATACATTGTGCTGCTCTCGTCATTTTCCCACCGATGAGAATTTTACGGTATTGTTGTGTCATTGGAAGCTGTCTATGCAGGAAATTTAATCGAAATCGTTGTAGCCGTTTTTGATCACAGCACCGTTTTTGACCACAACACCGTTTTTGATCAATCGCGTTCACAAACACACGACAGACCGTTTTCCCAAATAGTGTTTTTCTAACTCAGTAAGGTCTGAAACGTAAAGATCTGAAAAGAACTCAAACTTTTTTTTCAGCGGACCACAGCAGTTTCCTTTCTACTTCGTAGAGCTAAGGAAATTAAAAATGAAATGAGTGAATCGAAAATTTTGGAAACTGATTGCTCAAAATTGAAAGCATGAGTTTCAGCGTAGAAGCCAACTTTGCTGGCCCCGATCGCAACTGATGGCACTTCACGGGGTTCACTTCCGTAAGACAACAACTGTAGCGTGGAATCCCTAACGAATGTCCAACATTACATTCGGCTCCTATTCGTACACATCGCTTATGTCTGTCCCCCCCTTCCGTGACGTTTTTAGCCACGCAAACAAATACTAAGTTAACTGTCTCTTTTATAGCTTCTCTGGTGTCGGAGGTGGAAATAGAGGCCCACATCGAGGCAGCGCACACGTGTAGACCACTCCAAATGATTTCGAACGCCAACTTTATGTTGAATGTTTACAAACAAATACCTGCCTCTAGGTATGTTTCCCATGTTCCGCCGTTCACAATTTTTTTTGTTGCTCGTCGTAAAGTAAACTGAAGTACTTCACTTCGCAGAGCACTGAAGGAAAAATATCTGTTTTTCGTCTGCGCCCAGATGTGAGACCTTCCCACAGCTGTTGCCACAAGATATCACCGGTTCGCTCTTTTTCACGTGCCAACGTCTCGTTCTTCTGAAACGTTAACCATTCGGTAGTTTGTATTGTAGCAGGCCGTTTTTAAATTAGCTGTGACTAATCCGTTCCACTGATATGTAGAGCAGTACATAAATAACTAAATTGGAACAAACAGAACCACGCACCTCTAGTTTTTGGAATCACATCCACTTACAATCTTTTGGTCTCGACGACGCATCGCGTGATTTGTTACGAGTGGAGCTGAAAGTGACGACTTCCAATAGTGTGCAACTGTGTTTGCTGGGGTCGTTGTCGGAGGCCAATGTGTTTGCTTACAATCCCTTTCTTTTCCCATGTCCTCTCTCTTACCTTCTCCCATTTCATCGTCTGCTGTTCGACAGAATAGTAATTGTGCTTTTTTTGACAGTGACTACCTCCCCCTCATGGTTCTCAACAGTGTTAGGAAGAAACGCAGGAGGAGCAGCTAAAAATGCCGCGGAGAGGCAGGGTTTCATCTCTCATTCCAAATTAAGCCAGAACCGGTATTTGCGGCTTCGTGCATCAGCGGAGCGTTTTGGTTTATCCATTCTGAATAATAACCCTATATTTTCGGTCAGGCGACTTTTTTTACACCCCCCCCCCCCCCATTGGATGCTTTACGTTTCAAGACATCGGAGTTTTAAATCTGCGATGTCCGTCCGTTTTGTGCTTTTAATGTTGTAAAAAAAATCAGTTCTTTCGTACAGAAAATGGTTTCAAAAATTAACAAAAGCGCAATTTTGGCCGTTTTATCGCAAATATGCCGTGTTTGGTATCGTTTTCAAGGTATTTTTAGATCCTGGGTGGAATGGAATGAGTATCAGACGTGTACAACTAGGTATTGTGAAATTACAGTAATTATAGTGAGCCACAGTCTACTAATTGAAAGAACTACTGCGAAAGTAATCGTTTCGCCGTTTGTACTTCCTTCCCTCCGGTCTCGTCAAAACATCCCGCCTGCTCGACTCGCAACGTCATGCCAATTGGCTACAGGTGATTACCGGCGACTGGAATATTCAGTTCTCGTCGTTCCATTGTGGTCAGGTCGTGTTTCTTGTGGTTTACTGGTATTTTTCGATGCTGAATCGAATGGGATGGGTCTCGAAGCTGTAAGAGTCCGTCAAGCTGTTCAAGAGAATAATATTGTGCAATAACTTGCGGGGTTTTTAGATGCGAACTTAGCCGACTCATGCTCCGCACTTTGATGTTGTAGAACTGATTTCATAAGCCCCCACTCCATGAGCTTCCGACACTATTCTTCAACAACTTCTGACAATTCTTTCTATCCTTCTTGCGCTTTTGGGTTGGCCAAATGATAGTAAGATCCAGGCTTCCAGAGACATCTAAGCTCGATAATCCTCCCGAAACAATCCAATGTGCTTCTCTCCCTCCCGCTCTTCGACCAGTCCTCGCAGATACTTCAGTCACTCCCCGACGCATACACCCTCTACATGAGCGCCACTGTCCTAAGAGATTCGAATTTCCATGGACGGCCTGTAACGTTTTTCATTCTACCTAACCCGACTTGTTGTGAAAAAACAACTTGTCCACGCGTAAGTCTCAAATGTTCAGCTACCCTTATTCCCTTACTAGCCTTATTCCTTGAGCACTGCAATTACAACTTAGACGACAGCAAGCATCAACAGTGTTATCTGGTCACTCGTACACCTGATTGCAGAAAGCAGTAACGTTACTCAAACCACGAGAAAAGTGTCAGTAATCCACAACCATCGATATCCACTGGAAGCAATTCCCCCACTGAATAGCTGGAAGGCGGGGTATACTGCTCATGTTTCCTTCTGCCAGCTATCCCTCGCCGTGCAACCAGCAACGAATGTCCCAATCCCAGAGAGCTGCACTCCTGTGGATCACCAAGGCATACAAGACAGCAACCACTGATCACCGGGCAGACAACTGTAGACTTGGCCGTTGAGTGCACGGTAGGAAACTTGAGAGTGAAAAGGATCTTCATCCGATCTTAATCAGGGTCTTGGAGAAGTTCTTGCCTTGTGATGTGCTGGCATAGACAACAGCGCCAAAATCAGATTCGAGTGCGTCCAGGAAACAAATCAATTTACAAGAAGTGTCTGACATGGGAAGTGCTCTTTTAATAGAAATTAAGGAAAGTTGGGGAAGCTCGCCAACGAACTGTTCCCACCTGGCCTTTAGATCAGTAACACAATCATCCCAATCTAGGACAGAGGCCCAGGTGCGTTGCATGGTACATTTAGCATGAAACAGTACGAGACCGAAGTAGCCCAATGGATCATACATCCGAGCAATATGTGACTGTATGACCCGCTTGGTATTATCAGCCGGTGAAAAAGAGGTATTACAGAAGTAGAAGATCCCAATGTATGCCGAGAATCTTAGTTACCTGGTTATCGAAAGAAATAAAGTCAATGTCCTCTTCAGAATGCTCTCCCACATTCAGAAGCGCTGGGTAATTTGAGCTCCACTTTTCACTCGAAACCAGCATCCATCAGAATTTCAATTAGCTGAGCCCTTAACACAAACAAGTGATTCACAGAGTCACTACCAGTAGTTGCATAATCGACATATGTGTTGTTCTGCAACATAGAATGAATGGGTTCTTCACGAAACATCTTAACAATTTCGCACTTAAAAACAGGTAAAAAGTCGATCCGCAATGTCGAGCTGTAGTTAAGAACGAGCACCAGTAGAAAAACCCTGCAAATTATTACACAACGGTTTATTATTCGGATAAACAGCTTGACCTAGCATTAATGCTCCGAGACCCATCCCGTTCGATTCAGCATCGAAAAATATCATAATGAAACCCCAAAAAAGAACTAAATCGTAATATTAAAATAAACAAAAAAACGAAAGTATCTAAAAAAAACTGAATTTTAATATGAAAACATGCACGCTACATATTAATATCAGAATGTAACCAAAAATCGATGAATAAACCAAAATGAGAATGAAACGAAGAATCTAAAAAAATTGAATCGTATTAAAGCCGAAACGTCGGGTGAATCGAAAGGTGAAAAGGGAGTTGGCGGCGGCGGGAGGAGGCGAGTCGTTGGGGGGGAAGCGAGAGGCCGCCTCGAGCAGGCGGTTGGTTTTGGTTTGTTATTCATTCTGAATAATAACCCTATGTTTTCGGTCACGAAAAATTTTTACAACCCCCTCAAAATTTGATACTTTACGTTTCAAGACATGGAGATTCCAAATTTGCAATGTCCGTCATGCCGTCCCCCGTCCCCGTCCCCGTCCCCGTCGTCCGTCCGCGTCCCCTGTCCGGGCCATTTGTGCCTTTAACGTGGTCTAAAAAATTCGTTCTTTCGCCCAAAAATCCGATTTGGTATCTAGTTGTGCCCGCCATCTCGGCAATCCGATCGGACGAAGCGCGTGGTTGTAATGGGCAAAAAACGGTTAAAAAATTAACGAAACGCAGTACAACGCCCGGAGCTACAAGCGTTTCGTCGTTTGAATTCCCTCCGCCCCACCGTCTCATTAAAAACGCTGCAAATTATTACACAACGGTTTATTATTCCGGATAATCAGCTTGACCTAGCATTAATGCTCCGAGACCCATCCTGTTCGATTCAGCATCGAAAAATATCATAATGAAACCCAAAAAAGGCCGAAAAAGAACTGAATCGTAATATTAAAATAAACAAAAAAATGAAACGAACGAACTATTAATAAATAAACCAAAAATAAGCGAATAATGAAAAGTTCAATCGAAGATAACGAATGTTTGCTACCGTTGAGACGGAGAGAAAAGAGTCATTCGTGGAGGTGAAGACGAGAACAAAGGCAATCGGACGATAAAGAGACAAATCATGCCAGTGCCAAAGGTTATATACGAAACACGAGCGCTTCCTAGGGAAGACAAAAAAAAAAAAAACCCCGGCGCTAATTGGGCGAACGCTGTGAGTCGAGTGGAAAGGGTGGCGGGCGGCGGTGTTGCCGGACCAGTGACGATCGCTTTTGATGGGCGGGAGCGAGGGACTTCAAAGACGTAACGCGTTATGCGTTTCGTTAATTTTTAACCGTTTTTGCCCATTACAACCACAGGCTTCGTCCGATCGGATTGCGGAGATGGCGGGCACAACTAGATACCAAATCGGATTTTTGGGCGAAAGAACGAATTTTTAGACCACGTTAAAGGCACAAAACGGCCCGGACGGCGGACGGGGACGGGGGACGGGGACGGGGACGGGGACGGGGACGGCGGACGGACATTGCAAATTTGGAATCTCCATGTCTTGAAACGTAAAGTATCAAATTTTGAGGGGGGGTTGTAAAAAATTTTTCGTGACCGAAAACATAGGGTTATTATTCAGAATGAATAATAAACCAAAACCAAAACCAACCGCTCTCGAGGCGAGCGAGTGCGGCCTCCCGCTCGCTTCCCTCCCAACGACCGGTCTCTCCCCATTCGCCTTACTCTTCCAATTTCCCCGACGTTTTCGTTTTAATACGATTCAATTTTTTTAGATTCTTTCGTTTCATTCTCATTATGTTTTTTTCATAGATTTTTGGTTAAATTTTGATATTAGTATTTAGCGTGCATGTTTTCATATTAAAATTCAGTTTTTTCTAGATACTTTCGTGTTTTTTGATTATTTTAATATTACGATTCAGTTCTTTTCGGCCTTTTTGGGTTTCATTATGATATTTTCGATGCTGAATCGAACAGGATGGAGTCTCGGAGCATTAATGCTAGGTCAAGCTGATTATTCGAATAATAACCGGTTGGGTAATAATTTGGAGCGTTTTTACAGAGACGGGCGGGGGGGAGGGAATTCAAACGACGAAACGCTTGTAGCCCCGCGTTGTACTGCGTTTCGTTAATTTTTAACCGTTTTTGCCCATTACAACCGCGGGCTTCGTCCGATCGGATTGCCGAGATGGCGGGCACAACTAGATGCAAATCGGATTTTGGGCGAAAGAACGAATTTTTAGACCACGTTAAAGGCACAAAACGGCCGGACGGCGGACGGCGGACGGGGGACGGGGACGGGGGACGGGGACGGGGACGGCGGACGGACATTGCAAATTTGGAATCTCCATGCCTTGAAACGTAAAGTATCAAATTTTGAGGGGGGGTTGTAAAAAATATTTCGTGACCGAAAACATAGGGTTATTATTCAGAATGAATAATAAACCAAAACTGGCTTCAAAGACGAATTTCCATTACAAAGTTATAATAAACTACTTCTCCCTTCCTCGCATACAGCGGTTATATACAGATACGGACCCGTTTTTGTATCGAATTCACACCAAAGACATATTTGACGACATGCTGAACCTAAACCTGTTCTCTCACTTCGATACTTCTAATTACCCTCCCGATCACAAATGTTTTTCTGGAAAAAAAAAATGTACTCGGTTTATTTAAAGACGGAGTTGGTGGTAATATGATCACAGAATATATAGGTTTAAAACCGAAATTGTATTGCAATAAGATAGTAGCATTCGACAACAACAACAACAACAACAGGACGTGAAAGAAATGAAAAAAGCTAAAAGTTTAAAAATCGTCTTTTGTATTAAAAAAAATGCGGTTCAAAGATTATCACGATGTATTATTAAACAAACTTGATTTACTTTTGCAAATGATTCATGTTTTCAATCTGATAAACACGTAATTC
The DNA here is from genome assembly GCA_020466155.1 of Pachypeltis micranthus. Taxonomy (NCBI): domain Eukaryota; kingdom Metazoa; phylum Arthropoda; class Insecta; order Hemiptera; family Miridae; genus Pachypeltis; species Pachypeltis micranthus. The sequence goes on along the minus strand of CM035768.1, from coordinate 82,809,681 downwards.
AACGGTCTAACCGATTTTCGGGAACATTCGAAAAATCTGGTTCTGGTACATGGCGTTGATAGGTTGGCCAGTTGTAAAATGGCCTGGGAAAGCGTCAAGGTCAGCATTCAGAAAGTGGTTGAGTGGTCTTGAGTTTGACGTACTTGGGAATTGCCTCACAATTCCGCGTACAGGCTGCTCGTGAAAGTCGTGTCTGGGGCCAAAAGAAAACAACAAATCAAATACGCTCAATAATACTCACTCGATCAAATAAATAACATAATAACTCTCAAAGAAGGTAATGGGAAATGAAATTATAAAGCAATTAAGACCCACTTGAATTTAATCGGCAAAACTCGAAAAATGAATGAAATGAAACGAACTCCTTTAGAATGAAATAAATAACCTATGCTCGGATTGTATTAAATGACAATAAAGGTACAACGGGAAAATGAAACACAAAGCTCTGATCGCTTACCTTACTTCACACAATCAAACGGGGAATTTAAACACTGACTTATAACAGGAATATTATTCGCTGACGAGCGATAGCCGTTCTGAACTGAATCTGGCTCCGGCGCTAATATAAACAGCGGCGGCCTGCACAGGTGGCAGTCAGTGTTGCCGCTTCAGCGCAGTCCACCGCAAAACCATTACAGAGTTCAGCACTCCTCTACCTTGGCAAACAGAGTGTGAAGCTCACTCTCACTGTATGGCCTGGGACCAAGGGTCTTTACCAGGAGGATCTTCGCCGATTTCACAGCCGATTCCTAACTCCTCAAAGTGAAGGGAACCAGGGGGGTTAAACAGCCATTCCACCAATAGATGTGAGGTGTGGTTTGCAATGGCATCTTGAACGCTGTCATTGGTAATCCAATCTTTAACCTCCTGTAGATAACCAGAAGCACCGACAAAATTAGTCCCGACGTGTGACTGGATTCTTGGAGGGATACGTCGTCGTGCCATGAACCTATCGAACACATCCAAGAAGGCTTCCACAGATGAAAGTACAGAGTTCTAAGTGAACCGCTCTAGATGCCATGCAGGTGAAAACACACAGATAAGATTTGTGAAAACGAGAGTTACGGCGGGCAGTTTCGCGACACACAAATGGTCCTGCAAAATCGACGCCACAATGGAGAAAAGGCACACTCCACTGACACGTGATTGGGGTAAATTACCCATAAAGGTTGCAGAAAGGACTTGCTGTATCTGATGCAGATGGTACATCTAAGTTTGTGCAGCCTCACCAGGCTCCTGGCTCTCGGGATCCAATATCTCCAGTCTTATAAAAGCGAGCATAGCTGTAGGAGCCTGCGTGGTTGTTGATGCGGTGAAGATGGTCAATTACAAGGTTGGTGAAGTGTGACCTTGCTGGCAAGAGAATTGGATGGCGTTGGTCCATGGGGAAGCATAGAAGCACTGATCCAGCAACGACCGACCCCCACTAGGGTCGCGAAAGATGGCCAATCTTCGTAACTCCAGAGGGAGTTCGTTGTTAGATTTTGCTTCTGGGAAACATTGGGCCTGCAACAGGGTGATAGATGTATTGTGAGCCTCGCTGAACTCTGCTGATGATGAAGATCCCCTATGGCACTGTTCTCTTCCAGTCCTGGGTCCACGTGTCTTGGCAACGCATCTACGTACATAGGCGAGTACTAGTATGAGGTGAAGGAATGATGAGTGGCGATCAGCGTAGCTTACCAAATAGTTCAGCGTCCGAACACTAGCAAGGGCAACTGGTTTCGACGTCTTCATCTCTGGAACATTAACATTCAGGATGTCTTGAGAGATAGGCCATTGCTCTATTGGCTGGAAGCACCAAGCTGGCCCGTTCCACCAGAGATAGTGTGCAGCAAGTGTTGATGAAAGAGCGCCTCAAGAACCAACATCTGCAGGGTTGTCAACTCCCTTTATGTAATACCAGCGTTCTTGAGAAATTACACTTAAAATTTGCTGTGTGCGGTTTACGATAAAGGTCTGAAGCTTATATGGAGGATTGTTGGTTGGAGTTATATCAAAAGCTGTGAGAGCAACAGCGCACCACTAAGCTCCAACCTGGGAATAGTCAAAGACTTCAAAGGGGCCAACCTTGTTTTGGCTTTGATCAGGGACATTGAAATGTAGGTACCTTGAGTTGCCTGTAAATACGCCACTGCACAGTAACCACACTCGGACGCATCGCCGAAGCAAATAAGGCGGTAGCTGGAATCAGTCTTGACGACAGCACGAGGCATTGAGATAGCAGTGAGATGGCTGAAGTCCTGAACAAACTGAATCGATTTGACTCTCAAATCATCCGGGACCTCATCATCCCAGACTACCGGTGAAAGATAACCTAAAGGGTTAAACAGACGAGCAATAGCCGACAGAATACCCCTTTTGGTAGTCAAGAGGTCTGGCGTCTTCACTGAGTACCTGAACTCATCCGCTCCACGATCCCAAATCATCCCAAGGGATTTTAGTGGCTGGATTGGCAGCATCGGCGTCACAGTATCACAGGCTGTTGATGAGATGGATGGTCTCTTAAGATAAATGGACAGTTAGTATTCCATTTACTTAACTCAAACCCCCTTTTTCCAAAAGACCAATCAGTTGGGACTTTAGGTCTACAAGTTGTGCAATAGAGTTACAGCCCGCAGCCAGATCATCCATATAAATACATTTGGTAATGGCTTCAGCCGCGGCGAGAAACTAGATCCTCATCAAGCACCAACTGCTGAAGCACCCGTTGTGCCTGATAGGGCGAACTCCGAACTTCATATGTGACGGTCTTTAGCATGTATAAGGCGACTTGGTCAGTCAGTTGAAATCGCACATAATTTGTTGGTAACCGCGATCACTGGGCTTAACCTATATCTGACGGAACGTTTTATTGATGTCACAGGTGAAGACATATCGGAAACGGCGAAAATTGAGCATGATGGTGGAAATATCGGCTTGCAACTTGGGGCCTGGATGCAAATGTTAAGTGAACCGGCACCTGTTCGGAAGCTGGCGTCAAAACTACCCGAAGCTTAGCGTTGGATCATCGGCGGGGCTCCTGTTACTACGTCTGGGTACAGGTCTGTTCCGATAAGAAATGAGATCGGGGAAGGGGTAATAAAGTCTGGATCACTTAAGCTGTAAGATTTATAATCAGTCCACAAAGCCGAGTCTAATGAGGTTTGAGGTAGCGGTGGTGTGATCGTTGGTACAACCAGGGCTTCTGTGTCCTAGTTGCCTTGATATTGGCGGTATGAAAGTGGTGTGCATCTTCCTGACAATGTTGGTAATAGCAAACAGCGTTGACATCACTAATGGCACCATGGTAGGTTCTAGTGGCCTTACCTAGTTTTCGAGCACACTTTTCCATGATGAAGGAAAACTGTGACCCTGCATCCAAGATGTCTCGGACTACTTTGGGCTTACCCTTTGAGTCAATCAATGCTGCCCATATCGTTCCGAGCAGAACTCTGCTTATGGATGGGGATGTGCTGGCACAAGATACTCCACCATCTGTGGAACCAGAAGGAGCCTGCGTTAAATCTTGAGATGAGAGATTTGAGGTGACTTGTGGCTTTGGGCCAACATGAAGATCACTATGATGTCGTAATCTGCAATATCTGCATGTCCACTTCGACTGGCATTCCTTTGTTTTGTGAAATGGGTGCAAAAAGTTGCGGCATCCCGCAAACTGCTTCAATGCCTCCAGTCGCTGCGATGGGGTAGTAGATTTGAAGGTAGGACACTCTGCAATGATATGAGGCTGCTTGCAAATTTGGCAGACCACGCCCGATTACGAGGTAGAGGTTATGGGTTTGGTAGGGGCTGAGCCACTGCTAGCAAGAAGAGCCTGATTGGTATGAGGTTTGGGTGTAAATCTGTTAGGCTTGGTTGGCCCTCTAGGCCTGCTGGTCATTGGCTATTAGTAGTGCTTATTATGGTGCATAATTCAGAGGACCTGGCACCTGTTTTGTACTCCTTTAGTGCTGTGATAGAGGGATAGTCTGTGCCTACAATGGACAATTCAAACGCCTTACGTGTTCCTGAGTCCAAATGTCGAAGTGCCAGCTCGCACAAGATATAATCTGCAAAAGATGGGATATTGAGATTCCTGAGGGATACCGTACTTTCCAATAAATGTGAGAGGTAGGATTGAAGGGATTCTGCTGGAGCAGTATCTCATTACGCTTATATGTTAGCAGACACTCAAGGTAGGAGTTGGCTAATTTGCGTTTGTTATCATAAACCTGTCGAATTGCTTGCCAGGTTTGCTGAAAATTGGTGTCAGTTACTGGGATGAATTTGACAGTGTCTAAACTGGCCTTCCAAGTATGACAGCAGGAAATCGCTCCGTATCACTAAGCGTCTCCTCCTCTATTACCAGCGACGTGAATAGTTTGCTTGAACGTCGACCACTTTGAGAAATCTCCATTGAATTTGGATATGTTGATCTTCGGTAACAGAGTTCGACCAGCCTGTAAAACCCGGTTGTGTCTGGGCTGCCTGAGGGTGCTGCAGAATGGGATGTATCAAGAGCTCATGGAACCTAATGCATCAAATTACCATGTCTTAACCTCCTCATAGTACTGCTGATCCCTTTCTGATAGGAACTCCAGGTATACTGCGGGACTCCATATCGAACAACTTCATCCCATGCATCCTCGAATAAGCCAAACGTCTTGTCCAACACGCGGATCATTCCTAGAAAGGTGATCTTGGCAGCTGGATTCAGCGCAGCCTGTGCTCCCTTCCCCGAATGCACTTGATTGAGCTTCCTTGGTTCGTAGACGCGTCTGAGTTTAGCCAAGCCTCTTAGAGTGACAGAACCATCTTTGTGACCCTTGATCCACCATTTTCAAAAAGAGTTGAGAATGACACAGGTGTTATACTTGATAGCTACTGTAATCAAGGTGCCAATACTTCATCAGGCCGGAGGACCAATAATTGTAGCGTATCACCAGATTTCTATAACGCCGGATGAGCACCCAATTTGGTGGATTGGTGAGAGACAACATGAACACCTGTGTACGTTCAGGATATGCACCCTTTGGAAATAAATAACCGCTTCTTGGGGATGGGTTAAAGCGTGACTGAACGTTTATAATGAACAGCGGAATCGTTCAACGTCAAAATATAAGTATCTCCATATAGAGTTTGGTCCAGGCACAACACAAAGCAAATCGCTGGGTAAAAATAAATATTGAGATGGAGAACGTTCGAACCAGTCCCTTGAATGTCCCGGTGACAATGGTTCCGCAGAAGGAACTGGGATTGGGAATAAGAAAAATACTACTGGAGCACAGAAAACACGAGGTCGGGAACGATTGCGAACACGGGAATAATAAATAGGAAGGTAGCAACAGCAACCACAATGACAATAATGAAAATGAAAAGAACGGCAATTGATAGCAGGGTAAACAGTTTGATATCGCTGCTCCTTGTTGTTTTTAGAGATAAGTGTGGCTATGAGTGCGTTCCATTTGTTAAAATATACGGCGGATACACACACTGTAACAACCCTGCAAATTATTACACAATGGTTTTATTATTCTCATGAACAACTTGACCTAGTATTACTGCTCCCCATCCCATTCGATCCAGCATCGAATACTAGTAAACCATACGAAACATGACCTGACTATAATGGAACTATGGAAACTAAATATTCCCCCGGCGCCCGTAAACGTCTGATCCGATGGGGGGGGGGGACGAGGGCTGCCAGCGAAGCCTCTCGGCAATTGGCAGGACGTCGGGAGTCCAAAGGGCGCTGCGAGTCGAGCGGGCCTTAAAACTATACGAAACACGGCTTATTTGCGATTATACTGTGTGTTTCGTTAATTTGTTTAACCATTTTTGGCCCATAACAACCATGGGCTTTGTCCGATCGGATTGCTGAGATGGTGGGCACAACTAGATACCAAATGGGATTTTTGTGCGAAAGAAAGAACGAATTTTTGAGACCACATTAAACGCACAAAACCGGACAGTGGATGGGTGACGGGGGATGGGGGACGGCGGACGAACATTGCAGATTTGGAATCTCCATGTCTTGAAACGTAAAGTATCAAATTTTGAGGGGGGGTTGTAAAAAATTTTTCGTGGCCGACAACATAGGGTTATTATTCAGAATGAATAATAAACCAAAATGAATAAGTTGCGTTTAACGTCTAAGGATGATAAGCGTTTACTATTAGATAGTTCATTTTCGACTGTTGCAAACGGCGATGCAAATTTGGCAATAGATTGAGAAAATTGAAGAAAAAAAAGAAAACGCTGCAAATTATTACACAACGGTTTATTATTCGGATAATCAGCTTGACCTAGCATTAATGCTCCGAGACCCATCCTGTTCGATTCAGCATCGAAAAATATCATAATGAAACCCAAAAAAAGGCCGAAAAGAACTGAATCGTAATATTAAAATAAACAAAAAAAACACGAAAGTATCTAGAAAAAACTGAATTTTAATATGAAAACATGCACGCTAAATACTAATATCAAAATTTAACCAAAAATCTATGGAAAAACATAATGAGAATGAAACGAAAGAATCTAAAAAATTGAATCGTATTAAAACGAAAACGTCGGGGAAATTGGAAAAATAAGGCGAATGGGAGAGACCGGTCGTTGGGAGGGAAGCAGCGGGAGGCCGCACTCGCTCGCCTCGAGAGCGGTTGGTTTTTTAATGAGACAGGGCGAGGCGGAGGAGAATTCAAACGACGAAACGCTTGTAGCTCCCAGCGTTGTACTGCGTTCGTTAATTTTTTAACCGTTTTTTGCCCATTACAACCACGGGCTTCGTCGATCGGATTGCGAGATGGCGGGCACAACTAGATACCAAATCGGATTTTTGGGCGAAAGAACGAATTTTTAGACCACGTTAAAGGCACAAAACGGCCCGGACGGCGGACGGGGACGGGGACGGGGGGACGGGGGACGGGGACGGGGACGGGGACGGGGGACGGGGACGGCGGACGGACATTGCAAATTTGGAATCTCCATGTCTTGAAACGTAAAGTATCAAATTTTGAGGGGGGGTTGTAAAAAATTTTTCGTGACCGAAAACATAGGGTTATTATTCAGAATGAATAATAAACCAAAACAAATCTGTCTCTTGCGCATGTCGAAGTTTGACGAATCCCTTTACCGTCGATGTTACGCAATCAACGTTTGCTTTCGAAATTGGTTGAGTGAGGAAAAAGAAGGAAGAAATAAATAAACGATTACGTGTACACTTCGTTTGTATTCTTTTGGTTTATTATTCATTCTGAATAATAACCCTATGTTTTCGGTCACGAAAAATTTTTTACAACAATTTTTTAAAAGACGGAGTTGGTGGTAATATGATCACAGAATATATAGGTTTAAAACCGAAATTGTATTGCAATAAGATAGTAGCATTCGACAACAACAACAACAACAACAGGACGTGAAAGAAATGAAAAAAGCTAAAAGTTTAAAAATCGTCTTTTGTATTAAAAAAAATGCGGTTCAAAGATTATCACGATGTATTATTAAACAAACTTGATTTACTTTTGCAAATGATTCATGTTTTCAATCTGATAAACACGTAATTCCAACGGTCTAACCGATTTTCGGGAACATTCGAAAAATCTGGTTCTGGTATGGCGTTGATAGGTTGGCCAGTTGTAAAATGGCCTGGGGGAAAGCGTCAAGGTCAGCATTCAGAAAGTGGTTGGAGTGGTCTTGAGTTTTGACGTACTTGGGGAATTGCCTCACAATTCCCGCGTACAGAACACTCGTGAAAGTCGTGTCTGGGGCCAAAAGAAAACAACAAATCAAATACGCTCAATAATACTCACTCGATCAAATAAATAACATAATAACTCTCAAGAAGGTAATGGGAAATGAAATTATAAAGCAATTAAGACCCACTTGAATTTAATCGGCAAAACTCGAAATGAATGAAATGAAACGAACTCCTTTTAGAATGAAATAAATAACCTATGCTCGGATTGTATTAAATGACAATAAAGGTACAACGGGGAAAATGAAACACAAAGCTCTGATCGCTTACCTTACTTCACACAATCAAACGGGGAATTTAAACACTGACTTATAACAGGAATATTATTCGCTGACGAGCCGATAGCCGTTCTGAACTCGGAATACGGCTCCGACGCTAATATAAACAGCGGCGGCCTGCACAGGTGGCAGTCAGTGTTGCCACTTCGCGCAGTCCACCGCAAAAACCATTACAGAGTTCAGCACTCCCTCTACCTTGGCAAACAGAGTGTGAAGCTCACTCTCACTGTATGGCCTGGGACCAAGGGTCTTTACCAGGAGGATCTTCGCCGATTTCACAGCCGATTCCTAACTCCCTCCAAAGTGAAGGGAACCAGGGGGGTTAAACAGCCATTCCACCAATAGATGTGAGGTGTGGTTTGCAATGGCATCTTGAACGCTGTCATTGGTAATCCAATCTTTAACCTCCTGTAGATAACCAGAAGCACCGACAAAATTAGTCCCGAGGTTTGACTGGATTCTTGAAGGGATACGTCGTCGTGCCATGAACCTATCGAACACATCCAAGAAGGCTTCCACAGATAGAGAAGTACAGAGTTCTAAGTGAACCGCTCTAGATGCCATGCAGGTGAAAACACACAGATAAGATTTGTGAAAACGAGAGTTACGACGGGCAGTTTCGCGACACACAAATGGTCCTGCAAAATCGACGCCACAATGGAGAAAAGGGCACACTCCACTGACACGTGATTGGGGTAAATTACCCATAAAAGGTTGCAGAAAGGACTTGCTGTATCTGATGCAGATGGTACATCTAAGTTTGTGCAGCCTCACCAGGCTCCTGGCTCTCGGGATCCAATATCTCCGTCTTATAAAGGCGAGCATAGCTGTAGGGCCTGCGTGGTTGTTGATGCGGTGAAGATGGTCAATTACAAGGTTGGTGAAGTGTGACCTTGCTGGCAAGAGAATTGGATGGCGTTGGTCCATGGGAAGCATAGAAGCACTGATCCAGCAACCGACACGTATAACCCCACTAGGGTCGCGAAAGATGGCCAATCTTCGTAACTCCAGAGGGAGTTCGTTGTTAGATTTTGCTTCTGGGAAACATTGGGCCTGCAACAGGGTGATAGATGTATTGTGAGCCTCGCTGAACTCTGCTGATGATGAAGATCCCCTATGGCACTGTTCTCTTCCAGTCCTGGGTCCACGTGTCTTGGCAACGCATCTACGTACATAGGCGAGTACTAGTATGAGGTGAAGGAATGATGAGTGGCGATCAGCGTAGCTTACCAAATAGTTCAGCGTCCGAACACTAGCAAGGGCAACTGGTTTCGACGTCTTCATCTCTGGAACATTAACATTCAGGATGTCTTGAGAGATAGGCCATTGCTCTATTGGCTGGAAGCACCAAGCTGGCCCGTTCCACCAGAGATAGTGTGCATCAAGTGTTGATGAAAGAGCGCCTCAAGAACCAACATCTGCAGGGTTGTCAACTCCCTTTATGTAATACCAGCGTTCTTTAGAAATTACACTTAAAATTTGCTGTGTGCGGTTTACGATAAAGGTCTGAAGCTTATATGGAGGAGTGTGAAGCCAGGCGAGCACAGTTTTAGAATCGGAGAAGCAGAATGTTTCAGTGATGTTGCTGCTGAGTATTGTTGGTTGGAGTTATATCAAAAGCTGTGAGAGCAACAGCGCACCACTAAGCTCCAACCTGGGAATAGTCAAAGACTTCAAAGGGGCCAACCTTGTTTTGGCTTTGATCAGGGACATTGAAATGTAGGTACCTTGAGTTGCCTGTAAATACGCCACTGCACAGTAACCACACTCGGACGCATCGCCGAAGCAAATAAGGCGGTAGCTGGAATCAGTCTTGACGACAGCACGAGGCATTGAGATAGCAGTGAGATGGCTGAAGTCCTGAACAAACTGAATCGATTTGACTCTCAAATCATCCGGGACCTCATCATCCCAGACTACCGGTGAAAGATAACCTAAAGGGTTAAACAGACGAGCAATAGCCGACAGAATACCCCTTTTGGTAGTCAAGAGGTCTGGCGTCTTCACTGAGTACCTGAACTCATCCGCTCCACGATCCCAAATCATCCCAAGGATTTTAGTGGCTGGATTGGCAGCATCGGCGTCACAGTATCACAGGCTGTTGATGAGATGGATGGTCTCTTAAGATAAATGGACAGTTAGTATTCCATTTACTTAACTCAAACCCCCTTTTTCCAAAAGACCAATCAGTTGGGACTTTAGGTCTACAAGTTCTTCAATAGAGTTACAGCCCACAGCCAGATCATCCATATAAATACATTTGGTAATGGCTTCAGCCGCAGCCGGGAAACTAGATCCCTCATCAAGCACCAACTGCTGAAGCACCCGTTGTGCCTGATAGGGCGAACTCCGAACTTCATATGTGACGGTCTTTAGCATGTATAAGGCGACTTGGTCAGTCGGTTGAAATCGCCACATAATTTGTTGGTAACCGCGATCACTGGGCTTAACCTATATCTGACGGAACGTTTTATTGATGTCACAGGTGAAGACATATCGGAAACGGCGAAAATTGAGCATGATGGTGGAAATATCGGCTTGCAACTTGGGGCCTGGATGCAAATGTTAAGTGAACCGGCAGCTGTTCGGAAGCTGGCGTCAAAAACTACCCGAAGCTTAGCGTTGGATCATACGCGGGGCTCCTGTTACTACGTCTGGGTACAGGTCTGTTCCGATAAGAAATGAGATCGGGGAAGGGGTAATAAAGTCTGGATCACTTAAGCTGTAAGATTTATAATCGGTCCACAAAGCCGAGTCTAATGAGGTTTGAGGTAGCGGTGGTGTGATCGTTGGTACAACCAGGGCTTCTGTGTCTAGTTGCCTTGATATTGGCGGTATGAAAGTGGTGTGCATCTTCCTGACAATGTTGGTAATAGCAACAGCGTTGACATCACTAATGGCACCATGGTAGGTTCTAGTGGCCTTACCTAGTTTTCGAGCACACTTTTCCATGATGAAGGAAAACTGTGACCCTGCATCCAAGATGTCTCGGACTACTTTGGGCTTACCCTCTGAGTCACTTAATGCTGCCCATATCGTTCCAAGCAGAACTCCGCCTATGGATGTGGATGTGCTGGCACAAGATACCCCACCATCTGTGGAACCAGAAGGAGCCTGCGTTAAATCTTGAGATGAGAGATTTCAGGTGACTTGTGGCTTTGGGCCAACATGAAGATCACTATGATGTCGTAATCTGCAATATCTGCATGTCCACTTCGGCTGACATTCCTTTGTTTTGTGGAATGGGTGCAAAAAGTTGCGGCATCCCGAAAACTGCTTCAATGCCTGAAGTCGCTGAGATGGGGTAGAAGATTTGAAGGTAGGACACTCTGCAATGATATGAAGCTGCTTGCAAATGTGGCAGACCACCCCCGATGAAGAGGTAGAGGTTATGGATTTGGTAGGGGCTGAGCCACTGCTTGCAAGAAGAGCCTGATTGGTATGAGGTTTGGGTGTAAACCTGTTAGGCTTGGTTGGCCATCTAGGCCTGCTGGTCATTGGCTATTAGTAGTGCTTATTATGGTGCATAATTCGAAGGACCTGGCACCTGTTTTGTACTCCTTTAGAGCTGTGATAGAGGGATAGTCTGTGCCTACAATGGACAATTCAAACGCCTTACGTGTTCCTGAGTCCAAATGTCGAAGAGCCAGCTCGCACAAGATATAATCCGCAAAGGATGGGATATTAAGATTCCTGAGGGATACCGTACTTTCCAATAAATGTGAGAGGTAGGATTGAAGGGATTCTGCTGGAGCAGTATCTCCATTACGCTTATATGTTAGCAGACACTCAAGGTAGGAGTTGGCTAATTTGCGTTTGTTATCATAAACCTGTCGAATTGCTTGCCAGGCTTGCTGAAAATTGGTGTCAGTTACTGGGATGAATTTGACAGTGTCTAGAGCTGGGCCTTCCAAGTATGACAGCAGGAAATCGCTCCGTATCACTAAGCGTCTCCTCCTCTATTACCAGCGACGTGAATAGTTGCTTGAACGTCGACCACTTTGAGAAATCTCCATTGAATTTGGATATGTTGATCTTCGGTAACAGAGTTCGACCAGCCTGTGCTAAACCCGGTTGTGTCTGGGCTGCCTGAGGGTGCTGCAGAATGGGATGTATCAAGAGCTCATGGAACCCTAATGCATCAAATTACCATGTCTTAACCTCCTCATAGTACTGCTGATCCCTTTCTGATAGGAACTCCAGTATACTGCGGGACTCCGCATATCGAACAGCTTCATCCCATGCATCCTCGAATAAGCTAAACGTCTTGTCCAACACGCGGATCATTCCTAGAAAGGTGATCTTGGCAGCTGGATTCAGCGCAGCCTGTGCTCCCTTCCCCCGAATGCACTTGATTGAGCTTCCCTTGGATTCGTAGACGCGTCTGAGTTTAGCCAAGCCTCTTAGAGTGACAGAACCATCTTGTGACCCTTGATCCACCATTTTCAAAAAGAGTTGAGAATGACACAGGTGTTATACTTGATAGCTACTGTAATCAAGGTGCCAATACTTCATCAGGCCCGGAGGACCAATAATTGTAGCGTATCACCAGATTTCTATAACGCCCGGATGAGCACCCAATTTGGTGGATTGGTGAGAGACAACATGAACACCTGTGTACGTTCAGGATATGCACCCTTTGGAAATAAATAACCGCTTCTTGGGGATGGGTTAAAGCGTGACTGAACGTTTATAATGAACAGCGTAATCGTTCAACGTCAAAAATATAAGTATCTCCATATAGAGTTTGGTCCAGGCACAACACAAAGCAAATCGCTGGGTAAAAATAAATATTGAGATGGAGAACGTTCGAACCAGTCCCTTGAATGTCGCGGTGACAATGGTTCCGCAGAAGGAACTGGGATTGGGAATAAGAAAATACTACGGAGCGCACAGAAAACACGAGGTCGGGGAACGATTGCGAACACGGGAATAATAAATAGGAAGGTAGCAACAGCAACCACAATGACAATAATGAAAATGAAAAGGACGGCAATTGATAACGGGGTAAACAGTTTGATATCGCTGCTCCTTGTTGTTTTTTTAGAGATAAGTGTGGCTATGAGTGCGTTCCATTTGTTAAAATATACGGCGGATACACACACTGTAACAACCCTGCAAATTATTACACAATGGTTTATTATTCTCATGAACAACTTGACCTAGTATTACTGCTCCCCCATCCCATTCGATTCAGCATCGAATACTAGTAAACCATACGAAACATGACCTGACTATAATGGAACTATGGAAACTAAATATTCCCCCGGCGCCCGTAAACGTCTGATCCGATGGAGGGGTGGGACGAGGGCTTCCAGCGAACCCTCTCGGCAATTGGCAGGACGTCGGGAGTCCAAAGGGCGCTGCGAGTCGAGCGGGCCTTAAAAACTATACGAAACACGGCTTATTTGCGATTATACTGTGTGTTTCGTTAATTTGTTTAACCATTTTTGGCCCATAACAACCATGGGCTTTGTCCGATCGGATTGCTGAGATGGTGGGCACAACTAGATACCAAATGGGATTTTTGTGCGAAAGAAAGAACGAATTTTTGAGACCACATTAAACGCACAAAACCGGACAGTGGATGGGTGACGGGGGATGGGGGACGGCGGACGAACATTGCAGATTTGGAATCTCCATGTCTTGAAACGTAAAGTATCAAATTTTGAGGGGGGGTTGTAAAAAATTTTTCGTGGCCGACAACATAGGGTTATTATTCAGAATGAATAATAAACCAAAATGAATAAGTTGCGTTTAACGTCTAAGGATGATAAGCGTTTACTATTAGATAGTTCATTTTCGACTGTTGCAAACGGCGATGCAAATTTGGCAATAGATTGAGAAAATTGAAGAAAAAAAAGAATACAAACGAAGTGTACACGTAATCGTTTATTTATTTCTTCCTTCTTTTTCCTCACTCAACCAATTTCGAAAGCAAACGTTGATTGCGTAACATCGACGGTAAAGGGATTCGTCAAACTTCGACATGCGCAAGAGACAGATTTGTTTTGGTTTATTATTCATTCTGAATAATAACCCTATGTTTTCGGTCACGAAAAATTATTTACATCCCCCCCTCAAAAAATTGATACTTTATGTATCAAGACATGGAGACTCCAAATTTGCAACGTCCGTCCGCCGTCCCCGTCCCCGTCCCCCGTCCCCGTCCCCGTCCGCCGTCCGCCGTCCGGGCCGTTTTGTGCCTTTAACGTGGTCTAAAAAATTCGTTCTTTCGCCCAAAAATCCGATTTGGTATCTAGTTGTGCCCGTCATCTCGGCAATCCGATCGGACGAAGCCCGTGGTTGTAATGGGCAAAAACGGTTAAAAAATTAACGAAACGCAGTACAACGCGAGCTACAAGCGTTTCGTCGTTTGAATTCCCTCCGCCCCCGCCCGTCTCATTAAAAAACCAACCGCTCTCGAGGCGAGCGAGTGCGGCCTCCGCCGCTTCCTCCCAACGACCGGTCTCTCCCCATTCGCCTTACTCTTCCAATTTCCCCGACGTTTTCGTTTTAATACGATTCAATTTTTAGATTCTTTCTGTTTCATTCTCATTATGTTTTTTTCATAGATTTTTGGTTAAATTTTGATATTAGTATTTAGCGTGCATGTTTTCATATTAAAATTCAGTTTTTTCTAGATACTTTCGTGTTTTTTTTGTTTATTTTAATATTACGATTCAGTTCTTTTCGGCCTTTTTTTGGGTTTCATTATGATATTTTTCGATGCTGAATCGAACAGGATGGGTCTCGGAGCATTAATGCTAGGTCAAGCTGATTATCCGAATAATAAACCGTTGTGTAATAATTTGCAGCGTTTTTTTTTACTGTGGAATCATTTTGCATTGATCAAACAGCATTAAGACATAACCTATTGGATAAATTGTACGATTCGATAGTACAACATCGAGCCGATACAACTTATTATGATCCAAATGCACTGCCGAAATAATCTAATTAACACAATTTGGTGTACTAAACGAACTGAGAGAGAGAGAGAGAGAGAGAGAGAGAGAGAGAGAGAGAGAGAGAGAGAGAGAGAGAGAGCGATCGCCGTTATTTCGCGCGATGACTGCACAAATAATCTACTTATTGCAGTTTGGTTACTACTAGAACCAAACGATATTCCCCCTCACAAAGTATATTAATAACTCGTCCGCTAATAGAATAATAATAATAATAAGGGGTGTAGCGCTTGCACAGCAGTTTGGTATACAAAACGAACTGGGCGATAGACAGCCATCACCGTTATTATTACGACCAAAACGCAGTGCCGTAGTAATCTATTTAACGCAGTTTGGTATACAAAACGAACTGGGAGAGAGAGGGGAACGAATAATAATAATAATCGATCCCCCTAAAAAATAATAATGATAATGAGGGATATAATAAGGTGTAACGGGGCAGCGGCCGCTTGCCGGGACCTACTTTGGAATTGCGGTGTGACGTTGGGGAAGGGGGATGACCGCCACCTCGACAACGAGCAACTTATCAACACCATTTTTTACAACACGTCGACGATGCCACACCTTGGTATGGTGGTTAGCACTCTCGATTCATATACCCACGGTTCCAAGATTTTTCGTGACATTACCACCAACCCTACAAACGAGCACTGCGACGAGGCCACTACGAGATATTTCTACCGCTTTCGCTTATTTGACAACTAAGCCCCCTCGCCCAGTCGCGTTCCCACCATTCATTTTACATATATCCAGACTCCATCAATTCCACCTACTGCCATGCTCTCCAATATTTTAGAGGTGGCTTCTTTGTACTGCTTCATACAGCCATCACTTTGTAGTAGAGACCGTATTTTTCCGTGAAATGTCGGAGTAGAATACATTTCCTCATTATTTACAGTCTTACTAAATTTAACCAACACCGCAATGTACTACTTTAGACCGCCCAATCCACCAAGATGTTGAGTTAATTTCCTGCATATTTTGTCTTTATATTTTGATAATGCCGAGATAACATCGATAGTTTCACCAACTGCAAACTTTTCGACCATTTTATCGAGCGATACTGTCATCCTTCTTAACCGCCGCTGCTGTTAGTGATTGTCATTCCGAAAGCATGAACCCTCACCTGAACTTTTCCAAGAGTTTCATTCTCTACTCCTATATATTCGGGTACGTGTTGTAATTGGGGTTTTCCTAATTTTTCCCACAGTTTCCTGTTGATTAATAATTGAGCAGCCCCTACATCGTACAACATGTCTACCACATCGTTATTCAATTTGACTTTCAACATGACTTTATTACCTGCTGTTTTATACTGTTTTATACACCAGTGACCCAAATGAAGGTAATTCGCGAACTGAACTCTTCTATTATCAACACGGCAACACAAAAACGATAGCCAACAACCGAAGTTGTTATTAGCTTATTAATCATTCTGAAACTTGTTCTCTACAGATCCAGCTTGCCAATTTATCATTCACAAAATATACAACACTTCTACCTGCCAGCAGCCATTTCACTCGACTCATGGGTGACTATTATCATCAAGTTTATCTTCATCCTGGCCCAAATTTGCTACAAGTCCAAATTCAAATAAGGTATCGGGCACCATCCCTCCACCGGGTCATACGTCAGAGGACTTTCCATTACCTAAAGCGGTAAAAATCTACACCCAAACCCATTGTTCCCATCATGGGCGATCTCCCTGCTTACAGGCTTCAAGGTGGCCGGGCTTTTGGTTTATTATTCATTCTGGATAATAACCTTATGTTTTCGGTTGGCAAAATTTTTTTTAAACTCCCCCTCGAAATTTGATACTTGACGTTTCCATCCACGTTACATCGGGATTCCAAGTCTGCAATGTCCGTCCGCCGGTCGGGCGGTTTTGTACCTTTGACGTAGTCTAAAAAATTCGTTCTTCCTCAAAAAATCTCGTTTAGTATCTAGTTGTGCCCGCAATCCGATCGGACGAAGCCCATGGTTGTTATGTGCAAAACACGGTTAAAAAAAATTTTTTTAACGCAATTTTGGCAGTTTAATCGCAATACGCTAATACGGGATCATTTTCTAAATATTTTTAGATGCTGGATCGAATAGAACAATTCCCAGAGGTCTACAATGCGTCAATAGTGAAATCACAGTAAATATAGTGAGCCTACTAGTACTAGTGAGTCTACTGATTGAAAGAACTCGCAGGACAATAACTACGGCGAAAGTAATCATTTCACCGTTTGTACTCCTCCCTCTAGGCTCGTCAAAACCACCCGCCGGCTCGACTCGCAACGTCGTGCCAATTTAGTTTTCGTCGTTCCGTTGTATTCGATGCTGGATCAAATTGGATCGGTCTGGGAGACTCCGTCAAGCTGTTCGAGAGAATAATAAACCATTGTGTAATAATGTTCAGCGTTTTGGTTTATTATTCATTCTGAATAATAACCCTATGTTTTCGGCCTTGAACATTTTTTTAAAACCCCCCTCAAAATTTGATACTTTACGTTTCAAGACATGGAGATTCCAAATTTCCAATGTCCGTCCGCCATCCGTGGTCTGTTGTCCGGGCCGTTTTGTGCCTTTAACATGGTCCAAAAAATTCGTTCTTTCGCACAAAAATCCAATTTGGTATCTAGTTGTGCCCGCCATCTCGGCAATCCGATCGGACGAAGCCCATGATTGTTATGGGCAAAAGACGGTTAAAAAAATTAACGAAACGCAGTACAACGCGGGAACTACAGCGGAAGTCAACGTTTCGTCGTTTGAACTCCCTCCCTCCCGCCATTCTCAACGAAATCGCTCGCCTGCTCAACTGGCAACGCTGCCCCCTCGCCTCGCAACGGGTTCGCCAATTTTTTTTTCTGCTTCCTCTAGGAAGCGCTCGTGTTTCGTATTTAACCTTTGGCATTACGATTTGTCTCTTTATCGTCCGATTGCCTTGTTCTCGTCTTCACCTCCACGAATGACTGTTTCGCTCCGTCTCAACTATTTACGTTAGCAAAATAACTGTTATCTTTGATTGAACTTTTCATTATTCGTTTATTTTTGGTTTATTTTGGATTATTTTTTTGGTTTGTTTAATAGTTCGTTCGTTTCATTTTTTTTTTTTTGGTTTTAATACGATTCAATTTTTTTAGATTCTTTCGTTACATTCTCATTTTGGTTTTTTTCATAGATTTTCGGTTACATTTTGATTTTAATATTTAGCGTGCGTGTTTTCATATTAAAATTAAGTTTTTTCTAGATACTTTCGTTTTTTTTTGTTTATTTTAATATTACGATTCAGTTCTTTTCGACCTTTTTTTTGGGTTTCATTTTGATATTTTTCGATGCTGAATCGCATGGAATGGTTCTTGGAGCATTAATGCTAGGTCAAGCTGTTTATCCGCATAATAAACCGTTGTGTAATAATTTTCAGCGTTTTTTGCATGTTGGTGGGCCAACTAGATCAGCCTGAAGGTACGAAATTTTGACTCAACTTGGTGCTGTTGACCATGCTTCCCGAACATTTAGCGACCCCCATCCCAGGCAGCTCATCACACAGTCATGGCTGGCAGCCCTCAAGACACGGTGCTGACCACCATTCTGTGGGCAGCCCTACTGGACTGCCTCCTGCACCAACTACAGGCCGGTTCATTGACGACCTCATGGTCATAGTGGAGACTGACCACCTGGCAGAAGCCAAGCTCCACCTGGGGCACGTCACCTGGCTCATGACTGCACTATCACCCCCTTTGTCTGGGACCAACTGTGAATAGGGGGATGGTACCTGTCTTTCCTATTGTCCAATCGCTTTCTGGGCATAGGGCCTCCAACCAGCCCCTGTTGTACTTCAGGTGCCACACAGTTGACCTCTGCCCCTGTGGAGAAGGAGTTGGCGAGGACGCAGCACCTGTCCTCTTTGCCTCCTCCCTCTGCGAGGATGTGTGAGCCTGGGTTCCCATCCCCTCCTCCCATCAAAGTGCAGATATGCTCCTCTCCAGTGGGTTCGCCAGGCGTAGAGTCGCCATAATTGCTCAAACACGGGTGGCTACATGACGCCAGCTGGGGCCTTGGTCTCCCTCAACAGCAAACAGCGCCTTTTCATGAGGGGGCCTTCTCATTAAGGGCGCCACGCTCAATCCTGTGCTCACTTCCATGTGCCACGATTAGGAGTCGTGTCGTGCCTCCCCACTAGACCAGGTTAAGTCCTAAATGACTCCCCCCCATGCACCAACGAGCTGGTTGACCAAAATTGGTTTGGCTCGTTACCCCATTTGGTAGGTTAACCATGCATCGCCCATCTGGCGCGCACTGATGGGTTTCAAGGAAAATTGATTCACATGCTTCCTCCTTTTCCGAAAGAGTAGTAGCGCTACTTTTCACTTCCTCAATCTCCCAAAACCATGAGATAAGATTGTGCAGACCCTCACCAATATTGGCAGTTGCTATTGAAGTGAGCAAGGGATGAGTGAACCAGTTTTCCAGTTACAAGCCAACCAAATGCCAAGGGAACCACCCTTGGACTCCTTTCTCGAATGGGGAGCGTTATTCTCTGATTATCTCATTGTAGAGGTCGTTACTCAGGAGAAAATATATGCCAGCAGGTCTCCAGAACGTAGGATCTGCCAATTCGAGAGGAATCAATTTCTCTGATACTGGCTTGCAGAGCTTCATTAGGCAACCCCCCAGTTATGCTGTTAAGCGCCACCACCCATGTAGAAAATTCCTCCAATTCTGATTTAGGTTGCAGAATTCAGAGTTCAGTTCGTCCCGGTACATCTGCAATGGCAAAGTCAATAACCATGTGACCGCTCTGCGTTGCTCCTGATATGATTCGTCAACTCCCGGCTCATCATAGTTCACTTCAGTCTTTGGGCATGGGGTCGTTGGTAACAACCAAATTGTACTTGATGAGACCACGCCCAACTAACTGACTTTCGTCTTGACTTAACGGTCACAGGATGATGTCTTTACATCGAAAGCGCTCCCTCTCAGTATCTCACCAGCCAGAGAAGAGGGACTAGTCAAGAGGATTGTGGGAGAATGGAATAATGCGGAAGTAAGGCACTCCAACCGCTTTATTTCAGGGCAAACACGTGAGATAACACAGAACCTTCTGACGATGGAGAGGGAGGGCTTAAGGCAGATTGTTGGGATCATCTCCGGGTACTGCAGAATGAACAAACATATGTATGTTATGGGCATATTCGACACCCCTAGGTGTGGCACGGATGAGAAGACTCCCTACCATGTCCTGGCCCAGTGCCGGAGACTTGAGGGGGAGCGATTTCTGGTCTTTGGTACTATTTCTCCCAGGGTGGATATCAAAGAGGACTCTTGCAGGAAATACCTGGCGTTTCTTAGGAGGCTACCCCTACTACTTCGAGTATGATTTTGGTTCTGTATCGTGAACACTACAGGCGAAACTGTTTCTAGCTCGGCGAATCCATTTCTTTTGAGTAAGTCGTCTCCATTGCCAGTACGTAATATAATAATTTTCTGTTGATAAACACTGTTTTACTTCCACTATATATTAGCAAAAAATTTCGGTTTAGCAAACAGTAGTCCGAGTCTGTCGCGCTGACTAGACATCGCTAACTCCCCGAATATGCGCGGAACATCGTCAGTTTGAATCGAGCCGCAGTCCCACCTGGTTACAGGGTTGTAGTGGTAAATAGCACGACCTACGAAAACGTAGCATTGGCGTCCAATGTGGGGCCGAACTTCCACAGACTGAAGACTGAAATACTCATCGTTCGCGACGCCTGCAGCTCAGAATGGTTTGACGCCGACGGTATCATACATATTCTTCTTAAGCGGCAGGAATTCTTTCATCCTTATTATCTTACTTCTGCCGTTTCACATGTCACTACTTCCGCACGTTTTGCATTCTAGCTGATAGTAATTTTGAAAAATACGAGAATGAAGTTATTAATTATCAGCAAAAGTGTCCAGGACGAGTATTAACTAAATCGAGGAGTTTGGTTCGTTTTGGTACAATATCACAGTTCTCCGAGAAAAACATCATGGGGCAAGAAAGTACCCACATTTCCTGAAATCCAGCCTGAATACTCGGAAGATATATGATAACTATATACACAACGTCAGACCAGTCTCACAGGGTACGAAAAATCTGAACCCAGTAGCCTCAAGAGCTTTGACCTGGGTAGCTGTCGGCATTCTGAAGGACAGATTATCTTGATATAAAGGCGCAGCCAGCTGTTGGTCTCTTACAATACCTTGCATTCCTCACGCAACGAGATTTCAATTCACGTTCAGGAAATCCGAATCTGACACTTTCTCAAGAAGAAGCCTATTGAGACTTTTCATCTGTCGAGCCTTTAACCTAATCACATAAATTGCAACTGAATTGGAATCAAATTAAACATGAAATCGTAATGTTTGGTGATGGGGAGCCGAGGCCGACGTGTGACTGGTACTAAATGCATTGCAGCTCGACGGTTGATCTGCCCCTCGCCTTTACCACATCCACACGCCAGTGATCCCTCTCTGAGCCAATAGAAGTCGATCTCAAGTCCCTTCAATTCCGTTCCAACCGATGAGGATTAATTAAATTGTTCGCTCCCTCGACCCCTCCCAATAATTAGTTTCCGTTATTGCGCGTGTGTAAATCCCCGCCGATTTTCTCGCTCCCTGCGCCGCTCTCAGCTATGGGCTGATTAAAGCACTCATCTGCATCAAACCAGGGCCAGAAGTTTGTGTAAGGTTCTAGTATACGCCGTGCATCGCTGGCGTTCTTTGGAAGGTGAACCCTAGGAAGGATGTACTCAGGTAACAAATTGTGGAATGTAATTTAAATTTACCGCTCTTTTCCACAGCGCCCACCTTTCATTATGTGTTATCAAAGTTATCAGTTCGCTATCTGTCTCTCCGTGTTAATTGAAAGGGATTATCTTTCGTAATATAAGAGTGATTTATAAAATAAAACCATTAAAACCAACAGATTCTGGGCCCAGATGCTTTCTGAAGACGACGTTTATTGAAAATTCGATTCATCGATCAAGAAATTTCGAAGATCCGTCAGAACATTGTAAGTGCCGTTGTTGTCATGGCCGAGAAAGATTGTTTTTCGAATGATCTCGCCTCCGTTGAAAAATTAAAAGATAAAGTAAATTTTCCTTTGTGGTTGTTCCATATAAATGTAATTTTCAAATCGCAGTCAATGTATGAAATGGTTAATGGTATTGAAAAACCTTTAGCCACTGGGACAGCGGCTGAAGTAGCTGCATGGAATAAAAAGGATGCAATCGCTCAGCGAATTATTACTCCACAATCGATCGAAAAATTATTACTCCACAATCGATCGAAAAATCATGATGCATGTAATGAATTGCAAAAACTCCAATGAAATGTACAAGAAGCTATGCTGTATTTTCGAACAAGATGCTGAACTTAAAAAGATCGATATAATGCAGCAGTTTTTCATGTATAAATATGATCATAGTTTAGATATGGCTTCAAATCTCAGTAAATTGGAGAATATAAAATACGAACTACAGCTTCTAGATAAAAAGATCGCGGATGAAGACATGATAGGTAAAGTACTTTCGATTTTGCCACCATCCTACAGCAGTTTTATGACAGCTTGGAATCTTAAACCCGCAAATGAAAGAATATATTCAGAGCTTGTTTCTTTCCTAATCAAAGAAGAAAACATCTCAGGCGTAAGTGGCTCTAATGCTAATGAAAATGTCGCCTTTCATGCTAGAAATAAAAGGAAACAAAGCTCTAAAAATCAAAATCAGTATCCTCAATGCAATATTTGTAAAAAGAGGAATCATTTGGAAAATAATTGTTTTTACAGGAATAGAAATAGTAGTACTAGTAGAAATGGCAACAAAGATAAAATTGAACTGCATAAAAAACATAACGGTAAATCGAATGTAGCATTTTTGACAACCTTAGTTGCAACAGAAAACAACTCAACAAAATGGATTGCCGATTCTGGTTCATCCTCTCATTTAACGAATGATTCGAGTTTCCTTAGCGATTTTCATGAAACTACTAAAATTATTGGCACGGCGAAAAAACAACAAACTATGAAAGCAGAAGGCATAGGAAGCGTAAAAGTCGAAAAATGTTTGCTTCAGAATGTTCTTTACGTACCAACCCTTAGTAAAAATTTACTTTCAATAAATTGCATCACTAAAAATGGAGGGACAGTATTGTTCACCAATGAAAAAGCAGAGATTCTGAAAGATGGAGAGTGTATTCTAAAGGGTTCTAAAACTGAGGATGGCCTCTTTGAAGTCGAATTGCAACGTGTTGATAATGCATTGATTTCTTCAAATCTCAATGAAGCGATGATATGGCATCGAAAACTCGGCCATCTTAGCCCAGATGGTATACGCAAATTGTTAAAAATAAGTGATGGTTTAAACTTGAATCAAACAACTTTGGAAACATTCCCCAGAATTTGTGAGATATGTGCCAAAGCAAAACAAACTCGTTTTTCGTTCAACACTAAAAGGACAAGAGCAACGAGACCACTGGAAATCGTTCACACCGATCTAATGGGTCCCATAGAGCCATGTACATGGGACAATAAGCGATATGTTATCACATTTATCGATGATTATACGAATTTCACTAATGTATATCTGCTGGAGGGCAAATACGAGGTTTTCTCTGTCATTAAGGAATACGTTGAGTTGGTGGAGTCTAAATGGTGTCTCAGACTATCGAAATTAAGATGCGATGGTGGAAAAGAATATATCAATAGAAGTGTCATCGGATACTGTAAATCAAAAGGTATTGTCATAGACAAAAATATACCATGCTCACCGCAGTTGAATGGAAAAGCAGAACGATTCGGGCGGTCATTAATGGAAAAAACCAGAGCATTGTTGTTTGATTCTCAACTCGATAAAGAATGGTGGGGAGAAGCAGTGCTTACTTCAACTTATCTGCTAAACCGGAGTCCTAGTAGTGCCACTGAGGTGACGCCAGCTGAACACTGATATGGAAAAAAGCCAGATCTCTCACGACTCGAAATCATTGGTGATGATGTCCACTCAAAAAATTTGGGATACTTAAAAAAACTCGAGAGTAGGAGTTCAAGATTAATTTTTGTGGGATATGCTCCAAACGGGTATCGCTTACTGGATAAGAAAAACCGAAAAATTATAATTTCAAGAGACGTAAAATTTGAACATAATGAAAAAAACCTCAGATCTGATGACTTATTTCCTTTAATACGAATTGAGGGAATTGAATCTGAAACGGCGGAATTAATTGAAAATCCTGACTTAAAACAAGAAATATCACGTGTAATCTCTGAAGAAACACAGTTTTTTGAAGATGATATCTCAGAAGATCCTAGTCTTTCACACCAAGAAGTTGAAAGCAATGCCAACTCCTACGACTCTGAAGGATTCTCAGATGATACACAACACTTTCAAAAAGAATGTAAAGATATTCAAGACGCAAATCAAGAATAAGTGAAGAGAAAAAGAGTTGAAGATGATGAATCTGAAGGAGCAATGGGGATTTTCGGAAGAGGAAAAAAAATGAAAACCAAACCTACCAAGTTCCAAGATTTCGTCATGCTTACCTACATTGATGCTGTCACTGGATCTGACAGTGAAGCATGGAAAGCGGCAATCGAGGAAGAGTGGAAATCACTAAATAAAAATAAAACTTGGAGAGTGATTGACAAAACTTCCTTGAAAAATCACAAAATATTAAGCAATCGATGGGTATTTAAGATAAAAGATGACGGAACGTATAAAGCCCGTTTAGTAATACGTGGATGTGAGCAGAAGAGTGGTGAAGATTTTAATGAAACTTACAGCCCAGTTGTAGCCACCAGTCCACTCAGAATGATGTTTGCTTTAGCAGCAATCAATCGATACCATATAATGAAATTCGACGTGAAGACAGCATTTCTATACGGCGAATTAGATGAGAACATATTTATGGATCTGCCAGAAGGTTTTAAACAGACTGGAAAAGTTGTGAAACTTCAAAAAGTCCTTTATGGCTTAAAACAAGCGCCCTTAAACTGGAATAAGAAAATAACTGCTGTTCTACAAACGAAAGGACTTATTCCCAGTAAAATTGAAAAATGTATTTTTATGAATAAGGAGAAGGAAATTTTTATAGCCATTCATGTGGATGATGAGTTGGTGATCGGAGCAAACAGAAATGAAATGGTTGATCTGCTGAAAGAACTTGAAAAAGAATTTGAGATGACAACAGTTGAAAATCCGAAATCAATGTTGGGAATAGAACTGAAAATTGATTCTAACTGCATAAAACTCCATCAATCAACATACGCCAACCAAATAATTGAAAAGTATGGAATGGAAATCTGCAAGTATGTTAACACTCCGATAGTTCTTCCAAAGATTAAAGGTGAAACCTATTGTGGAGAAAAACCGGTCAAGTTCCCATTCAGAGAAGCTATTGGCAGTCTCCTCTATCTCACTAATAAAACAAGGCCGGACATAGCGTTTGGAGTAAACTACTGCAGCAGGAGGGTCGAAAATCCATCAAATGAAGATGTGTCCAACTTGAAGAGGATTGTTCGCTACTTCAAAAGCACATTACAGAATGGAATTGTCTATTATCATGAAGATGAACACATATCAGACATGCCTTACATTTTGGAAGCCTACAGTGATGCGGACTTCGCTGGAGATCTTGACTCAAGGAAGAGTACAACTGGATATATCATAATGTTTGAAGGAGGTCCAGTGAGTTGGAGATCAAGGAAGCAGTCTATAGTTGCAATGTCTACAACTGAGTCGGAATACATAGCATCAACTGAGTGCGCTCAAGAAGCCCTATACCTAAAAGGCTTAATAGAAGAGATGACCGGGAAACAAGTGAAAGTGAATATTAATATAGATAATCAAAGTAGTATCAAGTTGATTCAAAATGGAATAGTAAATAAAAAATCAAAACATATTGATGTGAGGTATCGATTCATTGAAGAGAAAGTGAAAAACAAGTTGATCTCTGTAAAATATTGTCCTACGGCTAAGAATATTGCAGATGGCCTGACTAAAGCGCTAGCCTCAAATAAATTCGAATTATTTAAAAGAGAAGTTGTAAAAAATATTGAGTAGAAACCAAGAATTGAGTATAAAATTAATTTAAAAAAAAAAGAAGATATATATACGTGAACCATTAATATATTTATTTACTGTTATTATCAAGAATTATCTAGTTAAATTTATATCCTTTATTGTGCTTTTATGTATTTTTATTGAACCTGTGTACCTTTGTTGTACTTATATTTGAGGTGAAATTTATGTTGCGATTGCGAGAAATGTTGTTGAATTATATTGTGATATGAATCCAATGCGAAATGAATATCGGCAGTTTGAAATTAAGGAAGAGTGTGGAATGTAATTTAAATTTACCGCTCTTTTCCACAGCGCCCGCCTTTCATTATGTGTTATCAAAGTTATCAGTTCGCTATCTCTCTCTCTCCGTGTTAATTGAAAGTGATTATCTTTCGTAATATAAGAGTGATTTATAAAATAAAACCATTAAAACCAACACAAATACGTAAGAGGAGAAGACATGAGCATTTGACTAAAGTTAACGTACCTGTTAGTGAGTCCGTCTCCTCTGGCTTGTGAGTTACTGTGGGCAAGCGCTTTCGATGTAAAGACATCATCGTCTGGCCGTTAAGTCAGTACTGGAGTCAGTCAGTTGGTCGTGGTCTTTATATACAAAGAGAAAGGTGAAAGGGGTGATGGAGCGTCGGGGAAGGGGCGGGGAGAGGTCTTGTTGGTCAGTCTTGTTAGTAGTACCTTAGCCGGACTGGCTGTGTTAGGTATTAAAGAAATTGGGTTATGTCCGCCAGTAGGCAAATTACTAAAGTTAACGTACCTGTTAGTGAGTCCGTCTCCTCTGGCTTGTGAGTTACTGTGGGCAAGCGCTTTCGATGTAAAGACATCATCGTCTGGCCTCTCCCCGCCCCTTCCCCGACGCTCCATCACCCCTTTCACCTTTCTCTTTGTATATAAAGACCACGACCAACTGACTGACTCCAGTACTGACTTAACGGCCAGACGATGATGTCTTTACATCGAAAGCGCTTGCCCACAGTAACTCACAAGCCAGAGGAGACGGACTCACTAACAGGTACGTTAACTTTAGTAATTTGCCTACTGGCGGACATAACCCAATTTCTTTAATGAGCATTTGAATTCAGAGTTCAGAAACGTGTAGCGAACGTTTCTGACCGTCGTAATGAGTTCTTATGTACCCGGCGTCAGCTCTCATCCGTGGTAATGAATCGCGAATGGTACCAAAGGGTAGGGTTATTTGAGAAAGACGTGCCTACTCATCCACCAAGTCACCAACAGAGTTGCTAAAACACTACTGATTCAACTTAAACTAAGCTGTGAATAGGTTCTTATACAGCTAAGTACCGTGTGTGACGCATCATACAACTTTCCTTAGTTCCACGCACATTTATCTATTCCATTTACTCTTGCAACTGATCAAATCTGTTTTTCATTCAGTTTATAACAACTTACCATAAGACAACTGGTGGTGCTTCATTTTCCGCAATTTTGTGTACTCCTCTTACTTATGCTACAATCATCAATGGAGAATTATTGCGCAGGTGATACTGTCTATATGATTTTTTCAAAAGGGTTGAGTTTGCCGTTTTGGAATAATCGGCTACGAATTGTGAAAAAACGTAGCAAGTGAAACGGCGATGGTTGAAATTAAGGAATTCCTGGAATAACTCCTATATATTCCAGGCGTGAACGCTCATCGTGTAGATACAATATTAGACCACCACTTCCAGTTTTTGAAGATTCCAGTGATAGTTACTTCCGACTGTTACATAACTCCTTTTCAATAAAAATAAAAAGATCTTCTGCGACAATAATTTTTTCTCTTTTGGTTTATCTAGTCAGCATGGCATCTAGGCAATTTCGGGTACTTGCTAGTCGAAAATTAATTAGGAAAAGCAATGAATCGTCAGAATGTTACCAAGTGAGTTCGCTTATTTGAGGAAGGTCGTACAACGATGAAAGGAGAAAGGAATCGTCTTTGATTTCAACCGTGTTATCAAAGAAACAAGAACAAGATCCCATTGGTCCTTGAAACTCCTTACAGTCTTGAAGAATTATACTCTTTTAAATTTCATGAAAAGCTTTCTGTGAAACCATAAGAATAATACTCGGCCAACGGAGTTTTGTGCTTGACGGTACCAAACGTGCTATTCTGAAAGATCTTCAAAATCAAGTTACAAGTATTTCATAAACGAGTTGGAACCTTGAGAAACCGATTGAAATTCTTGTCAATTATTTGTGAATCAGAAGCGTCGATGAAAGGTTTATCTGTTACTATAAGTTGAAGTAAAAAGCACTGTATGTCCTAAATAACACCATACGCTTCTCACATTTGTACATTCCTCAGCTGTACGAATTACTAAGGAGTTATGTAGTAGGCTGAAAAAATAAATTTGACTTGTTTTCAGATTTTTTTTCCTAGGCTGCTCAAGACTACCTAAGAAAAAAATGTGTGTGCACCGGTGGACAAAATGGTGAGAGAACGGATGGACTGAATCAGCAAGAACGGGATATTTGGCCTTATTGTAACGATAGAAAAATAAGACGGCATTCCAGTGAAGAAAAACGCTGCAAATTATTACACGAAGGCTCTTGTCCATCATGATTGAGACATATCCTGTTTTATCAAACATCGAAATGTAGTAAGAATACATGAATAGATCAACAACAATCTGGGAAACTACAACTTGCATGCGAACGACAGTGATGCACGTGGCAGGGCAGCGTTGTAATTTTCATGGAGACGCTTTACAGCTTAACTCACGACCACTATTGAGATTTCATCGTATAGTCAGCCTATCGGACTACCGTCCCGATTTCTGTGAGAACGCTCACTGTATACAATCATCGATTATGTGGAAGAAACAATCAAAATCGATTTTGGTCAAACTTTTTGATAATTTATTGGGCTTCTATGGTAATTTTTCCCCGGATTGAAATGTTATTGTACTGTAATGTCAAGTGTAAATGTACCGATAATAATTATGTGTTACAATTAATTAATCGAAATCGTTCTAGCCCTTTTTGAGAAGAGTATGTTTAGTATTTTACTCACTATTCCATTTTAGCTTTCCATGTTGATGTGCAGACCTGTTACATACAAGGAAGTGTTACTTTCTCCTTCTTATATTCACATCAGTTAGTGGCACTGTTACGGCATGGCTTTCTCTCACTTCTTTCAATCTATTTCTCCCTGTGTCTACTTGATGCGTGCCGTTAGTTGAACTCCATTTTTTCTACAGCGGATTACCTCCTGCTTTTCCTAGCTATAAAACACGTACCTTGGCAACGAGGTAAAACGACTCGCCCTTGTTAGTAAATTACAAGTGGTGCATGTTCGTGACTGCTGTTTCTAATACTTCAGCGTTCGGCATTTATTGCAAGGTGCGAAATTTCTGAATTTCCGTACTTTGTACCCCCATTAGATATTGGGGATTGTTACTGTCACTTACTTTACCTTAATTACGGACCCATCCCAATCCCAATGATTTATGAAAATTTGTACGGAATCTCTGACGGAAAGTCAGGCGGCTGTGCTGGAACAATTGATATCACTGCAAACAGTAATGTCTTATTAAAGTTAACGTACCTGTTTGGTGAGTCAGTTTTCTCTGGCTGATGAGATACTGTGGGCGAGCGCTTTCAACAAAACATCATCGGATGGCTATCTCACCAGCGAGAGAAGGCGAACCCACCAAAGGGGTTCGTTAACTTTGATGATTTACCTACGGGCGGAATTACCCCAATCACTTGAATACCAGCAATGTCACTCGGTACGTTGATCCGTTCGACCTTACCAAACGAAAAAGGAGATATTCGCCTGTTATATTTGTCGGAATAAAGTCCCCAAAGTGAGGCATAGTCCAAATTTTGAAAAGTCGATCTGAGCGACTAGTACTTTGGGCCTGCTGGCTCTTTTGCATTGGAGTACTATTTGCTCATTCGAATAATTGACCCTGGATGTTTGTTGATTGGGGTGGTGTGGGATATAGCCCTTATGTACAACATGACACCCATAAGGAATGTGTGGCGCACCCTAGCATCCAATTACCAAATATTCAGGTGGATTTAGTTCCCTTTTGGTTACTCTGTGTCTCGGCTTCGCCTCGTCCGCTTTTCAAGTTCTCGCTTCGCTTGGGTTTGGTATTGCGTCGTGTCGTTAACTGATCTTGCTGTTACGAGTACAAGTGTTATTTTTATTTCTTGTCTTAATTTACACTAAACCTTTTATCATTACAAAAAGGTCTTCGAATCGGTAAGTGTACTTTAAAGTATTTTGACTAGGCTTTGAATCAAATGATAGTCTCATTCACCTCTGAAGTAGCCTCGTTTGAACCGTTTAGCTGGCAATATTGATTATAAAATTCTCGTGCGCCCAACAACTATGGTTGAGCACTTTCGGCCAACAATGATGAGGGCTCTGTGCAGCAGCATGCCCAGAGTTTGGTCTGTAAGGATAATCACGGGATCTTATTCTTAATCAGTGATCTGAACACACTGGCTGTGTTGTTCTGTAGAGTTGCCTTGATGTACTTTGGTGATGATACATCAAAAAATGTGTATGGTCCAAAGTCCAAAGCGTCATTCATTCTTGCATAAGACCGTATTGAGATCATAACGTTTCTTCCGCTCACCATTCGGTGTGCGATTAATATTGTTTCAAGCCCGGCGAGATTCATATGACGATGTGATTGCCTCTTTCCTTGAAAATTATTCCCCTCCGCCTTCCCTTTATGTCAGCCAGTTCTTTTCTGTTTCTTCTTTCCGCTTAATCAGGTTTGAGACCTCTGCCACTCAAAGGTAATACCTCACAAATTCTTTAAATATTGCTATACAGTTCACGGTTACATTTAAAGTAACATAGTTCAATTCTAATTTTTTTTCAACTTTGTCGTAAAACAACAAAGGCTCCAGAAACGGCACTAAATCATCAAAGAGGAAGCAAGTAATTGCGAACTGAAATAAATAAAAACTACGAACTTATGCAAGGATGAAAAGAGAGTTCGAACATCAAAGAAATGTAAACGACTCCACTAGCGAAAAATTCGCAGCTTAAATGCCTCTTTTAGTTAAGTTTAATATGAAACGTGGAGATCGCCAGCCGCCAATTATCATCCCGTAAATTCCAATGGAGAAAGAACGGTAAATAGTTTCTCCAAAGGGGAGAAGTTTAGCGAAGATCAGATTGTGATGGAGGGATAAGAAGCGGGGGGAGGGGGCCAAAAACCATGATGGCAGTTTCGTTTTCCGATGCTTTAACTCTTCATGCAGCATTTTGAACTCACAAGACCACGCTCAAAACGAAGGGAAATCCTCTTGACCGTAGGCGCCTGATATTTGATGTCCCGATTCATTTCCTTCCAGGAATTCCGAAGCAACCTTCGTGTACGATATTCAAGCAGTAGCACAGTGAAATTGTGAATAGTTTGATCAATTACACACCCATAGGCGACAGTCGTACATGTGAAACTGTTGGTAGCAAATGCCACGAAAGATATACAGATATCCAACAATGGGGGTCATGGCGCCTAAGCATGAACAGCTTGATGACATTCTATTTCCTGCTCCTGTCGGCTGTATAAGGCGCCTCATATGATTGGCGACGATGTCACAGAATTTGTCGCTTTTCCTCCTCAACAATAGCGTATTATCTTCAAAAGGAAAGCGACGAAGAAAATCTAAAGAACTCAGCGTTTTGTTAAAAATGCCGGCGTTTTGAAGAAGGTGCGATTTTTTTTGGGGGAGTTTAATTGTTTAGACTTTTGGTGGTTGGAGCTGCCACCTCGAAATAATTAATTTGCTTGTCGGTTCCTTCTTCCTCCGACAGGTAAATCCGCTGGAGCAAAAAACAATGAGGTGTTCATTCATCCGACCAACTTCCTTTTCTCTCTGATCGCATCATTTATTTGCCTCCCGTCCAATTTATCTTCCGTAGCGATCAAAGGTGATCTTTACTCTTTACATCAGCCGCCTCCCACAACAACCCAACTCCAACTACAGAGGAAGAAATTGCCACCCTACCGCTTCCCTATCAACACAACCATTTTTCACTGTTTCCGAAGGGCGGAAACCTCAATTAGAGTCGCTAACACCCGCGACGTCCTCGTTGGCTCCGACGTTTACTTGGCAACTCAACTCTTAAGGCCCATTCCACTTAAGAGAGGAACCATGATTCTGAAAACCCATCGCAAACAAATGGCCGGAAAAAAAGTTATATATACATATTACAAGTATACTAAGCACATGTGTAAATTATAAGCGTAGGTGCAAAATATGTCTGGCCTTCGGTGCAATTTCAAAAAACAATTGAATAACATTGTGGGTATACACTGCTTAATACAATTACATTGATCATTACTTGACACATTACAATAATAAAAGTACAATATGTTACAATGAAATTATGAGGAAGCTCAAACTCAATTACAAAATATGATTCCAAAAAATCATCAGAAATAAGTTGCAACATGATACTCTTAAAAGCATCTACAGTTCGTACAAGTCATGGAATCAAAATTTGGTTAAAGTTGCACAGTTAGATCGACTTTTCTGGAATGGAGTCAACATTTGACGAAGATAAAAATTATAAAAGAGATACGTCAGGTACAATTGTCCGATAACTTGGCATACTAAGTTCTGAGATCACAGAACCTGTGTCAGAAGTCATCTACTGTTT
Source organism: Pachypeltis micranthus (assembly GCA_020466155.1). NCBI lineage: Eukaryota > Metazoa > Arthropoda > Insecta > Hemiptera > Miridae > Pachypeltis > Pachypeltis micranthus. Next base: position 82,776,988 of record CM035768.1, on the reverse strand, counting down.
TGTTGAAGTTTCCCTGCATTGCTGCATTGGGCATAAGAAATACAACTGCCACTGAAAGTGTAGTAGTTTAGTAGCTTTAAAGTGTGATTATTTCGTTACATTTTTTCTCGTTTTCAGCATACAAGTTTACAGTTATGAATTTGAAGAGTGATCACATTTCGTCTTTGAGTGCCATAAGTCCGTTTGTTAGTAGTTGTTTCTAAATGCTTAAAATCGTCTCCTCGGCCCAATCAACAGATATTAGTGCATCGATGTATTGTGGCCCTGTATTAGCTTGGCATTACCCATTAACGCTAATGATAGGCCTGGGTTTATAGTGACATTCCTGATTTCGATCCCACGTACTATAATGATAAGAAGCAAATAAGCAAATTTACACACGAAAACACCACAGTCGGTTCGTTGGTTGAGGGATATTTGTGAGCTGTGTCTTAAACCATTCGCCCTACCGGGTGTGGTTCCCGTTTTCTCTTCTTCGTTTAGATACTTTTCAATAGTATTCAAGATATCCCCCAACTTGATTTAGTGAATCTGGGTACACTGTTTTCTTTTCTTTCGAGGCAACACGTGCAAAAAAGTACCAAAGGCGAATATTTTTTGGGGGTTTTCATTTCTATTACTGCCTTTAGTCAACACTGACAGATAAAAGTTTATGATGTTATCGTTGAGCTTCGCGTGTTTTTTAAAGTTGTATCATATTCCGCTAATACTTCCGTTCAACAAGTCCTTCAAGAGTGAGCTCTTCAATTCGGCTCCATTGTCTGCTATTATTGGCTTTCGTGTCCCGTGATGACTGAAAAATTGGGTTAGACTCTTGACAATTTCCAGACTGTTGGACGAAGCTATTTCCTATTCTTGCGCATAACGACAAAATGAGTCTATGATGGTGAGAAATGTTGACCCTTCTATCGTTCACTTGTCTATGTGCAATATTTCGAAAGGTTTGTTCGATATTGGTGTAACGTCGTACTTTGGTTTCCGTAGTGATCTTTTGCAGATCCGTTGGCAGCTTTTGCAGTTGGTAATTTAGGCCTAAATTTCAGTTTTGGCCAGAAGTATTTGTATTCAATTTGTTCTTAAATATCTTTTGATTCGTTTCGTCAGTGTAATGATGGTTTTGATCAGTTCATACCTTTCGGCTTCATAGACCACGTTGTTTAATATTATGAAACATTCGACGAGCCTAACTTGTATGTTTTTGAACGCAATACCGCAGAATTGCATGTTGAAATTAGGTACAAAATGAATCATTTATTTCGTTTTGGGTATTAGAAATGATTTGATAAATTCTACAACCGTCTTTCCGAGTTATATTGATTAATTTCGGCAGTAATTCGTGTCTCGAACACAAACAATTGTTCAACTTTTGGTTTTCTTGGGATGTGCAACCAACTTTGATCAAGATAATTTGATTTTTACCGGGATTAAGTGGACTTCCTGTGCCTGGAATTGCCGTTCTCTAGTTTCCTAAGGCACTAGGGTGAATAGTATTAACTGCGTCACTTGAATTGTTCCGAATCCTGCTGTCACCCAGAAATGTAATCACACATTGATCTTTTAATTCAGAGTCGTCGTCAGCTCCTAAGATATTCTCAATTTCCTCCAAATTTCCCTAAAAATCACTACGGTTTACGTTTTAATGATTTTAGAACGTTTCATTTCGATTCATTTCTGCTCTTAATAATGTTTCTGCTTTCAAGGTTTTCTTGCCCTTTTTGTAGCGAATTCCGAAACCTTTATTATCTTTATTATTATTATTGGATGTTTGGTTGGTCTAGTTGAACCTTTAGATTTTCATTGCTTCAAAATAGCTTTGAACCTGGATTTCTGATTGAATTCAACTGTGGAAGTGGTTTGGGGTCCGTGAATATTTTGAATTTTCTGCTATACATGGTTTAAAGTATTCCGTTGCCCAACGGATAGCAAGGTTCTCCTTTCAAATGGTTGAGTATCTTCTCTCGATATCATTCAAGGTGCAGCTTGCGTAAGCAACGGTTAGAAAACCACCATTCACGACTTGGCTTAGGATTGCACCAGTGCCACATCGCCAGCGCCTGTAGTCAAATTGAACGGATTTGTAAAGCCTGGGTATTGAAGTAATGGATTGTTAGTCAGCAGTATTTCACAAGTTTCAAAATCCTCAGTGTAGACTAGGTAGCTCGTATTAATTTTTGCGTTCTCCTTCAGCCGGGAGGGGTTTTGTTATTTCTGCTAGATTTTTTTTTAAATTTCCTGTAATATCCAACTAGTCCTAAAGGTGTTTTAAGGTATAGGGCAGTTTCTTTTGGCTCCGACTTTTTTCGGTTCAAGCTTCAACGAGATGGCCCACGTAGTGCACTTTCTTGCATAAACTGTTTAGTTTGTCTAGCTGAACCTTTAGATTTGCATTCTTCAATCCTTTAAAAACTTTATGCCGACTACACAAATGTTCTTATGAACTAGGGGAGTAGACAAGTACATGTCGGGAAAAACTGTGGAATTTTTATTATGGATTCTTGTGAGGATCTTGTGATCAATCGTTGGAACGTAGGCGGGGCATTTTTTAGTCCGCATGTCATTCGGAGAAATCCCCAATCACCATTCTCAGTTGAAAAGGCAGTTTTCTCGACACTGTCTCGGTGCCACTGTCTGAACTTATCAACTGAAAACTGAAGTAGTGTCAGGCAGGGGATATTTATCATTCACAGTTTCTGCTTTGAGACCGCCTAAATCAATGAACAGACTACACTTTCGTTTCCCCCGGGGCTATCCGAATTGGGCTATTCCATGAACTAAAACTCGAACTTACTATTTTTTGCTCTAGCATTTTGTTTATTTGTTTTTTAACCTCCTGTTTATATATTTCTGAATATCGTAAGTTTTTTTGAATAAACGAGGACTTATCCGTGGTTCGAATTTAATGTTTCGCATTGTTAGTAGTTCTTTATTCGCTGGGGATATACCTTTAAACTCGTGAATTAGTTTCATTATCGAGTTCTCTTTCTATTTTGTTTTGTTCTATTTTGTGGCTGGGTGCTGAGAGCTAGTGAAGTGAACTTTAATTTGGTGTAAATTAAGTAAATCTTTCACTAGGCTCCCTTTGAATTCTGCCCCATTATCACAGACAATAGAGCGAGGAGTACCATGGTGACAGAAGAATTGAATAAGTCCTTTAAATACTTCGAGACTATTAGAGGAGTTAACATTATATTCCTGGGCGTATCTTGAAAATGCGTCAATTATTGTTAGGAACTTGGACCCTTGTATGGTGAACTTGTTGATGTGTAAAATTTCGAATGGCTTCGTAGGGGTCGGTGTTATGTTGTATTTGAGCTTTAAAGGTGTTCGTTCATACTTACAAATTTGACACAATTCGCAATCGTTTATGTAACTTTGGACTTTTTAAGATTGGGCCAGAAGTAACTCCTTTTCATTTTGGTTTATTATTCATTCTGAATAATAACCCTATGTTTTCGGTCACGAAAAATTTTTTATAACCCCCCCTCAAAATTTGATACTTTACGTTTCAAGGCATGGGGATTCCAAATCTGCAATGTCCGTCCGCCGTCCCCCGTCCCCGTCCCCGTCCGCCGTCCGCCGTCCCCCGTCCGCCGTCCCCGTCCCCGTCCCCGTCCCCGTCCGCCGTCCGCCGTCCGGGCCGTTTTGTGCCTTTAACGTGGTCCAAAAAATTCGTTCTTTCGCACAAAAATCCAATTTGGTATCTAGTTGTGCCCGCCAACTCGGCAATCCGATCGGACGAAGCCCATGATTGTTATGGGCAAAAAACGGTTAAAAAAAATTAACGAAACGGAGTCAACGTTTCGGTTTCATCGAAATCGCTCGCTTCGACTGGCAACGCCGCCCCCTCTGACAGGCGAGGGGCAACGCTCGCCCCCCCCCCCGCCCGCCCGCTTTACTCGTTGGAAGCCCCCCGACTCGTGTTTCGTATTTCGTTCTCGTCTTCACCTCCACTAATGACTGTTTCGCCTGTCTCAACTATTTCCGTTAGCAAAATATCTGTTATCTTCGATTGAGCTTTTCATTATTCGTTTATTTTTGGTTTATTTATTTAATAGTTCGTTCGTTTCATTTTTTCTGGTTTTAATACGATTCAATTTTTTAGATTCTTTCGTTTCATTCTCATTTTGGTTTTTTCATAGATTTTTGGTTACATTTTGATATTAGTATTTAGCGTGCATGTTTTCGTATTAAAATTCAGTTTTTTCTAGATACTTTCGTTTTTTTTTTGTTTATTTTAATATTACGATTCAGTTCTTTTCGACCTTTTTTGGGGTTTCATTATGATATTTTTCGATGCTGAATCGAACGGGATGGGTCTCGGAGCATTAATGGTAGGTCAAGCTGTTTATCCGAATAATAAACCGTTGTGTAATAATTTGCAGGGTTTTTTCATACGTTTCCTCTATTCCCCTGTGGTTTGTTTCCCCGGTATGATACTGATTGATTAATTCGTATCTCTCCGCTTCGTCCAACACATCTGTTAGCATTGATGGGCGTTTTATGAATCTGATCTGAGAATTCATAAAATTCTTAGTAACAATGCGGTTGAATGTTTCATAGATGTCTGGTTTGAAGTGGACAAGGTACTTGATCTTTGGGGCTACGTATGTTTTTACGAAGTTAATAATATCCGTCTCAAGTTTTTCTTCGCTGATTTCTACTGTAATTCTCATTTTGGAATCAAAAAGTTTTTCAATTATAGGAGGATGGGGTTTATGTTTGGTGGTAATCATGACTATTTGATGTTTTCCGTGGTTCACCGGACTTTCTGAAATGGGAATGGTTAATACATCATTGCCTATGAAATTAGAGTGAACGGTATCATTAGATTTTTCCGAATCATCTGGAGAACTGAATCGGCTGTCACCTAAGTATGCGATCATCGATTGGTTCTCCGAGTTCGTGTGATCCGTGTCCTCTGGGCCTAATATTTGGGTTATCTCTTGCGGGTCTGTGAGAAACTCAGATGTCTTTATTTCATCCAGCTCTTTCTCTTGATTTAATTCATTATTGTTTATTTCTATTCTGGAGAGGGCATCCGCGTTCATGTTTTTTGTTCCCTTCGTATAACAGATTTCGTAATTGAACGCAGCAAGGTTCTCTCTCCAGCGGAACAATTTAGAGGTTGGGTTTTTTATCGAGTGGGTCCATTGCAGTGGTTTGTGGTCCGTGTAAATTTTAAATTCCCTACCATACAGATAGGGTTTGAAATATTGAGTACGACTAGCGTATGCTACCGGTAGGTCTCCACCCTTAACGTTCTGGCTAAGCACTGCTCCCAACGCAACGTTGCTAGTTGTGGTGAGTGTGAATGGCTCATTAAAATCAGGGTATTGCAGTATTGGATCATTTGTTAGGAGCGTCTTACATGTTTCGAAAGCTTCTTTGTAATCTGTGTCCTCTATGTTGATTTTACTGTTTTTCTTTAGTCGTTGTGTTAACGGTTTAGTGATTTCGGCAAGATTTTTCAAAAAGCGCCGATAATAGCCGAACAAACCGATAAAGCTTTTGATTTCGGTTGTAGTCTTAGGAATCGGGTAGTTTTTTATCGCCTCAATCTTTTTCGGATCTGGCTAGACTCCCAGGGGTTACCCAATGACCTAAATAATGCACTTCTTTATAAAGAAAGTTGGTTTTATCTATTTGGACCTTTAAATTGGCATTTCTCAATCTCTCAAACACTTTCCGGAGACTCTGAACATGTTCCTGGAGACTGGTCGAGTAAACGAGTATGTCGTCTAAGAAGACAGTGCATATTTCGTTTTGTATGCCTCGTAGGACGTTATCCATCATTCTCTGGAATGTTGGTGGGGAATTTTTGAGGCCAAAAGGCATTCGCAAGAATTCCCAGTGCCCACTCTCAGTGGAGAAAGCCGTTTTTTCAATGCTGTCCGGGCGCATCTCGATTTGGTGAAAACCGGACTTTAGGTCGATAGTGGAGAAGTATTGGCAACGACCGAATTTTTCTAACAAGGAGGAAATGTCTGGTAGAGGATACTTATCGTCTACAGTTTTGGCATTTAGTCCGCGGAAATCGATAACCAACCTAAACTTTTGTTTGCCCGAGTTGTCTAGTTTCTTTCCTACGACCCACACAGGACTATTCCAGGGCGAAAAACTGGGACGAATGATCTTTTGTTTTTTCATCTCTTCTATTTGCCTTTTTACTTCCTGTCGGTAAACCTCCGGATACCTGTAATTCCCAGAGTAAACGGGTACCTCGTCCGTTGTTCGTATGAAATGTTTTACCCCGTTAGTAAATGACAAATTTTCCTCACCGGTTTGGAATATATCTTTAAATTCGTACAGTAATTTAGTTATTGCTTCTTTTTCCATTTGGTTCATGTGACTCATTTCGATCTTACTTGGGTCGAATTTACTTTTCTCGCAATCGTAATAATTTAAATTGGGATTATTTTGTAGTTCTTTTTCTCCGAGCATTTCTTCCAATTGAAAACCTTAGCGTTTGTTTCTCGATACTCGTATTAATCGCACCTATGTGTGTGTAATTGTTTTCTACCATCACAGTACTTCCCGGTATTTCGACACTTTAATTTTAAATATTGGACTATGCCTTCTCCATTTTCTATGTTTTCTACCGGTACTTTAATCCTCGTAAACATACGGGGTTCTAATTGGAAGTTTATTCCGCCTTTTAAACATGGGGGTTTTTCAATAATTTTCTCATTTGAATTTTTCTTGGCCCCTTTTCCATTATTTGTCTCTACAGGACTTTCATTATTTCGTGCCGCCATAACAATTCCTTTTGTAATTTTTCTATTATTTTCCTCTATTATTTTATCATTTCCCTCCTTTATTTTTCTTTTGTCTACTAGGTCGTCATTCGGTACCATATTCCCTGGTACGTTTCGACTTTTTTCTATTTCTCGCAACTCACTCTCTTTTTCCTCCTCCTCTAAAAAATGCAATGGCAAAGTAACGTGAGGCAACTGAAAATTATTATTTTTTAAATCGATAGTCGCTTTTAAATATCTAAGGTGGTCCATGCCTAGCAACATATCGAATTTATCATGAAATTTAAACAGCTTGAAGGGCAGAACTAAATTGGGGATTTTGAATAGTTTCCAGCATGGTATTTCTGTGGAGTATTGCTCCCTAGAGATTCCATTTCAAAAGCATCCTTCCTAATGTTCGCGGAAAACCTGGCTTTCGCCGCTTCCGGATTTACGAAGGAGCCCATTGATCCGCAATCAATGAATATTTTCAGGCCTGTTGTCGGGGATATCAGATAGGGCAAGCTGTTTGAATTTTGGCTCAAGTGCATTAGACTGAACCGGGGGGTTTCCGATTTTCCTGACCCTCGTCTACGGGAGGTACGCCTAAAAAATGGTCCTGCTCTTCATTTATTCCGTTAGTTTCAACGTTATTTAGGTTCGTTTGCCATGACATTTTTGACCCACTGCTTTGAGGTCGGAAATTCGTTCTAAAGTCAGATTGTGGCTTGAACGTTGGTCTAAAATTGGATCTTTGTTGCGACGGTGCTTTACTTTGATATTCGGGTTGCGCGACATTGGGACGATTAAATTGCTGGTATGGCTGAGGATTCGGGGACTTGTTAAACGTTTGCGGACGATAATTGTTATTTGGCCGGAAACCACTGCCGTAATTCGGTTTAAACTTTTGTCTTTCTTTGCTGTACAAATTCGGACTACTATTTTTATTCAAATTTCCCACTTGGTAATCGTTAGTCATCATCGAGAGTGCCTGTCCCAAAGATTCGGGCTGACGATTCCTTCAGAAAACTTTCCATAGGATCTTTCAAATGGGACAACAAGACTCTCAGCGTCAACTTTTCGTAGTGGTTCGTCAAAATTTCCGCCGTGTTAGACTCATAATTTTGTATGTAAGCTACGATGTTGTTTAATTTTTTTTGTAGCTTTTCGAAGAATTGGAATGGTGTTTCTCCCTCTCTTTGTTTAATTTGAATAAGCTCTATGTTGATCGTGTAAATGTTCTTTTTATCGGTGTATGTCTCAAGTAGCGCGTGTTTGATGTCGCGGAATGACTCCAAGTTTTTTTATTGTATCAACTCCGCGGCTGGTCCTTGTATTTTCGAAACCATTGCGACCACGAGCATCTCGTTCTGAAAGCCGTCCTCATCCTGTTCATTGAAGTACCTTTCGAACAGGCGTTCGCAAATGTGGAGGAACCTTTGTAGTAACTCCGGTTCTCCTTTGAACGTCGGGATCAGCTCCAGATACTCGCGTGGGATATTGCCCCTTTCGGGTTAATTCCCTAGTGTCAATCGTTGCATGGTGTGTTGCAACTGGTCGATGAGTGTTTGCTGTGTCTGCAGTTGTTGAATCAACTGTTCTTGGGATAGGTTTTGAGCCATCGTGTTCAGTGTAATCGTGTTCGTTTCTTCGATTATGGGTCCCAAGGATCGGAGTTTGTAATGAACGTATTTTTTAATTGATTTAGGAATTTTGGCGTTAATGCGTCCCTAGTTTCTCAAGTATAATATTGAAAAAAAATGTTATTATTTTTGAATTTACTTCGTAGTGTGCAAATTATTATTTAGAGTGGGGGATTCAACAAACGTTGGCGTGAGTTTATAAGAAAGGAAGTTGACTCACAGTTTCCTCATGAAGTCTGCTTCTGCAGGAGTGCTGACTTGTGAGAAGAGTAGCGACGGAGATTTCCTGACGTCGAAGGGCTTTGCTGGATGAGCAAAACTTGAGGATGTGTAGTAGTAAGTTGAGGTCGACGTCGAAGGTCGGCGGTGAAATGAGTTGTCCCTTTAACTCTGGATGAAAGCGAGCTGACCAATGAGCTCGGAAATTTTTCTTTAGCCTGCGTGAACGACAAGAGTAGACTTTAGTTATTAGCGATGAATGATTTTTAGTTTACCGCCTTTGTGGTCTTCAGCGGGGTGTCTCTGTCTGCTTGTCTGCCTGGTTTGTCCTCTTCTTGAGCTCGGTTCCCGAAGCGTGTCCTCTTCAGCGATGTTCCCTCGTGAATTTGGACGTTTTTCGATATTCCCTCGAAATTTCGGGTCCGGAACGACTGCGCCAGTTAAGTTCTTCTTTGGGGCGAAGAAGTTTTTAAAAAGAAACTTTTAATTTTCCACAAATAAAATTTAAATTACAAACGTTAGACAGGGACAGATACTGACGGCAAGACAGCTAAACGAGTACACACCGAGCTGAGCTCGAGAGGGGGTTTATGTAGGTTCGCATAGCCGACGCAGCGACTTAGTTTGCTGCGTTCGCATGGCTGGCAATGAGTCACCTTGTTTACGAGCTGTTGCAGGCGGCTTCTTAGAATACTGTGTGTCATATCACTTCGTTAACCATTATTCACAATATAACTTACGTTCAGTGTTAATTTTCATTATATCAAACTCAATTTCATTACAGTAGTGGTAAATCAAATTGTTATGATTGACGATTTCTTATACCTCGCAAAACGGTTCCAAACAGAACGGGTTGTTCAAATAGAGGACTCCCTAAAACCCATATTTAACATTCCTAGGTGTGCTACGTTATTGCCTATGAATACAATTCTTTCCGATATTTCGCCTTCTTCTTTTTTATGATACTCAACAGTTCCATCTCCACTTTTTATTCTTTTTACCCGAAGTTATTACTTTTGTACCTTTTGTATTTTCTAGCTCAATGCACATTAAAGTTTATTTGCGCATTGTTACGGCCAAGAGATTATCTCACTTTTAAGAAGGATCAGTTTTTTTTTTTGCTTTCTCTTTTTATTTATTTTATTTTCCTTGCACCTCCCGAGCTTCTCTACTCACCGCTGGCAAAAGTCTTCTGACCGGACCGGACGTGATTACTGCCCCTCTTTTCGAGGGCGCTTGCCGGCCTAGTGGGCTCAAACCACCGGCCATGTGCGCTCGATAACTTGAAGAAGAGGTTTGGTCGGAATCGCCTTTTGTTTCGTACTCGACGTCATCGTGATCACTCTGCTGTACATTGATTTTGCCACTCCTTCGTCGTCATCGTCCGAGATAACGTCAGACTGAGTTAATTCGTCCGTTGCCAAGAAGGTAGTTAATTTAATTATTTACAGACAGTAGTTTTCATTATCCTTCACAAGTATTATATTCATCATTTACAGTTTACAAGACCATTGTAGAAGCATTCATTTTATTTTAATTTCATATCCTATTTCATATTTTCAACACGAGACGCTCGTTCAACGCACATGCCTAAATTAATTGGGGTGGTAATTTGCTCACCCCTATTTGTGCGCGAACGTAAGTTTTCTTTCGTGTTGAAACTTGGAATAGGAGATCAATGACGTGGTGAATAAAAATTCATTCGCTCATAATTTAGCGCTTTTTGTTATGGCCATATCTCTCAGGTAATACATATTCTATCCCATTTGGGTCGTCAGCAGCAATTGAAAATTGCCGTTTCGCTGTTCTTTATCGCTTGAAATTGCACTTTAATGACTTTCAATCTGTTAACTTCAGCATCATCTTCACCACAACCATTTGTACTGATTCATTTCAAGCGCATAGTCTTAGTTTTCCCTCCTCATTTCCTTCAAAGTTAATCCTTCCTTTGCCCTTTTAGTGACCATCAAAGTAGATTAAAATGGCAACGGCAGAATTTGCTGCGCTAATCAGCCCTCTACGTCGACCATGGAACTTGGCCAGCCTGATGAACCTCAACAGTACTACAATACAGGTAGATTCCAAATTATTGTATTAATTCACAGGTCGGTACTGTGTAATATTAATATGTAATATATATGTTAATAGACGGAAAGGGGTCCGAATTTCCAGGAGAGTCACAAAATGGGAATAAGGGTTTTATTGATACAATTAGGAGATACTACCCGGATACGATGAGGTACTTAAAAACCTATACGCTCACTTCCTGTTCAACGCAATAGCCTTGGAATCACGTCCGCCTTCCCATCTTCCGAAATTGTCCTTTCCTAAATTTACCGTAGAGCTGCTTCAGTGGCCTAAATTTACAGACACGTACACATCAATGGTGCATAATGAGTCCACTCTTTCCATTGTTGAGAAATTTCATTCTTGATTAGCTACTTTCCGATCGAAGAAGTTAATTAGACTGTACTAGCGGCTCCCACACCTCCAGGTTTTTCCTCCAGTTTAATCCTGCAATCAATTGACCTTCCAGCGGACCTTGGTACGAGGCCATTGGTCCTAATGTTGTGGTACATGGTGTCACAGTCCAGCTGGAGGTCCAACGGCGGAGTGCCAGTAAGGATCTGTAGGGCGAGGTGGGAGGTTGTGCGAGTTGCCGGGAGGACTGCTAGTAACATGTCTCACTGCAGCGTCCTGTCACGCTGTCTGTCCAGTTCGGATGGCACGATCCACGAGTATGCTGCGGCACATTGGCAGGTACACTACCTGGTAATGTAGGTGCTTAATCTGTAGTGACGCCACCCATATTGGTCCTGTTAGGGCAGATGTGTTTCCGCATAGTAGGGCCAGGTACTCTGTGGATCTTCCCTTCAGATAGAAGGCCACTCCAAGGTACGGTCGTCAGAGCAATTATGGTGCCAGGTGCCATCGTGATTGCACGATACTGGAGTGCCACTGCAGATTGCATCACAATAACTTGCATCTTGGCGGCGGCAAGCTCCAGTTGCATTTCCTGGTTCCACCCCAACCACCACGGGCAGGTCATCCATATATGCAATGGGGGTGTAGCCCTGGTCTGTGAGGAGTTGAAGCAGGGATCTAATAGGATTGTGCACAGTAGCCTCAACAGCACCGGGACCCGTTGGGGCTCACGCACTGTCACAGCGATGCGATTCTCCAGAAAGCTTGAGATGGTCGTGTGTAGCTTGGTTGGGAGCCCCCCAGCAACGCTGGCCACCACACTGTGTTGAATGCTCCTTTCATGTCATAAAACGCGGCAATAACAACGTGGTGCAGGCTGACCCCCTCCACCTCTCGGAAGCTATCTATTGTTCCAGCTGTGTTGCGCTAGAGGATGCCTCCATACTGGTGGGAGTAGAGTTGGATATATGTACGGGTGGAGGAAGGCAAGAATGAGCTTCATCAGCCTTTGCCCCCCCCCCCCCACAAACAGCAGGCTGATGTGGTAGTTTACACTGGGGTAATGCAGTGGAGGGTCCGAGGATTTGAGGAGTAGGACCACTGACATCGCCCTGGGAAATAGGCATAGGTTGAGGGGGTTAGTGGCCCTTTGAATGAGCAGGCAGTGCCCATCCGGGGGCCTTTTGATGGAGGGGGGGGGGCTGGCTATGCAGTGACTGTGATACCTCCTCAGCTGTCCATGGTACCATATGTGGGCCAGGGGCAGGGCAGGGTGTATGTCCCGGAGTTGGAGGTCTAGGTAGTTGTCAATGGTAGGATCATTGGTGAGAAAGAGGGCCACTGAGAGGATTTCATGATAGTTCCTGACGGACGCTGGAGGACAGTGGGTAGGGCTGGTGGGGGAAGTTCAGCGACGTTCCGTACCAACTGGTAGGGAGCTCCCCATGGGTTGTCAGAGAGCTCTTCACCGCCAGCTGGTTCTCTTTGCTTTGCGACTGAGTGTCTCTAGCAGGACTATCAGGATGTCCCTGCATAGTTTATGCTGATGTAAACGCCAAATCACCAAGGCGTATATAGAGCTGCTCGCCAGGTACACCTTGGTTGTTGCCAACGACCCCACCCCATGACTGAGGCAACCTATGATGGGCTGGGAGGAAGGTCGTGCATAGACATCACAGCTGTGTCTCACACCCTGCTGGGTTGGCTGGCGAGTCATACCAGGTTCAACACACAGCAATCACATGGTTATTGGCTTTGCCACTGCAGATGACAACATCCTCTACAAAGACATGCGTGAAAGGCGATTCCACACAAAAAATGCTGACTGGCCAAAATTCTCTGCAGACACCGACCTAATGGGGCAGGCTGTCACACCTGAAGAGGTGGCCAGCAATGTGGATGTACCTACCACACCGCGTGTTTTGTAGCTGCTACATCAATGGTTCAGTTCTCGTTTTCATTGCGTATTGACTTGGAAGTATTGTTGAAAAACATAATTCATAGGGAAGTAGACATTGGGTTACTTTCCTGGTCAAGTTATTTGAAAAGATCGACTACGGGTGTGCACTGTCCTGCGGTATATGTTCCAAGCTGATATACCCGCATGTCTTGCTACCTCGCTTCTTGCCCTACAATTACTTGCAGGAAGATCCCGCCCTGTATCATCTGCTGGATCACACAGTGCTGCAGGCCTACATATGGCAGGGATCCTTGGATGGGTATCAGAGTGCGCTTCGGAGTGGGGACTCCACCCAGTTGTGACTTGCCACGGAATATGAAAGAATCTACGATGTTGTAGTTGACACAATGGGTTGCAGAACCTCAAGCGCAGCATTTCCACGCCATATTCCCACCTGTGTATGACAGTGAGCATAAACTTCTGGGGGCCGTTGTTTGCCTCCACACAACTCCTGACCAGCCATGGGGCGTTAGACGTCTGCCTGCACCTTCACACATTCAACGACTGTCCATGATGGACTGTGACCGAGCAGGCCGCAGGCCATATCCTCTTTGTCTGCCCTTGAGTGGGGAAACATGGCTGCGGGCCCAACTGCGTACAGTTGGTGCAACTCTCAGATCCTCCTGAGCAGGACGGTGGAGAGCAAGTTCACCACGTTCATGCAGGGATGGTAGTGCTACGGAGCGAAGGTGCCCCCCCCCCCTTTAGAGGTGCGGTCGAAACGACCCTCTCAGAGTCACCGAGCTGACTCCTGACCAGTAGGCACTCATCGTCTGGCTCATTTCACCCATCGGGTTAATTTGTTTGGACCAAAATGGTGGTGTGTTTTGTGGCCTCCTTCAAAACTGCATGGGTCCCAATCCGGATTGCAGCAGATTTTGCAAACTATGCATGTCCTGCATTAAGTTGTTCTACTTGGAACATGTGATTTATAACGTTCTCAAGTGAGATAAGCAGGTTGATGTGCTAGAGTCCGCTCGAGTGGTTGAAGGCTGTTGGCAACTAGTGCGCCAAATTGCCTGTAAAATGATATTACGACCAGCTCAAAGCCACTAGCTCGGATGAGCACAGGGGCCAGCGGCTGCCTGTTCAGGTGATTGAATGCGAGCATGTCAATGGACGGGTCAATGCAGGCCACAGCTGCCTTGGCTCCCGTTCTTGCTCCAGCCAACACTCGTGCCTGCGATCCCACACCAAGAGTTTTGGATCCTATGCATGGTTCCTGTATGGCGAGAACACTGCAGCGTTTCTTGAGTGCACTTAGCAGCAACTCAGCCATAACCGGGGAACTATTATTTGTGTAGTGCTGAAGGATTCGAACTGTTTTTAACCTATTCATAATCTACTCGTGACTCCTGGAGGGCAATCGCTCGCTGACGAATGGTACAGCGTGCGTCTCGTGTAGAGTGCGAGACCTGTTGTAATTTGCGTTCAATTGGCACACAGGAGAGCCTCACGCTTGCATTCCTTGCTCATATGTGGCAAGGCGCACCAGGCACACACAACACGTCTCATGCAGGCTACTGCCAGGTGGTCATAACGCTGGCATTCGTAGCACTGTGTGGGGGCTTGGTACTTACGGATGGCGCACTGCTGCCAGGCTATTCGGAGGTGCGTTGCTTCTCTAGTTTACATTTACAGACACACACAGGCACACTTCTTTTTTTTCCCCACCAAAGCTCACCCTAAATGAGATAGTGGCACCCAAAAAGGAGAGACTAATAATAAAGAAATAATAAGTAAGGAAATGTTAATGGGGACTACCCCTACTACGCTGGTTGAAACTGAGCGGTTCCCTCGTCGCTGTGTCGCCCGCACTCGCGTTCGCTCCCACCCAGCTCCCAGTTTGTGGTGGTAAAACTTGTCCGAAAGTAAATTCGAGTATAAAACTCCTTGTTCCAATTACTATGCGGGCGATATCGTACTACCTCCCTTCCTCACTTATTGCGATATCGCTATTCTATTGTAACATTGCCGCCTAACTAGTGGTCGAACTTTCACTGCATTAGTTCTTGATGCCGGTTACGAAGGAAAACTTGAAGGTTCTTCTAGTGCGATGACAATTTTTGATCCCCCGCCTTAAATTTGTCTGTCCTACTCTCTCGCCCATCATTATATTCGAACGTTGTCCGTTCTTGACGAACATTTGAACACAACTTTGTGTTCAATCGATGTGTGGTGGTGTTTCAAAAGATAGCATGACGAATGTAGAGAAACTTCTCGTGTATAATGGTCTTGCTCACATTTACGGAGTAGGTCCATGGTTGTCTAGCGTCGCAGCAGCGCACACCTCACAACCCAACCGTTCTCAACATCGACGTCTTCCCGCTTGTCTGTCCTTAAACGACCCCTCAAACAACGAGTCCGGGGAAATCACGAGGTTTCTAAAAGGTCTGGTGAACTCCACAGCCAGATCCATATCTCTGCCCTATCTGTGGCAAACATCATTTGGTTAAAAAAGTGCCCACATTTACTCAACTCCACCCAGGATGCTCGAAGTTATCAGTCTTCCTTAAGTAGTAAGTTTACTCAAAAGCTCTCACTGTTTGTGAGGGAACAGATTGAGCCAGTTCATTTTGGGGGTTTTGTTAATGATTTTTTGAAATTATAATTTAAAACTAGTCTTGAACTTTTAATAACGAAAATAAGGTTATGACCGATGTCCAAAGGAAGGGAGTAGGGGGAAGGGGCAAAATGTACCTATTTATTTCACAGCCTGTTGGTTTACAACGGGACTTACCTCGTACTCCGAACGTGTCACATCTAATAATATACAGTAGACAACCAAAACGCTGCAAATTATTACACAACGGTTTATTATTCGGATAATCAGCTTGACCTAGCATTAATGCTCCGAGACCCATCCTGTTCGATTCAGCATCGAAAAATATCATAATGAAACCCAAAAAAAGGCCGAAAAGAACTGAATCGTAATATTAAAATAAACAAAAAAAAATGAAACGAACGAACTATTAATAAATAAACCAAAAATAAGCGAATAATGAAAAGTTCAATCGAAGATAACAGATATTTTGCTACCGTTGAGACGGAGAGAAAGAGTCATTCGTGGAGGTGAAGACGAGAACAAGGCAATCGGACGATAAAGAGACAAATCGTAGTGCCAAAGGTTATATACGAAACACGAGCGCTTCTAGGGAAGACAAAAAAAAAAAAAAAACCCCTGGCGCTAATTGGGCGAACGCTGTGAGTCAGAGTGGAAAGGGGTGGCGGGCGGCGGTGTTGCCGGACCAGTGACGATCGCTTTTGATGGGCGGGAGCGAGGGATTTCAAAGACGTAACGCGTTATACTGCGTTTCGTTAATTTTTTAACCGTTTTTTGCCCATTACAACCACGGGCTTCGTCCGATCGGATTGCGGAGATGGCGGGCACAACTAGATACCAAATCGGATTTTTGGGCGAAAGAACGAATTTTTTAGACCACGTTAAAGGCACAAAACGGCCCGGACGGCGGACGGCGGACGGGGACGGGGACGGGGACGGGGACGGGGACGGGGGACGGGGGACGGCGGACGGACATTGCAAATTTGGAATCTCCATGTCATGAAACGTAAAGTATCAAATTTTGAGGGGGGGTTGTAAAAAATTTTTCGTGACCGAAAACATAGGGTTATTATTCAGAATGAATAATAAACCAAAAAGTAGCTTGAGCTCACTTCGTTATAGACTCTCTGTTCCAATTGCATTCGGTTGATATCGTACTCACTCTCCTACTCACATAGTGTGATATCGCTACTCACCCCATCGATCGCATCACCTTCAATAACCTTGACCTATCGCGTCAATAGAGTCGGAGAACGCAAGTTTTTCAGTAGATAAAACGCGTGACGCCGCTCTGTCACTCCTACGAAGTTAATTGGGGGTACACGGAGGTCTGATGGTGAAGGTAAGCGGAGGCGGTGGCTATTGACAGTCTACTAGATCCAATTACTTGGTAAATCCCCTTCCCCCTTGATCCCGGACCCAGTTCTTTTTTTAAGTGAAATTGAATAGAGAAAAGCTAACAATTCCCTTAAAACCCCGACCGCACCTTACCAGTCCTCACTCCACTTGACACGGCTAAGTCCTGAATTCCCAGCTGGAGTTATTAGAGAGAAGGCCTGAGCCAGCTGGTCCCATAACCTCACCCCCACAACCCCCACCAATATCATACCACCACAATCTTTTCTTTTTCCTTTCTCCCTCCCAGAATGTTATTAAAAAATCCTTATCTTTATATTAGGCGAGATTATGCTCGTCCTCTCTCCCTTCTCTCCACGCCTACCCACCAGCCCACCATCCCGTCTCGCCTGAATTAAAGTGGACACGTGCTACATATTCGTATTTATGCCTACCCTGGGAATTCGATATTAAACATGGTAAATTGTTAAGAGCCCCTTGTACCTCGTTTTCTTCGCCACCTCCGAACCTGGGCAGAAAATTACGCGCTTCCCAAAGCATTTATGTTGCTAAGTTCTCGGTTAATTTCGTGAGGACAGGGAGAAGGTGGGTAGTAACGTTGCATTACATCGTTCTATTTTACTAGGTCAATTTGGCTTCCAATTTGCACGTCCCTCGTTATAGCGATCATTCAATTTCACAAACTACGGAAGCAGTGAAAGCAGGACATCGTTTTATCATCAGCCAATCACATTCGCATAGTGTAGGACGACCTCGTTGTTGATGTCCTGTGAAAGTTTAATGTGAAACGTTGTATGACCTTGAATGTTGTGAAAGTTCTGCTCCATTCGCGACTCAGAAGGCAAAACAACAGCCAAATCAAATTGAAACTAGTCGACATTGGGCCACCCACTTTTGTCAAGTTGTTGGCATGCTTCCCGAAGCCAATACGTCGGACCCATACGTCGGTCTGTGACGTGCTCAGGCAAAATAACAAAGTCAGTTATAACTCTACTCAAGTTAGTTGAAAACAACATACTGTACTGTGGAGTCAATGTCGTTAAATCAGCTATTTTCATTTCAATCGCTATCTGAAAACGGGGACTTCCGTTTCAGGGGTTTTCGTTCTATGATCTTAGGCTGTCCATAGCGTTTCCACGTTGTCAAGGACTAAGGTTACGTCTTACGTGGGTTAAGTTATCATCACAAACAGGGAGCTGGGTGGGAGCGAACACGGGCGCGGGCGACGTGACGAAGAGGAACCGCTCGGTTTCAACTTATGGCAGCAAAGTTTCGAGCGAATCGGGGCATTTGAGGTGCCTAGTCAGCTCAAATGCCCCGGACGAGCCTCCGCTGAATGGAACAGTTTGGTTCGTCCCGGTACACTTTCTTGGAACATCGACGAGGATGGTACTTCTATTATTAACGTCGTAGTGGAGAACTACCGGTGAATTTGTTAATGTAGCGGGTAGTTGATACCAACCCCCGAAGCTCGTCGGGCCAACAACTACTTTTTTTACTCACCTCTTGAAAAAGGTTATTACAAGAACAGTATCCGTATTTCAATAAAACGTATAATTTTCACCAGCTATGTATTACTCATTCAAATAGAAAAGTCTTAAGGTAGGGCGCAACATACAACCTTATACATAGCATTCCTTACACTGCCGCATGAAAGTTAGAGAAGCAGGCGATGAAGAAATAAGTCGAGCAGGCGGAAGCGGTTTCATTCCGCATGTGCCGCATCATCGAGAAATGCGAGAGAGTAGACTGCAACTTGTCAATTCTGCTCGACTCATCATTCGTCTGCCATCTCGTCGACCGAACGTAATTCTTCCGAAGAAACCTGAACCATTTTTCGTCCGTTCCGTAGCTCCCCCCCCCCCCAGACGTTTTGAAGGGTTTGTTTTCCGGTCGTCCAACTCCCTCTTTTCATTTAAATCTATACATGTTTTCTCTTATTCCGCCATTAACTTTTGATTTGCCAAACGATGAGTACACCTCATTGAGTACGTTCGCCCGATCAAAGATAACTCAGAACACTTAATTCCAGTTTGACGTGACACTGTACTCTCCCATCAGTACTCTTCCCAATCTGTTCTCCCTTCGTATGGTAGACGAGAATTTTCATCTGGGATTGGTCTAGCGTTAGAGTGAGCGCCGTTATAGCAACGTGTATGAATTTCTTCAACGTATAAATGGCATACAGACGGACCGACAATTAGCATTAAGCATAGCAAAGGCTTGTCGCAGTTCAAGTAGGCCATTTGGGCTTTGGGCATGTGCTAGTTTCCACAGAATGATGAAAGTTGTTATATCTCCTGACATACACTGATGACGTCATTGTACATGGACCTCAATTTAAAACGGCGGTACAAAAGTTAGAAGCCGTATTTGGATATTTGGATGTTTAAGAAAAGCTAATCTTCTAATAAGCCCTAGGAAATTAGAGTTTTTCGAGGAAGAAACTAGCTATCTTGGTTACAACATGTTCACTAAAGGTTCTCAAACAGATTCAAAGAAAGTTTCAGCGGTGCAAATTCAACATCAAAAAAAAGAACGAAAAAATATGTAAGATCGTACGTAAGGGTTTACGAGTACTCTTATTCCCGCCGTTTCTTGGTTTATTGTTCATTCTATATACAAAATTGTTCACTCACTCATCCAGCCCCCTAAAAATTTGACACTTCAAGTTTCAAAGCAGGGGGATTCCCAATTGGCCACGTGCCTTCCAAGGCATAATTTGCCTTTAACGCGGTCTACGAAATCCGTTCTTTCACACAAAAATTGCATTTGGTACTCGGCCATCCGGTAGGAAGCAATCCATGGTTGTTAAGGAGAAAAAAATGGTTTAGAAAATTATCCAAACAGAAATGTGGGCAGTTTTATCACAATTCCGTCGCGGTTGCAGTCGTTTCCTAAGTGTTTTTCAAGGCTGAGGCTGAGCTCGCTAGTTATCATTTGTCATTTTGTAAAATATCTGGTGCGTTGCAACACTCAACTTTCCGCCACTCCACGTGAGTTCGAACGCCAGCTACATATAAGAATAGAATAAAATGTAGGGACTAGTTAGTTGACAGTTCTTTGTAAATCTTCGGAAATCGTTATAGCCGTTTTTGAGAAAATTGGATTACCGTTAAATTGGTATTCGATTGTAGCAGTTCAGTTTGTCAGGTAACTTCTGACGAACGAGTTCAGGTTGCAGTGGATTCCCCTACCTTTAAGCTCATTAAGGAGAGCTGGCCACCAAAGGTTGTCAAATGCTCCCCTGATGTCAATCAGAACTGCTACGACGTACTTAGCTGGTGCTAGTAGGGAAACACGCCAAATTTCGACGATGACATTCTACGTGGATCTTCCTTTTCGCACACCCGTATTGCCTGCCTGTGAGGTTGCAGCCAACGACTCTTTCGAGGGACTCAAACATCAAGATTTCTAATGTTTTGCCTAATATGGAGAGAAGGCTGAGCGGTCTCCATGATCGCGGGTCTGACTGATTGCGATCGCGTCCCTTTTGAAGAGTGACAACAGGCGCTGATTTCCACTGAGTGGGGAACTGTCCAACCTGCAGACAGTCATTAAACAAATTAAGAAGGCCGCTGGCGAAGTGGGGATTGTGGTGGGGGCGGAACGCTTCGGCCTGGTGAAGCTCCACCTGCAGCGATGTGGCTGGTCTTGGCTTGCTGTGGCCACACGCCCCTCCATCTTTCCACAGCCAAGACCCAGCTCGTCGTTCTGCGCTCGGAGCTATCCCTCCCCCTGGAGCAGGTGGAGCTGGCCGACGGGACGAGGGTTGCTCCCATCCCAGCACTTGTACTCCCTAAGGTAGAAGTTCTCGGCACTGACAGCCCACATAAGGTTAGTTGTTGGGTCGACCTGGGGAGCCTCATCCTGCCTACCAGGCAGTATTCCTTCCAGTGGCGCGGTATGAAGCAGCGATGCGGTGGGTAGCCCCTACTCGTTGTGACAGGCAGCTGGCCCTTTCCCTTCAACGAGACACCCTCCTGGCCATGCTGCCAGCATACCGCACCACTTCACACTTGACCCTCCAGATGTTTGCGGGCACCCTACCCCTAGACCTGGTCCTTGACCTGGCGGTTCTCCAGTCCTACATGAAGCGGGACTGTGTAGCTGAGTACCGCGAGCCATTCCAGGCCCTCCTCCCCTCCCCTCGGTACAATGGGAGGAATCTGCCGAAAGCAGACACGCCCTCAGACAGAAAGCTCTTCTCAAAAGGTGGCAGGAGTGGTGGAACAAGGGTCCCACTGCGCAGCACCTCCACACCATACTCCCCTCTGTTGAGGGGAGGTTACGGATGAGCTGGTGGCAGCTGTCCTTCGCGGGAGTTCAGCTGCTCTTTGCCCATGGAGCCTTCGACGAGCGGCTGCACTTTTTCAGGCGCCACCCCTTTAACGACTGCCCCTGTGGAGGTGCCGTGGAGAATGCGGCCTGCGTCCTCTTCTCCTGCCGCCTTTATAACGACGCTCGTGAGTGTACTCCGCTTCCTGCTGTGGGAAGGGCCTCACAACTGCTCCCCAGCAAGGCAGTGGTCTGCCAGTTGGCCCATGCCTGTGTAAAGGGCTGTAATTGTAGACCGCAAATGCGTCAAGGACTGGGGGGTCGACTCCCACCTAGACCCAGCCCTGCCAACTTGCAGCACTGCACCTTCAGAGGCGTTCAATCACTGCCTTAGCGTAGAGGCGCATGCCATGCCACAGAGCAACGAGCCAGCAGGCCAGCACAGGCCTGGCTCATTTCCCCATTGGGATATTGTTCAGAGGCTGCTGGGTATTGTTTGCATAGCCTTCCCTAGCATATTGCTTTCTATTCTATCTGATCCAAGGTTCCTATTCTATTTGTTTGGCTTTGGGGTCGCAAGTGCCCTACCGAGGTCACCTGTTGTCCACAATGGGACATCGAGCTCATTCGGAGAGTCCATGATCACCTCCTGCCCTCTGGCCTTCAGTATCTCGCTACCTGACCATCTTCTCAAGTAGGGTTTCCAGTGACGTTCAATGCTGCAGGCACAGCCTGACTCATTTTGCACACCTGCTCTACGTTTCCTTTTCCTATGCAGGACTTGTAATGTCTGCCCCAGGGGTCTCAGAGCTCTTCGCTCCGCCAGTATTCTCTTGGAAGAAGCGAGCTCGGAGTGTGGCTCTGGCATCAGGGTCACGAGTGTGTTGGTACATCCTTCCAGCTTTATTTACACCTTGCTTGAGGGGGTTAAGTTCGTCAGTCGCTGTTCGCAATTGGTGAACTGCATGCTGCAGACACCGACC
The DNA here is from genome assembly GCA_020466155.1 of Pachypeltis micranthus. NCBI lineage: Eukaryota > Metazoa > Arthropoda > Insecta > Hemiptera > Miridae > Pachypeltis > Pachypeltis micranthus. The sequence continues at coordinate 82,754,828 of CM035768.1, read as the reverse complement.
TAATTGTGCAAGCTGCCACACCTTAACTGGTGGACAGCAAAGTGGACATACTTACCACAGCACTGCACTCTGCTGGGCTCTCTGTGCTTTGACAACAGAAGCGCAGGACGATCCAAGTTCCATGATAGACTAACGAACTTAAGCCCCTCAAGCAAGGTGTAAATAGAGCCAGAAGGATGTACCTACACACTCGTGACCCTGATGCCAAAGCCGCACTCCAAACTTCCTTCATCCCAGAGACGAACGCCTTTCACCCTGGGTCAAACAAGCCAGAAGGCAAGGCAGGCGAACTTTTGAGGAAGCAGAGAGCAGTGAGTACCCCTGGGGTAGACATTACAAGTCCTCCATGGGAAAAGCAAATGTAGCAGAAATGAGTAAGGCTGGGTCTACAGCATCCAAAAGCGTTCCCTGACAACCAACCAGTTCGAGATACTCAGGCCCCGTGGGCAGCAAGGGAGCTGATCATGGACCCTCCGAACAAGCCTGACATCCAATTTTCGACGATAGGAAACTTCGGCAAGGCCCTTGCGACCTTAAAGCCCTACCAATCTCCTGCGCCTGCTAAAATAGAGAGCAATATGCTAAGGAAGGCTGAGCGGACAATCTCCAGTAGCCTCCTTAATTTATCGAATGAATCTCTGCAGTTTGGACAGTTTCCGACTCAGTGGAAGTCTGCGAGTTTCGTCACTCTTCAAAAGGGAGTTGACTGCAATCAGTCAGAGCTACGATCATGAAGACCGCTCAGCCTTCTTCCCATATTAGGCAAAACATTCGAAAGTTTGATGTTGCAGTCCCTCAAAGGAGTCCTTGGCCGCAACCTCACAGGCAAGCAAAACGGGTATACGAAAGGAGGATCCATGTAGGATGTCATTGTCGAAATTCGGTGTGTTTCCCAAGTACGTCGTGGCAGTTCTAATTGATATCGGGGGAGCGTTTGACAACCATTGTTGGCTAGCGCTCCTAAATGAGCTTAAAGGTAGGGGAATCCCCTTCAACCTGTACTCGCTCGACCGATGTGATGAACAAAACTAACTGCTCGACCGAATGCAGAAGAATGATTGAGAAGGGATGCCCACAGGGCTCGGTCCTTGGACCAGCACTCAGGAATGCCTTCTTCGAAGGTCTTCTCAGGAGGCTCATGGAGACTGACTGTGAGCAGTACGCCCATGTGGATGACTTGACTGTGCTGATCTTCGCAGAGTCGGTCCGTCAAATCGAAGTAAAACCCGCCATGTGCTCCACACCATCACCCAATGGTGCAACCATGTCAAGATGCAGGTGGGTAAGGGAAACACGCCACCACACTCTCTCACCACAGAATGAAAACTTCCCGCTATCGACGAATTGGCGTTAGAGAATTGGCAAGCAAGATGGGAATCCTCGTCCAAGAGTCGTGACACGAAAGCGTTCTTCCGCTACATTTCTTATCGTCTTGGGAGAAAATGGGTTGAGCCACACCATTGGACGAGCCAGTTCCTCACAGGACATGGTGACTTCAATGCGCAGCTCCACTCCTTTTCTCCCAAACACTCTCCATCATGGACGTCTCGCGCCTCTGGTGTAGAGGAAATAAGAAACCACGTACTGCTCCACTGTACATCCTACAACAGTGAGCGACGGTAGGTGGGAGGGCAGAAGAACGTAGCAGCATTGACTGCTACAAAGCAAGCCTATAACACTTCTGCTCAGTTTGCGAAGAAGGTTATGGCTTAAAAAAAGTGATCACAGTTTGTTCCTAAAAAAATGTTCCTTCCCGAAACGGAGCCACTTCAGTTTGTCTTCATCCATCAGTTTCACGGGTCGTTAATTGTCGTTGCGTGTATTTTGGGGGAGAAATGGTGTTGACTCATTGATGAGATCTTCCATAAAACTGAAAACTACTGGTAGAGTTCGAGACATACACTCAAACGTGACCCTCAGTGTCTAGAATGATAACCGCAATACTCAAATTAAATTATCTGTTTTGTGACTTCAGAAGGGCCGGCAAAAAGAGAATAAACGTAGCGAAACTCGTAGGTTATAAAATTCAGGAGAAGGACCGAATCGAGGTTTGTGACGATGGTTTCAGAAGCGGAAATGAAACCACCGGTGCCGTCTCACAAGTTTACAGCTGTAAATTAATCTTCACCGTAAAAGCAGTCCGGTCTCATAAAACGGGCCAATCAGAAAGATTCAATGCTGGTTAATAAATCAAAAGCTGGGATGCTGGTCGGGGGAGAATTGAGAGGATGATCAGGGTAGAGAACCGGGGTGAATAAGCAATAAGAGGCCGTGCACTCCAACAACCCTTCGCTCCGCTCACTACGTGAAGGCTGATATATTTTTCAGACCTAGTTTTCCATTAACGTAACTGACTATGTCTCACTGATTCCTGGAATACGGTTCGTATTTCAAATATTCTTCGACTAAGTGGTATAATGATCGAGTATGTCAATTTTGGGCCAGTTACATTCCCAACCTGGAGCTCCGATCCAACGTGACTTCGCTCAAGTTCCAATGATTTTAGGGGCACATTTCACTAAACGGAGGCCCTTGTAGTTCAAAGCTACGGGCTTACTGTAAAACACCACTCGTTTCTAGTCGTACCGGAACTACCTCCACCTACACATACAGGTCTCTTTTCTCCTTACATTAACCGTTTCTGACTCGAACAGACCCCAAACCTGTGGAGGTACGGAAAATTGTGCCAAATAGCCAGTCTCCTGGTAGAAACTGTTACTGGCATCAAATCAGGCAGAGTATGACTCTAGGGAACCCCGTACCATACTTTAGAATTTAATCTGGTTCCCCACATTAACTGGGGATTTAACTGATTACTTGAATTGACGAGGGGGAGGGGGGGGGGGTAAAAATTGAAGCGATATCGCACTAAAAGAGTTGGGGAGTTAGTACAATATCAAGCCGAATGAAACTGGAACAGAGTTTTATTGTCAATGACATTCAGGGAAGTTTTATCACCATAAACAGGGAACTGGGTGGGAGCGAACGCGAGCGCGGACGACACAGCAACAAAGGAACTGGCTCGGTTTCAACTGATTGCAGCGACGCCTCAAGCGAATTGCCCAGTCAGCTCAAATGCCCCAGACGAGCCTCTGCTGAATGGAAGGGTTTGGTTCGTCACGGTACATGAGAAATGTTTTCTCTGACAGACGAGAAATTACTTGATAAAAGTGTAGTCAACAAACGCACTACCGGATTTTCAGCTGCCATTCATGACGGAAGTAACTGCGGGTAACCAGCGAACAGGTTACTAACGTATGTGTACGAATGGATGAATATGTACCCCCTATCTATAATTTTACCGATGTGTACGCAGTGAAATAATATCTGGTGCGTAGCAACACACAACTTTCCGGCACCCCCGTGAGTTGACACACATTTTGATTTTTATCTCTGTTCAATGGACTATCAGAGGAACAATTATCCAGAAAAATGTGTAGGTTTTAACTATTTGAAAACACCCTGTGAGTTTGGTGAAAATCGCTTGAGCCGTTTTGCCAAAAATCGTAAAAAACCTATTTTTGCTTCATGGGCCTATATCTCCGTTCACCGTATTTTCATGGAGATATGTATGGAAATGAAAAGTTAGATATTGATCTGTGAAAGATAATGTGAAAGGTCAATCAAAATCGTTAGAGCCGTTTTCGATAAAAATGCGAAAAACCCTAGTTTTTGGTACATTTTCGTCCCCCACCCCCTTCCCATCCGCCGAAATCGTCCATAACCTTATTTTGAGATCTACAAAAAATAACGAACAAAACAAAAAAAGAACCAGCTCAATCGGATCAGCTGTTCTCCCGCAAATCGAACTACAGACACACACAGGTCTGTTTCCTTATTTGATGAATGTACCTAAACCCTCGACGAGGGTTATATCAGTCATAGGAGATGCGGTTTCGCTAATATGCAAGAGGCCGACCCCTGCAGCATCCACTGAACTCAGACCTGTGGAGGTACGGCAGGTATTTGGTCGTTAGCCAGTCTCCCGGTAGAGAGCTGTTGCCCGTGTGTGACCGCGCAGAGGTGAACACCTAAACGAATCCCGTACCATCTGGGAGGAGTTCTTAATCTGGTTTCCTACCTGATCTAACTATTTACTGGGTGGCAAGTTCCCAAAGGACAGATCAACTATGACCACGTTTCTTAGCCATCACCTTCTTCGCGAACTTTGCAAAATGGTTGTAGGCTTGCTTTGTAGCAGTCAATGCTGCAAAGTTCGTTTGCCCTCCCAACAACTGTCACTCACTGTTGTAGAAATTACAGTGGAGTAGCACATGGTTTCTTGTTTCCTCCGCACTGGAGGCGCAAGACGTGCATAATGGAGAGTTGTTCAGAGAAAAGAAGTGGAGCTGCGCATTGAAGTCACCATGTCCCGTGAGGAGCTGGCTCGTCCAGTGGTCTGGCTCAACCCATTTTCTTGAAAGACGTTCACGGATGTTGGGGAAGAACTCATACGTATCACGTCCCTTTGACGAGGATTCCCATCTCGCTTGCCATTTCTCTAGAGCCCATTCATCGATGGCGGCAAGTTTCTGTTCTGTGGTGAGGTCAGCACGGAGTTCAGCCCAAAGCGGTGGAAGCTCCCGTTTCACTCTCCACTTGTCAACCATGCACTTAACAGCCAAATCAACTGGTAACTGACCAGTGATCACTTGGAGTGCTTCTGTTGATACAGTCTTGTAGGCCTTAGTGATCCACAGGAGCGCAGCTCTCTGGGATTGGGCCAATACTCTCTTTTGATTGACTGTAAGTTTGCTACCCCAGACAACGGGACAGTAGCCAATATATAGATATATAGCCTTATACATGAGGATAGTGTCATGGTAACACACACCCCAAGTGGCCTTTGTAATGGCACATAGTGAGGCAAACTTGCACTGGTAGTGCCTTTAAGGGACTGGAAGAGTTGGTTGAAGCCCCACCTCTCACTTATATTCACCCCTAAATACTTGACGTGCTTTTCAAGAAGGAGCCTGTGGCCGCCAAAGCGTATTGTGGGTGGATTATTCACTTTTCCTTTCACCCTTGATGAGCCCTTGGCTTTTTTCCTTGATCCCCTGATGAGCTTGGTTTTTTCTTCAGCCACCTGCATCTTGACATGCTTGCACCATTGGGTGATGGTGCGTAGCACCTAGTGGATTTTTTCTTCAATTTGGCGGACTGAGTCTGCAAAGATCAGCACAGTCAAGTCATCTACATAGGCGTACGGTCGCAGTCAGTCTCCATGAGTCTCCTGAGAAGACCTTCGAAGAAGGCATTCCAGAGTGCTGGCCCAAGGACTGAGCCCTGCGGGCACCCCTTCTCAATCTTTCACCGGACGGAGACATGCCTGCATTCAATCGTAGCAGTTCTGTCTGTCAGGTAACTTCTGACGAGGGAGTACAGGTTGCGGGGAATCCCCTACCTTGTAATGGTTTTCGCGGCGGACTGCCCGATGTGGCTTCACTGACCGCCACCCGTGCAGGCCGCCGCTGTTTATATTAGCGTCGGAGCGGCTTCTCGAGATCAGAACGGCTATCGGCTCGTCAGCGAATAATATTCCTGTTATAAGTCAGTGTTTAAATTCCCCGTTTGATTGTGTGAAGTAAGGTAAGCGATCAGAGCTTTGTGTTTCATTTTCCCTATTGTCCCTTTATTGTCATTTAATACAATCCGAGCATAGGTTATTTATTTCGTTCTAAAAGGAGTTCGTTTCATTTCATTCATTTCGAGTTTTGCCGATTAAATTCAAGTGCGTCTCAATTGCTTTATAATTTCATTTCCAATTACCTTCTTGAGAGTTATTATGTTATTTATTTGATCGAGTGAGTATTATTGAGCGTATTTGATTTATTCTTTTCTTTTGGGCCCAGACACGACTTTCACGAGTGTTCTGTACGCGGGAATTATGAGACAATTCTCCAAGTACGTCACAACCTATAAGCTCGTTAAGGAGCGCTGGCCACCAAAGGTTGTCAAACGCTCCTCTGATGTTATTCAGAACTGTTACGACGTACCTAGCCGGTGCCAGCAGGGAAACACGCCGAATTTCGACAATGACATCCTGCGTGGACCTTCCGTTGGTACACCTGTATTGCCTGCCTGTGAGGTTGCGGCCAAAGACTCCTTCGAGGGACTGCAACATCAAGATTTCTAGTGTTTTGCCTAATATGGAAAGAAGGCTGAGCGGTCTCGATGATCGCCGGTCTGTCTGATTGCGGTCGCCTCCCTTTTAAGGAGTGAAAACACGCGCAGACTTCCACTGAGCGGGGAACTGTTCGACCTGCAGACAGTTATTAAATAAATGAAGGAGGCCGCTGGAGATTGCCCGCTCAGCCTTCCTTAGCATATTGTTTTCAATTTTATCTGGCCCAGATTTGTTGCGCTTTAAGGTCGCAAGGGCCCTGCCGAGGTCGCCTCTTGTCCACAATGGGATGTCGGGCTTGTTCGGAGGGTCCATGATCAGCTCCCTTGCTGCCCTCTGGGCTTCAGTGTCTCATGCGACTTGGTCATCAGGGAACGCCTTCTCAAGGAGGGTTTCCTGTGAACTTTCGATGCTGCAGGCCCAGCCTGACTCATTTTGCATCGCAGCTAAGACCTGCTCTACGTTTGCTTTCCCTATGGAGGACTTGTAATGTCTGCCCCAGGGGTTCTCAGAGCTCTCCGCATCCATAAAATTTCGCCAGCCTTGCCATTTGGCTCGTTTGATAGCGCGGTGGAAGGCATTCTTCTCTTGGATGAAGGCAGTTCAGAGTGTTGCTCTGGCATCAGGGTCACGAGTGTTTTGGTACATCCTTCTGGCTCTATTTACACTTTGCTTGAGGGGATTGAGTTCCTCAGTCCACCATGGGACTTTCATCGCCCTGTGCTTCTGTTGCCCAAGTACAGAAAGCCCAGGAGAGTGCAGTGCTGTGGTAACTATGTCCACTTTGCGGTCCACCTCTTCAGGTGTGGATGCTTGCACTATTAGGTCAGTGTCTGCGGCACGCTGTTCCCCTTCCAGTACCCTACAGGATTGTGGCCAGTCAGCATTTTTTGTGCGGGATCGCTTTTCACGCGTGTCTTTGCAGAGGATGTTGTCATCTGTGATGGCAAAGTCAATAACCATGTGATCGCTCTGCATTGCACCTGGTAAGACTCGCCAACCCTGCAATTTGAGTAGCAGCGTGTGAGACATGGCAGTGACATCTATGCACGACTTTCCTCCTGGCCCATCATAGGTTGCCTCAGTCATGGGGTCGTTTGCAACAACCAAGTTGTACCTGGTGAGCAACTCTATATACGCCTCGCCCGCCCCATCCAGGGTTTGGGATCCCCACAATGGTGATCTGGTGTTTGCATCAGCACAGAATATGCAGGGTTGTCCTGAGAGGCCTGCTAGAGCCCGCTCGAGTGGTTGAAGGCTGTTGGCAACTGGTGCACCAAATTGCCTGTAAAATGATATTACGGCTCTCGTTTTCTTTTCGAAGCCATACTTGGTCCCCTGCTTGGCGTTTGCATAAGCTCAGACTATGCTGGGTCGTCTTGATAGGCCTGCTAGAGCCCGCTCGAGTAGTTGAAGGCTGATGACAACTGGTGCACCAAATTGCCTGTAAAATGATATTACGGCCAGCTCAAAGCCACCAGCTCGGATGAGCACAGCAGCCAAGTGCTGGCTGTTCAGGTGGGTGAGTGCGAGCGTGTCAATGGAAGGTTCAATGCAGGCCACTGCTGCCTTGGCTATCGTTCTTGCTCCAGCCACCACTTGTGCCTCCGATCCCAGACCAAGAGTTGTGGATCCTATGTGTGGTTCCTGTATGGCGAGAACACTGCAGCGTTTCTTGAATGCATTTTGCAGCAACTCAGCCATAACTGGGAAACTCTTATTTGTGTTATGCGGAAGGAGTCGAACTGTTTTTAACGTATTCATAATCCACTTGTGACTCCTGGAGGGCAATCGCTCGCTGACGAATGGTACAGCGTGCGTCTCGTGTAGAGTTCGAGACCTGTTGGCATTTGCGTTCGACGCAATTGGCACACTTGAGGGGAACCTCACGCTTGCATTCCTTGGTCAGATGTGGCAAGGCGCACCAGGCACAGGTCTGTTTCTTTATTTGGTGACTGTACCTAAACCCTCGACGAGGATTATATCAGTCATAGAAGTTGCGGTTTCGCTAATATGCAAGAGGCCGGCCCCTGCAGCATCCACCGAACTCAGACCTGTGGAGGTACGGCAGGTATTTGGTCTTAGCCAGTCTCACCGTAGAGAGCTGTTGCCCGTGTGTTACCGTCACGGAGGTTGACCACCTGAGGAATCATGCCATCTGGGAGTATTTCATAATCTGGTTTCCTACCTGATCTTACTTTTTTACTTGGGTGGCAAGTTTCAAAGGACAGATCAACTATAACCACGTTTCTTAGCCATCACCTTCTTTGCGAACTTTGCAAAAATGGTCATAGGCTTCCTTTGTAGCAGTCAATGCTGCTAAGTTCGTTTGCCCTACCAAACAACCGTCGCTCACTGTTGTAGAAACTACAGTGGAGCAGCACATGGTTTCTTGTTTCCTCCGGCACTGGAGGCACAAGACGTGCATAATGGAGAGTCTTTCAGGAAAAGAAGTGGAGCCGGCGCATTGAAGTCACCATGTCCCGTGAGGAACTGGCTCGTCCAGTGGTCTGGCTCAACCCATTTTCTAGAAAGACGTTCACGGATGTTGGGGAAGAACTCATACGTATCACGTCCTTTGAAGGATTCCCATCTCGCTTGCCATTTCTCTAGAGCCCATTCGCCGATGGCGGCAAGTTTCTGTTCTGTGGTGAGATCCGCATACGGAGTTCAGCCCAAAGCGGGGGAAGCTCCCGTTTCACTCTCCACTTGTCAATCATGCACTCGACAGCCAAATCAACTGGTAACTGACCAGTGATCACCTGGAGTGCTTCCGTTGATACAGTCTTGTAGGCCTTGGTGACCCACAGGAGCGCAGCTCTGGGATTGGGCCAATACTCTTTTGATTTACTGTTAGTTTGCTACCCCAGACAACAGGGCAGTAGCCAATCACACCTAAATAGATGGCCTTATACATGAGGATGGTGTCGTGGTAACACACACCCCAAGTGGCCTTGCTAATGGCACGCAGTGAGGCAAACCTTGCAATGGTAGTGCCTTTAAGGGACTGGAGGTGTTGGTTGAAACCCCACCTCTCACCTATATTCACTCCTAAATACTTGACGTGCTTTTCAAGAAGGAGCCTGTGGCCGCCAAAGTGTATTGTGGGTGGATTATTCACTTTCCCCTTCAAGAGGATTAGCTGGGTTTTTCCTCAGCCACCTGCATCTTGACATGCTCGCACCATTGGTTGACAGTCAGGAGCATGGTGAGTTTTTTTCTTCAATTTGGCGGACTGACTCTGCAAAGATCAGCACAGTCAAGTCATCCACATAGGCGTGCGGCTGCGGTCAGTCTCCATGAGTTTCCTGAGTAGACCTTCGAAGAAGGCATTCCAGAGTGCTTGGTCCTAGGACTGAGCTCCTGTGGCACCCCTTCTCAATCTTTCTCCGGACGGAGACATGCCTACTTTCGATCGTAGCAGTTCTGTCTGTCAGGTAACTTCTGACGAGTGAGTACAGGTTGAGGGGATTCCCCTATCTTTAAGCTCACATGAGGGCGCTGGCCGCAAGGTTGTCAAACGCTCCTCTGATGTCAATCAGAACTGCTACGACGTACTTAGCTGGTGCCAGCAGGAAACACGCCGAATCTCGACAATGACATCCTGCGTGGACCTTCCTTTGGTACACCCATGTTTGCCTGCTTGAGGTTGCTGCCAAAAAAGACTCCTTCGAGGACTGCAACATCAAGATTTCTAGTGTTTTGCCTAATATGGAAAGAAGGCTGAGTGGTCTCCATGATCGCGGGTCTGACTGATTGCGGTCGCCTCCCTTTTGAAGAGTGACAACACGCCGCAGACTTCCACTGAGTGGGGAACTGTCCGACCTGCAGACAGTCATTTAAATAAATTAAGGAGACCGCTGGAGATTGTCCGCTCAGCCTTCCTTAGCATATTGCTTTCTATTTTGTCTGGCCCGGGGATTTGTTGGGCTTTAAGGTCGCAAGGGCCCTGCCGAGGTCGCCTGTTGTCCACAATGGGATGTCGGGCTCGTTCGAGGGTCCATGATCAGCTCCCTTGCTGTCCTCTGGGCTTCAGTGTCTCGAGCTACTTTGGTCATCTGGGAACGCCTTCTCAAGGAGGGTTTCAGTGAGCTTTCGATGCTGCAGGCCCAGCCTGACTCATTTTGCATCGCAGCTAAGACTTGCTCTCGTTTGCTTTCCTATGGAGGACTTGTAGTGTCTGCCCCAGGGGTTCTCAGAGCTCTCCGCTTCCACAAAATTTCGCCAGCCTTGCCGTTTGGCCTCGTTTGATGGCGCGATGGAAGGCCTTCTTCTCTTGGATGAAGGCAGTTCGAGTGTTGCTCTGGCATCAGGGACACGAGTGTTTTGGTACATCCTTCTGTCTCTATTTGCACTTAGCTTGAGGGGGTTAAGTTCCTCAGTCCACCATGGGACTTTGATCGCCCTGTGCTTCTGTTGGCCACGGACAGGGCGCCCAGCAGAGTGCAGTGCTGTGGTAAATGTGTCCACTTTGCTGTCCACCTCTTCAGGTGTGGATGCTTGCGCTATTAGGTCGGTGTCTGCGGCACGCAGTTCACCTTCCAGTACCCTACAGAATTGTGGCCAGTCAGCATTTTTTGTGCGGAATCGCTTTTGACGCATGTCTTTGCAGAGGATGTTGTCATCCGTGATGGCAAAGTCAATAACCATGTGATCGCTCTGCGTTGCACCTGAATGCGACTCGCCAACCTTGGCAATTTGAGTAGCAGGGTGTGAGACACGGCTGCCAGACGTCTATACGACCTTCCTCCTGGACCATCATAGGTCGCCTCAGTCATGGCGTCGTTCCCAACAACCAAGTTGTACCTGGTGACCACCTCTATATACGCCTCGCCCCCCCTGTCCACCGTTCCGGATCCCCACAATCGTGATCTCCCGTTTGCATCAGCACAGACTCATGAGGTCGTCCTGATAGGCCTGCTGAGAGCCCGCTCGAGTGGTTCAAGGCTGTTGGCAGCTGGTGCGCCAAATTGTCTGTAAAATGATATTACAACCAGCTCAAAAGCCACCGGCTCGTATGAGCACAGCGGCCAAGTGCTGGCTGTTCAGGTGGGTGCGAGCATGTCAATGGACGGTCGGTGCAGGCTACTGCTGCCTTGGCTCCCGTTCTTGCTCCAGTCACCACTGCGTGCCTGCGATCCCAGACCAAGGGTTTTGGATCCTATGTATGGTTCCTGTATGGCGAGGACACTGCAGCGTTTCTTGAGTGCATTTTGCAGCAACTCAGCCATAACTGGGCAACTCTTATTTGTGTTGTGCTGAAGGATTCGAACTGTTTTTGACCTATTCATAATCTACTCGTGACTCCTGGAGGGCAATCGCTCGCTGACGAATGGTACAGCGTCGTCTCGTGTAGAGTGTGAGACCTGTTGGATTTTGCGTTCGACGCAATTGGCACACTGAGAGGGGCATCACGCTTGCATTCCCTACTCAGATGTGGCAAGGCGCACCAGGCGCACACAACAGGTCTTGTACAGGCCACTGCCAGGTGGCCATAGCGCTGGCATTTGTAGCACTGAGTGGGGGCTTGGTACTTTCGTATGGCGCACCGCTGCCAGGCTATTTGGAGGTGCCTTGCCCCTCTAGTTTTTTGTATAGGCTGGGTGATACCTCAATCACCCAATCCTTCTGCCTTCCACGCTGTTTGGTGAAGAGGGGCCTGACATCCTGCGGCTGCAAGCCTAACGCAGGGTTGTGCTCAACAACTTGTTGGGCCAAGTCCTCTTTGAAGATCAGTCCGCACGTCGCGCACAACAGCAGGCGTGGGAAACGACCCAGGGGGCTGACGCTTGAGCTTCAACTCCTTTTTGTTGAAATGTGGCTCGTGAGCGCCTTGGCCATTTCTGGCGTTTCCGTCCCAATGACGGCGCCACCTCCTACTGCGGTGCGGATGTCTAGCACTTTCGGACGCTTAGAGCTTGGAGGTCCGTAGCAGGGACACCCCGCATCAGTGCTTCCATTGTATCAGGGTTGGAGGACCAGCCTCTCCTTCCCTTACATGTATGCCTAACCACCACCACGTTTTGTCGTGGGTTTTTAGGGGAGTTTGGCAAGCGGTGGAGGCTTTTTATTTTTGTTTTTATTTTTACTTTGCCCTTGTTTTTGGGCAGAGGCGTAGGCGGGCGCTGCCCTCAGCCTGCTTAGTTGGGGCCTGTTTCCGCTTCCCCCTGCGCTTCCTGGCCCTGGCAGACTGCCATTCCGCCTCAGCTCCATGAGGGGGGGAGGAGGGCGCAGTAGCGGCTACTGCCGCATATGAGGGGCCTGGGGTACTACCCTGGCTCATTGAAGGTCCTTGAGTTTGGGGGGCTGGTGGCACTGGCTGCTGGGCAATTGCCCCTCGCAGCTCTTCCTCACGCCACCCGCCACAGTTTCCCGCAGGGGGGGAGTGGCGGGGGGCGATGTCGTTGGGGGGGCATTAGCTTTTATAGCCAGCTTCGAAATTTCGAAGAGGCAACTAGTGATGAGGTCCCGCATAGGTCCTGTCGCGCGTTGACCCTCATCCGTGCCATCTGGCTGTGGATGATTTGGACATATGCGCAAATTTGCTCCATGTCCGACAGATTAGGGTCAACGGCGTGTCGTGTGCTTGTAGTAGCCGGGGTTGCCCGGGCTACTAGGGGAGAAGGGAGATGAACGCGGTTTGCCCGGTTCTTTCCGCCCTTGTTTGTTTGGACGACGAGTAGATTGCTCATCGTCCGAAGAGGAGGGTCGAGCTTGGCGAGCCCTAGGAAGAGGCGCAGGTGGCGTGTTTATTACCTGCAATTGTGTTATTTGACTTAGTCATGTTTTTTACTAATTTTGAGGGCGGGGGGGTGATTAAAGAAGCAGACTGGCGCACCAGGCACACACAACAGGTCTCGTACAGGCCACTGCCAGGTGGCATTAGTAGCACTGTGTGGGGGCTTGGTACTTGCAGATGGCGCACCGCTGCCAGGCTTTTTGGAGGTGCCTTGCCCCCTCTAGTTTTTCGTGTAGGCTGGGTGACACCTTATTCACTCAATCCTTTTGTCTGCCACGCTTTTTCGTGAAAAGGGGCCTGAAGTCCTGCGGCTGCAAGCCTAACGCAGGGTTGTGTTCAACAACCTGTTGGGCCAAGTCCTCTTTTTGTAGGTCGGTCCGCACGTCGCACAATTGCAGGGGTTGGAATTGACCTAGGGATAGCTTCAACTCCGTCTTCGTGGAAATATGGCTCGTAAGCGCCTTGGCCATTTCCGGAGTTACTTGACTCACACACACACACACACACACGGACCACAGCCGAAATTAGGCTTTATAGACTCAGTAGGTCTCAAAACGTAAAGATCTGAAGAAAACCAGATTTTTTTTTGACTCGATTATTATACTTTCCTTCCTGGTAAAAACGAGGGCAAGGCAATCCCACATTCAATATCTGGATCCAGTTCAATTAAGTTTTCGCATTCAAGAAGCTTGCTGTGGAACTAAACGTGAAAGGTCACTAGACATCTTTCAACTAACAAACACAGTTTTTTATATAGTTTAAAAATTCGATTGGAGGCTCCATTCCGATGCATCAAAATAAACCGTTACAGAACCACTCTTCCGTAACGCAGTCCAAGGGGTGCCGTTCGTTGCTGATGACGAAGCTAAATTAATTATTATTCGCTCGTTCGCAAGTGGTGTTTTCGGTAGTTGATCTTTCATGTGAACTCTTCTACAAAATGGAGCTTGATGTCATAAAACCGCTTCTAACTCCCAGTTGCCTTAAGGTCTATTTGGTAGATTACTCGCTTCATCACTTGAATTGATTCATCATAAATCCTTTTCCTTCCCTTATCAATTTTGTTGCTCTTCTGCTTTTTGCTTTCCCACTCTTTCTTGATTTTGAATTCTGTTGTTTTCGTAGCGGTTTTACAGTGGTCAGAGAACTCATGCCGCTTCCCGAGAACTTTGTTTTGCCCCTCTAACGCCATATTGTGTGGTTTTAATTCTTGTAATTGTCGACCTCCTCTCCTGGCGTCTTTGATATTTTTATCATTTGCGATCACACTTAAAACTGCTAAGATATGTATCAAGGATGGTATAAAACCTCGATGCACCGTTCGATTGTTGTCGACGAAAGCAGTTTTCCCTGCTCGCTCCGACGTTTTCTTTGCTGCGTCTCGTCGTCGTCGTTGCAGCGGTTGTTGTATCCCCATTCGAGTTTTTGTTGTTCTCGTCGTCGTCGCTGTTTTTGAAGTTGTTTAGTTTTAATTCCTGCACCTAGTGAAGCTTTTGCTCTCATTGCTCCTGATACGGCTGAAGCTGAAAAACGTTCTCCGAAACTTGGGTTTATTGCTATGACACGTGTGAATGCTTTTTGGGCAAGTTTTATATCAGCCTTATGGCTTTCTTTTAAATCCCTGCTTGTTACGTATTGCAAGGCATGCTCTTCACAGTAAGAATCCAAGGGTGTGACTGGTTGAACCCCTTGCTCTCTTGGATTTATAACATCATTTCCAGGATTTACAAAAACGTGTTTAATCAGAGGTGTACGATCTTCATTTATAAACTAGTTAAGTAAACCCACGTTGACGTTTGAAAGTTAAATGAGCATATTTAATGAATCTTCAGCTCTTCTATTCAACAGTATTTACGATGGAGCCATTTCGAATGGGTGATTGTTTCCCTATTGAAAACTACGATAGCATAAAAGGGATAGTAGAAACTCCGATTTTAAAAAGAATGAACCGTTTGTACCGAAGAACATCCGAGCTGTTGTGTGGTCCATCGTGAAAGGGAAAACCCAACTTCCTGTTAAACTTGATCGTTTCAGAAAACTCACTTGCATTTGCTTCAGTCATACTTTGCTCAAAAAGCCAACAACAAGATAAATACTTATATTCTGATAGAGTAATAGAGGGCGTTCCTGAAATCGAGTACACAAAATGCTTGACTGTGTAAGAGTTTCCAAGTGATTATGAAAAGAACCATACGCTCGCTATTCTCGATAATGTGGGTGAATCCTTTAACTACATTATCAAAGCGTACTTCACCAGAGGAAGGCATTATAGCATTGACTCATTTTTCCTTTCACAGTGCTATGCTTCCTGTTTAAAACATTATGTGAGAGGAAATGCCAATATAATCGGCGTGTTACCTCAAGATGGAAGAAATTTGAATTAGCTTTGGCGATACCATGCTCATTATGATATACCTTGTCAAGTATTCGTTGATATGGCTAGAATGGCTTGGACGAAACCATTTAATTTTCTTCTCATTGATAAGACTCGCGATATCAATGCTGGTCGTTATCGAAGTGGAATGGACACATATTTTAAATTACCTTCTGATGGGTTATAGATAGTCTATTATATATGTAAGTTATGTACTATAATATTGCCCAGTGTATAACTACTATTGCTGACTCAACCCTTGACAACCCATTCTCATATTTCCCGCTAACCTAGCAATTCCTGTCTTATAAAACCTCTCCTTCGAGCTGGGTTCTTCAGTCTCTTCCCGTACCTCCATCTGCCCGCTTATTCTGAACGTTGTGTGGTCCGTGTAAATAAAGAGTTTTTTTAAAAACTGATTTCTCGGGGTTGAACACCTAACTGGCGCAGTCAGACTGGACGCGATTCGTGACCGACTTCTTAGACAGAATATCGACGAAATCGGCGGAACGCGCAACCTACACCACCATCGACCAGGGGCACATTTCAACGGGAAGACTCCTCTCAGCGATGATACAAGGCACCATCCTGTGAGTAACTTGAATTCAAATATTTGCAAACCGCAAAATTAAACTCGGAAAAATCGTTGCCCACCCTGCGGATTTTTCTATTCCTTTCTAAGTGAGATACCGTTGCACAAGCACCCCTCACTAAAGTGGATACCGTCGTTAGACCCCCACTTTCAAAAGTTTAAAAAAGTGCCTAAAAGTAAAATAATAGCACGAGTAAATTAATAAATTTTCAATCGGCAACAAAAGATACCGTGGAGAAACTCCCCCCTTTTGATTGCACAAACTAAAATTACGACGTCGAGACGAGATCGTTCGTAACAACTTCAACGGAAGCTAATCAGCCTTCCAGCAATAAAAAGAAGACTAACTCACATCTCCGCTTTTGCGAGCCCTTCCTTCGTCAGCGGATTCCTTCGCCACTGATACGACATCTGCGAACCCCATCGTCGCACGTCTTTTAATTTTAACGAGTAACATTCAACTTTGAATATAACACGTTATATGTTAAACTAAGCGTACAATAACTAAAACGAAATTTTGTGTAAAATTAGGAACACTAAGACTAACCCACATTAGGTTTTCACAAAACTACCAAAATTCCAAAACACAATAAAAAATTTACCCACGACAGTTTCCCGTAGTTAAATTTAGACATTTTCCTCCGAAATTTCCCTACCATAAGAGAAGAAAACATGAGTAACAACGAACAAATACAAGCTTCCATTCAACCCTCAGATTACGTAGGGATAATCCACTCTCAAACTCAACAAATAGGTCAGTTATCGGCACTTGTCGAGAACCTACTAGTGAACCAAGTGGTTACACCCCATAATCGTAGGAACGAAGACGATAGTCCGTTCATCAGACGAGAATATCTCGATCTAATCCCTAATTTCTCAGGCATCCCGGAAACTCTTAATCAATTCTTAGAAACGTCACAACAAATACACGATAGGTTCTTCGATGCCGAAAATCCAAACAATTTTCGGAACGTAGTACTTATAAATGCTATTAAAGCTAAAATAGTTTCACCAGCCGCGGACCAAATATTCGCAGCTAACCTAACCACCTACGCGGAAATTAAACAAGCTTTGATAGACACGTATTCCGACAGACGTGATGACCTGACGCTAGTGATCGAATTGGTGAATCTACGGCAATCCGAAGGCGAGACGCCATTCCGATTCTACGATAAAATTAGCAAAATACTTAGCCTACTCATTGCCTATTTGCAAACCCACCAAATTGAGGACTCTAGAACACTGATCGCAAATTACAAAAAGTTAGCGTTCAGATGTTTTCTATTGCAACTGAAAGAGCCTCTAGGCAGCATCCTCAGGACGCGACAACCGCCCGATTTAGGCACGGCACTGAGTTGGTTGACGAACGACTACCAAACGTTATCCACCTACACGAAACAAAAACACCTGCAACAACATCCCGCGAATCACTCTCAACCACACAGACCTCACCGACCGCAACAAAACTATCCCAACCAAAATCACAGTCAAAACCTATACAGACCTCAACACTTCAACCCGAGACCACCATTTCAAAGCGCAAGACCACCCAATTCTCAACCGGTTAACAAAACAATGAACCACCCTCAGTCAGCGAATAACAACTATCCCCCAAAACCACCTAACTACCCAGCACGCAACCCAAACTTTCCTTCCCAAGCCTACGCTAGACGCAACTTTCCAAACCCTCCTCGCTTGTCAAACCCAGGAACAATGAAACCAACACACATGTCCTGGCGTACAACGAACCCAAATCTGCACAACCTAGACGAAAATCAAGACAGACACCAAAGTGAAAAACAATGTTTCTCTCAAGGGTACGAGTACGATGAAACCGCGGAAAACGGAAACTTCTATAACGAAACTCCGGAAAACTTTAACTACGAAGAGAGAGAGGAAACTGAAGAAAACGGCAGTTTTTTAGGCGAAACCAGCCTCGAATCCCAAAATTCGAGCTGATGAATATCGACCGAAAAAGCGTGAGTGAACTCCCTTACATTACGTTCCCGAGATCCAATCTGAAGATCCTCGTGGACACAGGGAGCACAAAAAGTTACATAAATCCCGAAATCGCCGAAAAAAGTTCCCAAACAAAATTCGCGTAGAACCGTTCATCGTACAAACTGCCCATGGTTCTTCGCGTTGCGAATTCACCACCAAAGTACCCTGCGGCGAAATTTTCCAACAAAGACATTTAAATTTAAAGTTTAATGTATTTCAATTCCATTCTAAATTTGACCTTCTTCTTGGCCTAGACAATCTTAAAATCATCAAAGCGTCAATCGATCTCGATAACCACCTTCTGAAAACCCCAAAGACCAGTATCCCGCTCTGCTATCTTAGCACTGGGACAGCCGAAACATACTTGATAAACGCCCGATCTGTCCAAAAAATAAAAATTCGAGTGCGAAACATAGAGAATGGTGACGCCATCCTCCCTTACATAAAGACAGGTACCCTAGAAATCCCAGAATGTCTAGTTAGAGTGAAGAACTACGAAACCTATGTCATGGTCCTGAACCCTAAGGACAAACCCGAAAAATTAGCGCAAACTTCCCCAGTAGAAGTACACGACATTGAAGACACACACAACTTAACCGACACGGAGACACTTAACAATTACACAGACGACCACACGAAACATGAATTCGACCTATCGATGTTAAGACTGAGTCACATGAACGAAGAAGAAGCATCTTCAATCATCGAGCTAGTATCCAAATACGCCGATGTATTTCATAAAGAAGGTGAACCCCTCTCGTTTACCAGCAACGTCAAACATGTGATTAGGACCACTGACGAAATCCCGGTTTATGCACGAAATTATAGGTTTCCCGAAATCTATCGTCAGGAAGTTGACCGACAAATAGAGGAAATGCTGGACCAAGGCATCGTCAAACACAGTGACAGTCCTTGGGACGCCCCTTTGTGGATCGTTCCCAAAAAGGCCGATGCCAGCGGGAAAGCTAAATTCCGGATTGTCATCGACTACCGGAAACTGAACGAAAAGACGATAGAAGACAGCTACCCACTCCCCCAGATTTCGGAATTACTCGACAAATTAGGGCGCTGCGAATATTTCAGCATAATTGATTTGAAAAGCGGGTTCCACCAAATCGAAATGGACCCAGGCAGCATGGCAAAGACTGCTTTCAGTACACCGAACTATCACCTCGAATTCAACCGCCTACCGTTTGGTTTACGCCACGCCCCTAGCACGTTCCAGAGAATGATGGACAATATACTGCGAGGAATTGCAAACGAGTACTGTTGTGTGTATTTGGATGACATTATCATCTACAGTACATCGTTACCCGAACATCTAACTAGGCTCGAGGAAGTATTCAAACGTCTACGCAAGGCTCGGTTGAAAATTCAACTCGACAAAACTGAGTTTTTGCGCAAAGACATCGCGTACTTAGGCCATGTAATCACGCCCGACGGAGTAAAACCAAATCCGGACAAAATCGAGGCCATCCTGAAATATCCAATCCCGACTACATCCAAGGAAATTAAATCATTCCTCGGATTGCTTGGATACTACAGAAGGTTCGTGAAGGATTTTGCGAGAATCACTAAACCAATGACTCGTTGCTTGAAAAAAGGACACAAAATAGACACCACGGACCCAGAATACGTAGAATCTTTCAACACATGCAAAAACGTACTGACTAACGACCCGATATTACAATACCCAGACTTCACAAAAATATTCCACTTAACCACCGACGCAAGTAACGTCGCGATAGGAGCCATCCTAAGCCAGACAACGAACGGAGCAGACCTCCCGATAGCTTATGCTAGTCGCACTCTATGCGACACGGAGAGACGCCTGTCCACCATCGAAAGAGAACTCCTAGCAGTTGTCTGGGGCGTCCAATATTTTCGCCCATACTTATTCGGACGAAAATTTAAGATACATACGGACCACCGCCCCCTCCAATGGCTTTACTCAATTAAAGAACCAGGTTCAAAGTTGTTCAAATGGCGTACAAAACTATCAGCCTACGACTTCGACATTGAGTACAAGAAAGGCTCTCTAAACTCGAACGTCGACGCTTTGTCGCGTGTCGAACTATTGAACAACAACGATGACGCTAACAACGAAATCGTAGACGCCGACGTATCCGTAGACACGTTTATAGACGCCCTTACCCCCAAGACACTACTCCGACTAACTGACAAAGACGTTGACACACCAGATTCGATAATAGTAAATTTTGACTCAGAGGACGAAGCAGAAACCGAAGAAAACAAATCCAATCCCTGCAGTACCGTTCACTCAAATGCGATTGGCGATTCCATTGTGTCAATCCCAATAATAAATGAACCTATCAACAACTGTAAGAACCAAATTATCATTAAACTCGTAAAATTCCCCTCCGAAAATCCAGTAGTAATTAAGAAAATATTTAATAATAAAACCCGCATCACCGTATCATTTTCGCGATCAAACGTGGAACAAGAAGTAATCAAGTTCGTAAAAGAATACGTTTTACCGCGGATAAAATACGGAGTCTATTTTGAGGATGATTTCTACGAGCAATTCGTCAACATTATGACCAAAAATTTCACCTTCTCGGAAATTCAAATGACGAAATACTCGGTGAAATTAGAGGACGTATACCTTGAAACTAAAAGGTCAGAACTCATGAAGGAATATCATGAGGGACCCACAAACCACCGTGGAATCGAAGAGACGCACCAGCACATAAAAAGGTCTCATTACTGGCCAAACATGAAGGAAACGATCCAAAAGTACATTAACAATTGTGCCATTTGCACCCGATGCAAATACGATCGAAATCCTCTCAAAGTAAAGTACAATGTGACACCAACTGCCTCTCGTCCTCTAGAAACCATCCACATAGACAAAATAACTCTTATACGTTCGAAATTCCTGACAATAATAGATTCGTTCTCTAGACACGCCCAAGCCTACCAATTAAAATCCTCCAATGCCGTAACCATCGTGGACTCTCTCCTTGATCACTTCTCAAACCATGGAACCCCGGTGAATGTAGTAGCAGACAATGGCCCTGAGTTCCAAAACTCGCTAGTAAGGGAATTAATGAAGCTGCACAATATTAACATCCATTTCGCTGCATCCCAACATCCGGAGTCGAACGGGTTGATAGAACGTTTTCATTCAACTCTAATCGAACACATCCGCATCCTCAACGAACGTCCCGAATTTAAAGGAGATAGTGTGAAAACTAAAGTCAAGTATAACAACTCAATTCACACTGCCTCCAAAATGACTCCGTTCGAACTCCTCTACGGGCATCTCAACCAAGATACTCTGTTAGACTTAAACATCGAGCAGTCCCTAGCTAACAATTATCTTGCCCTTCACAGAGAAAAAATGAGGATCGTATACTCCCAATTGAGAGAGAAGTTGCATAACGATAAGGAGATAGTGATCTCCAAGAAAAACGAGAACCGCGAAGAAACCCCGAAAATTCCTTTAGAAGTGTACGTTAAAACTGTCCAAAAACAAGCAAAAACAAAACCCAAGTACAATAAAGAAATCATAAAATCTGTGAACCCGGAGCTTAAAACGGCATTAAT
The DNA here is from genome assembly GCA_020466155.1 of Pachypeltis micranthus. Taxonomy (NCBI): domain Eukaryota; kingdom Metazoa; phylum Arthropoda; class Insecta; order Hemiptera; family Miridae; genus Pachypeltis; species Pachypeltis micranthus. Next base: position 82,733,428 of record CM035768.1, on the reverse strand, counting down.
AAACCCTCGACACCATAACACAAAAGAGAAGATCCATCTCTCTAACGTGCGTCGCCCTAAAAAACACACTGATATGGTAGCCAACGCCTGGAATGAAACCCTAAGTTCGACAGAAGTTCTCACCACCAAATTCGGTCTAAAAATAACCAGAGCCGATCTTATCACCCTCAAAGGCGACAACTGGTTAAACGACCAAATAGTAAACTTCTATATGGAACTGATCGATCAAAGGAGCCGATCAAACGCAAAAACTCCCACGACGTTCAGTTTCAATACCTTCCTATATATCTCATTCAAAGCCGGAGGCTACGAAAGGGTGAGGAACTATACCCGACGAACGGACCTATTTGCCAAAGACGTAATAATAATCCAAATTTTCAAATCTTCCCACTGGAGGCTAGTGGTCATCCAGAACCACTGCAAAACAATAACATACTACGACTCCCTTAACAAGAACGGAACCGAAATCCTTGATGACGTCAAAACATACTTAGAATTAGAACACCTTGCCAAGAGAAACACTCCGCTAGACACAAGACTGGAACCTCATTATTAACCAGAACACACCTCAACAACAAAACAGCAACGATTGCGGCGTATTTATGTGCCAATTCGCCAAGACCCTCGCACACAATAACACAATTAAAAACATAGCCAACATAGCAATCGTTAGAGAAGAAATGTGCTATGAGATCCTTAACACGGAGTTAATCTGAATGTTGCAGACTAACTTCCCTCCTAATGGTTTCCGCTAACGGAATCAACATGTCCAACTTAACGACAAACCCCGGATTACTTGCCATCCGCTCAAAACCTGCAAGAGTCGTAGAAGGCTATCACACCATCACACACTACTACAACCTCAGCGCTGTGACGTCTCAGATACAAACACTGCATGCACACTACGAACAGGTACTCAATACCATCATTCGTAACGACTCTACATACTTAATACGAACTGACTTACTCTCCACCTCCATCAATCACACCTTCAGCCTGATCTACAAAAAGACCCAAAATTTAAAATTACAAAAACCAAAGAAACCCAAACGTCGGCGGACTAGAGGAATCATCGATGGTCTAGGATCCCTGATCAAATTCGTAACGGGAAACTTAGATGCAAAAGATGACGAACGCTACACAAACATACTCAATCATCTAACACACGATCAAGAAACCCTCCGGAAACAAATCGAATCTCAATATTCTATCAATTTGGCTTTCGCTCAAAATGTCAACCGGACGATGGAAACGATCAAACATAACAACCAACAACTACAACGCGAACTAAAATCACTTCAAGAATTCAACACCGGTGAGAACAGCCACCTCAGAGCCACCAACGACCTTTTGGAACACTATCAAATTTCCCTAGACCTACTGCTCAACATTGCTCAGGATATTGAAACATCCCTCACTTTCTGTGAGCTCGGCAGACTACACCCCAGCATCCTCGACTCGGACTCACTACAAATTGAACTAGACCGTTTATCCAAATTCTACGGACCCCGAATTCTAAATTTTACTGGAAAAGACTTATTCGAAATCCAATCACACATTAAAGTTCAATGTTTCGTTGGTACAGACGAGATAGTTTACTTTTTAGACATCCCTATAGTTGATCCACGAACATTCGATCTTTACCATCTAGAACCCATACCAACCAAGTTCGAATCAAATTACGTTACTATCATTCCCGCAGTTCGACATTTTCTTAAAGCACATAACGAAGTCCCACTTCGCGAAACCTGTCCGTTGGGACATTATTTCCACCTATACCCAATCCAACAAATCTTCGAGACTGACCTTCCATGCGAAACGCAATTTTTACTGCACCACTCCACCGAACAGTGTGAGTACACTCGACTTAACACACTTACAAACAACGTGAGACTATTACCTGAAATTAACCAATACCTTTTAAACTTCCCGCACCACGACACACTGGACGTTATCAGTGAATTTGGCACAGAAACCATAACGCTTCAAGGAATATACCTTCTTAATCAAAGAACTCAACACATAACATACCACAACCGAACACTATTTGCGGCACATCGAAGCATAACAGGCACACCATTAATAGTCACCAACACTACCCACAACCACATCCTCCACAAACGCCCTAATACGCAAATTCACCTACTCGACCTCGATCTCTCATCAGTACAGATCGAGGACACTAAACCTATTATAGAATTTTCGTACTATGAAATGGTTAAACCAAGCTTCTGGACCATACTCCTGTACATATTGTTAATCTCCTTATTGACATTTAACTTTATAAGGTATTATAACTATGTTAGCAGACAGGGTACCATTGTTACGTGACCCTGTACACACTTTGTAAATATCATTGTTCTTTTTGCAATTTCAACAATTTCCATTATGTCAAGCACTCTGTATGTGCATATTTACCATTTATTGTTCACACAACGATCAAATTCGTCCTGTATCATTGTACCCCAGTTTTGACCCCTTCTGTTAATTTCACCCAAAATTTCGTTCTCGGGGGGGACGAGTTATGTACTATAATATTGCCCAGTGTATAACTACTATTGCTGACTCAACCCTTGACAACCCATTCTCATATTTCCCGCTAACCTAGCAATTCCTGTCTTATAAAACCTCTCCTTTGAGCTGGGTTCTTCAGTCTCTTCCCGTACCTCCATCTGCCCGCTTATTCTGAACGTTGTGTGGTCCGTGTAAATAAAGTGTTTTTTAAAAACTGATTTCTCGGGGTTGAACACCTAACTTGTATGGTTGTGCCTACTTAATTTACCGGAACGAACTCTGGGAAACTTTGACTGGAACGCACCCACCGCTGATATCAAAGAAAAATTACCCGCCAATTATTGTTATTGTTATCGCAAACGCCGACCGCATCGTTCTCCTTTCCGTTTTTCATTCTATTTTCTGCACATTTAAAGTTAGTTTTTCATTTTTTCGTGTTCATCGATACAACCAAGCTGACAGCTTGCCAAGTAAAGCCCGGCAAACGTTACTTGAGAGACGCACTACGTGTTGTCTCGATCTCACCGCTGCATCGACCACAGAGCGTCAAAAGCGTAAAAATCGAGGTAAAATTCCCTTCCCATAAAATCCTTCTGATCCTCACATCATCCGCATCCATCTCCGACAGCACCTACCTCGACAGATACGCTCCGACGGTGTATGAACAGCCCTCAAGGTGAGTCCACTTGCTAGCCAATTGAAATTATACAGGTCCATAGAATCGCTGGTCCTTCACGTTTCACGTATATCAAACGCAAAACCAATGTATAACACGTATATATACAGTTCGCTATATTCCACTAATACCAGTTGAAGCTACGATGTCAGCAAGATTGGGCGATTGCATTCCCAGTGGTAACAAAAAGAAGCAAGCTGCTTCGGAAGCTAAAACCTCCCATCAGCTTCAAATAGCACGGCAGGCTTTGAAGCGTAAATATCAAGATTTAAAATTTAATGAAGAGGCTACTAAGCAGTTCCTCGAAAACGAATATAACCCAATAACAAACTCCCTAAAAGATCTTGTTACTATTCGTTTCAACTCGTCAACTCCTCTTCGACGATCTAATGTTGTTGGAACTAAAAAGCTATCCTTGTCCAGCCTCCAGTCACAAAACATACGAAAAGAAGATGTGAACCGTTTGGAACGCTATGATACTACGACTCCGCTTGCAGCAACCCAAAGTTTTGCTCGTAATAGTCTGGAAGGACGTAAGATGACTGAAAATTTCGTCAGCCCGTTACCCATACAGTTACGCATCTTTTTATTTCAAATATCTCACAAAAGGTCAATGGGATGCACATCAATATGGTTTACTTGATCGGCCATACGGGCCTCAAGTTCATCGCTTAGGAGTTTCGTTTGGTAATTCACTAAATGCTTCTGACGAAAGCAAAATTTATGTTGGTGAACAACCTTATCAAGCAACTCCTGGATTGTTTGAGTTGATATTTTTACAATCAATTGGGTTATGTCCGCCAGTAGGCAGTACTGGAGTCAGTCAGTTGGTCGTCGTCTTTATATACGAAAGGAAGGTAAACGGGTTGATGGAGCGTCGGGGAAGGGTCAGGGAGAGGAGGTCATGTACCTCAGGGGGAAAACCCCTAAAGGTGAATGGAACGTCTTGAATGATCTGTCAATTGTGGAATTTCCGTCTTTTTTGTGTAGGGTGGTCTGTAAATCCGTCGGTTGGTTGTTTTCGTTTGTGTAGTGTTTTGAGTGGTGTGAATATGGTGTCACATTTTGTGTTGATTTGTTCATTAATGGGACAGATCATTGAAGTTTTTTTGTTTATAAATTTCCATGTTTTCTAATATGTTCAGTTTTCGTCCTTTGTATTGTTTGTGTAGTAAGGGGGTACAGTCCTGTATTTTGGTAGGTTCATGTCCAGTTGTTTTGAGATGGTTAGCAAAGTTTGAATCGTCTTTGTTCCTACTAAGAGATGTAATGTGTTCAGAGTATCTAGTCCGTATTTTTCGTTCTGTCTGTCCTATGTATGTGTTTGTACAAGTGCAAGTTATTTTATATACCCCACTTTGGTCGAATGGGTCTGTCTTTTCAGTCTTCGCAGTTAGTTTGGTTCTAAGTGTGTTGTCCGTACGTAATGCGATTTGTATACCTTTCTTTCGGAGGATATTAGTTATTCCGTATATTTTTGGTCCTGTGTATGTGAATGTGCAGCGTCTTGTTAAAGTCTGTGTATTTTGTGTTTTTGAGTCGTGTGTTTTGGATTCATATTGTCTGAATAATTTGTTTATTGTTTTTTTGGAGTAACCGTTATTTTCTGCGATAGTATTGATAGTATCAAGTTCTTTTTTGTAATTTTGTGCGGGTAGTGGGATAGATTTTAGTCTCCGTATCATGTGTCTAAATGCACTTAGTGCATTAGTAAATGCACCACCCTACACAAAAAAGACGGAAATTCTACAATTGACATATCATTCAAGACGTTCCATTTACCTTTAAGGGTTTCCCCCTGAGGTACATGACCTCCTCTCCCCGACCCTTCCCTGACGCTCCATCAACCCGTTTACCTTCCTTTCGTATATAAAGACCACGACCAACTGACTGACTCCAGTACTGACTTAACGGCCAGACGATGATGTCTTTACATCGAAAGCGCTTGCCCACAGCAACTCACCAGCCAGAGAAGACGGACTCACCTAACAGATACGTTAACTTTAATTTTTACAATCACTCTCCATTTATGATTTGTCAGATTTTGAAAATTATAGCGATATAGTGAAGCAGACTTTGGTGGCTTTCCATATTTATGATCGAAGTAAACCTCTGAATGGATTCGGCGGTGACAAATACAAAAAGACCGCTGCGGAGCTGCTGTCTCCGAAGGATAATGATCGTATCGATTGTACTATGTGTACAAGTCATACAAGAGATTGTCAATGTCCTCCGAAGATGGTGGATAGTTGCAACGAGGTGGAGAGTGGGTAAAGGAGAGGGTGATGAGGTAGGTGAATACCACGACTGATCCGCTTTTTATCTGCTACCAATGTTATTGACGATTGTCGAAATGTAGTTGGTGTGACGTCGAAGCATGATGAGATCTGATATACGGTAAGTTATTTCTATGGATAATGGCTGAAACCAGTCTTCGGCTTCTTCTTAAGCATGAGGAGGAGTCCACAGCGTGGTTTCGTGTATGGCTATTCGTAGACGAGGCTTCGTGTTAATTTTCGGATTAGAGTCCTTAGATCTGAACACGCACATACAGAAATTCATTCCGCTGCATAAAACAAACGGGGGGGTTCACCGGGTATCATTATGCCGTTGTTGCCACCACTGATGTCAGTTCGGAAGTTTGTTGAATAAAATTTGACGAACGTCGTGAGATCCGGAGCATTTCTTTCTTCGCTTTTAAATTCGTTACACAACTAGCTCCTCTTTCTTCTCTTGGTGTTAATGCAGTGAGTGGTATCTTCTTCGTGAAGCATCTTTGGTGGTAAGCTACTAGTCGTTACATTAACTTTTACCAACACTTGAACGCCTTTTCTGGACGAAAAATGAATATCAACGATAGGAATCATGGTGGGATACCACAGAGCCTGTCAACGACCAACTAAATGGTCTTCATAGTGATCGATTAATGTTACGGGATTAAGAAAAAAATAAAAAGGTTAAAGCAGTGGAGGGGATGAAATGTAACCTTTAGACATGTTGTCTTTCGTATTCATCTTCGTCAACATCGTTGCTAATATTCATACTTTCCGTAGTGCATATTATTGTTTAGGCGCAGGCGCAATGACAATAGCCCGTGTGCTTACATTGTTGACACGCGATCCCATCTACTTGATCTTCAGGCGCCAGTATACAGAGTTTTTTACAACAATAGAAAACAGGCCCGTCCATCAGCAAGGTCATCGTCGTCGTTGGTGGTTTCTTCATATTCATCTATGTCTTCGACTTCTTCTTTAAAACCTCTCCATCTTCCGATCGTAAGATCAAAAGAATGCGGAGGTTTCATGTTACCCGGAGCAATATTACTAGTCGACTAAGATAATTCAGCTATCAAGTTCATGATCAAAGAAGAAATGATGGTGAGGGGAGCAATCTGTCTGGAAATCAAGCGGGGAAAAGCGGTCGAAATAATAAAGATACCTATTAGAAAATGACGTAATATAACTGTCTACGTAGCCCTCCCCCTTCCACCACATAGGATATCTAAGTCAACGTTTAAACCCCCTCCCGCGTCGTCACTTGTTTACAAACATTACGCGTTTACAAATATTGCGTCTTATCGCGGTCGGATAAACAGACACGACCCACTGATACGTCAGCCCACTCTTCTATTGCGATCGCGACGCGTCTTATCAACGTCAGATAAAGACATCCACCCCCCCCCACCCCCCACCCCCCCGTGACAGCCCATTGTTCTAAGAAGGACGGAATGAAGCTACTGTTTCCCAAGTAAATTGTTAGTTCAAGTGGGAAACGAGATTATGAACTCCTTCTAGATGGTACGGGGTCATACCTCCGCTTGGTAGCACATGGGTAAAGGAACCCACGTGAATAGCCAGCACTTGGCTGCAGTGCTCATCCAAGCTGGTGGCACAACGGCTAAACCGCAACCATGAGTTTCAACTGAAATAACTCTCTTATGAATGTTAAGGAACAGTCTTTTTAATACGGAAACAGACCTGTCGCAGTGTTCAATATTTAAAAGGAGGTTCGAGTTGAGTCGAGCAAAGAAAGACGGTAATGAAGGCTTATCGAATTGGTGTTGAGATTCCACTGCAGGAGAAGGAAGAGAAGAGAACGAAGAGATGATCGTTTCCATTTATGTCGGGTCACGAATCCCGTTCAAGGTGCACATCTGTTGGCTACTATATTTCATGCAAACATTATTGCTTTTCCACCCTTCATTCGAATGGCCCCCTTCACCTTGAACCACCCCTCACATTTTATTCCAGTGATTTCTTCCTTCCTCGGTTACCCTGACGCGCAATAACTTACACGGGTTACTGAGCGCAAACGGAATTCGAGCCCTCGAATGGCTCTCGTGTTTTCAGTTAAGTAACTGAGCGGAGGGTCGCGTACCATTCACGAGCTGCAATCGACCAGAAATTTTCAATTTAGCAGTTTAATTGCCCTGCTTTGACCCTCAGAACAAGGAAACTTGTACTTCGAAAAATTGGGCATTTCAACCCTAATGCTACGTCTCTTATGTTGCATTTTGGTTTAATAGACCACATTTTGCTCAATTCTGCACTTCTTGTGACGGCGAAGCGATCAGAGTATCCCGGAGATACTTAACATCCGGGAACCACGTAATTAGTACAATAATACATAGCATTTCATCATTGAAGTCTGCAATTGAGATGAGTTCTAATTATTGAAAACATTCTGTTTTCCTGAAATATTAGTGTTGGGCGCACGAGAGGGGGAGCTTGCGGATCGAAATAAAAATGAAACTTGGTGAGCGTGAGGAGGACTGTATTACACGTGCATAATTCAGTTGAGTGCGTGTACAAAAGGACGGCACAGGGGTAGTACTTGGAACGCGTGACCTGGCGCAGGAGACTGTATCGAAAGGAAAAGGGCAAGCTGTGTTACAGGGATGAGAGTTGATAGCGGAGTGACTGAGTGACTACTGGGAGCCGAGTGCATCACATGAAAAGGGCTGAAACCGTTGGGTTGGGCAGACACATCAAGTAAACGAATCAGCCTTTTAGCATGCGCTGTACATTCTCCCCCGCCCTGCATCAGCGGAATAACCCTTGAACTGACGTTACTCAATTGGCTGGTGGTAGTTAAACTATGCAGGGAGGCTAACACACAGCAAAATATCTGGTGCGTTGCAACACACAACTTTCCTTAGCTCTACTTCAATTCACTTTTTACGTGGCTTTTCCTACTCAAACAATTCATTTATCACTCACTTCATTTGAACTTGGTCAAACAACATTTCACGGCAGCAGAAAGCGGTAGCCCTTACAGTTCCGGAATTTATTGTGCTGTTCGTACTCATTCCAGGACCATTATTGAGCAATTGGTACATAGATAATTAATGAGACTGTAAACACGAATTTTTTGAAGAAGGATAGTAATCACTTGGGCAGTGTAATTGGGTAAAAAGTTTTAAAACTGGTAGTAAGCGAAACGGCGGTAGTTGAAACTCAGGAATTTCTGGAGTGAGCCCCATGTATCTCATGAGCGTTTTTAAACACTCACCCTATAGGTATTTATCTGGATTACAATACCAATTTTTTAAACATTCTACTAACATTCCAGCGGAGTTTAAAACGAAAAAACCGCGGTAAAAACGCTTTTCGTCGAAAATTTTGATAATTTATTGTGCTGCTCTCGTCATTTTCCCACAAATCGGAATTTTATGGTATAATTATCTTATTAAGAGCTATCTATATAAAAAATGTAATCAAAATCGTTAGAGCCGTTTTTGAGAAAAAAAATTGGTGTTTCGATCACCATGATAACTTTGGTTAAATTTCGGTGGATTTGGTTCATACCCTTATTTTGGCGTCCCCTGGTAACCTGCAAGCGAGATATGAAGTTTGAGCTGATTTGGTACGGTGGTTTTTACTGAAAATCGTTCACAGACACACATACACACAGACCATTTTCCCAAATAGTGTTTTTCGGACTCAGGAGGGTCTGAAACGTAAAGATCTGAAGAAAACTGAAAATTTTTTTTCAGCCGATTACATAACTTTCCTTTCTACTTTCGTAGAGCCAAGGAAAGTAAAAATGGAGAATAACAATAGTATGGAGCAACAATAATAGAATGGAGAAAAAAGGGTAGGTGTTCTGAGGCCAAGAATTGGGTGAAACTAGTGGAAAACTACTACGTTCTACTGCCCTCCCAACAACTGTCGCTCACTGTTGTAGAAAGTACAGTGGAGCAGTACGTGGTTTCTTGTTTCCTTCGCACTGGAGGCGCAAGGCGTGCATGATGGAGAGTGTTTGAGAGAAAAGAAGTCGACCCACGCATAGCAGTCACCTTGTCCTGTGAGGAACTGACTTGTCCAGTGGTCTGGCTCAACCAATTTCCATCCAAGACGTTCAGGAACGTTGGAGAAGAACTCATACGTGTCACGACCCTTTGACCAGGATTCCCATCTCGCTTGCCATTCGTCGATTGCAGCAAGATTCTGTTCAGTGGTAAGACCTGCACAGAGTTGAATCGAAAGAGGGGGAAGCTCCCGTTTCATTCTCCACTTGTCACCAATGCACTCAACGGTCAAGTCAACTGGTAACTGACCAGTGATCACCTGGAGTGATTCTGTTAATACAGTCTTAAAGCCTTGGTGATCCACAGGAGTACAGCTCTTTGGGATCGGGCTAATACTCTCTTTTGATTGACTGTTAGTTTACTACCAAAGACAACGGAGCCAATCACGACTAGATGGATGGCCGTATACATGAGGATTACTAAGTGACCCTAGTAATTGCACGGTGAGGCAAACCTTGCAATGGTAGTGCCTTTAAGGTACTGGACGTTTTGGCTGAAACCCCACCACCCACCTACATTCACTCCTATGTACTTGACGCGCTTTTAAAGAGAGTCTACAGCCACCAAAGCGTATTGAGGGTTGACTATTTACTTTTCCGTTCCAAAGGATTAGCTAGTTTTTTTTTCCGCCAGGTTGGTGCGAGCATGTCATGGTGCAGATTGCAGAGGAATAACCCAGGGAAAAGTAAACAAGCCATCCCTGAATGCGGTTTGGTGGCCACGGGCTCCTTCTTGAAAAGCACGTCAAGTATTTAGGACCAAAACAATGTCCCTCATTTTGTAGTCGAGTCGTCTATCAATCGCTCTCTCATATCAATAAACAGCAAATATCCCATTCGACTCTTTTTAAGGGGCTTATCAACCCTGTTTCCTCAATTAACGAAATCACCTCCGTTATATTTCACTGTGGTTAGTAGTGCATCTCTTAATGCCATATCTCCGAATTGAAATTATTACCACTTCAACCCGACACTAATTCAAATGAACAGACGGCGTTTGAAGTGGTGAGGGAACAGAAAAACGCTGCAAATTATTACACAATGGTTTATTATTCTCTTGCACAGCTTGACAAAGTCTCATCCCTCCGAGACCCATCCTATTGAATTTAGCATCGAAAAATATCAGAAAACCATACGAAACATGACCTGAGTACAGCGGAACGACGAAAACTACACATTCTAGGCGCCTGTAGGCACCTGGCACGACGTTTTAAATGAAACGGGTGACGGGGGGGGGGGAGTACAATTGATGAAACAGTTACTTTCCCTGTAGTTATTGTCCCATGAGTTCTTTCAATGTGTAGACTTTAGCTCACTATAATTACGAATTCCTCAGGGCCCAACTAGATTCCAAAATGGGGTTTTTGTGCAAAAGAACGGATTTTTTTTAGACCACCTTGAAGGCAGAAAACCAGATTTGGACTCCGATCCCTTGAAATATTCAGCCAAAATTGTGTGAGAACGATCCCCCGATCCAGTCCACAAAAAGCCGCTAGATAAAGCAACTAAAGACCTCAAAGAAGCATAAAGCAATGGTTTTGAAGTGTACAGGAATCATGACACAATGACTTAGCGAAAGTGACGGTTCTCTGGGGAGAACAATGAAGCAGCCGATTAAAGGACTCTCGAACATACGTCCACTGAAATTGAACCTATGCTGGTTCGGTACTGTTCGGAAGAAAACTGGGCCGTTTTCTGCAATTTTAACGACACAGTTTTCCCAGTACTGTGAGTCGAGTCCGGTAGGGAATGGATTCCAGGGTTTTGTGTCTTCTCTTCTTAGGATGAGCCTTATCTCTGATTTCTTTCGCCCAGCTGAGTTGACGAACCAGCGCTCATCTTGTCGAAAAGCTTCCTCCTTGCTGTGAAAAATTTCCATGTAAAACCCTGGTGCTATGGGCCCACATACATAATCCCTCCATTCGGTCAGGATATGTGCCATATAAACCAAAACATGCAATAGTCGTTCTCATTCATAATCCTAGCAAACCATGCACCAGTCCCCTATAGCCAGCTACTTCTTCTGCCGAAAATATTCGACGGATTACTTCCACTTAAATAAATATGTCGTATCGAGCTACTCACTCTGTCTACACAATTTGAATTCGGAGTTGATCATTTTGGCCTTCCCCAATGGTCGTCGATATAGACGTACGAGTTGTGTCGTTCGCTGATACAGAGAATGAACTTTTCTGTCTTTAAGCTAAAACTAGTCTTCCCCGACACTTATTATCGGATCCTACTCTCATTTTTAATCAACCGCAAGCACTTTCACAGTCACATACTGGTAGGCCTTGTCTCGGAATTGGCGTATAGGAGCGGGTATTCTGCAAGGGAGCGTACTGGGACCATCGCTGTCTTTGGGAAAACCTTCAGCTCTATCGGTGGACGGCAGTGCTTTCTCTGCAGCACGCTTCGAGGAGAAACACCTGCAATGGTACTTGAAGAACTACTGTTCGAACCAATTTTCAGGTACATTCACAATTGCGATGTCCTCGTTTTCAGCATCCAGAATGGCTAGGTTACTCTCCAAAACTAACGTACGATATCAAGAGCGAACAGTGAATGGTTGACTGTGTTGGCGGTCCAAAAATGGCACAACCGTCTGAAAAGCTAAAAATTCCTCCTTAGTCGTCAAAAATGACTGTCCCTCGATACAAAACGTCTTCTTTATCTCACAATAATTCGACCAATACGATTTTGTGGTAGCCAAATATGGGATGGAGCAGTAAACGTCGCATGTTGGCAGTCGCGGTACGTTGCACAGTACGTACTCGCAGTTGCCACAAACTCTTCAAAACCACTCAAATACAGAGCCAGTCAGAACCAACCACCACCCATCTGCCTAAATTGTCGGCCAAAGTGGAAAAGGCACATTAAGATCTAAACTCCTGCATCTAGTCTTCATCTACTAGTGATCGACATTAAGTATAATCGCTAAGGTGAACCTGTGAACCATAAATCATCAATATTATTATTTATCACATCAGGAACAAGTGGTGTGGCATGTTCTTAATTAATATCAATTAGCCAAATTATAATGCATTTCGCGATTAAGTTTAAATATCTAGATTTTGTATGTTCGAAAGAGTCCACAAAATGAGGAAAGCGGACATAGTAATTTTAAAAGTACGCCACTTCACATAAATTTCAAGTTTCAACTCCGTTTTTTGCCAAAATTTCATCAAATTTGGATTTTGTCTGCAAATCGAAGTCCACGAAACCATCATGGAAGAGTCGTATTTTTCGACTCAGTTACTTGATGCGAATCAACTATACAAATTTCAGATGTCAACTAATAAGTCAAAATTCGACGAAATTTGATTGACTCCGCAATTTAATGGCCCAGCATGGGAGGTAGCAGAGTTGTGAATTCGGAAAGTACAAGCCAATTCCTGAACTGTGGTAAATATTGTATCAACCAATAAGCCAAATTTTGATACATTTTAACTTTTTGATGACCCGCCATTTTCTTAGTCCATACTTCAGAGAGGGTTTTACCAAACATTGGAAGGAACTATCAGAAAAAGTGGTAACCAATTTTCAACTAATAGGTCAACGTTTTTAGCCCTCGGCTCCTGGACTATAAGCTTTTGAACCTCGTAAGACGTTCAACGCTCGTTAGACAACTCTCTCTCATTAACATTCTTCACAACTCGAAAGGAGCGAAACTAATTTCGATTCTTCCGGCGGCCCTTTGTGGCTAATGAAAAGACAATGAATCACAATACCCAAGCGTATTGTTCGCCTTGTAACAAAAGTCCTAGTCTCCCTACAATAATAAAGATGATGCTGGTCGATCATCGTCAACATCAGCACCAGCTTCAGACCCCGGCTGCTTCGTCCTCGTCACTGAACTCCCTTTAAGAGGTCTAAAGTCTTCCAAGAGCTAATAACTTTTTCGTCCACCAGATTTCCCTATTGCCTATTGAAATTAATTCGAAGGCTTTTATCTTTTTCTATTAATTGCCGTCTACATTCTTGAGACCCTGAAGCGACTCACTAGAACAGAACACCAGTGGAAGAGACCGAGGTATTTCAGACTCCCTTTTGGTTTATTATTCATTCTGAACAGTACACCTATGTTTTCGGTCTGGACAATTCTTTTACCCCCCCCCCTTCACCTCCATTCCAAGAGATCAGGATAACAAACCTGGTTTTGTGCCTTCACAAGGTCTAAAAAAACCCGTTTTGGAATTTAGTTGTGCCCGGAGGAATTCGTAATTATAGAGAGCTAAAGTCTAATAATTGACAGAACTCATGGGACAATAACTACAGGCAAAGTAATTGTTTCATCAATTGTACTCCCCCTCCCCCCTTCACCCGTTTCATTTAAAACGTCGTGCCAGTTGCCTACGGGCGCCTATAATATGTAGTTTTCGTCGATCCGTTGTACTCAGGTCATGTTTCGTGTGGTTTACTGATATTTTTCGATGCTAAATTCAATAGGATGGGTCTCGGAGGGATTAGACTTTGTCAAGCTGTGCAAGAGAATAATAAACCATTGTGCAATAATTTGCAGCGTTTTTCTCTTCCTTCACCACCTCAAACGTCGTCTGTTCATTTGAACTAGTGTCGGGTTGAAGTGGTAATAATTTCACTTCGGAGATATGGCATTAAAAGATGCACTACTAACCACAGTGAAATATAACGGAGGTGATTTCGTTAATTGATGAAACAGGGTTGATGAGCCCCTTGAAAAGAGTCAAATGGGATATTTGCTGTTTATTGATATGAGTGAGCGATTGATAGACGACTCGACTACAAAATGAAGGACATTGTTTTGAGAGCAGGGGCTCGTCCCTCGTCCCGTATTCTGTTATTGTATAATCTCCCGCGAACAAGAAATAACAACGCGGGGCCTCAGCGAGAGCCCTTTAATTAATTAACTGCTCCAACAGCGAGTTCCGTCTTTGATTTGATGACGAGTGAAGTCACCCAAGTTAGGGGAGAGTTGACTGGTGCACTCGCACATCTTCGTAATTATTCCTCGACTCGACGGTTCCGTTGATTTGAGATGAGTAAAGTTGATTTGGTTTGGTTGGCTCAGAAATGATCCAGAATACAGACATTGAGCCCCTCACGGATTTGCGGAGCCTGTGAAAATGTCTCGAGTGGTCCAGAAAACGTGGTCGAGAAATGACGATCAATTTTACACTACCAGCCATTCCAACTTCTTGAATATGTGTTTTATGCTCTGTTCCCGTCCGAGGAATTTAAATTTTAGTACACGCTGCAATGCGCTGGTTAGAGAAAATTGGGAAGATCCCTCTGCAATAAAACAATTAGCGTAAATGGTTCAATCAGCCCTAGTAAGCTCAAATCGACTGTATAATAAACTGCACAGTACATAAAATATAAAAATTCCCTTGACGCCTGGCCAACTGAGTTATAGAGCAATGCGTGTTTCTTTCACTTTCGAGGATTTGGCCTGGGATAGTAATGTACTCCTTCCATGAAGGTGAAAAGAAACGAAGAGCTCAGGAAGAACGTTGTATTGGGACTTCCATCCTTCACGGGAACTTTCTTAGCGTTTTGTGGGACGACGGAAGGAGGGTCTGCTCCTAGAAGAGAACTAACCTGGAACCATTTAGCACGTTGCATCAGGTTGGTCTTCACACCTAATGCGATGGCAACTCTTCTTTCTTGTTCTCTTCACCCTCACGAGGATCATGCATCCCGCCATACTGCTTAACAGTTTAGAAGGTTCAGGACCAGTCTTTCCTCATGTCTATATTCTTCAGCCCTGCTAGCTACTAACCATGGATCAGTAAGCTCTATCTTCTCCCGGGCAAATTGAGCTGCCCCAACTGAGACTTCCTCAGAGAGAGTGTTCTTCAGACTTCAACATGGTGCGGACGAATGCCTCTAGTGTGAGCCAGCCAACTGTGTCCTTGGCTGTGCGTCGCCAGCCTGTCTCTCTTTGGCATGAGAAAATGGCATGGCAACCATCATCCACCGTTGCCCTGCAATGCAGGCTGCTTGGGCTTGCAGCCTTGCGAATTCATCGCAGATACGCCCTAAATGATCCATATCCCCTGAGGAACTCTATAAGGTAGACCCATCCACTTTAACATGGCCCTGAGCCATGAACCACGTGCTGGAATCAGCTGCCTGGCCTCCTGCCCCTTCTGGTTAGTATCTCACTCTTTTTGTCTTCTCCCAACGGTCACAACGGTTTCCAATGTCCTGCTTCTTTGCAATAGTA
The DNA here is from genome assembly GCA_020466155.1 of Pachypeltis micranthus. NCBI lineage: Eukaryota > Metazoa > Arthropoda > Insecta > Hemiptera > Miridae > Pachypeltis > Pachypeltis micranthus. The sequence goes on along the minus strand of CM035768.1, from coordinate 82,717,721 downwards.
ACACGTTCCAATCACCTTCTTCCTCTTGGATTCTTTATTCTACTGTCCCTTCGAGCTCTTTTGCATTATTAAAGCTGAAATGAAGCCTGAAGCCTAAAATAACCAGCTGGTTCTACGGGGCTATTGTGAGACCAATCATCTCATTGGGGTCGGTGGCTTAGAGTTGCATTCGGAGAGAATGGTAGCAGCCTGGTCAAAGTACAGAGGAGTACTAACTAATAGCGGGAGTAATGGAAATCACACCCACCAGTAACATGGAGGAAATGTTCGACCTTCTTCCCCCTGATATATTGGTCAAGGTAAAAGCTATGAAGGTGGCGTACAGACTCACTAGGCTTGGTGTACCGAGACGAAACAAACCCTTCCATTCAGCGGAGGCTCGTCCGGGGCATTTGTGCCGACTGGGCACTGTGGGACTGGTGGGGGTGGGGGGAGGGGTGATGGAGACTGGGACAATATGCCAGAAGAATGCTTTCCAAATGCTTCATCTCTGAGCAACAAAAAAGATAAGACCTAAGGAGGGAGAGGAAAGACCTAAGGCCGGTTGTGGGGATCACCACTGGGCACTACAAAATGAACAAACACATGTATTTTATGGGCACATTCGACACCCCTCGATATAGGTGGTGTGGCACAGATGAGGAGACTCCCTACCTAGTCCTGGTCTTGTGCCGGCGACTTGTGGGGGAGCGACTCCTGGTCTTTGGTACTACTTCTCCTAGAAAGTACCTGGCATTCCTAAAGTTTACGTACCTGTTAGGTGAGTTTCTGTGAGACAGTCAATTTCACAGTGCCCCGTACAGAATATATCCAACGTTCCAACAAATTCATACACAGGACGTTGGTAACGTGAAATATATCTGGGACAGAGTGATAGGTTCCCATTCGGTACTGAAAATTTGCAGCTGGGACTTGTAGCAGGCGAGAACGGACGGCAAATAGCTGGGATGTCAGCGGTGCAGGTCTGTAAATCCTGTTCATTTAGAAGGCAGAACAAATTGGCATCAGCCGACCAAGCTATATACTGATGTAACCCAGCTATATGTTCATGCCCAGGTAACCCATGAGTTGATTGTTTCATCAAACAGCGGGAGGGGGTGAAGCCTGTACAGCTGGAATGATATCTGTGAGCTTAGCAGTGGGACCGGGAGTCATCGGCTGTTGTGCCTATAGTCACTTTCGCTACACTGTAATACCAGTAGATCTCTTCCGTTGACAGGTCGAAAAGGAGGCTCAGGTAACTGTGGAGCTGACCGGAAACCTTTCGGAGTGAATTCCTGACCTCGCTGGGTTTCAGCACTTCGGGAGTAAGATTTCCGTTACTGGCTGCTGCAATTGCAGCTTGCCACGCAGCCAAATCCGAGGTGGTTGAGTTGAACTCCGTAAACGTCTCAGTAACCTGCGTATTCCAGGCTAAAAGCGCTACATTGTTAGCCCAAGCATGGTCTAAATTATCAATGTTTTCCTGTAAGAAACCGTCTTATTGAGCTGCTGAATGAGGCCTTGGAGTATATAGTTGTGATTTGCAATCCGATCTCCCTCATACTTTATAGTTAAGAGTTGCGCTTTCCGCGCATGCACATGTTGGTTGGTTTTTCAACTTACGCTTGAAATGGTTTTCTTCATCGTCCGTAGCCACTCCACAGAGGTAGTGTTACGCTTGTCCTACTGAAGGGGGGGGGGAGGTAGCTTACTCGTCGAGCATAACTCAGTCAGGTTGTAGTGCAGCGCAACGTGCAACGAGGAGATGCTAATCGTTATTGTTTGCAGCTTCTCCAATAGCATTCCCGATTGTAGCTGGGTCTGGGCGGCAGCTATTGCTATGAACAGTGTCATGAGAAGGGAGAAATTTGGTCATCCTGCTGGGAAAGAGTACTGTGATGAGAGTGTAGAGAAACAGATACCCCCCTAGTATACATGTGGCGTTTATTTATGTTAAAAGATTATTCAATGTGGTTTTGTAGGGCGTCAGGAGCTATGGAGGTTGTAGCGAGCTGCACCAGATAGCTGTGCAGCCCCCCTCCCTGTGAGTTGTCCGCATTCGTGTTGGTGGGGGTCGTCGGCTCGTTAACAGACCACTTCAACGCAATGTTCTGCCTCGCTGAACATTTGGGAAACCAGGCAGCCTCGCAAGCGACCTCCTCTGACCGACCCACAGCCGCTCCCTCCACCCCACAGGCCCCTGCTGCAATCCGTGCAACCTCGCAGCAGCTAATGACTGCCCTCAAGATCGCACTATAGGGAGCTATTGCACCCATTATAGACTGCTTGGGGGTGCCAGGAGAGTGGGTGCTGACAGCGCCGCGTGTCTAGACAACTGCCAGCAGAGCCATCTACAAGACTGGCTGTGCACGTGGGTTTGCCTATACTAACGCCCTCCATCGAGTGCCAGCCAGTGGCTAGAAGGGCTAGGAGGTGGCGTCGTCAACCTGTCGAGGACCTTAGAAGAGATCGGGTCTGCCTCACACCTCTTGTGTACTCGAGGTCTCCCAGACCCTCTGCCTTCGCCTACTACGAGACAAACTCTGGCTGGGCTGGCTGGTCCTCCCTGTGAGGGACCATGTCTCCCACACACGGTCCTACCAGTGCCAAGGTACAGTAAGGCGAACTGCACAACCAAGCCTGCCTGCAGTCAGTACACGTTAGGCGACGATACCAAGAGTTTCTTCTGCCCCAGCTCCATCTCATGCATCAACTGCGCCAGGTCCAAGCGACCGACGAACCACAGACCACCTGGCGGCGCTATGGGCCTGCGGTGCCCTGTCCAGCCTCGTGTCCTTCCTGGCCACCCTACGTCGTACAGTTACCCCGTGAAGTTAACCACCTGAGGAATCCCATACCATTTGGGAGTTCTTAATATGGGTCCTCAGCTGATCTAACTATTTACTTGGGTGGCAAGTTTCAAAGGGACAGATCAACTGTGAACAAGTTTCATAACCATCACCGTGTTCATGAACTTGGTGGTACTGTAACTGTGCTTTGTAGCAATCAATGCTGCTAAGTTCGTATGCCCTCCTAACAACAGAAAAAAGAAGTGGAGTCGTGCATTGAAAGCGCCATGTTCCATGAGAAACTGGCTCGTCCAGTGGTCTGGCTCAACCCATTGCAGTTAGTTTGCTACCCAAGACAACTGGGCAGTAGCCAATCATGCCTAGATAGATGGCCTAATAAATGAGGAGAGTGTCATGGTAACACACAGCCCATGTGGCCTTATTAATTGCACACCTTGCACAGTTTTGCACGCGACTGGTAGGTGGGCTGAACCGTGCAGGTGCCTGCAGGAGGCAGTTGGGACAGTTGGCTGTCGAAATGACTTCAGATGAATGTGAACTTGTGGGCGTCACTGCAAAGAAACTCATTAGCCACGATAGCTCTTTATTCCTCGAGTGGTGGCAGCATAACCCTGACTTCAACATGTGTGAAAACTCTGGGTTTTCCACGAAGAAAGACAATTGAGCGCGGCTTTAGATTCGATGCATCAATTAGTGTACATGTCCAAATAATACTTCAAGCAGTGAATTAGATTTTATTAAATGTTTTGAAATGCGAGCAGTGTGAGAACAATTTTCGCGGTTGACGGAACGATAAGACCAAGTCCATCGACAAATGTTTGTTGAGTTGTTCTTAACCCGCATTCTGATGGCTTTCTGCATGATATTCACAATCATGTTGATTCAACGAAAATAAAATTAAATGAAATAAAAGATGATCGACGCTTGTTCGAGTAGAGAATCAATAGAAAGCTGAATGAATACGGTCTGGTGTTGAAGCTAAGCTTTGCGAGCTTTGCGGTGTGAAGTGATTAATCTTTCAGCTTTGGCACTAATCATATTCGAAAGATGAAATACTGACAAGCGAAATCCTCTTGACGGATCGGTAGAGCTCGGCGTTCTGGGTCTCTAGAGACCGTAAACACACCCCCCAAGTTGACGTGAAGAGGGAACCTCATGACATTCAACTTAAACAGACACAGCCCGCTGTTGAGAAGTACGGCACCGTCACTCCATTAAACGGAGTAACCAAGTCACCCAAAGATGAGCGTAACGTACCTTGGCAGTACAGTAAATAGATCTTCCACGCCCATTCAGGTGGCTGCAGGGACCTAATGACGTAACGATATGAATTGGGTTTGAGAAGTAAAGCATTCTGCTTGCGTTCTAAGTATTGGTGCCTGCTCTTACTTAGCTGCTTTGCCTCTACCATCAAGGGCCCACGATTTTCATGCACACCTCCCCCTTAAAAACATGATCTATGAAATGCTTGGAAAATTTTCGTGAGTACAAATCTATTGCAGTAGCTTCATAGAATTTCGAATTTTCATAGTTGTAAAATAAATGAACCATTTTTGTTTGCATCAAAATTTTCGGAGCAACCAGCCCTGCTGATTCTGTTTCCTTGACCGTCTGTTGCTGGACTTATCTGGTTGGTGCACTGGCAGCCCACTAGCTTCTGCATAGCCACCATGTGGTCTGTTAACGCTTTATACCATGATAGAGAGGTACCAAAATTATGAACGGTATCATTCACCACAATGTATTTGCTATTTACTCGGTGACTAGCCCTTAATGGCCATTATGTGACGTCACTATTAGCTTTGCTACTGCGATTCTTGTTTAGTTCATATTTTATTTCATTTAAATCGAGATGAGAGGCTCGAATAAACTGAAAGTAATAACAATTTTATTACTTGGTGTTTTATTTAGATTTCCCTCTGGAAGGTTGATACCTAGGTAATCAGGAAGGGGCGTGAATGACGACATCTATCGGTAGCTGGGTGCACCATTAATACTCGATCACTGAACGAGGATCTCTACAATTCTACTCCATTGTGGGAGATTCGGTGTCATTCTTCTGGCTTTGTATATCACTGCAGTTTACCCACCATTCATCGCCTTCCTGGGGAGACTGTCACTTCTCTTGTAGGCTCGTAATCGTGAGGCTGTCAAACCTCTAACCTGCCATTGCTACCCTTCAAGCTTTTGCTCGCTCGCCTTGTTGTATCTGTTGCTGCTACAAATGCGTGAACAGCTCCTTCCTGACTCGTGATCAAGCTGTCAAGTGTTTTGTTATCTAACATATGTAACTAACTACCCGTCAGGTATGGGTTCTTGAAATGATTTCTTTGTGTAGTTCAGTTATGTTCACGAGAGTATGTTGCACCCCAGTAACTTCCTTATCCTTATCATTGCTACTTCACTGGCCATATTTGTTGTCAGTGTGGCTGAAAGTTATATGCCAATTTCTCCTGGGCTATCTGTTTCTTTCACTGAAGCAGCACCTGGGAGGGCTGCCATGTCGAGTTGGAAAAAGATCTGTAGAGCGCCGCCGAAGGTACCCCAGGAAATGAACGCTACTAGCACCTGTCCTTTTGAAACTTGCGACCCTAGTAAATAGTTGATTCAGGCGGCAAACCAGATTACGAACTCCTCCCAGATGCTACGGGCAACACCTCTCTACCGGGAGACTGGCTAACGACCAAATACCTGCCGTACCTCCGCAGGTCTGAGTTGGGTGGAAGCTGCAGAGGCGTCACAGTGTAGTTCGATGTTATCCAGTCTTGAAAAACAATCAGCTACGACATTGTATTTCTTAGCAATGCGTAGCTGTTCAGTAGTAAATTGACCAACGTAGTCCGATTGTCGATCCTGATGAGATGAAGCTTTATCCAAATTTCGATTAAAAGATATCGGAAATACTTTTCGCACGCATATGCCGCCAGGAATTCCTGTTTATATGCACTATACTTACGCTCGCATGACTCAACTTCTTCGAGAAAAATGCGATTGGTTGCCACGAGTTTTGTATTCGCTGTTGAACATTGCTTCTAATATTTCTGTCGTGACTAATTCGGGGTATCTGGTTGAACCAATTAAATCAATCACTTACTTTAATCTCGGAAGTTATGAAGTTAGAAATACAAAAAAAAAAAAAAAAAAGTAAATGTCCACTTCTGATGGCAGATGTTCCGTTTGATTTTGATACCGAATGATGGTATTAACGCACAATCGCAGAATGTTCAAAGAGGTGAAAACGAATGAAAAAAGGTAGAGTGATGATGAGATGTTGGATGGTTTTACGATGAGGATGATGATGATGATGATAGTAAATGGTGATAGCGGTGATAAGATAATGGAACTTGAATCGATTCTGTCAGAGTCGAATGGAGCAGGGTTGTCTTGTTGATGATGAAGAAAAGAAAATGGCATAAGAAGGAACGAATGCAGGATGGGGTTGAAAATGAAAGTAAATTGAAACATACCTCCCCCCCAATGCGCAACCCCAGATATGCATGAGGCATTAGGCATGAATGGAGCTTAGACGCAGTGGTACCAGTTTTGCAGCTGGTCGTTTGAAGATGCTGCGAGCTGTCTTTAAGGTAACAACTCGGACAACACCATCTCTGCCTGGATGGACTGCCAATATTCTAGCCAGTGGCCAAACGGTTGGGGAAGCGTTGTCTTCCCGTAAAAGAACGAGGTCGCCGACCTTTACATTAGGATTCCTCTTATCCCACTTCTGTCGCACTTGAAGAGCGCTGATGTACTCATCCTTCCACCGGTCCCAGAAATTCTGAATGCGCTGGCGAATGAGCTGCCAGCGGTTCAGCCGATTCTCAGGAATATCGGTAAGATCCAGTTCAGGAAGGGCAATGATGGGCTGGCCGATCAAAAGATGTCCTGGTGTGAGTGCTTCTGCATCATCAGGGTTACTTGAAATTGGTTGGAGGGGGCGTGAATTTAGAATGCCTTCTATTTTGGTGAAAATGGTTGTTAGCTCCATCAGACTATAGGGTTGATTTCCGAACGCCTTGTATAGAAGATCCTTGACTACCCTTACTGATACCTCCCAGCCACCACCAAAATGGGACGATGATGGAGGGTTGAAGTTCCATCGCACACCCATGTGCGCAGTTTGAGATATGAGCCCAGACTGAGTACTATCACTCGCCAGCCACTCAACAACCTCCCTGATATACCTTGCGCTGCCTCTAAAATTAGTACCTTGGTCGGATATCAGTTCCTTTGGAAGGCCTCTTCTATTAATAAAGCGGTCAAACGCGTCGAAAAAACCTTCAACCGACAAGGATGTCGCTACTTCCAAATGAAGTGCTCGGGATGACATACAGAGGAAAAGACATAAATATGCCTTACGAGAGGCAGATCTCCTTCCAGACGTCTCTCTGAATAAAAATGGACCGGCGAAATCTACACCAGTCACCAAGAAAGGTCTAACTGCTGCAAAGCGGGATGGTGGCAAGTCTCCCATAAATGGTTTTAAATTGGAACTTGAAAAAACGAATACATACTAAACATTTGCTCTTCAAATGTTTTAAAAGATTCTTGGCCTTTGGTATCCAATATTGCTGACGTATGATTGCCAGTAGAGCAGATGAACCGGCATGATGATTCAGGATGTGGTAATGGTTGACAACAAGGTTTGTATAATTTGATCTAGCTGGAAGCAATATGGGGTGTTTTCGATCCATGGGGCATTGGCCAAACGTCCTCCAACCCGGACGATTCCTCTTGAGTCGAGGAAGGCGTTAAGTCTTCGCAACTCCTGAGGAAGCAAATTGAACGGAGTTTTACCAAATATTTCAGGGAAATAGGACTGTTGTAAAACACGTATATAGTGGTCATTGGCTTGTCGAAATTCTGATGAGTTGATGGCTTCAATGTTGCGGGGTGATCTATGGCACTTTGGAGTTTGGCAATTGCTGATGAACCGCTTGATATAGGCAATCACACGTATAAACTTGGTTAAAGATGAATACCGACCAGCTTAGTCAATCAACTCTTGAGAAGTGGCAGTTGAAACAAGAGTAGTGGTGGTTTGCTTCAACTCAGGGACATCCACTCCCGTCACATCACTGGAAATGGGCCAATTCCCAATAGGTTGTTGACACCAAATAGGGCCAGACCACCAAAGAGGATGGTGTTTGAGAGCAGATGGTAGAATTCCCCGTGAACCCACATCAGCTGGGTTCTCATGTCCTTTGATGTGATGCCACCAGTCTGGTTGAATGACTTCAAGAACTTGCTGCACACGATTGTAAACAAATGTCTGGAGAAGGTGTGGCAGTGTCTTGAGCCAGGAGAGAACAATAGTGGAGCCTGTAAAGCAGAAAATGTGATCAATGGGCAAATCTTTTTTCAGGGTAATTATAGATTGAAGAAGTTTGGCAAGGATAAGAGCTCCACATAACTCAAGGCGGGGAATTGTGACAGTCTTCAAAGGCGACAAACGAGTTTTTGCTTTGAGAAGAGCAAGGACCACCTTGGGACCCAGAGTTGAGCGGAGATAAATGGCAGCACAATAGCCACGCTCCGATGCATCTGAAAAGCAGAGAAGTTGATAGCTAGTGTCAGTTTTAGGAAGAGCGCGAGGTATGAAAACTGAAGATAGATGTGGAAGGGCATTAGTGAACTGTAACCAGGAGGAACGGATCTCTGCGGTAACCTCATCATCCCAACCAATGTGCAACTGCCATGTTCCTTGGAGGATATGCTTCGCATAGAAAATAGCTGGAGAAAGTAGTCCCAGTGGGTCGAATAGCCTGGCAATGGTCGAGAGGATAACCCGTTTGGTGAAGCCAGTTGGTGGAACAGAAACTTCGTATGAGAAACAATCAGAACTCGGATCCCATTTCATGCCCAATATTTTTGTGGTAGACGCATCTTTTGCCGAGAAATCCACCTGTTGGTTACGTGGCTCGTCTGTCATTAACAGGGGAAGATAATTCGAACTCCATTTGCTGAGTTTAAAACCTCCTGCTTCCAACAGAAGAGTAAGGTCCTTGCGTAGTTGCAGAAGTTGCTCTGGAGAATCTGAGCCAGCCACGATATCATCGACGTACGTATTGTTGATTAGGATATCAGCTGCATCAGGATACTGCGTTTGATAATTGGTTGCATGTTGGTGGAGGACATGCTGTGCCAGGTATGGAGAACAGCGAAGGCCATACGTAATGGTGTTTAGAGTGTAGTAACGAACTGACTCACGAGGGTCCGAACGCCACGCTATCTGCTGGTAGCATCGATCCAAGGGATCCACCAAAATTTGTCTGAACATCTTGACGATGTCACAACTGAAGACGTAAGTATGTCGGCGGAAGGTGAGTAGTATGCCACTTATGTCCTTCTGTAATTTCGGACCGGGAAGCAAATGGTCATTTAAACTTCCAGTTGGTGTGGTACAGCTAGCGTCAAATACAACTCTTAATTTAGAACCGTTAATATCAGTCTTGTAAATTGGATGGTGGGGAATTATGTAAGAGGGATTAATAGACGATAAACTCATATGTCCAAGCTGTTCATACTCGGTCATAAACGCAGTATACTCCTCCTGCAGAGAACGGTTCTTGGCAAAACGGGACTCCAGAGAGTACAAGCGATTTAAAGATTGTCTGAAGTTTGGGTTGATGTCGGGTGGATAAGCTTTGAATGGCAGCCGTACTACATATCGTTCATCATTTAAACGATTATGAGTGGAGAGGAAGTGCTGTTCACATTGATTGTCTTCAGGGTTGATCGGAACTGTGTAAGAGGATAGTTCTTCCAATTCCCAAAACCGCTCCATCAGAGGAGCAAGGTCAGTGTGAGTGAGCAATGAGACTTCTTGACCAGATAGGTTGGATGGCAAATCACTGGTGAATCTACCAATGACAACGAACCCAAAAACTGACTGGAGTAGCCGCGGGCCATTCTGATAAAGTGTTATGGGTACGCCTGTGATGACTTTTGGATATAGATCAGCACCGACTAGGAAAGTGATGGGCCCTGGCTGGGTGAAATAGGGATCACTCGGATCATATGAGAAATGATCTTCCCACATGGGTGAAGAGAGAGAAGACTGTGGCAACTGCGGCGTTATCGAAGGTATGACTATAGCCTCAGTTTCCAATACATCCGAATTGTAGCGATGACGAAGGGATAATGTTATTTTTCCTTTCACTTGTTGCAATGGTGAATGGTTTACACCACAAATAGAGCCGTGAAAAGGTTGCATGAATTTTCCAAGGGTTTTAGCATATTCCACAGTAACAAAGGAGTATTGTGAACCTGGATCTGGTATGCCACGATAGCGATGAGTGGCACCTTGGTCGTCCATAATTTCAGCTACCACCGTGCCAAGCAGCACTCCTGAAGTGTTAGACGTGCTTGCCCCAGTGAAGGTAGTCGACGGTTGAGAAGTTGAAGGGGTTTCAGGAGCTTTGTTTTCGATAGAAGAAGGCGAAGGTGCTACGTTTGTTGATGGCAGATGTAAGGCTGAATGGTGCCTAGCCCCGCATTCCCTACATTTGTAAGGAGATGTACATTCCTTACTGCGATGTTTTGGGTGTAGACAATTTCGACAACCCTGAAACTGTCTGAGTAGTTCTAAACGCTCAGCAGGGGAAGACGACCTGAAATTTGGACAATTGGCTATACTGTGATCCTGCCCACAGATAAAACATGAACTGGTAGTAGATGGTTTGACAGAGTTGGAATTACTGGACGCAGAGGTAGAATGTGTCATTAAGGCTTGACGAAATTGAGAATATTTATTGGGTGGTTTTGTAGGCGTTGATCTTCCAATGGAACTTCCAATGATTTTGAACCTTCAGATGTGAGACGTAACACGTGACACCGATTTTGTACGAATGTTTGCAGATCAGTATATTTTGGGAACTCTGTACCGATTGCATGAATTTCAAACGCTTCCCGTGTGAATGGGTCCAAACCTCGTAACGCTAGCTCACATAATAAATAATCGCTAAAGTCAGGGATTTTTAAATTCTCTAACGACTTAATACTCTCCATTACCGTCGAAAGGTATGACTGTAAGGAGGAGTTTGTAGGTTTACCGAAGGAAGCCTTGTAACTCAACAAGCGGTCAAGGTAAGTGCATGCAATTTTGCGTTTATCGTCATACACCTTTAAAAGAGCATCCCATGCTTGTGAGAAATTTTCCTCGGTGACAGCAATATGTTTGATTGTCTCATATGCAGGACCTTCTAAATAGCTTACCAAGTAGTGAAAGCGCTCTGAATCTGAGAGTGACGGTTCATCCTTGATCAATGAAGAGAAGAGTTGCTTAAATGTAGGCCACAACGACATATCACCGTTAAATCGTTTTATAGGGATTTTAGGAAGAATGGTTCTTGCTTGCGAGACTGGAAACTGAGATGCGTTCATATTGGAAAGAGAAGGACGAACACTAGAAGGAGACTTATTCCTTTCCATCAAATTCAAATGATAGCCTTTAGCTTCGAAGTAATATCCTTTCACCTCCCAATAGAATTTCTCATCGTCTTCAGAAGGGAAAGGTGGGGATCTATCCTGAGCCTCTGCATATTCCACTGCTTCTATCCAGTATTTTTCGAAGGAAGTCATTATGTCTTCAATTGAAGAAATCATGCCCCTAAATACAGTAAGATCAGGATTTTCAACCCTAGTTAAACTCAGACCCTTGTTGCGAATGGCCTTTATTTCGGTACCCTTGCGCTTATAATTAGCTGTCATTTTAGCTAGACCTCTAAGGGTGACAGCAGAAGGTTCGTCTGGCATAGTTATGATCACAAGTATAGCTGCTTATGACAATAACAGATGGTAAGGAGAAAAGAAAAATGATAATAATAATTGTGATGCACAGACCTACACCGTATGTGTGCTTCACTTAGCGCTACTACGTAAACATGGGTACTAGTACCAATAAGTTTAAATGAAAATTGCTGTAACGATGCTACTATGTCGTACGCACGTTCAAATCCGTATGCTCGGAGGACCAATGTCGTGACTAATTCGGGGTATCTGGTTGAACCAATTAAATCAATCACTTACTTTAATCTCGGAAGTTATGAAGTTAGAAATACAAAAAAAAAAAAAAAGTAAATGTCCACTTCTGATGGCAGATGTTCCGTTTGATTTTGATACCGAATGATGGTATTAACGCACAATCACAGAATGTTCAAAGAGGTGAAAACGAATGAAAACGGTAGATTGATGATGAGATGTTGGATGGTTTACGATGAGGATGATGATGATGATAATAGTAATGGTGATAGCGGTGATAAGATAATGGAACTTGAATCGATTCTGTCGGAGTCGGAATGTCTTGTTGATGATGAAGAAAAGAAAATGGCAGAATGTAAAAGAAGGAACGAATGCAGGATGGGGTTGAAAATGAAAGTAAATTGAAACAATTTCTTTCTAGCGCATCAACCATCAAAGCCCTAAGTGCATCAGATCAAAGGTGGTGTTAGCTTCATTACGCACGCCGAAAGCTTGATTATGGGGTACAAATGATCACTGAGTCTTGTTTACTCAGGTGCTTCTTCACGTATCCATCAAGTAGTGCCAGATGTTCGGAAGCTCTTAGAATAAATCTACGATGAAAATGGTACATCCCAAGAAACACCAAGCAACGTAGAAGATATGGCTTTTGATGGTCTTAGGAGGTTGGGCTTTAAGATCGTGCCGACCTTTTCTGGAAGTGGCTTGATTCCATCCTTACTAATGTTACGGGCACGATTGCATTAAGTAGTGACCAGGAATAAGGAGCTGTTCCTTCCAGGCAGAGCCGTTCTTTTGAGGCATAACCTTTCTGACATGGAGACAGAATGACGAAATTGGCTGAAGGACAGTGGGAGGGGGAGGCGCGTGGCCGCGATCGGAGAGGTTATGAATCCGCGATTGCGCAGCGCGACGAGAAAATCGGTGTAATATGTTTGACAGTGAATACCCACCAGGTGGTGTCATTTTGTTACGAGTTTGTTAACCCAATACCAAGCACCACTCCAACAAGACGCCAATCACCACTTTGTTCTCAACCATATGCCATGGACTTGCTTGCTTGCTCCATGCTGCATCATTCACTCAAAATCTTTTATACCTGCTAAGAGCTTGACAGAGTGTGAACGTCGAAAATTTGATGCGATCGGAGGCCCTTCAGTCTCAATGTGATTCACTAAATTATGTTCGGCACCCTTCATATTCAAATAAAGCGTGGAGAGTGATATATTTAAATTCGGCCAATAAGGCGTCATATTTTCCATTGCCACTAATGTTGGTGATGGTTGGACACTCTGCTACAATACCCCCGGAGGAAACTGCTTTAACTTCTGGCTCTTGAGAAAAGGCCCAGAGGCAACTCTAGCTTTTGGTGTGGGGAAACTCGCTCCAATAACAGGTTTGGCCACGGTGGCAACGATGAAGGATCATGTAAATGAGCGTCTCAAATCAAAATCTACGGTTAGGAACCTGAACGGTATTTCAGAGCCGTTTGCCGCAAAAGCTGGCCACCTGTGTCAATACAATCGCTCTGAGGTCAACTGGAGAGCAACTGACACATCAGCTCTTGAGTCTATAAGGAATACTGTGTTTAAACATATAATCTCGTGCATACGGACGGCGGTTATTTAGGCCGTAATCATTCGCTCAGTAACTGACTAGGTCGTTTGTCGGTAAGACGGTTAGTCTATGTTGAGCTTCTCGTCTCCTGAGTCGCAGAACGTCTCAATCCTCAATTCTTTTGACAGCCTGATATTTTTTTTTTTTTCAGTTGGCGGTTAGTGACTAGATCGCTAACTTAGATGACAACCTCAGCGTCAATAAAACTAACAAGCAAGTCATACTTATCATGGTCTTCTATCACACCGTGAACTCAGAACTGCGTCTCAATTTGACATAGCCAGGCTGCTACTTTTTTCCTTCAGGAAGGTAGAAGCTGAAAGCCAGTTACTCGTTTTGCTGTCTCAGTTGCCGAATCGCTTGAGTTCTGTCCAACTGCAAGGTTTCCGTCACCTTTTTCTTGATTCGTCATTCCTAATCACGACGGGTTCACCAACTTTATAGGAAAATCTTTAAATAGGAAGAATTATGCACAGAAAATGACCATCCATATGTGTGAACTAGGAATGACGAACCGGAAAACATCACCTTTAACACCAGTTATGTAGCATCTAAAAGACAATAATAATAACTGTAATACGCCACTGATACTAAGCTGTTAGGGATGGTTGTGTCTGAGTTTTTTCCCCTACTATTCGCCTTATCAAGACCGTCTTCTTCGGATTCATTTATGTCATAGCGGTGGCATTTCTATTGAAACAAAATGTCATTGGGGGATGGCGCTGACCTTTACGACAATGGGGTTGTTGGAGCACAAGTGAGAGGCAGCCCCCTGTGAATGCAGAGAGAGGTGATGGTATTGCTTACGTGCGTACATGTGTGTGTCTGGTTGAGGAGGAGCTGGGGGAAGCGAGATTTTCACCAGTGAATGAATGATAACTGTAATGATAACTGTGGGAAGTGGAGGGAGCTCCAGCCCTTCGTACCTAGTTTCGAAGTACAAAAGTGGAGGTTTTATTGTTGTGTGAAAAGAAACCTATTTCGAAGGGGCATCGGAAGATCCACAAAGGAGTCTTTGCCATTACGTGGGAAGCGATAGTTGAGGCTGAGCGGCGGTGATGAGGGGGGGTTGATGATGAAGAAGGTTAAGAGGAGAGATGGAATGGCCTAGTAACTACTTTCCTCCCTTTTCGGAGCTCGTCTTTTCAAGATTATGACGTCGTAAATTCTTGTGTCTACCCCCTTTCATCATCGTTCCACAATCAGCCGACTATCGACCAGCTTCACGGCTTCTCAAAAACCGCAATACCCGAGCACGTACAAGGAAATAAAATAACTTTTCAATGAAGTTGAGCGAAATCCTCTGCGAGGGAGCCATAATTATAACAATAAATTGAAGGTTTATTGCAGTTAAACACTGCATTGGTCTTTTGAAACACTGCAAACGCTAGGGTGATTCGCAAACACCGATCAGTCACTTTCCTCATCCTACTCAATACAGTTTCGTGTCTTTTTTGATTTGTTAGTGATTGTATTCAGCAGCTGACTGAGAAGAAAAGCGGAGTCCTTCCTAATATGCTTCGTGTTCAGCATAAAACCTTGTCACACAACAAACAAGGTGCTTATTTGTGACATTTAAAGGACTAGTCACAGAGGTTTAGGGGCCTTTCGAGCACGTGCTGACCTTTTTGGTTTATTATTCATTCTTAATAATAACCCTATGTTTTCGGTCAGCAAAATTTTTTTACAACCCCCATCACAAAAATCATACTTTACGTTTCAAGACATCGGGATTCTAAATCTGCAACGTCCGTCCGCCGTCCGGGCCGTTTTTGCCTTTAACGTGATCTAAAAAATTCGTTCTTTCACGCAAAATTCCATTTGGTATCTAGTTATGCCCGCTTGCTCGGCAGTCCAATTGGACAAAGCCCATGCTTGTTATGGGCAACAAAGGGTTTAAAAAACGCAATGTTGGCAGTTTTATCGCAAATACGCCGTGTTTGCTATCGTTTTTAAGGTTTAGATCTTGGGTGGAATGGAATGGGTATCAAGCGCGCACAATGCGTAGAGTGAAATAACAGTAATTATAGTGAGCCAAAGTCTACTAATTGAAAGGACTCGCAGGACAATAACTACAGCGAAACTAATCGTTTCATCGTTTGTACTCCCTCCCTCCCAAAACCCGCTCGACTCGCCACGTCGTGTCATTTGCCTATAGGCGCCTACGGGCGCCAGGACTATTTAGTTTTCGTCGTTCCGTTGTAGTCAGGTCATGTTTCGTGTGGTTCACTGGTATTTTCCGGGATCTCGGAGCTATCAGACTCCGTTAAGCTGTTCAAATGGCCAAGCCAACTCTTCACTGGCCAGTGATCACTTGGGGCACTTCAGTGGTGTGTTGTAGGCCTTGGTGAACTACATGAGCGCAGCTCTCTGGGATTGTGCCAGTACTCCTCTTGGATTGACTGAATTTGCAACCTCAGACAATGGGGCAGTTGCCAATCACGCCTTGGTAAATGGCCTTGTACCCAGGATTGTGTCACACTAACAAACACCCCACGTCGCCTTACTAATTGCCCGCAATGAGGAAAACCATGCGGTGGGAGTGGCTTTGAGGGACTGGAGTTGTTGGCTGAACCGCTATCTCTAACCTTTACCGACTCCTAATTGATGCGTAATTGACTTGCTTCTCAAGGAGGAGCCTGTGGCCCTGGAAGCGTATTGCCGGTTGCCTAATAATATTTTCCTTCAAGAGGGCACTGAGTTTTTTCCTCAGCCACCAGCTACTTGACGATATTGCGCCATTGGATGGTAGTTCAGAGCACATTATGGGTTTTTGCCTCGATATGTTGGATAGACTGTGCACCGACCAGCAGAACCAGATCATTCACATGGGCATATGGCTTGAAGTCAGTTTGGGGTCAAGGACTGAGCCCTGTGGGCACACCATGTGAATCGTTACCCGAACTGTGACATGCTTTCATTCTATCGCAGCCATTTTTCTAGTCAGGTAACTTTTGACGAGGAGGAATAGGTTGTGTACCGCCCAAGTAACGGCGCTTTCGCGAGGAAAGACTGTTCCTGAGCAACAGCATTCTCTCCCTAGAGGAAAGCTTCGCTATCGTTTCTCCTCCTTGCCATTAACCATATAACTGGCACGAGGAGTGATGGTTAGATAAGGTACCGGCTCAAGAAGTGGCGAGTGGCCCAAATACCGAATAAGTCGAAACGAGACCGTAGATTGTCAAACACTCCTGTGATTTCAGTTAGCAGTCCTACGACGTACTTGGCCAGTGCTTCCAGAGAAAGATTATGGAATCAAAACAATGACGTTCTGCTTGGATTTTCTTTTAGTACACAGGCATTTTCTGCCTATGAAATTGCAGCCGAAGACGCCTCCGAGGGAGTCCAACATCAAAACCTCCAAAAATGTGCGTAATGTGGAAAGAATTGCGGTTGCCATGACCGTGGCTGAATGTGTAACCTCCCTTTTGGAAAGCCTCTTCATGCGTAGCCTTCCACTGAGTGCGGAACTGTCCAACCTGCATACATTCATTAAAGAGGGGTTAAGGGAAACGGTCTGCTCAGCCTTTCATAGCATATTACACACTGTCTTACCTCGTCAAGGATTATCTGGCTTTAAGGTCGCAAGGGTTTCCACTAGGAACGAATGTCTGGCTTGTCCGGAGGGCCCATGAGCAGCTCCCTTGCCATTCTCTCGGCTTCTGTGGCTAAAGCTACTGTATCCTTTGATGCTTCAGGCCCGACCTGAGTCACTGTGCAATGCAGCTAAAACCTCTGCTATATATTGTAAACAAGAGAATGACATGTGACATACTTACAGAAAACTACTTACCAAATGCATTTTTCTCTTTATCCTCCCTCATCAAATTCCTGGTTCAGAGCGCAGCAAACTTCTCTCCACGCATCCCTGGTAAGGTTTCTGTCTTTAACGAATCTAAAGTTTTGTCCCTCAAGACAGGTCTTGCCTCCACTAATGAAATGAGAATATCATTATCTAATGAATCAACCATGTTTTAACACGCACTTGGTAGTCCACTGTAGTTCGTTCTAGCGACGAGCGAGAACTGCTGTAATCGGTCGGTAGGTGTGCAAGCGCGTATTTAGTCACGTAGGCCACTGTGAACATCAGACTTCCCGGTACCGGCGACCCAGCAGTGGCAGTTGCCGGCTGCTCCCCGATATTTTACCGATGTTACCGCCGGTCGGCCGTGTGTGAAAAGTCCCGTTCCATCCAATGGTTCACTATCGGAATTTGGACGGCCGGAATAAAACCGGCCGGCCGAAATCGGTGTGTGGGTAACGGCCCTTACAGAGCGTAATTTCCTAGAGAATTTCCTAGAAGTTCCAATTTGAAAATTCAATAAGTTTGAACTCCAACGTTCCCTACCGATACCAATAAAAATTGAAAAATATCGTAGCATTATCCTAGAAATTAAGCATACGTTGAAATCTCCAATGTGAAAAGTATTCACGTGCCCAGCTCATTCGATCGCAGAAACAAGATTTGGTACTGAAAACCGTTTCGTGTGGTCGGAAACTGTACAAAATAGTTAATATGTTAAAGTGGGACTTGATTCATGTATTTTTGTAAGTTTAATATCTGAAATTAATCAATATTTGTTGGTTTTCCAGAAAGGGATAGTATTACGAACGTTAAGGAGACTGGCATGGTAATAAAAATCTCAAAGGAATTTACTTAATAAGCCCCGGTAAAACAATTGATCTATGGTAATAAAACTTCGAAAACAGCTCACATAACTATAGTGGGACTTTTGTTGATGGTTAACGCGAGGTCAAATCTCGCATTTTAAGGTCAATCAAACTACCGATTTGCATTGGAAGATCTAATGTTATCGGCTCCTTTAAACGATAGATCGGCTTTGTGTGTTCTCCATCAGAGGGGCATCTAGCTCCGCTTTGTCATTTTCATAAAGCCATTCAAGTTTTATATCAAAGTGAAATTGATTATATAAATCACGAAAAATTAAAGAAATCTTTTTAAAAAGTCCTCCGAAGCAATCTACTTTTAACAACTCTCACTATGCCCTCTCAAGTGAGCGTCTGAAGACACAATGCTTTGGAGAATGCTGCATACTCCAAACGGCAAGTAGCCTTCGTCAATAAATCTGCAAGCATGCTTTCTGTAGGCATGTATTGCACTTTCAGCATTTTTACCTCGATCGCTTCATGGATGAAATGACTTACGCTTTTCAATATGTTTGGTACTGGTGTAATGTATAGGATTTCACACAGTAAGTCGTGTGTGCCTTGGTTATCATTTTTGAGGGATACTGCCCGCTGTGATAGCTGAGGCTGGCAAGCACTTGTAAAATTGAGTGCTTCAGCGTAAAACAGACATACCGACTTCAATGCGCGGGTCCACTTTTTTTCTCTCAAAAACTCTCCATCTTGTACGTCTTCCGCCTCCAGTGCGGAGGAAAAAAAGAACCACCTGCTCCTCCACTGTAGTTTCTACAACAGTGAGCGACAGTTGTTGGGAGGGCACACGAATACAGCAGCATTGACTGCTACAAAGCAAGCCTATAACCATTTAGCAAAGTTCGGGAAGAAGATGATGTCTATGAAAAGTGGGCACAGTTGATCTGTTCCTTTGAAACTTGCCACCCAGGTAACCAGATTATGAACTCCACCCAGATGGATCGGGATTCCTCAAGTGGTCCTCTCTGCACGGTAACGCACAGGCAACAGCACTCTACCGGGACACTGGCAAACGACCAAATACCTGCCGTACCTCCGCCGGTCTGAGTTTGATGGTTACTGCCGGGGCCGGCCGTTTGCATATTAGCGAAACCACCCATTTGTCGAGGGTTTAGGAACAGTCATTTAAAAAGGAAACATACCTGATACCGTAAAGCAAGCGTTATGTAATTGGAGATGATAATTTAGGCCGGAACTTAATTCCTCACTACTTACTTCCTAAATACATTTATTCCAGTCACATTTAGATTGACAGATTAAATCTCTCCTACAGAATCTTGTACATAAAATGCTAAAATGCCGAAATGCGTTAATTGTAAAGGGAATCACCCAGCAAATTATCGCGGCTGCGAAGTAGCCAAAGAGCTACAAAGAATGAGGAACAATGCCACCAAACCCCAAGTGAAAAAACTCGGTAGGGAAAATATTTCTACAGAAAAAAGTGGTAGCAGGCGAAAATCGCTTACTTCAGCAATAGCAGGTGCTACCACCTGCAAAGCCTCATTTGCTAACGTAGTTGCAAAAAAAGAGGCGACCGTGTCGAACACTGAAAAAATGTTCGGCCAAATACTTGAGAGATTAAATGAACAAAATCATACTAATAAGCTGCTATTCGAGAGAATAGCGAAACTAGAAAAAAGTCTAACCAGCTACGGAATAATATGATGGAATATACATTAAGGATAGCTACATGGAACGCTAATGGATTACTGAATCACATAAAAGAAGTGGAAGCATTTCTCCATTTTAACAAGATAGACATTCTACTCGTTTCTGAAACTCATTTCACTAATTCTTCCTACATTAAAATAAAAGGGTACATTTGCTACCATACAATTCACCCCAGCAATAAAGCTAGAGGAGGCTCAGGAATTATAATTAAAGAAAACGTGGTGCATCACGAAGAACTGAAAATTGAGGAGGAAAAAATGCAAGTCACCTCGGTCAAATTGCAACTCAAAAACAAATATTACAGAATAGCAGCAATTTACTGTCCCCCGAGACATAACCTGAAGCAAGATGACTATAGAAGTCTTTTTGAAAGGCTAGGAACCAACTTCATTATCGGAAGTGACTTTAATGCCAAAAATACATACTGGGGATCTCGGTTAACGACAACAAAAGGTAAAGAATTGTATGCAGCAGCAACCACACTCAAGTGTGATTTCTACTCTTCTGGCAGTCCCACATATTGGCCCACGGATCCTAAAAAAGTCCCCGATCTAATCGACTTCTTTGTTAGCAGAGGTATCTCAAGTGGATACATAAACGTAGAGGATAGTGACGACCTACTATCTGATCACTCACCCATTATCGTAACAATCAGTGAAAAAGTTATCCTGAGAGAAAAAACCCCAAGTTTGTTCAATAGGAAAACTTGTTGGACCTGTTTTCGTCAACAACTGGAAACAACAATAAATCTGAAAGTACCAATGAAAACTCCAGAACAGATAGAAGATGAACTAGACCTCTTTATTAATAACATACAACAAGCAGCCTGGCAAAATACGCCAGTAATTCAAAACGATAATTGTGAAAATCAAAAATTGTATCCAATGGAATTGAGAAATTTACTGAATGCGAAACGAAAAGCAAGGAGAAAGTGGAAAAATAATAGAACTCCCGAAAACAAAACAATACTTAATAATTACGCTAACAAACTTAAACACCTAATTAGAACTATGGAGAATGAAACAGTAGATCACTTTTTAAGTAAGCTGACTGCGGAGAAAGATACGGAGTACTCCCTCTACAAGGTTACCAAAAACATGAAACGACCCAAAGTCCCATTATCTCCAATCAAAAAGGAGGATGGAACTTGGGCCAGAAGCAATAAAGAGAAAGTTGATCTTTTTGCAGAACATCTCTTCGAAACTTTTCAATCATTACCAAATCAAATACCAGACGAAAATATAACTCGGACGGAAAAAACTGACGAACTCAAAATAGTCCCAGTGACACTGAAAGAACTTAAGGATGAAATAAAAAGCAACATTAATGCTAAAAAAACGCCCGGCTACGACTTGATATCAGGTCGTGTTGTGAAAGAGCTTCCCGATAAAGCAGTGATAAAATTGCTTCACATTATTAATGCTACATTTAGACTGAAATACGTACCTTCCCAATGGAAATTTGCGGAAGTTATCATGATCTCCAAACCAGGGAAGTCACCAAACGAGAAGACGGGATATCGATCAATATCCCTCCTCCCCGTTATGTCAAAACTGTTCGAAAAATTGCTTCTTAAACGACTCAAACCCATAATTGAAGATAGAAACTTGATCCCAAACCATCAATCCGGATTCAGGCAAAAACACTCAACTGTAGATCAAGTCCATCGAATAACTAATATAATTGAAAAGGCCCTTGAAGGTAAGAAAATCTGTGCCAGCATATTTTTAGATGTGGCACAGGCCTTTGACAAGGTTTGGCATGAGGGACTGGAGTACAAACTGCACCGAGATCTCCCAAAACAGTACTACTTACTGCTAAAATCTTACCTTGAAAATAGACATTTCAGGGTGAAGCAAGATGACCAATACTCTGGCTTGAAGCCAATTAAAGCAGGGTCCCGCAAGGGAGTGTCCTAGGGCCAGTCCTTTATCTTCTGTATACCCGGGACTTACCTCAACAAGAAGGTACAACTGTTGCCACTTTTGCTGATGATACGGCTATCCTCTCAGTAGATGATGAAGTCGAAGCCGCAACTAGTAATCTACAGACGTCAATTACTGAGATTTCTAAGTGGACAAAGATGTGGAGAATAAAGTTAAATGAATCAAAATCAGTCAGTTCACATCAACTTTACTAACCGAAAAATTCCTGTCATGGATGTTGAGATCAATTCAAATAAAATACCCCATACCGATGCAGTCAAATACTTAGGTATGACCCTCGACTCCAAATTAAACTGGAAAAAACACATAGAAAAGAAAAAAGAGGAAATTAGAATTAAATTCAGAAAGATGTATTGGTTGATGGGAAGGAATTCTCGTCTCTCTTTCCACAATAAACTGCTTATTTATAAGCAGATCCTTCGCCCTATATGGACCTATGGAATTCAGTTATGGGGCTGTGCCAAAAAAAACAAATATTAACAAAATCCAAACCTCCCAAAATAAAATACTGAGAAGCATAGTGCATGCGCCCTGGTACATGAGAAACGATGATATTCATCGAGATTTGGGGATGGTAACAGTCCACGAAATTATCGCAAGGTACTCAAGGAGGCATGAACAACGTCTCCACAACCATGAAAACCCGGAAATGCTCTACGTTTTGGACAACGAGGATGAAGAGTGTAAGAACTGCAGACTATTTTTAAAATTTATTTCTTTTGTCATAAAACCCCGAACGATCAAGTTCTACCGCAGCAGGATTAAGGGCTCTGAAGCTCAATAAGTCAATGTGGGAAATGGGATTAAAGTGACGACGTGGTCGTTCGAAGATTCGTATCAAAGGGAAAAGGGAGGTTTCTGGGGAGACTGTTATTGACGATGAGTGGGGAATTTCGGAAGTAGGGACATTTAATCACTGGTTAGTTACTGTAGAGATGAGAAGAGCGGTAGGAATGGGAGGGGTGGGGGCGAGCGTTGTTCGAAGGGTGAGGGGCTCGCCGTTTGATGTGGCCTTAGCGACCCTGTTTGATTTCATAGCTGCGTCACCAACGGTAAAGTTGCTCTGAAAATCAGGGAAAGGGTAAACTAATTGCCGCCAATTAATCTTCAAAGGAACAGGGAAAATGGAGTTGACCATCTTTACGAAGAGAGTTTTCAGTGTTGGAAGCATATCCGCTCAACGGACAGTTGATCGACCTTGAAATGGGATTTCGATCAGTAGATCAGTAATTATTAATATTCATGGGACCTATTTTCCATTGAAGTCACGAGAGCTATTCCTCCACCAATCCCGAAGTCACTCTGATGAAACTGGTAGACAATGGCTGACAGACGCGCCTGCGTACCAATCTGAAAAGGTGGTAGTCAAAGAGAACGCATTTGAAAGTAAAAAGAACGAGAAATCGTGGTCGCGTCGTTTTTGGCCGCAACGGTGCCCAATCTTTGAATGGAATGCTCGGACAATAATCTCTCTTGCATTAGCGTGTATTGGCCACAGCATCATGTGCTCGCTTTGTCCAATCCGATTCATCCAATATGGTTCAAAATTCTAAACCGGCACAGTGTATCGATGAGAGATACACTTGCCAGAAGCAGGTAAGGGAAGTGCTAGTACGTGCGTCTAGGGATGTTTTCTCGCTCAGTAAAGTGAATCGGGTAATAATATCGTTTAAACCATTTAAGACATCGGGGGGGGGGGGGGTCCTGCAATTCTATGGTATGGCTGGGGGACTCTGTCCAGGGCAAGCTACATCTTTAGATACATGCCCACAATGCGGAGGAAGGCAACTGTGGTCATCATACCAATGGTGGGGGGCTCTTCAACCGAGACGAAGGCCTACGATCCCATCAGTCTCGCGTCCTCCCTGCTAAAAATTATTATGGATATAGCAGGTCTCAATATAAGGAAGAACTATCTTACTCATACGCCCATGCACTGTTCCCAGGACACCTATAAGAGGGAGAAATTCGCAAAGACTGCTTCAAACGAACTGGTAACTCAGCTGGGGGACACATTATGGAAAGCGCTTTGCGCTGCTTTCTAGACATTGTAGGAGGAGGGCTTTGAAAATATGCCATAGGCCTAAATTACAAATGCGGCCAGGAGGAAAGGAATCAATGTCCACCTGATCGCATAGGCCTAGGAGATACTGGGAAGCAGAGCGGTCGACTCGTAGTTAGGAGTTAGGAGGAGCGACTCTTTTAGTCAGACCAATGAAGGGGTTCCCCCTGGGGGGTGTGATCTCATCCTCGCTCTAGTTGCTCGTTGCAGGTACTCTCCTAGGATTGTCAGAGGAATAGGGATCCAGAGCAATAACATTGGATCCACTCAGAGGAGTGGGGCCGCGTCTAGATGGAAAACAATGAAATCAGAATAAATATAGTGAGGGAAATTCTGTCACTAAAGTTAACGTACCTGTTTTGTGAGTCCATCTTCTCTAGCTGATGAAATACTTTGGGCCATTAAGCCTGTACTAAAGTCAGTTAGTTGGTCGTGGTCTTTATATAGAAAGAGAAAGTGATGGAGGTCATACCACCTCTGTTGGAAGTGAAAGGAAAGGAATGTATAGGCAGAAAACTGCCCCAATGAATTTGAATGTTCTAAATAGTCTGCTCTACTATATGGAGGTGCTCTACAACCG
Organism: Pachypeltis micranthus; assembly: GCA_020466155.1. Lineage (NCBI taxonomy): Eukaryota > Metazoa > Arthropoda > Insecta > Hemiptera > Miridae > Pachypeltis > Pachypeltis micranthus. The sequence goes on along the minus strand of CM035768.1, from coordinate 82,693,391 downwards.
TTAAGACTTGCGTACGAGCTGTCGTTTCCCATATTGCTCAGGCGTTCTCCGATGTACCACCACCTATGTGTCGCTGCTCGCGTATGAATTGGTGGTCATTCTATCGCGGACCATCTTCTTATCTCTCTTTCCTTCCCCGTTTCCATCCTTCTATCCCTAAAGCCGGCGTAGGGTAGTCTGGGCTCCCTCCCCATTCCTTTCTATAGTTTCCTTTTTGGATGCCACCATCCCATTCACGGTGAGCTTCGGAAAAAAGTGTATATGTGCCTGAGAACCAGGGTAAAAGGAAAAAACCATTTCTGGGCCACGTGTTAAGGGTTTAATACGGTAAAAACGGGGACAAAAGATGAACGTAAACTGTGGTTAAATGGGCGCTGCACCCGCGATTAGCGGCTCAATGAGTGGCCTCGAGCGATTACTACGAGTTTACCAGAGCGTACGCGCCCCATTACAGTCGATTGTTACTACCTTTCCCCTTGCCAAATGTGGATTCCGCGAATGTTGGTGCCCCCGAGGATTTGACGGTCCAGCTTTCCGTCTAGAATTCGGTAGGTAACGTTTTTCGCCTATCTTTATTTAAAATTCATTTCCACCTTCGCCGGCAGTGAAGAGGAATCCCCAAATGTTTAAAGATTGAAGAATGGCGTGATCCACAAATCCCCCAGATTATAGGAGAAGTTCTAGTCAACATCAACAGATTCCTACCGTTGGGTGCTTCCATGTATATCCCTCTCCCTACTTCCATAGCTGCTAAACATTGTATAATCTATGTTCAAAACACTAGTGATGAGAAATGGTTCAAATATGGCATTTTGAGCTTGCTTGTACACCACTCCACAAAACATAGTGAAACATTGGATATCATCTTAGATTATGGATCAGTTCCCTTCTCAACAACGTAGGCTGAGATATCAAACTTTGAATGTAGTATTAATGGTATATCAGTAAACTAAACATCTAGGCACTCGATCATGAACACGTAATATACCCCCCCCCTCCCCGTATTTCCAAAAAACAATCAGCCTCTCACCACTTGGCTATCTGTTCTTGAAGGGTGACATTCGAAATACGAGCGTAGTCATTATTGTTGTTGTATAACTAACCTCGAAGGATTGGTTCGGAGTCAATTCAACAAAGATTATGATTCGATATCTGCAAAAGATGCTTCAAGACCTTTCGGGGCTCGTAAGTGTTGATAGCAAAACGAGCGGAGACACGAGGAAAAAACACAACATCATGGCAAATTCAACGAAGAGTGCCTTTCTGATACGATATCGGTAAGCGAGCATGTGCCAACGTGTGTTGGTTGTCCTACAACCAAGAGATTTACCCAAGGGAATATTTCTCATTCAAGGGGGCGAACTGCCTCGACATGTTTTTGTTTAAATTGGAAGAGATTTGCAGAGAGCTAGAGAACTTGTAAGGGTGTTGAGGTTTCTTACTAGTGGGTTGGGGTGTGAGGCAAGTTTGTCTGTGTATGATCGTGTGATGCGTGTGATGTGATCTGATATGTGTTCCATGTTGTGGAGTTCGTATAGTGGTGATGTGTTTGTGCGGGATTGGCTGTTTGTAGCGATCCGAAGGCATTTGTTCCGTGTTACTTGTAGCTTGTGTATGTTAGTGGATGCCGCTGTGTGCCATACCGGACACGCGTATGTTATTGTGGGTCTGATAATGGCTTTGTAAATGAGGAGTTTCAATAGTGTGCTCAGTGATTGTGATTTCAGAAGGTTGTAGTATCTGCCAAGTTTCCCAAGGGCTTTTTTGTTGACTTCCTTAATGTGGTCTCCAAAGGATAGTCGTTTATCCAAATAAACCCCTAGGTACTTGACAGACTTGGAAAAGGGAATTTCGTTGCCTCGGATCGTAATCTTTTGTTTGGCTGTCAAAAGGATGGCTTCAGTTTTGGCAGTATTGATCCTGACCTTCCATTTCTCCAGTTTCTGTGTGACCTGGTGCGCGGCATTTTGCAGTCGGCCTGTCGCTTTATTTATGGACGTACTCGACGTATAATCGCCAGGTCGTCCGCAAAGCCCGCTATGTGAACGTGAGCAATTGACTATAACGTACTTACAGAGCGACGTTATTATTTTATGCGAAATGTTCGAGAAATATATAAAGATTAGTATGATGCAATACGGTCTCGATACCACATGGGGTTATACATCACCTGGTTTCTTCCGATCACAATGCTTTGCAAGATGTCGGGGGACACTTGACTGACGCCGGCATATTACAATTTATGAAGTCAGCTAACCGTAGTGGTATTACACAATCTGTTAAGCATTATGCTGAAGGTAATAACCCCTATATACATGACAGCTACGATCCGACTCAATTCCACTCGTATGTTCTGTGCGCGGAAGTAAGAATTGAATTTGTATGGGTATGCCTTAATGCTGAATCTCCTACGTGAGTGGTTTAGGGATTTTTCCGATTTCCCCATCGTGCAGTTGGATCCCAACTCCGAATATGGGTACTTCCTGGAGGTGGATTGGTTCTGAGCAAAATAATGCAATTCAAATTATAATAAATGAGACTTGGAAGACGAAAAAAAACTTAACTGGGCACTAAAATAATTCGACTTCAAAGAGTAAAAGGATATGGAAATAAAAGGAACGTGCTGACCGTTAATCTCGACCACGTGGCTTCTGGGTACACGCAATAGCTCGTGATCCTGGGGCAGGATGTCTTCTGGAAAAAGGTCGAACTCCGAGCGGTTTCCAGGAGGCGGAGGAGACAGTGTAGGTGACTTTTTGACGGAATGTTGGGAAAGTAAATTCACTATGAATTGCTGAACCATGTAGATGACGGCAGGCTGAATTTCCTAATTGGAAGTTTTCTTTGAGAAACTTACATGGTCGATGGCTATGACTTACTGCCAGGAATCCTGGTCTTATGAAAACATGAAGCTTTGAGGAGCGATATAGTAGCTGAACATAAAACTGGTGGTGGAGCTGCAGAAGACAAAGACGGCGGTGGTGGCTACGCGAAGGCGCCTCCATAATCCACTGAAATGTGGAGAGAGTGGCGGAATGAAACGGACACCTCGAGGGGCCGCAAGATCTGTGATTTCTACGTATCTGTTAGGTGAGTCCGTCTCCTCTGGCTGGTGTGTTGCCAGAGGAGACGGACTCACCTAACAGATACGTAAACTTTAATAATTTGCCTTCTGGCGGACATAACCCTATTGCTTTAATATCTGTGATTTCATTCTGTGTGACCGCACCTTAATACCATTTCTGCAGCTCCTTTAACTGATTTTCAGCTGAAACACAGTTTGTGGCATAATCATAAACAATTTCTATGGGGAGACCACGTCTGGCAGTAAATCGATCTAATGCAGCAAAGAAAGCTTTCGTAGAAAGACTGGTAACCAGCTCTATATGGATGGCCTTTGTTCCCAAACAGATGAAGAGGCACATATAAGCTTTGGACGTAAGAGCTTGGCGCCTGAGTGAGTCTCTCATTAGGAAGGGTCCAAGCGAAATCCGTGCCAACATGGAGGAAAGCTCGCCCACCTTGCAACCTGAAGGACGAAAGGTCAGCCATTTTAGGAACTAAAGAAGGAGCCTTGAGTTTATAACACTTGAGTGTTAGTCGTCGCATAAGTGGAAACCAAAATGTGGTTTGAACAATTGCCTGCAACAGAGAAGGACTCCGCATGTATACTTGGTGATAATGGTCCAAAATCAGTAGGGAAAAATGACAGTCGTTAGGGAGTAACATGGAGTGCTTGTGGTTATATGAAAGATCGGCATGATGAAGGCAGCCTACAGCCCTGAGTATTCCTTCTGAGTCCACAAATGGATTCAATTTGTCGAACTGCTGCAAGACTTCCTCGGCATTTCGAGTGTTAAGGAAGTAGTAATGTTGCGTGTGTCTTACACAAGGCTGAGAGCCTCCTCTATCTGCGCGACTGATATTATTTCACCAGATACTTCAGGATGATGATGACGACGAAACATGCGAATAATTCGAGCAATCACCCTGAGTAACTTACAATCCGACGAGAAACTCTTAATAAGTTGAACAACGAAGGAGGAATGTTCAAGTTCAAGCCTGGGTATAGAAATCACTCTCAATGGAGCAAGTTTTGTCTTTGCAGAGAGCAAATGTACGTTGACATTGGGTCCTTTGGTTGAGCGTAAATACAAAACCGCACATTAGGCATTGGTGGAGGCATCAGAGAACCCGATGACCTGGAAAACAATTGTTTTTCACATCCAATAAAATGAGAGATCTTAAATTTGCAAAGCTCAGCTAATTAGTCAGTGGGAGTCTTCTGTTCAGATGCTACCTCTTCAGGGATGTGGCCATCCCAATCAAGTCCCATCTTCCACAGTTACTAAATGAAACTGTTTCAATTTACTTTCATTTTCAACCCCATCCTGCATTCGTTTCTTCTTTTTACTTTATGCCGTTTTCTTCATCATCAACCAGACAGCCAACTCTGCGTCGTTCTCCTCCAACAGAATCGATTTAAGTTCCGTTATCTTATCACCGCTATCACTATTACTACTACTATCATCATCATCATCCTCATCGTAAAACCATCCAACATCTCATCATCAATCTCCTTTTTTTCATTGGTTTTTTACCTCTTTGAACATTCTGCGATTGTGCATTACTATTATCATTCGGTATCAAAATCAAACGAAACATCTGAAGTCGACAGCCTCACAGCAACATAGATCAGAAGTGGACATTTACTTTTGTTTTTTTGTATTTCTAATCTTCATAACTTCCGATATTAAAGTAAGTGATTGATTTAATTGGTTCAACCAGATACCTCGAATTAGTCACGACATTGGTCCTCCGAGCATACGGATTTGAACGTGCGTACGACATAGTAGCATCGTCCCTAGAATTGGGAGCCGCTCTTCTCCTCGCCAGATTAGTTGAAAACACGATGCCCTTATCACATGCCACCGAGTTACCCCAAATATTCAGCATGACCGATTCGACCACTGTCCTGAAGTGGATCCAGACGCCTCCCCATCTGTTGAAAACGTTCGTCTGCAATCGTGTCGTCAGTATCACTGATGATTGCCAGTAGGCAAATTACTAAAGTTAACGTACCTGTTACGTGAGTCCGTCTCCTCTGGCTGGTGAGTTACTGTGGGCAAGCGGTTTCGATGTAATGATATCATCGGCCAGACGATGATGTCTTTACACCAAAAGCGCTTGCCTACAGTAACTCACCAGCCAGAGGAGACGGACTCACCTAACAGGTACGTTAACTTTAGTTTAACGTCTTAATTAAAGGACGATACTTTCCGGTGGCAAGGCCCCGAGTTGTTGAAGCAGCCAGTTTCAGATTGGCCGGTATTAACAACCCTGGATGTCTCTGAGGTCCCAGAACTTAAAACCACTCTAATTTGTAAGCCCCGATTAGATGTTCAGTTCTTTATCAAGTTCATTGAGCTGTTCTCCTTCCCCACGCGTTGTGCGCGCTCATTAGTCAGAGTGATACGATTTCGCTACAACTTGCGGATCTGTAGTACTTCCTCAGACAACTCACTCGCTCTTAAAGGCGCAATTCCAGTTTCCGAATATAGAGAAGCTTTGGATTTTCTTTGTAAAATGGTCATAAAATGGGCTATTTTCATGCTGACATGAACGCAATAACAGTTGGAGCATCCTTGGTGAAAATGCTGCTTCCCCTTCCACCTTTTATCTGCTCTCAGGGGTTTCTCAGGGTGGGGGGGGAGGGTCCATTGAGCAGGTCCCGTCTCCCCTTTATTTCCAAACACCCTATTCTTATATTACGTGAGAGCCACTTCGCCGCCCTCATATGTGATCATTATCATCTGTACCCAGCACATGGGGGGTAGCTCAGATAGTCCAAAGCTTGATCCAGAGGCGTTATTGGATTCCCTCCATTAAGCGTGTTTAAACGTAGAATGTTTTCTTGCAAAAGTTGTTATAGTTTTCTTTTAAAGCCTACTCAGCCTAGAATGGCGGATTTGCCCGCAGCTCGAGTGACGCCTAGTCGGGTTTTTAGCCGAATGGGTATTGACATAGGCGGTCCGATAATGCTACGAACCGGTGGCCCCAGGAGCAGAGCTGTCCAAAAGGGACATTTTGCGCTACTCATATGCACAAAAGCAGTCCAATCCTGTACTGCATTAACGACGGAAGCGTGCCTAGTTTGCCTTGATCGCTTTATGGCTCGGAGAGGTTTGCCCAGTAACATCGGACCAAGGTAGAAATTTCCGTGGGGCTGCTCGAGAAATTAAGGAACTTACGGCTTTTCTGTAAACTCACAGTCCTGCGCTGGAAGAGCAGTTGTCTTTGAAAGAAACCCAATGGGTGTTCAATCCACCATATGCAGCCAATTTTGGAGGACTTTGGGAGACAGGAATTAAATCCACGAAAGGGCACCTGAAGCGCATTGTAGGCACTCAATCCCTCTCGCTCCAGGAATTTACTGTGCTCGCTGTCAAATTCCCCGTCTGATGGCTTTGGCACGCTCACTGCTGGCCAGTTCATAACTGGTGCACCATTATTGCGGAGACCCGAACCCAACTTAGTGGATGCGCCAATAACTTATCAGCCAGATGACTCAGTCATTCTGGTAGCGATGGAATGCCGAATATCTCCACACCCAAATAGGTTGTTCCAAATAGCATAAACACGCTCCTCAGTTGAATTTCGAGGATATAGTTCTTTACCACTCGCTGGGAATCCCCCTGATGCAATGGCCATTGGGACGAATCACCGAGATACTTCCTGGTGTTGATGGGCAGGTGCGAGTGGTGTGGATCCGCAATTCCCGTGGGTTCGTTGAAATGCGACCCTTTTCGAAAGTGGTTGCGCTTCCCATACAACAGCTCTACGCATCTTACAGTCCTCAGTTATTATTATTATTATTATTATTATTATTATTATTATTATTATTATTATTATTATTATTATTATTATTATTATTAATATTGTTATTATTATTATTAATATTGTTATTATTATTATTATATTGTTATTATTATTAATATTGTTATTATTATTGTTATTATTATTATTATTATTATTATTATTATTATTGGTGTTATTATTATTATTATTTTCCTCCTCCCCCTCTTTTCGAGTATAGTCGTCAGTTAAATTGTGGCATGGGCGTCTATTTTTGTGAAGGGCCAAGTATCTCAGGCAATGTGCCCCCGGCCAGGAGCTCAGACTCCGTCCCTATCACAGCAGCGCCCACAGAAGGGAAAGGCACGAAGAAGCAAGGGGTGGCTGGCCCCCCAGGGAGTGCGTGCCCCTCAGGATTGGCACAGACAGGCACGGAGGGGACTACAAAGAAGAGGCTGAGCCTGATTGTTAATCCCCCACGTCGCAGGACCCCCCCCCCCTTCGATCCCACAACCGTGACCCTCAGATGGAGGCAACAAGGAGCAGGGCTCCACTACACTCCAAGTCAACGTGCACCGCTCACAGGAAGCCACGGCCGTGCTCAGCAGGTCATGTGACAAGAGGGGGTGTGATATGGGCCTCGTCCAGGAACCCTCAGGTGAGGTGGTGTATGATTAAGGTAGTGATCAATGCCGTGGGGCTGTTCTGATTGAACGCAATGTAAAGTACACTGTCATGCCTAACTTTATCTCTAGAGATGTTACAGCTATCATAGTAGGGAAAATTCGCCAGAAGAAGCAGTCAGGACGGTATTGGCATCTGCCTATTTCCCGCACGACGCAAACACCCCACTGGAAGAGGTCTGAAGATTAGTAAGTTACTGTAAAAACCACCAACTTCAACTCCTAAAAGGCTGTGACATAAACGCCCATAACATTGTCTGGGGGAGCACGAACACCAACACTAGAGCATCCTGGACTATTTTGCGGGGCAAGAACTGGAGATCCTCAATAGGGGCAACGCCTCACTTTCGTAACAAGGGTAAGGGAAGAGGTACTTGACCTCACCATACTGGCCACTCTACCAAACCCAGCTCTCTACAGAAGGTTAAGGGAAGACAGTGTCACACTGGTTCCCAGAAGAGGCTGCCCTCAAGGCAGGTATTTTCTCCCCTCCTGGGGCTAATTGTGGCCGACGAGCTGCTGGAAACACTGGAGCTTGAAGCTGAAGCTACGAAGTGGTTTCATATGCACAAAATCTCACAGTTCTAGTCAGAGGCAAATTTGCCTCCACGATGTGAGAAAGGAAGCAAGGAGCTGTAGATATCATTCAAAGATGGTGAGACACAGAAGGGCTCTTCATAAATCCAACCAAGACCACCACAGTTTCTTTCACTAGACGAAGAAACCTTGACATAGTACCACCCACAATGCAAGGAGCAAGGCTCCAGATAAAGACGGGGGTGAAATACCTCGGGGTGATACTGGATAAGCAGCTCACATGAAACCTGCACCCTTTTACTTTCCGCTACTCGAAGGGAAGGAAAGTATAGTAATCGGCCCAAAAAAAAATTTGGGTTTTCTTCAGATCTTTACGCATGTGGGGGCCTCCCTTTGACCCTCAACAGACCAGCGAAAGGGGCTAGAATCAATATGCCTGAGGGGGAGCTTCCAGGACAGTGCCTCGAGCACCTCTTGCTCATACCACTAACACACACACCAAATGAACTCACAAGGATACACTACACCAGTCCGCTTCTTTTTTCTCCCCCACCCCCCCCCTCAATTAGTAAAAAACATGACAAAGTCAACTAAATCTTCAGCAGGTAATAAAACGCCACCTGCGCCTCTTCCTCGGGCTCGCCAAGCTCGACCCCTCCCTATTCGGACGATGAGCAACCTACTCGTCGTCCAAACAAACCAGGGCGGAAAGAACCGGGCAAACCGCGTTCATCTCCCCCTTCTCCCCCTAGTAGCCCGGGCAACCCGGCTACTACAAGCACTCGACATCCCGTTGACCCTAATCTGTCGGACATGGAGCAGATTTGTGCATATGTCCAAATCATCCACGGCCAACTGGCACGGATGAGGGTCAACGCGACAGGACCTATGCGGGACCTCGTCACTAGTTGCCTCTTCGAAATTTCGAAGCTGGCTATAAAAGCTAATGCCCCCAACGATATCGCCCCTGCCACCCCCCTGCGGGAAACTGTGGCGGCTGTCGTGAGGGAAGAGCTGCGTAGGGCAATTGCCCAGCAGCCAGTGCCACCAGCCCCCCAAACTCAAGGAGCTTTAACGAGCCAGGGTAGTACCCCAGGCCCCTCATATGCGGCAGTAGCCGCTACTGCGCCTTCCTCCCTCCCTCAAGAAGCTGAGGCTGAATGGCAGTCTGCCAGGGCCAGGAAGCGCAGGGGGAAGCCAAACTCCCTCCTAAAAACCCACGACAAAACGTGGTAGTGGTTAGGCGGACATGTGAGGTAGGAGAGGCTGGTCCCTCCAACCCTGATGCAATGGAAGCACTGATGCGGGGCGTCCCTGCTACGGACCTCCAAGCTCTAAGTGTCCGAGTGCTAGACATCCGCACCGCAGTAAGAGGTGGCGCCGTCTTTGTGACGGAAACGCCAGAAATGGCCAAGGCGCTCACGAGCCACATTTCCACAAAAAAGGAGTTGAAGCTCCAAGCGTCAGCCCCCCTGGGTCGTTTCCCACGCGTGCTATTGTGCGACGTGCGGACCGACCTACAAAAAGAGGACTTGGCCCCACAAGTTGTTGAACACAACCCTGCGTTAGGCTTGCAGCTGCAGGACGTCAGGCCTCTCTTCACCAAAAAGCGTGGCAGACAGAAGGATTAGGTGATTGAGGTATCACCCAGCCTATACAAAAAACTAGAGGGGGCAAGGCACCTCCAAATAGCCTGGCAGCGGTGCGCCATACGAAAGTACCAAGCCCCCACTCAGTGCTACAAATGCCAGCGCTATGGCCACCTGGCAGTGGCCTGTACAAGACCTGTTGTGTGCGCCTGATGCGCCTTGCCACATCTGAGTAAGGAATGCAAGCGTGATGCTCCCCTCAAGTGTGCCAATTGCGTCGAACGCAAAATCCAACAGGTCGCACACTCTACACGAGACGCACGCTGTACCATTCGTCAGCGAGCGATTGCCCTCCAGGAGTCACGAGTGGATTATGAATAGGTCTAAAACAGTTCGAATCCTTCAGCACAACACCAATAAGAGTTCCCCAGTTATGGCTGAGTTGCTGCAAAATGCACTCAAGAAACGCTGCAGTGTTCTCGCCATACAGGAACCATACATAGGATCCAGAACTCTTGGTCTGGGATCGCAAGCACGAGTGGTGGCTGGAGCGAGAACGGGAGCCAAGGCAGCAGTAGCCTGCATCGACCTGTCCATTGACATGCTTTGCACTCACTCACCTGAACAGCCAGCACTTGGCCGCCGTGCTCATCCGAGCCGGTGGCTTCGAGCTGGTTGTAATATCATTTTACAGGCAATTTGGCGTACCAGTTGCCAACAGCCTTCAACCACTCGAGCGGGCTCTAGCAGGCCTATCAAGACGACCCTGTATAGTCTGTGCTGATGCAAACGCCAGATCACCGTTGTGGGGATCCCCAACCCTGGATGGGGCGGGCGAGGCGTATATAGAGCTGCTCACCAGGTACAACTTGATTGTTGCCAACGACCCCATGACTGAGGCGACCTATGATGGTCCGGGAGGAAGGTCGTGTATAGACGTCACAGCCGTGTCTCACACCCTGCTACTCAAATTGCAGGGTTGGCGAGTCGTACCAGGTGCAACGCAGAGCGATCACATGGTTATTGACTTTGCCATTACGGATGACAACATCCTCTGCAAAGACACGCGTGAAAAGCGATTCCGCACAAAAAATGCTGACTGGCCCCAATTCTGTAGGGTACTGGAAGGTGAACTGCGTGCCGCAGACACCGACCTAATAGCGCAAGCATCCACACCTGAAGAGGTGGACAGCAAAGTGGACATATTTACCACAGTACTGCACTCTGCTGGGCTCTCTGTACTTGGCCAACAGAAGCACAGGGCGATCAAAGTCCCATGGTGGACTGAGGAACTTAATCCCCTCAAGCATATTGTAAATAGGGCCAGAAGGATGTACCAAAACACTCGTGACCCTGATGCCAGAGCAACACTCCGAACTGCCATCATCCAAGAGAAGAAGGCCTTCCACCGCGCCATCAAACGAGCCAAATGGCAAGGCTGGCGAAAATTTGTGGAAGCGGAGAGCTCTGAGAACCCCTGGGGCAGACACTACAAGTCCTCCATAGGTAAAGCAAATGTAGAGCAGGTCTCAGCTGTGATGCAAAATGAGTCAGGCTGGGCCTGCAGCATCGAAAGTTCACTGGAAACCCTCCTTGAGAAGGCGTTCCCAGATGACCAAGTAGCTCGAGACACTGAAGCCCAGAGGGCAGCAAGGGAGCTGATCAAGGACCCTCCAAACGAGCCCGACATCCCACTGTGGACAACAGGCGACCTCGGCAGGGCCGTTGCGACCTTAAAGCCCAACAAATCTCCTGGGCCAGATAAAATAGAAAGCAATATGCTAAGGAAGGCTGAGCGGACAATCTCCAGCGGTCTCCTTAATTTATTTAATGACTGTCTGCAGGTCGGACAGTTCCCCACTCAGTGGAAGTCTGCGCGCGTTGTCACTCTTCAAAAGGGAGGCGACTGCAATCAGTCGGACCCGCGATCATGGAGACCACTCAGCCTTCTTTCCATATTAGGCAAAACACTAGAAATCTTGATGTTGCAGTCCCTCGAAGGAGTCTTTGGCAGCAACCTCAAGCAGGCAATACGGGTGTACCAAAGGAAGGTCCACGCAGGATGTCATTGTCGAGATTCGGCGTGTTTCCCTGCTGGCACCGGCTAAGTACGTCGTAGCAGTTCTGATTGACATCAGAGGAGCGTTTGACAACCTTTGGTGGCCAGCGCTCCTTAATGAGCTTAAAGGTGGGGGAATCCCCCGCAACCTGTACAAGCTCGTCAGAAGTTACCTGACAGACAGAACTGCTACGATCGAATGCATGCATGTCTCCGTCCGGAGAAAGATTGAGAAGGGGTGCCCACAGGGCTCGGTCCTTGGACCAGCACTCTGGAATGCCTTCTTCGAAGGTCTTTTCAGGAAACTCATGGAGACTGACTGCGAGCCGTACGCCTATGTGGATGACTTGACTGTGCTGATCTTTGCAGAGTCAGTCCGCCAAATTGAAGAAAAAACCCACCACGTGCTCCGCACTGTCAACCAATGGTGCGAGCGTGTCAAGATGCAGGTGGCTGAGGAAAAAACCCAGCTAATCCTCTTGAAAGGAAAACTGAATAATCCACCCACAATACTCATCGGCGGCCATAGGCTCCTTCTTGAAAAGCACGTCAAGTATTTAGGAGTGAATATGGGTGAGAGGTGGGGTTTCAACCAACACCTCCAGTCCCTTAAAGGCACTACCATTGCAAGGTTTGCCTCACTGCGTGCCATTACTAAGGCCACTTGGGGTGTGTGTTACCACGACACCATCCTCATGTATAAGGCCATCTATTTAGGTGTGATTGGCTACTGCCCCGTTGTCTGGTGTAGCAAACTAACAGTCAATCAAAAGAGAGTATTGGCCCAATCCCAGAGAGCTGCGCTCCTGTGGATCACCAAGGCCTACAGGACTGTATCAACGGAGGCACTCCAGGTGATCACTGGTCAGTTACCAGTTGATTTGGCTGTTGAGTGCATGATTGACAAGTGGAGAGTGAAACGGGAGCTTCCCCCGCTTTGGGCTGAACTCCGTGCGGAATCTCAATACAGAACAGAAACTTGCCGCCATCGATGAATGGGCTCTAGAGAAATGGCAAGCGAGATGGGAATCCTCGTCAAAGGGACGTGATACGTATGAGTTCTTTCCCAACATCCGTCTTTCCGAACGTCTTTCTAGAAAATGGGTTGAGCCAGACCACTGGACGAGCCAGTTCCTCACGGGACATGGTGACTTCAATGCGCGGCTCCACTTCTTTTCTCTGAAAGACTCTCCATTATGCACGTCTTGTGCCTCCAGTGCGGAGGAAACAAGAAACCATGTGCTGCTCCACTGTAGTTTCTACAACAGTGAGCGACGGTTGTTGGGAGGGCAAACGAACTTAGCAGCATTAACTGCTACAAAGGAAGCCTATAACCATTTTGCAAAGTTCGCAAAGAAGGTAATGGCTAAGAAACATGGTTATAGTTGATCTGTCCTTTTGAAACTTGCCACCCAAGTATACAGTAAGATCAGGTAGGGAACCAGATTAAGAACTACTCCCAGATGGTACGGGATTCCTCAGGTGGTCACCTCTGCGCGGTAACACACGGGCAACAGCTCTCTACGGTGAGACTGGCTAACGACCAAATACCTGCCGTACCTCCACAGGTCTGAGTTCGGTGGATGCTGCAGGGGCCGGCCTCTTGCATATTAGCGAAACCGCAACTTCTATGACTGATATAACCCTCGTCGAGGGTTTAGGTACAGTCATCAAATAAAGAAACAGACCTGTGTGTGTGTGTCTGTAGTTCGATTTGCGGGAGAACGGCTGATCCGATTGAGCTGGTTCTTTTCTTGTTTTGTTCATTATTTTTTTTAGACACCAAAATAAGGTTATGGACGATTTCGGCCGATGGGAAGGGGGGTGGGGGACGAAAATGTACCAAAAACTAGGGTTTTTCGCATTTTTCTCGAAAACGGCTCTAACGATTTTGATTAAACTTTCAAATTATCTTTTCCTAATCAATACCTAACTTTTCTTCTACATACTTATCTCCATGAAAATACGGTGAACGGAGATATGGGCCCCTGAAGCAAAAATAGGTTTTTTACGCTTTTTGGCAAAACGGCCACAGCGATTTTCACCAAACGCACAGGATGTTTTCAAATAGTTAATACCTACATATTCCTCTCAATAAATGTTCCTGTGACGGTCCATTGAACAGAGATAAAAATCAAAATGTGTCAAAAATTACGTTTTTTCTAACATTTCCGTAAATTCCATGGCAACTTTTTCACCAGATGTGATAAATTGTAATGGAGTGTCTTTTAGTCACCCATACCAACATTTTGTTATTCATATTTATTTCTGTATATATATGTTGAACGGAGATATAAGCCAAGTTAACTCAGAAAAGGAGATTTCTCTCCTCATTTCGAAGGCCGCACCTATATAGGGGATCGCTCATCGGTGTTAGTGAGCTACTTCCAGGACTGTCTTTCGCTCATTATGAGTGTATTAAGTCAACATGTTCTGCAGTGTTTTTTGCATCTGGAATATGTTGTGTATGTCAGTGTCGTGAGCTTTAAGCCCCTTCAAGGCCAGTTTTTACGGCCACGCAGAGGATACGGCAGGAGATTTCTGTCCCCCTCCTTGCAGGGGGTGTGTTCTGCAATCCCAGCTCTAGGTAGGGGGTTCCTAGTGTGTCATGTATGTGGAAGAAGTGTAAGTTGTGTCGCTTTTAGTCGGCTCATACGACACGGAGGGAATACGTCAGCGGTATTCTGGACCCCCGACAGTAGGGTGAGGCACCAAGGTGACAGTAACAGTGAGATGAAACATACCTGGCCACCTGTCGTGAAATACCTCTTTCGCTTGCTTGAACCTGGCCGGATAATTGAATTAGTCATAATACGTGTAGTACAGAAGGAGCTTCCAGGCTTCCAGTGCTAGTCTTCTCCTTGAAGACATTCAAACAATAAGTTAAACTCACCAGGGCACACTATACACCCTTTCTTCCCAAATTTACAATCCAAGTAAAATAAATACAGATAAGCGGAAGTAAGAAACCAAGAAACAAGCAATAAAACGTGCTTTCCAACAGAAACTAGTAGTATAGGTTCGCCTGGGGAGGAGCCATACAGCTGAACATATATCCACAAACTCCCTCAGATGGAATACAGTGGTAAGTGAGATGATGCACCGAGCAGTGTCTTCCCCCCCCCCCGCCGCCCTAGACCCACCAAAACTTGTATAGTAACACAGCCGTATTATTCAGAATGATTAATAAACCAAAATGATTGATGGCCATAGATCGAGCCGAGAGTGCACACCATTGCCAAGTCATGTGAGTACGAAATCGATTCAATCTCGTAAATGCACTTGTCGGTCTCAAAGTCGTGTGAGACTCGGGCATTTGTTCCCATCAGGATTCAACTCCCATAGACACGCGCTACTTGCCCTGGACTCGAATGGAATCGACTCGATTTCGTGTGGATTGAAACCGGGAGCCTGACAAGTTGTGCGATTTCTTTGCATCTGGCTTTCAACACTTTTGGCATTTTCTCATTTCGCCTTCAAAGTTATCAGCTGAACACAAGTGGAGGTCGCGTTTAAAGCTAAAGCTCGACGAGGGCGACGTCGAAAGGGCTGCAGGGCTGTAGATTAAATTATGACGGCGGAACAATGTTATCTTGAAGGGTACCCCCGTTCCATTTAGTTTGTAAACCCCAGCCCCGCACCACCACCACCGGCCTACGGACCACAAACCCCTCCACGCAGCACAATAACCTTCGAATCGCGGCCGCTTGAGAGGCGCTGGAACCTGGGTTTGAATCCCCGCCGCCCGCAACCCACCACACCGCCACCCACCCCAAACACCACGCCTCGCCAACCATTCCGCGCGCTACTGCCTTTCCGTGACTTGCTGCCGGCTTACCCGACCAGCTAACCACCGCGACTCACTATTACCCCGCGGCACTCCTCTCACTCACTCTCACTCTCTCTCACTCTCACTCTCTCTTTCTCTCTCTCTCTCTCTCTCTCTCTCTCTCTCTCTCTCTCTCTCTCTCTCTCTCTCTCTCTCTCTCTCTCTCTCTCTCTCTCTCTCTCTCTCTCTCTCTCTCTCTCTCTCTCTCTCACACTACTAAGATGCTTGGGGTCGTGGTACAAGACACACTGGGGTGGGAACTCCAAACGACTGCGATGTGTCGAGCTATTTTTGGTGCTATCTACCAGCTGCGCAGAACTGCTAGCGATTTTCCCACTCGCGTTCGACTTCAGCTCGTTCGGAGCCTCATCCTGCCTCACTTGGACTACGCGGCAGCTCCGCTTTGCGACCTCAAGTGTGAGGAGCTTGATCGACTCCAGAAGGCGCAAAACGCCGCTTTACGTTTCGCGCTAAGGTTGAAACTGGACGAGCACGTCACGGCACACTATCACCGCCTTGGTTGGCTGAAGATGCGAGAGCGAAAGCGGCTGAAGGTGGCCACCTTGATGTTCAAGGTACTGAAGACCCACCAGCCTGCCTACCTTTATGACAACTTCGAATTCATGACTTCGAGAGACACCCGGAATAGGAATAAACTGCTGGTCATTCCTAGGCACAGAACGGCGATGCTGGAACGATCCTTCCTCGTGCAGGGGGCAAAGCTGTATAATGACAATGTGGACGATTTTGACTTCACGAAAAACGTTGGTGTGTTCAAAAAAATTTCAAAGAAAAATTGTTAAAGCAGTATGAATAAGTTGTCGTAGTGATTGTTATTATTGTAAATGTTATTATTGCTATGTATGTAAATTTAGAGGATGATTGTGAAACCTGTAGCCTGGGGAATGGAAGAGAGGCCCCATGGCCCTAATTCCCCAGGTGGTTAAATAAAATAAATAAATCAATCAATCAATCTCTCTCTCTCTCTCTCTCTCTCTCTCTCTCTCTCTCTCTCTCTCTCTCTCTCTCTCTCTCTCTCTCTCTCTCTCTCTCTCTCTCTCTCTCTCTATGTTAGCAATCATGTTCAAAATTACTGCAACTAAACAACCACCGTACCTTTGCTATTGCAATTTGCTATTTTCACAAATTCATAATCAAGAAACCAGAAACAAGTTCTTAAATTACCGTTTACCACAATGCCGTACCACTGCCTATAGATCATCATTCATCTCACAAAGCATATCATATTACAATGGACTCTCATCAGAACTGAAACAACTAAAAAGTCATACAACTTTCAAGAAACGTGTGAGAGAATCTTTGCTATCCCTTTACTAAATTCGACCTAACTCTCTGAAATCATGACACGACAGGCTATTTAAATCAGATTTAAATCAAATTATGTGAATTACTAGATCGAGGGTGCTGGAAGAAGACGGCTCTCCTGGCTGAATCACTTGAGGAAACAGACGAGTAAACAGCGTGCGGAGGAGCTTTCCAGGACTGAAGAGGACCAAGACGCTCTCGCCGCAGTGATTGCCAACGTCCGGTTAGCCGGATTAGGCACATAAAGAAGAAGAAGAATTATATCTGAATTTTGTTCGAGAAGAAAATAATACTACGAAGATTTTGTTAAAGTAGAAGAAAACTTGTTAAAAAGAAGAAGAAACGAAAACTTTTGACGCATTTGCATTTATATTCTTAAATTTTAAAATTTCTGGTTAGGTGTAAGAATGGTCGAGTACGACCAAATCTCGCCAGATGTATTAATAAAGCCGTCATTCATTCATTCATTCTCTCTCTCTCTCTCTCTCTCTCTCTCTCTCTCTCTCTCTCTCTCTCTCTCTCTCTCTCTCTCTCTCTCTCTCTCTCTCTCTCTCTCTCTCTCTCTCTCTCTCTCTCTGTGCGGTATGTGGTGACCATCTGTTTACCGGGTCCGTATGGGTGACATAAACACTGCAATTCGGAACCATATAGGGGATCTGCGGAAAAACGTGAATATCGCCCATATAAATGCCGAGTCAGTGGTTGCACATATCGACGAGATTAGAGCTATTTTCAACGGAAGTTTATTTGACATAATTGCCATATCCGAAACTCTTTTGAAGCCGACTATCTCTTCCCAGTCCATAAGAGTTGAGGGGTACCGCTGGATTAGGAATGATCGTACTGGCCACGGCAGAGGTGGAGTCGCTCTTTTGGTGCAGGAAAAGCTATCTTTCAGAATTCTGCATGCCTCCCCGTCAGCCTATTCAAAGACCCCCGAATACATCTTCATCGAGTTGGTGCACATGTCGTCCAAAATCGTAGTTGGAGTAGTCTATCGGCCACCTAAGGTGGGGAGGATTCAAGAAGTTTTCGAGGAAGTGGGCAAGTTTTTGGCTGTGTACGATCATGTGATTATCTTGGGCGATCTCAATTCCGACCTCCTAACCGACTCAGCATACAGCCGTCAGCTGTTATGAATTTTAGGATCTTTGGGTCTCCATTATTTACCACTGAATGCTACGCACCATTCCACGAATTCAAGTTCATTGCTCGATTTGATTATTGTCAATGAGATCGATCTGGTAAATAGAGTAGGTCAGGTTCCCGCGTGTGCGTTATCAAGGCATGAACTTATCTATTGCTCCTTGAAATTGAGGTCAGGCAGAAGTGAGCGCAAGTATGCATGGACACGGAATAAGCGAAATTTGGATAATCAGGCGTTTCTTGCTGAAGCAAGGGCAGTGGATTGGGGGAGGATCTATAGAGAACCAGATATCAATAAGAAGGTTGAGTGTCTCAACGAAAGTATCGCTAGCCTCTATGATAAACACTGCCCTGTTGTGAGGATCAAGACAAAACACCTTCCCGCTCCATGGATCACCAGTGAGATTAGGGAAATGATGGGGGAGCGCGACGTGGAATATAGGAGATTCATTAAAACTAAGAACCGGGAAACACATAATAGATACAAAAAACTTCGGAATAAGGTGAAGCAAATGATTCGAAACGGAAAAATTAACTATTATCGAGAACTCTTCGAGACAAATAAGCAATCGAGTGAGTTTTGGAAGATTATGCGTAGCCTCGGGATTAGTGGAAAGCAATCGGAAACTAGGTTGGTTGTTCCCCTTCCGGAACTCAGCCGCCATTTTTGCCGGTTCTCAGGCCCACCGGCGCCCTCGGATGTTATCGACAATATTATAAACACATCGCCAGCACAGGAAGAATTTGTATTCCACCCATTGTCGGAAGATGAGGTAAAAAATGCCCTTTTGGGCATTAAATCTAAAGCTGTGGGGGCGGACGGAATTCCAGTCGACGTGCTGCATTTACTTGTTGACGTGATTACCTCACCTGTTACACATATCTTCAATGTCTCGCGTACGACAGGCACATACCCAGATATTTGGAAAAGGGCTATTATTAAACCTCTCCCAAAGTGTAAAGCTCCAGCGTCAGTCAATGACTTTAGAGGTATCTCATTACTCAGCACATTAGGAAAAGCTTTAGACAAACTTGTCTATAATGACCTGAGAGCATTCGTTGTGAGGAACAGCGTTTTGGACCCAATGCAGTCCGCATACCGTACGGGGTTTGGCACGGAAACGGCGCTTGTTGGTGTGCTTGACAAAGTCAGAGCAGCAATGGATCGAAAGGAGGTAACGATACTGGTAATGGTGGATTTTTCTGCTGCTTTCGATCTGGTCCGTCGGGATATTCTTCTCGCCGTGCTGCAGTCGATTGGGATCGTTGGAGCTGCATTATCATGGTTCAGCTCCTACTTGTCGGGACGGCTTTTGGCAGTCAAAGGGAACGATGGTGAGTTGTCTGCCTGGGAGAGGCTTGACATTGGGACTCCACAGGGGTCGGTGCTTTCTGCTCTCTGCTTTGTGCTCTACATCACTTCGTTACCGAATGTCCTCTCGGTGGGTACTCAGCATATGTCGTATGCAGATGATCTCCAGCTGTTCCGGTCTTGCAGAGTTGAAAACATTGGGGAGGCGGTGCAGGCCTTGAGTGCCGATCTTGGACGCGTTATGGATTGGTGTTCCTCTTACGGGATGGATTTGAACCTGAGGAAAACTAAGGCGATGATTATCGGCTACCCAAGGATTCTGGGTAAAGTTAATTTGGTCGCTGCGCCT
Source organism: Pachypeltis micranthus (assembly GCA_020466155.1). Lineage (NCBI taxonomy): Eukaryota > Metazoa > Arthropoda > Insecta > Hemiptera > Miridae > Pachypeltis > Pachypeltis micranthus. Next base: position 82,673,706 of record CM035768.1, on the reverse strand, counting down.
AAAATCAACTTTGAGGGAATAATGCTGGAGTATGTGCACACTACTAAGATGCTAGGAGTCGTGGTACAGGACACACTGGGGTGGGAACTCCAAACGACTGCGATGTGTCGAGCTATTTTTGGTGCTATCTACCAGCTGCGCAGAACTGCTAGCGATTTTCCCACTCGCGTTCGACTTCAGCTCGTTCAGAGCCTCATCCTGCCTCACTTGGACTACGCGGCAGCTCCGCTTTGCGACCTCAAGTGTGAGGAGCTTGATCGACTCCAGAAGGCGCAAAACGCCGCTTTACGTTTCGCGCTAAGGTTGAGACTGGACGAGCACGTCACGGCACACTATCACCGCCTTGGTTGGCTGAAGATGCGAGAGCGAAAGCGGCTGACGGTGGCCACCTTGATGTTCAAGGTACTGAAGACCCACCAGCCTGCCTACCTTTATGACAACTTCGAATTCATGACTTCGAGAGACACCCGGAATAGGAATAAACTGCTGGTCATTCCTAGGCACAGAACGGCGATGCTGGAACGATCCTTCCTCGTGCAGGGGGCAAAGCTGTATAATGACAATGTGGACGATTTTGACTTCACGAAAAACGTTGGTGTGTTCAAAAAAAATTTCAAAGAAAAATTGTTAAAGCAGTATGAATAAGTTGTCGTAGTGATTGTTATTATTGTAAATGTTATTATTGCTATGTATGTAAATTTAGAGGATGATTGTGAAACCTGTAGCCTGGGGGAATGGAAGAGAGGGCCCCATGGCCCTAATTCCCCCAGGTGGTTAAATAAAATCAATCAATCAATCAATCAATCAATCTCTCTCTCTCTCTCTCTCTCTCTCTCTCTCTCTCTCTCTCTCTCTCTCTCTCTCTCTCTCTCTCTCTCTCTCTCTCATTGTTTGAGATCGCGAGCGGTTTATTAGCCACTCACGACAACGTGATAATGCTCGGTGATTTTAATTCAGACATGCTTAGTGACAATGCCTACAAACAACAACTTAGCTACTTGATGAACAGCTGTAATTTTTGCTTAGTACCACTAAATGCAACGCATCACTCACGCACTAATGATACGCTGCTGGATTTAATTATCTTAAATAACCCCGAGTTGCTGTCGCATTTCGGGCAGTGTCCCGTTCCTGGGACTTCTTATCACGACCTCATTTTTTGCGCAACCAATTTACGATTGCCTAAAGCCTTGGCGAATCTAAAAATGGTGCGTGATAAACGGAAATTCGTCGAAAAAAATTTCATCGCAGAAGCAAAAAAATTGAATTGGGCAACCATCTTAAAGGAGCCTGATATCAACATCAAAGTTGACAGTTTCACTAAATTTATTGTTGACTTACATGATAAACACTGTCCTTTGCACCAGATAAAACCAAGGCATTTACCTTCCCCATGGATTTCTTCCGAGATCAGGGGGCTGATGGCAGAACGTGATAAGGCATATAAAGCCTATTGTCGGACAAAGACCAATGAAAATAGGAACTCCTTCAAGAAAATAAGAAATAAAGTGAAGCAAACGCTCAGAAATGCAAAAATCCGTCACTTCAAGGCTCTACTAGGAAACAATGTCCCCTCCAAAGATCTGTGGAATATCGTACGAGGACTAGGGCTGAGCCGAGATAAATGTAACACACCGTCAGCGCTACCGATCCCATTAGAACTTCTAAATGACCACTTTGCTGGGAACGTTCCTCGGACTGATTTGTCGAATGTGGTTCAGAAATATCTTTCGAAGCCGGACAAGATCGAGCAGTTTACTCTGAGCAAAGTCACTGAAGAAAGGGTGCGAGAGGTGCTTTTGACGATCAAGCCAAACTCCCTAGGGGCCGACGGTATTCCAGCAAATGTGTTGCACATGCTGGTTGACGTTGTAACCCCTATTTTGTGTCACATATTCAATGCGTCTCTCAAAGAGGGAATTTATCCCTCCCTCTGGAAAAAAGCGATTGTGCTACCACTGAGAAAGACCTAAAACCCTAAATCAGCCAGTGAGTTCCGGGGGATAAACATACTCTGTGCTCCTGGAAAAGTTTTCGATAAAATAGTATACGAGGCGCTTAACCAGTTCGTGCTAGATCATCGCTGTGTTAGAGATCTCCAATCAGCCTATAAGAGAAGCTATAGCACTGAAACGGCTTTGATTCGTGTACTAGACGACGTTAGGAAGGCAATGGATGAGCGACGAGTCACAGTTTTCGTGGGTATTGATTTCAGTCGGGCGTTCGACTTGTTGAGATACGATCTTCTTCTGGCTATCTTAAAATCGATTGGTGTGTCAAAAGAAGTGGTAAGCTGGTTTGCATCCTACCTGGCGGGTAGGTCACATTGTACGAAAGCTCCTGATGGTTCATTGTCGTCGTGGAAGAGCGTCGACATAGGGAGCCCACAAGGGTCTGTGCTGTCTGGGCTGATGTTTTCAGTGTTTATTAATGCGCTGCCAGATGTGCTGCAGCATTGCTCTTACGGAATGTATGCGGATGACATACAACTATATCTGACGTGTGGGGTGGAAGAGGTAGGGAAAGCAGTCGATATGATCAACGAGGACCTTATCAGGCTACATACATGGTGTTCCGAGCATGGTATGTCCCCAAATGCAAAGAAAAGTAAGGCCATGCTGTTGGGCAATGCCAGACTAAGATCTCAGATCCTTCATGCGTACACTCCATCAGTTCGGATTGGCAAAGAAATACTGGAAGTAGTCGATTCGTTCAAGAACCTTGGTGTACTAATGACCAGCACGCTTGACTGGAACATGCATGTCGCAGACGTTTGTGGAAAAGCGTACAAGAGTCTGTACCAACTGCGGAGACTCGCCATAGACTTTCCACAATACGTAAGAGCACGATTAGCCCAAGCACTTCTGCTGCCACTCTTCGATTACGCCTCCCTCGCCTACTGCGATCTTAGTGCGGAGCAGATCACGACGCTGCAAAGAGCCCTCAATTCGATCGTGAGATTTGTGTTCCGCCTTCCGCCTGATACCCACACAACTCCGTACTTTGCGAAGCTAGGCTGGCTTAAAATCAAGGAGAGAAAGAAGCTCGCAGTGGCTACAATGCTATTTAAAATTCTAAAGTTCAAGAAACCGGAGTATTTATTCGAGCAATACATTTTTCAAAGCAGCATTCATGATGTTAACACTCGCCATGCCTCATCCACTCTACAAATTCCGTTCCACAGAACTAATTTATTCAGCAAATCCTACCTAATGCAATCCATCAAGTTTTACAATGACAACGCCGACCGATATGACCTCAAGACGTACGAAGACCCAACTTGATCCACTTCCATTTTTTTTCATTTTCCCTTATATTACAAGAAATCGTTTCATTTGACTGTTGATTTGTTTTTGTTTTTTTTTTAGCTACACTTCTGTTCTTTTTTTGAATACGTTTTTGTTTTAAAAGATAACTTACAGTGGTTAATAGTTGTTTTGTTTTACTACTAAGTTTCTACTAATAATTACAGGATAGATGTAAGAGAGGACCTCATGGTCCTAATCTCATTCTGTTTTTGTAAATAAACGCCATCATTCATTCTCTCTCTCTCTCTCTCTCTCTCTCTCTCTCTCTCACTCACTCTCTCTCTCACTCTCTCACTCTCTCTCTCTCTCTCTCTCTCTCTCTCTCTCTCTCTCTCTCTCTCTCTCTCTCTCTCTCTCTCTCTCTCTCTCTCTCTCTCTCTCTCTCTCTCTCTCTCTCTCTCTCTCTCCGGACGGGAGTACTCTCTGCGCTACCCTTCATGCTAGCAATAAATACAGTGTCCAAGGTTTTTAAGAAGAGCAGATACATGTTGTACGCGGACGACTTACAGGTTTATCTGTCTGGAGAAGTTTCACAAGTCGACGAGCTAGTGCAGGTACTAAATCGAGAGCTTGAGGCACTAACAGTCTGGTGTAACAATCATGGGATGTCAGTTAACCCCCAGAAAGGCAAAGCCATGCTGTGTGGGTACACTAGACTTCTCTCGAGGATCAACCTTACAGGGATCCCTTCTGTCCACATAAGCAACCAGAGCCTGCCATACAGTACTGAACTTAGAAACCTTGGAATCACTATGACCCACACACTCTCTTGGTGGCCACAGGTATCCAAGACAACGGCGAAAATTTTTAGAGCATTGTACCAACTTCGACGACTCACTACAGAATTCCCGTACCATGTAAGACTCAAAGTAGTACAGGCACTTGTCGCCCATAACCTCAGTTATGGGTTGGCGGCGTTGTGTGACCTCAATGGCGAGCAACTGGTAGCTATCCAGAGAGCACAAAATGCCTTAGTACGATTTGTTTACAGGTTAAAGTTGGACGAACACGTTACACCGTACTATAAAAGCTTAGGCTGGCTGAAGATCCAACAAAAAATCAGATACACTGTTGCTCTGCTCCTATTTAAGAGCTTAAAATTCCATAACCCTCCCTATATCGCCGAAAAATTTGCATTCCTCCACTCAATTCACCAACATGAGACACGACATGGCCTAATTCAAATCCCTCGCCATCGAACCACCATCTTCAATAAATCATTCACTGCCACAGCTGTTCGAATTTATAATGAAAACCCAGCCCTATTTGACACCTCCGTGAGCGTTGCGTCTTTCAAGAGTACGAATCTCCATGTCTTGAAACGTAAAGCATCAAATTTTGAGGGGGGGTTATACAAAATTTTTCGTGACCGAAAACATAGGGTTATTATTCAGAATGAATAATAAACCAAAAACCAACCGCTCTCCAGGCGTCTCCCTTCTCTCGAGGCGGGTCGCTTCCCTCCCAACGACTCCGCCTCCCCACTCGCGCTCAACTCGCCTTTCGCTTCGAGCGTCGTTTTTTTTGTTTATTTTAATATTACGATTCAGTTCTTTTCGACCTTTTTTTGGGTTTCATTATGATATTTTTCGATGCTGAATCGAACAGGATGGGTCTCGGAGCATTAATGCTAGGTCAAGCTGATTATCCGAATAATAAACCGTTGTGTAATAATTTGCAGGGTTTTTAAAGAGACGGGCGGGGCGGAGGGAATTCAAACGACGAAACGCTTGTAGCTCCCGCGTTGTACTGCGTTTCGTTAATTTTTTTAACTGTTTTTTGCCCATTACAACCACGGGCTTCGTCCGATCGGATTGCCGAGATGGCGGGCACAACTAGATACCAAATCGGATTTTTGGGCGAAAGAACGAATTTTGTAGACCACGTTAAAGGCACAAAACGGCCCGGACGGGGGACGGCGGACGGACATTGCAAATTTGGAATCTCCATGTCTTGAAACGTAAAGTATCAAATTTTGAGGGGGCGTTATAAAAAATTTTTCGTGACCGAAAACATAGGGTTATTATTCAGAATGAATAATAAACCAAAACAGTTTGGATCCTTCAACACAACACAAATAAGAGTTCCCGGTTATGGCTCAGTTAATGCAAAATGCACTGAAGAAACGCTGCAGTGTTCTCGTCATACGGGAACCATAAATATTATCCAAAACTGTTGGTCTGGGATCTCAGGCACGAGTGGTGGCAGGAGCAAGAACGGGAGCCAAGGCAGCAGTGGCCTGCCTTGACCCGACCATTGACATGCTCGCACTCATTTACCTGAACAGCTGCTGTGCTCATCCGAGCGGGTGGCTCTGAGCTGGTTGTAATATCATTTTACAGGCAATTTGGCGCACCAGTTACCAACAGCCTTCAACCAATCGAGGGGGCTCTAGCTGGCCTATCAGGACAACCCTGCACAGTCTGTGCTGATGCAAACGCCAGATCACCATCGTGGGGATCCCCAACCCTGGATGGGACGGGCGAGCCGTATATAGAGTTCCTCACCAGGTACAACGTGGTTGTCGCCAACGACCCCACAACTGAGGCAACCAACGATGGTCCGGCAGGAAGGTCGTGTATAGACGTCACAGCCATGTCTCATACCCTGCTACTCAAGTTGCAGGGTTGGCGAATCGTACCAGGTGCAACGAAGAGCGATCACACGGTTATTGACTTTGCCATCACAGATGACAACATCCTCGGCAAAGAACGCAGGAGAAGCGATTCCGCACAAAAAATGCTGACTGGCACACAATTCTGTAGGGTACTGGAAGGTGAACTGCGTGTCGCAGACACCGACGTAATAGTGCAAGCATCCAATACTGAAGAGGTGGACCGCAAAGTGGACATAATTACCACAGCACTGCACTCTGGGCTCTCTGTACTTGGGCAACAGAAGCACCGGGCGATCAAAGTCCCATGGTGGACTGAGGAACTTAATCCCCTCAAGCATATTGTAAATAGGGCCAGAAGGATGTACCAAAACACTCGTGACCCTGATGTAGACAACAGGCGACCTCGGCAGGGCCCTTGCGACCTTAAAGCCCAACAAATTTTCTGAGCCAGATAAAATAGAAAGCAATATGCTAAGGAAGGCTGAGCGGACAATCTCCAGCGATAAAATAGAAAGCAATATGCTAAGGAAGGCTGAGCGGACAATCTCCAGCGGCCTCCTTAATTTATTCAATGACTCACGACGCAGGTCCGACAGTTCCCCCACTCAGTGGAAGTCTGAGCGTGTTATTATTCTTCAAAAGGGAGGCAAGTGCGATCAGTCGGACCCGCGATCATGGAGACTGCTCAGCCTTCTTTCCATTTTACGCAAAACTCTAGTAATCTTGATGTTGCAGTCCCTCGAAGGAGTCTTTGGATGTAACCTCACAGGCAGGCAATACGGGTGTACCAAAGGAAGGTCCAGGCAGGATGTCATTGTCGAAATTCAGCGTCTTTCCCTGCTGGCACCGGCTAAGTACGTCGTAGCAGTTCTGATTGACATCAGAGGAGAGTTCGACAACCTTTGGTGGCCAGGGCTCCTTAATGAGCTTAAAGGTAGGGGAATCCCCCGCAACCTGTACTCGCTCCTCAGAAGTTACCTGACAGACAGAACTGCTACGATCAACTGCCAAAGAGAGCCCCGCGCCCCGTGCGTTGCTCCGTCTGGCGGAAGATTGAGAAGGGGTGCCCACAGGGCTCGGTCCTTGGACCAGCACTCTGGAATGCCTTTTTTGAAGGTCTTCTCGAGAGACTCAAGGAGACTGACTGTGAGCTATATGCCTACGTGGATGAGTTGACTGTGCTGATCTTCGCAAAAAAGACCTTCCCGCGAGAAAAACCCACCTCGTGCTCCGCACCGTCACCAAATGGTGCAAGCATGTGAAGATGCAGGTGGATAAAGAAAAAACCCAGCTAATCCTCTTGAAAGGAAAACTGAATAATCCACCCACAATACTCATCGGCGGCCATAGGCTCCTTCTTGAAAAGCATGTCAAGTATTTAGGAGTGAATATAGGTGAGAGGTGGGGTTTCAACCAACACCTCCAGTCCCTTGAAGGCACTACCATTGCAAGGTTTGCCTCACTGCATGCCATGTCTAAGGCCACTTGGGGTGTGTTACCACGACACTATCCTCATGTATAAGGCCATCTATCTAGGTGTGATTGGCTACTGCCCCAATCTCTGGGGTAGCAAACTAACAGTCAATCAAAAGAGAGTATTGGCCCAATCCAAGAGAGCTGCGCTCCTGTGGATCACCAAGGCCTACAAGACTGTATCAACAGAAGCACTCCAGGTGACCACTGGTCAGTTACCAGATGGTTTGGCCGTTGGATGTATGGTTGGGAAGTGCAGAGTGAAACGGGAGCTTGCCTCACTTTGGGTTGAACTGTGTGCAGATCTCACCCACTCCGCCATTCAGGAATGGGCGCTACAGAAATGGCAAGCGAGATGGGAATCCTGATGTGAGACATGATACGTATGAGTTCTTCCCCAACATCTGAGAACTTCTTAGAAGAAAATGGGTTGCACGGCTCAACTCCTCTTCTCTGAAAGACTCTCCATCATGCACCTCTTTCGCCTCCAGTGCAGAGGAAACAGGAAACCACGTGCTGCTCCACTGTAATTTCTACAATAGTGAGCGACAGTTGTTGGGTGGGCAAACGAACTTAGCAGCATTGACTGCTACAAAGCATGCCTATAACCATTTTGCAGCGTTCGGGAATAAGGTAATGGCTATGAAACATGATCATAGGTGATTTGTCCTTTTGAAACTCTCCACACAAGTACATAGTTAGATCAGGTGGGGAAACCAGATTGTGAACTTCTCCTTGACGGTACGGGATTCCTCAGGTAGTCACCTCCGCGCGGTAACGCACGGACAACAGCTCTCTACCCGGAGACTGGCTAACGACCAAATACCAGCCAGACCTCCGCAGGTCTGAGTTCGGTGGATACTGCAGAGGCCGGCCTCATGCATATTAGCGAAACCGTAACTTCCATGACTGAAATAACCCTCGTCGAGGGTTTACGTACAGCCATCAAATATAAGGAAACAGACCTGTGTGTGTGTGTGTGTTAACCGTGCAGTCGGGGGTCCAGAATACCGCTGCCATACTCCCTGCTTGTTCGTTTGAGCCGGACTAAGAGGAACACAACTTACACTTCTTCCACAAACATGACACACTGGGAACCCCCTACTTTGAGCTGGGATCGTAGAACACACCCCCTGCAGGTAGGGGGACAGAATTCTCCTGCCGTATCCTCTGCGTGGCCGTAAAAGCCGGCCTTAAAAAGAGGCTTAAAGCTCACGACACTTAGATACACAACATATTCTAGATACAAACAACACTGCAACGGCTCACGTGGCAGAACACATTGACCTAAACACTCATAATGAGTGAAAGATAGTTCTGGAAGTAGCTCACTAACACCTACGAGCGATCCCCTATATAGGTGCAGCCTTCGGAATGAGGAGGGGAAAAACCAGGTTTGAGCATTCCTGGGGCGGCTGATAGCGTATGTCCTGCTCACCACATCACCAGTGGCCGAGGGCTGACTCTGAGCAGCAGCTGAAAAATCCCTCATGCGTCTTAGTCCCGGTGGGTGGCCGGACTGGCAGCTGCGGCGCATGTGGGGGGCCTCCATTTGACCCTCAACGGACCAGCAAAAGAGGCTAGAATCGATATGCTTAGGGGGAGCTTCCAGGACACTGCTTCGAGCACCTCTCGCTCATACCACTAACACACACAACAAATTAACTCACAAGGATACACTACACCAGTTCGCTTCTTTAATTGTCATGGTCAGTGAGAATTTCAATCCAACAAACGTGTATTTCATGCTGTAAAAAAAGAATAAGTGGTCTTTAACGAAAAAAACAAACGTTGTCTTTGTGTGGGCGAAGAAATATTATGATCTTTCGCACACGCATTATCTAAGTTTTTTTTTCTCAACACTCCTCACATCCGTATCTTGAAAAAAAAAAAGATGCAGGAAACAAGTGAAAAAGGGGTGAAGGAGGGAAGTCGTTGCCGGAGAACAAACCGCAATCTCAGCTACAACCGTCAACTGCTGATTACCCTCCAAGCGTGAGAAAAAATGAAGCAGCCGAAAAATAGATAAATAGGAGAGACACTTCCGCATTTTGAAACATTCGAGAATTTCGTTTTGTCGAGTATGTAGCTCAAGTCTCTCTCTCTCTCTCTCTCTCTCTCTCTCTCTCTCGCATTTCTCTCTCACTCGTACCATCTCTTTCTCTCATTTACTTCAATCAATTGTTAAATCGGTAAATTTCTTGTTAATCTTTGTATTATAATATTAGTAATCATGCACGTCATTACTAATAACGATCATTTCGGTACCCGAATGAACGATAAAACGCTTCCATTCAGTTTACTTCACATTTGCGAACGACTAATAGATAGACGAATTCGGTTTCGCCGTTCAAAAGTTTACCTAATAAATTTGTGGCCTAGCGTAAGCATTTTGAAAAGCGCAACTGACGAATTATTCGATCGTCTTAGTCTCGTTTGTGATGTGTTTCGGTTCCCCAATTTAAGTAGAGACGAATATTTGTACGTCTTGTATTATTATGATATTGTTGATTTTCTTTATAATGACATTCCTGCTCTTATTCACGATTACGTTGGTGATCGAAATAAGATCATTATAATGAGTAAGTATTGGTGCATGACACCTAATGCATGTTTATTTCTACGCAGAAATAAAACCCGTTTCTTTTTCGATTGTCAATGGAGAATGCCATTATCACGAAAATTACTTGCAACTCACCACATGTGCATCAATACCAAGTATAGAAAGATTGATGCGTCAACTTGGAGCGATGTCGTATACGAAAGAACGTGCGTGACAACATCATTATTTTCTTTCGTATGCCCCCTTAATTTAAGTGACGAAACAAGCGATAACAATCAAATAACAATGTGAAACGGGTGGGAGAAAGAGAAAGAGTTTCTATTCATGTCCAAATCGTCCTTTTCACTTATAATTTCACTGGGGTTTTTTCACTAACTAATCGTCCTCAATTTGTCCTTGCAAAATTTTTTTCTTTAAAAAAAAAGAACCCTCCTTGGTTTATCCTAATTTAGTTGTTTCCCCAGAAAAAAAAGAGACATTATACTTGAACATATACGAGAGAGTGACTAGAGACTTAACTACGTCTAAAAAACCCGCTGTACTGCTCCTGTTTGATTTTTTTTTAAAGTCAACTCAACCTTACGAAAAGTAAGTGAAAAAAATATTTTCTTTAAAATTTAATTTCAGACATTTTCCCATATATCTTTTTTTAATTCTGTATGTTAGTTTTTTTTCTTTCTTTCTTACAGATGCTTTCCAAATTGAATAACTGTAAAAAAGTTTCAGTTTCTGACAATGAAAGAGTTAAGATCTATCCAATTCTGACTTTCGAGCGCAAACATAGAATGTACAGTTTTCGACTAACGGTGGATATAAGAGTGCAGAAAGATGAAATATACAATTGTCACTCCCCAAACGATACGCGTTCCTACTGACAAACGAAGAAATCGCAGATTATTCAGGTAAATTATTGTATAATTAACATTAGATCTCTTTCTTGATTAAAAAAGTAAATTTAAAAACAGAAGTTTTATACATTTTTTCTTTTTATTAGCAGGAGGTTTGGGATTGGTTTACAAAGGATTGGATAATGGTTCATATATAACTGAATTCAAACCGTTAAATACAGGAGAAGAATACGAGCCCTCAACAAAAAGAAGAAGACGTTAGCAGAAATAACAAATTTGACGGAGATGAAACGAACGAGGAAAGAAATTGACCGAAGATCGCTACCCATCGCTTCCACTGCCGCTTCCACCTCCTCCTCTACTGCCAATCTCCGAACTTCAATAAAGAAAAAAAAAGTACGAGTCTACAAAGCCTAAATTATATCGTATAAATCCTGTTCCTCTTCAAGTAAGTGTGGTTAGAACCACATTTAATGAAACAGCGTACGATATTTATATTAGGAACGTCGGAGAACATTTAGAACCTGAAATGTTTCTAGGGCAAATATTTTCTTCCGTCCAAAAACATTTACAATCGTCTTTGAACAGATTTTCAACAGTCAAAAGTAATAACATGCTAGAATGTGAATTTGAAAAATCAGTGGGAGAAGAAATAGCCGAACAAACAGACGCTAATTTTAAGACGAAAGTGCCCATTTTAACGCTAAGTTACAATTTGCCTGATTACATTTCAAATTCTAATCAAAAATTGTTGAAAGAATTCCAAGGAAAGGGGTCCAATTGGATATTGAAGAGAATCAATGGTTTGTATGTTCGAATTAGTAAATATCAACCTCCAAAGGTTGGTTCATTTGTAGCATTACCTAAAAAAATATACGACGAAAAGGCCGTGATAAATATCGTCAGCAACGATTTCTAATGTTTTAAATTATTCTAGTGACATTTCTCGAACATAATTATAATTACATTCCACATTAAGATCAACTTCATCGTCCTTTTTCTTTTAAAAACATTATTTACCCCACTTCCTTCACCGATATTATTATATAAGTTTGAAAAAGATAACAAGTGTCATCATGCATTGGAGCACTACGCATTGGATGACAATGATGACGTGTACCCTCTGAAAATATCGAACAATATTAATTGCGTGATTCATTTTGATCTGCTTTAACTAAAAGATGGCGAAAAGTATCATTATTGTTTAATGAAATATTTTAGTAGGATTTTACGATCAAGTATAACAAAAAACAAAGTGAACACTTGTTTTGTAAGAGATGCTTCACATCTTTCGCTCCAAATATTTCGATTGACGGTAAGAATGCGGATGAGCGACTTGCAAATCATCTATATTGGTGTGGGAAAAACTGTCCTTGCCGAGTAGTTCTCCCTACTTCTGATAAAGTACTTGTCCGCTTTAAAAATTATAAACATACCCATTGTGGTATATGTCGATTTCGAATCAATTCTATCGCTCGTTCATTGGGCTGAAAACGATCCACACAAAACTTGGAGCGAAAAAAACAACTTCATACATTTTCCAGTGTTGTAGTAAAAGTAATATTGTATATGTAGTAATACTTTGAAAGAAATTTATTCGTTTACACGGGAACAGACGTTGTTACTCAATTTATGCGTTATATGGTAGAGCTCGTTGGGTAAGTTGAGATGATATATTCGTTCGATTTACCCATGTTACCGTTAAGCGACGAAGAAGAATAATTATTTGATAATAGCACACACTGTGGCATATGTAATTGCGCATTTTTACTAAATGAAATAAAAGTTCACCATCATGATCATTTGCTAGGAATATTTATTTCTAAAGTTAACGTACCTGTTAGGTGAGTCCGTCTCCTCTGTCTGGTGAGTTACTGTGGGCAAGCAATTATATATTGTACTACCTTAACCCAACGATTTCTCTTGCGCCGTCAACAGGCCTCAACAGGTTACAGTACGGATCAACGTGAAACCAGTAGCCATTTTTTACTTTTTTAAATTCAAAACCGTAGGTGATTTTTGTAAATCTAGTTTCCTATATATCTCGCTGATATGATACCAAAGTTCCTTAAAATATCAGGAGGTGGTCCAATTAGCTATCTATGCGATGGAAGGTCAAAAATGATAATTAGATAATCAGGAGCAACCGCAGAAATTTCGAAATGTTTGGCAGTGTTTCCACAAACGTGGAAGTAATTATACCAGGAGTATCATGTCAGCAAATATATGATTGAGTTAATTCCGCCAGTAGGTAAATTACTAAAGGTAACGTACCTGTTTGATGGGCTCGTCTTCTCTGGCTGGTAATAGACCAACTAACTGAGTTTAATACTGACTTAACGGCCAGACGATGATGTCTTTACATAGAAAGCGCTTGCCCTCAGTAACTCACCAGCCAGAGGAGACGGACTCACCTAACAGGTGCGTTAACTTTAGTAGAACACTTTAGAACAAAGAGCACTTCTTTTGAAAAAACGTGTCCATCCATACTCTTTTGTTACTAGTTTCGATGTACTGGAAAATACCACCGAACTACCGTCTAAGGAGAAATTTTATAACGATTTAGCCGATGAAGCCGTTAGTGACGACGAGTATGATGGATAACGGGTGGTGTTACATCGTGCGTCGAACGCTATTCAAAAGCCAATAATCGTTATTTAATTGATTACGATCGGACAAAACCAGAAACTTATCTTATGTTGTACGACTGTAATAATCTTTACGCCAAAGCACTGTCTGATTATCTTCCCACTGATGGTTTTGAATGGGTTCATGAGCCAATTGCCGTAATGAGCGTCGAGGATGATTCACCAACAGGTTACATTTTAGAAGTGAAAATGCGTATCCAGCTATTTTACAAAAGTTTCACGTTTCACACCCACTTTTACCAGAGAGTAAGCCTCCACCGAATAGCATGAGCAGCAAATTATTGCGCACTCTCAAAGACAAGGGTAAATACGTTTTACATTATAAAACGTCGAAGCAGACTATTCAATTTGGTCGAATTCTACAAAAAGTCTATAGGGTATTGAAATGCAATCAATCTCCTTGGTTATAGCCCCATATCGATGTCAACACTAAAATGAGACAATCTGCTACTAAGGAATTTCAAAAAGACTCTTGAAAATATTTGAACAACAGTTTTTTGGGGAAAAGCATCGAAAGCGTTGGGAAAAGATGTAATATGGAGCTTGCAATCACGAAAAAACAATTTCAAGGATTGAGTCATTTTGGTTTATTATTCATTCTGAATAATAACCATATGTTTTCGGTCACGAAAAAAAGTTTTTACAACCCCCCCCCCCTCAAATTTTGATACTTTACGTTTCAAGACTTGGAGATTCCAAATTTGCAATGTCCGTCCGCTGTCCGGTCCGTTTTGTGCCTTTAACGTGGTCTAAAAAATTCGTTCTTTCGCACAAAAATCCCATTTGGTATCTAGTTGTGCCCGCCATTTCAGCAATCCGATCGGACGAAGCCCATAGTTGTTATGGCCAAAAAATGTTTTAAAAAATTAACGAAACGCAGTATAAGGCGGGAACTACAGCGGAAGTCAAATTTTCGTCGTTAGTACTCCCTCCCTCCCTCCCGTCTCATTAAAACCACCCGTCCACTCGCCTCGCAACGGGTTCGCTGGAAGCCCCCGTCCCAATTTCCCCGACTCTTGTCCGACACATTTACGGGCGCGTGGCGCAAGGGGAATATTTAGTTTCCGTAGTTCAATTGTAGCCAGTTCATGTTTCGTATGGTTTACTAGTATTCCATGCTGAATTGAATGGGATGGGTCTCGGAGCAGTAATACTAGGTCAAGCTGTTCATGAGAATAATAAACCATTGTGTAATAATTTGCACGGTTTTTAATTATGAAAACGTCGGTGGTGTTCATTTGGCAAAAGAAAACGTTGTGCTCAATAGACCAATTTATATTGGCTTTACGTCTCTAGAATTAGCTAAGACTGTGATGGCGAATTTCCATTATAAAATAATGATAAAGTATTTCTCGCTTCCTCGCATACAGCTGTTAAATACAGATACGAACTCGTTTTTGTATCGAATTCACACCAAAGACATATTTGACGACACGTTAAACCTGTTCTCTCACTTTGATTCTTCTAATTACCCTCCTGAACGCAAATGGTTTTCTGAAAAAAAAACAAAAAGGTAGTCGGTTTATTTAAAGACGAAGTTGGTGGTAATATGATCACAGAATATGTAGGTTTATGGTCGAAATTGCATTGTTATAAGATAAGTAGCATTCGACAACAACAACAACAGGACGGGGAAGAAATGAAAAAAGCTAAAGGTATGAAAAAGTCTTTCGTAATAAAAAAATTACGGTTCAAAGATTATCACGTTCTATTATTAAACAAACAAAAAATTACTTTTGCGAATTATTTATATTTTCAATTTTCAATGGGCGAAGGAAACCGGAAATGCCGGTTTTGGCCCATTGGAATGGGGGAAGGAAACCACGCCTCGTACTATAGTACGAGGTTTTTGGCCATGCCCCCCGACCAATCATGTTGTAGTACGTCATTTTTTAGTACCACGCCCCTCCCACTAACCAGTCACGTTATAGTACAACCTTTTTTAACCCCCCCCCCCACCACGACCACCACCTTACAGTCTCGTCCCACTAACGAATTTACTATAGTAGGGTACTCCCCCAAACAGAAAAATCCGAGTGTTTGGATGACATCATTTTTGTACCAATTACCTTATAACACGTCATTTTTAACCCCCCCCACCATCAAGCCTTCTCTCACGACCCTCCTGGTGAGTGTACTATAGTAGGAGTACCCCCCACCCCCTCTAATAAAACTCCAGAGTGTTTGATGACGTCATTTTTAAAAAAAAAGTTCCTTTCCTGGGATCGAACGCAGCACCTCACATTATATAGTTGATCTCTATATCAACTGGGCCATGAAGGAAACATAGTCGAATATTATAAACTTGTGATATAAGAGGCACAAACGTGACATCATCCTTGTGGAATGCTAGAGTGGTAACACGATCGTTCAAGGACATGACTCATCAGCTGATGTAATAGCAGCTGCCTCTGGCTACTGCGTAGTATTCTCGGAAATGTTTAATAGCTGCGAGGTTTCAAAGTATGATGCATTAGCATGACGTGTTCCCACGATTGTATAGCCCCTAGCGTTCTATTCTCGGAATTTAATATTGACGCACAAATTATCTCTAAACGTGTTTCGACTCGTCTATTGCGCAGTTGGATCGGAATTTATTGCCTCTAAAAGGTTTGTCACGTAGTCAATAATATAAGTACGTATGCGCGAGGACCACGATATAACCAGCATACGCCAGCATAGGAGCACAGTCATACAATGGCAACATTCGTCGATAGATTCAACTCTGCTTCTTGCAAATACAATAAAACGTTAAAGTTGGAGCAATTGAAAGATAATACCTACTATCCGGTTAGAAAGTTGAAAATTGTTCATACTCAGTTCGAAGATAGTCTCGTTGCTACGCTACCAGAACCTATCGAGGAAGGGGAACTATTTGACGTATTCCTACCGAAACGCTACGGTAAAGTTTTAGATCCGAGCCAACCTATTCCAGACAACTTGGAACTCTTGCGTGGACAACGTATTGGAACTACTTACGATCTTAAAATAATCGAGGTAAGTAAAAAAAAGAAATCATTTAGTCGTCAAAATTATTCATTTATTTGTAGTACATTATTTGGAATATTATTCGTTCGCAGTAACTTTAGTATAAAAAATATTAATAATAATAACGAAATCTTTTCATAAACTCTGGATCTATGGTTTCCAAGTTTTTTTGCAATTCAGTCCACTGATCCACATTGAACGTTACACGTTGTCCCGTTGACTCAATAATCATAATAGTATCCAATTGTACATTTTTATTCAACGCGTCGTTGGTTATAGAGATTGTTTTACTCACCATGATGCTCGGTACGAATCGTTGAAAATAATGTTGAAAAACATAAATCATTTTCCGCTTTATATTGCAGAGACAATGAGTGGTGTTACACGACGATATAATCCAAAGAGCCTCGTAGCATTTAGCGCATATGCCGTTGCCAAAAACACCAACACCTACATGAACATTGAATCACTCGGTCTACCACAAGTTTTGGATAAGTACGTGAAAGATATATAGAAGGTTGTCACACTATTCTGCGAAGAAGAAATGCCCGAAGAAGACGATTTAGACAATATGGATTTGAGGAGCCTATCAAAGAAGAACGTTCGTGATATAATAAATACCAATGAAATACTGCCATTTCTAGGCGAATGGAATGATGTGGTGTTTGAGCAAATTGATTTCTCCGTAAATGGCAGAAGAATGCAAGTTTGTCCCAAGTGTGTCGAGATTTTGAGTAAAAAGCATCGGCTCTATAGTGTAACGTACAACTCTATAACTATTAACGCATAGTATCTCATAGCTGAAATTGCTACTGCATTGGATAATTGGTGCGACATTTGCGCGGTAACTCCCTCCGTTGTTTCATATTAAATGTTGCGAAGATGATGTATGGCAATGTTAAAATAAATTGATGAATCCTAATTCTAGTCTTTATTTCCAACCTTATCCTATGGGGAAGGGGAAAAGAAACATTTACGATTTAAATTTAAACCATTTATTGATACATTCGTATAATTGAAATAATACTGGTACATTCTTTTATTCTTTTTATAAATGCAAACTTCATCTTGTAAACGATCCATCGAGTTGTTGAGGCGGTGGTACGTAAACTGCTTGGCTTCTCATAACGGCGTCAATATGCTCCAGCAATACGGGCTCTCTTACGTTCAAATACTCGGTATATCGCTTGATTCACGGTAATGTGCTAACAAAGTTGTGTCATTCCATTGGATTCAAAATCATGCTGCGACCTTGAGATCTAATTTCCACGTGCGGTATAAAGTAGATGGATTTCACTACAACTTTGACGTCATCGGTGATTTGGAAACTTTTGACGTTGGCAGTCTTGACGTTTTGAAGCACAAAACTGATTGACTCGACTGCTGTAGTCAGCTGGTTGAACTGGTCGAAACTCAACAGCACAGACTTTTCCATTCCTTGCTTGAAGAATAGCACTCCAACGTGAAAGTCTAGTTGTTTAAAAAGTCCAATTGTCACAAATTTAGTGTTTATCGGATTGACGTTGTAGGTGACTTGTAGAAAGGCGGAGAAATCTTCTTGTTGCTGTGGTTTGTCCAAAGGGAATTCTACGATGGACACGTCTTGTTGCGATGACTCATCTGATGGTTGATGATTCACCTCTTGGATATTTCCCTCCTCTCCATACTCGAGGTTGTTTGGTAGGTGATCTTCCATCTCGGTTGCTTGACGCTTAATGAAGTTTTAAAGTCATCTACCGGGTTTATATACGCAGCGACACCGGTGGACTCTGCTGACAGTTCCAGACAATGGATGATATTCGGCGAGAGAGTCGTGCACGATTAAGCAGTATGGGGTGGTACCGGCAGGAAATTGCTCGGCTGCTTCAAACTCTAGACGTACATCAACAGAGC
Organism: Pachypeltis micranthus; assembly: GCA_020466155.1. Classification (NCBI taxonomy): domain Eukaryota; kingdom Metazoa; phylum Arthropoda; class Insecta; order Hemiptera; family Miridae; genus Pachypeltis; species Pachypeltis micranthus. Next base: position 82,655,368 of record CM035768.1, on the reverse strand, counting down.
CGATCTTGAGGCTTTCATTTTGCTTGGAACAATCAATCACAAATATCGGACACGTTCCAAAAGTTTCAGGATTCATAAAAGGTTGAGGATTCTTCCCGTAGTACGATGCTTGAAATTTGGCGTACATTTCATACATCAAAGCAATATCACCTCGTAGGTTATCGTAAGGATAGTATTGTGAATTCAAATATAGTTCAACTTCTCTCACAAACCACACATGTCAAACGTGCTATTGTGTCTCCCGACGAGGTTTTTTCTCAAAGTTTGAAACGCCAGAATAACGTATCTTGGCTTTTCCAATTGCGAAGATGTTTTGATGGTCCATCATTGACGAGCGGTAGTTGGTAAGGTAAGATACTCGTGTAGCTCCCAACTCCTATATGGCATTTCGATGGTAATGTCTTGATCCAACATCTTGAGCAGTGGTAACTTTACGGCCTCCGACACTTTTAGGTGAGGAACTCTCCAATACATGTTGTGGATTTTGAGATTGTAATCGATGAATGTAGCATCTGCTCCTTCTTTATAAATGGAATTCGCCGATGTGTTACTGAGAAGAATAATGAGCTCCCGTTTCTGGTTAACAATGACGCGCTTATAGTCGATGAAAACCCCCATAAGCATCCGTAATTTTCATCAGCCGGAGTGATTGATAGCAAACTGTGAATTGTCGACGTAATGCCGACATTTTTCATGCGATCTACCGTCACTCCACCCAGTTCATATCGTATTTCGTCGATTAGAAATGCAATGACATTGCTGGCTAGTTTCAGTGTAAGATCCTCAGTTTGTCTATCAGCGTTGGTCAAAACACAATTAACGTGAAAGAAACTTTCGCCCGGTAGAGTCAAATCCTCTTGTTGTTGTATGGCGGTCCTCACTTCATCACTTGGGTTGAACGTTGTTGATGTAAAGGGTGTATGACTCCTATACCCGTATTGAGTTACCGAATCGTCGTACTGTGCTTTCGAGTTTACTACCAACATGTCGACCAACTTGTAGACCGAGAGATTGAAGAAATGATCTATTGATGAGAGGGCAATATAAAGGTTTGATTTTTATTAAATACGAGACCCATCTCTCAAATGAAGGCGTACGTTGACAGTCTCCCCTCTCAATCTTATGGCTCTGCCGACTTGATCACGAAGTGCTATCGTAATGTTGTGAAGTCTTCCCGTGTTGACTGGTGGATAAATGAGGTTCCTTGGTGTTTCCAAAATCTTAAAGCCAGGGGGCACCGCCGAGTAAAATTCGTGGATAATGTGACTTTCTTGTCCGTTTTGGTAAGCTCCACGAACAACGTTACATTCGACTCCTATGACGTTCACCTTATTTATGTTTACCATCCCATCGCTCGCGTGCAATTTATTCCTACTTAGAACTCTCGAAGAAAAGCCCAACAGAGATGCAATACTCTGAGGTTTTGTAAACTCGACGGTTTCACTCGATAAAATTTCAGCCTTTTGAGTGTTATTGTTTGCTCTGATGACCAAAGAATTCGGTTTCTTTATTACTGCTTGTATCCGCTCGTTCAAATCTTCAATCTCATAAGCCCACAGCATCGTACCGTGACACTGGTAGAGCGACGCGAGTCAATCGTCGATCGTTGCAATTCCAACCCTCATCGTCCAATTGTAAGGCTACTTGGTCTAGATAGTCTTTATTTACGACGTCGTTGGGTTCTTTCGGCAATCCTCCTACATTCTTAATAAGTTTGTTCTTGCGGTCAAAGGTGTCACGATCAAGCACGAGACATTTTTCCTTTAAATACTTTAATCGAATAGCATCTCCATCTTCGGTGGGCTCACCCAAGTTGCATATTCCCTTCTCAACAACGTCAAATATCCTCTATTTTTCGTTCAACTTTACACACCTGTCAGTTATAGCGTATAGTGATCGTAGATTTACTACATCCTGATGAGCAGATGGATTAGACACATTAGTCAGACGTTTATTTGTAATATCGTAGTAGTTCCCATTGTTGGTTGATTTGAACCCCTCTCCTGGTGGACCTCGAACTGCTTCAGCCACCCTTCCATCACCGAACCGACCAAACTTGTCTACGGACATATTTACACTAATTAAAATACAACGCGGCTAAAGTCTTTATAATCCCAGCTTCGTAAAGCTCCTCCAATATGGATAGAATCTCGTTGTTGTGTCCGGTATTACCAGCTTGCTTGGAGGCTACCTACTAAAAGTCTCAAACGGTCACAAAGTTCGTTGGGATCGTCCCAATGTCGGTAGTCGATTTGTGACGTTCCAACTTTCATTGATATACCTTTACCGAACTTGTATTTTTTTCCGTATTTATATTGCTCATCGTCGTCGTCATCCTCTTCAACATCCGAAATATTAGGATTGGAAAGTTTCCTTTTTATTCCCTTGATAATTCGAAAGGCGTCAGAGCTCAACGTCATTGGTGAATCTATCGATGGGTAAGATGAACTGATTGACATTGGTAAATCTTTAGGTATGAATGTGGAATCCATTGATGCTGGTTAATCAAACTTTTTCGAAGTAGTTGACTCACTCTTTTCAATTTTCACATTTTGCCTCAACATTGGTACACCTTCATCCAATTTTGGTTTATTATTCATTCTGAAAAATAACCCTGTTTTCGGTCACGAAAAATTTTTTACAACCCCCCCTTAAAATTTGATACTTTACGGTTCAAGATATGGAGATTCCAAATTTGCAATGACCGTCCGCCATCCGCCGTCACCCTTCCACCGCCCGCCGTCCGGCCTGTTTTGTGCCTTTAACGTGGTCTAAAAAATTCGTTCTCTCGCCCAAAAATCCGATTTGGTATCTAGTTGTGCCCGCCATCTCGGCAATCCAATCGGACGAAGCCCGTGGTTGTAATGGGCAAAAGACGGTTAAAAAAATTAACCAAACGCAGTACAACGCGGGAGCTACAGCGTTTCGTCGTTTGAACTCCCTCCCTCCTGCCCGTCTCATTAAAAAAGCAACCGCGCTCGAGGCTCGCTTGCCTCCCAACGCCACTCAACTCCCCTTTCGCCTTTCGCTTCGAGCGCCCCCGTTCCAATTTCCCCGACGTTTTGGTTTTAATACGATTCAATTTTTTTAGATTCTTTCGTTTCATTCTCATTTTGGTTTTTTTCATAGATTTTTGGTTAAATTTTGATATTAGTATTTAGCGTGCATGTTTTCATATTAAAATTCAGTTTTTTCTAGATACTTTCGTTTTTTTGTTTATTTTAATATTACGATTCAGTTCTTTTCGACCTTTTTCTGGGTTTCATTATGATATTTTTCGATGCTGAATCGAACAGGATGTGTCTCGGAGCATTAATGCTAGGTCAAGCTGATTATCCGAATAATAAACCGTTGTGTAATAATTTGCAGGGTTTTTTCTTTTGCTTCTTGTTTGGTGGAAACAGGGCAGATATAATTTTCGTATACGTGTATCCTTTATTTGATTTAGTACGTCCGTCTTCACTCTGATGCACTTTGGTTTGCTCCAACATGGTTCTGTATGTTTGTAAATCTTCGGTGGAATAATTATCGTCGGGTTGTTTCTTGCAAACCAACTCAAACAAACCCGGATTTCCAGCGTACGTTACATTATCAATTATGAGGTTATTATTGTCAAAGTGAACCGGGTAAGAACCCATCTTCCCGTCGGAACCATCATAGTGTATCCCGTATGTGCTATCACCGTAGGTTTTTTCATGTTTCACAATGTAGTTCAAGTAAGGAGCTATTTGGTCACCAATCATCTTGACTTGTGTCAGGGGGTTTATTTCGGGTTCTGCGTTAAAAAATGTTCGAATCTTTTCATTGTAACCCTGTTGTTGTTGCGCGAGTTCCTCCAATTGGTCCAATTATGTATTCCCCTCGGAAATCATGGTTGAATCGAAGAAGGTTTCAGGTTTAATTTCAACTTCCTGTTTCGGCTCTTTCTTGATCAATACAGTCTCCACCTTGTTTTTAAGTTCTTGAAGCGGTTGTGTTAGTGGCTTATACTGTTCCACCAATGATTGTGCATACTGCAGCTTTTGGTTTTTCAGACTGCGGTACTTTTTCCTGATACTGTGATATGTTGTAACTGGTCAATTTTGAAAGTGAGATCGAGATCGACAGAAGCCATGATGAGAAATACGTGAAATGAGTTACTTTCTCCAATTTATCTAGCTCTCAACTACTACATTCACGTTTGCGTTCGCGTTCGGGTTCGTGTTGGCGTTCAGGTTCGCGTTCGCGTTCGCGTTCGGGTTCGCGTTCGCGTTCACGTTTGCGTTTACGTTCAAGACTGATGTCCCACTGGTGTCCTTGCTTCAAATTGCGTAATACGTCGTTTGAACCTTTCTCGGTCTCTAGCCATTTCTTCTCAGCATGAAGTTCGGTCTTCTTCGGGAACGGGATATTTACATGTAACCATTGGATCCGAAAACGTTACTTTTCTACACATTGATAAATGAGTAGAAATTTTCTCGATATCTTCCATCATGGAGATATTGTCTATAACGACGAAACTCTTGTTATTCCTCCATACACGTGCACATAGATTTTTAAATTGTCAAATGACATGTCAGTGTTGACGTGATCGGTGTAAATGTGTCTCAATTTCATTCCATCTTGTTTAAATACGATAAGAAGATTGGCGTTGTCACGCACTAGCTGTTTCGGTACTCTGCTGTACGTTTGACAGAGATAGAATGCATCGGCACTATTATGCCTTCCCATGTTAAAGTAGTTTCTTATATTGTCGTGCTTTTCACACGCCATCATAATGGAATTTGGTTCGACATCTTGGGGTTGAGCCACTTGATCGTTGACGGTAAATGGGAAATAACCGATATTAGGTACACTGGTCAACACTGACAGCTTGTACTTGGGTTGATGTAGAGATTTGGAGAACACGTAAACGTTTTCAAATTTCAAACCGTTGGCGTTGAACAAAAGATCTAAATCTAAATGCTAACATTCGTTTTCCTCGAATTGGAAGGACCGCACATAAGACATCGAACATGATTTGGTAGTAGAGGACTGTGCTTCCTCTCCTTTATAGTATTATTCTCGCAATATTCGTCAAAGTTGACGATTGGGAGCTTGGGTCGGCACCGTTTCTCGTGATGACTCGTCGTATATTAACTCGATTAAACGAGTTCGTTCTTATTTATCCAAGAGTTGTGCGTACCATCTAAGCCCAACCAGTTGACTAATACTCTATCCCCACTCTTTTTCACTTCCTTTTCTACGAGGTACACGTCACCGCATTTCGCGCTCTTCAATTCTTTCCCGTAGAATTTACCTTCCAACACGTTGTGGCGATAGTCGGATACCGGTATAGTAGCCTCTACAGAATGAATCGTGAAAATTTCATTCGTCCAATTTGCTAGATAACCTTTGTCAAATACTTGTTTATACTTGCTTATTCTAACCTTATCCCCAACTCGAAAGTTGGCTACCTTATCGGCTTTGGTATACTTTTGTCTATTCTTGTCAATGTTGTTTCTCACTCGATCCTCGTTCTTCTCACTAACATCAATCGGTTTCATACCAATCGTCCTATGCTTTCTGTTATTGTACTCTTCCACGAGGGTAGTTAGTATTTTTACCCAATGATACTTGCCCAACTCTGTAAACTTTCTGCACATTAACGTCTTTAACGTTCTATTGAATCTCTCAATTATCGACCCCTTCTTTTCACTGTGAGAAGAGTAGTGATTCACACCGTGTTTTTTCAACAGACTCTCGACTTCCTTGTTATAAAATTCTTTTCCCTTATACGTTTGAAAGTGATTCATAGGATTGGAATTGAGGATAGGAGATAGGGCTACGACAATTTCTCGACTAGATTTATTTTTCAACGGAACAGCGTACGCATATTTACTAAAACAATTAATAACGGTTAAAATATATTTGAAGCCTTTATTCAGTCTCGATAATGGAATCATTTCCACTAAATCGGCTTGATACAAGTCTCTAATGCCTTTCACTTTGACGGGTCTCGTCGGAAACCTTCTTCTAGCAGGTGCATGAAGCTCGCGCTCGATGATTTCTCGTACACTCATAGTTGTTGAATGATCGCTTCACAAAGTATTCTGCCGTTTAGATGTGGATGGTTCTTCTTCTTCGCGCGTTCTCTTATTAGTGGAGGTCTTTATTCTTCTGGAAGCTGTATTATCGTCTTCTTCCTCCCGTGACCACTTACGAATTCTGTGATGACCGTAGGCGAGTGTTTCTATTCCATTATCCAAAATGTATCGTTTATCGTCATATGGAGATAGTGAAAGCTTGGAGATTTCCTGAGTGTACAACTGATGACGATCACTCCTTATGGTAAGTGCCTGCGTTAGTTTCAGATTGTGCTCGAACAAACAACGTTTATACTCTTCGTGCCAAAGCTGATTTTTAATTGCTGCTCGAGGAACGTCCTTGGCCACCTTCTTTTCCGATGAATTGTAGTCTAAAACCGAATAGCATTTCGCTGGTAGCCCTACAAACTCTCGGATCGGATTAGAGTTCATTTCATCTTTAAGTGTTCCCAGCTTTTTCTTGTTGGCTGTATGGTAGCATGGTCTGAAGGATAGTCTGATGTGTCAAAAAGGTGAAGATTCTCCTTGATGTCTTTGTACACGTCAGCTGTCCTAATATTATAGAGCAGACTGTCTGTGTCAGTCATGCACAGCTTCACGTCTCTACTATACTTGTTTACTGCCCACTTGTAGTGAAACGAGTACATTATGCACTTGCTCACATCCAACACTGTGGAACCCACGTATATTGGTCGATGAGAAATATGCTTTGCTTTTTCATCGCTAAGTCGACTAAATCTTCGTTGTATGGAAAGAAGGCCTTGAGTCGGGGGCTCGCAGTTAATTTGAAGAGTTTCTTCTCGTCTGCCACCAGATGAAAATCTATTCGAGTACGAACATTTTCCAAACTCTTTCCGTATGTGGCATTATTCATCGATTTGAAGAAGTCCTTTTGAAACGCATTTCGCGAAACCTTCCTCTTCTCCGTATTAAAATTGATGAACGGAGCGAGCCACGGGCTTTGTTTAAATGATAGCACGTGATGAATCTTTTTTAGCTCTAGCCCCAATTCCACGTACAATCTTAGGTTTCTGTAGTGGAGATCGTTTTTCTCCTTGCTGTACAGAGTGGTGAGTAACTTCTCTACTTTAGCTGGGGTGTAGTTCAATTCCTCCATCAGATCCAAGCAATACTGCGGCAGCTATCCATACGGTGATAGCATTTCCTTAGTTACTTGCTGTCTCACCGGTGCCAATGGGTAATCCGAGTGGAGATCGTGAATTTCGGTCGGATACTCCAAACCTACCTCGAGAATGTACCCAGTCTCATCATCGTCTGCTACTTGTAAAAAGTCAGTCTCTTCAATTTCACTCCTCTCCATCCACTTGAAGTCAGAGTGGGGGAGCGATGACGTCATAGCGGTACCATAGAGGTTGGTACAGTCCAAATACATCAGAAAGTTGGTTGGATTACTTTCGTTAAAGTCTGGTAGGCGGGGATCGTTCGCTTTGGAGTAGCGGGGAATCATTGCTACACCACCACGGATTCCAGACTCTATGAAAAGATGCTGGTCGATATCTTTCAGCAGTTCGAGCCGTACATCAGTCATCTTCATCATTGAATTCCATGCCAATCCCGGTGCAGAATACATATTGCACGGATCAATTTCATAGTACGTTAGACTGGTCGTACGGAAATTTTCGAAAACATCTGCTAACAAGATGACATCCATTTTTAAATACAGGTCGTGGTAGTCCCTCATGGTGGTCATATTGAATGTGGTCTAGACTTGTTGGGCGTGGTTGTAATCCTCTTCGCTGATATGTGTTTGCGTCAAATCGTTGAAGAAGAGTTCTCGTGATGGTAGTTGGGTTTCCTCAAATTTAGACGAATCCGTCATGTACGAGTACGGATCCTTTACGTAGCAACAAATCCAGGTGATCGCCTCCCATACACTGACGTCAAATTCTAAAGTGGACCTTCTTGCGCCAAGTTTTTTACCGACGAGTCCAACGATGTGTTGAGAAACTGTAGCGGGTGCAAAAAAACGTAACGATTGAAGAGTCATGGAAATGTAGCGCTCACTGGTGGTTGCGATGCAGGATAATTTTTCCTTTTTAAATTTACCGGACCCATGCATCAAATGATGGCAGTCGTACCCTCGTAGATGTGGGAAAATATGGGAATGTGGTTGGGTACTTGGTAGTTTAAATTGCAGGCGTTGTGTGCTGCTCCCAGGAACTTACCATTGAGATGATTATGATTGGCAACTCTGTTTTCCCCAAGCATTTTTTTACAAAGATGGCATACAACCGCTTCTTCAAAATCCTTACTATCCCGATCAGTCATGTTGATTGGAATATTTGTTAATATTATGAGTAGATCCTTCGGCTCATGCATGAGGCTATTCAAAAGTTCATCCAACGTTGGGTCCACTGTACACTCCGTACGGACTGTGTCCGGTGGTTTTATCGCTTTGCCCTCGCTGTCGACGATTACGTATCAGAATCCACACGGAATGTGCTTCGCAGTATTGTTGGTGTAAGAGCATTGTGGGTTGTTAGTGCTGGTGTGTATAGGAAAGGTGAACGATTCGAAATCACAGTATATGGTAAATGGCACTTTGTGGCAGTAGGTATAATTTTTAAAATAGAGCCACTTTTCTTCATCCGTCGGCAATCTGGTTTTCTTTGCACCGTGAGGAGAGCACAACGGCTCGTGCTCCACCAGTAAATCATGACGAGAGAAGCGATGGAGACAATAGTTGCAGTAATATGATGCCGGATTATGTTTAGTGAGATGTGCAAGAAAGCGTGAGAGGTTAGAGATGAGACAGTAATGGTTCTTGCCTTGTGCATCAGTCAATAGGGGAAGGTTAACGTGAGTTTCTCTCCCCTTCTCCTTCTTTATCCTGATTGGGTACACCTCTTCATTCTCATAGCCGAAAATGTTGACTGATAACCCGATTTTCTTCTTTTCGACTTTATCTACGTCATCGACTTCTACCGGGTATTTGATACCCTCCATATTGATGCTGAGCTCGTGTTGTTTGAGGATCTCCAGATTGGTACTTCTGTGATATGCGTACAAGATGGACCACAAGAAGCTCTTTACATCGTTGGGATTTTTAATATTTATTAACCCTTTCAAGCTATTGGCTAATTTCTTGGGAGTAGGTATGTAGCAAGATTTTTTGCTCGATGTAACAATGGGAAGAGAGCTGACTTGAGGTGGATTACAATCGTGGCTTTCCAGTAAATCATGACGAGTAAATCGTTTAAGGCAGTAGTTGCAGTAAAATTGTTGGTGTTGGCGTTTCGTTGGATTGAAGTGCAATCTCGATAAATTGTTAATTAGGCAGTAGTGACTGTTTCCCTCAGGATTCGTTAAAAGTAAGAGGTTTACAGTTGTCGATTTTTAAATTTTGTTATTCTAATTGGAAACACCTCTTTATCATGTTCATATCCAAAAATATTCACCGTCAAATTTGTATTGTTCTCCTCAAATTTATCCACATCAGTTATTTTTACTGGACGCTCCGAGTTGAAAAAGAAAAATTCTGCATTGATCTGTCAACTGAGATCTGATAGGCTCCTGGTACAAAACAAGCCATTTATTTGGGATGAAAAAATAGGTCTATGCTCGCAAGAGGAGGGTCGGGAGGTGTGCAGCATCGCAGGAGTTCATCTGAAACTGGTTATCATGGGATTACTCATGGAACGCCAGTCTCGGGGACGTGAGGGGCCAGTGTTGGATACAGCCTCGACTACTGCTGGCAGCTGAAATGAGGAGGTCTGTCGGAGAGAGGATGCAACTGTGGCTGAAACTGGACTGTCAATGGATAATGAATTTTGTTATAATTTTTTGATTTATAATGTGGCAGGTCTTTCTAGTAAAAAGAATGACTTTTCTTTTATTAATTTTGTCAAATCTTTTCAGGTATTTATTCTCATAGAAACGCATGTAACTGAATGTGCTGAGTCAATTTACGCTAATTATTTCCCTGAGTTCGAAGTTAGCTGGATGCATGCTGAAAAGTGGAGTAATGTTTGAAGAGCCAGTGGTGGTATTTTAGTGGATGTTAAAAAAGGGCGAGGCAATATGAATATAGTGAGTCTAGATGGAGCCATTGTTGTTAAGTTTACTTGTGCCGGGGCCACTGTATATCTTGTGCCTGTTTATTTAAATTGCAACGACTGGGAAGTCGATTTTTGGAAGCTTAGCGATTTGTTTTTCGACAATGCTGAATTTAACTACATTATTGCAGGGGATGTCAATGTCAGAATAGGTTCAGAGCAGGATCTGTCGGAGTCTCCATCTCTCAACATGGGCCTATTGGATTTTGTGCGAAGCTCGAAGGACAATGTTGTGAATACGCGCGGGAAGAAATTCTTGGATCTCTGCTATGATATTGGACTAGTGGTTCTCAACGGGCGCTCTAAAAGTGATGGTGACGGCGAGTTTACATTCATTTCGCATCAAGGAGTTTCTGTGTGCGACTTGGCTTGCGCGTCACTGAATATTTTACCACACTTGATCGATTTTCAAGTTTTGGAAAAGAATTATTCCAAAACCCATTTCCAAGGCCCATTGCCTTTTCAATCCGTTCAGGCGGTTCACATCCGGTTGTTCCCATGCTTCCTCGATTGAGATGGAACCCAAGGCGTAAGGAGAGGTACAATGAGCAATTGAAGGATGCAGTTCCAGTTCTCGACCAGCTTGGTGGTGATGGTGACGTGGAGGAGTGGGCGAAGGCAATAATCGACACAGTAAGGAGTTCGGCTGAGTTGAACACCGAAAAGACAGTGGCTCGAAATAAACCTTGGTTTGACTGGGAATGCCAGAAAGAGAGGTCCAGATCCATGAATCTGCTGCGGCTGTTTCGGAAAACCAATTCGGAGGAGGTCAAAAACAAATACGTAAGAACCAATTCGGCATATAAGTTGTTGGTTTCTACGAAAAAGAGAGAGTTTTTTGTTAATCTATCAGGAAGATTCAAGGCAGTACGGGATAGTAAAGAGCTCTGGCAGCTTGTCAAGGTTTTTAAAAAGTCCACACCTAACTCCCAAACAGCTATTTCACCTTCAGAGTGGGTGAGCCATTTCAGTAATCTGCTGAACCCAAGTGAGACAGGTGGTATGATTTATTTCGTTGAGCCCAATTTCACCTGCCCTTCACTTGATGCCCCCTTCACGGTAAATGAATTGAACCGAGTTCTGAGCATGGTCGAGGAAAACAAAGCACCTGGCTGCGATGGAATCCCCTTTGAATTTTATAAGTATTCATGCCACGAATTTCAGGAAATGTTGCTGAGCTTCTTTAATTGCATATTTAGCTCTGGGATTGTGCCGTGTTCATTCAAGGAGACAATGATCTTCCCACTTCATAAGAAAGGCGACCCAATGGATGCTGCAAACTTTAGAGGGCTCTCCTTCATAAACTGTTTGGCTAAACTCCTGTCTTGCTTGGTAGCAAATCGTCTGACTGACTTTGTGGAGGACCGGGAGATCCTGACCGAGTGCCAGTCTGGCTTTCGTCGTGGGTACTCTACGGTTGATTCAATTTTTGTCTTGACGGGGTTAGTGGAGCTTCATCTGTGCCAGCCACGCAGCAAGGTTTATGCTTTTTTTGTGGACCTCACAGCTGCGTTTGATCGGGTTTGCAGGGAATATCTGTTTTGCAGGTTGTTTGATGTGGGGATTTCACTGAAGTTCATTGCCATGCTACGCAGTCTCTATAGTGACGTGTCATCATCAGTGTGGACGAGGGATGGTAGAACACATAATTTCAGTGTAGGTTCTGGAGTGAGGCAGATTTCTCCTTTGAGCCCCATCCTCGTTGCGCTGTTTGTCAATGACTTGGAAGATGAATTGAAGCATGGTGTGACAGTTGGTGGTACCGATATTAGGGTGCTTCTCTATGCGGATGACCTGGTGATTTTGGCGGACACCCCTGTGAGGCTTCAGGCAAACATTGACTTGCTGAAGAACTACTGCATTCGATGGGATCTTTTGGTGAACATGGGGAAGTCCAAGATAATGATCTTTCAGAAGGGAGGAAGGCATAGGAGGACTGAAAAGTGGAATTATGGAGGCAGCAAAGTGGAAATTGTAAACCAATACACATATTTAGGAGTTACTCCTACTCCAAGGCTCTCATTCAGCAAGCATTTAAAGCAAAAGGTTGCTTCTGCAAGAACGACCATGAATTATGTGTGGGGAGGAGCTTTTTCCAATCCGGGTATTCCACTCTCTGTTAAGATGGAAATATTCAATGCCATAGTGAGGGCGATACTCTGCTATGCCGCTCAGGTGTGGGGGTTTAAGAAGTATGCAGCTGTTGAGGGTGTCCAGATGCTGTTTGTCAGGAAACTTTTTTATCTCCCCCAGTGGACACCAAATTATATAGTCTTCCTGGAAGCTGAGCTGAATACACTGTCAGCATTCACATTGCGATTACAATTGCATTATCTGCTGAGGATAACAAAGATGGCGAACTCCCGTCTCCCTAGAATTGTAGCGTCTGAAATAATTAGAAAAGGATTGTTCTGGGCAAAGCAGTGGGCTGTGTTGGCATCAAGGTATGGGGTGGGGTTTCTTGTAATTTGTCTTCGTTGGACTGGAAGACTGTGACTGAGAGAATCCTCAGTGAATATGTGAAGGAAAGAAGGGCGCAGTTTCGTCAGCGGGCGATGGACTCCGACGCATTCACGTTATACCGCGAGCTGAATCCTAACAGGAGGTGCGCGAGTCTAGTTTCCAGCTCCGAGGTGCCGCTCTCCATAGCCAGATGGGCGTTCAAGGTTCGTGCGGAGACGCTTTTATTGAACGCTAAGCCATATGCAGCTGACCTAAGGGATGAGTGCTCAATGTGTAATCTTCATGCACGAGAGAATGTCTTCCACTTTTTATGTGTATGCCCAATACTTGCCGAGTTTCGAGTCGTGGTGTTTGGAAGGCCGGCACTTTCGCGTGATGAGGCACTGGTGCTCCTTGATGGTCCTGATTGGTCGGGTCTTGCCCGTCACTGTAGATTGGCGTGGCGTTATAGGCATAGTCTTATCAGGGAATTTAATTACGGTTAATTTTGTAAAATATCTATTGTAAAATTTTCTTTCCCCCATTAACAAATATTAGTCATAAGATAATTTGAATCGGGCCCGATCCTCCGGCGGACGGTTTTAAAACCATGTGGTAAGGTTTATTTATTGTCATGAAAGGTAAAATTAATTTGTTTTTTGTAATAAACTATTTTCTTCTCTTCTTATTTTTACTGGATACTCGATTCCAGTCATTTTAACGGATGATTCGTGCCGTTTCAGAAAACTTATACGTTCGTGATGTTTACCAGGATTCAAAGCCAACCGCACCGACCACAGAAAGCACTTTTCGTCATCATTCTTTATATTGATAATTCCCAGCAGTGGTTTGGCTAAATTCAATGGAGTGGGGATGAACGAAGAAGCGTATAATGGTTGATATTTCACCATGTACAAGTCAATTTGCTCAATGCACTCCAACTTCCATCCGCTTCCATCTTGCATGAATTTCGGCATACTTTCGAGAATTTTATTGGTGGCTTCATTGTACTGCTCTATACAATCATCACGTTGTAGTAGCGGTCTTATTTTGCCGTGAAATGTCGGAGTGGAATAGATTTCCTCTTGGTTTACAGTCTTGCTAAACTTAACCAACATTGCAATGTACCACTTTACTCCTCCCAATCTACCAAGATGATGCTTGAATCTAGCACAGACGTCACTTTTATATTTCGATAACGCCGTGATAACATCGATAGTTTCACCGACTGCAAACGTTTCGATAATCTTATCGATCGACACTGACACTAAATTACCGTTTATAGCGCTGATCTCACTCACGTTGAAGGTTATTTTCGCGTAATATTCAAACGAGAACTAAAATGACAGAGGAATCCGCTCAGCTTATATAGAGTTGGGGCCCTGATCACGTGAACACGTCATGCTATGGCATCATATTTTGAAACCTCGCAGCTATTAAACATTTCCAAGAATACTACGCAGTAGCCTGAGGCAGCTGCTATTACATCATGCTGTTGAGTCATGTCCTTGAACGATCATGTGACTACTCTAGCGTCCCACAAGGAGGATGTCACGTCTGTCCCTCTTATACCACAAGTTTACGTTATTCTACTACGTTTCCTTTATGGTTCAGTTGATATAGAGCACAACTCTAGAACGTGAGGTGCTGCATTCGATCCTAGGGAAGGAAATTTTTTTTAAATGACGTCATCAAACACTCTGGAGTTTTATTAGAGGGGGTGGGGGTACTCCTACTATAGTACACTCACCAGGAGGCTCGTGGGAGAAGGCTGGATGGGGGGGAGGGTTAAAAATGACGTGTTATAAGGTAATTGGTACAAAAATGATGTCATCCAAACACGCGAATTTTTCTGTTGGGCAGGGGTGAAAGAGGGGGGGGGGTTAAAAAGGTTGTACTATAACGTAACTGGTAGGGGGTGGGGGGGCAAACCGAAGGAGAGGTGGACAACTTCCAGAAATTCGGACTGTGGGTGGGGGTAAAAAAGGTCGTACTACAGTACGATTGGTTAATAATTATGGTGGCGGGGGTAATGGAGCGGAGTGGAGGGGATAAAAACGACGTACGACAACGTGATTGGTCGTGGGGCGAGGCCAAAAACCTCGTACTATAGTACGAGGCGTGGTTTTCTTCCCCCACTCCAATTGGGCCAAAACTGGCATTCCCGGTTTCGCTTGCCCATTTATCCCCTACTTGCGACCAAAACGCAACGATGTGCGAATGATAGTAATAATAATTCGTCCACTAATAAAATAATAATAAGGGGTAAAGCGCTTGCACAGCAGTTAAGTGTACAAAACGAACTATGAGAGAGAGAGGGGAACGAATAATAATAATAATCGATCCCCCTCAAAAATAATAATGGTAAAGGAGTGGGGGGAGGGGGAAGGGTGATCACCGCACTACGACGACGAGCAACCTATCAACACCATTTTTTACAACACGTGTACGAGACCACACCTTGGTGTGGTGGTTAGCACTCTCGATTCATTTACCCACAGTTCCACGATCGAAACTACCTACGACCCTGGAGAATTTTTCGTGACGTAAGTTATTGTATGTACGAATGTGACATGATAGGACGTTGAATGTTAGGTCTGTACTTACCGAGGCCATAGAATATGGTCTGGTTATAATGTGATTGGAGCATTCCCTTGTCGAATGGGTTTCAGTGCTACAGAGACGAGGGTTATTTTCATTGTTATTTTGTGCAGTCTGATCGATACGTGCTCTTATGAATGTGATCTTCGCGAAGATGAGAGACAACAAGCAGATTGTTATCGGTTGTTAATTTCAGTACGGTGCACGAGGGAGATTTTAAGAACGACTACTCTTGTCGCTGTTATTAGTAAGTATGAAGCTTTTAGAACTAATGAAGGACCGGAAATCCTCGGTGCTCCCACTCTGAATATCCCGCCGCTTAGGTTCTACTTAGACCTTCCGCCACTCTCCCCTCCGTCATTGACAGTGCTCTAAATTTACCCGTTCATTCTCACCCTCCCCTCGCACGACAAGCTATTGATTAATATTGGAAATCATCCTGAAGTCCTGCGACGGTCACAGGATTTCAGGGGCGAAGAGAAAAGGGTCGAAGGGAACAGAGGATTAAAGTACGTCTTCCGTTAATTGAGTCAATTTGTTACTTGCCGAGTTGTCAAGCCTTCTTCACCCTTCGCCAAGGGCCTGTCAGCCATCAGCTCTCAGTTCTGTGCTCACAGCCTCTGTCCCGGGTCCCCCGTCCCATTGAATTGCCCAACCTTTTTATCAGCCCCTTCGCACCACCTGTCATACCACTAGGGAGCTCTGTTAATTTAGAGTTCCCGTGAACTCGACAGAAAACTTCGTTTTCCCTTCCGTGCAAAACCTCACCGATTGCTTGACTGCGCTTAGCTCCTTGGCTTCAAATTAAGTTCGAGGAAGGAATGAAGTTTATCATTACCCTTCATAGTTATAATTACAAGTAGCAGGCACCTCACGATCAATGCAAGTGTCAGTTTCCTGCCTCTTTACTTATAGAAATGACAGATTCGGTTGAAAAATTCTAATTACCTCTTTCACAAAATCGCTCTTCCACCATTCGCCTCAAAACCGTATGTGTCTTCTGAGTTCACAGTCACAAATTGTGAGAACAGGAGAGAGAAGACATGGACTTTCACGCCTTTCGTTTGGCATTACGATTGTGCTACATATTTCTTAGAGTAGAGACCAGTCAGGGGTTCAATGTCAAGGTTTCTCAAATCAATATTTTATAAGTTCTCATAAAGTAGCTAAGATCATTTAGCAGATGAAGTATCAATGTGTCCAATGGTTGAGGAGATGTAACCTGGTCAAACACACTTGGAGGAGCTTGGAAACTTGAAGGAGCTTGGAAACTTGAAGGAGCTTTGGTCTGAGAAAAATCTTCTTCAGTCCTCGAATAAAACGCACATGCCAACAATTCCATTTCTCCTGTACATGAGATAGCCTTAGGCAGGTTGTCTCGTACCTGAACAGTTTTGTCCAAAATATATGGATTGACCCTGGAGGCTGCAGATAAATTTCTGTATCTTGTGTAGCCTTCCTATAATTCGAGAAGGTGAAGGTATCTCGTCTCCATATGGTGTAATGCATTGGCAATGCACTGTATGGCATGTCCATACAGTGCTCGAGTCCACTGTTACTGCCAAAAATCTTATGATTTGGTAGATGAGTATTGTTGATTGTTTCTGGACAGAAATAGAAACAATGTAGTTGCGCGGGATGTTGAACGATGTGTGTCAGCGAGTAATTCAGTCTCCGCTTCTTTTTCTCTCATAGATAGATGCCCCTATGAACAAATTCACGGGAAGTAGGGGTTGATCCTGCTATAGAAGTGCTAGTAGCCATCACGGATGATGTCCATCTTCCAGGTAAGAGGCAGGGTTTGCCTGCATCCCGAGTATTACCCGAGCTACAAAGTCAGTAGGCTTACTGAGCTATGAGGGAGATGTCCCCCGCTCCCCGCTAGGAAATTGGTGACATCTCCATATTATTAATGTACCAATATACTTAGGCTCGTATGATTGAACGAGTTCCACTGCTGACTTGGTGTTCTGATGTAGAAAAACCTCAGCAAGAGTCTGCGCAGTGAGCATTGGTAGTCTACACCACTGTTAAACAGGGTTATTCTTCGAAGGGATGGTTATATACTCAGAAGCGACGTGGCCAGATGCCACTGCCAACTGGCACTACGAGAACATTATAATCTTTAGTTGCTTGTAAGGAAAAAGAAGTGCGCATGGCTGCTATAGACGTTGCCCCAGCGTTTTATAGAAATGTTATCGTGTTTGGTAACAATTACTAGGTATTTTTCGACCCTAAGTCGAACAGGATTGATCTCAGAGGTGGAGGACTTCGTCAAGGTGGAAAACAGTGAAATCACAGTAAATATAGTAAGGCGAATTCTAATACTCAAAGGAAGTCATGTGGCAGTCCTCAGTCTGCGCTCATTTCCTGTCCTACCTTTCGTCTCACTCCAACCACTCATCAGTTCGACTCGTCACGTCGTGCAAATTGTCTAGCGTATTGTTTACTGGTATTTCTCGTTGCTGAATCGAATGCGAAGGGTCCCGGAGATGTTAAACTGCGCCATGATGGACAACAAAGCTGTGAGAGCAAATAATAAACTGTTGTGTAATAATTTGTGCTTATTAATTTGAGTTTCCACGCAATTTCCACTTGCACTGTGAACGGCAAATTGAGACAGCGTAATCTTCAGACACATTACAGCCTATGAGGACAATCCCCCCCTAGTAATTTACGTGGCCACCTGATTGCCCCAAACAAGCACGCTGTCCATATATCTGGATCAGTCTGAAGCTGCTGGACTGAGACCACAGCTTCGAGGTCGTGAGAACAACACAGAAAGTGTTCGATTTCTGTATTCGTATAGCGTGCTATGCCGTCAGGAAAGAGCGGCAGGTCTCGTTTTTGCCTGGTATCACTTAAGCGACGTTTTATGTGTGTTTGTCACTCAGAGTTTCATGAAGGCGTCACTCACCAAGTTCTTGAAGTTCTGTTTGCGGACTTAAAGTGGAGTTTGGAGGCCGGTATCGTCTAGATTCACGATAAATTGCTCCTCGTAAGGGCTGCGCGACTAGAACTTTTTCTCGCGCATGGAAGGATTTGGAGCATTAAGTTGGACGAACTAGGTCAGTGCCGCATCAGCGCTAGGGCGTGTGACATCGTAATGGATAACACCCAGTCATCGGAGCCAACCGAACCTGAAACGGTTGGGTGAGCAATTATTTTCGTTTGTTTGCGAATGTGGCGTGAAATTGATGCGGGCAACCGGGAGCTGCAAACTGCAATGCAGGGCTGGGCTGGTCATGGCTTGCGGTTGTCACGGGTGTTGGTTGCTCGTTACTACTAATCCCGACTTGGTAATTAACAATTGATCCTTGATGTAATCGATAGAGAGACGACTGCTGGTGGTGCGTAGCTGCGCAGCCCGTTATCATCACTCTCCTTTTCCAACCTCTGCTGCTTATTCCACATACACGAAGACTGAAACAACTGTCCCATTTTTGCTTTCTCAGTAGCGAGCGTAGGAAATTAAAAGCCGAAAAACTCGGCCCTAAAAATGTTCCCTTACATTATTGTTCATGGTCAGAGTCTCTCCGTCTGGCTGAGTGAAATTGTTTTGAAAATCTCATTTTGTGATTTGTCTCCACTTATGAATCTGTTCAACGGAAGAATGATGAACCAGTTGTGAAGAATAAAATTGATGAGAAGCATCTATCATTCTTTCATCTTGATACAAAACGTTTCAATATTCATGTGAAATATACGAGAAAGTTTGATTGGAAATTGAGTTGTATTATAGTTTAGCAAAACATTGACATATATTCACGTTTAGTATTCTATAAGTGATAAACAGTGTGTAAGAACAGGACAGTAATAATAAATGTCTACGGAGACATTACTCTGTATTGCGTTATACAGCACGAAAACGAAATGCAATGTGGACTTTTCTCGGCGGTGCATGCAAACCAGCCCCAGGTTTCCCAGTTTCGTTAACTCTGAACGTTCCAGCGAAGCTCCTTTCAGTAAGGATATAATTGACTACCGAAGACATGAATATTCAGCTAGAACCCGAGAGAATTTCTACCCTCGAGTAGCGTTTGTTAGGTGAAAGCAACAGTTTTGTTATGGCCCAGCTCTTGAGGTCAGCGTCGTGTTTGTTAAATTTTATTTTTCCACTCGCTCGTTGCTGGGAAATTAATTGCATCGCCAAAATTCCTTACAATGGTCACATGTGAAAAAATGCAGCTAATTACAACATTTATCATCACTTTTATCATGCAAAATATGGCATGGACGGCGGATTTTCCTGACTCAAAACATAGGTGTATTATTTACTTTACAATGAATGATAAACCAAAATAATGAATGAACGAAGAATTTGGTGCCGGGAAAAATGTATGTGACTGGGAACGAAATAGTTGTTCCGCCTCGCAAGGAATTTCGGAAAACTCTAGAACAAGTATACCGCATTTTGGTTACCCTCTCCTTCATCTGTAGATGAGAATGGTATTTTCCACACCTAGTGAAAGCTTGAGACCTTTGATGAATCAAAGAGCCATATCCCGTTCAGTATTGAAGAAGTAATGCTACAGGTTGGTTAAACTAATTGTCTATCAATGTGTGTACGACCTTTTGAAAGATCTCCTGGAGTACAATTATTGCAGTCCTTCATTTGACCTTATTTACTCGTACACGTTTATTAATGCCAATCATCTTCATTTGCATCTGATACCTTTATCATGTCATGTATCAGATTGGTTCAGCTTCCCAGAATCATCCCTGAGACTGACTTCTGCCAGTTGAACAACTCTGTGTTCCTTTATCGGCATTCATGTGAAGGGTTTCCATCCCAGTGCCAGTTGAATAGGATGACCACTGTTCGATGTAGCAGGCCCCGTGTTGTTCGATACTGAAGACCCCAAGGGTTATACTAGTAGGTCGCGGTTTCGCTAATATGCAAGATGACTGGCACTGCAGCATCCAGCAAACTCAGGCCTGCGATGTGTTACCGCACGGAGGTAACCATTGGAGGAATCCCGTATTATCTGGGAGTTCATAATCCAGGTTCCCACCTGATCCAACTATTTACTTGGGTGGTAACTTTCAAAGGAACAGATCGACTGTGACCACGTTTCATAGCCATAACCTTCTTTGCGAACTCAGTGAAACGGCTATAGGCTTGTTTTGTAGCAGTCAATGCTGCAAACGTCTGCCCTCCCAACAACGGTCGTTCATCAATGTAGAAACCACAGTGGACTAGCACGCGGTTTCTTATTTTCACCGCACTGGGCGCACAAAACATGCATGATGGAGAGTCTTTGAGAGAAAAGAAGTTGAGCCGTGCAATGAAGTCGCCGCGTCCCGTGAGGAGCTGGCTCAACCCATTTTCTTCTAAAAAGTTCTCAGATGTTGGGGAAGAACTCATACGTATCACGTCTCTTTGACGAGAATTCCGATCTCGCCTGCCATTTCTCTAATGCCCATTCGTTAATGGCGGCAAGTTTCTATTCTGTGGTAAGATCCGCATGGAGATCAGCCCAAAGTGAGGGAAGCTCCCGTTTCACTCTGCACTTGCCAACCATGCACTCAACAGCTATGACAACTGGTAACTGAACAGTGATCACCTGGAGTGCTTCTGTTGATACAATCTTATTGGCCTTGGTGAACCACAGGAGGGCAGCTCTCTGGGATTCGCCATTAGATTCTTTTGATTGAATGTTAATTTGCTATCCCAGACAACAGAGTAGTAGCCAATCACGCCTAGATAGATGACCTTGTACATGTGGATAGTGTAGGGTAACACACACCCCAAGGTGTTGACTGAAGCCAACCTCTCACCAATATTCACTCCTAAATAATTGATGTGCTTTTCAAGGAGGAGCCTGGGGCCACCACAGAGTATTGAGTGTTTGTTATTCATTTTTCCCTTTTAGCTGGGTTTTTTCCTCAGCCACCTGCATATTGACATACTCGCACCGTTTGGTGATGTGCGGAGTATGCGGTGGGTTTTTTCTTCGATTTAACGTACCGACTCTGCAAAGATCAGCACAGTCAGGTCATCCACATATGCATACAGCTCGCAGTCAGTCTCCATGCCCCTCCTGAGAAGACCTTCGCAGAAGGCGTTCCAGAGTGCTGGTCCAAGGACAGAGCCCCGTGGGCACCCCTTCTCAATCTTTCTCTGAACGGAGACATGTCTGCATTAGATCATAGCGGTTCTGTCTATAAGGTTACTTCTGACGAGCAAGTACAAGTCGCAGGGAATTCCCCTACCTTTTAGTTAATTGAGGCCAAAAATCTTTGACCCTTATTACCTGCCTGTGAGGTTGGGACCAATGACTCCTTCGAGGGACTGCACCATCAAGATTTCCAATGTTGGGCATAATATGGAAAGAAGTCTGAGTGGTCTCCATGATAGCAGGTCTGACTGATTGTAGTCGCCTACTTTTTGAAGAGAGACGACACGCGTAGACTTCCACTGAGTGAGTAACTCTGTGACCTGCAGACTGGAGGCCGCTGGAGACTGTTCGTTCAGCCTTGCTTAGCGTATTGCTTGGTGTGTTGTCGACAGTAGCCCGACTGTTTGATCCATTTGATCTGCTTACTCCTGTAACGCTATTACTGAAGTCCTTCATACAAGAGCTATGAAAGTGTGGCTTGGGATGGGACGGGCCTATTCCACCTAATCTTGGAGAATCATGAAGGAGCTCAATCAGTGAACTACCTCTCATTGGTAAATTACGGATTCCCCGCTTTGTCCAAACTACTGGAACGTATAACTTCAGATTAGTTAGGATTTTCTGATGCTTCTACCCAAGAATATCGTGCTGCCCTGTTTATTAGAGTTCAAATTGAGACGGATGTACAAGTATTTCTGCTATCTGCAAAATCCAAGCTTGCACCAACGTAGTTAATATCAGTACCGCAACTACAACTGTCCGTAGCAGCCGTCACGAGTCTTTCTACACCTGCAATTATGGCTTCCTTTCCAGACATTCATTTCAAGAAGAGCTTGGCCCTAACACATCTACAGTGACTGTGGGACAAACTTCGGTAGGGGCAGCAGGCACCTTCGTGAACTGCGTCATTGGTGGAACGAAACATCCCATGCCCTCTCATCATGCGAATATATATTATGTTATGGGGGGAAGGAAATTTGGAGATGCTTTTGAAGAGCTGCTGACTAAGGCAAAAATTACGGCAATCGCGCCGGAGATTCGATCCACAACCCTCAACTTACGTCGAGAATTATGAATCGACCGTCTTACCGCAAGACCACGATGAACCGCTTGCCTTTGATAGGAGTCATTCAGCACAATTAAACTTGGAAATTAAGTGGCATTTCAACCCACCACAAACACCTCAAATGGCAGGTTTATGGGAGGCTGGTGTGAAGTCCGTGAGGAAACGGCTTTCTTTAATACTGGAGCCCACTCCCCTTACGTTTGATGAGTTTACAACGCGTCTCTAGCTGAGACTAAAGCTTGTTAAAACTCGCGCCCATTATGTCCTATCTCAAGGTTACTACTTGATCGGCGGCGCTCTTCAAGGAATCCCTGAACCACCTCGCCTGGACAAGAAGGAACACCTTCTCAGTAGATGGCAGTTCCTGCAGAAAATGACCCAACACTTCTGGAGAAGGTGGCGAATAGAATACTTGGCCACGCCGCAGTCCCGGGTGAAGTACCACCTCAAGGTACCCAACCTTCAAGATGGTGACATGGTGCTGCTAAAGGATGACTCCTCCCCTCAACAATGGCCATTAGCCCAAGTAATAGCCACTCATCCTGGACTCATCCTGGCCTCGATGGGGTAGTTAGAGTTGTCACCATTCAGACGCCAACAAATCTACGTTCAAACGTCCAGCTAATCGGTGTGTTCCGCTTCTGCCACTATTGGAGCGAATCCATGAACCCTCAAGAAATTTGGACCACAAATTTGGTCGGCGGCATGTTTAGTAATTGGCGTCAATGAAACGAGCAGAACATCAATCATTCTCCCTTGATCTCTATGTGATCTCCCAATCACGGCTTGTTTTGTACACTTAAGGGGCGGGTCAGAATTGACCATCGGAAAAAACAAGTTGTTGAGATCAGCTGCCTCGTTTTGGTTTATTATTCAGAATGATAACCCTACGTTTTCGGTCACGAAACATTTTTTACAACCCCCCCTCAAAAATTTGATACTTTACGTTTCAAGACATGGGGATTCTAAATATGCAATGTCCGTCCGCCGTCTGCCGTCCGGGCCGTTTTGTGCCTTTAACGTGGTCTAAAAAATTCGTTCTTTCGCACAAAAATCCTATTTGGTATCTAGTTGTGCCCGCCATCTCGGCAATCCGATCGGACGAAGCCCATGGATGTTATGGACAAAAAATGGTTTAAAAAATTAACAAAACGCAGTATAATCGCAAATACACCATGTTTTGTATCGTTTTCAATGTATTTTTACATCCTGGGTCGTATGGAATGAGTATCAGACGTGTACAACTGCGTATAGGGAAATTACAGTAATTATTAGAGTCTACTAATTGAAAGAACTCGCGGGAACTACAGCGGAATTCAACGTTTCCTCGTTTGTACTCCTCCCTCCCTAACCTCCCTAACGTCGTTTGTACTCCTCTCATCAAAACCACCTGCTCGCTCGCCTCACAACGCCCGCTCGACTCGCAATGTCGTGCCAACTGCTGGGGGTTCGCTGGAAGTCTCCGTCCCAATTTCCCAGACTCTTTTTACTCGACAGGGTGGAGGAACGTTAGAGCCGATGAGGCTGGCACATCCTCTACACACCCCTACATCAGATCATAAATGCCTACAGACGTTTATGGGCACCTGGCGTCGGGGTAATATTTAGTTTCCGTACTTCCATTGTAGTCAGGTCATGTTTCGTATGGTTTACTAGTATTTTTCGATGCTGAATCGAATGGAATGGGTCTCGGAGCAGTAATACTAGGTCAAGCTGTTCATGAGAAGAATAAACCGTTGTGTAATAATTTACAGGGTTTTTGTTGTTGCCTGGTCGATATTAGGCAGCGTGTCACCATTTTCTTCCCCTTCAACGATTTTGGGAAAAGTAACGCGACATTTCGCCTCGTCTGTGGCTACTCCTTTCGACTATGGAGAATTTCTGAAGTGTTTTTATAGTATACGGGGCGTGCGCGTCAAATTGTGAATTGGCCAGGTTTGGGTACCCATTTTGTATATTTTCCTTTGTCTAAGCCTTACGATTTATTTTTATTTTACATCCAGAGCGTCTTTTTCTGTTTCTAACCCTATGTTTTTGTTCCATGGTTCTGCATTATTATATTTACTTTACCTCATTTCCATTATTTTGTTACTCTCCACTATCTAGGTATTTATGTGAGCTGAGAGTGCTGGAATGCTGACTGTACCGACTGAGGATCACACCGCTCAAGGTGTTTCTACAACGGTACTTGAAAGATTGATTATAAATCTGTTGTTTGATAAGGCTAAATTTGCTCTGTCATTTTCCAAAACTCGTACTGAGAAAGATGTGTTCTCTCATCATTACACATCATGGTGGTGAGAGTGAAGGTTATCAGCGTGTGGAGGGAGTGTGCTAAGAGTGAGATGTGTCTGCCTCCATGTGCTTGCCAGCTATTGTTGATAGGAAAATTCTGTTCTCTGAAAAGTCGATTTCTGTAATGCACCTATTTGTATTCCTTTTTCTTGAATGGTTCGATTCTCATTAAACGTGCAAAGGTTCGAGCTTTGCGAGAATTTCCTCCGATTTTGGGATTAGATTAAATTACAGGTGGAAGACAAGGACTGCGTGAACAGGGTGACGATAACAGTAGTAGGACAGGCGGATAGAAGAGGGTGAGGATTTGATGGGGTGAAGGTTATGATTGGGAACCATCACTTCCTCGTCCCCCTAGCTTCTCCCCTCCGATGTTTGTTATGGATTCCCGAGCTATGGAGATGAGCAACGATGGAAACGGTGTTAAGGGAGAAGAGAAGCAGAGACTTCTATTTCGGACAAATTAGTGTTATATTCAGAGGGGTGAGCTCGTTCCAGCTAAAGAGGCGCAGGCCAACCCACGAGCGAGGCAGAAGGAAGTTGAGAAAACGTTGCGCTGAGCAGAGGTAGTGCTCGTTGATGGCTTTGGGAGACGGAGCAGTGGAGAATCAATTTGCTAATAATATGCATAATTGTATCACTACGACGTAGCCGCTCGCGTTTCTCACTTATAACCGGAATTGGTAATCCCTTCCAACCCCTACCCTCTTGCGGAACCACGACCCGCTTCACAATCCTCTTTCCACGTTGTAGACCATCGCTATAACCGAGAAATTATCAGCGCGTGAAATGCTTGCTAACTTCCTTCAGGCTTACTACGCCTCTTCTTCACCTGTCCGTAGCTTCAAGAGTTAGGGTCCCTTCGTGATAGTTCTAGAAACTCGGAATATTATAGAAAACCTTCGTTCAGTGGTTCTCTTCATTTTCATTCTCGTTTCCAATTTTACCTTGTTATTTGCTCTACATGAAGGTGCAATTAAAAAGAACGCCGAAATAATCTCTGCAACTTTATTTTTATGTTTCTCAGCTCTACAAAGCAGAAAGGAAAGTTACTTATTGGGCTCAAGAAAGAATGTTGAGCGTGCGGATGTGTGTTTGTGAATGCGTTCGAGAGAGAATGATCGAACCAAACAACCTCGAATTTAACATTCACCGTGCACATCAACATGAAATGTCTAAATAATATAATGAGCTTAATCAATTCAAAACTATATGTAACCTATAAAACCTTTAAAACCTATGTAACCTATAAAACTATATGTCCTCAAAAAAGGCTATGAGGATTTTGACCACATTTTTGTGTCGACAGTTTTCGTACGGGAACTATAATATGAAGTTTTCGTTCGTGAACACGAAAAACACAAAACGTACATATTTCACATATTAGTTCTGCTCAATAATTCTAGTAAAGTAATTTTGTACAACCCACAGTATTCCAGGATTCAAACTGCTGTCGTCTTTCTGATTAACGTTTTGCTCTCTTTGCCCTACAAAGTAATAATGAAAGCTCTAATCAGCCGAAAACAAATATTTGAGTGTTTCAGCTCTAACCATGTGCATGTAACTACTTACATGTAACTACTTACATGCACACTTATCAACAGTATATGTGGATAACATGCGAAACACCATACTTGATAACAAGGGTTAAACTTGTTCAATTCATCTCCTATTTGGCGAAATAAACACATTTAACACAAATCTACCGTTGGTTCCAGTTGTTTGTGTTTTCTTCTATAAATCACTTATCGCGTTTAAGATGTGAAAATATCCCCTTTCATGATCAGCTGCATATCATCAATAGACAACGGGCTGAAGTAATAGGTGCACGCCAGCCGTTTGTACTAATGATAAGCGTCAGAGCCCACGAATTAGATTCAGCGTATAGACTTCTGATTCACCCAAACGTTGACCACGAATTCCAAGTTTATCAGAACATCAAGCTGACGGGCTATTTACGCCCATCGCACAAGTGGCTCCATCAACTCTGCATGAGGTCAGCCTGAGGTCTATTCTCATCCGTCCGTTTGAATCCGAGTCCTGGGGTGGGAGAGGAAATGGGTAGAAGTATTTATGTAGACGGTAGGAAGCGCTTACCAATGCACGTCTTATCGAAATTAGGCATCCTTTTCATCCGCTATGCGTTGAGTCAATACAGACGGAAACGAAGGTTCGCCACTCTGGTAGTAGGCTGCGATAACAACTTCCTCGCCTCCTTATCAGCTCTCCGTCGTTCTTCTTCCCGACAGCTCTTATCATTCAGATAGTCAACCAGCTTCTATTTTGGATTCGTGGAATGCAAGTTTGGAGACAGTACCAAACTCGTCTTGATACTTGTTTTCGACCATAAGAACAATTGGTTTGGTGCTCAATACCCCAGCTTCTAGGATCTAGACGGTCGAAACCTGGATGTTATTTATGTACTCTCCCTGCCGGTTTCCACGAGCATCTCGAAGCAATTCAAATGAATGATGTGAATATAACAAGTAAATATTTTTTCTTGCCGAAATATGAAAGGCAGAAACATTCATATCGTAGTGTAACAGTTGTTCCTACCTAATGTTATTAAAACCTTATACGCACAAAGATTCAAAATTATTTTTGTTCGCTTTGAGAGTTTTATCCCATCCTACAGTTGATGGAAACCAAGGTCCTTAGTTATTGTAATAAGATAATTATAAAATAAATTTAAAAGAGTGTTTCTGTTCAGCTTAACTCTAGCCGAATTAGTTCAGTGCTCATGTCCTTCACGGAAGATCCCAAGCTCCTGAGCCTCTCCTCAACTTTCAACTTTACGTGCTGTTGAAAGTATACTGGGTAAACAACCCTAGAGTCCCGTTAATTATGATGATTGGACTATATAGTCCGAGAATTTATTCCAGAACCAATCAAGTCAATTGCCGCCCTTGTGGAAAGCGTGCTTCTGCCGAGGCTGAGACCTCACTGACCTGAAAGGAAAAATAAAACCAGGAATGAAAAGTGAAGTATATGAAAATAAATTGCCAAACTCACCTTCTTCTACGTAACAAACACTTTTATCTGGTCAGAAAGCACTGACACATGCGACTGGAACCACACTGCCACACTAACAAATCAGCAAAAGCTCCGTTTGCAAATAAGAAACGGGTGGAAATGTATTAGAATATGAAATTAACCAGGGACCCGTGAGGTAGCACCTTAGAGGTCCAGCAGCCTGGGTGGGTGATTCGCCAGGATGCAGCTTACGTTTCCAACACCTGCCCATCCAGGAATTTCAGAGCTCCCTGTCGAACGACTGACATTTCAAGCTGTGCACATCACCCGAGCCGACAAAGTATCTTCCCTCTAAGAGGTTCCCGAGTAAGTTTTTCTTCACTCCCTTCCCTCACCTCATTTTCCAGCACTTATTTCCAAGCTCTTGCCCAGACAGTCGACCAATTCACCTATCCTCCTCCTATGCTGATGAATTCCATTTCTCACATGCTCTACTCTGTACTCCACCCTTATCGTTGTCTAGTTTAACAATACAATCATCTTGCACAATCGTCTCATCCGTCCGGTTTTCTTGGCTCATAACAAACATTCCCCGCCTCTTCCTTTTTCCACCCAATGGTATCAGTTCCAGACAAATTGATACTCTAGCAACCTATTTTGTTCACATTGAGCACCCCTTAAATTTCTAGAAAGAGTGTTGGTTGGAAAACGCGTTTATGGCAAAACGATCCTACGAGTATGCATGAATACAACTGTAGAGAATACCTTAAAAGAACGAAAATTGTGCTCTACCGTTTCCACCTTACACACACGTTCAATAAGGGACCGCAACTAAAAAGTAGAAAAATACTTCTACTAAAATGTGCAGAGCCAAAAATCAACCACCAACTTTCTAGCATATAAAGATTATAAAGTATTTATATCAAACGAACTTCATGGAGATAGCGGTTCCGCTAACATGCGAGAGCACGGGTACTTCCTCAGCACCCACCAAATTCAGATCTGTGAAGGTACGGCAGGTTGTCATTTAACCAGTCCGCCTGGTAATTGCGTCACTGGATTTGATCAATCTTAAAGAATGTGTTCCAGTAACCTGTATCCACATCTTGTTCTCCGTGATTATTTCCGTATCCATCTGTTGAAAGGAGACATGTTATCCGCATATTAACTCGGGAAACGAGATTTGTCGAATGTTAATTCACCAACTTTCCGATTTCCTGAAAAACGGCTTTACCGATGTCGTTCAAACATACGAAGTACTTTTAACGAACTAGTACCTACATTTCATTCCCCATAAATGCTCCTGTAGAAATGCGTTGAACGAAGGTATATGTAGCAGGTAGTTGAATTTACGGGAGTTACGGAAAATTGTATGTTGCTACGCACCTGATATTTTCATCTTTCTCGAAAACGTCGACAACGATTTCGATCAAGGTTTCTTGGTGCATTCGACTAATGAGCTAACTTTTATTATCAATAAACATGTAAGCGAAGATACAGGCCTGTGAAGAGAAAAGAGTAGGGGAGAAATGGGGATTGAAGGCCTAAATGCCAGTTTTGGCTAAATTCGTAATCATCTGCCGGGTATAAATACACTGCGACACTAGCGATCTCTGTTGGCTGTTCCAGACAATGGACGGTATTCGACGAGTGAGACGTGAATAATTAGACAGCAGGCAGTTGTGTTGGCTTCCAATTCCAGTCGTACATCCACAGGTGCAACCTTGAGGCTTTCATTTTGTTTGGATCAGTCAATTACAAAAAGCGGGCAAGTATCAAACGTCTTGGGATTCATGGAAAGTTGATTATGCCTACCGCAATAGGAAGCGGTACATTTGTACATGAGAGCAAAGTCTCCGCGCAAGTTACCGTATGGATAATATTGCGAATTCAAAAACAGTTTGACTGTCAGATTACACGGGTCGAGCGTGGAAGCGTGTCTTCTAATCTGATTTTTCTTTGCAGTTAAAAGCGCGAGAATGACGTCTCAGTTTTTCCAATGCAATGGTCCACGATTGACAAGTTGTTGGTGAAGTAGGATCCTCGAGTAGCTCCCAACTCCTGATCCAACATTTTCAACCAGGTAATTTCACTGCTTTTGAAACCATTACGTGAGGAACTCGCCGGCACATGTTGTTAATTGTCGGATTGTCTGTGAAATTGGTGTCACCGCCCTCTTTTTTTAAGGCATTGGCCGACGTTTTACTGAGAAGAATAATGAGCTCTTGCTTTTTGTTCATAATAACTCGCTAATAATAATTAATCCTCAAAAAATCCCATGAGCATTCGCATTGGAATACCCATTGATATTTTCGTGCCGGTGTTATCATTTCTAGGTTGTGCCATTCCCGCATTATATACGCAGTTGTCATCCTTCCGTGTAAGTGGTAGGAAATTGTGAATAGTCGACGTTATTCCCACATTTTCACTGCGATCTATCGTCACTCCACCCAGCTCGTATCTGATTTCATCGAAGAGAAATGGAATACCGTTGCCTACTAATACCAGTGTAGGATCCACAGTCGTCTTATCCGCGTTGGTTATAACGATGTTGATGTGTAGGTAACTTTCACACGGTAGAGTCAAATCCTGCTGCTGTTGTATGGCGATTCTCACTTCATCACTTGGGTTGAATGTTGTCGATGTAAATGGAGTGTGACTTCTATATTCGTTGTGCGTTATAGTATTGTCGAACAGAGACTTTGTGTTTATAGACAACATCTTGAACTAGTGTCAATCCGAGAGTCTATATAAAGCCGATTTGAAATTCGTTAAACACGTCTCTCCTCCCAAATTGATCACTCTGTGGTCTTGATCACGAAGAGTAATGGTAATATTGTGGAGTCTCTTGTGGTTGATATTACGTTCCTCGGTGTTTCAAACATTTTAAAGCCGGGCGGTACTGCTGGATAAAATTCGTGAATAATGTGGCTCTCCTGCCCGTTTTCGCATGATCCACGAACGATGTTACATTCCCTCCGAATGACGTTCACTTTGATAATGCCCACTGGTTGGTTGGATGTGTGCTTTATATTTGCTTCCAACGATCTCGGAGAAGAGCCAACAGCGGGGCGATACTAAATGTTTCATCCAAGTATATCTTTTGATTTCCGTAAATTCCCGCCTTTAGCGTATTGTTGCTTGCCTCGATAGCTGCTATTTGGTTTCTTCAGTACGCTTTGAACGTGGACGTTTAAATTTTCAATTTTGCAAGAGCCAGTACGAAATGCTATGGTTTGATTATCAAAGCGTAGTAAATTATTCACACCATCCTGGACATTGGGTATGGAGTTGTATGTGGTAAATCCCACTAGACCAATATCCCAATTTCCTTCGGTCAAGTCGAGTGGAGGGAAAATGTCACAACTGATTAGAAAATCTTTTCGGCTAAGGCAAAACATAATGTTCTTCCAATGTACCCTCTATTACTGTAGGTAGTTCGTTAAAAACTTTAAACATAAATGTCCACAAATCACTGTATCGTGCTCTTGATGTTTTTCGTAGTTGTAGGAAATATTCTTGCATGGTCCAAAGTATTTCTTCAATTCATTGGGGGGTTTTAGGTTCCCAAAACAGCCGTAATACCTGATTTCTCCCCCTCTCTGTACATAGCTGACCCAGAGGCTGCCGTCTCGTTTACTCGAATCCAAACTAATGATTTGTTATCCCCTCCACCCATCCCTATTCACCCTCCGCCAGAATCATTTACAAATCAAACTGTAGTACAGCCTTTTTCACCCCTTACCCAAACATCTGGAAGCTGGCCACTTGTCCCCCCCCCCTCTTAACAATTACGTTATAGTATGACGTTTTTACCCCTCACCCATTTCAACAAGCCTCCTGTACTGTAGTAGGTGTACTCCCCACCGAAGTTTAGTGGTCACATGATCATTCAAGGTCATGACGCAATAGCAGCTGCATAGTATTCTCGGAATAGGCTGAGAGGTTTCAAAATATGATGCAATAGTATGCTGTGTTCAGGCGATCGTTCAAGGGCATGACTAGTGTTTGCAATCCCGGGATCCCAGGATCACGAAATCCCGGGATCCCAGGATCCCGAAATCCCGGGATCCCGGACGATTTTCTCCGATTTCAAATCCCGGGATTCGTGGGGCCAATCCCGGTATTTCGGGATTTGAGAATCAGTAAATAATTTCAAAAATCTCGCTGAAAAAATGATTTAAAAACGGAAAATAGTTCCTACTCAAGGCAAAGTGCTCACGATGTCACGATGTGACGATGTGAGGTGATTCACAGAAATCTGGGAAACAAGTCTGTGACGGTGAATCACAGACTGTGATTCACAGTACACCTGCAGTCCAGCACGTTCTCCCCTCCCAACCGCAATGTGTGTGATTCACACTCGTGAGGGTGATTTATACGAATGTTCCGGACTTCCATTTTGTTGCCCGAGTACGAGTACCTAGTTTTTGATTGTGACCGATAATAATGTCTGGTGAATGTGAAGGAACTACCTTTGTGAAACACAAGAAGGATAACGATAAGACTTCCATATGGAGCGTTTTTCTCACGAGTAAGGATGGAGCAAGTGCGAAATGCAAGGTTAGTACCAACTTGATAAGTACTATTTATCGCAATCACAAGTGTGTACCTACGCTTCTTCCGATAGTCGGGTTAAACATTACGTCGAATGTATTGGTTTTCGTATATTTTCTTTCAGGATTGTAATAAAGTGCTGAAAACCGGAGGTGGTTCAACCAAGGGATTGCATACCCACTTCTTTGCTATTCATGGAAGGAAAATTGGTACCACTGAGATACCTTCGTCTGGCTCTGGCAGTGGCAGTAAAGTAGTTGATGGGAAACGTCCCTGTTCATCAGAACCCGATAAGAATCTGGGACAAATTCCTGGGACGAAAAAGAAACAAAAACTCGAAGACTATAATTTTAAAAGTTGCAAGAGGGATTCTTTGTGTGAAACGTTGGCTCGCATGACAGCCGAAGACGGCATGCCTTTTTATATGTTCGTTAAATCAGCCGACCTCAGGAAACTGTTTGAAGCGTGTTATAAAATACTACACAGAGATACGACAGCTGATCACGGCTGAAATAAAACAGCGTAAATCATCTGGGGCACGGTTCAGCCTCACGTTCGATGAGTGGGCATCAACTGCAAACAAGCGTTACATGAATGTTAATTTACATGCTGCTGATGAATTCTGGAACCTAGGTTTGGTCCGTGTGCGTGGAACAATGACAGCTGAGAAGTGCAAGGAACTCTTGGAAGGGCACCTCATCCAATTCGGACTTTGTTTGGAGAAAGATATCGTCTGCATCGTCACGGATGGGCCTTCTGTAATGGTTAATGTAGGGAAACTAGTGATGGCAGAACATCAACTCTGTATGGTTCATGGTATCCATTTGGCAGTTTGTGACGTTTTTTACAAGAATAAGGGGCAAAGTACAGAAGTGGATATACTTGAAAAGCAAGTGGGTGACAGCGATGAAAACGAATTGGAAGAAGGAGAAGAGAGAGAAGATGAAGTTCATGAAAATGAAGACTTGGAGAATGCTGAATCATGTCTGAATTTGCCCTCAACGGAAACTGCTAGTGAGAGGGACCTTGATGTTCTATCTGATTATCATGACCTGAATGCTATTATAAAAACGTCAGGAAGATAGTTGCCTTTTTCAGAAGATCACCAGTAAAAAATGACGACATACTGCAAAAGTATGTGAAAGAAGAGCAAGGGAAGGAGATGCAACTGCTCCTGGATGTTAAAAATAGGTGGAACAGCCTAGTCACCATGTTGGAACGGTTCGTGATTTTGAAAGAAAGCATTCAGAAGGCTTTGATTGACTTAAAACACCCATTCACGGTCAGTGATTCAGATTTCGCTGTACTTGCAGACGTGGTTGCAGTTCTTGCACCCATAAAGCTTGCTGTAGAAGCGCTTTGCCGGAGAGAAGCTAACTTGTGTACGGCGGATGCAACCATGAAATTTTTGTTCGAGCAACTTCACGCAAATAAGTCTGCATTGGTGGAAAATATGTCATCATCTTTGCAGGCTCGTTTTAAAGAAAGAAGGCAGAAAACCCTGTCGGGAGTATTTAGGTACTTACATAATCCTGAAGAACCTGATGATGATGCTTCCCCTGGAGCCCTGAACACCTTGTTTGAAAGACCTTTACCTGCTACTATAAGAGGAGAGCTGAAGCGTATATTGGAAAGGCTAACAATCGAAAGCCCTTCAACCGATGATGACGAGCCTATTGGCACGAATGAAGGCGAGACCGACAGATCGACAGTGACCGATGGCACTGTTAGTTTGAAAGATCAACTGGAGGCACGGATTCAAAAATCCATGGGCAAGCATCAGCCGGTTACGAAAAATCGAAAAGATCTGATGAGCACATTAAAAACAGAAATGAGACTCTTCGACAATGGAGGCAGCCGAGGGCACCATTTGGCTTTAGTTTACAACTATCTGTTGACCATTCCACCGACCAGCGTCGAAGCCGAGAAGGCTTTCTCAGCTGCAGGGCTATTCGTTGGGGGGATGAAATCTGACAGATTCAGGTCTGTCACCGACGTTCGTCTGGCAGACTCGAGTTATCGGTCGAATCCGAAATATTTCGTAGATCGGTCACTCTTTTCGTAAGATGATGCCATGGGGTTAGTGATTTTCGTATAAATATATGCGTAAATTCGTGGCTTTTGCGGCGAGTATGTTTTTTATTGCCCATAAAACGACTAAGCCAAAACAAGACAAGTTTGGGAGAAGTCATGGGTTTCGGAAAGGAGAAAGTTCGGGCACATGAAGTTGTTAACGCACCTTAAGGAGAACAACCCGCGGGATTGTGAACATTTTGCTAGCTCATCTCCCGGCTCCCGTAATTCAATTCATTTGGTTTTTTGTTAATAAAAAACTACAACTAAATTTAAAATACGTCCCCCCATTCTGGGTAAATATGCCACTGGGGTAGGTGCCAACCAGTAATAATAATGTATTTACGAATTTTTGGTTGTTTTAATAATTTTTATATTTTTTAAATTAATTCCTAAATCCCGAGATTAATCCCGGGATCCCGGGATTGACTTTAAAAAAATCCCGAGATCCCGGGATTGAAGAAAACTTTCGGGATTGCAAAACCTAGGAATGACTCATCGTTTCACAACATGATTGTATAGCCGCAGGCGTTCTATTCTCGGAATTTAATAATAACAAGCAACTATCACTAAACGTGTTTCGACTCGTCTTTTGCGCAGTTGGATCGAAATGTATCGCCTCAGGCTACCACCACGTGATCACAGCGCCAACTCTATATAAACTGAGCGAGCGGGTTCATGCACTAGTTCTCGTTTGAACATTGTGTGAGATTAACCTTCAACATGAGTGAATTCAGTGCAATTAACGGTAATTTAGTGACAGTATCGCTCGATAAAATTGTCGAAAAGTTCGCGGTTGGTGCAACTATCGATGATATCTCGGCGTCATCAGAATATACAGACGAAATATGCATGAAATTGACTGAACATCTCGGTACATTGGGCGGTTTAAAGTGGTAAATTGCGGTGTCGGTTAAATTTAGTAAGACTGTAAATAATGAGAAAATTTATTCTACTCCGACATTTCATGATAAAATTCTTCCATTACTGCGTGGCGATGATTGTACGTTGCAGTACAATGAAGCCACCAATAAAATATTGGGATCATGGCGAACTTTGTTCATGGTGGAAGTTCATGAAAATCGGAGTACATTGAGCAAATAGACTTGTATATGGTGAAATATCAACCATTATACGCTTCTTCACTCATCCTCACTCCAAAGGATATCTCTAACCCCAAATTGGGCATCAGTAATATCGTTTTGTAGCAGTCAATGGTGTTAAGTTCGTTTGCCCTCCTAGAAACCGTCGCTCACGGTTGTAGTAACAACAGCAGCACGTGGTTTCCTGTTTCCTCTGCACTGGAGGCGAAAGAGGTGCATGATGGAGAGTCTTCCAGAGAAAAGAAGTGGAGCCGCGCATTGGAGTCACCATGTCCAGTAAGGAACTGGCTCAACCCGTTTTCTTGAAAGATGTTCACGGATGTTGGGGGAGAACACCTACGTGTCACGTCCCTTTGACGAGAATTCCCATCTCGCTTGCCATTACTCTAATGCCCATTCGTTCATGGCGGCAAGTTTCTGTTCTGTGGTGAGATTCGCACGGAGTTACGCACAAAGTGGGGGATGCTCTCGTTTCACTCTTCGCTTGTCAACCATGCGATCAACGGTCAACTCAACTGGTAACTGACCAATGATAACCTGGAGTGCTTCGGTTGATACAGTCTTATAGACCTTGGTGATCCACAGGCAGGCAGCTCTCTGGGATTGGGCAAATACTCTCTTTCAATTGACTGTTAGTTTGCTACCAGACAACGGGGCAGTAGCCAATCACGCCTCGATAGATGGCCTTATACGTGAGGATAGTGTTATGGTAACACACAACCCAGATCTGCGCAGCTATGGTAGAGGCGTATGAAGAAAGCTGCGAGTTGAAAACCCGAAGATCCAATAGGGAGGTTCCTTGGTGGAACAAGGAACTGGGAAGGCTTCGGATGAAACGAGGAGGCTCTTTAACAGAGCAAAAAAGAAGGGTGAGTGGGACGCATATAGAGGTTCCCTCACAGTGTACAATAAAGCCCTTAGACAGGCAAAAAGGAAATCCTGGAGAGACTTCTGTGGGGGCATGAAAGACTTGTCTACCATGCCCAAGGTACAGAAGATCCTCTCTAGAGAAGAAAGGCCGCAAATCGGTTTTCTCCTAAAGGCAGGGGGAACATACACAAGGGGCAGCAAGGGGACCTTGGAGACCTTGGAGCTACTGGCAGCTCACTTCCCAGGGTCTCAAAGCCTGCAGTGGGGAGATAGCCACCACCATCAGCTGAGCGCCGATGGAGGTACCTGTCATGGGCAATCAAGGAACCCACTGCTAGCTGCAGCCTCCAGAGAAATGTTCACACTTAATAAGGTTAAATGGGCTATTGGTTCATTTAAACCTTACAAGGCGCCAGGTGCGGATGGGATCTTCCCAGCCATGTTGCCTCATGGTAGGGAGGCTCTGGGTCCGATACTGGTGAGGCTTTTCAGGGCGAGCTATGTCCTTGGGTACATACCCACTATGTGGAGGAAGGTGAAGGTGGTCTTTATACCAAAGCCGGGTGGCTCCTCGGCCCTGGCTAAGGGCTACCGCCCCATCAGTCTCACGTCCTTCGTGTTGAAAACAATGGAGAAGATAGTGTGCCTATCAATAAAGGAGTACTCTCTTACTCAGAACCCCATTCGGAGTTTCCAGCATGCCTATCAGAGGGGGAGATCCACTGAGACTGCTCTGAAGGAACTGGCAACAGTGCTGGAGGATACTCTGAGATCCGGAGAGATTGCGCTGTGCTGCTTTCTGGATATTGGGGGGGCTTTCGACAACACGTTGTATGCCTCAATTACGGCTGCGGCTGGTAGGAAGGGAGTAGATCCTTACCTAATCTCTTGGACCAACGAGGTGCTGAGTAGCAGGGTGGTCTTCTCGGAGTTGGGGGGGACACTTTCTGTGGTGCCCACCAAGGATGCCCACAGGGGTTGCTCTCCCCTCTCCTCTGGTTACTGGTAGCTGACACCCTTCTCGAGCTGCTGGAGGAGGAGGGCTACAAGGTAATAGGGTACGCGGATGACCTGGTAATTATAGTCAGGGGTAAATTCGCGAGTGTAATCAGTGAATGCATGCAGCATGCACTGAATACCCTACAGACATGGTGCAATGGGCAAGGACTGTTTGTCAATCCAGACAAAACGAGCCTGATCCCATTCACCAGAAGGCGCAGCCTTACGCTGCGGGAACTCAGGCTGGGTGGCAAGGTGGTGAAGATCCAGCATGAGATCAAGTACTTGGGAGTCTTTCTTGGACCCTCTCCTGGAAAGCTCTCTTGGGCCACACACGTGAAAAAAGCCTTACAGCGGGCGTCGGTGGTGATGTGGGCAGCTCAAAGAATGGTGGGGAAGACATGGGGGCTGAGGCCTGGGATGATCCGGTGGTTGTACACTGCAGTTGTTAGGCCTGTAGTCACCTATGGAGCCCTGGTCTGGTGGACTAGGGTGGAAAACAAAACAGTGCAGTTGCAGCTAAATAAACTGCAGCGTAGGGCGTGTCTAGCCATTACAGGCTGTATGACTACATGCCCTACGGCTGCACTGGAGGTCTTGCTAGATTTAGCTCCACTCCACATACATGTTAAAAGGATGGCGTTCCTCCTTGCTGCCCGTATGTTGGAGTTGGGTCTGATCATGCGGGGGAGGAGGAGTTCCTGCCGCTTGATCCTTGACAAGGTGAAGGTGGGGGGGCCTGAACTGCATGTGGTAGACTCAATGCCCGCGAGGTTCAACTTCGCGCTACCCTTTTGGATACTCATTAATGAGCGATCCAGGTGGGTAGGGGGAGCTCCCGCTTTCGAAGCTGGGGCCCTGGTATACTACACTGATGGCTCGGTGCAGGGTGGCCTTGCAGGGGCAGGCATCTTTGGGCCGAGGATCAGAGCAGCGGGCCCATTGGGGTCGCTGGCCACGGTGTTCCAGGCAGAGGTGGCTGCGGTGACAGTCTGTGTGCAACGGCTGCTGCAGAGGGGACTGAAGCGGCAGAGAATCTACATCATGGTGGACAGTCAGGCCACTCTCAAGGCATTAGCCTCATACTGTCTTACATCGCGGCAGGTGTGGGAGTGTCTGACTGGACTGAAGGCCCTGGCCGAGGACAACAGTGTAACACTGTGTTGGGTGCCAGGGCATCAGGGTATAGAGGGAAACGAACGGGCTGATAGGTTGGCTAAGAAGGGATCAGAGCAGATCCCTATTGGCCCTGAGCCCTTTGTTGGGACTACCAGGAGTCACCTACGTAGAGAGGTTGGCAAATGGGAGGACAGGTGCAGGGCTGATCATTGGCAGGGGCTGCCTGGCCTTAGACAGTCAAAACTCTTCATCCGGCTCTCCAGAGGGAGGTCCAAGGAGGTGCTTGCACTGGGGAGGAAGGATATGAGGATCATATGTGGCCTGTTCACAGGTCACTGTCTGCTGAGGTACCACCTTGCAAATATTGGCAAGTGCGAGGTACAGGTATGCAGGTTCTGCGAGGTAGGGCTAGAGACGGCAGAGCACGTGCTGTGCGTATGCGATGGACTCGCGGCATTCTGTGTTTGGGAGGCCCTTTCTTCAGCCCGAAGAGGAGGCAAATGCAGAACTTGCGGATATCCTCCGCTTTGTGCGGGGGTGGTGGGGGCGCATAGGTGACGTCACAGCAAGTGAGACCAGTGCCGTGGGGCCTGGGGGTGGTGCAGGTGGGCCATGATCCGAGTATCATGGACGCCCTTACAATAGGCCCGTTTGTGGCTGCAGTGAGGGTATTGCCTGCATCCACCGTTTATATTTAAAAAAAACAAAAAAAACACACAACCCAAGTGGCCTTTGTAATTGCACGCCGTGAGGCAAACCTTCCAATGGTAGTGCCTTTGAGGGACTGGAGGTATTGGTTGAAACCCCACCTCTCACCTATATTCACTCCCTAATACTTGACGTGCTTTTCAAGAAGGAGCCTGTGGCGGCCAAAGCATATTGTGGGTAGATTATTCTCTTTTCCTTTCAGGACTTGCTGGGTTTTTTCCTCAGCCATCTGCATCTTGACATACTCGCACCATTGTGTGACGGTGCACAGCATGTGGTGGGGTTTTCCTCTGATTTGGCGAGCTGACTCTGCAAACATCAGCACAGTCAACTGCTCCACATACGCGTATGGCTCGCAGTCAGTCTCCATGAGCCTCCCGAGAAGACCTTAGGTGAAGGCATTCCAGAGTGCTGGTCCAAGGACTGAGCTCTGTGGGCACCCCTTCTCAATCTTTCTCTGATCGGAGACAAGCCTGCATTCAACCGTAGCAGATCAGTCCGTTGGATAACTTCTGACGAGTGAGTACAGGTTGCAGGGGATTCCCCTACCTTTAAGCTCATTAAGGAGGGCAGGCCACCAAAGGTTATCAAACGCTCCCCACATGTCAATCAGAACTGCTACGACATACTTTGCCGGTGCCAGCAGGGAAACACGCCGAAATTCGACAATGACATCTTGTGTGGACCTTCCTTTGGTACAAACGTATTGCCAGCCTGTGAGGTTGCAGTCCCTCGCAGGAGTCTTAGGCCCCGAGAGGTTGCATCAACACCAAGATTTCTAGTTCTTTGCCTTATATGGGAAGGAGGCTGAGCAGACAATCTCCAGCAGCCTCCTTAATTTATTTAATGACTGTCTGCAGGTAGGACAGTTCCCCACTCAGTGGAAGTCTGCACGTGTTGTCACGTTTCAAAAGGGAGGCGACCACAATCAGTCAGACCTACAATCAGGGAGACCGCTCAGCCTTCCTTAGCATATTGCTTTCTATTCTATCTGGCCATTAGATTTGTAGGGCTTTAAGGTCGCCAGGGCCCTGTCGAGGTCGCCTGTTGTCCGCAATGGGATGTCAGGCTCATTCGGAGGGTCCATGATCAGCTCACCACAAAATTTCGCCAGCCTCGCCGTTTGGCTCTTCTTGGATGAAGGCAATTCAGAGCATGGCCTAGCATCAGGGTCTTGAGTCTGTTGATACATCCTTCTGGCTCTATTTATACTTTGCTTGAGGAGATTAAGTTCGTCAGTCCACCATGGGACTTTAATTGCCCTGTGCTTCTGTTCCCCAAGTGCAAGGAGTCCAGCAGAGTGAAGTGCTATGGTAAATATGTCCACTTTGCTGTCCACCTCGTCAGGTGTTGGAGCTCACGCTATTAGGTTGGTATCTGCAGCACTCAGTTCACCTTCCAGTACCCTACACAATTGTGGCCAGTCATCATTTTTTGTAGGGAATCCCTTTTCACGCGTGTCTTTGCAGTGAATGTTGTCATCTGCGATGGCAAAGTCAATAACCGTGTGATTGCTCCGTGTTGCACCTGGTACAACTCGCCAACCCTGCATTCGGAGTAGAAGGGTGTGAGACACGGTTGTGACTTACACGCACTACCTCACTCCTGGTTCATCATAGTTCGCCTCAGTCATGGGGCCGTTGGCAACAACCAAGTTTTACCTGGTGAGCAACTCTATATACGCCTCACCCGCCCCATCCAAAATCAGGGATCCTCACAATGGTGATATGGCATTTGCATCGGCACAGAATATGCAGAGTCTTTCTGATAGGCATGCTAGAGCCTGCAACAAGTGGTTGAAGGCTGTTGGCAACTGTTGCGCCAATTTGTCTGTAACATGATATTACAACCAGCTTGGATGAGCACAGCGGCCGAGTGCTGGCTGTTCAGGTGGGTGAGTGAGAGCATGTCGATGGATGGGTCAATGCAGGCCACTGCTGCCTTGGCTCCCTTTCTTGCTCCAACCACCCTCGCACCTGCGACCCCAGACCAGAAGTTTTGGATCCTATGTATGGTTCCTGTATGGCGAGAACACTGCAGCTTTTCTTTAGTGCACTTTGCAACAACACAGCCATAACCAGGAAACCCTTAATTGTGTTGTGCTGAAGGATTCGAACTGTTTTCAACCTATTCATAATCCACTCGTGACTCCTGGAGGGCAATTGCTCGCTGGCGAATGGTACAGCATGCGCTTCATGTAGAGTGCAAGACCTGTTGTGATTTGCATTCAACGCTATTAGCACATTTGAAGGGAGCCTCACGCTTACAGTCCTTGATGAAATGTGGCATGGAGCACCAGGCGCACACCACAGTTCTCACGCAGGCTACTGCCAAGTGGCCATGATGCTGGCATTTATAACACTGTGTGGGGGCTTGGTACTCGGATATTTGGTTTTAGTAAGGGCGGGGGTGGGGGGAGAGTTTAAAGAAGCAGACTGATATAGTGTACTCCTGTGAGTTCATTTGTTGTGTGTGTTATTAGTATGAGCGAGAGGTGCTCGAAGCAGTGTCCTGGGAGCTCCCCCTCAGGCTTATTGGTTCTAGACCCTTTCGCTGGTCCATTGAGGGTCAAGAGGAGGCCCCCACCTGCGCAGCAGCTGCCAGTCCGGCCACCCCCCGGGACTAAGACGCATGAGGGATTTTTCAGCTGCTGCTCAGTGTCAGCCCTAGCCACTGGTGATGTGGTGAGCAGGACACACGCTATCAGCCGCCCCAGGAACGCTCAAACCTGGTTTTTCCCCCTCCTCATTCCGAAGGCCGCGCCTATATAGGGGATCGCTCATAGGTGTTAGTGAGCTACTTCCAGGACTGTCTTTCGCTCATTATGAGTGTTTTAAGTCAATGTGTTCTGCTATGTGAGCCGTTGCAGTGTTGTTTGTATTTGGAATATGTTGAGTATGTCACTGTCGTGAGCTTTAAGCCCCTTTAAGGCCGGCTTTGACTGCCACGCAGAGGATATGGCAGGAGAATTCTGTCCCCCTTCCTGCAGGGGTGTGTCCTGCGGGGGGTGTGTCCTGCAGGGGGTGTGTCCTGCGAACCCAGCTCAAGGTAGGGGGTTCCCAGTGTGTCACGTATGTGGAAGAAGGAGGCCTAGGTCTGGGCTGCGAGTAGGATGCCTAATTGTGGGTAAGCGGTATGCATGGCACGGTGTACTGCACCAATTGGCTCCCACTACTCCCCTTCACCTGCACCTCATTCAAGAGCCATACAGATCTGTTTCTTTATTTCATGACTGTACCTAAACCCTCGACGAGGGTTATATCAGTCATAGAAGTTGCGGTTTCGCTAATATGCAAGAGGCCGGCCCCTGCAGCATCCACCGAACTCAGACCTGTGGAGGTACGGCAGGTATGTGGTCGTTAGCCAGTCTCACCGTAGAGAGCTGTTGCCCGTGTGTTACCGCGTGGAGGTGACCACCTGAGGAATCCCGTACCATCTGGGAGTAGTTCATAATCTGGTTCCCTACCTGATCTTACTTTTTACTTGGGTGGCAAGTTTCAAAAGGACAGATCAACTATAACCACGTTTCTTAGCCATTACCTTCTTTGCGAACTTTGCAAAATGGTTATAGGCTTCCTTTGTAGCAGTCAAAGCTGCTAAGTTCGTTTGCCCTCTCAACAACCGTCGCTCACTGTTGTAGAAACTACAGTGGAGCAGCACATGGTTTCTTGTTTCCTCCGCACTGGAGGCACAAGACGTGCATAATGGAGAGTCTTTCAGAGAAAAGAAGTGGAGCCGCGCATTGAAGTCACCATGTCCCGTGAGGAACTGGCTCGTCCAGTGGTCTGGCTCAACCCATTTTCTAGAAAGACGTTCACGGATGTTGGGGAAGAACTCATACGTATCACGTCCCTTTGACGAGGATTCCCATCTCGCTTGCCATTTCTCTAGAGCCCATTCATCGATGGCGGCAAGTTTCTGTTCTGTGGTGAGATCCGCACGGAGTTCAGCCCAAAGCGGGGGAAGCTCCCGTTTCACTCTCCACTTGTCAATCATGCACTCAACAGTCAAATCAACTGGTGACTGACCAGTGATCACCTGGAGTGCTTCCGTTGATACAGTCTTGTAGGCCTTGGTGATCCACAGGAGCGCAGC
This sequence comes from Pachypeltis micranthus, assembly GCA_020466155.1. Taxonomy (NCBI): domain Eukaryota; kingdom Metazoa; phylum Arthropoda; class Insecta; order Hemiptera; family Miridae; genus Pachypeltis; species Pachypeltis micranthus. The sequence continues at coordinate 82,612,204 of CM035768.1, read as the reverse complement.
TCTCTGGGATTGGGCCAATACTCTTATGATTGACTGTTAGTTTGCTACCCCAGACAACAGGGCAGTAGCCAATCACACCTAAATAGATGGCCTTATACATGAGGATGGTGTCGTGGTAACACACACCCCAAGTGGCCTTAGTAATGGCACGCAGTGAGGCAAACCTTGCAATGGTAGTGCCTTTAAGGGACTGGAGGTGTTGGTTGAAACCCCACCTCTCACCTATATTCACTCCTAAATACTTGACGTGCTTTTCAAGAAGGAGCCTGTGGCCGCCAAAGCGTATTGTGGGTGGATTATTCACTTTGCCTTGCAAGAGGATTAGCTGGGTTTTTTCCTCAGCCACCTGCATCTTGACGTGCTCGCACCATTGGTTGACGGTGCGGAGCACGTGGTGGGTTTTTTCTTCAATTTGGCGGACTGACTCTGCAAAGATCAGCACAGTCAAGTCATCCACATAGGCGTACGGCTCGCAGTCAGTCTCCATGAGTTTCCTGAGAAGACCTTCGAAGAAGGCATTCCAGAGTGCTGGTCCTAAGACCGAGCCCTGTGGGCACCCCTTCTCAATCTTTCTCCGGACGGAGACATGCCTACTTTCGATCGTAGCAGTTCTGTCTGTCAGGTAGCTTCTGACGAGCGAGTACAGGTTGCGGGGGATTCCCCTACCTTTGAGCTCATTAGGGAGCGCTGGCCACCAAAGGTTGTCAAACGCTCCTCTGATGTCAATCAGAACTGCTACAACGTACTTAGCCGGTGCCAGCAGGGAAACACGCCGAATGTCGACAATGACATCCTGCGTGGACCTTCCTTTGGTACACCCGTATTGCCTGCCTGTGAGGTTGCGGCCAAAGACTCCTTCGAGGGACTGCAACATCAAGATTTCTAATGTTTTGCCTAATATGGAAAGAAGGCTGAGTGGCCTCCATGATCACGGGTCTGACTGATTGCGGTCGCCTCCTTTTTAAAGAGTGACAACCTGCGCAGACTACCACTGAGTGGGGAACTGTCAGACCTGCCGAGAGTCATTATATAAATTAAGGAGGCCGCTGGAGATTGTCCGCTCAGCCTTCCTCAGCATATTGCTTTCCATTTACGTGTCCCAGGAGATTTGTTAGGCTTTAAAGTCGCAAGTGCCGTGCCGAGGTTGCCTGTTGTCCACAATGGGATGTCGGGCTCGTTCGGAGGGTCCATGATCAGCTCCCTTGCTGCCCTCTGGGCTTCAGTGTCTCGAGCTACTTGGTCATCTGGGAACGCCTTCTCAAGGAGGGTTTCCAGTGAACGTTCGATGCTGCAGGCCCAGCCTGACTCATTTTGCATCGCAGCTAAGACCTGCTCTACATTTGCTTTTCCTATGGAGGACTTGTAGTGTCTGCCCCAGGGGTTCTCAGAGCTCTCCACTTCCACAAAATTTCGCCAGCCTTGCCGTTTGGCTCGTTTGATGGCGCGGTGGAAGGCCTTCTTCTCTTGGATGAAGGCAGTTCGGAGTGTTGCTCTGGCATCAGGGTCACGAGTGTTTTGGTACATCCTTCTGGCTCTATTTGCACTTTGCTTGAGGGGATTAAGTTCCTCAGTCCACCATGGGACTTTGATCGCCCTGTGCTTCTGTTGGCCAAGTACAGAGAGCCCAGCAGAGTGCAGTGCTGTGGTAAATATGTCCACTTTGCTGTCCACCTCTTCAGGTGTGTATGCTTGCGCTATTAGATCGGTGTCCGCGGCACGCAGTTCACCTTCCAGTACCCTACAGAATTGTGGCCAGTCAGCATTTTTTGTGCGGAATCGCTTTTCAGGCATGTCTTTGCAGAGGATGTTGTCATCCGTGATGGCAAAGTCAATAACCATGTGATCGCTCTGCGTTGCACCTGGTACGACTCGCCAACCCTTCAATTTGAGTAGCAGGGTGTGAGACACGGCTGTGACGTCTATACACGACCTTCCTCCCGGACCATCATAGGTTGCTTCAGTCATGGGGTCGTTTGCAACAGCCAAGTTGTACCTGGTGAGCAACTCTATATACGCCTCGCCCGCCCCATCCAGGGTTGGGGATCCCCACAACGGTGATCTGGCGTTTGCATCAGCACAGACTATGCAGGGTCGTCCTGATAGGCCTGCTAGAGCCCGCTCGAGTGGTTCAAGGCTGTTGGCAACTGGTGCGCCAAATTGCCTGTAAAATGATATTACAACCAGCTCAAAGCCACCGGCTCGGATGAGCACAGCGGCCAAGTGCTGGCTGTTCAGGTGAGTGAGTGCGAGCATGTCAATGGACGGGTCGATGCAGGCTACTGCTGCCTTGGCTCCCGTTCTTGCTCCAGCCACCACTCGTGCCTGCGATCCCAGACCAAGAGTTTTGGATCCTATGTATGGTTCCTGTATGGCGAGAACACTGCAGCGTTTCTTGAGTGCATTTTGCAGCAACTCAGCCATAACTGGGCAACTCTTATTGGTGTTGTGCTGAAGGATTCGAACTGTTTTTGACCTATTCATAATCCACTCGTGACTCCTGGAGGGCAATTGCTCGCTGACGAATGGTACAGCGTGCGTCTCGTGTGGAGTGTGCAACCTGTTGGATTTTGCGTTCGACGCAATTGGCACACTTGAGGGGAGCATCACGCTTGCATTCCTTACTCAGATGTGGCAAGGCGCACCAGGCGCACACAACAGGTCTTGTACAGGCCACTGCCAGGTGGCCATAGCGCTGGCATTTGTAGCACTGAGTGGGGGCTTGGTACTTTCGTATGGCGCACCGCTGCCAGGCTATTTGGAGGTGCCTTGCCCCCTCTAGTTTTTTGTATAGGCTGGGTGATACCTCAATCACCCAATCCTTCTGTCTGCCACGCTTTTTGGTGAAGAGAGGCCTGACGTCCTGCGGCTGCAAGCCTAACGCAGGGTTGTGCTCAACAACTTGTTGGGCCAAGTCCTCTTTGAAGGTCAGTCCGCACATCGCACAGCAGCAGGCGTGGAAACGACCCAGGGGCTGACGCTTGGAGCTTCAACTCCTTTTTGTGGAAATGTGGCTCGTGAGCGCCTTGGCCATTTCTGGCGTTTCCGTCACAATGACGGCGCCACCTCCCACTGCAGTGCGGATGTTCAGCACTCGGACGCTTAGAGCTTGGAGGTCCGTAGCAGGGACACCCCGCATAAGCGCTTCCATTGCGTCAGGGTTGAGAGACCAGCCTCTCCTTCCTCACATATCCGCCTAACCACTACCACATTTTGTTGTGGGTTTTTAGGGGGGAGTTTGGCAAGCGGTGGAGGTTTTTTATTTTTACTTTTATTTTTACTTTTGCCCTTGTTTTTGGGCAGAGGCGTAGGCGGGGCGCTGCCCTCGGCCTGCACTTCCTGCTTAGTTGGGGCCTTTTTATTCTTCCCTCTGCGCTTCCTGGCCCTGGCAGACTGCCATTCCGCCTCAGCTCCATGAGGGGGGGAGGAAGGCGCAGTAGCGGCTACTCAGTCAGTCCACCCACCGGGACTAAGACGCATGAGGGATTTTTCAGCTGCTGCTCAGAGTCAGCCCTCGGCTACTGGTAATGTGGTGAGCGAGGCACACGCTATCAGCCGCCCCAGGAACGCTCAAACCTGGTTTTTTCCCCTCCTCATTCCAAAGGCCGCAACTATATAGGGGATCGCTCAAAGGTGTTAGCGAGCTACTTCCAGGACTGTCTTTCGCTCATTATGAGTGTTTCAAGTGTATGTGTTCTGCCACGCAAGCCGTTGCAGTGTATTTAGTATCTGGAATATGTTGTGTATGTCAGTGTCGTGAGCTTTAAGCCCCTTTAAGGCCGGATTTAACGACCACGCAGAGGATACGGCAGGAGAATTCTGTCCCCTTCCTGCGGGGGTGTGTTCTGCGATCCCAGCTAAAGGTAGGGGGTTCCCAGTGTGTCATGTATGTGAATGAAGTGTAAGTTGTGTCCCTTTTAGTCCGGCTTATACGGACACGCAGGGAGTACGGCAGTGGAATTCTGGACCCCCTACTGCAGGGTGAGCACAGTGTGGCGACAGAGTACACTGTGACGCCCAGCCACAGTTAAGCCTCGTTGGATGTAATCCTGCGGGGACCTCATAGAGGTGAGGTTGTCTTTCAAGCTGGGCCCACCCGGCTGTCCCTTTTAGTCGGCTCATACGACACGCAGGGAATACGTCAGCGGAATTCTGGACCCCCGACTGCAGGGTGATCAAGAGCCATACAGGGCAGCATGAGGCCACATCAACTTCCCTGCCCCTTACAAAGTGTACCCCCTTGCTCGCTGGTCCATCACCCACTGCTCATGGCCATTGTGGCAAGCAGCGACATCCCCACCCTTCCTGCCCTATTTATCCCATGCCTCACATTTTTTGCGAATAGAGTGGTCCGTGCCATTCATTGCAGTGTCCATTTACCTTCCTCCCCACCCCGTAGACATCACACTGATCCAGTGAACTAGAAGTGGCTGCTGTGGTCAATGCCTGCGACCTCCTTCCACTAGGCATAACACACGAGGTCCACCTTCACCAGAGCCCAAGGCTGGTCCTACATCGATGTGGAAATTATGACGTCTTGCCACTTAATAGCATCTGAGTGGAGACAGTGACACATTGTAGGAGCAGACCATACCCTCTTGTCCTGGGCATCCCTCCTCCCTGGACCACCAAAAAGAGGCCACATGCTAAGCTGACATTGGCTCACTGTCGGCTCTCGTTAGGCCAAACGCACCTCCTGGCGGTGCTTCACCAGCGTGGTGTGCCAAACATCTACCGATCACGCTCCCCCATGGACTTAGTGCGGCTCACTGCCGCTTTCCCCTCCAGATGACATCTCGGCAGATACCAGCGAGGACCACTTAATCCCCAGGATCTATTGCTACATATGCCGCTGTGTACCAACGCACACCACCCTCCATCACAGATAGATTCACAAGGCAGTTCAATGGCTGCCTCGCCCTGGGATATTTCCCCCGCCCCCTCAAAAGGGCCTCTGTAATATTTTTCCACAAGGGCGGGCAGTGGAACCCGCTAGCGCCAAATGCATCAAGACCTATAAGCCTACTGTCAATTGAAGGCAAATGGTTAGAGAGTCTGGTCCTTGCCTCCATTCGTATCATCATTCTTCCAGCCATCCACATCAATCAGTGTGGAGGGATCCCTGGGAGGAGTACTGAGGATGCCATCCGTAGCCTTCAGGAGGTGACATGGGCCAGTCGGTGCTGCATCGTTGTGGCAGCCTTCCTCGACATGAGCGGCGACTTTGATTCAGTGTGGTGGCCGGCGCCTCACTGCGCCGCATCCCACTCCCCCCGAATGTATATTGCCAACTCTCAAGCTACCTTGAGAACAGAGTCGCATCAACCAGACATGGAGTCCAACGAGTGACCCTCAATGTCACCTCCGGCTGTCCCTAGGGCGCAGTTTCGTCCACCATCCTGTGGGTGGAGCTGTTAGACCCCCTGCTTTGCCTCCTCCAGACCAACGGCTACACACAGTCGTGGTGGCGGGGGAGCACCCGGACCTCATCGAGCTCCACCTGCAGCGGGCAATACGTCTCATTTTGTGCTGGTGCCACAGTACACGCCTGCATCCCACGCCCTCCAAAACGCAACTGGTGGTGCTGCGCTCGAACCCCCCTACCCCTGGGTCACCCTGGCGAAATTGGTGATATACCTGGTCCACAATCTTCTGCCCTCGTCGCTGTTCAGCCAGGCACCTGGCCTACCTCACAGCGTAGGTATGGAGGGCAAGAGACCTGGAGTCCCCCAATGTGGTGGAGACTGCGAGGCCCGTCTCATAATTAGCCCATTGCTGCCACGATTAAACTATCCCCCGATGTTGAGCAGTGAGCCGAGTGCCCTCTGACTCCATCCTCTCCCTCTTTACTCAACGAGCCGGCAGGCCTAACTATAAGTCCTGGCTTGTTTCCCCATCAGGAACTGGACCCAGAGTACAATGCTCCAGCTTTAGGGATAGAGAAAGAAAATAAGGGTGTGGGAGATGGAAGGAAAGAATGTCGCACACCCAATCGCATCAGCCTGAAATCTTTGGAGACTTAACTGGGAGTGCTTCCTTTCCACCAGTGTAGTAGAGTTCAACCAAACCAATGTTGGCCTACACATACACTTTAACGTGTGCAGTGATGTAGATAACGACAACTGCCATCCTTCCGTCCTTTCATGTACTAGGTAGGTCCTGGTTTCCTTTGTTACCCGAGACGCTTACTATCCTGTGGCTACTACGCTGGCCCCATGGCTAGGACTCCACCCCATTTCAACAGCACTTTGGCATGGTAGTGGCTAAGGGAGCAAGACAGATGCACAACTTATATTCCTTTATCAGCATTCACAATCCTATGCCAGCCGACTCGTATCCCCACTCTCGGTTGTAGCTGGTCCCCTTCCATCTGACACCAACGAACCCTGAATGAAACCGTAACAGTTAGAAGAAATTCCACAGTGGAGCACCACCATTTGAGGCATGAACAAGCAACACGTGAGTGGTGATCCTGTGGAGAACGCCTGCTAGTACTCCTCTTCAGCACTTTTCTTGTGACATACCCTGCCCCGAAACAGAGCAAATACTCCCATCACTCACTTTAAGAACGTCTGACTCCGTGGTATAAAAATCCATCTTGCTATGTTGGGGCTGCTTGGCTTGCCAAGTAAGTGCAAAATCCTCGCTCACAGAGACTACCTGCACATCCAAGATCCCTGCAGACTGATTGGGAACAAATGGCGATATGAAGCCACAGCCTCAGCCACAGGTGGTCTTGGTAAAGCCCCACATCTAGGCTGCAGTCGGCCACTACAGCGCTATCATGAAGACCATGTACGATACAGATATCAGTCTGTGGCTTACTGCCCCTCCACGTCAGAGACAGTTCTGGTCCAACTGCAGAGCAAAAGGTTTTCAACATCAGCAGCTGCGATCTCTCTGAAAAGAATGGGACCAAAGGAGACAAGTCACATTTGTGTTATTCTCGTTGTTATTAATCTTTTCACCCCTCAAACCGTCAATGAACCTGCCCAGGGCTCACAACTTATCTGCAAGCAGTACATCATCTAACAAATCTCTCACACTCACAGGATGAGAACGCAATTTTTAGGGGCTACTTAGGCAAGCAGACACTATTTTCTCCAACAGGATTCAGGAACACAAAATGTAAATGCTCGATGTAGCATGAGTTTTTCGGTCTAAGAAAAACAGAAACGTTTCAGAGAGAAAACTTCTGAAGCACTTGATCTAGGATCTTGATCATTCTGTTCAAAGAATACGAAGAGAATGATATATCAGCTGGAAAGTCATCTCAAAGAGGTTTGTAGTTTTTGTTATTTTTTTCTGTCTTTTATTTTCTCATCTTTCTGTTCCCAATTTTTACGTGTGAATAAATGTGTATTTATTCAATAAGTATACCTACTTATTCAAATGTGTCCATGAGTAGAACTCATTTGTTACGTATTCGCTATCACGTAACGAATTTCTGTGCAAAAATACTTTCGAAAATTCACGAAGGACCAACGTGAATAATGAATTAATATTTTTCGGATGGTGGGTGGATTTAGACAAAGAAAACTTAGAGATAACTTCGTGTTAACGTTTTCTTGGCTACTAGCTCTGACAACGAGAACAAAGGAAGAGAAGGATTGTAGGAGGCGATGAAAAAGTTGCAGTTTCTTACATTTGTTGGAACCGAATGAGGTGGCATCGTTCAGACAATTTAATTAGATCCTGCGGTGTTCAAAGTCAGTGGCTCAGGTCGAAACACCAAGCGAATCTCGTTGATTAATATGCGGTTTTGTTATTAAAGTTCTTGCTTAAGTTGTCAGCTATTAGTTTAAAGTGGAGGTCAGGCTCCTCCCCATATAATTCATTATTTTCGACGCCCGGGGGGAATTCACAATTAACGAGGTGAATTATGGAGTGCTCATTTGGCTTTTTAGGTTGGCAACGGTAAGAGAAGCGAGGAGTTTTCATTGGCGCAACCCCTAGAAACAGTGTTCAGAAACGGAGCCGGTTTTCCGAGTTGTCGGGTTCGTTCCGCTCCGAGCAGCCTCGTTTACTCTTGAAAATGAAGGAAACTTTTCCCTTCGCTCAATATTTTCAGAACAACACGTGCGCTATAAATCCCATAGCCCATAATTATCTCCTGCACCGCTTCCATGGAACCTAAACTTTTAATTGATGACGTTCAGGCTCTTCTCACTCGAAAAAACTGTTCGTTTCTCTCACAAACTCAAATCCTCTGATCGCACGCAACATCGTAAACTTACACCAAAAACGCCGCAATTTATTATACTACGGTTTATTATTCTCTCCCACAGCTTGATTCACACCTGCGGGACCATCCCATTCGATTCAGCATCGAAAAATACCGATACGAAACATTATCTGACTAGAACGGAACAACGAAAACTAAATATTCCAGACGCCCGTAAGCGCCTGTAGGCAATTGGCGCGACGTGGCGAGTCGGGCGGGTTTTTTAGAGATGGGAGGGAGGTAGTACAAACGATGAAACGATTACTTTCGCTGTAGTTATTGTCCCGCTAGTTCTTTCAATTAGTAGACTTTCGCTCACCATAATTACTGTGGTTTCACTATTTTTGATCTAGACGCAGTCGTACACCCCTGAGATTTTTCCATTCCTGCCTAGAAAACGTTGCGTTTTTGTTAATTTTACGAACCATTTTTCGCACTCCTGGGCCTCGTCCGATCGGATGGCCTAGCAAGCAGGCCCAACTAGATACCATATGGAATTTACGTGCGAAAGAACGACTTTTTTAGACCACATTAAAGGCACAAAATGGCCCGGACGGTGGACGACGGCGAACGCTGGACAGGCATTGCAGATTTGGAATCACGATGTCTTGAAACGTAAAGTATCAAATTGGGGTATTGGTTATAAAAAAATTGTCCCGAAAACAAAGTTATATTATCCAGAATGAATAATGAACAAAAATCGTGGAGGAGGGTTCAGTTGACACCGTACTTTTGACAGTTGTCTCGTTGTCGTACAGAACCGCTAAAAACTTCTTCGACACGTAATTTTTCTCGTCAACTTCAACACCTTTAGGCGCTTCCGTATTTGTTTTTCACATTTATTAGGTCAACCAAAGAGCTTGAATTTATCAATCTCAATAGCGTCAGCTCTTCCGGCGAGTAGGCTACTTCATGAAATGGGTGACTCAACATTGACCGGATGAGTGTTGTTCCACACTCCATGAAATACCTTCTCAGCATCTTGAAACATCTTAATAATATCGTTACCCGTGAATCAAGTAGTTGGAAAACGCTAGATGAAAGGAAGAACCAGTCTCAAAGATCATTCTGAGAATCAAGAATTTTTTCATCTTTCCCGACATGTGTGGTCCGAAAATCAGGGATGCCTGACACCTTCATCAAGAAACCTTTTTGACGGAGACCAGACAAATCTCCAAACCTCGCGGTGTTGTTTCAAGACTTGACTAGCCACTTTTCTAAAGCGCGTTGCAATAGGAGCGCAAAGCAACAGTCAAATCAAGAAGTGGATTTTCACTTGGAATCGTCCGCGTATAATCATGAGGCTACCGGGTGACTACAAACAACACAATTGAACAGGGCTCGTCAACCATTTGTTCGAATGAAATAAGGAACGCTAGGGGAACATGCGCCCGTCGTATTGGCGATACACAGGCGCCTAATAACCTGAACTGAATTTCTCTCAGAAGCTTACATAATCATTATTTCAGGCGGAAAATATTATGCTAAATCGGAACGGTTCAATCTGGTCACATCTGCCAATCTGTATTTGATTTAATACAATTCCAATACTCATATATTGACATAAATACGTATATTCGTAGAAAGTGAGTGAAGTGGTTAGCGAAAACTGTATTAAAGATTCACTATGCCCACATTAATTCCTGATTAAAATAACGTCTGGTACGTAGCAATACACAATTTTCCACAACCCCCCCCCCTTGTTCAGGATTACCCGGAAAACCTCGATCAATGATCCGATTTTACCTCGCGCGGTAAAAGGACTTCCCCATTACGGTTTTCCCACGGACTCCAGGAAGACATAAGTTAAGTTCTTCTTGGGGACGAAGAAGTTTTTAAAAAGAAACTTTTAATTTTCCACAAATAACATTTAAATTACAAACGTTAGACAGGGACAGATATTGACGGCAAGACAGCTATACGAGTACACACCGAGCTGAGCTCGAGAGGGGGTTTATGTAGGTTCGCATAGCCGACGCAGCGACTTAGTTTGATGCGTTCGCATGGCTGGCTATGAGTCATCTTGTTTACGAACTGTTGCAGGTGGCTTCTTAGAATACTGTGTGTCATATCACTTCGTTAACCATTATTCACAATATAACTTATATATATATGGACTCTCTTTACTGCCCCTTAATCATTCTCGTCTAAAGAGCCCTCTCGTCCGCCGTGCGCTACATCAGTTCGACTATCCCAAGTCTGTTCCGAATTTACCCTCTTGTATCAGCACATTGAAACGTGTCGCGGCTCCGTTCCCGAGTGAGTTCATTTCGGTATTTCTTCACCGTGATCTCAAGTGTTTTACGTGTTCATCTATCAATCTCTGTAACTCGAACATTACAGTCTTCTACAGTTTCCCCACTAATTTTTGCGTTCCCTCAAGTTCGCCTCTTCTTATTTTGCAATAAACACCGCCTAAATTTGACGACCTGCTACATATATGGGCGCTATATCATTCATTTCTACGAAACAATATGTAGGTGATAGTTAGTTACAAGGGACCCGTAGGTATTATTGAAATCTTTCAAGCCGTTTTTGAGAAAATTGGAAAAACAATAATCCAATATTCAACAAATCTCGTTTCCCGACCTATCATGACTTATCTTCGTTCAACAGATAGATACAGAAATAATTGCGGATATCAAAATATGGATATAGGTTGCTAGAAGACACTCTAGTGATGTAGTTAGTCGGAAAATTACAAAAACGTTAACAAAAACATTATTCTCGACGCATTTTGATTTTGTCTCTGTTCAATGGACAATCAGAGGAAGATTGTTGGGTGCAAGAATGGGGGAGCTGAGGATCGCAATGAAACTGAAACTCGATGAGCGTGAAGAGGACTGTATTATACGTGCGTACGGAATTGAGTGGAATTGAAATTTAGGTGAAATGGAGAACAACTGGGCGACACAAGGGCAGTACTCAGAACGCGTAAACTAGCGCGCCGGCAACTGTGTGAGAGAGAGAAGTTACTGGGGCAGTTGTTGGAAGCAGAATGATTTTGGAAGAGCTCTATCGTCGATAGGAAAATGAAATTGGGAGAAAGAAATAAAGAAAGGGGAAAACCTAGGAAAAGGGGGCTGGGGGATTCTCGCAAGTGAGGGGCAGGTATTGAAATAATTGGAGACAATTAGGCAGTCAGAGACAATGACGCGGGGAAGTCCAAAGGTCAAAGACTCTGACAACTTTGCCGCTTTGCGGTAATGAACGTGAGTGAGGAGGCTAGCGCTCATGAGGGCTGAGCTGGAGGAGAGTAGGACAGCACAGGCTTAAAGAGGATTAAGGTGTGAGCCACTAAGGTGGGAGATTGCCGAAGGCATACTAGGGGGAGGTGAGTAGGGAAGGCACACTTGGGTGGTGCAAATAGGTAGAAAGGCAGGCTGGGGTGGTGCAAGTAGAGAGGAAGGCATGCTGGGGTGGTGCAAGTAGGGAGGAAGGCACGCTGGGGTGGTGCAAGAGGTAGGAGGCACACTGGGGTGGTGCAAGTAGGGAGGATGGCATGCTGGGGTGGTGGGAATAGGGAGAAAGGCACACTGAGGTGGTGCAAGAGGGAGAAAGGCACACTGGCGTGGTGCAAGAATGAGGAAGGCACACCTGGGTGGTGCAAATAGGGAGGAAGGCACGCGTGGGTGGTGCAAATAGGATGGAAGGCACGCTTGGGTGGTGCAAATAGGGAGAAAGGCACACTTGGGTGGTGCAAGTAGGGAGGAAGCCACGCTTGGGTGGTGCAAATGAGGAGGAAGACATGCTTGGGTGGTGCAGGTGGCGCTAGTGCATGTATGAGAATGCACACAGCAGTGGATAAATAGGGGCAAGCACATTGAAAGGGGCGATAGGGGCAATTGCAGTGAGGTGGTGGAAGTTGAAGGAGCTCACTGAGGTGGTGCAAATGGGGCTAGCACACTGGGGCAGTGAGAAGGAGAAAGCGTATGGGAGTGGTGCAAAAAGGGGCATTAAGGAGAGGGTACGGATTTGGGCATGGGATTAAGAGTCGAGACCTAGTGCTGTCCTGGGTGAATGCTCAATGATACGAGGGATGATTACAATTGGGAGGTCGAGAGGGTAAGAAATGCTGCTAGGATAGAGCAGTGAGTAAGGTGGGAAGGTGAGGCAAGATGACAGGGTGCAAGAGAAACAGGATGTGAGGGCATAAGGCATTGTGAGGTTTGTTCTATAAAGTAAGGATGCAAGCTGAGTGAAATTGTACTGGAGAGAAACGGTTAGGAGGAAGAAACGCAAAAGGGTGTAGGAAAACTACAGTTAGGGTTTGGAGAAGTGGGATGTAAAGACATAAATGGCGTTGGTGCATGGGGAACTAGTTATCAAGGCGACGCGTAGTTATGAGAGCAGGAAAACAAGAAGGAGGATGAGACAAAAGGAGGTGTAGATAATCTATGTGAATTTAGTGAGATGGTCAAACGGGGCTTGGTGACAGCACTTAAACTTTGGTATGTGGGCATGAGGTTCTGAGAGCAAATGCTTGTGTTGAGGAACTCGAAACACCAATACAATGCTTTTGTTCTGTGTGGGGGTGGGGATGCACATGTAGAAAAATGGCTGTGGGTTGTGTGATTCAAATGTGGATATGAGTGGAGGTGATGCGTGACAGATATAAAGGCCATTGGTGGATAGGGTGCTAGTAATGAAGGCTGAATAGTGTTGCCGGAGCAGAGTAACAGGTAGGAGGATGAGACAAAGGGGGGTGGAGGCAAACTGTTTGATAGCAGAATGTTGGGCTTGGTGCCAACACTTGGAATGCGGGTTGTAGGCTCAAGGAGCTGAGAGGAAGGGTTTGTAATGAAGGCCATGTAGAAACGATTTGAGCTTGGGCCGTGTGGAACTTTTAATGTGGGTTAGCGACTTGGGAGAAAATGGTTGCGTTTGCATAAATAAAGGCAGGAACCAAGAGGAGCTGAGGGCTGCCTCTGAAGAGGAGGAGCTGAAGGCTCGCTCCTATAATCTACTGTGGGAAGCCAGTTCACGCTATTCCGAGACTTACCTTGTGTTACATTGGTCGGCGGCGATCTGAAGTTGGAAGAAGCAGACGTAGGCGGTTGACCGGAGGCGATGCGACCATTTCGAGTGTTGTGGGGCTTCACTGGGATAAAGGTGGTTGGAAGTTCGCAAGTACGGGGCCATTGCGAGCATCTAATTGGCGCTTGAGTGGCTGGGCGATTTAGTGATGAGCCCAGCGAAGAGATCGTCAGGGGAGTGACTAGCGATGGCGGTGGTGGTGAGTTACCTCAGGGAGGCGAAGTTAGAGCGGGCGTCACAACGGATGGTGTCGGCGAGAGGCTGGTTGTGAGTTTCAATGTTGACGCGTGTGGAAGCGACAGAGGAGTTGTGGCAGGCGCCGGAAGATGAGAAGGCGCAGACACGATTATCGTTTCTGCTTCTTTTCGCCGGTTGAAGCATCGTAGTGGCATCGTGGCGTTAACGCTCGGTCCTGGATGCTCGAAAGTTAACGAAATCCGGCCCGGAGGACCAAATGTTGGGTGCAAGAATGGGGGAGCTAAGGATCGCAATGAAACTGAAACTCGGGTGAGCGTGAAGAGGACTGTATTATACGTGCGTACGGAATTGAGTGGAATTGAAATTGAGGTGAAATGGAGTACAACTGGGCGGCACAAGGGCAGTACTCAGAACGCGTGAACTAGCGCGCCGGCAACTGTGTGAGAGAGTGAGAAGTTACTGGGGCGGTTATTGGAAGCAGAATGATTTTGGAAGAGCTCTATCGTCGATAGGAAAATGAAATTGGGAGAAAGAAATAAAGAAAGGGGAAAACCTAGGAAAAGGGGGCTGGGGGCCCGCAGCTGAGGGACTCCCGCAAGTGAGGGGCAGGTATTGAAATAATTGGAGACAATGACGCGGGGAAGTCCAAAGGTCAAAGACTCTGACAACTTCGACGCTTTGTGTCGAACAAAGATTTATATGGAAAAATATGTTGGTATTAACTACCATCCTGTGAGCTTGGTAAAAATCGTTGAAGCCGTTTTTCCAAAAAGCGTAAAAAACCTAGTTTTCTTCATAGGCCTATATATCTGTACACCAAATCTTCATGAAGATATTCATACACAAGAAACGTTGTGTGCTAACTAGTACATGGCAATCTGAAAGTTTAATCAAAATCGTTATAGCTGTTTTCGGGAAAACTGTGAAAAGCGCTCGTTTTTTGTACATTTTCATTCTTCCCCCAACATTTAGCGGAAATCGCCCATAACCTTATTTTCGCGTCTACACAAATCACGAACAAAACAAAAAAAGGCGGTAAATTAATACACAACGGTTTATTATTCTCTTGCATAGCTTGACCTAGTCGCACACATCCGAGACCCATCCCATTCAATTCAGCATCTAAAAATATCAGTTAACTTAACGAATCGCGACCTGACTAGAAAGAAACGACAAGAATTTACGGGGGCTGAAGAAAGTTGTCTGTTGCAACCCACCAGATATTTTTATTCATTACTATTTTGGAAGTTTTATTAAAAGTTCGTTTCTACTTAAGTCGATTTTTATACCGGATCGGTCGTGTAAGATAGTACGACACCGGCACGACACGACACGACACTGTAGGTAGTACTCCTGCAGGTCATTTTCGCGCTGTGCAAATGCAAATTTGTAATTACCAATGTTATCGTCATTCGAAAAACCTCTACCGTCTGTTATTGAATCATGGCATTTAATACCAGCGTCTAACACACAATACCGTAAAACTCTCAATATCTTCAGAAAGATTAAAGTTACCAACGAGCTATTAAATTTATTCGATGTGAGTTAGTAATATTTGGCTCCAAATGCACCTATGTATCGAAAAAAATTAAGTTGCCAGTTGTTGATGTAAGTTGCTGTTGTTGGTTGTGTTACCTGAAATGATGCTGTGAGTTTGATCAATATTGTTAGTTACGAGTAGAACCTTGAATTTTCCTTATTTTCTTATGCATCTTTGTTCGACTGGCTTCGTTCGCAACGAAAAGGATTCAGAAAGTTAGGAGCAACCTAGTGCTTTGACGGTGATGGGGTTGGCGGCAAAGCAGTGTGGCCGGCAGTAATTACCTCGCAGTAGACCTAGCAAATGTTGTGCCTTTCCATCGTGATTTTTGTTAAAACCTTAATCTGGTAATTCCTCATTGCAGTTCCTCAGATTTACTTTTTTCCATCATGAAATGAGTTTATTCATTTTTCTTTAAAAATGTGACAAGGAGTTATGATTCACTCAGTATTTAGTTATTGCATTTAGTAATTGTAATTAAGTATTTAGTAATAACTCTAGTAATTGTTCGTCAAGGTGGGCAAGTTGCTCGTTTCTGCTAGTTTGTTTCTGCTGTAAGAGCTGGCGACCTTTAGCATTCTCCACCTAGGTAACTACAGCTTGATTGAAGACCAGAACTCGTTTCAGAAATCAAAGGTAATTTTATTCCAAAGCTTGCTGATGCTAACACGTAAAATGCATCTCGAAGAAGAGTGTTCTTGTCACATCGCACCTTGAATTCTATCTTTACCGTGCCTCTAATGTAATAATGCAAGTCACTAGCTCATTCATCTCATTCGTCAACTTATTCTTCACCAAGTACTCAATTTCAAATCTCGTCCCCTTCTGCAAACTTACAGATGGCTTAGCCAGTGATCCTAATGGTAACATGGATTTAAAAAGAAGGAGTTGCTTGCCGCCTTCTTAAAAGTTCGGGGCTTCAAAAGAGGACAGCCTTTACATGGCAGGACGCCATTCAGGGCTCAAGTAATAGTGAAGAGTTGTCTGTGAGGTGGTTGGAATAAGAGAGGAAAGAAGGGGAGCTTGACACTCTGCACATGTTCAGCACCGGTCTGTCCTCACCCTTCCCTTCATCCACACCATACCCACACTCTTTCCCATCAAAACTCGCAAGGTCCTTCAAATTCTTCCTCTTGCACCCCTCTCTTCTTTCCCATGTTGTACACCCTTTGACCTCACTCAACAGCGGCACTAAGATAAACACCAACGGTCTTGTTTACTCTCTGAGATCGCCGCCGTTATTTACAGAGCCAGACAAGAGTCGACCTTACGGGGTCTTGAACAGATTTTCTAATATTTCAGCCACTTGAGAAAAGCAGGTAGTCAAAAGCTCAGCTGAGTCGGTTTCCATCTCTGCGCGCGCCCTGAGAAGAATAAACGAGGTAAAGCGTCGGATCTTGAAATCAAATCCGAGTAGCAGACAGTAACGTCCACGCGCCACAAATGCGAAATCCGCTTCCAAATCAAGACAGGGAGACTAGCGATCCAAGGATGGAAGAATACTGTCTAGAATTTACTTATTATTATGTTCGTGCTATGCCCTCAGTTGACGATCGACGATCGTCCTACACAAACTTACTTCCAATTAGTTTGGGCACATACCTAATATCTCCACTCTTTTCACTTCAACGACAAAGAAAGTGTGAGAATGGAGCCTCCAAAGTGAGGCATGGTTCAAGCTCTGGCCACCGTTGTGGTGGTTCCGGTACTATTACGGAAACCGAGGGACTAGTACCTTAAACCTACTGGCTCATTTGCTTAAAAGTATTATTTATCCGTTAGAAAAATTGTCCCTGAATATTAGTTGATGAATGTAATATGTGATACGTTTTGTGTGTGCCACTTGACTCACATACGAAATATGTGACACATTGGATTCGAATTCATCTATGTTCAATTCGATTGGCGCCCCTGAGGAATCTGAGCTTCAACACCCCCCCCCCACCTTGTTAGCTGGACTTCTGCCTTTACCCTAACGTCAATAAGCAGCTAGCTAGAATTTAAATACTAAGAAAAGCTAACAGCAAAGTACTGTACATTTAACATTTACAACTCTTCTCCATTTACGTCATTTTGGGCTAGTAGGTGTTTTCGAAACTTGTCTCTGAATACCTCTGTTTTTAGTCGTAAATCAAACAGTTCCCTATATTCATCGTACAAACGTGTTTCTTGAACGGCAAACGATCGGTTATATGCAACGGAACCTGCAACAAATCTCCCACATTCCTTGTGGTCTTTGAATGCACATCTCGCATGTAGACAAAACTCCTACTCAGATATTCTGGTTTCCTGAATTTCAATACTTCGAAAACGAAGAGAGAGGGAGAGAGAGGGAGAGAGAGTGAGGGAGAGAGAGAGAGAGGAAGAGAGGGGGGAGGAGACGAAAGAGGGCATGAGGAGGAAAATTAAGAGTAGTTATAAAGAGAGGGAAGAAGCGGGAAGTTAGATCCATGTGTCACCTCCTTCTGACAAAGCGGGCATAATTCTCTCGGCAATGACCACAGCCGGAAACGAATTTAATAAAAGGCCCCTTGCTCGGAGAACATAAATTAGAGGGAAGCCTTGTGTTTAGGAGCAATCAGCTGCTTCTCTCGCTCATAGGAGATTACGAGGCCTTTCTCCCTCACTATGGCCAGCTCCCGTTCTGAATCCAAGGAAACCGGCTCATATTTTCGATCAAGAAAATCCACTCGTTATTCTTGTTATTCTCGACACTTCAGTAAAAATCGTTCTGGCGGGTCACCCACAACGTTCTCGTGTGCAATGGGAGAGTAGTACGTGCCTACTTTACGCGTGCCTATCCCTTCACATCTTGTTACCTTTTCCTCGGATGACTGTTTGTTCCATAGTTTTTTTTCTTCCCCAGGACATACGGGACAAAGTCCCTTTGTCACTGCACCCACTTATTGTGACACTATCCCTTCCTTAATAGAACACGTCTTACGTCTTAGAACACGTCTTAATAGAACACGTCTTACCGCCGAGTATGTCCTTCGCCGCAGGCTCCGCTACGATTTGGAGTTCAATGAGCCCCTGAGAAAAGTGTTCAAAGCGTTTGGCGGCCAAGGCAGGGCAGTCACGTAGGATGTGCTTTCCCCTCCCATCCTCCTCACTGCAAAGTCTGCACTCCACCGCCTCTGAGATGCCCATCATGTTGAGGTGATACGTGAGTGGGTACTGTCCGATGAAGAAGCTAATCAGAACTCTCAGATCCTATCTGGAGAGTTTCAGCTTCACCCTTAGACAGGAAGGCGTAACAAGTCGTGGTCTGTCTTAGTCTTGGCTGGCGATGCCGATGGGTGCTGCTTTCCTTTGCCTCCCATTGGACCACCAGATGGTTCAGGTGATTTTCGGTCATACTTACGTCGGGTTCAGGTTCGATGGATAGGGGTTCCGTACCCCTTTTCACTAGGCAGTCAGCCTTTTCATTGCCCTCATGCCCCCTGTGAGCCAACACCCAGATAAGGGAAAGCCTACTATGGGCACTGAGTCGCTTGAAGGTACTCCCATGCCAGCCTGGACCTGATGCTGTAGATTGCAATAGCCTTTAAGACTGTCCGAGAATACATAGATCTGCTTGCCCCTAAGTCCTTTGATCAGGATCTCTTCCATGCAGATCTTTATTACTTGGATTTTTGCTTGAAATATCACGGCGTACTCTCACAGCGGCTTAGCAAGACTGTAGTTGGGCCCTACAATGCCCAGTGCAGCTCTGCCTCCCATTACAGAACCATCAGTATACCACTGCACAGTGCCCACCTCAGTCTGGAACGTCCCTTCCTTACTCCTATCGTTCCTGTGAGTAGATGCTAACTCTGAATGGCAACTGAAAGTTCTTCCACTCTGGTATAGTGTCAGTAGCAAAGACTGCTGGCTCTTCTAGCTTGAACTGTCTGGTCGTTCGTTGGAGGCTTGCCTTAGTCCCGGTGGAAACATTTCCTGTCTGCAAAAGCCTTACCGCTTCCAGGTATGTGGTCCTCTGAATGTGTCGCTGTGGTTGCTAAAGCTTCCCCTTAACTTCTGACCAGCCTGTCGCCTTTCACCACATGAGGAGGCATATGTGCTGTGGGGTCTTATTATCCCCTTGTAGATCTTCTCCATCGTTTTTGGAGTGATGCTCCATGATAAGCTGCACAGCCTACTACATGCCCACAGAGCTGTTGTTGGCTTGTGCAGCGCATATGTCACGTGTGAATTCCATGTGTTTGTTCAATATCACCACCCCAAGGTATTTCACCTCAACTGGAGACTCGCTCCTTGCATGGTGGGTGGTACTATTTATGGGTTTCTTCGTTTAGTGAATGAAACTGTGGTGGTCTTGGCTGGATTATTGAATAGTCCTTCCTTCTCGCACCACCTTTGGATTATATCTGCAGCTCCTTGGATCTGTTCCGACACTGTGCAGGCAAATTTGTGACGCTGCCTTCCCCTAACCCACTATACGTAAGAGCGGTGATTTTCCTACACCTGAGCATGGACATATTCCATTTCACAGCCTGGGGTTCTATGCCCCCTTGCGTTGCCCTTCCCTTTATGGAACTGAAGGAAGTGTCCTCCCACGTCCATGAAGCAGCAACGCCACCTCTCTTGTTTGAAGAGCCTCGTCAACGATTGAGAACAGTTCCATGAGCGTGGTCTCAGCCAACCAGCCCCTCAGGTAGACATGCTGCACCTTCAAGAGGGGTTTGGTCTCAAGCATATCCCTGATGACCAGATCCATGATCTTTTCCATGGCCTTTAGGAGAGAGGAGGAAAGGCTTTTGGGTCTCTGTGATTTTGCAGTCGAGGAGTCATTGCCTGCCTTAGACAGAAACACAAGCTTGGTCCTTCTCCATGTATAGGGCACATAGGCCAGAAGAAAACCGGCTCTAAAAGTCCTAACCAGGAGGGGAAGTAGAGCCCCCAGGCCCCGCTGAAGCAAGGCCGAAGAGACCCCGTCCCCCAGTATTTGTTGTTGCAGTATTTGTACACCCACGAGCTGTGACGAATAAAGTATGCATACTTCGTTATATAGCTGTTGTCCCAGTACTGTCAAGCCACGATGGTCCGTCCCTATCATTACTAACGCAACGTGATGCGCTGGAGTGCAATCTCATAAGTGGTCTATATCTTCACATTTCTCGCTCGCTGCCTCCTGGTTCCATATCCTTCCAACTACTTCCACGGCGTAATATTTCTACGTAGTTTAAAGAACGCAGACCAGATGACAACAAGCATCGTGTGCTGATAACATTCCATATTCTCGAAGGAATCACAAACGAATTCATTGAGTCGTCAGGCGAGCAAAACGAAGAAAATAAAGAGATGGAACCTAATAACAAACGATTCTGCTCAAATAGGTTGTGTACACATTGATGGCGGGGGCTCATCAGTTGTTACACTGAATCAGTGCGAGGGTGAGGGTTCTGGTAAACTCGCAAACGTTTACTTTAGTACATAATAAATGCGACTTAACTAACCCACTTGTCTGTGCCGAGCCGAGAGGGGTTCGTCCATCAGCGAGTCTTTAACTAAGCCTCTCGTCACCAAGAGCTCACACCCGTGCGCCCGCTAACTCACACGAATCCCGCATGACGTATTGGCTTGGTAAATATTACATATTCATGCCGACATTTCGAATCAAAACTCCCGTATGGTAATGTGCGTCAACATTTTCTCCTTATCCCTGTCGCTCGTCTCGAATCGAGTAGAGCGCCGAGTTAACACTTCATTGTCGTCCGGCTTTTGAATCAGTGATCTCGTCCTTCCCACTAATACACACACAAAGACCAGGCTCTCGCATACAATGCAATGCAATGCCTCTTGTGCTCCATCAGATCTTTCTTCCTTTTCGAATTTTACCATTGAAATCGCCAGCACAATTACAATTACGGCAATGCACGAACGCCATTATGACAGTTTTGCCGTGAGCTTGGGACTCACAAAATTAAAAAGTTTCCGTTAGGAATAAGTCTGGTGTTTCTAGTTCCAAGTTGTGCATAACGTTCAATGAACTTGGATTTAGTTATTTTCTCCAAATTATTGACATAAAATAAATCAGCACCTGGAATGGAGCTGGAAAAATATACCTTCATGAACCAGTCAGTTCACAAGTGGCTCAATCGGTTGTAAGAAACCTATGTTTTCTCCAAATTCAACGTAGATAGAAACACCGATACTGGAGCGAAGTAGTCGGACGAAATGTCGATGTTCAAGTTCGACAAAAATGCTCGTGGATAGCTTAGTCGCTTAGTCTGTTCGAGGACGAAGTGATTTTCAGAAAATTCTCGTGGTTTTAAACAATTTGGCAAGAAGAGCCATTCGAGGCGGTTACCGGACAGATCGATAGTAGTCGGCACCATGGAGCCCAACAGCAGGGACTGAATTAATCATCGAAGTATTCAAAACAACTACCTGAAGGTTAGGGAGGTACAAATGAAATACAGGGGGTGTAACTTTAAGCTTTACGAGGTTGTGTGAAATATAGCTGTACTGTTAAAATGGTGTTGTTGCATCGGAATGCTTGATCTGCTATTGTGTGATACATGATCATGCTTGACTTCTACTCGTCAAGGGTTTACAAACAGCATCTAATAAGAAAACTTGACTTGTACTGAAGAGGGAGTGATGGCTGACCACTTACTTGCCAATAGATGAATTTCAGAATCTTACTCTTTCATAATGCTAGCGAAATCAACAAACACATCTCGAATTTTTCATGACAATGAAAGAAATACAACTTCTCTGTTTTGTTGAGTTTGAAAGCGAATAAAAACTGACTTGCTGGTGTCTCGAACTTTATTCATCAGGGTTCGGGGTGACGCTATGGTTGAAAATATGAATGGTCCAATTAAACGGGTAAAATAAACCTCATGTCTTCTTTATGTCCACGTGATTAGCGACGCGTTGAATCGACGGTGGAACTCATGACTTTCTGGGGCTGCCCCTAATTATCTCATGAGCGTTATCATACGAGTACTCTCATAGCAAAGATAGTATACTGGACTACCATCTCAATTTTCCAAGTATGCTACTATCATTTGAGCGGGATTTATCAGAAAAGGTCTGCGCTAGAATATATTTTCTTTGAGTATTTCATAATTTATTTAGCTGCCCTCGCCATTTTCCCATAAATGAGAATTTTATTCAAGTCTTGTTATTTGGAAGAACCGAGTTAATTAAACATCTGGTCATCCCAAGTAGCTTCAGTGGGATTCGCCTTCTTACCGCGCTCATTTTATTGTCACTTAAGAGTTTGCAAACTGGGGGAAAAGGACTACTCACTGAGTAAATACTAGTTTTTACCCGAAATACCAACCCTTTCTCAGTGATACTAGAGCTGTTTTCCCATTACAGGCTGCTGTGTACTTTCTTCAGTGGTGGCGCGACTGTTTTTACTGGCACTAAACTTGAAACTTTAATGCAAGCGAACGGCACCCACCGTGTCCCACCCTACAATGTTCAGGTGGAGCGCTATGTTGATGCATTGATGATTAAATTGAAGGCAATACAATTTTCGCCTCAAACATTGACTGCCAGGAGTTGCTCTTCACTCATCGTCATGCCTCACATGTCACAAAAGAGGATTGCCCTGCATAACATTCCATTAGTCGGAACGTTCGCTCACCACTTCATCTCCCACACCCTCGTCTAGAAAACATCGTCTGGAAATCTGCGTAGCGGGAGGAGACAGCCATCCCTGCAAAGCTTCACCAAGGCCTGGTGCCAATCTTCATGTTCTCTTCAGTCCTGTTCCGATGCAACTTGTGTTTTGTTTAAATAAAAGTTTCAAGTCTTTTTAAAAAATTAAATTCCGCCCCATCAAGCATAACTGAAGAGCACCGTTTGAAGAAACTTCACAGCACCAAGTGACGTTTAGTGTAATGCTCCGACGTGTCCGAAACTGATAAGTCGAAGGATTGACGATAATAAATAATCAGGCAAGGTGCAAAGGAGGTAAGTGTTATAGAAAGAAGAAAAGGAACTGGAAGACTAAGAATGAAGAACTGTGTGACTAGAAAATACTTGCAAATTAAGGAGTTACGGAAGGGACGGAAATGGAGAGAAACATTGGGTTTTGGTGGAAGGCTCGGCGGTCGTCCTCTGCTGAGTAGGCACTCTCGTTTCCGCTTGCTCCATATTTGGGCTATTCGCCACCCCGAATTCGGTTTTCGAGCCCGGTACCTTACCTAACTATCGCCCCTCAGGAACATACTTTCCTCTCGATACCGCCATTCTTTGGGTGGTACACGGCTCCCCAGGTTAAATTGAGCATATCCTCATGCGACCAGGTAGGCAGGAGTTGTGGTTAGGCCTGGTTTGCCTGCGCAAGTAAGGTAAGTCGAGAATATAATCAGGATGGACTCCCTGATTATGAGGTGATGGACTCCCTGAGAAGATGAGGTACCAGTGCAAGATTACCTAGAGGTTCGTTCTTAATCACTGTTTGAGTCAGAATTTAGGAATAGTAGTCGAAACAGAAGGAAAAAGAATTACGATGACACAACTGGAGAAAAATTACAGAACATACGTAGTTAACCAGATGACACAGAAGTCGGATTCTTAGGTACAATGGATAAAAGGAGTACTTCAAGATTTTACTGGCTATTGATCGTGCGGCGCATCGAAACTCGTCTTAGTCACTACTCTTGTATCCAAACCGAAGGGAAGGAATAGGTTTCCCAGGAAAGCACAGAGTGAGAACGCCACACAAAAGGGATGGATTAGTTGGCAAGCACTATGCAGTAATCCACGAAAGACTATGTAGCCACCTTGCGACGAGGAGTACATGGGTACTACGCTGCGCTAATCCGATTTTATGACTAGCGTACTTTCCGCCTATTTAGTAAGTGTTGTCGATCAGTAACTTCGCGCTAGGGTTCTGTATAACTCTACTTTATTTGGTTGAATGATCATGTGATGGATTCTGTGACTGTTGTCTCCTATTGGTTGGCATGGAAATAGAATCAGCTTGGTTGGAAAAATTAAGTGCCTCCAGTCTCTGACTGTTTCTGTTCTTGGCTGAAGAGTTTTCTAAGTAAAAAACCACACCAGGAACAATCACGGTACAGCCTGAAATCAAAGGCTCGTAAGTAATCTGGCAAGGAAAGGAGGCGACACAACCTGCTGGAAAATCTGAATGCCTTAATGATCAACATTTGTACATAAAATCACATCATGAGTGCGCACGAATGAAAGAAAGTGGTGCGCCATTTAAAAGGAAAGATCATCACTTTATGAAACACACTGTGAGGTTACGTAGACAGGTCTGTTTCCTTATTTTATGACTGTACCTAAACCCTCGACGAGGGTTATATCAGCCCATTCATCAATGGCGGCAAGTTTCTGTTCTGTGGTGAGTTCCGCACAGAGTTCAGCGCAAAGCAGGGAAAGCTCCCGTTTCACTCTCTACTTGTCAACCATGCACTCAACGGCCTGGTCAACTGATAACTGACCAGTAATCACCTGGAGTGCTTCTGTTGATGCAGTCTTATGGGCCTTGATGATCCACAGGAGCGCAGCTCTCTGGGATTGGGCCAATACTCTCTTATGATTGACTGTTAGTTTGCTACCCCAGACAACGGGGCAGTAGCCAATCACGCCTAGATAGATGGCCTTATACATGAGGATAGTGTCATTGTAACACACACCCTAAGTGGCCTTTGTAATTGCACGCAGTGAGGCAAACCTTGCAATGGTAGTGACTTAAAGGGATTGGAGGTGTTGGTTGAAGCCCCACCTCTCACTTACATTCACTCCTAAATACTTGACGTGCTTTTGGAGAAGAAGCCTGTGGCCGCCAAAGCGTATTGGGGGTGGATTATTCACTTTGCCTTGCAAGAGAATTAGCTGGGTTTTGTCCTCAGCCACCTGCATCTTGACAAGCTCGCACCATTGGGTGACGGTGCGGAGCGCATGGTTGGTTTTTTCTTCGATTTGGCGGACTAACTCTGCAAAGATCGGCACAGTCAAGTCATCTACATAGGCGTACGGCTCGCAGTCAGTCTCCATGAGTCTCCTGAGGAGACCTCCGAAGAAGGCATTCCTGAGTGCTGGTCCAAGGACCGAGCCCTGTGGGCACCGCTTCTCAATCTTTCTCTGGACACATGCCTGCATTCGATCGTAGTAGTTCTGTCTGTCAGGTAACTTCTGACGAGCGAGTACAGGTTGCGGAGGACTCCACTACCTTTAAGCTCATTAAGGAGCGCAGGCCACCAAAAGTTGTCGCTCCTCTGATGTCAATCAGAACTGCTACGACGTACTTAGCGGGTGCCAGCGGAGAAACACGCTGTATCTCGACAATGACATCCTACGTGGACTTCCTTTGGTACACCCCTATTGCCTGCCTGTGAGGTTGCAGCCAAAGACTATTTCAAGGGACTGCAACATCAAGATTTCTAGTGTTTTGCCTAATATGGAAAGAAGGCTGAGCAACCTCCATGTTCGCAGGTCTGACTGATTGCGGTCGCCTCCCTTTTGAAGTGTGACAACACGCGCAGACTTCCACTGAGTGGGGAACTGCCCGACCTGCAGACAGTCATTAAATAAATCAAGGAGGCCGCTGAAGATTGTCCGCTCAGCCTTCCGTAGCATATTGCTTTCTATTTTGTCAGGCCCAGGAGATTTGTTGGGCTTTTTAGGTCGCAAGGGCCCTGCTTTAGGGGATTAAGTTCCTCAGTCCACCATGGAACTTTGATTGCCCTGTGCTTCTGTTGCCCAGGTACAGAGAGCCCAGCAGAGTGCAGTGCTGTGGTAAATATGTCCACTTCCCTGTCCACCTCTCCAGGTGTGGCAGCTTGCACTATTAGGTCGGTGTCTGCAGCATGCAGTTCACCTTCCAGTACCCTACAGCATTGCGGCCAGTCAGCATGATTGGTGCGGAATCGCTTTACATGCGTGCCTGCGCTCAGGATGTTGTCATCTGCGATGGCAAAGTCAATAACCATTTGATTGCTCTGCATTGCACCTGGTACGACTCGCCAACCCTGCAATTTGAGTAGCAGCGTGTGAGACATGGCAGTGACGTCTATGCACGACCTTCCTCCCGGCCCATCATAGGTTGCTTCAGTCATGGGGTCGTTTGCAACAGCCAAGTTGTACCTGGTGAGCAACTCTATATACGCCTCGCCCGCCCCTTCCAGGGTTGGGGATCCCCACAATGGTGATCTGGGGTTTGCATCAGCACAGACTATGCAGGGTCGCCCTGATAGGCCTGCTAGAGCCCAATTGAGTGGTTGAAGGCTGTTGGCAACTGGTGCGCCAAATTGCCTGTAAAATGATATTACAACCAGCTCAAAGCCACCCCCTTGGATGAGCACAGTGACCAAGTGCTGGCTGTTCAGGTGAGTGAGTCCGAGCATGTCAATGGACGGGTCAATGCAGGCCACTGCTGCCTTGGCTCCTGTTCTTGCTCCAGCCACCACTGGTGCCCTCCAGCCACCACTGGTGCCTGCGATCCCAGACCAAGAGTTTGGATCCTATGTATGGTTCCTGTATGGCGAGAACACTGCAGCTTTTCCTGAGTGCATTTTGCAGCAACTCAGCCATAACTGGGGAACTCTTATTTGTGTTGTGCTGAAGGATTCGAACTGTTTTTGACCTCTTCATAATCCACTCTTTACTCCTGGACGGCAATCGCTCGCTGACGAATGGTACAGCGTGCGTCTCGTGTAGTGTGCGAGACATGTTGGCATTTGCGTTCGACGCAATTGGCACACTTGAGGGGCTAATGCTTGTAGCTCCAACTCCTTCTTTGTGAAAATATGGCTGGTAAGCACCTTGGCCATTTCCGGCGTTTCCGTCACAATGACGGAGCCACCTCCCACTGCAGTGCGGATGTCTAGCACTCGGATGCTTAGTGCTTGGCGGTCCGTAGCAGGGACATCCCGCATCAGCACTGCATCAAGGGTGGAGGGTCCACCTGCCCTTCCTCACACGTACGCCTAACCACTACCACGTTTTGTTGTGGGTTTTTAGGGGGGAGTTTGGTAAGGGGTGGAGGCTTCTTATCTTTCTTTTTGCCCTTGTTTCTGGGCGGAAGTGTGGGCGCTGCCCTCGGCCCCACGTTCTGCTTAGTTGGGGCCTTTTTCTTCTTCCCCCTGCGGTTCCTGGCCCTGGCAGACTGCCATTCAGCCTCGGCTCCATGAGGGAGGGAGGAGGGCGTAGCAGCAGCTACTGCTGCATATGAGGGGCCTGGGGTACTTCCCTGGCCCGTTGGAGCTCCTTGAGCTTGGGGGGCTGGTGGCACTGGCTGCTGGACAATTGCCCTACGCAGCTCTTCCCTCACGACAGCTGCCACAGTTTCCTGCAGGGGGGGGGGGCGATGTCGTTGGGGGGGGGGGGCACTAGCTTTGATAGCCAGCTTCGATATTTCGAAGAGGCAGCTGGTGACAAGGTCCCGCATTGGTCCCGTCGCGTTGACCCTCATCCGTGCCAGCTGGCCGTGGATAATTTAGACATACGCGCAAATCTACTCCACGTCCCACATGTTAGGGTCCACAGGGTGTCTAGTACTTGTAGTTGCCTGGTTGCTCGGGCTACTAGGGGAAGAAGGGGGAGATGAACGCTGTTTTGCCCGGTTCTTTCCGCCCTTGTTTGTTTGGACGACGAGTAGGTTGCTCATCGTCCGAAGAGGGAGGGGTCGAGCTTGGCGAGCCCAAGGAAGAGGCGCAGGTGGCGATTTTATTACCTGCTATTGTTTCATTTGACTGTCGTGTTGGTTCAACTAATTGGGGGGGGAGGGGAATTAAAGAAGCAGACTGATGTAATGTACCCTTGTGAGTTTATTTGTTGTGTGTTAGTGGTATGAGCGAGAGGTG
The DNA here is from genome assembly GCA_020466155.1 of Pachypeltis micranthus. NCBI lineage: Eukaryota > Metazoa > Arthropoda > Insecta > Hemiptera > Miridae > Pachypeltis > Pachypeltis micranthus. The sequence goes on along the minus strand of CM035768.1, from coordinate 82,584,411 downwards.
CTCGAAGCAGTGTTCTGGAAGCTCCCCCTAAGCATATCGATTCTAGCCTCTTTCGCTGGTCCGTTGAGGGTCAAAGGGAGGCCCCCACATGCGCCGCAGCTGCCAGTCCGGCCACCCACCGGGACTAATACGCATGAGGGTTTTTTCAGCTGCTGCTCAGAGTCAGCCCTCAGGCACTGATGATGTGGTGAGCGGGACACACGCTATTAGCCGCCCCAGGAACGCTCAAACCTGGTTTTTCCCCCTCCTTATTCCGAAGGCCGCACCTATATAGGGGATCGCTCATAGGTGTTAGTGAGCTACTTCTAGGACTGTCTTTCGCTCATTATGAGTGTTTTAAGTCAGTGTGTTCTGCCACGTGAGCCGTTGCAGTGTATTTTGTATCTGGAATATGTTGTGTATGTCAGTGTCATGAGCTTTTAGCCCCTTTAAGGCCGGCTTGTACGGCCACACAGGGGATACGGCAGGAGTTTTCTGTCCCCCTTCCTTCCTGCAGGATCATTTCATCTTACCCATCGAATGATTTACCAATGACGTTGAGCTCAGACGTCTTTCCCATTGTCAAGGGAATAAGAAGGAAACTTCCCAATCCTATTATTTCGGATGTTGAAGAGGATGACGACGACGATGAGCAATATAAATACGGGAAAAAAATACAAGTTCGGTAAAGGTATATCTATCAAAGTTGGTACTTCACAAATCGACTACCGACATTGGGACGATCCCAACGAATTTTGTGACCGTTTGAGACTTTTAGTAGCCTCCAAGCAAGCTGGTAATACCGGACGAGATTCTATCCATATTGGAGGAGCTTCACGAAGCTGGGATTATAAAAGACTTTAGCCGCGTCGTATTTTAATTAGTGTAAATATGTCCGTAGACAAGTTTGGTCGGTCCGGTGATGGAACGGTGGCTAAAGCTGTTCGAGGTCCACCAGGAGAGGGGTTCAAATTAACCAACAATGGGAACTACTACGATATTACAAATAAACGTCTAACTTATGTGGCTAATCCATCTGCTCATCAGGATGTAGTAAATCAACGATCACTATACGCTATCACTGACAAGTGTGTAAAGTTGAACGAAAAAAAGAGGAAATTTGACGTTGTTGAGAAGGGAATATGCAACTTGGGTGAACCCACTGAAGATGGAGATACTGTTCGATTAAAGTATTTAAAGGACAGGTATCTCGTGCTTGATCGTGACACCTTTGACGTCAAGAACAAACCTATTAAAAACGTAGGAGGATTGCCGAATGAACCCAACGACGTCGTAAATAAAGACTATCTAGACCAAGTAGCCTTACATTTGGACGATGAGGGTTGGAATTGTAACGATCGACGATTGACGATGCTGTGAATATGGAATATCTCAATTTAATGACACCCACCTACACAATAACAGCTGGAACTGTAAATACCTGCCTGTACGATACTTGGGTGATCGGGGAGCGAGCAGCAGGGTTAGGAGTAGCAACAGCAATGAAGGCTAAAGCAAAGTTGGGAGGTTCGTTGAAGAAGAAGACGACCAAGACTCGAGAAAAGAAGAAACAAAAAAAGGGGGTAAAGAAGCAAACTGGAGGTATACTACCATTGGTTCTAATATTAGCCGGTTTGAGCGCTTTGAGAAGTGTGGTAGGTGGAGCAGCAGGTGCTCAAATACGCTAAAAGCTTAAAGATTCCACATTTTAGAGGTGTATTCACCATAGACAACCTTCCGAAAAAGCCGTGGGAAAACGAGAGCGCCGTCGTAAATTTGGATTCGAGTAATGGAGATGGAACACATTGGGTATGCTACAGGAAGAAGGAAGGTTGGGTTCAATACTTTGACAGTTTTGGAAATTTGCAACCGCCACTCGAGTTGACGAAATACTTTGGGCCATGCATGGATTATACAGTGATTTGCAGTCATTTATGTTCGAAGTTTTTGACGACCGTTGATCAGTAATAGTGGACGACCAGTAGCAGCATCATGTTTAGCCCAAGTGGAAAAGATTCTGTAATCAGTTGTGGCATTTTCCCTCCACTAGATTTGACTGAGGGAAGTTGGGAAATTGAGCTCGTAGGATTTACCACTTACAATTCAATACCAAACGTCGAGGAAGGAGTGAATAATTTACTGCATTTCGGCTCACAAACCATAGAATTTCCTACTGGGCCTTATGAGATTGAAGATTTGAACGAGCGGATGCGAGCAGTAATAAAGAAACGGATCTCTCTGCTCATCAAGGCAAACAGTAACACTCAAAAGGCTGAAATTTTGTCGAGTGAAACCGTCGATTTTACTAAACCCCAGAGTAATGCGTCGCTGTTGGGCTCTTCTCCGAGAGTTCTAGGTAAGAATAAATTGCACGCGAGCGATGGCATGGAAAACATGAATAAGGTGAACGACATATGAGTCGAATGTAACGTTGTTCATGGAGCCTACCAAAACGGACAAGAAAGCCACATTATCCACGAATTTTATTCGGCGGTGCTCCCCGGCTTTAAGATTTTGGAAACACCAAGGAACCTCATTTATCCACCAGTCAACACGGGAAGACTTCACAACATTACGATAGCACTTCGTGATCAAGACGGCAGAGCTATAAGTTTGAGAGGGGAGACTGTCAGACCTTCATTCCAGAGATGGGTCTCCTATTTAATAAAAATCAAACCTTTATATTGCCTGTCATTGACTCGAATCAACCAGACTGACGTCAGCGTTGAGACCATTAACAACTGCTAACCGATCATTTCTACAACTACTTAGTCTACAAGTTGGTCGACATGTTGGTAGTAAACTCGAAAGCACAGTACGACGATTCGGTAACTCAATACGAGTATAGGAGTCATACACCCTTTACATCGACAACGTTCAACCCAAGTGACGAAGTGAGAACCGCCATACAACAACAAGAGGATTTAACTCTACCATGTGAAAGTTTCCTTCACGTTAATTGAGTTTTGACCAACGCTGATAGACAAACGGAGGATCTTACACTGAAACTAGCCAGCAATGCCATTGCATTTCTAATCGACGAAATACGACATGAACTGGGTGGAGTGACGATAGATCGCATGAAAAATGTCGGCATTACGTCGACAATTCACAATTTGCTATCAATCACTCCGGCTGATGAAAATTACGCGCATAATGCAGGAGTAGCGAGCAGTCGTGTTGATTTTGCCGGTTCGAAATGTTCCTTTTGTATCCCGATGCGGATGCTTATGGGTTTTTTCAACGACTATAAGCGCGTCATTGTGAACCAGAAACAGGAGCTCATTATTCTTCTCAGTAACACATCGGCGAATTCCATTTATAAAGAAGGAGCAGATGCTACATTCATCGATTACAATCTCAAAATCCACAACATGTATTGGAGAGTTCCTCACCTAAAAGTGTCGGAGGCCGTAAAGTTACCACTGCTCAAGATGTTGGATCAAGACATTACCATCGAAATGCCATATAGGAGTTGGGAGCTACACGAGTATCTTACCTTACCAACTACCGCTCGTCAATGATGGACCATCAAAACATCTTCGCAATTGGAAAAGCCAAGATACGTTATTCTGGCGTTTCAAACTTTGAGAAAAAACCTCGAGACACACTAGCACGTTTGACTTGTGTAGTTTGAGAAAAGTTGAACTATATTTGAATTCACAATATTATCCGTACGATAACCTACGACGTGATATTGCTCTGATGTATGAAATGTACGCCAAATTTCAAGCATCGTATTACGGGAAGAATCCTCAACCTTTTATGAATCCTACAACTTTTGGAACGTGTCCAATATTTGTGATTGATTGCTCCAAGTAAAATGAAAGCCTCAAGATCGGACCCGTTGATGTACGTCTAGAGTTTGAAGCAGCCGAGCAATTTCCAGCTGATACCACTGCATACTGCTTAATCGTGCACGACTCTCTCGCCGAATACCGTCCATTGTCTGGAACTGTCAGCAGAATCCACTAGTGTCGCAGTGTATATAAGCCCGGTAGATGACTCTAAAACTTCATTAAGCAACCGAGATGGAAGATCACCAACCAAACAACCAGCTAGCAGAGCTCGAGTATGGAGAGGAGGGAAATATCCAAGAGGTGAATCATCAACCATCAGATGAGTCATCGCAACAAGACGTGTCCATCGTAGAATTCCCTTTGGACAAACCACAGCAACAAGAAGATTTCTCCGCCTTTCTACAAGTCACCTACCACGTCAATCCGATAAACACTAAATTTGTGACAATTGGACTTTTTAAACAACTAGACTTTCACGTTGGAGTGCTATTCTCCAAACAAGGAATGAAAAAGTCTGTGCTGTTGAGTTTCGACCAGTTCAACCAGCTGACTACAGCAGTCGAGTCAATCAGTTTTGTGCTTCAAAACGTCAAGACTGCCAACGTCAAAAGTTTCCAAATCACCGATGACGTCAAAGTCGTAGTGAAATCCATCTACTTTATACCGCACGTGGAAATTATATCTCAAGGTCGCAGCATGATTTTGAATCCGATGGAATGACACAACTTTGTTAGCACATTACGGTGCATCAAGCGATATACCGAGTATTTGAACGTAAGAGAACCCGTATTGCTGGAGCATATTGATGCAGTTATGAGGAGCCAAGCAATTTGCGTACCACTGCCTCAACAACTCGATGGATCGTTTACAAGATGAAGTTTGCATTTATAAAAAGAATAAAAGAATGTACCAGTATTATTTCAATTATACGAATGTATCAATATACGGTTTGAATTTAAATCGTCAATGTTTCTTTTCTCCACCCCCATAGGATAAGTTTAAAAATGAAGACTAGAATTAGGATTCATCAATTTATTTTAACATTGCCATACATCATCTTCGCAACGGAGTTACTGCGCAATTGTCGCACCAATTATCCAATTCACTAGCAATGTCAGCTATGAGATACTCTGCGTTAATAGTTACAGAGTTGTACGTTACACTGTACACGCCGATGCTTTTTACTCAAAATCTCGACACACTTGGGACAAACTTGCATTCTTCTTCCATTTACGGAGAAATCAATTTGCTCAAACACCACATCATTCCATTCGCCTAGAAATGGCAGTATTTCATTGGTATTTATTATATCACGAACGTTCTTCTTTGATAGGCTCCTCAAATCCATATTGTCTAAATCGTCTTCTTCGGGCATTTCTTCTTCGCAGAATAGTGTGACAACCTTCTATATATCTTTCACGTACTTATCCAAAACTTGTGGTAGACCGAGTGATTCAATGTTCATGTAGGTGTTGGTGTTTTTGGCAACGGCATATGCGCTCAATGCTAGGAAGCTCTTTGGATTATCTCGTCGTGTAACACCATTCATTTTCTTTGCAATATAAAGCGGAAAACGATTTATGTTTTTCATCATTATTTTCAACGATTCGTACCAAGCATCATGGAGAGAACCATCACTATAACCAACGACATGTGTTGATTAAAAATGTACAATTGGATACTATTATGATTATTGAGTCAAAGGAACAACGTGTAACGTTCAATGTGGATCAGTGGACTGAATTTCAAAAAATAATAGGGCATAAAAATGGCGTGTTATAAGGTAATTGGTACAAAAAGTGTTGAGGGGGGGGGGGGGAGTACCTCTACTATAGTAAATTCGTTAGTGGGACGAGACTAAAAGGAGGGGGTAAAAAGGTCGTACTATAACGTGACTGGTTAGTGGGAGGGGCAAACCGGAAGAGAGGTGGTCAACTTCCGGAAATTCCGGAAGGAGGTGGGGGTTAAAAAGGTTGTACTACAGTACGATTGATTAATAATTGTGGTGGTGGGAGTAAGGGGGCGGGGTGGAGGGGATAAAAAATGACGTACTACAACATGATTGGTCAGGGGCGTGGCTAAAAACCACGTACTATTGTACGAGGCGTGGTTTTCTTCCCCCACTCCAATTGGGCCAAAACTGTCACTTCCGGTTTCGCTCGCCCATTTCTCACCTACTACCCTCACTTCTCTCAGGTTCATTCGTGACAATATTGTCCTCCGAATTCGCGCTCAAATCCCGAACCACCCAAGAAACTAACCTCTTCAATGGAGAGTGCGAGCATGGTTGAACATATACTCTATGCCCCAGCAATTTAGAATTTGTAAGTAGTTTGACGTGCGAGCGCGGTATCCTGATTAACAGTTCCAACGATCGCTGCTATATTTTAAAATTAGAAATGGACGAAAGCCGATATTTAATATTTAACAATAGCGAGTGGTGTCGACTATCTACTTCCTCTTCATCATCTGATGGGCACATCTTATGTCATCTGTTCTGTTGGTCCTTAGATAAAGCGTTTGGAGTGCCTCACTCCCTCAGTATTCCAGACAGTATGATATATTCTCCTGTCATATTCGCTCACTCTTCTCTTGAGTAGTGATGGAGATGCTCAACAGTGGGGAGTGGCCCTAATAGATACAGTAGACCGGCCAACTCTGCCCAGATAGTTTGCTCACTCATTTCCAGTGGGCAAACCATCACTTTATGCCTGGATTCTAGTAAACGTTAACTCTTTTTTGGGGTTTGGATGTCAAAAATTTGAGCCGCATCTTGCACTCGCTCACTAATTTTGAGGATGTGCGAATTACTAGTTTTGCAAGAAGCTTGACTATCCGTCATTATGTTGATAGTTTTATTGCTATACACTTTTTCACGCATTATGACGTTTCCACCGATGAAACGCCGTTAGAGTGGGGCCTAGGACAGTGTACGTCCATTCCTTCCAGTGCCACTTATCCACAACCCAAAGCCAGTACCCTACCAGCTTTTAGATTCATCTGTGTTGAAGTTGATACCATTTGAGGGCTGAAATCGATTACTTTCGCCACACCCAGATTCTAGAGCTACTCACTGATCGGAAATTCTGCGCCTATTACTTCCTGTGGTCACAGTCCCGACAGTTGTATTGGTCTCATAGATGGTTCTAAGCACCGTTTTAGCTGAGTTGATGGAGATTCCTATCTCCCTGCACCAAATGCACACCATCTATAGAGCTGCCCCCATTAGGTCAGATATTACACTCTGCACCCGGCCTCGAATGAGTAAATCAACATCATTAGCATATCCATGGGCGCAGAACCCCGCCGCATGCAATCTCCCACGAAGAGACGCCATCACCAGGTTCTGTAGCAGCAGAGATAAGTCTTTTTTGAGTGCATCCCCTCACGGCTCTCACTCTCAGTGAGCAGCTTCCTAGCGAGCTCTGAATCTCTCTGCTGTTCAATACAGCAACGATCCACCTTACTACATTCCTATTGACATCAGTCTGGTTAGAGGCCGCCTCAATATCCACCTATGTACGATTTCAAACCTGTACCACTCATGTGAGGATGAACCCACGATAACAAAATAAATAAATAATAGCAAACGGAAAGAAATATGCAAAAAAGAACTTCAACTAATATTGAACTTTAGAACGAGGGAAAATAAAAATATACGCAATTGAAACTAAAACTAAAACCTTTCAGGGGATCGTACAAATAAACTAATATAACGGCAAATCGAAATGTAACGGTGAAATAAAAGGGAAAACGTTTCTAAGTTTAAAAGAAACGTGGCAATTGAGCTATCAGGAAGCAACATTTTCAAAACTTGCGAGAGGGGGGGAGGGGGCTCGAACTGGAAAACAATAAACCGGCTGCAATGAGAAGTGAGTTTTGCTATGGGAATTATGACGGGACTCACATATGCGAAACAGCGAGGCCCTTCTCGTAACTCCTCGGCGCGAGTGACTCCAGATCCGTTGGGACCTGCTAACTATCACTAGCGGACTTCCACGCCAGACCGTCACAGCGTATTCTCCGGCCCATCCAACACACACCATCTCAGCGCTGGAACCCCAATTCCTCAGGTCAGGCTCATCATCCCGCACTCTCCCGTCAGCCCTGGGGGAGGGGTGATGTGACTGTACTCACATGCGAAACGGCGAGGCTAATGTCTTGCCCGGCCCTTCTCCAAACTCCTTGGCGCGAGCGACTAGACACGTCTCGAGCAGCGAGGGGCGAGCGGGAAATGGTCACGTTTCTTCGCAAGTATTATATTCGGTAGACGAGACGGCAGACACATGATGAATGGAGCAGAAGGACGAATGCAGTTTACTTGCAACTACGTAGTGTTCGTATCTCTCGAGGAGATAGCGGCACATGCCGGGGCCCGCTTCCGCCCTAATTATTCATGCCACAAATGTTGTCTGTTCTAGTTTCTTGACAAGCATACAATCCAGAGTCACACGACCTTCGTGAGCGATAGGCATGATGTCAGCGGTTATCAATCTCAAATATCCGTCTCTTAAATGCCTGTCAAATATCTTCTTCGCAGTCTTGAGCAAAAAAGATGCCAGGTATGTAAGTCTAAATGACTTCCCATCATCGTCGGACTCACTGTGCCAGGTTTCAGTATGATGCTCCTAAATAGCTTCACCAGGCCAGGTATAGGTATAGCCCGCTCTATTCCCTCCAAATACAAAATAGAAGACTGAAACTGTCATTGTTCTGGATAGCAAAATACTTTTCCGTCATCATCAATTAGTTGCAATTGCGATTCCTGCCATCTCCTGTGCTGTTTGTGGAAATTACGAGAGTGCCACGTCACATGCTCGACGGGACTCTACAGCCAATGTTTGCAACCAACTTCGAGTTGATCACATGAAACTGAGGAGTCTCGATGACGGAAAATAATATTGATTTTATTCCAGAATAATATTAACGTGTCTAGTTTGGTGGTTGATAAGAGACTGAAATAATTACATACATGTATATACTATCACGGTGGCAACATAAACGAATTCAGTGTTCGCCACAGAACCACTGTTCCAACCGTGTCTTCATCTTTTACAAGGTCCCAAATCCGTAATATATCTCCGGGATTCTTAAAGACATCAACAGCTAATGGGGACTTAACAGCATCAACCCTTACATATGGACAATATTTTTTAATAATGATGCCGGAAGGAACACTTGGGGTCTAACGAGTCAGCGTGAGCGGAGCCTGTGCTGTGAATCGAGCAGTTGAAGTGTCTAGGAATCGATTTGTTACTGTAACATGATAAAGATCAGCTCAGCTACAGCAGCAGCACCAACAACAACGCGCCCATAATTCATAAAATCGTGTATATATATCACATACTCGATTAATTACAGGAAAGTACACACAAAAACTCATACACGACACCAGAAACATTGCTGCAGCCACAATTACAAATATGATTGGGAAGACGGCTGGGTTGAAAAATGATTTCTGCTACTGATTATGTGTGTTGTAAAATACTATTATTTTGCAAGAAAAAAAATTGCCAGGTAAGGTAGTGTGGAATTACCTCACAAAAATACGAATTTGTAGATGTTTAGGGGGGGGGGGAGAGCAAAGTGGAGGTATCACTAAATGGTGGGACATGGATGGTACAAAACATAGCGAACCACAATATTGAGTATGGCAGGCTCTGAGGCAAACTCGCTTTTTGATCGCTTCGCAGATTCTCTTGATTCTGTATCCTCATAACTCAAATCGTTTAGCTAAGGTCCGTAAAGACCATTCCACACAATACGATACCAAGTATCGCGTTGCAATGGAAGGGAGAGAGTGGTGGGGAGGAAGGCAGTAATCGGATTGGCACTAGGCGGTTTTGATATCAATTGTTATGCGATTATTTGTAGTCCGGATGACGTGATAAGGAGTTCCGCCGTATTTGTTAAAGTAGACGAGGAAACGTTAAAAAAAAAAGAATAGATGAAGTGATAAATGACAATAGGAGATATTGTGAGTGAGCTCGGTCTTTTCGTTGCAACTCACAACGGAAACGCGGCGGTTTGGGCGGCGACGATGTTCATTGAATATATACGAGAGACGAGGGACAAGGGAACTGGGCAACCTTAGTTCCTCACTTAGTGGAGGTAGGATGCATACTGATGAACTGAGAACGGCCTCGTAAACATCGCGTGGCCAGATGCTCTCTGGGCTCTTCATTAGGAGGCTCTTCCCTGCCCTTCTTCATCACAATACTAGGCACCGCAATTCACTCCAACTCACCTTCTCTTGACGCTTGAATTATCATAGCAGATCTGATTCTCGCAACTCGATGCTGAGAATCCTTGAGAACTCAATCAAGTGGAAAATAAACCGTTCAAAAGGAGAAAGCCGAACAGTTTGCGCGCCACTCTGTTCAAACACTCACGTATGAAAATCAGTGTTTGTTGAAGGATGAAGGCGTTTACTCGATAGACTTGGGCCACGTTAAAACTTGAACGCCACTGCCACAGCTTCGAAGTTAAAGTTGGAGCCTTAATGCTAGTGAACGTAATCAACACAAGTTAGTGATGGAAACGTTTCGTAAATACTTTCTAATCCAATGTATGAAGATTTACCAGACGGTTCTCACTATAATCTTCCCAGTCACTTTCTCATCCCCATGTTTATTACTCGACTTTCGATTTTTGTGGGAGTGATAGGGGGAGGGGCAGCGGTCTCGTCATAGTATTATTCAACACAGGGTGAATAACTCCAATTAATGGGACCCCAGTAATTAAGTGCTCGTTTTTCTGGTGAATGATGTTGGTGGGGAGGGGGGAGGCTGAGCGAGGGGGATTCCTGCCAATGGCCATGCATCAAACTTACTTTACTAGAAACTGCTGTACTGTATCAAAGACGCCGAATCCTTAGTTATTGCTGCTGCGTCAGGTCATAAGAGGGTATAAATGTTCCCACCTCGCCACAGCTCAGTGTGTTCTCGATCTGACGTCTTGCTGTTCATTTCTAGTCTCCCCTTTCTCATTTAAAAATCTTTTAAGGCTTTTTAGGAAATTTGAATTGTAAAAAAGTTAATAAACCATTTTTTTAAAAGCCCCACTGTAAAAAGCAACTTTTAACTGGCGCAGTCGTTCCGGACCTGAAATTTCAAGGGAACATCGAAAAGAGCTCCAAATTCACGAGGGAACATCGCGGAAGAGGACACGCTTCGGGAACCGAGCTCAAGAAAAGGACAAACCAGGCAGACAAGCAGACACAGACACCCCGCTGAAGATCACAAAGAAAAATCATCATCACCAACCACTAAAATTTCGTTCTTTTTCGTTCACGCAGGATGAAAAAAGATTTCCGTGCTAATTGGGCAGCTCGCTTTCATCCGGAGTTAAAGGGACAACTCGTTCCATCGCCGACCTTCGACGTCGACCTCTACCCACTACTAAACTTCTTCAAGTTTCGCTCATCCAGCAAAGCCCTTTGACGTCAGGAAATCTCCGTCGCCGCTCTTCTCACAAGCCAGCACTTCTGTTGAAGCCGACTTCATGAGAAAACTGTGAGTTAACATCCTTTCTTATAAACTCACCACGAAGTAAACTCAAGAATTAAAAATTACAAAAACGTTGTTGTTGTATATATTAACTTTACTTGAGAAACTAGGGACGCATTTTAAGCCAAAATTCCTAAATCATTAAAGAAAAACGTTCACTACAAGCTCCGATCCTTGGGACCCATAATCGAAGAAACAAATAGAACTACACTAAACACCATGGCTCAAAACGCATCCCAAGAACAGTTGATTCAACAACTACAAACACAGCAAACATTCATCGACCAGTTGCAACACACCATGCAGCGATTGGCACTAGGAAATCAACCCGGAAGGGGCAGAATCCCACGCAGCTGATCCCGATATTTAAAGGAGAACCGGAGTTATTACAAAGGTTCCTTCACATTTTTGAACGCCTGTTCGAAACGTATTTCAACGAACAGGATGAGGACGGCTTCCAGAACGAGATGCTCGTGGCTGCGATGGTTTCTAAAATACAAGGGCCAGCAGCAGAGTTAATACAATCAAAAAATTTAGAGTCGTTCCACGACATCAAACAAGCACTACTAAAAACATACACCGATAAAGAGGACATTTACACGCTCAACATAGAGCTAATACAAATCAAACGAAGTGAGGGAGAGACGCCGTTCCAATACTTTGAAAAGCAACAAAAAAATAAACATCGTAGCTTACATACAAAATTATGAGTCTAACAGGGCGGAAATTTCCACAAACCACGACGAAAAGTGGACGCTGAGAGTCTTGTTGTCCCATTGGAAAGATCCTATAGGAAGTTTTCCAAGGAATCGTCAGCCGGCATCTTTGGGACAGGCGCTTTCGATGATGACCAACGATTACCAAGTGGGAAGTTTGAATAGAAATAGTAGTCCTACTTTGTACAGCAAAGAAAGACAACATTTTGTACTTAATTAAGGCAGTAGTTTCCGGCCAAATAACAATTATCGTCCGCGAACGTTCAACAAGTCCCCGAATCCTCAGCCACACCAGCAATTTAATCGTCCCAATGTCGCGCAACCAGAATATCAAAATAGAGCACCGTTGCAAACAAGATCCAATTTTAAACCAACATTCAAGCCACAATCAGACTTTAGAACGAATTTCCGACCTCAAGCAGTGGGTCAAAAATATCATGGCAAACGAACCTAAATAATGTTGAAACTAACGGAATAAATGAAGAGCAGAATCATTTTTTAGGCGTACCTCCCGTAGACGAGGGTCAGGAGAATCGGAACCCCCCCCCCCGGTCCATAATTCAAAGAACTTGCCCTAACTGATATCCCCGACAACTGGTCTGAAAATATTCATTGACTACGGATCAATGGGCGCCTTTGTAGATCCGGAAGTGGCAAAAGTGGCGTAAATCCGGAAGTGGCGAACATTAGGAAGGATCCTTTTGAAATCGGAACCGCCCATCGCATTTCTGGGGAGCAATACTCCACAGAAATACCATGCTGGAAACTGTTCACAATCCCCAATTTAGTTCTGCCCTTCAAGCTGTTTAAATTTCATGATAAATTCGATATTTTGCTAGGCATGGACCACCCTAGATATTTAAAAGCGACTATTGATTTAAATAATAGTAGTTTTCATTTGCCCCATGTTACATTGCCGCTGTATTTTTTAGAGGAGGAGGAAAAAGAAAATGAGTTGCGCCAAGTGAATAGAAGTCGAAACACACCAGGGAATATGGTATGGAGTAACGGCCTAATAGAAGAAAATGGTAAAATAATACAGGAAAATTATAAAATAATACTGGAAAATGATAGAATAATAGAAGAAAATAATAGAAAAATTGCAAGAGAAATTGTTATGAGGGCAAAACAAATGAAAGTCCTGTAGAGACAAATAATAGAAAAAGGGCGAAAGAAAAATGAAAAAAAATTTAATGAAAAGACCGCATGTTTAAAAGACGGAATAAACTTCCAATTAGAACACCGTACGTTTACGAGAATAAAGTACCGGCAGAAAACATAGAAAATGGAGAAAGCATGGTCCAATATTTAAAAATAACTAGTGTCGAAGTACCCGAAAGTATGGTGATGTATTGTTTTTAAAGATCGCTCTTAGGAATTTAGAGACATCTTTAGGAGATATTAGCTTCGGTATTTTTAGCCGGCTTGTGATTTTGTCCGGGTTCATGATAATTTTATTATGCTGAATGGTAAGCCTAGGAATTCAATGGACGTGCGAACTAGCGATGTTTTTGCCGTGTTGACAGTGAGCTTCGCCCGTTTCAGACGCTCCAAGACAATTCGAATGTGTGTTAGATGATCTTGGAGTGTTGCTGAATAAATAAAGACATCGTCTCGAAAATTGAAGACGAATTTCTATTTGAGATCACCTAGGACTCTGTCCATTAGGCAGCTGAGGGCTTGGATACTCACTGCGATACCATAGCGCAATTTTGTGTAGCAGTACGTTGCAAAGGGTGTTTGAAAGGCTGTTAGCCACTGACTCGGTTCATCAAGAGGTTTTTCGTGAAATGCTAGGTTCAAATCGAAGCTAGTGAAAAAATGAGAGTTGTGTACAAACATGAATGCGCTTACTACGGTTGAAAGTGTATATTGGAAACATTCTATTTATTGACTCAATGCAAGGTAATCTACGAAAAGCCTCCGCTTTTTGTTCATATACGAGGAAACAGGACGCTGATAGCACCACCGGTAAGGAGTTTGTGCAGAATGTTGTTCATAGGGCAAGAAGTAAGCTGGTATTTTGCGAGCCACCGGACTTTCTCGGCGGCTTATGCCAGACCTTAGGGGATGGCACTCAGCATAGCCAGGCTTAAAAAAATCTCCAAACCTTTACGTGGTCTAGCCTGTTAGTGCCTATATGCTATGGAGTGGGCCGACTGATTGGAGCAATGTTGGGCTATTCCCCCCTTGGGAAGTGGATGGCTTTCCGTGCGTGGTGGTGAAGGGGGCGAGTGGTGGCGCCCGCCCTCACCTTTTTTTGTTTTTATTGCGTCCCCGACCCAAGCAACCGTGGCGAAGGGTGGATGGCACATGGGTCACTGTGTCAAATACGGAGCCTCAAGGATACCAGGCGACCTCCTCGCAGTAAGTAGCCTAGTCACGGCATGCAGGGCTCTGCCGCGATCGACTGTTTATTACCCTAGCTACTCGTGGGAATATGAATGAAGAAAATAACATAAATTTGAGCATTCAAAAGCTTAGCCTCGCTGTAGAAGAGGGACTGCTATTGAGTCCCTCCTCAGTGATGGAGGAGAAGGTCATGGACTTATGCTGAGATCACCCAGTTGAAGAAGAAGGTTCAACTGTGGCGGATGGAGACGCAAGGTCACATCCTGTGGGTGGGGGGATAAGGTCATGGAGCCGCTGACTGAAGGGTCAGATATGGGGTCGTTGGGCACGCATTCAGGACACAAGCAGGGGCGACATGTGAAGTTTACTGGCTCACAGAGCCGCAGGTTCAGAGCTCTCCTGTCAGGGGGTAAGAGCGTGGCTGATGCCAGGGCTCTTGCTATGAGAGGAGGGCAGATGAAAGAGGTTGAGGGGGGCCAAAAAAGAGAGTGGCTTCCCCCTGGAGGCACTCCCGAGGAAAGGAAGAAGGAGAGGCGCTCCTTGGGAATGTGGGGTGGGATCAGTGGGGGAGGGGGGGGCGTAGGTTCCTCGTCTGCAATCCACCTCGGTGGGGCTGGTGGCTCAGGGCGTCAGGGCGTGCCAAGGGGTGGCACTGGGGGGCGACCACCAGTCTCGTATAGCTCAGCTGTTTCGGGGGTGAAGCTGGGGGTGTTCCATGAGAACTACCCTGCGGAGCTCCTCACAGCAGAGCAGATGAAGGCTGAAGGTCTGTGAAGACAAGGACCTTCCAAGACCAAGAAGAGTCGCAGGGTACTTGCCGGGGTATGTGAGGATGAGCCAGATGCGAGGATCCTGGGCTTTCTGGCTAAGCAAAACAGGAAACTGCACACGGTGGTGGACAGTTCTATCTCGGGTCCACAAGGAATCGGCGGTGCTTCTGGGCTTGCTGATAGACGAGCAATCTGCCCAGGCTTTGGAGGCTGAGTCAGCAGTCTCCATTAAGCTGAGGCAAGGCAGCATTAGGGTGAGGAAGCAGGGCTCTGGAGTGGTGACTTTGTTGAGTGTCCCTTTCTGGAGTGATCTGCAGGAGCTTTGTCCGGGGGGGGGGGGGGGGGAGCCACTCCCCCAGTGTGGAAAGTGCGTTAGGTGAGATCTACTATGGTAGAGGCGTATGAAGAAAGGTGCGAGTTGAAAACCCGAAGATCCAATATGGAGGTTCTTTGGTGGAACAAGGAACTGGAAAAGCTATGGAAGCCAACGTGGAGGCTCTTCAACAGAGCAAAGAAGTAGGGTGAGTGGGACGCGTACAGGAGTTCCATCACAGTGTACAATGAAGTCCTCAGACAGGCAATAAGGAAATCCTGGAGAGACTTCTGCGGGGGCATGAAAGACTTGTCTACCATGTCCAAGGTACAGAAGATCCTCTCTAGAGAAGAGAAGCGCAGATCAGCTCTCTACTGAAGGAAGGGGGAACATACACAAGGGGCAGCAAGGAGACCTTGGAGGAGCTACTGGCAGCTCACTTCCCAGGGTCTCATAGCCTGCAGCGGGGAGATAGCCACCAGCAGAGCGCCGATGGAGGAACCTACAATGGAAAATCGAGGAACCCGCTACTAGCCGCTGCCTCCAGGAAAATGTTCATGCTTAATAAGGTTAAGTGGGCAATTGGTTCATTTAAACCTTACAAGGCGCCAGGTGTGGATGGGATCTTCCCAGCCATGTTGCTGCATGGTAGGGAGGCTCTAGGTTCGATGCTGGTGAACCTTTTCAGGGCGAGTTATGTCCTGGGGTACATACCCACTATGTGTGAGGACGGTGAACATGGTCTTTATACCAAAGCCAGGTGGCTCCTCCGCCCTAGCTAAGGGCTACCCCCCCATCAGTCTCATGTCCTTCATGTTGAAAACAATGGAGAAGATAGTGTGCCCTCTCAATAAGGGAGTACTATCTAACTCAGAACTCCATTCGGAGTTTCCAGCATGCTTATCAGAGGGGGAGATCCACTGATACTGCTCTGAACTAATTGGTGACAGTGCTGGAGGATACTCTGAGATCCAGAGATGTGCTGCTTTCTTGAGTTGGGGGGGGGGGGTGTCTTTCGACAACACAGCATATGCCATCTTCACTGGTTACTCGAGGAGGAGGGCTACAATGTAATAGGATACGCGGACGACCTGGTAATTATAGTCAGGGGATTTGCGAGTGTAATCGGTGAATGCATGCAGCTTGCACTGAATACCCTACAGAGATGGTGCAGTAGACAAGGACTGTTCGTCAATCCAGACAAAACGAGCCTGGTCTCATTCAATAGAAGGTGCAGCCTTGCGCTGTGGGAACTCAGGCTGGGTGCTAAGGTGGTGAAGGTCCAGGATGAGATCATTACCTGGGGGTTTTCCTTGATGGGAAGCTCACTTGGGCCACACACATGAAAAAAGCCCTACAGCGAGCGTCGGTGGTGATATGGGCAGCTCAGATAATGGTGGGGAAGGCATGGGGGCTGGGGCCTGGGATGATTCGGTGGCTGTACACTGCAGTTGTTAGGCCTGTAGTCACCTATGGAGCCCTGGTCTGGCGGACTAGGATGGAAAATAAAACTGTGCAGTTGAAGTTCAATAAACTGCAACGTAGGGCGTGTCTGGCCATTACAGGCTGTATGATAACATGCCCTATGGCAGTGTGCTGACTGACTCCTATTAAAGGCAACAGGTTGATCGTGGTCTAGTGGTCAAGACAGGCGATTCATAATTCTCGACGTAAGTCGAGGGTTGTGGATCGAATCTCCAGCGCGATTGCCGTAATTTTTGCCTGAGTCAGCAGCTCTTCCAAAGCATCTCCAAACTTACTCGTAACAGCAGTACTGGAGGTCTTGTTAGATGTAGCTCCACTCCACATACATGTTGAAAGGATGGCGTTCCTCCACACTGTGTGTATGTTGGAGTTGGGCCTGATCATTCGGGAGAGGAGGAGTTCCTGCCACTTGATCCCTGACAAGGTGAAGGTGGAGGGGCCCGAACTGCATGTGGTAGACTCAATGCCTGCGAGGTTCAACTCCATGTTACTCTTTCATATACTCATTCATGGGATCGAGGTGGGAAGGGGGAGTTCTCGCTTTTGAAGCAGGGGCCCTGGTATATTACACTGATGGCTCGGTGCAGGGTGGCCTTGCATGGGCAGGCATCTTTTTTACATTGGAAGCGGTAGCAGAACGTGGTTCTTGAGATGCAATAATCTCGCAACACGTTTCGAATATTTACTAAAAAGACTCATTTTTATTAAGGTTCATTTCATCGGTTTTACAATCTACTTAGGCGCAATTAGGCAGTGTTTTTTCCTGCTTGGTCTCTTTTTTTGTGCTACCAAGTGCTGTGCTCCAGATTTACTATTTATTTTGAAAATTGTGCATCCTTTCAAATTTCGTTCTTTCTCGCTTCCAGCAATTTTACCCTGATCTTCAGTTTTTATTTCTCCTTCATCATTTGCGAGCAATGTGTAGTGTAAAAGGGGATGAATGGCGTACCAGTACTGACCTTTTCAACGGATAAGGGATCAGGGGTGACGTACTCCTCTCCCCCTCCCGCCCTCGACGTCAGTGCCTCCCTGAGAATCAGCTGTTTCAGTACCTCTCAGAGAGCAGTTACCAATATAACGAGCATTTTCGTCTTACAGAAGGAATAAAACGTTATTGATTGACTGTGCTAAGCCCTGAATCAGCTGATAATGTGGTTTTGACATGTGTCATTCAAGTGTCAGTTTGACATTTGTTATCAAAACCAGATGATTGCCAAATTGTTTTGATGTATTGTTATCAACTGTCATCTTCGAAATGACGTATTTCACTATCCACCCTCCCTTCTGATCAGCTTTTTAACATATGATTTTGAGGTTTTTTATCAACTGTCATGGTGATTGTTTCGTTTCTTATCACTGGATTGACATATGTCATCTGTACGCCAGTTTGACTTTTGTTATCTAAACCAGATGATTGCCAAATTGTTTTGACGTCTATTTATTGAGGCTTCCCGAAAAGACTGTTGAATTGCCATTTGGAGAGGTCCCCCCCCCCTCGCACACCACTACCACAACCTCCTCCTCAGTTTGACGTTCATTATCCAAAATCAGCTGATTGTCAGATTCTTTATACTTCTCTTTATCAAGGCTTCTTGATAAGGCATTCGATTTTCACTTGGTTCCTACGGCCCCCTCACTAAACTACAGGTTCACAAACACTCAGCCCCCACCCCTTCCCAACCATCAACTATAACTCTCGTTGTCACTCCGTCACACGTGGCTTACCTGTAGGCTTCACTCCTCTCCTCACCAATCCAATACCTTCTTCCTCGAATTCTAATTTATTGCAAACCGTTGTTGATATCTTCGTGGGAATCCCCCCCCCCTCATGCTCCTCATCCAACAACTTCTGGTAACTTTTCTTTCCCGCATGGACTGCTGATCACAGCTCTTCTTCAGGTCTCAAGATTTTGTTTCCTTCAAAAACGTGTATCCGATAGCAGGTTCTCACGAAATTAGGAACATCGACTGACAGTTATTCAACGGGATCCACGAACTCTCAGCTCAGCACATGTATACCCCAATCCAACATTCTACTTCCCACTCACCACCAAAGGAGAAGACCTATTCATTCAAACGCCTCATTTCGTTTGAACAACTCAAATCTCTCTCTCCATCAATGTAAGTTAAGCGCTCAGACCAGTTGTCAAATTTTTTTTAAATTACGTGTTAAAATTTATATTGACTTCTTAATTATTGGTGTGGTTTTTTCTCTTTTTAGATGAGCTTCTTAAAAATTCATTCAGATCAGCCAATTTTATTTTATTTTTCTTTCGACAGTAGAAGACATTATAACCCACCTACAAACTCAGGGCAAGGAGACGACCCACGATCTTTCCACGAATGGGAAATCGCAAGCAGTGTTCTAAAACATACCCACTATTTTTATCCACACATTTTTACAAATCCCATATCGTATTGTAACGGGATGCATATGTTGAAGAAGTACCCCGGCGAGTTGACGTTCCATTTTATAGAGCGGGCCGAATGATATTCGGAAATAGATGTTTCATTTGATCGTAGAAAACTCCACTCTACGCAAAAGCGGTTGGTTGCGACTTTGAAATTGGTGCCACAATCAGAGAAAATTTTCTCTGCGCACAGTCCCCGTCTGGTGACAAAGCGGTCCAGAGCGGCGGGGAAGCAAGACGTGGACAATGAGAATGCTAACTCTAAATGTGTGGCTTTGGTCGACATGCACACAAATATTATCAAGTAGCCCTTCGATCGTGGCGATTTCCGCTGGGAGCTCTCGTTTATCGTTAAGGGACCTGATTTCGACCAAGCGAGATTTACGTGGTAGCCAGAGGGGGTGTTTTGCTGAATAGGACAAGGAGGAGTGGCGGAGTCTTCCACCGACTCTTATGACACCTAGACAGCCGATGAAGGGTGTGAGCTCCATTAATGCGGGTGACATTTTGGAACCTCCTTTTAAATTCTTGATCTCTTAGGCATAATAAAATTGCTGAGTTGCTTTCACACAGGCGCTTAAGGCGTCTCTCATTTCCAAGGGGGTGATGGGACGAGCTTCGGTTTTACCAGGAGTCCTGGCTTTAAAGTAGCGAACAGCCCGCGAGACATGGGCGGCTGTACGGTACGGTACTGTGCAGACTTGGCAAATTTGAGACTCGTTCAAGATGGAGTCGTTGAGAGTAGATGTTAGCAACACATTCCCAAGGGATCTTTTTTGTTCAGCGTTAATTTTCTCATCATCAAGGGTTAGCTGAACTGTTGGCCACGACTGAACAAAAACGAGTGTGTGACGTTAGGTCCTGCCCCACCATGAGGTTAAAGTTAGAAACTCCCCGGGAGTTGTGCCACGACTAGCACTGTCAGAAGGGTTCTCCCGTGTCGGTACGTGACCCGATTGATCAGGATGTGAGAGCTCAAGTAAGTTGACCACCCGGAGTGCGGATCCAAAACAATACTGTGGATGAATGAGTGAAGAGATGCACAGAGGAAACTCTCATGCGTTCGCGCAGAGCACTCACTCAGCTCAGTAATTAATCCCAGTAATTAATCCCACTGATTGGGGTGATCAAGGTTTCCCTCCCAAGCCCGTTAGTAATCCAGAAAATGCCTTCGCCATAGTCCTTGTCGGTCAACCGAAATTAAAAACCGTCATTCCCAAATAATCTCTTCAGAGGAGGAAAAGGGAGCAAAGCAGATAAGTTCGATTGCTCCCAGGAAAATGGGTTCCCTTTTCTTCTCGGCTGACCCGCAAAGGAAGAGCTCTCTCCCCAACCCCCCTCTCTCCGACCTACTTCACCACTCTTCTTGCCGAAGACCACGTCCTCTGTTACCTTCCAGTATATCCTTTCTAATTCAATAACTAGAACACCCTTTTCTTCCTTTCCCACCACATCTCCATTCCTTTTCCTTGCCGTACTACCGAACCAACTGTCTTCTTCTTCTTTCATTGTCCCATCCTGAAGATGGATGATTTTAAAGAGACGACCCGACCCTTCTTTGATCTTATTTACCCCGTCGAATACTCAAGAAATTTTCTTTTCCTGTTCCTGAAGGCGAAATAGTCGATTTGACTTCTTTTCGTTTCTTCAATTCCCTACCGTAAACCCCGGTAAACCATAGAAAAAGGGCGGAGCCGCAAGGATAGGTCTTTATTGACATTCCAGAACCGAAGGGCCGAGATTTTCAAGTTGGGAGCAGGTTCCCTTTCAACCAAACCTCAGGTGTACCCCAAGGTATTTCACCAACTAGTATGAACGTTGCCCGGGAACTATGAGCCCAACAAGTCACGTCTTTCGTTACATTACTCTTCCGGAGCACAGATTGCCTCCCAGCACTCTGTTATTGAGTTTTATCATTAGCTGGTTGAGGTGTATCTACGGAATACGCAAAGAGAAGGAATTAGGCTGTAGCTCGGGAATATCTGACAGTCGAGTTTCGTCGACGACGTGTTGGGAGGCAGCGAGGGCGCGAATTATACGGCAAATCATGGGTGTCGAACATTTAGGCCCGGCGCAAATAGAAACGCAGGTTGGTGAGGTGACGCAGTGTGATTCACGGCGAGTAGTCTGTGAAACACAGAAATCAATGGGGAAGCGCAAATAGGACCGTGAAGTGACGAGAATCTCACTCACATCACTGCGCCCTGCGTCCCGCAGTCGACCTGCCGCAGAATTTCCTTAGTGACTGAAGTGACTTTGTATCAATCTTCGTATCAATAGTGCTTACATCTCCGGAAAATGGACGAGAAATTGATTGAAGCTGTGCGAGGAAGAAGGATTCTCTATGATACGTCTCATGGCGATTACATGAGGAGTAAGCTCAAAAGTGAGCAGTGGAAGGAGTTTTTCTTCTGTCCCAATCGATGCTGCGTTGCTTCCTGATGTCTCGATCTCGTTTTGGTTCATTCTGAATAATAACCCTATGTTTTCGGTCACGAGAAATTTTTTACAACCCCCCCTCAAAATTTGATACTTTACGTTTCAAGACATGGAGATTCCAAATTTGCAATGTCCGTCCGCCGTCCCCCGTCCCCCGTCCGGGCCGTTTTGTGCCTTTAACGTGGTCTAAAAAATTCGTTCTTTCGCCCAAAAATCCGATTTGGTATCTAGTTGTGCCCGCCATCTCGGCAATCCGATCGGACGAAGCCCGTGGTTGTAATGGGCAAAAAACGGTTAAAAAAATTAACGAAACGCAGTACAACGCGGAGCTACAAGCGTTTCGTCGTTTGAATTCCCTCCGCCCCGCCCGTCTCTTTAAAAACCCTGCAAATTATTACACAACGGTTTATTATTCGGATAATCAGCTTGACCTAGCATTAATGCTCCGAGACCCATCCTGTTCGATTCAGCATCGAAAAATATCAAAATGAAACCCAAAAAAAGGTCGAAAAGAACTGAATCGTAATATTAAAATAAACAAAAAAACGCAAGTATCTAGACAAAACTGAATTTTAATTTGAAAACACGCACGCTAAATACTAATATCAAAATTTAACCAAAATTGATGAAAAAAACCAAAATGAGAATGAAACGAAAGAATCTAAAAAAATTGAATCGTATTAAAACCAAAACGTCGGGGAAATTGGAACGGGGGCGCTCGAAGGGAAGCGCGTCGTCGTTGGGAGGCCAAAGGGGTCGTTGGGAGGGAGGCGAGAGCCGCCTCGAGAGCGGTTGGTTTTTTACTTTCCGCTACCCGAAGGGAAGGAAAGTATAGTAATCGGCCCAAAAAAAAAATTTGGGTTTTCTTCAGATCTTTACGTTTTGAGGCCTACTGAGCCTAAAAAACCTAATTTCGGCGCGTGGTCCGTGTGTATGTGTGTGTGTCTGTAGTTCGATTTGCGGGAGAACGGCTCATCCGATTGAGCTGGTTCTTTTTTTGTTTTGTTCGTTATTTTTTGTAGACACCAAAATAAGGTTATGGACGATTTCGGCCGATGGGAAGGGGGGGTGGGGGACGAAAAAGTACCAAAAACTAGGGTTTTTCGCATTTTTCTCGAAAACGGCTCTAACGATTTTGATTAAACTTTCAAATTATCTTCTCCTAATCAATACCTAACTTTTCTTTTCCATACATATCTCCATGAAAATACGGTGAACGGAGATATGGGCCCCTGAAGCAAAAATAGGTTTTTACGCTTTTGGCAATCCGGCTTCAGCGATTTTCACCAAACTCACAGGGTGTTTTCGAATAGTTAATACCTACATATTCTTCTCAATAAATGTTCCTGTGACGGTCCATTGAACAGAGATAAAAATCAAAATGTGTCGAAAATAACGTTTTTTCGGACATTTCCGTAAATTGCAGGGTAACTTTTTCACCAGATGTGATAAATCCTAATGGAGTGTCTTTTAGTCACCCATACCAACATTTCGTTCTCTATAATTATTTCTGTATATATAAGTTATATCGTACTAAACTGTGCTGTTTACAATAATATAGCTGACTAAGATGTAAAGCCGCTGCGTCGGCTAAGGGAAACCTATAAAGCACCCCACCTTCGCGCAGCTCGGTGTGTTCTAGTCTCGCTGCCATACTGTACGTGTCGGTCCTCCCAGTCTCCCCTCTGTTGTAAATTGATCCTAAGTTCTTGTAAAAGAATAAAATTCTTTTTAAAAAGCCCCTCGTCTTTTAACAAAATATAACTGGCGCAGTCGTTCCGGACCCGAATTTTCGAGCGCATATCGAACCAAGCAGTGCTTTCATCTTCGACCGCATATCCAAGATCGGAGCCTGAATTCGGGAACCTACGAAGAAGGAAGACAACGTTGACAGACCGACCGAAAACCAGCGCAGACAAGACACCCCGTCAAAATTAAGAAATCCTGAAAGACGGTTCTTCGACGGTGGCATAACATCGCCTTTCAATAATTATTTTCCACTTTTTGTTCACACAGGTTGAAGAAAAATTCCGAGCTAATTGGTCAGCTCGCTTTCATCCAGAGTTAAAGGGACAACTCATTTCATCGCCGACCTTCGACGTCGACCTCAACTTACTACTACGCATCCTCAAGTTTTGCTCATCCAGCAAAGCCCTTCGACGTCAGGAAATCTCCGTCGCTAATCTTCTCACAAGTCAGCACTCCTGCAGAAGCCGACTACATGAGGAAACTGTGAGTCAACTTCCTTTCTGATAAACTCACGCCAACGTTTGTTGAATTCTCCGCTCTAAATAATAACCTGCACACTACGAAGTAAATTCTAAATAATAACATTTTTCAATATTATAATTGAGAAACTAGGGACGCATTAACGCCAAAATTCCTAAATCAATTAAAAATACGTTCATTACAAACTCCGATCCTTAGGTCCCATAATTGAAACTGACGAACCAATCATGGCCCAATCCCAAGCACAAGTTTCTCAGGAAATCCTGTTGCAGCAAGTGCAAAGCCAGCAAGCGATAATCGAGTCTCTGCAAAGTAGGATGCAATCCTTACACCTCAACAATACGAGGGAGCAGATGATCACTAGAGTCCCCAGAGAATACCTCGATCTAATCCCGGTATTCAAGGGCGAGCCCGAGCTGCTACAGAGGTTTTTACACGTCTGCGAACGCTTGTTCGACAGATATTTCGACGAACAGGACCCAGATGGGTTCCAAAACGAAATGCTACTGGCTGCAGTCATATCCAAAATACAGGGACCCGCCGCCGATTTAATCCTATCGAAAAATTTAGAGTCTTTCGGGAATGTAAAACAGGCGTTACTAGAGACATACACGAATAAAAAGACGCTCTCACCCTTAACATAGAACTGACTCAGTTAAAGCAGAAAGATGGGGAAACTTCATTCAAGTTCTTTGAAAACATTCAAAAAAAATTAAATAACATAACTGCCTATTTGCAAAATCACGACGAAGGCGAATCCACTACACTCATTAGACACTATGAAAAGTTAGCCTTAAGGGTTTTACTCCTCCATTTAAAGGACCCAATGGGTAGTTTTCTGAGGAATCGACAACCGGATTCATTGGGACAGGCGCTCTCAATGATGACAAACGATTTCCAAATATCGGAAATGTCCAAGCAAATGAGCAGTGTAAAGACTCCTTATACGGGAAAATCGTCGTGGCAACCAAATCCCAGAAATCCTAATTACGACTACGGACGCTCTAATTATTTCCGTCGCCCAGGAAATAATGCGAGAATTCCATTCCGCGGTAGGGAAACTTTCAGCCTCAATATCAGGCTCAAAGAACCCCGCAACCACCTAGTGGACAGTCGAATTTTAAGCAGCCACGTAATGATTCGCACATGTCATGGCAAACAACGAGACCCAATTATAACTACGTTGAAACGGATAGTAAACTAAAGTCGTACTCAAACGAATCCGAGCCGGAGCAACCTTTTTTAGGAGACGGCGAAAGCAAGGAAGATGCCCACAATTTAGTCTGATGCACTTGAATCAGAAAACGAATAGCCTCCCTTACTTAATTTCTCCGACATCAGGCCTGAAACTGTTTATAGATTGTGGTTCGATGGGTTCCTTCGTGAACCCTGAAGTAGCCAACGAAAGATTTTCCGAAAATATCAGGGAAGACCCATTTGAAATACGTACGGCACATGGAATATCCTGTGAACGGTATTCACAAAAATACCGTGTTGGAAGCTGTTTGAAATATCGAACTTGGTGCTGCCTTTCAAAATCTTCAAATTTCACGACCAATTCGACATGTTGATTGGAATGGACCATCTAAAATATTTGAAGGCAACAATCGATCTGGAGAATAATCTTTTCCGTTTACCCCACACCACTTTGCCTTTGTACTACCTAGAGGGCAGTCACAATAAAATTGAGGAAAAATCAAATTTGCCAGGGAATATGGCCACAGGATCAAAACAAATTGAAAAGAAAAAAATAATTAGTGGGAACGGATGTAGTAAAATTATTAATGAGCCAGGGAATATGGCCACAGAATTAAAAAAAATTGAAAAGAGGAAAATAATGATTGAAAACAAAAGCTGTAAAGCTAATAACGAGAAAAAGGTAATAACTAAAACTGAAACAAGTGTCGAATTAGAACCAAGAATGTTCACTAGGGCAAAATTACCAGTAAAGAATATAAAAAACGGAGAAGGGATAGTCCATTATAAAAAACAGAACCAAATCGAAATCCTCGAACGTATTGTCAAAATTGAAAATAACTACGCATACGTGGGAATAATTAACACGGGCCTTGAAAACGAAATTATAAACCTCAACACGATTCAAGTAGAGCCCCTGGAAGAAAGAACTTATGAAAGTAATTATAACTATTACGATTGCGAGAAAATTAAATTCGACCCAAGTAAGATCGAAATGAGTCACATGAACCAAATGGAAAAGGAAGCTATAACTAAATTAATGTACGAATTTAAAGATATATTCCAAACCGGTGAGGAAAATTTGTCATTCACTAATGGGGTAAAACATTTCATACGAACAACGGACGAGGTACCCGTTTACTCTAGGAATTACAGGTATCCGGAGGTTTACCGACAGGAAGTAAAAAGGCAAATAGAGGAGATGGAAAGACAAAAAATCATTCGTCCCAGTTTTTCACCCTGGAATAGTCCTGTGTGGGTCGTAGGAAAGAAACCTGACAACTCAGGCAAACAAAAGTTTAGGTTGGTTATCGATTTCCGCGGACTAAATGCCAAAACGGTAGACGATAAGTATCCTCTACCAGACATTTCCTCCTTGTTAGATAAATTCGGTCGTTGCCAATACTTCTCCACTATCGATCTAAAGTCGGGTTTTCACCAAATCGAGATGCACCCGGACAGCATCGAAAAAACGGCTTTCTCCACTGAAAGTGGGCACTGGGAATTCTTGCGAATGCCTTTTGGCCTCAAAAATGCCCCACCAACATTCCAGAGAATGATGGATAACGTCCTACGAGGCATACAAAACGAAATATGCACTGTCTTCTTAGATGACATACTCGTTTACTCCACCAGTTTGCAAGAACACATCCAAAGCCTTAGGAGAGTTTTCGAAAGATTGAGGAAAGCAAACCTGAAGGTCCAAACCGACAAGACAATTTCTTGTGTAAGGAGGTACACTACTTAGGGCATTTAGTAACACCTGAGGAGTCAAGCCTGATCCGAAGAAGGTTGAGGCCATAAAATTACCCAATCCCCAAAACTGCGACCGAAATCAAGAGCTTCTTAGGCCTCCTGGGATATTACCGTAAATTCATCAATAACCTGGCCCACCTGTCTAAACCTCTAACCTCTAGATTGAAGAAAAACGTAAAGATTAACATAAACGATCCAGATTTTGTTGAAGCATTTGAAACCTGTAAAACCTTTTGATTAACGACCCCATACTTCAATACCCTGAATTTGACAAGCCTTTTAATTTAACCACGGATGCTACTAACGTAGCCTTGGGAGCTGTTTTGAGCCAAAATAGGAACCGGGGCGATTTGACAATAGCCTTTGCTAGCCGCACGTTGAACGAAACCGAGAAACGGTATTCAACCATCGAAAAGAGTGCTTAGCTATCCATTGGGCTACAGAATACTTCAAGCCGTATTTGTTCGGAAGAAAATTCCAAATATTCACTGACCATAAACCACTTCAATGGTTGGACTCGATTAAAAATCCTAGTTCCAAACTTTTTAGGTGGAGGAAAATTTAGCAGCGTTTAATTTCGAAATTTGTTACAAGAAAGGAAAGAAAAATATGAACGCAGATGCGTTGTCCAGAGTAGAACTAAATAATAATGAAACAACCAAAGATTTGAAGGAAATTAAAACGGAAAACTTTATCCAAGACCCGGAAGAAATCAAAATGGTGCTGGGAACCGATATTGACGCAAATACGGACAATCAATCAATGATCGCGTTTTTAGGAGATAGCACGGTCCCAACTAACTCCAATAGCTCAAACATTACAATACACTCAAATGCATTAGGGAACGAAGGTGCTACAATCCCGACCTCCGAAAGTCCGTTGAATCACGGAAAGAATCAGATAATTCTGAGTAAGGTAAACGGAACGCCCAGTAAACCAAAAATCGAAAAATTTTTCGAAACCAAAATCAGAATAACGGCAGAAATAAACGAAAACAATATGGAAGAGGAAATAATAAATTTTGTGAAATCATATGTGGCCCCTAAAACGAGGCATTTGATACATTTCGTTCCGGATTTTTACGAGGAATTCTGTAGGATAGTATTCAAGAATTTCAAACACCTACAAATAAACTTAATAAGGTGCGAAACTATTAACTGACGTGATTGAAGAATCGGAGAGATATGAATTAATCCATCGGTATCACCAAGGAGAGACAAATCACCGGGGATCGAGGAAACGTACGAAAAACTCAAACGTAAATATTTTTGGCTAACTTAAAGAAATCCATCAACAATACATCAACAATTGCGAGCTTTGCCAAACATGCAAATACGAACGATGCCCATTAAGGCCAAAATATAATATCACACCTACCCGTCTAAACCTCTTGAAATTTTGCACATAGACAAATTGACTATTGAGGGCTCGAAGTTTCTCACAATCATTGACGCCTTCTCAAGATATGCACAAGCATACTCTGTTAGCTCGTCTAACAGCTTGGAAGTCGTGAAAAAGTTGATCAATTCTTTTGTCATCACGGAACTCCAAAGGTAATAATTGCGGACAATGGTGCCGAATTTAAAAGCTCACTTGTGAAGGACTTGTTAAACCTGTACAAAATTAAGATTCATTTCATAAGCTCACAACATCCCGAGTCAAATGGAGTCATTGAACGCTTACACTCCACCTTAATAGAACATTGTCGCTTATTAAACAATCGGGATGAATTCAAGAAAGACAACATTCGAGACAAGATGAGCTACGCAGTTTTAGGCTACAATAACAGTATCCATTCCGCCACTAAACTCACCCCCTTTGAAATTCTCAATGGACACATAGAAAGTGATCCGGTAATCAAAGTCGACACGGAAGAGGCCGTATTGAACAATTACTTAAATCAACACCGGGACAAAGTTAAAGTAATCTATGAAACCGTTCACAATAAAACCAAGTCAAACAAAGAAAAAACGATAGAGAAATTGAATTTAAACCGAGAAGGACTCCTCAACTCCCCAAAGAAGTCTTTGTCAAAAATAAACAAATAAAAGAAAAAACGAAAGCCAGATACATCAAGGAAGACCTGAAAACAGTCAATGAAGCCTTGAAAACGGCAGAAATTGAGCCTCGGCACCACAACACTCAAGAGAAAATACATTTGTCCAATATCAAAAGACCTAGGAAGTATGTTAAACCCAACGTTGAAACGGCATGGAACGAAAGTCTGAGTAAAGAAGAAGTCTTGATCGAGAAGTTCAAACTAAAACTAACGAGAGAAGACTTAATTACCATTAAAGCTAATAATTGGTTGAATGACAACGTAATAAATTTCTATCTGTCTATGATTGTGGAACACTGTGAGAAAGACATGAAACTACCAGAAACTTTCGCATTTAGTACATTCTTGTACGTCTCCTTGTAGCCAGTGGGTACGAGAGAGTGAAAAATTATTCAAGAAAAACCAACATCTTCGAAAAAGAACTAGTATTAATCCCCGTCTTCAAATCTTCCCATTGGAGACTCGTAATAATATTGATGAAAGAAAACCGAATATTGTATTTAGACTCCCTAAACCAGGACGGAACCGAAATTCTGGATGTAATAGAAAAATACTTGACGGAAGAGTACAAAACAAAGAACAACGAGACTTCCGGTACCTGGAGTAAAATACAACTCCGACACGTCCCGCAACAATCTAACTCAGACGATTGCGGTGCTTTTGTTTGCAAGTACGCGAAATCCTTTACAACTGCAGGACTGATAGACTTTGAGTCCGAGGAAATTAGAGAATTTAGGGAAGAAATGTGTTTGGAGATTTTACAGGGTACTTGAATTAATTATTGTTCCAGGAAAATGTTGTTGTTCCTGTTCATAGTACTCGTTTGCACCAACGGAGCAGACATCCGAGAAATAACCTCAAATCCAGGAATAATTTCGGCGGCATTGGGCCCTGCAAAAATAATCGAGGATACCACACGACCTCTCACTACTATTCGCTTAATGAACTATTTGAACAGGTTAACTCAATTAAATTTAACTATTACTCCGCGTTAGAATCAGTGCTTAATGACCCGTCCACGGGGAAGAGAATGGTGATGCTCACCACTTCATTAAACTACACATTGCAATTGATAGACCAGAAGGCGCAGAATCTAATAATCACCAAAGACACGAGAACCAAGCGAGGTCTAATAGATGGTCTAGGATCCATAATAAAGTTCGTTACCGGTAATCTAGACGCCGAGGACGAAAAGAAATATGATGAGATCTTGCAACACTTAACCAGAAACCAAGTGGACCTTCAGTCCCAGATTGATGCCCAGTATTCAGTGAATGAAGCCATAATAGCTAATTTCAATAAAACAGTAGAAACAATTAACTCTAACAACCGCCAACTAGAAAAGGAATTAACGGATCTTAAACAATCCCACACAGGGGGATCTACGCACGCTAGGGACACGAATAACTTATTGGAACATTATCAAATATTGTTAAGCCTTGTCCTAACGATCCTCCAAGACATAGAAAACTCATTAACGTTTTGCGAAGTGGGAAAATTGCACCCTAGTATTCTGAGTACAGAACAACTTTATGAGGAACTAAAGCGTTTGTCGAGCTATTATGGGCCTAGACTATTAAACTTTGAAAATGAAAATTTGTTCGATATTCAGAACTATATTAAAGTTCAATGCTTTGTTAGTAAGTCAGAAATTGTTTATTTCTTGGATATACCCCTCGTCAATCCGAGGAACTACGAACTTCAATGTTTAATACCAATTCCCTCTAAAATAGAAGAAGAATATTACAGTATCATCCCGGGAATAAAATATCTTCTAAAATCTTCCACTGAAGTATTAGGCCTCCAAGAAAAATGTAATCCTGGAAAAGTGTTCACATGCCCAGCTGATTTAATAACCGGAACAATTTCGAATGCGAAAAGAACTTTATCCAGTCGGGCAATGTAAATAGTTGCGATTATGTAAAAGTTAATATTGGGAAGGAAGTCTAGTAAAACTAATACCAGAAATTGGGCAATATCTTTTAGTCTTCCCAGAAGGGGACTCTGTAACAATCGTTCAGGAGACCGGCATAGAAATTAAAACATTACGAGGCATATATTTGGCTAAACCTGTTAAAGGTAATTTAAAATACAGAAACAGAACACTGTTTGCAACTCACAAAAGTATCACTGGAAAACCATTACTCGTAACCGAAATAAAATCCAAATCACAAATTACCGCTCCAGAAGGCAAACAAGTAGATTTGAAAGACATTATTTTACCGCAACCCTTTAACACTAGAATACAACGTGAAATAACTAAATTCCAACTTTTTGGATTTAATCTTGCCGAGCTTCTGGACGATGGTCTTATATTTATTATTAATCAGTTCCTTTATCTTTGTACTGTTCCGATATTACCTTCATAAGAAGAAGTTGAGAATCACAACAAGCCATTCTTGAACAAATGAGAATCCTGTTCTATGATTTGTTTAAGGAATTAGTTCATCTTACTATTGTTGTTTAAGGAATTAGTTCATCTTACTATTGTTGTTTAAGGAATTAGTTCATCTTACTATTGTTGTTACTATTATTATATTATTATCATGGGGTCAAAATTCTTTGTCATCTTACTATTGTCAATTTTACGCCACAATGTACTTCAATTTGTTTTGTACTAGGGGGGGAGGAGTTATATCGTACTAAACTGTGCTGTTTACAATAATATAGCTGACTAAGATGTAAAGCCGCTGCGTCGGCTAAGGGAAACCTATAAAGCACCCCACCTTCGCGCAGCTCGGTGTGTTCTAGTCTCGCTGCCATACTGTACGTGTCGGTCCTCCCAGTCTCCCCTCTGTTGTAAATTGATCCTAAGTTCTTGTAAAAGAATAAAATTCTTTTTAAAAAGCCCCTCGTCTTTTAACAAAATATAACTTGTATATATTTAAAAATTTATCTGCTTATGAAAAGAATTATGGGCGGACGAGGTCATCTGGTAACCTTACACTGAAGTTGCCTTTTAGATTCACAACTAGAAGTCAGAATTTTTTCGCGTACAATGGAATAAAGCTGTTTAATAGCCTTCCAAAGGAATTAAAGATGCTAAATGATTTAGCAGGGTTTAAGCGGCGCATCAAAGAGTACGTCCGTGTAGAAATGCTCAGATGATTCTCCTTTTTAACTTTTTTTTCCTGATTTAAAAAAAAAATGAACTATCTATCATATAATTCAGTATATTGTACTATATAAGTTTGCAATTGGTACCTATCTGTAGCTAGAAAGTTGAAACGGCTCCTCCCCTCAGCACAAGTTTTTACTTATCGAGGGGGGAACGCATTATGCAGTATTTGTGTTTCTTTTTGTATTCTTTTTTTTGTAGTCTTCTTAAATAAATGCATTACTTTAAAAAAAAAAATGCTAATTTAAACTTATTCAGACAGATATTACCTTTGTGTTGCAGAGGTATCGAATTTTGAGGGGGGAAAAAGGAAGCAGAAAGAAACCGACCGGTATTGGAAGGACGGAAGAGGTGAATGATGAAGAAAGGAGGCAATCACTCGAGCCTACAAAGGGACATTATTAACAACAACAAATACTAAAGCACGTCTCGATGGGAAAGAGAGGGCGTCAAGGGACGCACGAAACGTCAAGTCTCTGCCTAATTGAGTGGAGCAAAGGCGCCACGACAGTTGGGGATCTAGAAAGAAGTCTTTGGAAGCCCATTAAGAATTATTTGCAATAGTGGAACAGCAGTCAGTAGCTACAAATTCGAAGACTACTGCCAGAGTGAGAGCATTGACATTTGATAACAACTGATTGGCCCCAAGCGAAAGAAAGACTGAACGTTTCCTTGGTGTTGTTACTGTGCTTTCAAAACTGTCCCACGAAGTATACAAGAGAGTGAAGTGATGTTGAAGTGAAGGTGAAGTTTAACAGATCGTTAACTCAACCTACCATAGAAGCAATGGGATAGTACCCTTCAATTGTTAACAAGGGTTCATTCAGATTAAGATGAAAAATATCCAACTCTTCAAGACGCTGGAGGAAGAATTCATCGTTCATTTTATGAATGATCTCGAAGAACCGGCGAAAGAGTCGAAAGCTCAGATGCTCAGGGTTCCGGAAGAGAATTGCAAAACCTATCAAAGACGTTAAGCCCGAATCTAGCAAAGTGGGTGATCTACGAGCCATCAAGAGAAATAACCCACGCCCAAGCTGGGGACGAGGTTTACTAAAGAGCCCAAGCAGCGCCTACTACGGGGTTGCTGAGGAAGATGTTGACGGACCAAGGGCCACTACAACGTGGGTTGAATTCATGAATCCTGACCATATGGGTCGTATGGTGGGTCCGAATGGCCTTGTTGTACTATACTCAACGAGGACTCTACATTATTGATGCTGTGTTGAGATGGTGACAGTGAATGCCAAAGTTACGACGCGCGAATTGAGGGTTGCTAGGAGTTAGTTGAAAATTGTGTCATCTCCGAATTGGTGTTGAATGAAAAAGTTCCATATAATCTTTCGTTCATCGAATTAACCATCCCCGTACAATCTGAAATTACTGAATCTGTATAATTGTCTGTGACGCTTCCCGTGATCCCATATGAGCCCATAAAACTATTTTCAGTAATTATTTCATTATTGAAAAACGTATTAAATAAAGATAACAGTTGTTGAAGGTACGTGGCATTATGGGAATTATGATAATGGTCGCACCCGACGTTTACACGTACTGCAGCAGCTTTAGGATTTGTAAGGATGGGCAGGATTCTAGGTATGGTCAGAAGAGTGTACGGTGTAGGGGAATTCAGTCCACTGCATTGTACTACCAAAATTCGTTGGGCTTCTGTGTTGATAGTGGTTTACACTCAATACCTTTGTAGTGAAGAGATAACAATACGGAGAATACATTTTGTTGTCGCGGTGGTAGTGACATTTGTTGGTGATGGGAGGTAGCTCGGACGAAGCTAATCCGCAATTTGTGACTCTACTCGAGAGTCGGATCGGCCACCTGTTTAGCTGGAAGCTGGCTCATTGGATGGCGCAGCCAGGGAGCCCAAAGTCAAAAACCCCATACTGACCTGCAACGGCATCCTCCGCACCTGGTCAAGTGGAACTGAGCACCGCGTCAATGTAACGCCTCTCTCCTCTCGCGACAGAGGATTATGACGTAATTCGCTTATCCGTTGAAAGCAATTCATTCTCATCCCACCATGTGACAAAGGTCAGGTGCGACCAATCAACCGAGTAATCGCCGATCCCCTTGTTATTAGCGTCTAATCCTGTCATCCACTTCCCGGAACGTTTGCTTCCGATGGCACTTTCTCAGTGAGCTGCGAGATTGGGACTTCTCCTATTCAATCCTACCTCGAAAAAAATGAAGAATGTAACATGGCTATATGGGCTATATGTACAACCCAGAATACGACAATTCACACATGTGATGCTACAATCAACATTTCCGAAAACTTCCTGGTTATCCTTTTTGACGCAGTCTCGCACCTCCGAGGGCCCATCCCACTCATTCAGGATTGAAAAATACTGTTAAACGGTGTGTAACATGAACTAACAAAAAACGTTGCAAGTTATCACACGACTCTTTCATAATCTCTTTCACAGCATGGTTGTCCAACTTGAAGCAGTCCAACACCTCCCAGACCCATCCCATTCGACCCGGTATCTAAAAATATTAATAAATGATATTAAACATGCCATGACTACAACGGAACAACGTGATTTGAACTGACGGTTGGAGGTAGTGCGTGAAATAAGTGCACCCCAAAAGATTCGATAACTTTTGCTGTTCTGCTATAAAACTGCCAAATATTCTTTTTTGCTAATTTTCAATCCATTTTTTGCCTATCACGACCATGGGTTTCGTCCTACTATGAGTAGGAGCAACGCAACAAATGCTACGTTAAGCACTATTCAATTTCTCTGGGAGTGTTTAGGCAGGCCTTAGACAAACTGAGTGAAAAACGCATTGGATTAGTTACTGGAGCCATGAAAACCGCCAAATATGCGAAGCGCTGTGGAAGGTTTTGTGATGCTGAAATTGATTGTCAGCAGTTGGCAACGGGATTACAATCAGTAAAAAATGCACAAATCAGAATCCGAGCAGGATGGGCTTGGTATCCCCTTAGTCAGGTGATGGGTGGAGGGAAAGCAAACACGAAAATGAGCTGACACCCGCGAACAACCACCTGTCAGTTAATTAATTTATGGCAACTGCAAAAAACGCGAAGGTGACGTTCTTTGTCTGAAGCGCTCAGAAATAATTTTTAACGGCAAAGGACTCAATAAACGAACGGATGAGCCCAAGTTTATGGATCCGCCAGCTGGAGATTTCCTCCTGTTTTTTCCTCAGATACGAAATGATTTTGATGGAAACTTTGAAACGTTCTCAGCGAAACTGCTCCCCCAATTAAATCAGACTTGAGAGGTCGGATAGAAATGTGTGGAAAAATCATTTTTACTTGCCTGAAAACCCGGCTTAACGTAGTAACTGGAAAGCAGACGAGTTGCGGTCGCTCCTCCATTAGACAGTAATTAAATTAACAAGGTGTATTCAATCACCTGAATGGCCCGTGACAGCGTATCAATAAACTCCCTCTCCAATTAGTTTCTCAGTTATAACAACCCTGAAAACACCCTGTCGATAAGATGCTGCACACCGGAATTTGAATATCATGGGCACAAAGTGGGTGCAAATCGGGAGAGAAGATCCACACATCTATATATTTGATTGTAACTTTGATAACACAGGAGGCGGGAATTTCGCTCGTCTCAGGAGAGCTGTTCCACACCTAACCGCTCTCTACTTCCCGCCGAAATTTCGCAATTACGCAATGTTTGGTATCATTTTCTGGGTATTTTTCAATGCCAGGTCGAATGGACTTCGTCTCTGAGGTGTACGGCTGCGTCTTGACCGAATGCAGTAAAATTACTGTAATTATAGTGAGCATAAGTCTGCAAATTGAAAGAACTCGAGGCACAATAGAGCGAAAGCAATCGTTTCATTTGCCCTCAGGTCTCACTCCATCCATCCGACTTCATGACTTAACGGCCAGACGATGATGTCTTTACATCGAAAGCGCTTGCCCACAGTAACTCACCAGCCAGAGGAGACGGACTCACCTAACAGGTGCGTTAACTTCAGTGGTTCAGAAATATCTTTCGAAGCCGGACAAGATCGAGCAGTTTACTCTGAGCAAAGTCACTGAAGGAAGGGTACGAGAGGTGCTTTTGACGATCAAGTCAAACTCCCTAGGGGCCGACGGTATTCAAGCAAATGTGTTGCACATGCTGTAACCCCTATTTTGTGTCACATTTTCAATGCGTCTCTCATAGAGGGAATTTATCCTTCCCGCGATTGTACTTCCACTGAGAAAGACCCAAAACCCTAAATCAGCCTCTGAGTTCCGGGGGATAAACATACCCTGTGCTCCTGGAAAAGTTGTCGATAAAATAGTATACGAGGCGCCGAGGACCCCAAGCTACTGTGGTGAGCTTCATCAGCATGTGCGCTTTCAGCTCGTTCAGAGTCTTGTGATGCCCTATTTTGACTACTCAGCTGCGGCCATCTACGATTTAAAGAGTGGCGAGCTTGTTTGACTACAGAAGGCTGAGAACGCGGCTCAACGGTTTGTTTTGCGACTGCGCCTGGACGAGAACGTTACACCCCATCATAAGTGGTTAGGACGACTTAAGATTAAAGAACGGAAGAAGCTAAATATCTGTCTGATTTTCAAGATATTGAAACATCGTAGACCGCAGTATCTACATCAATCGTTCGAGTGTCTCTCGCAGCGCGACACTCGGAGCAAGAACAGCGTTCTTCGAATTCCTGCCGGAATTATATTATCGGACGAATATGTCGGCAAGATCATTCGTAGTCCAAGGGACATTTATGTATGGATGAGTGTGTTGGTGAGTAGTCACACTCCAGTCGGGAGAATACCGCTGCCTTGTTCCCTGCATTTCGTATGAGCTAGACTTTAAGGCACACAGCTTACACTTCTTTCACATACATGGCACACTGGGAACCCCCTACCAAGAGCTGGGATCGCAGAACACCCCCCGCAGAAAGGGGGACAGGATTCTCCTACCATAACCTCCGTGTGGCCGTAAAAGCTGGCGTTAAAGGGGCTTAAAGGTCACGACACTGACATACACAACGTATTCCAGGAAGAAACACTGCCACGGCTTACCTGGTAGAACACAGTGACCTAAAACACTCACTAACACCTACGAACAATCCCCTATATACGTGTAGCCTTCGGAATGAGGAGGGGGAAAAACCAGGTTTGACCGATCCTGGGGTGGCTTATACCGTGTGTCCCACTCACCACATCACCGGTGGCCGAGGGCTGACTCTGAGAGGCAGCCGAGAAATCCCTCACGCTTCTTAGTCCCAGTGGGTGGACTGACGAACTTAATCCCCTCAAGCAAAGTGTAAATAGAGCCAGAAGGATGTACCAACACACGTGACCCTGATGCCAGAGCCACAATCTGAACTGCCTTCATCCAAGAGAAGAAGACCTTCCACTGGGCCATCAAACGAGCCAAAGGCAAGGCTGGCGAAATATAGTGGAAGCGAAGAGCTCTGAGAACCCCTGGGGCAGACATTACAAGTCCTCCCTAGAAAAAGCAAACGAAGAGCAGGTAATAGCTGCAATGCAAAATGAGTCAGGCTGGGCCTGGAGCATCGAAATCTCACTGGAAACCCTCCTCGAGAATGCATTCCCTGACGACCAAGTAGCTCGAGATACTGAAGCCCTGAGAGCAACAAGGGAGCTGATCAAGGACCCTCCAAATGAGCCCGACATCCCATTGTGCACAACAGGCCACCTCGGCAGGGCTCTTGCAACCTTAATGCCCAACAAATCATCTGGGCCAGTTAGAATAGAAAGCAATATATTAAGGAATTCTGGGCGGACAATCTCCACCGGCCTCCTTAATTTATTTAATGACTGTACAGGTCGGACAGTTCCCCACTCAGTGGAAGTCTGCGTGTATTGTCACTCTTCCAAAGGGATGCAACCGCAATCAGTCAGACCCACGATCATGGAGACCACTCAGCCTTCTTTCCATATTAGGCAAAACATTAGAAATCTTCCTTTTGCAGTCCTTCAAAGGAGTCTTTGGGCGCAACCTCTCAGGGAGGCAATACGGGTGTACCAAACGAAGGTCCACGCAGGATGTCATCATCGAAATCCGGCGTATTTCCCTTCTGGCCCCCCAAGGGTAAGTACGTCGTAGCAGTTCTGATTGACATCAGGGGAGCATTTGACAACCTCTGGTCACCAGCGCTCCTTAATGAGGTTAAAGGTAGGGGAATCCCCTGCAATCTGTACTCGCTCGGCAGAAGTTACCTGACAGACAGAACTGCTACGATCGAAGGCAGGCATGTCTCCACTCAGAGAAAGATTGAGAAGGGGTGTCCTTGGAATAGCACTCTGGAAAATCTTCTTCGAAGGTCTTCTTAGGAAACTCATGGAGACTGACTGTGAGCCATACGCCTATGTGGATGACTTGACTGTGCTGATCGTTGCAGATTCAGTCGGCCAAATAGAAGAAAAATCCTCCAACATGTGCTCCGCACCGTCACCCAATGGTGCGAGCATCTCAAGATGCCGGTGGCTGAGAAAAAACCCAGCAAGTCCTGAAAGGAAAAGAGAATAATCCACCCGCAATACGCTTTGGCGGCTACAGGCTCCTTCTTGAAAAGCACATCAAGTACTTAGGTGTTAATATAGGTGAGAGGTGGGGTTTCAACCAATACCTCCAGTCCCTTAAAGGCACTACCTTGCAAGGTTTGCCTCACTGCGTGCAATTCCTAAGGCCACTTGGGGTGTGTGTTACCATGACACCATCCTCATGTATAAGGCCATCTATCTAGGCGTGATTGGCTACTGCCCCGTTGTCTGAGGTAGCAAACTTACAGTCAATCAAAAGAGAGTATTGGCCCAATCGCAAGGAGCTGCACTCCTGTGGATCCCCAAGGCCTACAAGACTAAAGTTAACGTACCTGTTAGGTGAGTCCGTCTCCTCAGGCTGGTGAGTTACTGGGGGCATGCGTTTTCGATGTAA
Organism: Pachypeltis micranthus; assembly: GCA_020466155.1. NCBI lineage: Eukaryota > Metazoa > Arthropoda > Insecta > Hemiptera > Miridae > Pachypeltis > Pachypeltis micranthus. Next base: position 82,545,366 of record CM035768.1, on the reverse strand, counting down.
AGACATCATCGTCTGGCCGTTAAGTCAGTACTGGAGTCAGTCAGTTGGTTGTGGTCTTCATATACGATCATGTACTTCTGGGGAAGCCCACTAGAGGTGAATGGTCTGTCAATTGTGGATTCTAAGTCTTTTTTGTATAGGGTGGTATGTAAATCCGTCAGTTGGTTGTTTTCGTTTCTGTAGTGTTTGACTGGTGTGAATATGGTGTCACATTTTGTGTTGATTTGTTCATTTATGATCTGTCAATTGAAGTTTTTTTGTTTATAAATTTCCATGTTTTCTAATATGTTCAGTTTTTGGTGCAGTCCTGTATTTTGGTAGGTTCATGTCCAGTTGTTTTGAGGTGGCAAAGTTTGAATCGTCTTTGTTCCGACTAAGAGATTTAATGTGTTCTGAATATCTGGTCTGCATTTTTTGTCCTGTCTGTCCTACGTAGGCGTTTTTACAAGTACAGGTTATTTTATATACCCCGCTTTGGTCGAGTGGGTCTGTCTTTTCAGTCTTTACAGTTAGTTGGTAGTGCGATTTGTATGCCTTCCTTTCGGAGGGTGTTAGTTATTCCGTATATTTTTGGTCCTGTGTACGTAAATGAGAAGCGTCTTGTCAAAGTCATTTTGTGTTTTTGAGTCGTATGTTTCTGACTTCGGAAAGGAATGAAATGAAGTTTGTTTTAATCAAGCATTTGGCGACGCCCCTACGACATACGTACAGTGCTAGTGAAACAGTATCTATTCTCAAAACTTAAGTGACGAGGTTTGTGCTTGCGCTCAAAATTATTAGCTGGGCCTTACAGAAAAGTTTCATGAAAACGGTTTCGGCCTAATTCGTAAAGATATTTGCATTGAGAAGTGATCGTTAGGGATTAAGGAACATAAATAACTACGAGCTGTAAACGTAATGAAACAATATCTGACAGGAAAGAAGAAACGTTGTATAATGGAAGGTGAAGGGAGTTTCTATTAACGAAAATGAAAACGTGGAAAAAACCATACAACACTTACTCGAAAGAAATACAATTCAGATGCACAGTGGGAATAACAAATCAGCAACTGCTGAAGGGAGCCGAATTGTGCTAAATTATGCTCTACATAATTCACTTTGCGTGATTAACGTATTTCATATTCAAAAGAAATCCATTGGGGGATGAACCAATCTTGACTTACCCCAGTGTCCCGTATGAAGCTTTCACTTACGACTCAGTAGGGCAACAGGGATTGGAACACCCGAGTTAAGAGAGAAGAGGGTACAGGGTGCGTAAATTTGTGTATCGCTAACAACGATAGGGGCCTCTGATTGTGTTTACTGTTTAGCACCTCTGTACTAATGGGACCAAAATTAGGGCACCGATTTTTAAAAAAAACAACGTACTGGGGAACCTATCAGGTTAGCTGCTCTGATCAAGACTGATCAGGGGCCTTTCAGTTAAGAGGAGGCGAACTCCCTCTCGACCTCGGTTGCGATCCACTGGGACTATAAACGATGTGAGTGCTTTGTGTCGAGTGTGTTTGTTCTCTGTTGGTAAATGGTAGCTTACCCTTCTTGTTAACGCTAATCCTTTTACTTGAGAACATTCTTTTGAGAATTGCATCTTGTTTGGAATAGAGCTCCAAATAGCTTTTCAATGTGCTTACTATGCCAGGATTTCGGAATGTATCCACTTCCACGCTGTTAATTTCAAAACGCAACTCTTCAAAAAGGAAAGAAAAGGCGTTGTTTATTAAGGATGCTCGTGCACTCCTTTCTTTTGCATCTTTTATTATTACCCCCTCTAAACCATAGAAAAAAAGAAAAGTTCACAAAACAGACCTTAATAGTAATACGTCTTTTTCTCCGAATGTCATTATTTTAAGAAACTATTAGCCATTTCCCGAGCCCTGATGATGCTCAATTAATTAACCGAAACGTCGGCCTTGAGAAAGCTTTTTATTCACCCTGACTGGCTGTCACGAATCTAAACCAGAGTTGAGATGATATAATTTATGAATTACGATGATCTGGCTCGTTAGGACTAAGAAATGTGGGTGAATAATTTCTGATTCGCGTGAAGAAATGAACACCCCACCTTGAAGTGGTGAGTAAGTGGACTGTATGTATTGACTGTCACACAGCTCAGCAAGACAAATTTGGTAGGTACTGAGTTCACAGTTACTGTTTCTGCAGTTACTTGTAACTTACCTTGCGCCGGGTTCAGAGAGGCAGTCTTCGTAACTTCCGCCAATACTACGCAGGTTTTCATGTATTGCTGTTGTCTGTGCGAATAATGAACTCACGACAAGTACGAGAAAAGCAACGCACGTTCTCTTAAGACCAAAAAGATCACAACTTTAAATCTCTGCAAATCTCAACACAACGGTATATTATTCTCATGAACAGCATCGAAAAATACCAGTAAACCATACGAAACATGACCTGACTACAATGGAACTACGGAAACTAAATATTCCCCCGACGCCCGTAAGCGCCTGTAGGCAATTGGCTCGACGTGGTGAGTCGAGCGGGCAGGTAGTTTTGATGAGACAGGAGGGAGGGAGTACTAACGACGCAACGTTGTCTTCCGCTGTAGTTTCTGCGAGTTCTTTCAGTTAGTAAACTTTGGCTCACTATAATTACTGTAATTTCACTATATGCACTTGTACAAGTCTGATACCCATTCCATTCGACCCAGGAAGTAAAACTATCTTGATACCTTGAAAACGATACAAAAACAGCGTATTTGAAATTAAAATGCGTTTTGTTAAATTTTTTAGCCACTTTTTGCCCATAAAAACCACGGGCTTCGTCCTATCGGATTGCCGAGATGGGGGGGCACAACTAGATACCAAATTGTTTTATTGTGCGAAACAATGGATTTTTTAGACCACGTTAAAGGCTCAAAACGGCCCGGACGGCGGACGGACATTGGAGATTTGGAATCCCCTTGTCTTGAAACGTAAAGTACCAAATTTTAAAGGGGGGTTGTAAAAAACGTTTTCTTACCGACAACATAGTGTTATTATTCAGAATGAAAAATAAACCAAAAGTGCCCACGCGCTCGAGCCTTCAATTTTCCTCAAAATTCGACATCAGCAGAAATCGGCCAGTTTTACTTAACGTTTATATGTGTAAATGTTAATAAGACGGGGTTCATGTGGCCGCACGTGCCACTCTTCGTCTACTCCTAGAAAATTCTGACAACTGCGTTATTTGGAAGTCTCTTGAGTTCAGAAACGATGGACCAGCCGACTTGTCTCTCCCCCCCCCCCCCTGATGTCTCGCCACAACTAACCGTTTCGCAGTAAAAATGCGACGCCACTTTTGGCTATTCCTAGGAAATTCGGACAAGTGCGTTACTTAGAGGTCTCGCGAGGTTCCAAAATCACTCCGCGCGTGGGAACAGGTCTACTCCTCGTATTTTCTAGGAAATTCGGACAGCTGCGTAATCGGCCCGGGCAGAAGCCGCCCGTTACTACTGGAAATTTTAAAACAGTAACCACGTGGAGCTCGTATCACAGATTTGTTGAAATTGCAACGAATAAAATTACTCGCCACGACATAGTTGAAATTACAATTAAATAAACGATTATTTATAAACTTAAATAAAATATAAATTCGAGAGCGTCGCAAATTATTAAACAATGGTTCATTGTCAGCTTGCACGTCATAATTGGGACCTGGGACTGGAAAACAAAAGTAGACGTTTTCTATGTAATTGTAGTATCATATGTGTGAGATTTACAATGAACAAAAAAATCAAAGGGAACATGGTTCTACAATCTGAGGAACGACAACTCATATGTGTGCCACCTTATGGAACAGAAAATATATTGAATTTGAACATAGAAATCCTTAAATATTATTATTATTTTATTTATGTAATACAATGTTAATGTAATAGTAATTAACATAGTAATGTTAATAGTAATTGTCTGTAGCATGGAGGTACTCTCTAGGTCTCGTGACCCCACCTCCGGGGGTTCACCACCTTATCGCTTTTAGATCATATCCACCATAATTTGTTTTAACCAGTCGTTAAAAGATCGAATCTAACTATGAGGAGAAGAAACGTAACTGTTGAGGTAATGAAGTACTCGTTTAGAAGATCAGCATAAATTAAATGTTGTGTGCACCAATATCGATTGTTTCATTTTTCAGCAGATTCTATAAATATATACGTTATGTCTAACATGCGACCCTAACATAAAGAACCCTTGTGCGACGCTGAGTCACCCCCATCGCCGCCTCAGCAAGTCCTTCATCATTTCCAGAAGCCGCCTGAGTCAGGTCTACGCCGGATACGAAGATGCCGACTTCAGCAACTTAGATCAACAGAAGCCCTCATCTGGCAGACCTGCCGACGTCAGCTTTTAGTATATATAGTAGCGACTCCCTTGTAACTAAGTTCATTCGTCCGAACTGAGTTGTCACGCGTACAGTTCTCGTCTGTTGTAATTTTTGAAATTAAATTAATTTTTAAAAAGTCTTTTGCCCGAAGTAATTAGTTAATTGGCGCAGTCGGTAGGACCGGTGTACACGAAGGCATATCGTGGTTTGGTCATTTGGCCTTTCGGTCATGGCGTCCTCTCCAGAGGACAACCACTAGGACAACCCACTACTGGTTATGTAGTTTGATTTCCCACGAACAGAGGCCTCTACCATCGGGGTATTCTTCTCAGTCAACGATTACAGTGCGTTCTAGATGATGAAATCTTACAACAAGTGGCAACACTGAGTTTCATGAGAGCATGTTGAACGGGTCAGCAGTTAGTTTGTTGGAGGTGATAAAGTGCCTCTACTTTTCATAATTCTTCCACATTTTTTCCCCATACTTTTAAAGTAAGTGTTTACAGAAAGTCTAACTTGAACGATTTATAGCAAAAACATGTCATAGTATTTAGTTATATGCTCTGCCAGTGTCCTTGAAAATGCGTCCCCTGAGGAGGACACTGTGTCTCAATGGTACAAAGCGGAACATCACAAAAACTTTTAGTCTCGAATAAGTTTTCGTCATTATCTCCGTTTATATCTAATTATTATCATCTCGTTATCTTTTTCTACAGTCATGAATAAGAAAGATATTGAGGAGTGGACTGCAGAAGAGATAATTTCAGCTTTGGAGGAGCAGTTATCAGACATTGAGGGATTGGAGGATGATGACGACCCTCTCTTGGATGGTCTCGTTATCGAAAATTTTCAACAAGTAATTAGGTAGGTACATATGTACTACTTCACCCATAATTTTTACTTCCTTTTTGGGAAGCTACCTGTGCGATTATAAAAAATATCATTGTTGATGTTCATAGATGACCGGGACGAAGAGGAGGGAGAAGTAAATGAAGATCCTCAGTGTGAGATGGAAGAGGAAGCAGCAACATATTCTGCGAAACCCAGAAAGCTGGCATCAAACCAGAAACTAAAAGGTGGTGATATTGTGAAATGGACGGATGTCATGGGATCGTACAACGTAGATTTTGGAGTTTTTGAGAGGAGTACATTTATGAGTGATCCTGAAACTATATCACCAATAACATACTTCAGTAGGTATATCACCTCATCTTTGATTGAAACAATGATTGAAAATACCAATATTTATGCTGTTCAGAAAGGTGTGGCCAGGTTTCAAATGACAAATGTGGCAGAAATGAGGTCGTTCATAGGACTTCAGGTGCTTATGGGATGTCTGCATTTTCCCAGAGTGAGGCTTTACTGGGATAGCCTCTTGGGTATCTCGATTTTTCTGAAAACTATGAATATCAACAGATTTTTCACATTGAGAAATAATCTACATTTTGTCGATACGTTGTCCATACCAAAAGACAACAAGGATAGGTTTTTCAAGGTCAGACCATTATATGACTGTATTCGTAAAAGATGTTTGGAATTGAACTTGGAGGAGTGTGTTTGTGTTGACGAACAGATGATCCCTTTCAAGGGAAATCTCAACGTCAAACAATACATGAAAAACAAACCAATTAAGTTTGGGATAAAAAATGTTATGCTATGTGGTAGAAGTGGCATGATCTATGACTTCATCCTATATCAGGGTTCGAATACTGAATTCGACCAAGAACTTTTCAGTGAATTTGGTATGTCCTCATCAGTAGTATTGCATTTAGCAAAACATCTCAACCAGCCTGGACACAAATTATACTTCGATAATTTCTTCAATTCATACAAATTATTAAGAAAGCTCGCAGACATGAAAATATATGCAGCTGGAACTATGCGACAGAATAGGTTCCCTGGAGCAGCAGATGCCATCCCAGAGGCCGTTTTAAAAAAAAGATCGAGGTACTATGCTTGAGAAGATTTCCAATCACAGTGTTTTCATATTGAAATGGGTGGACAATAAAATCGTCAACATGGCATCAAATTACATTGGAAAAGGCTTGATTTCCATAGTAAGAAGATGGTGTGGGACCACTAAATCATACGTGGAAGTAAATAGACCTGAGGTGATTGCTCACTACAATGAGGGGATGGGTGGAGTCGATAAGCACGATTTTCTCTTGTCACTCTACCGAATATTCATTAGGACAAAAAAATGGCCCCTAAGAATGTTCAACCATGGAATCGACATGGCGTTAGTGAATTCTTGGTTGGAGTACAATAGAGATGTTGAGGCACTGGGAATACCCAGGAAAGAAAGATTAGATCTCCTTCATTTTCGACTTTATGTGGCACAGGCTCTAATAAAATGTGAAAATACCACGAGGAAACGGGGAAGGCCATCATCAGCCAATTCTTCTGCTGCATCCTCACCTTCGTCAACTCCTCCTTCCAGCCGCAGCTCTACACCTGAAGTACGTCCAATTGATTATGTGCGATATGATGGCTACTTCCATGAACCAGAGTATGACGAAAAGCCCAATACAACGAGGTGTAAACAAAAAAACTGCGTCAGGAAAACTCATTGGAAATGCAGCAAATGTGACATTCATTTATGCCTGTCACACTCAAGTAATTGTTTCAAACTCTACCATAGAAAGTAGCTCTACTTTCTGTGAAACTATTTGAAATAATTACTGGCTGCAATATCTCATGTTTTCCTTTTGTTGATCGGTTAATTGTGTTCTTCATACCATATTTCACCTGTATTTGTCTCTAATTGACTGTTTTTGTACTTTTGTATTCATTTTATAATAAAAGTTCTGTATAATGCATTGTAACATTTTCAGTTACCTTCAGTCACAATGTCCTCCCCAGAGGACACTATATAAATCGTCTACTATTCGTCCAAAAAATCTGAAAAAAATTGAGTGAACTACTACTATAAAAAGTAATCGATTCACGAAGTTTTAAAATTTTCTTACGCTTAGAAGTAAATGTGTTACTGAAAGGTTAACACCGAACTATATTTTTACAGAGTCGACTCGACGAGCAGCGAGCCTTCTCCACTGTACCAGAGCAACCGACCAACAACACGACGGCAGGACAGGACCATCACGTGTCGTCCAAGAAAACTCTCAACAAGTACTTCACGGACGGTGTTCCATCCTTTAGCCGAGAGACGAAGAGGACCCAGCCAACACCGAGACAGGATGCTCTTTATCAGCTGCTTCCTGTAAGTACTCTCTCATCTATAGCAAAATCTTCCACTCCTCAAGAATCTCAAAGTTCCTCTAATAACTCTCATCAAACCGCTAACATGGCTAACCCCACACCGTGTGACGTCGTCTTCTCCCACGAACAGCTTCTCGCACTATCTCAAAGACTCCGACAAATGCAATCCCCAGTTTTAAAGAAACATCATTTAGACATGATACCTGAGTTCCACGGGGAACCAGAACTTCTGTCACAATTCATCACTAACTCCGAGAAATTACTCGATAGATTTACGGATCCTTCAGATCCAACGGAATTTCAGAATGAAATTTTCCTTAGAAACATAATGTCTAAAATTAAGGGCCCAGCAGCACAAACCATCTACTCAGCAGAGATCCTTAATTGGCAACAACTAAAATCCGCTTTAATTGCATATTATAGCGATAAACGCGATCTATATTCACTAGTAACCGAACTTTGCGCGTTTCGACAATCGAGCAACAGCGCTTCTTACTTTCATGAAAAAATCCAAAAACACTTCAACATAATGGTCTCCGCTATAAAAAATCACCCTGAAGAATACCCAATTTCTATGATCCCGGTCATGGAGAAACTGTCACTACGGGTACTATTAAACGGACTCAACGATACCATAGGTCCCCTGTTGAGGATCAAGGGTCCAAAAGACTTAAATGAGGCAATGTACATTCTAACTAACGACTTCCAACTGGAATTGCACAGAAAACCACATTCAAGTAGCAACACGAACCAAAAATATAGACAATCCACAAAACCCCCACCTCATCAACAAAACTATCAACCGCGAAACCCTCAATTCACCCCACGATTCCCTCCGAGACCTTATAATTCTTACAACACAAACTTCAGGAATCAAAACTTCCAGCGGAATAACCCAGGACACCAACCCTTCGTGATGAAAGGAACACAGTTCCAGAAATATTCCAATTCGCAAAACCCTCCTAACCAAAACCATTCGAATTTCTCGCAACATAAAGCCATCAACAAACCTCCCGACGCAATGAGCTACCAAACTACCCTAAATACAGAAGTAACTGACCACGAATCTTTTTTAGAGACCGGACCGAGTCACCCCGACTGGACTTAATGCACTTAGTCTCGTCTAAACAACTCCCATACATAATATCATCGAAACTAAAAATTTTAATAGATAGCTCGAATAGTTTTGTCCAACCAGATTTAATCAAGTCATTCTCTAACTCAAAAATTTCACACGAACCTTTCAAAGTCAGAACAGCCCACGGCAAAACAATCGGGAAATATTGCATCTCAATGCCTAGCAACTTTCTGTTGCGCAGAACAAACGAACAATGCAAATTCTTGGCCTTCAATTTTCATCGGCAGTTCGACGTATTACTTGGGCTCAACAATCTAAGACTATTGGAAATAACTATGAAACTCGACACAAATAAACTAATAACTCCACAGGGAGACGTAATACAAATTCACTAATACGACATACCGCAAGAAGACGAGAAAGCCGAGGAGAACCAGAAAGAGAGAGTCGGAACAAATATGAAAAAGGAAGAGAAACGCAAGTCACCTAAACAAAAAATCAAGGAGAGCGTAAAGAAATAAAAAATACGAGAGGAAGAAACTCAATAACGAGGAAATTAATGAAAGAAGTAACGAAAAAGAAATGAACATTAACGCCGAGGTTAAAATAGAAGGAAGGAACAGTAAAAGTGTGCACCTAAACAGTTAAAGAAGGCGCTGTAATTATCAAACACGCGAAAATAGGTAATTGTGAAATACCTGAATGCCTGGTCAATGTGCATGACCATATCGCTAAGTGTGTTATAACGAATTTCGGTGACCAAGAACAAACGATTCGTATAAAAAGAGGTCTGAGCGAAAGCGAAATTCAAAGAATAGAAAAAACGGAATTAAAAGAACTAGCCGAGAACGAAAACATCGTAGAGCTGAATGACCTCGAACGTAGGCATTTTTCTAATAAAAAATCGAAAGGTTAAGCAATGAGATCAGGAATAAACTGAGAACCTCACATTTAAACAAAGAAGAAGAATCGGCTCTTCTACAATTAGTCAACGAATATTCCGACGTATTTTACGACGAAACGGAAAAATTAAGTTCGACTAACCTAACCCAACATGTAATCCGGACGACGGATGAAATCCCCATCTACACTAAGTCGTGCAGATATCCTCAAATTTACCAAGAGGAAGTAAAAACGCAGGCTAACAAAATGCTAAACGACGGAATCCTCCGACCATCAATTAGCCCATACAATTCAGCCTTATGGGCGGTCCCTAAAAAACAAGATGCTTCAGGAAAAAAGAAATTCCGACTGGTCATAGTTTATAGGAAACTAAACGAGAAGACCATCGACGACAAGTACGACTTGCCCAATATTGAAGATATTCTTTGCAAATTAGGGAATTGTAACTATTTCACCACTTTGGATTTGGTTTCCGGATTCCATCAAGTTGAAATGGAAGAAAATGGGGTAATACAAAAAACCTTGTTCAGTACCGAAAATGGGAAATGGGAATTCACGAAAATGCCTTGCGGGTTGAAAAACGCGCCTGCGACTTTTCAAAATCTCATGGATAATTGTCTCCGCGGGTTACAAAATGAAGTATGTGCCGTCTACATGGACGACATCATCGTCTTTAGTACGAGCTTACAAGAGCATATTGAGAGACTAAGAAAAATTTTCGATCGCCTGCGAACGGCAAAATTAAAAGTACAGCTAGACAAGACCAAATTCTCCAGAAAAGAAATAGCATATTTAGGTCAGGTGATAACACCTGATGGACTAAAACCGAATCCCCAAAAGATCGAAGCTATACGAAAATTCCCTATATCAAAATCAACCAAGGAGATTAAAAAAGTCATTGGCCTTCTGTCCTACTACAGACGTTTCATCCCCGATTTAGCAAAGATTTCGAAACCAATGACACAAAAGCTGAAAAAGGGAGAAAAGATAAACTTCGAGGACCCCGAATATGTAAGGAGTTTTAAACACTAAAACATTGTTAATGAACGACCCGATACTGAAATACCCCGATTTCACGAAGCAATTCATACTCTCCACAGACGCTCCGAATGTATCATTAGAAGCAGTCCTCTCCCAGAGATTCGATGGGCACGAACACCCCGTAGCTTACGCGAGTAGGACCCTAAACGAATCCGAAAAGAAACTATCCACCATAGAAAAGGAGCTACTGGCCTGCGTCTGGGCAACTCGCCACTTCCACGTTCTTGTTAGGTTTGTGGTCAGGCACAGGGATGTCAATCACAATCAAACTTGAATTCTCACAATGAGAAATGTCAAAATTACATGGATCCATTTTACCTACTGCTCACAAAGTGAAACGCGAATTTAAATGAGCAATTGAGTACTGAATGGAAATGAAGGCGATTGTAAGCAGATACTAAGATTGATTTGGTGTTTCAATAAAACTGCATTAACGTGTACCCGGTGTGTAGGAATGAGTTTGCTGCCATTACTTAGGCAAAAAAAACAAAAGCAATGAGCACGGCCGGTAAATACTAATATCAAAATGAAACCCAAAAAAAGATCTAAAAGAACTGAATCGTAATATTAAAATAAGCCAACAAAAAAATGAAATTAAAGAATCTAGAAAAAACTGAATTTTAATATTAAAACATGCACGCTAAATACTAATATCAAAATGTAACCAAAAATCTAAAAAAAAAAAACCAAAATGAGAATGAAACGAAAGAATCTCAAAAAAAAAAATTAAATCGTATTAAAACAAACAAAAAATGACACGAACGAACTATTAAATAAATAAACCACAAATAAACGAATAATGAAAAGTTCAATCGAAGATAACAGATATTTTGCAAACGGAAATAGTTGAGACGGAGCGAAACAGTCATTCGTGGAGGTGAAGATGCGAACAAGTCAATCGGACGATAAACAGACAAATCGTAGTGACAAGTTATATACGAAACACGAGCGCTTCCTAGCGGAGACATGCGCAACAAACCTACGTATTCGTCCGCCAAACACGAGCGGTTCCGAGAGGAGGCGTACGCAACAACCCGTTTCCATCACTGACGAGTAGATCTGGATAAAAGATCCCACTAAAAGCTAGTGTCGCCGTAATATCAACCGTCAACCACTCATACAACCACTATATGCATTGTTCACCTCTGCAAATTGTTTCATTCGACTAGGTATCTAAAAATACCTTGAAAACAATACCAAACACGGCGTTTTTGCGTTTTGTTGATTTTTTTAACCGTTTTTTGTTCAAAACAACCACGGGCTTCGTCCGATCGGATTGCCGAGAAGGCGGGCACAACTAGATACCAAGTGGTATTTTCGTGCGAAAGGACGGATTTTTTAGACCACGTTAAAGAACCCCAGGACATTGCAGATTTGGAATCCCCATGTCTTGAAACGTCAAGTATCAAATTTATCCTCTCGCGAGCGCTGGCGACTAATCGATTGAAAAGCGGAAACAACGAGCATTTCACATACGATAACATACAAAACGGATTAAACAGAGCGCTCCGAAATTCCGCCATAATTGGGCACTTGGCTGCATAGTGGGTCAGGTTCTCTCGCACCCTCCAATTGCCCATAGCGCAATTGAAATTTGGGTCAATCCTATGCCGAATATAATTTTTCTTCTCCATAGCGCCAATAATTTCCCCGATATTTTCCTTTGTCAGATTTGTCAGTTCCCTACTTCCGTTCCCCATATTCGTTTCTAGTACATTTGACGTTTTTTGAAACCAGAAACACCCTGCCTCTACCACAGCACTACCCTAAAACCTTGTTAACCGCCACTCCGGAGATACGCCAAATTCAATCTGATGTTGAATTCAAACACCTTATTGACACCGGCCTCTAAATATATGGCATACGTTGGCATAGCTGACGGCAAAAATAGGACCCTCTTAACAAAGAACCTCGCCAACTATCAATGGTCTTACGCCCGTCATTACCCCAAAGTAGAGGGGAGTTGTGGATTCTGGGACCCCCCCCCCCCACAGCACCCGATTGGGGAGGTGTTTGTATACGAACAGATAGGCGGGAGAGGAGGGGGAAGTATGAGTAGGTCAGTGTGCTCCCTGCCGCGTGATGGGATTTGCGAGGGGTGGATAGTCGGGTCGGGGAGCCGCCCCTGGCGGATGGAATCGTATCTAAAGACGTAGCGATGGGATGGTGGGGAAGTGGAACCCTGAGCGCGCGTCTTGGATCTACCGCTAGTAAGATCCGATCGAGCGTTTAATGACCTTCATTCATCTCTTTTTCAATGAATCGCCGCTGATAAAGCGGATCGACTTCTCATTCGCGTTATCGAAGGTTTAAGAGGTCATACCTTGGAATGAGCGAGCTTAGTTTATTACCGACCGAGAGGCCAGACAGTTAGTCAGTAGGAGCGAATTCACCATTGTCCCGCTATGTCATACGAACTACCCGTTCAAGATGTCAACGCGAAGACCGAGGATGAATATGGTGCAATGCATTATTGTGTGACCTTTTTTTTTTTTTAAATACAACGGTAGATGCAGGCGATACCCTCACTGCAGCCACAAACGGGCCTATTGTAAGGGCGCCCATGATCCTCAGATCATGGCACACCACGGTGTGTCCTACCTCAATATAAATGATGACGACAACGACAGTAGAGGAGAGGTCAATGACATGATGCTATAAATGTCTGTTTTTGCCCAGTTGATAGTTGAACTTTATTCCCCTCTCACAGCTAGTACCCCTCCTCCTCCTCCCCCTTCTCGTCTGTTTTTTAAATAAGAAGCGATCAGTCGAATTGGTTCTCAGTTGACGGTAGGTACGCATACGCACTATGCTCTCTATCGCTCAATTTCAAATTTCCAACTCGAAGGGAGTCGAGGTGATGATTCGGCGACAATGCGAATCAGTGAACTCCCCTTTGTATGGTAAAGAGTGCATCACTCCTTTCATCAAAACGGCTACACATTGGAATGTTTGAACCTCTCGTCTCGTCAAGTGTCGTAAATGAAGATTATCAACCAACTTTAAAGCCTCTGAAGGTTATAATGTTTCAACCGTCGCAACTTGTAACTCTTTCGCGATTCATTTCTCAAATAACGTCGTTAGTTACTTTGTTGTGTGCTCACACGTCTACGCATGCAATCGACTCTTTATTTCGAGACCTCCTCACCATTGAGGTACCTCCAAAAGGTCTGTTTCCTTATTTGATGACTGTACCTAAACCCTCGACGAGGGTTATATCAGTCATAGAAGTTGCAGTTTCGCTAATATGCAAGAGGCCGGCCCCTGCAGCATCCACCGAACTCAGACCTGTGGAGGTACGGCAGGTATTTGGTCGTTAGCCAGTCTCCCAGTAGAGAGCTGTTACCCGTGTGTGACCGCGCGGAGGTGACCACCTGAGGAATCCCGTACCATCTGGGAGGAGTTCTTAATCTGGTTTCCTACCTGATCTAACTATTTACTTGGGTGGCAAGTTTCAAAAGGACAGATCAACTATGACCACGTTTCTTAGCCATCACCTTCTTCGCGAACTTTGCAAAAAGGTTATAGGCTAGCTTTGTAGCAGTCACTGCTGCTAAGTTCGTTTGCCCTCCCAACAACCGTCGCTCACTGTCGTAGAAACTACATGGTTTCTTGTTTCCTCCGCACTGGAGGCGCAAGACGTGCATAATGGAGAGTCTTTCAGAGAAAAGAAGTGGAGCCGCGCATTGAAGTCACCATGTCCCGTGAGGAACTGGCTCGTCCAGTGATCTGGCTCAACCCATTTTCTTGCAAGACGTTCACGGATGTTGGGGAAGAACTCATACGTATCACGTCCCTTTGACGAGGATTCCCATCTCGCTTGCCATTTCTCTAAAGCCCATTCATCGATGGGGGCAAGTTTCTGTTCTGTGGTGAGATCCGCACGGAGTTCAGCCCAACGCGGAGGAAGCTCCCGTTTCACTCTCCACTTGTCAGCCATGCTCTGAACGTCCAAATCAACTGGTAACTGACCAGTGATCACCTGGAGTGCTTCTGTTGATACAGTATTGTAGGCCTTCGTGATCATCAAGAGCGCAGCTCTCTGGGATTGGGCCAATACTCTCTTTTGATTGGCTGTTAGTTTGCTACCCCAGACAACGGGGCAGTAGCCAATCACACCTAGGTAGATGGCCTTATACATAAGGATAGTGTCGTGGTAACACATACCCCAAGTGGCCTTAGTAATGGCACGCAGTGAGGCAAACCTTGCAATGGTAGTGCCTTTAAGGGACTGGAGGTGTTGGTTGAAGCCCCACCTCTCACCAATATTCACTCCTAAATACTTGATGTGCTTTTCAAGAAGGAGCCTGTGGCCGCCAAAGCGTATTGTGGGTGGATTATTCACTTTCCCTTTTAAGAGGATTAGCTGGGTTTTTTCCTCAGCCACCTGCATCTTGACATGCTCGCACCATTGGTTGACAGTGTGGAGCACGTGGTGGGTTTTTTCTTCAATTTGGCGGACTGACTCTGCAAAGATCAGCGCATTCAAGTCATCCACATAGGCGTACGGCTCGCATTCAGTCTCCATGAGTTTCCTAAGAAGACCTTCGAAGAAGATTTTCCAGAGTGCTATTCCAAGGACACCCCTTCTCAATCTTTCTCTGAGTGGAGACATGCCTGCTTTCGATCTTAGCAGTTCTGTCTGTCAGGTAACTTCTGACGAGCGAGTTGCGGGGGATTACCCTACCTTTGAGCTCATTGAGGAGCGCCGGCCACCAAAGGTTGTCAAACGCTCCTCTGATGTCAATCAGAACTGCTTCGACGTACTTAGCCAGTGCCAGCAGGGAAACGCGCCGAATCTCGATGATTGAGGTACCTCCAACAGGACCAGCCTCTGCTACACAGGACAGACTCGAAGAACCGTCGCCTATTCAACAGTCATTATATGAAGCATATACTACTTTTGATCGATATAACAATACGACTTTGTAATGGCTTATATATTATCTTTACGACTGTAATAAAATAAATTCGAACTATATCGATATTGGTCAATCTGTATAAACCACCTCCCTTAGCATTTAATGACTAGTACGAAGTAAACCATGGATCTGAAAAGGCAATTGGTAGACGAAATTCATAAACCTGCGAGGAGGTTTTTTTCTACGTCTCGCGTAATTGTTAAACGTGTACTGGATGATCTATGGCAAGCAGATTTAGTTGATTTGACAATGTTCCCCGCTCGAGGATATAAATATTTATTAACTGTTATCGATGTTCGGTAGTAGAAGGGCCTGGATAGAACCTCTCAGAGCAAAAAACAGGCACTGAAGTAGCTAAAGCATTAGAGAAAATATTTGAGTCAAGCCGTCTTTCTCCGCGTCTACTCCAAACTGATGAAGGTCGCGAGTTTTTCAACTCTAGCGTTAAAAAAATATCACAAACATACGACGTATCGTTGTATATAGTTCACATAGCGATTTGAAGGCCTCTGTAGTTGAACGATTCAATAGAACTATAAAAAGGTGGATGTGGATCGAATTCAGCTATCAAGGTAATAGAAAATGGGTTAATTTGTTACCCGATCTAATTCATCGCTATAACAACAGAGTTCATCGAAGCATAGGAATGAAGCCGGGGGAAGTAACGAAGAAACACGAGCAATTTATTCTTCAAAAGCTGACCAGGTTGAGGCCGATCGTTGAAAAAGCCCCTAAGTTCAAAATTGGGGGATAGAGTTCGTATTGTTAAACATCGTCATCGATTAACGAAAAGTTATTTACCTGCGTGGACCAATGAACAATTTATTGTGGCTAGGGTTCGTCTAGATGATGGGCTTCCAACGTGTAACTTACAGGACATCGCCGGAAAAGACATCGAAGGAAGGTTTTATGAGCAGGAAATGATGAAAACCAAATTTCCCGATCGTTACCTTGTTGAAAAGATCCTCAAAAGACGAGGAAATAAAGTATTGATTAGAAGGCTGGGATTTTCACCCGAGCATGATACTTGGGAAAATGCAAGCAACGTTGAATGGAACGTGAAGAGGAAATGAATAAAACGAGGAAAAAGAAATAGACGCAAAACATAAGGAATCTGCCATTTATTCGTGAATATTTAAATCTGTACAGAAGTCTTTAACTCTTACATCTCCATAAGGGAGAGTGTCTATGTTATTCAATAAAATTATTCTCTTATCGTCATACGCACATAGAGCTTTTTTCTGTATCTAAAAGTAAATACATTGTGATATTTCGAATTTATACGAAGCTTGCCTCGCACTCCTCACACGCCACTTAGGGGGTGGTGGGAGGGGAGGGGGTGGGTTTTCGCGCTTTCTTCGCGAGAGGGAATCGCTTAGCTTGCCTCGCGCTAATCAATTATTGCCTGTTCGCGACTCATAGGCAAGGCAATTGCAGAATTGCAACGATTGGCCATCTTTCGCGACCCTAGTGGTGTTATACGTGTCGGTGGCAGGATCAGTGCTTCCACGTTTTCCCATGGACCAACCCCATTCCATTCTCCTGCCACCAAGGTCACACTTCACCAATCTTGTAATTGACTATCTTCACCCAGGCTCTACAGCTATGCTCGCTTTTATAAGACGGAGATATTGGATCCCTAGAGCCAGGAAGCTGGTGAGGCCGCACAAACTTAGATATACCACCTGCATCGGATACAGCAAGTCCTTTCTGCAACCTTTTATGGGTAGTTCACCCCAATCGCGTGTCAGTGGAGTGCGCCCTTTTCTCAACTGTGGTGTCAATTTTTCAGGACCATTTGTGTGTCGTGAAACTGCCCGCTGTAACTCTCGCACTCACAAGTCTTATCTGTGTGTTTTCATCTGCATGGCATCTAGAACAGTTCACCTAGAACTCTGCACTTCTCTATCTGTTGCAGCCTTCTTGGATGCGTTCGATAGGTTCGTGGCATGACGAGGTATCCCTTCAAGAATCCACTCAGACTGCGGGACTAATTTTGTTGGTGCTTCTAGTTATCCATAGGAGGTTAAAGATTAGATTACCAATGACAGCGTTCAAGATGCCATTGTAACCACATCCCACATCTATAGGGTGGATCGGCTGTTTAACCCCCCTGGTTCCCCTCACTTTGGAGGGAGTTGGGCATCGGCTGTGAAATCGGGGAAAATCCTCCTGGTAAAGACCCTTGGCTCTAGGCCATACACTGCGAGTGAGCTTCATACTCTGTTTGCCAAGATAGAGGGAGTGCTGAACTCAAGACCACTCCAACCATTATCTGAATGCTCTGATGACCCTGAAGCCCTTACCCCAGGCCACTTTACAATCGGTCAACCTATCAACGCCACACCAGAACCAGATTTTCCTAATGTACCCGAAAATCGGTTAGACCATTGGCGACTCATCCGGGAACGCGTTCAATATTTCTGGCAACGTTGGAGCGCTGAGTATTTATCTTCACATCAAGAACGCAAGAAATGGAACAAGACTTCTAACTTGCGGATTGGTGACGTAGTCATCATCAAGACTTCTAACCTCAGCTCCTGTTTCTGGTATGACGCGCTTATAGTCGTTGAAAAAAAACCCCATGAGCATCCGCATTGGGATACAAAAGGAAAATTTCGAACCGGCAAAATCAACACGACTGCTTGCCACTCCTGCATTATGCGCGTGATTTTCATCAGCCGGTGTTCACGCGCCAAATCACTTCGCAATTTTTTCGTCTTTGTTGTGTCTGCCCGGTTGTTGCCTTGCTGTGTTCCCTTTGAACCGGGCGCGCGCCCTCGGGAGAATCGGTTCTTCGTACTGTAACACCCCTCTCCCGTTCCGCACCTGCTTTCGGCACCGGCTTCACTTCTGCCTTCCGTCCCGACGTTTTTCCCTTATTACCTTTTTAAAGCATTAATTCTTCCTGTCATTGGAGAATTTATGCCAATCGCCTTTGCTCATCGGTAGACACTCATCGTCTTCGCAAGTGCCTCACAAAGACTTTCCGTGGTCGAAATAAGTCACTTTTATTTTTACTTCTATTCTTTTTGATTATTCTTTTTTGTAAATATCAAGTTTTTTGTACGACAGACAATCAAAGTGTTTTTCTTATATTTAACTTCCCCCCTTGGTTGCCATAGGTAATTGGTTTAATTTTACTGTAGAAATTACCCCACTTATGCGCAAACAGCCGGAGTGAGAGCAGATTGTGAATCGTCGACGTAATTCCGACATTTTTCGTACGATCCATCGTCACTCCACCTAGTTCGTATCGTATTTCGTCGATTAGAAATGCAATGGCATTGCTGGCTAGTTTCAGTGTAAGATCCTCCGTTTGGCTATCAGCCTTGGTCAAAACACAATTAACGTGAAGGAAGCTTTCACATGGTAGAGTCAAATCCTCTTGTTGTTGTATGGCGGTCCTCACTTCGTCACTTGGGTTGAACGTTGTCGATGTAAACGGTGTATGACTCCTGTACTCGTATTGAGTTACCGAATCGTCGTACTGTGCTTTCGAGTTTACCACCAACATGTCTATTAACTTGTAGACTAAGAGGTTGTAGAAATGATCGGTTAGCAGTTGTTAATGGTCTCAACGCTGACCTCTGTCTGGTTGATTCGAGTCGATGAGAGGGCAATATAATGGTTTGATTTTTATTAAATACGAGACCCATCTCTGAAATGAAGGCGTATGTTGACAGTCTCCCCTCTCAAACTTATGGCTCTGCCGTCTTGATCACGAAGTGCTATCGTAATGTTGTGAAGTCTTCCCGTGTTGACTGGTGGATAGATGAGGTTCCGCAGTGTTTCCAGAATCTTAAAGCCAGGGGGCACCGCCGAGTAAAATTCGTGGATAATGTGACTTCCTTGTCCGTTTTGGTAGGCTCCATGAACAACGTTACATTCGACTCATATGACGTTCACCTTATTTATGTTTTCCGGGCCATCGCTCGCGTGCAATTTATTCTTACTTATAACTCTCAGAGATAAGCCCGACAGCGTCGCAATACTCTGGGGTTTAGTAAAATCGACGGTTTCACTCGACAAAATTTCAGCCTTTTGAGTGTTACTGTTTGCCTTGATGAGCAGAGAGATCCGTTTCTTTATTACTGCTCGCATCCGCTCGTTCAAATCTTCAATCTCATAAGCCCCAGTAGGAAATTCTATGGTTTGTGAGCCGAAATGAAGTAAATTATTCACTCCTTCCGCGACATTTGGTATTGAATATTGCAAATGCTTTAGGCTTACTGCGTCGTTTTTCTCAGTGGGATATCCTATGTACCGCAAGGGTAAAAATCTGAATCCCCAACTATCAGTGAGTGAATAAGGCGTCATTTTAACAGGATAATCTACATTAACGGCGTCTTTTCGTGACGATGGTTCACCCACATCTGTCAATCGTTTCCCACAACAATTCCATCCATCATCCTTCAGCTGCAGTGCTTGAATCCTTCTCCAGGAGGTCCTCGAATCGCTTTAGCCACCCGTCCATCACAAAACCGACCAAACTTGTCTACGGACATTGTTCGAGGCTGGTTTGTTGTGGGACTGGGTCGTTTCGATCAGTGTCTGATCCTGTCCTCCTCTCCTGCCTAACCCTCTCCGTTTTGGTTTATTATTCATTCTGAATAATAACCCTATGTTTTCGGTCACGAAAAATTTTTTACAACCCCCCCCTCAAAATTTGATACTTTACGTTTCAAGACATGGAGATTCCAAATTTGCAATGTCCGTCCGCTGTCCGTCGTCCCCCGTCCGGGCCGTTTTGTGCCTTTAACGTGGTCTAAAAAATTCGTTCTTTCGCCCAAAAATCCGATTTGGTATCTAGTTGTGCCCGCCATCTCGGCAATTCGATCGGACGAAGCCCGTGGTTGTAATGGGCAAAAAACGGTTAAAAAAATTAACGAAACGCAGTACAACGCGGGAGCTACAGCGTTTCGTCGTTTGAATTCCCTCCCTTCCGCCCATCTCTTTAAAAGCCCTGCAAATTATTACACAACGGTTTATTATTCGGATAATCAGCTTGACCTAGCATTAATGCTCCGAGACCCATCCTGTTCGATTCAGCATAGAAAAATATCATAATGAAACCCAAAAAAAGGTCGAAAAGAACTGAATCGCAATATTAAAATAAACAAAAAAAAACGAAAGTATCTAGAAAAAACTGAATTTTAATATGAAAACATGCACGCTAAATACTAATATCAAAATTTAACCAAAAATCTATGAAAAAAACCAAAATGAGAATGAAACGGAAGAATCTAAAAAAATTGAATCGTATTAAAACCAAAACGTCGGGGAAATTGGAACGGGAGTGCTCGAAGCGAATGTCGAAAGGGGAGTAGAGTGGCGGCGTTGTTGGGAGGCGAAAGGGGAGTTTAGCCGCCCCGCCACCGGTGGTTTTGGTTTATTATTCATTCTAAATAATAACGGATAATTTGCAGGGTTTTTTATTCAGACGGGAGGGAGGGAGGGACGCTGTAGCTCCCGCGTTGTACTGCGTTTCGTTAATTTTTTTAACCGTTTTTGCCCATTACAACCACGGGCTTCGTCCGATCGAATTGCCGAGATGGCGGGCACAACTAGACACCAAATCGGATTTTTGGGCGAAAGAACGAATTTTTTAGACCACGTTAAAGGCACAAAACGGCCCGGACGGGGGACGGTGGACGGCAGACGGCCGACAGACATTGCAAATTTGGAATCTCCATGTCTTGAAACGTAAAGTATCAAATTTTGAGGGGGAGTTGTAAAAAATTTTTCGTGACCGAAAACATAGGGTTATTATTCAGAATGAATAATAAATTCAAATTTCAAACCTCATTTCCGAGGTTGCCGTCTATCCCTGGACGAGGTGCCTCCTGGTATAATTCGTGACTACTGCGGAAGGCTGGGGGAAAAGACTCAATTTTATTTTCCTGACTAGGCTCCCAATATTGAATTTTTCTTCTTTTGAAGGGGTGACACTTACCTTGGAGTCGAAACGGGGATTTATTATATATTTAAAAAGATATTTTCTTCAACCGCTTGAGGAAGGGCAAACGATCCGCACGAAGCGAAGGCTGAGACTGCTGCCGCCACCTTCACTCACCTGAGTCGCGGCGAGAGAGGAGGCTGCTCGGGGCAGCGATAAGGAGCGTCCTCTCGCGACCATCGGCGTTTGTTACACCATACCCTTCCTTGGGAGAGTTTTGCTTTCTCCGAAGGAAAACTCGGCATACTATCCCTCGAAGAATGCTCTAAGATCTGACACATGCCAGGCACCACAGTCCGCTCCTTTTTCGTCGGCTAAGTGGTAAATATTAGGATATATCTTCTTTACGATCTTGAATGGCCCTACGAAAAGCTTGCACAGCTTTCCAGATATCCCCTAAGTCTTGCTGGATTGGGTAAAGTTTTTCTTCCATACCCATTCCCCGACATTGTATTCAACATGTTTCCGACGTAAGTCGAACAAGTGCTTGTTACGTAAACTTGCTTCTTCCATTTTCTTCTGAACCATCTTCACGATTTCTTCTAAACTTGATTTTTTGGAGCAGACTCTTCTTACTGGGTGACTCGCGTTCTCATCTTCTACGTCCTTATGCGATTAGCGATTCTACAATCGTGAACTTCGGTAAAAAAACGACGGATACTCATTTCGTTATCTTCACCTGAGAACGTAATACCCCACTTGGAGACTGGACACCTTCTGAAGTACGAATTTTCCCTACTATCACAGTGAAAATCTTCCCCTTTTTTGTGACTATACGTTTTCGTTCGAGAAGGTTGTTTGCGCAAGCTCGCTGCTTTACTTATGTTTGATTTTGGGCGCCTTTCCTGGGACTGTCTCTTCACTCGAACTCGACAACATGGTTCGAGCATCCGACGGGTATCTCTCGGTGGTAGCTGACGAGCTGTCGGAGAAACTCTCGTCATTACGTTCACGACCAGAAGTCGGCGTTCTCTCTGGAGGATTACTAGACGTAACAAACATAAGGGTCCCAAGCATGTCGTTGGCTTGGGTCATGAGGTCGACCTCATGTATGGGGGATCGACAAATTCCGAGCCTATCTTGAAGGAACTCACTTCACTGTCTATACGGACCATTCGAGTCTTAAATGGCTCTGTAATCTGAGAGCTTTCAGAGTAGCCGACAAGTATGCACTCACTAGAGCGTGGTTCCAATTTTCCCTTCCCTGATTTCTCCAGCATGTATCCTCTACTTCCGAAAGAACGAAGATACGAGACAACTGGGGGTCTTACGTACCATATAGTGAACGGGATTCATCCATCAATTCCAGATGATCGACAACGGCTCAATACGTGAACATCACATGAAACAGCTTCCGCTCAAAAACTCTTGGGAAGATCAGAGTCGATGAGAAAACATCTCACCATGTTCAAAATGTGTTTCCTCTCTGAAATCCCATTTTGTTGCGGAGTATAGGCACAGTTAGCCTCCTACCGATTCCACAGCTACGTAGATAGTCCTCGAATTCACGACTACAATATTTGCCACCATTGTCCGAGTGCAAAAACTTTATTTTTCGGTCCATTTGGTTCTCCACCACTTCCTTAAATTCCTTAAAAACTGTCAACACGTCTGACTTCGCCTTAAGAAACCTCACTTCACACCACCGAGTCGCTTCGTCGATGAATTGACGTAGTACAGTGAGCCACCATGAGAACGAGTACGTACAGTGTGTTCGACTGAGTCGGGATGATTAAAAATGATTCACCAATTAACCCAGTCTAGAAAAAAATTGATTTATGTGCGATAATAACAAGGAGGGGAAAAAAAGAAATAATCTAAATACTTTGAAAAGGAACAATAAAAGAAAATTACTTGCTAAATGAGAGCCTATAAAATAAAGTTAAATTCTGCACAATGAAAATAAAACCGTCTGACCGTGTTCATCCGTAGCACGCGCGAGCACAGTACCCGTGGTGATTCGAGGAGGAGGAGGACCACGTTCGAAGATGGAGCGGTGGTAGATGATGGAGAACCTAACTCCGATCTATACGTTGGCGACTGGAGACAGTTTTCGAACAGGGCGGAATTCTGATGATCCTGTGGCCCAATTCGTCGAAAAGGAATAAATGCTATTGCGGTTCAGGTTCAGGTCGTTAGCAGATCGAGCACTAGTAGAAAAGGTGAGACCGATTGCCGGAAGAGCCGCCCTTCCCCCATGAGCGGGGGGCGTTGGTAGAGACGCAATCGCCTACAATCCGCTACGGGTTGATTCCGGGACCTTTTTTTGATGTGAAGAGCTTGATGAGTCACTGTTGCTCCTTAACGAAATAAATAATGAAACAAAGAGAAAAAAAAGAAAAAGACCTCAGCGTTATCGCTTTTGTGAAACAAGCTTCCTTCTGAGCTGCCTGAACACAGTGCCCCACACATCGGAGTGTATGATTTCCATGGGTGCACACTCTCTTCTCTCCCTCTTAAGAAACGGTGTCTGCGCCATCTTTCCCTGCAGGCAAGTCTCGCATGCAGGAAGTTTTTCGGTCATACTTACGTTGACGCCAAGAACTGCTTTTGATTTGAGAATTCTTTTCAAATGTTGTTCATTAAGATGACCGAATCGATTATGCCACATCATCATTTTCGAAAGTTTCTGTTCTTCAAACATTTTAGCACTTTCATTCTTTTCCGAAATAAAATATAAATTGTTTTCCCGTTTAGCTGAAATCACGACTTTACCACTTTTCAACAAATTCGCTCTGGTCTTTGAAAACAATACATCGAACCCATTGTCCGTAACTTCAGAGGCTGAGATAAGGTCACTTCTCAAGTCAGGGACTAAAAGAGTGTTTTTCAATGTCACCACTTTTTCTGAATCACCACAATCAGCAATGAACTTGACACAACCTTGACCAGTTGTGTCAGTTGATGCAGCGTTTGCCAAGTTCAGCCAGAAGCTCTCTGTAGAAGTCACAACCGAAGATTTGTTCGGTTCACTACAAAAATGAGTACTACAGCCACTGTCCATACACCACCGACATTCATGATTGTTTTGGGATTCCTCGAAAAGAGACACAAACAACGAAAGATCCTTATATTGTGCCGCATTTCGATCATTCAATGGACATTCAGGTCGCTTATGTCCATACTTCTTACATCTAAAACATCGCACTTTAAAGTTCGGATTTACGTTTCCACTCTCGCTAGATATGGGCTTTTTATTCCTATTTTTCCCGTAAAACGCGTTAGGAATATCACTATGTGAATTGGTTTTTCGAGCATCGAATTCTTTCAAAATTTTTGTCCTCAATCCTTCTGGGGTAGGTAAATTGTCCCTCGACTCGATCGCGCACCGGAAATTTTCGAAGTTGCTAGGCAAACTATGTAACAACATTATGGAAAGCACATCATTGTTAATGGTGATGTCCATATCAGCGAGTTTGTCCACCGCATCGAAGAAACTTGACACGTGATCTCGAACGTCCTCTTCAATTTCCATTCGCTTTAAAATCAGCCGTTTCAACAAAGTCGCTTTTCTTGCTGGTCCTTTCGAATGATAAATTTCGTACAATTTCGTTCAAAGTTCATAAGATGTCTCACAACACTTCACTTGCTTCAATTCGGACGGACTAATCGCTAAAATGAGATCTGATTTGGCTTTCAAATCTGCGTCCTCCCATTTCGCTGCTTAAGCATCTTCCGCGGGCTTCGCAAGTTTGCCTCTAGCGTAAATCCAGTCGTCATTCGTTATAAGAATGGCTTGTATTTGAAGACGCCATGTGTCGAAATTATTACGACCCAAAAGTTCGATCTTCTGGAAGCTCATCTTTTCTCAATTAACCAGAACCCTACACAAACGTACCTGGGCCCATAACCTTTTAAAGAACAAATTATATTAACGGTTATTTCGCGAGAATAAACGCACTCGACGATGTCACGAAACGAACTGTAATTTTTCATAGAGAAAATCATATGACCAGAAATAACACAAGTGCCTGGTCAACCCAACCAATAACAAACTGAAGGGTCGTCACTTGTAAATTTTAACAAAAACTGTAAAATCACGGATATAGATATTCGAATCACGCCTAATGAATAACACTGATCGTTCCCTCCCCAAAGATCACCTATCTTCAACACCAAACCGACGTGTTGGCTAAACCTTGTATATTGACTATGAATTACCGTAATCATTCTCGCGTTCTAATTGCAGTTGACAGAATGTCGCGGTACACAATTCTTCTGCCTCTCATCCAAACCTCTTCCGAATAAATAAATCACTGCTTTTACGAATCACATTTTTCGCTATTTCGGATTTTGAGAGCGTAGTTTCCTATAACATGTCATATGGGATCGCGTCGAAGCGCTTTACAGATTTTCTCTTTAATTGCAGCATCAAACGGGTAAGCTCAACGAGTACGCGGAATTCATTCAATATCCGCTTCCAACCGCCAAATACCGCTAGACGAACAGAGCCTGCTACTAACAGCGTTCCAAACAACCTTCAGAACATACTGTTACACTAAATTGCCTTTTGGCATTGCGGAGGGAAGCCAAGCGCTTAGCTGTTCAATGACGAAGCCTTAGGAGACTTGAAGTACCAATTTGTATTTAACTTTCAAGACGATGGTTTCATTAATTCTAAAACGCTAGGACTGTAAACATGTGCGCTTGGTGTCGAGTGTTTTGGTTTATTATTCATTCTGAATAATAACCCTATGTTTTCGGTCACGAAAAATTTTTTACAACCCCCCCTTAAAATTTGATACTTTACGTTTCTAAACGTGGAGATTCCAAATTTGCAATGTCCGTCCAGGGTCCGCCATCCCCCGTCCCCCGTCCGCCGTCCGGGCCGTTTTGTGCCTTAAACGTGGTCTAAAAAATTCGTTCTTTCGCACAAAAACCGATTTAGTATCTAGTTGTGCCCGCCATCTCGACAATTCGATCGGACGAAGCCCATGGTTGTTATGGGCAAAAAATCGTTAAAAAAATTAACGAAACTCAGTATAATTCGCAAATACGCCGTGTTTCGTATCGTTTTCAGGGTATCAAGGTATTTTTACATCGTGGGTCGAATGGAAAGAGTATCAGACGTGTACAACGGCGTATAGTGAAATTACAGTAATTATAATAAGCCAATGTCAACTAATTGAAAGAACTCGTGGGAACTACAGCGGAAGTCAACGTTTCGTCGTTTGTACTCCCTCCCTCCCGTCTCATAGAAACCACCTGCCCGCTCGACTCGCAACGTGCCAATTGCCGAAGGTTCGCTCGGTTGGAGGTTTCCCGTCCCAATTTCCCGACTCTTTTTGCCCGACGAGGCGGAGGAAGGTTAGGGCCACTTCCTCCGCACACCCCTACATCGGATCATAAATGCCTACAGGCGCTTACGGGCGCCTGGCGCCGGGGGAATATTTAGTTTCCGTAGTTCCATTGTAGTCAGGTCATGTTTCGTATGGTTTACTAGTATTCGATGCTGAATCGAATGGGATGGGTCTCGGAGCAGTAATACTAGGTCAAGCTGTTCATGAGAATAATAAACCATTGTGTAATAATTTGCAGGGTTTTTTTCCGTTTCTGTTCTTCTTTATCATGCGGTATCTGTTTCAGGTGGTCACCTTCTGTACCCACTCAGTGTACAATTTAATTTTTTTTTAACCAATTCCCCTTGGTCCCATTTGTTGAGCTAGGACAGTAATTTCTCAATAACAATAATTACTACAACGTCAATAGTTTTTTCCTACCTCTACTCTACGCCGGCCCAAAGGCCTACGTAACAGACTCAAATGCCAAGCGCTCCAGGGACAAAACAACTTTGGGAACAAAAGAAACCCCTTCCCATCACAATGTGGAGAGCCTCTATCCAGTCGGGTGGTGGGTGCTATCAAGGCGGAGGTGGTCCATGAGGACTACCCTACCAGCCTCTTGACACAAGACATCGCTGACAAAATTATGCTTCACTTGATGAACGAATGGCATGCCTGAATCCGGAGGAGAGAATGCAGAATGGTGGGCCAGTTGTGATCTGTGTAGATGAGCTTTATGAGAGGATTAGAGCGTTAATTCCCAATCCGGTGAACAACATCCAAAGCTCCTGCAACTCATTGGTGCCCAGAAGGGAGGCCTCTGTATGGAGTGCTGGAAGGTCATGGGCAGCCAAAATAGCAGAAGCAGGCTACATTTTGTGGCCCCCATTCCTGAGTCGCAATTTCGCGGGGGTTTCTGCCTTCACTGCGGGTTTAACAGGGTGGAGATGAGAACCTTTGCCAAAGGTGCCACCAACGGAGGTGGAAGAGCCGCTGGCAAACGTTACTGAAGGAATCGGGGGTGGCCTGGTCTCAAGTGGGTCGGGGGTCTTGGCCTCTGAATGTGCAGCAGCTGGTATGAAAGCCTTACAGGCGTTCCAGTCAGTGGTAGCATTGGTACTCCCTGCACTTCCCGAAGAAAGAAGACAGTGGGAGCTTAGTGTTAGAAAGAAGTTAAAATGATAATGAAACCTGACAGGGTCTCGTACGAAAATGCGAAGGCATATAGCCCTATATGCCTGACACCTATTTTGCTCAAGCCTGTGGAGAAGATCTTTGACAGGCATTTAAGAGACGGATGTTTGAGATTGACTCTCCTGGCTAATGGTCTCAGGGAGATTATGTGACTCCGCATTACATGCACTAGTCAGGAAACCAGATGAGTCAGTAGGAAATAAGAAGATTGCCTTAGGGACTTTTTTGGATGTTGAGGGGGCTTTTGACAGTACCTCCATACGCAGCATTGAAGTGACAATGACTAGATTGATGTCAATAGGAACGCAATAAAGTGTATCGTTGCTGTGGGAACAGCAGAGAGGTTCAGACCTCGATAGGAAAGTATTAGATTTCTCATCCTTGAAACGTGAAGATCAGAAAAAAACTCAGTTTCAGCCGATTGCGTAAAACTACGTTGGGCCAAGGAAAGTGAATACTACAAACAATAAAAAAATGCTTCTTCACATCAACGAACTGCTAGAAAAATAAATAAAGAGAATTAGAGATAAAATGTTTCTCCTTAGCATAATCCAAACTTGTCTGAAATTGCTTGGAAAAATTGTAAAACGCTAGAAAATACTAATTTGGGACTTTCGGGCGACACATAAATGACATGAACCCGTTCCTATTCGAATTCAACTTTGACATTTTTGAACAAATTGTTTATTTGGTACAGAAAAACATCAGATGCGATGGATCACCTAACTTTCCTCAGCCGCACGTATATTTTGGGAGTTTTCTTCTTTTCCCGTAGCTCCTATTTTATTCCAGAGGTGTACTGCGAGCCTGAGGCTTAAACTTTATGTTCGGATTAAGATGGAACTCTGAGACTGCGTAGAGATTAGTGAAAGCACGACAAGGTATTAGAAATTAGAAGATGAAAAAATTGATTTTGAATAATTGCGTACTTCGTAAAGATAAGGAATGTAAAGTTTGCCAACATTTGATGAATGTTTGAGAATTAATTCTCAAGTGCAATGGACTTCATAATGCTGATATCTGGTAAGTTCACGAGCAAAGTACCGGTGCAGTCGTATCCCAGTTGTGGCATAAAGGAGAGAACTCTAAACCAGTAACCTTAGCGCAGAAGGATTTCACACTCAACCCAAGATGTGAGCAGCATGCTGTTGTGATGAAAGACAATTCGCTACCTCCATCGATCACAGCTCGGGCTGAACGAAGAACCCTGTTACAGTCCAACATGCTTACCATGGCATTTCCTAGGAAAGCGTGGGGTCGTGGAGACCTTCCAAATAAACAACGATGGCCCATTCCACATGGTCCATTACCACTAGCCGGAGTACCTGAAGTGGAGGGCTCCTGCTTTGCGGTAGTCTCTTGATCTCCCTTAGTCGGGTGGTCAGCAAAAGGCGGCAATTGTAACCAAGTGCTGTGACGTTTGTGGCAATGAAAACACACCAGTGAGCTTGAACACCTTTGCGGTTTATGGTGTTTTTTTCCATCCGGGCCAACCCTTTAGACAATTGAATCTCTCAATCGGGGATAAACGGAGATATTGTTCACATTTTAGAAGAGCGTGTGAATTGTGACAAATAGGGCAAGCAAACGGTGGATTTGAAAACTGCGGACTGGAAAGTACGTGAGGAGAGGAGAATTCCAATGTGTGGCACTCCTCCCTCACAAATTTAACCAAATCTGTGAAGTTTGAATTGAAGTTGAATTTCAGTAGCCACAAATTTTCGCTCGAACTCAAATCTCGTACTAGCATTCAAGGATCGTTTGGCTAAGGAAAAGTTTGAAGTGATGAGACGGAGGGTTTTCCTAAATACGGTTTAAAGTCTAACAGCTTGTTCAAGTAGTGATGAGCCAATAACCGTTTGTTATTAAAGTGATCGTAGATGACCCTCAAAGCATGATCATAATGACCCCCTTGGACGGGGATGTCTTTGATCAATGAAAGTGCACAAACTCTCAAAGAAGACATCAAGTAATGGAATTTTTCTATTTTAGAAATTTCGCTATCTTCGTGAACTAATGTATTAAACGTGTCTCGAAACACTGGCCGTGAACTAAAATCTCCATCAAACTGTGGTATGGTGATTTTTGGTAACCGGGGTTTCATACTGGAATATGATGAACTGGTTGATTTTCCATTTACACCCTCACTGGGGCGATGACCGGTACTAGACCCCGAGCTCAACGCTTCGTTAATTGAGAGGCATTCATAATACTAAAGTTAACGTACCTGTTAGGTGAGTCCGTCTCCTCTGGCTTGTGAGTTAGTATTCATAATAGTAACGGCCAGCATCTGACTGTAATTTTTTACCTTCCTCGCCAGGAAATTGATCAATTTTGAAATGACGAGCAAAAAGATCAATACTAGCCTCCCAATGTTTATTGAAATTATCGTAATGACTTTTCACTTCTTTGAACATACCATTGAAAAGGACCACTTTAGGTGGCTCAGTGCGTGCAACCTCTCGCTGCTGATAAATATCTCCTAATTTTGAAACCAATGTACGCATTTTCATTAATAATGCAATATTAAGGATGTCAAATTCACTCTCCTGAGCAGCTCTTCCCCCCTTTCTCCTTTCCATCAGGCATGGTTAATAAATATATAAAAGGAGAAACAGCGAAACTAGCGTATCTGTGGCCCTATGTCTCAGTAAATACAGTAATGCTAAAGAGAACACGAAAAGCAACAGTAACCCACTGTGATGCAGCAACGATGAATTTGAAGCGATCAAACACAATTGTGACCTTGAATAAATCGCTAAATTTCACAATAATGATTCACGTAGATCACCACGCTTTATACGTTCACCTCTATCGTCCGTTCAACTAAATTTAGGGAGAATAGCTACACTTCAGAACTAATCGAAAGCAAATCAATGTTAACCTTGAAATGTCAATAATTGAATTTACGCTCCAATCCTACTAAAGCTCGAAAATCCTGCCCGGAGTAACCAAATGTTGAATCAAAATAAAAGGCAATGCAAACTGAAAGGGGTGAACTGTAAGAATGGTTAAATGAAATTAATTTTAATAATAACGAGAAAATAAACGAAGGGCAGGTTACATTGAAGAACGAAACAAACAAAACTGAAAGTTCTCCTGATGTGTTGAAATGAAGGGGAGTGAGGCGCTGTTCGGCGACAATAGAACTGGTCACTGAAGTTACGGTAATTTGGACGAACTTGGCTCCAATCCCACAAAATAGCCAAACTGGAAATTTCGGGGTCGTGAAGTCGTATTGAGCATAACACGCGTTGGTAAAGCTCGGTAGCAGTGACGCTGGCGATCACAAACGGCAGACTGGTCGTGATCAGTGAGGCTGGCTGGCCAAAGGTTGCTGTAGATTGTTGAAGAAGGCGAGATATTATGTTTGACGCGCGAACAACAGTCACTCCCAAACAAGTTGTGGAGAGTAGGCAACGGAAACTCGGAAGCTACTTTACACGCGTGTAGGTTTTATAGCTATACAAAATAGATAGCGCGTGTGGCGCTCATAGCGAATATGAAGACGATGAAAGCAGCGATTGTGTCATGCGTAGGCGTGTCGACGACCGATTAAACTCGAATTGAAGAAGAGTATTAAGTTTAAGGGGAAGAAGAAGAAGCCGGCACCTGTAGAAATGGGTTTTGGAAAGTTATTTTTTGTTATTTTATTATTTATTTATTGTAAATGATCAAGCGGTGCGAATGGTTGGTGGGTTTGTATGGAAGGGGGGGGGGGGGGTGAATAAGTCGGTAAGAGGCGGTGGCGACGAGGAGAAAGGGGCAAGTGAAAATCTGGAGAGAGGGGATGAGTCGGAAGGAGGAAGCGGGTTTAGACGGGTTACAAGACGATGGATGCTGCGGCGTGGGTGAACGTGAGGGGAAGGGTGGAGACATGGTTGCTGGGGGACGGGGGAGTAATTGTGGAAGGAACCGGCCGACAGAGTGCGCTAGAAGTGAGTGCGGGCGCTCTGCCCTAACCCCGTTGGAAGGGGTTGGAAGGAAGAGGATGAAAACGGACGAGAGGGTTGAGAAACGGATGAACGGTCGTCGGGGTGCACGGATTGGCGGGGGTGGGGAGGAGGGAGGGTAGAATTTCTCCCTCCATAAGACCTGCCCCCACCATCGACAACAAGCGACAACCCTCCCGACCGGCGCAATCCCATCGCAACCCTCCCAGTCCAATACCGAACGAGTCGGTAGATCTCGTCTTAGACAGTGCAGATCGTTGCTCGTTCTATGCCAGGTCTCTCGGTATTTTTTCGTGTTTCGTCTCCTATCTTCTCCGCGGCGAACGGCATATTGACAAATATCTTCTTAATGGTTACGGCATTTTTCGCGAGTGTGAATCACATTCAAGTTCTACCGCCTCAACATGAAACTCAATTTTCGCTCATCGGCGGACCATGTTAGGATTTAATTGCACCGCAGATTATGGTACGTTGTTTTTACGTTAACTTTTCTTTTCTACTGCATATATTTCATTAAAAGAGACAAGTACTCAAATTTGTGGCTCTCAATTTCAAAGCGTGTATACTCCATTCACTCGAACACGCTTCTCTTTTTGAAACCGCCACCTAGTTGAAGTTACTTGAGAATTTCAATAAAAATCGAAACGGTTTTTGAAGCCCATTTTCTTACTGATAAAAAGTAAATGAATATGAGTAATAATTCGTACGCGGGTACTAGTTTTGTGAACGACAACCACCCCCTGCTTAGGGCGTGAACGATTTCGCTCCCTTATATCCTTCCTTTAAATTTGGAGATTGATTTGTTGGCACCAATTTGTGATTTCTTCAACTGATTGATATATTATGTTGAAACGATATTTTGCTCAGAACTGATTCAAACCTTAAGTTTTTAATAAAACTTCTTGGAAATGGAAACGCCAAAACAATGCCACGTCTCCAATTTGTTTGGGAGAAATTATTTCACGCAATTTTCTTTAAAACCCATTTTTTCGTAATTACAATCAGATTTAATCTTCTGAAGTGTTCGTGTTTTTAATAAAAATCGAATTGACATTGTAAACCTCCCAGCCTCAAAATTCAACGAGTGATGCAGTCTAGTCCCGGGGGGGGGTTCTTTGGATTAGGGTCGAAGGTTTATGGTTATCCGTCGGAGAGAGGGGTGAATGTCGCGGTAGTGCGGGCCAGGTTTAACCTGATTTTTACTTTCTGCGATTCAAAGGGTTAGGAAAATATTGTAATCGTGTCAAAAAACATTTGGGTTTTCTTCAGATCTTTTGAGGCCTACTGAGTCCGAAATCGTAAATTCGGTGTGTGACTGTAGTTCGATTTGCGGGAGAACGGCTGAACCGATTGAGCTGGTTTTTTTCTTGTTTGCTATTTCAATAGACGCGAAAATAAGGTATGGGCGATTATCATCAATGGCAAAAGGGGAATGGGGGAAAACATGTACCAAAAATTAGGGTTTTTCGAATTTTTCTCGAAAACGGCTCTAACGATTTCAGTCAAACATACGGAGGGAGTATTCTTAACTAACTAGTGCCCCAGTACTTTGCACCCCTATAATTTTTCTATAGAAATGCGATGAACGAAGATGAAGCGCCCGTATGTGCTGCAGATGTGTGTTGTTGCTACGCACCAGATATTTCTTTTGGAGACCGAGAATAGTTCTGGGCTGTTCACTATTCTTCAGCTTTGAAAGTTTTCAGAACCCGAAAAATGCCGTCAGAAACCACATCCCGAGAGTGAGTGAGAATGAAACTGTGCGTGATGGGCTGAACATTTGTAAATATCGGGGGATATAACAATATAGTATATTTCTTTTCGTCTCAGGTATCAATTAATTCAAGGGGAATTCCGCTAATCAAACTAAAGACTTCTGCAGTCAAGTTCACTATCACTTTCTGTAGCACAACGCAGAAAGGTGGAAAGGAATGTTGTGTGATGAACTAAAGAATCTTTTTGATATGTTTCATCATTACCTTCCAGAATGCGCTGGATTCAGTCCATTGAAACTAAAAGACACTACTAGGTGGCCTGTGTGTGGGAGGTAAGTCTGTGAAGGGACATTTGTTCCTTGAGTTTATCCCTTTTAAATTCAGTGAGAAGGATATCTGGTGCGCGCGGCACATAACTTTCCTCAGCGCTACCTACAGTCGGCGATTTTCGTAACTCTAGGTACTACCCATTCAGTTTATATCAAGTTGGTAGTTCAACGTTCTAAGTTGAAACTGGTTGCGCTTAATACTCCGGATTTATTCTTACCGCAGTTTTGAATATCAGTGATTCCTGACTGCGGCCTCCGCCTTGTTTTTCAGTTCTACAACAATGAACGAATCAATTTCTGAAAATCAAAATACTGTATCGGGCACAATGCTACGAGAAGCCGGAGCAGAGTTACTCGGCGTTGCCCTAAGACTCTGAACATCACCTGGGTTCGGTATCAACACCATCAATAATGCTAGGGACAACCCACTCAATATCCGCATTCATCACGCATCGAGACAGCACCTAATGAACCGGACCCGTTATACAATTGGTGACGAATGAGCAGGTATTGGGTACAAAACGAGGATAAAAGCTTACCTGATGGGGGATGAGTCCTGAATGTTCGACGGTTCGCACTACTGACTTGACTTCTATAATCCAGGAGCCGAGGGCTAAAAACATTGACCCATTAGTTGAAGGTTGGTTACTACTTTTCCTGATAGTTCCCTCAATGTTTGGTAAAACCCCAGTTCTCTGGTCTCTCCGAAGTATGGACTAAGAAAATGGCGGCTCATCAAAATTTGACTTACTAGATGATAGTTACAATATTTACCACAGTTCAGGAATTGGCTTGTACTTTCCGCATTCATAACTCTGCTACCTCCCATGCTTGGCCATTAAGTTGCTGACTCAATCAAAATTCGTCCTGCGTCTTTAATGGACGGTATCCGGTCGGCTACCCAAAGGGTAAGGAAAGTATTGTGATCGTGTCAAATAAAAGTTCGGTTTTCTTCAGATCTTTACGTTCAGAGGCCCACTGAGTTCGAAAAACCTCATTACCGCGCGTGGTTCCTGTGCGTCTGTCGTTCGTTAGGAGAACGGCTGAACCGTTTAAGCTGGTTCTTTTTTTGTTTTGCCTGTTATTTCGTATAGACGCGGAAATGAGGTTGTGCGCGATTTCGGTCGATGGGTAAGGGGAGTGGGGGAGGAAAATGTACCGAAAACTAGGGGTTTTCGCATTTTTATCGAAAACGACTCCATCGATTTTGATTAAACTTTCGAAGTATCTTATACTAGTTAGGACAAAACGTTTCTCCACCATGAAAACCGGTGAACGGAGATAAGAAGCAAAAATGGTTTTTTACGCTTTTTGGCAAAATGGCTACAACGATTTCCACCAAACCCACAGAATGTTTTTAAATAGTTAATACGTATATATTGTTAAGGATAAATGTTCATCTGACTGTTCATTGTACAGAAATAAAAATGAAAATATGTCGAAAATAATGTTTTTTGAACATTTGTGTGCTTTCCCGAGTAGTTGTGTCACTGGATTTAATCAATCTTATGGAATCATTTCAACAATATATACCCACATTTTGTTCTCCGTGATCAGTTCTGTACATATCTATTGAACGGAGATTTAAGCCGTAATTGTGGCAGAGTCGGATTTTTTGACTCAGTCACTTGATGCGAATCCACCATACAAATTTCAGATGTGAACTAATAAGTCAAAGTTTGGTTCAAAATTCGACGAATTTTGATTGGCTGCAACTTACTGGCCGAAAATGGGAGGTTGCAGAGTCGTGAATTGGGAAAGTACAAGCCAATTCCTCAACTGTGGTAAATATTGTAACTATCAACTAGTAAGTCAAATTTTGATGAGAATGAATGTTCTTAGTTTATACTTTATAGAGAGCAGAGAACCAGGATTTACCAACATTGACGGTACTATCAGAAAAAGTAGTAACTAATTTTCAACTAATGGGTTTTTAGCCGTCGGCTCCTGGACTACTAGCGGTTGCATCTAGAGGTTAGCGACTGACTTAGGTGTGCAATCGTCGCTCCAAGGTGCTCTTCGGTCTACTTTTACTGACTTCTCATATCTCAAGTAAATCACTACGTCTAATCAGTTCCACGCTCCTTGGGAAGGACGTTGACACTGTTGTCTAATGTTTTGCTTTCATCGGGTTAAGTGTTTTGGTTTGTGTGTGTATCTGTGGGGGTGGGGTACCTCCATATCACCTTGTGTTACTCATCGTAGAGCTGTCCAGTAAGTCACGGTACTCCAAATTGATTGTTTTCTCTTCAGAAATGTAGTTCGTATGTCTGACGACGTAACACTAAAACAAATGTCTGGTACAAAGCATCACGCAACTATCCTCAGCCTCACGTGTATTTAGCGATTTTTCTGGCGTCAGCAACTAATCCATTTTACTTTTCATTTAGTACATATGGAGGACGTGGTATGACGTAATGTAACGTCTACGTAGAAAAGGATAGCACCCAAGGTTCGATAATTTATTGAGGTACAGGTACTTTTGACATGACCTCTGTTGTTGTTGTTGGTTAGTTGATGGGTGCTGGGTTGTTGATGGGCCGACATGATACTCCTGGTATAATTACTTCCACGTTTGTGGAAACACTGCCAAACATTTCGAAATTTCTGCGGTTGCTTCTGACTATCTAATGATCATTTTTAACCTTCCATCGCATAGATAGCTAATTGGACCACCGCCTGATATTTTAAGGAACTTTGGTATCATATCAGCGAGATGTATACGAAAATAACTTTACAAAAACCACCTACGGTTTTAAAAAAGTCAAAAAATGGCTACTGGTTTCACATTGATCCGTACTGTAACCTGTTGAGGCCTGTTGACGGGGCGAGAGAAATCGTTGGGTTATGGTAGTACAATATATGATTGGGTTAATTCCGCCAGTAGGTAAATTACTAAAGGTAACGTACCTGTTTGATGGGCCCGTCTTCTCTGGCTGGTTATATACCAACTAACTGAGTTTAATACTGATTCAACGGCCAGATGATGTCTTTACATTGAAACCGCTCGCTCACAGTATCTCGTCAGCCAGAGCAGATGGACCCACCAAACAGTTGATGGGTGAACTAAAGAACATGGACCGACCGCTTGATAACGCTACGACTGCATGTATCGATAGTTCGCTTGAACGCTACGACTGCAAGTATCGATATGCGTCACCGGCGCAGTTGGTGGGGGAGAGCCTATGAGCGATGTCTGGCATATCGATAACCTGACCTAGGTCGTGATATATCGATATATTGCCTCACCAGAGGGAGCGGTCCATGTTCTTTGCTTTTACCCAGTTGATTAAACAGTTAACTTTAGTACAATATATCTCTCATGTTCTTAATACTTTGTTTAGTATTTAGTTTATGATGACTAGTAGAAGTTTCATTGTTTTTGTATTTCATTATAGTACCTGCGTTTTCTAAGTGCTTATAACTTTCTTTGTCTAATCTAGTTTTCTATCGTCTTGAATAAGTTTATAGTCGTTGAGGCCGTGTACAAATGTATTTGCAAATGCGTCTATTATTTGTGTAATCGTGTTATGGAAACGAGGAGGATATGAGCCTTGCCCCCATGGCAGCGATGTCTGATTTTGAACGAAGCTTCATTGATGGTTCAGCACAACAGATCAAAAATGCAGAACTGGCATTACTGATGGATAGGGACGGTGCGAACACTTTGGCGACCTGCAGTCAAAAACTAACGTGTTTGTTGAGTTCTTCGAGGTCCGAGCGGTTTCGTGACTGGGGAAAACACGCAATCAGGCAGTCGCTGCGGTGAATGGAGAAATAAATGAATAAACTGTAGAAAACTATATTTGGTTCTGAGGGAAGACTTTCACTGGGCTATCAATTGATCGGCTTGTGAACACCAGGCGGTGAATATTTGACCAGGGGCGTATAAATATACTTCTCTAGTTTATAATTGAACTATAGCGAGGACTCTGAGCCTTGCGTTTTGTGGAGATGTGGCTGGAAAACGTCAGCCCCGACGAAAATAAAACTTAACGGACTACAAAAGATTTGATTCGGTTTGTTGATATCGTCGAGCAAACAAGAACGAAATTAATGGCGGCAAACTGTCTCGTTTCTTCTCAAACTGGAACGGTGGAGAGCAAAAGAAAAGAAAAAGTGTTCAGCAGCTCGAGGGGCTCGCGTGAGATCCAACGACCTCTCAACTCACAGCAACTTGACTGCACAAAGCCGAAAATCGTTAAACTTTTTGAGGCTGCCACATCCTCAGAAACCTCTCAACCACAACTAATAGTCGAGTTTTAGTTCCCTCACCTTCCAGTTTTCAAAAACGCCAGTTGCTATGGATAGGCCATAGACGAAGAAAGAAATCTGGTGCGACGCATCACACAACTTTCCTTAGTCCTGCGTTCATTCACCGGTTTTCATGGCTTCAGCTACCAATCCAATCAATTTTTCACTTAGTTCATAAGAAAACTTAACTTAACCTTTTACGTAGAAAGTGCTCGAGTGCGCTTCAAGTCCTGCAATTTATTGAGGAGTCTACTTTATTGGGGTCCTACTTATGTCACATCATTATTGAGCAACCAATAAGAAGCACTGAGAATTTATGAGACTGTCAACGTGATTTGGTAAAGATCCTGTTTTTTGGTATCGAATCGGTAATAACTTAGAGTAATGGTGGTAAATGAAAAGGCGATGGTTGGAATTCCTGAATTTCTGGGGTTGCTCCTAATTGTCGTATGAGCTTTATTAAACAACCATCGTATAGGCTGTTTATTGGAGTACCATTCTAATTTTCTGACAATTCTCGTATCATTTGAGGGGAATTTACATGGACATATTGGGCTAAAATCTGCGATATTTTTATATTTTATTGTGCTGTTCTAGTCTTGAAAACAAATTTGGTTTTTGAATCACTATGATAACTATAGTTGGTTTTCGGCCTATTTTAACCATACCCTCATTCCCATAGGTGACCTGCAGGCTAAAGCCGGAGTTTGAGCCGATTTGGTTCAACTGTTTTCTCTCAACTCTGCGCACAGACAGGTTGCCCCTTGAACATAGAGATATGAAGAAAACGTTGAATCATTATCGCGACGACCCTTTTGCCGAATAGTGTCACTAATCAAAGGTTTAGAGTAGGTATAATGAACAATCTTAGGAAAACAATTTGGTGTTTTGATCACTATGATAACCGTAGTTAATACTCTTATTTTTAGGTCTCCTATCGTGACCTATGAAATTTGAGCCAATTTGGTTCACCCGTTTTTGTATTTTTCACCAATCACACAACATTCCTTTCCTCGGCGTATATCTAACGACATAGTCTCACACTTCCAACAGCCACCCATTCGATTCAGATTTGGAATCCCGATGCTTTGAAACGTTAAATGTCAAATTTTGAGGGAGGCTTGTAAAAAAAACAAAAAAACTCCGGGCCAAAAACATAGGTGTAATATTTAAAAACAATGATAAATCGAAACGGAATTAGTTTGTTTGAATTTCGGCATTTCTGAGGTGTCCTCTGGTAGTTATAAAAATTCCATCGTACAGGTAGCTGGACTACTACACTGAGTTTTACTTTCCTTAGCCCCACCTACTAGTTACGAAGCTATGTAGTAGGCTGAAATAATCGTTTTGAGTTTTCTTTAGATCTCTACGTTTTAAGGTCTTCTAAGTCCGAAAAACACCATTTTATCGGTCTGTGTGTATGATGAGTGCCATTGAAGCAAGTCAGGGTAAAAGACTCGCGCCGCGACTCAGCATCGCCGGAGAAGCGGGAAAAATGTCAACCCAGAAGCTGACATAACTCATTAAAGGTGTATTTACAAATCAAATTAAAAACTTAGCTGCAAAAGATAACTTACATGCATTAGAGGGCAAAATGAATGCTATCCTGCAGGAGAATGAAACATCAAAAGGGTAGTTACAACTTTGAAAGAGGAATGCGAAACCCTAAAAAAATCATTGGAAACCATCCAGATTCGCGCAAGACGGAACAATCTACAGTCCTTTGGATTGAGAAAAGAAAAGAAGGAAGACGTATGTGAAGACGTTATACGAGAGGCATACGAGCTGGGTAAAAGGGGTCTTCCTAACCGACCCATTTTAGCTGAGTTCGAACATACGTAAGCTAAAGGGGAGTTCCATTCACGTACAGCAAGATCTACCAGAAGGAGTGAAGAAACGGCAAAGTATACTAAATAGAAGCAGGAAGAAAATTGTTGAAGATTATCCGCGAAAAAAAGTAACGCTCCAAAGGGATGAACGTAAGGCGTTCAGGAAGAGATGGCGTGTATGTGAGGATGGTAAGAAAGGTGGTGAACACTACGAACGACTGACTGGCAAAAATGTGACTAAATTTCTACAGGCTACCGATCCGAAGAAGAAAACCTTGTAAGGCGCAGCCCTGCGGGTAACAAGAAGGCACAGGAACCCGGCATGGACTTGGCTATTCTCAGATATAATTTGAATACCTAATAAATTTAATAATATGGATTTTCGGGAATTTCTGGAATAGTGTGATGTAATACGGAAACACATGTCACAGAGGATGAATGGCAGTCATGCAACAAATTATTTAGGAACTGTATTGTTAGCTATTTGCCGGCGGAGAAATCTTGTAGGTTTGGCCTAGCTAGCTGAGGAACTATTCTTTATTTAGGAATTAATTAATAAAAGGAAATGCATTAATTTGCCATTTCGGGAATTACAGAATTACATATTTTCGAAGCTGTTTCTCGATTAATTGATGTACTGTTCAATTTAACCATAAATGTACGAAATCGTAAAGGATAACTTGGGAAAGGTTATCGTAGAAGTTCGAGAGACGGGCTCAGATCGCAGACGAGTACGAGTGCGTTTTACATTGCGGGATGACGTGGTAACCGTACTCCATCTATTTCCTTCCATGTGAATCATACAACACCGTAACTTAGCTTTTTCTGTAGATGAGTTAAATTAAATGTGCAACATATGATTGACTTGATTTATCTTTCTCGCAAGCATCTCTATCGATAGTGACTAAACTTTTCGTATGAGCAGATCCGAACAACTGAAATGCGACATAATATTCACGTGAGTTCCTTGGAGCTCCCGCTCTTATGGCAATACAAATTTCACAAAAAATCTGGGTGGCACTGTAATAAGTTACCTTCAACATGAAAGTTTCGTAACCTTTGTAAAATTACTGGGTATGAAGTTAACATTAATAAGTTGTTGGCCTAGGCCCATGGCTGTTGTTGAGGGATTCCAGTTTCACAGCCGCTACTCCCGCGTCCGCTACGCCAATACTAATACAGTTCTGTGGCGTAGCTAGTCCCATAGTATATGTGTGCATGAGTTTCTCAATGGAGTTCTTGATACGACTAGAAGCAACTCAACAAATTCCTAAATGTTAGGCACCAGCAGTTTTTTCAGTGTTTCCCCTATAGTTTCAGAAAAGTGAACATGAGAGCGTGACTTGTTAGAAACAAACTGCCTCTCGCTTTGATAAAATGGTTAAATGAGGAGAGTTCGCTCAAAAATAACTACTAGTTATCCCACTGAACTCCAAACATAAACTTTTACTGTTCTAAGCTCTACGGGGTAGGAAGGAAAGTTACGCAATCTGCTGGGAAAAATAGTTTGAGTTTTCTTTAGAGCTACGTTGCAAGGTATACTGAGTCCGAAAAAATACCATTTGAGAAATGGATAAATGAATTTGATCAACATGACGGTGGTTCTAGCAACTTATACCCGCATTTTGGGCTCCCGCAATTATTTGTGTGACTATCGGCTGGTCAGGCATTTATACATACATTGTATTTACTGCAGCCACAACTGGGCCCATTGGGTGGGCGAGCATGATGACTCCCACATGTTCACCCAGTTCCACCCCCAGCTCCTGCGGAGCTGTTGTTCTCTGATGCGGCGTCTACAATACTTCCCCACCATTCTCGCACAAAATGCAAGACAACCTTGAGGTCCATCCAACCCGCTATCTCCAGCTCCACCTCGCAGAATCTGCAATTCTGTGCCTCTGACTTGCCAATCTTGGACAGGTCGTACCTTAGTGGACAGTGACCTGTAAACAGGTCGCACACCATCCGCTAACTATCTCTCTCCAAGCTGAGGATACCTCTCGCTCCCTACCTGGAGAGTCTGATGAACACCTTGACTGCCTTTGGTGAGGCACATTCCACCAATAGGTAGCTCTGCACTTCTCCTCCCACTTACCAACCTCCTTGATCAAGTGGCTCTTGGTGGTCCCTACGAAGGGCTCAGATTCCACCGGGAGAAGCGCAGATCCCTTTCTCGCCAGTTTAGCGGCCTCCACGTTCCCTTCTATTCCTGCATGAACTGGCACCCAACACAGTGTTATTGTACTTTCCTTTGCCAAGGTCTTCAGGCCAGTCAGGCATTCCCAAACATGCTCTAACGTGATGGTATAGGAAGTTTTTTTCTGCTTCAGGCCCCTACGTGGGAGGTGCTGCATGCACACTTTCACAGTGAAGAGCTCTGCTTGCAAAATTGTAGCCAGCGCACCCAGTGGTATCGCTGTCTGGATCCCTAGTCCACAGGCTCCTCCACCAGCTAGACCACCCCTCAGTGATCCATTTGTACATTATACCAGAGCCCCAGCCTCAAATGAGGGACCACCCCCTTCCCACCTGGAGCCTCCATGGATTCGTACCTCGAAGGGCAGCTCGAAGTTCAACTTCGTCTGTGTCGAGTCCCTGACCTGCAGGGTGCCCCCCCCCCCCGCACGCACCTTATCCAAAATCAAGTGGTGCGGCGCCTTTCTCCCCTGCCTGACAAGACCCAATTCCAGCATACGAGC
Source organism: Pachypeltis micranthus (assembly GCA_020466155.1). Taxonomy (NCBI): domain Eukaryota; kingdom Metazoa; phylum Arthropoda; class Insecta; order Hemiptera; family Miridae; genus Pachypeltis; species Pachypeltis micranthus. The sequence continues at coordinate 82,502,666 of CM035768.1, read as the reverse complement.
GACCTGTAGGTAGGCAGCTCCACGTGTATGTAGAAAGGTGCGAGACCCAGCAGGACCTCTAGCGCAGCCATTGGGGCTGTCTGCATAAAACCCATCACAGCCACGCTGGCCCTGCGCTGCAGTTTACTCAACTGCTGTTGCATAGTCTTTTTCTGTGCCTGGTCCACCAAACTAGGGCACCATGAGTGACCACAGGCTTAACGATTGCCCTGTACATCCACAGGACCATCCTTGGCCCAAGTTCCCATGTCTTGTCTTGCTGGATGACCTGCATCACGGATGAAACCCTTTGTGTTTCCCTCTCACGTGTGTTGCCCATGTGAGCCTCCTGTCTAGGAAGACTCCCAGATATTTCACTTCCCGCCAGATCGTCACCACCTTCCCTCCGAGTAGGAGCTCTTGTATGAAACTGCATTGGTAAATGGGACCAGGAGACTCAGGCATTTATCTTATCCACGATACATAGAATAGAATAAATATTTGTCGAAATTGAATCATTGTTTTCGTATACAACGCAGTAGGGAGTTACAATGTGTTTTCTGGGACACTATGGATCAAGCTCGACTCTTACCTCGCACTCTTTTATCACCTGTACATGTGTGGTAAGTGAGGTGGGGTAGTGGGGGAACCCCATCGCTTCTCGGAGAAGATGCAATCACGCGACTTTTCTCCCAGTGTTTAGCTGCCTTCCTGACAAGTCCAAACACTTTATAGAGTCTGAGACGAAGCACCTACACAACTTACCCCATGCAAATTCCTTCCCCCTCATCGTTATTTACCCATTTTTCTCCACAGTATCCTTTCTTAGTTGTATGTGTTATAGCGCTTTGTGAAACTTCCTGGGGTTCAATGGGGGAGGGGTTGCTAACGAAAGTGACGCAAGCAAGGCAATCTTACCATTCTGTTTCTTCAATAAAATTACTGTTCCTTTACACACATAAGAGAGTTATTGTTGTCGATCGGGGGAGAGGTCTCAATACCAATTACGCCAGACCACAAATTTTGTTGTTAATCTCCAATATAATTAGATATAAAATAAAATACGTATAAACAAAAAAAATAAACCAGGAATTTCATCTCAAATATAAACAAAATAAAGTAAAATTATTCGGCGGAAGTGTCCGTGGAAAGGTCAACGAGGAAAAAAAAACAAAGAAAATAGTCTCTGACTGAAAGATGTAGCAGCTGGTGTTGAGGTAGTTATGGGCGTTGGGGTTGGGGACGTCCTTCGGTCGAGGTAAAATGGCCAGTTACGATGTCCGAACCATCATAATGACGTTAAACCACGGTGAGCCGTCTGTACACTTCCGTCTTGCTGTGCTCAGTAATAGGTTCCAACGCGCAAACAAGAAGAAAAGACCAAAACAAAGACGAACTGGCTAGTTGGGATTCTGATGACCCAGTAAAAAATAAATTGAACAAATTCGTCGGGATTCTGATGACCCGTATTGGATTCGACCAGAGCAAGAAGAAAGGACGAAAAAAGAATCGGGGCTTCGAGCTTGCGGCACATCCGAAAAACAAGTTGTCACCGGTCTTCATCTCTTGCTCATCTTAATCTCTTCAAGTTGTCACGCGCGTTCGGTCAAAGTTCAGCACCCGATTAAAAACAAACCACACAAAAATGAAAGATAAAAATAATTTGTCGCGCGTAAACAGTTATATTTGTTGAAAGTCATGGAGGTTGCGGTTTCGTTGTTTCGCTAGAGGACGGGCACTTGCACCCCAAACAAACCTAGACTTGTGGAGTTACGGCAGGTTGTCATTTAGCGAGCCTTCCAACATGGAGCTGTTGCCCATGTGTTACCACGGAAGGTATGGGAATCCGTACCATCTGGGAGTGGTTCTTAATCTGATTTTACACTTGATCTAACTATTTACTTGGGTGGAAAGTTTTTATGGCAGAGATAAACTGTGGCCGCGTTTTTCTGTCATATGCCTTCTTCGCGAACTGCGCAAAAAAAATTAAAAGCTTGCTTAGCAGTCAAAATCAAAGCTAAAAGGTTTGGCTGCTCATCCAACAGCCATCGTTCACTGATGTAGGAACTACAGTAGAGCAGCACGTGGTTTCTTGTTTTCTCTGCACTGGTGGCGCAAGACGTGCAGGATAGGAGTCTTTAAGAGAAAAGAAGTGGAGTCGTTAACTTCCGTGATAAATGGTGTCGTCTAGTGTTCTGACTCAATCGAATCCTAAGACGTTCACCACGGATGTTAGGAAAAAAAGGGTTGTGCGTGTGCGCTCGCTTGTCATTTACCTAATGCCCATTGATCTGGTGCTGCAAGTTTTCGTTCAGTGGTAAGGTCATTATACGGAGCTTGGTCAATAGCAGGGAAAGCTCCCTTTTCACTCTCCACATGTCCTCTATGCAGTCAATAGCCAAGTCAACGGATAACTGGCCAGTGATTACTGGGAGTGCTCCAGTAGATGCTGCCTTGTAGGGCTTGATTCCACAGGAGCGCAGCTCTCTGGGATTGGGCCAGTACTTCCTTGTGATTGACTGTTAGTTTGCTTGTCCCAACAACGGGGCAGTAGCCAATCAAGCCTAAGTAATTGGGCTTTTAGCGAGGATAGCTGCTTGAAAACTTCTCCTGTAGTCAGGTTGTAGCCTGATACTTTTACTTTCCGCTACCCGAAGGGAAGGAAAGTATAGTAATCGGCCCAAAAAAAAAATTTGGGTTTTCTTCAGATCTTAACGTTTCAGACCCTACTGAGTCTAAAAAACCTAATTTCGGCGCGTGGTCCGTGTGTGTGTGTGTGTATGTGTGTGTGTGTGTATGTGTGTGTGTGTGTGTCTTCACCCTGCAGTCGGGGGTCCAGAATTCCGCTGACGTATTCCCTGCGTGTCGTATGAGCCGACTAAAAGGGACAGCCGGGTGGGCCCAGCTTGAAAGACAACCTCACCTCTATGAGGTCCCCGCAGGATTACATCCAACGAGGCTTAACTGTGGCTGGGCGTCACAGTGTACTCTGTCCCCACACTGTGCTCACCCTGCAGTAGGGTCCAGGAATTCCACTGCGTACTCCCTGCGTGTACGTATAAGCCGGACTAAAAGGGACACAACTTACACTTCATTCACATACATGACACACTGGGAACCCCCTACCTTTAGCTGGGATCGCAGAACACACCCTGCAGGAAGGGGTACAGAATTCTCCCTGCCGTATCCTCTGCGTGGTCGTTAAAACCGGCCTTAAGGGCTTAAAGCTCACGACACTGACATACACAACATATTCCAGATACTAAATACACTGCAGCGGCTTGTGGCAGAACACACTACTTGAAACACCATAATGAGCGAAAGACAGTCCTGGAAGTAGCTCACCAACACCTTGAGCGATCCTATAGGTGCGGCCTTCGGAATGAGGAGGAAAAACCAGGTTTGAGCGTTCCTGGGGCGGCTGATAGCGTGTGTCCCGCTCACCACATCACTAGTGGCCGAGGGCTGACTCTGAGCAGCAGCCGAAAAATCCCTCATGCGTCTTAGTCCCGGTGGGTGGCCGGACTGGCAGCTGCGGCGCATGTGGGGGCCTCCCTTTGACCCTCAACGGACCAGCGAAAGGGGCTAGAATCAATATGCCTGAGGAGCTTTCCAGGACACTGCCAGGCACCTCTCGCTCATACCACGAACACACACAACAAATGAACTCACAAGGATACACTACACCAGTCCGCTTCTTTAATCACCCCCAAATAAGTAAAAACATGACAAAGTCAACTAAAACTTCAGCAGGTAATAAAAACGCCACCTGCCTTCTTCCTCGGGCTCGCCAAGCTCGACCCCTCCCTCTTCGGACGATGAGCAACCTACTCATCGTCCAAACAAACAAGGGCGGAAAGAACCGGGCAAACCGCGTTCATCTCCCCCTTCTCCCCCTAGTAGCCCGGGCAACCCGGCTACTACAAGCACACGACACAGCGTGGACCCTAAACTGTCGGACATGGAGCAAATTTGCGCATACGTCCAAATCATCCACGGCCAGCTGGCACGGATGAGGGCCAACGCGACAGGACCTCGTAACTAGTTGCCTCTTCGAAATTTCGAAGCTGGCTATAAAAGCTAATGCCCCCAACGACATCGCCCTGCCACTCCCCTGCGGGAAACTGTGGCGGCTGTCGTGAGGAAGAGCTGCGTAGGGCAATTGCCCAGCAGCCAGTGCCACCAGCCCCCAAACTCGAGGAGCAACAACGAGCCAGGGTAGTACCCCAGGCCCTCATATGCGGCAGTAGCCGCTACTGCATGCCTTCCTCCTCATGGAGCTGAGGCGGAATGGGCAGGCCTGCCAGGCCAGGAGCGCAGAGGGAAGCAGAAACAGGCCCCAACTAAGCAGGAAGTGCAGGCGAGGGCAGCGCCCGCCTATGCCTCCGCCCAAAAACAAGGGCAACAATAAAAATAAAAACCAAAATAAAAAGCCTCCACTGCCAAACTCCCCCTAAAAACCCACGACAAAACGTAGTGGGTTAGGCGGACATGTGAGGAAGGAGAGGCTGGTCCCTCCAACCCTGACGCAATGAAGCGCTTATGCGGTGTCCTACTACGGACCTCCAAGCTCTGAGTGTCCGAGTGCTAGACATCCGCACCGCAGTAGGAGGTGGCGCCGTCATTGTGACGGAAACGCCAGAAATGGCCAAGGCGCTCACGAGCCACATTTCCACAAAAAGGAGTTGAAGCTCAAGCGTCAGCCCCCTGGGTCTGTTTCCACGCCTGCTGCTGTGCGACGTGCGGACCGACTCTTCAAAAAGAGGACTTGGCCCAACAAGTTGTTGAGCACAACCCTGCGTTAGCTGCAGCCGCAGGATGTCAGGCCTCTCTTCACCAAAAGCGCAGAACCAGAAGGATTGGGTGATTGAGGTATCACCCAGCCTGTAATAAAAACTAGAGGGGGCAAGGCACCTCCAAATAGCCTGGCAGCGGTGCGCCATACGAGCACTCAAGCCCCCACTCAGTGCTACAAATGCCAGCGCTGTGGCACCTGGCAGTGGCCTGTACAAGACCTGTTGTGTGCGCCTGGTGCGCGCCACATCTGGAGTAAGGAATGCAAGCGTGATGCTCCCCTCAAGTGTGCCAGTGCGTGAACGCAAATCCAACAGGTCGCACACTCTACACGAGACGCATGCGCTGTACCATCTGTCAGCGGCGATTGCCCTCCAGGAGTCACGAGTGGATTATGAATAGGTCAAAAACAGTTCGAATCCTTCACCCACAACACAAATAAGAGTTGCCCAGTTATGGCTGAGTTGCTGCAAAATGCACTCAAGAAACGCTGCAGTGTCCTCGCCATACAGGAACCGTACATAGGATCCAAAACTCTTGGTCTCGGATCGCAGGCACGAGTGGTGGCTGGAGCAAGAACGGGAGCCAAGGCAGCAGTAGCCTGCATCGACCGGCCAAATCCATTGACATGCTGCACTCACCACCTGAACAGCCAGCACTTGGCCGCTGTGCTCATCCGAGCCGGTGGCTTTGAGCTGGTTGTAATATCATTTACAGGCAATTTGGCGCACCAGTTGCCAACAGCCTTGAACCACTCGAGCGGGCTCTAGCAGGCCTATCAGGACGACCTCGCGTAGTCTGTGCTGATGCAAACGCCAGATCACCATTGTGGGATCCCCAACCCTGGATGGGGCGGGTGAGCGAGGCGCATAGAGCTGCTCACCAGGTACAACTTAGTTGTGCCAACGACCCCATGACTGAGGCGACCTATGATGGCCGGGAGGAAGGTCGTGTATAGACGTCACAGCCGTGTCCCACACCTGCTACTCAAATTGAAGGGTTGGCGAGTCGTACCAGGTGCAACGCAGAGCGATCACATGGTTATTGACTTTGCCATTACGGGATGATAACATCTCTGCAAAGACACGCGTGAAAAGCGATTCCGCACAAAAAATGCTGACTGGCCGCAATTCTTTAGGGGTACTGGAAGGTGAACTGCGTGCCGCAGAACACCGACCTAATAGTGCAAGCATCCACACCTGAAGAGGTGGACAGCAAAGTGGACACATTTACCACAGCACTGCACTCTGCTGGGCTCTCTGTACTTTGGCCAACAGAAGCACAGGGCGATCAAAGTCCCATGGTGGACTGAGGAACTTAATCCCCTCAAGCAAAGTGCAAATAGAGCCAGAAGGATGTACCAAAACACTCGTGACCCTGATGCCAGAGCAACACCCCGAACTGCCTTCATCCAAGAGAAGAAGGCCTTCCAATCACGCCATCAAACGAGCCAAACGGCAAGGCTGGCGAAATTTTGTCAGGCGGAGAGCTCTGAGAACCCCTGGGGCAGACACTACAAGTCCTCCATAGGAAAAGCAAATGTAGAGCAGAGCAGGTCTTAGCTGCGATGCAAAATGAGTCAGGCTGGGCCTACAGCATCGAGCGTTCACTGGAAACCCTCGAGAAGGCGTTCCCAGATGACCAAGTAGCTCGAGACACTGAAGCCCAGAGGGCAGCAAGGGAGCTGATCATGGACCCTCCGAACGAGGCCCGACATCCCACTGGACAACAGGCGACCTCGGCAGGGCATTCCTTGCGACCTTAAAGCCCAACAAATCCCTGGGCCGGATAAAATAGAAAGCAATATGCTGGAAGGCTGAGCGAACGATCTCCAGCGGCCTCCTTAATTTATATAATGACTGTCTGCTGGTCGGACAGTTCCCACTCAGTGGAAGACTGCGCATTGTCACTCTTCAAAAGGGAGGCGACCGCAATCAGTCGGACCGCGATCATGGAACCACCCAGCCTTCTTTCCATATTAGGCATAACATTAGAAACATTGGTGTCGCAGTCCATCGAAGGAGTCTCTGGCCGCAACCTTACAGGCAGGCAACACGGGTGTACCAAATGAAGGTCCACACAGGATGTCATTGTCGAGATTCGGCGTGTTTCCCTGCGGGCACCGGCTAGTCGTCCGTAGCAGTTCTGATTGACATCAGAGGAGCGTTTGACAACCTTTGGTGGCCAGCGCTCCTTAATGAACTCAAAGGTAGGGGAATCCCCCGCAACCTGTACTCGCTCGTCAGAAGTTACCTGACAGACAGAACTGCTACGATCGAAAGTAGGCATGTCTCCGTCCGGAGAAAGATAGAGAAGGGGTGCCCACAGGGCTCGGTCCTAGGACCAGCACTCTGGAATGCCTTCTTCGAAGGTCTTCTCAGGAAACTCATGGAGACTGACTGCGAGCCGTACGCCTATGTGGATGACTTGACTGTGCTGATCTTTGCAGAGTCAGTCCGCCAAATTGAAGAAAAAACCCACCACGTGTCAACCAATGGTGCGAGCACGTCAAGATGCAGGTGGCTGAGGAAAAAACCCAGCTAATCCTCTTGAAGGGGAAAGTGAATAATCCACCCACAATACGCTTTGGCGGCCACAGGCTCCTTCTTGAAAAGCACGTCAAGTATTTAGGAGTGAATATAGGTGAGAGGTGGGGTTTCAACCAACACCTCCAGTCCCTTAAAGGCACTACCATTGCAAGGTTTGCCTCACTGCGTGCCATTACTAAGGCCACTTGGGGTGTGTGTTACCACGACACCATCCTCATGTATAAGGCCATCTATTTAGGTGTGATTGGCTACTGCCCTGTTGTCTGGGGTAGCAAACTAACAGTCAATCAAAGAGAGTATTGGCCCAATCCCAGAGAGCCGCTCCTGTGGATCACCAAGGCCTACAAGACTGTATCATCAACGGAAGCACTCCAGGTGATCACTGGTCAGTTACCAGTTGATTTGGCTGTTGAGTGCATGATTGACAAGTGGAGAGTGAACGGAGCTTCGCTTTGGGCTGAACTCCGTGCGGATCTCACCACAGAAAAGAAACTTGCCGCCATCGATGAATGGGCTCTAGAGAAATGGCAAGCGAGATGGGAATCCTCGTCAAAGGGACGTGATACGTGAGTTCTTCCCAACATCCGTGAACGTCTTTCTAGAAAATGGGTTGAGCCAGACCACTGGACAGGCCAGTTCCTCACGGACATGGTGACTCAATGCGCTGGCTCCACTTCTTTCTCTGAAAGACTCCATTATGCACGTCTTGTGCCTCCGGTGCGGAGGAAACAAGAAACCATGTGCTGCTCCACTGCAGTTTCTACAACAGTGAGCGACGGTTGTTGAGAGGGCAAACGAACTTAGCAGCTTTGACTCGTTGGCAAAGGAAGCCTATAACCATTTTTGCAAAGTTCGCAAAGAAGGTAATGGCTAGAAACGTGGTTATAGTTGATCAGTCCTTTTGAAACTTGCCACCCCAAGTAAACAGTAAGATCAGGTAGGGAACCAGATTAAGAACTACTCCCAGATGGTACGGGATTCCTCAGGTGGTCACCTCCGCCGTAACACACGGCAACAGCTCTCCACGGTGAGACTGGCTAACGACCACATACCTGCCGTACCTCCACAGGTCTGAGTTCGGTGGATGCTGCAGGGCCGGCCTCTTGCATATTAGCGAAACCGCAACTTCTATGACTGATATAACCCTCGTCGAGGGTTTAGGTACAGTCATGAAATAAAGAAACAGATCTGTGTGTGTGTGTCTGTAGTTCGATTTGCGGGAGAACGGCTCATCCGATTGAGCTGGTTCTTTTTTTGTTCTGTTCTTTATTTTTCGTAGACACCAAAATAAGGTTATGGACGATTTCGGCCGATGGGAAGGGGGTGGGGACGAAAAAGTACCAAAAACTAGGGTTTTTCGCATTTTTCTCGAAAAGCAGCTCTAACGATTTTGATTAAACTTTCAAAATTATCTTCTCTAATCAATACCTAACTTTTTTTCCATACATATCTCCATGAAAATACGGTGAACGGAGATATGGGCCCTGAAGCAAAAATAGGTTTTTACGCTTTTTGGCAAAACGGCTCCAGCGATTTTCACCAAACTCACAGGGTGTTTTTGAATAGTTAATACCTACATATTCTTCTCAATAAATGTTCCTGTGACGGTCCATTGAACAGAGATAAAAATCAAAATGTGTCGAAAATAACGTTTTTTCGGACATTTCCGTAAATTCCAGGGTAACTTTTTCACCAGATGTGATAAATCCTGATGAAGTGTCTTTGAGTCACCCATACCAACATTTCGTTCTGTATAGTTATTTCTGTATATATATGTTGAACGGAGATATAAGCCAAGTTAACTCAGAAAGGAGACTTGTCGAATATTAATTTATCGGTATTCCAATTTTCTCAAAAACGGCTCTAACGATTTCGATCAAACTTTCGGAGTACTCTCAACTAACTAGTCCCTACATTTTGTTCTTGATAAATGTTCCTCTGAAAATGCGTTGAACGAAGATATAGCACGCGCCTATGTAGGTGGTGTTCGAACTTAAAGGGGTGGCGGAAAGTTGTGTGTTGCTACGCACCAGATATTTTTAAAATTGATTCGGATTTGATTGACCTGACCATTGTTTTTCTTTGACTGTGAAAAGCCGTATACTGCTACTCAAATTATAAGTTACACGTATCTCCTTCAATAAAATAATGTAACTTACTTATGCCTGAAATTTGCTAAACTAACGAAGAAGTTGATCAATACACTGAACTTGAAAAGATAATCTGAGCAGAAATGGTTTTGTCAAGTGTTAACAAACACACTCTCAAACGTTTTTAAAACACAATCAGCTTATTTATACGTGCCCAGCGATAAAGCCTTCTGTAAATCAGTGAGACATCAGCAGGCAATCCGCTCCAAGTTGCCATTCAATGGTCCACACGGCAGCACCATAAATAATAATAAATATTTAACTCTCACGTTGGCCGAACCATTCTACTGTTTGATAGAGCGAGGAAAGCTGTGCGATCGCTGTTTAAGTGTTAATGTTTTAAATATAGCAGCTCGTGCTCTCAGTTGGGGTTGTTTCCATTTAGTCACTATATTTGAAAAATGTCAATTTGAGTCTTAACTTGTAGTTTGGTGGTTCTTGAAGTGACATGGGACTGAGGGAATTTCAAGTTGTCCGAGTTCTAGGCGCGGGATTGGCGCCTTGTCGGAAGTGGGATGTCACGTCGTCTTCGAAAAAGGAAGTTTTCAGATTTATATTTATGTGACCTCTGCACGTTCAGTTAACTTCAGGTAACTAACTGGGAGGACGCCACAATGTTGACCTCAGCCGCCGTCCCCTCACCAGCCGACGCCCGTCCTGGACCGCGGAACTGTAGTTCCCTTGGTTTTATTCGGCTCAACCTGACGCTACCCGTAGGACATGTTTACGTGAGTACTATAACGATGAATCTCTTGGGATAAGTACTTCGATTAGCTATGACCATGCTTACTATTAGCTAAGTTTTATCATCTCGTGAGTGAGGGATATTTGTAGGTTGGTTAGTGTGCGCGTCTTTCGTTCATTACCTATAAGCGTCGTCCAGGACCAGATCTGATGTCCAACCACCTTATCCAAACTCACCTTTAACACGCCTCGCCTATTCATCGCTTCCACGCCAAACTTCCCGTACTTTCCAGAAACCTAACTTTAAATATCAATCTGTTCGTCAACGATTGAGAGACAAGATGGGAGTTTGACTAATCTCCGCCTCTCTTGCCGATTGGGGAAGACAATCCCAAAACCAAACATGCACCGATTACGCATAACGTCGCTTTCAGGTGACAATTGAGCAAGCAATAATACTGGATTAATTAGTCACTCGGTTCAATGGGTTCACTGGTTGTCATCACGTGCGCTCCATCAAAACTGTTCTATTTAGTTATTGAATTTCCTATTCGTAGCCACATACAGAGGGCTGGTGAGTTGTAACAATTTGTTATCTAGACTATCAAGTTCATTCATTCGTCGTTGATATTTACTTGATTGGTCACTAGTGCTACAGTGGCGACGAATCCTGAAGTAAAGAGAGGAGTTGCATGTCTGGTTTACACATTTACTGATTCTGTGGGGTGAGATCAGATGGTTTGGTGGAAGAGCATACAGGAGAACACCGACATAGTTCTCTACAAAACTCTTGTTCGGCGCCATCTCGAATACGCCTCGGTCATCTGGTCTCTCTTCTATTTCTCCACCTGCAGTGTTCTTCCACCTTCACAAGTTTCTGCAATACGTCGCATTCAAGCTCCACAATTCTCTGGATTAGGGTGATTGCGGAGCTCTTCATGATCTCTGCCGCCACTCTACGCTTCTGGTGGACCAACAAGATCAGGATGTTGCCTTTTGGTGTAAAATGAAATGACCTCTTGGATAGCTCCTTTTGCTTGCTTTGGTGGACTTTTCTGCGCCGCAACTCGCCACTGAACTTCGTGGCGTTTCTCCATGAGAGCGTGATGTTGCAGTATGCGAACGGTATTTTCTTGTCAGGGACAAATGCACTACTCAATAAAGACATTTAGTGATACACTAAATTGCAGGGGAGGGGGGATAAAGCTATAACTATGAACTGTCCAGTGTTTGGCAGTTGCTCTGGGATCATGGGTTTGAACTGGATGAAGATAATCAGGCACTTGTCCTTCTCGTCACGATGTTGTAGAATCTAGTTGATGGTTCCGACTGAACCTATGAGAAAATTACTCCCCAGTAATGCAAGAGTCTTGTCACTCGTATCGTCATTACAATGCGATCGTGAACAGAGCAAGAGAAGAATTCTTATTTTCTAGATCTAAAAGTGTGCGATTTGTTGATAATGTCTGCATTCTGCGTCGGGATTAGTAAATGTTGTAATTTTACTTCCTCTGGGCAGAAATAATTTTTTTTTATCAGTTCTTCGGCGGAGGCTCTGCCCGACATAGCAGTAGATTCATTATTTGGCACTAGTTTTCCCTGCCGTCAGTATTGTTATGGGTAGGTGGGAGGGGGCTTGTGACTCTTGTAGAACATGTGTTTCCTGAAGAACACACATGAAAATTCTGGAATCTAATGTGAAAATAAGTGGCACCAATTCACGAGGTGGTGAAGTGGTGAGAAACGTTGTGTGATACATTCTCGAAGGATGCACAAACTGCCATGTCACCCTCGAAGGAGGGAAGACTTTTCCTCCCTCTGGAATAGTTATTTCGAGTACGTGGACTGTGATGAGGGAGAAAGTGAAGAACAAGAAGGAGGAAGAAGAAAAAAGGGTGTGTTACCTGAGGGAAGTCGAAAAGCTGACGGTCACCATATGGTCCTTGCCAAGGGGAAATCTCTACCTGTCTGCCGAGTCGTGTGAAGGGTCTTCAACAAATAATCTCACTTTGTGTTGAACAACGTAAGCTCCATCAACTTCGTTCTTTTTCTTATTCTCTTTTTTTATTTTAGCATCTCCTTTTGGCTCTTCAATTAGTGTTGATTCTTCTTTTTTTTTCCTTCCGCTCAGCAAGAGTCGTGATGGGTGATGGTGTTGTGGCCTCGCAAAACTGGCGCTACTTGTCCTGGAGTATATTTCACTATAATTATGTTTCGTTTTCTGAGTAGTATGTTGTTGGTTCTGGCGGTGCTGAGTGACGGGGTGGTGGTAGGAAGAGGAGGTCTATCTTTTATAATCTACTCCCTTGCTATTTCCCTGCTTTTATCGACCCTCGAGTCTTCGCCATTCCCTTCGCTTTATTCTGCTCCCCTCCGCAACACACGCACCGTTCTCCGATTCCCTTCTCTCTAGAACTGCTCCCCATCTTGCAACCTTTCGAAGGCCTCGTCGTGCGGTTACGCGCTAAATCGTCGGAGCGCTGAGTTCGGGGTTTTCGTTAGTCACTTAACGCCGTTTCCTCAATTCTTGTTTATCTCAATCTGCTTGTCTTGGAAATTCTCACAATGTGCATATTTCGTTTGTACAAAACACGGAAAAGGGCGAGTAACGAATGCTATCGAGGATGAAACGGCGAGGGTAATAAATTAAGATCGTCAGTCCACCATGGGACTTTGATCGCCCTGTGCATCTGTTGCCCAAGTACAGAGAGCGTGGCAGAGTGCAGTGCTGTGGTAAATATGTCCACTTGGCCGTCCACCTCTTAGAATTATTAGGTTCATACTCGAACGTTCATGTGTTTGTGATTTTTTCTTTACAGGTTAGTTTCATGTTTTATAAATAATCAACCTACGTTACTGTACATTTAACAATTTTCATACGTTAAATAAATACCTTCTTTACAGATGCAATCATACATGAATCATGCATCCCGAGTACCAAGCACAATTGCTACGGGCTTACGTCGACTATTTTTAATAATTTTTTTTGTAAATTCCCGATTCTGCGTATAGCCAAGCTGACAATCGCTAATAGGTCTGTGCATATAAAGCAAGGCCATAAAAACGCGGTTGATCTTGTTTAATTTAATTAAAGTTCAAGTTTCTGTCTCACAGTTACCTTTTCTCAATTATTTATGTATCTTTAATAGTAATTGAAGCTTGATATTGTAATGCACACTCTTGTCAGGTAGTGACTACTGGGAACTTGATATTCAAAATAAATCGGCACATCGATCAGAAAAATGACTTCGCTCTTTGGCCAAGGATCATTGACTACTTCCTCCCGTCCTTAAAAGTACGCGACAGTCGTTTTCTCATCGATGAACTCAACAGTCAACCAGTGGAGTTGTACCGAAATGGCTCTTTTTATCGGGACCAATACTTTAAAAAAAAGTTTCTATTTAAAATCCTCGAGAGATGGTTGCTCCTCTTGAGACAGTTAACTTTCCTGCCAGCCCAGTCCTCCATTTCTTCCGCAACACAGAAATCATTTCGCATCAACGGACTGTGTAAAAGTATAGCGTGGTTCAAAGAGAGATCCGCAGTAAACGAGACAAAAAAATGGAGAAAAGTTCGTAGGATATCAGGTAACATTCAGAATTGAAGGCAGTGAAGGCGTTATCACCCATCTTCGAATAGCTGTCTCTGTACCAGTCCTGTCCTTCCCTAGTTCCCTGCTCTTCTCGATGCTGCTAACGAACCTTCACGTATCACCTTCCCACTGTTTGATACCTGACTGGGGAGACAGGAGTGATGTCTGATGCGATGGTATCGCTGATGATGATTTGCCTAGTGAGGTGAATATAAAAGCGAACAACGGTGCGACTCGAACTCCTGTCCTGTCGGAAAGACATAGAAGACTTTTAAAAAGGCTTTTTGCAGTCCAAAACGACCGTGACGACTACGGCAGGCACGGAGCAGTCGGGATTGAAAACCTTAGTCGAATGATAACCTTCTTTTTATTGCTTCCTCGCCTTGGAATAGGAAGGCTGATTGTCAATATCGTACCACACTTTATCAGCAAAAACGCCACATTTCCAAATACGCCACGTTCGGTATCGTTTTTCAGGTATTTTTAGATGCTGGAACGGATGAAACAATTCTCAGTGGTGTAGAACTGCATGTTGACAGAAAATAGTGAAATCATAGTAATTATAGTGAGCCAAAGTCTACTAATTGAAAGAACTCGTTCATCGTTTGCACTCTTGTACTTGTATTTTCCGATGCTGAATAGAATGGGATGAGTTTCTTAGGTGTGAGTCTAAGTCAAGCTTTTCAAGAGAATAATAAACCGTTGTGTAATGATTTGCAGGGTTTTTCATTCCCGTTTAGCGTTATCGACTCCGCTGCGTGACGCGTGTTCAATAACGGCCAAAGATACCTGCGATAAGTTCCCGATTGAAAACAAAACAGAACAAAAACCTAAGACGAAAACCGCATTGAAAATAATTTGTCGCGCGTAAACAGTAACTACGGTGTTCTCGTGTTGACAATCACCGTCAAATGTACTTAAGACTCTAGTTGCTACAAATTGTAGAGAACGTGCTCCGCCATATAGGTTGTTATGGTAGTTGTTTTGAAAAGAATTCAAAGGCTAAATACGTTGACCGTTGAGTTGAAAGTTGGTTACTATTTTTTCTGATAGTTCCCTCAATGTTTGGTAAAACCCCGCAAGTCTGCTCTCTCTGAAGTATGGACTAAGAAAATGGCGGCTCATCAAAAAGGTCAAAATTTGACTTATTAGTTGATAGTTACAATATTTACCACAGTTGAGGAATTTTCGTGTACTTTCCCAATTCACACCCCTGCTACCTCCTATGCTTGGCCATTACGTTGAGAGAGAGTCAATAAAAAAATTAAAAAAAGTCCGAGCCACAACATATAAACTGCTCATGTTGATTTCATAATTAATTAACCGTAATTAATGGTATACCGAATCAGAAATTATCATGTCTGCGTTCCTCCTTTCGAGGACTCTTCCAAGCAGAGATGCTCAAAATTGTTCAAATTTGGATCAAACATAAACAATACGGCATCTTCTTCTTCTTCTTCTTCTTCTGATGAGTAATTTCAAGCCCGTAAGCCAATTTTTGACCCAAATTCCAACAAATTTGGTGTGTGCCTGCAAATCGAGGCCTGTACAATGTAATAAATGTTCAGCATTTTCTACTTATCAGCAACGCGCATGTTCAAAGATCCCTCATTGTCTGCCTTCTTGTAATCATTTCCGGAGCGTACGCGTGTTTTAACACAATGACTATTTTCTTTTGGCGCACTAAGGAAAATAGTGCCTAGTGTTTATGCGCAGGGTTGTGGAAATTGAGATTGAAATAAGTGTATCATTTTCACTCTGGAGGAAGGCCTCACGTTTCCGCCTTGCGTTCCACCCGTGTCTAAATTTGTTTTTACTCTGCTAATTACCATTTACACGTGTTGGTGGAACTGTTAACACGTATCACGGGTTCGGTGAACTTGTTGCCGTTGTGATACACGTTCCGTTCCGAAGCTTGTTATGTCGGCCGGCGGTGACGTATCGGTGGTGCTTTGTTAATATTCTATCTCTTGAATTCCTTCATACCTAAGGTCAGCTTTCTGTATTGCTGTGTGTCTGAGACATGGTAAGGATCCCATCCAATTTTTCCAACTATGAGGTAACTCACATCATGACGTGTTCTGAACAGCTATCGAAGCGCGGTTGGTCTCATTTGATTCGCATTGAAAGAAAATACGTCGAGGTATTAAAGTAATTGGGTTAGTTCCGCCAGTAAATTACTAAAGTTAATGTACCTGGTTGGTGAGTCTGTCGGCTCTGGCTGTTGAGATACTGTGGGTCGAGCGCTTTCGATGTAAAGACATCATCGTCTGGCCGTTAAGTCAGTACTGAAGTCAGTTAGTTGGTGGGATAAACTAAAGATTAATGAAACTATAAAGGATGGATAACGGGAATGATCAATAAAAAGGTAACCATTACGCGGAAACTAAAATTGAACTGTATTGAAGGTACGACGTCACAGTACAATAAGTGTTGGCCAGTGTTACCAACAATATAAATAAGAACAGAATAAATAATATACCTCATTTCCCCCTCTAAAATAATTATACTTTGCATTATTAAAATCTTTTTGACAATCATCATCAACCGTGAAATTAGAAAATAAACACAACTAACAATGTCCGTCGCAGCGGACGATTTTTCTAGGCAGTGAATCGATCCATGTGTGAACAACAACAATAATCAGCTGTTTTGATAATACCTGATATCCAATTGATTACCGTTCAACCGGCTGAATTAGTTGCTGTTAAAACTCGATAATTAAAACAATATAAATTAATTCATAATTCCATTCTAGTAGTTTGACATAGTGTTTAAATGAACATAGGTATTACAATGAGTGAAATTGTTTTGATGTCATGAATGCATGACGATGCAGAAGTGAATCGGGAGTGATTACATGATACAAATGAAAACACAATAATTACATACATCATGGAAATTTTATCATTAAACCAGGTTGGATTTATTAAAATTAAACTATTCTCCTTATCAATGTTAATTTGTGTAACCCTTATCACTCATAGGCTAACCTTTCTGGTGGTTTTATGTCCCTTCTAGGTCTATCAATGGCAATGCTACGGGTTTTCTCGGGCTGTTTCTGCGGAGAAATTTGTAGGGAATTCTCGGAATTATTATTTCCGCCATTGATGCTCGTACAGGGAGAGCTTCCAGGTTGTTTAATGGATGACTTCCGGGATTTACGGGGGGTTTCCTGTGTACTTGACGCAAATTCCGGGGACTGTTCTGATGTTTCGTTCTCCGAAACGTTATTTTGTGAATCAAGTAATGGGTAATTCACCGTATTGTTATCATGTTTGTCCGTAGGGGTTACTTCTACTATGTTTTTCATTTTGAAAAACTGCCCTAGTGGTATTATTTGATCGGTATGACGTTTGAAAACAATTCCGTCATCCGTTTCACAGAGAAACACATAATTACCAATTGATTCAACTATTTTTGCGGGAATCCATCCCCGTTTATTTGGATGTTTGTATTCTCGAACGTACACTCTTTCGTTTAAATGGAATTCTTTGTTTTGAGTGTAGGATATCAATCTACTATTGTGTTTTATGTTTTTATCTTTGCTTTTTCTTAACTGATCAAATCTGATACTGATCTTTCGATTAAACATTAATTCTGCTGGAGAGGTATTAGTGATACTTTGAGGTGCGTTTCTATAAATGAATAAGAATTTTTGAAGTCTAGTTTCTAAAGTAGCTGCACTTGACTCTTTCAACATTTTTGATAATGAATATTTAAATGTCCTAACGAAATTCTCAGCTGCTCCGTTACTAGAAGGATGATACGGTGGTGAGGTTAGATGGGTTATGCCATTTGTTGTACAGAAATCTTCAAACATTTGCGAAGTAAAAGTACTATCATTGTCTGTAACAAGTGTCTTGGGCAAACCAAACCTAGCTAGTACTTCACGTAGCTTTACTAACGTATGGTGAGTATCTGCTTTAGAAATTTCAAATACTTCCGGCCATTTAGTATATGAATCTATCATTATTAGGAACATTTTATTTTTAAACACTGGTCCTGCATAATCTAAATGTAACCTTTCAAACGGTTTAGATGTTTCAGGCCATTTACCAATTAATGTTTTAGGAGGCTCAGGTCGTAATTCTAGACAAATCTTACAGTTTTTACACATATTTGTTATGTCTTGATCTAAATGAGGCCACCAAAAATAAGATCGGGACATGGCCTTCATTTTTGATATGCCTAAATGGGTACCATGGAGCTCTTTCAAAATTTGAGAACGGTATTTAGGAGGTATAATAACCCTGTAACCCCAAAGTATTATTCCTTCCTCTACCCACAGCTCTTTTTTCCTACTAAAGTAAGGTTTCAGGCCAACCATCTCGAATGAAATTATAAACTTTGCTGAGGTGTTCATCCCTACTTGTTTCTAATCGAATTTGCTGATAGCTTACAGGTATAAATTCTTCGACAAAATGCAAGTAGGTTTCAGTTTCATTTTCAAATTTTAAAGAATCTTTCACCGGCAGGCGGGAAAGCACGTCTGCCCTATTCTTTTCACCCTTAATATATTCTAATGTATAATCAAAATTAGACAAAAATGTTGCCCAACGTTGAAGTCTACCTGCTGCCATTTGTGGTATTCCATTCTTTTCACCTAATAAACCTAATAGAGGCTTGTGATCCGTTCGGATTATGAATGAACGTCCCATTAAATATTCGTAAAACTTTTGAACCAAAATAGATAGCTAACGCTTCCTTGTGAAGGACAGCGTACTTCGATTCTGCTTTATTAAGGACTCTAGAAGGCAAAACTGACAGGTTTCTCCTCACCATTGGGGAATTTATGGAGCAAAATTGCTCCGACACCATAGTTGGAAGCATCGCATTTCCAAAATTAAGGTAAGTCTGGATTAAAATGTACTAATGACTGTTCTGTTGAAATAGCTTCCTTAGCTTTATTAAATGCTTCTAAACATTGCGAATCAAAATTAAATTTTACACCTTTTTGAAGTAATTTATAAAGAGGTTGCAAAATAGTCGCTAATTGTGGAATAAATTTACCATGATATGCAATCATTCAACAAATGCCCTCACCTCAGTCACAGATTTTGGAGGGAGCTTCTCTAATTGCTCTAATTTTCTTTATCTTTATGAAGACCCTCTCTATCAATTAAATGACCTAAATATTTTATCTGTGATTGAGCAAATTCACATTTGTTTTTGTTCAACCTGAAACCTGCTTCTCGCAGTCTGTTTAAAACTTTTATTAGGTTAGAGTTATGATTTGCTAAGGTTTTCCAGAAACAATAATATCATCTAATAGGTTTGTAGTTCCCTCACAACCTTGTAGGGTCTTTTCTACTTCTCTTTGGAAAATTTTGCATGCTGGTTTCGTACCGTACGGTAACCGGTGCACACGGTAAATACCTTTTGGAGTACTCCACGATAAAATTTTGGACGTTTCTTCATCCACAAGGAGCTGATTGTATGCGTTCGAAAAGTCTAGTTTTGTAAAAAATTGTCCACCTTGTAACTTAGCAAATATCTCCTCTATTCTTGGCATAGGGTACTCTATATTATTTAAAAATTCGACCTTATAATCGGCACACACTCGAACAGCGCCATTTTGTTTTAATACTGGCACTAGAGGAGTTCCCCATTCTGAACTATCAGTTTTTGAAATAACTCCTAACTGTTCTAATTTCTCCAATTCTGAAAATACTCCTTGCTTGAATGCGTAGGGCTAGGCTAGGCCTAGGCTTAAAAAATCGAGGTGTAGCCTCGTTTGAAACTGTTAGTTTGACTTCACCAAACTTATAGGTACCTAAACCTTCTTTGAACAAATCTTGAAATTCGTGAAAAATTTTTGTTTTTAGTTTTTCCTTATCTGATACGGATAAGTCTAAGTTATTCACATTGTTATTATGCGTTGCATCATTTAAGGTATGCGAAACTTGGAAATTAAATCTCTGCAGAAAGTGGTTTCGTTCCACCTGGGACCACTAACAAACAACATACTTGAGATATGTTTTCAAACTGAATCATTAATTGAATTTTGCCAATAGGCATTATAAAACTACCATCGTAGCTACGTAATTTCGTGGTAATTGACTTCAAGTTCAAATCACTGAAATGCTTTTGATAATCAATTTCAGGCAAAATCGACAGTACGGACCCGGTATCTATCTCAAAATTTATCGGAACATTGTTAACTAATAATTCTATAGTATATGGGTCGACTGAAGCATAATAATTGTTACCAACTGTTAAATTGAATAAACCAATTTGATCCAAATCAACAGAATCATCTGAGTCATAAGTATTTAAAAATTTGTTATCGGCAGATTACGTACATGCTGCTGCTACATGACCAACTTGTTTACAAATTTTGCAACGGTAAGTTTTGTACTTACAATTTCGAAAGTCATGAGATGGCTTATTACATGTAAAACAAAGGACTTGCTTCAAGGAATCTTTCGTAGAAGCCGGTCTGAAGTTTTCGGAACTTTCGGCACCCGCCTTGGGCGTCTGGCGTCCGATACTCTTTCCTGGCGTATTGGTAGTCCCTTGAAAACTCGTCTTCTTGCGCTGGATATTCCGAGCCGTTCGGATAGCGTTGAGGAGCGCCTTGCTCGTGGGAGGGTGAAGATGATTCTTTCTTCACTGCTATCTCGACCACTTCGCTTTAAAGTTTGGAGGAATCCTCTTCATGAAAGTCGATCCAAAATAGGGCCTTTTCTGAGGCCGGTCACAAACTTATACTTGACGAATGAGTCAAGTTGTGATCAAATTCGCAGTCCATCGAAAATTTTTAATTCTGACAAACCAATTGTTTGCAGTTTCCCTTAGTCTTGCCGCAATGTGTCGAATGTTATTCGGTTTCGCCACACTGATATTTTCGGCGAGTACTGGTTTGCGAGTAATTCAGTTAATTCCTCGGAGTTTTTCGTCTTCGGGAGTTCCGGGTGGCATAGTTCTCGCAAAACCTCATAGACCGTAGGACTTATCGCCGTGAGAAGTAAGCTTACTTGGCGTGTTCCTTGGACAAAGTTACCCGTGAAATACTGGTCCAAGCGCTCAATAAATGTTGACCATTTATCTCCCACATCAAAGTCGGTAACTCACCAACAGCTGGTCCTCTAGAAGGTATCTGGGAACTCTTCCGTCGGGAAACCAGTGATTGTCGCCGAAGTCGTTGCGGTCGACGGCGTGGTCGGCGTCGTCTTCGCGGTTGGTTGGGCCATTTTCACGGGAAAAATAAAAAAAATTACGGGCCTTCCGTCAATGCAATAAAAAGTTTTTCCTCGTCGCCAACTGGGATAAACTAAAGATTAATGAAACTATAAAGGATGGATAACGGGAATTATCAATAAAAAGGTAGCCATTACGCGGAAACTAAACTTGAACTGTATTGAAGGTACGACGTCACAGTACAATAAGTGTTGGCCAGTGTTACCAACAATATAAATAAGAACAGAATAAATAATATACCTCAGTTGGTTGTGATATTTATATAGGAAGAGAAAAGTTAACGGGATGATGAAGCGTCGTGGAATGGGGGGGGAAGGAGGTCATGCACCTCTCGGGAAACCCGCTGGAAGTGAAGGTTAACTTTAGTAAAATACGTCGATCTTGTTACACGTGTTCATGGTGTCTTTGGTCCTTCTAATGAGTGTCCAGCAACATCCCTGAGGTTTATGGGTGTCCTCTTTTCCGTCAATGAATCCTTGGACAACGTCATACATTCGGTGGCGCTTAGACGCTGCATTAATAACTCCACTTTAGTTATGTCTTATGGCATCACCCTGTAGATAGGGAAAATTCCTTGAAGGCCATTAAACTTCTGACATTCAACCTCTGAGCGTGGCAGAGCAGATCAACTTGTGAGTGTTGCTTTGCGCGTCCTCAAACGGCTTCAGTTCTTTGTGAGATTGGCAGAGAAGGTGGGACAATTGCCAGAAAAAAAACATTAAAGTACTGTAGTTTGGGTAAAACCTGACTTTCTGAAGTTCCCCTTATAAATCCAGTATATGCAAATATTTTCTCAAAGACGTGTTTACCGTCCAATTAATAGTTAGTTTTCTATGTGAAGAATTTAACGAATATAACTTGGGGGCAGCCCAATAAACCTCTGAATGGTCCACTTTAATCTGTTTTGCTGCTAAATGCGCATTTAGATTTAGGTTTAATTCCTGCCTGCTGTTCAAGAGCACAGTGTCATAAATCATCAAGTGTGGGTAGAGGCTCCCTGCGTTCTAACTGTGAATTTTGAGAGTTTTCAACACCAAACAAATTTCATCTATTTCAATTATATTTTGAAAACTCGTTAGCAGGGATGGTTATTAAACAGTTGCTGAAATCCGTCGGAATCTGTTGAAGTGTAGGAGGTGAAAGCGGGTGGGTGGCCTCCATGTTGGTCGTTGAATCTTTGTTGGATGTGATAGGAATTGAAGAATATGAAAGGCGATAGCGATATGTTGCTCACTCTTCCTTTGTGTCTGGGAACAAGTGATCAGAATAACAAAATGGTTTCGACCCCTCTCTCCCGCATTACATCATCCTCGTAATAATAACTTCAGGGCCTTAGTCAGTTCAGTGGAATCGTCTCCTCCAGCCAATCGATTTGTTAGCTTCAACTGACATCAATCTTCCAAATCACTTGCATTCTCTTCAACAGCTCCATGTTTTCTTCCTCAACTTAACTCGGCTATCAACTGTATTTATCGATTTATGTATCTGGTGCGTAACATAATCTGAGCTTCGACCTAATCCCGAACCTTCAACCCCCCCCCCCCCCCTCCGCCAACTGAGCCTTCAACTGTAACTGGGGCAATCGCTTCTTTGCGTGTTTCGGCTAATGTGGATCTCGTGTTATCAGCATTCGAACCTCTAGTTGGAATTACCGTGTGGTGGGGCTCTTGTTTCTTGTTTAAAAGGTCCTACGTTCAAAACGTGAGAAACTAATGGTTCCAAAATATCTTTATCTTTGGAGTGTGCCCTCCATAACCTGATTCGCTCCAAGTCGAACAGGTGTAATAGGCGAACGTTCGCGTTCAGTTACGGGGGCCCCGTCTTCGTGGTTTCTGTGGGTATACATTGAAGCAGCATACTTATCCTTCATCTGTGTGCATAAAAAAATAGACCGTCATTCCAAGTTTTTGAGTTCAGTTTTGTAGTGGTCTCAGCGAGGTCGTTGCTCCTTCAGTGTGACAGTAACATATCCCTATTATCAGTAACAATACTGGCCTGGCAGACTGAACTTCCCACCACCCTAATCAAGGCACAATCGAGGAAAGGCATGGAAGTTCTTCTACCTCTTGTGACTTCTCCTGCACGACGGTATCTGCAGAGCATGCCCCTGCTTCTCGAAACCCTTGCAGCTTTATGCCTTGTTGTGCCTCTTTCCACTTGCTACGGGCATAAAAAGCTATGAGTCCTGATGTATGTGGAGCCCATAAAGTGAGCTGCTCCCGGTATCGGGTTCATACTTTACCTCCTCACGCTGCTATGGCCGTGTTTTGTGTCAGAAGCGTATTTGAATGTCGATTGTAATTTCGAAATGTCTTCAGCTGCACCACATTTTAAGTACAGAAAACAACTCTAACAACCGAAAATTTGATGGTGCAGTTAAAGTTTTTGAAATTTTCTGCAAAACGGAAGTGACCAACATTGGCTTTTTCTTGCCCACCTCATGGAATGTTTTGGCATTTTCCTCAATGTCCATGCTTTTGACCAATGATTATGCTTTTTGAAGAATAAATTCTAACACTCTAAATCAGCTGTGCAGTTATACACAGAAGAAGAATTTCGTCGTTAACAGATGGAGGGAGGGGCGGAGGCGACAAAACTTTAGAACTCCCTGCCCCTCACACTTATAATAATGAATACGACGTCTTTCTCTCCCCGCATCAGACCTGGTTAGGTGGAAGACCCACATATCCACATATGGCCAAACCTTGTCAGATATAATAATAAAATCGATATCAAATTTCAGTGCAGGTCTGTTTTCTTCTCATATTGATCTTTCACGAATATCCTTGAGATTGTGGCCTTACTAGCATGCGAGGGCAGCTGACCTGTGGAGGTACGGCGAGTAGTGTCATTTAGCCAGTCTCTCGGTAGAATACTATTGCCCATGTGTAATCTCTCGAAGGTATCTCTCAGAGGTATATGACCTTGAGGAATCTCGTACGATACTTATTGGATTTGGAGCTTAATCTGGATGTGCACTTGACAGTTTACTTGGGTAACAACAGTCAAAAGAGGAAATCAATTGTGACCTTTTTTTTTTTTCGTTGAGCAACCACCTTCTTCACAAACCTGGCGAAACAGTTATAAGATTGCAGGATGGAGAGCACTTGAGAGAAGAGAAGTGAAGCTGCGCATTGAAATAAGCGGCTGGCACCTCCAATGGTCTGGCTCTACCCATTTTATCCTAAGACGTTGGGTTTTATCCTAAGATGTTGGGGAAAAACTCCCGTCAGCTCTCTAGGGTTGGGCCTGATCGGCGCATGAGTGGGGGAGTAGAAGAACGAAATAAAAAGAAACTCGGTGAGCGTGAGGAGTCCTGTATTATTTATATGTGCAATGAGTATCAAATTGAATGAAAGTATAAAAGGGCGACACAAGGGTACGACTCAGAACACGCTTGAACTGGCGCGGGAAACTATATTGGAAGGATAGTGCGAGCTTAGACTTGGCCGAGAGGTGATGGAGGAAAATGTGTCCGTTTGAGCACTGGGGGACGAGTGACTTTCGCGAGAATTCGTAAGTGAATGAGTTTGGGAGGGTCTGTCTATTGTGGAGAGGAATGTGAAAAGAGATGGGGAAATGATATTTCGGAATGTCTAGACGAAGGGGAAATCCGTTGTCAATTGGAATTAACTGAAGAGGTGGAATTTCCATAGGTAACAAAAAGGGGTTGAGGACGAAGGTGTTTGAGGAAACAATGACTTTGCCGTTAAGGACGAGGTAGTCCCGTTAGGGCAGGTGCAGGAATTCCGAGGCCAAAAACTCATACTGATTCGGCATTTTGCGCCAAACAGGGCCAATAGTTTCTTCTGATATTGGACGATTGTCACCCCAGACCCCGGGAGGGACAGTGGTCAATCAAGCCTAAGTAGAGAGCTCACACATGCGGCTGCTGTCTCTGCCGGATACATCTCAGGCGGCCTTACTAATTGCGCGTAAAGAATCAAACTCTGCAAGGGTGGTGCAGTTAAGGATGACTGAAATGCAGCCTAAGTGCTCGACTTGCTTCTCAAGAAAAAGCTAGTGACTACGAAAAGTATTGGTGGTTGGCTGTTTAGTTATCATTGCAAGAGGATGAGTTGAGTTTCTCCTCTACCACTCGCAACTCGGTGTGCTCGCCTGTCACATGGGTGGCATGTGATGGGATTGTGACTCGATTTAGCCTATAAAATATATAATGTTGGTATAGAGTATATTATATCTTAAACTGCAGTAGTTGCTTTCACAACAATCTTATAAATGCATTATTTGAACTTGACAATGAGAAGATGGATCGACTAAATGATGCTGTACTGCATCAATTGAAGCAGCAGCCCAAGAAAGCACGTTTCATCAACTTATAATCATATAATAACTACTGATTTTTGGCTCAGAAAGTGGAAAGTGGTAAATGGATTTTGTGACGTTGAAGGATTTTTTTAACGTGAGAAGATGATAGCGAAACCTTTGTGACCTCACTGACAGAGGATATCATTTTATTACTAGTTCATCAGCGTGGAAACACTGTAGAATTCGTACCAGAGAACTTTATCCTTCTCTCCATAACAACGTACACCTGAGCTGTGAGCTGCTCCGAGAACATTCTAAAAAGGCGAAACTGGGTCGGTTGCAAAGCGTCGGGATAGCAGAAGATCTGCTCATTCAGAAAGGAGACTTAAAATGTTATATTCATGACGCAGACATTGTTCTGAACTGGTCCCAGTTACAACGTAACAAGTACGTGACAGATGTGCTCTGCGCTGCGCTGGATCGTGCTTTTTTGTTCGAATGGGGAAACCCTTGTTGAGGGCCGCGAGGTTCCTAATCGGGACACCACCTTCCGCACCCTCATCCTGATTTACTGCTCTGAGCCCTTCCCTTCTCCTCTCATCATCTTTTTGCCTCCATCCTTTCAGTACACTACATCTAACGCCACACGTTCGACCTCTGGCCAACGCCGGTATTTGCAAACGAAAAGAGATGCTCTTGTAAAGTCAAATTTTAGCGGCAACTCGCTTTGGAACCGCTTAGTTATTCATACGGCTCCCCGAGCTGGTCGGTAATTGTGAGGGCCAGAGGCCACAGCACAGCAGCGAAGCGTTCGCCGCCTGTTCGGCTCTACATATCGGACCTAATCCAGAAATCCTATTTTCCGTTTCAGGGAGCTCGCACTCCCAAATCCAATCGTCGTTTTCAATTCGACCCTGAGCTCGTGTATCGACGATCGTGAGGAACTTTGCTCCGAGAGTCGTGGAAGAGAGGGGTTCTGACTATGTGAAGCATTTGCCGTCTTCTGCCGAAACCACAATTGTATTCACGTTGGCGTTACCTAGATTCCAACCATTGGAAACTTTCGTTAATCCATTTCGCCATTAGAGCCCAGTGAAAATCCCCTAACCAGCAACCCCCTGCAACCAACCCTGTGAGGAAAGCACATATGAGAACCTAAGGAATTATTAGTTTCCATCAGCCTTGGAAAGTCAGCGAAGTGCAATGATACTTACATAGACTTCAAGATAACGTAGTAACATTATTAGTGCTGTCTTGGGTGAAAAGAAAAGTAATGCGTAGGTTTGATCATGGGAGTGGGAAGTCGAGATGGTTAGAGGGAAACTGCTAGGACGCAGCATTAGGAAAGCGAGTAGGTAGGCCAAGATGGCGGGGTGCAAGAGTTAGGATTTAGAAAAAAACGCTGCAAATTATTACACAACGGTTTATTATTCGGATAATCAGCTTGACCTAGCATTAATGCTCCGAGACCCATCCTGTTCGATTCAGCATCGAAAAATATCATAATGAAACCCAAAAAAAGGCCGAAAAGAACTGAATCGTAATATTAAAATAAACAAAAAAAACACGAAAGTATCTAGAAAAACTGAATTTTAATATGAAAACATGCACGCTAAATACTAATATCAAAATTTAACCAAAATCTATGAAAAAACATAATGAGAATGAAACGAAAGAATCTAAAAATTGAATCGTATTAAAACGAAAACGTCGGGGAAATTGGAAGAGTAAGGCGAATGGGGAGAGACCGGTCGTTGGGAGGGAAGCGAGCGGGAGGCCGCACTCGCTCGCCTCGAGAGCGGTTGGTTTTTTAATGAGACGGGCGGGGCAGAGGGAATTCAAACGACGAAACGCTTGTAGCTCCCGCGTTGTACTGCGTTTCGTTAATTTTTTCAACCGTTTTTTGCCCATTACAACCACGGGCTTCGTCCGATCGGATTGCCGAGATGGCGGGCACAACTAGATACCAAATCGGATTTTTGGGCGAAAGAACGAATTTTTTAGACCACGTTAAAGGCACAAAACGGCCCGGACGGCGGACGGGGGACGGGGACGGCGGACGGACATTGCAAATTTGGAATCTCCATGTCTTGAAACGTAAAGTATCAAATTTTGAGGGGGGGTTGTAAAAAATTTTTCGTGACCGAAAACATAGGGTTATTATTCAGAATGAATAATAAACCAAAATAGGATATGAGGGGGTAAAAGGGGGTTGGGGTATAGGGTATTGGAGAGGAGCGCTGAGTTAAATGGTAAATGAGGGAAACGGGTAGGATTAAAAAACTAGAAGAGACAAATCGGGGTGTATGTAAGGGTTTTGAGTTTAGTACAATGTGCATAGAGATCTGAGTCACAACTCTTAAACTTTGGTTTATGGGCACAAGGAGCTGACAGCAAGGATTTGTGGTGAGGGCTTTGTTGGAACGATTTGAGTTTGGGCTGTGTGGAACTTTGGAGGGAGCGACTAGTGAGAAAATGATTGTGGGTTGCATGAAGTAAATCAGGGTCTAAGAGGAGCTGAGGGCTGCCTCTGAAGAGGAGGGACTGAAAAGCCCCTCCTATATTGCACTGTGGGGAACCAGTCCACGCTATTTAGACACACACACATACATTGGTCGGCGGCGATTTGAAGTGGGAATGGGCAGATGTAGGCGTTTGTCCGGCGGCGATGCGACGATTTCAAATGTTTTGGGGCTTCACGTGTGGCGAAGATAGAGCGTGTATCACAAGGGCGAGAGGCAGGTTGTGAGTTTTGAGAGTTTCGAGTTGGTGAAGGGGCATTTAGGTGGCGAGATCCCTCGCGGTGTGGTGACAACGGATGTGTGGTGTGATGACGACGGATTGACTAGAAACTCAGCGTCTTGATTGACGGATGTAGACGAGAAAGTCCCAAAGTCGGAGGCCTTTGGAGGATCGGGTGGCAGCGGCGAAGAATGAGCGACATTGAATAGGCGACTGGAGGCGATAGTGGTTCACAAATCGTGGGGGTTGTAGTTGGCGAAAACATGGGTGACAGCGGAGATGTTGACGCGGATGGAGGACACAAGAGAGGAGGACCTTTCTTCGGCAGGAGAAGGCGTGGAAGGGACCATTTCAGCTTATTTTCGCTGGTTGAAGCGTGTAGTGAGGATCGTGGCTTTAACGTTTGGTACTGAACGCGCGAAAGCTAACGATATCCGGCCCTGAGGACCAAATGTTGGGCGCACGAGAGGGGGAGTGGTAGAAGAAAATAAAGAGAAACTCGATGAGCGTGAGGAGGACTGTATTATATGTGCAATGAATATTGATTTTAGTATGTAAGGGCGACACAAGGGTACGACTCGGAATACGGCGCAGGAAACTGTGTCGGAAGGGATCTGCGACCTGTAACTGGGCCGAGTTGATAGAGGAATGTCTGTCTGTGTGCGCACTGGGAGGCGATTATATGTGAGAAGAGCGGTGTGTTGGGGAAGGAAGAACATTCTGGACTTATACTACTACTTATACAAAAGGGGGAATCTGTTGTCATTGGAAGTTAACCCGATCACAATCCCTTTGTTTGGAGGAGTAGCCGACTGAACAGGCAGTTCTCGGACTTCCGCGCAGCATAACATGAAAAGGTCCGAAATCTTGTCAAAAGAAGTGGGATGTCCTTCGAATCTTCACGTTTTGAGACCTAAGGATTCCAAAGAACTTGATTTCGCCGCGTGGTGCGTATTGTTGCTGGCACATTCACACCGCTCGTGTGGCATTACTTCCTACAGCGATGACGTGTACAAGGACCAGGCACTGGGATCACATCATAGCGTAACCAGTTTGGGCCACACTGAATCTTGTAGGTGTGCCAGCGTACTCAGCTAACAGGTTGCTGGTGCATGTCGTCTAAGGGCTATGAAGTGGAGCGAGAGCGGAGAAAGGCTGAGGCCTAACATATTCCATATTCGCCGTTGGTCTTCTCCAGTCTGCAGTGATCCTGGAGTGAATTTATCAATCTTACTTAGAGTATATGAGTATCCTCATGTTTTGTACCCCGTAATTATTTGTGTATTTACCTGTTCTGTTGAAGGAAGATAAAAGCCACGATAGCTCGGAAAACGACGTTTGTCGAACGTCTAATTTTCTAAAAAATTGCCCTAACAGTTTACATCAAACTTACAAGGTACTCTCAACTAACTAGGTACTCTTCATAACGTTTCAATAGAAAGCTGGTTGAAGAAGATTTTGCTCTCGTGTATACAGATCGCCAATTTTAAAATCTTCGCGAAAAGTTGTGTATGCTACTTGCCACATATTTTCAAAATATTTTATCCGAATTATCCTTCAGTTGTATTTTTTGTTGTGTATTTTTATCAGCGTTTTTGAATATTTCTGCAACATTTGATGTATCAACGAATTTTATCGGTCTCTCAAATTCGACCGACTATTCAGCATTTTTCAGGCCGAGTTCTTGATAATTATTCGGCGAATTCTTTCTCCCAACTGAAAAAAAAACCTATAAAAGAAAACCTGTAACCTGGCAGCTGTCGTGAGGGAAGAGCTGCGTACGGCAATTGCTCAGCACCCTCGGCAGTCATCGCCGTCAGCCCCCCTCCTCACGCTCAAGGAGCTCCACTGAGCCAACTAAATACCCCAGGCCCCTCATATTCAGCAGTAGCCGTTACTGAGGCCACCTCCCTCCATCACGAAGCTGAGGCTGGATGACAGGGCCAGGAAGCGATAGGGGGAAAAAAAGACCCCAAAAAAGCAAGATGTGCAGGCCCAAAAGGTGGCGGGTGGGGAGGGGGTGCCCACGCCTCCATCAGAAAACAAGGCAAAAAAAAAATTAAAAAAGAAGGCTCCTCACCTTAACAAACTCCCCCCCCCCCCCCAACCACACGACCAACGTGGTACTACGCACCACCTACTGCGGTTCAGATGTCAAGCAATTGGAGGTCCTTAGCAGGGGCACCCTGCATCAGCGCTTCCATTTCATCATGATGGAGGGGGGGGGGGTACCAGCATCACCTTCCTCACACATAGGCTTTACTACTACCACTTTTTGTCGTGAGTGGGGGGGGGGGGATTTTGATAAGGAGAGAAAGCTTTTTAATTATATTTTTGCCCTCGTTTTTGGGCAGAGGCGTGGGTGGAACGCTGCCCTCGGCCTGCACGTCCTGCTTTTTTGGGGTCTTTTTCTTTTCCTTTTTCCCCCTGCGCTTCCTGGCCCTGGCAGGCTGCCATTCGGCCTCGGCTCCATTAGGGAGGACGGAGGGCTCAGTAGGGGCAACTGCTGCATGTGAGGGGCCTGGGTAGGTCTGGCTCGGTAGGTGCGCTATTGTGCGACGTGTGGACCAACGTACAAAAAGAGGACCTGGCCCAACAAGTTGTTGAGCACAACAGCTGTGTTAGGCTTGCAGCCGCAGGACGTCATTCCTCTTATCACCAAAAAGCGTAGCAGACAAAAGGATTGGGTGATCGAGGTGCTCGTCAGAAGTTACCTGACAGACAGAACTGCTACGATCGAAAGCAGGCATGTCTCCGTCCAGAGAAAGATTGAGAAGGAGTGCCCACAGGGCTCGGTCCTTGGACCAGCACTCTGGAATGCCTTCTTCTCATGGAGACTGACTGCGAGTCGTACGCCTATGTGGATGACTTGACTGTGCTGATCTTTGCAGAGTCAGTCCGCCAAATTGAAGAAAAAACCCACCACGTGCTCCGCACCGTCACCCAATGGTGCGAGCATGTTAAGATGCAGGTGGCTGAGGAAAAAACCCAGCTAATCCTCTTGAAAGGGAAAGTGAATAATCCCCCCACAATACGCTTTGGCGGCCACAGGCTCCTTCTTGAAAAGCACGTCAAGTATTTAGGAGTGAATATAGGTAAGAGGTGGGGTTTCAACCAACACCTCCAGTCCCTTAAAGGCACTACCATTGCAAGGTTTGCCTCACTGCGTGCCATTACTAAGGCCACTTGGGGTGTGTGTTGGTACCCCGTTGTCTGGGGTAGCAAACTAACGACCCTCCTTGCCGCAAAAACTAAGCTAGCTCCATTGTAAGTAATAACAGTACCACGCCTCGAGCTTTGTGATACAGTTTTATTAGTAGACTTGCATAATTCTCTTTCTTGTTTTCTCAAGGCTTTTTAGATCCCAGCTCATAGAACCACAGTTTTCTGTAGACTCTTCGATAGTGCTGCGTTGGTTGAATACCCAATCTTTCCAGCTTAAAACATAACTCAGCATCACTCAGTCTCCTCCAGTTCATTGTTGGAGACACATTGACTCGCAGCACAACCCTACTGACTGCGGGTCACGTGGAATACTGCTTACTGAGTTAGTCCATCATGCACTATGGGGGCACGGTCCGAGAAGGCTCGAACGGTCAGCCTCGAACGGTCAGCCACTGAGTGACCACCTTCATGTATCACTGTTTCCAGATACTTTCTTGAACTTACGACACCCTGTGCATCTTTATTCGTATCACCATCTACACATTTCAGTTCAGACCCAACACATTTGTAAACTGGAGAAGAATTCTTGTCTTACTATAGTTCTCTAATGATAGTAGCAGTTCTTTTAAGAGGTATTTCCAATAACCGCAGCAGAAAAGTTCTAAGCGGCCCTCTGTCCACTGTTGAGATTAATGCTGATTCAAGCTGTTGCATCAAGGCCGTTTAATCTGATCTTCTAAACAATCGAAAGGAAGGAATATCGAACCTCTACTCCAATCTTTCTCCGTTCCAGGATGAAAGAGGAATTTGGAGAGTCGGTGGGAAAATTAGACGTTCAGAGATTCCGTACAAAAGTAAACACCCCATACTCCTTCCAGCCCATTCTCACTCATTTCTCAGTTTTCTCACTGACTTCTATCATCAGTCCTACTTACTCCCTGGTCCTCAACCTTACAAGCAATGATTCAGACTCGCTTCTGGATTGTACCATCTTTAGCGTCTGCTGCGGCAGAGAACGTTTATGTGCGTCAAATGTTACAAGCGTGATTCTAAACCAACTCAACCACCTACGGGTAATTTGCCAAAATTCTGGCTTCAAACTAAGTGAGCTTTTGCTCAGGTTGGTGTGTATTTCGCTGGACCTTTTATCATGTGAGAATCCCTTCGCAGAAAAGCAGACATTTCTAAAATATACCTGGCATTATTTGTGTGTATGGAGACAAAGGCTCTTCATCTCGAAACGGTTAGCCAACTCACTATTAAAGCATTTCTAGCTATCTTTGACTGCTTCACCTCACAACGTGGACTACCAGAACATACGCATTCTGACAATGGGCTGAATTTTGTTGGAGCTAACAATAAGCTCAAAGAATTCTACCATTGGTACCTCACCAATGAAACCATGGACTGCATCACGCGGCATTCGGTTAATTTCGGTTTCATCTGTGCCACGGCCAGAACGTTTTATTTTATCTTCATAATTTTTCGTTTTCACGCAGAAGCAATTTTTATTTTCTTTTCTTTTTGCCTGGTTCAATAAACCTGTTAATTTAACACGAATGAAAAGGTTTGTCTGTTGAGATTCCCCCTTTCTGTTAACAGCGATGAAGACCTCTCTTCTCAGCAGGTCAAACGCGGATGAAAAATCAACCATGACCTCCTCCTTCCACACTTCATTCAGTATGCTCATCAGAGCGGTTCCGTACTGTGTCCAACTGTTTTTCGGTCCCACGAGAGTTCGGTGTAAACAATCCTGTCCAAAACCTTTCCCGTTGCGCACACCAGCGATATCCCTCGCTAGCCATTGACAGATTGACTGGGTCTTTCGTCTTTGACAGAGGTTTTACGATGGCTTGTTTCCATAAATCCGGATACGTTCCAGTCGATTGAGAATAATTGTAGATGTGCGTCAATATAGGAACCAATACTTCAGTCAGCATGTGCAAACCTCAACCGATATTCCATCAATACCTACAGACGTGGATTCGACTGCCATAAAGTGTTTGTTTACTAGTTCCTCCCGTATTTGTATAATATCGAATGAGGACTGTTCACTAAGTTTTGAGTTATTGTAATCCATTATCATCCTCACAAAGAAAATCGTTTAGACTTTCCAGGGGTATCGCAATTTTCTTTTCTTCTTTTTGTTTTCCTAATCCCAAGCTCTTGATTATTTTCCAATATTCACCGGGTTGTTTATTTTCTTCGAAAATGTTCTTATAATGTCTAATTTTGGAGTTTCGCAATTCCTCATTCCTAATTCTCTTGTACTGATTCTTCAACATTCGATCTTTGTTTTATAAATATTGCTTATACCTCTCATCTCTTTCAGATATCATATTTTTAATTAATTCGTGATCCATGGTGCTGGTTCGTGTTTCGGCTTAACAAAGATATACGGGCAGTGTTTATCATATAAGGTCACTATTTCGTTATTTAATATTTCAACTTTTTTTTATTAATGTCATTTTCTGTGTATATGAGTTCCCAGTTTATTCATTTTGCTTCTACATGAAATTTAGACTTGTCCAATTTTCCTTAGTTTCGTACCTTTACTTGTCTTTCGTCCATCTTTGGAGATTTAAAATTTAATGAGCATAACACAAAGTTCTGTTTGGATAAACCAGGAGCTGATGTTTGTTCAAATTTCTTCACAAATTTAATATCGTTGACCAAAATTAAATCTAAGCGAGAAGTAGAGAACTTAGATTGACGAGTTGGGGAGAAAGGTACGTATTGTAGATTATGGGTGTTGGGCGCATGAGAGGGGGAATTGAAGATCGAAATAAAGAAATTCGGTGAGCGTGGGGAGGACTGTATTATGTTCAATTAATTGAGATTTTCCCAATTTTGAGTGAACGATAAACAACACCTATTGCTGTACTTAACATTTTATTTTTCAATTCAATAAATAGGTACTCAGGACTCCTAGAGTATTGTGCCGGGGAATTATATATAACTACTCCTCCTCTTCCAAGACCTGTTCCCATCTACTAGGATGGGAATAGAATTGGAAGCAATTTCTGGCTTCAGGAAGGTTTCAGAAATGGCCACGACATCTTGAAAATGTCCATCCAAAAAATGCCTAAATTCGTCAGCGAGGGCCACTGGTTCAGGCATCAACATGCGCAATATATAATGATTTTTTAAAGACCTTTTAACTGAGACACGAGAAAGTTATGAGTCGATGAGTACAAACGACGACGAGTTTGACGAGTTAAAATAGAGCGACCACAAAGTTATGAAATACGTCACTAGATAGCTTATAGAGATGAGACCAAAAAAGAAAAATCTTTCCGTATGGACAAAAGAAAAACATAGCAAGCAAATAAAATACAATTCCCTTAGGGCCGGAGTAGAAGGTTCACGCGTGTCTTTCCCAGTTTTAGCAGAGCGTTTCCTTGAGTGCTGGACTGCTCGCTGTTCTTTAATTCTTGGAGAATCGCGCTCGGTCGAGTCCAAATCGGTGGCTGGTTGTCGCATTCTGCTTTTTTTTTACCCATAAAAAACGGTAATTATACTGTTTTTGGTTTGTTATACGATGGATCGTTCGGGCGTCTCTCAATAATAAGGCCTTCCTCCCAATACCTCCAAGAATCATATATTCAGTTCCGTTCCAGTTAATAGCCCACAGGCACAGATAGTAAAGAGGACCGAAGTGGTGCCGCCGGAGTCCGGAAGAGGAATAGACTGAGTGCCTCGTTGCGCGCTGCGGTCCCGATTTTCTTAACCTCCCGATCGCGGCAACGCGGTCCCTCCCCTCTCCCTGTTCATCAGCAGCTATCTTCCTCTTCAGATTTAATCGGAGCTGCTTCAAGTGGCTCTGCCCGATAAAAAGAAGCTCCGGAGTTCCGAGTCACAGCTCATTCCGATCGTGCCCGTAACATCACTCCCCCTTGCGAGAAGATCATGTCCTCATGATCAGGTGGCAGTGGGGGCGGTTAGGCGTTTTCCCAAGATAGGTCCTCTTCTTCTCTTGAGCGGATAGTGAGGAGGCGCGACGTGCGGTGGCGCAAGCAGGTGGGAAGGTACACTTGTGATTGCTGGGCACGGAGCGATGGGTACTTGGTGACTGGAGTGTGCTGGAGCATGAAGCACTGGGCGTGAGCGGCGCAGGGCCTGGTTAGGCGTTCGGCGGAGGGCCTGGTTAGGCGTTCGGCGGAGGGCCTGGTTAGGCGTTTGGCGGAGGGCCTGGTTAGGCGGCAGTGGAGGGCCTGGTTAGGCGTTCGGCGGAGGGCCTGGTTAGGCGGAAGCAATCCGACATCTGTTGACGACGCCCCGGAGTGATGGGCCTATGCAGCTGAAGCGAAGATGGGCGCCCGTGGAAAAATGTAGGCCATGGAGCACCGAGCCTGGGTTGTGGGCCAGTTGGCAGGAGGCTGGCGACCATGGGAAGCGTAGGCCACGGCGCTTTGTGCTGGAGAGGAGTGGGAGAAGGTGCGAAGGAGGTCGTATCGTTACGGTTTAAGGCGCGGCGGCGGGCACGGACGAGCGGTAGCAGACAAACGGAAGCGGACGGGCGGTAACGGACGGTTCAAAACGGACGCGCCCCAAGGTACCCCCCTACTAATTTGTACAAATTGTGATGTTTACAGTATTGAGTGGTTGATGACTAGAGTAGATACAGTGAGAAAGTGACAGAAGAGTAGTACCGACAAGATATCACGGGGACAAGTAGAGTACAGCGAAGACTAAACGTAAGTCTAAGAACAAGAGTAAAGTGGAAAGTGCAGATAGACGAAGGCCTACCGAAGACGTCGACCCGAAACTGGTCTTGAAGGCATGCAAACAACAAATTCGTTACCTGGCCAGTTCCACAAGTACTCCTGTTGCCTTCATACTCTAATTTCCTTATGGTACTACCTCTTAGCTCCAAACCCAAGCTGAATGGCTTTCCTGGAGCCAATTGTCCACAGTTATCTCCCTGTAAACGCACTTAGCATTAGACATCAACCCAAAACTGCACAAAGCATTTGTTATACACAAATTGACAAATTATTGATTAATTGATACATATAGAACACAACCCCTTATGACTAACATGCAGCATGCAGTCACAAAAGACACATATCTACTGCCTTCCCTCCCCCCAATAAAACTTTCGCCCTCGAAAGTTAATTTGCCCAGCAGGAGAAGGAAGAAGAGGCGGTCGTTGTACAGCTGGATGTGTCGCTTTCTGAACCAGAACATGTACACATCCAA
The DNA here is from genome assembly GCA_020466155.1 of Pachypeltis micranthus. Classification (NCBI taxonomy): domain Eukaryota; kingdom Metazoa; phylum Arthropoda; class Insecta; order Hemiptera; family Miridae; genus Pachypeltis; species Pachypeltis micranthus. Next base: position 82,466,337 of record CM035768.1, on the reverse strand, counting down.
AAAAAATGACGGGCGTATGGCCGTACAACGAGACAATAGCGGAATAGATAGTTGGGGTTTAAAAAAATAAGAAAAATAAGCAGGTACCCGTCCCTTGTTTGGTGGGGTTTAGTGACGGGTGGAGCATCACGGGAGAAGCGTCATTCCTGTAGTATCGCTGCTGTAGGAAACACAGGAATGAAGGAAGGTGTACATTTTAGCTTGGCTTACCTGTTGGGCGGTGGCGAGTTATATGTGTTTCATAAAACTATCACACCGTTACCTGTCCTGGTGCAGCAAGTATAATATTGTCATAATAATTTTTGCGCAGCCTGTAACATAGTCAGTATTAGTGACCAAGAACAATAGACAGGTAATAAAAAGCAAAAACAGGGTAAGCTCATGTACATGCTCCCGTTCGATGATGCCGATGCCAGGGTTCGACCTGGTCTGGTGGCTTGCGCGTGTAACCCCTTTGCGCTTGTTCCTTCTTGTTTTATGTTTTGATAGAGGGATGAAGTGACCGTCAGATACGCGAGTTTGGCCATCAGTGACTACCAGTAGAGATGAGTGGGCGGGATCTTCGCCAGTGCGTCGTGCTACCCAGCTTTCAGGGTCCCACCCCAGCCAAGCTGGGGGCACGTCAGTTAAGAAGTAGTTAATGAAAATGCTGTCCCAGTGCAGCAAGACATTACCCTCGTTCCCTGGCATCCACAGAGGTGGCAGGGTAGGGGCACGCAATTCGTACTCTGTTCCTATCAGAGGGCAACAGGTGCGATTGGGGTAGTCACTGAGGGCAGATTGAGTGGGGTGGAGTGACGCTCCGATTCCCCATGGAAGGTGCGTAATCATCATTCGGTCGTTTGGGGGAAGTACTTGCTGTAGCAGAAGGGGCTGAAGAGCTGGAGGAAGTACTTGCTGTAGCAGTAGGGGCCGAAGAGCTGGAGGACCTCACAGTCGTGAGAGTGAGCAGTGGGTACCACCACAGCACAGAGGGTTGGGAGCTCTACGTCAGACAATTGTAGATCTCCCAAGTTAGCGTGGTGGTGCAAGTGTATCGTTGTTGCACCCGCATTGAAAGTCAGCACTGTGGTGGTGGGGCCATAGCCAGGAAAAATTAGGTGTGGTTCTCATCAGCTGGGGGCCCTTTTCGGCGAGCTGGCATCCGGACCATAGAATTAGGTGGGATTGCCAAGTGAGTGCTGGTTACCAAATAGGCCCTAGCACGTCTATGCTCTCGCTGCTTCGGGGCACTGTTGCCGGAAGAGCTGGAGCGGAAGTCCGAACACGAGTCTAACAGACCTGCCAGATCTGCGCTGAACGCTCGCAGTTCGGTTTGCGGGATCAGTTGCGCGACCTCTTCTGCCGGCAGGTGAACCTGGGAGTTGAGAGCTTTTCTCAAACTGGCTCTCACATCCGCAACTGTTCCCGTGTGTGCTATTCCCCTAACACGGAGCTCGAACGCCAACTCATCCTTACGGAGGTGGTTGGCGCTCATCCTCGACCTGAAAGCGCCGTTGCGGGACATTACGATAAACGGGTGACACCAAAATTGAGGACCGACGTAGCAAGACAGAATTTGTCGCTCCTCAAGTGAACGAGCTGGTGACACGTTAGTCGTGGCGACGACGGGAGGCGATCTCGTTCGGAAAGTAAAGGAAGAGTCGGCACTTTCTTCCTCAGAACGAAATATGGAAAGATCAGGAAATTTAGAGGAACGGCGGGTGGGCTACGGTCGGAAACGGATGTGGTTGGAAGGAAAGGCGAAGGGGGGGGGGGCACGTGGACACACGGCGGTTCTCGGAAGGAAGACGCTTCGAATCCAAATATTTTTAAAAGGGGCCGAAATGATTCCGAAGTTATGGAGAACTAATCAATTCAGCCGAGCAATGGTTTCGAAATTGCGACTTGAGAGCTTGCCGGCGAACGTAGAATCAACAGGTAGTGAATTCGATTACCAAAAAAAAAATTTTTTCTTTTTAAGCGGTGCAAATACGGTATTCACTAGTCCTTCCCCAGTTTAACAAACGACCCGAACTCCTAAACAATTTTTTACAGCCACGAACAAGGACTCGTGTCAGGTTGCAGGTTAAATCTGCCGGTAGAGGTACGAATTTAAGACACGAAATGTGAATAAAAAGGAATTCGTACTTACTTGCAGATTCCGGTGTTGGGCGCCAATGTTATAGGTTCGTTTCGGGTAGTCTCTCAATAATAAGGCCTTCCTTCCAATAAACCAATATATTCCTTTGTTCCAAGTATCGAATCAAGCCCACAGGTATAGAATGAAAGAGGAGCGAAGTAGAGCCGTTGGAGTCCGGAAGAGGAATAGACTGAGTGCCTCGTTGCGCGCTGCGGTCCCGATTTTCTTAACCTCCCGATCGCGGCAACGCGGTCCCTCCCCTCTCCATGTTCATCAGCAGCTATCTTCCTCTTCAGATTTAATCGGAGCTGCTTCAAGTGGCTCTGCCCGATAAAAAGAAGCTCCGGAGTTCCGAGTCACAGCTCATTCCGATCGTGCCCGTAACATCACTCCCCCTTGCGAGAAGATCATGTCCTAATGATCAGGTGGCAGTGGGGGCGGTTAGGCGTTTTCCCAAGATAGGTCCTCTTCTTCTCTTGAGCGGATAGTGAGGAGGCGCGACGTGCGGTGGCGCAAGCAGGGCGCCACGTTGGGCGCCAATGTTATAGGATGGATCGTTCGGGCGTCTCTCAATAATAGGCCTTCCTCCCAATACCTCCAAGAATCATATATTCAGTTCCGTTCCAGTTAATAGCCCACAGGCACAGATAGTAAAGAGGAGCGAAGTAGAGCCGTTGGAGTCCGGAAGAGGAATAGACTGAGTGCCTCGTTGCGCGCTGCGGTCCCGATTTTCTTAACCTCCCGATCGCGGCAACGCGGTCCCTCCCCTCTCCCTGTTCATCAGCAGCTATCTTCCTCTTCAGATTTAATCGGAGCTGCTTCAAGTGGCTCTGCCCGATAAAAAGAAGCTCCGGAGTTCCGAGTCACAGCTCATTCCGATCGTGCCCGTAACATCACTCCCCCTTGCGAGAAGATCATGTCCTAATGATCAGGTGGCAGTGGGGGCGGTTAGGCGTTTTCCCAAGATAGGTCCTCTTCTTCTCTTGAGCGGATAGTGAGGAGGCGCGACGTGCGGTGGCGCAAGCAGGGCGCCACGTTGGGCGCCAATGTTATAGGATGGATCGTTCGGGCGTCTCTCAATAATAAGGCCTTCCTCCCAATACCTCCAAGAATCATATATTCAGTTCCGTTCCAGTTAATAGCCCACAGGCACAGATAGTAAAGAGGACCGAAGTGGTGCCGCCGGAGTCCGGAAGAGGAATAGACTGAGTGCCTCGTTGCGCGCTGCGGTCCCGATTTTCTTAACCTCCCGATCGCGGCAACGCGGTCCCTCCCCTCTCCCTGTTCATCAGCAGCTATCTTCCTCTTCAGATTTAATCGGAGCTGCTTCAAGTGGCTCTGCCCGATAAAAAGAAGCTCCGGAGTTCCGAGTCACAGCTCATTCCGATCGTGCCCGTAACAGGTTTATTATTCATTCTGAATGATAACCCTGTGTTTTCGGTCAGGGGAAATTTCTTACAACCCCCCCCCCCCCTGTCAAAATTTGATACTTTACGTTTCAAGACATGGGGATTCCAAATATGCAATGGCCGTCCCCCGTCCGCCGACCAGGCCATTTTGTGCCTTTAACGGGGTCTTAAAAATCCGTTCTTTCGCACAAAAATCCCATTTGGTATCTAGTTGTGCCCGCCATCGCAAATATGCCGTGTTTCGTATCGTTTTCAAGGTATTTTTACATCCTGGGTCGAATGGAATGAGTATCGGACGTGTACAACGGCGTATAGTGAAATTACAGTATTTATAGTGAGCCAGAGTCTACTAATTGAAGGAAATCGCGGGAACTGCAGCAGAAGTCAACGTTTCGTCGTTTGAATTCCCTCCCTCCCATCTCGACAAAACCACCCGCCCGCTCGACTCGCAACGTCGTCCCAAATGCCTATAGGCGCTTACGAGGGGGGAAGGGGGCTGGACTACTTAGTTTTCGTCATTCCATTGTAGTCAGGTCATGTTTCGTATGGTTTACTAGTATTTTTCGATGCTGAATCGAATGGAATGGGTCTCGGAGTAGTAATACTAGGTCAAGCTGTTCATGAGAATAATAAACCGTTGTGTAATAATTTGCAGAGTTTTTGAACTCTTTGGCAGCATTCAGGAGCTTCCGCATATTATACGGCAAATTATTCACAAAGATTCTCGAATCGTCACCGTCGTGTATTCCTATTGAATGGATTGTGATATTTCTCTTTTTCCAAGCTGCGCGATGAAAGGATTCTCGGTCAATTTTACGAATGAATTCAATCACTATAATTCACGGAAAATCCTTATTCGATGAGCACGGAATGTTTCAGCGTGGTGATGATAAAACTGTAATTTCGAGCTCACTGGGAAGGAGTCATTGTGGCGTCCTGAACGCGCAAAAATTAACTCCAGATCCCGGCGAACCAAACGTTGGGCACACGAATGAAACCTTAAAATAAATGAACGTGGCGAGCATGTGCGAGGACTGTATTGCACTTGACTTGTTTACATATTCATACTCATTCGGTTAGTATATACGCGCACAAGGGACTCTCGATACATATGAAACTGGTTGTGAGATGCTAAGTGGAGGGAGAGGGACAGAGAGAGAGAGAGATACAGTTGGGTTCGGAGTAGCATGAGCTGAGGGACGAATCGTTGGGAGAACTACTGTTTCGTGAGAGCTGAAGGATGACTGACTTGGAAGGAGCTGTCTGTTGAGAAGAGGAATCTCAAATTGAGGAGTCGGAAAGATAGATGGGGATGTCCAGGACAGGGGAAATCCTTTGTCACTTGGAAATAACTGAGGAGCTGGGCTTTCCACAGTTACAAACAAAAGGGTTGAGAGTACCGTTAAGTGCGAGTGCAAATATTCCGGAGGTCAAAGACCAAGCTAATTCGGCTGTCGAACATTACCTATACTCAATAAAGGTCATGACTACATAACATATAGGAGTAACCTATAGGTTTTATCCTTTTCGTGTCTACTGAATGAAATACCGATTGGATTGGTTAGTAGGGCGATAAAAATCGCTGCTTGACCTGCGTGCAGAGAGTGTGATGCGTCGCAACAGATATTTGAAGAAGCAGTCAGTCTCAACTGAAAAGAAGCCCTAATCAGGTGAGATCTCATGAGTCTCCAGAATGATTCAAACATTGAGCTTTTCCAGAAGCGATTCAAGCGTTTAAAAGGAGAGCAAGAGCACTTTTCGCCTTTTTGTTGGCATGACCTGGGCAAGCTTACCGTAAGCTGTTCGTAATCCCCTCGGCACATTTAGATATTTTAGTATTTGCATTGACCTCAGTTATCGGTTAGATTTAAGAATCGTAGGGAAGGAGATTTTTTTAAAGAAAAAATTATATTAATGGTTAATTCGCGAGAATAAATACACTCGACGATGTCACGAAACGAACTGTAATTTTTCATAGACAAAATCATATGACCAGAAATAACGCATGTGCCTGGTCAACCCAACCAATAACAAACTGAAGGGTCGTCATTTGTAAATTTCAACACGCCCCCTCAAGTGGAAACTTCAGTTGGGAAGAAAGTCTAGTCAATGTCCAGGTGTTGTTAGTGAGAAGTGATTTGATTTCGTTTCTCACAGCTTTCGGCAAGCCTTGTCTTTCAGAGCTAGAATAAGAATCCGAAACAGATATTTTGAGTTCAAGTGCTTCTTGTTGAGGAACATTCTCTTGAAGTACAGAGTCTCGAGGTACCATATTATATCGTTTCCTAGGTCGTCCCCTTCTTCCATTTCGAACAATTCTAGGTCTTCCTCGGCCTCTCTTGACCTGTTCGGATGTGTCTTCCGATAGTTCCTAATCATCTTCATCTTAGTAGAGTCTTCAGAATGAACTTCGGAATCTTCTACCCTTATCCGTAAGTTTTCACGGTTCACATCACTGTGGTTTGGTCCATCTTCGGTCAACGAAGGAGTGTCTTCCAAAAAGGTATAATTATTCACGCTTGACTCACACAAAGTTTTTCGTCTGTCTTCATCGACGAATTTGACATCCCTTGTGATGATAAGTTTTTGTAGTGCATCACTCCACACCCTGTAGCTCTTCGAGGTTTCAGAGTAGCCGACAAGTATGCACTCACTAGAGCGTGGTTCCAATTTTCCCTTCCCTGATTTCTCCAGCATGTATCCTCACTTCCGAAAGTACGAAGATACGAGACAACTGGGGGTCTTCCGTACCATAGAGTGAACGGGATTCTTCCATCAATTCCAGATGATGGTCAACGGCTCAATACGTGAACATCACATGAAACAGCTTCCGCTCAAAAACTCTTAGGAAGATCTGAGTCGATGAGAAAACATCTCACCATGTTCAAAATGTGTTTCCTCTCTGAAATCCCATTTTGTTGCGGAGTATAAGACACAGTTAGCCTTCTACCGATTCCACAGCTACCTAGATAGTCCTCGAATTCACGACTACAATATTTCATTGTCCGACTGCAAAAACTTGATTTTTCGGTCCATTTGGTTCTCCACTAGTTCCTTAAATTCCTTAAAAACTGTCAACACGTCTGACTTCGCCTTAAGAAACCTCACTTCACACCACCGAGTCGCTTCATCGATGAATGTGACGTAGTACAGTGAGCCACCATAAGAACGAGTCCGCACAGGGCCCCACTCATCGGAGTGTATGATTTCCATGGGTGCACACTCTCTTCTCTCCCTCTTAAGAAACGGTGTCTGCGTCATCTTTCCCTGCATGCAAGTCTCGCATGCAGGAAGTTTCTCGGTCATATTTACGTTGACGCCAAGAACTGCTTTTGGTTTTTAAAATTCTTTTCAAATTTTCGAAAGTTTCTGTTCTTCAAACATTTTAGCACTTTCATTCTTTTCCGAAATAAAATATAAATTGTTTTCCCGTTTAGCTGAAATCACGACTTTACCATTTTTCAACAAATTCGCTCTAGTCTTTGTAAACAATACATCGAACCCATTGTCCGTAACTTCAGAGACTGAGATAAGGTCACTTCTCAAGTCAGGCACTAAAAGATTGTTTTTCAATGTCACCACTTTTTCTGAATCACCACAATCAGCAATGAACTTGACACAACCTTGACCAGTTGTGTCAGTTGATGCAGCGTTTGCCAAGTTCACCCTAAAGTTCTCTGTAGGAGTCACACCCGAAGATTTGTTCGGTTCACTACAAAAATGAGTGCTGTAGTACACTGTCCAAACACCACCGACATTCATGATTGTTTTGGGATTCCTCGAAAAGAGACACAAACAACGAAAGATCCTTACATTGTTCCGCATTTCGATCATTCAATGGACATTCAGGTCGCTTATGTCCATACTTCTTACATCTAAAACATCGCACTTTAAAGTTCGGATTTACGTTTCCACTCTCGCGAGATATGGGCTTTTTATTCCTATTTTTCCCGTAGGTAAATTGTCCCTCGACTCGATCGCGCACCGGAAATTTTCGAAGTTGGTAGGCAAACTATGTAACAACATTATGGAAAGCAAATCGTTGTTAATGGTGATGTCCATATCAGCGAGTTTGTCCACCGCATCGAAGAAACTTGACACGTGATCTCGAACGTCCTCTTCAATTTCCATTCGCTTTAAAATCAGCCGTTTCAACAAAGTCGCTTTTCTTGCTGGTCCTTTCGAATGATAAATTTCGTACAATTTCGTTCAAAGTTCATAAGATGTCTCACAACACTTCACTTGCTTCAATTCGGACGGACTAATCGCTAAAATGAGATCTGATTTGGCTTTCAAATCTGCGTCCTCCCATTTCGCTGCTTCGGCATCTTCCGCGGGCTTCGCAAGTTTGCCTCTAGCGTAAATCCAGTCGTCATTCGTTATAAGAATGGCTTGTATTTGAAGACGCCATGTGTCGAAATTATTACGACCCAAAAGTTCGATCTTCTGGAAGCTCATCTTTTCTCAATTAACCAGAACCCTACACAAACGTACCTGGGCCCATAACCTTTTAAAGAACAAATTATGTTAACGGTTAATTCGTGAGAATAAACGTACTCGACGATGTCACGAAACGAACTATAATTTTTCACAGACAAAAATCATATGACCAGAAATGACACATGTGCCTGGTCAACCCAACCAATAACAAACTGAAGGGTCGTCACTCGTAAATTTCAACAGATCTTGCGAATTTCCTCTCATTCGCAATGAGAGGAGAGTGGTATTTGTGTGAGTGTGGGGGGTTGTCTAGAAGATAAATATAGCTATCTTTTAGAACAAAACCGAACAGTATTTCTAGTTAGTGATAAGAGGAATAAGACACAGTGAGCGGATGTTGGGCAAATGGAACTCTCGTGAAGGATCTGACGCAGGTCCAACTGTTGTTAACGAGATCCGCTCAGCGCTCAATTCAGACCGCATTCAAACGAAAACTGGCAATCACTTCGTGCGCCGTCAATTATTGAATCAACGGGCGAAGGGAAACCGATATAGAATGAAGGAACGAGCAACGACCAACTACTAACTTACAATCACGTACTGGCAAACCGAATGGATGAGTCTGTCGTCGCCAGCGGAACTTGAAGTCGAGCTTCACTGACAAGAGCTGCTGACAAGAGCCTGATCGATAATGTCCTGGCATATCGTGATAATGATCGACATGCTGAAGCCACTTGACCCGCAGACGAGGACCAATAATGGTTTCCTTCAATTTCGGATGAAAAATTTGCTCAGAAGCGGACGGCAGTGTTCCTTTAACACCGGGCGATCTCTGGTCGCGGCAATACCTTCTTAATTCTCGACAGCTGTTCTCCATTAATCTCCAAGGTTACAATTGATTCAGACAAGCCGCAATCTCTTAACTCGTTGACCAAACCCGTCGTAATGGCAGCAGTTCTGGACATCACTTCCTGGATATACGGTAGCTGTTGAGCAAAAGTGTTGATACACTCGAATCCTTACTAAAATAGCAAGCAGCGTATATAATAAGTAATAATTATTATATCAACAATTAATAATATAATAGTAATAATTATTATACTATGTAATAATAAGTTCTTCCTTGTAACCCTGGTATATTCTACAATAAACCCAGTTGCAGGTGTAACCCCGCGTGATCTAATCGTGCCCGTACACCAGCGTTTCTAACAGTCAAGGCGTAACCGACTTTGATCGACCTGAAAAGTGTTAGTATTTGCTTTCAACTTTGTTTATAATCATCCGTTTAACGGACATGGATCAAAACACCTTTGAAAATGACCTTCGTCAGTCGTTTCAAAATTTTCATCTAAACTTTCTGGGAAATGGCCGATCCTGACTAAACCTACAGAGTAGTTTTCACCTAACTGATTCCTAAATTTTTTCTTCCTAAAGATTAAATAGAAATGCGTTACATTAAAAGAATGAAAATGTGGCACCTGTGTACTGTCTCGTCGTATTGACGCGTGATGTTTTACACAAATTTTTGTAGGAACGTTAACCCAGTGTAAAAGCTGCATGTATACATAGCTCCTGAATTTTGTTTCCGTGATGACCCATGAACTACTAGTTTTACATTGTTTTGATCTCATCGATAATGTCGTTACGAGCTCATTTGTTGCCAAAGCAGGTTGTTGAGGACCCAGGCAATTTGACCCTAGCCGGTTGAATAAACCCTTTCAAATGGCACTTCCTCATTCCTCTATTCGTTTGCTATTCGATTCTAGCGAATCCCCAGTAAATTATTATTGGAAAATACTCAACTTTATCCGTTGCTAGATCCATCTACATCAAGGCACATCTCTCTGGTCTAGTTCCTCCTTGAATATGGGGAGCTGATAAGTTGAAGAGAGCAGGTAACAAAGATCTGCGTCTTTGATGGCCAGAAATGACCTGGCTAATGGAAGGGAGCGTTTGTTCCTTGGTCCTCGGCTGTGGCTCGAATTTCCTTGCCCTTATCTGTTGAGTTCTTCAACGAACCCGGCACAACGACGGGAAGGAAAAGAAAAAAATGGTTTTCTAGAAACATCCGACGTGCTCCATAATTTATGGCCCGCTGTCTTTAAAATAATCTCAAATGTTCTAATTAAAAGTAGCTCTGGCGAGTGCGATGGGAAAAAATCCCGCCCGTCGGCCTCCCAACGAGTCGCAGCTGTTGACCTTCTCCCCATTTTGTTTTGTTCACTGACTTCCAACCTGTGTAGCTCCGACCGATTGCCATCTGCTTCACAAATTCTGGTACTACGAATCAACATTCAAATAACGCGTTTTACTGGAATGGCGCAACATTTGAGATAATTCGTGTAGCGTTAGATATTGTGAGAAACCTTTTGAACTCAATGCCACCTCATAAGCTTTTTAGTTATCAAGATGATATCTAACGCAATGAAAGCCAAGCCACATAATAATCCTTATCGCTTTTATCAGAAGGGGTTGAATAGCTTGTGAGGCCAACAACACAAATTCGTTCGTAGAAAAATAATAGTGTCTGCATTCGGATGACAGTTATAAGTTGGTTGTTGAAGAACTCACTCTGCTCATTTTTACTTTCCGTAGCCTTACAACGTAGGAAGGAAAGTTTTCTCAATTATACGTCTGATTTCAAATGCAGTGTAAAAGAACGTTTCCGGGTCAACAGTAATAATAAGGCTTCCTTCCTTGAATAATCGTAGTGTTATTATACAAAAGGTCCGCTTTGTTCAATAGTCTGTACAAGATGCATGATCACGTATGCATGGCCTATGCCAGAGGCCAATTCGAGTTCCACGCCTCCCCTGCTTCGCGGTCCAACTTCGACTTCGCAGTAGACGTTCCTGTGAGTGGAGCCAGTCATCTCATTCCCTTCCGTTGTCACCACAGGTTCCAATCGTGCCTGTAACAGCTAAAATAGGAAACTGGTTCATGGGTGTGTGCATGTCTATGAGCACAATTGAGAGACCAGCTGAACCAACTCACTTCAAACGTGATATATGGCATTTGTATTAACCTGGAATCACCAAGGTGGAAGTTCCGTCACATAAAGACTATCCAATCGAATCGTAAATCAAAGCACTTCCAGCCTACTAGAATGATCTTCCGAAACAACTATTCTGCTCTCTGTACACATTCCAGCTATGAGACATCTGAACGTGCTTGTGGGTGGTAGCCGGACTGAACGTTCTCCCACGCTTCTGTCTCCTCCGACCTCGACGATATCTACGATCGCTCTCCGAAATAGTGTGTTTGTGGTAGAAGAATTTTAATTTGTTAACGTTCCCCAAGTTTTATTATTTTACTTCTATAAGTTGGCGCATTATATTTTAGTTTGCCTTGCCCGATATTTAAATGGTATTTTCATTTCAACGCACCTTTGAAGCACGACAAGAAAAGGTACATCGCACCTGGTAGCAGAACAAACCGTATACCTTTTTTTCTTCTTGCATTTTTCGCACACATACAAAATGGACACTTGTTATGACACTTGTAATTCCTGAGCAGAAAGAGGTATTTCTTTGTTCAATGTGTAACAAACTTATTCACGTCGTTTGCGTTGACTACACGCTAGATAACTGGGCTAAGGATGGGCATAGGTAGTAGAGCTAAAATTAAAAATGCCCAGAAGATGGCTTCACTAACCACTGCTCAAAAGCAATTGGCAGAGAACTTTAAAGTGCTAGAAAAAAGGTTTGGCGAATCCGAGCAACAATTCGCGGCTGAAATGACACAGCTAAGACTCTTGATAATTCGAGTTTTTTCAAGCAACGAATGGGGGAATTAACCAAGTCCTATGACCAGCTGTCTCAGAGACTCGCCCATGTTGAACTCTCGTCGGTTCATTCATTCAGACACTGGCGAGCGCGTGTCTGTAAATGTTATATACGGGAGCTCTCAAATCTACAGCAACACCGGCGTCGAGCTTGCTCCTTGACCCGTCGCTTTCAATGCCGATAACGCCCCATCCTTTCGCAGGAATTCCTCATTTCCTCGAAGATAAACTACGGAACATTCCTCGACTCCAAGAACGCGACAACAGCAGCATTATGCGTTTCTTAAGCGCTCTTTACGACATAAACATGATAGCGGAACAATATTTTGTTCCAATTCTGCAACGCGTCGCAACGGCTCAACACATTAAATTGCTCCAACGCCTACTTGGAGAAACGAGAAATCGCAGTGAATTAACCTTCCAGCTCGTTTCAAACACTGTACTGAACAGCCTTACATCCATTAAAACACGTATGTCTTGTCAGCTTGAATACCTACATTTCCCGTCCGCAAAAACACACTTCGATGGTCAAATTACCTTCGCAAACCAAAGCACTACGGCTCGCAATCCCCTTCCCACAGTTCCCGGTCTAGTTCGCCAGTTCAACACAGACAAAGCTCTTGAACTCTCAAATGGCGCAATAACAGTAAGGGAACTACATATGGACGGTCTAGGTCTGATTATAACACCCAAGGTAAGTCGTATGGGGGGAATAAATCAGGCATTAATAAAGGCGCTATATCCCAACACCCGGAATCTGTCCTCTTTGCGCAGCCTGAAGCGAGCTACCCTCGGCCACCATGGCAATACTACACGATGTACCCATTCGCATTCCTGACTCCCCTTGTCGCTCTACCTACCGAACAATGTCTTCTCCTTTGCCAGAAAACAAAGCTGAGTCACGGGGGATCCAAAAAAATCAAAAAAACTAATTGCGGTGGGGTTAGGGAAACAATCCTTCTACGGTGCTGCGAGTTCTTACCTCGGCCATGTCAGCGGTTACAAACAAACGAACAATATCCCTGCTCAAAATCCCAGTTACAGCGCTGGCTGATATGGGGGCTTCCATCAGCTGCATCAGCCAACCAATCTTTCAAGCTCTACTGAAGCATGATGAGACCCCCTGTCACAAAATTCATGGTTGACATACTTGTTGCCAACTCTTTGCGCTCTCGCGTGACAGAAATAGTCACACTGCCAATTACTATCCAAAATTGCTGGTGAGATTTCTCCTTTTACGTAGTTCTAAATTTGCCCCTTGACTGCGTTCTCGGTTTTGATTTCATGAAAGCCACCACGATGAGTCTCAATCCGAGTGGCGCTTCTCATTATTTCGATTTCACGAATAAAAACTTCTCCCTCATTGGAACTGTTGGGCGCACGAGAGGGAGAGCTTGAGAATCGAAATAAAAATGAAACTCAGTAAGCGTGAGGAGGGCTGTATTATACGCGTGGAATGAGTTGAGTTAGAACTGAGCTGAGATCGTGAACAAAAGGGCGGCACAAGGGTAGTAACATGGAACATGTGAACCTGGACGGGAAAGTCTCGGGTGGAGAGAGCGAGAAGTTACTAGGAAAAGAGTTGATAGCGGAATGATTTGGAAGTGCTCAGTCGTATAGAGAGGAATGTGAAATTGAAGAGAAGGAAATACAGAAAGGGAAAAACCCACGGCTGTTAGAAATAACCAACCCCGGCAGTGGGGTCCCCGCAGGTATGAGGGGGTAAAAAGAAACAATGAGTTTACCGTAGGTGAGTCCCAATGGGCAAGGATGGAACTTCCGAGGTCAAGAACCTGGCTGATTCAGCGCTTTGTGTCGAACATACTCCTCCCCCACGCTGCAGCAGCAGGACAACCCTTGAAGAGGGGTTACAGTGGTGGGTGGTGAAGAGGCTAGCGTACATGAGGGCTGAGCCGGAGGACATGGCAGAGCTGGGCTACGTGATGAGCCAGAGCACAGGGTTATGAGGTTAGGTATGAGACAATGATGCGATGGTGAGTTGAGCAGGACAACGGAGAACTTATGAGGTGCAAAAATGAGGATGAATGAGTGATCATACGAGGAAGCACAGGAGTTGGTGCAAGGAGAATGAAAGGAGAGTAGGACAGCACAGGCATAAAGAGAGATGGATTAAGGTGTGGTCACACTGGGGTGAGACAGATACGGGAAGGCATACTATGGGTGGGGGGGGATGAGTAGGGAAGGCAGACTTGGGTGGTGCAAATAGGGAGGAAGGCACGCTTGGGTGGTGCAGATGGGGATACCACAATGGCGTAAAGTAGAGAAACTGTCAGGAAGAAGAGTCGAAGGGAGGTGTAGACAAAGTATATGAGTTTAGTGATGTGGTCAAAAGGGATTTGGTTTTGGCGGAGAGGAAGGGTTTGTAGTGAGGATCTTGTAGGATCGATTTGAGTTTGGGCTGTGTGGAATTTGAATGTGAGTTAGCGACTTGTGAAAAATGATTGCGTGTTGCATAAATTAAAGCGGGATCCAAGAGGAGCTGAGGGCACGCTCCTATATTCTATTATGGGAAGCCAGTTCACGCTATTCCGAGACTTACCTTGTATTAAATTGGTTGGTGGCGATCTGAAGTTTGAAGAAGCAAGCTGATGTAGGCGGTTGGCCGCCAGCGATGCTACCATTTCCTGTGTTCTAGGGCTTCACGTCGATAGAGGCGTTTGAAAGTTCGCAAGGACAGGGGCGTTGCGAGCAGCTAATGGGCGCTTGGGTAGCTAGGCGATTCAGCCATCTCTCCAGCAAGAGATTATCAGGGGAGCAGGAGCATTGTGGCGTTAATGTGCAGTCCTGGATGCTCGAAAGTTACCAAATCCGGCCCGGAGGACCAAAATGTTGGGCGCACGAGGGGGAGAGTTGAAGTTCGAAATGAAGAAATTCAGAGAGCGTGAGGACGACCGTATTAGGAAAGTAATGAACTGTGTTGAGTTAGAAATGAGCTGAGTTCGAGTGCAAAAGGGCGGCACGAGGGTAGTACTCAGAACGCGTGAACTGGCACGGGAAACTGTATCAGAAGGAAAAGTGCGAGCTGTGTTACAGGGACGAGAGTTGATAGCAAAATGACTACTGGGAGCCGAGTGTCTCTGGGAAGACCGTAAATTGAGGGAAAGTGCAAAAGGAGAAATCCGGTGTCGTTGGAAGTTAACCGGGTAATATGAAAGAACAGGGGCCGCTTCCTCTGATAAGGCAATATATCGATATATCACCACCGAGGTCAGGTTATCGATATTCCCGACATCGTAGGCTCTGGCGCCATGTTTGAAATTAGAAATAACGACAGCTGTACGATTATGTCAATTATTTAATGTTCATTATGTAATAACCCGTTATATAATTATTTTAAATGTACAAAGACTATGGAAAGGAGTTAATTCAATGAAATTAAGAATGGGTATATGAAATAAATATGAGATAACTAACGGATTGGGAAAACTATATTCGCCAGTGACGCATATCGATACATGCAGTCGTAGCGTTATCAAGCGACCTAAGTGACAGCGGTCCCTGTTCTTTGTTTCACCCGTTAACCGGAACTAAATCCCTTTGTCGGAGGAGAAGCTGACGACTGAAGGGGCAGTTCTCGGACTTCCCCGCGACATCACATGAGGGGCTGAAACCGTTGGGTTGGGCGGACGCACCAGGTAAAGGAATCAGACTTTCAGCATGCGCTGAACAGTGTTTTTGCATAACGCGCATTTTTTTTCACAACCTCGATCTAAGTCGACGACTAACAGCGTTTCAAACACCCTTCAGAACATACTGTTATACTAAATTGCCTTTTGGCATTGCGGTAGGAAGCCAAGCTCTCAGCTGTTTAATGGACGACGTCTAAACTGACCGCCAATATGACGGAAACATCCATCGCCCGGCAGTCTATAGAATTCCTGGGCCACATTATTCAACATAACAGAATAATCATGAACCCTGCAAGAGTCGAAAACCTCCTGGCTATTTCCAAACCTACATCTCCGAAACACATCAGTATATTTCTTGGGGCTATAAATTTTTTCACTAAATTCGTTCCTGATCTCGCGACAGTAGTGGAGCCCCTCAACTCTCGTCGGGCTAAACAATCCGCTCTCCTGTAGACAAGCGAATGTCAGAATGCCTGGCAAGGAGTGCGCGAATTGATAACGACAGCTCCCATACTCGCCGCAACGCCTGATTTCAGTAAAAGGTTTTGCCTTTTCACGGATGCTAACACCGTAGACCTAAGGGATTGTTTGGCTTAGGCACAACATTGAGGGATCTACCCTGTAGCATTCGCCAGTCGGTAGTTAAAACCAGCCGAAAGGAGTTACAGCGACAACGAGTGGAAATGTTGGCTGCGATCTTCGGACTCTGAAAGTTTCGCGTGTATCTAGAAACCACAAGATTCGACCTATACACGGATCATAAAGCCCAGGTACACACTCACCAAGGTAAAACAAGAGAAAGGACGGTTGATCAGGTGGGCAGACACACAGCCCACCACATTTAGGGGTCCAACAACAGTTTTGCCGATTACCTTTCATGGTACCCACCCGAAGAAGCTAGTAGGGTTCAGCCGGTCGGTATACTTAACACACCTAATGCAAGAGCTCTTCACAGATATTGCGCGAGAGCATGCCAAAGATCCTCAACTGCGCTCTATCCTTCATCAGCTTGAGCGTGCAGAGGCTGTAGATAAGTACAAAATATTGGGCCAGAAATCAGTATACGAAACTTCGGCAGGAAGTTACAGGCTAGCAATCCCTGCGCACATGAAACAATTCGTTTTCGAATACTTCCACACATCTTTGTACGGTTGTCATCAGGGGGCGGCCAGAACGGCGAGTAAAATCAAAGCAGTTGATGGGTTCAGTAGGTTCGTTTTCCTTTCACCATTGAGAAAAGCAACCGCGGACACAGTAATCAAATGTATTAAGACTCACATTTCCAATATCTTCGGACTTTGGTCTACTGTGGCATCTGATAATGATGTGATCTTCACAAGCAAGCGATTTACATCTTTTCTTTTTCTACAAGGCGTCCAACACCAACGTTTTATCAGGCATTACCCAAATCCCAATATTGCGGAGCGGCAGATTAAGAATATGTAGTCAGCCTTCACAGCTTACCACGCCAATGATCACACCATGCGGTCCTTGGATTTACCGTTCATACAACCAACATTGAATTCTGCTATCGTCTCCAGCACCAGTTATACACCGGCCAAAATATTTCTAGGGCGGGAACTGCTCATCCCACTGCACCTGCGATGGGACGAAATCATGTTGTTTCCGGTCGCCAGGACACACCAACAGTCGACTTGTGGCACACAGTTTATGAGAACTTGGTTAAGGTACACAAGAAAATGCAACTTAACTATGATTCCAAACACAAGTATGTTGATTTCGATATTGGTGATCACGTCCTTTTGAAGACATACGTCATCTCAAATAAGATAAACAACATAGCACAAAATTGTCACACAAGTACTCTGATCCATACGAAATCGTATAAAACTGTTCCCGGTCACCTATAAACTCACGAATTTGGATGACAATAAGCTGGCGTATGTAAGTCAGCTGAAAAAATATATTGCTCAACGCCTCAATTCATGAAATCAGTCCACCGTAACTTCCACGGCAAATGACTTCTGACATACGCACCCACTTTCACGAGGACAATCATACGCACATTTGCCCTCCTAGCTCAGAACAAGAATCAGCGACACTCTCCATACCGGTTCTCCAAGCTCCAGCCCTTTCCTGGAGGATCGGTGATGTGACGGGACTCGCGCTCGGTACGGGCTTGGCTCATCTGATGCCGCAACGACGTGCTAGCCCGCCTCTTCTCTTGCCCGGAGCGTCATTTGCGCGCCGCTACCCGGATTGAAAGTTCTTCCACGCTTCTGTCTCCTCCGACCTCGACGATATCTACGATCGCTCTCAGAAGCAGTGTGTTTGGGGCAGAAGAATGTTGATTTGTTATTGTTTCTATTATTGTTTCTAGTTCTATTATTTTCCGTTTATAAGTTATCGCAATATACTTACTACTTACTACTTAGTTTACTTTGCCCGATATTTAGATGGCGTTTTTTGTTGCAACGCACCTTTGATCACCAGCACGACAAGAAAAGGTACGTCGCAGTGTCAAGAAACACCCATCATTCTCTGAGTCAAACAGGGGGACCAGCAAATGTTTCAATCCTAGCCTGTGGTACCCCTCACAGGAAACAATAACGCTGAGCAAGCTGCTAATGGGCCATCAATAATATCCTCCATAGATGTGAGGTCTTGCAATTATGCACAGTAGCGGGTGTACTGCATCAGTGTAGCCTTCAAGATGTTCCCCAAATAATCAGTAAATAAGTAGTAAGGTTCACACGGGTTCTGGTTAATGAAGCAGCACTTACTCACTCGAGAACGTCTCTAGCCGTAAACCTTCGACGTGACATGCGCCGCCTTAATTTATTGCGGCTAAGCAGACGTACCTGTCTACTAATCAATTCTCGACATTCCTTGTCATGTTCAATATCATGAGAAGCTGTCATGGGTAGAAACACTGGTCATATCAGAGTCACACATGGTAGCGCCGCAGTCTGTCAGCTGCGTTCGTCTGGAGCTATAGGAATTACATCACTATAGCTACCTCAGTTCATTTACAGAGTTGATCGGCGACGCTGCGGTAGTATTTTTTTCTCAAGTACCCTGCGAGTTTACAGCCTCGAACAAGTTGACAACCCTAGGATTCAAACCAAATGTTTTTTCCCTTTTTCTCTCTCCCCCGAGATTTCGTATGGGCCGTTGAATCTATGATTCTGAAGCAGGTTCCCCTACTCCTACGTCGTTTGATAAAAGCAGACATCGTTAAAACGAAACAGCTCCTAACATCTTTAACGCGGCCTCGCGTCACTCAAGAGATATTTCCAAACGTTTACGCCCGCTCAGCTTTCAATACCAGTCATCGAATAAGATTAAAAGGCTGCATATTAGTTCACAACGGTTTTCTGTTGCCCAGCTTGACGTTTTCACATACCGTCGAGACCCGTGGTTGTGCCGACTCAATTATGTAACGGCAAGACCCAAGACGGAATAAACTCTGAAGAGCCCTGACTGAAACACCCACCTCTGCTAAACGAAATACCCTCCACTTACTATCATTGTCATCGCAAACGCTGACCGCATCGTTCTAATTTTTCTGTTCGCCAAATTTATTTTTAATTTTTCCTTCGTGTAACTATCAAACCAAGCTGATAGCTCGCCAAATAAGTACGGGCAAACGTTACTGCTTGTCTCGATCTCACCGCTGCATTAACCACGAAGCGTCAAAGTCGTAAAATCGAAGTAAAATTCCCTTTCCATCAAATCTTTCGTATCCTCACCACATCTGCCCTCAAGGTGAGTCCATACGTGCTAGTCCTTCGGATAGTTCGCTTACAAGTGTAAGCGCAAAACCAGATACGACACATGATCTGACCACGGCGACGGTAGATAATTGGCTCGAGCTGACGGGTGGTTGGAGTGAGAAGGAAGGAGTTCTAATGAAGAAACGATTACTGTCGCTTATCCTCCCGCTAGTTCCTTTAATTAGTAGACTTAGGCTCACTATAATTACTGTGGTTTCACTGTTTTCACTGTTGTCTAGACACCTCTGAGACTCGTTCCATTCGACCTAGCATTGAAAAATACCTTGACAACGATACCAAACACGACGTAAGTGCGATAAAACTGCCTAAATTTCATTTTTGTTAATATCCTAAACCTTTTTTTGCCCGTAAGAACCATGAGTTTTCGTCTGATTGGGTTGCTGAGCAGGCAGGCATAACTAGATACCAAATGAGATTTTTGTGTGAAAGAACGGATTTTCAGACCCCGTTACAGGCAGAATATACGGCGGACGGACTGCAGATTTAGAAACCACATCCATGCCTCGAAACTAAAGTGTCATATTTTAATGGAGGATTCTAAAAAAAAAATGTTCCCGACCGAAAACATAAATGTACTGTTCAGAATGTATAATAAACCAAAGCGAGTAGCTCTGCGTTTGCTCAGATGATTTGAAACTTTTCTAATTCATCAATTACTGCGTTGAAATTTACGAGCGCCACGTCAATTCCTTTCAGAAGCGTTAATTTTCTCCAGTTCAGAGGTTCAGTAGTTCAAACCCCACGTGCCTTTTAACCTTGGAACAATTTATTGAAGCGTGTGAAATTTATTGCTCGAAAACGTTTAGTAATGTATGTTTTCAAACCAATTTCTTGTTTCAATCGCTTGTAAAAAGACAGAAATAGCAGCATTCATACTGCTCTCATGCGACATTGTTTCTGTTAAAAGATCCCGGTGAATCAGTTTCACGAAAAATAAACACAAAAAACTCAATTATATTGATAAATGAACGAGAGGGTTTGCGATAAAATTCCGGAACCAGCAGGATTCATGAATAGAAAAGAAAACTGCTTATCAAGACTCTTACTTAAATTCGTTTCTTCGAACTTCGTTCAAAAGGTTTGCTTTTCTTGAATCAAGAACATTAATAGGATAAATCATCACCAGCTTCCACAACTCCGTCATGATTTGAAATGACGCTGAAACTTTTCAGTGGACCAATTTAAAAGATGAGCCGACGGAATCATCAATGACGGAGAAGTAAAGAATTACTTAGGTGATACGAATCGATGATGTGGAAGTTTTTAATAATTCTAATAACAACAATAATATTATGCATATTTGCTTCTGGTGGTAGATGACTCAACCAGTTTTGACATCAACCTGGGCCCCTTGAGTGACCGTGAATTGACTACGCCCGACACCTGGCCTGAGTCTAACCCTTTGCACAACACACAGTATAATTTACGTGGACAGAGGCACACTTACAGCATCTACTGTAGGGTTCCACGAGTCACTTAAAATATTTACACATCCAGCACGAAAGGATAGTTGTTATTACACCTCATCCGTAATATTTGTTGTAACGTTTAATTCCGTCCAGTATTTACTGATGTTGTGTACACCTTGTACAACTCTTGAACAGTTGTAATTTGTAGCGAGTCGGTGTTAGAGTGTAGGAATCGGTCACACGAACTGTAAGTTCACACCGTTTTGTTTATTTATTAAATACAGGTTATTGCATAATTTAGTTCAGTTTCACCACGAGCTGTTACATTCTTCCAAATTTTTCCTCGCTTCTACTTGTCATTGTAAATTAGTGTTTTGAAATGGCTCTCTGTTCTACCAAAGTGATATTTTCCGTGCCTCCTCTCACGCGGAATTCCATACGTAATATGTGATTTCAATTCTCCTGACACTGGATCTTGGGTGTGACTGAAGATACGGTTGAGAGTTTTGAGAAACCGCACTTACAACCCAGTCCCGTAATAGACTTAACTTTCAATTTGCCAAAGCAAAAATTCAATTAATGAAACAGTTTAAAATTCGAAATCAAGGAGACGCTCGAGATTGAGCGCCATCGAAATGTAGTCGTGAACTGTAGCGCAAATGTGTAAAGTCTTAGTCACTGTCATGCAAATATAATTCGCACTAAATTCAAGTAATAGAAGACACCACTTTGACCCACTACCCGCCACACAACCCACTCCGACACACAAGTTCACTGTTCCACTGACACGTTAACGATTACCAATCAAATCACCTTTCATTCATAATACCTTCAGGGTCGCAAACTCAATAATGGCTTAAAAAACCTATCAACTTCATCAATCTAATCAAACACTTCATTATTTTTTTATTCTTTGTAAGAGCTCCAACGGTCATTAAATAGAATCCCAGGTGCATTCATAACCACGACAGACTTGTCTGTAGATGAGAAAATATAGCCTCGAAAGGTTGAAAAGAATGATCCCAATGATTCGGTATATTAGAAAAATCACTACTCTTCAAGAATTGTAGAAGGTATTAAGCATACACTGCAACATGAATGATAAGTATTTGAAAACTAGGACATAATGGATAAAAGAGGTGGATTGATAGTTCAGGAGGTTGACATCACTACTAACTACTAATAACATCAACAATTCTTAACACTCCACTTGAATTTGTCAATTCGTTCTGGCCTTCGGTCAAATGCGCCACAAAGTGGTAATATAATGGCGCTATGTAGCTGTTCGAACAGTCCACGTTGCTCAACGGCTTTTGGAAGCGCTGCTAACTTGTGAACAGGTTCAACTCGGTGATTCCATGCACCCTCGAGCACACTGGCTGTAGTGCCCCATGGATGCCATCTTCGCAGCTTCATTCTGTTAGCTGTTCTGTTCAGGAAGCTAATTCGAAGATCCTCTGAAGTAACCGTTGAGTAACAAGTACCGCGTATTCATTATGTCTGTTTTTGCTCTTCGAAAATTGTGTTTCCCATGTTTAGAAGATTGTGTTTTTGTGGGCTATCGTTCAATGAAGTGGCGATATATTTAATTTTGCTTAGGAAGTCTCCGAACACATACAGTGAGCTCTTCCTTACTTAGTGGCCTTCGTGTTTCATTTGATCTACTTTCCACTTTATTTTCGTCTATCGAACGGCTGCACATAAATATTTTAGGGTTGGGATGACAATCATGGTGAAACTTTAATGCGTTTATGCTTGTAATATATTCTGCCTTTTTTCCCAGAATTTGTTTGAGTTGTGTAATATATGTTTGTGTTCAATTATATTTGTTGTTTTGATGAATATGTTAGTCCAAAATATCCGTACACGTCTTCTTTTGATCCCCCCTTCATTTTGTGCTAGAGTTACGTTTTGCATTTATCAGGCATCAGGCAATCATAATTATAGTTGATATAAATGTGATTGAGATCACATGGATGAGTTATCACAGTCGGATTGGGAGATTTCACATTCGATAACATTGCGCGGGGTCCACGCGGTATAATATGAGCAGCAGTTCTCCATCGGTAGAATGACCGTACCATACCTACCTAATACCTACCGTACCTCCGCAAGTCTTTCCTCGGTCGATGCTGAGCGAGTGACCTCTTGCATGATAGCGAAACCGCAACCTCCATGGCAGTAGACTGATATAACCCTCTTCGAGGATTCAGGAACAGTCATTTGATAAGAAATCGGACCTGTGAATATTGGGCCTCTGCAATATGTGCAGAAGACACTCTTCTATTCTACTACTTGCCTTCAACAGGACTTCACGACTAATGTGGGTTTGAGGCGCTCTGAGAGCATAGGAAATAGGATAGTGACTCGATACCACTGATGGACAAACATCACTCAACTGTTAGGGTGTGTTGCTGCTATAATCAGGAAGCTCTATCTCCAAGTAATGACCCTCTAAACAATGAAGGGACACGAGATAAAGCAGAGGGTAAGCGTTGTGTAATAGTGCTGTAGGAGTGAATAATAGAGGAACGGGTCGTTCGAGCACGGGCGATCTTCCACTGGCGGAAGTACACGTATGTAGACTAGAGCTTAGCCAACTACCACAGCTTCTACAGCTGCTTCTTCCACTACACTGAAATGTTGTTACCCCCATACTCATTACTTCAGGCCAATCCGATTATGGAATCGGTGGTCGGAAACAACCCCAGCTAGCTGAACCATTTGTAGACCCAAATGCGTACGCGGAAGGCTGGAAGAACGTCTGAAGGAACAATTTCTTAGTACTATTATAGACATAAGATGCTGAGTGAGATCTGTAAGTGATTCCGTAGGCTCTTGATTGACAAATTATCCTAGGAAATGGAGAACTATTTGATGACCCGGAAATTCGCTTCCGCATTCAATTAATCGCTTATGGTTCAACATTCGAAGGCCGAGGAGATATTAAGTGTCGAGGGCACCGAAATGTAATATCGAAAATTTACTTTACCTCTTCGAAATGAAATTGAACATGAGGAAAATGATACTGGTCCTTGGATTATTGGGAAAATTAATTAATTTCCTCTGTCCAATTAAGAACCACCAGAGTATGAAATTACTTTGTCTGCCAAACGGAGAAAAAAGGGGTGGGAGCTTCAATCCCGGACACAAATTGGGATCGGATGCAATAAAAGGGGTCATTTTTAATAAAGAGGAAAACCAGTTCACGAGAGAGGAGTTTGATATCATTATAAGTAACAATTTTTGAGTAGCATTGTAACTCGGGAAATCTGGGGCACACGACGAATAACGAGTAGATATGTTGGAATTACCAAACATTTCAACGTTTCATACTCCATTCCATTACTTCTCATATTTCATTGCTCCATCCTTCCATACTCAAAACAAAACTAGCAAATTATTACACAACGGTGTATTACTCTCCTAAACAGCATGCAGAAACGATAACTTCCTCTATATTGTCCCGCGAGTCTCTTCAGTGTTTTCCATCTAGACGTAGCCCCCCTACTTCTCAGGGGCCAGTCCTATTGGACTCAGCATTAAGACGCGGATTTCCCAATTTCTGGAGAAAATTACATGGGTAACATGTTCGGATTTGTAATTTTTCTACAACTGTGACTGTTCCTTATTGGTGATGAGCATAAATTGTGCTAGTCCTAATGTCTCACAGGTCCATGCCTAGCTTCCTAAGGAATGCTAGGTATCTCCTTTAAGAGGTCTTCATTGATATCCACCCTTGGTGAAGTTGCACTAAAGACCAATCATTTCTCCCTATCATGTCTGTAGCACGGAGCCAGGACGTAATGGGGAGTTTCCTCATCTGCACGACACCACTGGCTCGGGGGGGGGGGGCGACCATGCCCAAAACGTATATTTGTTTGTTAATTTTCATTGTCCCGTGATGATTCCCACTGTCATCCCGCGCATTAGTTAGTAGGGAGTATGGCAGTGGACTTCTGGACCCCCAACTGCAGGGTGAGTGCAGTGTGGCGACAGAGCTCACTGTGACGCCCAGCCACAGTTAAGCCTCGTTGGAAGCAATCTTGCAAGAACCTTGTAGGCAGCTAGGCCCACCTGGCTGGTTTCTTACTCCAGCTCTTACGACACGCAGGGAATATGACAGTGGCATTCTGCTCAATTGCAGGGTGAAATCCTCTTGCACCCTTCCACCTGTTTCAGGTTGCCCTCCCACGGGGAGTATCACACGATGCTGTTTGCGAGTCAGTCCATAGACAGCTCATCGATACAGCACACAACCAGCCCACCATTCCATAGGGAGTGCCCGCAAAAGTGCTTTGCCCTTCACTCAGGACTGAGACACGCAAGTTATTCCATCAAATGGAGCATTCTTTTGTAGTTGTGCCTTATGTCATATACTACAGCTACCTTAGAGACCTTACCCTCTCGTCTTCTGCGCATGGGAGGGGGGGGGTTCCCTTGTGTTCTCTATGGCGCTTGGTACTTATGTCCAGTTGTTGAAGTTGTGGAGGAGGTATCCGGGTAAAATCATGGCTGAGATGCTGGAGGGTGCATAGCGTGGGAAGGTTCAAATATGTTAAATCCTCCTTAATGTAATATTCTAAATAATGTTAATAGCACCATTAAGCTGAAAACATGTAAAATGGAGGGATAATCGTTTTCAGGTATCTGGGAAGGGTTCGTATATTTTCAATGTTACATTACACATCACAAAATAATATACACTTAATAGCTTTTTTATGTTTATGGATAGGTTCATCTTATACACTAAACTACTTTTATCGCTTACTCAGCTCAATAATGATCAACGTTAGCGTATGTAATAAGACTGTAGACGACTAAAAATATCAAGTAACCTGTGGCAGGACTCTAATCATTAAAGCAGCCGTAATACGACGTTTGTATCAAATCCAGTGTTGGGTGCACAAATGGGGGAGCTTGAAACTGAGAAATAAATTAGCATGGAGTGCGTGAGTGAGGACTGGATTACCCTTGACAGAATAGCGATATCCAGTTGAGTCTGAGTATATAAATGCGGACAAGGGACTAACAATACATATGAACTGGTTCTGAGACACTAAGTGGAGGGAGAGGGACAGAGAGATAGATAGGGTTGGGAGTAGCGCGATCTGAGAGACAAATTGTTGGGAGAACTGGGAGATGACTGTTGTTTGAGCGTGCTGAAGCATGACTGACTTGGAAGGAGTTGTCTATTGAGAAGAGGAATCTAAAATTGATAGTTGAGAAAGAGAGATGGGAAAGTCCAGGAATGGGGGAAACTCCATTGTTACTTGGTATGAACTGAAGAGCTGGGCTTTCCACAGGTACAAACAGAAGGGTTGCGATAGAAAGGTGTTACCGGAAACAATGACGTTCCGTAGGGCCAGTGAGTACCGTCAAATGTGGACGTTCTGAGGTCAAAACCCCATCTAATTCGGCTTGTGCCGAACACCTAGGTACCGAATAATTTGCAGGATAAGGGTCAGTAAAAAATGACAGTGGATACCTAAATTTGAACAGAAAATGTACACTACGAATAGATCCTCGGGAAATCCTACAAAGCAAATCATGGCACAGTTAATACAATCACGATAATTGCTATCACAATAATGTACGAGCCATCTTTCCAAGCATCTGTAGTCCTTAGCGTATATTCGGAGGATTCGGGAAGTGATAATCACATCACATCAGTGTAACGAACTTTGCTCCAAATAAATGCTACCACAGTACATCTCTGCATCGAGAAAAATTCGCGCTGTCAATTGACACAGAGCGAGTGTCACAAGTTTGTTTGTAAGCATCAGTGAATAACTCTAGGCGCAGTTCATCAATGTTCTGAAATTGCCTACAGCTGTAAAGTTGGGAGAATTCCGCATTAGTTAGTTCTTGGATATTATAAAATTGATGCAGCACTTGCTTATAGTCTTCGTGGGTGCTAACTATAGTAAAAGGTTTTTTTGTCGACACTGAAGAATGAGTTGTAATCACACCCTGAGATAGAATGAGGAGAATGGAGAGCTCTACACATTTCAAGACCGGGAGAATCTCCATTTTTGTTCAAGTTGATGAATCTGTTGCCATTATTTATAAAAGACCCAGTTTCAAGCAAGTCACAAGTTCTTACAACATTCGCAGCTTCTCTCAGTTTAGTCACGTGGTAAACCATTCTTGAGTCTGCTGCAATGTCCCTACTTCCCAAACTGTTTTCTTGACGGACAGTAATGCATTCTTCAAGCAAGAATAATATACGTAGCAGGTTTATTTTCTATTCACGTAAAGCGCGAAACGTTTGAAAAATTCGACGTATTGTTTGAAGTTCATTCATTGGTGAACAAAAATGCACCAAACTCTGCTTAAAGTGGAAGTTTCTTAAAGCTTGTTCATATCCTTCTGTTTCTTTTGGCCTGATTTGGAAATGTGGCTACTAATTTCCAAGTCACCGGTTATAGTTTCTGTTCTTCCACCTCCTTCCAGGATGATGAATGCAGGACGATTCTGTTGTAGCTTTGGATTGTGTGAGTGTAGCTTTGGCAATGCCTCCGAATGGACCCATTTCCCCAATGGAGGAGTGAATAACTAGCGCATCAGTTGTAGGAGAAGCTTCATGGGATGTGAGACTTCCCGGGTTTCGAAGCATAACACTTTTTTGTTTTTTCACCAATGTTCCATCAGGATTGCCCAAGGCCAGTGGTATTGGCATTAATGGGAATCTCAAAACTGACTGTAAATCCTTTTTTGGTTTATTATTCATTCTGAATAATAACCCTATGTTTTCGGTCACGAAAATTTTTTTACAACCCCCCCTCAAAATTTGATACTTTACGTTTCAAGACATGGAGATTCCAAATTTGCAATGTCCGTCCGCCGTGTTTTGTGCCTTTAACGTGGTCTAAAAAATTCGTTGTTTCGCACAAAAATCCTATTTGGTATCTAGTTGTACCCGCCATCTCGGCAATCCGATCGGACAAAAATCCCATGGTTCTTATGGACAAAAAATGGTTAAAAAAATTAACAAAATGCAGTATAATCGCAAATACGTCTACGTACAAATACGTTTCGTATCGGTTTTCAAGGTATTTTTACATCCTGGGTCGAATGGAATGAGTATCATACGTGTCATAATGAAGTTTGCGAAGGCTAAGAGAGTCGGTGAATTCTCTTGCAACGATTGTAATTGGTACTTCCGATCAATACACGAACAGAGCAGCAGATTCAACGAGAATCTCTACTCTTCCTGAGCCATCTACATACTTTCCCAGCTTTGAACATTGCCATTTAAAATGGAAGGGGCCCAGTCCGACAAAAATATCATCAAACTCTGGTTGGTCATTACTTTGGATCTCAAGAGCCATTTTGGAAATATTCAAATCGTACGTGCACAATATTTGGCTTTGGCCACATTCATCCATTATTTGAGCAGCTATTCTAAGAGTATGCCTCACAACTTCATACGAGGTTGACAAGTGTTTGCTGTGGCGATTTGTTTACAAACGTTTAGCAGTTGAAGCCTCTTCAACCTCCTTGATACTATAAATACTATCGCAGAAAATAACGGTTACTCCAAAAAAAACAATAAACAAATTATTAAGACAATATGACTCCAAAACAAACGACTCAAAAACACAAAATACGCAGACTTTAACAAGACGCTGCACATTCACGTACACAGGACCAAAAATATACGGAATAACTAATATCCTCCGAAAGGAAGGTATACAAATTGCATTACGTACGGACAACACACTTAGAACCAAACTAACTGCAAAGACTGAAAAGACAGACCCACTCGACCAAAGTGGGGTGTATAAAATAACTTGTACTTGTAAAAACGCATACATAGGATAGACAGGACGAAAAATACGGACCAGATACTCAGAACACATTAAATCTCTTAGTAAGAACAAAGTCGACTCAAACTTTGCCAACCACCTCAAAACAACTGGACACATGAACCCACCAAAATACAGGACTGCACCATCTTACTACACAAACAATACAAAGGACGAAAACTGAACATATTAGAAAACATTTCTGAGCCGTATAAACAAAAAAACTTCAATGGACAGATCATAAATGAACAAATCAACACAAAATGCGACACCATATTCACACCACTCAAAACACTACACAAACGAAAACAACCAACTGACGGATTTACAGACCACCCTACACAAAAAAGACGTAAATTCCACAATTGACAGACCATCCAACACGTTCCATTTATCTCTAGGGGGTTTCCCCCTGAGGTACATGACCTGACAGGTACGTTAACTTTAGCATTTGAGGAGTCCCGGAAGAGCCTCCGCTGAATGGAAGAGTTTGGTTCGTCCCGGTACATTTTATTTTGGTATCCATATCTGGTACTATGAGTACTGAAGCGTCACGAGTGGGTCGTATATGTATCATATATGTATGTATTCACACACCCTGTACCATTCAGGCTTGGCACGAGCACCCTCCAACTTGTCTCAGGTATTCCAATCACTGTTAGCCTCCTCAGCCCTAAGTGAGTTTTGGAATTAATTATTGCCGAATATTGAACCCATTCCCTGGGAGGTACACCACGAAATAGCGAACAATTTTGAAGACTTGTTAGCCCTCAATTTCTGGAGGCGGATTACATTATTGGGGTTGAGCGTTGAGACCATCCAAAAATTGACTAGTCAATTTACGAGAAACCGACATTGGTATTCTGATGCCCTATTAATTTTCTTCGGTCCTTCGGAAGGAATAAACAAAGTGAAAGAAAAACGCTCGGGCGACCTCTGAATCGCAACAAAACTGGCTGAACGTTTAGCATTTTGAGAACTTTTTTTTTTAACCAACCTAACGAGATATTGTGATGTAGGTGCAATTCAGAGGCAGCACTCTTCACTGTTACTAAGCGGTTCAGTGCTGGGACGGTATTGGGCCAACGAAGTTCACTTCAACTGATGACTATTGCTTAGTGGCCAATATGATATTTAATAATAAAAATAAAACATCAGTGTTTGCTAGCAGTAGTTAGAGGTATTCGGCGGTATGGTGGACGTAGCGACTGGTCATCTCTGTGATGTCGAAGTTAATTTGCCTGAAGCTAGGAGTGGCCACTGCAATGCGTTATAGGCGTTTTACTAATAGGTGCTTTGCATGTAGTTGACGGAAGCCGTAGTTAATAAATACAAAGGCAATTTGAAAAAAAATTGAGGGAAAAAGCATTTGATGGCAAAGAAAAAACCATAATTTTCACGGTGGAATATTCTGTCGGGAGATGGTAATAGAGTTGCCGAAATGTGCCGTTACGGGCAGTCCGTCAGATGAGTATACAAAGAACGAACGTGGTGAATTGTCGTTATTTGCGGACAGTAAATTATGTAATTATGCGAAATGAAGAATGGTATGCGAGCGACGGTTTGTGTAACATTGAGTTGGTCAATGGATGTGAAGATGGCATTATACAAAGTCCCACTTTCTTTAGGGTAAGTTCGAAATAATAAGAAAAAAAAGAAAAGCAAAGTACACTGAACCCCTTTCCCTCTAACGTTATTTTAATTTATTTTATTTGGCAAAAGTACGAGAAGAAATGTTGCTACAAGCCAAAAAGAGAAAAAATATGTACGCTGAATCCTTTCAAATTGATTTATGTAGGTAACGCAGTGAAGCGATAGTTGAGGACCAGCTATTTATGTGAGGGGTTCGATTAGATAATATAACGACCAAGATACGAAGGTTCAGAAACCCCGGCCAGATAGTGCTCTGTAGTGGTGCGTGGATATGTAATCGACGGCCCTGCACCATTCAATGAAAAGTGTTGGCGCGTACTTATCTCCCAAGTAATGAAATCAGCTTCATTTCGTGAACTCAAGACGTTGAGATAATATTTTGAACAATCTTGTGTATTCAATCAAATGAGTTGTAACACCGTGTTCATCGGTAATTGGCATGTGCACAGAAAATCGTTGGCCACCGAGGGCGTGAAGGCAACCAAACAGAAACACGTGTCATGGCAAAGGGACAAATTCAATTTCAACGATTTACGTGTGGATATTTATGTATTTCGTGGCGAAATTTCTTTCTCTGTTACGAAGATTGTAACTAAACATCGCTGGAGCGTCTCGAGGCATCGGCCGGGAATCCAGTATGTCGGAGTTAACTGGGGCTGTCGCTATAATTTAAATTTGAGCTTTTCGGGTCCTGCTGGCCTTCGCTAGTTTCTGCTGGCCCGCATCCAACAGTCGTCAATCAATCTCTCGCCACCACCGAAACAGTCCCTCTCTCCCCTTAATCCTCACCCTTTCGTTTTTTTCTGTTTGTTGCCTTCGTTTGTTTTCGTGTTCTCAGTGTTTGTTAAGTTTTATTGAGTGAAGGTGAAGAGGATGAGTGGTAGATATTTTTATAATAGTAAAATAACTCTCGCAGACATCTCAACCGAACGTAGAGCGGTCTACTAACTCAACTTCACTGATACGAATGGAGCTTTAGTCTGCGGACACGTTCTCAAGTTTCAGAGCAGAATTCACTTCTTCTTCATTTTAAAATGAGTACGTTTGTACTGAGGAAGTTTGGAGATGCTTTTTGAAGAGCTGCTGACTCAGGCAAAAATTACGGCAATCACGCCGGAGCTTCGATCCACAATCCTCGACTTACGTCGAGAATTATGAATCAACTGTCTTAACCACTAGACCATGATCAACCGGTGCCTTTAATAGGAGTCAGTCAGCACATCTCCCCCCTCGTCTGTAGCCGCTGCTCCTGGAGCGGACTCTTTTAAGGAATTTAGGAGAGTTGAGTGAATCCCCGGAAAATCCGATCTTTGATTTGAGAAACGGAGGGGCTACAAGGAAAGTCTTTTTCTTTCACTTAGTAGTAGGCGCGTAGCCCATTTTATTTCCCTTCGCTGGAACTTTCACAGCGTCAGCGAATCCCGAATCCCGGACCCGAGAATTCGTCTCATTATTTCTCTCTTAATTTTTTAATTTTTCTCTCTGGGCCTCTTCTTTTTCTTGGAATGAAGAAGTTTCGACCACTAGTTGGGCGCCAATTGTACTGAGGAACTTTGGAGATGCTTTTTGAAGAGCTGCTGACTCAGGCAAAAATTACGGAGCTTCGATCCTCAATCCTCGACTTACGTCAAGAATTATGAGTCAGTCAGCACACGTTGACAATGGAAAATTAAAATCAATTTTACATTTATACGTTCTAAATACACAAAAGTACAGACTGGATGGGTTCACTTTTATGTACCTAATGGAATCCCATAATAAAGAAGAAGCCAAAGATATGCAAGCTATCACAGCTCCTGTGATAGTGAGCTGTAGGTCACCGTCCATATGAACTGGGAGAGCTGTTTCATCTTCGTCCAGAGTTACGAACGTGTGGACTGGAGGTTTTGTGGGAATGTTATGTGAACACCACTCTGCTAAACAGTTGGATGACATCTAAGGTGGATTCCATTCTTCTTAAACTTTTCAGGTTGGGCCTATCCACGATCAGACAAGATGAGCTGTGCTGGTAACGTATTTCTGAACAAAGTGAAGCGAAGTTTGAAATATTCAGAACTACTTAGCAGGGACGGCAGTGTTTTTCCCTGCAGGCCAACTGTTTTTTTGTCTCCGATCTAATAGGCGAAAATGTAGAACCTATTTTTGGATGGAGTTGCTGCGTAAGAATGAAGGGGGTGTCTACCCTGATCAGTTAAATGGTCTCTGTTTGAGAAATTGTTTTGAATTTAGCACTTGTGCGAATCCTGCGTTATGACAATGATACGCCAACCCCCGATCTCTTGATTGAACTCGTGTGACCAGTATACTTTCTCTTCAACCTTCGACTTAAATGAACTTTTTGTGTGATTGCTGGGTCGGAATTACGAACGCCTTCTCTGATCAGTTATGTTAGTCCACAGGCCCATTTCTTCTTACTCTCCAGAGCTACGTAATTTTTGGTAGTTTTAATGCAATTACGTCGCGTTTCATATAGTTTTCTAGGTATTTATCATTGCTAGATCGAATGATACAAGTCTAAAAGGTGTACGGTTGGTCTGGACAGAGTACAGTAGAATCACTGTGAGTGTAGTGAGCCAAAATCTTCTATTTGAAAGAACTCGCAGGACAATACAGTCAGAATGCTCTCGTATTCACACTGCCTCCCGTCTCACTCCAACCACCCGTCAGCTCGACACCTCACGTCGCACCAACTCCCTATGGCGCCTAGAGTATGTCAATTTTTGTCGTTCCTTTGTAATCAGGTTATGTTTCGTAAGGTTTACTAGTATTTTTCGATGCTGAATCGAATAGGTTGCGTCTTGGAGGTGTGAGACTACGTCGAGCTGTGCTAGAGAATAATAAACCGTGATGCAATATTTAGCAATTTTTTTAAATTTTGGTTAGAAACCTGAACTTCGACGTCAAAGATTATGATTCACCTAAGGCTTGGTCTCTATAGAAACAAAATGACGATTTCATCTCAAGAAACATTAATTGAACAATGAAAGAGGCTTCTGCTACAAACGACCTCTTTAAAAATGTGCGTTGATATTATAGGACGCGATAAAGTGAGATACTCTGAAGATCCCCACCCTTTTATTGATATAACAACAGCTGAAATTCGGGAATTGGCCCGTCGCTGCTGCATCATCTCATTATCATCGTTAATAAAGGCAACAGATGGCAACCGCTCCGACTATTCTCCGTCTGCCGCACAGGTGATCTCCAAGAGTCTCGGGTGAGATTGGTTAAAAAGTGAGGGAATGGAGAGAAACAAAAAAATAATGTTGTCGTGAGGAACCAATCGATAAACCGGAGGGCTAAATTATATTCGGCAGGTTGTGGGGGCGAG
The DNA here is from genome assembly GCA_020466155.1 of Pachypeltis micranthus. Lineage (NCBI taxonomy): Eukaryota > Metazoa > Arthropoda > Insecta > Hemiptera > Miridae > Pachypeltis > Pachypeltis micranthus. The sequence goes on along the minus strand of CM035768.1, from coordinate 82,432,970 downwards.
GGTGCGTTGTGCTGAGCCGAAGGCAGTTCGAGAGTCTGGCGGGCGGGATATTGGGGTTTGAACATGTTGTGGAATGTGAAAGATACGTACGCATCCTTTCCATATGGATAGGGAGTTGAGCAAACTGGCTTCAACGCTCCCTCTTCATGTACCTCCGTAGGTCGGAGACAAGTGTGAGATCCACATTTTATCAGACCAGATGTGCGAAGCGCGTAAATATCTCCAAAGCGCTCAGAACCTGCTCGGAAAAAGTAAACCTGGTTAAGCGATTCCCTCATCAACGGCACGCGCACTGGCATGAGTGGCTTGCGAGTAAAACAATAGTGAGTCCAAGTAATAATGCTGCAGAGCTAACTTACCACCTCCATAAAGCTATAGCTCAAAAAACCGGGCTGATGGAAAACTTTGCTCGAGTGCTTTTGCTTTCGTCGCCTGCTTTTACTGCAATTCTTCGAGAATCTCAAACTTCATTCTGTCAGCACTGCCAACGATGTTCGAGGTATCCAAACCTCGTCTCCAGAACAACCCTTGCTCCCTTATCATCTCTTGATGGCACCTCAAGAGACTTTCTAGGTTTTCCGGGGACAATTCACCGTCGATTCTTTCTGCCCCCCTCTCAGTTAACAGCCTATCGACCCCACCCAAGTCAGCTGGCGATCCAGGTTTAAGGCAAAAGGCTTATTTTCCTCCGTCTTACGTGGCAACCCTCCCACTGTCGCCATCGAGAAACGATCCCGCACGTGCATTGCCGCTTTATAGTTATCTGAAGGCAATTTTGAGTCGTTGACATTCTTCCACTAAAAAATGTGATGACTAGAGGACCCTAGAGAAGAACACTTGCTGAGAAAATAATCATGAGGTGCAGAGAAGGTGAAACTATTGAGTGATGCAGTTACTTTAGTGACCGACTTGTTATAGAAATGTAAAACTCGAATTCCACTTGTGAGGCTCTAATAATCAACGTTTTGGTAGTGGTAGTAAGATCCTAGCTGCTTAAGAAAGTAAAACAGAGTGTTGTGTTATGCGAGCATAAAATAGCTGATTTGGTCATTTCGATTTCTTAATAATTATTTTACGATCCATTCTGAGTTGGCAACTTGCACGAGATGGATTGCTTGTGAATTACCGCATCTTGATACGAATATTTAACACGCTACTCTGCTTTAACATGGAAAGTGAGTGTTGTAATGCCCATATTCGAGTTAATAACGCTCTTCTAAACGAGTTGTCTTGCTCGTTTGTCCTACAGTCAGTTTTTGGCAGTGAACCGTATACATTTATTTATATCCAGTTGAAGTAAATTAATTCGAAACGTAGAGACCTGATCTGAAGAACACTTTTTTCGGCCGTTTGCTTCATTATGTGGGCTTATACAAAGAAAAAGAGGAAGAGCGGTGTCGCATTTCAATTTGCGCTAGCCAAACCATCACAATCGACACGTATATTTCGTTTATGAGTTACTTGTCGATTCGTTGGATCCAGCAGTATATCAAGAGCCCTGCCTCCTTACTGGCCTCCATTTTCTGCAACGTCTAAAGTGCCCCAAGTACCCCAGGATAAAGCATGGAGCCCTTCCTTTCATTGATGATATAACAGTTGGGTTGAAGACAGTCTTGCTTTTTGCTGATGGTTTGAAGTTGTATTCACGTTTCAGGGGTGAGTCTGACTGGGGTTATGGTCAGAAGAGCTCTAAGAGTTGTAGCCCAACAATAGTAAATGCCAGGTTTTTCCTTTCACCCGCTTCCTGGCTGCTCTTGAGTACGAGTATAAGATTGTATGTAACCCAGATGATGTTTGAGCATCACATTTTGATCATCACAGGGCACATAACTTTCGTGCCTTGGGCTTCATCAAAGGAAATTCACATGAATGTCAATTATTGATTGATTCGTTGCTACTTAACATGCACCGTAAGACGAATTAGGTCTTCTTATATATTCTCATTGGAAGTCACTGTCGTGTCTGCCAGTTATATGAAGAATGGAACGAGTATCAGTTTCTTTATTGTTATGAATTCTACTGATTGTTGTACCTTCATGTTTATTATGTACAGTGAGCTCAACATAGGTAAATACCGGGTTCTTTATTCCACTCCCTCCGGGCTTAGTTCTCAATATTTTTCTAATAGCATTTATTTAAAGAAAAAACAAAATACGTGAGAAAAAATACTGCAAATTATTCTCTTGCCTAGCCTAGTAATTCCCTATTCAACCCAACGCCGAAAAATAAAGAATAAAGCATGAGTATATCAAACCATCGCCGTCTTATTGTGGAGAGATAATTTTTGTAGGCGACGTTTTGTCGTTTGGTCACGTAAGTCCTCGCGTCCTCCTCGTCGTGGGGTGGTGACGCTTCGAATAATTCTCGAGGGTCGTAGATAGTTTGGATTGTGGAACCGTGGGTATATGAATCGAGAGTGCTAACCACCATACCAAGGTGGGGCATCGACGACAAGGTATAAACAATGGTGTTGATAGGTTGCTCGTCGCGGTCATCATCTCATCCCCCCTTCCACCATACCCCTCCCCAATTCCTAAGTAGGTACCGGTGACGGTGGCGGTGGCGGCGGCCCCGTTACCTCTTATTTTAACCCTCATTATTATTATTATTATTAACATTATTATTTGTTCTCTCTCAGTTCGGTTTGTATACCAAACTGTGTTAAGTAGATTATTTCGACACTGCGATTTGGTCATTAAAAGAACGGTGATTGCTCTCCCTGAGTTTGTTTTGTACACCAAACGGCTGTGCAGTAGCCCCTTATTAGTATTGGAGAGGAGGAAAAAGGACGTTGTTAGGTGGCGATGTTAGAATGAAAAAATAGTTCTTAAATCTGACCAACAGCGCTGTTTCCAGCAGCAACTACCGCCCACCACTGGAGGGAATGAGGTTGTAACCTCTTCCGTTTTTATTATTATATTTTTTCTATCATCATCATCATCATCTGCCATCAATTTTCCTTTTGCGATCTCGTGTGTGCCGTTTCTTTTTTATTCACCGAACTTACTTTAACCGTTTGGTTTTTGCATCGTTTGCGGCATCTTATACGCCGCTCATCTCCTCTCGTTCGGAATCTCACCACCATTCGGACGTGTTGGACAGCGACTCCCGACCATCCAACAGGAAAGACACCGGAGCGGATTTGTACGATTTTGCGCGCTCTCTCAGCGTTCCCCAACTCATGATTCCGAGTTGGATTTATACAAGTACCAGACCATTTTTTTTTTCATTTTGTGTTTCCCCAACCGGTAATTGTGAATAAGCTCTTTGAACTCCCCTGTCGCCCTTTGTGGTTGTATCCGGTTGTTCAAATCAAAATTCACCATTTCTTACACCCATCACATATTAGTTTCTGAAGCTGGTAAGCTGTGCAGGGTTATAGCCAATGTTAAATGGCAGAGCATACTCAAACACACGGTTGAAAATGAATGTTCTAGCTACATTCGTGTTCACGGCAGCTGTAGTTCGAGAAGGAGACCTGCCTACCTAGTAATTCTTGAACGCTAATTATACGAGTTAAAGCCAAAAGCGAAAAAGTGAAAATGTAAACGTGATTGCCAACAACAAAAACTATTTTATCATTTGGTCTCTGGTAAACAGCTGATATACGTTCAAAATGGTTAGGTAAGAACGGTAACCATTTTTCCAAATGCATGGGTGAATCCAACTGGTTATTTTCTCTCTTCTTTTCGTCAACGTCCATAATCCACACCAAATCGTCGTGAATAGCATGTATCTTATTTTTCAAAGAGATATTTCGTTATTAATTTGTTATGGTCGCACATATCTTTACTTCTATCACGCCATTTCTTTTCCGCAACTGTAGGAGTCGTTTGTGTTGATACTATCGTAGTTGGTGTACTGGGTTCATTACTAGTAGTAGTAGTAGTAGTAGTAGTAGTAGTAGTAGTAGTAGTAGTAGTAGTAGTAGTAGTAGTAGTAGTAGTAGTAGTAGTAGTAGTAGTAGTAGTAGTAGTAGTAGTAGTAGTAGTAGTAGTGGTAGTAGTAGTAGTAGTAGTGGTAGTAGTAGTAGTAGTAGTAGTAGTAGTAGTAGTAGTAGTAGTAGTGGTAGTAGTGGTAGTAGTAGTAGTGGTAGTAGTGGTAGTAGTAGTATTAGGTAGTAGTAGTAGTAGTAGTAGTAGTAGTGGTAGTAGTAGTAGTAGTAGTAGTAGTAGTAGTAGTAGTAGTAGTAGTAGTAGTAGTAGTAGTAGTAGTAGTAGGCGTGGTGGTTCGAACTGGAAGCGAAGGATGCATACGAGGAGATTGATTGATCGATTGATTGATTGATTTATTTATTGACCAGGGGAAATTAGGGCTACAGAGCCGTCTCTACCATTTCCATATTTAAATATATACAGGCTACCATACAACGCAATTGTTCAGTTGGTATGTATTTCGTGAGACACTCTGCGCCTATTAATCATTAATAAACCTATTAATAAACCTATTAATCATCATTAATAAACCTATTAATCATTCCTATTCATCCTATCATTAATAAACCTATTAATCATTTATTACAGTCACACCAAAATAAATTACACGCACTCTGACACCGAAAAACACACAACACACGCAAATTTACAATCATACCAAATAAATTACATGCTCTCCAAAAATCCACAATCATACAATGGGAAGGGCGAGTACTTGTATATTCCTCCCCTTCTCTCACTATACACAACCTAACCTAAAAATCACGAATCACGAAACATAAACGCTTTCATACTCTACAGCAAAAATGACTGTTCAGTTCGCAGAGAGAGACTCGTACTCGCCACGCATTCATGTCCAAAACAATCAATCTAAAACAATAAAGATAGCTATGTAAAAACAATAATAAACATGCAAAAAGTAATACACATATTATAATCCTCTTGGGTCATCAAAGGTATCTGTTCAACAGTATCACGCGTAATTTATCTTTAAAAGCTCCGACTTTGCACGACAGATCAAACAGATTCACGTTTTCGTTGAACACTTTCGCTCCCTGCACATAAAAGGATCGCGCAAGCATTTCAGTCCTGTGGTGCGGAATTTTCAAGACCTTGTTCCTCCCACGCGTATCTCGGTGAAGGAGGAAACCAAACTTTTCAAATAAATAGGAGGGTTTTTCAAATTTAAGGGTCTTGAAAACTAGCGTTGCCACTTGCAGCAGTCGCCTGTCTCTAATCTTCAGCCACCCGAGCTGACGGTAGTGCGGTGTCAGGCGTTCGTCCAGCCGAGGGCGCAGGGCGAAGCGAAGCGCGGCGTTTTCAAGAGGAGGTGATGGAGCAGGAAGTGGAATTGCCGGTGGTTTTCCACACAGCATTTGAACAAATCGTAATCTCGGATGTTTACCGTTGAATAGTAGGGCCTCATCACAGAATTGGAATCCGTTGAATGACCAAACCTAAAGTGTGGCCAATTTCATGAACCAATACTTCGTAAAAGCAAGTTTCGTTACATCGAGGCGTTATTACGTCGAATACCCAGCTTTCGCTTCTATCGAAATGAATTTCAACAGGCAGCTCTTCCAAATTCTGCAAAACCCATGCAATTACAGTAAAATTGATGTTGCATACATTTCCGTTCATGCACATGTGTTCGTACTCACCCATTGAAATAAGAATGTCCGGACTGATTCTACTACGAGTAAATGACAAAGTTGTATGTTTCGACCATAACGAAAAAGCTTTTTCCACTATGTAACCATATCTACCTATCATTTTATACATGAACCCAGTTAATGAATTAGTTTTCCATTCCCTTTGCGGAGTAGCAGAAAATGGTTCCAACGTATTACTCCAAATTGAGGGTTACACATTAGTTCCATTGTTTGTTCGTGTAATGTACCATTTGTTACGTGAAGACTGTACGACATTTGAAATTAGGAAAGTGCGTATTCCAACGCTTTTTTTTTTGGCAAGTAGCCGAATTTCTGTAGATAACCCCCTGCGAAAGCCAGATTATTTTTATTTTCATCGCTCAACATTGAGCAACCTGTTCGCGCCAAAGGACGCGACGATCAGGAGGCGTTTTAATAATTTTTCGTCGTGGTCTAGTCCAAGCGAGATGGGCTCGAAAGTTGTACCCGAGGCAGATAAGACAAGCGGCTCGGCTCCCTCCAGCGCGCTACTAGTCTTGCCCTTCGAGCGCTACCGAAACGTACCCGTTGATTTTCGTGCGCGCGAATATATTTGCCTAGTCGTACTGTAGTGAGTCAGCAGCATCTCATTACGGTATCTACAGTTTTCTATATCAGCTCACCCGCCACGAAGGCAAATAAGTCGGGATAAAACGATTTTATTCCGAAGTCGGAGATAGCGGATTTCGGTTTGTGCGAAGGACGACTCGCGGCGTGTTTTCACGGACTCTACCGAGACCTCCCGAACCTACACGAGCAGTACGAGGTCTCACCTTCCGCTGCCGGCGATCTATCCGTCAGCTACACACCGATCAACGCTACGTTTTTACCCTTGGGTTCGAACTCACCTCGGAACGATATATTTTTTATAGTTCATTTCTTTGATTTTCGGTTCAACCAGAAGACTATTTTATTTTACGGTTAATTCACTACTATTTATGCGCCAACTACGCCACAAATTAAATTTTTTTATTGAATTTACGGTCATTTCATTTTTGGGACTTACAGTTTTTTTCTTTACGAATTTTTGGTTGTTTGAGGTCTTCCCAATTAAGCTCGGTTGTCTCAAACACAACCTACAGTAATTATTTGAAAGAAAATGTAGAAATAGTTGTTGTACTATACGCCCGTCCATCTCGTTGATGACTGATCATTAAGCACTTGCAACTAACCAATGAATGTTGAAAGAAGCACGAAATAGTTGAAAGGTGAGGGTGGAAGGTGAGAATGGGTTATATTTTTGTTTTTTCGTATTTATTGACGATTATTGTTGTAGTTTATTACATTTTGAAATTGTTTCACAACGCACTATATGTTTCGTATGTGAAATTTTCAAGCAGAAACTTATACGCAGTCGGCGAAATGGATGAACACGAATCGGGAACGAAATAATATTAAGAGAACAAACATAAACGACACATTACAGAGCGGAGGAGAACGAAACGAACAAGCGAAGACGCTTAACACATGAACGCCACTAAATCAGGTGGCGGCTTATTGGAGGAGCAGCTGAAGTCAGCAGAGTGACGCTGTAACAAAAATGAGCCAAGTCGTATACTGATTTTCCTAGCAGCGCACTTTTCTAATCCTTTAGAAAACAGAAAGTCGAAGCCAGCGGTAAAATTGTTCAAAATGCTGACAAGTTTACAGTAGTCAACGCCACCTTCGTCGGGAGTCAATCTATCCAAGTAGCCCGTACAAGATCTAGCCGTTCTTAATTCAATCGAAATGGTTGGCGGTGTTTGGAATGTCGAGTTCAGTTTGTGCCAACGTCGATTATAGTTAATTCCTTGCGACAAATCACATATTCGTATCGCGGAACGCGTCAAAGTCTATGAAACCATGTCTGTACTTTGGGATATGAACGACCGTCAACTAACACCTGCTCGCTGAGCGTCAACAACAATTAAGATATCACTCATTTGCGGTTGAAAAAAAAAAAAACCGTTAGTGCCGCATTATCAAATTATCCTCTCATTATTATTCTCTTGAATTAAAAGTGGGCTGTATTACCTGCTACCCCGGATCCGAAAAAATGAATAACCCCCAGTCCTTGATTGAAAGCTGTGCCTCCGCCGATACCGAGACCTCGCCGACCTGGAAAGGAATAAATACAGGAACGGAGAAAAAAAGAATGAAATTAAGGAACTCACCTCATTGCACACGGCGGACGCTTTTCCTCAGCCGGAAACACAAGACTTAGCGACGGGAAACACTTCGTCGCGCCTAAACCAAAACTTAGCGGAAGCTTCCTTCCAAATTACAAGGGGGGGGGAGGTGGGAAAGGTTTGAATATATCGCAATTAACACATAAAAATTAAAGTCTCCGTCTCGATCGACCACTCGATGGAAAGTAGAAGAAGGTGAGAGGAAGGGTCTTAAAGAAGTGAGGTAGCCTCCCTGGAGGGGAAGAAGGCGATAAGGTCCGGCCGGCGGGCCAATCGCCCGGGCGATTCGGCTGGACGAACTTACGTTTCCAACAAACACTTCAACATTTCTAATGGACACAGCGTCACATTGGGATAAATTTTTCTTCTTGTTAGATTGAAACGCTACTATAACGTATCTAGGTCTTTGAAGTTGCGAAGTTGTTTTAACGTGCCAGGTTACCTCATCACTCGAGGGTAAACTAGAATGCTCGTGGTATTCCCACGATCGATATGGCAAGAGTCGTTAATTTTGTTCAAAAGAAGTTTTGTATTGGCTGAGGATGCGTTGCCTACAAGGGCGTTTAAATCCGTGTTTGCTCTGTTTAACATTAATTCTTGTTTCACGTTACGTCAGCCAACGCCGTCTTTACTATTTAAATTTACTATTGCAAATTCTTTTTCTTTCGGCTTACCGGATGGCAGTGTGTCTCGCATGAGTATACCTCGAAATATGGCTGAAGAAGGAGGAATATGAGCCTTGTTAATAGAGCGATTCACATTATTATCGTTACCGGCTGATTGGGAAGGTTTTTTATTATCGTTTGTAAGGACGTAGTGTGCTGTGAAAGGAAAACTTAAATCAAATGAATGGAAGGCAATTTTCGGGGATGAACCCACGTGAATACAACTACTACGGGATAAAAATAATGCTATAATGGATAAATGAACTTCTCTCAGGGCTACAGCACAAGTAAATAAAAACAAAAAACTGAACTAAATGAAGTCTTCTTAAGTCCTAACTGAGCTCATCACAAATGGATAAAAATTAGAACTCCTGTGGATAGATTGGAAAAGATTTCTTCGGGACGTGACCTCAACTAATTCACTTCTATCCGATAAGAGAAACTGAAATGATGAATACCTTTTCAAAAGGCGAATGCAGATAATAGTGTGAAATAGCCGTGAATATAGTGAGTTTAACATACCGGTACGTTATTCGTAAACCTTCATAAAACGGGACAAAAGTTTCAGATTGTGTCTCAGTCGGAGTTGAGGATAAGTAGGAGGCGAAGTGTAGACTGGGGCAATGGGACAGAAAATATCTGGTGCGTTGCCACACACAACTTTCCTTAGCTCTACAACAATTCACTTTGTACATGGGTTATTGTATTTAATCAATTCATTTATCACTCTGTTAATTTGAACTTAGTCAAACAACGCTTTACGGCAGCAGAAAGCGGTAGCGCCCACAGTTCTGGAATTTATTGTGCTGCTCGTACTCGTTGCAGGACCATTATTGAGCAACCGGTACACAGATAATTAATGAGGCTTTTCTCTTGATTGGACTACAATACAAATTTTCTTTAACATTCTACTAACATTCCAGCGGAGTTTATAAGGAAAAAACTGCGCTAAAAACGCTTTTCGTCGAAAATTTTGATAATTTATTGTGCTGCTCTCGTTATTTTCCCACAAATGGGAATTTTATGGTATACTTGTCTTGTTGAGAGCTATCTATATAAAAAATGTAATCAAAATCGTTAGAGCCGTTTTTGAGAAAAAAAATTTTGGTGTTTTGATCACCATGATAACTATAGTTAAATTTCGGTGGATTTTGCCCATACCCTTATTTTGGTGTCCTAGACATCATGTTTCAGCTGATTTGGTACGGTTGTTTTCTCTAAAAACCGCGATAAAACAGATTTCGTCGAAAGTTTTGGTAATTTATTGTGCTGCCTCGTCATTTTCCCATGAATGGGAATTTTGTGGTATAGTTGTCATATTGGGAGCTACCAATATAAAAATATTGATCAAAATCGTTAGAGCCGTTTTTGAGAAAAAAAATATTTGGTGTTTTGATCACTATGATAACTATAGTTAAATTTCGGTGGATTTCGTTCATACCCTTATTTTGGCGTCCCATGGTAACCTGCCGACGAGATATGAAGTTTGAGCCGATTTGGTACAGTGGTTTTCTCTAAAAATCGTTCACAGACACACATACACACACACACAGACATACGGACACACAGACCATTTTCCCAAATAGTGTTTTCGGACTCAGGAGGGTCTGAAACGTAAAGATCTGAAGAAAACTCAAAATTTTTTTTTCAGCCGATTACATAACTTCCCTTTCTACTTCGTAGAGCAAGGAAAGTAAAAAAGGGACAAGAATGAACCAACTCCTCGAGGTGGCGCTTGGGCGTTCCAACGGAATCCTCAGATAACGCCAATAGTAAAAAATCAGTCGTCCGACTGAACTGAAACCGCGATTGCATGTTGTTATTTATTCCGTTACAGTAGCTAGAGACCTAACCTTTCGATAGAGCCTCAAAAATATGCCATTTCCCAATTTGGCACTCCCTCCAGCGTTTTGCTCTTGTACCGCTCGAGTTTCTCACACCGTTTTGACAACATTGGCAGCACCCCCGATTAGGCTTCCGAGTGCGGAGGGACCCGCGAAAAGAGGTATCAATGGTAGCAATGGTAGGATGTTTCCCTCTTCTTCTTCCGCTTGAAATGTTTGGTAGAGTTACTACATAGGGTAATTTGACCTTGTGACCTCGGTGTTTTTGAAAATACCGTTTAGCGTTCTTTAGGGATACTTTCGAAATGTCAAGTAAAGGAATGTTTGCGTTCATTTTAGTTTTGCGCAAGTTCGCGGCGCTCACCACTTTTTCAAATGGTAAACCTAAACCAAGTTGTACGTTCGATTTCATTGCGTTTGTAACGAGATATGCCGCAGCTTTTTCACCCAAACTAGAATCGTTTGCAGTTACTCTTTCCCAACTTTTTTCAGCTAACCGGTTATCTGCTAGATGTCTGCTTTTGGTATGTTTATGTTGCGAGTAGAAAATATCGTGCTCCTTGCACGCTCTGTCCAATGAATTGACGCCCGGATCGCCTCTAGCTAACCTTTTCTCCAAATCGGTACCAGGTCCGCAGTATTGATAAGAAGGTAGATTTAATTCGTTTTTACCCAAATTATTGAGCAAATAATTTAATAAATCTGGTCCACGAACTGTTGTTGACTCCATACTGACTATATGAGATGTACGCTTTTGGCCAGACAACCTCCACGCTCACCCATTAGCAATATAGATGATGAAATTCGTGATCCCAAATTTGGAACAAAAAGGACGAGAAGACAACATGGTGCTCTTTTGCCCAGTACATTCATGTGTATAGTATGCGGGCCTAGTAATTCTGGAAAAACTTATGTAATGCTAATTCTATTATTACACGAAGATGGATTACGGTTTTCAAACTTGTACGTTTACTGTAAGTCTTCAAACCAAGAGAAATACCTTTATCCGAAAGAAGCGATGAAATTGGTGTCAGAAATTGGATATTAACGAATTTTATGATAAAGATTCAGTTATTGCTCCGGAAAATACTGAAAAAAATTCAATCGTCATTTTCAATGATGTGTGTGCTCACAATATTTCACTAGATCCAGACATCATTATGTGGACACATTTTATTTGACACAAACCTACTCCCACGAACCAAGGACGTTGCTTCGAGACAACTGCAATATGATCGTTGCATTTAATCGAGGGCTAAAATGTATTTTCAAAATTTTTGAAGACCACTGTTCGAGTGATATGACTTTCGCTACTTTTTTCATTCAACGCCGTAACCATGGAACAGGATGGAAGAACTCTGCTGAATTTAGTCAAAGTGAAAGGATCCTTGAAACGAAAATACAATGGGTTACAAACCAATGAGGAAGAAGAGGTGAGAGTTCTCAACAACCAAACCCCAGTAGGGTCACTAAGGAAAATAGCTAATCTGTAACTGCTAAGAAACGAATAATTAGAAGAGATGATGGAATAACTTCTACGAGTAGGAGCAGTTTGTTACCATCGTTGCACAGTCAATCAAAATCTGAAATGTTCGAGTACACCCCTACGTCAAAGCCTTCACAATCACGATTGAATTATGTAATACGCAAAGATGAAGAAAATGATTATTATAATAGTCGTAGCACTGATGACGATTTGGAATACGATGCAGAAACTTATGTGAGTGAAACACATGATAGTGAGGATACTGTCAAAAAAGGAAAAAATAGTCCAATAAAACGACGTTCTACGAACGAGAATAAAAGTCAGATAGACCGCGTACGTGATGAAGTTAATAAGTACTGAGGTAGTTTGGAGATGCTTTTGAAGAGCTGCTGACTCAGGCAAAAATTACGGCAATCGCGCCGGAGATTCGATCCACAATCCTCAACTCACGTCGAGAATTATGAATCGTCTGTCTTAACCACTAGACCACGATCAACCGCTTGCTTTTAACAGGAGTCAGTCAGCACAAATACACCAGAAGGAAAGGAACAATTGAACAAAATGCTTCCGAAAGTATCGAAATACGGCAGACACTTCATTAAAACGCTATTGACGGTTGCCTATAGAGGTAAAGAACCACCTGACAGATATTAAGCTCCCAAAGTTAATCCGAACGGGAAAATAACACTAGGAAATAAAAAATTCTCAACCTACCAAAATTATATTTACATTGAGAATAATAGCTATCCGTCCACGAGTGGGTTGTGGAATTTGTTATTCTTGGAAAATCCCAGGGACTTTACAGCTGAAGTTCACGGCTCAAAGTATAAAAATGTTTTATCGAAAATTGTAGAAAAACGAACAATAGGAAAAGGTTTGAGTTACAATAGACTACGCGACAATGACTAAACAGTAAACTAGTTCTGGGACGATCCTAACGAATTAGTAAATAGATTACGATTATTGGACGCCGATTATGAGTGCCGGGCGTATTAATGATGTAAATTCCATCCTTGAGGAGTTAAAAGAGAGTGATTACATAAGATAATCATCATTCGCAACAATGACTATAGACATTGGTGGTCGTTCCTGTTCCAGAAAATGGAGGACGGTGGGTGGAACTTAGTAGTGGAGGTCGTTTGAACATGAGAAATCCCAAAATCTTCAATTTCAGCTCTCCACCCGTCAACGAAAACGATGCTACGACCAAAGATTATGTAGACTCTGTTGTAGGAAGTTGTTTCTTTTAATACTGTATCACGAGCTTTCAGCGCGCAAAATAAAAAAATGGTTAACTTCGATGAACCAGTAGAAAATGAACACGCAGTTACATTGGGGCATTTGCTAGCCGCGTTGAAAAAAATTGAAGACAAAGTTCAATTCGAAATTCTCGCCATACGCGAGCGAGTGACGTCATTATCTTCTCCTCGTCCGGACTCACCCATCTCGTGTTTGACCCCTTTGCACTCATCCGTTCCGTTGAGGCGAATGCAATAGGCGAGTATTTCAGTGCGATTCTCACGTGTGAAGTGATTATATCGCGTTAAAGGGAAACAAAATTTGAAGCTAATAATCAGTCAACTGTTGACTAAACCACCACCACCTCATTAGAACTGACGAGTATCCGAAATAAACAAAAAATGGATTCGAACGACGTTAACCAACCAATATCGAACCAAGAATCTGCGATGACGAAACTATTATCTCTACCCGCTTGTTTGGAATATCAACGTTACCTACCAAAGATGAAGTTTCACGAGAATTTGGTACAAATGAATACTACTTTAATATGCAAAATCAGCGAGTTGGAAAGCTGCCACATGGAGCACTACTACGTTGATACCCCTAATGGTAAGCATTTTAAAACCTGTCCTTAGGCGCAGTATACAGCTGGGGATCTTTGACGCCGAGAAAACAAATAGATATTAGAGCATTAACTGACATTCTCGGCATTTGTATACTGGCTTCTTCTTCGTCTTAATGATAAACAGCATCATCGTATTTGAAGCTCATTTAACAAATCCAAACCTCGAAATGAGCTCATGCATTAAAACTGACGGTGTAAATGAGCTGCTAAAACCTGCGCGTGTCAAATACCCTAGGTTATCAATGATACCGAGAGGTTTACATTATTTGTGGCAATTAGATTTGGTAGAAATTATACCTTACGCTACATTTAATGAAGGATACTGTTACGTATTGAAGCATTTTCAAAGTATGGGCGTTACCGATCAAAAAGAAAAATTCTCACGACGGTGCTGCTGCAATGGAAAACATTTTTATTGGAAGTAAAATAATGCCAACGTACATTCAATCGGACAATGGTAAAGAGTTCTTCAAACGCGACGTTCATTCAATTGATGAAAAAGAGGAATATAATACGCTACGGAACATATTCAAAAATTGAATGTTCAATTGTTGAGAGATTCAATCGCACTCTAAAAACACGCCATTTGGCGACAATTTCACTATAATGAAAATACCGAATATCTTTCCGTTTTACCCAATATTTTGCGAGATTATTACAATATTCTCCACAGCAAAATTGGATGCAAACCTATGGAGGTGAATAAACGTAACAAAACATTCATTCTCGACACTTATTTGAGAAGGAATCGTAATACTCAAACACGTAAGAAGTCGAATGGTCGAAAACAATCCTCTAAGTCGACAGTGTTGTTGGAATATCATATATTCCATCAACAAGTGAAATCTATTTTTGATAATGGTTATACAGTGAACTGGGCGCCGGAAAATTTTCATATTAAAGCCATTCATCATACTCGGCCTTAATCAAAAGCAAATATTACGAAGGTTTTTTGAGAAGTATTACAACCTGTTAAGCATGACGACGTATATTTGATGAAAATCAAACAGAAAAAAGGAAACAAAGTTTACGTTTAGTATTTAGGCATAAAAGAGAAAGGAAAACTTATACTGAGAAGGATTATTAGGAACGTAGTTGACAGCGATGTTTTCGTCACACCGATCGACAAATTCGTCCAGTTGGTAACATTGGGCGTTGCTTCTCGTGCTCCTCCCCCTCCCCCCTCCACCAACTTCTACTCCAAATGTGGTAGTGATATTGGCGTGATTAAACTCTTCGTCAATTTTAGCGGCAATATTGATGAACAATTCCGAGACCTTTTCTCAAAATAATTCCTTTCCATCGGAAATCGACGAGAATAAACGGCATCATTTTTCCCACGTGACGTTGTTCATACTGAGCCGAGTTTGTTTGTGTTTAAAAATGACACTGCTACTATTTACCATTTCTACTGACTTGTGCATCATCTTCATTTTGACTTATTCTTCTTTTCTTCGATAATAATGATAACAGAACAGTCTCGTCGCGGTGATTGGGCCAAAATACCCTAACTAGCACAGTTTGGTGTACGAAACGAACTGCCAGAAAGAACCCATCCTTTCAATAAAAATAATGATAATGAGGGATATAATCAGGGGTAATAGGCTGCCGCCACTGTAGAAATTGGGAAGGCGTGTAGGGGAAGGGGGATGAGATGATGACCGCGACGAGCAACCTATCAACACCATTGTTTATACCTTGTCGACGATGCCCCACCGTGGTATGGTGGTTAGCACTCTCGATTCATATACCCACGGTTTAACTATCGAAACTATCTACGACCATCGAGAGTTTTTCGTGACGTCACCACCCTTCTTCGAGGAGGACGCGAGGGCTAGGTGACCAACGACAAAACGTCGCACCCCTCCTCTCCCAATCGCGTTCCCATCATTCATTTTACATGTATCCAGAACCCTTAAAATCCACCTATTGACAATTCATATGCAAACGACAATGTTTGTGGAGCTCTTCCAAAGCTCATCATCCCATTCGATTCAGCATCGAAAAATACTGATGAGCGATACGAAACTAGACCTGACAACAACAGACCGAAAATTGATGTTTTCTAGGCGATTCTAGGCAATGGTGACGGGGCCGATACCAAACACGACGTATGCGATAAAACTGCTTAAATTTAGTTTTCGACTAGTTTTTGAAACCACTTTTTGCCTATAACAACCACAGATTTCGTTCGATCGAATTGCCTTGCTGGCGGGCACAACTAGATAGTAAAAGAACTCAAAAGGGCAGATATTTTATAGCCATTCTTATGTTTTCACACATTACTAATAATAATCAGTAATATTTCATAAATAAAATCAAATTGTTGCAAGCATGTTAAATGGACCATATTGAATAAATAAATTCAATCATCCGATGCTATCTCAAGGTTCTTCGTAAATTGTTTGTTAATATTGTTCGACACAGGCCAAAGTAGTTGGGGCCCAGGTGCGTTTAGACTTTTTCATGCTATGCCGCGGGGCAGTCCATGAATTGCCTGTTCATCAGTCAGTTTATTCTCCAGACAAAGGGATTGAGTTAGGTTTAAGGTTCCAACAACAATGGATTTAAAGAATTGGGTTAGATCCGCCAGTAGGCAAATTACTAAAGTTAACGTTCCTGTGAGGTGAGTTCATTTCCTCTGGCTGGTGAGATACTGTCGATGGCCAGACGATGATGTGTTAACATCGAAAGCGCTCGCCCACAGTATCTCACCAGCCAGAGGAGACGGACTCACCTAACAGGTATGTTAACTTTAACAATGAATTTCCCCTTTTGGACTTTCCAAAATGTCCTTCCCTCCCTCTGTTTACCTTCTTCTCCAACACACGCAGCTCTTCCCATATATACTCGTCTCCCAGTGCTCTCTCCCTCCACTCCAGATCCCTGCGCAGCGAGTTCATGCGTATTCTGATTCCCCTCATGTTGCTCTTATGTATTCAATTTCAAAGCACTATTCATTTCACGTTTAATACACTCCTTCTCCCACGCTCACCAAGTTCCCTTTTATTTGATTTAAGCTCTCCCTCTCGTGCACCCAACAAATATACTTATTAACAAGGAGTTTTTATTTATTTGAGTGAAGATAGAGTTGTGGTTTATAAGGAAGAAGTGTGAATGTCTTCATTCCAATGTACAAAATAAAATCTGCCCTTTTGATGGTTGTGGAAAGAAGGGTTGTATATTTATGTTGCATTGTGTTGGTCCTTGTGAACAGTTGTCCATTAACCTCTATTGTGATGTGTTTCCAATTAGCGAATGAAATTTATTCACACTGTTAATTTTTGGTTGCTACAGAATCGTTTATCAACATTTGCAAGTTACAGAGTGCGTGTTGCAAAGTATATACGCTCAGAGCGATTTTCTCGTATCCGAACAAAGCCTTATCGATATTACAGGGGTTTAACGTGTTGTATGCCTACAGGAATTCGCCTAAGTCTACCGTGGGAATACTCGTAATTGGAGTGTTAGGAGCACCTCCACGAGTCACACACGCCAACATTCAGAAAAACCCTTCATTTCCGCAGAGGCCTACCGGAAGGGAACTTCGTCAGATAGTTCTATTTAACTGTATATTTTGAAACCTTGTCGAATACACGGAGGTGACGTTGTGTGAGTTCATGGAAGGAGCTTTTGGTCGAGTCATCCTACTACAGAAACACTGCATGTTTCAGAGGTTTTTTGAACTGTAAAAACGAACCCTTGAAACTAGCGATTGGTGGCTTTTTGTCATCGGTTTTTTGCAGTCGTGGGAGCAAATCTCAAGATCGATGGCTTCGATATTCAAAAGCTACTGAAACAATTCTGGTTGTTTCTGCGGTACTGGGGCGCCCCATTGTCCAGACGATCGTTGGACGAGCGACGACGTTGTGTGAAGGAGATGTGTTGGATGGGATTGTACTTAGAGAATGCGTGGGCTCTAACTAGATGTGCGTCGGGATATTTTCGATGACTTACGCTTGCCCATTGTGTGTAAAAAGAGATTATGAATGTTCTTCTGCAGGTGAATAGGTGTGCGGAGTTAAGGTGTGGAGAAGGGAGCGGTTGGAGGAGGACTCGACACGAAGCCAATACCTTGTGGAGGAACTTTTCGAGACTATTGTTGCTTCGACCATCCACAAATCAATTACGTGCGCTTTGTGTTGCTGAAAGGGATTGCGAGAGGGGGGGGGGGATCCGGAGAGAAAGCTTTCTCCGAATAATGGCGACCACTGGGACAACCCCTTCCCAACTAAAAAGGAACTGGTTTGGAGTAGGGATGTTCCCAGAATACTCGTGTGCATGGACGCTAAACTCTGGGCATTCCCACGCAATTACCACGTTTCTCCGCTTTCTCTTTATTGTGTAGAAACATTCAGTTGTTTTAGAAGATTTCCGAACTTACTCTCTACTGTCTTTTATTATCTCCGGCCGCTTTTATTACGCTGGAAACAGACAGAGGCGTAAGAAACAAAACAGAGTTTTCAACTCGACTCACAAAACAAAGGATGCTATCGCGGCCAGATTGAAGTATCCTGTTCTTGACTCTCAGGTTGTAGTATCACTTTTCGTTTTGATACTTGTTCGGGGTTCTATCCGATTTCTTCTCGTTCATTTTTAAGACCCCTGCATTAACATATTTCGTTTGAATCCACACGTATATCCGTCATTACGCTCGAAATGCTCGATAGAAGTGAGCAAAGGGGTTAAAAATTATCAGACATGTACTTCCCTAGGCGAGTTTGCAACATCTAGAAAAATTATGTAACCGAGGATAGCACTATTGTAATTACGAAAATTGCGAAGATTCGTAAAATCTTGGGCATTACCAAAAATATTGAGTGGGAGTCGACGAAGGCATAGTTTTGGTTTATTATTCATTCGGAATACTACACCTGTGGTTTCCGCCAGTAACAGTTTTTTACACAGTTGTGCAACAGAATAATGAACCGTTGTGTAGTAATTTACAGCTTTTAAAGGTAGCTGTCTAGTTTCCCGCGTAGAATTTGATAACTGGATTTGGTAGTTTATGACATCTTTTGTAATTATCCATCTCCCTTCGAATCGATGGAATAGCGACCAAAACGAAAAATGAACGAGCCGAGTGGGTTCAGCCGTTCTCACGCTTTGTCATCGTGTCAAAAAAGTATCGAAAGAGAATTTTTGAAAAATACACCACAATCTTGTGCGTTGAGTAACTTGTACTGCCGGTTTCGAGATTCGGTGGCTTTTCAGTATATTATCATTGTCATATGTAGGCCACTGAATCCTGGGTGCTCTTCGTGCTGATTCGGTGTAAGCAGAACTGAAGGATCAATACCTGCGCAATGCTGTTCTTCCTCATCACGAATTGTTGGGGGGGATTAGTTGATTGATTGGTTTATTTATTGACTAGTGGAAAATTAGGGCCGTATAGCCCTCTCTACCATTTCCCCTGGAGCTAAATATATAGAATATATTGTTACGAGGAGGAAGTTTGGAGATGCTTTTTGAAGAGCTCCTGACTCAGGCAAAAATTACGGCAATCGCGCCGGAGATTCGATCCACAATCCTCAACTCACGTCGAGAAATTATAAATCGACTGTCTTAACCACTAAACCACGATCAACCGCTTGCCTTTAATAGGATTCAGTCAGCACAATATAATCTGAAAACTCTCTCCGCGCAAAAACTCTCATTAAGTTCATTCATTCACTATTACAGTCACCCCAAAATAAATTACGTTCACCCCGACACTGAAAACACAAGTACACAAAGAAACTCCAGTCATACGATATAAATTACACGCACACCAAAAATCTTCCAAGCATACCGATCTGAAAACAACATAATAAAACAGTGAGAAGAGCGAGTACTTGTATATTCCCTTTCTCCAACGATAGACAACCTTACCTAAAAACATAAAAACCACAAACAAAAACAGAACACAAGCACGTAAAAGCACCCAAATACATAAATCGTTCACAAAAACGCTTCCACATCCCACGGCAAAAACGATGACTATTAGTTCTCAGAGAAAATCTCGAGTTCGTCTAACATTCCTGCTTCAACAATCAGTCCCTACTAATAACAACAATGATAATGTAATAAGTAATAATTATAGTAGACATAATAATAATACTATTAGGTCATCAAAGGTATCTGTTCAACTTTTCAGTTGTTTTAATTATGATGAGAGTCCGTTATAATATGAAATGCTTTGATCTATAGGGAGTGGTACGGCATTGTGGTAAATGGTAATTCAAGAACTGTTTCTGGTTTCTAAATGATGAATTTGTGAAAATTTCTAATATTGTCGCGCAAACTAAGGTGGTAATTTGGTGGAAGTGATTTTGAACATGTTTGCTAGCATAGAGTGTTGAATTAATTCGTCAATTTATAGAATTTGTTGTTTTTTAAATTTATCGTGAACTCTATCATCATGTTTCCGATTCAGGATATATCTAATGGAACTATTAAAGGCTCTCTGCATCTTGACACGACAGGTTGTGTTGAGATCACACATAACTGACACACTTTGCATAAAATGAGGCATAATTAAGGTTCTAAACAATAATTTGTTTACATTAATGGATTTACACATCAGCAAATTTCTGAATGCTTAAAGCAATAAGCGCACTTTTCCTACTATAACATCGGTCTGTGAAGTCCTCGATAGCTGTAGCACGATTCCTAAGAATTTAGTTCGTGAAACGTATTCTATTTTTTTCTCATTGATCACTAAATTTGATACATCACTCATAGGAAGTTTTACGCGTAATCTGGAATGTCCTATTATCCTGCTGCAGCATTTTTTAGGGTCCAGAACTAAGCCGTGCTCAGTGAACCAAACCGACAGATTTTTCAAGTCTTGATTGACACTCGTGTCGATGCGATCTTATGGTTTGCAGGTTAAATAAATGTTGAGATCATCTGCGAACACAATTCTACTGCATGTTGAGATTGTATCCGAACGTCTGTTGATGTATAGGCAGAAGATCATAGCTGAAAAAGTTGTTCCTTTTGGGGTTCCACTTTCTAGCCCAGGACCTGTCCAGAGCTTGTTTTCACGCACTGTTTGAGTTCAGCAGTGTAAGATCAGAACCATAAGAGAGCAGTATCCTGACAGCCAATATGTCTCAGGATGGCCAGCGTGAGTATGTTGTGATCCAGGCTGTTGAAAGCACGGCTGAGATCGAGTCTGACAATCGACTGTCAGTTTGCTTTCATCCATGCTTTTCCTTATGTCGTCCGTCACTTTAGTTGTGTCGCATTCATGTTGTTCTAGTCATGTTTGCAGGGCAACGTGGTATGTGGGCGTTGAGGGTTGAGCAACGGATTTGGTGTGTTTGCTGAATTCGGCTTAACAGCAACTTAGTCGTCTGACGCCAGGTAGAAGGCACCCCGGATTCTGAACAGAGCAGGGCGTAGTCAAGAAATCATCCCGGTATTCGTGGAAGAGTTCTGAGAACATCGCCAGCATTCGTACAGATAGAAATGAATCCTGTTTAGTTTTGTTTAGGTTCAAAAGCATCACGTCGGATAAAGCGATGTTTCCTTCGCAAAACTCGCTAACGATCAAACCCCCGTTACGCAGAATAAACACTGAAATGAACTGACAACCTCGAGACCCCCCTCCCCCATCCCTTCAAAAAAGCAACCTCATCGTCCTCTTTCACCACCGGCACAACAAACGCAAAGACAAGTGTTTTCTTTTCCCGGGGAGTGACAAATTGCGTTTAGCTTCGACGTGAATAGCGAAAATGTGTTTATTGTTCCGGTTCATTTGTTAGCTCCGCCCTTGAAATGGGCCCTCGGCTCTTTTTTGTGGAAGCGGAGTCAACTTCGTCGCTTTCGTTGCGTCCGATTCGGGAGTTCACAAAGCAAAACGTCTCCCTTCGTTCATTGAATTGAATTTCCTGCCGCTTGACTCCGTCGGCTCAACAACTTGAAGCGGAGGCGCAGGACGAAACCTTTTCCCTGCTCTACTTCATTTCTCTACAACCGCCGGAAAAGAAAATTTGTATTTCATGTTTCTCTCCGTTTCCTGGTGAAACGCGAGCAAGACGACAAACAACGAATCAGTAGACACAGTTCTGCTGTGCATCACGTTTTAAAGTTCGTCTGTACGTTGGGTTCGTTTCACAGTTATACAGTTTAGTTTGGCACGGCTTAGATACAATTCGGATTTGGTCTCCTTGTAAAACCTCGCTGAAGTCTTCACGTTTTTCCGGTTCCAATCAGGTTTGCCTTCGATAAGCAATCTGAACCTTAACATTTCTCCAGTGAAACCATCGCCATGGAAAGAAAGCAACTTAATTGATATGCTTGTGCTGCACAGGGGGATCAAGTGCAGAAAAGGGAGGAATGGGGGGATTGTAGCCTCTCGGTGCTCAACAAATTTCTGAAGGGTTGGCTCTCCGCCGTTATCCTCTCCATCCTCGAGGAAGCAGCAACTTGTTTTGTTGGGGGAGGGGGGGGGGTCTTACTCCCTCCCAACTTGCTACTGAGGTGAATCATCTCAGTACCAGTAAATCATCAAAATGTTGCTTCTGTTAGAAGTTAGCTCTTAGGCGCTGGTGCTCATTAATGATTGATCATATTACCTGCACCGCGGCAGGAAGGAGCGATTGGTCCAAGGATGATACTGAAAAGAAAGGAGTAAGGAAACAAGCTCTCCCGCTTAGCACAATTTTATTTTCATTGCTTAGCAGTGGTTTGCTGTGACACTCATCGCCCTAATGCTCGCCTTAGCACCAGTCAACCTCCTGTGCAGAGAACTATTACGTGCTGGTGGTGGGAGGAGGAGGTCTTAGCTATTCACCCAGTAGGAAGTATAAACGGTTACAAGTCTGTTTCCTTTTTTGATGACCGTTCCTAAACCCTCGACGAGGGTTATATCAGTCATGGAAGTTGAGGTTTCGCTAATGTGCAAGAGGCTGGTCCCTGCAGCTTCCACCGAACTCAGACCTGCGGAGGTACGTTATTTGGACGTTTGCCCGTGTGTGACCGCGCGGACGTGATCTAAGGAATCCCGTGCCGTCTGGGAGCATTTCTTAATCTGGTTTCCCACCTTATCTAACTATTTACTTGGGTGGCCAGTTTCAAAAGGACTGATCAACTGTCACCACGTTTCTTAGCCATCACCTGCAAAATGGTTATAGGCTTGCTTTGTAGCAGTCAATGCTGCTAAGTTCGTTTCCCCTCCCAACAATCGTCGCTCACCGTTGTAGAAACTACAGTGGAGTAACACGTGGTTTCTTGTTTCCTCCACATTGGAGGCGCAAGATGTGCGTGATGGAGAGCCTTACAGAGAAAAGAAGTAGAGCCGCACTGTTACGAAGGGGGTTTGGAGATGCTTTGAAGAGCTGCTGACTCAGGCAAAAATTACGGCAATTGCGCCGGAGCTCCAATCCACAATCCCGGACTTACGTCGAGAATTATGAACAATGTCTTATCCACTAGACCATGATCGCCCGGTGCCTTTAATAGGAGTCAGTCAGTACATCTCCCCCCTCGTCTTCCATTTTAGCGAATCCCGGACCCGAGAATTCGTCTCGTCATTTTTCTCTTACTTTTTTTTAATTTTTCTCTCTGGGCCTCTTCTTTTTCTTGGAATGAAGAAGTTTCGACCACTAGTTGGGCGCCAATTGTACTGAGGAAGTTTGGAGATGCTTTTTGAAGAGCTGCTGACTCAGGCAAAAATTACGGCAATCGAGAATTATGAATCAACTGTCTTATCCACTAGACCACGATCACCAGGTGACTTTAATAGGAGTCAGTCAGTACAGCACATTGAAGTGGCCATGTCCCGTGAGGAACTGGCTCAAGATAGGCTTTTCTTGAAAGACGTTCACAGGTATTGGGGAAGACATCATGTATGTCACGACCCTTTGACCAAGATTCCCATCTTGCTTGCCATTTCTCTAACGCCCATTCGTCAACAGTGGCAATTTTTCGTTTTGTGGTGAGATCCGCTCGGAGTTCAGCCCAAAGTGGGGGAAGCTACCGTTTCACTCTCCACTTGTCAAC
Organism: Pachypeltis micranthus; assembly: GCA_020466155.1. Lineage (NCBI taxonomy): Eukaryota > Metazoa > Arthropoda > Insecta > Hemiptera > Miridae > Pachypeltis > Pachypeltis micranthus. The sequence goes on along the minus strand of CM035768.1, from coordinate 82,409,324 downwards.
CATGCACTCAACGGCCAAGTCAACTGGTAACTGACCAGTGATCAGCTGGAGTGCTTCTGTTGGCACAGTCTTCAAAGGCCTTGGTGATCCAATACTCTCATTTGACTGTCTGAAAGTCTGCTACCCCAGACAACGGAGCAGTAGCCAATCAAGCGTAGATATATGGCCTTATACATGAGGATAGTGTCATGGTAGCACACACCACAAGTGGCCTCATTAATTGCACGCATTGAGGCAAACCTTGCAATGGTAGACTTGAGTTGTTAGTTGAAGCCCCACCTCTCACCTGTATTCACTCATAAATACTTGACGCGCTTTTCAAGAAGAAGCTTGTAGCCGCCAAAGCGTATTGAGGGTTGGCTGTTTACTTTTCCTCACAAGAGGATTAGCTGGTTTTTTCCTCAGTCTCTTACATCTGGACATGCTCGCACCATTGGGTGTTGTTGCGGAGCGCGTATTGAGTTTTTTCTTCGATTTGGCGGACTGACTCTGCAAAAATCAGCACAGTTAAGTCATCTACATTACACAGCAGTACGGCTCGCTGTGAGTCTCTGTGTGCTTCCAGAGTGCTGGTCCAAGGACTGAGCCCTGGGCAATCTTTCTCTGGACGGCATATACCTCCCTGCATTCGATCGTAGCATGTATTTGCAAGGTGGTACCTCAGCGGACAGTGACCTGTAAACAGGCCACATATGATCCTCATATCCTTCCTCTCCAGTGCAAGCACCTTCTTGGACCTCTCTCTGGAGAGCCAGATGAAGAGTTTTGACTGTCTAAGGCCGGGCAGCCCCTGCCAATGAGCAGCCCTGCACCGGTCCTCCCATTTGCCAACCTCTCTACGTAGGTGGCTCCTGGTAGTCCCAACAAAGGGCTCAGGGCCAATTGGGATCTGCTCTGATCCCTTCTTAGCCAACCTATCAGCCCGTTCATTTCCCTCCATACCGCGACGCCCTGGCAGTCCACACAGTGATACACTGTTGTCCTTGGCCAGGGCCTTCAGTCCAGTCAGACACTCCCACACCTGCCGTGAGGAACTCCTCCGTAAGACAGTATGAGGCTAAGGCCTTGAGAGTGGCCTGACTGTCCACCATTATGTAGATTCTCTGCCGCTTCAGTCGCCTCTACAGCAGCCGTTGCACACAGACTGTCACCGCAGCCACCTCTGCCTGGAACACTGTGGCCAGCGACCCCAATGGGATCGCTGCCCTGACTCTCAGCCCAAAGATGCCTGCCCCTGCAAGGCCACCCTGCACCGAGCCATCAGTGTAGTATACCAGGGCCCCAGCTTCGAAAGTGAGAGCTCACCCTTCCCACCTGGATTGCTCATGAATGAGTATCCGAAAGGGTAGCACGAAGTTGAACCTCGCAGGCATTGAGTCTACCACATGCAGTTCAGGCCCCCCCACCTTCACCTTGTCAAGGATCAAGTTGCAGGAACTTCTCCTCCCCCGCATGATCAGACCCAACTCCAACATACGCACAGCCTGGAGGAACGCCATCCTTTTAACATGTATGTGGAGTGTAGCTAAATCTAGCAAGACCTCCAGTGCAACCGTAGGGCATGTAGTCATACACCCTGTAATGGCCAGACACTCCCTACGCTGCAGTTTATATAACTGCAACTGCACTGTTTTGTTTTCCACTCTAGTCCACCAGACCAGGGCTCCATAGGTGACTACAGGCCTAACAACCGCAGTGTACAGCCACCGGATCATCCCAGGCCTCAGTGGCCCGCAAGGGTCCAAGGTCGCCTGTTGTCTACAATGGGATGTCGGGCTCGTTCGGAGGGTCCACGATCCCGCCACTTGCTGCCCTCTGGGCTTCAGTATCCCGTGCTACTTGGTCGTCAGGGAACGCCTGAACACATCACTAGTGAACGATTTTGTCGCCTCCACTCGCGTGAATGGTTCAGCCATGCACAAAAAGACACTGCCGTCGAAAGATACATTTAAAATTACATAACTTTCCTTTCTACTTCGTAGAGCAAGGAAAGTAAAAAGACAGCGATCAATTTAATTGTGGTAATCCAATAGCAGTCCCAGATGTATCGCCAGATGTATTAATAAAGCCGTCATTCATTCATTCATTCCCTATCTTGCTGCACTCTGCTAGAAAAGATTCGATCCGTTGTTGCATAACCAACCTAGTTTTCAAAGACTGGTGTGTGTTACCTATTGCGAAGGTCTACAAATCTCAGAACGGATTAAAAATTGATTGCGGGGCAAAATACGTGTAACTGCATGATTTACAGTACGATCCCACCTGGAAGACGAGGGATGACGAGAAGTTGAAAAGCTACCTGCGAATAAACGTTCTGTTTGAATCAGGATGCGTTTGGATCGGACTAACAAAACAAACACGGGACGTAGAGTAAATATTGAGGGTCAAAGTCGCGCATCGATCGAGCGCAGCGATTAATTATTAGTCGCCAATTCCGACGGAACTCTTGTAAATAGAGGGAAATGGTAAAGTACGAGTTTCAGGCATCGGTGATGCCGGGGGGGGGTCTGTATGCACGTATTGAAGTAATTTTCTGGGAGGGGTGGAGCCGAATGATGTTCAGAATCGCTTCCTGGTGAATGGCGAGCTATAGAAAATGATGGGATGGTCGTAAATTAGAAGGGGAACGGATGAAGGAGTGTAGGAACCTGGTGGTTCGGGGGGGCGAGCGGCCCCCTGCATCTCGTGTAACCTGTCCAGTTTGTACAATTCGTGTAACAAGAGACCTTGAGGGGGAATGAAGATGCCTTTTGTACACTTTGGGCTAGCAGGCAGTTCAGTGCCGCCAACTATCACTAGGAACCCAAGTGAAAATTCACTGCTTCAATACCCTCGACAATACACTCAGTATTCCCCTGTCAACGTTGTCCGGACTAGAAAATTAGTAACATGAGTCGAGCAATACAGTCCGCACGTTGGCTTATCCACGTCAGCTCTGAGGCTTGGCTACAGATAGTTCGGAGGGAAACGTAGATGAACGTGTAAATAAAGGATCCACAACACCCGCCAATAATGTTTATTGTGGAACCGAACGAGTACATGCACTCAATCATGGAATAGTAGATTAGCGTGCAACGGGAAGTGAATTGCACCACGCTTTTCAAGGTGGAGATTCAGTACAACTGGCACGGGTTCCCGGATGTCTCCAGATTTAGAGCAAGTATTCTCATTCGTAACTAAACTATGATAAAAGTACAGACCGCTTCTCACGTAATTCTCAGGGATCTGCAATCAGTGATACTGTCACAAGATGTCTTAGAAGCCTCTGACTCATGCCGAATGAACTCATCCTGGATGAATGTTAAGGTTACTTAACGAGACTCTTTCAACTTTCTTCAAATTCTAAAAATAATCTAAGCGCTGACGGACACGGTCTGGTCGAGTGAAACGTTAGGGCGGATGTTGGGCCGACTCGAGTGCCAAGATATCGGCCTATTAATGTTGTTGGTGGCGCAGTGTTGGGCGGTTGGCAAGGGAGGGGGGGGATATGAATGAACTACTAGCCGCAGCCTGACGTCAGTCGACGTAAATATGGACGCAGTTGCGCCTCATTATCGAGTACACGAGCCAACTGACGGCGAGAGACGGTTCACGCTATTGAAAAGAAAATAGATGATGCTCAGCTTCTCTGGTCTTCAACTCCTCACATAATTACGTTATTTTCAACGCAATGCTGTAGTTTTCTTCCAACAAACACGTTCACGCGATTTCGTATGGAAGACTATTGCAGCTCTGCGAAAATGGGCAAACCCTTCACTCGTCATTAACTTCTGCTACCCAAAGTTGAATTTCCTTCAGATCTATACAGGCCCACCGAATGCAAAACGCTGCAAATTATTACGCAACGGTTTAATATTCTCTTGAACAGCTTGACAGAGTCTGAAAGCTCCGAGACCCATCCTATTATCATGGGATTCGTCCGACCGAATTGCGGGCACAATTAGATACCAAATGGTATTTTTGTGCGAAAGAAGGAACTTTTTACACCCCGTTAAAGGCACAAAATCCACAGATTTTGATTAAACTTTCAAAATATCATGTATCCAACTCTCATTATCTATAAAGATCTTTGTGAAAATTCTGTTTCCAGGGATATTGGCCTATGAAGCAAACAAAAAATTTTGTTTTCCACTTTTTGGCAAAACGGCTTTAACGATTATCACCAAATTCACAGGATAGCTTACAGTAGCCAATGCCCATATATTATTTTCCATAAATGTTCCTCTGACCGAACAGAGATAATAACCAAATTCTGAATCAAAATCAAGATAGTCAAAAATCGTGTTTTTTAAATTTTTTCGAAATTTCGAGAGGAACCCCGTATTTGATCACCCGGACTGAGTGTCTTTTAGCTACTTTCCTTACATTATTTTGCGCACAACTATTTCTGCACTCATCCGTTGAATAGATATATAAGCCATGACCACTCGGCTGATGAGACTTATCTCGTTTTTCCGATTTCCTCAGAAACCACTCCAAAGATTTCTGATTTTTTTTTTTTCACATAAATGTGCTTGTAAAATGCTCAAAGTTAACGTACTTGTTTGGTCTGTCTTCTCTGGCTGGTGAGATTTTGATGTTGAGACATCATCATCTGGCCATTAAGTCGAAATTAAAGTAAATTTATCTAGTGGCGGAATTAGCATAATCACTTGAATATCCTTAAAATGAGCTGAACTATGATACAGTCCCCATATGTATTGCAGATTGTCGAACGTTTACGAAACGGTTGCGGAATGTCGTGTTGCCGCGTACCAGATACTTATTGTAAGAATCATTAAACTATTAACGAAGTCGGTAAACACCAGTTTTCAGCTTAAGCGTGAGGTACAGATATTACAATGGATGTTATCAATCAAATAGATGAAATGTAAAAGAATACGTCTTTGGAGATGCAAAATTCATTTATGAAAATGTCGAACGAGCCGTTTCTACAACCTCGCTGCTGAGGAAGAAATTGTCAAGTACATGCATCAATTAACTTCCTCACATACGGGCGATCATTCAAAACTTGAGGGTAGAAATGTATGCGGTCATATGTGCTATGAGAGATTCTAGAGTAGCGTAGTAACTGGTGAGACTCGGTGCAGCTACACAGATACTGTTCACGCCAACAATTGGGTTGGGAGTTCGAACTCAGTGCTCGTCAGCCTCTCCTCAGCTCCGCTCGTTCTTCTTCATTGCTCCGCCTCACCCCACCCACTCTTATCGCAACCGACGCTCGCTCGATCCCTAGCCGACTCACCGTTCCCCACTTCGTTCTTCTGGAGCTGCCGCGCGGCCTTTAAACTTCAACCTTCAGCTTTTCGTTCGTATCTCAAGTCTATCGGATTGCTACGGATCGTCTTTTCTCTCTACTGGTATCCGATCAACTCACATAATTTGTGTTCTGAACGACTAAATGAGCAAACTCTAACAAGCCAACTTTATTGCAGCTCCAGAGAAGGGCACGAGGACCTCATTCAACTAATTCAGCTTACAACTCATTCTGCTCAAATCTCATTCAATCCAATTCAACTTTTCCTCCACATTATTCACTGGTATTGAAATAATTTTCACCGCTTCAGATCGAGTTAAGACAGAATAAGCAACCACGAACTTCATCTTATCCGAGTGTCCCTCGTGATTTCTCCGATTTTGAACGGCCATTGAACTTAGTGTGCCCAGTTTCTTTTATTTTAATTAAGTATTTTATTTGGCCATTGGAGCTCCATACGTAACTTTTGTTTTTTCCCAAGTAGTCTTTTTTTATTTCATTAATATATTACCATCAGTTCGTGATTTTTGAGTTTATTTGTTTTTCTTTTTCAAACCAGTTCACGCACAAACAGATTCTATCGTTGAAAATTTGATATGGGCATTTCAAGTCAAGTTAGCCGTTGCATTCTCACTGTACTCATATGCACATTCTAATCGTCTTACGCTGCTATATAATTAACGCCGTGTCAAGGGGGACTTAGCTTGTATTTAGCACAGCTCTGAGATGCGTGATGACGTGATTGATTCTTACAGGGGCAACTGTTTATAAAATCCACTCCAATCACCTAATTGACAGGCATCGCGTAGGCTAAAAATTCCAATTACATGACGTGAGATTTAAGTTTTAAGGTCTTCTTGGAAACATCCGATCTGATGTATTCCCGCGCTGTTTATAACAACTGTGTTCTTATTGGTTGACGTAAAGAGGTTGGAGCTGCCGTGAAGACGTATTATGCTACATTCATAAGCGGCAGGGAGTTGTTAAGGTGAAACACTAAGCATTAATTATAGTATGGAATGAAAAATCTTGTGCTTTCGGCCTGTGGCGGATTTTTCAGGGCTAAGCGGATTGTCTTCATTTTGTTGTTCATTGTTCTGAGAGGCTGTAATAGTTATGTACTCAAAGAGGTACGGGGGTTCCAACATGTGGCAAAAAGGAGGTTTTTTCGAAAGTTTTGATTAAATTTAACATTATCCGTCAGAGCCGATAACTAACTTTTCTTCCTAGCCTTCCTGTTATGAACGAAGGTATAAATATAATAAAAAGCAGAGAAAACGTTGTTTTTTACTTTCCGCTCCCCGAAGGGAAGGAAAGTATAGTAATCGGCCCAAAAAAAAAATTTGGGTTTTCTTCAGATCTTTACGTTTCAGACCCTACTGAGTCTGAAAAACCTAATTTCGGCGCGTGGTCCATGTGTGTGTCTGTAGTTCGATTTGCGGGAGAACGGCTGGTCCGATTGAGCTGGTTCTTTTTTTGTTTTTTCGTTATTTTTTGTAGACACCAAAATAAGGTTATGGACGATTTCGGCCGATGGGAAGGGGGGGGGGACAAAAATGTACCAAAAACTAGGGTTTTTCGCATTTTTCTCAAAAACGGCTCTAACGATTTTGATTAAACTTTCAAATTATCTTCTCCTAATCAATACCTAACTTTTCTTCTCCATACATATCTCCATGAAAATACGGTGAACGGAGATATGGGCCCCTGAAGCAAAAATAGGTTTTTTACGCTTTTTGGAAAAACGGCTTCAGCGATTTTTACCAAACTCACAGGATGTTTTCAAATAGTTAATACCTACATATTTATTTCAATAAATGTTCCTGTGACGGTCCATTGAACAGAGATAAAAATCAAAATGTGTCGAAAATAACGTTTTTTCGAACATTTCCGTAAATTCCAGGGTAACTTTTTCACCAGATGTGATAAATCCTAATGAAGTGTCTTTTAGTCACCCTTACCCACATTTCGTTTTCTATAATTATTTCTGTATGTATATGTTGAACGGAGATATAAGCCAAGTTAACTCAGAAAAGGAGATTTGTCGAATATTAATTTATCGGTATTCCAATTTTCTCAAAAACGGCTCTAACAATTTCGATCAAACTTACGGAGTACTCTCAGCTAACTAGTCCCTACATTTTGTTCTCGATAAATGTTCCTGTAAAAATGCGTTGAACGAAGATATAGCGCCCGCCTATATAGGTGGTGTTCGTACTTAAAGGGGTGGCGGAAAGTTGTGTGTTGCTACGCACCAGATATTTTAGTTCTTGCAAAAGACTATTAATTTATTTATTTAGTGGATATTATACGGCTAAAATCAGCCCAATGATAATCATAAAATTATTATTAACGAACCATCAAGTATTAGTTAACCCACCCGCAACGATCGCAATGAACAACCTTGATTCCGCTCATCGTCTAAACCTTACCGAAGAAGCCATGATAGGAATGTCGAGCTCTAAAAAATGAAATCAAGTCTCCTGTACGGTGGATGAGTCATCAAGGTCATAACGCAATAGCAGCTGCGTAGTATTCTTGGAATAGCTGAGAGGTTTCAAAATATGATGCAATAGCATGTCGTGTTAAAGATAAAAGATAATACTGACAGTGTTAGCGCAAATTGATTTTAACGTGAACGGCAGAAGAATGAAAGTTTGTCCCAAGTGTGTCGAGATTTTGAGTAAAAAGCATCAGCTCCATAGAGTACCGTACAACTCTATAACTATCGACGCTGAGGATTTCATAGCTAGAATTGGATAATTTCATTAATTTTTTTTTCATTGTTTTCATGGCTAGTGAATTAGATAATTGGTGCGACAATTGCGCAGTAACTCTGTTGTGTCATATTAAGTGTTGTGAAGATGATTTATGGCAATGTTAAAATAGATTGATGAATCCAAATTCTAGTCCTTATTTCTAACCTTATCCTATGGGGAGGTGAAAAGAAACTTTGAACCATTTTAAATTTAAACCATTTATTGATACATTCGTATAGTTGGAATATTACTGATACATTCTTTTATTCTTTTTTTAAATGCAACTTCATCTTGTAAACAATCAGCTTCCCATCCATCGAGTTGTTGAGGTGGTCGTACGTCGACTGCTTGCTTGGCTTCTCATGACGGCATCAATGTGCTCCAGCAATACAGCCTCTCTTACATTCAAATGCTCCATGTACCTGTTGATGCAAGGTAGAGTTGATACAAAGTTTTGCCATCCCATCGGATTTAAAATCCCACTGGTGCGTCCTCCACATCTAATTTCAACATGCGGAATAAAGTAGATTGATTTCACCGTGACTTTGACGTCATCGGTAATTTGAAAACTCTTGACGTGACTAATAGACTCCACTGCCAAAGCCAAACCGTTGAACTCTTCGAAAGTAAGCAAGACAAACTTTTTCATTCCTTACTTGAAGATGAGTACTCCTACGTTAAAGTCCAGTTTTTTGAAGATGCCAATAGTCGTGAATTTGGTGTTTATTGGATTCAAATTGTAGGTAACTTGTAGAAAGGCGGATAAATCTTCCAACGGTTGCTTGCCCACCAAAGGATACTCAACAATAGACACATCTGGTTGTACGATTGAGTATTATCTTGTGTGGTTGGTGTTCTTCCATCTCAGTAGCTTGACACTTAATGACTTTGCAGAGTCATCTGTCAGTTTTATATACGCTGCCACGCTAGTGGACTCTGCTCACACTTTCAGACAGTGGACAGTACTCGGCAAGTGAGTCGTGAATAATTAGACAGTAGGCGTGTTGGCAGAAAATGAGATACTTTATCCAATTTATCTAGCCCCCAACTACTACGTTCACGTTTGTGTTCGGTTTCAGGTCCGGGTTCGAGTTCAGGATCGGGTTCACGTTCAAAACTGATGTTAATATTGCTTCCAATTGCGTAATATGTCGTTTTAATCTGTCTCAGTCTCTAGCCATTTCTTCCCAGTTCGGTCTTCTTGGGAAACAGGATATGTACACGTAACCATAAAGGATTCGGAGTTTTCTCGATATCTTCCATCATGTACCACCCTCTCCTTGTCTATAACGACGAAACTCTTGTTATTCTTCCAAGCGCGAGGACACAGATTTTAAACTGGTCAAATGACATGTCAGTGTTGACGTGATCGTTGTGTATGGGTCTCAAGTTCATTTCATCTTGTTTAAATACTATAAGAATATTAGCGTTATCACGCACTAGCTGCTTGGGTATTTTGCTGTATGTTTGACAGAGATAGAATGTATCGGCACCATTATGCCTTCCCATGGTAAAGTAGTTTCTTATATTGCCGTGCTTTTCACACGCCATCATAATGGAATTTGGTTCGACATCTTGGGGTTGAGCCACTTGATCGTTGTCGGTAAATGGGAAATAACCAGTATTAGGTACACTGGTCAACACATTTTCCAACAACTTGTACTTGGGTTGGTGTAGAGATTTGGAGAACACGTAAACGTTTTCAAATTTCAAACCGTTGGCGTTGAACAAAAGATTTAGCATTACGTTCGTTTTCCCCGAATCGGAAGGACAGCACATAAGACATTGTACATGGTTTGGTAGTAGAGAACTGCGCTTTCTCTCCTTTATACTATTATTCTCGCAGTATTCGTAGAAATTGACGATTGGGAGCTTGGGTCGGCACCGTTTCTCGAGGTGACTCATCGCATATTAAGTCGATTAAACGAGTTCGTTCTTATTTATCCATCAGTTGTGAGTTCCATCAATGCCCAACCACTTGACCAATACTCTATCCCCACTCCTTTTCACAATCTTTTCTACGAGGTAAACGTAACCGTATTTCGCGCTCTTCAATTCTTTCCCGTAGAATTTACCTTCCAACACGTTATTGCGATAGTCGGTAAGTGTGTACGTCACCGGTATAGTAGCCTCTACTGAGTGAACTGTGAAAATTTCATTCGTCCAATTTGGTAGATAACCTTTGTCGAATACCGGTTTATACTTGCTTATTTTAACCTTATCCCCAACTTGAAAGTTGGCTACCTTATCGGCTTTGGTATACTTTTGTCTATTTCTCGCAATTTTTTCTGACTCGATCGTCGTTCTTCTCATTAACCTCAATCGGTTTCATACCAATCGTTCTATGCTTTATTTTTTACATACCCAACTCTGTAAACTTTCTGTACATTAACGTCTTGAGTAGTGATTCACTCCATGTTCGTTCAACAGACTCGACTTCCTTGTTATCCGTTTGAAAGTGATTCATAGGATTGGAATTGAGGATGGGAGATAGAGCTACGACAATATCTAGACTAGATTTATTTTTCAACGGAACAGCGTAAACATATTTACTAAAACAATTTATAGCGGTTAAAATATATTTGAAGCCTTTATTCAGTCTCGAGTATGGAATCATTTCAACTAAATCGGCTTGATACAAGTCTCTTGAACTTCGACAGGTCTCTTAGGAAATCTTCTTCTTGCAAGTGCATCAACTCGCGCGCTATGATTTCTCGTACACTCATGGTTGTTGAATGGTTGCTTCACAAAGTGTTTGCCGTTTTGATGAGTTGTTTTTCGCGTGTTCTCTTATTAATGGTGGTCTTACGTTTAGGAGATAGTTGCTTGTTATTATTAAGTTCCGAGAATAGAACGCCTCGGGCTATACAATCATGTTTCGAAAAGATCACATGAACAGGGGGGGGGGTGCTTTACTACAGTACAGGAGGGTTGTGGGAGAAGGCCCGAAGGAGGATGAAAGGTTAATTCGTTTGAGGGGGGGGGGGTTACCCCTACTATAGTACATTCGTCAGTGGGAGAAGGCCGGAAGGAGGGCGGGATGTAAATATGACGTATTATAACGTAATTGGTTGGTGGGTGGGAAAGATAGAACGACTGGCAACTTGACTTGCTTGGTGGACAACTTCTGACAAATGATGGGGAGGGGGGGGGGGGCAAAAACCTCGTACTACGGTCCGAGGAGGGTTTTTCTTCCCCCACTCCAAATTGGCCCAGAACCGGCATTTCCGGTTTCGCTTCTTCATTTATCATCTAGTCTCAAGACCTTTATCCATGGGATTCTTTGAACTTGTAGGCGTCCACTTCATGCATACTTGGCTAGATAACAGCTGCATCACTCTTTCTATTGTGCACTAAACGGATGGCCTAAACTGAGGTCCGTTTTTTATGGGTCTGTAAAAACAATCAATGGGTCATTAAACTCACAACACACGGTTAGATGGTTAGTTTCATTCAGAAGCGTCCATTTGGACTATAGGCAACTTACTCATATGTGACAGGGGATTGGTTCCCTCCAACTAGTGGTATATCATTTATCAGTTTTGTCTTCTGTCAGGGCTTCGGTTCAATTCTTTCTGTACATGCTTCCGTCCAAATTGAATCTATTTCCATTATTATCTATGTACTAATTGTGCTATTTAACCAAGAGCTGTTTGCCATGTGGCTGGTTGGATTCTGGTTTATTTTCGTGTTCCGTTCAAGGATGTGCGTGTCCACAAAATGTAATTGTGGTTTATAAGACTTTAGTTCAAAGTGTTTTGGGCTTTGCAATCATCGTTTGTGGTGCGGCCTTACCCACGACCACGTACCCTTTCATCGTTATTCCAAAGTCTATTTTGAAAATCATAGCCCATAAACCCCTTCATTTCTCTCCCGAAAAGCTCTTAGCAATAGTACCAGTCTTTTCAATTAATCAACCTTACCTTGATTCAGCCTTTGTTTCTACCATAGGTATCCAGAATCTCATCTTTTTCCCGTCCCTCAAAATATTCAGCTCGTCCTTCAACCCAAGCGGTCATTCTTGCTCCCATCATCACGCTGTGGTCTACCTCCCGCCACATGGTTTTTAGTTTTCCGTATTTATTAAAACCCCTGTCGCTTGACCTCAAATCTCTCAAGGAGTATTCTCGCTCTTCATACAAAAAAATATCTGGTGCGTCACAACACACAACTTTTCTTAGTTCTACGTCAAATCACTTGTGTTCATGGCTAACTCTACTTGCACCATTCATTTATCATCCAGTTTTAAATTCATTGTGCTACTCGTACACATTCCCGCTCCATTATTGAGCAATTAGTACACAGAGAATTAATGAGGCTGTAAACACGATTTTTTGAAGAGGGTAGTAATCACATTTGCAGAGTTATTGGGTAAAAACTTTTAGAATTGGTACTAAGCGAAACGGCGATAGTTGAAATTCTGGACTTTCTGGAGAGACCTTCATTTATCTTATGGGCGTTTTTAAAGACTCGCCCTATAGCTATTGGATTGGACTACTACATGGGGTGATGGGGTACTTCCTGCAATTTAACAACTCTCAACGTCAACACTACGAAAAACGTATTATTGTTTGTTTCTTTGTTGTAAAGCTTATGCCTTTACTGTAAAATGGGTGGAATAAATTCATTTATTCATTAATTTCTACACAATCAAAATTTAGCAGATGCTCGTCCTTCCCTTCGTTTGCCTCAGTATCATCACAATCAATCCCTTTCCTTCCAAACCGTTTTCTCCAACTGTGGCTCAAACATGTGCCGGTCCCCTTAAGCTTTAATCGAAGGGTAGGGGTATCCAAGCCTTTTTCTATGGACTATGGTGTTAGGCAAGACTGTTTTCCCAGCCCTCAACTATTTGCATTGTTCATTGATAACTTGGAGGTGGCATCTATGTGCAAACACCTTGACGTCACGCTGACTCAGACATTTTTGTTCAAGCGGCACACAACTGAGCGAGTAGCCACTGCGAAGGAACAGGACCTATAAGTCCTTATTTAAGGAGCACACAGTTCCAGTTTGTGCTATGTTCTGGGTTTTCAACGTGTTTGCCATCCAACTCAAATGAGCGGGTCTTGCAGCTCTTGGTCAGGGTTGTGTGTGGATTACTTTAGAGCACTTCCTACTACTTTTTACTACTTGAAGCTGGAGTTGTTCCAATCTACACATATATTCAGTCTCAAAGATCATCAGGCGATCACGAAGGCGTTGATTGTGCTCCATTCCCTACTTCTGTTGTTAGTGCCACTGGTGGTGTTCACTGGAAGGGGGTTTGGTTTAAGACGATGAAGGATCTATTGTCGCGACTTGATTACACATTAATGGAGGGGGAGGGGGCGTTACTGCTCAGGATGATTGCCATCACTAATTGGACGCTCTCCTCGAGGATCGGCTGGTCAAGTGGATCGGCTACAGAGCTTTGCAAGTTACAGACGAACCCGCCTTAAGCAGCCCTGTACCATGTCCAACAGGAGTGGGGATATGCTACAATCGCCATAGAGATGAAACCCTTGTTAGCCAGCGCCGATTTTGACTCTGAAGGGATGCTACTGTTAGAGGTTCAGTGCTTTGTAACCGTGATAAGGAGTGCCCTATCACTGACGTGAAGGTGACTGTTGTGGAATCCTGTCCCCCGACGAGTTTGTGGATAGTCAAGGATAATCACCATACATTCACTGAACTAAATAGCACACAATGTTCGCTTCGCTGTGCCAATTTCCTGGGAGGAAGCGTGAGACTAAAAAATATATGTGCGGGTTGACTAGTAGTTATTCGGTTGTCTCGCCTTATTGGTTCAAAATGCGCTGTAAAAACAGTGAAACACATGACAAAGGAAATAAAAATGGGAGCTTGTGACCCGCCAGAACTGACATGCGTTTTCCATAATCGATTAGCCTTCTCATTGCTCCCAGGAACTAGCGGAATCATACGTGAACTGTTTCTCGGAGAATGTTGGGAAAGCACAAATTCTCTAATTCTAATTGAGCGTGCAGTGTGTTTAGCAAGCTCATCCCGCAATTGGGGTCCAGACATCTCAAAAGGCGTTTTCCAGCGACCCTGCAGAACTAGACGAAGAAGCCTAGTGGAGAGCAAGACAGCTTACGCTGGAGCCTCCAAGCGAGCCAGGAAGAACAGCCTTTGCGACCATACTACTCTACAAAGCTCCTGAGCCAGACAGGATAGAAAGCAATATGTTAAGGAAGGCTGAGAGGATCATCTCCTGTGGCTTTCTTAATTTAGTTAATGGCTCTCTGGAGGTTCGATAGTTCCCTTCGTAGTGGAAATTTTCATGCGTCGTCGCTCTTCTAAAAGGGAGCGACCACAATAGAGACTTCCTACTATTATTTCAGTATGAGACAAAATGTTAGAGATCTTGATGTTGCAGTCCCTCGAAGGAATGTTTGGCCACAACCTGGTAGGCCGACAGTATGGGCGTAGCCAACTAAACTCCCCGCAGGATGTCTCTGTTGAAATATTCAATATTTCTCTGCACGCTGACGCTAAGTACATCAAAGAAGCGTTTGAAAGCTTGCGGTAGCATGTAGCCCTTGCAATGAGCTGAAACGTGAAGAAATTGCTCGTAACATGTACTTGCCCGTCAGAAATTATCTGACCTACAGAACTGTTACGATAGAATGCACTCACGTCCCCGTCAGGGAGTGATTGAGAAGGGGTGCCCTTGGTAAGCGTTCTTGAAATATCTTCTCCGGAGCCTCGCGGAAACTTTCTGTGAGCTTAGGTATATGAACGTGAACGACTTGACTGTTCTTGTGTTCCAGATTGTCTCGCAGTGGAGTAGCATCAAGTTGCAGGTGGCAAAGATGAAAACTCAAAATATCTTCTTAAAAGGAGAACTGAATCGCCAACCATCAATACGGTTTGGCCGCCACAACCGCCCGTCAACATTGTCATATTTTTCAATTCATTCAAATGAGACCCGGATCGATAGCATGAACTGTTCTCGAGAAATCGTAATTTTCAGTTTTTGTTTGTATAATCTTCCATCCGATGTCTTAGGTTATAGGGTTTGTCGTCGCCCCCCCCCCCCCCAGAGTTCAGAGATAGATTCCAGAGCCCCGACTATGGCTGGGGCTGTTATAAGGCTGGAAATAAGTTGCTGTGGCCGGGTAAGAGAGGAAATAAAATTAAAACTACTGTAAATCGAAATAAGGGAAGATTTAGTTCGTAACATATTTATTTGCTTGACAAAAAGGATCAATGAGGCGGTGATTCACGAGGATCCATGAAAATTAGCTCATCATGTCAAGAGAACATTTTACATTTTAGTTATTCGTTTGCAAAAACCTTTCTGTGTCACAGATTACGTGATCCGTAGTGAGTCTAATTGTGAGGACTGGCTGCGATCAAATCCTATTAATGGTTTCATCTGGACTCGTTATTTATTTATTTGATAGCGAAATGAACGAGCCCACAATACAAAAATTACAAATAAAGAAAAGGTTACTCATGCAATAGTGAGACAGAGGTGAAAAAAAATCGGTAACGCAAATGGAGAAACATGAGGTAGCAGAATTGCAATGACGATGAATAAATGTGTCGACAAAACCGAAGTGGAAACTCAACCAAAGTATCCGAAATGCACCACAATGACTTCACCGAATGATCAATGATCGCGGGAGGTGTATGGGAGTCGAGGAGAAGGCGTTGGACGACAGGAGACGAGGTCGACACAAAATTCATGAGTCAGTCAGCTAGCAGTAGGAGGGAGACGGCAAAGGGAACTGTCATTTATGTAATCAGTAAGTGAGAATCGGACTACATGAGGCACCCAGAAGCCGCTGACATAAAAGAAGGGGCATCAATCCGCCCAGCTAGAACACCACGAAGGAACCCCATACATAAGAAGGCCCAGACGGTGTACTTGTCTGAGGAGGTCGACGTAACAGCCGTATGATGCCAAACTACAGAAGCGAATTCCAGGTGGTGTTGGTCCAGAGAGTGGCATAGAGCGGTGAGGGTAGGGGCATCTGATAACCCACGAGTGCATGAGAAACACCAACGACGATATGCCACGTAAGGCAGCCTCAGCAGTATGATCACTGAAGGTCAGCTGAGGATCCCTCTTCATGAAGCTCTGGAGAACGAATCCCTTGAAGAGGAAAAGATTTGTGACTGTAGAACTGCCACAAACCAAACCATGCTGTTCTGGAGCGGTGCACAGAGTCAACTGGACAACTGGTCCACCCCAATCTTCTCGAAAATCTTTGGCATCGTTGAGAGCGAGGTTATATGCCGAAAATTGTTGATGTCTGAACAGTACACCCACAGCTACACCTCTCTTATGTAACGGGCCGATGAAAAAGCGCTTGCAGCAGTCTGGGAAGAAGCCTAAGGAGAGGCACGCAGCGGATCAGGAGGAACTTCGTGAGGCCCCATACCGTTAGACGGATCGAGCTAAGTCGAAGTCATGAACAACGATAGTTCAAATATTTTTGATCATCGTGATGTTTGATTTTGTTAATCGATTCGCTCCTATCGTTATGGTATCGATAGCACCCCCACTTTGTTACTCAAATTATATGTTCAGTTCCGAATGTGACCCTGTGCTATTCATTGCGTGCTCCCATAAAAGCTTTACTATAAATTATTCAACAGGTTTGAATCGGATTGCACATTTGGATTTTGATGCCTCTTGCCTTTTGAGAGCATGAGAGGATTGAAGCGATCCGAGAATTACTCGCTACTGCGTTCACTCACCGAATAATCGATCGTAGAATCGCGAAGGGATCGTAATGCACCAATATGTCCACAAAAGGAGGGAAATAGCGTAGGTCCAGGGCGGAAGACGACGCGAAAAGCACTAGTTTCCGCCTCGCGCGGCTCGTCGGACGAAGCTAGAAGTGGTGGGGGAAGACGATGGGCAAGAGGAAACAGGTCGCTGAATGCCGAACTTGCCGCAAGGAGGCCCAAACAGCTTGCTTAGTAGCAGTCAATGCTGCCAAGTTCGTTTGCTCTCCCAACAACTGTCGCTCACTGTTGTAGAAACTACAGTGGAGCAGCACTTGTTTCATCCGCAGTGGAGACACAAGACGTCTTTGAAGAAGGCTAGAGATGGATAGTCTTTGTGAGAAAAGAAGTAGAGCCGCGCATTGAAGTCACCATGTCCGGTGGGAAACTGGCTCGTCCAGTCGTTTGGCTTAACCCATTTTCTTGAAAATCGTTCACGAAGTTGGGGAAGAACTCATATGTGTCACGACCCTTTGACGAGGATTCCCATCTCGCTCTCGATTTCTCTAATGCCCATTCGTCGATAGTGGCAAGTTTTTATTCTGTGGTGAGATCCGCACGGAGTTCAGCCCATAGCGGGAGAACCATGCACTCAACGGCCAAGTCAACTGGTAACTGAGCAGTGATCAGCTGGAGTGCTTCTGTTGGCACAGTCTTATAGGCCATGGTGATCCAATACTCTCATTTGATTGTCTGAAAGTTCGCTACCCCAGACAACGGAGCAGTAGCCAATCAAGCGTAGATATATGGCCTTATACATGAGGATAGTGTCATGGTAGCACACACCACAAGTGGCCTCAAGCACGCATTGAGGCAAACCTTGCAATGGTAGACTTGAGTTGTTAGTCGAAGCCCCACCTCTCACCTGTATTCACTCATAAATACTTGACGTGCTTTTCAAGAAGAAGCTTGTAGCGTCCAAAGCGTATTGAGGGTTGGCTATTTACTTTTCCTTACAAGAGGATTAGCTGGTTTTTTTCCTCAGCCTCTTACATTTTGACATGCTCACACCATTGGGTGTTGTTGCGGAGCGCGTATTGAGTTTTTCTTCGATTTGGCGGACTGACTCTGCAAAAATAAGCACAGTTAAGTCATCTACATTACATAGCAGTACGGCTCGCTGAGAGTCTCTGTGTGCTTCCTGAGTAGACGTTCCAGAGTGCTGGTCCAAGGACCGAGCCCTGGGCGATCTTTCTCTGGACGGCATATACGTCCCTGCATTCGATCGTAGTAGTTCTGTCTGTCAGGTAACTTCTGACGAGCGAGTATAGGTTTCGGTTGCGATTCCCTTACCTTTAAGCTCATTAAGGAGCGCTGGCCACCAAAGGTTGTCAAACGCTCCCCTGATGTCAATCAGAACTGCTGCGATGTACATAGCCGGTGCCAGCAGGGGATCATGTCGAATTTCGACAATTACATCCTGTGTGGACCTTCCTTTGGTACACCAGTGTGCCTGTGAGGTTGCGACCAAAGACTCCTTCGAGAGACTGCAACATCGAGATTTCTAATGTTTTGCCTAATATGGAAAGAACGCTGAGCGGTCTCCATGATCTGACTGACTGCATATGATTTTCCTAAATAGTGTTTTTCGGACTCCGTAGGCTCTAAAACGTAAAAATCTGAAGAGAACTCACAATTTTTAATATTTATTTCCCTAGCCGATTACACAACTTTCCTCTCTACTCTGTAGAGCCAAGGAAAGTGAAAAATGTTGGTTTTCTTCAGATCCTTACATTTCGAGGCTGACTGATTAGCCGATATTTACTGGCTAGGGGCTAATTCTCATAGTGCAAGAACTGGCAAAGGCAGAAGATCTTCTCACTCGTTGAGCTGAAAGGGTGGCCTTTCTTCCTTGCTGACACTTCCGTCACTTTCTTATAATTCGCCCTCCCATTGCCTCCGTCATTTTTATCCCCTCCTCAACTGCACCCTGCTCCATCGGAGCCCCACAGACGACCCAACTCTCAGCCTCGTGTCCTCAGTTCAGTTGTTCCTCCACTACAACCAGCACTACTTCCCACATCATATGACCTTTCTCTCAGTCCGCCCCTCATGTTCAGTAACACCCTGGATGAATCAAAGTGTTTAGGCTCACAGTATCGCTCCGTAATTCAGTTGGCAGCAGTTTTCTGGCGCTGATGACGAATAGAATACCTTACTACACTCCAGACAAAGGCTAAATGGCCATCCCCTGAAAGGCCCAAGCCAACCATAGGACAGGTGGTTCTACTCATGGACGCCGCCTAATGCCTGCTGAGTGGCGCTTAGGCCATATTGAAAGCCTCTCGGAAGATAGTGCAGGGATTGTACGAGTTGCCACTGTCCTTGCATCAATTGGTAGGCTCTCCAGGTCTCTTTGGAAACATTGTTCCCTCCCAACACTCCCTCCTGTCTTCCCTTCCTCATGATGCTACACCAGCGTTCCTCTCAACAAGGACTCCTGCAACATCACGATCCAACGACTAATTCAAGATACTCGACTGCTCCGCCCGCAACTTGATTTCACAACTGTTTCACCTCTACCAGCAATTCGGCCATTGACAATGGGGGGTTACCCCGAAAACCTCGACTTCAATGATCAGGGTTTTCTCGCCCTTTCCCGGACGGGACGACTTCCCCGTTACGGTTTCCCACTGACTCCAGTATATACGGACTCAAAAGTTAACGTACCTGTTTGGTGAGTCCGTCCGTCAACATTACAGTCTTCTACAGTTTCTCCACTAATTTTTGCGTTCCATTAAGTTCATCTCTTCCTAGTTGGCATTAAATAGTTTGTCGTTTTCTACAAATTGTGAAGAACCTGGTAACGAAGGTGACAACAAGAAATGATTTCCTTGTCAACAAAATTCCCATTCTTAATTCTGACTTGCATTGATTTGGTTAAGTTACTGTTGAGAATTTCTTGTTGTTAATTATAACCGGACCAACTCTATCGTGTTACGCAAGTGTATCAATACAGCCTTATATCTCGCGCAATATTTCTGTGCTTATTTCTTTATCTAACGTGTTATCTCTCTCTCTCTCTCTCTCTCTCTCTCTCTCTCTCTCTCTCTCTCTCTCTCTCTCTCTCTCTCTCTCTCTCTCTCTCTCTCTCTCTCTCGCTTCAAAGGAGAGTTGTAAGATTTGAAAGATCACCTAAATCGATACTCGGATTTAATTGAGCAAAATACCGGGAGAATCGACTCGCTCGACTCCAAACTGACAGCGCTGACGGGAACATTTCAGGAAATCTCCCAAAGAAGGTCGAAGTTAGAGGCTCGGGTGGCCGAGTTGGAGGGCCGTATGGGAGACTTTGAGCAGTCACCCCTTACTAACTGCGTGGAAATAAGTGGGATTCCTGCACGACCTGGAGAGAGTGTTCTGAATCTGTTCGAGGGGGTGTGCTCGGCCCTCGATGTTACTATACCTGAACCTCTTATCAATAATTGTTTTAGAAGGCGTGCACCACCTTCCGGGACGGCACCAGGTTCAATTTGCCTAGCTTTCACACGAAAACTGGATAAAGACAGGTTAATGACAGCTTCTCGGCGAAGGCGACATCTGACGACTCGAGATCTAGGTTTCATGGAAGGCGACGCGAGCACGATCTATATAAATCACAGTCTGTGCTTCAAAGAAGAAACTTCTCAATGCTGCAAAAATAAAGAAGAGAGTGTGGCTACAAATTTTTATGGGTTGCAAATGGGAACATTTATATGAAGAGGAGGAGGGCGCGCAGGCACTTTTGATCCGGCAATAGTAGTGATTTGAAGGCAGTATGTTCAAAAACGAGGATCGTCACGTGCGTACCCCACCATTGTCATAGAGCTGAGTATGTTCGTGTGGTTTCTGGACTCAATGTGGCTTCGATCATCGGTTTTCTTTATTGCTTACTGTGTGTGCAGCGTTTTTCGCGTCTCCGCTCTTCCTGTCGTTTGTTCATCGGTTTTATTTATTGCTTACTGTGTGCCTCGTTTTTTCGCGTCTCCGCTCTTCCTGTCGTTTGTTCTTCCAATTTCCCAGTCTCTACGCTTCGTGTTGCATTTGTCGGCGGACTACTCTCTATGTGCGGGTTCGGTTTTAGTGGGGTATGTGGTGACCATCTGTTTACCGGGTCCTTATGGGTGACATAAACACTGCAATTCGGAACCATAGGGGATCTGCGGAAAAACGTGAATATCGCCCATATAAATGCCGAGTCAGTGGTTGCACATATCGACGAGATTAGAGCTATTTTCAACGGAAGTTTATTTGACATAATTGCCATATCCGAAACTTTTTTGAAGCCGACTATCTCTTCCCAGTCCATAAGAGTTGAGGGGTACCGCTGGATTAGGAATGATCGTACTGGCCACGGCAGAGGTGGAGTCGCTCTTTTGGTGCAGGAAAAGCTATCTTTCAGAATTCTGCGTGCCTCACCGTCAGCCTATTCAAAGACCCCCGAATACATCTTCATCGAGTTGGTGCACATGTCGTCCAAAATCGTAGTTGGAGTAGTCTATCGGCCACCTAAGGTGGGGAGGATTCAAGAAGTTTTCGAGGAAGTGGGCAAGTTTTTGGCTGTGTACGATCATGTGATTATCTTGGGCGATCTCAATTCCGACCTCCTAACCGACTCAGCTTACAGCCGTCAGCTGTTAAGAATTTTAGGATCTTTGGGTCTCCATTATTTACCACTGAATGCTACGCACCATTCCACGAATTCAAGTTCATTGCTCGATTTGATTATTGTCAATGAGATCGATCTGGTAAATAGAGTAGGTCAGGTTCCCGCGTGTGCGTTATCAAGGCATGAACTTATCTATTGCTCCTTGAAATTGAGGTCAGGCAGAAGTGAGCGCAAGTATGCATGGACACGGAATAAGCGAAATTTGGATAATCAGGCGTTTCTTGCTGAAGCAAGGCAGTGGATTGGGGGAGGATCTATAGAGAACCAGATATCAATAAGAAGGTTGAGTGTCTCAACGAAAGTATCGCTAGCCTCTATGATAAACACTTCCCTGTTGTGAGGATCAAGACAAAACACCTTCCCGCTCCATGGATCACCAGTGAGATTAGGGAAATGATGGGGGAGCGCGACGTGGAATATAGGAGATTCATTAAAACTAAGAACCGGGAAACACATAATAGATACAAAAAACTTCGGAATAAGGTGAAGCAAATGATTCGAAACGGAAAAATTAACTATTATCGAGAACTCTTTGAGACAAATAAGCAATCGAGTGAGTCTTGAAGATTATGCGTAGCCTCGGGATTAGTGGAAAGCAATCGGAAACTAGGTTGGTTGTTCCCCTTCCGGAACTCAGCCGCCATTTTTGCCGGTTCTCAGGCCCACCGGCGCCCTCGGATGTTATCGACAATATCATAAACGCATCGTCAGCACAGGAAGAATTTGTATTCCACCCATTGTCGGAGGATGAGGTAAAAAATGCCCTTTTGGGCATTAAATCTAAAGCTGTGGGGGCGGACGGAATTCCAGTCGACGTGCTGCATTTACTTGTTGACGTGATTATCTCACCTGTTACACATATCTTCAACGTCTCGCGTACGACAGGCACATACCCAGATATTTGGAAAAGGGCTATTATTAAACCTCTCCCAAAGTGTAAAGCTCCAGCGTCAGTCAATGACTTTAGAGGTATCTCATTACTCAGCACATTAGGAAAAGCTTTAGACAAACTTGTCTATAATGACCTGAGAGCATTCGTTGTGAGGAACAGCGTTTTGGACCCAATGCAGTCCGCATACCGTACGGGGTTTGGCACGGAAACGGCGCTTGTTGGTGTGCTTGACAAAGTCAGAGCAGCAATGGATCGAAAGGAGGTAACGATACTGGTAATGGTGGATTTTTCTGCTGCTTTCGATCTGGTCCGTCGGGATATTCTTCTCGCCGTGCTGCAGTCGATTGGGATCGTTGGAGCTGCATTATCATGGTTCAGCTCCTACTTGTCGGGACGGCTTTGGCGGTCAAAGGAACGATGGTGAGTTGTCTGCCTGGGAGAGGCTTGACATTGGGACTCCACAGGGGTCGGTGCTTTCTGCTCTCTGCTTTGTGCTCTACATCACTTCGTTACCGAAAGTCCTCTCGGTGGGTACTCAGCATATGTCGTATGCAGATGATCTCCAGCTGTTCCGGTCTTGCAGAGTTGAAAACATTGGGGAGGCGGTGCAGGCCTTGAGTGCCGATCTTGGACACGTTATGGATTGGTGTTCCTCTTACGGGATGGACTTGAACCTGAGGAAAACTAAGGCGATGATTATCGGCTACCCAAGGATTCTGGGTAAAGTTAATTTGGTCGCTGCGCCTAAAATCAACTTTGAGGGAATAATGCTGGAGCATGTGCACACTACTAAGATGCTTGGGGTCGTGGTACAGTACACTGGGTGGGAACTCAAACGACTGCGCGATGTGTCGAGCTATTTTTGGTGCTATCTACCAGCTGCGCAGAACTGCTAGCGATTTTCCCACTCGCGTTCGACTTCAGCTCGTTCAGAGCCTCATCCTGCCTCACTTGGACTACGCGGCAGCTCCGCTTTGCGACCTCAAGTGTGAGGAGCTTGATCGACTCCAGAAGGCGCAAAACGCCGCTTTACGTTTCGCGCTAAGGTTGA
Organism: Pachypeltis micranthus; assembly: GCA_020466155.1. Taxonomy (NCBI): domain Eukaryota; kingdom Metazoa; phylum Arthropoda; class Insecta; order Hemiptera; family Miridae; genus Pachypeltis; species Pachypeltis micranthus. Next base: position 82,385,975 of record CM035768.1, on the reverse strand, counting down.
AACTGGACGAGCACGTCACGGCACACTATCACCGCCTTGGTTTGGCTGAAAATGCGAGAGCGAAAGCGGCTGAAGGTGGCCACCTTGATGTTCAAGGTACTGAAGACCCACCAGCCTGCCTACCTTTATGACAACTTGAATTCATGACTTCGAGAGACACCTGGAATAGGAATAAACTGCTGGTCATTCCTAGGCACAGAACGGCGATGCTGGTACGATCCTTCCTCGTGCAGGGGGCAAAGCTGTATAATGACAATGTGGACGATTTTGACTTCACGAAAACGTTGGTGTGTTCAAAAAAATTTCAAAGAAAAATTGTTAAAGCAGTATGAATAAGTTGTCGTAGTGATTGTTATTATTGTAAATGTTATTATTGCTATGTATGTAAATTTAGAGGATGATTGTGAAACCTGTAGCCTGGGGGAATGGAAGAGAGGGCCCCATGGCCCTAATTCCCCCAGGTGGTTAAATAAAATCAATCAATCAATCAATCAATCTCTCTCTCTCCTCTCTCTCTCTCTCTCTCTCTCGTCACGAATAAGTTTAATTTATTTTGAGCGTTGATGTAGGTTCCGCGTGTGGCGATTGATGTGCTGTGTGAGGGAGACCCGTCGACAAAAGAGAGTCGATTCGGGCCGGCCCCGCTGGAAACATCCTCAACAATCGCATCGGGAAGCAGCGCTTTCGCCTGAGAAATGTTGAGATTTAAGGTGTTCAAGAAGTAAGGGGGGGGGGGGTGACGGTACGAGAGAGAGAGAAGTTTCGCTCGAAGAAAAGGTTTCCCGGGGAATCGGCTCCCGTGGCGACCATTAACTGCCGTCTCGACTCGAGTTACAAGGCGATTGCTGATGGAAGAAGGGGAGAGGTGAATGTAGCCGGCTGTCAGTTGCAGAAATGATAAAGTCGTGATTGGAAAGAGTTGTCAGGTGCAGCCGGAGACATCAATTCGTTATGAGGACTCCCGGGGATGAAAGCGGAGCCGCGCGAAGAGAGCTAAGCGGAAAGAAACAGGACGTACCGGCAACGGCGCACCCTATAACTAACCCTCTAACCTAACGGTTAACGTGGTCGTGACGTGTGTGGATCGAAGGAGCTAGTAGTCCTTCCCTGTAATGCAAAGTTAGGCGAGGTGTAGTCATCTAGCCTAAACATTGACGTTTTTGAACTACTGCAACACGTCCCTTGGGAAGGGGAAAATGGTTGAGAGTTTAAAAAAGTAGCAGTTGTGGTATGGCCCACAACCTTAAGAGAGCTAAATCTTCTGCCGGCTTGCATACCACAATTGTTAAGCAGGAGTAATGTACTGCCGATTAGATTCTGTATGGATCAAAGACGCTTGTAGTCCTTCCCATGTATTTCTGGTCTGGTGGTGCACTTTAGCGTTGGCGCTGGAAGAGAGCTATATATATAAACTCCAGAAGGGTATAAAGCCGTCAAAATGTAGCGCGTAAAAATGCAAAACCAGGAGGTAATTAAACTCGGCTAACACTACGTATTAGAAGCAGCAATCCGTTTAATTACGAGTGACAGTTGGTGGTCTGGAGGGGGCTCCCTAACAGGTCCATTCCAGGGGAAATGGGAAATGAGCCTGTGTTGGCCAAGTCTGATGTCGTTGCTCCCTCAGGTTTGGCTGACTCCGTGTTTTCTACATCTTCTTCTGGTTGTGACGTGTGGCGAGGATTCACATTTTGCTTAGTAGCCGGGTAGGTAGTAGGTACGGCCCCATTTACTGGTATTTCTACCGCTTATTACAAAACACTAAACATGAGCAATCTCTAAAAAATCATGTTGACAGTCTCATAAGTGCTGCCATGCTCTGACTGCTCAATAATGGTTGTGGGACAAGTCGGAGTAGCACAGTAAATTCCGAACCGGCTAGTTTCCATGTAAAACGTTGTTATAAACTGAATGAAAAACTAATCATATTAGTTGCTAAAACGAAGAAAATCGCTGAATGTGTTATGCATCGCACCTGATATTTATCTTCGAATTCAGTGGGTTGGATAAATATCAATTTAATTTTGAGTTGAATTTTCCAATTCATTTTAAAATAAAATTAATTTAGTTTTTTAACTATTCGCGCCAATATGCGAACCTGGTTAAAACAAATCCGAAAAAAAAGTGGACGTACGAGGTCAAAGAAAACCCTTGGGAGAAATTTGAAAAAAGGTGATGTAAAATAAATGCCAAAATAAAACTGCTTCTAATTGATCAAAATAAAACCCAATCGAAATTAAACCCGAAAGGAGCTCCGTTACAAGAAAAGAAAAGTAATTTCACTTAAAATGAGAAATGATAACCAAAGAAACGGCGTAAAATTAAATTCAATTGCACGATGCTGTGAAGAAATGAAAGGAACGATCCGACCTTGTGTGAAGTTGTAATGACGATACGCGTCTGACTCGAAAGCTTCGCCCGGGCACCGACCAAACGAAAACAAAAATGTGCTCCGAACGAAAGTCAAGATAGAAATTATGACTATGAGGGTGAGCTCAACCCTAAATAGAGTGCACGATTTTATAGAAAATTCGGCGAAGTTGAGAGACGACACAACAATATGCGGCTCTTGGCGGGGAACGCAACGCGACTGATTTTACGCCCCTGGATCCGGCAAGAGACTCACTCTGCCTGCAATGATGCCTGTGACTTGTCGTCACAAGGGACAGGTCTTTCTCTTTTTACTTTCCTTGGCTCTACGAAGTAGAAAGGAAAGTTATGTAATCGGCTGGAAATTTTTTTTTGAGTTTTCTTCAGATCTTTACATTTCAGATCCTCCTGAGTCCGAAAAACACTATTTGGGAAAATGGTCTGTGGGTCTGTGTGTGTGTATGTGTGTCTGTGAACGATTTTTAGAGAAGACCACCGTACCAAATCAGCTCAAACTTCATATCTCGCCCACAAGTTACCATGGGACGCCAAAATAAGGGTATGAACAAAATCCATCGAAATTTAATTATAGTTATCATAGTGATCAAAACACCAAATTTTTTTTCTCAAAAACGGCTTCAATTATTTTGATTACATTTTTTATATAGATAGCTCTCAATAAGACAATTATACCATAAAATTCCCATTCGTGGGAAAATGACGAGAGCAGCACAATAAATTATCAAATTTCCGACCAAAAGCGTTTTTCCTTATGAACTCCGCTGGAATTCTTGTAGAATGTAAAAAAAAAATTGGTATTGTAGTCCAATCCAACACCTAAAGGGTGAGTGTTTAAAAACGCTCATGAGATACATGGGGGTTACTCCAGAAATTCCTGAATTTCAACTACCACTGTTTCGCTTACTACCAGTTCTAAAAGTGTTTACCCAATAACTCTGCAAAAGTAATTACTATCGTTCTTCAAAAAATGTGTGTTTACAGCCTCATTAATTATCTGTGTACCAATTGCTCAATAATGGTCCTGCAATGAGTACGAGCAGCCCAATAAATTCCGGAACTGTAAGCGCTACCGCTTCCTGCTGCCGTAAAGCGTTGTTTGACCAAATTCAAATTAACTGAGTGATAAATGAATTGATTAAATAGAATTAGCCACTTACAAAGTGAATTGGCGTAGAGCTAAGGAAAGTTGTGTGTTGCAACGCACCAGATATTTTTTCTTCTTTTCTTCCTTCGTTTCTTATTCAGCTTCTGTCCTTATTTTTCTTTTTTCTTTTGTTGCGCCGACATTAACATAAAACAAAAAGGAGTTATACTTTTTTTTTCACCTAGGTTTTTCTTGCTTCATTTATTTTATTTTCTTCCGGCTGAGAGGTAACTTTTGCCTCTTAATTTCGGAAGTGAGTATCCGTTTTTTTAATTAAAACAAAATAAAAGTGGTTTTTTTTCTTTCGGGGAAAAGCTTACATGCAATAACATACAATAACAGTCAAGCAACAGGAAACACAGGCCTGGCTCCTTGAGCTCCTGCTGATTCTCTTCCTGCACTCTAATCCACAAACAATCGTTCAACCGGTTAGTGGCGGTCTTCTCACTTCAAATGTGTTGATAGAACTATTTGATGAGCCTCTTACCATCGTCTCTTCCCTTCCTTATTGAAATGTTTGTTCAGCTTGTTCTAGTGTTAATGGAAAAATAATTCTCAATCTGGTCATTCGCACTTGATGAAGTGCAGGGGATTGACCAAAAGTACCATGAACTTGGTTTTTATCCGTTTTGTCGTTCAACATTGACATGCTCGTACTTATCTAGATTTAAACCAAACTATTTGTTAGGAATACCATTCTTGTCCCGAGATTCAAGGAATTCTGTTCTGATGCCCTCAGTGGTAGATGATGTGGAGGATAAGGAGATCCAGCTGATGGACGGCCAATAGTACGAGATGTAGACTTTCCTTTCGATTATGTTGATAATTGAACGAGGCGATTAAGATCCTGTGTGAGATTCGTCTCAAGTGGACTGGGTTTCAGAGAAAATTAACGTTATTCTCTTCTCTCGTCGGTTGTGGCACTGCTCGAGACCGCCTATGAAACGTGAAGGTTGGACGGAAGATGCCGATGAGGAACTTCTCGGGGGATTGCATCAGTTTCCTTCTTGGCGTCGCAGAGAGCTGGGGAAAGTAAATAGAGGATAATTGGAAGGGAAGGAAATAATGTCAAAACTGGCGTCTCCCACGACCCGACAAGTCATCAACTTGATGTTCATCTCTCCAAATCGACGGCGGCGTTCTAATCTTAATCGTTTGCAGAACTCTGTACTCTGAGCCTTGGTATGAAAGTTCTTACCCAGAAACTTGCTTTGGGCCTCAAGTAGGTAATCGGTTATTACGGCTCTTGGGCTCTGGCAGAAACCACACACTGCCGGCCTTGGAACTCTAAGTCCCAGCGACATATTGCCACTTGAAAATATAAACGGCGTTTACCCTCTTCAATATCAAAACCTCACAGCTCCTCAGCTAATCCGGGCTCAAATAATATTCTAATTGAAGTCAACTCCTCGAAACTTGGCGCTCATCTTGCCCCCCCCCCCCTTATTATCTCTTTAGGTCCATTTACTTTACATAGCGCTCCGGCGTCGTTTATTGCGGAGCACGGCCAAACTCTCGTTTAAAAGCCTCCAAACCTCCAGAATTCCTACGCATCGTCGAGCAGTTGAAGGAGTCGTGTTTAGCTTAGTCGGAGGTTTCTCGCTAATGAAAGCAGCCAGTATATACTATGTACACCTATTGTATAGGTTATCTAATGATATTCTGTACCATGTGGAACCGTCAGTGGGTTCTGGTTCTCAGCTACAAAGACTACTAATTGCGCTGAACCCAACTGTACTTCACTAGCTGTTATTGTTCCTCAATCCCCTATTGGACTATTTCATGGCATCACTGATCGGCAGTTCTTGCAAATTTGTTCGTGTCTTACGAGAATATAAGTGGTTCAAAGTAGTCAAAGACTTGATGTTTCGTTCAATATTTCGTTATTTCTCACTCTCAAAGACTCGTATACCGACATTATTTTTATGAAAAACGTGCAGCACATCGACACTTGTAATCGTACGACGACCCTGAAATATTCTATAAAAAGCCAGCGTCTTCTGGCATCAGCTTTTAAAAACAATGAATACAACACGTGTCGTGCAATGAACGGCGCCACAGAAATAAAGTACATATCGACTTTTATTTGGCGTACGCGATTGAATTTTTTGTTTTTCTGCATAATATTTACCTCACACACTTAACACTTAACACTCTAAAACTGCTGATAAAAGTTGTATTACATCTAATTTACAATGTCAGTTGAACATATTGTTACGAGTAAATTGACATACGAGTCTTCAAAGAACATAATTAGGCTGCGTAAATATTAAAATAGTGGTTAATGTGACATGCTAAATGACATGGGCATGAGGGAGCAAGAGTTACACGTGGTGCATTCCTTGACGTGTGCCTAAGGAATTAGCTAGTGACCCGAGCTCGATCTCAGAACAAGATAACAATGTTTAGTTCGGGGTGGGGTGGCGGGTGGGGTTATGAGGAAACCCTATATGATAGATATATGATCTAATGCCCTTGGAGAGTGCGAGTGACAGGTTATAGGGTTCAGGGGACCTTTTTGGCAGTGAGGGTCCTGAAGAAAGAAAACCCGAATTACACCTGAGATTTCAAGAAGCCATTGACTTAAGGGAAACTGTTAACGCCCTTCGTAACAGTTATCGCCAAAAGCGTTTTAACAGTGTTTAACGAAACAGAAGTGGGCCATCACTTCGCTTGGTTGCGTCGTAGCACTCGGCTTCATGATTCCATCATTCATGTCGCCAGAGCACTCTGTCATTTACGTAGGCCTTAGTCTGCATCCCACTCGCGTCTCACATGCAGCTTGTTTTCAATTCGAACCGGTTTGTTGAAACTCACACTGATGTGGCAGGCATTAAATATTATGAGCCTTAAATTACAGACTTGGTAAAAGAAAAGAATAGGGACCGCTCCCTCTGATAAGGCAATATATCGATATATGACGACCGAGGTCAGGTTATCGATATGCCCGACATCGTAGGCTCTGGCGCCGTGTTTGAAATTAGAAAAAAACGACAGCTGTACGATTATGCCAATTATTTAATGTTCATTATGTAATAACCCGTTATATAATTATTTTAAATGTACAAAGACTATGAAAAGGAGTTAATTCAATGAAATTAAGAATGGGTATATGAAATAAATATGAGATAATTAACGGACGCATATCGATACATGCAGTCGTAGCGTTATCAAGCGACCTATCGATACATGCAGTCGTAACGTTATCAAGCGGTCGGTCCATATTCTTTGTTTCACCCACAGACGGTAATTTGCTGTCTGTGTTATCAACGGCTTATGTCGACTGGTGGAGTGTAGTACTTCAATCTTCGCGAAGGTGAAATATTTTCCTGCAGTTGTGTGCGCAAACTAAAGTGACTTACGAGGGTGCTGTGAGCAAAAATTAACTGGTTGGAGGGAAGTAAAATATTCCACTCGTAAGTTCACCCGTAAAACTAGATAGTAAGAAACTGTTTTCTGTGTCTCTAGTTCTTTCTCTCTCTCCCTCCTTCCTTCCCTCTCTCTTCCTTGACCCTCTCCAGTTAAAAGACTTCATTTTCCAATAATAAGCCTACCTTTACGGGGCGTACACTTACAGCCAGTGGTTACAGAGCGTCTCTTCGAATATTGTATTTTCTGGAGGGCGGTAAAATGCGGAGGGAAATCTTTCAAAGGAAAATTCCGTCTCGAAAATCGCTCTGAACGTAAAAACGAGGCGTTTACAGCGAATTTAACTCCGGTGGAGTTTTATGAAATCGTATGGGGTGGTGTCTGCGCGAGGAGGGAGGAGGGATGTATTTTTTTGGGAAGACAGCAACGTTTTTTCTGAAGTGAAGTGGAAGCTGTCTTCACTCGACCCTCCACCATCAGCATTAGCTGCAGGAATCACGTTTTTATTTGATAAGCTCCCCGCGATGAGGTTCTGTGGATGAGATAGGGTTCCTCTTTCTGCTCCAGCGCACAACGCGATTAATGGATTGATTTTTCATTCCGGATATCCTCTCCTCAGAGATAGCACCGACTTCAAGGTCGATTTCAATTAGGAACGTGATCCAATTCTCCGCTACTACCTTTCGTTGACGGCATTCGACTACCAGCTGGTGATTTTCCATTAGGGCCTGGTTCTCAGCTCTCGGTGCAACCCAGCTAGTAAACACGCAGTGGACCCCAATCTGTCAGACATGGAACGGATTTGTCCAGATTATCCACGACAAAACGTGGTAGTAGTTAGGCCTACGTGCGAGGTAGGAGAGGCCGGTCCCTGCAACCCTAATACAACGGAAGCGTTGAGCGTCCCTGCTAAGGACCTCCGGGTGCTTGACATCCGCATTGCAGTAAGGAGTGGCGCCATCAACGTGACGGAAACTCCCGAAATGGCCAAGGCGCTAAAGAGCCATATTTCCACCAAGAAGAAGTTGAAACTACAGGCATCAGCTCGCAGAGGTCGCTTCCGACGCCTGCTATTGTGTGACGTGACCTACGAAAAGAGGATCTCGCCCAACACGATGTTGAGCACAAAAACCGTGTGTTGCAGCCACAGGAAGTCAGGCCTTTTTTTTCTCCAAAAAGCGGGGAAGACAGAAGGACTGCGTGATTATGATGTCAGCCAGCCTACCCAAAAAACTAGAGGGTGCAAGGCACCCCCAAATAGCCTGGCAGCATTAATGCCACCTGACAGTAGCCTGCGTGAGACCTGTGATGTACGCCTAGTACGACATGCCAACGTTAGCAAGGAGTATATTGGTGAGGCTCCCCTCAAGTGTGCCAATTGTGTAGAACGCAAATTGCAACAGGTCTCGCGCTACCACCAATTTACCACCTGCCCTGGACTGGTGAGCACAGTGCTGCTTTAAATCCCGCCATCAAGGGTTACAGTGGGATTGAGCGCGTCGCACTCAGTGAAAAGGGAGTGCCATGGCAGGGGGCCATGCCTCTAGCGGTCGCCTCATAGCCGCCCACGCTCGTGCGTAACTGGAGAACCTTTGCCAGGCTAACTCCGTAGAAAGAAGCTCTGGTTCCAGAGGAGGGGATGCGTGTACTGACCCCCACGTGTTCCGCATCCTCGCTGACCCCACTCCCACATGGGCAGATGTCAAATGTGCGACGTCTAAAAAAGAATAGGTGCCGATTGAAGGCTCTGTGCCCGGAGAGCAGCTGGACTGTCGGGATGCCATCCCCCCATTCCCAGGCAGTCCCAGACAACAGGGATGAGGGGATGGAGATGACAAGTCTTGGGGTCTGCATCACACCATGCCTGCAATATGTTGAGGACTGCCTCGTACCCTAGCCCCAGGCGGCGCTCAACAGAAATCTCAAGCTAGAGGGCAGCCACCAGCGACTCCAGAGCACCCTGGTGGTCATCTAACGCCGTACCCCTGATGCTAGTCCGCAGGATGGCCAAGTCCAGGGCGAGATCCAATGGGAGGACACGTCTCCCACGAGCAGCTTCAAGGCCGGATGGGATGTTGTCCGGCACACCGATAATGTGGCCAGGAGGACACGCCTCTCTGCAGTCCACATGCCGATTACGTTCCAAGGGGCGACCCACTGGGCGGTTGCAGCATATAGCTTGATGTTCAGGAAGACCGCTTGATGGTACAGGCAGCAGGCATGCCGGGAGGCTCCCCATGTGGGTCCACACAGAGACCTGATCTAGGTAGTGAGGTCGGAGCACTTGGCACGAAGATGGGCTAGGTGCTGAGAAGGGCTGCCACTGGAGGAGTAAATGAAACCCACTCCGTAGGATATGGGCACTAGCAGGCTAGACCAAGTGAAGGTTTTTAGATGTTTTTAAGCCTGGCTATACTATGTGCTATCTAGTTTCCCACCTCATGTAAATATTTACTTGGTTGGCAAGTTTCCTTGGCAACCAATTTTCCTGAAAGACGTTAACGGATGTTGGGGAAGATCCCTTTGACGAGGATTCACTTGTAGCTTGCCAACTTTTCTAACGTCCATTCGTTGAATGCCTGCATTCGATCGTAGCAGTTCTGTCTGTCACGTAACTTTTGACGAACAAGTACAAGTTTAGAGGTGGGGGGGGGGGGAATTCCGAACCTTTTAAGCTCATTGAGGAGTGTCAAACGCTCCCCTGATGTCTATCAGAACTGCTACGACGCACTGTGGCAGCAGGGAAACATGGCGAATTTCTACAATCACGTTCTGCGTGGAACTTCCTTTGGTACACCCGTATTGCCTGCCATTGAGGTAGTGGCCAAAGACTCCTTCGAAGGACTGCAACATAATGATCGCGGGTCTGACTGGTTGCAGTCGCCTCCCTTTTGAAGAGTGGCAACGCACGCAAACTGAGTAGGGAACTGTCTGACCCGCAGACAGTCATTAATAAATGAAGGACGCCGCTGGAGATTGTCTACTCAGTCTTCCTTAGCATATTGCTTTCTATTCTATCCGGCCCAGGAGATTTTTTCGGCTTTAAGAACACAAGGGCCCTGCCGTGGTCGCCTGTTGTTCACAATAGGATATCGGGCTCGTTGAGAGGGTCCGGATCAGCTCCTTGGCCCTCAATATCACGAGCTACTGGGTAGTTAGGGAGTGCCTTCTCAAGAAGGGTTACCAGTGAACTTTCGATGACACATTTTGCATCGCTGCTAATACCTGCTCTAAGTTTGATTATCCTATGAAGGACTTGTAATGTCTGCCCTAGCGGTTCTCATGGCTCTCCGCTTCCGCAAAATTTCGCCAGTCTTGCGGTCTGGCTCGTTTGACGGCGCGGTAGAAGGCCTTCTTCTCTTGGATGAAGGCAGTTCGGAGTGTGACTGTGGCATCACGGTCACGAGTGTGTTGGTACATCCTTCTTACTCTATTTACACTTTGCTTGAGGGTTTTAAGTTCGTCACTGCTTTGATCGCAATGTGCTTGTGTTGCCCATGTACAGTGCTGAGAATGCACGTTTTGAATTTAATAAACGTTTTTGTTTTCCCGTGTTCATGCCGAATGTTTTCAGCCCTGTCTTGGTCGAGCGAAGACACGATTCCATAGACGATATCACGAATCAGTTTGACTCGAGCTAATAAGCCTTTACACTGCTCATCGCTGTAGCGCTGAAGCTGGGGGCCGGAAACTGAGTTCCACGTAACATCGTACAAACACGTAAAGGTTCGTGAGGTGGCATCAGCTACAGAATTTTGAGTGTCATCTGAGTTCTAGCCTTAATACTATGTGGTATCCTGTATGGCTCTTTACTTGTTTACCTAATCACTTTTCTTTTGATCATGATTTTCAATTAATATGGGCGTTGTTAAAGTGATGAGTACCTAGAACAGCCATCTGCAGTTGTAACGAAAAATAAATAAGGAAAAGGGGCAAATAATAAAATAAATTCTAGTGGGGATGAACCCAGGAATTTAGGAGAAGGAAAAGCAAAAAAAAAACAACTGAGATACATTTATTCGGGAACTAAGTATTAAAGAGAAATGGGGCTTCCTACACAGCAATAAAAGAAAAATATTTACTGGTATAAAAAAAGAGAAATGGAATGATAAATTAAACGTCCTCTCCTACCTATGGCATGCCAAAAGAAAAAAACGAAACCAGAGCCACAGACTTGCAGAGACGTTCGAGTTTCTTCCTCTTCGTTCGAACCGTTGCAGGAACGTAGTCACGCGGGAAGGGAGCAGGGAACTGAAGGAGAACCAAATTTCAAGGGGAACACGCGCCAGGGCAAATCCAAGAGAAAAAAATTTTTCGTGACCGAAAACATAGGGTTATTATTCAGAATGAATAATAAACCAAAACGGCCTAACCTTCCTTCAGTAACCTTCCATGGACCTTTTTTTCTCAACAGTTTTGTTCCCTGCAGCTACGACGGTTCAAGGGTTTTACGTAGCCCAACCCTGAAACTGATTTTGTCAGATATCGCGTCACACAGTCGTTACTATAATCCCGAGATTTTGATAATAGGAAAACAAAATAAAATTTGAAAGGTGTGAGGTGACAAGGTGGAATGATTTAATGAAGGAAGGAAGGAGGGAACGGAGGACGAATTTTTTCCATCGTAGAAGGAATCAGTTAAGTTCGAATCGGTTGAGTCGTGTCAGAGGGGAGATGTATTGGCTGATGGGAAATATCTGGAAAGGAGGGAGATGAGGATGAGAGCCAGAAGGCATGTTAGGGTTAGAATTCGGGTTCCACGTATGAGGAAGAGGGAACCGTTCGGAGGAAGTGGAAGGTTGTTAAGACGTGCGAGCCTATCAACTTCTTTCTTCCTCCTCCCCATTTACGACTCTCCTTTCCTCTCACGTCACCACATATTCCTTTATCCTCTTCCATCCCATTTTTGAATCCCACTTCGAAAATAATCCGCCTTAAAGCCGGAACTGTAAGTTTTAAGAGAAGCGCTCGCTCCTACAGAATGGAGTCGAGAGCGCCGAATTGCGATTTATTCATTCTCTCTGATTCATGAGCGGAAGCCTTTGAAGTGCCTGTCAGAGGAAATTAGTTGAAAGCCAGGAAGTGCACATTCATCCTACACTCACAACCAAGTTCAACTACAACAAGTATAGTCATTCGGAAGGAGACCAGCAATATATGAATGCACTGGTACTCCCTCCCACTTTGTCGTCGCTTGTCACACACTCGTCATAAATGTGCTGGACGTAAATATTTTCATTAAAACACGCAACCGTTTCTGACGAACAATCGAAATAATCATGTCAATCTGAAAGTTACTGAGGTACGAGGGGATATGGGCACGCAGAAGGTTGGTAATGCAACCTGTGAATTGATCCAGCATTCAAGTGAGAAATATTTCAAAAATTACGAGCACGGTTTATCCAACCAAGCCAACTATGCCGTCATGTTTCAGTTTTTTGGCGATCACGTGGTTATTGACGAAAATTTCCCTAGCGGAGACACTCGTGAAAAGTTTGGAAAGGCAAACTCCATGCTGCGTGACTCATCCGAAGAAACCACGTGATGCTGCATTGTAGTTCCTGCAACAGTAAGGATGGTAGTTGGATGGGCAGTCAAACATTCTAGCTATAACTGCAACTGTTCAATTCGGAAGAAATGTTTTGAGTTTACGGGTCATAGTTTGCTAGTGGTCGCCCGAGGTCAATTGATGCAGCCTTTAAACAGAAATGACTGAATGCCGGGTAACGTAGTTCTGTTCTTTTAATTTTAGAGGGAGTTCAGCAGCGTCAGGGCGTAGTCACTTCATATACATCACCCGTTCTTCCGATCCTGAAATACAAATCAGTTATTTGATCCCCGTTATTTACTGAATGGTGTAAACTATCTCATTCCTCTTTTGTAGTTATTCTGCTCTTTTTCAAACGGTGTTCCTCTTATGCCAAGGTCAGCCGAACGACACCAGCCCCGTCTGCCGTGCTGTAGACGAGAGAAAAGGCAATCAAACCGGCAAAGGCACGAGATTAAATGCCTGTTCATGTCATGCAAATGTATTATCTCAAAGTCCCAATCGTGTTACCATTCAACTGTTTGAGTGCTAGTCCAGCAATACATTTTAAAACGTATAAACTTCCGCGTTTATATTTAGACGGAGAAATTGAAATTGAAGGCATTGAAGACAATTTCATGGTTCATAGCCTCACTTTACCCCTAGACTATTTTGTATACGAGTAACATTACGTTGGAGGTACTGAGTTTTGAGCGGTTGCTGTGAACATGCCTTTTGATGGTTGCGAAAATATTCCCAGGAACAAATCCAACGATTAATATGAGTTTTCCTGTAGAGGATACAGAAAAGCACGAGACTAACCTGAGGTTGAGGTCAGATCATTGTATTGGTTTATTATTCATTCTGAATAATAACCCTATGTTTTCGGTCACGAAAATTTTTTTACAACCCCCCCTCAAAATTTGATACTTTACGTTTCAAGACATTGAGATTCCAAATTTGCAATGTCCGTCCGCCGTCCCCCGTCTGCCATCCCCCGTCTGCCATCCCCCGTCCCCCGTTCGCCGTCCGGGCCGTTTTGTGCCTTTAACGTGGTCTAAAAAATTCGTTCTTTCGCCCAAAAATCCGATTTGGTATCTAGTTGTGCCCGCCATCTCGGCAATCCGATCGGACGAAGCCCGTGGTTGTAATGGGCAAAAAACGGTTAAAAAAATTAACGAAACGCAGTACAGCGGGAGCTACAAGCGTTTCGTCGTTTGAATTCCTCCCGCCCCGCCCGTCTCTTTAAAAACGCTGCAAATTATTACACAACGGTTTATTATTCGGATAATCAGCTTGACCTAGCATTAATGCTCCGAGACCCATCCTGTTCGATTCAGCATCGAAAAATATCATAATGAAACCCAAAAAAAGGCCGAAAAGAACTGAATCGTAATATTAAAATAAACAAAAAAAACACGAAAGTATCTAGAAAAAACTGAATTTTAATATGAAAACATGCACGCTAAATACTAATATCAAAATTTAACCAAAATCTATGAAAAACATAATGAGAATGAAACGAAAGAATCTAAAAAATTGAATCGTATTAAAACGAAAACGTCGGGGAAATTGGAAGAGTAAGGCGAATGGGGAGAGACCGGTCGTTGGGAGGGAAGCGAAGGAGGCCGCACTCGCTCGCCTCGAGAGCGGTTGGTTTTTAATGAGACGGGCGGGGCGGAGGGAATTCAAACGACGAAACGCTTGTAGCTCCCGCGTTGTACTGCGTTTCGTTAATTTTTTTAACCATTTTTTGCCCATTACAACCATGGGCTTCGTCCGATCGGATTGCCGAGATGGCGGGCACAACCAGATACCAAATCGGATTTTTGGGCGAAAGAACGACTTTTTTAGACCACGTTAAAGGCACAAAACGGCCCGGACGGCAGACGGGGGACGGGGGACGGCGGACAGACATTGCAAATTTGGAATCTCCATGTCTTGAAACGTAAAGTATCAAATTTTGAGGGGGGGTTGTAAAAAATTTTTCGTGACCGAAAACATAGGGTTATTATTCAGAATGAATAATAAACCAAAACCAACCGCTCTCGAGGCGGCTGGCTTCTCTCGAGGCGGGTCGCTTCCCTCCCAACGACGACGCCGCCTCTCCCCAGGCTCGCTTCGAGCGCCCCGTTCCAATTTCCCCTATTTCCCCGACGTTTTGGTTTTAATACGATTCAATTTTTTTAGATTCTTTCGTTTCATTCTCATTTTGTTTTTTTTTCATAGATTTTTGGTTAATTTTGATATTAGTATTTAGCGTGCATGTTTTCATATTAAAATTCAGTTTTTTCTAGATACTTTGGTTTTTTTTTTGTTTATTTTAATATTACGATTCAGTTCTTTTCGACCTTTTTTTGGGTTTCATTATGATATTTTTCGATGCTGAATCGAACAGGATGGGTCTCGGAGCATTAATGCTAGGTCAAGCTGATTATCCGAATAATAAACCGTTGTGTAATAATTTGCAGGGTTTTTTTGAGAGATGTCTCCCATGTGTGAAGAGCTAATGTTATTAAACCAGAAACTAATTGTTTCTTCCTCTAATTATTCCCCGCCGACGAGCAGTTGTTTCTGACCGATCGGGGTGGGTACATTTCTTCATCTTAACAAATTCTTGGCTTCGAGATGCTTGTTTGGGAAAATAGAGCAATTAAGACAAGCCATAAGCAACGAGTATGGAGAGGTAAGAGATTAGTTCTGAACTGAGTAACGAATATGGGGAATTGACTACTACCGTTAATCGTTCTATTGCAAATGAAATATGAATATATGAATGATACGTAAACCACACATAGTTTACAATGTTACAATGTTACCAAAATCGATTGGTTCAACTCCGTTCAAGGCATCCGTCAGTTGGTAGTTTTTTTTTCATTCTTTCGACTCGTATTGGTGTTCAACAGGGAGGCAATTGACTCAAGAAAGCTAACAGTAGGTAAACAGATGAACGTATGAGGGATGAAAGGATGGCAGGTAATGGCTGTGGAGAGTTTAGGGCTAAGTGCTGGTGGTAGTGGGAGAGGAGCGAAGGTCGTAATTTAATGAGAGTCATCCTGTATGTTTAGTGATGGAGTAACGGTTGAAGAGACTCAGATGTAACGACAATGATGCATCGCTTTCTGACTTCCCCGAACTTGTGTTCTTGATGGGCAAAACTTGGCAATTGCAGTGAGACGTGGCGGGCGTTGGGGAATAAGATGTGCTCCTGCCAGCAACTCCAGAGCAGAGGATATCTTCCACTGTGGGGAGGAAAATCTCTCCCGCCGCAACTAATCCACTCAACGGTTCCCTAGACTAATAACTATACTTTCCACTACCTCCCTTTCCATTCCCTTCAACGTCAAGCACCCTATCTCAGACCCCATCCACTGTCCTCTCCAGCTAAACCAAACCTTACTGCAGCTGCTGATTGGCTTTCCTCTGTAATTCTCCGTAGCGTCGGGATTATTTTTTCAACCCTTAACACACACCGCACTTTTTGGGATGGTGGCTGGCTCTGGCTGCAGCGTAGTTGTTCTAATTGTCCTGGTGTATTATTTGGTATCCGATCGATTAAAACTGTAGAAGGATTGTGTATTTGAGAGTAGCGTATACAGTGATGGGCGTGGGAGAGTCATTGTGCAGTAATATTATCCTAAATACAGTGAATTATTTGTCTAAAATCCATTTCATCGTATATCTAAACTGGGCGGAGAAATGATAAAGCGGCAACGTAAAAACTGCATAAAGTGAGAAAATAAGTTTTGTCAACACCGACGACTTCACATCTCCCGACAAGCGTCGACACTGTCATGCTCGTGTGGAAGGGGATAAAAACACATATCCTACACAGACAAAGCAAGAACCGACAAGAGGCCTTGTATCAGTAACCTGACTCCCGTTTACTCGAACCTCCTTAGCAAATAAAATAGGAATTCCCAAACTAACAGAGCTAATCAAGGCAACTCAACAGAGTTAATAACCTATCACTGTGTTACGTTTCTCAATGGTCGGCAACCCTTTAATCCCTCGTTGGCCCCTCAAATTTTCGTATATGTTTTCGGAACAAAAATCACATGAAAACCTCACATTTGTACCCCACCTTTTCTCCTCAACTGTTGAGATGAGAAACTCCAAACTTCAATCAGTCTGTAACCGGATAGTCTCCAATAAATCACGGTCCTAGCCAACGTCACTGCAAACAAATTGTAAGTACCTCGCCCACATACTTTAAATTATGATAGCGATAGTAGATCTAAATCCCGTTTTACGTTTGTTGGCCTTGATAATGGTAGTGGTATACACCAAAAGTTGGTACAGACAAGAATTATTTATGACTGCACCTCGAAAACCATTCACAAGAAAAGTATAGAAGTATGGGAACGAAACTTGTACATCAAACAATAAATATGTTGAGCAAGCTTGGGAGGACTAACAGCTGCTGGGTCAGCTATAAAACGTTATAAGAAGAGCCTCCCTAGTTCGGCTCAATGTATTCTCCATAAGACAACATTTTTCTCCATGAGGCTTTTCGCATCCAGTCCCCCTCTGTCATGTTTGTGAAGTCATTCAAAGTATGTTCAAGTTTTATACTATTGTTAAATTGTAAAACTAAATAAATCTTTTAAAAAAGTACACTAACGAATAACGACTATCAACTTATTATTTGATTTACGACTATTATTCATTCGGAATGATACGTATGTTTTCGGCCATTTATATACATACCCATGGTTGTGTTACGGGGGTGGGGGGATTAATAGAGAAAGCGGTATCGCACTAGGTGAGTCGGGAAGTAGTACGATAGAAACCGAATGCAATTCGAACAAGGAGTTTTATTCTTAATTACAGACGGGTAAGTTTAACCACCACACACAGGGAACTGGGTGGGAGTTGATGTTGATGAAGGATGGGGGATTGAGTCGCTACATGGTGACGAGAAAATGCCCTGGACGAGCCTCCGCTGAATGGAAGGGTTTGGTTCGTCCCAGTACAGTTGTTATGAGAAAAAATGGTGTAAAAAATTAACAAAAACTAAATTTATGCAGTTTTATTGCAACAACGCCGTGTTTGTATCGGAATGGAACGAGTTTAAAAGGTTTACAACTGTGCCTACACCGGAAACGGTGAAATCACAGTAAATACAGTGAGCTAAAGCCTACTACTTGACAAACTCGCTGGACAATGCAGCGAAAGTTATCGTCGTCTCATGTTGCCTGCGCTACTTTCTATCGTCCACTCGTCAGCTGAAATCCCTGTGTACAAGTTACAAAACAATGTGCAGATTGTAGAAATCACGTCACAGATCAGATAATAATTTGCATCGTTGCTCTTCAATAACTCTGAGCTGGTGAAACATGCTATCCTACAAAATCACGATTCTTGGGCGAACAATAAGAAGTACTGGAAACGACAATATTTTGAAATCTGGAACTTTTGAAACGTCCCGCTTCTTTTGGTTTATTATTCACTCTGAATAATAACCCTATGTTTTCGGTTAGCCAAATTCCCCCCCCCCCCTCAAAATGTGATACTTTACGTTTTAAGACATCAGGATTCTAAATCTGCAATGTCCGTCAGCGGTCTGGGCCGTTTTGTGCCTTTAACGTGATCTAAAAAATTCGTTCTTTCGCATAAAAATCCCATTTCGTATCTATTTGTGCCCGCCTGCCCGGTAATGCGATCGGACGTAGCCCATGGTTGGTAGGGGCAAAAAATTTACAAAAACGCAATTTTGGCAGTTTTATCGCAAATACGCCGTGTTTGGTATAGTTTTCAAGGTATTTTTAGATTTTGGGTCGAATGGAAAGAGTAGCAGACGTGTACAACTCCGTATAGTGAATGTACAGTAATTATAGTGAGCCAAATTCTACTAATTGAAGGAAGTCGCGGGACAATAACTACTGCGAAAGTAGTGGTTTCGTCGTTTGAACTCCCTCCCTCCCGTAGCATCAAAACCACCCGCCCGCTCGACTCACTACGCCGTGCCGATTACCTACTGGCACTTACGGGCGCTGTGAATATTTAGTTGTCGTTGTTCAATTTAGTCAGGTCGTGTTTCGTGTGGTTTACTGGTATTTTTCGATGCTGAATCGAATGGGATGGGTCTCGGAGCTTTGAGACTCCGTCAAGCTGTTCAAGAGAATAATAAACCATTGTGTAATAATTTGCGTTTTTTTAAATAGCTTTGAAACTATCATCGTATAGGCAGCAACCGACCCAATTTTTTTAGGACGCTAATCAATCTGAATCAATTTGATAGAATTTTTTTATCGAAATCGTAAGACATGTTTTTAGGAAAAATATTTGGCGTTTGATGTGACTATGATAGCTAGTAGTAGTTAGTTTAGAATCGATTTTGCTGATAACCTTATTTTGGCGTCACTGGCGCAGGCTGGAATCAAACTTTATATGATCCAGTTCAACCTTGTTTTCTCAATCGAATTTTCTCTTAAATGGCGTTTCTCAAACTCAGGAGCCTCTAAACGATCTGAAGGAAAAAGAAGTTTTTCCGTCGATTATAATGTTCCCTCTTACATCACATGGCTAAGAAAAGTAATAATCAGTATTTTTGGTGAAACATTTAAGCATAACCCTGGTCGCTTGGTGTAGTGGGGAGGGAGTGAAGGGAGTGATAACGAGCTGTAGGGATGAAATGAGACTGTCATTTGATGTCTGCGCCAAGGTAACACACTGGTAACAGCTCTCTACCGGGAGACTAGCTAACGACAAAATACCTGCTATACCTCTGCCAGTCTGAGTCGAAAGTTAAGGAGCAGTTATTTAATAAGGGAACAGGCCTGTATTGGATTTCCCTTTCACCTCCTCTGATCCATTCACCCATTCCCCTTTCAATGACCCTTACGCGTGCCTTTCTTACATTTCAAGATGTCAGAAAATATATTTCATTCTATTGTCTAAATAAGACGATAGAGTCACGTTAAGGCGAGCCACTGCGACAATTTTCCTTTCAGGGAACGTTAAACAAATGTTGAAAGCCAATTGAAACAAATCTAACCTCGATGAAATGTGCCTGGTCTTATTCAAACAGCCTTCCTTCGAATTAATCCCTCGGACACTGAGTTAATCTCCATCCCTGATTCTCCCGCTGCGACAACTACAGAGCAAACAAGTACGAGTAACTTTGCAGATGAAGTTTAAGCCTCGATTAGTCTGTTTGAATTTTGTAATCTGTGGGCTTAGTGCAGTCGCTATGCACTCCTCCTTTCTCACATTGCAGTCATCTACGTTCATCTACTACGTTATATTCTCTTATCTTCTGACTGTCTCTTGTTGCCTTTTCTTCCTCCTTCTTTACTCATAAATACTCCTTTTCCATTCATCGCTGTTCACTAATTATCTTGGAGGAACAGTTCCCGCTAATGATAGGAACTGGATCCTCTTTCACCTTTTTCGGTAGTTTTTTAACCCAACGGAAGTGTGTTACGAGTAATGTTGAATCAATGAGTAACATCTGTGCGTAACCACACTAATCACTAAATATATAAGGTAAAAACTGCGCTAAAATTTTCTTCTTCTTAAATACGTATTTAATTGATTATTCACCTGTCGTAATTTACCGATGGTTTAGGGTTTTACGGTATTCTTGTTTTATTTGGAACGTCCCATGTCGGGGGTCCAGAATGCCGCTGCCATTTTCCGGGCGTGTCTGTAAGACCTGGACTAGAAGGGCCAGCCGTGTGAGCCTAGTTGGAATGACAACCTCACCTCTACGAGGTCCCTGCAGGATTGATTATTGATTGATTGGCTGGGCGTCACCGTGTACACTGTCGCCACATTGCGCTCACCCTACATTTGGAGGTCCAGTATTCCACTACCGTAATCCGTGCGTTTCTGAAAGAGCCAGACTTAAAGGGACAGAGTTTACATTTCTTCCACATACACTACTCACTGGAACCCCCACTGAACCTCCTTCCTTGAGCTGAGAACGCAGAACACACCCCCAGCAGGAAGAGGGGCGGAATTCTCCTGCCGTGTCTTCTGCGTAGCCATAAAAGGGCATGATGTAAATAGAGCCAAAAGGATGTACTAACAGATTCGTGACCCAGGATTGCCTTCAACCATGAGAACAAGGCCTTTCACTGCGCCATAAAACGAGGCAAATGGCAAGGCTGGCGAAATTTTGTGGAAGAAACCTCTGGGAGGGGCATTACATGTCCCTCACAGGCCGGCAATATGGGTGTACCGAAGGAAGATCCATGCAGGATGTCATTGTCGAAATTTGATATGTTTTCCTGCTGGCACCATTTACGTACGTCGTAGCCGTTCTCACTAACATCAGAGGAGTGTTTGACAACATTTGATGGCCAGGGCTCCTTAATGAGCTTGAAGATAGGGGAATCCCCTGCAACCTGTACTTGTTCGTCAGAAGATACCTGACAGACAGAACTGC
Organism: Pachypeltis micranthus; assembly: GCA_020466155.1. Classification (NCBI taxonomy): domain Eukaryota; kingdom Metazoa; phylum Arthropoda; class Insecta; order Hemiptera; family Miridae; genus Pachypeltis; species Pachypeltis micranthus. The sequence goes on along the minus strand of CM035768.1, from coordinate 82,365,152 downwards.
TAGGATCAAATGCAGGCATGTCTCCGTCCAGAGAAACATTGAGAAGGGATGCCCACAGGGCTCGGTCCTTGGACCAGCACTCTGGAACGCCTTCTTCGAAGGTCTTCAGGAGGCTCATGGAGACTGACTGCGAGCCATACACCTGTGGATGACTTGATTATGCTCATCTTTGCCGAGTGGGTCTGCCAAATCGAGACAAAACCCACCACGTGCTCTGCACTGTCACCCAATGGGGTGAGCATGTCAAGACGCAGGTGGCTTAGGAAAAACCGCTCTGATCTACTCGAAAGGAAAAGTAAATAGTCAACCCTCAATACGCTTTTTCTGCCACAGGGGCTCTCCTTGAAATGTACGTCAAGTATTTAGGAGTGAATGTTGGTGAGAGGTGGGGCTTCAGCTACCAGCTCCAGTCCCTGAAAAGGAATCCTTGTCAAGGGGACGTGACACGTGTGAGTTCGTTCCCAACATCCGTGAAGGTCTGGAGAGCAGGTAGGTCGAGCCAGACCACAGGACGAGTCAATTCCTCACAGGACATGGCGATGATTGCGCGGCTCCACTTTTTTTCTCCCAAAGACCCTCCATCATGGACATCTAGCGCTTCGAATGCACATGACACAAGAAACATGTGTGCTCCTCTGTAGTTTCTTCAACAGTGCGTGACGGTTATTGGGAGGGCAGACGAGCTCAGCAGCATTCACTACTTCAAAGCAAGCCTATAATCGTTTCGCCAATCCACCCACAATACGCTTTGGCGGCCACAGGCTCCTTCTTGAAAAGCACGTTACCACGACACCATCCTCATGTATAAGGCCATCTATTTAGGTGTGATTGGCTACTGCCCCGTTGTCTGGGGTAGCAAACTAACAGTCAATCAAAAGAGAGTATTGGCCCAATCCCAGAGAGCTGCGCTCCTGTGGATCACCAAGGCCTACAAGACTGTATCAACGGAAGCACTCCAGGTGATCACTGGTCAGTTACCAGTTGATTTGGCTGTCGAGTGCATGATTGACAAGTGGAGAGTGAAACGGGAGCTTCCCCCGCTTTGGGCTGAACTCCGTGCGGATCTCACCACAGAACAGAAACTTGCCGCCATCGATGAATGGGCTCTAGAGAAATGGCAAGCGAGATGGGAATCCTCGTCAAGGGACGTGATACGTATGAGTTCTTCCCAACATCCGTGAACGTCTTTCTAGAAAATGGGTTGAGCCAGACCACTGGACGAGTCAGTTCCTCACGGGACATGGTGACTTCAATGCGCGGCTCCACTTCTTTTCCCTGAAAGACTCTCCATTATGCACGTCTTGTGCCTCCAGTGCGGAGGAAACAAGAAACCACGTGCTGCTCCACTGTAGTTTCTACAACAGTGAGCGACGGTTGTTGGTAGGGCAAACGAACTTAGCAGCATTGACTGCTACAAAGGAAGCCTATAACCATTTTGCAAAGTTCGCAAAGAAGGTGATGGCTAAGAAACGTGGTTATAGTTGATCTGTCCTTTTGAAACTTGCCACCCAAGTAAAAAGTAAGATCAGGTAGGAAACCAGATTATGAAATACTCCCAGATGGTACAGGATTCCTCAGGTGGTCAACCTCCTTGCGGTAACACACGGGCAACAGCTCTCTACGGTGAGACTGGCTAAGACCAAATACCTGCCGTACCTCCACAGGTCTGAGTTCGGTGGATGCTGCAGGGGCCGGCCTCTTGCATATTAGCGAAACCAACTTCTATGACTGATATAATCCTCGTCGAGGGTTTAGGTACAGTCACCAAATAAAGAAACAGACCTGTGTGTGTGTGTGTGTGTGTCTGTAGTTCGATTTGCGGGAGAACGGCTGATCCGATTGAGCTGGTTCTTTTTTTGTTTTGTTCGTTATTTTTCGTAGACACCAAAATAAGGTTATGGACGATTTCGGCCGATGGGAAGGGGGGGGGGACGAAAATGTACCAAAAACTAGGGTTTTTCGCATTTTTCTCGAAAACGGCTCTAACGATTTTGATTAAACTTTCAAATTATCTTCTCCTACTTAATACCTAACTTTTCTTCTCCATACATATTTCCATGAAAATACGGTGAACGGAGATATAGGCCTATGAAGGAAAAACAGGTTTTTTACGCTTTTTGGCAAAACGACTTCAGCGATTTTTACCAAACTCACAGGGTGTTTTCAAATAGTTAATACCTACATATTGTTCTCAATAAATGTTCTTGTGATGGTTCATTGAACAGAGATAAAAATTAAAATGTGTCAAAAATAACGTTTTTTCGAACATTTTCGTAAATTCCAGGGTAACTTTTTCACCAGGTGTGATAAATCCTAATGGAGTGTCTTTAAGTCACCCATACCAACATTTCGTTCTCCATAATTATTTCTGTATATATATGTTGAACGGAGATATAAGCCAAGTTAACTGAGAAAAGGAGATTCGTCGAACATTAATTGATCGGTATTTCAATTTTCTCAAAAACGGCTCTAACGATTTCGATCAAACTTTCGGAGTACTCTCAGCTAACTAGTCCCTACATTTTGTTCTCCATAAATGTTCCTGTAAAAATGCGTTGAACGAAGATATAGCGCCCGTCTATGTAGGTGGTGTTCGAAATTACGGGGGTGGCGGAAAGTTGTGTGTTGCTACGCACCAGATATTTTCTCTTCTACTGCACGCGGAACTGTACCGATCGCCGAAGATCAAAGCCATTGCATCGCAACCGTCTCCCAGTGCATCCAGTAGAACAGCGAGATAAAAGCTATTATTTTCCATAATTTTTTTTCTACATTATCGAAAGTGCTTTTTCATTTATTCATTTTTCTTCAATCTACGAATTCCTCACCAAACGGTGAAGTGGAAGGTGTGGACGCCTGCTTCAGTACACGTTGCTGGTTATCAACATTTTATTCTACTTCCTCTGCTTACCACAATTTTATTAGAGCGAACAAAATAGTTGGGAGATCAAGGTTGAAACCCTAATTTTTTATGAGAGCGTGGTTTGGCAGAGAAAATGAAACCAGAACAAGAGGCGACGTTTAATGAAAAAATTGCGACATATAAACTGCCCATGGAGGCTGCATTTGTGGAAGTTCGAAATATTAATGAGATGGGGAGAACAGCTTTACAGATGTACTTTGACCAAACTTTGCTCATTGGAGGTCCTCTTGATGAACAGAAATTGTCAGGCTGAGCTCAAGGTTATAGTAGCATCCCCATTTATTTAGTCCTCTGAACCGCAGTACCCATTCCTCACTGGCTCCCATCCCCTCTCCTCAAGGTGGAAAGCGCGTGGAGAAGTGGGCAGAATACGTGATTTTATTTCGCCGAGTGCTGAGTTGTGTATAAAAACCACTATAGCCCTGCCTCCTACACCTTCCAGTTAATTCATGTAAATCATACATTTCAATTAGCCTTCCCTCCTTCCTCTACTTCGCTCTCCATCCTCGTTAAAACTCCTTGCTCCTCAATCTACGCCCTTATGAATTACTTATTGGGTGAAAAGCGGTGCAGATGTTGTGCAGGTCTCGTGTGCCTAGAATTATATGAGATTCTGGTCCGGGAGCTCACATCAGTGTGACGCACTTCGTTCCCTCACCTTGAAGCAGCCATGTGTGCCTTCCTGTTTCATTTAACTTCACTCCCAATAGTTGAAGTTCACTGTACAAGTACCTCTGAACTGCTTTACTCAGCCACCCTCACTCCTCTGGAGTCAGAACGCTTATACTTCCCAATGGATTGGAAGCGATTTATAAGTTGTCCGATGGTTTACATTGTGACTGGGTTTTCTGAGGGAAAGGTACCAGATTCCGAGCTGCTATAACTCAACAGTTTTTCTGGAATCTAAGTAGTGGCTTTTGTAAAACTACTCTCTTCAAGGCGGAGGACTCGACTAAACTTGGAATGTATTTGTGAAAATGTTGGAGAAGACTACATGTGTACTCAAATCGCTGCGATTTGGGATTACATCCTAAAGCATTTCATTCTTTAGTTACCGGTTTTAATAGGCTATGGTTGTCACCTTATTTTATCTCATACACTTTCTGCAGTTAGGGCACCCCTGTCAACCGCCTTCCTGAACTCATTGTTCTTCAGAGTAGCATTCACGTTTCTTGACTGGCCAACGACGCGATTCTATCGCACTCTCTTTTCTCTTTCTCTTTCTCCAAGCAATCACTGGCCAGCAGCCTGTTGGTTTGGCCTATGAGTACGTTGTGGACAAGTAAAGAGTAAAAAGAGAGCTCCCCCACTCTGGGCCGAACTCCGTATAGACCTCCATACTGATTGACAACTTGCTGCGCTAGATGAATGGGCTTTTGATAAATGAACAGCGAAATGGGAATTCTCGTCAACAGGGGGCGTTGACTCAGATCAACCGGACGACCTATTTCCAACAGGAGATGGTGACTGCGATCTGTAGCTCCACTTCTTTTGTCTCAAAAACTCTCCATCCTGCACGTCTTGCGCCTCTTTGCGGAGGAAAGAAGAAACCACATGCTGCCGTAGTTCCCACAACAGTGAGCGACTCTTGTTGGTAGACCAGTCGAACCTTCCAGCTTTGACTGTTACTAAGCAATTTTATCGTTTTTTCGCACAGTTTACAAAGAAGGTTATAACAAAAAAATACGTGCCCGCTCCCTTACACTACTACTACTACCATTTGTCAGCTAGGAACTAGGTACAGGCCATCTATCTACCAGTTTATGGTGTGTCACGCAACGGCTTCACGAAGTATCGACCTGGACTTTCCCCAGAAATCAAACAACTAAAGACCTACCCGAATTTCTAAAGAGGACGTATAACAGACTTAATTATCCCGGTACTAAATTTTAAGGTTAAGAATATAAAATAAACTTATTTTTTAAACAAGGTGCATTTTCATTCTTTGCCGGTAAACTTGTAAACATTTATTTATATATTACATGTTAGCTGTTCTGGTTAGATTTAAGGCCAAATATGGCCAAACTTCGCCAGATATATACCCGTAAATAAATTGAGCCCCACCCCCCTCGCACTCGCTTTTTCTTTCCCGCCCTTTGCTTTCTCTGTTTCTCTACATCTCTGCGGCTGAAGAAGCTCTTCATGAGCTAACCATGACAATCCACACTTCACGTGACCCCCTAACATCTTGGGAGTGAGCTCAATACCTCCAGCACTTCCAATTTTGGGCCATTACATCGTGGATGAGTTATGGTACAGTCATATAATTACAGGCGTATTATAATTATTAATAAACTTCGGAAACCCGGAATAAACAATGAATTTTTAATATTAAAAAAAACACCAGGTATGAAAAACAAAAACAACAATAAAAATGTAATGCATCCTTAAGGCGCAAACACGTCACATAAAAAAATTTACATTGACCAGTAAGTAATGCCCGTAGTGGAACTAGTTTTTCTACAGGTTTTCGATAATATGAATGCAGGTGCGAAGAGTAACTCAGCACACCAACTCACCAAACCCTGGAAGCACAGGTGAAACCCTTGTGATAGGCCTGTGCAGCGGTAGAATGTTGACCTCTTTGATCAATACCAGATCACCCTTTTGCAATATTTGTTTTTGTCTTTTGGTTTATTATTCATTCTGAATAATAACCCTATGTTTTCGGTCACGAAAAATTTTTTACAACCCCCCCTCAAAATTTGATACTTTACGTTTCAAGACATGGAGATTCCAAATTTGCAATGTCCGTCCGCCGTCCCCCGTCCCCCGTCCGCCGTCCGGGCCGTTTTGTGCCTTTAACGTGGTATAAAAAATTCGTTCTTTCGCCCAAAAATCCGATTTGGTATCTAGTTGTGCCCGCCATCTCGGCAATCCGATCGGACGAAGCCCGTGGTTGTAATGGGCAAAAAATGGTTAAAAATTAACGAAACGCAGTACAACGCGGGAGCTACAAGCGTTTCGTCGTTTGAATTCCCTCCGCCCCGCCCGTCTCTTTAAAAAACAAACCGCTCTCGAGGCGAGCGAGCAGCGCGCCTCCCGCTCGACTCCCCCCAGGTTCGCTTCGAGCGCCCCCCGTTCCAATTTCCCCGACGTTCTGGTTTTAATACGATTCAATTTTTTTAGATTCTTTCGTTTCATTCTCATTTTGTTTTTTTTTTCATAGAATTTTGGTTACATTTTGATATTAATATTTAGCGTGCATGTTTTCATATTAAAATTCAGTTTTTTCTAGATACTTTCGTTTTTTTTTGTCTATTTTAATATTACGATTCAGTTCTTTTCGACTTTTTTTTGGGTTTCATTATGATATTTTTCGATGCTGAATCGAACAGGATGGATCTCGGAGCATTAATGCTAGGTCAAGCTGATTATCCGAATAATAAACCGTTGTGTAATAATTTGCAGGGTTCTCCATTTTGTTCGGCATGCAACGCGTGAAGATATTCGATTTGCCAACGTTTCCAGAATTACTGGTGTTGGGACCGGATAAGCTTCCATGTCGATTAACGATTATCAATCACTTACAATAAATATCTGGTGCGTAGCAACACACTACTTTCCGCCACCCCTTTAAGTTCGAACACCACCTACATAGGCGGGCGCTATATCTTCGTTCAACGCATTTTTACAGGAACATTTATGTAGAACAAAATGTAGGGACTAGTTAGCTGAAAGTACTCCGAAAGTTTGATCGAAATCGTTAGAGCCGTTTTTGAGAAAATTGGAATACCGATAAATTGATATTCGACAAATCTCCTTTTCTGAGTTAACTTGGCTTATATCTCCGTTCAACATATATATACAGAAATAATTATGGAGAACGAAATGTTGGTATGGGTGACTAGAAGACACTCCATTAGGATTTATCACACCTGGTAAAGAAGTTACCCTGGAATTTACGGAAATGTTAGAAAAAACGTTATTTTCGACACATTTTGATTTTTATCTCTGTTCAATGGACCGTCACAGGAACATTTATTGAGAAGAATATGTAGGTATCATCTATTTGAAAACATCCTGTGAGTTTGGTGGAAATCGCTGAAGCCGTTTTGCCAAAAAGCGTAAAAAACCTATTTTTGCTTCAGGGCCCCATATCTCCGTTCACCGTATTTTCATGGAGATGTGTATAGAGAAGAAAAGTTAGGTATTGATTAGGAGAAGATAATTTGAAAGTTTAATCAAAATCGTTAGAGCCGTTTCCGAGAAAAATGCGAAAAACCCTAGTTTTTGGTACATTTTCGTCCCCCCCCCCCCCTCCCATCGGCCGAAATCGCCCATAACCTTATTTTGGTCTCTACACAAAATAACGAACAAAACAAAAAAGAATCAACTCAATCGGATCAGCCGTTCTCCCGCAAATCGAACTACAGACACACACACACACACACATACACACACACATACACACGGACCACGCGACGAAATTAGGTTTTTTAGACTCAGTAGGGTCTGAAACGTAAAGATCTGAAGAAAACTCAAATTTTTTTTTTGGGCCGATTACTATACTTTCCTTCCCTTCGGGTAGCGGAAAGTAAAAAAGACACCAGATTTTATAAATGATGGTCTCCTTTGAGAAAATGTGCAGGGCATAAATAATGTATTTTCTGAGGGCATGAAGGTCGTGAATCCTTGACGCAGTAGTGTGCAGGGTTCTTCGTAGGTTAAAGTGGCTTTTCCTAATATCGTTGCAACTAAACCTTTGATACACTTTACCCCTGCCTCCCAAATCTCATATGGGGAGCGTTAGTAATATTGAAATCCTATTAAACACTTCTATTGGCAGCAAACTGGATCAAGTTTTTCTGACTAGCTTAATCACGATACCGTTGAAAAAAGCCTCACAATTGATTCGCTGTACCTACAAAGTTGGCGCGACAATCAGAGTTGAACTGTTCTGGTAGACCCCCCCGAGCAATGAATCCACTTAAGCCAAAGCAATTAAATGAATGCGATACATGCAAGTTCAGCCCCAAAGGTTCTCTTGCTGATAGTGAACTTTGTTCAAGGGTAATTAACTTTTATTGCAATGTGGAGAGAGCTGCCTACTTACAGGCGACACTACAGTGCTGGAACTGGGCATTGTCAAGCGGGGAAGAAGGGCTCCGCACCATCTGATGTTGGACAGGGTGTGTGTTGGGTGGGGGAGGGGGCTCAATATGGAGGAAGTAAACTTCGATACTGGTCACCAAAGATCCTGATGGGAGGGGGGGGGGGGGTCTCAAGCTGGAGGCAGGGTCCCCATATATTACACGGACAGACTAGTGAGATTTAGCGTATTAGGCGTAGGAATATATGGTCCAGAGACCAGAGTAGTGATATCATTAGGTGCGCTGGCAACTGTTTTCCAGACAGAGCTCTATGCTGTGATGGTGTGCGTGCTGCACCTCCTGTGCAGGGGGCTGAAACAGAAAAACCTATATTCGTTATGTCAGGTAGTCAGGCTGCATTTAAGGCCCTGGCTTCTTATACTATTTCGTTGGGGCTGGTTTAGGAACCTTAGCAATGTGTTGGACCAGGTCATACAGGAATACAAGGGAATGAGGAGCTTGACAAAGTGGTGCGAGACAGATCTGCATTTCTCCTGGTGGGACTTGAGCCTTTTGTAGAGAAAACCAATCGCTACTTGCTCAAAGAGGTTGGCAAGTAAGAGAAGGAGTATAGAGATGCCTATTGGTAGGATGTGCCAGGCCAGAAGGCAGTCAATGTTGTTTATTAAACTGTCCAGGGAGCGAACAAGAGAAGTTCACAGTCTGGCGAGAGGCCCTCGTTTATTGGAGGTTGCTCCAGAAATTCCTGTGCCTGGGTGTGGTTAAAGTTCATCCCACTATGATTCCTCTGCATAGTTGTGAACCTCTGGGATGAGGTTGGTGGTCCTCTTCCTTGGCGTTTCTGCAGAGCCTAGTCCCTGGACCCTAGTTAGGTGCATCCTTTGACGTTTCACAGCCATCACGTAGATATGGGTGACGCCCGCAATCACCATCCAACACTGGCGGAGCATCAGTTCACACTTTTACTCCATACAGCAGTACCCTTCTTGCCTCCTACAGAAGGAGCCAATGGACGCTAGGTCTCTCCCTGCGGCGTTCGCGATTTGGTTTGTCCAACACGACAAGCGCCGTTGCTGTCACAGCTTCGAGATGCTCCAGCAGCTCAGCCCCAGTTCCAAGACTGAACCGCGAGAAGCTCCTCTGCGTAGCCCCCCTAGTGTGCCAGCCTAGCATACTGCAGCTGCCTGTTGGTGAGGTAACTACTCATGATCCTCGACAAGTATTCTGGGATACTGACAATGTCCTATAGATTTCGACTATTGGGTAGTCATCGTTCTTGACCTTCGAAATCGATATAACATTGTAACGCGAATTTACTGGAAATATACAATTGTCTCAACTCCGTTCTATTATTCTGAAAGGAAGACGTAAACTGAGTGAACAACATATTGGATTACGGGTAAGGCGGTGAGAATCGTTGAATGTACATGTTACTTGAAAAGGAGGATTTTTTACTTGAAAGTTGTATTACGTGTCACACCAGTGTATTTGTTCGTTGTTTGTCTATGCCTCGGGGAAAGGTAAAAGCGGAAGAGAGGGGATAAATGAATGATTAGGAACTAGTTAACTTGATATATTCACTTTTTTGAGTTTTGACATTTTGTTAAAGTGACGTTAGTAGGACGTAAGTGTCACGCCTGGTTCCATCCGAGTTGTAATTCAACGCTTGCGTATTAAATCGGTGATCTTAATTCTACTTTTACTGCCATGCAGTGGAGTGTTGAGGGTTTTCATTGATTCTCCTTGAGTAGTTGAAGCGTCACGTCAAACTGTTAGCGAGTTGAGGATGTCGTCTGTATCAATCCCGATCCTCAAACATTGGTAATTGCCGTTCCAGCTTTCCGACGAGCTCTTGTTTGTTGACCTTTGAACGTTGGTAGTCAGCAAAATTAGCGAGACATGGAACTGTTCCTTCTCTACTGACGTGGTCCCACCTGTGTAAACTACGAGTAGTTTCCATCAAAGGGTCCTCACAGTCAACCTGCTACTTCATGGGGTGACTTCCCCATTCATACACAGATTTGTAAAATTGGGGGAAAAGTCGCGAGTTCATGTTATCGACTCCTGTGCCAGGAATGTGTGAAGTGTATTCATCTTCATTCATAGAAGACCGTTCCAGGTCTGCTGGTAGCTGGAGGAAATCAGATGATTTTGAGTGGGAATGTGCGTTTGCAGCCCGATCGTTACTGAATGATTTGGAACGCTATATTTTTACAATCCGCTGTGCGAATTGATGAGAAGTTGGATAATTTTTTCTTCTGTAGTACTTCCACTCTGCAGTTGCCCTTGGAATGGAGGATATTTTGAAAAATAACCTTCTGAAATTACCCCTACCAGTATTTTGTTCTGTATTACTAGTGCTTTTTTGTGAATGTTTGAACATTTTTGCTACATTTCATAAATAAAGAATGAATTTTATCAGGTTATGGAAAACGAATTCAGCACCACATTTACACTGTTCTCAACAAGTTATTACCCAGCACACCTTTCATTGACAAACAGATACTGGTCGTACGTACCGATAAATGTACTTTTTGTAACATTTTCGCTACTATTTTTCTAATCACCTGTTTGTGGGAATATTTGACATTACACGTACGAAAATGAGCCACTTCGAGCGTTTTAAATGTTTCCCTCTATTATTATCTTCTGTTTTTGTATCACTCATCACATTTGTGTGGGAGTGAGAAATATGTGTATTGTGCTAACTAGGTTCGGGTTTCGGTGAAAGTGAATCTTGGTCAGTTAGGGCAGTTAAACCTGATGGTTTGTTTCTACGGTTTCGATTAAAAGGGGCTTTCGAATTAGGTGTTACTGGGATGAGAGTTGTTAGGTTTTGCTGACGTGTTAACTTAGGCCCCAATGACCCAAGGCCATTTATAGCGACGAGATACCAATGTAGACAAACATTCTGGAGTTGTGTATATATCTTGTGTTTAGGTGTTTATAAAGATGTGATTTTGGCGCCGCTGAGAAACAAATATTTGCGACGAAGTTATGTTGTGTTGGCGGAGAACGATAAGAACAACTGGCTGTTGAAGAGATGATGCGGCAGAGTTGGGAAATTATCTTCTCCTTTTCTTCCGTTGCAAGTTGAAAGCAACTTCAGCGGAAGACTCCCAAAACGTCGATAATGTAGATCCCCTTCTGCTCTTCTTCCTCCTTAACCCCCAGTATCATCGCACTCCTCCGAGGCCTCTACTTCAGAATCCAAACTTTGACTGCAGATTCCCCCCAAAGCCGAGGCGGTGCCTATCCATTCATGAACGAGTTGTGTCCCTTAGTTTGAACGTATTCTTGTTAATAGTTCTGAGAATTGAGGTGTAACACCCCACCTCCTCCTGATGGGAGATCTGTCGTATGCAACCAAAATAGGACGTACCACCCGCAGATCTAATGCAATCGTCCTGATACCAGACACAGCCAGGATTTCATAAGGAAAAAGATGCGCTAAGAGCGTTTCGCAGAAATATTTGGTAATTTATTGAGCTGCCCTCGTCATATTCCTACGGATAGTAATTGCACGGTATATTTGAGTTATTTAGAACTCTAATATAAAAATCTAATCAAAATCTTTAGAGCTGTTTATGAGAAAAACAAATATTTAGTGTTTTGATCACTATGATAACTAGTTTTGGGCAGATTTATTTAGCGATCTTATTTTGGCGTCCCATGGTAACCTGTGGGCCATACATCTAGTTTGAGCTGATTTGGTTCAGCCGTTTTTGCTCAATTGCGACACACACCCAGACACACTTTTTTTGCAGGTCACTATGAATGGGACGGTGGTACCCAATTGGAAACTAAATAGATGATAATTAAGGAAATTGGGAGGACACCCAGACTATCCTGCGCCCGCTTTTGGAATGGTAAGATTGCGACGGGGAGAGAAAGAATGATAAGAGGATGTTCCACGGTAAATCGACTACTAGTTAAGATGCGACCGGAGCAACATGTGAGTGGTGATAGCTCGGAGAACGTCTGCTGACACTTCAAACCGACGCATCTCCTCTGCACTTTTCTTGCACCATACGCCGTGTTAGGACACGGTCAAAGGTGTAACCGTGATGGTCCCTGTCTCTACTCTTCAAGCTTCCAACACTGCCATATGGAGGATTCGTCCTGTCATATGTTCGCCTATTGGCTTGCCAACTAAGAGCAAGATCTGATACTACCTGAGCATCCAGGATCATAGCAGACCACCAAACCACGACGACGTCACGCCTCAGTCCTTCTCCAGAGACAATTCCGCAAGTGCTGCTCTGTCCCCACTTCCCGACCCTTCGACCGAGAACGCACAAGCAACCTGCTTGAAAACTGCATAATGACGCTTGACATAGTCCCCATGAGTATACTAACATACAGGTCTGTTTCCTTATCAAATTACTGTTGCTAAACCCTCGACGAGGATGATATTAGTCATGGCAGTTGCGATTTTGCTAATATGCATGAGGCTGGCCACTGCAGCATCCCCTGAACTCAGACCTGCTGAGGTACGGCAGGTATTTGATCGTTTGCTAGTCTCCAAGTGGAGAGCTGTTGCACATGTGCTACTGTGCAGAGATGACCACCTGAGGAATTCCGTGCCATCTGGGAGTTCTTAATCTGGTTTCCCACTGTGATGACGTGCCCTCCCAAAAACCCGTCGCCCAGAGTTGTAGAAACTACAGTTGAGCAGCACGTGGTTTCCTGTTTCCTCCGGAAAGACGCCCAAGAGGCCCCACCCCGAGGCATAGACAAACAACGAACAAATACACTGGTGTGACACGTAATTATAAAGCATAGCGAATGGCGAACGTTTGTCACCATTTTTACCGGCCTGGGAAACAGCTACAAATCGCAAGTTGTAGTCAAATTGATTTCTACGACGGGAAACAAACTGCAACAACCTGCATCAGAAAAGGAAATAAAGCTTGTGTTTTCGTCAGGAAAGAAATGAGGTGAGTGAGAGAATGACTAACAAGCAGACAACGTGAAAGCAGGTCAAGCAAGACAGTAATAAGAGTTTGAAGAGGAATCATCAAGACGATTTTCTTTCATATGGTTTTCGACTACTTCGAACTTTCAAACACGTTTCACATTCTCTTCAGGCAAAAACGAAAAACGAACCTGACCAACAGTCTGTCCGCTCAAATTGAAGGTTCATCTTCCAAAGATACTTTGTTTCCTTCGTCAATATGGAGCGCGTGATCGCTTTCGCATTGGATATCCGCGAAAGCCGTCCGCTACACACTTTTGTTTTACAGGTTTCCTACTACCGCCTCTATAACAAAATGTCAAAACTCAAAAAAGTGAATATATCAAGTTAACTAGTTCCTAATCATTCATTTATCCCCTCTCTTCCGCTTTTACCTTTCCCCGTGGCATAGACAAACAACGAACAAATACACTGGTGTGACACGTAATACAACTTTCAAGTAAAAAATCCTCCTTTTCAAGTAACATGTACATTCAACGATTCTCACCGCCTTACCCGTAATCCAATATGTTGTTCACTCAGTTTACGTCTTCCTTTCAGAATAATAGAACGGAGTTGAGACAATTGTATATTTCCAGTAAATTCGCGTTACAATGTTATATCGATTTCGAAGGTCAAGTAACGATGACCCAATAGTCGAAATCTGTAGGACATTGTCAGTATCCCAGAATACTTGTCGAGGATCATGAGTAGTTACCTCACCAACAGGCAGCTGCAGTATGCTAGGCTGGCACACTAGGGGGGCTAAGCAGAGGAGCTTCTCACGGTTCAGTCTTGGAACCGGGGCTGAGGTGCTGGAGCATCTCGAAGCTCTGACAGCAAAGGCGCTTGACGTGTTGGACAAACTAAATGGCGAACGCCGCAGGGAGAGACCTAGCGTCCATTGGCTCCTTCTGTAGAAGGCAAGAAGGGTACTGCTGTATGGAGTACAAGAGTCTCCATGAGCCTCCTGAGACTCAATGCCTCACTGCGTGCAATTACTAAGGCTGTTTGGGGTGTGTGTTAGCATTACACTATCCTTATGTATAAGGCTATCTATTTAGGCGTGTTTGGCTACTGCCCCGTGGTCTGGGGTAGCAACCTAACAGTCAATCAAAAGAGATTATTGGCCCAATCCCAGAGAGCTGCGCTGCTGTGGATCACCAAGGCCTACAAGACTGTATCAACAGAAGCACTCAAGGTGATCACTAGTCAGTTACCAGTTCATTTGGCCGTTGAGTGCATGGTTGACAGGTAGAGAGTGAAACGGGAGCTTCCCCTGCTTTGGGCTGAACTCCGTGCAGATGTCACTACAGAATGAAAACTTGTCACTATCGACGAATGGGCGTTAGAGAAATAGCAAGCTATATAGAAATCCTCATCAAAGGGTCGTGACACGTATAATTACTTCCCCAACCACCGTGAACGTGTTTCTAGGAAATGGGTAGAGCCAGACCACTGGACGAGCCCATTCCTCACGGGGCTAGGTGACTTCAATGCGCGGCTCCACTTCTTTTCTCTGAAAGACGCCATCATGCACGTCTCGTGCCTCCAGTGCGGAGGAAACAAGAAACCACGTGCTGCTCCACTGTAGTTTCTACAAGCGGCGGTTGTTGGTAGGGCAAATGAACGTAGCAGCAACGACTGCTCCAAAGCAAGCCTATAACCATTTTGCCGAGTTCGCTAAGAAGGTGATGGCTAAGAAACACAGTCGTAGTTGATCTGTCCTTTTGAAACTTGCCACCCAAGTAAATAGTTTGATGAGGTAGGAAACCAGATTAAGAAATCCTCCCAGACTGGCCAACGATCAAATACCTGTCGTAACTTCGCAGTCTGAGTTCGGTGGATGCTGCAGGGACTGGCCTCTTGCACATTAGCGAAACTGCAACTTCCATGACTAATATAACCCTCGTCGAGGGTTTAGGAACAGTCATCAAATAAGGAAACTGACCTGTAATAATTTGCGGCGGTTTTATTATCTTATCAACCATTACAAATAGAACAAGCTGGTGGCACTTAAGGTTCCAAGTACTCTCAAGCTGACCATTATTTTAGCGATCCTTGCACAAAAGATTTATGAGACTGCCAACGGTTTTCTTTTTTTTATGATGATCGTGTTTACCGTTTGGAGTTATCGGGCGAATACTGATAAATGGTAGTTGAAACGGCGGTGGTTGGGATTTCTAGATTTTGTAGGTTAGCTCCTAATAATTTTATGGGCGATATCACACGCTCATAGAATACCTAGTAAATTGGACTCCCACGTTGATTTTTCTGAGCTTGCAAGGATCTAATGAGCTAAATTTATGAGGGAAAACGTACACTAAAATCGAAACATTCCATAATTTATAGTGCTGCTCTCATTATTACCTTAAAGATGAGAACTTGAGGCGTTGTTGTGTTATTTTAAGCTGCCCATACAAAAAAATTGTCTCCAAATCGAGGAGCCATTTTTCTGAAAAAAATATTCAGTGTTTTCATTTCCATGGTAACTGTGATTAGGTTTTGCTCATACCACTGTTTTGGCTCCAATAGTGACCATTAGGCTAATTATGAAATTCCAACCGAAAGGCTAGATACACACACACAAACGGTTTTTTTTTTGGACTCGAAAGCCCTTGAACGTGAAGATCTAACGAGATCTCAAGGTTTTGCTGTCAGCCGATTATATAACTTTCATTTCTACATCGTTGAAATACATTTGGGTACTTTCTCTAGTAAAACTGATCGGAAGTGTATCAAATACACCTGTATCACTCATATATTCAATTAGTTACTTAAGTTGAAGTTCCTGTTTGGTGAGTCCGTCTTCTCTAGCTGGTAAGATACTGTGGGCTAGCGCTCTCGATGTAAAGACATCATCGTGTGGCCGTTTAGTCAGTACTAAATCTTTAATAAATAAGTTATTGTATTATGGAGAAAGTTATAATGTGTCTTTCGAATTTTGCCTACACAACCAATCCAGACAGTCCGATTGTGACAAATTGATGGGACATGGAAAACGTATATCAGATCATTCATACCTATATCTACTTAGTCTTGCCTTATTTGTTTCCTTAATCTTTTGATTGAGACTTAAGATGGTTGCTTTTTGTTACAGGTGAGTCTCTGATTCCTTTTGTCACTGACGCCAAACGGGTAAGTTCTGATCATTGAGTCGTTTTCACGTACTAAAGTGTCGAAAATCCCAACGTTTTCACCCTCAAATATGTCACATCTGAATACTGCATAGATCAGAATATAAAATATTCCCAGTATGAAATATTAAATTGTTTTGTGTAGAGAAATATGAAATGCTGGCACATTCATCATCCAATGAAAGAGCCTGGCGATTGTTGGATTTGGTGTTACGTTGATGCCTGCGCTGGAGATAATGGATATGTCGTGGCCCAGCGCGCGAGGTTATTCGTCGTGAAAACTTACCGTGTAATACTTGAATCTCTCCCCTATCCAGCTTCATCGATATCGTGATTATGTCATACGTGAAGCTCTTGCTCCTTCTGAGTCATCGACCGAGATGATCGATTTACACTAGCCGCCCACTTTGAGAACCTGACGCTAGTGACAACCTCACAACTACTTTCCTACACCCAGTACACTTCATAAATTCGTTGGTAAATGAAAATACTTTTTCCTTTTTCAAGGTGTGCCAGGTAACGTGATGTTCGCATCGTGCTGCCAAATTGTTGTGGATCATCGCAGGCTAACCTTCGACACTTCATTCGAAATGTGCCTTCGTCTCAAAAATACTTATTAACTTCCAGCAGATACTTAAATACACGAAGTATTTCCTGGATAGAAAGCTCGCATGGGCGACGTAGATAAATAATACTACATAATGTGGGTAGTTCAGAAGTTCGTGGCAAACGAGCCGTACAGGTACGCAGGAGATAAAATAATTAAAATATAATATAATAAAACATGGTGCCAATCAGTCAGTGTAATTGATTGTAAAACATCACTCACTCTGTTGCAAACAAAGGTTTTCAGTTTGTAGGTGGGAGTTCGCAGCCATCCAAAGGCTATTGTTGAGTCAGTGAAAAAGCAGGGTGGAATAATCATTCCGTATTCATTTAGAAGAATCGAGATATGAATCTATAAAGTCTAGCAATGAGATAACATGCGCAAAGTTCAAGACGCGGGACAGTGAGTCATTTGAGTGGAGAAAGTTTGGTCTTAGCAGCTATGAGAGAAATTTCAATCGTGCCATTCTAATCCACGGTTCGAAGGTAAATCACGGCGCAGTAAGCAGCCACTGAAGCATCAGCAAACCCTACAATTTGATATGCCATAGGATGAGGTGTGCGAACAAATCGACAGCTGAATTCCAACGTTGGTGAAGGTCGTTTGGGAGGTGGTCATCCCAGTCTACTCCCAGTTTCCACAACTCTTGCATGAATTGTTTCAGAGTTATAACCAGGGGAGATATGAAACCCAATGGATCATAAATCCTTGCCACGTTAGAGAGAATAAACCGTTTGGTAGGTCGAATGTGAGGAGCTGCGAGAGTGTAGTTGAAAGAACCCGTTTGGGAGTTCCTTTGTAGCTCTAGGATTTTTATGGAAGTGCCCTCCTTGGAAATTATTGCTACAGGATTGCCAGAGAAATCAACGTCATTCTCCATTACCTGAGAAGCATGCCCATTTGCTCATCTTAAACCCACCTGCACCCATAAAGTCGGTAAGCTGCTGCTTGAGATCCTTAGCAGCTTCGATGGTGTCGGCACCTGATGTAACACTCGTTACGTTGGAGTTCGTAGAAGAGCAACGCTTGCCAATGGATACGCTGACCCTTGATCATTCACGACTTGCTCCAATACGCGGTTGGCTTGAAAGGGGCTTGAAGCCAGACCATAAGTGACTGTATTTAGTTCGAATATTTTTTCCCGCTCGGGACGATCATGACGCCAAACAATGATCTGGTACTTGCGATCTTCAGGGCTCATCCAAATACTACGAAACATTTTTACACCGTCTCCAATTAACTTTGTGAAGTTTCAAGTTGAGCAAAATATCGCGGACATCCGTTTGGAGTTTGGGTCCAACAAACAAATAATCGTTGAACGAACCATTACGAGACTTGGCTGAAGCGTTGAATAGAACACGGAGTTTTTATTGATTTCGGTCTACTTTTGAGACATGATGATGAGGAATCACGTAGGCCGGTTTGTGGTCATATAGTCATGTGTCCTAACTGTTCGTATTCTCTCATGAAATCATGGTATTGTCTGCGTAAGTCGTGATTTTTTCTTCAAACGGCTTTTTAGACCTTTGAATGGCAAGCGAACGCCATAACTTCCGTCTTCCATTCTATAATGAGTAGCTGTAAAGTGTTCTTCGCAGTAAATATCATCTGGGTTAGGTACTTCAATGGGTTTGGGTTCCTCCACTTCAAAAAAACGATGCAGATTAGTATTAATATCGTCAATTGATATTGGTTCTGTGGCGACTAATAAAGAATCAAAAGCGGTACTAGATAGCAAGGAATTAAATCGGCCTATAGTGATGTGGCCAAAAACAGTTGGAAATAGTTTAGGCGAATTGTATCAAGTTCAATTGGATTGCCCTGCTAAATATTTTAGAAGTGTTCTGCTCCCAGAAAAATATCGTCTGGCTTACTCTCGTAGAAATGAGGATTAGGGGAAATTTGATGTACCTTTCCCACAGTTTCCGAGGCAGTGATACTGTCGGTATATTTGAAGTAAGTGTTTGCAGTAACAACTGGTGAACCATGTAACAGCTGGTCCTGTTCATGTGACAGGACATATATCCTTTGGAACCACCTTGGCTTCGACCAATACTTGATATTGTCATGTTACACTTTCTGGGGGCTAAGTTCAGACGATTAGCGCATTTGATCGTCATAAAAGAATAATGACTAGCCGAATCGATGACAACACGCACAGCCTGGTATACACCTCGTGAGTCTAGGACCTCAGATAGAAGAGTTCCCAAAATGACCTGAGAACCCGAGTCATTTTGTGGTGTTGCTGAGCAAGCAACTGGAACAGGAACTGAGGTTGAGCGATAAGCTCCCGAATTAGAATTATTCTGAGGGAACAGGATTTCAGGTCTGTTCGTGTTTCGTGGATCTGAGTCACACAGGACTGAGTTATACTTACCTTTGCACTATCTACAAACCCATTTTGATTTACAGGCGTTGGTGTTTACTTGACAGGCATTTCCTACAACCTGTCTAGGTAGAGAGCCAAGCAATTTTTTGATTTATATCAGCACCACAAAACTTTCTACAGCTCAACAACCCATGGGGCGACTCATGGCATATAAAGCAAAGAGTAGGAGAGCGAGAATCATAAGATTTGCTCCAATACTTTCATGAGGTTATTAGCCTTTTATTCAAAATATCTCACACAAGTAACTGGATCCTCTTTGACAAGTTTGGTTTTGGTGAAATCCTCCAATTCAATGGCTTATCTAATGGATATTGCTTTATGGTATTGGATGCGATACAGAATCGCCAAAAGTTCAGGACAATGGAGTTCAGCAGCAGAGAATGTCAAGAAAATCGTTGGTTTGCCCAATTGTCTTACCATGGCTAGTACTTTTTTTTTGTCTTCCCAATATGCAGGGGACGCTCTGATCTGTTCAAGAAATCTATAACCTTCATTGTGGCGAATAGTATCTGAAATGAAATTCGATTTGGATACGTCCTTTTCCCTGTAAGTGTATCTTTCTTACATTTTCTCAAGGAAACGTTGGCAGTTGACAAAACGCTCATCTCAATATTCTTCTTTGCCATAAAAAATAGGCGCTCTGGCGTGCAAGACCTTCTATCCCTGTGACGAGCTTAAATTCTATTCTATTAAAATTCAGTTTTTTTCTAGATACTTTTCGTTTTTTATTTTTTTTAATTTTAATACTACGATTCAGTTCTTTTCAACCTTTTTTTGGTTTTCATCATGATATTTTTCGATGCTGAATCGAACAGGATGTGTCTCGGAGCATTAATGCTAGGTCAAGCTGATTATCCGAATAATAAACCGTTGTGTAATAATTTGCAGGGGTTTTCTCCTTCCCCCTGCACTTCCTTGCCCTGGCTGACTGCCATTCAGCTTCAGCTCCATGAGGGAGGGAGGAGGGCGCAGTAGCAGCTACTGCTGCATATGAGGGGCTTGGGTACTACCCTGACTCTTTGAAGCTCCTTGAGCTTGGGGGGCTGGTGGCACTGAATGCTGGGCAATTGCCCTGCGCAGCTCTTCCCTCACAACAGCTGTCACAGTTTCCCGCAGGGGGGGGGGGGATTAAAGAAGCAGACTGACGTAGTGTATCCTTGTGAGTTCATTCGTTGTGTGTGTTAGTGGTATGAGCGAGAGGTGCTCGAAGCTGTGTCCTGGAAGCTCCCTCTCAGGCAGATTCTAGCCCCTTTCGCTGGTCCGTTGAGGGTCAAAGGGAGGCCCCCACATGCGCCGCAGCTGCCAGTCGGGCCACCCACCGGGACTAAGACGCATGAGGGATTTGTCAGCTGCTGCTCAGAGTCAGCCTTCGTCCACTGGTGATGTGGTGAGCGGGACACACGCTATCAGCCGCCCCAGGAACGCTCAAACCTGGTTTTTCCCCCTCCCCATTCCGAAGGCCGCACCTATATAGGGGATCGCTCATAGGTGTTAGTGAGCTACTTCCAGGACTGTCTTTCGCTCATTATGAGTATTATTGATCAATGTGTTCTGCCACACAAGCCGTTGCAGTGTATTTTGTATCTGGAATATGTTGTGTATGTCAGTGTCGTGAGCTTTAAGCCCCTTTAAGGCCGGCTTTTACGGCCGCCACGCAGAGGATACGGCAGGAGAGTTCTGTCCCTCTTCCTGCAGGGGGTAGGTTCTGCGATCCCAGCTCAAGGTAGGGGGTTCCCAGTGTGGCCCATGTGTGGTTCATGTATGTGGAAGAAGTGTATGTTGTGTCCCTTTTAGTCCAGCTTATACGAACACGCAGGGAGTACAGCAGTGGAATTCTGGACCCCCAACTGCAGGGTGAGCACAGTGTGGCGACAGAGTACACTGTGACGCCCAGCCACAGTTAAGCCTCGTTGGATGTAATCCTGCGGGGACCTCATAGAGGTGAGGTTGTCATTCCGGCTGGAAGGACTGCTGCCTCTTCTATCTTAAACTGTCTGGTTATTCCGTGGAGGCTCGCCTTAACCCTGGTGGAAATGTTACCCGTCTGCCAAAGCCTTGCTGCTCCCAGGTAAGCAGTCCTCTGGATGTGTATATGTAGAGGTGAGATGTTCAAAAGGACTTCCATTGCAGTAGTAGGGCATGTACCCATCGCCCCTGTGATAGCAAGACACGCCTGCCGCTGCAGTTGTTGGAGTTTTCCTCATACTGCCAGCCCACGTGTCGCCTTCCACCACACCGTGGAGGCATACGTGACGTGGGGTCTTATTACCCCCTTAAAGAGCCACTCCATCAATTTGGAGTTATGCCCCAGGATTTGTTGCACAGCCTCCTACACGCCCAGAGGGCTGTAGTTGCCTTGTGCAGCGCATATCACATGCGAGTTCCATGTGAGCTGCTTGTTCAGTATCACCCCGAGGTATTTCACCTCCTTCATTATCTGGAGCTTTGCTCCTTGCATTGTGGGTGGTACTCTATCAAGGTTTCTTCGTCTAGTGAAGGAAACCGTGGTGGTCTTGGTCGGATTTATAAAGAGTCCTTCCTTGGCGCACCATCTTTGGATGATATCTATAGCTCCTTGCATCCTTTCAGACACCGTGGAGGCAAATTTGCCTCTTACCAGAACTGCAAGGTCATCCGCGTATGCGACCACTCCGTAGCCTTCAAGCTGCAGTGTTTCCAGCAGCTCGTCGGCCACCAGTAGCCACAGAAGGGTGAGAGTACTTGGGGGCAGCCTCGCGTGGGAACGACTGTGATGCTGTCTTCCCCTAGCCGGGCCGTGATTTCCCTACTCCTAAGCATGGACATAGTCCATTTCCCGGCCTGGGGTTCTATTCCCCTATCTCCATATCTTGAAACGTAAAGTATCAAATTTTGAGGGGGGGTTGTAAAAACTTTTCGTGACCGAAAACATAGGGTTATTATTCAGAATGAATAATAAACCAAAATCTTTAAAAAAAAAAAATCGTCATCAAATCAAAAAAATTAAATCGTATTAAAACCAAAAAAATGAAACGAACGAACTATTACATAAATAAACCAAAAATAAACGAATAATGAAAAGTTCAATCGAAGATAGGAGATATTTTGCTAACGGAAATAGTTGAGACGGAGCGAAACAGTCATTCGTGGAGGTGAAGATGCGAACAAGGCAATCGGACGATAAAGAGACAAATCGTAGTGCCAAAGGTTATATACGAAACACGAGCGCTTCCTAGAGGAGACGTGCGCAACAACCCATTTCAATCACTGACGAGTAGATCTGGATAAAGATCCCGCTAAAAGCTAGCGTCGCCGTAATGTCAACCGTCAACCACTATTACAACCTCTATATGCATTGTTCACCTCTGAAAATTGTTTCATTCGACTGGGTATCTGGTATCTGGGACGGCGTGTTTGCGATTTAACTGCGTTTTGTTAATTTTTTTAACCGTTTTTTGTGCATAACTACCACGGGCTTCGTCTGATCGTTCGTGCAAAAGAACGGATTTTTTAGACCACATTAAAGGCACAAAACGGCCCGGACGGCGGACGGACATTACAGATTTGGAATCCCCATGTTTTGAAACGTAAAGTATCAAATTTTGAGGGAGGGTTGTAAGAAATTTTTCCCGACCGAAAACATTGGGTTATTATTCAGAATGAATAATAAACCAGAACTGCACTAAAATGGATTTTCATCGTAATTGTTGATAATTTATTGTGCTGCTCTCGGAATTTTCTTTTGAAAATCTTATTCACAATCATAACAATGCCGCTCCGCTGCTGAGAAAAAAAGATAATTTTGATCATTGTGGTAGCTAAAGTTCGTTTTGGAGCGATTTTACTCATGGCCTCATTTAAGCGCTCTATGTGCAGGCTACATATGTACATGCTCTATATATATATTAAATAAGTTATACCTGATGATATTATTAATATAAATGTTGTGTAAGCGCCCTTCAGGTGCTAACTGCTGGCTGTGCATCTGCGACTAGTTAAATAGTAGTGTTAGAGCCGGGGCCCCTCAGTTTTCTTCGGCCCCGCCTCGTTGCAACTATTGTTTTGTTGTAAATAAAAGTTTCAAATCTATTCAAACTGTTAAACTTTCCCCATCGAACATAACTTACATGAAACTTGAACTGGTTTAGACTAGCTGTTCATTCTCAAACGGGTGTCCTGCCACGCAGGTCCTCATGTCAAATTTTGGCATTCAGAAGTCTTTAAAACATAAAGATCTGAAGAAAGCACAACCATTCTCTTTCTTCAGCCTGATGACATTACTTTCCTATCTGCTTCGATTTCCTGCGACTTTGCTTAGTTACTGGTCTTACAACCACCTTCCAAGCGATTATACTCCACTTCTGGCTTAGAATCTTTATAGGAGTTAGGATATTTCGAGTTTAGGAAGCGGGAAATGGAAAAGTATTTGAAATCAAGAATTGCGTCGTAAAGGTATTGTTGTTTGGAGGGGGGAGGGGGTCGAAGAGAAGCGGTGATGGGCTACTATGAGCTGGAAATAATTCAGAGGACGGGATTGGCTTTTCAATTGTCGCCTTCCGAGGGGAGTTTGATGTGTGCCTTTTGGCTTTAATTAAGCGCAGAGGCCGCGATCCCAAAGAACATGTTCTCAGGGGAGTCATCAACGTAAATTACTGAACTCATTACCGACCATATATTTCGGCGGACGCTCCAAATACACAAGCGCGCCCTTCCACCATCCCCTTGCCTGTTCGTTCCCCCCTAGACATCATCTCCTTGCTGGCGTTTGCCTTTGCCTCTACCTCCGAGGAATGCAATTAAGTAAACTTAAGTTTAAATACGGTAGGAGGTTGGAAAAAAGGAGAAGGAGCCCTCAGCGTTATGCGAATGAGTTAAGTGGGGATGTGACGAGTGGTGGGGGGTTAGTTTAGTTAGGTGAATCTCATGGTGCTGGAGACGTGGGATGCGCAAGTTGGGGCTTCTGGTTTAATTTGTGAAGAAGGAGCTATCCCATGAATAACAACTAACATCTTTTCCTACTGATCCCACCCTTCGCTTCACCTCATCTCATCCTCCGCTCCTATTAATTTGTACAAACATTGTCTTCTCTCCTACCTACCGCATCCACTTCTTCCTACTCGGCGATGCCCCATCAACTCGCCTCTGGAAGCCCATAACATCCTCCGGCTTTCCACCCTCTGCTTGCTCATTCGTTTAGAACCAGACTCCTTTAACTCTCGGGACTCGCTCATCTTGTCAAGTTACTGTTGCATGGAGGTGTGTTGCTAATTCGCCGTGCCGTGTTCGTACCTCACTTCCTCTCCACGAATTTCCGTCGGACAGTGGGCCTGACTAAGGTAGACACAATAAGACAACGAAATTGAAGAGTGAATGAGGGGGATTGGTTCAGTTAGAAACAGCATACAATTAACGCAATGACAAAGCATTTGTCCATGATGACAACATTTCAAGTGCCACACTCAAAGTGCCTTCTGTTCAAGATAGTTTAGTTTCATTTTTTTGTTCAATTTCGACCGTTTGTTTACGTGCTCGGCAGCCGCGCCCGATTGCCCCCCTTAGGATTCTCTACAAGAAGCGACTTGAATCGAAGGCTTCACGACTCATCGCCGCTGTCGACGGGCTCAGTCTTGATATTGCGATTGCTCCGACCTTGCCGCTCGCTTCAGATTCTCGAGACAACCGAATTTGTTTATAAAATTCGGCCCTCCAATGCCAAACACACTAATTTGGTCTTAACGGCGTTACGAATTTCGCCTTCGTCGAGTCCACCGACTTCCGCCTCGACATACCTGAGGGTGACCATTTCTCGGGATCAGACCTTCTGCGGACCGAAACGACTACTTCTGCACCTGCTGTTGGAACGATCCAGCAAATCTCCCGCCTACCGACTTACACCGTCCCTGCACAAACTCCTGGTTGCAGCACGCGTTCGAACCTCGATCAGGCCAGACTTTTATTTTACGATTTTTTTTTCAAGACATTATTCCATTTTATTACTTAAGAAGATCTCAAGTCCACAATGTTCAAATTATAATTATTCTATTTAGCCGAATTATTTGTTTCTTTTTCAAGTCAATTTTATTCCCGTCATTTTCTTTCATCAATTAATTTTACAAGTATATGAACACGAACGAACACCTTCAACCAGTTTAAACTGCTCCAGTTTCATCACAGATCAAGCAGTTCACTGACTGTTTCGTAGTGCAGTGTAGCAGCAACTCCCTTTTGGTTTATTAATCATTCTTAATAATAACCCTATGTTTTCGGTCAAGAAAAATGTTTTACACCCCCCCCCCCTCAAAATTTGATACTTAACGTTTCAAGACTTGGAGATTCCAAATCTGCAATGTCCGTCCGCCATCCAGGCCGTTTTGTGCCTTTAACGTGGTCTACAAAATCCGTCCTTTCGCACAAAAATCCCATTTGGTATCTAGTTGTCCCCGCCATCTCGGCAATCCGATCGGACGAAGCCCATGGTTGTCATGGACGAAAAATGGTTAAAAAATTAACAAAACTCAGTATAACTCGCAAATACGCCGTGTATCGTATCGTTTTCAAGGTATTTTTACATCCTGGGTCGAATGGAAAGAGTATCAGACGTGTACAACGGCGTATAGTGAAATTACAGTAATTATAATGAGCCAATGTCAACTAATTGAAATAACTCACGGGAACTACAGCGGAAGTAAACGTTTCGTCGTTTGTACTCCCTTCCGTCTCATTAAAACCACCTGCAACGTGCCAATCGCTGAAGGTTCGCTCGGTTGGAGGTTTCCCGTCCCAATTTCCCCGACTCATTTTGCCTGAAGAGGCGGAGGGAGGTTAGGGCCACTTCCTCCGTACACCCCTACATCGGATCATAAATGCCTACAGACGCTTACGGGCGCCTGGCGCTGGGGGAATATGTAGTTTCCGTAGTTCCATTGTAGTCAGGTCATGTTTGGTATGGTTTACTAGTATTTTTCGATGCTGAATCGGATGGAATGGGTCTCGGAGCAGTAATACTAGGCCAAGCTGTTCATGAGAATAATAAACCGTTGTGTAATAATTTGCAGGGTTTTTAGGTTTCTATCTTCGCATGGAAGTTGTTGTGCCAAGTGGCAACAGCCACAGAAGTTTTCTCCACCCCTTTTATGCTTAAAACTGCCTCTCTAAAGCGTTTTTTCTAAAACGTTTCATTTCCCTGTTCTCATTAAGGCTCAGGATCCATGTTATACCCCATCGCATAAGTAACAACTATAGGTTATTATCTAAAGCCTCTCGAAAAAGATTTCTACACTGCAGTCGAGAGGACATCTCAGTGCTTCAGTTGAGTGGCCCTAAATATTAGAAGAGAATGTTGCGTTTTGTTCTTTCTGCCACTGCCTCAGCCTTCAATGAGGACGAAAAGTCTCTCTGCCAAACTTGAGGGTTGGTACTCGAGAGAGCTGGAGGATGAGCGCAGAGAGTGCCCGACACTCTAACCCGAAGAGAAAGCCCTCTTCTCAGCCTCCCTGTACACCCTGTAAAGGATTGATTTATGAAACCCCACAGTGGGGTAAGCGGTTTTCCCCGTTTCTTACTGGGACCAAACTGGGCCTATTATGTGGGCGAACATGAGCCCCTCATGTCCTCCCAGTTTCACCCCCAGCTAATATGGAGCTGGTATTCTCTGATCTGAAGTCCCCAAAACGTCCCCACCATTCTCACACAAAACGCATGACAACCTTGAGGTCCATCCCTGCAACCTCCTCTCGCCGCAGCTGATGAATCCCAAGCACTCTGAGGCGCACTGCAGCTTGCCCCTCACACATACATAGTACATGCTCTGCTGTCTCCAGCATTGACGTTGTACCTCAGACCCTGGGTAAGCATACTACCAGGCCAAACACAACCCTGGATTTCCATGCCCTACTGCCCCTCATTTGGTTGTTAGGTGAGTAGCAAGCCTCCAGTCAAAAGTAATATTAGGGATACTGTATCAATGGGACCCCTGAGATAATCATATGTGGCAAGTAGGGGCATCAGGGCTATGACCCAATTTTTTCTGGGCTAACCTATGTCAATGCTACTACTTGAAGGAGGGTTGATGGCCTCCAGGGCGAAAGAATCCATTCATCTAATTCGTTAACGTTAACAGAGTCTATCGCAACCTGAAGCTGTTGGTTTGAGGTAGGTAACTGATGAGAAATCTGGTTCAGGCTGTGCACTTCCTGTTCAATGCTTCATTGCTCTAAGGGATCTGAGTTGCAATGTCCTGACCGCGTGGAGTTTCCATTCTACTCGTCGTCTGGGCGGCTAATCCCATTAATCGTATTTTTTGCCTGATATCGCTGGTTCATTGTAACTTGTTAGTCGAAGCGCGAGGGACTGCTGCCCTTAAGCTGATTATCAAGCTCCCATTAAACGAGGGATCCCCACGCGAAAAGCCCCGCCGCTCGTCATCTCGCTTCTTTGGACTCCCCTCAGAAAATGTTACAGGTTTCCTTCTCCCTACTCCCGGTGTGACTGTTAGTGTTATTGTTTTCCGAAGCCGGCGACTCGCGAAGGGGAAATGAAAAAGAGGGACACGTTTTCCACGCAACGGTGCGCAGATTACGTCCCACCCGTCTCAAATCATTCAGTTTCAATTTCCTCGACAATGAGGACTCTCCCCTCCAACGGCAATGGTAGCAGCGCGGTCACGTGCGCAGATAAGCTGATAAGAACTGCTCAATATGTCCGAAAGGCTGAACGACGTAGGGGAATGTTAATTTGTTGCCAAGGGAGCTGAGCTGCTGACAAGGGGAAGCTAATCGTGAATCTGTAGAAAGGAGGGCAGCGTGAGTCGGTCATCAGCTTTTCAGTTATGAAAGGTTTCTGTGACGAGACATCGGATTTGCTGAAACATTTTCTGTTGAGTCACAGTCAACGACGAAATCCGTTCCTTTGCTCCTTTGAGAGTATTGCCAGAACCCTCTATTAAGTACCCTGCACGTTGTTGATATTATGTACGATCAAATGAGAGAGTCATCCTTCATTCAGAACTGGAGCAGTACGGCAGAGTGCCGAGTACTGTTCCAGTGAACTAACAATTGTATCCCATTCTCACCCCTCCGCACGTTTCTAAAGCTCATAAATTGCTCGCTTCAAAAGCATGGCGGATGATGGTATTTATGGTGTGGTGGTGGGGGTGAGGATAATAATCGCACAGCTTCAGCCGCTAAATAAATACTCCCTTGAAAGCTCTGATTTCGACCAATTCTAACTGCAGGAAGTCGTGGGGGTACCTTGGAAACTGGATTGACGTGTTTGATTCAAGTATTATCCTCATCCCAGGTATTTAAAATCTCCTCGACGGATCCCCAAGAGTCAGTTCCTTTGCTTTTCTGGCTTTGGTAATTACTCCCTACCAGGTCCGGGAGTGCGCGCAGGCTTCGCTGGAGTTTTCAAAGCAAATTTACAACTGTTTGGCGGTTCAATCGGTTGTTCCTCGACGGTTGGTTTGAGATTAGTTGTATCGTTGGGCTACGATAAAGACGGGGATGACGGCAGAGGCCTCGGGCGCCTACAAGCGGAAGGAGACGCCTGGCGTCTTTGATGTAAACCCAAGATCTATAGAGCGAACTACCACACAATCTCCTCCGTTGTTCTATTATCCGTCGATCTTCAACTAACATTAGTTCTCTTGAGATTACGAAATACCGCATATTGTTCATTTGTTACGAATCGATAGTATACGAGTTAACACGCCACTGGCCTTCGGACACTACGGCGCCACTCGGACATTCAGAATTGCTTATCTCCCGGTCAATTAATCCAATGAGTACTTTTCTCAGCTCATGTAAAGCATATAATGATACCCAAATTGGGGTTTAGAACATCACTCACAGCAGCTCACCTTAGGATTGATGAATACTCGAAATTTTGTAGTATCTCGAATCATTATCTCCCAGAATTTATAAGTTGGCCCTAGTCATCTCGTAATCGTTACAGAATAAACAACTCGCTGGTAATTCATTAGATTCTATATACAATTTATTGGGAAAGGTTCGTGTCCATTGTTGTGAAAAATTCGTGTCGACTAAAACGCTCATGCTTACCCAAACAAGTTTTGGCACCTTTTTAAGGGAACGATTTGCCAGCCAGTTCGTGAAACCTTCAGTGTGACCTGTAAATCACCTTGAGTTTTACCAAGGTTAACCTTAATTTTGGATTTTGAGTTACCGAAGACCTATCACAATATTCACTTCCACTGCCTTTCTTGTTCTGCTCTTCGTTTCCGATGGTTCTGCTAAGCTCTCAGTCCCATTAACTTTAGCCCATTTGCATTTGCATCAGAGATTATAACCATTTGAGTATCGCATCACATGTGAATATTACTCCATATTTATGCTTTAGAAAGGCTATGGCCCAATTTGTTCTGCTTCGCAATGACTTGTGCTTGTGACCTTTCCCTCAACACTCTTGTGCTTCTGGTGCTTATTCGGTCGCGCTGTGTACCAGCATTAGCGTTCATAGCTATGCGAACAAAGTCTGTTGTGTCTTTAAAGTTATCACACAAGTAACCATCGTAAATGGGATTTTGGATGTGGGAGAGTTAGAAACGGTAAGATGTGGCGAAAAGTTGAGGTCAGCATTTTTAGCTAGTAGCGAAAGTGCTCTTCCCTCAAGCTTAGGGCTGAATAAAATATACCTGCTGGAGGAAGAGAAGAAGTGATCATCCAGGGCCAAGATTTTGTGATGATGAAATTTGACTTACCAGAAAACAAATATTGGAAGGAGAACATCCGTCTAAAAAGTCCGTTCTGTCGCACAAAAATCTCATTTGGTATCTAGTTGTGCCCGCCTGCTCGTCAATATGATCGGACGAAGCCCATTGTTGTTATGGGCAACAAATTAAGAAAAACGCAATTTTGGCGGGGTTATCGCAAAACATTGTGTTTGGTATCGTATTCTACGTATTTTTAGATGCTGGGTCGAATGCAACGAGTCTCAGAGGAGTGACTTAGAAAAATGGGGTTACTTCTTCCCTTTCTGACTAATCTTGGCATTGTATAGGAAAGTCAGGAGTGGCTACTGCTGGTGCATCGACTCATCTGCCTTCTTTGTTCTTGACAACAGACCGCTACTTCCAACTGAAACTCGTCTTGTTGTAAAGGAAACTAATTGAACATGTAAGCCGTGTCGTATTCATTTACGACATTCGTTAACATTTTATTCGTTCACACTTTGCTCGCATACTAATGTTATGATAAAGCTTCACTTATTTTATTAATTTATTCAGTAACCCGTTAAAATTTTTATTTTCGTTTGAATTCGCTAAAACTTGGCTCATGGGTTCTTCCCCACGTGGGTAACGAACTCGTACTTGGCGGCACAATGCTTCAATGCTTTGCCGGTATGTTTAAATACGAATGATATTCTTTACCGTGTCTCTTCTCAAGCGTCTCTGATGCTAGAGCAAACAATTAATGTGATCCGGTGCGAACGATTAGTGGATACAGGGGCGTCGAGGACAATTGTGAACGAATAAAATGTTAACGAATCTCCTTTACAAGACGCGTTGCTATGGTGACGTACCGAACGCCCCCCCCCCCTCAATAATCTGCCTGACATGCCGCACGTACTACCTTAAGATCTCGAGTCATCTCTGGCCTGTCTCATACGAAACTTCGAACTTACGAAACGAGTAGTAGTAACTACTACTGGGATGACTCGAGATCTGAAGGTAGTATGTGCAGCCTGTCAGGCATGTGAGCAACGTGGTAAGCCCCGGAAGTATGGCAAATCACCCATAGAGGGTGCGCAATACACCAGTGGGGTTCCCTTTGAACAATTGTTTATTGATGCTGTTGGGCCACTCCGTAAGACTGAACGAAGGAATCAGTACATCATTCTTGTTGTTGATGCATTTACTAAGCGGCCAGAAGCATTCTCGACCCCAGAT
This sequence comes from Pachypeltis micranthus, assembly GCA_020466155.1. Lineage (NCBI taxonomy): Eukaryota > Metazoa > Arthropoda > Insecta > Hemiptera > Miridae > Pachypeltis > Pachypeltis micranthus. Next base: position 82,334,198 of record CM035768.1, on the reverse strand, counting down.
CTGAAGGCTGAAACAATGGCACAACGCCTGATAGACGATGTGATCGCTCGATTTGGAGTACCACCTGATCTTCACTCTGATCAAGGCACTTCCTTTGAATCCCAGGTATTACAAGAAATGTGTAAGATTTCCAAATTTGTAAAACAATAACTACTGCACTGAAACTCCAAAGCAATGGTCCGGTTGAGCGTTTCAATACATGACATGCTAGCCAAATTGGGGCGAGACAAGCCAGAAGACTGGGACCGACTCCTTTCCTGGGTTCTGCTTGCTTATTGTGCTACCCAGGTAGCCTTGCCTTGAACTAACACTTCCTGTGGATTTAAGGCTCAGTGGACGTGCTACAGAAACTCTAACTACTACATATATCCGAAAGCTGAAGCTTGGTATTCAGGAAGCTCGTCAGTGCGAAGCTGTGATACTGGCTACTGACTGCCAAGTCGCACTATAGAACGCCAAGGGAACGACGTGAATGTGGAACCCTCTGACGTTTTCCGTCTCAATGCGTAACAGACCATCGGCCTGGAAGGAGCTCTCCGTTTTGGAAAGGTTGGATTATTAATTAATTGGAATATTGACTTGGGAACTTTCCCGAATAGACCCTCAAGCTCTTCAGGATCGCGACGCAGGTTTCAGGAATAATGACTCCCAATCTCAGGGTGGCCAAAAATCGTAAAGTTGCGGTAAACCCTCTCATGGAGAGTAATGCACTGTCCCATGCGTTTCTTTTTTTTTAAATCATCGGCGTTACCAAACGGAGTAAATGGTGGCAGAAATCTTCATTGATACGCAAATAATTTCTCCAGTCCAAAGGTTTTACACTAAGATCATGCAGCTGATACATATGTTTATGATTTCGCCTATCCAGATACAAGCGTTACCGTTTGGGTTTTTTACGTTTTAGCGGTCGAAAACAAGTGAAGTTCACCATCCGTACTTGATAGCATCTATAGCAACTATCCCACCCGGTCACCCCTATCCCTATCTGTTCACCTATCGTATTGCAGCAACACCTGGAGGAGTGGAATGGCATGCTCGAAAATGGTCACACAAATCTAGACGGTTTTGTATCGCTCCAGCTTGGAGCTTGGTTGGGCTATGCTGGGTTGTCATGGCCCTTTCAGCCATAATTTTTCGAATTGCCATGCCAAATAGGAAAAGACGCGTTGTTCATGCAGACCCATTGACCGTTCCAGCAACCAGCCCTCCAAGACAAAAGAAACCAAGATTGAGGTGGGGGGGGGGGGCACTGTTAGGTACGTCGTCAAGAGTGATGCGTTCCCGTAAGGAAACTAATAAAACTTATCAGTCGTATCGTGCTCATTTACGAGATTCGTTAACATTTTATTCGTTCACACTTGGCTCACATACAAGTGTTATAACAGTATTTATATTTAGGAAACCTAGCCAGTCTAGTTTAGATTGTAGTAGAATAAAGTAGAATGTTTCGCTAGACTTTTGCTTTATTCGTCAAAAGCAACTGAAAGAATAGATTGGGAATCCAAGGGGAAAATTTGGTTGTAACGGATACACAACATGACACAACAGAGTGCGCTCACAGTTGAACTAAGCTCATCGTAAGCCTGGGCTTGGCAGCTGCGAGTTCTAAGGCCCGTGCTTGGAGATGTGCTTCATCCAAAGTCGACATCCTATTCTCAAAAAACCGTTGACGAGTAGTTTTGTTGAGAAGTCGCGATTGCTCTCATCGCGGTATGTCTCAGCCGTTACCGCTCTGAACTGGCAATCCCTGCTCATTAATTTGAGGGAATTCATGTACCGCCCGACAGAATCATTAGGTTGTTGGCTCCGGCTGGAAAGTAGGTGGCGCGCCACAATCTCGTTTGGTGGTTTCTCAAAAATCTCTACTGCATCATTGTACGTCTGTGACTGACTCACGTGTTCGAAGATTCCCGAAGTGATGTAGGTTATGAGGATGCGTAACTGTTCTTCCTCAGTAGTGTCCATTGATCGAAGAAAGTTCTGGAAATGTCGATACCAGTGGCGCCAGAGTGAAGGGGGTGGAAGGGCATCTGGCTTTAGGTCCAACACTAGAGGTCGCAGCAACAATTCATCGAATGGCTTTCGACGAATAAATTATAGTAATGGATACACAACATTACACATGGGTGATAATAATTATGTCATTTTCCCCGCCTTTAGAACAAAATCGGCCAGGTACACTGGTGGCTTCCGAGTTCGAGTGCGCCTTCAGAGAGGTGCCTCGTCAACATCCTCATCTTGTTTTATGAGTAGGAGACGTTGAAGCAGTGGGTGAAGGATGCCTAGGAGTCGGGGTGGGGACAATAAAGCTGGTGTTGATGGTTGCGGGTTGCAGCTTGGGGATAGGCACTCGCGCTCATCGGTTCTCATACATCCTTCTGCTTCCAGTGGTGCTAGGTGTCTGGAAGAGACAGTGGTCACCCGACCATTTGGGCACCGTATCCGAACATAGTATAATTAGTACAATAGCCAGTCTAGTTTAGACATCAAAAGTACTCTAAACTTGAACAGCTCTTTTAACACAGAATAATTTAAGAATATTATGTATACAACGTTTCACCAGTGATTGATGTAAAGGATATTAACTGAAATTACTGTATGTAATTAACGGAAACCATAATTGATTATCCTCCACTAATGCAGATGCATCGATTGAGCCTGCCAGTGTTTTCGCTAGCCCAACAAATTATTCCGACATAGGAACATTTTATTCTCCAAACCAGCGTCTCCACGTATTTATCTTTACCCTTTGAATGTTTTCGTAATCACAAGGGTGTCTACTTTTGAAGATCTAGTGGGCATTTTTGACTCTTGTTTGACACTCTCCTCTCATTTTGACGAGATATGTTCGAGAGGTATGAGGATGAGGAGTCTGGGCTTCTGGAGGTGGCATACAAGAGATTATACCGGCGTGCACACTGGTCCATCCAATATTAGAATATGGTTACTGTTAAAAACATACCGGGGTAGCCTACCCTAGTTGTCTGAATTAAAAGCGGACTGTATTATCCAACACCCCGGATCCGATAGAATTAATTTCTCCCTCCTTGTCCGCAAACTGTGCCTCCACCGATGCCGAGACCTCATCGACCTGAAAAGGGATTAAATACAGGAACGGAGAAATAGGAAATCGAGGACCTTTATGAACGTGACGGACGCTTTTCCTCGGCCGGGAAACACTGGACTTAGCGACGGGAACCACTTCGTCGCGTCACAAAGATTCTAGCGGAAGCTCCACAAAAGGGGGTATAAAAGATTGTTAATAGGTGCAATTAAAACCACGAAAAACTTGAGGGCTCTGTGTTGATCGCCCGCGCGATGGAGAGTAATAGGTGAGAGGGAATGGATGGTGGCCTGTGGGAGGTGAGGCGGACACCTTGGAGGGGAAAACGATAAGGGCCAGCCGGCAGGCCCCAGGGCGAATCGGCGGGAAGCAGCTTACGTTTCCAACAGTTACATTGTTTGGCCATCATTTTACGCCAACGCTTCTGATTGTATCGAACGGGTCCATCAGAAGTTTCTCCGGTGCGTCGCATTTGGACCAGGATGAGCTGTTTGGGTTACTCAAAGTGTTTCCTGGTTGGTTTCCCCAGGCTGGTTTGTTGTCGTCTAGTTGCTGAGTGTTCATTCATCATCAGGTTGCTGAGGTCGGGAATAGATTGTAATCCACTGTTGTAGGCGATTGACTTCCATGTACCTTGGTGTCGTACCCATTTCACTATTCCATTTCATGTGCCAACTACAGCAACCAACTGTATCTTCAACAACACCCTTCATCGACCTCCGCAATCTATAGATTCTTCTCTTTACCACACTACCCCTGATATATTTTCCGACTTCCCCTTGCAGATTAATGATAAGCTGGTGAATTCCACTGTACAGATTATTTTTAAAACCAATATAGCCCACAGAATTAAGTGAAATTATATTAGTTATTATCAGGTATGACTGTAACTTACGTTAACCAAATTGGGACTAAGTTCTGAAGAAATCTTTATTCGGAATTCTACAACTTTACAACGGGTACTTCGTTTGAAAGAACTGGCGCAAAAGTTAAGTTTTCTGTACATCGAAGATCTAACGACATCTGGTACGGAGGTAGGCAATGCTGAATAAGTCTTCTAATTCCGGAAATCGTCGGGTTAGAAGCCACATGCTACACAAATATCGTCACATAACCTGTATCTATTATTGTGATTCCGCAGTGTACACCCCTAGACGGGTTTATGTTTTAATTTTCGTAATTGAATGTTGTCTCTTGCATATTTGAATACATAAATTATTAGGAGTTTTATTGTACTTATTTGTTTCGTTAGTATTTTTTGTACGCCTATCGCCTATTCAGTGATAACAGCCGACGGCTCATAGGTCAAATCATACTCGTATACAGGACACTGTGAACCCCCTACCTTGAATTCTTCTGCATGGCCGTAATAGCCGGCCTGAAAGGGGCTTGAAGCACGGCACTAGCCATCGCCACCAGCCCCCTAAGCTCAAGAACCTCTACCGAGACAACTAAATACCCCAGGCCTCTCATATGCAGCAGTAGTCGCGGAAAAACACCCCAAACAAACAGGACGTGCAGGTCAAAATAAAAATAAGGGGCCTCCTCCCTCCAAAACCCAATGACAAAACGTGGAAGTAGAGAGGCCTGCGTGTGAGGAAGGAAAGGCTGGTCCCTCCAACTCTAATACAATGGAAGCGCTGATGCCCATCGAGCCCTAAGCTTCTGTGTGCAGGACATCGACACTGCAGTAGGGGGTGGACTCCATCAAGCGAGCCAAACTGAACGGCTGGCGAACGTTTGTGGAAGCGGAGAACTCTGAGAACCCCTGGGGCAGACATTACAGGTGCTTCATAGGAAAAGCAAACGTGGAACAGGTCTTAGCTGCGATGCAAAATGAGTCAGGCTGGGCCTGCAGCATCGGGAGTTCACTGGAAACCCTCCTTGAGAAGGCGTTCCCTGATGACCAAGAAGCTCGAGACACTGTAGCCCAGAGGGCAGCAAGGGAGCTGATCATGGACCCTCTGAATGAGCCTGACATCCCATTGTGGACAACAGTCAACCTCGGCAGGGCCCTTGCGACCTTAAAGCCCAACAAATCTCCTAGGCCAGATAAAATAGAAAGCAATATGCTAAGGAAGGTTGAGCGGACAATCTCTAGTGGCTTCCTTAATTTATTTAATGACTGTCTGCAGGTCAGACAGTTCCCCACTCAGTGAGACTCTGCGCGAGTTTTCACTCTTCAACAGGGAGGCGACTGCAATCAGTCAGACCCGCAATCATGGAGACCACTCAGCCTTCATTCCATATTACGCAAAACATTAGAAATCATGATGTTGCAGTCCCTCGAAGGAATCTTTGGCCGCAACCTCACAGGAGGCAATATGAGTGTACCAAAGGAACGTCCGTGCTGGATGTCATTGTCGAAATTCGGCGTGTTTCCCTTCTGGCACCAGCTAAGTACGTCGTAGCAGTTCTGATTAACATGAGGGGAGCGTTTGACAACCTCTGGTGACCAGCGCTCCTTAATGAGCTTAAAGGTAGGGGAATCCCCCGCAACCTGTACTCGCTTGTTAGAAGTTACCTGACAGACAGAACTGCTATGATCGAATGCAGGCATGTCTCTGTTCAGATAAAAATTGAGAAGGGGTGCCCACAGGGCTCAGTCCTTGGACCGGCACTCTGGAACGCCTTCTTCGAAGATCTTCTCAGGAGGGTCATGGAGACTGACTGCGACCCATACGCCCATGTGAATCACTCGACTGTGCTGATCTTTGCAGAGTCAGTCCGCCAAATCGAGGAAAAACCCCGCAATGTGCTTCACACCATCACCCAATGGTGCGAGCATGTCAAGATACAGGTGGCTGAGGAAAAAACCCAGCTAATCCTCTTGCATGGAAAAGTGAATAAACAACCCTCAGTACGCTTTGAGAGCCGCAGGCTCCTTCTTGAAAAGCACGTCAAGTATTTAGGAGTGAATATAGGTGAGAGGTGGGGTTTCAACCAACACCTCCAGCCCCTTAAATGCACTACCATTGCAAGGTTTGCCTCACTGCGTGCCATTACTTAGGCCTCTTGGGCTGTGTGTTACCATGACACTATCCTCATGTATAAGGCCATATATCTAGGCGTGATTGGCTACTGCCCCGTTGTCTGGGGTTAGCAAACTAACAGTCAATCAAACGAGAGTATTGGCCCAATCCCAGAAAGCTGCACTCCTGTGGATCACCAAGGCCTATAAGACTGCATCACCAGAAGCACTCCAGGTGATCACTGGTCAGTTACCAGTTGATTTGGCCGTTGAGTGCATGGTTGACAGGTGGAGAGTGAAACGGGAGCTTCCCCCGCTTTAGGCTGAACTCCGTGCAGATCTCACCACAGAACAGAAACTTGCCGCCATCGATGAATGGGCTCTAGAGAAATGGCAAGGGAGATGGGAATCCTCGTCAAAGGGACGTGATACTTATGAGTTCTTCCCCAACATCCGTGAACGTCTTTTAAGAAAATGGGTTGAGCCAGACCACTGGACGAGCCAGTTCCTCACGGGACATGGTGACTTCAATGCGTGGCTCCACTTCTTCTCTCTGAAAGACTCTCCATTATGCACGTCTTGTGCCACCAGTGTGGAGGAAACAAGAAACCATGTGCTGCTCCACTGTAGTTTCTACAACAGTGAGCGACAGTTGTTGGGAGGGCAAATGAACTTAGCAGCATTGACTGCTTTAGAGCAAGCCTATAACCATTTTGCAAACTTCGCGAAGAAGGTGATGGCTAAGAAACGTGGTCATAGTTGATCTGTTCTTTTGAAACTTGCCACCCAAGTAAATAGTTAGATCAGGTAGGAAACCGGATTAAGAACTCCTCCCAGGTGGTATGAGATTCCTCAGGTGATCACCTCCGCGCGGTCACACACGAGCAACAGCTCTCTACCGGGAGACTGGCTAACGACCAAATACCTGCCGTACCTCCTCAGGTCTAAGTTCGGTGGATGCTGCAGGGGCCTCTTGCATATTAGCGAAACCGCAACTTCCATGACTGATATAACCCTCGTCGAGGGTTTAGGTACAGTCATCAAATAAGGAAGCAGTCCTGCCATACCTTATCATAGCACGAAGTGCAAGCATGAGGTTCCCCTGAAGTGTGCCAATTGTGTCTTGCACACTACACGAGACACACGTGGTACCTGTCTTAGGCGAGCAATCCCCCCCCCCCCCTCCACCAGTATCACGATTGTATTATGAATAGGCTAAGAACAGTTGGAATCCTTCAGCACAACACAAATAATGGCTTCTCTGATTATGGCAGAGATGCTACAAAGCACACTCAAAGAACGCTGCAGCGTTCGCGCCATACATGAACAATATATAGGTTCCAAAACCCTCACATCACTGGCATGAGTGGTGGCTGGAGCAAGAACGGGAGCCAAGGTGGCAGTGTGCTGCATTGGCCCGTCCATAGACATGCTTGCCACCTGTGGCCGCTGTGCTCATCCGAGCCGGTGGCTTTGAGCTGGTTGTGATATCATTTTACAGGCAATTTGGCACACCAGTTGCCAACAGCCTTCAACCACTCGAGCGGGCCCTAGTAGGCCTATCAGGACGACCCTGCATAGTCTGTGCTGATGCAAACGCCAGATCACCATTGTGGGGATCCCCAATCCTGGATGGGGCGGGCGAGGCGTATATAGAGCTGCTCGCCAGGTACAACTTGGTCGTGTATAGACGTCACAGCCGTGTCTCACGCCCTGCTACTCAAATTGCTGGGTTGGGGGGACTGTTGAGTCGTACCAGATGCAACGCAGACCAATCACATGGTTATTGACTTTACCATTGCAGATGACAATATTCTCTGCAACGACACGCATGAAAAGCGATTCCGCACAAAAAATGCTTACCGGCCACAATTCTCTCGGATACTGTAGGGGGACACCGACCTAATAGTGCAAGCTACCGACGGCACCTCCCTCTAGTGCGGTGAGGATGTCAAGCACCCGCACGATTAGCGATTGGAGATCCCTAGACGTACTGAATCAGCGCTTCCATTGTATTGGGGTTGCAGGGACTAGCCTCTCCTTCCTAGCATGTAGGGATTTGAGAGGAGTTTTTCGAAAGGAGGAGCCCTCTTATTCTTATTCTGGTGCTTTGTTTTTGGCTGGAGGCGCGGGCGGGGCACTGCTTTCAGCCTGCATGTCCTGTTTCCCTTGGTTAAGCTAGCGCAATCGAGCCAAAACCGTTCCAATACCAATCGGCACAAAAGCAGTTCTTCTATTTGTCTGGGCTAATTTCTGCTAAAGTGAAATCGAGAAACGGGGGGTTAGTCCCAATTTAATTTTGAGAATTCGCGAATTTCGATGTACAACGGACTGTCTATTTTTGCGTACTTCTTCATCTCGAATTGAGTGAACCTAACAATATCTTCAACTGTTTTGGAGGTATTGCGTGTTTGACTCTCTAATCACGAGTCTTCTGCTTTACACAAGCTTTGTATGATTTTGTTTCACATACTTGGTGCCGTGGTTCCCATGTTGATTATATTGCAGCAATATTTGACGGTTCTATTCGATTTGGAAACTACCTCTTTATCATTAAACTTACCGGGTCAGAGAGCTGCAATTGGATCACGAATCTCTTGTCTTTTCTTCTCTCACTAAATAATTTGTTTCCGGACAAGGTAAATAAATAATAAAGAACCCATGCGAAGCTCAGCCGCAGAACGAGGGCTGATTGAAAGTTACGTCTAAAACGTCGAGCCGATTTTTACCGTTTGTTATTTTAGGCCGTTAGTCGTTTGATTTGCGCAAATCAACTTCGAACTCACGTGGTGTACTACTCAAAAAGCCTCAGTCGTTAGATCAGGTATCCTGTTATGTTTAACTACCATTGAAATTTAACCTGGAGTCGAGTTGTGGACTCGATCGGTTGGAACCTTCCGGCGTCGTCTTATTCCTGTAACAGTGAGAAAAACTAAATAAAATAGTAGCCATCAATGAACGAGGAGGTGTTTCATGTAACTCCGTAGCCTCCGTCCTGTTCTTTATTGAGACATCCCTGGGAAACGAAATGGAAGAATCTCGCTCTCCTTTGCAGCCAATAGCGTCACACGTGTCAGTAACAGACGATAGATGACAAATTTGTTCGAGACACGATTATGACAGACTCACTGTTGAGCCGGGGTTGAGTATTGTAGGCATTTAAGTGTCAAGTTCTATTACGCACCGATTTACTCACGCATGGGCCAGCACCGACAGCAGCTTCGTTTTGCATTTGTCTGACAATTCATTGCTATTGTATAATTCCCGCAAGGTACCCACCATTTTTTCGTTGACTTGATACATAGCGAATGCATAAAAAGAAGTTTCGACCAAGAGGTCAAACTCAATAAAGTGAACGCATTGTCCACAAAGTTTAGCGTTCGTAGCTATCAATCGAAATGCTCAAACTACGGTAGTCCAGTATAGTAGCCTGTGAAGTGCTGGTTAACCAAAACCAATTGCCTTCCGACCACTTGAACAGAACAAGTGGGACCGACGCTCCAAATGCTAGAAGTTGAGAAAAAATAACTGCGGAAACGTCATGTGAAGTGATGGAACTCGTATTGTTGGTGCACAAACAAAATTGTGCCAAGTCTCAATGGACAACACGCCAGAAGCTTTTGAAAACGGTGACTATTCAGATCAAGACTCTAAGGTTCAGATGATATTAGAATGTAACGAGTCAACTGGAAGTTATTTCTTCATTTTTGCTGAACAATCAGAGTACTCTTTCGTACTCATTATTTATAGGTCGGATGTATCATCTTATTTTCTGGACACTTCCCGAATTGAATTCAATACTTCCATGCGTGACGCGCGAATTGTGCCACTCGCATCCCACTCCATTTAATGTGTCATTCTAAATCCACCTTGTTTATTTTATATTTTTGGGAATCCCCGAGAAGGCTTCGTATTCCGAGCTTTGATTAGGTTCGACTTGTCGAGCTTTGGGGTGATGTGAGTTTTCGGCAAGTCCTCAGTGGTAGGCGTCGAGATGAAGTTTTCTCCAGAAGCTTTTCCAACTTTGCTTTTCCACTTTCTTGCTGTGGTAGGAAAATACCGCCCTTCTGCTTTCACTTCAATATCCCTCTCCACTCTTTGCAGAGTTGTATTACCCAAGTTCTCCTCCTGTTTATAACCTCCGTAAATACCTGCACGTCTCTTTGCCTTCGGTTCTCTATTTCCACGTTGCTCATTCACCTTTGAAACCGTAGAAAATTCCTCTCAGCTGAGCTTGTTTTTCTTGTCCGGACGATTCATATGAACATTAATTTGGCAGTCCTATCGCAAGTTTTTCTCGATTTTAACCTAACGGTAAGACCATCACAAATCCGTTTGAATATATGAGGACGGCCACTACACCAAGACCAATACGCAATTTTTCTCTGACACGCGAGGTCGTCGCAACATATAACTGTAGTACGAGTATAGTCGAGTGATTTAAGACCTGGTCCCCCTGCAGTTGGTGTCCAGAATGCCGCTACAGTATTCCTGGACTAAAAGGTACAGCGGGGTGAGCCCAGCCAGAATGACAACCTCACCTCTACAAAGTCCCTGCACAATCCAACGATGCTTAACTGTGGCCGAGCGTCACAGCGTACTTTGTCGCCACACCGTGCGACACTGCAACTAGGGGTCCTGAATTCCACTGCAGTACACCATGCATGTCCGTAAGAACCACTGACTGAAAGGAACACAATTTACACTTCTTCCACATACACGCCACAATGTGAACCCCCTTCCTCGAGCTGGGAGCTTAGAACACACCCCCTGGCACGAAGGGGGGGGGGCAGAATTCTCCTACAGTAGTCCACTGTGTGGCCGTAAAAGTCTGCCTTAAAGGGGCTTAATGAACACGACACTGACATGCGCACCATATTCCAGATACAAACAACACTGCAATTGCTTACGTGGGAGAAAACGTTGACTCAGAACACTCATAATGAGCGGAAGACAGTCCTGGAAGTTGCTCACAACGCCTTGTAGCGATCCCTTATACAGGTGCGTTGTTCGTAATGAGGAGGGGGAAAACCCCAGGTTTGAACCTTACTGTAGCGGCTGAAGGCGAGGTCGCGCTCACCTTATAGCTCGGGTGACCCGATTACTACACCTAGTAGAAATGCAGTGGACCCTAATCTGTTCGACATGGAACAGATATGTGCCTACGTCCAGATTATCCACGGCCAGTTGGCACGGATGAGGGACAATGCGACGGGACCAACGTGTAACCTCGTCACCGACTGGCTCATCAAAGTGAGTGCCCAACCGACTACTAGTCCTTGCCATAACCCCCTGCGAGAAACTGTAGGGTCTGTCGTGAGGGAAGAGCTGCGTAGAGCAATTGTCTAACAGTGCAGCCATCACCACCAGCTGGCCAACATCAAGTGGCCCTAAGTGTTCGGGTGCTTGGCAGGTGGCATGGTCATCGTAACAGAACCTTCCACTAAGAAGGAGTTAAAACTACACGCATCCATCCCCCCCCCCCCTAGGTTGCTTCCCACGCTTGGTATTGTATGACGTGTGGGAAAATCTATAAAAAAGGAGCACAACCCTGTGGGGGGACAAGGCACTCCCAAGTAACCTGGCAGTGGTGCGCCATCCGCGAATACCAATTCCCCACGCATGATACAAATCCCAGCATTGTGGCCACCTGGCATTAGCCGGCACAAGACCTGTGGTGAGGGCCTGGTGCGCCATGCCACATCTTAGCACGAATGCCAGCGCGAGGCTCCCCTCAAGTGTGCTAATTGCGTAGAACGCAAATTGCAACAGGTCTCGCACGCTACATGAGGTGTAGGCTGTGCCATTCATCAGCTGGCAAATCCCCTCCAGAAGTCACGAGTAGATTATGGACGGCGTATATAGAGCTGCTCGCCAAGTACAAGTTGGTTGTTGCTAACGAACCCATGACAGGCTGACCTGTGATGGGCCGGGAGGAATGGTACGCATAGACGTCACTGCAGTGTCTCACCTCCTACTTCTCAAATTGCTGGGTTGGGGGGACTGTTGAGTCGTACCAGATGCAACGCAGACCAATCACATGGTTATTGACTTTACCATTGCAGATGACAATATTCTCTGCAACGACACGCTTGAAAAGCGGTTCCGCACAAAAAATGCTGACCGGCCACAATTCTCTCGGATACTGTAGCGGGGACACCGACCTAATAGTGCAAACTACCACAGCTGAAGAGCAGCAGACAATGAAGAAAGAAGAATACCTTCCATCACGCCATCAACTGAGTCAAGTGGCAAGGAAGTGGAGAGCTTTGAGAACCCCTTCCTTTCAAGTCCTCCATAGGAAAAAGCAAACGTAGAGCAGGTCTTAGCTGCGATGCAAACGACCAAGTTGCTCAAGACACTGAAGCCCTGAGGGCGGCAAGGGATCTGATCATGGAGCCTCCCAACGAGCCGGCCCGACATCCCATTGTTGACCCAGGATCATGGAGACCACTCAGCCTTCTTTCTCAACACTGGACCAAAGTTGATCTATTATATAAAACAATCCGTGGGTTCGATGCATTTCAAAACTTCTAGCATTTAAATTGAAATAATGGGATGGGATTTATGTTGTATAATTGTGAAACAGAGTTAATAGATTTACACTACGCGACTAGCATGTTTGTATGTTTTGTAATTTTGGCTACATGTAAGAATAGGGATATGAAGGTATAGTTTATAGGGGATATTAAGTTAAATTTATCCAATAGTATGGATGACAGGAAAAACAAATCTAAAAATGGAAAATAGAAAAAAACTATTTTAAATTGGGCCGTATCGAAGAATCGGAAATGAAGGATTGTTCATTCGTGAAATAATAAGAAAATTGAAATTGAAACGATCTATTCACATTAAAGTCGAATGCATACGCACGTCTGGATAATAATAATATTATTAATGGCAAATTTTGATATAAATAAATCACTTTAAATCAGGAGAAGTAAAATAAAATTGTCCGAATGTCCCTGAGAAAGAAGAAAGTAGATGGTTAAAGCAGCTGAAGCCTTCTCTTCCACGATTGAGGAAGTTCAGGGTTAAAGTTACTAAAACTTGGGATAGCGAAATATCCTGAAACTTCAGACACAAAGGAATTAACGAGTTGGCATAGACGAGCGAACAAATGAGGTGGCGAGCTGGTCGTTAGCGGGGATGTTGGCGATGCGTTGTGGGGGCTCACGTACATGCAAAGCGAAGAACGCTCCAGACATCACCAACCATTCGACTTACCCAGCGTCGTGTAAACAAACGGAGAAGATTGTATTCAATTCCCGAACAAATGGATGTCTATGTATTAATTTATGTATTAGAACTATTGGATTTAGGGTTTAGATCATTAACTGAGAAGCCCACGCATGTACACCGCGGATTGGCAACCTATTGATATATTCTTGCGGTCCACAGTCAAAAGGCTGTTCGTAAGATGATATCTCTTCTTAAAAAACAGATCATTATGCCACTGTCGCATAGGTTAGGTTGGACGCACTAATCGGGATATAGACAGCGGGAAACGGGAACGTATTATAAAAATTTATTATGCGTAGAAATAGAAATTAGTAATCGTAACTGGAGTTTGGTTGAGCCGGAGAATGATTTTGATAAAGCTGCTATCTTATTTACAAGGAGCGCTCAAGAGTGTGTCAATGTAGCTACACCAATATGGTTGCAGTGCCAGACTCAAGGGTTAACCTATATCTTCGTGCGATAAGTCCAGATCTAAGAAATCTAAGCAGAAACCCGATAACGCTTCAACTAATTTCTGCGTAATCATGTGAAACATTATCAAACATCAGTAAAATATCTGGTGCCATAGCAACACACAACTTTCCGCAAACGCCGTCAATTCGACGACCTGTTGTTCACGGCCGGATACGGGCGCTGTGTCTTCGTTCCACGCATTTCTACGGTAACATTTATGATGAACAAAATTTAGGTGCTAGTTAGTTGTGTAACGTACTTGGGGAGTTGTCTCAGAATTCGCCATGTACAGAACACGCGTGAAAATCGTGTCTGGGCTCAGAAGAAAAGAACAAATCAAATACGCTCAATTATACTCACTTGATGAAATAAATAAAATAATGGCTCTCACGCAAGTAATGGGAAATTAAATTATAAAGCGATTAAGACCCACTTGAAGTTAATCAGCAAACATTCTAGAGCCTGTTTTTGTGTAGGCTGGGTGATAACTCGATCACCCAATCCTTTTGTCTGGCACGCTTTTTCGTGAAAAGGGGCCTGACATCCTGCGGCTGCAAGCCTAACGCAGGGTTATGCTCAGCAACTTGTTGGGCCAAGTCCTCTTTTTGTAGGTCGGTCCACACGTCGCACAATAGCAGGTGTGGGAAGCGACCCAGGGGGGCTGATGCTTGTAGCTTCAATTCCTTCTTCGTGGAGATAGGGCTTGTAAGCGCCTTGGCCATTTCCGGTGTTTCCGTCACATTGATGGCGCCACCTCCCACTGCAGTGGGGATGTCAAGCACTCGGACGCTTAGGGTGTCTAGTACATGTAGAAGCCAGGTTGCCCAGGCTACTATGGGGAGAAGGGGGAGATGAACGCGATTTGCCCAGTTCTTTCCGCCCTTGTTTGTGTGGACGATGAGTAGGTTGCTCATCATCTGAAGAGGGAGGGGTCGAGCTTGGCGAGCCTGAGGAAGAGGCGCAGGTGGCGTTTTTATTACCTGCTGATGTGTTAACTGTTTTTGTCATGTTATTTTTACTAATTTGGGGGGGGGGGGGGGGAATTAAAGAAGCAGACTGACGTAGTGTATCCTTGTGAGTTCATTCGTTGTGTGTGTTAGTGGTATGAGCGAGAGGTGCTCGAAGCTGTGTCCTGGAAGCTCCCCTTAGGCATATTGATTCTAGCCCCTTTCGCTGGTCCGTTGAGGACCAAAGGGAGGCCCCCTGATGCGTCGCAGCTGCCAGTCCGGCCACCCACCGGGACTAAGACGCATGAGGAATTTTTCAGCTGCTGCTCAGAGTCAGCCCTTGGCCACTGGTGATGTGGTGAGCGGGACACACGCTGTCAGCCGCCCCAGGAACCCTCAAACGTGGTTTTTCCCCCTCCTCATTCCAAAGGCCGTACCTATATAGGAGATCGCTCGTAGGTGTTAGTGAGCTACTTCCAGGACTGTCTTTCGCCCATCATGAGTGTTTTAAGTCAATGTGTTCTGCCATGTGAGCCGTTGCAGTGTATTTGGTATCTGGAATATGTTGTGTATGTCAGTGTCGTGAGCTTTAAGCCCCTTTAAGGCCGGCTTATACGGCCACGCAGGGGATACGGCAGGAGATTTCCGTCCCCCTTCCTGCAGGTTCTGCGATCCCAGCTCAAGGTAGGGGGGGGGGGTTTAGACTTAGTAGGCCTCAAAATGTAAAGACCTGAAGAAAACCCAAATTTTTTTTTTGACCCGATTGACTGCGAGGTCGGGGAACGATCGCAAAAACGCGAATAATAATAGGAAGGTAGCCACAACAACCACAACGATAATAATGAAAACGAAAAGGACGGCAATTGATAACGGGGTAAACAGTTTGATATCGCTGCTCCTAGTTGTTTTTAGAGATGAGTGCGTGTGAGTGAGTTCCATTTGCTAAAATATACGGCGGAAACATACTCCCCCCATTCTACAAATGGAACTCGCGGTGAAGAACTGGCAGGGTGATTAGATTGACCGATGAACGTTTGAAGAGGCCAGATTTTGTTTTCAACGTAACAAGTCTGACTGTGTTGTCCTCTCCTGGGTGCACTCGACCACGCGGCCCAAAGGCCATTGTGCTGGTGCTGGTGTGTGGTTAGAAGTCTTGATGATGACTATGTCGCCAACCCGCAAGTTAGGAGATCGAATTCGATCTTGTTCCATTCCTTGCGTTTGTTACGCCAACCAGGCTGTTGGAGTAGGATCGAATGTTGGAAAGATCGGTGGTTATTTAGCGCGAACATTACTGAATCGCTGCTCCTAGTTGTCGGTTCATTATTCATTCTGAATAATAACCCTATGTTTTCGGTCACGAAAAATTTTTTACAACCCCCCCTCAAAATTTGATACTTAACGTTTCAAGACATGGGGATTCCAAATCTGCAATGTCCGTCCGCCGTCCGGGCCGTTTTGTGCCTTTAACTCTAAAAAATCCGTTCTTTCGCACAAAGATCCCATTTGGTATCTAGTTGTGCCCGCCATCTCGGCAATCCGATCGGACAAAGCCCATGGTTGTTATGGACAAAAAATGGTTTAAAAAAATAACAAAACGCAGTATAATCGCAAATACGCCTTGTTTCGTTTCGTTTTCAAGGTATTTTTACATCCTGGGTCAAATGGAATGAGTATCAGACGTGTACAACTGCGTATAGGGAAATTACAGTAATTATTAGAGTCAACTAATTGCAAGAACTCGCGAGAACTACAGCGGAAGTCAACGTTTCGTCGTTAGTACTCCCTCCCTCCCGTCTCATTAAAACCACTCGCCCGCTCGACTCGCAACGTCGTGTCAATTGCCGAGGGTTCGCTGGAAGTTCCCATCCCAATTTCTCTGACTTTTTGCCCGACGGGGCTGAGGAAGGTTAGAGCCCATGAGGCTGGCACTTCCTCCGCACACCCTACATCGGATCATAAATGCCTACAGACGTTTACGGGCGCCTGGCGTCGGGGGAATATTTAGTTTTTGTAGTTCCAATGTAGTCAGGTCATGTTTCGTATGGTGTACTAGTATTTTTCGATGCTGAATCGAATGGAATGGGTCTCGGAGCAGGTCAAGCTGTTCATGAGAATAACAAACCATTGTGTAATCATTTGCAGGGTTTTTTTAGAGATGAGTGCGGCTATTAGTGAGCTCCATTTGCTGAAATATACGGCGGAAACATATACGATCGGCATTATTTAGACAGTTGCTTTCATGCATAGGCGTTAATTTGGAGTATCGGCGACTTGCAATCATGTGACAGGATGGGTTGACTCCATCTAGCTTTATATCGTCCAACCTCAAAAAATGGTAACGCTTCCATAGCGTAATTCCGTCTGTAAATATGTTATCTTTCCCATTGTGCTGTAGTTGCGTTAAGGGAAACTGCAAAACGTGAAACGGGTGTTTCGTCTTTGATCACTTTCTTCCTTTCAGCGAGAGCCTCGCAATTAGTTGTGGAGCGGCTGATGAGAGAGAAATCGGTCGATAGAATTACGCGTCACATGCGAGGGATCGGCTGACAATTATTTCCTGAAGGCGCTGAGAGGTTTAATTGTTACAAATGACACGTCCTTGTGAAGGACTTAACAGAGATTAATGTTCCCACTCCCGTCCACCGCATTGCCACCTCCGGTTCTCCACTTCAATAATTAGAATCGTCATTTGTCATCGCCAGGAGGACGTAGTATGCGGTCGTTTAATGTTTCCACCTGAGCGAAACTAGCGGTTAGAGACCTCTGAACTAAAACTCTCAAGTCCTCAATCTAAATGGAGGCAATTAGTGCTATGCTTTCAGCGTGAAGAGGAACATTGGCTCGTTCATCTTCAACGAAGTATTAGACAAGTGCGTCACACAACTTTCCTTACCAATACTGGCATTGGAGCCTCCCATCTCGATGTCAAACCCAAAAACCCTGCAAATGATGACACAATGGTTTATTATTCTCATGAACAGCTTGACCATGTCTCTCAGCTCCGAGACCCATCTCATTCGATTCGGCATCGAAAATTACCAGTAAACCCCACGAAGCATGCATGACCTGACTACAACGGAACGACGAAAACTAAATATTCCAGGCGCCCATAAGCGCCTGTAGGCAATTGGCACGGCGGGCGAGTCGTGCCAATTCAAACGTTCAAACGTTTCACCAGTTCAATCGACGAAATGATTACTTTCGCTGAAGTTATTGTCCCGCGAGTCCTTTGAATTAGTAGACTTTGGCTCACTACTATATTTACTGTCATTTCACTATCGGATCACCGAACAGGTGGGCACAACTAGATACCAAATGGGATTTTTGTGCGAAAGAACGAATTTTTTAGACCACGTTAAAGGCACAAAACGGCCCGGACGGCGGACGAGGGATGGTGGACAGGGGACGCATGGGGGCTGCTGGGTAATTGCCCTGTGCAGCTCTTCCCTCACGACAGCCGCCACAGTTTCCCGCAGGGGGGAAGTAGCAGGGGGCGATGTCGTCGGGGGGGGGGGGGCACTAGCTTTGATAGCCAGCTTCGATATTTCGAAGAGGCATCGCGTTGACCTTCGTCCGTGCCAGCTGGCCGTGAATAATTTGGACATACGCACAAATCTGCTCTATATCCGACAGCTTAGGGTTCACAGGATGTCTGCAGCGTGAACACACACACACGGACCACGCGCCGAAATTAGGTGTTTTAGACTCAGTAGTCCTCGAAACGTAAAGAATTGATGAAAACCCTTTTTTTTTTTACACGATTACTATACTTTCCTTTCCATTTGGGGTAGCGGTAATTAACAAAGACACTCGTTCAACGTATGCTAAGATCTGAGATGTCTTTTTTCATCATACTCGCTCAATCGTATTTTATTTCTTTGAATAGAGTGATTTATTGTAGCGAATATAATTCGGTCCTTCCGTAATAAATGAGTAATAGTTGAAATACCACGGTTTTCCGAGGATTTGTCCGATGGCAGGAGATGACCAGGATGCTCGTAAATGCGAAAGTGCAGAGGGAGTGATGAAGATGAATCAGACGAACTCGGTTTCTGGAGCCCTGATCACCGAGGCGTGTGATTGTCCAATTCGACGGCACGGCGGACCCCAGTAAATCGCCTCACATCGCGGCTGATGCTATCAAAGTCCATCCGGACGTAACGCTGACTAATGCTATGAGATTATCAATATTTCGTTTGTCTGAGGCCTGGGGGACAGGAAGCCGGCCAACTTGAGCGTCCGAGGATTAGCACCGACAAAGGTCGATCTGCATTTTAATTTGTTACTTACCTTGCAGCACCATCAGTAGGCCTTTCATTGTCGATGTCCATCGTCAGTCTTCCCATGTCTCTATCCAACGCGGTATTTTCATGCGAGGCGTGGAGCTTTGGAAGCCTAGTGTATGTCTCTCTTCTGCAATGCATTTTCATTAGAATGAACTAAGAGGAAAATGAGGCCCCCTACCGCACGTTCCATTGTATCCATTGGCAATACGAATAAACCCCCAATAGCTTCAAGAAACCCTACGTAGTCTCAAGGGCCATTCAACAATCTCCACCAGCGTTGTCCTTAAATTATTGTAGATATTATTGTTGGCTTGCAATGTTCTGTACCATCGTTCTGTCCTCTTCGTGAACTGCTGTGGGTTTTACTTATACTCGTATTTCAGCAAAAAATCTCATCGCTTTTTCCCGGAGAGACATTTTACTTTAATTTTAACAATTCGCTTTCATTCCCCGAAGGAGTTTATATTTTCAGTTCCTTGCATTCGTACTGCTATTACCTTTCCCTGTTTATTTATTTGACAGTTTTCTTCTTGGTACCTTCCCCAGTCTTTGTTGTTCTTCCTTGTAAACGGTCTTTATAGTTTTCGTTCGTCACTATAGATCTGTTTCCGTATTAAATGACTGTTCCTAAACCCTCAACGAGGTTCAGCCATGGAAGTTGCGGTTTTGCTCAGGTGCAAGAGGCGGGCCCTTGCAGCACCCACCAAACTGAACCTGCGGAGGTACGGTAGGTATTTGGTCGTTTGCCAGTCTCCCGGCAGAGAGCTCTTCGGCGTGTGTTACCACACAGAGCTGACCTGAGGAATCTTGTACCACCTGGGAGTTCTTAATCTGGTTTCCCACAACATTTCGCCAGCCTTGCCGTTGGGCTCGTTAGATGGCACAGAGGGAAGCCTTCATCTTTTGGATGAAGGCAATTCGGAGTGTGGCTCTGGCGTCAGGGTCAACGAGTCTGCTAGTACATCCTTCGGGCTCTATTTACACTTTAGTTGAGGGGATTAAGTTCGTCAGTCCACCATGATACTTTGATCGCCCTGTGCTTCTGTTGACCAAGTACAGAGAGCCTAGCCAAGTTCAGTGCTGAGGAAAGTATTTCCACTTTGCTGTTCACCTCTTCAGGTATGGCAGCTTGCACTATTAGGTTGGTGTCTGACACACGTGGTTCACCTTCCAGTACCCTTGAGAGTTGCGGCCTGATGAGCCAGAAACCTAATGTTGCCATCAATATTTATGATAAAATCCTGGTTATCTAGCTTTATGCAGGCTCACACCCCCAAGACTCATCCCATTCGAATGAACATCGAAAAATGGTACTCAACTTGGTCGATACGTACTCAACCGATGGCCTAGCAAAACGACATCTCTACCCAGTCATCGGTAAATTTACTCGGTACGTTATTTTCCCAAAAATGTGTTAATCATCAGATGTGGCAGTTCTGCTGGTATGACTATCCAACTCAGCATTTTGAGTAGTGGGGTATGAGACACTGCAGTGACGTCTATGCACGACCCAGCCCATCTTTGGTCGCCTCTGTTCTGGACTCCTGGAGGGCAATGGCTGGCTGGCGAATAGTACAGCATGTGTCTCGTGTAGAGTGTGAGACCTGGTGTATTTTACGTTCCACCCAATTGGCACACTTGAGAGGAGCCTCATCCTTGCACTCTTTGCTAAGATGTGGCATAATGCAACTGCCGCGTGGCCGTAACGGTGGCATTTGAAGCACTGCATGGGGGCTTTGTACTTGTGGATGACGCACCACTGCTGGGCTATTTGGAGGTGCCTTGCACCCTCTAATTTTTTTACGTGGGGTAGGTAAAATCTTGAGTCCTTCTGTCTGCCCCTAATTTTTGTTAACAGTGGCCTGACGTCCTGCAGCTGCAAGCCAAATGCAGGGTCGCACTCATCAACCTGTTGGGCCAGGTCCTCTGTTTGTAGTTCGGTCCACGCGTTGCACAACAGCAGGGAACTGGGGGGCTTTTGTGTGTAGCTTCAACTCCTTTGCCCGTCAACTTTGCACTCAGTGAATGGAGAGTCATTTTCTAGCTAGGAACAACCAATGGTTGAGGAAATCTCAATAGCCGCTCTCATTTCTTATTCCTCGATAATTTCCCTAATGGCGGGGCACAACGTTTACCTGTACGACGGCCTCTGTACTACGAGTCAGTTCCTACTTCTGCCTACTCTCCACATGGCATTTAAATCGCCTCTCCCCCAACCACCACCCCACCCATCCTCCTAACTTTTTGTCTACTTTCCCTTCCCGCCGGGTTTCGTCTGCCTCCATTCTATTTTTACTTTAATCTTGCCTGCTCCTCCACACAAAAGCCATTTCAAACGCAGCGCGGGCTACGGTAGCACTCTTACTGCTGCTCACCGATCCCCCCCGCCGGCCATCATCTTTACGTCTACCATTCAATCCACCTAATTCAGCCTGGAAAACTAATGCACCATTACGGTCTGTTTCTCCAAAATTTCTCCTTGAAGTCAAAATGCTTGTTCGTTTCTTTTGAAGCAGCTGCCAAGATATAAGGCGACGAACCTCCTCCAATAATTTTTGGCACGTGGTTCCCTTTTGCTCTTGACACGGCTGTACTGTGAATGGGAGCATCGAAAATATCGTGAAGAACCTTATGATTGAAGAGGGTGCCCATTTCACGATACTGTCTGAGAACATTCCAACGTAATGAGTGAAAGAATCTCCTGGGGTTGCGTCATTAAGAAATATGAACGATTCCTTGCATATTTGCGGCCTGCAGATAGAGAAGGGGGGAAAACTGGATTTGGGCATTTCCGAGGTGGATGGTAGCGTTTGTCCCGCTCACCGCATCGCCAGTGGGGGAGCTAAGTAGCAGCAGAAAAATCCCTCATGAGTTAGTCACGGCAGAACCAGCAGATGTGGCTCGTGTAGGAACCTTCCCGTGACCCTCAAAGAACCAGCGAATGGGGCTATAACCAATATCTTGCTAACAACTTCCGCTTGAACCACTAACGTACGCAACATTCTTAGTTCACAATATCTTCCCCGTCTCAACCAAATTTAAAAAATAACCACGACTAGGTCCAATAATAATAAAGTAGAGAATGAAAACGCCTTCTCCTCCTTATGCTTGGAAGCGCCAATCCTGATTCCTCTCTCTTCAGACTTACAGTCAAACGCCCTAAGAGAGACTTTTGGTTTATTATTCATTATGAATAATAACCCTGTTTTCGATCACGAAAAATTGTTTACAACACCCCTCAAAATTTGATACTTTACGTTTCAAGACATGGGGATTCCAAATCTGCAATGTCCATCCGCCGTCCGGGCCGTTTTGTGCTTTTAACGTGGTCTAAAAAATTCTTTCTTTCGCACAAAAATCCCGTTTGGTATCTAGTTGTGCCCGCAATCTCGGCAATCCGATCGGACGAAGCACATGGTTGTTATGGACAAAAAATGGTTTTAAAAAATTACCGAAACGCAGTAGAATCGCAAATAAGCCGTGTTTCGTAACATTCCTAAGGTATTTCTACATCCTGGGTCGAATGGAATGAGTATCAGACGTGTACAACTGCGTATAGGGAAATTACAGTAATTATTAGAGTCAACTAATTGAAAGAACTCGCTGGAACTACAGCGGATGTCAACGTTTCGTCGTTAGTACTCCCTCCCTCCCTCCCGTCTCATTAAAACCACGTGTCAAATGCCGAGGGTTCGCTGGAAGTCCCTGTCCCAATTTCTCCGACTCTTTTTGCCCGACGGGGCGGAGGAATGTTAGGGCCACTTCCTCCGCACACCCCTACATCGGATCATAAATGCCTACTGACGTTTACGGGCGCCTGGCGCCGGGGGAATATTTAGTTTCGGTAGTTCCATTGTAGTCAGGTTTTCTATGGTTAACTAGTATTTTTCGATGCTGAATCGAATGGAATGGGTCTCAGAGCAGAAATACTAAGTCAAGCTGTTCATGAGAATAATAAACCATTTTGTAATAATTTGCAGGGTTTTTTCCTTATACTAGTGGCAACCGAGACAAATCCCTGCTGGGACGATAGACGTGAATGATGTGGCTTCCATCAGCAGCTTCATGTTCTCTCGATTTTTTCACCCCCAGGTCATGGGGCTGATATTCCTTGATGCGACGTCCTCTAAGCATCCGCACCATTCTCACACGCAGCAAATACAACGTTGAGGTACATACCTGCAACCTTATCTAGTTGCAGGAGACACCTGAAGCCCTCTGTAGGGCGTTGTAGCCAGCAACGCACATACACACTTCGCTGACTCCACACCAGCCTCGCAGAATCTGCAGCTCTGTTGTTTTCGTGGAGAACATAATATACGAAAGTTAACGTACCTGTTAGGTGAGTCCGTCTCCTCTGGCTTGTGAGTTACTGTGGGCAAGCGCTTTCGATGTAAAGACATCATCGTCTGGCCGTTTAGTCAGTACTGGAGTCAGTCAGTTGGTCGTGGTCTTTATATATAAAGAGAAAAGTGAAAGGAGTGATGGAGCGTTGGGGAAGGGGCGGGGAGAGGTGTTGTTGGTCAGTCTTGTTAGTAGTACCTTAGCCGGACTGGCTGTGTTAGGTATTAAAGAAATTGGGTTGTGTCCGCCAGTAGGCAAATACTAAAGTTAACGTACCTGTTAGGTGAGTCCGTCTCCTCTGGCTTGTGAGTTACTGTGGGCAAGCGCTTTCGATGTAAAGACATCATCGTCTGGCCGTTTAGTCAGTACTGGAGTCAGTCAGTTGGTCGTGGTCTTTATATACAAAGAGAAAAGTGAAAGGAGTGATGGAGCGTTGGGGAAGGGGCGGGGAGAGGTCTTGTTGGTCAGTCTTGTTAGTAGTACCTTAGCCGGACTGGCTGTGTTAGGTATAAAAGAAATTGGGTTATGTCCGCCAGTAGGCAAATTACTAAAGTTAACGTACCTGTTAGGGAGTCGGTCTCCTCTGGCTTGTGAGGTACTGTGGGCAGCGCTTTCGATGTAAAGACATCATCGTCTGGCCGTTTAGTCCAGTACTGGAGTCAGTCAGTTATCGTGGTCTTTATATACAAAGAGAAAAGTAGCGAGTGATGGACGTTGGGGAAGAGGCGGGGAGAGGTGTTGTTGGTCAGTCTTGTTAGTAGTCCCTTGCCCGGACTGGCTGTGTTAGGTATAAAAGAAATTGGGTGGTGCCCGCCAGTAGGCAAATACTAAAGTTAACGTACCTGTTAGGTGAGTCCGTCTCCTCTGGCTTGTGAGTTACTGAGACAGCGCTCGATGTAAAGACATCATCGTCTGGCCGTTTAGTCAGTACTGGAGTCAGTCAGTTGGCGTGGTCTTTATATACAAGAGAAAAAGTGAAAGCAGGAGTGATGGAGCGTTGGGGAAGGCGGGGAGAGGTGTTGTTGGTCAGTCTTGTTAGTAGTACCTTAGCCCGGACTGGCTGTGTTAGGTATTAAAGAAATTAGGTTGTGTGTCCGCCAGTAGGCAAATACTAAAGTTAACGTGCCTGTCTGCCAGGTGAGTCCGTCTCCTCTGGCTTCAGGAGTTACTGTGGGCAAGCGCTTTCGATGTAAAGACATCATCGTCTGGCCGTTTAGTCAGTACTGGAGTCAGTCAGTTGGTCGTGGTCTTTATATACAAAGAGAAAAGTGAAAGGAGTGATGGAGCGTTGGGGAAGGGGCGGGGAGAGGTGTTGTTGGTCAGTCTTGTTAGTAGTACCTTAGCCGGACTGGCTGTGTTAGGTATTAAAGAAATTGGGTTGTGTCCGCCAGTAGGCAAATACTAAAGTTAACGTACCTGTTAGGTGAGTCCGTCTCCTCTGGCTTGTGAGTTACTGTGGGCAAGCGCTTTCGATGTAAAGACATCATCGTCTGGCCGTTTAGTCAGTACTGGAGTCAGTCAGTTGGTCGTGGCCTTTCACTTTTCTCTTTGTATATAAAGACCACGACCAACTGACTGACTCCAGTACTGACTAAACGGCCAGACGATGATGTCTTTACATCGAAAGCGCTTGCCCACAGTAACTCACAAGCCAGAGGAGACGGACTCACCTAACAGGTACGTTAACTTTAGTATTTGCCTACTGGCGGACACAACCCAATTTCTTTAATACCTAACACAGCCAGTCCGGCTAAGGTACTACTAACAAGACTGACCAACAACACCTCTCCCCGCCCCTTCCCCAACGCTCCATCACTCCTTTCACTTTTCTCTTTGTATATAAAGACCACGACCAACTGACTGACTCAGTACTGACTAAACGGCCAGACGATGATGTCTTTACATCGAAAGCGCTTGCCCACAGTAACTCACAAGCCAGAGGAGACGGACTCACCTAACAGGTACGTTAACTTTAGTATTTGCCTACTGGCGGACACAACCCAATTTCTTTAATACCTAACACAGCCAGTCCGGCTAAGGTACTACTAACAAGACTGACCAACAACACCTCTCCCCGCCCCTTCCCCAACGCTCCATCACTCCTTTCACTTTTCTCTTTGTATATAAAGACCACGACCAACTGACTGACTCCAGTACTGACTAAACGGCCAGACGATGATGTCTTTACATCGAAAGCGCTTGCCCACAGTAACTCACAAGCCAGAGGAGACGGACTCACCTAACAGGTACGTTAACTTTAGTATTTGCCTACTGGCGGACACAACCCAATTTCTTTAATAATATACGAATACTGGAAGACGATTGACTGACTCTTTTATTCGGACATCTTGGAAAACGACAACAAAAGCTAGAGCTACATAATCACTGCCTTCTGCTTACATAAACTATTACTTTTATGGCATTGCCATATTACTTTTATCTTTTTTAAAATAATTATAAAATAATACACTTCCTTAAATAAAATAACCTTTCCAAAATAAACTATAATACAACACCTCTGACTTGAGAATCATGGCCAGGTGGGGAGTACATAAGTAGACGATGTCCCGTGAATTATCAAACACCGATCGTTAGAGGGTCCTCCTTATAAACTTCCCTCCACAAATCCCAAAGTATAGTGCTCCTTTCAGAGGTTGAGAAGCAGTCCCATGATGATACTTGTCGTTTGGTTGATTATTCATTCTGAGCAATACACCTATGTTTTCGGTCAGCAAATTGTTTTACACCACCCCCTCTCGCCACAAATTCGCCAATTTACGTTACAAGGGCATATTTTGCCTTCACCGTGGTCTAAAAAATCCATTCTTTCGCACAAAAATCCATTTGGTATCTAGTTGGGCAATCCGATTGGACGAAACCAGTGGTAGCTATAGGGGATAAATGTTTCAAAAAATTTGAAAAACTAAATTTTAGCAGCTTTATCGCAATTACATCGTGTTTGGTATCGTTTTTATGGTCTTTTTTGGTGCTGGATCGAATCGACCCTGTCTCAGAGGTGTATGATTACGCCTAGACGGAAAACTCTGAAATCACAGGAATTACAGTGAGCCCAACTCTACTTCTTGAAGGAACTTCCGAGGCAATACAACGAAAGTGATTGTTTCATCATTTGTACTGCCTCCCGTCTCACATTGCACACATCCGTCAGCTCGATCGTCTTCTTCGTGCGAGTTGCCTACAGGCGCCTGTAATTCCTTATTTTTGTCGTTTCGTTGTAGTCAGGTCATGTTTCGTGTCGTTTACTGCTATTTTTCCATGCTCAATCGAATGGTATGGGTCTTGGAGGTGTGAGACTACGTTAAGCTGTACAAGACAATAATAAACGGTTGTGTAATAATTTGGAGCGTTTTTGTATTGGTTTCTGCAAAAGTGTAAGTTAAGGCTAAAGGTATGGTCACTCGTTTTTACTTGTGATGCTGGGACACACGTGAATGAACGCATGAGGTGTTTATTCTGAACTAGGTACTTTAAAACCAATTTTGATAAATCCATCCTTCTTCTTTTTCGATAAATCTTTTCAGAATACTATTGCCAAACGACAGGCTGCTGGATTGTAACGTTTTTCTGTTGGGCAAGAGTCACCGAGCCGTAACATAAATTAATTGGGGGGGGGGGGGCTTCCTTTAGTTTGGACGTAACTGGTAAGAAATTAATGGCAACGTTTCGAAAATACACGTAGATCATAAAGTTCAAAGTGTGGTTTTATCAACTGCGTTATTTGCAAGGTGTTCGGGAATGTTGAGGAGCCGCTGACTCTGGCAAAAATTACAGTGATCCCGAAGCCTGATCCTGTATACTGAATTTCCTCGGAATATGAATTTTCGTCTTTTACCACTAGACTACGTTCAGTAGGGTGACAACAATGGGAGTCAGGCCGTAAACTAGGAACCACACGCAGTAAATGCTTTGACAGAAACACGAAAGCAGCTTAGTACCAGTTGATAAACCATGATAAGATTCTCTTCTTAAACACACTTCCTTTGCAGATTATTCGATCCTCTAGTCCAGCCGTTAACATTTTATGGAGTAAATTTAACATTTAACGTGTAAGAGTACTTTCAGTTGTTGGTGATGGTCTCTGGTAATCTGGTAGAATATACTCGTTAACCTTCTGAGTTAGTTGTGTTGGAAATTTGTGTGCAGTTGCCATCTCAGTCCCTCATCCATGACTATGCCGAGATATTCTCACACCTTTACACGCTGTATGGGTTCAAATAGACAAGCTCCCATGCAGTCTAGGCCATCGACGAGGATGGGGGTTTTGTTTTATTGGTGTTCAGGGTCAGGAATGTTATGCATGAACCATTAATTGATCATGATACGACGACGAAGGCATGATCTGCAGGTATCTTACATTTTAACTCTCGGTTGACTTGCTTCAAGAAGAGGAGGGGCCCTGTGTCATGTCATAGTCAATAGACCTGTGGGTGGCATCTGTCCACCACCACAACCTGTCTTCTGAGGCTGACGAACCAGTCAAGCCCAACTGCCTCCATCCCAATGCTGTGAGAATAACCAATCAGCACATTCCTATCGACGGAGTCGAAGGATTCAGCCGAACAGGAATGCTACTATGGCGTATTTGCAATTCTCTCTGACTCCGTTAACTCGTTTGCTTAACGATACAGGCCATTCTTTGCTCATTTATTACCTTAATCCTACAAAAATTCACTCTTCTGCTTCGGGAGGTTTCATCAAAATCTGACTCTTAATTAGCATTGGATGAATTGAATTTTGGTTATCCCCCCCGCTGGTGATCAGTGCGTTGTGTCGTGTTTGGTGGATTTGGTGGCCGTGGTTAGCGGCTTGGTGGTGAACGATGGTTTAAGAGTGGCCCCACCACGAGCCACTCTAGTTGCCCGCATCACCACCACCACAACCCACCCACCCCTGGGCGACAATTTTCTCGGTAAAAACTAATCATTTTTCGCCCTAATCCGCTTAGCTCGCCGCATTGGGAGCGGTGGTGGCGTGTGAAGAGAGGGGGTGGGAGAAGGCTAATACCTCGGGATTTTCTGACTACTTATTAAAATTTGATTCTGGACCATTGGGACAATGAACGAGGTGGTGGAAATGTTAGCTGAAGAGCGGGTGAAGTGGGGAGAGGGTTCTCGTCTTCTTTTTTTATCGTATGGAGCATTGGGAGAGATATTGTAATTGTGAGGGGTGGAGGGTTAAAGCGGATTTGTCGTTGGTGGTTGGGAGGGGGTTAATTAGCCACCGCGACAGCGTAATGAACAATGACATCCTAATCCTCCACCTCCTTCTCCCCATCATCCGGCACCCCCATCGCAACGTATTCACCACCACACCCGGGCCACTTTCAATTTTTATAACCTTCTTCTTCCCATCCTTTCCTAATTGTTAATATTTTCTTTTTCTTAGTGATGTTCTCTTCCTCTCGCCTACTTCTGACACTGAATCTTTAACAAGGGACAGTTAGAAGACTAATCGGATTAGGTGGCGAAAGTGGTACTGACGACGTGTCTGCAATCAGTGCGTACGGTCCGTTGGCCTACGGCTGTCGTGTTGGTGGTGGTGGTGGTGGGGGGGGGGGCTATCTTCTATCTCAAAGTAGAAGAGGTTTATGAAAATTGGCGATGGCAGGAAAAGATCGTATTGCTACATGATGGGTGTCGAAGGGAGGGGTAGGGCGGTAGGTCCTTGAGCTCGTCCGTCGTAAGTGGAAGAACGAAATTAACCAGTTTCACCCAGGGGTGAACGAAAGTAACCAGTTTTCAGTGGCAATCACCAGAAATAGAGGGAAGGAGATATCGTGAAGACGTGCAGGCGGACGGCGGTGCTGTAGCTGGGATTGGTGGGACATTGGTGAGAGTTTGGTTGGGTGTGATGGTGGTGGTGTTGGGGGGTTAACTGCGTTTCGTGAAACTTCCGGGCGCACGAGTAAAGAGGCGGACGAATTTTACCCGCATCAGCGAATTTGATGGTACGGAAACGGGTGGAGGGTTTGTTTGGCGGGTGGTGGCGGGGGGAGGTGGCGGAGCGGGCTTGCTATCGACCCCCTTAGCCTAAATCCTGAGCGGGCGAGTTGCGTTTGGTAGAAGGGTGCGCTTGGGATGGGGAGGTTAAGGATGGGCGGTGGGTGGGTTGAGGCCGTGAGGTTGTGGATGGGTGGGGTGGCGAGGGGATGATTGGTGGCGGCGGGCGGAAGGGTTTAGGAACGAGAGAATAGTGATGGAGTCGGTTCGGCGGTGTGGAGAGGGGATGCGGAGGCGTCGGGGGTGGTTGAAGGGTGGGGGGAGAGGATTTTAATGGCGAGGGAGGGCCGAGATAGACCGAAGTCACCCGATCAATACCCCCTCACACCCTTCCACGACATTGGCAACAACCCGTGGTGTTGTGGTCGCGTTGGTAGATGGATGTTGACGGCGGGGGGGTAGTGAGGTGGTGGTGATCGTGACAGTAGTGTTTATGGAGGGTGTGACGTGTGATGATAATTACGAAATTGGGGGGGGGGGGGTTTGATGCCTCGTAGGAGACTGCAAACTAGAATAAATTTAGATTATTGAAGGATTATTCAAAAAGTATTCGGTGCAACGCAATTTATTGAGTTGCTCCTAGGTATGGTGCATTCTTGGAGTAACTAGCGCATACGAGTAGGTGGCTAGTGGAAGAGTAAGAGTCAACGCGGATTTCGTGTTGACTTCTTTTTCTTGTTCGTGTGTAGGGAACATGATTGCGACAAGTAGGAATTACTGTTTTGGTAGCATTGGTAAATAATAAATAATATGATTTCTACGTTCCTCGGCTCTACAAAGTGGAAGGAAAAGTTATGTAATCGGCTGGAAAAAAATGTTTGATTTTTCTTCAGAACTTTACGTTTTAGATCCTACTGACTCTTAAAATACTATTTGGGAGAATGGCTGGCACAAATGAAGGTCAACGCGACGGGACCAATGTAAGACCTCGTCACCTCATGCGTGTGCCTCCTCGAAATCTCGAAGCTGGCCATCAAAGCGAGAGAGCCCCCCCCCCCACAACGACATCGCCCCTTGCCAATACCCACCTGCGGGGGAACCGGGGAAACTGTGGCAGCTGTTGTGAGGAAAGAGCAGTTGCGCAGCAGCCTGCCCAGCCAGTATCACCAACCCCCCAAGCATAAGAAGCTCTGCCAAACCAGATGAGTACCCCAGGCCTCACAAATGCAGCAGAACACGCCACTGAGCCCTCCTCCCTCCCTCATGAAGCCGAGGCTTAATGACAGCCTGCTAGGGCCAGGAAGCGCAGGAGGAAAAAGAGAAATGATAAGATGCCCAAAAAGTAGAACCTGCAGGCTGGGGGCAGTCCTGCCCACGCCTCCACCCAAAAACAAGCGCACAATAAAAATAAAAATGCTTCTCCCCTTAACGAACTCCCACCTAAAAACTCACAACAAAATGTGGGAGGAAGGAGAGGCAGGTCCCTCCACCGCTGATGCGGGGTGCCCCGGCTAACGACCATCAAACACTATGTGTCCGTGTGCTGGATATCTGCACTGGAGTGGGAGGTAGCGCCGTCATTGTGACAGAAACGCCGGAAACGGCCAAGGCACTTACGAGCCATATTTCCACCAAGAAGGGGTTTGAACTACTATCATCAGCCCCCCTGGGTCCCTTCCCGCGCCTGCTATTGTGCGACGTGGGGACAGACCTACAAACAGAACCTGGCCCAACAAGTAGTTGAGCACAACCCTGCATTCGGCTTACAGTCGCAAGAGCATTGCAGACAAAAGGGTTGGGTGATCTACGCTAGGTGTCACCCAGGATGGACAAAAAACTAAAGGGGGCAAGGCACCTCCAAATAGGGTGGCAGCGGTGTGCCATTCACAAATACCAAGCCCCTATGCAGTGCTTCAAATGCCAGCATTATAGCCACCTGGCAGCAGCCTGCACGAGACCTGTGGTGTGCACCTGGTGCGCCATGCCACGTTTTAGCAAGGAGTGCAAGTGTGAAGCTCCTCTCAATTATGCCAATTGTGTCGAACCCAAATTGCCACAGGTCAGCAAGGAGTCGCGGGTGGATTAGGAATAGGCTGATAACAGTTCGAATCCTTCAGCACTACACAAATGAGAGTTCCCCGGTTATGGCTGAGTTGCTGAAAAGTGCACTCAAGAAACGCTGCAGTGTTCTCACCATATAGGAACCATACATGGGATCCAAAACTCTTGATCTAGGATTGCAGGGACGAGTGGTGGCTGGAGCAAGAACTGGATCCAAGGGAGCAGTGGCCAGCATTGACCCGTCCATTGACATGCTCGCACTCATCCACCAGCCAGCACTTGGCCGCTGTGTTCATCCGAGCTGGTGGCTTAAGCTAGTTGTAATATCATTTTACAGGCAATTTGGCACACCAGTGGCTAACTGACTTCAACCGCTCGAGCGGGCACTAGCAGGACTATCAGTACGACCCTGTATAGTCTGTACTGATGCTAATGCCAGTTCACCATTGTGGGGACCCCCGACCCTGGATGAGGCGGGCGAAGCATATGTAGTGTTGCTCACCAAGTACAGCTTGGTTGTTGCTTTACCGCGAGGAACCAAACCCTCCCATTCAGCGGAGGCCCGTCCAGGGCATTTGTGCTAACTTGGCACCTCAAATGCCCCGATTCGCCTGAATTTTCGCTGCCGTCAGTTGTAACCGACGCAGTTCCCTCGTTGCCGTGCTGTCCGCGCTCGCGTTTGCTCCTACCCAGTTCCCGGTTTATGGTGGTAAAACTTCCCCCAATGTAATTGAGAATAAAACTCTGTGTTCCAATTGCATTTGACTTGATATTGCACTAACTCCCCAACTCTCTTAGTGGGATATCGCTTTCAATATTCCCCCCCCCCCTCCTGTATCATTGCCAACGACCCCATGACTGAGGCGACTTATGATGGGCCGGGAGGAAGGTGGTGCATAGACATCAACATGTCTCATACACTGCTACTCAAATTGCAGGGTTGGCGAGTCGTACCAGGTGCAATGCAGAGCGATCACATGTTTATTGACTTGGCCATCGCAGATGACAATATCTTCTGTGAAGACACGCATGAAAAGCGATTCTGCATAAAAAATGCTGACTGGCCACAATTCTGTAGGGTACTGGAAGGTGAACTCTGTGCCGCAGACACCGACCTAATAGTGCAAGCATCCAAACCTGAAGAGGTGGACCGCAAAGTGGACATATTTACCACAGCACAGCACTCTGCAGGGCTCTCAGTACTTGAGCAACAGAAGCGCAGGGTGGTCAAAGTCCCATGGTCGACTGAAGAACGCAATCCCCTCAACCAAAGTGTAAATAGAGCCAGAAGGATGCACCAACACACTCCTGACCCTGATGCCAGAGCCACACTCCGAACTACCCTCATTCAAAAGCAGAAGGCCCTCCACTGTGCCAACAAACGAGCCAAATGTCAAGGCTGGCGAAATGTTGTGTAAGTGGGGAGCTCTGAGAACCCTTGGGGCAGACATTATAAGTCCTCCATAGGAAAAGCAAACGTAGAGCAGGTCATAGCTGCGATGCAAAGTGAGTCAGGCTGGACCTGCAGCATCGAAAATTCACTGGTAACCCTCCTTGAGAAGGCGTTCCCTGACGACCAAGTAGCTCGAGATACTGAAGCCCAAAGGGCAGCAAACGAAGCATGGACTCCAAACGAGCCCAACATCCCATTGTGGACAACAGGCGAACTTGGCAGGGCCCTGGCGACCTTAAAGCCCATCAAATCTCCCAGAGGATGTCCCCGTTTGCACATAGGTGGGGTGCTCTAATTGTGACCAATTACCTACGGCAAACAAGGCTAAAGGAAAATAAAAGACATATTCAACCTTGGTTGTCAGTGGTTGCAAGAGGACGTATGTGCAAAAAAAAAGAAACTCAATCAAATAAATTAGGGCCCTTTTCGAAAAGTAAATGAAAATATAAAAGGCAATTCAAAGTTCGCGACTTGTGGAAAAGATGCGGTGGCGTCTCGTTGGTAAAGATGGCGGTTCTTGGTGATCGTCAGGATGTTCTCCGATAGCAGGAGGAATGGAGTTATCCCCATATGATGGGCATAGGAAAATGGATTTACCGAGAATGCACGTGGTGAAAAATTCGGAAGGAGAGAAGGTTGCGTTCAGGGCGAAAGAAGTGGCGATAGAGTTGAGGCTAGAAAAGATTATGAGCAGGCGAGAGATCAGACGGGAAAAGATGGGAGCTTTTTGTTTGTATGAGTCATCTCTTCATCGAAAGGTTGGAGGCGTTTATTATGATGAAACCGCCTCTCCTTGGTGCGCGAACAATGTCATTCGGAATTCGGCATGTTTCCCTGCTGGCATCGGTTAAGTACGTCGTAGCAGTTCTGATTGACAGGAGCGCGTTTGGCAACTTTTGGTGACCAACGCTCCTCAATGAGCTTAAAGGTAGGGGAATCCCCCAATAACCCATACTTTCTCGTCAGAAGATACCCGACAAATGAACCACCACAATTGAGTGCAGGCATGTCTCCATCCTGCGAATGATTGAGAGGGATCCCCCATGGCTCGGCCCACGGACGACCAGCTCTCTGGAACGCCTCCTCTGAAGGTCTTCTCAGTCGGCTCATGGAGACTTTCTGCTGGCCATATGTCTATTCGGATGATTTGACTGTGCTGATCTGTGCACAGTCGATCCCTAAAATCGAGGTAACAGTGTGCTTTCAACTGTCGGTTTCACAATCACACGGACCATTTTCCCAACGGTTGTATCGGACTCAGTGGCCCTCAAAACATGAAGATCTGATTTCGTAATAATTTTCAAGAATTGGTAATAGCTAGGCAATGGAGCTTTGATCACTATTATAACTATAATAGTGATCAAAGCTCCATTTTTTAACCAAAATGATTTTGATTACATTTTCTGTGTGAGCAATTCATCGTATTGAGCTAATTGGCATAAACTGAATGAAGAAAAGCTTCATACATGATTAGTTGTTGGAGTCCATAAAAATCACCGAATGCACGTGCGGCTGAGGAGCGTTACGAGAGTGGCGTCGCAGCAGATACTTTCTCCAGAAACCTGATTTCCCTATTCATCCGGTGAACGAAGATACGAACGAAATATATCAGGAAGTGAGTTTCGTCGAATTTGCAAAATAATATTTTGTATTTCTCTAAAAACTGTTCTAACGGGCTAAGTGAACTGAAACTAGTCGGCGCAGACCAAATTAGTTGGGATTTTGAGCTCGGAACGTCCAGGCTGTTATTATGTCTACATCATAAAGCTACAGGTCTGTTTCCTTATTCCTTATTTTATGACTATACGTTAACCCTCGACGAGGGTTATATCAGTAATGGAAATTGCGGTTTCGCTAATATGCAAGAGGCCGGCCCCTGTAGCATCCACCGAACTCAGACCTGTGGAGGTACGGCAGGTATTTGGTCGTTAGCCAGTCTCCCGGTAGAGAGCTGTTGCTCGTGTGTAACCGCGCAGAGGTGACCACTTGAGGAATCCCATACCATCTGGGAGTAGTTCTTAATCTGGTTCCCTACCTGATCTAACTATTTACTTGGGTGGCAAGTTTCAAAAGAACAGATCAACTATGACCACGTTTCTTAGCCATCACCTTCTTTGCGAAGTTTGCAAAATGGTTATAGGCTTGCTCTGAAGCAGTCAATGCTGCTAAGTTCGTCTGCCCTTCCAACAACCGTCGCTCACTGTTGTAGAAACTATAGTGGAGCAGCACATGGTTTCTTGTTTCCTCCGCAGTGGAGGCACTAGACGTGCATGATGGAGAGTCTTTCAGAGAAAAGAAGTGGAGCTGCGCATTGTAGTCACCATGTCCCGTGAGGAACTGGCTCGTCCAGTGGTCTGGCTCAACCCATTTTCTTAAAAGACGTTCACGGATGTTGGGGAAGAACTCATACGTATCACGTCCCTTTGACGAGGATTCCCATCTCGCTTGCCATTTCTCTAGAGCCCATTCATCGATGGCGGCAAGTTTCTGTTCTGTGGTGAGATCTGCACGGAGTTCAGCCTAAAGCGGGGGAAGCTCCCGTTTCACTCTCCACTCGTCAACCATGCACTCAAAAGCCAGGTCAACTGGCAACTGACCAGTGATCACCTGGAGTGCTTCTGTTGATGCAGTCTTTTAGGCTTTGGTGATCCACAGGAGCGCAGCTCTCTGGGATTGGGCCAATACTCTCGTTTTAGCAGGTCTCAGCTGCTATGCAAAATGAGTCAGGCTGGGCCTGCAGCATCGAAAGTTCACTGGAAACCCTCCTTGAGAAGGCGTTCCCCAATGAAGTAGCTCGAGACACTGAAGCCCAGAGGGCAGCAAGGGAGCTGATCATAGACCCTCCGAACGAGCCTGACATCCAATCGTGGACAACAGGCGACCTCGGCAGGGCGCTTTCGACCTTAAAGCCCAACAAATCTCCTGGGCCAGATAAAATAGAAAACAATATTCTAAGGAAGGCTGAGTGGACAATCTCCAGCGGCCTACTTAATTTATTTGATGACTGTCTGCTGGTCAGACATTTTCCCACTCAGTGGAAGTCTGCGGATGTTGTCACTCTTCAAAAGGGAGGCCACCAGCCTACTTTCCATATTAGGCTAAACAATAGAAATGTTGATGTTGCAGTCCCTCGAAGGAGTCTTTGGCTGCTGCACCCTCACAGGCAGGCAATACGGGTTTACCAAAGGAAGGTCCACACAGGATGTCATTGTCGAAATTCGGCGTGTTTCCCTGCTGGCACCGGCTAAGTACATCGAAGCAGTACTGATTGACATCAGAGGAGCGTTTGACAACCTTTGGTGGACAGCGCTCCTTAATGAGCTCAAAGGTAGGGGAATCCCCCGCAACCTGTACTCGCTCGTCAGCAGTTACCTGACAGACAGAACTGCTACGATCGAAAGTAGGCATGTCTCTGTCCAGCGAAAGATTGAGAAGGGGTGCCCACAGGGCTCGGTCCTTGGACCATCACTCTGGAATGCCTTCTTCGAAGGTCTTCTCAGGAGAATTAGGAGACTGACTGCGAGCCGTACGCGTATGTGGATGACTTCACGTCACCCAATGGTGCGAGCTTGTCAAGATGGAGTTGGCTGAGGAAAAAACCCAGCTAATCCTCCTGAAAGGCAAAGTGAATAATTCCCCTCAATACCCTTTGGCGGCCACAGGCTCCTTCTTGAAAAGCACGTCAAGTATTTAGGAGTGAATATAGGTGAGAGGTGGGGTTTCAACCAACACCTCCAGTCCCTTACAGGCACTACCATTGCAAGGTTTGCCTCACTGCGAGCCATTACTAAGGCCACTTGGAGTGTGTATTATCGACACTATCCTCACGGATATGGCCATCTCTTGAGGCGTGATTGCTTACTGCCCCGTTATCTGGGGTAGCAAACAAACGACCCTCCTTGCCGCAAAAACTAAACTAGCTCCATTGTAAGTAATAACAGTACCACGCCTCGAGCTTTGTGATACAGTTTTATTAGTAGACTGGCAAAATTCTCTTTCTTGTTTTCTCAAGGCGTTTTAGATCCCAGCTCATAGAACCACAGTTTTTTGTAGACTCTTCGATAGTGCTGCGTTGGTTGAATTGCCTCACTGTGTGCAATTACAAAGGCCACTTGGGGCGTGTGTTACCATGGCACTATCCCCATGTATAAGGCAATATACCAAGGCGTGATTGAAGACTTTGAAGAATATCTTCTATGTGAACTTGCCTTGTGTGGGCTAGACCCTCACAGTAGGCAAGCTCTTGAATTCTCCATATCTTCAACTCTGTTTCCCAGGTTTACCACTCTGCGGGATTTTATTCAAGACCGATGTCACGCCCTCAGAATGACTGAAGAGTTTACCAAATCTTCGTCTAAACTCAATTCACCCACACCACAACATCTTAAGTCTAATAGGTTAGCTTCTTGTTAGTTGTTACTTTTCCCCTAAATACGCTAGTCAGACAATGCTAACAACTGAAGTAGCCCATGCATCATCTGTTTCCGATGAACAACTTGCCTCTTCTTGCTATGTGTTTAAAAAACCACACACAATAATTCAGTTTACTACCTTCAAGCAGGGCACCCCATCACAGCGCCTTGATTTATTAAAAAGATTCCCTGGGTGCAGGAACTGCCTTGATGTCAACCATAAAACCCAATTTTGCAAATCTACCTTCACATGTCGTGAGTGTCAAGGTCGACATCATACTCTTTTACATTTGCCAAATTCTGATGCTAAACCCATAAACTCGCCTGTCTCTCAAAACCGACCTGTCTTGGAATCGCCAATGGCTGGCACTTCTTCATCGTTTGTTGGGTCTAATACGTCAGGTTATGAGCAGAGTGTGTTGCTCGGTACTGTGACTGCTCAAATATTGACACCAAGAGTCATCCCCACATCTTTCGAGGAGTGCTTGATAATGGCTCGCAATGGTCTTTCATCATTCAGGACTGTGCCAGAAAACTTGGTGAATCCGCTATACCATTTTCTGGTGTCATCTCTGGTATCAACTCCATCCATTTGAAAAATCTATGGCAAAGTTTCCATATCATTTGTATCTAATTCATTCATGAATCTTCTGGAAACTGAAGCCATAGTTACACCCACTATTACTCCTCCTTTACCTCAGGAACCATTGCAGTCTACCATGTGGCAAGATTACTATCATACCACTTGAGTGACCCAGATTTCACCAAGCCACTCCCGATATCGTTTTTAATCGGAGCCGATTTATACACTGATGTTGTTACTGGGTCTCCAATTGTAATTCATGAACATGATCCAAGGTTAATAAAAACAGTAGAGGGGTAGGTTCTCCCATGACTCAGCATCACCTGGAGCTGTATCATTACTATCTATCTCAGACACAGCACACCTCATTTGAACGCTTTTGGGCAATAGAGGAGACAGTAGAAACACTTTCTATGTTCCCTGAGGAGAAGGAATGTGACGACCACTTCATTGAACATCACAGGCGAGATCAATCAGGGCGATATATCGAATCACCACAACCTATCAAACCCTCATCTTCTCCTATAGTTCCTAACATCAACAAAGCTCTCAGCCCATTTTATGCCCTGGAATCAAAGTTCATGAAGGACCATCAACTTCAGCTAGACTATTCTCAATTCATGCAGGAATATTTGGATTTAGGACACATGAGTACTGCTGGCACACCTCCTTCCTATGTTATCCCACACCACCCAGTCTACAAAGTGGATTCGGAAGGTAATAGAAAAATTAGAGCGGTGTTTGATGCCAGTTTTCGAACAGTCTCAGGTTCCTTAAATGACCATCTATATACTGGTCTTAAATTACAAGCAGACTGTCATCTCATGCGACCTGGTGAAAATGTATCGGCAAATTTGATTGAGCATCGTGATAGAACATATCAACAAATTGTATGGAGGTGTACGTTCTTTGAATTAAACCTATTACCTATGGCCTGCGAAAGGAGGTTTTGCATTGAGGAAATGGAAATCAAAATACCCATCATTACTTGTTAACGAAATTACATCTGACCAACCCATGCTACTTTGTAACGGAGAGGGTTCCACAACTAAAATTCTGGGTATGATTTGGAACCCAACCCTTGATGCTTTTAGTCATGAAGTGCTCAAACCACCACATGTGTATACCAAACGCATGATTCTCTCCTGTATTGCCCGCCTTTTTGATCCACATGGATATCTGGCTCTAATAGTTTTGGTTGCAAAACATATTTTGCAGGAATCTTCGAAATCAAAGGTTGAATGGGATGATGTTGTACCAGATCACGTGAAGGCCCTGTGGGCTCAGTTTATTGACGACTTTGCATCAATAGCCCAAATATTGATTCCTCCAGCACTCCCTATCAATTCTCCAACTTACGATTTGGTATGTTTTTGTGATGCATCTGAGCGAGGTCATTGTGCTGTGATTTATCTCCGGGCACCTTTTGATGACCAACCCTCTATGTCCTTACTGAAGGCGAAAACTCGACTTGCCCCTCTTAAGACGCTGGCAATACCAAGATTAGAGTTGTGTGCTGCAGTGCTACTAGCTAACATGATCAAGTCTCTTAAACCTTTTCTGTGCCACTATCTGATTTCCAACACTTTCTGTTTCTCAGACTCGACCGTCGAGTTAGCATGGTTGAAAACCCCACCATATCAACTCTTGACATTCGTTAGCAACAGAGTCACTCAAGTGATGGACATAACTCAACCATCATGGTGGCACCATATTAAATGTGTAGATAACCCAGCTGACATTGGCTCTCGAGGGTGTTTCAAATCAGAAAAATTTTTTTAAAAGTACTCCACCTATTCGTAACATAAATATCAAGTTTCAACTTTCTAAGTCATTTTTTGACCAAAATTTCATCAAATTTGGATTTCCTCTGCAAGTCGAAGTCCACGAAATAACGGACATGAAAAAGAACATATATAAGAACATGGAAAAGAAAAACGCTGCAAATTATTACACAACGGTTTATTGAGTTTGCCATCAGGTGTCGTGGCAGTATTATCTGCCGTACGCTAGATGTGGAAACAAAAAAATAGTTTGGTATTAGCCAAACCTCCTAAAGGTCGTCCTCGTCTTGAACTCAGTTGTCTCAACACAAATGCCAAAGAGTCCATGCTTCGCGTCGCCAAAGCCCTGTCTTCTGCAGAGCTTCTGACTGCCATCCACTCCCACGTTCTTGTGGTGTAGTGTGCATGAAT
This sequence comes from Pachypeltis micranthus, assembly GCA_020466155.1. Classification (NCBI taxonomy): domain Eukaryota; kingdom Metazoa; phylum Arthropoda; class Insecta; order Hemiptera; family Miridae; genus Pachypeltis; species Pachypeltis micranthus. Next base: position 82,294,224 of record CM035768.1, on the reverse strand, counting down.
GCGTTAGGGTGCATAGCAGCTATAAACTATGAGTGGGGGTTTTCGATAACGTTCTGACGACGTATTGATCGTTGGCTTATTGTCACGAGTGATATTGGTGCGTTGGAAGTGTTTGACGAGACATAGTGGCTCGTTGGATGGACATAGGTTGTCTGTGGACCTTCACGAGAGAATCAAGTTCAACCGGACCAGGTGAGCGGGTATTGGAAGCCGTGGTCTGATGGACAGCCACGGGAAGGACTAACGAGTGTGAAGGATTGCAACATGGTTTGCTTGTGCGGGTGTAAAGTTGAAGGAAGTGGTAGCAGAAGGTCGTTCAAGTTGAGAGGAGCAAGCGATTAGGAGATGGTTGTCATGATTGAGGTTGATGGTGATGGTATGGGTGGGAGGAGGGGGTTGAGCGTGGGAGAATGAGAGAGCGTTAAGAGCTATGATGAGGAAAGGGCTAGAGGTGGAAGACATTGGCGCTGCTTCATACTACCTACCCGGTCCTCGGTTTCCTCTGCCCATTGATTACCTCCCTTCCCCGATCAGTCATGGCGTCTTCGTCGCCGCACCCTCGACTCCTTCTCCGCAGAATAAACTTACCCCGAAAGTCAATTGACTCCTGTCAGAGTCCCAGAAACCGCTCCAGTCGCCCGAGTCAGCCAACCCAATTTACAGACTAATCACGTGGCTATTGTTCCCCTCTCCACACCCGTCAGAATACGTTGAGTCCTCGCTGCTAATGAGAGCCGCCCGCTCGGTTGCTCTCGCATCCAACGCCTCTTCGTATCACCTAACGTAAGAGACGCTGTGGCACCACCAGTACGTGAGGCACTAAAATGCCTGCATTGTTAGGCCGAAATACTCTTTTGTATCGATGGATAGCTGCTATTATGGCAGCGGTTAGTCAAAAGGATGTTCTGGTGCCTCTTATATTCCAGAAAATCCTTTACCTAACAGCATCACATTTCGCTGCTGCGTAGATTGTAAACCGTTGATCATCCACAGCATGTCTGCCCTCGTGTGAGTTTGTCAATGCCCCACAACCTATTGCGTGTCAGTCCGCTTCGAGGACAGTGTTGACAGACTACTGCTTCTACGGCATATACGTGCTCTGTTGCGTCGATCGCTTATATTCACTCTATTCGATTATATGAACTTCCTTCCATTAGTTTAGTTGAAGAGCCTGAGTGTTCCAGACTGCTAAACACTAGCTGACAGATTTGCCTACAGCTCTCTTACTCAACTTTCTATTAACACATATCTCAATACAGCGTCCACCATGTACCATTGGGCACGGAGGCGCTTTGGCGGATTAGAGATCCTCCATCTAAAAGGTAGTTTTGTAGACAGAACACATCTGATCCAGGGTGCTATGCGTTGATATTTTAATGGTTACTGGCCATTTAAAATTGAGTGATGAATTACGTATTTAATAATTATTGAACAACTTATCGTGTCAGAAAAGCCACAATGTATTTCAGTATACAAACATTTAATGATGAACTTTGTTGGAGGGCATTGGTCATAATTTTCGTAGGTTTTCGTTCTGGACAAATCAATTGTGGGTCAAGTTTGAAATACCGACAGGATCACTCTACATGTCTTCCTTCGACGACAGAGCCATGGCGAATAGGTGAGATGGTTCCGCACTCCTGTCGACGTTCAATGCACAGTTTTGGCAATACCGTCCGAAAAGTTCAGCAGCTGTGATGACGTTTGAGACGGATGACTCGTCTCATTCCTTCATGATGACAGTGAATTTTTCCCATTTTCCCTCCGTCATTGTTTCAGACGAAAGGTAGTGTGCCGGTGGGGGGGAGTGCTGGTAGTAACCCGCATATTTGTCCACAAGGAATTAAACAAGAAATCGCATTTCCTTGACGTCTCTGACATTCCTCGAGATCATTAAACGTTTATTAAAGTAATGCGAAATGGAAACTGCGAAGGCGAAAGCGCAATAATTCAATTTGTGGTGCTCATTGGCAAAGCGGTTGATAAATCGTGGCGATGGGGATTGGGGTGCTGTACTGGCTGGGAGAGGAGTTGGAGTCCACGGTTTGTATGTGTATGTTACCGTTGAGATGAAGAATTTCTCATTTCTCGGGGATATCTTTTTCTTTAAATCCCCTCTTTCCCCCTTTAATCTCATCTGTTCTTTCGAGCAATGGAACTAATTTTTCTCATTCCAGAGCTCGCTCTTCCGTTTCCGGAACGTCCATGTTGCTTTCTGCTCGTGGTGTTCCATTTATGCAAACACTCGTGTTGAGCGGACTTGATGTAAGAGCGTTCTCATTAATTTCTGTTGTAGTTAAAAAAATTAATTTGTTGAACATGACGTCAAAGATTTTTAGGACGCCGTGCGCTCCAGTGCGCGACGATTATAAGGTCTAGAACCGTCGATCGTCCTTCTTACGTGCTTTAAATCGTCATTGCCTAAAAGCACTGATCTCAATCATTATAATCACCAAAAGCACCTTTCCCTCAATTATACGGTCTCAAAGCACCAATTTGTAAAAGTCCTTGCAATAACAATCGACGCTTCCAGTAGAACAAATTCAGGAACATAAAGAGAGAAAAATGCGGGAGCAGATGTACATTAAATGACAATGAATGAGACGACAAGACAAAAATGAGAAGCCGACAGGAGTACACAGAGCCAGAACGCACTACACTACGCTGACGTCACCAAATGTTCGCGGGAGGAGCAAGAGAGTTGTCGGTGGGCATGGAGACCACAGTAAACGAGATCGGCGCTAAAGTCATCCGTCAGCCAATTCGCAGTACGAAGGAGATAGCTAAGGAGGTGGTCACGCGTATAAATGGTTGGCGAGAAAGACACGGTGAATGGTTCCTTTGACGTCAACCCCAGACGAGGCACTTGGAACACTTGGCCGACAGTTGAAAAGGGGCATCAATCTACCCTGCCAAAACACCATGAAGAAATCCTATATCATTCAAGGCTCGTCGAGCGGCAGGGTAAAGCACAACGCAGTACAAAGCACTGCAAATCGACGTCCTCACTGAAAATGCCCACCCTGAAGACCTATCACCGTAAACAAACCCAGTGTACTCGTTCGAAGATGTCGACTCATAATCGGGGCATCAAACTACGGAGGCTTATGACAGGTGCTGCAGGACCAAAGAGCACTGCAGAGTCAATGTGTGCGCTTGAGAAACGCCAGCGACTGCAATGGCACACCAGGCAGCCTCAGCAATGTGATCATTAGATTCCAACTGAGAATCCAGGGCCACTCTGAGGTTCTAAACGGAGGACGACCGGCTCGAGAGGACGCAATTAATCAAGTGCGTGTGGGAGTATGGAGATGGCGAGAGATGATAAGTCGATACGGACATGGTTTGAACACTGAAATCCTCTCAAACAATTGGTCGAGAAAAACGAACGCTTCCCGTTGTATGGTCTTTGAAAATCACTGAATCTACATCGTATAAAAGCGCTAACCTGTTTAATTGTGTTCCAACAATACCTCATACTCATACGATAGGTTATACAATATATATTATTACACGGTCCTATACTTCAATCGTTCTAAGCATATTTAGCCAGGCTTTGTGTAAGGCTGGTGTCTTGCGAGTTGATCGAGCTAGTCGTAGGCATTTGCACTATCTGTCAGTCACGGTCCATATCGTCGAGGACCCTGTCAACTGTATTCCAAACTGAATATAACATGGCGCAACGGGGACGTTACTCAGCTTGTGGCAAGTGTTGGGGATCAAAAGGTTACAACCAAGATATAATTGACACGTTCAATTAACTTTTGGCGAAATGACTGAAACAAAATATATTGCTCTCAATGTAAACGGAAAGAAAAGTAAAATCTTTATAAAAATAAACGAATAACTGACTTTCTGCCCAAAACACGAGTCCTGACTTCAGCTCTCCCGAAGCAATCCTAAATGTCAACAGTCTTTGTGATCTGCGATGGCGCACAGTGAGAGATGATGCCAGCGGTGCAAGAGGTTCTGTACAGTACGGTTGGTGGCACGCGGGTGAGGCTCTGGTTGAACAGGGTAGCGGCGGCCTGCAGTTGGTGAGCACACTCAAGATTTATATTGTGTGCACCTTGACATTACTCCCTGGAGGGTATTAATGTTCTGAATTCAGTCAGTCAGGGGAATAATTGACGACGTACGATCTTCTTCGCCAGTTGCCAACCCTCGTCAGGAAGAGGTGGAGAATCCACGTTGAGTCCCGGCTACTCCTGGAAATAACTCCTTACAATGTCTGTGTAACGCGTATCTTTACACAGAAGCTGGCGATTGCCCATTAGCATCTCTTCTCCTGAGTAGCATGATTTGAGAATTCGAGAAATAGAATCGACAATTTTTCTGGAACTGGGAACTGGAGGGGGAGGTTGTGATTCATAAGTAGGCGATATTGCCATGTCGCAAGAGGGTCTATTGCTTGGGAGACTTGACTGTGCGACATTATATACGAGTACTTAACTCGATGTAAATCAGCAACTCGTGTTCCCATTCAAGAGAAATAATTTTACTGGATTGATTTGCCTCACACAAACAGACTGAGATCCGGAGTAGTGAGTTGTGGACTTCAGCCGACGACACAAGGAATGTCCAAGAACTGCGCTGTGTTTTGTGTGTGGTGAGGAAGTTTTCGTAAGAGGAGGGTCGAGCCGCTTGGGGGAGCGAAAGCATCGGAGGCCTTGGTTTTTAGGTCAAGAGCGTTGAAGTGCCCGAAAGATGTCAATAGTCGTTGCAAGCAGCTGATGACGTGACACTACGCGATCAACTGCCAGCTCGATCCCCCCCCCCCTCCCTTGAACACACCGCGTCATAGCACCACACCACCTTTGCGGTTCACCACCAAGGGAAGCCCACTTGGTTAACACTAACACTACAAGCCGTTCCCCTTCGGGATATCACGGTTCAAAGTTTCGACCGCTCACGAAGTTTGAAGAGAACTCCCTTGGCTGATCTGCGTCCCATTTATCTTCTTCGTTATCAATGCGCTTTCGTAACAGGAAACGAGCGATGGTTTACTAACATTCGGGTAAATAGATCTAAACGAGCCGCATGACTTAATATCATTTCTCGCTACCACCCATCGCTGAATCTGCACTAAACTAAACAATTGAGCCCTTACTCTGACGAGTGCCTAGAGGCCAAACTAGCGTTCCCACCACGTTCCTGAGCCGGCGAATTGAAGTGACAGCAACAATCGGAGTGACCACAACTTGGCGGCGTGTTAAGTGACGAGTGCTCCATCCGGTTGTAGTATTCTCTCTTGGGCCCGGTTTATTTTATTGAATTTCCACAAAAACCTCCAAGGAATCCAGTAGAGGGAATTACATATTCTTCCGCGGATGACTCCTCTGCCCATAAATGGAAATCTGTCCATGATGAATCTCACACCTGCTTGACAAATATCGGCGCCACTCTGAGTGGAATGTGAATGATGGAGAACCTCGCCAAAACCGATTTCGTTGTTTTTGCGAACAGGGATAAGGAGCCAGTGACAAGGAAGTAAACTGCTTGGGTGCCATGGCATGGCGTAAACTGCTTGAGTGAAGACCGGCAGTGACTGAAAATTGGACAAGTGGTCCAATTGGTTGTACTCGTTACATTGGTCTTGAAGTTGATAAATGCCTTAAGCAGAACATTCACATCAGCAAATTGGTCTCCAGTTGGCGAAAGCTCGTTTATGTTTGCCAGGAGAACCGAAATTTCTTGCTCTTTGAGGCCTAAAGGATGGATTATTTCGAACTGATGTACGGAGTCTCGTGCTGAGGAGGAAGTTGAGAGGTGTTTCTAGATTCAATTTTTGTGACTCAGAAGCAATTTATAAAAGTCCCATAACTCAACAAAAAATGACACATCCCACCGTGCAATTATTTAGAGAAATGAGAGTTCTGACTTTCTTGGACCTCATGAACAAGGGTAGATTGATCAAGACAGTGACAAATGAACTGTCCTTCCTCGAAGAAGGAGTAACCAGAATCAGAAATCTTTGGCTCGTAGCGTTGCCATCCAGAAAAACTGTTTGTGGTCAGCAAGCCTTCGATTTTAGACTGGCTAAATTGTTCAATGCATGTTCAAAGCAAGCTCGCCCCTGGAGTGGTTTAAGAGAAGATGATGTTTCGTTAAAACAGTTCCCCGTCCTGTTCCATAAATAACCAGTTCAAAAGTCAAGGTCGTTGAAGATATCTAGTTAATGAAGAGCGACTGGAATAATTCAAGTAATGCATTCTTTTCCTTTCTTCAGTAAGAATTTCTTTTTTTGGTCACAACTGTATTAACATAAGGTAATCACTGCGAAGCACAGGTTTCACCTGCACCGCATTTGGAATTATACAATGTACGTTAAAAAAATGTTTGCTCTAAAGATCAAAAATGTCAGGTTCACCGCATCACACAACTGTCCTTCGCTCTATATAGGTTATCTGTTTTACATGGCTTTTGCTACCTATTCAATTTACTATTCACTCAGTCCATTTGAACCAGGTAAAACACCATTTAACGGTGGGTGGCAGAAAGCGGTAAAACTCACAGGTCCGGAATTCATTGAGCTGCTCGGACTTAACCCCGAAAATTTCGGTCAATGATCCTGAGTTTTGCCCCGCGCAGACCCGATACATAGACTCCAGGTATATATGGACTCTCTTGCCGCCGGTATTCATTTCGTTTGCCGTAATACTCTACACAACCTCCCTAAATTATACCTCCTAAAATGGTCTCTCTCTCTCTCTCTCTTTCTTCTTTTCTTCTTCTTTCTCTCTCGTTTCTTTCGATCCCCGCCTTTTACAAGTTAAATATCTGGTGCGTAGCAACACACGACTTTCCGCCACCCCTAAAGTTCGAACACCACCTACATAGTCGGGCGCTATATCTTCGTTCAACGCATTTTTACAGGAACATTTATAGATAACAAAATGTAGGGACTAGTAGCTGAGAGTACCTGAAAGTTTGATCGAAATCGTTAGAGCCGTTTTTGAGAAAATTGGAATACCGATAAAATTATATTCGACAAATCTCCTTTTGTGTTAACATGGCTTATATCTCCGTTCAACATATATATACAGAAATAATTATAGAGAACGAAATGTTGGTATGGGTGACTAAAAGACACTCCATTAGGATTTATCACATCTGGTAAAGAAGTTACCCTGGAATTTACGGAAATGTTAGAAAAAACGTTATTTTCGACACATTTTGATTTTTATCTCTGTTCAATGGACCGTCACAGGAACATTTATTGAGAAGAATATGTAGGTATCAACTATTTGAAAACATCCTGTGAGTTTGGTGGAAATCGAAGCCGTTTTGCCAAAAGCGTAAAAACCTATTTTTGCTTCAGGGGCCCATACCTCCGTTCACCGTATTTTCATGGAGATATGTATGGAGAAGAAAAGTTAGGTATTGATTAGGAGAAGATAATTTGAAAGTTTAATCAAAATCGTTAGAGCCGTTTTCGAGAAAAATGCGAAAAACCCTAGTTTTAGTACATTTTCGTCCCCACCCCCTTCCCATCGGCCGAAATCGTCCATAACCTTATTTTGGTGTCTACAAAAAATAACGAACAAAACAAAAAAAGAACCAACTCAATCGGATCAGCCGTTCGCCCGCAAATCGAACTACAGACACACACACACAGACATACACACAGACATACACACAGACATACACACAGACATACACACGGACCTCTCTCCGAAATTAGGTTTTTTAGACTCAGTAGGGTCTGAAACGTAAAGATCTGAAGAAAACCCAACTTTTTTTTTTGGGCCGATTACTATACTTTCCTTCCCTTCGGGTAGCGGAAAGTAAAAAGGGACCATCACAGTTTCCACTTCGGATTTTTGGTTCGCGAGTAGACTTAATTGTATTAAAGGTGGTAGCGGGAAAATTCCCACGATTTTCGCGCGGTAATTACGTTTTGTCGCCAGATGCTCACTCGAGAATTCACGTTATACGAGTTCAAGTGGACGGTTTTGTTGTGACCACGTCAGCTTTTTTAGGCAAAGGTCGGTTTTGTCTTGTTGACTTTTCGGCAAAGTCCATTTAGGCGCTCCCATTCGTCAACCCCTCCTCGCCAAGTCTCCCGACTAAACGCTTTAAAATGTCAGATAAGTGCGTCAAACGTGATAGAGGTTTCGCAAACAACGCATATTGCATCCTATGTGAGTCATGCAAAGAGACATTTCATTTAGATTGTCAGAATATGAAAAAATCGGACTTCATTTTGTTGAGAGACAAAAAGAAGCCCTACCAACGTTTAGGTTGCGTGAGGAGCAGAAGAGGAACCATGAACTGTGAGGAAAGAGACGAGACAAGTGTTGATGGCACACCTCCGCATTCCACATCAATAAAGAATCAAGAAGTAATTCTGAAAAAGATCCTAGAAGTAATCGATGAAATGCGTTTAGAGTTCAAAAACGTTAACTCGAAATTAGAGAAACAGTTGAGTGGTTTCAAGGAGGAGATACGCGATCTTAAATAACATCTGAATCATTATTCCGATGTGATTGATGAGAATACGTCAAAAATAGATACTCTAGATTCAAAACTTACATCTTTCACAGAAACGCTCGAAGAAATGTCTAACCGATGCTTGAAGTTTGAAACCCGTCTGAATGAGGTAGAAAGCCTCACGAGTGATGCCGAATAATTAGCGCTTGCTAATAGCGTAGAAATAAGCGGCGTTCCTTTCCAATCTGGAGAGAACTTACTTGCATTGATGACTCGTGTTATTGAGGCTTTCAACATGAATATCCTAGAACAGCAGAGAAATAATTGTTATAGGCGCCGTTCATCTGCGAAAAAAAACTATACCAGGTTCAATTCATCTCTCCTTTGTTGGGAAAATAGACAAAGATCAACTCATGATTGCATCCCGCAAGCGTAACAAGTTGACTAGCGGGATTTGGGTTTTATTGCGGAGAAAGAATCGAGCAAAATGTCCATCAATCACAGTCTGAGCTATGGGAATCGGAAGCTGCTCAATGCGGCTAAAATAAAGAAAAATTAACTTGGGTTCAAATTTGCCTGGTTTTCTAATGGGAACGTTTAATTAAAGAAAGACGAAAAATCCCAGCCCCAATTGGTTCGTTCGATCAATGATTTAAAGAACTCATCAAAAAACGAAAACGATGGCGGGACATTACTCCCCGCCTCAATATAAATATGCAAGTCAAATTGTGGATATCACTTCGATCCTTTATACGGTCTTACAAGAAATTATTTCTTCTTTTTACGTTTATTGTACCTCATTGTCTTACCATTCGTTTTCCTGAAAAAAGTCTATTTTTCTGCAACAACAAAAATTTAGATGTCTTGCCACGCACAACCCAGCGAATGAAGTATACATACTATGTCGTTATCCGCAAGTACTCAACACCATGAACTCAATAAATGGCACAATCAATTCTCAAATAGGAACATTACGAAAACATGTGAACCTAGTCCATATCAACGCAGAGTCCGTTGTTGCTCACATTGTCGAAATAAGAGACATTTTACTGGAAATACTTTTGATGTCATCGCTATCTGTGAAACCTTCTTAAAGCCTCCTCTGAATCCATCAAAATCCAGGTTACGAGTGGGTCAGTAACGACCGAATAGGCCATGGTAGAGGAGGAGTAGCTTTACTGGTTCACTCCAAGCTGAAATTTGAAGTCCTATGCAAGTCACCATCAGATTACAGTAAAAGCCCAGAATTCATATTTATTGAACTAGAACACGCAACAGCTAAATTGGCAATTGGAGTGATCTATCGCCCACCGAAAGTGGGGAAGATTCAAGAAGTCATCGACGAAGTGGCAAAGTTGCAAGCTTCCTACAATCATATCGTTGTGCTAGGGGATTTAAATTCCGACCTGCTTACCGAATTTTAGAATCCCTTAATTTACACTATCTTCCTTTTGGCCCCACTCATCATTCAACTAACTCAAGCTTCCTTCTTGATCTCATAATTGTCAACAACCTCAGCGTAGTCAGCAATCATGCTCAGATTCCTGCCTGTGCTTTGTCAAGACATGATCTGATTTACTGCTCGTTGAACCTCAAGTCGAATAAGTCGGAACGCAAACAAATCATCATCAGAGATCAAAAAAATTTGAATAGCGAAGCTTTCAAACATGACGCCACTAAAGCAAACTAGGATGCAGTTTATTCTGAACCAGATCTAAACAAGAAATTTGAACTGTTTAATAGGATCATCCTGGACTTATACGACAATTACTGCCCGCAGATTAAAAGTAAACCCAAATATCAACCAGCTTTGTGGATCACTGAGGAATTAAGAGAACAAATGTAAAAAACCCTGCAAATTATTACACAATGGTTTATTATTCCCATGAACAGATTGACCTAGTATTACTGCTCCCCCATCCCATTCGATTCAGCATCGAATACTAACTAGTAAACCATACGAAACATGACCTGACTACGATGGAACTACGGAAATTAAAAATATTCCCCCTGCGCCTGATCCGATGGAGGGCTTCCAGTGAACGGCAATTGGCAGGACGTTGCGAGTCCAAAGGGCGCTGCGTGTCAAGGGGGCCTTGAAAACGAACGAAACACGGCTTATTTACGATTATACTGCGTTTCGTTAATTTTTTTAACCATTTTTTGCCCACAACCATAATTTGTCCGTCAAATAGCGGCCAGTAAGAAAAAAGGCGGAAGCGTTTTGAAACTAGCGGCTTTCAATTCCTGTGAAGTCTTGAACGTCTAAGACCGTTGCGGAAAATCGAAAAAAACGGATTTATAGAGGAGAGCGGACGTTATCGGCGTCGGGTAAATCGTTATCGATTTGCAAGTAAAGTGGAATTTCCCGGGATACGAAAAAAAAGAATTAAGGGCGAAGAGAAAATAAATGGTAGATAGGGGTGCGGGCTGCCTACAAGGCACGAATAATAATGAGGATATTTCCTTGTGAACAACAGAAAGGTAGCCCACATTGTGATCGCTTCTCCTGGTCCTCCCTCTATATCCATGTCTTCTCAGTCGGCCGCTCCCAGGGGAAACTCTCTCTTTGAGGTGAACGGTCAAGTTGACTGACACAACGGTCCTCAAAGAAATGGATAGAAAAGGAATCTTCCGGTACCGTAGGGTAACAGGAGGAAGAGAGAAAAAGGAAAAAAAGAGTAACTCAGCGGCCTCCCATTACGAGCAGAGCAAAGGATATTGCGCCAGAGCTGGTAAAGGGGGCTCTTTCATCCCCTGCTTCCGAATCTAATATTCTTCTAGTGTTCGGTGCCGCGGAGTCAATCGTAAAGCAAATGAGGGGGAGAGAGTGAAAGGGCAATCTCTGGATCTGCAGAGAAAAATACAATTGTAGGTGTGGGGTCTCTTTGTCTATTACCGACGATCTTCGCATGCGCGTTCTTTCCTTTTACTTTGTCATTTTAAACTCCTGAGATGTATATATAGAAATTATAAGTAGGGGGTTGATTATAACGTTTTTAAAAAGTACCTAATTAAGTTAATACAAAATCAAAGTTCAACATGGACAGCGTTACGTTAGAGGGGACGGGATGGAAGTGAAGCTGCTGCTTAATGTTGCAGGGGGTTTATATAAGTTTTGCTATCAAGGGGTGCATTGTTCATTACTGTGACGAAGCTGATGAGGCTGGGGAGATCAGCGAAGTCAGCAGGTTGACATCCTTTTAGTCGGAGGCGACGATTGTGACGTTCGAGGAGTCAAAGGCGTCTATTGTCCATAAGTTGTTAACTCCTCCCACCTGAGATTCGGCTTATGGGGGTGAACCTGTTGACGGTTGACACACAGAAGACGGTATCCGCAGTGGCGTCATATCGATCTCTAACGGGAAATAAGAATTAGACTCCGTGGGATTTGACGGGACGAACGTTTTTCACCGTCGGATCTCGAAGATAAAAACAGTTAACAACCTGGTCACTAATATACAATAAATTGGGTCTAGACTGTAGAAGGTCTGTTCCGGCTGGAAGTCTGAGGACGTTAAAAGGGGCCAATCAGCATCGAGTTCCGAAAGGGTGTCAAAATCGCGTAGCGAGAATTGCTGTTGGGTCGATGTGAAATTGGACAGGTCCGATTAGTTGTTAACTTGGATAGAACGACCGGTAGACATAAATAAATATGTTGCAGCCGGGTCAGGATGATTCGGGTGATCTTCACTTATCTCGCCGTCCTCGAATTCCCGATGCATGACAAAGACACAATTGAAGAAACTAGTTTTAATGACAACTGAAGAATTAGATTTAGTAAACGGAAAAGTAGCACGTCAAGATGGCGAAGCTCCCCGTCCGGACTCCTGCCGTAAACTGCCCCGGCGTTGGAGAGGGTGTACCCTTCCCTTTCCGTCCGACAGGGTGCGACGCAAGAAGATCGCACTGATAATCTTGACGTAGGTAGGGAGGCGAACTGCTACACGGCCATCCTGAGGAACGTCGTCCTCGACGGCAGCAACTGGAACAACTCAACAGAAATGGGTGTGGTCAGTTCTCACCAAAAACCACTAAGGGCCCTACCAAGTGAATGCACAAAGGCGAAGAGCAAATCAAGCTCAAAGTTTGGGGAGGGATGTGGAGACAACCACAACCCAGAAAACTGATCAAATTGACTGAACATGCACACTCCTACTGGCCTGTCAGATCACTGGGCAAAACGACCCAACGTCATTCATGACCATAAAAAAACACGCTCACAACAGACGTAGGCAGCACTGGATGCCATGGATGAGGATATGCTGTCTCCCAATGAACAAAAGCATCACTTGCTGAGGCAGGTGACCAGCCCCACTGAGTGCACATCCTGCTCGAAGAGAACCCATCCTGAGCAACTGCTCGAGTTAACCCCATACTGAGCGAACACTCGATACTGACACCATGCTTACGCAAAACATCCTGTTCGAGACTCCCCACCATAACTGCATCCCAAGCATCCTAACACTGCCTGACTTTGTGAGGTTATGATTAAAACATTCACAGTGTGATCATTCTTGACAGCTCAATACTAGGTGCATAAAAAGTCAACTCAAACAAGAAATATAAGCAGCGAGCATAAAAGCAGCATGTAACCTCGTATGAAGAGAAACGTGACAGGATAATCTTGACGTAGGTAGGGAGGCGAACTGCTACAAATAAAATACATGTGTGCTCGTATTCAATTGGTAAGAACTATTCTCCGTGCACTCGGAGACCCGTCCTACTCGACTCAGCGTCCAAAAATACTAGAAAACGATACCACATAGGCGTAATTGCAATGAAACTGCCAACATTTCGTTTTCGGCTAATTTCTTAAACCATTTTTAGCCCACAAGAACCATGGGTTTCGTCCGATTGGTTTACCGAGCAGGCGTGCACAACTAGATATCAAATAGAATTTATCTGCGAAATAACTGGTTTTTTAGACCACATGAAAGGCAAAATGTGACGTGGACGGCGAACGGACATCGCAGATTTGGAATCCCCATGCCGTGAGACGTTTAGTGTCCTATTTTGAGGGAGGGCTTTACACAAATTTTGCAAGTCCAACTCAACGCCATGCAATGCGCCGATCCGCGATGTGAATACGACATGGACATTCAGCAGACGATAAATACAGTTGCTTACCCTTCCGTGAAGCAACTTCAGATCTGCCATTGATCTCGGGGATCCATACGACCCACCAACCAGGCAGGGATGAAGCTTTTCCAGCTTCCTGACACAATTTTTCTGTGTATTACCGAGAACTTAACCAAGGAAGCTCCTGCCTCTTTGGCTTCATGATACTGCGACGCGTTTGTAGGGAGACGAAAGATTCTCTTAACGAAATATCCATCATGGCGTAAGCAGAAACCCCCAAACTTATCACACGCTTCTAGTTTGTTTTTCTTCTTTGGTCTGGGTTTAGTCAGGAAACGTTTCCACTAAGTAATGAGCTTTTTGTTTTTAGCTCAGCGGGAACTAGCATAAAAATTGCGACACCCCACTTTTGGCATACCATCAGTCTTTGGGGGACAAGAGGTGCAGACGCGATTATAGGTCCAGTATTATATCATTCGTTTAGTTTACTTTTATCAGAACTGCGTGAATGTAAATGAGTAGAAGAGGAGGCTGAGGCATCTCCACTAATCATCTTCACATGAATCATGTACATACTAGTAATTGGAAGGGAAGTGCTTTAGTAACTCGAGTGAGATAAATTTCCTAACGAAGACGAGTACAGCGCCGACCCTTCCCTTCCAAACCAACATCCCAAAGGCCCCTTCTTTTGCCACTAACTGTTTTACCCCTTAATGGAGTTTACTCTTCAATACCTCACTCTCGCCGGGAAAGAGAAAAGAAGGACACCAAAGGATCTTTTTCTCCCTCCTTCCAATGTGTTGTTGCCCTTTGAAGACCGAGAAATGATTAAATTATCTGGAAAAACAAGGGAAAACTACCAATTTCTTCTCGGGCGACCCCAATATTGAACCTTGAGGAGCCTTTAATTTTTCAGTCGTCCTACCGGACCGAAGGGGTCCTTGTAAGGCACATTCTCTTTAATTATGTTTTCGCCCAAATTTGTGCCTTTTTTGCTCCACGCCAATGCTTTTTACGGCCCCGTGGGTGGGATTTTTAAGGTTTTTTAAATTTTATTCGCGTTTTTGCTTCTTCACACTATTAAAGGTAGTCGAAGCAAGTCTCATGTCCGTGTAAGGAGTTGAGCCAAACGGGGGTGTCGCTGAACGTACGCCAGTTGTTCACGGTAATTCGTTGTTTACCCACTCACATTGTTTAACGTTAGAAACGAAACGAAACTTATCTCCAGTTCTGATAGCAAAACCGCCACAAAGCCATTCTAAATCCGTCTCTTCTCTCGCCTTCTGTTGTACCACCTTGAATTCATGCTACTTCGTCCTTTTCAACCTTTGATCCTTTTCACATCCCGATTAAATTGGATGGTGTTAACTGTTCTCAGCGGTGCTAATTCGACAAGTGGCATTGTTCAGAGAATGAGGAGGTTGGAAAGGCTAGCTTCCCAACCTTACTGTGGTGGTCGTTTCGCCTCAAGGACTTTGCCTCCATTTTCACCTACTTCATGACGACTACAAGGGATACAGGTGCAGCTCCCAACAATTGTCATTTGTCCTGTTCAATGTATTCCATTCGTGTTAGACACTCTTGAAAACATTCGGGTTCCTCTCCCTACAGGTTTGAAAGCGCTACCTAATCTGATCCTACTCCATCCACTCTTTTCACTCTCGAACGTTTCTTTCCATTTTCTGTAAGAAGAAATACAAGAGAAAGTGATTTCCAGGAAGCTTACGTAGCGTCTTTACCGGTTTTGGTTATTATGGCCCTGCAACATGCATCGTTTCTACCTACCTACAAAACTTCGCCATTTCTTTTCCAAATTTATACTTACTTATCTACTCAACTCAACTCAATCTACCTCTTCTGCTATTCCCCCTCCATTGCTGGGATTACTTGAATTTCCCCCCTCCATGATTAGGGGATATACTCATACACTTCGAGACACATACGCCTCATTCAAATCCTACGACATAGTTCTAAGTCAGTTGTCTCCAAACTATTTTCGTGTAAACCTTCCTGTTCGCATACGTAGCAAGAGCTCTCCAACCATTTCCCCAGTTACCATTTCATTCCGTATTATTCTCCTTCCAAAATGCTTCCCATTCAAAGTTATAGTAACCCTCTCAGCTATGGCAATATGTTCACCGCTTATTTCCATTCAGAACAACGCGGTTTTATTCGGCTCCACTGAACCACAAAGTCAAAATTACAGGTTACACTCTCTGAGCCGTGCATTTAACGACAACTTTTTTTTTTATAATTCCTATAATATTCAGTAGTATTCGGTCATGTACAATTTTGTCGAATGTTCTATACACTAATCTAAGAATTCTATACAGGGTGTAAAATGTGTTATCGGTCGCAGGAACCGATTCTACAATTAATTTCTGATCAAAGTTGTCATATAACGTTATTTTTTACTCCCATTAAAATCCGAGCTGTGGGCAGTTACAAGCAAATTCAAATCTGATGGAACCGTTGGAAAAAGCATGAAGTTTCCTGTATCCGCAGTGAAATATCGTATTTTTTGAAAAATGAACTTGAAAAGGAAGAATTACCAACGCCTAGAACTCTCCATTTTTTGAAACACTCATGCTTTCCTGTAATCTGGCAGTGTTTTTTTAGGGGAAACTGTGGAGTTTCACCAAGTTTGGACTGGTCAGGTAAACGATGAGCTTGCAAGCTGCATTTTGCTTTTAACGTGGTATTCTTTCGCCCAAAGATGCATTTGGCATCCAGTTGTGCCTGTCAGCTCGGCAATCCGATTAGGCGAAACCCATGGTTGTTATCGGCCAAAAAAAGGTTGAAAACCCCTGCAAATTATTACACAACGGTATTCGGATAAACAGCTTGACCTAGCATTAATGCTCCGAGACCCATCCCGTTCGATTCAGCATCGAAAAATATCAAAATGAAACCCAAAAAAAGGTCGAAAAGAACTGAATCGTAATATTAAAATAAACAAAAAAAACGAAAGTATCTAGACAAAACTGAATTTGCATATGAAAACATGCACGCTAAATATTAATATCAAAATGTAACCAAAAATCTATGAAAAAACCAAAATGAGAATGAAACGGAAGAATCTAAAAAATTGAATCGTATTAAAACCAAAAAAATTGAAACGAACGAACTATTAAATAAATAAACCAAAAATAAACGAATAATGAAAAGTTCAATCGAAGATAACACATATTTTGCTAACAGAAATAGTTGAGACGAGCGAAACTGTCATTCGTGGAGGTGAAGACGAGAATGAGGCAATCAGACGATAATTGTCTCTTTTCCTCTCCTAGAGGAAGCAAAAAAAAAAGAGTCGGGGGGGGGCTTCCAACCAGTAGAGCGGGCGGGCGAGCGTTGCGTTGCGTTGCGAGGCGAGGGGGCCGCGTTGCCAGTTGAGCAGGCGAGCGATTTCGATGAGACCAAAACGTTGACTTCTGCTGTAGCTCCCGCGTTGTACTGCGTTTCGTTAATTTTTTAACCGTTTTTTGCCCATAACAATCATGGGCTTTGTCCGATCAGATTGCCGAGATGGCGGGCACAACTAGATACCAAATTGGATTTTTGTGCGAAAGAACGAATTTTTGGACCACGTTAAAGGCACAAAACGGCCCGGACGGCGGACGGAGGACGGGGGACGGACATTGCAAATTTGGATGTCTTGAAACGAAAAGTATCAAATTTTGAAGGGGGGGTTGTAAAAAATTGTTGGTGACTGAAAACATAGGGTAATAACCAGAATCAGAATGAATAATAAACTAAAAAACTAACGAAAACCAAATTTTTGGCAACAATGTTTGATATCGTTTTATTGGTATGTTTCGATGCTAGATCGAAAGAGGCGAGTCTCAGAGGTGTTTGACTACGTATATAACGAAAACAGGGAAAACAGTAATTAAAGTGGTCTACTAATTGCATGAACTCGCAGGAGGATATAGCATATGATGAAAGTGATCGTTTTATCATATGCACTTCTTTCTACCTCAATCCAACCACCCGTCAGCTCGACACATCACGTTCATATTTCATATCGTCCACTGGTATTTTTCGATACCGAATAGAATGGGATGGGTCTCAGAGGCGTGAGACTACGTTCAAGAGAATAATACACGGTTTTCTAATTTGCAGCGTTTTTAAATCGCGGTCTTGTTGCAAAATTTCACATATAATGTGTAAAGCTGCAAGCAATATCGTAATGTCTTAAAGCGATGTTGTTATGTCATCTGCTCTTCTGCTGAAAGGCACTTCTTAGCTACTACAATAACTTGAGGACTTTCTTGTAAAGCTACTGTATCCAGTTCCGTTTCTTAATTCGAGGTTCGAGCCTGAACTGATACGATCTAAGGCGAACTTCCGGAGAAGTCGTAGTTTTCTCGTCACGTTCCTTCTCCTGTTCCCATGAAAGAACCATAATGCAATTATAACTTTACGATCATCCTAGGACTAACAAATTAAGGGAAATCAAGTGAGTGATGGGAAGGGGAGTTGGTCAAAGCCTTTAGTAAAAAACCGATAACCCTAACTTTTTCTCATTACATTGCCCTGGTGAAAATCGTGGGGAAAGTTGCGGTGTGGTCGCTTTATTTTCCGAATTAATTTCTCAATACTTAATTACTTTCCAAGCGTTGACAATCTGTACAAGTCGTAGTGTCGTGAAGGGCTCAAAATTGACTTGATACTAATTAGTAGGGCTCTGGGGGCGTATGCGAGATTATGCGGATCGTTAGCTTCTTTGGGTGTCATGGCAAATCAGTGTTGGATCTCTAGTCTATCTTCTCTCTTTTACTGTACGCAACGCTCAGAACTACTGCTAATTGGTTCCACGTACATCGTTTCCTCATAATTTGTTTTTGAGAGGGCAAATATATAGGATTGTCCAAGTTTTTAACCATCCTCCTAATTATTCTTACCACTTAACGAATAAAATATAAATATGATCAGCATTTAGTCTCCTGACACATCCAACGTTTTCTTCAAACCTTCTTCGAAATAAAGAAGAGAAAAGAGTTTGAGATACATGCGTGAGCGGGTACAGACTTCACACGACTCCTGTGGATAGGTGGTGAACTGGGTTGCAGGGTCTAGAGCAAAGAACGAGTGAGTAATGACTCAGTTGCATAAGAAGTGAATGAAGAATGTCTGTTTTTGGGTCGGGCCTGTGAGAAGCTGAGAGTTGGAATCTAAGGAGAGGTGGTAAAGTGAGTGGTGGGAAAGAAATAGTTCGGTAAGTCCAAAAAAGGGAAACTTTTTTGTTGGTTTCATAGATAAACTTTAAACCCTTTGTCAGCAGAAGCCGAATAAATGCGTAGTTAGGGTTTCACACGACTACCACTATAAAGGCCCTAGGTCATAAAGGGCTAGACTTGATTGCTCTGGGTTTCCAGTTGGGGTCAAGAGCAGCAAACTAATTCAGCCGGACCTGAGCCGAACAGCATCCCATGTTGATGTGCAGGCTGAATAGTAAGTATGAAATTTGATTTGGTTAAGCTGTTCTGCCTGAACTCTCAAATTTGTCAATTGGTTTTTTTCAAAATTTTATTTTGTCAAATTGGGTTTTTTTATACTTGGAAGTCTAAAACGTAAAGGTTACATTAGGAAACTCTTGCTACTCTCGGGATATAAGGTTCTATTCTAATCCCACGACCACCAAACGAACATCCTCTTGGGGCTTAAACAAAACATTAATTAATCAGCGTTACGCTATACAATGTTCTGAACTTATCTCTTTCTTTGCACAAAGCAAATATGCAGAAAATGAACGAATTTCAGTTGATTCACCGCAGCCATCGTCATTGCTTCGTGCCTATTGATCATTGTATGCACCTCACACTGAATGAGATGAGTCTGATATGATTCGGGGTGCCGGTGGCGATATTTTTTCACAAAATGTTCAAAACAAACCTCGAATAGTCACGTATCTCGACAATTTTTACTTGAGCATATCACCTTACCTACAATAAATTAACCATTGATATCACCTTACCTACAATAAATTAACCATTGATATTATGTGTGTATTATTATATGAAACTAGTGACTAAGGGGAGTAAAATTATTAACAAAACGATTACAAGGGCAGGAGGGAGAAACGGCCGAAGTCTGGAATCTATGAATTCCAAATTAGCGTCAATTAATTACTCCTTCGGGATAGTCAAGTAATCACAAAACGAAGGTTGTTTGGAGCTAGAAGGGGAAAGAATCCAGAAGAGGTTATTAAATTTGCTTGACACTTAGTTAGAAGGATATTATGTGGAGGATGAGAGAAAATATCTGGTGCGTTGCAACACACAACTTTCCTTAGCTCTACTTCAATTCACTTTGTACATGACTAATTCTATTTAATCAATTCATTTATCACTCAGTTAATTTGAACTTGGTCAAACAACGCTTTACGGCAGCAGAAAGCGGTAGCGCTTACAGTTCCGGAATTTATTGTGCTGCTCGTACTCATTGCAGGACTATTATTGAGCAATTGGTACACAGATAAATAATGAGGCTGTAAACACGATTTAAAAAAAAAGGATATTAATCACTTTTGCTGAGTTATTGGAAAATAACTGTTAGAACTGGTAGTACGCGAAACGGCAGTAGTTGAAATTCAGGAATTTCTGGAGTGAGCCCCATGCATTTCATGAGCGTTTTAAACTCACCCTTCAGGTATTGGATTGGACTACAATACCAATTTTTTTTAACATTCTACAAGAATTCCAGCGGAGTTTATAAGGAAAAAACTGCGCGAAAAATGCTTTTGATCGAAAATTTTGATAATTTATTGTGCTGCTCTCGTCATTTTCCCACAATTGAGAATTCCATGGTATAATTGCCTTATTAGGAGCTATCAATATAAAAAATTTACTCAAAATCGTTAGAGCCGTTTTTGAGAAAAAAAATATTTGGTGTTTTGATCACTATGATAACTATAGTTAAATTTCAATGGATTTTGTTCATACCCTTATTTTGGCGTCCCATGGTAACCTGCGGGCGAGATATGAAGTTTGAGCTGATTTGAGACGGTGATTTTCTCTAAAAATCGTTCACAGACACACACACACACACAGACCATTTTCCCAAATAGTGTTTTTCGGACTCAGGAGGGTCTGAAACGTAAAGATCTGAAGAAAACTCAAAATTTTTTTTTTCAGCCGATTACATAACTTTCCTTTTTACTTCGTAGAGCCAAGGAAAGTAAGAAGGCGTTAGTTATCGGCCTCAGCCTGTGCCCCTTGGGGCCACCTTCTCTCTTATCTAATCTCTCGAGGTGAAACAACGTAAGAAAAATTGAGATCTGATTTTCTATTCCGTCCGTTTCAAAGGAAACTGGAGGACTCCCTTCAGCCCCGGGTCCGAAAAAAACGAAAACCCATAAACGTTTTGGGATTAGGGCTGGTATGGCTTGGTGGTGGTGGGTGATAGCCCCACTCGCACAATTCGTTCTCATTACACTTTGCTTCCTAAAGCGATGGTTTGCAAGAAACGATTTTCTCAGAGGTTTTCATAGAATCGTTCTAGCATTGAACGAAATATCTCAACTGTTGCGAAACGGTAGATATCAGCATGAGGGAATAGAAGATCATGTTTGGGGAAATCATAATCTGGAAAATAACTTTCGCCCTACTGTCCCAGTAGTTCCCAAAGCAAAAACGTGTTTGGATCTCCTTATCAAAACAATTTTCCATAGCCCATTAAAGAACTTTCCTTTCTACTGCGGGGAGCTAAGGAAATTTAAAATGGTTTGGGTTCACTGACGAGATTCTGGCGTGGCGTTCGAGGATGAGGCTTAATGCAAGAGGAAGTGAGGACGAAATAAGAGAACGGCCAATATACGTTGAACCAAAAGTGGCGAGTTGAGAGGCGGCTTTCACGTGACGGAAAATATACCAAAGTAAGTGAACCTGGGACACATTCAGCTGACGACGAGAAGTAGATCATGACCCAACAGGGCAAGGTAACAATGTGATGCACTGAACACTGCACTTTTGGGTTGTTGGGTTTTGTTGTGGGTGATTTTCGGTCCCAGAGTCGTCTTATGTTCCGTTTAACTGTCCAACTCAATTTGTTATGTTACTCCGAAGAAGAACTTTGAGTTTGATCTCAACAGACTCAGCCCACGTCGCTTCAATTAGGTTCAGTTCTAATTTTGGTAGAAACATAGCGAAAAAAAGGCTGTGGTGTGAGCGAGCGGCTGCTAATGAGGGAGTGGTGATGGCGGTTATGAAAGGGTGAGGAGAGGGGAAGTTCCTTCCGGCGATATGAAATTAGCGATATTTCCTTCTTTTGCAGTTCCACTCAGGCATAGTTATCTAAAACGCACATCACGGGTGTTCCCTTAACCTTAACAAACCTGAGGGAGGGTTAAAGCGTGACCCAGCTATCTAAAAGTAGCCCCTCCCCTCTTTACCTCATCGTTCTTCTTCGCTTCAGCCCTACAACTCCCCCCACCCCCACCCCACCACACCCACTATCACAACCAGATCTCCTCAACATCACATAAACTTATAAATATAGTAAATACCACCTCCGACAATTCAGTTTGGTTATAACTGGATTGTCGGTAGAACTAACTGTACCACATAATCTTGCCCAACCTTTTCGCTTCGAAGTAGACTAGAAGTATCAAGTTATTGCTTTTACCTTAAGGAAACTCCAAGTTGTTCCTTAGGACACGTATGCCTGATAGCAACCGAAAACGCGAAGTACTTGCAACACTCATGACTCCCTCAAATGTATATCTCGATGTGTTGACATTATTAGGGTTTACGAGAATTAGGGATCTTAATATTGGTCGGGCAGAGAGCAGCTTCTGTGGGTAACTGAGAACACCCTCCGTTTCCACCCAGCACCGTTCCCTGCCACACATATTCCGACTTAACACATTTTTGTTTTCCAGTTTTGCACGCTAAACCCTGAAGCTACTCTACTATTCTTGATGAAACACGCAGCAAGGTTTGGTAATCTTAACTCCATATTTGTGCTCTGAATGAGAGATCAACATCACACAACCTGACTGATTAGTTTTCAATCCTTCGAAGAATTGTCGCTTCCTTTCTTCACTATCACTTGTCAGTAGTTAGATATGGTTGGAAACCAGATTAAGTCCTCCGGAGTACGGTGTCTGATTCCGATTCCCTAGGGGCATAGCTCCGCTTATTCATGCATGACCGAGAGACTGGCTAAATGCACCTACCGTTCGTACCCTCGGTTGGGCTGTTCTTTCGGATGCTAGCAAAGTCGTAACCTGCATGATATTTGCTAACGACTAATATAACCGTCTTAATATATCGCAATATTCCTATCTGAAGGTTTCTACCGACTCAGACATGGTTAATGCCCTGGATAAAGCGCTTGTCCCGGAGAAAGCGCTTGCTCTACTTGACTATGTCCTGATTCCAAATTAATTGGTTGATCCTTCGAATAGTGTATTTAAGCTTCCCCTCAGACCCCAACCAAGGATAATTTATAAAAGTAGAAAAGGCGGAAGCATCAGCTGGAACAGGGTAACTGCCCGTTGTGGAGGAGGGGTATTGTGAAGGTGAATGGAAAGTATCGCGAGGTTGAGGGTTAGAGCAGGTGAAGCTAGGCCGAAGGCTAAGAGGAGGATCATCACAACATTAGGGACAAGAGCTCGCTATGACCGATATCGCTACGTCCAGGTAATCGGGTGTCAAATAGCTAAAATGCTGCGAACCTCTCATTTCTAAGAGTCTCGGGGCTGAGCGTACTTTCCACAAGTTAGTCCCTTTGGAACTAAGAGTTACAAGCAAATTACACAGTTTCACCGGATTCGCTGTTTGTCTAAGCGAGTCAACTGGAGAGCTGTGCACATGCTGGTTTCTGGATACTGATATGTATCCTTCATTGTACCACTTCTACTCCTTTGGCCTCTTCTATTGAGAACGACGAGCTGCAGTTGTCTATCATTCTCTCGAGTGTCCAAAACCATCTAAAATGGATCCCAGTAATTCATTTGGGTGCAGTTATTTAGGTCAAAATCACAGTGTCATTAACTAGTCAACACCTGAATATTGGACATATTTCTCTGTCATTCCTTGAAGGTCTTGAAAAAAGTACAACGAAAGGATATCATGACCCGACATTTCATATTCCTGACGCTGGAACGAATAAACACGCTGAGGTAGAAAGACCTATTCTCCGTCTTCCTCGATAATCCCAGAGCTAGGTTACTGGTGATGCTTGATTGTTACTGAAATTCAGTGTCCCATTGGTCATTAGCTCAACTACATAATAAATTAGGCACCAAGGGCCCCGAGACCCTGAAACTGGATCTTTTCCAATTCCCATTTAATTATTATTTAATTCGCTACTCAGTTGCATTAGTGAATTATAATTTCATCGTGCACTAGGAACATGTTGCCCTTCCACATCCTTCTTCTGGTTGACCATTATGGAGTGAAAAGTGGTTATGGTGCTATACCAGCGCCAACCTTCCCCGAACCCACATTTCCCATCGAACAATCTGATTTCACTAAATTTCTTGTAGGGAGGATGTAATATACCTGAAAAACAAGTGTATACAGGCTTTACATATTCGGTAGGTAAAAAAGGAAATATCATGAGCATCATAAGCTAAATATCTAAACCTGGAACTAAATGAGGCGAAATACAAACTTACGGTTGGCGAAGTCGATTCCTACTCGCTATAAATCACACCACTTCAAGCACTGTACAAGGTGTTAGGGGTTATCGCTAGAGACAGGGATGGCCTGTGGAGAAGGAGAGAGCTCCAAACGAACAGGGGAGATGGTTTGGAGCGGGACTGTTATTCCAAAAACTGGGATATCCCGGGAAACGTTAATTAGGGGTTTTCCCCCAGGAAAAGCAAGCCAACTAACAGAAGACGAGAGGGCGCTCATCGGATTAACTCACGAGTACATCATGAATTATAGTTTGAAATAGAAAAAAATTATCCTATTCCCTAGTATAGCGTTCTAGGAATAAAACGCATTGTTGTTGAACTCATGAAACTTCCCCACGGATACGTTTCTTTATTTATAGCACGTCAAAGTAGGTTGACGTCAAAACGAAAGAAGCAATTTGAACGTAAAAGAGAAATAAAGCGAAATGACGACAAAAAGGAATACATGCCACCCAGGTTGCTTTGCAGGGGAAGAGAGTTGTGACAATCATTCTGAGCTAGTGGATACCATGTGGCTAGTACGATGATCTGTTGTACAAATCAATGTCCTTTAATCCACACATTCCGTAGTACGTGGGGATTCTTGTTCCGAATACAAAAGGAAAACGCTTCATTGGGATCAGAACGTCTTAGTATTCTGTGTGCTTTGTGTGTTGTGGAACTCAGTACTTCGTCCAAACTCCTTGCAATAATTGGGAAAAGAGGCAAACGGACTGTTATAAAAAACTTGAAGTAGGCAGCACCGTACTTTAATTAGTAAATGGAACGATGAGTTGATTTTTCCATAGAAAATCTCTTGTCGAGAATTTAGGCAATTAAGAAAATCGCAGTAAATGTTTTATCTTGACATAAAGTCAAATAGTTGTTCTACGTTGACTGATGAAGGAAGGTTCAGATTGAAGAAAGGCTTCCCTAGAACCACAGCAGCAACTATCTCTTATCTGCTGGGGACATAGTTTCTCCCAAAACTGAGCTATCTTGCGGCTACTGTTAGCTCAAAATTAGGAATAACGAAACTATGTCTGAGAAACCATTCATCTACCACTTTTGTTACACATTGTCAATTTTCTGATATTTAGAATAGGAAGGGTCTTGGATGTGCTGACGAAGTTATTCCTATTTCAGGGAAAGGTAGCCGATACTACCCTTCCTACAGCGTGAACTCTGACTTCGAAGAAGACGCCAGCTCCCCGAGAGCCGCCTCCCGGGGTGGCCCGTACCAACACACGTACCAACAGCCGGCAGGACTGTCTGACACTCCGACGTCAGAAGCCTCTGACGCGACATTGACTGACTCGGAACTCGCCCTCGCTCGCGACTCAACTCTTCTCGTGCACAACGGTAAGTACCTTCTTCTAAACCGTTAAGATTTAAATATATCTGCTGAGGCACCGACATTTAATGCATACTGGTTTTGCGTTTAATATACGTAAAATGTGAAGGACCAGCGATTCTATGGATCTGCATAATTTCAATTGGCTAGCTAGTGGACTCACCTTGAGGGCTATTCATATACCGTCGGAGCGTATCTGTCGAGGTAGGTGCTGTCGGAGATGGATGCGGATGATGTGAGGATCAGAAGGATTTTATGGGAAGGGAATGTTACCTCGATTTTTAAGGTTTTGACGCTCTGTGGTCGATGCAGCGGTGAGATCGAGACAACACGTAGCGCGTCTCTCAAGTAACGTTTGTCGGGCTTTACTTGGCAAGCTGTCAGCTTGGTTGTACCGATGAACACGAAGAAAATGAAAAACTAACTTTAAATATGCAGAAAATAGAACGAATAACGGAAAGGAGAACGATGCGGTCGGCGTTTGCGATAACAATAATAATTGGCGGGTAATTTTCCTTTGATATCAGCGGTGGGTGCGTTCCAGTCAAAGTTTCCCAGAGTTCGTTCCGGTAAATTAAGTAGGCACAACCACATACAAGATATTTATTCCGACCTGAAAAGTTAGTTTTTAAAAATGATTTATTCTTCAATTCACAACACTTTCAATGATTTCAAAATTAACACTTGAAGAAAAGTACAATTTGATGGAGAGACTACGAAACAGCCGCAACACACGAAGGCAAACCGACAAATGAAGAGCCAAGCGTTCGGAGCCTTTGTAATGTTGAAATGCTTCACAGTGATGTTGAGTGCTCCATAGTGATTCTTCTTGAAAATCGGGTAACTTGTAACCGCAATGAGTTTTCAATATTTGGAGGACTTTGGATAGGGCTTGCGGTTGGATAATGCTAGGGTGCAGTTTTTTAAATTTACAAAATGTAATCGAATTTTCGATATCTTGGGTAAAGTCTAAAAGGAGTTGCAGCAATAATTGAGCACCAGGGATCTTCTATTTGTTGTAGGTGGGCAGTAAATGACGAAATTTCTTTAAGACGTGTGATCTCTGAAACTAACAAGTTGTGATCCGAGTCGATGTGATGTGTTCAATTCTTGGACCAGTTTGTCGTTAACTGAATACGAGTTGGGATTAATTTGTTGAGATGATGTTTCCTGATTGGTTTGCAGGTGTTGGAGGATGTGTTTGTATTTTTCTTCGTCGCTCGCGTCTAAGTTACCGGTTATGAATTTTATTATCGAACCTAATCCTTCCAGAAGACCGCGTTTCTTACGACGGGGTAGCATTGAATCAAATATTCTGTTTTCAGCTACATGCATCATGTGTTCTATCATTTGACTACGGGGTCGGACTACTTTTTCGATTTCTTTATCAGATTGTACAAACGTTTTCGATTCGAAGTGAAAACGGATATGATTTCTATGGTTTCTATTGTATCGGGCGTGAAGGAAAAGTAAATGTGTGACAGATTTTCAACTTGGAAAACCGTAAACCGAGAACGGAAAACCCCCAATAGGATCATCGGCTTGCCAGCGGCAACAGACCCAAAGCCACTAAACATCGCAAACACTCGAATTCGAAACCTACTATGAATTGGTAACCTACGTCGTTGAATGTTGCCATAGTAATTAAGCAAAATTTGAAGATAGGCGTAGCAAATAGAATGTAATTTATTTGGAATGATTGTAAAGTTTTGTGTGTTTTCAGCGTCAGTGTGCATGTAATTTATTTCGGTGTGACTGTGATAGATGATTAATAGAATTTTTCAAAGTTCTTGCGCGGAGAGAGTCTCGTGAGGAACATACCAACTGATAGTCACGTTGTATAGTAGTATGTATATATATAAATATATGAATATGTCAGTGTTAAACACTATGAGGAATAGTTTGTATCTGGGTTCCAGGGGAAATGGTAGAGAGGGCTCTATAGCCTCAATTTCCCCTGGTCAATAAATAAATAAATCAATCAATCAGACTGAATGCGAGGTTATGGATACCTGGATGGTTTGGGGTATGTTAATTGATCCGGCTTCTCTTATTTCAATGATGGATATCTGATTACATCGCTTCTACAGAAGAAGATGTGACTAAATCATTACTTCGTACAGTTACACCCCCTCAAAAGTCAGCCCATTGATTAGCTTTTGAAGTAAGGTTATTTGAGGAGGCGTAGTTTCTGCAGGGGCTTCAGTACCTTGGCAACATTCTGAAAATAAATAATCACCGAGGTCCACGCAGACTTAAGCAAAGGAGGTTGCACCAGAAACAACCCTAAGGAAACTCCACGTCTTGAAGACGCCTCTAGTCAAGACTCGGAATGAGCAAATGACGAGTTAACGAACTTCACGATAGGACAGCACCGGGTGATGCGACACACGTCACGATCCACCCCAAGCCTACATATGACTAGCTGCCTTCTAAACCTGTCGACAAGGACAATATCATCTGCTAAGTGTAGTCAAGCCATACTTCGTGTGGCAACTTATACAGTCATCAATAACAAGACTGGAGAGCGCTACGCCCTATAGCCACGTCCCCCCCCCACCCCCACCACACCGTCACAACCCAAATATCATTTGCCATCACTAGAGCCATCGCACTCTCTCAGGCAGCATCCAGGGCAGATATATATGCAATCTATTCTTTTTCTTTCAGACCAAGTGTGCTGCAGGGCAATGGTGGATGGTGCTTCCCATTCCATGCTTTTAGTGCTAAAGGTAGGCAGGCTGGCGGCGCACAGTGGACGACACAGTCGGCCAGCTCACGCCAGAGTCCACTCTATGCTTCATTCCAAAGAAATCTGGAGCGGCATCGCTCAATTTACGAGAGCAGTGCTCAGCCAGAAGAAGGTGGAGCTCGCTGGTCTAGGGCGAGTATCTCGCAGTGATGGAGAATGAAGACATGGAGGAAACACTGCTCCTAAACTTCCCAAACAGTTAGACTGTATGGAAATGGCTGCACGCTGCAAGATTCTCGGGAGGGTGAAGAGGATAAGAAAGAAGAGAGCCTCCATTTACAGACGGAGACCACCAGGCACCATTAACTCTCATGGTGTTTTAGGGACTGTGTGGGGCTAAGAAAAGTAAAAAGGGGATTTTGTCGTCGAAGACCAAATGATACGCTCGGCTGTGCACCGCCCCCGTCGCCCCGGACTCCAAGTAAAAACGTGACCTCCTGCGTCTCTTCTCCGACCCCTCGAGTTCCCCGTTATCTCCGCATAAATCTCCGGCTGGCGTTTAATTTTCCACCTCCAGGGCTCAACTTTCCTATCTACTGCTTCTTTTTTCGTTGTCTTCCTCCAAGCCCCGGCGCGGCTCAGGAAACCTTCGATTTCCCAGCTCAGGGCTCTTCTACCTCCGCCACGACGCCGTGGGGTTGCTCCTGCCCGACGCCTCCTCGACCTGATATCGTCACTTTATCTCGACAATTCCACTTCCACATTCATCTCGCCCAACTTTTATTAGCGTCATAGGGTTTTCCCTCCGGAACCTCGTAAATCAGAGGACACTCTCGACGGGCACCTAGGATAGGAAGAAGGAGATGAAAATGAAGAAAAAGAAAAAGAAGAAAAAGCGATGCAATACTTCCTCACCATTTTCTTTTTCTCTTCCTTCTTCTTCCACTTCCATTTCTTACGAGCTCATATTTCATGAGCGGAGCTGTTAAGTCCGAAAATAACTCGGGTCTACTAGAAGTAATCCGAGATGCGCGTCTCGATTCGTAGGGCAAACTGTTTGTTTCTGAGGAGCCCTCGCTCTGTTTTCTTAACCCGTTTCCTGAACGCCAAATGATTGATTACTTGGCGGCGTCCCCTTCACCACGACTCGCTTCATTACCATCCCCGTGTTACGGCACCCGCCCCACCCACCACACGAACCTCGCAGTCCATCCGCTACCATAAACCGCACCACCACAATTTACGTAGCTCGCAACCTTATGTTAATTGCGCCTGCATCGTGCTGTCCTTGAGAGGAAACAATTACTGGGGCCCCAGTAAACTGGAAACTTCCAACTCAAAGCCATTTCCCGTGCTAGAAGATATTCCTCGCGCAAAGCATCACACAACGTACTTCCTATTTCCGAATTGTTCCCCGCTTCACGTGTCTAGTTCAAATTGACGGGGGAACAATATACGACGTCATGGGGAGCTCTAAATTAGTTGACACGCAGCTGATAGCTCAAGTCGTCTGGAGCACAGACGCAGGTCTGTTTACTTTTTATATCGCCCGTTCCTGGACCTTGTGACGCTACGTAGACCCTTCGTGGATAAATAAATAAATTCAACCCAAGGCTTGGCCAAGTGCGGTATAATGAATAAAATAAATATGTCTTGTAATAAAATAAATAAGAAAGCTAGGCTCACGGCTGATGGTAGAGGAAAAGGGGCAGACGAAAGGGCTCACCAGTCAGGTTCGGGCGTTCAGACGCGACTGACTGGTCGAGATTGAGCGACGAGCAGCCCAGCGTTTTCCCGCGCTTCTTCTGCGTTGGGGCTCATGTGACGCGCTGTCACAACCTTCAGACAGAAATCTTGCAAACATGTAATAGAGTTATATCAGGCGTGTTTAGGTACTCACTGTAGGACAGGAATACATTTCCTTATTCCCTTAACTTTTGTGGACTAGCTGAAGCAGCAGTGAAGTCCGTGAAAACTAGGCTTCGAAAAGTAGTAGGGAATGCTTGCTTAACACATGAAGAAGCATTTACTATTTTCTATAAAATAGAAGCTATACTCAATTCAAGACCGTTGGAACCATTATCCGCCGATCCTTCTGAAAACTCCTACTTATCCCCTGGGCATTATTTGGTGGGCAGACCATTGATAACTAATCCTGAACCGTCACTGGAGCATTTAAAGGAAAATACGTTGAGTCGATGGCAGCTGGTCAAGAGGATGAATGAACACTTTTGGGAAAAATGGAGAAAACAATACCTACCAATGTGAAACCGGATGATTTGGTTTTGATATCCGAAGACAATCAGCTTCTTTTAAGTTGGCCTTTAGGCAGAATTGCCGAAGTTCACCCAGGCCCAGATGGGAGGGTTCGAGTTGAGACAGTAAGAACCGGAGATGCGTACGTTAGAAGACCGGTAAGAAAACTGATTTCCCGTCTCCCTCTTGAAAGTCCGTCTTTTTGAATAAAAATGTTATTCAGCCCAATAAACTGAGACAGAGCTATTTTTTTGATTTTTATTAGAAGGAAAATTATTTCATAATTTTTTGGGCGGTATGTTTAGGCACTCATGGTAGGCCAGGGCCTCCACAATTAAAGTTCCTGCTCCTGCCTATATAAACTAGTGATATTCATTTATTTTGTTCAAATACATTTTCTTTTTTTTGTATTAAAATGTAACAAGTAAAATACGGTGAAGTTATGGTGAAGAACAAGTCAGCCGCGACCAGAGGTCTACCACAGCCGCCAATCCTCGGTATTGGTCGGCCCACGCGACACGGTCTGAACATTTACTTTTTTTCTGCTTGAAGCTTGAAATTTTCTCTTGGCAGGTTGTTCCAATACCAACGTATACGACTCCAACTATACATTCCTTGCTGGAGCTCTCAAGCAAAGAAAATTCCGAAGATTTAAGCTGTTAGAAGACTACAAGATCTACGCATCTTATCGTCTTCTTTTATATTACTTTTACTGTCCTCTCAAAGGCATATTGCCCCTAACAAACAAGGCGTTTATGGCTTATTAGCATGGGATTTCACCTAACTGCCAAAAAGAGTCTCATTGGGAGGGAACGAAATCTTATCTCTGCTTATAGGTAGTGTTATATTTAAGATCGACTAGGGACGCATACTATCACAAGATGGCTAGCTCAGAACTGACTACAGACAGTATCATTGGCACAGGCATACTTGATCACCCACTGGTGACCATATCTGTACACAGCTGTTAGACGTTCCACAACGAATACATATTTTATTAAACTAGTACATAATAATAAATTAAAACAATCTTCCATATTATAACAGGTAGTGAGTCATCTTATTTTAGCGATACATTCCCATTCCATCTACGGATTCCTACAGTTCTGTTGGGACCTTGACCCAGAGAAGTTTCCATTTTCTAAGTGGCATGCATCCAGAGGTCCCAGCCCTTTGAGAGGATCGAAGGTAATAAACGTATAAGTAGTTAATGGAACTGCCAACTTTTTTTTAATCATAAATTGCACAAGTGAGAATTCAATAAAGAGAGTGATCCAGAGGAGAGATCGAAATTGTATACACAAATGAGCAAGTTAGCAGTAAAGCGAGCGCTGGGGCAGAGTGGCGATCACCCGATCACCAAATATGTTGCGTACACATATGGATAGAAATTGGTTCCATCACTGCGTTACTACACCATTTGAAAAATGTATTTAACCAATCTTATGCCCAGGTTCGTCGCTTTTTGACCAAAATTTCATCAAATTTGGGTTTTGTATGCTCAAAAGAGTCCTCAAAATGAGAAAAGCAGACATAGTAATTTTAAAAGTACTCCACTTCATTAACGACTGTTCGTAACATAAATTTCAAGTTTCAACTCCGGAAGTAATTTTTGATCAAATTTTCATCAAATTTGGATTTTGTCTGCAAGTCGAAGTCCACGAAACTATTGTGGCCGAGTCGGGTTTTTCGACTCAGTTACTTGATGCGAATCCACGATACAAATTTTCGATGTCAACTAATAAGTCAAAACTTGGTCCAAACTTCGTCGAATTTTGATTGACTCTGCAACTTAACTGCCAAACATAGGAGGTAGGTAGCAAAGTTGTGCATTCCGAAAGTACAAGCTAATTTCTCAACTGTCGTAAATATGGTAACTGTTTGTTCGTGTTCATATACTTGTAAATTAAGTAATAGAAAAAAATGACGGGAATAAAATTGACTTGAAAAACAAATAATTCGGCTAAATAAAATAATTATAATTTGAACATGGTGAACTTGAGACACTAACTAATCTTCTTAAGAAATAAAATCGAAAAAATGCGTAAAATAAAAGTCTGGCCTGATCGAGGTTCGAACCATTCGAAGTTTGTGCAGGGATGGTTAAGTTGGTAGGCGGGAGATATGGTGGATCGTTCCAACAGCCTGTGCCTAAGTAGCCGTTTCGGTCTGCAGACGGTCTGTTCCCGAGAAATGGTCACCCTCAGGTATGTCGAGTCGGAAGTCGGTGGACCCAACGAAGGCGAAATTCGGTACGCCGTTGTGACAACTTAGCTGAGTTTTGTGGGAAATATTCAGCTGGTTTTTAGATTCTGAAGCGAGCGGCAAGGTCGGAACGATCGCAATATAGAGACTAAGCCCGTCGACAGCGGCGATGAGAGTCGTGAAGCCTTCGATTCAAGTCGCTTCTTGTAGAGAATACTAAATATCTGGTGCGTAGCAACACACTACTTTCCGCCACCCCTTTAAGTTCGAACACCACCTACATAGGCGCGTGCTATATCTTCGTTCAACGCATTTTCAGAGGAACATTTATCAAGAACAAAATGTAGGGACTAGTTAGTTGAGAGTACTCCGAAAGTTTGATCGAAATCGTTAGAGCCGTTTTTGAGAAAATTGGAATTCCGATAAATCAATATTCGACAAATCTCCTTTTCTGAGATAACTTGGCTTATATCTCCGTTCAACATATATATACAGAAATAATTATGGAGAACGAAATGTTGGTATGGGTAACTAAAAGACACTCCATTAGGATTTATCACATCTGGTGAAAAAGTTACCCTGGAATTTACGGAAATGATCGAAAAAACGTTATTTTTGACACATTTTAATTTTTATCTCTGTTCAATGGACCGTCACAGAAACATTTATTGAAAAGAATATGTAGGTATTAACTATTTGAAAACATCCTGTGAGTTTGGTGGAAATCGCTGGAGCCGTTTTGCCAAAAAGTGTAAAAAACCTATTTTTGCTTCAGGGGCCCATATCTCCGTTCACCGTATTTTCATGGAGATATGTATGGAGAATAAAAGTTAGGTATTGATTAGGAGAAGATAATTTGAAAGTTTAATCAAAATCGTTTGAGCCGTTTTCGAGAAAAATGCTAAAAACCCTAGTTTTTGGTACATTTTCGTCCCCCACCCCCCCTTCCCATCGGCGGAAATCGTCCATACCCTTATTTTGGTGTCTACAAAAAATAACGAACAAAACAAAAAAAGAACCAGCTCAATCGGATCAGCCGTTCTCCCGCAAATCGAACTACAGACACACACGGATCACGCGCCGAAATTAGGTTTTTTAGACTCAGTAGGGTCTGAAACGTAAAGATCTGAAGAAAACCCAAATTTTTTTTTTGGGCCGATTACTATACTTTCCTTCCCTTCGGGTAGCGGAAAGTAAACAGTAGTAACCAACATCCACTCAACGATCAGCAGTCTGGTACTGAAGGACCTTCTGAAAGTGGCTAGTTCTCCTTCTCAACATCTCATCACGTTGACAAACAGTTGCTCGAGTATTGTTCATGCTCTTTGGGAATAATATCGGATTGAGAAAGTGGGACTCTTCCGCTAATCTAAACCCCCTTCTCACCACCTTCGTGGGGCGGGAGCATCTTCTTCTCGCGCCATTTTTGATTCGATGCGAAACTGCCGCGCTCCGAGCCTATGTCCGGTTAAGGCCTGGCGCAAATAGAAACGCAGGTTGGTGAGGTGACGCAGAGTGACGCAGCGCAGGAAAAAACTGCGCGCAGTCGTCGAACGCAAATAAGAACGCAGGTGTTCATTCTCACTTCAGTAGTGCTTTCATTCTCGTGCTCTTCACTAAAAACAAATCCTCAGAAATGAATGGCGAAGCTGCCCGAAAATTGCGATTGCTCCATTATTTAAGCTCGGAAAGTGACTCAGATGATGCTGATGACGAAATTTTGTTGATGGCGCTTTTAAAAAGCAAGTCACCTACGAGCTTATATATAAGGAAACGGTCGTCCCATGGAGAATTCGCCCTAACGAGAGAATTAAATGACGCTAAATTCAGCAACTACTTCCGTCTGACTCGGGAGCAGTTCAGTGAAGTGCACGAATTAATAAAAACCCTGCAAATTATTACACAACGGTTTATTATTCGGATAATCAGCTTGACCTAGCATTAATGCTCCGAGATCCATCCTGTTCGATTCAGCATCGAAAAATATCATAATGAAACCCAAAAAAGGTCGAAAAGAACTGAATCGTAATATTAAAATAAACAAAAAAAACGAAAGTATCTAGAAAAACTGAATTTTAATATGAAAACATGCACGCTAAATACTAATATCAAAATTTAACCAAAATTGATGAAAAAACCCAAAATGAGAATGAAACGAAAGAATCTAAAAAAATTGAATCGTATTAAAACCAAAACGTCGGGGAAATTGGAACGGGGGGGCGCTGGAAGCGAAGCGCGTCGTCGTTGGAAGGCCAAAGGGGTCGTTGGGAGGGAGGCGAGAGCCGCCTCGAGAGCGGTTCGTTTTTGGTTTATTATTCATTCTGAATAATAACCCTATGTTTTCGGTCACGAAAAATTTTTTACAACCCCCCCTCAAAATTTGATACTTTACGTTTCAAGACATGGAGATTCCAAATTTGCAATGTCCGTCCGCCGTCCCCCGTCCGCCGTCCCCCGTCCCCCGTCCGGGCCGTTTTGTGCCTTTAACGTGGTCTAAAAAATTCGTTCTTTCGCCCAAAAATCCGATTTGGTATCTAGTTGTGCCCGCCATCTCGGCAATCCGATCGGACGAAGCCCGTGGTTGTAATGGGCAAAAAACGGTTAAAAAAAATTAACGAAACGCAGTACAACGCGGGAGCTACAGGCGTTTCGTCGTTTGAATTCCTCCCGCCCCGCCCGTCTCTTTAAAAAACCAACCGCTCTCGAGGCGGCTCTCGCCTCCCTCCCAACGACCCCTTTGGCCTCCCAACGACGACGCGCTTCGCTTCGAGCGCCCCCGTTCCAATTTCCCCGACGTTTTGGTTTTAATACGATTCAATTTTTTTAGATTCTTTCGTTTCATTCTCATTTTGGTTTTTTTCATCAATTTTGGTTAAATTTTGATATTAGTATTTAGCGTGCGTGTTTTCAAATTAAAATTCAGTTTTGTCTAGATACTTGCGTTTT
Source organism: Pachypeltis micranthus (assembly GCA_020466155.1). NCBI lineage: Eukaryota > Metazoa > Arthropoda > Insecta > Hemiptera > Miridae > Pachypeltis > Pachypeltis micranthus. The sequence continues at coordinate 82,258,629 of CM035768.1, read as the reverse complement.
TTTTGTTTATTTTAATATTACGATTCAGTTCTTTTCGACCTTTTTTTGGGTTTCATTTTGATATTTTTCGATGCTGAATCGAACAGGATGGGTCTCGGAGCATTAATGCTAGGTCAAGCTGATTATCCGAATAATAAACCGTTGTGTAATAATTTGCAGGGTTTTTAAAGAGACGGGCGGGGCGGAGGGAATTCAAACGACGAAACGCTTGTAGCTCCGCGTTGTACTGCGTTTCGTTAATTTTTTTAACCGTTTTTTGCCCATTACAACCACGGGCTTCGTCCGATCGGATTGCCGAGATGGCGGGCACAACTAGATACCAAGTCGGATTTTTGGGCGAAAGAACGAATTTTTTAGACCACGTTAAAGGCACAAAACGGCCCGGACGGGGGACGGGGGTCGGCGGACGGACATTGCAAATTTGGGAACTCCTTGTCTTGGAACGTAAAGTAGCAAATTTTGAGGGGGGGTTGTAAAAAATTTCTCGTGACCGAAAACATAGGGTTATTATTCAGAATGAACCAAAACGAGATCGAGACATCAGGAAGCAACGCAGCATCGATTGGGACAGAAGAAAAACTCCTTCCACTGCTCACTTTTGAGCTTACTCCTCATGTAATCGCCATGAGACGTATCATAGAGAATCCTTCTTCCTCGCACAGCTTCAATCAATTTCTCGTCCATTTTCCGGAGATGTAAGCACTATTGATACGAAGATTGATACAAAGTCACTTCAGTCACTAAGGAAATTCTGCGGCAGGTCGACTGCGGGACGCAGGGCGCAGTGATGTGAGTGAGATTCTCGTCACTTCACGGTCCTATTTGCGCTTCCCCATTGATTTCTGTGTTTCACAGACTACTCGCCGTGAATCACACTGCGTCACCTCACCAACCTGCGTTTCTATTTGCGCCGGGCCTAAATGTTCGACACCCATGATTTGCCGTATAATTCGCGCCCTCGCTGCCTCCCAACACGTCGTCGACGAAACTCGACTGTCAGATATTCCCGAGCTACAGCCTAATTCCTTCTCTTTGCGTATTCCGTAGATACACCTCAACCAGCTAATGATAAAACTCAATAACAGAGTGCTGGGAGGCAATCTGTGCTCCGGAAGAGTAATGTAACGAAAGACGTGACTTGTTGGGCTCATAGTTCCCGGGCAACGTTCATACTAGTTGGTGAAATACCTTGGGGTACACCTGAGGTTTGGTTGAAAGGGAACCTGCTCCCAACTTGAAAATCTCGGCCCTTCGGTTCTGGAATGTCAATAAAGACCTATCCTTGCGGCTCCGCCCTTTTTCTATGGTTTACCGGGGTTTACGGTAGGGAATTGAAGAAACGAAAAGAAGTCAAATCGACTATTTCGCCTTCAGGAACAGGAAAAGAAAATTTCTTGAGTATTCGACGGGGTAAATAAGATCAAAGAAGGGTCGGGTCGTCTCTTTAAAATCATCCATCTTCAGGATGGGACAATGAAAGAAGAAGAAGACAGTTGGTTCGGTAGTACGGCAAGGAAAAGGAATGGAGATGTGGTGGGAAAGGAAGAAAAGGGTGTTCTAGTTATTGAATTAGAAAGGATATACTGGTAGGAAGGTAACAGAGGACGTGGTCTTCGGCAAGAAGAGTGGTGAAGTAGGTCGGTGAGAGGGGGGTTGGGGAGAGAGCTCTTCCTTTGCGGGTCAGCCGAGAAGAAAAGGGAACCCATTTTCCTGGGAGCAATCGAACTTATCTGCTTTGCTCCCTTTTCCTCCTCTGAAGAGATTATTTGGGAATGACGGTTTTTAATTTCGGTTGACCGACAAGGACTATGGCGAAGGCATTTTCTGGATTACTAACGGGCTTGGGAGGGAAACCTTGATCCTCTTACAATCACCCAATTAAATGCATCTAACACAGAATCCTGAACCCCTTGTATCAAATGGCAGCACTGAGCACTAGGCTTAGCAGCTCTATGAACACCACGAATGTATCGCTGTGGGTTATTCCTAACATACACTCTTATTGTTTCACATTTCCATAAGGTGGAGTAAGAATCGAATCAAACGTACATTTTCGGGTAAACGCGAGTACATAATTAAAAAATAGAGTGGAGGGGGGGGGGGAGACATCACTGACTCTCAATGACAAGATGCCTTTGATTCGGACACTCGATGTCACAAACAAAAATGATTCCAGGCTATGGAAGAATCGTGCTCAAAGTAATTCTATATGAATATTGAACAAATTATATAGTAACCGAGAGTGGATCCTTAGCGCCAATTTTCTCCCAGACGTTAATAGGCCAAATAGGTCATCCGAAGCTGGCCATCGAAGCGAGTGCCCCCTCTAATGACATAGCCCCCTGCCGCTACCCCACTGCGGGAAACTGTGGCAGCTGTCATGAGGGAAGAGCTGAATAGGGCAATTTCCTAGCAGCCTGCACGGCCAGTGCCACCAGCCCCCCAAGCTTGAGGAGCTCTACCGAGCCAAATGAGTAACCCAGGCCCCTCACATGCAGCAGTAGCCGCTACTGAGCCCTCCTCCCTCCCCAATGTAACCGAGGCTGAATGGCACCCTGCCAGGGCCAGGGAGCACAGAAGAAAAAAGAAAAAGACACCAAAAAAGCAGGACGTGCTGCCCTGCCCACACCACCGCCCAAAAACAAGGGCAAAAATAAAAAGGCATCACCCGTTACCGAACTCCCCTGTAAAATGGGTAGAGGACCTGGCCCAACAAGTTGCTGAGAACAACCCTGCATTAGGCTTGCAGCTGCTGGACGTCAGGCCCAACAAGTTGCTGAGAACAACCCTGCATTAGGCTTGCAGCTGCTGGACGTCAGGCCCCTGTTCACAAAAACGTGGGGTGGACAGAAGGAATGGGTGATTGAGGTGTCACCCAGCCTACACAAAAAACTAGAGGGGGCAAGGCACCTCCAAATAGCCTGGCAGCGGTGCGCCATCCACAAGTACCAAGCCCCATCACAGTGCTACAAGGTACTACTATTAGCCTGCACCAGACCTGTGATGTGCGCCTGGTGCACGATGCCTCATCTCAGCAAGAAGTGCAAGTGTGAATTCCCCTCAAGTGTGCCAATTGTGTCGAACGCAAATTACGACAGGTCTCACACTCTACACGAGACACACCCTGTACTATTCGTCAGCGAGCAATTGCCCTCCAGGAGTCACGGTGCATTATGAATAGGCTAAAAACAACACAAATAAGCCAGTTATGGCTGAGTTGCTGCAAAGTGCACTCAATAAACGCTGCAGTGTTCTCGCCATACAGGAACTATACATAGGATCCAAAACACTTAATCTAGGAACGCAGGTACGAGTGGTGGCTGGAGCAAGAACGGGATCGAAGGCAGCAGTGGCCTGCATTGACCCATCCATCGACATGCTTGCACTCACCCACCTGAACAGGAGATTTAGCGCACCAGTTGCCAACAGCCTTCAACCACTCGAGCGGGCCTAGTCGAGCTACCAGGACCCATTGTGGGGATCCCCGACTGTGGATGGGGCGGGCGAAGCTTATATAGAGTTGCTTACCAAGTATAACTTTGTTGTTGTTGGTTGTTGCCAACGACTCCATGACTGAGGCGACCAATGATGGGCCGGGAGGAAGGTCGTGCATAGACGTCACTGCCGTGGCTCACGCTGCTACTCAAATTGCAGGGTTGGCGAGTCGTACCAGATGTTACAAAGCGATCACATGGTTATTGATTTTACCATCGCAGATGCCCGACCTAATTGTGCTAGCTGCCACACCCGGAGAGGTAGACAGCAAAGTCGACATATTTACCACAGCACTGCACTCTGCTGGGCTCTCAGTACTAGGGCAACAGAGGCATAGGTGCATGGGGCAGACATTACAAGTCCTCCATATAAAAAGCAAATGTAAAGCAGATCTTAGCTGTGATGCAAAATGAGTCAGCATTGGCCTGCAGCATCGAAAGTTCACTGGAAACCCTCCTTGAGAAGTCGTCCCCTGACGACCAAGTAGCTTGAGACACTGAAGCCCAGAGGGCAGCAAGGGAGCTGATCATGGACCCTCCGAACGAGCCCGACATCCCATTGTGGACAACAGGCGACCTCGGCAGGGCCCTTGCGACCTTAAAGCCCAACAAATCTCCTGGGCCAGATAAAATAGAAAGCAATATTCTAAGGAAGGGTGAGCGGACAATCTCCAGCGGCCTCCTTAATTTATTTAATGTGTTGTCACTCTTCAAAGGGGAGGCGACCGCAATCAGGCAGACCCGAGATCATGGAGACCGCTCAGACTTCTTTCCAAATTAGGCAAAACACTAGAAATCTTGATGTTGCAGTCCCTGGAAGGAGTCGTGGCCGTAACCTCACTGGTAGGCAATACGGGTGTAGCAAAGGAAGGTCCACGCAGGATGTCATTGTCGAAATTCGGCGTGATTCCCTGCTGGCTCCGGCTAAGTACGTCGTAGCAGTTCTGATTGACATCAGAGGAGCGTGCGACAACCTTTGGTGACCAGCGCTCCTTAATGAGCTTAATGGTAGGGGAATCCGTCGCAACCTGTACTCGCTCGTCAGAAGTTACCTGACAGACAGAACTGCTACGATCGAAAGCAGGCATGTCTCCGTCCGGAGAAAGATTGAGAAGGGGTGCCCACAGGGCTCGGTCCTAGGACCAGCACTCTGGAATGCCTTCTTCGAAGGTCTTCTCAGGAAACTCATGGAGACTGACTGTGAGCCGTACGCCTATGTGGATGACTTGACTGTGCTGATCTTTGCAGAGTCAGTCCGCCAAATTGAAGAAAAAACCCCACCACGTGCTCCGCACTGTCAACCAATGGTGCGAGCATGTCAAGATGCAGGGGGCTGAGGAAAAAACCCTGCTAATCCTGTTGAAAGGAAAAGTGAATAATCCACCCACAATACGCTTTGGCGGCCACAGGCTCCTTCTTGAAAAGCACGTCAAGTATTTAGGAGTGAATATAGGTGAGTGGTGGGGTTTCAACGATTCTGTTTCTGAAGGATCAGGATGCCCCCCCCCCCACCACCTTATACCATTTTCCTTTATATTTACAAGTTATGTACTGGATATAAAGGATATAATATTGCTTATTGTACTAATATCATATCACTAACTCGAGCTCTTGAGGACCAATGTGCTTTAACTACTAGCTCAGCTGTTCCAACCTTATAAAACCCTTCCTTCGAGCTGGTTTCCCAGTCTTTCTCGATCCTCACGTGGCCTGTTTAAAAAAAGGAAATTCACGAGTATGAACACTTACCTTATACGCATATTTCATGTCTTCTTACCACTTCCCTGCCTACCGCTCTCTGAAATTGCATAACCAAGGAAAAGGCGCTTGAAGCTCAAGCCAATCGGGGAACCGCTGCCCATTATGGGACCCCAGTCTCCTTCATCGGGGAGAGAACATTGAAGAGAGCTATATCGTCCCCACACCCCTCACGCTCTTCTCGTATAACGAAGTACCCCCAGTCAATGGTCTATTTTTCAATTTCGCTTGAGGAAATAGCTAAGTGATGTTTTTCCATTGAAGCCCGAAAAATATTTCCTCTCAGATCACACAAATTTGCTTGCATTCCGCTTTTGGTTTATTATTCATTCTGAATAATAACCTTATGTTCTCGGTCAGGAAAATTGTTTTACAACCCCCCCTCAAACTTTGATACTTTACGTTTCAAGACCGTTCAAAATCCGTTCTTTCGCACTAAAATCCCATTTGGTATCTAGTTGTGCCCGCCATCTCGGCAATCCGATCGGACGAAGCCCATGGTTGTTATGGACGAAAAATGGTTGAAAAAATTGACAAACCGCAGTATAATCGCAAATACGCCGTGTTTCTTATCGTTTTCAAGGTATTTTTACATCCTGATCGAATGGAATGAGTATCGGACGTGTACAACTGCGTATAGGGGTTGTACAGTGAGCCAAAGTCTACTAATTGAAAGAACTCGCGGGAACTACAGCGGAAGTCAACATTTCGTCGTTAGTACTCCCTACCTCCCGTCTAATCAAAACCACCTGCCCACTGGACTCACAACATCGTGCCAATTGCCTACAGGCGCTTACGGGCGCCTGGTGCCTGAGGAATATTTAGTTTTCGGAGTTCCATTGTAGTCAGGTCATGTTTCGTATGGTATTTTTCGATGATGAATCGAATGGGATGGGTCTCGTAGGAGTAATACTAGGTCAAGTTGTTCATGAGAATAATAAACCGTTGTGACTAGGTTTCACTTTTTACTAATTACCAGTCACAGTCAGGCGAGCGTACGTACACAGTATGAGGGATTTATAAGGAAGAACGAAGTTATTGAACAACATTTGTCATTTCATTGCACAGCGTGTTCTGGGTGCATGAGACCGTGGGAGAGCTGTGTATTTTATTTTTCCTCCGAGGGTATACGGGACAAAGTCCCTTTGTCACTGCGGCCACACATGGGCCTTATTTGAAACTATCCATCCCTTAATAGAAGACGTCGTATATACCAGCCCCCCTTAGCAGACCGAGCATGTTCTTCACCACTGATTCTGCTATATTTGGGGGGGGGGGGGTCAATGAGCCCCTGAAAAAAAGTATTCAAAGTCTCTGGCTGCCACAAGGCAGGGCAGTCACATATGATGTGCCCAACTGTTTCGTCCTCCTCGTCGCACAATCTGCACTCCACCGCTTCTGAGATGCCCATCTTATTGAGGTGATGCCTGAGTGGGTAGTGTCTGGTAAGGATGCTAATCAGAACCCTCAAATCTTGTCTGGAGAGTGTCAGCATTGCCTTGGCCCTTGGACAACAAGGCGTAATGAGCCTTTTCGCCGGTCTTAATCGTGGCTGGCGATGCCAATAGGCGCTACTTTGGCGGCTTAGCAAGACTGTAATTCGGCCCTACAATGCTCAGTCCAGCTCTGCCCCCATCACAGAACTGTCAGTATACCACTGCACGGTGCCCACCTCAGTCGGGAACGACACTCTACCCCGTCATTCCTGTGAGTGGACGCTAACACTAAATGGCAGCTGAAAATTCTTCTGCTGTGGCATAACGTGTCACGTTCTCTTTGGGATTACGTGGCGTAGAGTAGAAACCCTGCAAATTATTACACAACGGTTTGTTATTCGGATAATCAGCTTGACCTAGCATTAATGCTCCGAGACCCATCCTGTTCGATTCAGCATCGAAAAATATCATAATGAAACCCAAAAAAGGTTGAAAAGAACTGAATCGTACTATTAAAATAAACAAAAAAAAAAAAACGAAAATATCTAGAAAAAACCGAATTTTAATATGAAAACATGCATGCTAAATACTAATATCAAAATTTAACCAAAAATCTATGAAAAAAACCAAAATAAGAATGAAACGAGAGAATCTAAAAAAATTGAATCGTATTGAAACCAAAACGTCGGGGAAATTGGAACGGAGGCGCTCGAAGCGAAAGGCGAAAGGGGAGTGGAGTGGCGGCGTCGTTGGGAGGGAAGCGAGCGGGCGCTTGCTCGCTCGGCTCGAGCGCTTGCTTTTGGTTTATTATTCATTCTGAATAATAACCCTATGTTTTCGGTCACGAAGAATTTTTTACAACCCCCCTCAAAATTTGATACTTTACGTTGTACTTTATGTCTTGACATGGAGATTCCAAATTTGCAATGTCCGTCCGCCGTCCGGGCCGTTTTGTGCCTTTAACGTGGTCTAATAAATTCGTGCTTTCGCCCAAAAATCCGATTTGGTATCTAATTGTGCCCGCCATCTCGGCAATCCGATCGGACGAAGCCCGTGGTTGTAGTGGGCAAAAAACGGTTAAAAAAATTAACGAAACACAGTACAACGCGGGAGCTACAGCGTTTCGTCGTTTGAATTCCCTCCCTTCCGCCCGTCTCTTTAAAAAAGCTCGCCTCGAGCGCCCGCTCGCTTCCCTCCCAATGACGCCGCCTCTCCCCTTTCGCCTTTACCTTCGAGCGCCCCCGTTCCAATTTCCCCGACGTTTTGGTTTCAATACGATTCAATTTTTTTAGATTCTTTCGTTTCATTCTCATTTTGGTTTTTTTCATAGATTTTTGGTTAAATTTTGATATTAGTATTTAGCGTGCATGTTTTCATATTAAAATTCGGTTTTTTCTAGATATTTTCGTTTTTTTTAAAATTTTTTTTAATTTTAATATTACGATTCAGTTCTTTTCGACCTTTTTTTGGGTTTCATTTTGATATTTTTCGATGCTGAATCGAACAGGATGGGTCTCGGAGCATTAATGCTAGGTCAAGCTGATTATCCGAATAATAAACCGTTGTGTAATAATTTGCAGGGTTTTTAAAGAGACGGGCGGGGCGGAGGGAATTCAAACGACGAAACGCTTGTAGCTCCGCGTTGTACTGCGTTTCGTTAATTTTTTTAACCGTTTTTTGCCCATTACAACCACGGGCTTCGTCCGATCGGATTGCCGAGATGGCGGGCACAACTAGATACCAAATCGGATTTTTGGGCGAAAGAACGAATTTTTTAGACCACGTTAAAGGCACAAAACGGCCCAGACGGCGGACGGACATTGCAAATTTGGAATCTCCAAGTCTTGAAACGTGAAGTATCAAATTTTGAGGGGGGGTTGTAAAAAATTTTTCGTGACCGAAAACATAGGGTTATTATTCAGAATGAATAATAAACCAAAAAGTAGGGAAAGAAAAAAGGTTAAAAATTAAGAAATGTTATTAAATTAAAAATATGTCCTACCTCAAACAAAAGGGGAAACTTGCTTTTAGGAAACTAAATAAAGGCAGCCCTAAACTGAAAATGCGCGGTGACCACCTCGACTCAAACCGCACCGTATAAAGAAAAATCAACGTCCACGTACCACACCCGAAATAATAGAATCGCACCGATCTTTTTTAATGTTCGGGAACAACTGTTCATTTGCCAGAAAGCGACCGAGCTTCGGCTAAAGAGGGAGCTAATCTTTTGCTGCACCAGAAGGGTTCCTGCTCATTCGTGATCAACCTGACAAACGTCTGCAGCAAGGACTGCTGCCTCTTCTAACTTGAACTGTCTGGTCGTTCCTTGGAGGCTTGCTGTAGTCGTGGTGGAAAAATTTTCTGCCTGCAAAAGGTGCTCCCAGCTCCCAGGTATTCAGTCCTCTGAATGTGTATGTGATGAGGTAAAATATTCAAAAGCACTTCCATTTCAGCAGTAGGGCAAGTATTCATTGCCCCTGTAATAACAAGACAAGCCTGTCGCTGCAGTTGCTGGAGTTTCTCATGAACTGCAAGCTAGCCCTTCGCCTTCCACCACACAGTGGTCTCATATGAGATGCTGGGTCTTATCTCCTTGTAGAGCCACTCCATCATATTTGGAGTGATGTCCGACAATTTGCTGCACGGCCTCCTACATGCCGACAGAGCTATAGTTGCTTTGTGCAGCGCATATCTTACGTGCGATATCGTTCCTTTTCGCACTACCTTTGGATGGTGTCTACAGTTACTTGCACCCATTCTGATACTGTGTAGGCAAATTTTCCTCTCACTACCCCTGGAAGATCATCCACATACGGGACCACTTTGCAGTGCCTTTGTAGCCTTCAAGAAAGTACTCCCCCTTGAGGGCGGCCTCGTGTGAAAACCACTGTGACGCTGTCTACCCCTAACCGAGCTGTGATTTCCGTGCTCCTGAGCATGGACATAACCCATTTCACGGCCTAGAGTTCTATGGCCCTATGCGTTAATTTTTCCTCTATGCAGCTGAAGGAGGTGTTGTCAAAAGCACCACCCCCATCCATGGCGCAGCACGACGCCACCTCTCTTGTCTGGCTCCGAAAGCCGTGACCAGTAGGGTAAGTGGGGCCCCCAGGTGGAAAATGCCATCCCCCCTGGGGGCCTTGTAGGGTTTAAAGGAGTTTATCGCCCATTTAACCTTTTCAGGGGTGAAGATGTGATTCACATATCCCAGGAGCCTACGCGGGTGCAGATGTGCCCTGCCTGGCTCCCAGGGTTGGGCAAGAGCCTCTTCCTCAATGATGGTAAACGCTGGGAACTGCGTTCCAACCAGCACCTCCAGGGTCTACCGTACATGTTCCGTGAAAGTTTCGTTCGTCCTCCTGATGAGGCCTAGTTCCTTAAGTTTGTCCGAAGTCTCTCCAGGACGTCCTCTTTGCTCTTCTGATGGCCCTGCTATCGCTTGTGAAGGATTGCTGGCATCTCAATCCCACGTTCTCTTGGACCTGTCGATGAGCCTTCTCATTGAAGACCATAGCTTACCCGACTCCTCACTCCACCAGCGAGCCTCACCGTTGCAAGGTGCATAATGGGCGGTTGTCTTCATAGAAGCGGATGATCGCCCCTTGCATCATACTAGCCGTCGTTATTCTTAGGATTGCAAAATGTTTCCAATACTTGGGAGCCAAATCCCAGACCAAACGAGCAAATATGTTCCATATGCATGTATGCAACCATGCGCCATTTCAGGGCAAACGGTCAAACATTTGATTATGAATATGTAGCTAACTTCAGCCCAGTCACGCTACACAGGTGTTACCGGTGTTCGCCTTGGTTATCTTGGTGACGAGCGCAGGCCCCATCATTTTGCGCGAACAGATGTGATTCAAGAAGAGCAAAGACATTTACCCAAAACGATATCACGCTAGATTTGAGTTTTCATTACGTATTTTCAGCGAATCAACTACACCTCTGGAACATGGCCCATTCGCATTAGCGACAGACGGACATTGCAAATACAAGACCTAACTTTTCCATCAGTATTTCGTACAACTCCCTGTGTATCCAGCTTGATGCACTCTCACACCCACTCCATTCGATTCAGCATCGATAAACGATAGGAACAACGAAAATTGACGTTTTCTAGGTGACTCTAGGCGATTGGCACGACTCCGCCAGTCGAACTGACTGGTGGCTGGACTGAAACGGAAAGCAGCGCGAAAGATGAGTTGAAGGCAGGGGACAAACGACAACTGTTGCTATATCGTCCCCCAAGTTCCTTGTAGTAGCAGAATTGATGCAATGGAGGGTTAGAGAAAGGCTTACAATTGAAAGCCTTTGCCACATCTACAAAAAATGCCGAACAATATGCCTCCATAGGGCATGCATTTCTCAAAACCTGATGTCAACCTGGCAATTCAAAAACGCTTCTCCAAGTACAATTGTTCTCAAAAAATGAAAAAATCTGCAGTTTTAGTACCTTCTCGAATACTTTGGGGAGGGGAAAGCAGATATTTTAAAACCTGAACGGATTTAAGACTTTTAATAATCGATTAATTCGTCGTTGAACTTTCAGATCACCGGCTGCCCTACAGCAATCTTTCGGTTTCGGAAGGTAAAAGCCACCCCTATGGACGCGCGTGTTAGCAGAAAAAGGAACCTATTTAACAGAACACTAGTGAAATTCCATTTTAAGGCAGGAGGGGGGAGGGAGATTTAATGACTGTAATCATCGTAGATACCATGTAGTTAGAAACCAATTAGTCGTAGGGTGGGCACAGCACAATGAGGCGTATTTTACCAGACAGTGGGGTAAAGTCGAAGACGTGCAGCCCTCAGGACGCGATGTGCCGTTTATTAGAGTGACCTTGCGCGCTTTCAGAGCGGCTTGGCATTTAGGTAATAATTCGAACAGAAGCGACATTCATGTGCTAATGGCCCAATTAGTTTTTCGTCGAAAAGTGGTCGATATCGAGCGGATGAAAAGGGGGCTAACTTCCGTAAGTGGAACTCACCACGCGCTCCGCCTGCATTTTCATGGCAGAAACCCAATCAATTCATGGCAACGTGGGTGGCACTCCGAAGGTTTCGTCCCTTGAATCACCACGGCACGAAATCAGTTATCTAGGCTGAAAAGGCATGCTCGTCTATCAATAACTGATGCCTTCCCCGTTCAGCAGTATTCGGTATTTGTTTGTTATTTATGTGAATGAAGCAACCCCCTCCCACAATAACAATAAGGGTGAGGGGGGGATCTATGTGTATACAGATATACATCATACACGGTCAAGTACTTATTTATACATTAGTCTATATATAACGGGTGTGAGTGAATGTGTGGGTGAGAGATACGTGCACGTGTAGGCCCAATCCCCGAGGGCTGTGCTCAAATGAAGCGCTCTCCCGGCACAGGGCCAACCACCATATAGACTTCTCAACATAATGTATGAGATACATGGCAAGCGAGATGGGAATCCTTGGCTACAAATTCTCCTTTTTTCTCCATGTCTGTAAACGTGTTAGGAGGAACTGGGTCTGGCTAAAACATTGGACGAGTCGGTTCCTTACAGAATCGGCAACTTCAATGCCTGGCTCCACTTTGTCTCTTTCAAAGACTCCCCATCCAGCTCTTGTAGCGTCTCCAGTGTGGAGTAAACAAGAAACTACATGCTGCTCCATAGTAGTGCGTGTGTGGTGTGTCGTTGGTTACACTTCAATTTAGACTATTAGATGATTTATTATGATACACCTAAAAGAAAACGTCTGTCGCGCTAACTGAATAGAGAATGTCGGCGTACCAACGCCCATGCGGAATAATATTATAGTTTTCTATTCGTTAATTTCTGTGTAGGCGAAGGAAATTGGGCGGATTCCTCGCAATAATGTAAGTTGCGAGGACTCTGCACCTCATAAGTCTGCTGATGCAGCATTTAAACATTATGAAGGCTCGCTCTTCAGTTTTCGGTTTGCCTTCGTAGTCTCACCAACAAATTGCACTTTTCTACAAGCGTTAATTTTGAAATCATCGAATGTGTTGTGAATTGAAGAATAAATAATTTTTAAAAACTAACCTTTTGGGTCCGAAGAATTACCTGGCGCAAGTCGATTTCGGACAGCAAAACGCAGTTGTGTTTTTGGTGGAACGAAGATCCTACTACCTTCACAACAACGTTCAGGCCAAGTACAGTTGACATCAATCAGTATGTCAACTATATCGGTTTCCTCGTTAAAACAAACAGCGACTTCCCCGTTCGCTGCTGGTTTCCATCCCCCAAAATCAGCAGTCGTCCACATCGACCTCCCCCTTGGTCATTTAGAATTAAGGAAACAATTTAAAAAGAAAGCCGATTTTAGAAAGAAACCTAATAACCAACAAAATTGTTCAAAGGGTTTATCTTTATCAATTTACTCTTCATTTCATCGAGCTCAAGAATGTACGAGTAACTCCCCATAAGACCTTCAATAAGACAACCCCCCCCCCTACTTAAGATAAAAAGACGAGAGATTCTCAGTTTGCTAACTACTAACCGAACTCTCTCACATCCTTCGCTGACCCCATTTAAACGTCTCATCGAGATTATTTAATCCAAACGATGGTCGTTCCAGTTTTATTAACAACGCCCTACAGTATCTTACCCGCACTCGATTTCAGCTCTCGATACCTTCATTTTTGTCATCAAAACATTTTTCTCTTCTTACAATTTTTATAACGTTTACATTTTATTAGAGCAACACAAACGTAAAAAGAACGCTGCAAATTATTACACAACGGTTTATTATTCGGATAATCAGCTTGACCTAGCATTAATGCTCCGAGACCCATCCTGTTCGATTCAGCATCGAAAAATATCATAATGAAACCCAAAAAAAGGCCGAAAAGAACTGAATCGTAATATTAAAATAAACAAAATATTCGGATAAACAGCTTGACCTAGCATTAATGCTCCGAGACCCATCCCGTTCGATTCAGCATCGAAAAATATCATAATGAAACCCCAAAAAAGAACTAAATCGTAATATTAAAATAAACAAAAAAACGAAAGTATCTAAAAAAAACTGAATTTTAATATGAAAACATGCACGCTACATATTAATATCAAAATGTAACCAAAAATCGATGAAAAAACCAAAATGAGAATGAAACGAAGGAATCTAAAAAAATTGAATCGTATTAAAACCGAAACGTCGGGTGAATCGAAAGGTGAAAAGGGAGTTGAGCGGCGAGCGGCGGGAGGCGGAGTCGTTGGGGGGGAAGCGAGAGCCGCCTCGAGAGCGGTTGGTTTTTTTTTTAAAGAGACGGGCGGGGCGGAGGGAATTCAAACGACGAAACGCTTGTAGCTCCGCGTTGTACTGCGTTTCGTTAATTTTTTTAACCGTTTTTTGCCCATTACAACCGCGGGCTTCGTCCGATCGGATTGCCGAGATGGCGGGCACAACTAGATACCAAATCGGATTTTTGGGCGAAAGAACGAATTTTTTAGACCACGTTAAAGGCACAAAACGGCCCGGACGGCGGACGGGGGACGGGGGACGGGGGACGGGGGACGGCGGACGGACATTGCAAATTTGGAATCTCCATGCCTTGAAACGTAAAGTATCAAATTTTGAGGGGGGGTTGTAAAAAATATTTCGTGACCGAAAACATAGGGTTATTATTCAGAATGAATAATAAACCAAAACCCCATTTAGTGTCTTCACTTTTTTGTCACCTCATCTAAGTTTCATCCGTCCAAAAATTTAAAATTTATATTTAGACGTATTTGATTAATACTGTTTTATTCTCACTTGTGGTTTCAGCCTCCCCCAGATATTTCATACCACCCTTGTTCAAAATTTTTTCAAAATTCCGAAAACTTTGAACCACTTGTGTAAAAGGTTTACCCGAATCGATCCGTCCCACTTTATCCGTCTTAGACTAAACGAAAACATTACGGACGAAAATCCTACAATCCCGCTTGCTAGCGATCTTCGCTCTGTTGTCAAAAGGAGGACATTTATCAACGGGAGACCCGAATCCATCGCCGCATTACTACACACTGAATGTGAATCGTTGGACGGAGTACTCATCATACTTCTAAACGACTTAAATTTCACTTCTCGACGATGCCAACCATCGACTCTATACCATACTACCAACTTGCCTAACCTCCCCTCGTTTACATTCAATCGATTTCCAAACCTCAAAACTCCTAGATAATCTGAAAACCTTAAAAGCCCTAGTGAACCTTGACAAAAATTTACTCCAAACCCTGCGCGTCTACATCCCATTAGAATACTACGTTATTGGAGACGAAATCCTCAAAAATAATTGTTGCTTCGAAACCCTTTTTATACAAGCCCGAACTATCTCTCAAGTCCAAATTTCAGTAGAAAACCTCGAAAACGGTGAAGCTACCCTCAATGGCACCACTGAACCTGGTATAGAAATCCCAAATTCTCTAATTACAGTTCGTAATTCAAAAGCTTACATTCACGTAACTAATCCGAACGAAGTACGAGTTCAATTAAATTTTAATAAACATTACTTGGTTGAACCAGTAAACGGTCGTCCTGACCACCTAACCCCGGAACAATTGAAGGTCATTCAAAAACGAATACGAGAATATTATGACTTTTTCCAGGACCCAGATGAACCTCTCTCTGCCGCTGTCGATGTAAAACATCACATTAGGACTAGCGATGAAATCCCAGTTTTCGTGAAGCCCTAAAGATATCCCCACATTTATAAAGAAGAAGTCCAAAATCAACTCGAAAAGTTAGTCACCCAGAAAATTATTAGACCCTCAAACTCCCCTTGCAACGCACCCCTTTGGATGGTGCCGAAAAAGCTAGATGCTAACAATAAGCGTAAAGATCGTTTAGTCGTCGATTTCCGTAAATTAATCGAAAAAAAACAATAGATGATCGATTCCCATTATCAAACATCTTTAAACTTCTGGAAAAACTTGGTAAATGTGAAATGTTTACCACACTGGATCTAGCAAATGGTTTCCATCAGCTGGATTTACATGAGCAATCAATCCCTAAAACGGCATTTTCAACCGAAAATTACGAATTCACCCGCATGCCTTTTGGGCACAAAAACGCCCCAGCAACCTTTCAGCGGTTGATTAATTTGTGTCCTCAGAGGAATTGATGGAGAACTCGCCCTTGTCTACCTAGACGATATTTTAATATTTTCAGTTTCCCTTCAGGAAAATGTCGACAGATTTTTGATCGCCTTCGTACAGCAAATTTAAAGATTCAAGTCGGCAAGACAAAATTTCTCAAAAGGGTATTCTTGGTTACTATGGCCGCTTTATCACAGATTTTGCCGCTATGCAAATGCTATGACAGCTGCAACAAACGAGCGGTCCGTAGCAACATACAACTTTCCGTCATCCCTCTTAAGTACGAACACCAGCTACATATGCGGGCGCTATATCTTCGTTCAACGCATCTTCAGAGGAACATTTATCAAGAACAAAATGTAGGGACTAGTTAGTTGAGAGTACTCCGAAAGTTTGATCGAAATCGTTAGAGCCATTTTTGAGAAAATTGGAATTCCGATAAATCAATATTCGACAAATCTCCTTTTCTGAGATAACTTGGCTTATATCTCCGTTCAACATATATATACAGAAATAATTATGGAGAACGAAATGTTGGTATGGGTAACTAAAAGACACTCCATTAGGATTTATCACATCTGGTGAAGCAGTTTCCCCAGAATTTACGGAAATGTTCGAAACAACGTTATTTTCGAAACATTTTGATTTTTATCTCTATTCAATGGAATGTCAGAGTAACATTTATTGACAACAATATGTAGGTATTAACTATTCGAAAACATCGTGAAAGTTTGGTGATAATCGTTGAAGCCGTTTTGCCAAAAAGCGTAAAAACCCTATTTTTGCTTCATAGGCTTATATCTACGTTCATGGAGATATGTATGGAGAGTAAAAGTTAGGTATTGATTATTAGAAGGTAATTTGAAAGTTTAATCAAAATTGTTAGAACCGTTTTCGAGAAAAATGCGAAAAATCCTAGTTATTGTTACATTTTCGTCCCCCATCGGCCGAAATCGCCCATAACCACATCTTGGTGTCTACAAGAAAGAGTAATAAGAAACAAAACAGAGAAAAACCTGGCATATTATTACACAACGGTTTGTTATTCTCATGAACAGCTTGACCTAGTATTACTGCTTTGAGACCCACTCCATTCGATTCAGCATCGAAAAATACTAGTGAACCATACGAAACCTGACTACAATGGAACTACCGAAACTAAATATTCCCCCGGCGCCAGGCGCCCGTAAACGTCTGTAGGCATTTATGATCCGATGTAGGGGTGTGCGGAGGAAGGTTAGGGCCACTTCCTCCGCCCTGTCGGGCAAAAAGAGTAGGAGAAATTGGGACGGGGACTTCCGCTGTAGTTCCTGCGATTCAATTAGTTGACTCTAATAATTACTGTAATTTCCCTATACGCAGTTGTACACGTCTGATACTCATTCCATTCGACCCAGGATGTAGAAATACCTTGAAAACGATACGAAACACGGCGTATTTGCGATTATACTGCGTCTCGTTAATTTTTTAAACCATTTTTTGTCCATAACAACCATGGGCTTCGTCCGATCGGATTGCCAAGATGGCGAGCACAACTAGATACCAAATGGGATTTTTGTGCAAAAAACGGATTTTTTAGACCATGTTAAAGGCACAAAACAGCCCAGACGGGGCCTTGGATGGGGGATGGGGGATGGCGGACGGACATAGCAAATTTGGAATCCCCATGTCTTGAAACGTAAAGTATCAAATTTTTGAGGGGGGTTGTAAAAAAATTTTCGTGACCGAAATATAGGGTTATTATTCAGAATGATCAATAAACCAAAACAGCTGTATCGCATCAGCTGTTTTCCCGCAAATCGAACTACAGACAGAGGTATGTTTCCTTATTTGATGACTGTTCCTAAACCCTTGACGAGGGTTATATTAGTCATGGAAGTTGCAGTTTCGCTAATATGCCAGGGGCCAGCCTCTACAGCATCCACTGAACTCAGACCTGCGGAGGTACGGCAGGTATTTGGTCGTTAGCCAGTCTCCCAGTGGAGAGCTGGTGCTCGTGTGTTATCGTGCGGAGGGGACCACCTGACGAATCCCGTACCGTCTGGGAGGAGTTCTTAATCTGGTTTCCCATCTGATCTAACTATTTACTTGGGTGCCAAGTTTCAAAAGGACAGATCAACTATGACCTCGTTTCTTAGCCATCACCTTCTTCGAGAACTCTGCAGAATGGTTGTAGGCTTGCTTTGTAGCAGTCAATGCCCACCCAACAACCGTCGCTCACTGTTGTAGAAACTATAGTGGAGCAGCACATGGTTTCTTGTTTCCTCTGCACTGGAGGCACAAGACGTGCATGACGGAGAGTCTTTGAGAGAAAAAAGTGGAGCCGCGCATTGAAGTCACCATGTCCCGTGAGGAACTGACTTGTCCAGTGGTCTGGCTCAACCCATTTTCTTGAAAGACGTTCACGGATGTTGGGGAAGAACTCAAACGTGTCACGTCCCTTTGACGAGGATTCTCATCTCGCTTGCCATTTCTCTAATGCCCATTCGTCGATGGCGGCAAGTTTCTGTTCTGTGGTGAGATCCGCACAGAGTTCAGCCCAAATCGAGGGAAGCTCCCGTTTCACTCTCCACTCGTCAACCATGCACTCAACAGCCAAATCAACTGGTAACTGACCAGTGATCACCTGGAGTGCTTCTGTTGATACAGTCTTGTAGGCCTTAGTGATCCACAGGAGTGCAGCTCTCTGGAATTGGGCCAATACTCTCTTTTGTTTGACAGTTAGTTTTCTACCCCAGACAATGGGGCAGTAGCCAATCACGCCTAGATAGATGGCCTTATACATGAGGACAGTGTCATGGTAACACACGCCCCAAGTGTGTTACAAACCTTGCAATGGTAGTGCTTTTAAGGGAATGGAGGTGTTGGTTGAAACCCCACCTCTCACCGATATTCGCTCTTAAATACTTGATGTTTTTTCTTCGATTTGGGGGACTGACTCTGCAAAGATCAGCACGGTCAAGTCATCTACATTGGCGTATGGCTCGCAGTCAGTCTCCATGAGCTCCTGAGACGGCCTTCAAAGAAGCCATTCCAGAGTGTTGGTCCAAGGACCGAGCCCTGTGGGCACGCCTTCATAATCTTTCTCTGTCTGTCAGGTAACTTCTGACGAGCGAGTACGGGCAGGTGGGGGGGGGGGATCCCCTACTGTTTCAATTTACCTTCATTTTCAACCCCATCCTGCATTCGTTTCTTCTTTTTTACTTTATGCCATTTTCTTTTCTTCATCATCAACATCATCAACAAGACAACCCTGCGCCTTCCTCCTCCGACAGAATTGATTTAAGGTCCATTATATTATCACCACTCTCACAGTTATTATCATCATCATCATCGTACAGACTTCGAATATCTGATCATCAATCTCCTTTTTTTGTTTTTCCACCTCCTCGAATGTTCTACGATAGTGCACTAATTTTATTATTCGTTCCTCCTGGTGTTCCTGGGGAGTAGGATTGAAATCAAACGGAACATCTGAGTCGACAGCCTCACAGCAACGCAGTACATTTCCTTCTTTTTTTGTATTTTATAGCCTTCATATCTTCCGCTATTAAAGTAAGTGACTGATTTAATTGGTTCAATCAGATACCCCGAACTAGTCACGACACCTACCTTTAAGGTCATTAAGGAGCGCCGGCCACCAAAGGTTGTCAAACGCTCCCCTGATGTCAATCAGAACAGTGTAAGAAGTGTAAGCTGTGTCCCTTCAAGTTCTGCTCATACGGACACGCAGGGAAAACGGCAGTGGAATTCTGGACCCCCAGCTGTAGGGTGAGCACAGGGTGGCGACAAGTACACTGTGACGCCTAGCCACAGTTAAGCCTCGTTGGATATAATGGAGGTGATGTTGTCATTATGGCTGGGCCCACCCGGCTCAGACGACACACACACACGGACCACGTGCCGAAATTAGGTTTTTCAGACTCAGTAGGCCTCAAAACGTAAAGATCCGAAGAAAACCCCAAATTTTTTTTTATACGACTACTATACTTTTCTTTCCCCTTGGGGTAGCGGAAAGTAGAAACGATCCGAAAATCACTCCTAAGTCTCCAGAGTTCAAAGCGAGTTTCGAAATTTGCCGAAATCTACTTTGTACGTAATAGTCCGATTTTGTAATACCCAGATTTCGACAAACCTTTTGTCGTAACCATCAATTGTAGTAATGTTGCAGCAGGCGCTGCCCTTTCCCAGAATGTTCAAGGAAACGACCTCCCTTTGCGAGCAAGATTCTTAGTGAGCCTGAACGTCGATATTCGACCATCGAAAAACAGCTGTTTGCTATCATTTTCTCGCTGAAAACCTTCCAACCATACCTATACAGTCGTAAAGGTAAATTTACGCTGTTCACCGATCACCGCCCCTTACAAAGGCTTTTCAGTTTAAAAGACCCCAATTCCACTTTATATAAATGAAGAATTAAAGTTAGGGATTAAAATTTTTCCATAATTTACACGCCCGGACGATCCCATTTCGTAGCTGATGCCTCGTCACGTATCGAAATCAATAACTTAGAAAATTACATTCCTCAAGACCAGCAGTTAAGTCCAACTAATTTCCCCGATGTACCTTCAGTAAGCCGAAATCTACTATGTGTTATAGGATGGTTTCGGGCGTCTCTCAATAATCAACACTTCCTTCCAAATACATCCGTGTAATAAGGTCCGTTCCACAGAATTATCAAAGCCCACAGGTACAGAGATAGAAAGAGGAGCGAAGAGCGGCGCCGCAGGAGTCCGAAAGAGGAATAGGCCGAACGCCTCGTTTCGCGCCGCGGACCCCCCCCCCCTCGCTTTGCCCATCAGCTTTTTCTTGCTCTTCAGATTGAATCGGAGCTGCTTATGAACGGCTGTGCCCGATAGAAGCAGCTCTGGTGTTCCAGATCACGACTTAATCCGATCGTACCCGTAACATATGTTATAGTCCGATTTTGCAATACCCAGATTTCGACAAACCTTTTTTTCTCGACCACCGATTGTAGTAATGTTGTAGCAGGCGTTGTCCTTTCCCAGAATGTTCAAGGAAATGTGGAAATCCAAATCAGTTTTCGGTCTCTATTAAGGAAGAAGCTGTGAATCACGGTCAAAACTAAATCATTTTCAAGGTTGCTAAAAATATTACACGTAAACCAAAAATTGAAAAATTATTTAACAAGAAAAACAGAATTACTTGCGAAATTTCCCAAACAAACTTCAGTTCAGAAACAATAAATTTTGTGAGAGAATATGTCAGGCCAAATGTTAAATATTTTATATTTTTCGATGACAATAGTAGTTTTCAGAGGTTTCTCGATGTTGTAACTCCGGTTTTCAAAGAATCTCAATTACAAATGCAACGCTGTACTAAACTCCTTGTGGACATCGAAACTGATGAAGAACGCTCTTTGGGCTTTTGAGATTTCTTCTGCTCCAGACATCATCTTCATGAAAGTGGGGGCAAGTGACACAATGGTCTGGGAAACTTGTTTCACAATGAGGGAGGCAGACGTTTTGCTAGGATAATTATTGAACTTTCTTCAGATTTTTTACGTTTCTAACTTCCAAGACCACCCGTTCAGAACATGGTGTGCGATTGTGGACACGAATGAACTAATGAACTTAGTCAGCTAAAACTTGAAATTCACGATCCTTCGCCGACATCGGATGGTCACAGAATGTTATGAGCACAAAATTGTACTTCTCATTGTGGTCAAAACGCATAATTCTCGTCTATCGTTCTCACCAAATTGATGTTCCAATATGCTACGATATGGAAGGTAAATAATAATCAGAAGTAACCAAACAAAGCACGGTATACTTTTCCGGAAACCACTGTTCCTGTAATCCACTGTTTCCTATAATTCCAAAAGAATCAAATTGAACTTCACGACAATCGTCTCGTCATTCGTTAACCTTACTAGGTCACTCAAGCGATGACATAATGTAAGTAGGGGCACCCTATAAATTCCACAACGTTCTTCTGTATCAGTTTCTACGTTCACAGTTAGGAACACCATTGCACTACTTGATAAAAACCGCTGAACGTACGAGGGGCTCAGGAAAGTTGTGCTTCGTCATACCAGATTTTGGGACTAATGGAATTGAAACGTAAGTAGGGGAGAAATGGGGGAGCGAAACGGGAAATAGCGGTTCTGACATCCACCCTGCTGAACCCATGGTAGAGGCAGAAACCTGCCCTCCCCACCAGTAAGAATTGGAACTCAAGGATGGAGGCCACTAGATATAGCCCCCAGTTCCATTGTTGCTTCACAGAACTTTCCAGCGCTCTACCCTGAGGATGGTGTTCAGAAAGCCAATCAGCTCTAAGCAGTCTTGGATGTCATTCGCTGGGTTAGGGATGAACACACCAATCCTTTTGAAGCCCTCCAGATGGCCAGGACCGCAAGTCCTCAGCAGGCCACTCTCCCTTGGGGGGCGTCGTGCGATGCTCTGTGTGAGCCAGTCTGTCGACAGCTAATCTTCGCAGTCATGACTAGCCCAACATTCCGCAGGGAGTGCCCACAGAAGGGCATCGCCAGCTCCTCTGGGGTGAGGCCACAAAGTTCCACCATAAGGTGGTGCATAATTTTGTCGGCAGTGTCCTGTGTCAGGAAGCTGGTGGGGTAGTCTTCATAGATCACCGCCATCTTAATCGCACTCACCACTCGACTATACAGGGGCCCTACCCCCCTTCTTCTCTCCTCATTGCGAGGGAAGGGAAGGGAGTCCCTTTCTGATCCTGGGGACGCTTGGCCCTTGCTCCCTTGGTAGCAGATGCGGGAGTTCCACCCCCTTCTCTCTGAGCTGGAGCAGGGGTGGAACTCTTCTGCTTCTCCTTTTGAGAAACTTCCGTCTGTGTTGGTGTGTCATAGCACCCCAAGCCTCGCCCGGAATTCTGAGGGGGGTGGCAGGGTTTTGGGTGTGACCACCCCAACTCCCCCGCCAGAGCCCAATTCTTTTTCCAGCGCAGCCATTGAGTCAATGACTGACTGGATGTCATCGAATTTCTTCGAGATTGAGGTGTCCTCAACATTTTTAATAGTTGTTTCTAAATTGGTATCCGTGTATTGGTTCCACAAGTATGGGGAAGCTAAACAGTCACTACAGGCGGACCCCCCTATGCCTGTGGAAGGCTATATTACAATAGGGGTGTCGCCTGGTGCCCTGAATGGGTCCTTAGCGATGCAAATGTTTATACACCCTGTACCCTACACCTTGACTTGGGTGTTCCAATCCCTGTTAGCCTACTCAGTCGTAAGTGAGCGTTTCCCAGGGGACACTGTGTGGAAGCCAGGATTGGTTCGTCCCCCCTCACAAGTTTGAAAGCGCTCAAACAATACAGTATTGAATTCATAAGCAAAATCCGGGTTTTCGGGACTCTCTATTAAAGCTCTAAGGCCTTTTTTCCCAAGATTGAACAACTGTACGCTCTCCTCAAAGTTGTTCGGTATATCCTCGTCACAGTACAACGTAATTTCCTTCCAAATATCGTTAATGTGGTTCTCCAAGATTCGTGGAAGTTGAAATTATTCAATGTCCATGTAGGTATTAGGATTTTTGACTTCGATTATAGCACTCAACTCGAAGAGGCTCTTTGGATTGAAAATGCCTTCTTCGTCAATGTAGTGTTTACTCATTGTCTCTGTAATATAGCGCGGAAAAAAATTCGTTCAAAAATCGTCATTTATCGTACAAGCATCATGGAGAGTAAAACAGTTACTATAACCAACGACACTAGTGTGTTGATTACAAATGTACAATTGGATACTATTCTGATTATTGAGTCAAAGTTCTTCAGGACGCTGTAAATTTACAATCACTGTACGTTATAACCAACAAGTGTGTGAAATTGAACGAAAAAAAGAGGAAATTTGACGTTGTTGAGAAGGAGATACTCAACTTGAGTGAGCCCATTGAAGATGGAGTGCATCGATTAAAGTATTTAAAGGACAAATGTCTCGTACTTGATCGTGGCACCTTTGACGCCAAGAACAAGCCTATTGTTGGAAGATTGCCGAAAGAACCCCAACTTCGTCGTAAATAAAGACTATCTACAAAGTAGACTTACAATTTTGGACGATGAGGATTGGAATTGTAACGATCGACGATAGACTGGAGTGGCGTAACCAGCGTCACAGTACGATGCTGTGAATATAGAATATCTCCATTTAATGACACCCACATTATACAACGCCTGGTGGCACTGTAAATATCTACCAGTACGATACGTCGATGATCCGATTGAGGATACTGACGCAGTAAATTTGAAATTCTACAAAAGCGGCGTGCCTGTTAAAACTATCTACGCGTGGCATTTCGAAAATAGATCGTTGAAGGGGATAGACGATCCTAAAAACCTTAGCGATGCCGTGTCAGCCAATTATCTCATGTAATGGGAGAAATGTTTCTCGACTTGTACAATACAATGGCACTACTGTTGGAGCAAACGTTTGTCGTAAAGTATTTTATAGATCCAAGGAGTAATACTCTGAGAAATGCCTAATAAAGCGGAATCCAATGGAAATACTCCAGTCTCGCTATATAATGACAAGAGTAAACAATGAGCGGATCAGTGGTCGGAAAACATTCAAAGGTTGCGGATTAATTGAATCAACTGGTGCCGTAATCAACAAGGCAGTAGACGCATTTCCCGCAGAACTACATTTACCTGTAAGGTATCAATACTGCGGACCCCAGGTACGATTAGGCGAATAGTGCGTGGTCTCGAATCAAAGCTTCTGAAAGCTGTGGTCTCGAATCAAAGCTTCGCCTCGTTCGAAGAGAGAGCAGCAGCTCTAGCAGTCACTGCGGTGATGAAGACAAAGGCAAAGTTGGATGGGTCGTTGAAGAAGAAGAATCCCCACAGTCAATCTGGTAACAAGAAGAAAAGGATCAAGAAACGAACTGGAAGAATATTACCGCTTGTTCCAATATTAGCCGGTTTGAGTGCTTTGAGAAGTGTGGGTAGGTGGAGCAGCGGTGTTGCTAAAGCCGTATCAGAAGCCAACAGTAACGCTAAAAAGCTACAAGAGTTGCAGACACAACCAATCTATGGAAGCTATCGCTCTCAAGAGAAAAGGATTGTGCTTAGAACCGTACAAGGGGCGTAGTGTAAATTCAATGAAGAAGGATAAAAATATCTGGTGCGTTGCAACACACAACTTTCCTTAGCTCTACTTCAATTCACTTTTTACGTGGCTTTTCCTACTCAAACAATTCATTTATCACTCAGTTCATTTGAACTTGGTCAAACAACATTTCACGGCAGCAGGAAGCGGTAGCCCTTACAGTTCCGGAATTTATTGTGCTGCTCGTACTCATTCCAGGACCATTATTGAGCAATTGGTACATAGATAATTAATGAGACTGTAAACACGAATTTTTTGAAGAAGGATAGTAATCACTTTGGCAGAGTAATTGGGTAAAAAGTTTTAAAACTGGTAGTAAGCGAAACGGCGGTAGTTGAAATTCAGGAAATTCTGGAGTGAGCCCCATGTATCTCATGAGCGTTTTTAAACACTCACCCTATAGGTATTTAATTGGATTACAATACCAATTTTTTTAAACATTGTACTAACATTCCAGCGGAGTTTAAAACGAAAACACCGCGGTAAAAACGCTTTTCGTCGAAAATTTTGATAATTTATTGTGCTGCTCTCGCCATTTTCCCACAAATGGGAATTTTATGTTATAATTGTCTTATTAAGAGCTATCTATATAAAAAATGTAATCAAAATCGTTAGAGCCGTTGTTGAGAAAAAAATATTTGGTGTTTTGATCACTATGATAACTATAATTAACTTCAGGTGGATTTTGTTCAAACCCTCATTTTGGCATTCCATGGTAACTTGTGGGCGAGATATCAAGTTTGAGTGGATTTGGTACGGTGGTTCTCTCTAAAAATCGTTCACAGACACACAAACACACACACAGACCATTTTCCCAAATAGTGTTTTCGGACTAAAGTTAACGTACCTGTTAGGTGAGTCCGTCTCCTCTGGCTGGTGAGTTACTGTGGGCAAGCGCTTTCGATGTAAAGACATCATCGTCTTTACGCGCTTGCCCACAGTAACTCACCAGCCAGAGGAGACGGACTCACCTAACAGGTACGTTAACTTTAGTAATTTGCCTACTGGCGGACACAACCCAATTTCTTTAGTGTTTTCGGACTCGGGGGGGGGTCTGAAACGTAAAGATCTGCAGAGAATGAAATTTTTTTTTCAGCCGATTACATAATTTGCCTTTCTACTTTGTAGAGCCAAGGAAAGTAAAAATTTGGTGTTAGATCACTATAATGACTTTAGTTAACTTTCGGTGGATTTGGCCCTTACCCTTATTTTTGCGTCCCATGGTAACCTGTGGGCTAGTCATCAAGTTTCAGTTGATTTGGTACGGTTGTTTTCTCTAAAACCGCGGTAAAAACGCTTTTCGTCGAACATTTTGATAATTTATTGTGCTGCTCTCGTCATTTTCCCACAAATGGGAATTTTATTGTATAATTATCTTATTAAGATCTACCAATATAAAAAATTTAATCAAAATCGTTAGAGCCGTTTTTGAGAAAAAAAATATTTGGTGTTTTGATCAGTATGATAACTATAGTTAAATTTCGGTGGATTTTTTTCATACCCTTATTTTGGCGTCCCATGGTAACCTGCGAGCGAGATATCAAGTTTGAGCTGATTTGGTACGGTGGTTTTCTCTAAAAATCGTTCACAGACACACATACACACACAGACCATTTTCCCAAATAGTGTTTTTCGGACTCAGGAGGTTCTGAAACGTAAAGATCTGAAGAGAACTCAAAAATTTTTTTAAGCCGATTACATAACTTTCCTTCCTACTTCGTAGAGCCAAGGAAAGTGAAAAGTCGATAGAAAAAATCCCTATTCGTCCCCTCTCCAACATCAAGCGGTTGAAACACGATATAAAAGCCTAAAAATGCCGTACTTTAGAGGAGTGTTTACCAACACCAAAGAGAGCGCAACCATTAATTTGAAATCGAGTAAAGGAGATGGCAGCTACTGGGTCAGCTACATTAAGAGGGGGGGGGGGGAGAAAGTGGGTATTATAAGACCTGTGTTGTGTGCCATGTGCACCATGCCATATCTTTGCAAGGAGCGCAAGCATGAGGCACCCCTCAAGTGTGGCAATTGTGTAGAGCACAAATTGCAACAGGTCTCGTGCGCTACACAAGACGCACGCTATACCATTGGTCCTCAAGGAGTCATGAGTGGATTATGAATAGACTAAAAGCTGTTCGGATCTTTCAGCACTACACAAATAAGAGTTTCCCAGGAGGCTGAGCGGACAATCTCTAGCGGCCTCCTTAATTTATTTAATGACTGTCAGCAGGTCGGCCTTCAAGTGTACCAAAGGAAGGTCCTCCCTGTATGTAATTGTTCAAATTCGCGATGCTTCACTGCTGGCTCCAGGTCTCTGGAACGTCTTCTCAGGAGGCTCATGGAGATCGACTGTGAGCCGTTTGTCTATGTGGACGACATACTGTGCTGATCATTGCTGGGTCGGTCCGCCAAATTGATGCAAAAATCCACTTCTTGCTCTGCACTGTCACCCAATAGTGTCAAGATGCTGGTGGCTGAGGAAAACCCAGTTAACCCTCTCGAACAGGAAAGTAAATAGGTAACCCTCAGTACTCTCCTTCTTGAAAAGCACGTCCAGTAGGAGTGAATATAGGTGAAAGGTGGGGCTTCAGCCCAACACCTCCAGTCCCTTAACGGCACTACCATTGCAAGGTTTGCCTCAATTGCGTGCAATTACTAAGTCCACTTGTAACCATGTGTTACCATGACGCTATCCTCCTGTACAAGGCCAGCACCTTATCTAGGCAGGAATGGCTACTGTCCTGTTTTCTGGGGTAACGAGCTAACAGTCAATCAGAAGAGAGATTGGCCCAATCCCAGAGAGCTGCGCTGCTGTGTCAGTGTCCAGTAGTGGTGAGGTTCATGTTCGCATGTGGTGCAGTCATTGGTTTAGTTCATAGCTTTCGGCGTGAGCTTTTGTGCTTCCCATTAAACTTACTTATGTTTTTCCGTATACTTAATGGGGTTCGGCCCGTTTTGATTACGGATCGCGGTGATGGTTTCTGTAGTGGTTCCTCAGGTAGCGGTTAGTGGCGACGCCCTCCTTCTGCACTTCGCATCTATAATTCCTTATTTGTTATCTCAGAGGACTTCTTGAAACGAGTGAACTGAGGAGCGGTTTAGCAGACGTGGGGTGTAGTGGTTGTCGGTAGGGTTGGGGGTGTGATAGTGTACGGTTGGAGGGTTGGGGTGATGAGTGATAGTGTGCAGGGGTCCTATGACAACGAGGGGTTTAGGTATTGGTGGCAGTGATGTTGGTTTGGTAGTGGGAGTAAACCTCCTCCCGCCTCCTCATCTCGAAACGACGGTGTCTTCTATAAGACCCCATTCTACATCCCCCCTATCACCGTCCCACCACCATCCCCAACGCTTACATCCCTTAAGGCCGTGAAGCCGAGAAATGTGCGGCGTGGCTAATTTCAACACTCAGATATAAATTTCTTTGAGTTATCTTTCGTGGAATTAAAGGGCCCCGAGGGTTGCACCCCCCCCCCCTCATCACCTCTCACCCAACGCCATCGCACCCAGCAACCCCATAACCCTTCCCCTTCCCCCCTCTTCTTCTTCTCACCGCCTCTCCTATCCTGTCGTTATTCCTTACTCCTCACCCTCATTCCCTCCCCACAGCGTCCTGGAAACTCACCCACCACTTTCCTATTCCACAACCACCACTCGCCCCGCGACTTCATCCCTTCACTCTACTCATTCCACCCCCTACCCACCCCCAATCCACCATCCGGGGAGTAATAATAACTGGAGGTGCCTTCTTAATGCGTCTCTTCGCTTTCTTTCTCTCCTCCTCCTCACCACCACCAACCCCCTTCACACCACCCACACCTAGCTACTCACCACGATATTCTCCTCAACCCGCCGAACAGACAACCGTAACCCATTTTTTCCGTCATTTTCTCGCCATTTTCGGAAAAACTTGCTTCGCCAGACATCGCCCTGTGCCCTCGGAATCCATCGATACGTCGAACGGTTTATTTGTATCGATCTTTCCCCAGAATCTCATTTCTTTTCGATCCTCGTATAGGATGCGTCATTTCCACGACAGTGTATTGTTGTGGGGGGGGGGGGGGGGAATTGCCTTTTATAGCCCCCTGCGTAACTGGTTGTCCCTAAAGTTACGGAATTTATTAAGTTGGCTCTATTTTTGTCACAACTTTCATTGAATAACCGCTGCAAAGGTAATGCATGGAACTGTCCTAACCTAGTTCAACAGCCTACATAGAAACTGGTAATCATTGATGTTGGAATGACCACACAAAATATCTGGTGCAACGCATCCCAATACTTCCCTTAGCCCCACGTACGTTCAGTGGTTTTCAAGGCTTCACCTACTAATCAAATCTATTTTCACTCCAGTTCATTTAAATTTGGCAAAGAATGAGTTCACGATTTACGTAGAATTCGGTAGCGCTTAAAGTTCCGGAATTTATTGAGTTGCTCCTACTCATGCCACGACTGTTATTGAGCAATCATGCTCAGGAATCTAACGAGTCTCTCAGCACGAGTTTTTTAAGGAGGATCATCTCTACTGTATTAGAATTACCAGGTAAAAACAGTGAGAAAATGTTAGAAAGTGAATCGTCGTTGGTTTGAATTTCTGCAGTTGCTTCTAGTTATCTTATGAGTGTTATTGTAGTTTCATCGTGTTGGTAGCTTACTGCACGACGACTCTAATGTTTGTGAAAACTCTCGTATCATTTGAGCGAAATTTGAATCGGGATATTTGATAATTTTTAGCATTGTTAGCATCTGGAATTGTCCATACAAAATCTTTAATGAAAATGGTTATAGCCGTAACAAAAAGGTGTTTTGATCATTATGATAACCATAGGTTTGACCCAATATCGCTCATATCTTTATTTTGGCGTCTCATAGTGACCTGTAGGCTAGAATTTTTTTTTTTTTTTTTTTTTCTGACCCGAGGGCGTGTGGGACAAGTCCCTTTGTCACTGCGGCCGCATATGGGCCTATTGTGACGCTGGCCCTTTCTTAGTAGAAGGCGTCGTACATACCCGCCCCCCTTAGGAAGCCGAGTATGTCCTTCACCGTAGAGTCCGCTACAGTTTGGGGTTCAGTGGTCCCCTGACCGAAGTATTCAAAGCGGTTTGCTGCCAAGGCAGGGCATTCACATAGGATATGCTCTGCCGTCTCATCCTCCTCGCCACACAGTCTCCACTCCACTGCCTCTGAGATGCCCATTTTGCTGAGGTGGTATCTGAGTGGGCAGTGCCCGGTGAGGAAGCTTATCAGTACTCTCAGATCTTGTCTAGAGAGTGTCAGCATCGCCTTCGCCCTCCAACAGGAAGGCGTGACAAGCCTTTTCGCCTGTCTTAGTCGTGGCTGGCGATGCCAATGGGCGCCATTTTCCTGTATCTCCCATCGAGCAACCAGACGGTTCAGGTGACTTTTCATGAGACCCACGTGTGGTTCAGGCCCGATGGGTAGGGATTCTGTACCCCTTTTCGCGAGGCGGTCAGCCTTTTCATTGCCCTCATGCCCCCTGTGAGCCGGCACCCAAATGAGGGAGAGCCTGTTACGGGCGCCGAGCAGCTTGAGCGCATGGAGGCATTCCCATGCCAGCTTAGACCTAAAACTATACGCTGCGATGGCCTTTAAGGTGGCCTGGCTGTCTGAGAAAATGTAGATCCGCTTGCCCTTGAGTCCTTTGTTCAGGATCTCTTCTGCGATCTCTTGGGTTTTGCCCATTGTTCGCGGCTGCTTATTCAGTCAGCATGCTGACCTTATTCACAGCTGGCCGCAGACATGCCCCTGAGGACAATGCTGTGGCCGTTCTACTATCCACAACCCGTGGTCGCACCTGTTAGCATGGGCATGCTCCTGGGAAGATAACCCAGAACCAGGATAGGTTAGAAGTTTTTTTTTTGTAGGCTAGAATTGAAATTTCAGCGGTTGTCTTTCAATCGTTTTCCCAGACACACACAGATCGTTTGCACGTGTGTCTGTGAACTGAATCGGCCCAAATTTTAGCCTGCAGGTCACCAACTCGTACGTGTCACTTCCCTATGGCAAGAATCCCCATCTCGCTTGCGACTACTGTAACACCCATTCATCTAGCGCTGCTGGAATTCAGTGGAGAGCTCGTCGCGGAGTTATGCCCATAACGAAGCAAGCTCTCCTTTCACTCACCACCTTCAGTCCTGGCCCGGTATCTTGTCTGCCTCGGTGTTCCCCAGGAGATCAGCTTCTTTCTGCGATTTGCCAATAATTGCTTTTGATTGATTGCAAGTTTGTCGAATCAAAATCGTTAGAACTGTTTCAGAAAAAAAGTAGATTCATCATGATGATATCTACGATCTCGTGCAGTCATCTGTGATAGACTTTGCTCAAAACCCAATTGTAGCGGGACATGCTAACACGGGGAATGAATACTAAGATTGAGCTGATTCCCTTGAGCCTGATTCACGCGTACATACTTTCCCCGGTTGTTCATAAAACTTTGCGGGGATGGACTATTTTACTGGAAAAGAAATTTTGAAACCCAGAAATGTGAATGAGCGTCTCGGCGAAGCTACTCTGCTCTAGGAATAGTGGGAGTGCGAGCTCAGTAGATGAGATATAAACCTGGCAATACACTTTTGGTGACGCTGACAACACGCAATTTCACCAATTATTCACACGCAGCTCCAGTGCACTTTGCTTGCTCCACACCAGGTCAATGCTGCCACCCTTATTGTGTGACTCAGCTACCAAAAACTCAGTTCTTAGCCTGTACATCTTGGATCTCAACAGACTGGTTCGAACCCTCACCACCGATGTCAGTCACCCTCAGTCCGTTTCCAGTGCTAACATGGTAGTGCAACTCGGTGTCCACATACTTGCCTCCAAATAACAAACATGACACTTGGCAAATTATTAACTTTCCTCCTAACTAGCACGGCGTTGAGCAGAGTAAAAAGACGTACAACAACTAATCAGCCCTTAACATCTGGTTGTTCCTCTTATCCTCACGGCGATCCAATTCAGAGGGGTCGAGGTTATTGGCTCGGCTGAGGGCGTCCGTCGGAAGGAAAGTTTGTAGCGCGGGAGAAAAAGTTAAGGAAGTGGAATTAGTCCAGAGGTTTGTTCAGTCAAACCCCTGGATTTGGGAGGTGAAGCCTGTAAAAAGGCTTGTAACTACGGTACACTGGGATGAAGGAATGTTGGAGAGTTGAAAGCTGGGGCTCGTTGCTAGCAATGCCCGTGCCGGGGCTGTCGATATGTAGAGCTCAGTAAGGGAGCCGAATCTAACGAGGTGGACACATTAAGAGCCACATGTCTATACTCCCACGCAACTTCAAAAGGAGTCTCGCGATGGGCGGAGAAAAGCCGCTCGGCGATCTCGTTCGCTTCAACCCTTTCATTTCCTTCCTCCTGAGAGCCTAGAGCCTCCGTCCCCATAAGCCTTTCCTGTGGCTCTAGAACCCCGTCACTTCATTCAGAAGCAACTGTCGAAGAAAGTTGCTCCTAAACGAACGAGGAAACCTCCGAAAAGTGCCTGTTTTTCGCGAGCGACTAAAATCGATTCCAACGAGTGATAGCCGTCAGTATTCTAACCCATTCCATTTCTCTTCTATTCCGCAGCGCCATTCGTTCGTGATTGATATAAAGAGAGCGTTTGATAGAGGCTCGCAAAAGATGCTGCGTGTTCATGCAGAGGATGGCAGGGCTCGCAGGCTGTTCCCCAAATAGATCTCCATCGTGGAACTGATTGGAGATCTCTCGTGCCTAGGCTGCATTGAACGGCTAACACGGAGATAGAACCCTCGAAAGGGGGCGCTGACAATGGAGATACGAATTCTCCACCAACGCCAAAGGCCTGCAATGAAGAGACGGAAATCGCGCGATTGGCTACTGCCTCGTTGTCTGATGTAAAGTACTAGCCCTATCCCAGATAGAAATACTTCAACTGGTGTGTTCTTTACCCGCTGACTTGGTCCTTGAATGCATGACGGGAAAGTGAGCTTCCCCCATTACGGAGGAATTCTTGGACGACCGCTCCACTGAGTGAAAGCTACACGCTAGTGTACCTATGATGGAGTCGTTGTAATTGAGCAGTACTCATGTGGCGATAGAAAAGGAGCACGTTCCAATTGCACCGATCGATTGTGAAATGGCAACGTCTGAATTTTTGTGTAGGAAGTTTTCATATCAATGCACATATTCTGAGCATACTTCGTAGACAAGTATCAGTTTCACCTAAACCCCACTAAGGCTTAGCCCCTTGTCGAAGCACAGGTAGCCATGAGCTTGATGTCTTATAATCGTACGTGAATTGGCAGTAGGTCCTATCCTTTAAATATGTGGCTCATTTCAAGTAGGTTCTCTTCACTTCGTACGTTCTGGCAACTGACTGCAGACAAAGTCTTCTAGGCTAAAATCCTGGCAAGTGTCAGCGTTCAACAGTCAACTCAAACGGCTACTCGATGAGCGACCCCACAAAATCCAACGTCTCTGCGATTCAGAAATTTAATGGAGAAGTTCCTTCCCAAATGGGGCAGAGTCGTGCGAGTAGCAGCTTCAGGACCCTTCCTTTCGCTTTTCAAGAATAACTTCCCCTCCTGTTCCACTTGAGTATAT
Source organism: Pachypeltis micranthus (assembly GCA_020466155.1). Classification (NCBI taxonomy): domain Eukaryota; kingdom Metazoa; phylum Arthropoda; class Insecta; order Hemiptera; family Miridae; genus Pachypeltis; species Pachypeltis micranthus. The sequence continues at coordinate 82,225,187 of CM035768.1, read as the reverse complement.
CAAGAGCCCTTTTGATTGCCCCAGCTCTCATCCCCTTCATCTTTGATATAACCCATCAAACTTCTCTACCACTCCCTGCCTTATCCTCATCCCCAGCTTCATCCCCATCCCCAGTGCCAGAACCCATTAATGGCCCTGTTTGGATTAGAATTCAAACAAACTTACCGACCTCTTTCAAACAGCCTCCGATCTCTCGCTCCTCTATCCCCCACCTCTCCACCCTTCCAACCTCCTACCGTCGTCGCCGAACCTAGCTTTTAAATTCAAATTTAATTCCAACCCCTCGCCCTCTCACTACTGGCTCATTTACTTATTTTATCTCGCTCGCCCTTGAGTGGAACCAACACGCAGCACGTTGCTCGTGTTTCTGCAGTCAGAACTTTGCAGAAGAATAAAGTAAGTACCACTTTTTTAGCTGACGCAACTTCCTCAATTCGTCACAAACAGTCAAGTTGAATTTCGAGATAACATTCGCATGGCAAGAGTGCTCCCACGTATCTTTATTTTGAGATATCCCCAAAACGAATTGATGCTCTCGCTCAAAATGCAACTTCCATGTCGATAAGGTCTTTTGTTCTCTGATGTCCCTGAAGTAACGTGGTAAAGTATTCACTAAAATCCATGGGCTACTCTCCAAGAATTACGGACGTTACAAAACTTTGCCCCTTCGTTGATTTGGAAGAAACAGCAAAATTGTGGCTTTGATCCAGGCAGGTGCTGTGATAGAGAAGAAGAGCTTTGATTTTGGGTGGACCACAGTGAGCTCCCAGCAGGTGATCTGGCCCTGTAGCGCTAAGCAATAAACCTCTGAACTCAGGAGTTCTAAATATAGGACAGATAACTAACTAGGAATGAACCCGTGACTCTCCACCTACGTACACAGTGATAGAATTCAAATCTCTACAGAACAGCATGTTGCCACTGTCAACATGTACGAAAAAGACATTTGTCAGAGATTCTATAGTTGCGTCAAGACCTAGTCAACAATTCGTTGACACGGTGGCACGTTGGTCGTCAGTACAAAAAACCTTATAGGATCCATAACCTCGAAATTGGCATTTTAAAGTTAATTGAACCAGGATCTACTGTACAGGCGGGGTGTACTATACACTCTGTGTCTAGTGTTAGATGTCTCTTTGTTCATACTGCTCTAGGAAATGTTTACAAAACTGAATTGAGTGTTTGTTTGTCTTTTACTATGTTTCAAAACAACATTCCTGGAGCTAGGCTAGGAAACAAGAATAAATCGCTTAGAAGATAAGGCCTGGCACATAATGGTTAAATTATTGCAGGTGGCATGCACATAATTGAACTACTGGTAATTTGGATACAGCTGGGAAGTAGGAGGGGTCCCCTTAGTAGCCCAACTAATTTACTCTTGTGTATCGGGAACCAACCCAGAACCGTTTAGCACATTGCATCAGGTTGAGCCTCACGCCTTCCTGCGATAGCAGCTCTTCTTTCTTGTTCTTTTCACCCTATGAATAGATTATAAACCGCCAAAATCCTGCAGCACAATATAAACGAGAGTTCCCCGGCTATGGCTGTGTTGCTACAAAATGAACTCGAAAGGAACGCTGCAGGATCGACCAGGAAGGTAATAACATTTTATTCCAAGAATCTGGAGGGTTGCTGGTGCGTTGCCATCAGAAAGCTGAAGTGTGGAAAAACTATGATACTATGTTATTCCTAGAGAAGAACTCCGTGTGGGTGGACATGCATGTCAAAATTTGTCCTGCGCAGTTAGTTGTAAAAGTGGATGTTCATTTAGACTCAGTGAGCTGGGGTCTTGATCTTCCAGTGGCAGTGCTAAACTCGTAGGGTGGATGCAAATAGATTTGAAGATGCAAAAGTGGCATGTGATGTGGCGTGCAGGGAAATTATGAAGGATGACCGCCTCCCCAGTCCAGTTTATTTTGTTTCTCGTTTGCATGTCAGCAAAATGTGCTCTTCTCAAGCTCTCTTTTGGTTTATTATTCATTCTGAATAATAACCCTATGTTGAACCCCCCCCCCCTCAAAAATTGATACTTTACGTTTCAAGAGATGGGGATTCCAAATCTGCAATGTCCGGCCCCCGTCCGGGCCGTTTTGTGCCGATTGTCAGAGGCGCTTACGGACGCCTGGCGCCGGGGGAATATATAGTTTTCGGAGTTCCATTGTAGTCAGGTCATGTTTCGTATGGTATTTATCGATGATGAATCGAATGGGATGGGTCTCGGAGCAGTAATACTAGGTCAAGCTGTTCATGAGAATAATAAACCGTTGTATAATAGTTCGCAGGGTTTTGGTTTATTATTCATTCTGAATAATAACCCTATGTTTTCGGTCAGGAAACATTTTTTACAACCCCCCCCCCCTCAAAATTTGATACTTTACGTTTCAAGACATGGGGATTCCAAAGCTGCAATGTCTGTCCACCGTCCCCCGTCCACCGGCCACCATCCCCCAACCGCCATCAAGAACTCACGGGAACTACTGCGGAAGTCAACGTTTCGTCCTTAGTACTCCCTCCCTCCCGTCTCATCAAAACCACCCACTCGCTCTACTTATAACGTCGTGCCAATTGCCTTCGGGCGCTTACGGGCGCCTGGCACCGGGGGAGTATTTAGTTTTTGTGGTTCCATCGTAGTCAGGTCATGTTTCATATGGTTTACTAGTGTTTTTCGATGCTGAATCGAATGGGACGGGTCTCGGAGCAGTAGTATTAGGTCAAGCTGTTCATGAGAATAATAAACCGTTGTGTAATAATTTTCAGTGTTTTCTATTCAGCTTCTGTGTGCTAGGCGTTGCTACTTGGGAAACAGAAGGCTATTCAGCATCTAAAATCGTTTAACCAATAAAATGAGAAAAAGACAATATGTGAGGAAATATTAATTATTTTATCATTAAAATATCCATTGGCTTACTGTTTGATAGTTGATAAGCATCCCTACTTGGCGCCCTGCAACTGAGAGAACGAATTGTGTATCGCACTTAACATCATCACACCTCGAAATTTCGTTTCTGTGTGTGTCACTAACTGCAACATTTCTCGATGCACCCTCATACTTATTTACTGATTGTACGGATTGTACGACTATTTAAATAAAATAGTCGTCTCTACATCAGCGGTCAGCGTTTGTTGAGAAGTATCTTTCCCTTTTGAATTGAGTAGGTAATTACATTTCGGTAATTACTCTTTATCCTGTTGGTTCTAATCTCAGTTAGTGGGGTTGGTGGAGGGGAGGTTGAGAGTGAAAGAGAGAGAGAGAGAGCGAGAGAGAGAAATGAAATGGGGCGAATAACTGGAGTTTGTATGCGGTCGACTTTCCTCCGTTGATTGTGACCGCCAGATAAATCGAAACTCGTAGAGGGCATGGAGTCTTTTTGCAACATTGATAAGACACGGGGATGGAAGAAAGGGAGGGCTTTTTCCGTTATTGACGCATCCTCTCCCTCGTCCTTCTTCTTCATCCCCTCTTTCTTTTTCTTCTTCTTCTTCTTCCTCCTCTTCGTTTTGGTCCCCCTTCTTTCCTTCCTCTCCTTCCTTCTTTCCTTTGTCCTTCTCAGAGGTCCAGCTCTTGCTCCCTCCTCACATTTAACAAGTACTCTTTCATATAAGCCAATTCGAAGGAAATAGCAAATATTGACTCGCCATGTTGACACTGCACTTTCGGTTCAAAAATAACACTCAACCGACGTGCAGTACAACACGATATAGCAGACGGAGTATTTGTTACGCTGGCTATTACTCATCCACGTTGAGGGGCGAATCAAGGCGCTGCGACGGACTGCTGAATTATTGTGTGTGGTTTCTTACGCAGAAAACAAGAAAAGCCCCTTTACATTTTATGAACGCAATTAAACATATATCGAATAGATACTCCATCGAAACACCAAGACATTTCATCTGAAGATTCTAATAATATGTGAGCGGAGTTTATGAAGAAAAAACTGCTCTAACGTGTATTATTGTCGAAATGTTCGGTATTTTTATTGTGATGGTCTCATCATTTCTCCACGAATGAGAATTAAATTGTAGTGTTGTCGTGTTATTTTGAGAGGTCTATGCAAGGAATTTAATCAAGACCGGTGGAGCCGTTTATGAGAAAAAAAATGTAATGTTTCTATCACTATGATAACTATCGTTAGGCTAGGGAAGATTTTGCTCACACTCTTATTTTGGCGACTCACAGTAACCTGCGAGCTAGACATCGAGTTAGAGTTATTTGGTTCAGCCGTTTCACGTAACTTTCCATTTTACTTCGTGGAGTCGAGGAAAGTAAAAATCAATCGCTGTAATGGGGCGTACGACCAATCCCAAATACCTCCATGGGGATGAAGGGAACCCTTTGATTCGAATGCCGAAATTCCAAATGTGGAAACAATGTGTCACTGAACTAGAGGATAGAATTATCGCTTTTCTTTCTCCGGCTGACTGACTTGCCGTTAGTTCGTTGGTTCCTTGCGTTAAGAAAGGGTGGGTTGGTACGGTGAGAAAGATGATGGAGGACAGGAATGTCGGTCGCGAGTGAAATAATGAGAAACGAAATATGTGCCATGAAAACAAATTAGCCAAAATGAACTGAGATGCAATAAATTTCGAGTATCGGAAGTTGGGAGGAAGTAAATTAAAATAATAATACGCAGAAACAAATGAAATCATTGGAAACAGAGGCTGAGAGGCAAAAGTGAATAAAAATGAATCAATGACTTTATAGAATGAAGACAACGAAAATTAAAAAAGATAATTAATTACAGAAATAATATAAGAAAAAATGTTTTGTGGATAAAAATAATATTAATTACTATTATTATTTTGCTAATGACGAATGACAGGTGTATTGGGTGAGCTTGTCGACGTAAGGCCAGGCTTGTCTTGTCGAGGGTTCAAGAGTCTCTTATCACGTAAGGATCATCAAAGGCTGCCTATTCCTCACAGTTCTGGAACTCCAACTAAACGAATTTCACCCTTCGTAGATAATTCATTTGGCCTCATGTCATTACCCTCGCATTGTAGAGACAGTGCCCACTTCTCGGATATGTTGAAGGGTGTCCAGCTCCCTACAGCACCAGCGCATCCAATTACAATGGCAGTAGTAGATGTTGCCTTCCTATATAAAAGTATGCCACACATGAATGGACTAGATGTGTTGGTTGCATTGAGGCACTTCCTCAACCAGCTCCCAACCCAGCGACTCCGTCATCTGTAGTTCTATATATACACATGTGAAAACATATTTTATCTTTTTATACTATTTGCACATTTCGTTAGTTTGAAACAAACTGACCATAAAAAGCAACCCACACGGTAAATAGCAAGGAGGGAGATGGAAAGGAGCAAGGAGCGGTGTTCATGAAAAGCTGTGTAATTTACTGTGGTTTCGCTGAACCATCAGCTGGTTTTTCTAATAGCTTTGTGTAGTGGCGTAATGACCACGCCAAATTTACGGTATTTCGTACTATCACGTGCTATAAGCGGTAAAAAATTGGCCACCGAACCAAATGTTCTTAATTCATTGAGTCGCCCCTTGTCATATCATGACCTTTATTGAGTGGTCATTTTGACAACATTGGAAATACGGTCCCCAAGGCCCCATAAAGTTTCGGGAATACCCGAACTGTCGTCGCGTACATGAGCTACCAGCTTGATTTTTGAGAGGGCGTTCGTGTCATTAGCGCTAGATTTATAAACAAAAAATATGGTGTGTGAATATTTTTGATAATGTACTTTCTCGCTGATGAAAGTTTTATTGCTACATGATTGTTTTGATTTATCCATACAACAAATCGGTATCATTTTAAAGGGAGCAAAAAATGCACTCCTGCCTATAGAAGTATACCATTTTCGTGGAAAGCGTTTAAAACTTTGATGAGTTATGTAGTTAGCCGTAATCAAATCAGAACACCAGCACAACCGCCATTTCCGTTTTCGCTCTCTTCCACATTTTGTACGGCTTCTAATCTTCTCCCGGTGAGTTGTTCGATAATACTTTCCTTGCCAGAAGCTTTGCGGAGTCACTTCACGATGTCACGAAGACAAGATCTTCAGGAACCACTGTTGGAAAGTAATCCATAATAATAACCTCGTTTGGAACCGGAGTCACTTCGTAACACCAGGGAGGATCTAAAACATACTACCACAGACAAACTGCAAAGATTTGAATAAACTGGAGGAAGTATAATATGTACACAAAGCCAGACAGTTCCACTTATTTTGGATACACTTATTCGTGGTCTCACGACGCATACAGACCATTTTCTCAAGTGGTGGTTTTTGTACTCAGGGGACTCTGATATAAGTAAAGATATGAAGACGTACAAAATGTCCTCGTCATTATAATTCATAGTGTTAAAGAGAGTAGCATGGACTCGTCTTGTGATGCTCGAGCATGAATTTAGCTTTTCTCAAGTTACAGGTTTTTGTCCAATTTTCGTTTCTACTCTTCTCTAGTCATTGCGCCGATCAATTTTCGTTCGTAAATACAATAAAAACTAAACTGTGGAGGTTTGCAAACAAAGTGTAAACAGGGAATGGTTTTGGAGGTCATGGAGCGTGCAGCGGTGAAGCCCAGTGCAGCCCCTTCCTCGTCTCACGACAATCGGGGCAGGCGATCGATCCCTCGTATACGAGCCGCTGCCGCACGAGCCTCCACAACTGCTCGCTCTGAGAGTGAAGCTTGATGTTTCAAAGTAAAGCCGCCAAAAACGCTCGTAAACTGTTTATGAACGATGCGACAACTGGAACTGAACTGTACTGAACCACGCGCTCGCATTCCCTTCAATTAATGCGCCAATAGAGCTTACTATTCGAACAGTCTTCAGACTAAGTCCAGACAGCATTTAACAAGATTTCCAGACAGTGGGAAGTGATCTACTAACGTGAAAACTGATATTATTGAATCATTCAAAGTGGTTCTGAAGCGTGCGATTCTCGCTGATGACGCGAGTGAAAACACAAGTTGACGGTGAATCCTCAGAAATAGTATAAAAAAGTATATGAACGTCCACGAACCAAGCGACTTCGTCCATCGCCCAGTTGACCAGCGTCTCAAAAGCTGCTACCTCACATAAGGAGTGTCAGCTGCCTAGGACCCTGCGACATTGATATGCCGTGCTTGGGGCATTGCCCGTGGCGTTGGAGAGGGTTCCTAGCCTTCAGGCCTTTACCCCTCTCCAGCCAGCACCTATCTTTCTTTAGGGGGGGAATTCCAGCGAGACCACGGTCCCCGCGAGACCAAACCCATGGCTTCACGGCCGACAGCGTCACGCTTTTGAAGGCTCCACGCTGCCGGCCGCGGGCAGAAGCCCCCGCGGTGCCCATTTTATTTGGCTGCACCTTGAGCAGCCTAAGGACCTGAATGGGTGGCAGGCCCCGGTGCCGGAATTGCCAAGAGGCGTTCTACCGGCACCTACGCTTTATCTCCATCCTCCATCCCCCGCACCAGCCATGGAGAAGGGTGTCAGGCCGTCTTTTACGGCCTGAGCTGCAATCCCCGTTCCGCAGTGGCGAGGGCGGACTACTCTATATTCGGCCGCCCTCGCCCGCGCTCCCACCCAACTCACACTAACCTAACTAACACATTCACACATCCATACAACCCTTAAATACATTCATAGATTTCCCGATGGTCCAGGGGCGGACTACTCGATATTCATCCCCCTGGATCCATCCCTATGCCCAGCTAACCTACTCTAACGACACCTATCGTACATATACACAAACACAAACACAAACATTCACACTCATTCACTCATATTTACTTTCAGCCCTTAAATACAGACATACCGACGGTCCAGGGATGGGCTACTTGATATTCGACCATCCTGGCACCGCCCCCTCAGAACCACACACAAACACAAACACAAACACAGACTTTATACACCTACTCCTACTCCTAAGGCCCTGCGCACGTTACCCAATCTCATTTCTTCCCTAGCCTTCAATACCGTTTCCGCATACCACTTCCACCAAACAAAACTCTCCTGGTTCCTAATCATGTTCATGTCCCACTGGCTTCCTGTGCTCGTTAACTCATTTCTCGCCCTATTCCGCTCGTTTTCATAGCTTACACAGTGGAACACCACGTGCTCCACTGTGTCGAGCCCACCACACTCGCACAGCCCTTCCGCCACCAGTGAAAACCCACGGAGCTTTTCCCGAAAGTCTCCGTGACCGGTGACTAGCTGGGAGGTGTAAAAACCAAAACCCAGCCAGTGGGACTCAATTCTGTCTCGAACCTGTGGCAGCCACGCGTACGTCCATCTACCCTTCTCGCTGGAGCTCCATCTTTCCTGCCACTCATCGACAACTAACTTGTCGATGAGGGCCTTCCTTTTTCTACCTTCGACTTCCCTGCCACTCCACATCACACGTCTCTGTGCTCTTAGCCGGCAGCCCGCCCATCTTCTCTTAACTTCGAGGTCCATGGGCGGCTCCCCGGCAACGACACACAGGGCATCAGAGGAGACTGTTCGGTAGGCCTTTACCATTTTTATCAACATCTTACGTTGGCCACCCACCAGTCTCCTCCTCGTGTGGGCATTTAGTTTGTCCCACCAAGCTCCAGCTGCGTACGCGATGACTGCCACATACATCCCCCTATAAATTGTGCGCAGGGCCTCCTTGCCTACTCCCCATGCTTCTCTAGCCAATCTTACTACCCCATAGAACTTCTGCCTTCCTTTCCCTATCACATAATCCACATGTCTATTTATTGTCAATCCTGTTCCCCATATCACACCTAAGTATTTTATCTCCTTAACCATTCCTATTCTTCCTTCTCCATAAAACAGGCGTGGTGGCCTACCTTCATCAAATTTTCCCTTTAACATCATGACCTTCGTTTTTGCCTCTGATATTTTCATTTTACTCTCTCCACACCATTCTTTTATTACTCCTAAAATCCTGTTTCCTTTCCTTTCCAGCTCGGCCCTCGAGTTTCCTGCTACAATAATCACTCCGTCATCGGCATACGCCACCATTTCGTATCCTTCCTCTTCCACTTTCCTTATCATCCTATCCATAACCTTTTTCCAAAACTGGGGGCCGAGCACCGATCCTTGTGGGCATCCCATATTCATTTTCCGCCTCACAACTTCTCCTCCTAACCATATTTCATTCGTCCTATTCCTTAAATAATCCATCAATATCCCATAAACATCTCCTTCCATACCTTCCTCTCGCATTCCCCATGCGAGGTACGGCCACCACGCCCTGTCGTTGCTGGATGATACTCATTCATTCCAGTGGCCTAGAATTTTACACTCGCTTTTGACAATGTCGAGGCAGTATCAACTGAACGTCCTTCTTTGGGGGTACAGCTGAGCCAGTTTTTCCCAACAAGCATCTGACGTTGATGCCCTCGAGGCCGGCAGCAACGATGGCATTATACCAAGTGGCGCTACCCAGCTCGGGGTATTTGGGGCGAGTGATGATGGTATTCACTGCCTCATCACAGAGAGGCGGGATTCCACGTTTGCCTAGCCATGGTTGGATTGCCCCTTTAGATGACTCCACTGTAGGGGGCATCAGTTGGCTCGACACGGGTGGAGGACATCGCTCTGGATGGTCGTCTGCTGGTTCACCAGAGCTGTGGCAATGTTGTCCCTCAGGAATTGGGCAATGGTGATGGCCTCGTTCACATTGAGTGGGGCATGTTGGCCGGCTTCAAGTGCAGCTGGGTCGAAGGCGGGGCAGGCGTCTCAGGGGCGTACCAACCTCCCAGGAAGAGGGGGTGGGGCCGTGAGTGGACTGCAAGGATGCAGCACTATCTCTTGTGGAAGGGTGCGGTTGGACTTAGAGGTGGGTCGCTTCGGAGTTCATCTCTAAGAGGAAGAGGCGCGTTTATACAATGTTAGACAATGAGGATGAGCGTGGGGGTGGATTTGGGAGAACCTGGGTTGGAAGAGGGTGCTGATGCTGGTTTAGGTTTGTTAGGTACCTACATCATGGTTGTTAGTTGTGGTATTGAAAAAAGGTGGGGGGGGGTAGAGAAACAGGAAGGATGGGTAGACACTAAAGGACCATGTCGATGCAGTCCCTTCCAGTCACCAACTGGCAATGCTGACTCAGCGAGATTTTACCCCTGCTGTTCATGGCAGCCACCCCCATAGTTAGTGGGTAGCAGGCCTAAGTTCTGACAGGCGCCAAAGGGAGGAGCATCACCGACTCCCATTCCTCCATGAATGATAAGCTGTACCTTCCAAAGTCCAGCCTGCGGCCTGGTCATTACACCTTAATACACATTTGCTTTATTGATGTTGCGTCTGAGAGTCAAGCCCTGACTGAACTCACAGCCCCTATCACATCTAACCCCTCTTGTCTGATGATGCAATAGTCCTGCTCTCGACGATATAAAATAGGCCGGCAGTCTCTGTACTTACTTCCCTCTGGAACTATAAGTGGCGATATCGCTATACCCATCAAGTCACGGGCTGTAGTGTCCAGCTTCATACTTCGAACTGAGATCACTTCAGCCCACATTTTTAAGTAAGCAATGACCCCAACAGTTGATCGTTCGCTTCTCCAAGCTTTTAGCGAAGTTCCCACGATGTTAACTCCAATGTCAAACAGTACTCCAAAAGCCCAATAGCAGTTGTTTCCTTCTATCAGCCGAAAACGTAAAAGAAGTGAATAATTCTGGAAGCTTTTCTTCGTGTCTCTTGACACTTGCACCCAAAGGGCTTGCCACAGGCCTGACTGAATGCCTCTTAGTACACCCTGACTAGACGGCGAGGGTATGAGAAGGATATATATATATAAGTTATGTACTATAATATTACCCATTGCACAACTATTAATGCTGAATCAACCCCTGCCAACTGTCAACGTACTCATCTTACCTGCTAGCCTAGCAATTCCTATCCTATAAAACCTCTCCTTCGAGCAGATCTCGTCAGTCTCTTCCCGTACTTCCATCACTGAACGCTTCCCTCCATTCGCCCGTTTCACTCTGAACGTTGTGTGGTCCGTGTAATAAAGTGTTTTTTTTTTAAACTAAATTCTCGGGGTTGAACTCCTAAGTGGCGCAGTCGGTACGACGCGATTCGTGACCGACTTCTTAGAAAGAATATCGACGAAATCGGCGGAACGCGCAACCTACACCACCATCCACCAGGGGCAAATTTCAACGGGAAGACTCCTCTCAGCGATGATACAAGGCACCATCCTGTGAGTAACTTAAATTTGAATAATTGAGAATCGCAAACTTAAACTCAGAAAAATCGTTACCTACCCTGCGGATTTTTCTTTTCTTCTAATGTGATACCGTTGCGCAAGCACCCCTCACTAAAGTGGATACCGTCTCAAGACCTCCACTTTCAAAAGTTTAAATGTCTAAAATAATAAAATAACTCGTGTAACTTGATAAATTTTAATCGTCAACAAGAGATACCGCGGAGAAACCCCCCCCCCCCCACACTTGACTGCACAAAATAAGATCCAAATTCGACGTCCAGACGAGGTCGTTCGTAACAAACTTCAACCGAAGCAAAATACCAACGGAAGCTATTCAGCCTTCTATCAATAAAAATAAGACTAACGCACATCTCCACTCCTGCAAGCCCTTCCCTCGTCAGCGGATTCCTTCGCTACTGATACGACGCCTTCGAACCCCATCGTCGCACGTCTCTTATTTATAATTAGTTACATTCATCTCTATTTGTTCCCCACCATAAGAGAAGAAAATATGAACAACAACGAACAAATACAAGCTTCCATTCAACTTTCAGATTACGTAGGGATAATCCACTCGCAAACTCAGCAAATAGGTAAATTATCGGCACTTGTCGAAAATCAACTTGTGAACCAAGTGGTTACACCTCATAATCGTAGGGTTGAAGACGATAGTCCGTTCATCAGACGAGAATATCTCTATCTAATACCTAACTTTTCAGGCATCCCGGAGACTATAAATCAATTCCTAGAAACGTTACAGCAAATACACGAGACAGTTTCTCCGACACTGAAAATACAGACAATTTTCGTAACGTAGTACTTATAAATGCTATCAAAGCTAAAATAGTTTCACCAGCCGCGGATCAAATTTTCGCTGCAAACTTAACCGCCTACGTTGAAATTAAACAAGCTCTGATAGACACGTATCCAGGCGAGACGACCTGACCCTGGTAATCGAATTGGCGAACCTTCGTCAATCCGAAGGCGATTCAGCATTTCGGTTCTATGACAAAATCAACAAAATACTTTGCCTACCTGCAAACCCACCAGAGTGAGGACTCTAGAATACCGATTGCAAGTTACAAAATCGCTCAGATTGCCAACTCTCAAAATTGAAAGAACCTCTAGGCAGTATTCTCAGGCCATGCCAACAGCCCGATTTAGGCACGGTGCTGAGTTGGTTAACGAACGACTACCAAACGCTATCCACTTACACGAAACAAAAACACCTACAAGAACATCCCGCGAATCACCCTCGGCCACACAGAACTCACCGACCCTAACCAAAACCACGGACAAAGCCTATACAAACGTCAACACTTTAACCCGAGACGACCATTTCAAAACGCAAAACTGCATCCAATTCTCTACCGATTAACAAAACAACGAACCACCCTCAGTTAGCAAAAAGCACCTATCCCCCAAAACCACCTAACTAACCAACACGCAACCCAAATTTTCCTTCCCAAGCCTACTCCAGACCTAATTTTCCAAATCCTCCTTGCTTATCAAACCCAGGAACAATGAGACCAACACACATGTCCTGGCGTACAACAAACCCAAATCTGCACAACCTAGACGTAACAGACAGGTACCAAGGTGAAAAACAATGTTTCTCCCAAGACTACGTGTATGATGAAACTGCGAAAAACGGAAATTTTTATAACGAAACTCCGGAAAACTGTAATTACGCAGAGAGAGAAGAGAGTGAGGAAAACGGAAATTTTTTAGGCAAAACCAGCCTCGAATCCCAAAATTCGAGCTGATGAACATCGACCGGAAAAGCGTGAGCGAACTCCCTTACATTACGTTCCCGAGATCCAACCTGAAGATCCTCTCGTGGACACAGGGAGCACAAAAAGCTATATCAATCCCGAGATTGCCGATAAAACATTCCCACATAAAAAAATACGAAATCTTCCAACAAAGACATTTAAACCTAAAATTTAATGTATTTCAGTCAACCTAAAAATCGTTGAAGCATCAATCCCTCGATAATCACATCCTAAAAACCCCGAAGATCAATATCCCACTCTGCTATCTAAGCACTGGGAGCGACGAAACACACATGATAAACGCCCGATCCTTTCAAAAGGTAAAAATTCGAGTGCGAAATATAGAGAATGGTGACGCTATCCTCCCTTACCAAGACAGGTACCCTCGAAATCCCCGAATGTCTAGTTAAAGTAAAAAACTACAAAACTCATATCAAGGTTCTGAACCCTAGGGACAAAACTGCAAAATTATCACAAAATTCCCCTGTTGAAGTACATGACATTGAAGACACATACAACTTAACCGACCTGGAAACACTTAACAATTACACAGATGACCACACGAATTCGACCTATCGATGTTAAGACTGAGTCACATGAACGAAGAAGAGGCATCTTCGATCATCGAGCTGGTATCCAAATACGCCGATGTATTTCATAAAGATGGTGAACCCCTCTCCTTTACCAGTAACGTCAAACATGTGATTAGGACCACCAACGAAATCCCAGTTTATGCACGAAATTATAGGTTTCCCGAAATCTATCGTCAGGAAGTTGACCGGAAAATAGAGGAAATGCTGGACCAAGGCATCGTCAAACACAGTGACAGTCCTTGGAACGCCCCTTTGTGGATCGTTCCCAAAAAGGCCGATGCCAGCGGGAAAGCTAAATTCCGGATTGTCATCGACTACCGGAAACTGAACGAAAAGACGATAGAAGACAGGTACCCACTCCCCCAGATTTCGGAATTACTCGACAAATTAGGGCGCTGCCAATATTTCAGCATAATTGATTTGAAAAGCGGGTTCCACCAAATCGAAATGGACCCAGGCAGCATGGCAAAGACTGCTTTCAGTACGCCAAACTATCACGTCGAATTCAACCGCCTACTTTTCGGTTTACGCAACTCCCCTAGCGCGTTCCAAAGAATGATAGACAATATACTGCGTGGAATTGTAAACGAGTACTGTTGTGTATATTTGGATGACATTATCATCTACAGTACAGCGTTACCCGAACACCTGACTAGGCTCGAGGGAGTATTCAAACATTTACGCCATGTAATCACGCCCGACGGAGTAAAACCAAATCCAGTCAAAATCGAGGCTAGCTTGAAATATCCAATTCCGACTACATCCGAAGAAATTAAATCATTTCTCGGGTTGCTTGGATATTACAGGAGGTTTGTAAAAGATTTTGCAAAAATCACTAAGCCACTCGTTGTTTAAAGAAGGGACACAAAATAGGTATTACGGACCCAGAATGCGTCGAATATTTCAACACTTGCAGAAACGTACTGACTAACGACCCGATACTACAATACCCAGACTTCACCGAAATGTTCCACCTAACCACCGACGCAAGTAACGTCGCGATCGGAGCCATCCTAAGCCAAACAACGAATGGAGAAGACCTCCCAATAGCTTACGCTAGCCGCTTAGTAAGGGAGCTCATGAAACTGCACAACATTAACATCCTGCTGGGCGATAGTTTTTCACAGCTCCTCCCACTCTACTGCTTGGTTGGCATAGCTTTGGTCGCCAGCCAAGGGGTAAAATTCTGGGATGGAAAATAGAAGTGGAATGATGTAGTGCACCCTTGTGAGTTTAATTGTTGCTTGTGTGTTAGTTATATGAGCGAAAACTGTTTGAAGTGGTATTCTGGGAGCTACCACTCATGTGTATTGATTTTAGCTGCTTTCGCCGGTCCATTGAAGGTCAGGACAGGCCCCCACGTGAGCCACAGCTACCAGCCAGCCACCCTTCGGGACTAGAACTCATACGAGGTTATTCAGCTGCTGCTCAGTGTCAGCCGCAGCCAGAACTTTCTTCCGCTCATTATGAGTGTATTCGAGTTCGCACAAACGATAAGACTAGAGCATGCACAGCACAGTGGACTATTCTATCAAAAATTATTGGCCTTCAGCCCATAGATTTGCTCCTGGAGCAAGTAGTCAAACTTCTCAGTCTGTTGCAGGTTTAAAGGAGCCAAGGCAACTTTCAAAATACAATCAGTAAAGCGCACATGGCTTCCAGCCGAGAAGGTTGCTCTGAGAAACTCGACGCTAAGGGACCGCGACATCGCGAAGACGCCAGGACCTTGGTTTAGATAATGATGATACCCGCATCCACGACCTTCACGCAGTAACCTCGATAGTACGGCACCAAAGGCGAGATCAAACCCTATTTCTTGAGTCAGCTTTCCCAGTGCAGTATCAATCACAATACTCGTAGAAGAATATAGGACGCAAAGGATCCTCCTGCCATACCTCACGCCCTATGGCCACGTCGTCAGCCATCTCACCTCCGACTCAGTAGCCCTTGAAATGTAAGGATCTGAAGAGAACTCAAAATGTTTTCGTTTTTTTTCAGTAAATTTGCTAATTTCTGACGAGCTAAGTAAAGTAAAACAAGAGGTTCTAGTGGGAACTGTACATTGAACACAAGAACACTGGCTTAGAAAGTACGAAAACGTTTCCTTACTGGAATGGAGTGGGTTTCTACGATTCTTAGAGTGATGAATGAATGTTTCTTGTTGTTGCTTATTATTCATTTTGAATAAACACCTATGTTTTTGGTCAGGAACATTTTTGTACATTACGTTTCAAGACATCGGGATTCCAAATCTCCCATGTCCGTCCGCCGTCTGGGCCGTTTTATGCCTTTACGTAATCAGAATTATAATTCCGTTCTTTCTCGCAAAAATCCCATTTAGTGTCTAGTTGTACCCGCCTGCTGGGCAACACGATCAGACGAAGCCCTTGGTTGTTATGGGCAAAAAATGGTTTAAAAAAATGAACAAAAACACAATTTTGGCAGTTTTATCGCAATTACGTAGTGTTTGATATCGTTATCTAAGTATTTTCGGATGCTGGGTTGAATGGAACGAGTATCAGAGGTACGACTGCGTTTAGACCGAAAATAGTGAAATCACACTAATTGTCAAGCTGTGCAAGAGAATAATAAACCGTTGCGTAATAATTTGTAGCGTGTTTAAAAAATCTGTTAATTCATTTGAAGAGATTTGACATAACATCAATTTTTGTTCGGCTTATCATGCTTATCATGCAAATATGTGTCGAACTCGTATTGGTAAGATCGCCTTATGACGTCCTGCCTGCATATTTGGCAGTGATCTATGTATATCAGTTGACACTGCAGTTCTAAAACTCGTAATATTATATGCGGCCACTCAAATTAAAGGTTAAAGAACTGTCATGTTCACTCACAACGATATTTGAGCGCGAGGACGAATATTAGAGGTTATTTAGTAAAGAGTTCGTTATAACAATGGGTTGGTGACAGCCGTCTGCACCCTAATGAGAGCCCATCAGCAGAGCCCCGACAACGAGCGCCACCTCATTCGTCTCATTTCCCAAGCCACGTGGTTCAAAGGAGGAAACAGACCGGCTCGGCGCTTCCTGAATATTGGCGAACCCCTTGAGGCCACAATTACAAAGCCTTCCTTCACTCTTCACTTCATCAACTTCCATCATCCTTACTCTACTCCCTGTTCCAGCTCCCAGCTCCTAGCTCCAATGCTGCTCCTCATCATTGTTCACCACGAGAGCTGCTCCCCACAAACCTCTTCCGGTCAACTTCGACAATTCTATTAACAAAAATGAGCTCCTGTATGTCGCTATCGGCGTGGAACATAACAACCCCTCGCCTCGTACGTTGAGGAGCTCAGAAAAACTGTAACAAGTGTGAAAAGTAACAACTATGAGCTTCCCTCCCCAATTCTCAGAGTGCCCATTTTATCATACTATACTATTTATGTATGTAAGTTATATTATGAATAATGGCTTATAAAGTAATGTGACGCACAGTATTCCAGGAAACCGCGTGCAACAACATTGTAAAGATCGTGACTCATAACCAGCGATAACTTAACTTAAGCTGTATACATAGGAATTTAAAATGTGAAGGAAGTAGAAGGGGTGCTGATGGAGACATGCAGATAGAAAAGACAAAATAACTGCAAATGTTTCGACTGTCGTGGTTCGAATGTGGCGCTGTCGTCCTCGGTTCGGACCTGGGAGCGTTTCCTCGTGCCTTCCGTCTCGTCACCCTTATTACTTTCCTCTACCCAAAGGTGAAGGAAAGTATAATGACCTCCTAAAAAAAGTTGAGTTTTCTTGACATCTTTACGTTTTGAGGTCTACTGAGGAAATCCTAATTTCGGTCCGTGGTCCGAGTGTGTGTCTGTAGTATGAGCCGACTAAAAGGGACAGCCGGGTGGGCCCAGCCGGAATGACAACCTCACCTCTATGAGGTCCCCGCAGGATTACATCCAACGAGACTTAACTGTGGCTGGGCGTCACAGTGTACTCTGTCGCCACACTGTGCTCACCCTGAAGTTGGGGGTCCAGAATTCCACTGCCGTACTCCCTGCGTGTTCGTATGAGCCGGACTAAAAGGAACACGACTTACACTTCTTCCACATACATGACAAACTGGGAACTCCCTACCTTGGGCTGGGATCGCAGAACAAACCCCCCGGAGGAAGGGAGACACAATTCTCCTGCCGTATCCTCTGTGTGGCCGTAAAAGCCAGCCTTAAAGGGGCTTAAAGCTCACGACACTGACATACACAACATATTCCAGATACAAACAACACTGCAACGGCTTACGTGGCAGAACACTCATAATGAGCGAAAGACAGTCCTGGAAGTAGCTCACTAACACCTACGAGCGATCCCCTATATAGGTGCGGTCTTTGGAATGAGGAGGGGGAAAAACCAGGTTTGAGCGTTCCTGGGACGGCTGATAGCGTGTGTCCCGCTCACCACATCACCAGTGGCCAAGGCTGACTCTGAGCAGCAGCTGAAAAATTCTTCATGCGTCTTAGTCCCGGTGGGGGGCTGGACTGGCAGCTTCGGCGCATGTGGGGGCCTCCCTTTGACCTTCAATGGACTAGAATCAATATGCCTGAGGGGGAACTTCCAGGACACTGCTTCGAGCACCTCTCGCTCATACCACTAACACACACAACAAATGAACTCACAAGGATACACTACACCAAAAAAGAACAACGACACACCATGTGATGCTCCACTGTAGTTTCTACAACAGTGAGGGACGGTTACAAAGTAAGCCTGTAACCATTTTGCAGAGTTTGCGAAGAAGGTGATGGCTAAGAAACGTGGTCATAGTTCATCTGTCCTTTTGAAACTTGCCACCCAAGTAAATAGTTAGATCAGATGGGAAACCAGATTATGAACTCCTCCCCGACAGTACAGGATTCCTCAGTTGGTCACCTCCACGCAGTAACACACGGGCAACAGCCCTCTATGGGAAGGCTGGCTAACGACCAAATACCTGCCGTACCTCCGCAGGTCTGAGTTTGGCGGATGCTGCAGAGGCCGGCCTCTTGCATATTAGCGAAACCGGTTTAGGAACAGTAATTTAATATTGAAACAGAGGCGTGTGTTGTTTGATTTACGGGAGAATGGCTGAACGGATTGAGATGGTTCTTTTTAGTTTTGTTCATGATTTTTCGTAGGCGCGAGAATAAGGTTATGGGCGATTTTGATTGATGTAATGGGGGGGGGGGGTTGGAAAATGTACTAAAAATCAGGGTTTCTCGTATTTTGCTCAAGATGGCCGTAATGAGTTTGATTAAACTGTCACACCATCTTCTACTATGTAGTAACTTACTTTTCTTCTCCATAAATATCGCCGCTAAAATTTGCTAAAAGTGATATAGGTCTATGAAGCAAAAATAGGTTTTTTAGGCTTTTTGGCAAAATGGCTTCAATGATTTTCATCAAACTCCTTTCAACTAGTTATTACCTATGTATTATTCTAAATCAATGTTCCTCTGACAATCCACTGAGCAAAGATAAAAATGAAACCCTCCAAATTATTACACAATGGTTTATTATTCCCATGAACAGATTGACTTAGTATTACTGCTCCGAGACCCATCCCATTCGATTCAGCATCGAAAAATACTAGTAAACCACATGAAACATGACCTGACTACAATTGAACTACGGAAACTAAATATTCCCCCGGCGCCAGGCGCCCGCAAGCGCCTATAGGCGTTTATGATCCGATGTAGGGGTGTGTGTGGAGGAAGTGCCAGCCTCATCGGCCCTAACCTTCGTCCGTCCCGTCAGGCAAAAAGAGTCGGAGAAATTTGGACGGGGACTGGGAACCCTCGGCAATTGGCACGACATTGCGAGTCGAGCAGGTGGGAGGTTTTGATGAGATTGGAGGGAGGGAGTACTAACGACGAAACGTTTACTTCCGCTGTAGTTCCCACGAGTTCTTTCAATTAGTCCACTTTATTAAAGAAATTGGGTTGTGTCCGCCAGTAGGCAAATTACTAAAGTTAACGTACCTGTTAGGTGAGTCCGTCTCCTCTGGCTGGTGAGTTACTGTGGGCAAGCGCTTTCGATGTAAAGACATCATCGTCTGGCCGTTAAGTCAGTACAGACGATGATGTCTTTACATCGAAAGCGCTTGCCCACAGTAACTCACCAGCCAGAGGAGACGGACTCACCTAACAGGTACGTTAACTTTAGTAGTCCACTTTAGCTCACTATAATTACTGTTCTGCCCCTATACGCAGTTGTACACGTCTGATACTCATTCCATTCGACCCAGGATGTAAGAATACCTTGAAAACGATACGAAACACGGCGTATTTGCGATTATACTGCGTTTTGTTAATTTGTTTAACCATTTTTTGTCCATAACAACCATGGTCTTCGTCCGATCGGTTTGCCACAACAATTGGCGGGCACAACTAGATACCAAATGGGATTTTTGTGCGAAAGAACGAAATTTTTAGACCACGTTAAAGGCACAAAACGGCCCGGACGGGGGACGACGGACGGACATTGCAGATATGGAACCCCTAGTCTTGAAACGTAAAGTATCAAATTTTGAGCGGGGGTTTAACATTTTTTCGTGGCCGAAAACATAGGGTTATTATTCAGAATGAATAATAAACCAAAATGTGTCGAAAATAATGTTTTTCTGAACGTTTTTGTAATTTCTCGAGTTACTGTGTCACTGGATTTCATCAGTCTTACGGAGTGTCTTCTGACAACCCATACCCACATTACGTATGTGATTACGAGTATTTCTGTATCTTTCTGTTGAACGGATATGTAAGTGTAATGTGCCGGCAGTATGGGAGACCGGGTGAATCGACGATTTCTTTCCAAAACTTAGACTCGTTTGCCTTGATATGTCGATTTCTTAGTTTCGTGGTGTAATATAATAATAATTAAGTTATCGACGAGCTTCAATAAATATTTATATGTAATAATAAATATATTTGTCGAAAAGTGATAAATTGTAAATTGAAAGAACTCAGTTTTGTATTCGGTGCAGAATTTATTCATCTACTTTATGTAAACCTTTCATTTTTTTCATTGTATGTCTTGTGAGGGCAGTCGCCGGTAAAGTCGGGGCTTCCTCCACGACCATGTCCTTGCCCGATAGGAATGGTGCGGGAATAGTACCCAACAGGAAGTGTTAGGTCAGGCGTTCCCCGAGGCCTTGAGCTACTTGGAATGCATCCGCCCATTCCTCATGTCTCAGTGCAAGTACCTGATATTCCACTAACTTCAGTTGTAACGTCGTTGGAAAACTTAAATGAGACGCGAGGATGAGGTTTTGAGCTCACTCGACCGAAAACAGGCTACCATCATCATCGAAATCACTATTTAAGGAACAGACTTGATTGATAGGTACTAGTATATTTGCGGAAGATTTTTATAATTCGATTAAAATTTGCTTTGTTATCAAAACTCCACCAAAACGATTCCTTCAGAAACCACGAATCAAAGCAGTTGAGAACTTGACAGGGCAAGGAGAGCTGTGCAACTCTTCAAGCTCATGTCCTACACATCTCGTCCCAGCAACGTGTCACAGGGTCGTTCCATCGGATAGGATGGAGTTGGATACTGTTGGGGCAGGAAATGTAGTTCAGCTCCAACTGGAGACGATTACATAACAACAACGTCAACAGCAGCAGAAAGAGCGAGGAAAAATTGCAATAGGACGAAGATCCCTCCGCCGCAGAACCGCTCCGTGATGGATGACTGAAATGAAGAGAGCCAGCGTATAGAATTTCGTTTAACGTTTAATATATCTGCATTTTATCGGGATAACGGTGCGGAAAGGGACAGGGGGGGTGCTTTTACGGGAAGAGACGATATTAAGGAATGCGTTGGACAATCGGTTTGACATTATGCGTCATTTATCAAGCGCCCTCTGGAGTCCTCGGGGCAGCATGATTCCTGCATCCATCAGCTTGACTCCCCCTCCAATCTCAAAGTGGGCTTCTCCCATCACTGCTAACCATCCACCGACCACCGACTTGAAATTCACATTTGCTCTTTTATTGCCATCGCCTAGTGTTGTATTCTCTGCTGTGATCCATCATTCTCGCGCCCCTGTCGATTCAAACAAGCGCGAGACAGAAGTGAAGGCAACACAAACTGATGCAACCCCTGGGAAAATGTACAGAGTCCTGAAGTGTAAGTTCTCTATTTGACGAGTACAAATCTTGTTGTAGCCGGCTACATGAAGCCTGAAGCGCCCCCTCAGGGAGAAGTTAGTAAGCTATTGATGTTTACTGCACTTTCCACTTGACACAAGTAACAAATTCAACTCGTCACTTCTCATTAAAACGCTGGCTGCCGATTGTGAGAGGAAAGGATGTGGCTGTCACTGGCACTTTGCTCTTTCCCCCCAGCGTCGTTGACTACCTGTATCGTTCCATGTGTTGGCTTGCTTGGAGGTTGATCAGATGCGAGTGCGGCAGTGGTAGAGCGTTTTTGGTTTTACCATTGACTCCTGTTAACACCAGAAAGGCGGAACAATAGTTAAAAGGACTCCTGTTTTAGGTATTAAAGAAATTGGGTTATACTCCTGTTTTAGTTTATTAGTTGTGTGATAGTTTGTTACCTTTTTCTCATCTTTTTTTCTTCATCCTTGCACGCTGTTCTGCCTTACGTCAGACGTAGTCGCCCCTCGACTCTTCCCGACAAGAAGCGCGCCGTCGGTGACCCAGTGCGCAAAGATCGCGATAGCGACAGTGACGATCGATATCGCTCCACGCCGCATCCAACTTTCGCATATTTGTAGAAATCGATTGAGTTACGAATCTCAAATTGGTGTTCATACTGCGATTCAGTCGAAATTGTAGCCCCAAGTAGCACTGGTAATCCCTTCCTAGTGTCCAAAGTTTTCCTGTATCCTTCAGTGACTACTAAAACCCTACAGCATGGCACAAGCCGAGTTTACACCCCAGATCAATCCCCTCCGTCGCCAATGGTCTTCGGCCAGTCTTGAGGTACAATCGTGGGGTACAGTGGGGAAGACGGCTCTGCGCGACACGAAATTAGTTTATGAGTTCACTGGTCATTATAGGGTTTTGGAAAAATATTACTCTAAATTTGAGGAACTAACAGACAAGCTCACCGATATTTTGGAAAGTCACGGCAAGAGTTCAGAATTTCCGGGAGAAACTCAAACTGAGGATAAGGGTGTACCAGAAGGTGTACCATTGTCATGCGATGTATGAGGAAATCAGGAATCCTATACGCCCATCCACTACTAACCTAGCCACTATCAACTCCTCCGCTTTGGAAGCACGTCCATCATCTCATTTACCGAAGTTATCTCTTCCAATGTTTGCGGGACTCTATCTGAACAAGCTTTTTTCCTTCAAGTCAACCCAGGGCAAACCCACTTATGAATTTTTCCAATGATTTTTATCCCAAAAATTCTGAAACGTGTCCGCATTCTGGTTATTGAAAATTCCTGAAGAATCAGAATTCATCTTATTCTTCTTAGCAGCTAGTGTCTCGATGCACACACTAAAGAACAATTTGAATTGACCTTAGATAAAAACACCTTTCCAACAATTGACAACTTTGTAAAGGAGCGTTCGCTTGCACTTCAACTAGCAGAAACGACTGCCTCTGTTAATCAATTTAGGGCACCATCTGATTCCCAGTCTCGAAATTTTGCGTTCAAGAAAAAATCCAATACTAGACCTAACCAAAATCTAGTACTGAAATAAACAACTTTACTAACTAATGAGTCGTCTTCAAACTCCACAACAGAAACTTCCCGTAAGCAAAATAAGTACGTGATATGCCTTTTACGTTATTCCGGTAGCTCAGCGACTTGACAAATGGGCAAGGCTGCAAAAATTGTCTGTCCGAGTACCATCAAACATCGAAATGTTCACTTCAAAAGATTACCATTCCGAAATCATCTTAGGGACTGCATTGGCGCACATCCTCGATAAAAGGGGAATGTTTCAACGTATTAGGGTTTAGTAGATTGTACCAGCCAGTTCTCATACATTACTCAGCTATCAGCTTCGCTTAGGTCTCACTATGAACAGGGTATCTCGTAAGATTCCCTGTCTTGGTGGTACCATTTACGATGGTTCTAAACGAACAGTTTGTTGTGTTTTGCGTGCGACCAATAAGGAACTATCAACGCCTCCGCTTTGATACCTCCGTCCATCTCGCCACTGTGGTCGTTAAAGCCATCACGTTTTTCTTACCCAACGTGCCCATACCCTCTTCCATTGGTCAAAAATATTTAACGTTCGACTTAGCCGACCCTAACTTTTTTGAACCATCAAATATCGAATTCTTGGTAGGTGCAAACTTATTCAGTGGCATCATGACTGGTGCCATTGAAACAGTTGGAGCCCAACCCAAACCTACCCAAATTATTTTCCTCAATCTTTGGATACATTGTGAGCGGCGAAATTTCAGAAACTAATTGCGTAGATACTTCTCAGAGAACTGGCACGTAATTATTCGCGATTAAATCTGAGGATGATGATTTGAATTCCCAGCTAGAGGGGTTTTGGAAAATCGAAGAAGTAGGCGACGAAAACATCCCTCAGAGCTCAGCTGATATTGCGGCAGAGGATTTTTTCAAAAACACTCACTAACACCAACTGACAGTTATATCGTTCGTCTCCCTGTTGTCAGTTCAATTCCTGATTTGAGTGGATCAGAAATGCTAACCAGAACCGTCTCCGTAACCTCGAAACCAAGCTCGAGCGCAACCATGAATTGAAAGGCCAATACTCCGACTTCATTCAAGAGTACATTGACTTGGATCATATGCAACCTACGGCTAAAGAATCCAATTACGTCATTTCACATCACGGAATAAGTGAAGAAGACCGGAATAAATTGAAGCTGAGAGTAGTTTTCGATGCCACGTGCAAAACTGCAAACGACCATTTATTGATAGGAGAGCGGTTACAAGCTGACATCAGGGACATATTACTTAATTTGCGTTCACACAAAATTGCCTTTATGTGTGATTGCGTGAAGATGTGCCGTCAGATTAGCGTTCACGAACATGATCACGTATACCAACACATTTTTTGGCGTGGAAACCCAACGCATACTCTGAAAAAGTATGGGTTGCGTAGAGTTATGTATGGTTTAGCGTGTCTTGCATTGAGGGTTCTTCAACAACTCTTCCCATTGGCGTCCAAGTTTTATCTTGTGACGTCTACGTGGATGACGTAGTCACAGGGGCTGATCCTGCCGAAGCCAATAATTGCTGTATCAAATTATTAGTCTGATGTCTCAGGGTTGTGTTACCCTAAGTAAGTGGGTAAGCAACTCTAGAGAAGTAATGAACGTGGTTGACCATAAAGTCTACGGTGACGTAGACAATTGCCTAGACGATTATTCTTTGAACGTGTCAGGACTTCATTGGAATACGGAGCAGGACGTTTTTTCGTACAAAATCAGAGTACCTGAGAACGTATTATTTACGGAGCGCGCAATCTTATCCACGGTGGCCAGAATTGTCGACCCTATCGGTTTTTTACCTCCGTCTGTATTTCTCGGGAAGAGTTTCATTCAAAAGCTGTGCCACGGTAAATTCACTTGGGACCAGATTTTGCCTGGTGAGTTGAAAACACCGTGGAAGGAAATCATGAACCAAATAGTGAGCTACTCTCACATAAAAATTCATCGCGATGGATAAGCCATTCGAATTCCAATTGGTTGGATTTTGCGATGTCTCCGATTTAGGGTATTGCGCTGTGTTATATTTGAGAGTCATCAAAGGTTCTCACATAAAGGTCAATCTTCTGATAGCCAAAACGCGACTAGCCCCTGTGAAAACAGCGACATGTCCTCGCCTAGAACTCTGTGGTGCGCTCCTCTTGGTCAAGTTGTATAAATCGACCAAAACATTTACACAACGGCTACTAAATTCTGAGCGCCCTCCGATGTTCTTGACTGATTCCACCATCACTTTACTTGGATCAACACTCTGCCTCACAAATTGAAAGTATATGTGGTCAACAGGGTAGCTCAAATCCTTGACCTTACAACACCTCTCACATAGAGACATGTAGAGGGTACTTATATTGTGGATCCAGAGGAATTATGCCCTGTGGTGGACTGGACCTGCATGGTTAGTTCTAACCACGAGCCAGTGGCCACAATCCCAAGTTCAATATGATTCTTTTGATTTTTCTGATCTCCTCAACGGCAGTGGATGTTATCGTCTCGCTCTCTCGATCTTCGTCTTAACGAAAGACTTATAAATTTTGTTGCTCTGTTTCTTCGAGCTGTCTTCAATTATAAGAATCGAACTTCAACCAATGTAGTAGTTTCTGGACCCTACACGTGGCGAGAGCAGCACAAGGAGTTCATCACATGTGTAAAACCTGTCACGGGGACGTACGAAATTTAGATAAGGTCAAGGAAAGCTTTTCAAAGTTAACTCCCTACCTCGATGGTAGTGGCGTACTTCGTGTTGGAGGACGTCTTGAAAACGCTAATATCAGTTCATCCCATAAACACTAAATACTGCTGCCAATTACATCACACTTTTCGATTATTTTAATTGGTTTTTATCATAAGGCGTACTTGCACCAAGGACCGAATCTCTTGCAAGCCCTTCTCCAAACCCGCTTTTGGATTCCATCCATGAGACGCCTTGTCAGCAACGAGCCTTATTGTGTTTGAGATGCTACAAATCGAAGGCCAAGTCCGTGGTTCCCATTATGGGCTTCCGACTCAAGGAAGTGTTCATGCAAGTAGGCATCGATTTTGCACGTCCGTTTTCAATGAAGGAGTCTACTCGGAGGAAAGCTGGTGTAGGAAAGGTGTACATGTGCGTCTTTATTTGCATGATGACCCAGGCTATGCACTTAGAGGCTATCACCAGCTTGAGCATAGAGAATTTTCTGGCTTCTCTCTCCAGATCCATTTCACGACGCGGGCTAGATGAGGCTATCTATACCGGTTGTGCGACAAACTTCGTGGGAGCCTATCGTGAATTGAAGGACCTAGAAAAATGGTACAAGGAAGAACATACTCAAAGGTCCCTAACGACTTTCGCCGCAAAATCAGGTATTAAGTAGTATTTTACTCCTCCATACTCACCTCACTTGGGGGCTTGTGGGTAGCAGGGGTAAAGTCTATCAAGAGGCACCTCACACTAGTTGCTGGTACCACCCCCCTCACATACGAAGAGCTCACTACGCTATTCTCCAATATTGAAGCCGTACTCAACTCACGACCTTTGTGCCCTTTATCCAACGACCACAGTGAATTCGATGTTTTATCTCCGGGACAAATTGCTGTCCAATCCAGAACCCAAACTCGATACTGGACTCAATCAACTCTCTCGCTGACAGTTGGTCAAGCGAATATCAGAAGAGGTATGGAGGCAGTGGAGAATTGAATACCTGTCCACCATGCAATCCCGCGTGAAATGGAACAAACGCATAACGAAAAATTTGGCAATAGGCGACCTCGTTCTGATTAAACACAAGGATGCACTTCCTCTCCAGTGGCCAATAGCTCGAGTGCTGCAGACTCATCCTGGCAGTGATAATTTTGTGAGAGTTGTCACTATCAAAACTCCCACTTCCACCCTTAAAAGATCAGTTGCCAACCTTATCCCCCTCCTTCCCTTACACACTGATTAATACCAAATGTAGATATGAATTATGGTTAAAATTTATTATTACAAATTTTGGTGGCAAAAATGTTAACGCCGGAAAGGCCTCCTGTTTTAGTTTGTTTCCTTTTTCTTCTCTTTTTTTCCTTCATCCAGTAGATTGTCTCCCATCTCACGCTCCGCCTTGGTTATTTGGGTGACGAGCAAACCCCACTACTTTGCGCGAACAACTGATTCATCAAGTTCGATTTTTTTGTTCAATTTTCGTGAATATAGAGAGAACGACCTCGCACTTGAAGGAGATGAAGGAACTGGAACCAAATGTAGGTGGTCGGAAATGATCGTCAATGATTTGGCTGCCATCGTTTCTGCTCCTTTCACTGTGTAAGAGGGTCCCTATGCCTTTACCAAACTCGATTGCGTACTGAACTTCAAATCTCCGTTGTGGGAAGATGGTAGTGATGTGCATGAGCATGGGAAATGGTAGTGAAATGCTCCCCCTGGTAGGAACGTCTATTTGTTCAGGGCTGATGGTAGCAATGAATGATATGTTGATGTGCCGTGGAGGAGCCTCGGATTCATAAGCGAACCTTCGAAATTTTAGGCCTATTATAGATAGAAATACTGAGATTGGCTAGATCCAACGTTCGAAAAGGTTACTTCGACTCACTCTTCCCCAACCTTCAAACATGTTGATAGGGATGCGTGCCATAGTGAAGCCGCTTATAAACTAGGATGAGAACGTGGAACACGGTTCATCCCGATGGACTAATATTGCCCTGCCTTTATGAGAGAAGGTGGAAATGAAGCTACAGTTCTCAAAAACAGGCTCGTAATACAACTGATGTAGACGCGAAGGTGAGAGTGAATAGAGATGCGACTGCTACAAATGTATTATTGTGCTACTTAACTAAATAGGTATTGCCATGCAGAGCTACTGTCACTATTAAACTCTACTTTTCACAAATAATGTTCTTCTAATTATCAACCGATGAAACCATGCCCAAGCCACCGAGCCACGCAACCAAAATCATGTCTCACTACATGAGTTTACTAAACTGTAAACAGTTTGGACTTTTATGATGGGGTACGGAATTTTTATGAAGCTGAAGTGTTTTTATTAACCAAACTCAGAATAGTTCAGCACATTGAGGATTCCCACTGGTAGTTCAAGTAAGTGAAGTAGGTTGTAAGAATTCTCTTCGCGACTCACTGTGAGCGTGCCACGATAATGTCATAGAACTGAAAAAGCGATAAAATGTAAATAATTAGTGTAACTGAGATACCTTGGTAAGGTCATCCAAAACCTTTCCTCATATTAATATATAAGATTCGTACTCGGGATGAATGATTCATGTATGGTTACATCTGTAAAGAAGGTCAACACAGGGTTCAACACATGAAAATAGCCAAATGTACAAAAACATAGGGTGATTATTTATAATAGAAACGGAAAATATAAAATATTGAAACTAACCTGTAAAGATGAAATCAAAAACACATGATATGAATCTAATAATCGGCACTTCTCCATTCGAATCCGGATATCAACTAACAGAAAAAAGTGTGGCTGAGAACGGTAGCCCGCTGGGCGCTTGATGAAACATGAACGCGTTGTTATCTGAAGTTCAGTTGAACTTTAAAAATAAATAATTGCATTGGGAAATATAAAATGACCATGGTCATTTCAATGGCTGGTAGCTACTCAATTTGAGTCGTAATGGTTTAAAACAGTCTGAAATGCTACAAAAGGTGGCGGGAGGGGTACACGTCGAATTTTGTCGAAAAATGGTAGACACATATTGACAGGAAAATGTGTAAACAGTTACCACCTCTTGAGTGAACATTAAAGCTACTTTCGTCGGCAGTTAGCTTTTGATAGTTAATTTATATAGCTAGATGATAGATCTCCTTTGGCTACATTGATAGTAACAAGAGTTGTGAATGATTGGCAACGAGAGTTAGCTTTAGCGTTAGCTTTTTAGAGAAATTAGCCTGTATTTGAACATGCATTTCTGCGGGCGGGTTTAAACGAACAACACGGATTCATTCATTGCATCTAATTCATAGGATTTTAGACATACTCTTACAGAGCCATATTAAAAAACTTGAATTGTCGTGAGGTATGAGCAACGTAATGCGATATAGCCGTTATTCACTTAGAGATACTCAACTTTCAGAATCAGTGGAATACTTAACGATTTGGAGTCGCAGCTGAAATTCGGTGAGTCCAATCGTGAATACTCTACAGCTGCGTCCAGCATGTGTCACGAAATCTTTGCCAGATGTTATGTCTTTCACTACACTGTGAACATTAAAAATGTTCGCCACTTCACCAAACGTAGAGTTCACATTTCGAGATGGCATTCTGTCCACTCCATTCTACAGTTCCATGGCGGATTCCCGTGATGGTAAAGAACAGCAATTCCTCATTTTTGTTGTATAGACAGGCCCAATTGAAATGGTGTCTCTCATGTCTGTATCTTTTTAATTGTCTTTATTTCGGATTTGTCCAAAATCTGTAAAACTCCCTTTAAGGAATCTTATCGCATTTGTGAATTTCCTCCTCTGTATCTACGTGACTGAGTTTCAGGTGACAGCAGGTTATTTTTAATGGTTTCACAAAACAAAGCCTGTGCTTGTCCCCTTCGTGTAAAGCCAACACTGTTGAGGAGTGAGCAAACTGATTCTCGATTATTGGACGTCGCTTTCATGGGGGTACCACTACTAAGTCTCTGTGACTCAACCCTCTTTCCCTGTCCTTCTGCGCTGCCTGCTCTCGTGTCGAATGCTTGATGTATGGCCTTAACAACCACCCTTCGGGAACTGTATCCATTATTTGCGAAGGGCGTGGATGATTAGCGTTTTTTGCAGTCACCTCCCTCACCCAATACCCTTCTCAATTAGATTCGAATGACTTAATGCGAACCCCATTTATATCGCGCTTGCTTTTGCTCTTGCTCGGGACGACCCTGGGTCTTCATGATGGGGTTATCCGGGTTCGAATTCGCTCAGTTGATCCTCGAACTGTTTACCAGGGGGTGAAGTTCACGTTCGTTCCTCCTTCAGTTCGTCAATTAAAAGATCCGCGTTAGCCCAAAGAAATAAACGAAAACATGTGATCGTTTCAGTGAAGCAACGTCTGGCACGACGGATCAAATAGTTGTCCCTACTTTCGGAAAGAAAGTTCCCGTGACGTGAACTGCGAGAACAAATTACTATGTGTATGCATTGTGAGTTGATCGGTACCACTTATGATGAGAACAGTGCTGAGAGAGTTAGAACTACATTATTCACTTGGTGAGAACCAGACAGAGGAGTTTGGTGCAGAGTTGAAATGAAGTTAAGTTTCTCATCACAGTCAAGAGTATATACTTGAACATTTTGTAGCTCGATGAAAATGATTCATTGGTGGTTCTAATCTGCCGACGTTCCCTCTGTGTCAATCGGATTTTCGCTGATTGGACGTCTACAAGATTTCTTGACGTCACTCGTATTTATTAGTGGGCTTTATATTATTCCATAATATAATACTTCGCATTGATTTAGTGCAGCCATGTTTTCATAATCAGCACGCTTGTGTTAGCGTAATAACGGTAGCAAAAGCGGCAGGGCAGTTCCCTGTATTGATCCGCCTTTGGACATGCTCGTCTGAACTCATCTGAACAGCCAGCGCTTGGCCACTGCGCTCATTCAATCTGGTAGCTTTCAGCTGGTTGTTATATAATTTCAGTAGCAGTTTGACGCACCAGTGGAAGGCGGCTTTAAACTGATCACTGTGATAACCCCTCCATTGTCTGTGCAGATATAAACGCCAGGTCACCACTTTGGGGACCCCCAACATTGAATGAGGTGGATGAGGGATATATAAAGCCACTTTTTTTTTGAAACGGTGGATGCAGGCGATACCCTCACTGCGGCCACAAACGGGCTTATTGTAAGGGCGTCCACGATCCTCAGATCATTGCCCCCCCCCGCACCACCCCCAGGCCCTACGGCACTGGTCTCACTTGGCACTGGTCTCCCCGCACAAAGCAGAGGACATCCGCAAGTTCTGCATTTGCCACCTCTTCTGGTGGAAGAATGGGCTCTCAAACACACGAGTCTATCGCATACGCACAACACATGCTCTGCCGTCTCTAGCCCCACCTCACAGAACCTGCATACCTGTACCTCGCCCTTGCCAATCTTTGCAAAGTGGTACCTCAGCAGACAGTGACCTGTGAACAGGCCACATATGATCCTCATATCCTTCCTCCCCAGTGCAAGCACCTCCTTGGCCCTCCCTTTGGAGAGTCAGATGAAGAGTTTTGACTGTCTAAGGCCGGGCAGCCCCTACCAATTGGCAGCCCTGCACCTATCCTCCCATTTGCCAACCCCTCTGCGTAGGTGGTTCCTAGTGGTCCCAACAAAGGGCTCAGGGCCGACAGGGATCCGTGCTGATCCTTTCATTGCCAACCCATCAGCCCGTTAGTTTCCGTCTATACCCTGGTGCCCTGGCACCCAACCCAGTGTTACAATGTTGTCCTCGGCCAGGGCCTTCAGTCCAGTCAGACACTCCCACACCTGCCGCGACGTAAGACAGTATGAGGCTAAGGCCTAGAGAGTGGCCTCAAAGTCCACCATACTGTAGATCCTCTGGCGCTTCAGTCCC
Organism: Pachypeltis micranthus; assembly: GCA_020466155.1. Lineage (NCBI taxonomy): Eukaryota > Metazoa > Arthropoda > Insecta > Hemiptera > Miridae > Pachypeltis > Pachypeltis micranthus. The sequence continues at coordinate 82,193,445 of CM035768.1, read as the reverse complement.
TTCTGCAGCAGCCCCTGCATCCAGACTGTCACCGCTGTCACTGCAGTCACCTCTACCCAGAACACCGCAGCCAGCAACCCCAATGGGATCGTTGCTCTAATTCTTGGCCCAAAGATGGCTGCCCCAGCTTCAAAGGCGGGAACTCCCCCTTCCCAGGTAAAATGAATGTGAACCTCGTGGGCATTGAGTCTAACGTGTATGTGAAGTGGAGCTACATCTAACAAGACCTCCAGTGCTGCCGTAGTGCATGTTATCATACAGCCTATAATGGCCAGACACGCGATACGTTGCAGTTGATTCAACTATACAATAAAGCCACTTACCAAGCACAATTTTGTTGTAGCCAACGATTCCACAGCTGAGCATTTAGACACTCTCTACCACAGTGGTGTTCAGCAAACATCCTCAGTCAGGTTCCGACGTGAATCTCTGTCGAATGAAAACGAAAGAATTCATTTAACCCCTCAGGCAGATAGAACAGCAGGAGCTCGTCCCCATTTTTCAAGGTATGAGGAAAGAAAGGAAATGTGGCTTTCTTCACTCAAGTATGAGAAATCAGTATAATTAGTTCTCGACTCAATAATTATGAAAGCGATTTGGAGAAGTCATTTATTCAAATAATCTGTACATAATTCTAACATCTCTCATATTACACGGAAATTAATGAAATGAACTATACTTACACATATTATACGTAAGTTAAAAGTTGTTTCGTTGGTAAGCTTTTTAAAAAGATTTTAAAACACGTTAACTTTAATATAATATAGAACTTACTTGACTTAACGAAAAATGATAGAGGGGGGGAAATGCGAACAGCAAGACTTAGGAAAACCGTAGAAATGATTCCCGATTGGTTCTGTAGATGACGTGACAGGTGTCGTGAAATTATCATTCCTCTCATAATGTTAAGTATGAACGTGCCACACTTTAAATCTATGTCTTGAGTCCACCATGACCCCAGGGGCTCTTCCCCATCCCCATACAAGCTTCTTTTACCACTAATTCGGTCACGTCCTGATAATTTACTGGTCTAAGTACCTGAAATTTCATCAATTGATTGAGGGTGTATACGCAGTGGAAGAAAATATGAAAGAGTTAGAATTAAAGAAGAAAATGGTAGATAAAGGGAAACTGACGACGCTTTCTTAATGAAAGGAAAGAAAAACTTATGATTGCTGCTAAACATCACAAGAAAGTTCAAGTGGAAGACTGGAAATCTCCAAGTTTCTGTCGAAGCAGCTTCTACTGCTCGTGAGGCAATGAAGCGAACCCATAGAATTATTCCAATCGATTTCAAGAGAAGGGAAGTACGGTTACAGAGACTGGGCTTTTGCTGACTCTTTCCCACAGAGATTAGGACTCACCCATGCACGGAGCTCAGTAGGTGGCTGGTTGCAATCGTGGCTCAGATTTAGCCAGAGCACAGACTGGATTGTAGGACAAAAATACTCCTACAGGACAACGGAAATTAGTTAGTGTGGTGCCCCCACACAACTTTCTTAATCAATTCTCAATAAAATGTACACTCAGTGGCGCAGAAGTAGGAAGCTGGAGGAAGGGTGAGAGAACTGACCGTTGACCCTGGGGCCAAGGTCGGAGCGAAGGGCTCACTAACCCCAGTTCCTTCCTTGAACTGGAGGGGCTCAAAATGAACCCCATAAAACCGCCGTGGCAGAAAGAATTTCATTCCTTCATTCAGAGTCCTTGTTCAGCTAGGAACAAATGAGACCTCTGCGCACCAGTGTCACTTGATGTCAAGTTTGGATTTGTTCATCTCCTACGGAAGTCATCCCTACGGAAGTCCAGTTAGCGAGCCGCAGATTCTACTTCTCTGGAGAAGCTGGGTGGAAACTCAATCAGGCCTTTTGTGTCCATTATCCCAGGGATCGCGGTAGCCCTTCTGTGTGCAAACCACAAGCCACCATAGACAGGATAGTGCAAAGTAAAAATGGTTCCGAGACAGTTACGAATGGTACGAAGCGCATCGTAATTAATGCCAGTAACTATCACGTTATACCTTATTTTGGTGTACGGTGGGGGGTGGGGCATGTGGAACTAAGCACAGAATAAGTGCGCTGTTCAGCGGGAGGGGACACCCAGCCGAAACTTTGAGATATTGTTTTTGCACACGCAAGGCTTGAGGAGGTGGAAGCTAATCCGTATGGAGTCATAACAGTTAGCAATGAGTGTTTTGGCAATGGAGTCGACGTTGTTATCAGAACCAAATGTTGTATACAGAAATTATTATATAAAATAAAAAAAACTGCTTGTTTACTAGCCACCTCTTCGCGAAGTGTGGCAATCATGTTGTTCAATGATCCAACCTGCTTTACATTATAGGACTCTGGCTATGTGGTCTTCTTGGTATAGCGCTGGCAGACTGGTATTTCGTTGAACGGTGACGCTGTCGAAGTACGTGCCCTTCCCATTGCCTACCGCGACACTGAGACCCGAAGTGAATCTACAAACGGATACAGATCTTAGAAACGGTCTGCACGTAGCAATGTCGTGAACATCAGCTTTCACGAGTCACGTTGGATGGTGATAGATGTATGGAGTGACAGTAATGGCGCATAGAGCTGGCGATGACGTTGAGTGGTCGGTCGTCACACACATTAAAAATTAATAAAAGAAAACACTTCTGAATAACACAAATAACCGTGTATATATTCGACCTATGAATCTTCTGGAAAACGCGTGTCCCTTGTATTTACACTGCCAACTGCTAAGGCTTGAACCGAAAAGTTGAACAAGTAAACGGATACCTCATAGTTCGCATTTATTTTTTCTATGTATTCGTTTATCTCGTGTGTATACTAACAAATCAGCACTTCTTGAATCGTGACTCATGAATGCTTTTTTCGCTCAAGCCTATCCTCTACTTGTCCAGTGGTCAATTAACCGGGTACACTTGAGTTGCGTCACATACCAGAACTCGTTGATTCGATACTCTAACTCATTATAGCACTTTTGTTCTTAATATTTTGCTCAAATTTGACACCTCCAAAAATGGTTCAGCTCACAACAGGTACAAACCACCGACCCGCAGGCTGTTTTTTGCATGAGCTTGTTTCGTGGAAACTACGCTGTTCTCGAGTTTATGGTTTCACTAAGCAACTGGCTCGCTTCATAGCCCTGGTTTGAATGGGCTCGCGTAAACAACGAGAGAGGGGAGATTGGTAGGCTTCTTCTCCGTCGTATTTGAAGTTGCATTCGACCTCCACTGCTCAATTTCCTTTTTGAAAGAGCAAAAAGCTTTCGCCGTTGTATCTCTTTTGTGGAAATGAATAAGTTTTTGAAATCCTAACGGTCAAGTGACTTAATTTGGTCCCTCAAAGTAGCTTCTGGGCAACCTCGTGATTCCAACTGTAAAGAAGAACGAGAGCTTAGTTTAACAGTGCTTCCAAGGCACCTCTCTATGTGGAAGGATAGACTCCCCTTTGATTCCAGTCTGTTTTGAAAGGCCTGCTCGATAAAAGTGAGTCTACTTCAAGTTCTGTAGGTGACCTCACTGCCAGGAATTTGCTTTTTATACGCTACGCTTCAGCCCATTCTTTAAGGTCGTTTCATTCCCGCTCAGCGCTCGAAAGTTACAACTTCTTTTCAACGTCAGTTATGCTGCTCTGGAGCTTTTCCATTGCCAAACGTCTGCTTTTATCCTCTTCTCAATTTTGCTGGAAGTAATACAGTTAGCTATAGGCTTTAATGGCTTTTACAGGACAACCCCTCAACACTATCAATAGTGATGGAGTTGGAAGGCGTTTCTATCATTTCCTATTATTAATAACACAGGTCTACAAGGAAACAGTTCTCGGAATGCTTTCTTATATAACAAAAAAGAAACAATAGGAAAAATGAAAGGAAAGTTTAATCCATCAGTGAGACACTTCAAATACTGATAAGATAGAATAAGGAATCAGGAGCGACGTATAGTATATTTCAACTTTCCTGGGCCCCTCGTCAATTTTTCACCTCCAGCCGACGGATCTAATGGTTGCTCGTTTATATCCCTCTTGGAAGCAGCGTATCCGCAACTCCAGTCCCTTCATAAGAAGGAAATAGTTGTCTCAGAGAGCCAAAATTTGTTTTTGGACTTGCATAGACTCTGAGGCTCACGCGACAATCCATGACTAACTACTAACTATTTCGTTGGAAAATCACCGCGATCCGGAAGTGGTTTTGAAGTGTAGTTGGCTACCTCAATTATTGTCAACACCGAAAGTCTAGAATGTCTGGTAACACATTTTTGTTCTTCAACGTTCGTGACGGTGCCAACGGCAGACAACTGCTAAAACAGTTAATTCAGAAGCCGATGGGTATGAGCATTCAGGAATGTTTTAGAATTATCCAACTTTGTTTCTATTAGGTTCATTAAATCCACATCGTATGGATAGTTTACTAGAACGCCAACATGATTTTTTAAGAATTTTCATGGTTATTGAGCTGGATTCATGAAGGAAAAACTCTTTTTAAAAATTGTATAACGTGCCGTAACATACCTTCCTGGCGATGAGTTGTGGCGCTCTTCTAATTTTCTCTTTGCATGTAAGTTTTACAGTACTGAACTGCTATGGTCGCTAAGATGCCACGCGTATGACCAGCTATGGTCATCCTTTAGGATATTCTTCCATAAGTTGATTCTTCAGTAATATCTCTCCCCCCGACGAAAATCGGTAGTATCTATTCTCTGACTAAACAGCTTGACGTGTAGAACACAATCATCTCGGGTGTTGTTTCATAAGCCTTGGAAAGAAACCTTAAAGCCATGATCTTACAAATACGCTTTCTGGGTGGCAATCCTATGATTTCTATAATCAGCGTAACGCTGACAGTTGATCAACTGTGCGAGGGCTGACAAGACAGATGAGTGTTTCTGAGTAATTTAACAAAAAACATCGTGAGTGAATACTAGTATTGCAGAAATAAATCTCTTGAGTGTTCTGGAATGGTAATTATGATAAGAAAGCAGCCCTAAATACGAATATTGCAGATACAAAATTCGTATAGAAGGCACCAAAAACAACTTTACGAGAAACTCCAATGGAGAGATGAGGTAAATTTCTGTATTCTGTTTCAGGTTGCCTATTGGATTCAGTCCCTGATGTACCGCCCCGAAATCCCACTATGAACCGACACAACGGAAGGCTCCCTTCTTCGCACCCTCCTCATGATCTGGACTTTGAAACTTCTTGTGTTGTCAGGTCACCGTCGGGAAACGTGTATATTCCGTCAGGTAATTCAAATTACGCTGCCATCTTACTTCCCATAAAAAGTAAGGTCGTTCTAAATTCATTAAATATTGCCAAGGTGTCATTTTCGATCTTCTTCTACCTTTTTACATTCTTTCTGAAGAGGTTTTCGACAGCAATCCTAGAGGAATTTACTTCTTCTTTCCTGCATACTTTCGTTCCATACGTTGGCGCGCAGATTTCACACGTTGCCTATCTTAATGAAATAGTATTGTAAAATAGATGTTTATCTAGAGATCTGTCAGTTTAAAAAAGAGCCAAACCAATTTGTGTTGTTGAGATAATTTGTATTAGCGGAACTTTTAAGCCTTGTTTGTGGTTGTGTGTTGTGAGCGTGTAGACCAAGAATGGCCCATTCAGTGAGGAGTAAATCTGGGCATCAGGAAGTTGAACCAAACACTTTAGAGCTTACAAACCACATACTCCTCTCCTGCAGTGTTATGCGTCTTCTCAGTTCCAAGTAACCATCCGTTTCGCATCCTATCTATTCACTGCTGATAGCGGAAGAGATGCCGATGCTCAGTTGAGTACGATCGCCTTTCTCCAGCGACCGTAGCTGTGAGCCTTCAGAACTCCCTAAGAACGCAAAGTCCCTGCTTTGTTGGCAGAGTACAGTGCCTAGAGGACCTTAGCTCCACCAAGACACTTCCAAGTGGAGGAGAGAATGATGTAGAGGAGTAACAGAATTCCTCTGTTGCATTCCCCATAGTTACAGGTAATATCGGATGGAAAATTTTCCACGATTGGTTTGGCCCTGAAACTCTCTCTTTGTACGCAGAGTGGGAATTTGACGGCTGATCATACTTGTGTGCTATTCCCTACTTATTAGTTTCAAAATCCCTACTCATGAAATCGTGTAAAGATTCTTCTATCAGGTGATGGAAGGGAAGACGACTCTCTGGGTTCTTTTAGTGTTGGACATCTCGTAGTTCTTAAGAACCAGCGGCAGAAGCGAATTCCTCTCATCCCCAAGACGTGAACAATACACCTGATAACATTAATGGTAGGAGGAATCTGTGGGCATCGCAGGTTTATCGTACTCGCAACATGACTATATAGATAGCGTAGGTTGATGAAAATCTGCCGATGACCTCAAAGCTTAGGACGTTTGGATATCATGAAAAGCGTAGCACTGAGTGTCAGCCGCTGTACACACTGAAGCTCACTTTGTTCAGTAAGCTAAAACTTGTCTAGGAGCTATTTGAATCGCTATAATAAATTATGGTGGACTGAATTAATAATTAAACTATACAGTGTGCAATGGGTTGAAATTCTGAAAGGATCATTGAAGGACCAACCCCAACAATCTGTGTAATATACATCGAAAACAGTATGTTAGTCTTAACATTTATTCGTGTATTTATGTGGAACCAGTACATCATGATGTTATATGAATTTCCATTATTTACAGATATCCCTAAGGGAACGCTGGATTACAAGTCTAATTCTTCTTGCAGTAGCCCTTCAAAGGCAGATATGCAGAAAAACTCTGACAGGTATAGTCTTTGTCGATTTGTTTTAAATTACCTGGCCTGACTGACGGCTTTTGCCATTTTGAAATAGAATTGTGAGGAGAACGTAGGTTCTGTTTGACAACCACTCATTCTAATGCATTCAAGTGTTCCTCCAGTTTCTACTTCTTGAGGGCCTAATGTTTTTTTACATGCCGTTTTTGTTATGGCTTCAGTAAATTTAAAATTATTTCGGGTAATAACTGTTTTAAGTGAAAACTAAAAGCATCAAGGCATCTAGTTTTCAATTGTTCGCCTAATACTCAACAATACTATTAAAGTTTACGTATCTGTTAGGTGAGGTACTATTACTAGGTACTGACTTAACGGCCAGACGATGATGTCTTTACATCGAAAGCGCTTGCCACCAGCAACACACCAGCCAGAGGACACGGACTCACCTAACAGATACGTAAACTTTAATAATTTGCCTTCTGGCGGACATAACCCTATTGCTTTAATACTCAACAATACTGTACTTTCTTTTCTGTTTTTTTTTTTAATAACTTTTAATGTCATCTATTTGGTATGAGCACCACCGCCTGTGTCAGTCTTAATGTCTCATAGGTCCATGCCTAGTTTTCTCAGGAATGCCAGATATTTCCTGCAAGAGACTTTTTTTATGTTTACCAGTGGAGAAGTTATACCAAAACCAGAGATCGCTCCCTTTCAAGTCACTGGCAGTGGGCCAGAACAGGACAGGGAGTCTCCTCCTCTGTACCACACCACGTGCCCTGACAGGTGTCGGCTGTGCCCATAACATACACATGTTTGTTCCTTAAGCAGTGATGATTCCCACTAACTGCCTTAAGACTTTCCTTTCCATGATCAGAAGGCTACGTCTTATGTCGTGTGTTGGTCCTGAGATAGAGCATTTGGAGTACCAGTAGTGGCTCAGTGTTCTGGGCAGTTTTATGCATTAACAGGTCTGTTTCCTTATAAGATGACTGTTCCTAAACCCTTGACGAAAGTGATATCAGTCATGGACGTAGCGGTTTCGCTAATATGCATGAGGCTGGCCCCTGAAGCATCCACCATACCCAAACATGTGGAGATACAGTAGTTATTTAGTCGTTTGTCGTTTAGTCTCCCAGTAGAGAGCTGTTGCCCGTGTGTTACTGCGCGAAGGTGACCATCTGAGGAATCCTGTACCATCTGGGAGGAATTTTTAATCTGACTTCCCACCTGATCTAACTATTTACTTGGGTGGCAAGTTTCAAAGGGACAGATCAACTGGGATGACGTTTCATAGCGACCTCTGTCTATTCGCAAGCTCGTCAAGATGGTAATAGGCTTGCTTTGTAGCAGTTAATGCTGCTAAGTTCGTCTGCCCTCTCAACAATCATCTTGTTTCCTTCACCCTGAAGGCGTCAGACATGCATGGCGGAGAAAAGAGAAGTGGAGCCGCGCATTGAGGTTGCCTGTCCAGTGTCTGGCTCAACCTACCCTCTCTCAAGACGTTCACAGATGTTGGGGAAGAACTCATACATGTCACGTCCCTTTGACGGGGATCCCCATGTCGTTTGCCATTTCTCCAACGCCCATTCGTCGAATTGGGGCATTTGAGGTGCCCAGTCAGCACAAATGCCCCGGACGAGCCTCTGCTGAATGGAAGGGTTTGGTTCGCCCCGGTACACAGGACTAAGTCACCAACCTTGAAACATTCATGTCTTCTCCGCAGATTGTAGCGCTTGCTTTGGGCAATGCCTGCTTTGAGTAGGTTCTTCTCTGCCAGATGACAGAGCTCCTTCTACTAGGACATCCCCGCAGCCCACTCATGTATGCCCTTTGAAGAGGGTGGGATGCTGTCTGCTTCTATGGTAGGATGCAATGAATGTCGGTAGGTGGCAAAGTGCTTTGGCTCTCGACCAAAATTCAGGAATGAAGGAGAAAATCCAGTCGAGCTGTATGTGGCTGTATTGAGTACGAACTGAAGCTCCCCAAGGTAAAAGTCCCATTTAGTGTGATGCTCTTGGTCTAAATAACTTATTATCAATTGCCTGATATTTCAGTTTGTTGGTTCTGTTAGATTGGCTTGGCAATGATATAGAGGAGTGGTGGTGTGCTTGATCCCACAACCATCAGCTAATTTATTCACAGCACTACTTACAAAATTAGTGGCATTGTCGGTAATTAAAACAAAGGAGTGCCAATGCGGTTGAGAATTACAGATTTGAATTTGTTGAGAATGATGGTAGAAGTAGGAGTTCTAATTGGTACAAGCTCTGTCCACTTGGTAAAGACGTCCACAAATACTAACAAATACTTGTTTCCCAGAGAACTGCATGGAAATGGACCCATGATATCAACAGACACAACTTCTCAAAGTCAAGTTAAATATTTAGGGTACATCAGACCCTTTGGAGATTGATTCTGCGGCTTCACTCTTTGGCAGACATCTCAATGGCTGATGTATCGTAGTATGTCCTGATATATGCTTGGCCAGTAGTATAACTTACCAAGTCTCCAGTGTGTCTTCGATACTCCCAAGTTTCCTGACTGAGGATTATCATGGGATTCCTGTAGAATTTGTGGCTTTATACTCCAAGGAACGACAAGTTCCACTCATCGCTAAGTTCTTCCAATTCTCCCTTTGCGAAAGATTTGTGTTTTCCCACTTCCAGTCTGGGTGGTCATCTGGACTATTGCGGAAACGATACACTTTGCTGTCATACCATTCATCCTGCGAAGATACGGTAGTGTTAGCTTGTGATTTCTGGGGTAATGTTACAGTAGGCGGAGTTGGTAGAACAGTTATAGGAGTAGCAGTGGGTGCTTCAGCTAAAGATGATATTCGAGATAATGCATCTGCGACATGGTTGAGTTTCCCTTTTCGATGTGTGACTGTAAACGTGTAAGGTTGGGGATGTATCCACCTAGCCAGTCGTCCTGTAGGGGTTTTCAATGACAGCAGCCATTTCAAACATGAGTGGTCAGTTATCACCTGGAACTCACTCCCTTCCAGGTACTGACGATTCTTTCCGAACCCATAATTACTGCAAGACACTCTTTCTCAGTTACAGAGTAGTTCCTTTTAGCCACAGAGAGAGACCACGAACAGAACATTACTACGCGTTCCACTCCATTCTGAGCCTGTGTTAATGCAGCACCCACGCCAAACTGCCTGGCGTCTGTTTGAAGCGCAAAAGGCAAATTAAAGTCTGGGCAACCTAGAATAGGATAGGTTATCAAGGCGGCTTTTAGCTCCCTAAAAGCATCATCTTGAGCGTGTAACCACACCCACTGTGTTCTTTTGTTCAAAAGTGCGGTAAAAGGAGCAGAGATTGACGAAAAGTTTAGAATAAACCTTCGATGCCAACCAGCCATCTCTAGGAATTGACGATGTTTTGTGACATTTCTTGGAGGGGGGTATGCAGTGACATCAATAGATTTCTCAGGATCTACACTAATTCCCTCAGCATTAACACGGCAACCATACTAACATTTTTCGGGATTTATTTGAAGACCAATTTCCCTCAACTGGCGGAATACTTCCTTCAAAAGTGTGCAATGTGTCCGAAAGTCAGAGCTACAGACTAAAATGTCATCTAAGAACACAATGACTTGTGGATACAAATCGAGGAAAACTGCATCAGCTAAACGCTGGAAAGTCACCGGTGCATTGGTTAGGCCAAACATTGAAGCTGAACAACCCTCTATTTGGGACAATAAATGTAGCAAGGTCCTTGCTATTCTCCTCAGCGAGTGGGATCTGAAACCTTGTTTCAAGTCAAGCTTTGATTAGTATGCTGCTTGCCAGAGACTATCAAGTAGGGTGCTGATGTGTTTGGCATAGGATAGAAGTCCTTTTTCGCCAGGTAGTTTATCTTACGAAAATCAATGCAGAATCGATATTTTTCTCTTTTTCGAACGATTACTACTGTTGATGCCCAGGCAGAATGACTAGGCTCTACAACACCACTGTCAAACATTTTGTCAAGCTCGGCTTATTATTATTATTTCTAGAACCTTTGGTGAATACTGGTATACTCTCTGTTTGATGGGAAGATTTGGCTCAACTTCAATGTTGTGGCATATTTTCATTGTGAGACCGGAAAAAAGAAAAGAATTCAACCCAGTCCTCAATTTTGCCAGAGAAATTCGAGGTAACAAGCTGAGAGAAAAATAGGCATTTTCGGCAATCGTCTTCAACTCGCTGGAGGCCTGTGATCCCGCAGCATTCCTCTTAAGTTTCGCAAGAGTTCTGGTTACCTTATCGATTAATTCGATAAACGACAAATGTGTTTTTGTGACTTAAATTTGCTGGCTTTTACTAGAAACTTTGGAATTGTAATCGTCGATACTAGTATTTAAATCGTCCAGTTTTGATTCGATGGATAAAACTCGAGCGGAACTGGATTCAATAGAATCCATGTCGGCGGCGGTAAGTAACTTTGAACGCTCATTTATCGATTGAAGGACGGCGAATAAACTCTCGCACCGGGCGAGGCGTGACGAACGAATTACTCCAAAATCCAAATCTTCGTTCTCTTCCTTGCTCATTTTACGGAACGAAAAACAAACGTAACTTGTGCGTAATAACTACGTTAGATTTCCGCAAATAAATAACTTAATCTTTATCGTTTTGTAATGCTCCGACGTGGCCGAAACTGAGGGGTCGGAGGATTAACGAGAATAAAAAGGAAATAAATACCAAAAGGTGCGAAAGATAGGTGGTGATTGGGAAGGAAGAGAAGGTGTTGGGAGACTAGGAAAAAGAATTACAGTGGAGACTAGAAATTTGTATTAGGGTTAGCGAAGGGCAACCTGCTTCCTCGGGGGACGGAAATGGAGAGAGAGCTCGGGATTTTGGTGGAAGGCTCGGCGATCGTCCTCTGCTGAGCAAGCACTCTCGATTCGGCTAACTCCGTATTTGGGCTACTCGCCACCTCGAATTCGGTTCTCACGCTGGTACCTTATCTAACTACCACTCCTCATGCCGGTGATATGGTTCACGGCAAGAAGGAGAAACGATAGCGAAGCCTTCTCTCTAGGGGGAGAATACTGGTGCTCAGCTCTTCGTCTCGATAGCGCCGTTCCTTGGGCGGTACATGGCTCCCCAGGTTAAATTGAGCATGTCCTCATGCGACCAGGTAGGCAGGAGCGGTGGTTAGGCCTGGTTTGCTTGGCCCAGGCAGGCAAGACGACAGTAGAATCAGAAGAATGGTATCGGTGATGGACTCCCCGAGAAGGTGAGGTACCAGCAAGATTACCTAGAGGTTGGTTCGAGTTTACCCTGTAGCTGTCGCTGCTGTCGCAATCGTCCTCAGGAAATGGGGGATCAAAAATGGGCAAAATTTTGCAACAAGTACATTACGCCAAAATCGAGAGGAAAGCAGGTGCGGAAATTTGGTACATCGTCATACAATTTTCAATATAACTGTTCGAATCTTAGGAATATTACTAGAAACAGAAGAAAATAGAATTATGATGACACACTGAAGTATTTACAGAACATACACGGAAATCGGATCTTTAGGTACAGTAGGATACAAGGTGTACTTCAAGGTTTTAATGACTATTTTGTTGCTGCACATCGCAACTCGTCTTATACACTACCGTTGTACCCAAGCGAAAGAAAGGAATAGGTTTCCCAGGAAGGCACAAAGTGAGAACACAACACAAAAGGGATGGATTAGTTGGCATGCACGCGAACAGTAATCAACGAATCCCGTGCTCTCCCTCCCCCCTCGCGATGACTAAGTCGCCACCTGGTGACGAGGAGTACTCTGGTACTGCACAAATCCGATTTTGTGTCTTCTAGCTTACTTTCCGCTTATTAATTAATGCATGTTTCTTCGTAATGCTGTAAAAATGGACGAGATAGCGTTTTCCGTACCTAATCCATCTTTTGGCTTGTATGCGCTATTATTAAATTGAAAGTAGTTCTGCCCAATGGTCAGTTTGGTAAGGATGGTAATATTTCTAGTGGTAGTCGTGCCTATTTGTCTTAGTTTCTCTAGTAGTATGTCAAGGGAAACAACCAACTGACGGATTTACAGACCACCCTATACAAAAAAGATTTAGAATCAACAGACTATTTAAGACATGCAAAACTGCCAGACTGACTTAACGGCCAGACGATGATGTCTTTACAATGGAAGTGCTCGGCCACAGTATCTCACCAGCTAGAGAAGACAGACCCACCAAGCAAGTATGTTAACTTTAATAATTTACCTACTGGAGGAATTAACCCAACCACTTTAATACACAAAGGTTTTGTTTTCATTGATACGCTTGTTGTACTTTTTCATCTTTTAAGAATATAAATAAAATCCTGAATGGCAATGTGTTGTGTTGTGTCACTCTCTTAGGACAATACTCGTGTTACATATATTTTGCAGGTGCTCAAGTCTTGGATTTGGGGCAAACGCTGTCCCTGTGTTACCAGTTCGCAATGCACTTCGCAGACCCAATTCGAATCACCATTTTCCTCCTCAACGATTCCATTTTCAGAAAAGTTTGACTTCCAAATGCTCGTGGAAATGTGCAGCTATAGTCTGTATAATTTTAGCACTAGTTTTAGCAACAGCATTGACCTACATGGCCAGTAAGTATCCACTACATTTAATTTGTAACTTTGCCGCAGTGAGTATTTATATGCTAGTTTTTGAGCTGCCTAATAAGTAGCTGGTTTATTCTTGTGCAATATATCATTTGGGATTTGTTCATGGGAATTTGCAGTTAGTGTTTTCTTGGAGCAGAAGATTAGGCTGTACTGGGGGTTGTGTTCCAGTTACAATGTTGCTGAGTTATAATGGTTACATAGCTGTTGAAATCAATCCAACATCGTTACTCAACTTAGTTCTCAACTCTTTACACGATGAAAATATCTGGTGCGTAGCAAACACAACTTTCCGCCACCCCAGTAATTTCGAACACCAGCTACATATGTGGGGCGCTATATCTTCGTTCAACGCATTTTTACAGGAACATTTATAGAGAACAAAATGTAGGGACTTGTTAGCTGAGAGTACTCCGTAAGTGTGATCGAAATCGTTAGGGCCGTTTTTGACAAAATTGGAATACCGATAAATTAATATTCGACAAATCTCCTTTTCTAAGTTAACTTGGTTTATATCTCCGTTCAACATATATATACAGAAATAATTATGGAGAACGAAATGTTGGTATGGGTAACTAAAAGACACTCCATTAGGATTTATCACATCCGGTGAAGAAGTTACCCTGAAATTTACGGAAATGTTCGAAAAAACGTTATTTTCGACACATTTTGATTTTTAGTTTCTGTTCAATGGACTGTCAGAGGAACATTTATTGAGAACAATATGTAGGTATTAACTATTTGAAAACATTTTGAAAGTTTGGTGATAATCGTTGAAGGCGTTTTGCCAAAAAGCGTAAAAAACCTATTTTTGCTTCATAGGCCTATATCTCCGTTCACCGTAATTTCATGGAGATATTTATGGAGAAGAAAAGTTAGGTATTAATCATTAGAAGATAATTTGAAAGTTTAATCAAAATCGTTAGAGCCGTTTTCGAGAAAAATGCGAAAAACCTAAGTTTTTGGTACATTTTCATCCCCCTCCCCCCTTCCCACCGGCCGAAATCGTCCATAACAATCTACAAAAAACAACAAACAAAACAAAAAAAAGAACCACCTCAATCGGATCAGCCGTTCTCCCGCAAATCGAACTACAGACACACAGATCTGTTTCTTTATTTCATGACTGTACCTAAACCCTCGACGAGGGTTATATCAGTCATAGAAGTTGCGGTTTCGCTAATATGCAAGAGGCCGGCCCCTGCAGCATCCACCGAACTCAGACCTGTGGAGGTACGGCAGGTATGTGGTCGTTAGCCAGTCTCACCGAGAGAGCTGTTGCCCGTGTTACCAAGGCTTTGGAGGTGACCACCTGAGGAATCCCGTACCATCTGGGAGTAGTTCTTAATCTGGTTCCCTACCTGATCTAACTATTTACTTGGGTGGCAAAAGTTTCAAAAAGAACAGATCAACTATGACCACGTTTCTTAGCCATCACCTTCTTTGCGAAGTTTGCAAAATGGTTATAGGCTTTGCCTGAAGCAGTCAATGCTGCTAAGTTCGTCTGCCCTTCCAACAACCGTCGCTCACCGTTGCTTGTAGAAACTATAGTGGAGCAGCACATGGTTTCTTGTTTCCTCCGCAGTGGAGGCACTAGACGTGCATGATGGAGAGTCTTTCAGAGAAAAGAAGTGGAGCTGCGCATTGTAGTCACCATGTCCCGTGAGGAACTGGCTCGTCCAGTGGTCTGGCTCAACCCATTTTCTTGAAAGACGTTCACGGATGTTGGGGAAGAACTCATATGTGTCACGTCCCTTTGACGAGGATTCCCATCGCGCTTGCCATTTCTCTAGAGCCCATTCATCTATGGCGGCAAGTTTCTGTTCTGTGGTGAGATCCGCACGGAGTTCAGCCCAAGGTGAGGGAAGCTCCCGTTTCACTCTCCACTAGTCAATCATGCACTCAACAGCCAAATCAACTGGTAACTGACCAGTGATCACCTGGAGTGCTTCCGTTGATACAGTCTTGTAGGCCTTGGTGATCCACAGGAGCGCGGCTCGGGGATTGGGCCAATACTCTCTTTTGATTGACTGTTAGTTTGCTACCCCAGACAACAGGGCAGTAGCCAATCACACCTAAATAGATGGCCTTATACATGAGGATGGTGTCGTGGTAACACACACCCCAAGTGGCCTTAGTAATGGCACGCAGTGAGGCAAAACTTGCAATGGTAGTGCCTTTAAGGGACTGGAGGTGTTGGTTGAAACCCCACCTCTCACCTATATTCACTCCTAAATACTTGACGTGCTTTTCAAGAAGGAGCCTGTGGCCGCCAAAGCGTATTGTGGGTGGATTATTCACTTTCCCCTTCAAGAGGATTAGCTGGGTTTTTTCCTCAGCCACCTGCATCTTGACGTGCTCGCACCATTGGTTGACAGTGCGGAGCACGTGGTTTTTTCTTCAATTTGGCGGACTGACTCTGCAAAGATCAGCACAGTCAAGTCATCCACATAGGCGTGCATGCGGCTCGCAGTCAGTCTCCATGAGTTTCCTGAGAAGACCTTCAAGAAGGCATTCCAGAGTGCTGGTCCTAGGACCGAGCCCTGTGGGCACCCCTTTCAATCTTTCTCGGACGGAGACATGCCTACTTTCGATCGTAGCAGTTCTGTCTGTCAGGTAACTTCTGACGAGCAGTACAGGTTGGGGATTCCCCTACCTTTGAGTTCATTAAGGAGCGCTGGCCACCAAAGGTTGTCAAACGCCCTCTGATGTCAATCAGAACTGCTGACGCATTTCAGCTAGTGCCAGCAGGGAAACACGCCGAATCTCGACAATGACATCCTGCGTGGACCTTCCTTTGGTACACCCGTATTGCCTGCCTGTGAGGTTGCGGCCAAAGACTCCTTCGAGGGACTGCAACATCAAGATTTCTAGTGTTTTGCCTAATATGGAAAGAAGGCTGAGTGGTCTCCATGATCGCGGGTCTGACTGATTGCGGTCGCCTCCCTTTGAAGAGTGACAACGCACAAGCAGACTTCACTGAGTGGGGAACTGTCCGACCTGCAGACAGTCATTAAATAAATTAAGGAGACCGCTGGAGATTGTCCGCTCAGCCTTCCTTAGCATATTGCTTTCTATTTTATCTGGCCCAGGAGATTTGTTGGGCTTTAAGGTCGCAAGAGCCCTGCCGAGGTCGCCTGTTGTCCACAATGGGATGTCGGGCTCGTTCGGAGGGTCCATGATCAGCTCCTTGCTGCCCTCTGGGCTTCAGTGTCTCGAGCTAGTTGGTCATCTGGGAACGCCTTCTCAAGGAGGTTTCAGTGAACGTTCGATACTGCAGCCCCAGCCTGACTCTTTTTGCATCGCAGCTAAGACCTGCTCTACATTTGCTTTTCCTATGGAGGACTTGTAGTGTCTGCCCCAGGGGTTCTCAGAGCTCTCCGCTTCCACAAAATTTCGCCAGCCTTGCCGTTTGGCTCGTTTGATGGCGCGGGGAAGGCCTTCTTCTCTTGGATGACGGCAGCTCGGAGTGTTGCTCTGGCATCAGGGTCACGAGTGTTTTCGCACATCCTTCTGGCTCTATTTGCACTTTGCTTGAGGGGCTTAAGGTCCTCAGTCCACCATGGGTCTTTGATCGCCCTGTGCTTCTGTTGCACAGAGAGCCCAGCAGAGTGCAGTGCTGTGGTAAATGTGTCCACTTTTGCTGTCCACCTCTTCAGGTGTGGATGCTTGCACTATTAGGTCGGTGTCTGCGCACGCAGTTCACCTTCCAGTACCCTAAAGAATTGCGGCCAGTCAGCATTTTTTGTGCGGAATCGCTTTTCACGCGTGTCTTTGCAGAGGATGTTATCATCCGTAATGGCAAAGTCAATAACCATGTGATCGCTCTGCGTTGCACCTGGTACGATTCGCCAACCCTTCAATTTGAGTAGCAGGGTGTGGGACACGGCTGTGACGTCTATACACGACCTTCCTCCCGGGCCATCATAGGTCGCCTCAGTCATGGGGTCGTAGGCAACAACCAAGTTGTACCTGGTGAGCAGCTCTATATACGCCTCGCCCGCCCCATCCAGGGTTGGGATCCCCACAATGGTGATCTGGCGTTTGCATCAGCACAGACTACGCAGGGTCGTCCTGATAGGCCTGCTAGAGCCCGCTCGAGTGGTTCAAGGCTGTTGGCAACTGGTGCGCCAAATTGCCTGTAAAATGATATTACAACCAGCTCAAAGCCACTGGCTCGGATGAGCACAGGCGCCAAGTGCTGGCTGGTCAGGTGAGTGAGTGCGAGCATGTCAATGGACGGTCGATGCAGGCTACTGCTGCCTTGGCTCTCGTTCTTGCTCCAGCCACCACTGCGTGCCTCGCGATCCGAGACCAAGAGTTTTGGATCCTATGTACGGTTCCTGTATGGCGAGGACACTGCAGCGTTTCTTGAGTGCATTTTGCAGCAACTCAGCCATAACTGGGCAACTCTTATTTGTGTTGTGCTGAAGGATTCGAACTGTTTTTGACCTATTCATAATCCACTCGTGACTCCTGGAGGGCAATCGCCGCTGACGAACGGTACAGCGTCTGCGTGTAGAGTGTGCGACCTGTTGGATTTTGCGTTCTCGACAATTGGCACACTTGAGGAGCATCACGCTTGCATTCCTTACTCAGATGTGGCAAGGCGCACCAGGCGCACAATAACAGGTCTTGTACAGGCCACTGCCAGGTGGCCATAGCGCTGGCATTTGTAGCACTGAGTGGGGGCTTGGTACTTTCGTATGGCACCGCTGCCAGGCTATTTGGAGGTGCCTTGCCCCTCTAGTTTTTTGTACAGGCTGGGTGATACCTCAATCACCCAATCCTTCTGTCTGCCACGCTTTTTGGTGAAGAGAGGCCTGACATCCCGCAGCTGCAAGCCTCAACGCAGGAGTTGTGCTCAACAACTTGTTGGGCCAAGTCCTCTTTGAAGGTCGGTCCGCACGTCGCACAGCAGCAGGCGGGAAACGACTCCAGGGGCTGACGCTTGGAGCTTCAACTCCTTTTTTGTGGAAATGTGGCTCGTGAGCGCCTTGGCCATTTCTGGCGTTTCCGTCACAATGACGGCGCCACCTCCTACTGCGGTGCGGATGTCTAGCACTCGACACTCAGAGCTTGGAGGTCCGTAGCAGGGACACCCCGCATAAGCGCTTCCATTGCGTCAGGGTTGGAGGGACCAGCCTCTCCTTCCTCACATGTCCGCCTAACCACTACCACGTTTTTGTCGTGGGTTTTTAGGGGAGTTTGGCAAGCGGTGGAGGCTTTTTATTTTGGTTTTTATTTTTATTTTTGCCCTTGTTTTTGGGCGGAGGTACAGGCGGGCGCTGCCCTCGGCCTGCACTTCCTGCTTAGTTGGGGCCTGTTTCTGCTTCCCTGCGCTTCCTGGCCCTGGCAGGCTGCCATTCCGCCTCAGCTCCATGAGGGAGGAAGGCAGTAGCGGCTACTGCCGCATATGAGGGGCCTGGGGTACTACCCTGGCTCGTTGTTGCTCCTGGAGTTTGGGGCTGGTGGCACTGGCTGCTGGGCAATTGCCCCACGCAGTTCTTTTTCCTCACGACAGCCGCCACAGTTTCCGCAGGGGGGGAGTGGCAGGGGCGATGTCGTTGGGGGGGCATTAGCTTTATAGCCAGCTTCGAAATTTCGAAGAGGCAACTAGTTACGAGGTCCCGCATAGGTCCTGTCGCGTTGGCTCTCATCCTGCCAGCTGGCCGTGGATGATTTGGACGTATGCGCAAATTTGCTCCATGTCCGACAGTTTAGGGTCCACGCTGTCGTGTGCTTGTAGTGAAGCCGGGCGTTCGGCCACTAGGGGGAGAAGGGGAGATGAACGCGTTTGCCCGGTTCTTTCCGCCCTTGTTTGTTTGGACGACGAGCAGGTTGCTCATCGTCCGAAGAGGAGGGTCGAGCTTGGCGAGCCCGAGGAAGAGGCGCAGGTGGCGTTTTTATTACCTGCTGAAGTTTTAGCTGACTTTGTCATGTTTTTTACTTATTTGGGGGTGATTAAAGAAGCGGACTGGTGTAGTGTATCCTTGTGAGGTTCATTTGTTGTGTGTGTTCGTGGTATGAGCGAGAGGTGCTCGAGGCAGTGTCCTGGAAGCTCCTCTCAGGCATATTGATTCTAGCCCCTTTCGCTGGTCCGTTGAGGGTCAAAGGGAGGCCCCACATGCGCCGCAGCTGCCAGTCCGCCACCCACCGGGACTAAGACGCATGAGGGATTTTTCGGCTGCTGCTCAGAGTCAGCCCTCGGCCACTAGTGATGTGGTGAGCGGGACACACGCTATCAGCCGCCCAGGAACGCTCAAACCTGGTTTTTCCCCTCCTCATTCCGAAGGCCGCACCTATATAGGGATCGCTCAGCAGTGTTAGTGAGCTACTTCCAGGACTGTCTTTCGCTCATTATGAGTGTTTCAAGTGAGTGTGTTCTGCCACGCATAGCCGTTTGCAGTGTATTTAGTATCTGGAATATGTTGTGTATGTCAGTGTCGTGAGCTTTAAGCCCCTTTAAGGCCGGTTTTAACGACCACGCAGAGGATACGGCAGGAGAATTCTGTACTCTTCCTGCGGGGGTGTGTTCTGCGATCCCAGCTAAAGGTAGGGGGTTCCCAGTGTGTCATGTATGTGAATGAAGTGTAAGTTGTGTCCCTTTTAGTCCGGCTTATACGAACACGCAGGGAGTACGGCAGTGGAATTCTGGACACACACACACACACACACACACACACACACACACACACACATACACACGGACCACGCGCCGAAATTAGGTTTTTTAGACTCAGTAGGCCTCAAAACGTAAAGATCTGAAGAAAACCCAAATTTTTTTTTGACCCGATTACTATACTTTCCTTTTCTTCGGGTAGCGGAAAGTAATTAGAAAGTGTTTGGTTTCCCAAGATTGAAGTAAAGTAATGTTAACTGTGTAATGCGCATAATGTAATCATGTGTGTGTATAATGTATTCTGGGCAGAAAAAAAACAAACAGGTGAACAATAGGAACAACCATGGTGATAATGGGGATCTCATTTTGGATTACATACAGTTTTTTTGTTACTGATGACACCTAGTGCTGTACCACAACGTAATGAAGAAAATACCATTTTCTGCTAACTCAGTTTTGTCTTGAAATGAGTTTCCATGATTTCATCAGGGTAAGATCTTTCATTACAGGGATTTACCCAAATTCGAATTTGGAAATACCAAATAATTGTCAGAACTGCGGTCTGGATTTAAAAGTTCGTTCTGAATTATTCGGTTTCACATTATTATACATTCTTGACAACTTGTAAATGCCATGATGAGGGATATCTTTCTTTTCTATTCAAAATGCAATGGAATCCACGCACAGTTACTCGGATACCACAGTCAACCCAGGAACACGGAAAATAACCAACCTTGCAAGTTACACAGTACACCAGGAGGTGATATCTAGCACTAGAATTTCAAGGTGTAGGCCAGGGTTTGTGTGTAATATTATTCCAGAGGCATTTAATGTATTTTTGTGAAGATACACCAATGCTTTCAACTGACTGTGTGTAAGAGAATTGCGTATTTCAAAACATTTTTCGAAGTTGGTTATTATGATCCACGGAAATTTGCTCATCTATTGTCCATCGTTGAGTAAACTGTGCTTAATCTTGATTTGTTCCACTTCAATCCCTGGGTCATTGTGACTCAGACATTCATAGTTAATTAAACTTTACTTGTGTAGAGTCTCAGTCTCATGTTAATTTCTTATTGTTTAACAATCTTCGCTGGTCTTAGTAGATTAATCCTTAGACTCTAGTTTTAGAAGTTGATTCAGTAGGTCATAAAGCTTCATCCATCTATCTCTATGCTTCAAATCTGATATTGGTACTATCAAAATACTTTACCTGAGGTTTTGAAAGCAACATGCATAACTAATGTGTTCAGTGGTTGTATGTTTTTAACGTTTTGAGTTTCCAAAACAATTTTGATCAATTAGCATCTTTGTTCAATATTTATTGCTCTTCTGTTATCAACATTATCATTACTTGTTTAAATGATGGTTTCTTCTTTTTTTTTAGCGTCCAACTTGAGGGATTGGCCATATAGCTCATCTGCATGTAATGTATTAGTTGACGAAGAATTGAATGAATCACTTCTTAAATCGGAAAGTGGAAACAAAAATGGTTCTAGATTGCGTCCATCAATATCAGCTTCAGCTACTGGAGGTATGGATAGAGAAGCCATTGGACTAATAAGGTCCCGTAGGGATGTAGCGTCGCATGATTCGAGTGTTTCAATGCATGAAGTAGGGCATGGAAACATCCTTCATCCGTCAACAACTTATAACCCTTTGCATCTTGCTAATAATTTCCTACGTCACCTGCTTAATCAACCGTTGCATGGTACCAATCTTAAAAACCAAGAAGAATCCACCAAGTTACCTCATCCTAGAAGATTATTATCTTATGAATCCAACCGAAGACAATTCTTCCCTCAAATTATGAAAGCTTCTAAGCTTGATGAAAAACGAAAAACTTTTATTGTTGAAAACGAGGCTTTTTTTGACAAGGAGCGTATGAAGCGGCTGGAGGAGTTGCTTCTTAAACGCAGTACTTTTGAAAAAGACTCATTGGAAGATACTCCTGAGAAGGATTCAACCACAAATAATCCTTTTATGCAGTCAGCAATGCCCTGGAATACTGCTGTGAATGTTCTTAAACGAGCTTACAGGTTTAGAAACACAAAACCGAACTCAAAAGCTTTTGTGCCATTGCATGGTACAAGAAATAGTAATCTTGGTAAGTCTGTTTCAAAAACAACTAGAGACATTTATCGATCTGTACCCCAAGCTCCTACTGTTAATATTAATGCGGATGTTGGAGCTCTTGAAAAACTCAACAAAGTAGAAGACTATTCACATGATGGTGCCTACCAACGGGATGATTATTCTGGAAACAGTGATGGAGTTCTTGTGGTAAACAGTGCATTTGGAGGCCATGAGGAGCTTGGTGACAATGAGCAGAACCAGATAAACTTGATTAGTAGACCAAACTATTTAAATTATAAGACGGATTCTTTAGAGGAACCCTTCTATCAGATTTCTACAGTCAATAACATATCAAGCAATACTAGAAGAGAAGAAGTGCAACCCAATAACAGTATACTCATTGATGTCCCATCCAGTCAACTGCATGGTCAAAAAGTGTTTGTGAATTTGACAGTTGGAAGTGAGAGTAACCAAATGAGTGACTCAAGAAGTAACAACATGTACGTAATATCTTTAGCTTTACCATTGGGTCCCACTCAGATTGTTTCTAATAATTCCAACAATCATCGCATCGCTCACAACAATGACTCACTAACCTCTGTACCACCAACGAATACACCAGCTACATCCTCTAAAGTACTTGGCAAGTATTCAGCTGGTGGTGTGTGTGAGTGCTCGTGCCCTTGCCTAGATTTAGACTACATGGATGAATCTAATCGATACGTAATTGCAGGAAATATCACAGAAGATAATAATGCAACTACTGTATCAATCGAAGAAGGTACCGACTTGGAGCATAGTTCTACATCAGCGATCTCCCTAGAGTTTGTAACTACACCTACTTCGATATTTGAAGAAGGTGGAGGTGAAATGATTACAGAGCATAATAATAAAAGCACATTATTCCCCTATAATTATGAGTCTTCAGGGTCTACTGATCAGAGGAATGATGCATATTCTACTACTGAAGTTGATATTACCTTTCCTAGCAGTACTGGCGGTGAATATGATATTGGAAGTCAAACAACAAGCCTGCTAGATGAAACTTCACTTGAAGAATCCTTGACCAGCTTAGGTTTGGATACGTTCCCTGTTTCTGAAAATTCTGGAATATCCTGCCCTGAGATCACATCCCCACCTCCAGTGATTTTGTTATTAGAAGGTAACCACTATTTAATCCTCACTTAATTTGATTTATTCACTTGGGGGTATTGAGTTTGAGTTATTGTCCAATTTGTTCTTGAAAGCGGTTCACAGGTCTGTTAATAGGAAAATACATCTAGTTATTCATTTATCAGCACCATCAATAGTCACATGGTTTCTCTTCCAACTACTTTTGGTATACAGGTGTTACGGGCTTATGCATTTGAGCACTATTCACAATCAGTCACTAATAGAACTTCATATCTTTGATAACTTTTAGTTCCTACTAGTTGCTCACTCAAACATATTCGTAGTGTTTTGTGGCTACTGTTGTTCAAGTGACCTATGATATCACCATGCATCAGAATCGCGGCAACACAAGAAGAAAAAACATAACTTTCCATTCTACTTGTAGAGCTAAGGAAAGTAAAAAGGGTGAAACAAGACTGGAAATGGGGTAGTAAGCCTCAAACAGTTCTTTTTTCTTGTCTCATCCATTGTTGAAATACTTAATACGTTCACTGATCAATGGTAGCGTCAGGTGAATGAGCAGAGCTAGCTTCTCATTCATCACTATGCTGGACTGCATGTACCAGGCATGTGTGACCAGGATGAATTAAATTTTAATCTGTTGGTCGACTGGTTGATTCTTCTTGTATCTTTGACAATGAAGTGGAATCATCAGACATCTTACAAAAAAAATTAACATTGTATCAATCGTAAGAAAGTCACAAAATATGTAGAAAAATTGGAAAAAACTAAGCTGAAGGCGGCTAACATAAATATAAACGAACGTGAGATGATAGTATTATGAAGGGGTTCAGAAGCTAGAACTTACAGCGATGAGGTTTTAAAGTAATCTGGACAAACTTTAAGAACTGCTACAATAACCACAAAGTAAAAGAACTGGTGCAAAAACATGGTTGATATTAATCGCTAATGAGTGAACTTTAGAAGCTATTTTTATACCTTAGGGGACACGAAGCAATGTCTGACTTCGGCTAGATCATACTTGAACCTTCTACCTTGCTCATAAAAAAGGTTGAGCTGATCGACGAGTCTGGTATTTAAGGGAGCTCATTTAACTTCCCAGAGTTCCTCATGTGCCTGGCTCATAATTAGCATAGTGTGGTGGACACTCAAATACACAGGGTTGGCCCGCTGGGTGCATTTTGAGCAGCATAAATGTTAGAAAAATTATTGGAAGTTCTTTGATTACACAAATAACACGCTTCTTTGCTACGAAAACCAAAATATCTCAGCTTGAACTTCTCTTAATTGTTGACTACATTATTGGACTCGGCATATTATAATCAAATACGAAAAGTTACTCACATTTGTAATTGTGTGCACCCAGTATAGTATAATTTTGACACATGTAATATCAAATAACCTTGATTGTATATTCCTCAGTTATGAACGCTGGTATAATTTTATGGTGGCTAATTACGTTCCTTTTAAAATGTAGAGTTAACTAACCCAACACCTTTGCACACTGGTATTAGTGTAATGGTAATGCATGGCAGTGATGGTGATCAGCTAAGGCTATGTGTTCAGGTAATTGCTAAGTAACACATAGTTGAAGGTTATTCTCAGTACTCATTCAGTTACTATTTCGAAGCACCAAGAACTTCTTTTACTTAGCACAGAGTATAATCAGAATGTTCCTTTTGGGGTTCCCATTAGTAATTAAATGCATTATCACCATAATGTAAAAACTCAAACTAACTGTAAAACTATCATCCCATTTATTTGAGCTAGGTCAACAACTCAAGAGAGGAATGCTGTCTTTCTACTTAGCTTTTTTACAGCATCAGTATCACTAACATATAGCATTAAAACTATTTCGTTACACATTCTAATCCCTTCATAATCAATTCGTATACATAATATTATAAATGTCTTAGCAAAGAAAGTGAAAAGAAAAGGGGTTAGAAGAGTGACTCATGTGAACTGTTACTGAATTTATTGTACATATTTATATTAAAACTTTTTTTGTAATACCGGTATCTGGGAACAAATATTAAAACCTTGTGTGAAACAGATTGAGAAGGAAAATTTGAAGGCACTGTATACAAAGTAAATGTTTGGCTCTCTTGGAGCTTTTTTGTACTAGTTGAAAAGTTGATTCGTTCAACCTTTCATCAGTTTTGGTTCTCTATCTGTTTCAATACTTTAATAAACAGCAAAATATTGGCAGTTCATTGATAACTTAATAGTGCAATATTGAGTACAGAAGAAAAAACCCTGCAAATTATTACACAACGGTTTATTATTCTCATGAACAGCTTGACTTAGTATTACTGCTCCGAGACCCATCCCATTCGATTCAGCATCAAAAATTAATAGTAAACCATTGAAACATGACCTGACTACAATGGAACCACGGAAACTAAATATTCCCCCGGCGCCAGGCGCCCGCAAGTGCCTATATGCATTTATGATCTGATGTAGGGGTGTGCGTGGAGGAAGTGCTAGCCTCATCGGCCCTAACCTTCATCCCTCCCGTCAGGCAAAAAGAGTCGGAGACATTTGGACGGGGACTTCCAGGGAGCCCTCAGCAATTGGCACGATGTTGCTAGTCAATCGGGCGGGTGGTTTTGATGAGACGGGAGGGAGGAGTACTAACGACGAAACGTTGACTTCCGCTGTAGTTCCCGCGAGTTCTTTCAATTAGTAGACTTTGGCTCACTATAATTACTGTAATTTGACTATACGCAGTTGTACACGTCTGATACTCATTCCATTTGACCCAGGATGTAAGAATACCTTGAAAACGATACGAAACACGGCGTATTTGCGATTATACTGCGTTTTGTTAATTTTTTAACCATTTTTCGTCCATAACAACCATGGGCTTTGTCCAATCAGATTGCCGAGATGGCGGGCACAACTAGATACCAAATGGAATTTTTGTGCGAAAGAACGGATTTTGAACAGTCTTGAAACGTAAAGTATAAAATTTTGAGGGGGGGTAAAACGTTTTCCTGACCGAAAACATAGGGTTATTATTCAGAATGAATAATAAACCAAAATAAGTACGAAAAAATACTTACATCATTAAAAGTAACACAATGGTTCAATTTCAGATAAGGCCAACAAGGGGCCTCATTACGCTTGTGCCACACATTTCTATCTTCAGTAGTTCTTGCTAAATTTATTTAGTGTTCTTGAAGAATCACACCATTCGTTTTTTCCAACATCTTAATTTAGGAACGTTTTGGGCATGGTATTCTGGTCATAGAGGCTTATAAAGTGCATGTATGTACCAATCTATATTCAGGAGTTTCAACATTCTTAAACTTGATGATTTTGATTATTAACGATATGTACAACGTCCCATGTGTGCCCCACGTGTGCAAGGGGTGCTTTTTCGCCACTCTCAGTAGTAACACTCAATTTTGTAAACTATAAATTGGAAAGAAGAAAATAGCGTTCTAAATGCACTGTACACTAGCTTAACTTCAGCCTTTTAGGTGCCAAGCACCTTAGAAACTGAGTTCCCATAAATGTTAATACATATAAAATACTTTTTGAAAGTTTTGACTCATATTTTTTTAAGGAAATCCTCACTGACAAGTTGTCTTATTTGGTGTTATCAAAAGACTAATGCTATCTTCCAAAATAATTTGTTTGAGTTACTGCAGAATATAATTTGAAATGTAACTACTGTTTAATCCATTCTTGTCATTGACTTTTTGTGGTGCCAACTATGAGTCTCTTATCAATTTGAATCAACTGCTGCTCATACCTTCCCTTACATCTTGTAAAAATATAACTTTTTTCCCAAAGGTATGATTCTCTCGGAAATACCTCCCTCTAAATAGTGCTACATTGCTCTACTAGCTTGCCCAAAGCTATCTGGTGCCCTGTTTTCATGAGATGGAGCAAGATAAGCATGCTTGCTCTACAGAAAATGAGATAGTTAGGGTAAATAATTAAGAAGTAACAAGTGATTTTGTTATGAAACACCCAACTATAATAAAGAATAATGTAGGACTTTTTACCAGTGTCTTACCAATTTTGGCAAATAATTTCTATGTATTGTTCAGTTTTACTATGAGTTTAGATGTGAATCAATGTGCTCTTTAACTCGTTAGTTGCTAAGGTTAATTTACAGCTTTTAGAGGAGAGCGAGTAAGAATGGTTTTGTAGCTTAGTGGGTAGCGCATTATGTTCCTGCATGCTAGTAAATTATGATTGTAAGTAGTTGCCCATGGAATGATTACTAAATCCTTTTTGTAAGTACATGTGTAGTCATAGAGATGAGTTATGCTCTTATTTTTCTGCTTACATTAGTATATATGGAGAGTCCAATACATGCTCACACTCAACTTATATGATCCTCTCAGCTTTATAACGTGAATATCAGATTGGCTCCTGTTTTAATCAGAAAGTATAGCTGTTGTGAGAGGGTGGACAATATTAACCTCTACCTAAGTGAAGGAAGAGTGAAAGTATTCTATGAGCGGAAGTAAAACTATCGAGGCAATTCTAGTAATTTATATTGTTACCAGAGCTGTAAGAATATTGTATCATTACTGGTAGCAAGTTTTATTATCATGATACCGCTATCCTGAAGCCATCTTGTTCAGCTTTATTTGTTTTGTTGACACCCTTCTGCGGAAAGTGGGAAACAGCTCCCCACAAGCACCTGAAGTTAGAGTAAATTCCATTTGAACATATTAATGAACCTTTTTTTTGGTTTTCCCTATTGGAATATTTTGGGCCTCACCCAAAAAGCGAAAATCTAGCACATTCTTCTTTAAACACAGATATCCTTGAGAATGAGACAATTTAGTCCCTTAACCTTAATTAAAGTAGTTCTGACGTGAGCTAATGGTAATTTATCATTTGTTTTATTGATATTTTATCTGTTATATGGGCGGTTACCGGCCCGGAACATTACTTGATTTTTGACTGCTATAAATTTCAATATGAGCATCACATTCTTCTTTAGATATTGGGTTTGATGTTCCTTTGTTATTAACAGCCCCACTAGGTCCAAGATTCATCCTAAAAAACCTCCTTGCCAGTCTCAAGGATTGATATCTTAGCGTTGTCTGAAATGTGTAGTGTCTTCCTAGTAGAAGCTATACGTGTAAATATGAGGATATGACTGGAGCGAAATGTCAATGATTAATCATGATGATGACAGTTGGCTAATCTATTTTAGGATCACTAAACTAATTTGTGCCTGCGCGTTTGTTGTGGGCGATTGTGAAATACTTGAGCATATTTTCCCACTCAGCAATAGTCAACTTTGCTAACTAAGTAGGTTGTTAAGTAGATGAAGGGATGTTAGAATTTATATAAATCTCCTTAATGGTTATGTGTTCAATTTATATGGAATTACTGTTCTTTTATTTCATTATTGTAAACCTAAATTATTGCTACATTGTTGAAAATCAATTTTCAAGGTGGAAAGACATTTCCGGCGAGGTCATTTCCTCCTGATGGTACAACATTTGCTCAAATCACTCTGGGCCAAAAACTGTCAAAAGAAATCCCGTCTTACGGCTATTGGAATATGCAGTTTTATCAATCTGAGCCTGCGTATGTGAAATTTGATTATAACATCCCAAGAGGTGCAAGTATAGCCGTTTATGGAAGACGGAACGCCTTGCCTACTCATACTCAATATCACATACTTGAAGTACTCAATGGTTATAAAGCAAGATCTGCTAGAGCTTCCCATGTATGTTAACTGTTTCATAAATATTTACATTGTTGTAAGTAAATTTCATTGTTAAGTATATTTTGCACAGTTTTGTTTTTTGGTCTTTTTTCAGTCCTTGGTTAAGAAAGAAGTGACTCATTACTTGGAGCCTGGTCATTGGTTCCTCTCATTGTACAATGATGATGGAGATCCTCATGAAATTGTTTTTGTTGCTACTATATCAGAAGACATGACTCAAAGTTGTCCAGGAGGTTGTAGTGGAAAGGGTCAATGTCTGATGGGGCATTGTCAGTGTAATTCAGGCTTCGGTGGAGAAGATTGTAGTGAAAGTAATTGCTTTTGATTTGGTAGTGAAATATGTCCCTTGAAAAGTCTACCATACTTCTTTAACTATTTGTTTGAACCACTTTGTCACAGGTGTATGCCCTGTGCTTTGTAGCCAACGCGGTGACTACATAAATGGAGAATGTCAATGCAACCCAGGTTGGAAAGGGAAGGAATGTAGTTTAAGGCATGATGAATGTGAAGTTCCTGACTGCAACGGGCATGGGCAATGTACAAATGGAAAGTGTATATGTGCCCGAGGTTTCAAAGGAAAATTTTGTGAAGAGAGTAAGTCAATTCATATTCTTGTTATATGTTAAATAGCGATATTGCACTAAGTGATTCAGGGAGTAAGTACAATATAGTAACTGAACAAGAACTTTTATTTGTGAATTACTTTCGGAGAAGTTTAACCACTGCAAACAGAGAACTGGGTGGGAGTGAACGGCAGCGTGGATGACGCCTTGATGAGAGAACTGTCCAGTTACAACTGACTGTTTACACCTTAAGGCGGATGTTATTAGGAAAAAGTGAGGTGAAATGTGCGAACGTTGGACTTGTTAGTGCATCGCCAAAAGAAGCAGGTTGCATCGCCGTCCACCTCCCCAAGTCTAAACTCGCCGCCTAACGCCGCTTCTTCATGTTCGCCTCTGCCATCGGGTCAGCAGTATCCTCACGTGCGCACTAACAATTATCACAATCACAATCAGTATCCCATAACCCAGATCTGTGGTTACCAATTCAGAGCTGCTCTACCATTACCACTACCAGGATGATCCATTCAACGACGACCACCCTACGCATCGCATCGTCACGCACCAACATCGGTCAGAAATTCTGTTTTCGTTTCTTTGTTTCCCAAAAGAACCATCGTTTGTTTCCTTTCTTTTTTGTTACCATAACGGGACTATTTCATTTATTTTTTATCAATTTAAATTCGATTAATTTGGTGCCGAGAAGACGCATCTTAATTTCCACGATTTCTTTACTTTATACTATATTTTTTAATTATACTTTTTCATTGTTAATTTCATTCTTTTCGGAGTTAGTAATTTTATTTTCCACGCTAACTCTGGGAACTTGCGAACCAACACTGACAACAGCGAAGTT
This sequence comes from Pachypeltis micranthus, assembly GCA_020466155.1. NCBI lineage: Eukaryota > Metazoa > Arthropoda > Insecta > Hemiptera > Miridae > Pachypeltis > Pachypeltis micranthus. Next base: position 82,163,165 of record CM035768.1, on the reverse strand, counting down.
CTGAGTGAATCGAGGCATTTGAAGTGTCCAGTCAGTCAAATGCCCTGGACGAGCCTCCGCTGACTGGCAGAGTTCGGTTCATCCCGGTACATCACTGCAGCCTTGAAGAAGTGCCTGTCCTCAGGTACACAAGAACACTGCAATTTCTTGCCGTGCAATCAAAACGTTGCTGTTCTCCCAACAAAAGGGAGCCTAATATTAAGCAGAGAGAGAGAGAGAGAGCCCATGTTTGTGGTGGAATTATTCAATTAACAAATACAAATAAACATGCGCTTCACAATAGTGTCTCTAGCATGCACATCTTTGTTCAACATAGCTGCGACATCAAGGGCTCAGAGAATCGGTTCATCTCTTGGCAAAAGACTATTTTCTCAGTACCTACAAGGGGAGTTGGAGCTTCCCTCCTTATCTTAGGTTGCTTATTAGGTGGTATAGTTAAACGTTGTATATGTTGCAGTAGTACATAACAGCATAGCAACATAGTGTACTAATATCACATTAGGAAAGATAAGTGTCACTATCCATTGAACAACTCTCTCAAATTCATATCGTTTGATTTCAGTTGATTGCCCTCATCCTACTTGCACTGGCCATGGCTTTTGTGCCGATGGAGTTTGTCTTTGCAAAAAAGGTTGGAAAGGATTGGATTGTAGTGAAACTGATAATGATGCTTTGCAATGCCTGCCTGATTGTTCTGGACATGGTCAGTTTGATGTTGAAACTCAAACATGCACATGCGAACCTATGTGGTCAGGAGAAGATTGTTCGCGAGGTTGGTTTTTTTGTTCCTTTAAAAAGTTTATATAAGTTTAATTCTAATGGCTTTATTTAGTTTGAGTCTTTTCAATAATCATGTACCTTCTGTTACTGAAGCCATCCCAACAGACTAAACATACTCCTTCAACAGTGGGGGAAATGACTTGTCAATTGTCCCTCTTCAATCTTCACCACTCGACTTTTGGTACTGAACTGAGAAGAAGCAACCAACCCCAGGGCAAACGAATGGAGAGTTTTGAACACAAAACTGTTCAAGAATGCTGGGAGAGTTCTTTTTCTCCAAAATGTTGAGAACAATCCTTGCTCTGAAGAACATGGAACTTCATTGTTGGCTTAGACCTATTCTCAAATGGTTTCAAAACTTAATAGCCTCTGTACAGTTTTAATATTTTGAAACTGTATTATGATTTTTTCAACAGGACTCTAGCTGTTAGTGGTGATAACTATGAATCAATCTCCCAACTACAGTAGTCATCCTGCAGTCAAAACTGGACAACTAAAAGAAGAATTGAAATGAATGAAGCCAAATCTTTACATTGAGATTATATCAATAGCCACGTCCCCTATATAAAAATCCATCTTATCTTATCTGTGAAGCGATTTTACATATCAATTTTTTCAAATGCTGAGGTACCACAGGACACTAAGCTTCTCTGGAAAAGATACATTAAGAAAGAAATTTCTTGAGTTAAAAAATGTCAATCACAAAAAAATTGATACTGGGTTATCAAATCCTTGAGCCAGCCTGGGTTAATAGAGTGCAGTTTTGGAACTATCCTTTACACAGTAAGGTAATATAATGATTGCATTAATCCACATCGGTTCATCAGAAATGTCAGAAACCGCACGATGCTCTGCAGGTTGATAGCATTTTTAACCTGTAATAAAGCTAGCTATCGTTCTTAATGAGTGGATATGGGGTCGTTTCAACAAGGAAGCAGTGTTCATGTGTAATTTAGACATTGGTGTTCAAGAACACTGTAAGTTGGTTTCATGAGTTGGTGTAATATTGAAAAAATATCGTTTCCTGCCGGAAACTCCCTTTAATGAAATAATAATTGTACCAGCAAAGCGAAGTACGTAAAACTACTCATTCGCCAAAAAGCTAGAGGAAATAGCTAATAATACTAACGAGCAGTGCGTAGCAACACACAACGTTTTGCCACCCCTGTGAGTTCGAACACCAGCTACACATGCGGGTGCTATATCTTGATTCAACGCATTTCTACAGAAACATTTATGCGGAACAAAATGTAGGGAGAGTTAGCTGAGAGTACTCCATAAGTTTGATCGAAATCGTTATAGCCTTCTTTGAGAAAAGTGGAATACCGATAAATGAATGTTCGACATATCTCCTTTTCTGAGTTAACTTGGCTTATATCTCTGTTCAACATATATATACAGAAATTACTATAGAGAACGAAATGTGGGTATGGGGGTGACTAAAAGACAATCTGTAAGATTGATCACATCTGGTGAAGCAGTTTCCCCAGAATTTACGAAAATGATCGAAAAAACGTTACTATTCAAAAACATCTTGAAAGTTTGGTGATAATCGTTGAAGCCGTTTTCCCAAAAACCGTAAAAAACCTATTTTTGCTTCATAGGCCTAAGTATCGGATCACCGTATTTTTAATGGAGATATGTATGGGGAAGAAATGTTAGGTATTGATCAGTAGAAGATAATATGAAAGTTCACCTTCCAGTACCCTACAGAATTGTGGCCAGTCAGCATTTTTTTTGCGGGATCGCTTTTCACGCATTGTGCCGTAAATTGTGAAGCCGGGAGCTACGCTCAATCTGACGCCTAACAATCTAACTTTGACTTTAAATTCATACATTATAATTTCCGAAAAAACACTCCAATGATACCAATACGCAGTTAGTTCGGCCGTGTGGACCAAAATGTGGCGTTAATTGTGTAGCTGGGATCTGGGCTACGCTCAATCTGACGCCTGTTTAAAAAAAAGGAAAGAGAAAGAAAACTGAACCTGATAAAATGCGAAAAATGAATGGAGAAAAAATGAACTGCAAAATTAAAGGTAAAAGTGGACTGTATTGATACAAATGCGTAGTGGTATCATGGAGACTAAATAAAATGTAGCTAAGAGTTCTGTACAGATAAACGTAAAGAAAAAAAGGAATAATGTTCTCGTTAAATGCCGAATACGGGGTAAAATAAATTATTCAGGAACTAAAGAAAATAAAGACTGAATATTCTGACCAAGACTTCTGGTAGGAGACGAATGGAAGCCTCAGCTGGCCCTCAGGAGGTCCGGTTTGTCTTCTCCTCGCTTTCGAGTGTTCCTTTTCCAAAATGTCAGTAATTTTGGCTATCCTGAGAAGCCTTCGGATCCAGAGACAGGGAATTAAAAAGAATGAAAACGATTATTGAGGAACAGCTCACGTTGCCGATCGTAGGCGCAATGAAACCCGGCAATGAGGCTGGGGCTGTGGGGATGTGGCCAACGAGTTTGTGGGAGTTGCACGTTGTTGGGGATTCGAGACCTTGAGGAGCTCAGTTGGGGTCGCCAAACAGTTGAACAGCTCTTGCGGTATCCATTGGCGTCAGCACGTGTGTATTTGCAGAGGATGTTGTCATCTGTGATGGCAAAATCAATAACCATGTGATCACTCTGCGTTGCCCCTGGTACGACTTGCCAACCCTGCAATTTGAGTAGCAGCGTGTGAGACACGGCAATGACGTCTATGCACGACCTTCCTCCCGGCCCATCATAGGTCGCCTCAGTCATGGTCATACGCCTCGCCAGCCCCATCCAGGATTGGGGATTCCCACAATGGTGATCTGGCGTTTGCATCAGCACAGACTATGCAGAGTCGTCCTGATAGGCCTGCTAGAGCCCACTCGCAGGCCTGCTAGTTTTTTGTGTAGGCTAGGTGACACCTCAATCACTCAATCCTTCTGCCTGCCACGCTTTTTTGTGAAAAGAGGCCTGACGTCCTGTGGCTGCCAGCCTAATGCAGGGTTGTGCTCAACAACTCGTTGGGCCAGGTCCTCTTTTGGTAGGTCGGTCCGCACGTCGCATAATAGCAGGCGTGAGAAGCGACCGCGAGGGGCTGACGCTTGTAGCTTTAACTCCTTCTTGGTGGAAATATGGCTCGTAAGCGCCTTAGCCATTTCCGGAGTTTCTATCACGATGATGGCGCCGCCTCCCACTGCGGTGCAGATGCCAAGCACTTGGACGCTTAGTGCTTGCGAACTACAGACACACACACATAGAGCATGCATCGAAATTAGGTTTTTTAGACTCAGTAGGCCTCAAAACGTAAAGATCTGAAGAAAACCCAAATTTGTTTTGATACCATTACTATACTCGTTTGGATTGATTGGAACTAAGCTGGTGTACCTATGAGAGCCTCACAAACAGACAGGTGCAAAAAAGAGAGAGAGAGGGATGTAGGACAAATTAACATAATTCTTTGTTAACGCTTGTAGCTTCAACTCCTTCTTCGAGGAAATATGGCTCATAAGCGCCTTGGCCATTTCCGGAATTTCTATCACTATGACGGCGCCACCTCCCACTGCGGTGGGGATGTCAAGAACTCGGACGCTTAGTGCTTGGTCGTCCGTAGCAGGGACACCCCCGCATTAGCGCTTCCATTGTGTCAGGGATGGAGAGACCTGCCTCTCCTTCCTCACACGTACGCCTAACCACTACCACGTTTTGTGGTGGGATTTTAGGGGGGAGTTTGGTAAGGGGCGCAGCCTTTTTATTTTTATTTTTTCCCTTGTTTTTGGGCGGAGGCGTGGGTGGGGCACTACCCTTGACCCGCACGTCCTGTTTTTTGGGGGTCTTTTTCTGTTTATCCCTGTGCTTCCTGACCCTGGCTGGCTGCCATTTGGCCTCGGCTCTGTGAGGGAGGGTGTATGGCTCAGCAGCGGCTACTGCTGCATACGAGGGGCCTAGGGTACTCCTCAGGGTCAGAATGGCTCCTCTGGCTCAGAGGGCAGGCGGCACTGGCTGCGCAGGCTGCTGAAGAGTAGCTCTAGGCAGCTCTTCCCTCACGACAACCGCCACAGTTTCCCGCAGGGGGGTAGTGGCAAGGGACAATGTTGTTGGGGAGGCACTTGCTTTGATGGCCAGCTTTGAGATTTCGAAGAGGCAGCTGGTGATGAGGCTCCGCATCGGTCCCATCGCGTTGAGTCTCATTCGCGCCGGCTGGCCGTGGATAATGAGGACATATTCACAAATCTGTTCCATGTCCGACAGATTAGGGTCCACTGGGTGTCTACTGATTGTAGTAGCCAGGTTGCCCGGCTATTATGAGGGGAAGGGGGGATGAAGGCAGTTTGTCTGGTTCTTTCCGCCGTTGTTTGTTTGGACGACGAGTAGGTTGCTCATCGTCCGAAGAGGGAGGGGTCGAGCTTGGCGAGCCCGAGGAAGAGGCGCAGGTGGCGTTCTTATTACCTGCTGATGTTTTAACTGACTTTGTCATGTTGAGATTAAAGAAGCAGACTGATGTAGTGTACCCTTGTGAGTTCATTTGTCGCATGTTTGTGGTATGAGTGAGAGGTGCTCGAAGCAGTGTCTTAGAAGTTCCTCCTCAGGCATATTGATTCTAGCCCCTTTCGCTGGTCCGTTGAGGGTCAAAGGGAGGCCCCCACATGCGCCGCAGCTGCCAGTTCGGCCACCCACCGGGGCTAAGACGCATGAGGGATTTTTCAGCTGCTGCTCAGAGTCAGCCCTCGGCCACTGGTGATGAGGTGAGCGGGACACACTCTATCAGCCGCCCCAGGAACGCTCAAACCTGGTTTTTCACCCTCCTCATTCCAAAGGCCGCACCTATATAGGGGATCGCTCATAGGTGCCAGTGAGCTACTTCCAGGACTGTCTTTCGCTCATTATGAGTGTTCTAAGTCAATGTGTTCTGCCAGGTAAGCCGTTGCAGTGTTGTCTGTAGCTGGAATATGTTGCGTATGTCAGTCTCGCGAGCTTTAAGACCCTTTAAGGCCGGCTTTTACCGTCACGCAGAGTATATGGCAGGAGAATTCCGGCCTCCTTCCTGCAGAGGGTGTGTTCTGTGATCCCAGCTCAAGGTAGGGGGTTCCTAGTGTGTCATGTATGTGGAAGAAGTGTAAGTTGTGTCCCTTTAAGTTCGGCTCTTACGAACGTACAGAGAAAACAGCAGTGGAATTCTGGACCCCCAACTGCAGAGTGAGAACAGTGTGGTGACAAGTACGCTGTGATGCCCAGCCGCAGTTAAGCCTTATTGGATGTAATCCTGCGGGAACCTCGTAGAGGTGAGGTTGTCATTCCGGCTGGGCCCACTCGGCTGTCCCTTTTAGTCGGCTCATACGACACGCAGGGAATACGGCAGCGGTATTCTGGATCCCCGACTGCAGGGTGACGCACACACGGGCGGACCAAGTGCCGAAATTAGGTTTTTCAGACTCAGTAGGCCTCAAAACGTAAAGAGCTGAAGAAAATCTAAATTTTTTTTTTGACACGATTACTATACTTTCCTTTCCCTTTGGGATTAGCGGAAAGTAATAAGTGGTGCAACATACATTTTACAGAAAAAAAAGTTGTAGTAAATGTCTCCTCTCCACACTGTGGTACTCACAATCCACATCTAAAGTTGAATTCACTCAACGTAACTTCAATATGAGTAGCATAGGTGATTTTTGGGTGAACTGATTTTATTTTTATTTTTCCAGAACTATGTGACTTGGATTGTGGCTCCCACGGTCACTGTGTTGGTGACTCTTGTGTCTGCATCACTGGATGGGCTGGTGAATATTGTAACATGAAGCAGTGTGATCAAAGGTAGTTTCAAGTTGCATTATGAAACAGTATGATGTCATTTTATGTTGCTTTATTCTCATAGTGTCTATTACTTCAACAAAATGCCCTGTCACCTTCCTACAGTTGCTGTCGACTGATATAATGCTATGGCTCTAGCCATTTTATAAAGGAAAAGCATATCATACCCCTGGCAATATTCACCATTTGTTTGTGTGTGAACTGGTTTGAAAAACGAAGCGCAAAATTCACGGACTCAAAATTAGTAGTATATTAATGAAATAAAATCTTCTTAGGAGAGAAACAAACAAACGTATGGAGCTCCAACGGGGAAAATTAAATACTTAATTAAAATAAAAGAAAACTCTGGGCACACTAAGTTCAATGACCAGTCGAAATCAGAGAAATCTTGAGGGACACTCGTATAAGATGAAGTTTGTGGGATTTATTCTCCCTTACCTAGATCTGAAGCAGTGGAAATTATTTCATATGGCAATACCAGTGAATAATGTGGAGGAAAAGTTGAATCGGATGAATGAGTGGTGAATTGAATGAGATCTTTGTGTCCTCCTCTGGAGCTGCAATGAAGTTGGCATATTAAAGTTTGGTCGTGAAGTCGTTGTGAATTCAAATTATGTGAGTTGATCCAGTACCTGTAGCAGTTGAATCAGTAGCAAGCAGGAATACGAAATTTGAAGAACCAAGGGTCTTGAATTGACGGCAGATTTTATGACGAATGAGATCCTGATCGTTGAATGGAGAGAAAAAAGACAAAAAGACAATCCGTAGCAATCTGATAGACTTGAGATACAAACCACGAGCTGTAACAGGGTGAGAAGTTTGAAGGCAGCTCCAGAAGGACAAATTGGGAAATGGCGAGTCAGCAAGCGATCAAGCGAACGTCCATTGCGATGAGAGTGGGGTGAGGCGGAACAGTGAAGAAGAAGCGATGAGCACTGAGTTCCAACTGTGGACCCCAATTGTTGGAGCATCCTGTTTATGACCCATCCTACTAGAAATAGTTAAAATGAGTATCAAACTGAATTATTAGTTTTTGAAAGGCTGGCTAAACGTTGCATATTGACACCTTAGACCAAAATCTATACAAATAGGTAATGAAATATGGCAACCAGAAGTATAGGCATTGAAGTATGTAAGTAACAGTGATTTTCAGCTTCCAGAACCAGTTGGAAAAAAGGACATAGAGCTTTGGTGGTGAGTGATTTAAACTGCATTAGTGGGGTTGTGGAGAAATAACGAAATTGTGTGTTATTTCTAACTTATTAGTTATGTCACATTCTAAAAGTGGAAGCCCTGAAGAAAGTGCTGCTGCTATTGAAAAAGCTATTCGCTGGAAGAAAACAACTTTTCTTTTAGTGTATCCATGCTCACTGAGATTTCCTCATTAATGAATGAACTGATAAGCTCGTTAAGTTTATCTGTCAATGTTAACCCTAAGAAAGTAATGAGCCTCCGAAGTTGAGAACAAACCCACGCGATATACTCTCAAGAAAAGAAGTGCTGAGAAGAAGCTGCGTGCTCTTCTTCATATTTCCAGGCATTAACATGCCATTTCCACTGAATTGTCAATGTACATGAAAGTTCATGACTTAAAAAGGTTTTCTTAGCAGTATCCACCTCCCTATGAGATATCATTAGATCTTCATTGTTTAGAAGACTTTACTTTTGCACTAGTTGTTTCACACCAATGTACCATTGTAAATCTAGTACTACAAAACAAAGTTTTTAAAAACTCAGTTTCCTTTCGGGTAAACATAATTTAAATATACAACCTGGAAGCACTTATGCCTGTACCTTGCAGAACAGGTTATCAAATCAATAATTAATCAATTTTTGAATGTCTGGTAGAAAATGGTGTGACACCGATAGCATGGTATAGAGGAGGAAAGTAGTTTCTTGGAAGTAGAGTTGATAGGAATACAATAGGAGCTGTGAGATGGCAAACGAGTTTGAACGAACGGTTTTTACCCAGACCACACCCACCTATTCACCATCAATCTAAGTAGTTATTATCTATTTGAATATTAGCTCCATGTTTCTTCAATTGACAATTTCAGATGTAATGAGCATGGTCAGTGTAAAAATGGTACTTGCTTGTGTGTAACTGGGTGGAATGGAAAACATTGTACGCTTGAAGGATGCCCACACAGCTGCTCTGGCCACGGCCAATGTCGTGTTAACCATGAAGGACTTTGGGAGTGTCGATGCTCTGATGGTTGGGATGGAAAAGACTGCAGTGTTCTTCTTGAGCATAATTGTAGCGATGGGAAGGATAATGATAAAGGTAAATTGTGCAAATAAAATTGTGTACTGAAATTAGTTAAGTAATTACAATATTTGAGTATTTTCCTACTGTATTACCATTTGGGTATCAATTAATAAAAGTCCCTAACATCTAAAAGCTGCTTTTTGATTTTCTATTTTCTATGGTAAACTGATTCAATGCAGGTTGAGAATGGAGGTTTTTTTAAACAGAGAGGGTGAATAGGATCCTTGTTACTAACACAAAAAAACTCTTTAAGGTGTATCATTATGTATGTGGAGATACAATCCTGTAAAAAACTGATATGCTGTGTAAGTCTTTAGTATTTATTTCTTAGTATTCTCCAAGAAATACTTATTACAGTGCCAGTCATTTGAAAACTAGATATTTTGCCAGACAGTTTTGTAAAGCGTGGTTTACTGGGCTGCTGCCTCATCAAATGTCAAGAGTGCCTTTGCTGCTTAATCTTCCAATCCATCCAGAAATAGCGTAGCTGTTAACAAAATATTTGGCTAATCTGAACTTTCTCATTGTCATTTTAGGTCACTTGCAGGATAATTGTGGAAAGGTATTATTAAAAACAGAAAGAAATTATATATCCCATGCAGAATCTCTTACTCTCCTATGATCTCTCTACTGTGTTTGCATTTTACTATTCTGTATCTGTGAATACTTAGAAACAGAATAGTCAACTGTATGAACAGAGATATGGAGAAATGAACCAAGTATAGATGCCTAGGTGGAATGCTACAGAAATATCTCCAACTAGCTTTCAGGCTGTGGCGAGACTAAAGAACCTGGAACTTGGCCAGTAGAAATTGGAAGTTGTTCATTGTTGTCCATTACTTGACATGATGTGATAGAAAGAATCCTTGTGCTCTTCTGAAAAAGAAGCTGAGTTACTTTGAAATTATGAGATTTGATCATATTATTGATGTTTTGATTGTGTGGGGTTCTGGTTGAAATTTACTGTTGATGGGAGCCACTAGTATGGTTCATTAGCTATCTTGCTACTATCTAGCAGAGAAGTTGCCACTTTATCAGCCAAACATGCTCAAGAAAGAGCTGTGGAGATCAGACAATGGAATCAGCTCTGTGAGGTCATTGTTTAGTTTCTAAACCATTTGCTAGATACACCTAGACATATTCAAAAGAACTTCCTCTTGAACCTTTATTTTTAACATTCTATTCATTGAGTTACAATTAATACGCTAACTTTTTGACTTGGATAAAATCCTATGGGTATTTCAGATGGGCTAGTTGATTGTGAAGATCCAGAATGTTGTTCGAACCACATTTGTCGCAGCAGCCAACTCTGTGTCTCAGCTCCCAAGCCGATTGATATATTACTACGCAAGCAGCCTCCTGCTATTACAGCATCGTTTTTTGAGCGAATGAAATTCCTCATCGAAGAAGGAAGTTTGCAAAATTATGCACGCCAAGAATCCTTCAATGAAAGGTATGTCCTGTTTTGACACCTTCTCGTTTTAGTATAGTTGGAAATTGTGTCGAAACTATTTGAAAAATAACTCCTATATATCATGTCATCCAAAAGCACATTTTTATGGTTAATTTATAAAGCATTACAGCATTGGCAAAATCCAATGAACTTTCCCAGCTTTACTTATTAATGCCAGTGTCATACAAGTATTTTTTTCCTCTTGTTGCTTCTTGTGCCCTTTGTGATTCTCTCTCCCACTCATCTTTATTCCATGACGTCTACTATTGTAATATCTCTTGAACTATCAGTAACTGTGTACCTACGTGATTGACCATATTTGCTCGTGAAAACTAAATATTCTGTTACTTGGATATGGTTTTTTTCCCCTTAATGTATACTCGTCTAGACGTCTCCTCTCTACCCTTGGGAAATATTATTGAAATTCCTGTAGAGTTCACTAAATCACACCATGCAGAGTTCAGCATCTCCATCTTCTCTCGTGAATGGGCATTACTACCTCCACTTGATTGAGCATTCAAAGAAGGCCGTTTTCTCAAATTACTGCTGACACGGTTGACAGAGACTCTTAAAACCTTTTTTTTTTTATAATTGTGAAGCTGCTTTTTGAGCACATGCAGTAGAAATATTCGCTGAAATGACCGAGCAAAGAACGTGTAACGTCTAAACCTTTGTCGAGAAGCCACTTGAAGAAACCTTATCCACATAAAGTTCAGAATATCCTGCTGCGTGTTTAGTCCCTGACTTGATTATCTAACTCTACAGAAGATAAAACTCCATCATCCACTCAACAGTTGAAAAGGAAAGTTATGAAAAGTGCAGAGGGCAGAACAAATAAATACAGAGGACAAGTGGTTTAGTTAAGTTGGAGAACTACTTTAAACTATATGTTTCATCATATCTCCTCATTTGGGCAGTATTTCATTAAAAGCTGAAAACCTAATCTAGTAACACACTAAATGGAGGACATGGAGATTTTTTTAGAGCCATGTGACTTACACATTGCTATCTTCAACTGTTGATGCTATGTGAGAGGTTAGTCCCTGAAAACTAATATCTTTGATAGTGTTCTTAGGTGATACCCTGTGTTCATTTTCAGTCAGCATAATACGTTAGGTTTGTTTTGTGTGCATCTAGCACTCCACCCAGAACAACCTAGCATTAAAACAAATGTGAGTCATAATTGGAGTATTTCTTTTGAGAGGTAGGTTAATTAATTCACTATGTACTTTGAAGGATGGTTGCATGACAAACCAAGTTAGACAATAAATAATCTGGAACAAAGTGCAGTCATCAAGTTCAAGTCAGGGTTTAAAAGAACCCCTAACAGTAAAGCAAATAAATATTATCAGTCTAGCTCCTATTGATTAAATCATTGTAGGGTGGCACTAATGTTCTTCACCCACAACATTAACAAGTAAAAGTGTCTCTATAACGTATCCCTTCCTTTACATATAATTTACCAGTTAAACATTGGTGTGTTGATAAATTTAACATGAATTTTTGGACAATAGCAGACGTCATGTAACTATACTCACTACTCATTATGTGTACTAGTTGAAATTTTATTGGTTTATTTATCATTATTGACTAACCTCAAACCCCTGACAAGAAATTCATACCCAAATACATTTCTAACGTAGTTAGCTAACTTGAATTTAAATTCTCTCCTTACTGCTGCTTAGTGTTTTTTGGAACCACTTCAATGCCAGGTAAGACTTCAAGTGCTAGGCACATTTATCACTGATTTCCCGACAAAAATAATTGACTTTCTCCTTACTAAAAAACTCAAAGATCATTATGTGTATATCTCATGAACAACCTGCTAAGACATATGGACATTGTACCATGTCAGATGCAATTTGTAATTATACTACTCAGTCACACATAGTTTCCTTCAAATGTCCGTACCCAAAAGCTTTAACATTATTGAATGAAAATGATACTTTGCGAGTTTTTGTTTTTTTTACAAAACCTATGGCAAGTCATTCATTATAAGCTGATCAAGTGCTAAGTTTCATTATATCCCTTGATTTTTTCAAATAAGCACTGCTTCCATTGACATTATTTTCTTTGCTTCATATTTAAGATTTTAAAAGTGAAGAGCAGTCCATGCTCTTCAACCATTGGCTTTTTATGATGTATAATCTCATACTGGTAGCACTTTTTGTGTTAACACATTCAATACGGAGCATTGAACCCAGAAAGTACCAGGAAAACAGGATTGACTTTTTTCGATTTTCTGTGAGGGGAACGTGCAAGAATATGTAAAATGTGAAAAAAGTGGGGTTCTGATCCATAGAAAGTTGATTATATATCAATTAATAAATGACACTCACTCGAGTCATGCCATTGTTCTAGTAAGTAATGATGCGAATCGGGTTTTTACTTTCCTTGGCTCTGTGAAGGAGAAAGGAAAGTTATGCAATCGGCTGAGAAAAAAATTTTGATTTTGAGATCTTTGGAGTGTGTCCTAGAGGAGTATAGGACTCCTTTCAATGGATCCTTGTACAGGAGGTCTTGGTTTCCCTCTAGGGTGGCTAACTGGTGAATGAGGGAGAGATGGGGGCATGCCAACGGATTCCCTGCCCTCTTCATTATTGCCCTTTCCCTGCAATGAGTGACCGAACAACAATGCCTCATAGCCCTTGGCTGCCTATCGGCACCCGGGGTTTTCAGGGAGGCGCATGGGGTCGTCCCAGACAGGGATGTCGACCTCCATAGCCTTCACCATCCTCTTAGTTTTCTTCCTCCTGCCCTTCCTCCATCTCCACCATGATAGATGACTGCCAGTGCCTGATATTGTGGCCGGGCATTTAGAAACGCCAAAGGCCTAAGGGCCCATGTCTGGCAGTAGCATCCTGTCAAAGGAGTGAAGAGATAAACGTTGATATGACTATATACAGGTATGCATTAGAGGAGATGTGTCTCATTGCAGTTGCTGAGGGCGCAGGCTGCGAGGGAGGGGGTACGCTATGTCAATAAACATCTGGCAGAGCGATTCCCCTCCCATACTGCAGCAGCCATCTCAGCCCTGCACCAGAAGCCCATGCATAGGCAGCTTGTGGAGAGTCGTACCGCCACAAATAGCGATTGGGCTTCACTAGGCTCTCCCATTATAGACATAGGTCAGCAGCCTCCAAGTAGCTGGTCTAGCAGCCTCACACTCCTTGTCCCTTTTGAGGAACGAGATTCTGAGGCTTGCTGAGTTGTAGAGTGAAACGTTATGAGAACCCTCATATGCAGAGTCTAACTAGGAGGGCTGTTTCTGGTCTGGGGTTTTCTGTGGACGAGGTTTGCAGATTATCTGCACTGCATTTTCCCAAGAACTGAGAACCCGCCCTGTGTGGGGGAGCAGAACGAAGACTTCTTAAATCTGAACGCTGCAACTGGTCAAGGGCAGCTAAAAGGATGAGGCTGGTGGAGTACCCCAGTAGGTCCAGAGGTTGTGGAGGGGGTAACGAGGTAGAGTTGTGGCTGAGGTGCTGGAGGGTGCAGGGTATGTTAAAGTTCAGCTGACTCTTCAGGAGTTTGTGGCGTTTTGGGAGCCTCTCATGAATGCATCTAGTCACATCCCTGAAGAGTGTGTGATGAGAGGCGTCCCCTGCTCCCTCCAGCATGATGTGTTCCCAGGTCCTGAAGAACGAGCCACATAAGTGTCGTGTTCATAATTCCACATCAGCTGGACCTGATGGTATTTCACCCTGCAGATGGAATAAGGCCTCAAAGGCTGTTAAGCTGCTGGTTCTCAACTTACTTACCTCCATGAGAAAACCTTCTGCTGGACTGTCATGTACTCGAACTGTCTTTGTCCCCAAGAAAATTGGGGATGGGCCGGGGGCTACAGACCAATTTCAGTATCGTCTATGGTCTTTCAGCACTTCCAAAAAGTGCTGGCATCTGGTCTTCAGGTGGCTGGTGTCATTGGCGACGTCCAGAGGGCATTCTGGCCAGTGGATCGTACTGTTGAGAATCTCACGAGGTTGGAGTAAAAATGTCTGCAGCTCAAACTTGATACCTGGGGCGCCAAAATAATGGTATGAGCCAAATTCGCCGTTGCACTTACTACAATTTCTAAAAGTTTTTACCCGATAACTCTGGAAAAGTGACTATTATCCTTCTGAAAAAAAATCATGTTTACTGCTTCAATAATTCTCTGTGTAGCAATTGCTCAATAATGGTCAGGGGACGAGTAGGAGCAGCACAACAAATTCTGGAACTGTAAGTGCTTTCTGCTGCTGTGAAGTGATGTTATACCAAATTCGAATGAACTGAGTGAAAAATAAAAAACCACGAACGCAAGTGAATTGACATTGCCCTCTGGAAGGTTGTGTGATGCGGCGCAGATATTTCTGACAAGTCTTTGTAACCAAAACACAAGATGGGCAAGTAATTTATTTGACAGCATTTGATAAAGATAAATGCTTCATAACAGAGTAAGTAATTACAAAGACCTGAAAACTGAAAAAATTACAAAGTTATACATATGAACTGCAGAGTTGAAGGAAAAAAGTATCACAAAATAAGAAAAATATACAAGTAAGAATCAAATACAACGTCATTTATACAACCAATTTTGAGTATTAGTATGAATGGTACTCTCTGAATCACTCTAGGCATAGGGCAGATTGCTCAACACGATGGGCACAATACAATCAATACAATTGTGCAATAATGAATTGCACTTCAAAAATATCCACCACATTGACTGCCATATCCATGTCATCCACTTGTATGATACTGTCCTCATTGTCTAAACACTATTCACCCAAGAGAGAACGAGTCTCTTCGTTCGTGAACACCTGCAAGCAGCATTACGTGAATGACGATAATAACACGTAGGAAAAATAATCCAAAACAAGGATAACGTACGAAGTCCAACTTACCCTTCTAGATAATTCCATTTCTGGATGAAGAAACCAAACTAACTAACAAAAAACACTGCACACAACCAAGGAATGCTCATTTAGAATGCTTGAGGGAGGTTTGGCAATAGACTGATCTGATTGTTATTCAGTCAACAATAATCCGAAAACTTGTAGGGGACAACTCAAAAACGAACTTCACCCTCTGAAAGCTACCCATCCAAGCTGAAAGTTTGTGTTTTGAAAGTTGTGAGGAAATCTTGCCACCTGTCAGTCTTCGGTACTGTATTTAGAAAAGAGAGAATGATGACTCGAATGTGTGTCATGCCGTTGTTTTGGCAAGGACACAATTACGCATATTTGCATCATGCTGTATTGAATGTGTTAAAAACCAAAATCGTCATTGAGACTTAACTTGATATGTAACTACCACTTTTTGTATTATGAACACATGCTAACTTTACTAACGATGCTAGTGAAATCAGGTGACAATTCGTAATCTGGTCGCTCTATAAATTTAGATCCTATCCAATTGGAGAATGAAATTATTTTGGAATGGAAAACAAATAAAAATCAACAAAAATCTGCCCATATCCGGACATTTTGTGGCAAATGCTACTACGTCTTTTTCTGTAAAGATTAATTTTGCATGCTTTACATAGGTATATGTGTTTTTCCTTCCTAACCTTACCTCATCCAAGTGAATTGTGTATTTTTAGTTCGCTTTTTATTGTGATTGTTTCCCTTTCCACATGCTCACCTGCTCTGGATTTAACCACATTACTTTAATTTGAACACATCACTTTATCCTATTTACATTGGATAGTTTGTATTACATAAAACGAGGCTGCCCTTCCTAGGTTCCAGTTGTTTCAGTGAGCGCTTGGATTTAATCATCAAAGACTTATTGCAAAATCGCAATCTTCCTACATCCCAAGTAACATGTGTGAAATGGTTGTGATGAATATGCATTGTGAAGCGGCATGTAGATTCATTTGGCAAACACAAGGATGCTCTTGATAATGTTTGGTTTACTTTTTGTAAACCTTATGTTGGAGTTAATAAATTATTTTTAAGTAGAGGAATGTTGAAAATGTTAGTTGGGGAGTTCTTCATAACCAATCTTCAGTACAGTTCTCTTTTGACTGATCTTATTGGTCTGAACAGTTTCAGTTTCTTTTGAGGAATTTTAAAGCAGCAAAAGCAATTTTTGAATTTCAACTGGTTATACCTCCACTTTATAACGGTTTGGGAAAGAACTTCAATGAAAAAAAAACTCGAGTTTTTGACATCTTGAAAGTTGGTCTTGATACTAAATGAGATACTTGTATTGGTCGTGTAGCTCAGATAATGAAAAGATGATTTTGCAGAGACCCTGAAATGATGTTTTAACTAGGAAAATAAAAATATTCTTAAGATGAAATGATTTCTTCCAAATGTTGAAAAGTAAATGTAAAAATTGTGAACAGTGAAAGTATGTAATCTGTTAAATGTTTCGCTTCTCTAAAAAAAGTTAGATTTTGGTGTGAAAAATCAATATTTGCTTGAATTTTAAATTCTTAACCTCATCAGTTCATAGAAGTAGTCAGCCTAGTAATTAAAATTACAAATTCAGCACTCTATCAATATTTACAGTACAGGTCCATCTCGACTCCATAAATGAGTTTATAGAAATGGAACCAGTATATGGGGTATGGGTGCATGTTCCAAATGGAGAGAACCAATATTATACCCATCAAATCGAAGACAGCCTGATACTTAGTGCATATGTGTGTATCGACCTAATAGGGTGCCGCTATGTCCTAGACTAGGTAGCCATAGCTAGCCATCCTACTCATGGTTGATGGTTCCACCCTAGTTGGGTACTGGACTCTTATTTGTGGACCTTCACGCAGGGAGGCCCTGGCTCACCTCTAAAGTAATTGGCTGAGACTAGCAAACAGCAGGGGGGGGGGGGTGCTTGCTGATGGGGTTTGACCCTCATCCAACCTTACCACCAGCTTCCTTCCCCCCATCCCCATCCTTTTTCTCTCCATCCTTTACTCTTCTTGTGTCTCTGTTTTCCCCATGACATACAACTACCAGTACAGATATTGTGGCCAGGCATTTAGGCAGAAGCATCCTGTCAAAAGGATTGATGAGATGAACATTGACAGGTCAGTTTATAGGTATGCTTCTGACAGGATGCACCTGATTGCAGCAGTTGAGGCATTGGCTGCACCATGTCAATAAAAGCTGACAGCGATTCCCCTCGCATACTGCAGTAGTCATTACGTCCCCGTGTCAGAGACTCAAAAGTAGGCATATAGTAGTGGGGCGAACCTCCATAAATAGCTACCAGGCTCCACCAGGATGCGGGATATGGGTCTGCTGTTCCTAGGAGATTGGTTACACTTAGCAGCCTAAGACTCTTGTACCATTGGAGGAGTGAGACTCTGAGGCTGGATGATCCTGTGAGTAAAGTGAAAGGATATGAGAATATAAGAAAAAGAGTGTCAGAAGCTTTAGGATTGAACATAAGTAGAACATAACATCAGAGTCGCAGCATTGAAGTCTCCTGGCATGTGTCTTGTGTGAGTAAAGTGCTAATGCGGTGCATCCATGCATCGTGTGTGTTCTTAGAGGCATCATCGCGTATTGCTCCGGTTGTATCTGAACTGGTGGACGTTTTATAGTGGAACATCAGTTTTTACTTCCCCCTCCGAACCCTTCTATCCATAGAGCAGGGTAGGCTAGGTGGCCTCCCTCTTTTATTAATCTTAATGTAATTAGTTTTGCCGACTCTCCACCCCTACCCTTTGTTGTGGGAATTGAGAGCATCAGAGGGCATCCATGAAGAAGAGTAGTTGGATATGCACGCCATTCTCACTGCCTTTACCTTTACTTCCCCTGAGATTCAACTATCTCAGGAGGCAGTCTGAGTCCCACCCCATGTCGTTAATGTTTTTATAATTGAGGATTCCACTGCCCCATTCACAATGAGCTTCAGGGAAATAACATCGCATCGCAACATGCATCGATGTATACAGAAGGGAACTGTTACGATAAAGTTTGGCGGTATCACACTAAGTGATTCAGGAGTAAGTGTGATATGCAATCGGAACACAGAGTTTTATTCTCAATTACACTTGGGGAAGTTTAACCACCACAAACAGGTAACTGGGTGGGTAGCGAATGAAGGCTACACAGTGACCCGCTCGGTTACAACTTACAGCAGCGAAGTTTCGAGCGAATCGGAGCATTTGAGGTGCCCAGTCAGCACAAATGCCTCGGACGAGCCTCCACTGAATGAAAGAGTTTGGTTCATCCCGGTACATCACTCCACCCTTGATGAAGTACCTACTCATGAGCACTGTAGTTTCTTGCCATATACTGCAATCAGAGTGTTGCTGTCCACCCAACCTCTATGCATAGAGAGAGAGATAATTTTGATCTAAGTTCCAAAAGGGTGCCCATGTTTGTGGTGGGAGAAGAACTACAAATAAACATTCACCTCACAATGTATCTGGCGTACACATCTTCTGTGGATCGTATGTCTTTGTTCCACACAGCTGTGACATCCAGGGTTTAGGGAATTGGTCCACCTCGTGGCAAAAGACGATTCTATCAGTTGGGGGAGTCGGAGTTTCCCTCCTCCTCAGAGGACCAGCTTGCACTTTTGGGAACAAGCACAGTGCTCTGGCTCATGGGGTTTATCAACATGTGATGACTGTGTTGACAGCATTCACACGTGTAGGTTGAGTGGCAGCTATCGAGTGTGTGTGTGTGTGTGTGTGTGTGTGTGAGATTTCCAGACAATTCATATGCACATTGTGCACTTCCACATAAGTTCTTCGAGCATCCTGGCTGGAGATGAGGGAACGTGGGCACTATTTTACCCCATGATGTTTGCCACAGATAGAGTAGAGATGTGGCTCTGGCGATGGAATTCTGTCATCACCAGACCTTTTCAAAAGCGCGTGGTTTCCCTGGACTCGTTGTTTGAGAGGTTGTTCGAGGAGAGACACATGGGAAGATGTCAATGTTGATGGAGGTTGGGGGATTGAGTCACTGTCAGGTGTACACTGAGTAGTAGATTTACGTTGCTGCGATGCTAGGTAAGCATGACCTTGACCTTCTCTATGTAGATGTGCGTGAGATTCTGGTAGTCCAGAAGCTTCGTAGCATCTGTCCTGCTTTCCTCGAAGCAGCCGTTGTCGATTGAACATAAAGCTGTGTTCAACTGTTCATCAAGAACGAACAACGTTCGAACATAATGACGGGTGAGAAAGTAGGTCACAGCAGTAGGCCAGAAAAGTTGATGGTGGGGGATCAAAAATTCCCATCGCATTAGAAGAACCTTCAAATCTTTCTGCGTGGCCAGCATCACCAACTAATGTAGTGAAAATTCGACCTCTAGTTGGTCGCCTATGTTACAATAATGTTTGTGATATCGTACTAAGTGATTGTGTAGTAATACGATATCAGCCGAATACAATTGGAACACAAGAGTTTTATTCTCAATTACACTCGGGGAAGTTTTACAACCACAAACTGGGAACTGGTTGGGAGCGAACTTGGGCTCAGGCCATGAGGCATTGAGGGAACCTCTCAGTTACAACATACGGCAGCAAAGTTTCGAGCGAATCAGGGCATTTGAGGCACCCAGTCAGCACAAATGCCCGGACGAGCCTCCACTGAATGAAAGAGTTTGGTTTGTCCTGGTACAGAACTTTCGTGAATAGCAGCATTAAATGAGTAGATCTCACCAAGGAATCATAAAAACAAGCTGGTGCACATTTTCATCATATCTTGTTCTGTTCTTCAAATCATTGATAGTGTATTGGCACTGAATTCCTTATGCAGTTTTGCTATACCTGCTCAAACAACTCTATCTTAACTTCTTGCATGTCGGGATATTTTCAAAAATCATGAGCAATGTTTACGAAAATGTTCTAACTCCACATGAATCAACTGCAGAATTGGCTTTACCTTTCCCCCTAAAAGCTACTCTTGTTTTTCCTTCTTTCAGAACGTTATTTGACAAGCCAATAACACTACTTCTTTTTGCATTCCAGTTCAGATACCGTTTTATTCGCAGATAACCAAATATATGAATAAACATCAAACATGAAGGAGTCATCAAAATAGTTACCAGTCCATGAATATTAACAGTAAATATTTACCACAAATAACTATAGTCATTTTGCTCTGTTAATGTTTGTATAAAACCACCATGTTTTAGTGAGGGGGGACCTTTGAAACTGAACTGTGCAAAGGGTGGTGATGACAATCAAGCTCAGATAGTATAATGAGGGTTGAAAAAATGGCGAGTTTTTCAGTAGAACATATGAGTTCCACATTTCTATATCACACAACCGATCCAGTCCATTCAAACAGCACATGTTGTGAGAACCACTACATTTTTAGATTGTTTCCCAGCCACTTAATTTACCAGCAACACATGATGAGTGACCATGTAGTGATCAAGGGCTCACTCTGCAGTTGGACGTCCAGAATTCCACTGCTATACTCTGCAGATAGAGGGTCATTGTGATGGGACCAATGTGTGACCTCGCCACCTGCCTCCCAAGCTCAAGAGCTCTACCGAGCCAGTTAAGTACCTTAGGCCCCTCATATGCAGCAGAAGCCACTACTCAGCCCTCCTCTCTGAAAATCCACGAACGTGGTAGTAGTGATGCCTACGCTAAAGGAAGGATGGGCTGGTCCCTCCAACCCTAATACAATGGAAGCACTGATGTGGGGTGTCCCTGTGAAGGACCTCCAAGTGCTAAGCGTCTGCAAAACTCCAGAAATGGCCAAGGCGCTTACAAGTCACATTTCCACGAAGGAGTTGAAGCTACACATATCAGCCCCCCAAGGTCGCCTCCCACGCCTAATATTGTGCGCTTTGTGGACCGACCAATAAAAAGAGGTCCTGGCCAAACAGGTTGTTGATCACAACTCTGCGAAAGTGGTACGAAAAATGCCTAGAAGTGAACGACGATTACGTAGAGATGTAAAGTAAGTTTGTACCATAAAATTTGTTTCTTATGAGTATATTTTTTTCTGCAACCCACCGGCTCCTACTTTATGAACGCACCTTGCGAATAGTCAACCCACAATACGCTTTGGCGGCCACAGGCTCCTTCTTGAAATGCACGTCAAGTATTTAGGTATATTATTGAATATAAGTGAGAGTTGGGGCTTCAGCCAACATTCCCAGTCCCTTAAAGGAACTGCCATTCCAAGTTTTGCCTCACTGCGGTGCAATAACAAAGGCCACTTGGGGTGGGTGTTACCATGACACTGTTGTCATGTGCAAGGCCATCTATCTAGGTGTGAATGGCTACTGTCCCGTTCTCTGGGGTAGCAAACTATCAGTCAATCAAATGAAAGTATTGGCTCAATCCCAAGGAGCTGCGCTCCTGTGGATCAGCAAGGCCTATACGGTTTTATCAACAGAACCATTCCAGGCGATCATTGGTCAGTTACTGGTTGACTTGACCATTGAGTATATGGTTGACAAGTGAAGAGTGAAACAGGAGCTTCAACTGCTTTGAGCTGAGCTCTGTGCAGATCTCTCCACAGAATGGAAACATGCCACCATCGAGGAATGAGTGTTAGAGAAATAGCAAGTAAGATGGGAATCCTGATCAAAGGGACATGACATGTATGAGTTCTTCCCCAAGCTGTGTGGAGGGCTTTCAAGAAAATGGGTTGAGCCAGTTCCTCACTGGTGGGGTTCCTTTGGAAGTTCCTCTCTTCAGTGCGCGGCTCCACTTCATTTCTCTCAAAGACTCTCAATCATGCAGCCTTGTGCCTCTAGTTCCGAGAAAACAAGAAACCACGTGCTGATTGACTGCATTTTCTACAACAGTGAGCGTTGTTGGGATGGTAGACGAATTTAGCAGCATTGACTGCTACAAAGCAAGCCTATAACTGTTTCGCCGACTTCATGAAGAAGATGATGGCTAAGAAATGTGGTCACAGTTGATATGCCCTCTTGAAACCTGCCACCTAGTATATAGTTAGACCAGGTGGGAAACCAGGTGACGAAGTCTTCCCAGATGGTATGGGATTCTACAGGTGGTTACACAGGCAACAGCTCTCTACTGGGAGACTTGCTAACGACCAAATATCTGCCGTACCTTCGCAGGTCCGAGTTCAGTGGATGTTGCAGGGGCCAGCCTCTTGCACACTAGCGAAACTGCAACTTCATGCCTAGTATAACCCTCATCGAGGGTTTAGGAACAGTCATCATATAAGAAAGCAGACCTGTTGACTGAGCAACAGATTCTGGTTCAATCCCTAGGCAGAATCCTTTCCCAAGTAATGAGAAGCTTGTTCAATGAAATGATTCAAATTATTCTGATCCTTGTAGAAAGGGCAGCCAATTATTCTCACAATGTTTGAAGGCTGTCAAATGGCATAAAACTGATGTTTACTTTAATTTTACCAAATAGTGTTCAAACAGTATGAGTAAAAAAGTGGAATATTGGGGGTTGGCAGTATATTGGTGGATAGACTCCTTCACTTGAATAACCTCATAACTGAAGGACAAACTACTTACTGTTATAACCACCACCTTCCAGTATTTCCAGGGCTTGACGTTTGCCACCTTCCTTGTTCCCAGAATTGATGTTGGCTAAAGGAAGACACAACGACAATATTACTGCAACTCAAAGTACAATTGCATGGAAATGGACAGTCATTACAGTAAATGAGTTCAACCAAATGTCCTGGAGTTAGTCTTTTTATAATGTCAACAGTCGCAAAACCTTTTTAATACACAGCATACATAAATAATTTTAGCTTGTAAATACAAGATAGTTCTCGCATATGTTTTGCATTTTAAAACATTATGGAAAAACAAACCAGAACATTGATAGGTAAGGTGACCTTTCCCCTCTTCATGTTTGCTTCTCTTATCACAATTATTGTGTTCTCAATGAGTCTGTGAAGTATTTTCAGATTACATGCTGGGGAAGCGCGCAGCTTCAGCCATGTAAACAGATACTATATTATTTTCACCCTCTAAACATCAACATCTCATATACAGCATTCGGTTTTGAGCCCACCACTCTTTTTCAGGTTGAGTACAGCTGGGTCAGTGTACTCCTATTCTCTTCCTCATCTGATGTCCCTAATATGACATTGCTTCTAAACACTTCAAACCGAAGTTCTTACCAGTCTTTTATTAAAATCCAAGACCATATCTGATGTATCTTGGCTTTCATATTGATCTTGACTATCGTGGGCTACACTACCACAAATTGTAATTGTCACTGTTGTATATGCCCCAATTTCCAAAACCTTATGATTGTTCATCTGCACAGTCGCGCTGGTGTTGTCCGAGGCAGAGTTGTGACTTCAATTGGAATGGGCCTAATGGGAGTGAGAGTCAGTACTTCTAAAGCAATGGAAGGATTCACTCTCACAAGGGAAGATGGTTGGTTTGATCTTCTTGTCAATGGTGGAGGAGCCATAACATTACAGTTTGGTCGCAGCCCTTTTCGACCCCAAACATACATAATTAATGTCCCTTGGAATGAAGTAAGTGCCCAAAAATATGTTAAATACACCCTACCATACATTTCTGACAAGTTTCATCACTTTTTTGTATATTGCATAGGTGGTTATAATTGACACTATTGTCATGTGGGCGAGTGATGACAAACCCCCTTCTATAGGTCCTCATGCCTGTCGTGTCCACGATTATGATCTCATGAAACCAGTGGTTCTAGCCACTTGGAAACATGGTTTTCAAGGGTCATGCCCTGACAAAAGTGCGATCTTGGTTGAATCCCAGGTAAGAAAAGACGAGAAATTTTATACCAGTTTAATTTCAGTATTTAATAAAGCTCTCTTTATCTAATAAATGACCCTTAATAACGTAGAGAATAATTTCTGTTACTGTAGGTGGTACAAGAAAGTTTCCAGATTCCTGGTACGGGGTTGAATTTGGTTTATCACAGTTCTCGATCAGCTGGATATCTATCAACCATTCAACTGCAATTAACTCCAGAAAAGATACCACATGGACTAAAACTAATACACTTGAGAATAACAATTGAAGGCATTTTATTTGAAAAGTTCTTCGAAGCAGACCCTGGTATTAAATTTACGTATGCTTGGAATCGTTTAAACGTGTACAGGTGAGATTTTTTTTAACGCTTTCAAATAGTATTACTACTTGCACTAATTCACGAATCAGTCAACAATTGTAATTGTTCAATAAAATCGAAAAGTAACAGCTGAGGTGTGATTGGTTTTTAGTAAGCAGTGGAAACAAAACCAATTAGGTTATCCTTTTGATTTACTTTTATCTCTATTTCTCGTTATTATAACTAACCAGTTATAGTTGGTAATTTTTATTCACAGAACCACAGATTTTCTAAAAGCTTGCTTGCACTTTCTAATGCCTGCTTGAATATCAAACACCTTCAGTAACAGTATATTTAAGTGAGGAATTATTAATTATAATGCATCTCTCTCTCTCTCTCTCTCTCTCTCTCTCTCTCTCTCTATTCTCTCTCTCCTCTTTGCACCTGTCTGTTTGTGAGACTCTCATAGGTACACCAGCTTAGTTCCAATCAATCCAAACGAGTATAGTAATGGTATCAAAACAAATTTGGGTTTTCTTCAGATCTTTACGTTTTGAGGCCTACTGAGTCTAGAAACCTAATTTTGGCGCGTAGTCCATGTCTGTAGTTCGCAAGCGCTAAGCGTCCAAGTGCTTGAAATCTGCACCGCAGTGGGAGGTGGCGCCGTCATCGTGACAGAAACTCTGGAAATGGCCAAGGCACTCACGAGCCATATTTCCACGAAGAAGGAGTTGAAGCTATAAGCCTACAGACCGACCTACAAAAAGAGGACCTGGCCCAACAAGTTGTTGAGCACAACCCTGTGTTAGGCTTGCAGCCACAGGACGTCAGGTCCCTTTTCACAAAGAAGCGTGGCAGACAAATGGATTGGGTGATTGAGGTGTCACCTAGCCTACACTAAAAACTAGAGGGGGCAAGGCGCCTCCAAATAGCCTGGCAGCAGTGTGCCATCCGCAAGTACCAAGCCCCCACACAGTGCTACAAATGCCAGCGTTGTAGCCACCTGGCAGTAGCCTGCATCAGACCTGTGGTGTGCGCCTGGTGCCCCATGTCACATCTGAGCAAGGAGTGTAAGGGTGAGGCCTCCCCTCAAATGTGCCAATTGCGTCGAACGCAAATTACAACAGGCCGCACTCCACACAAGACGCATGCTGTACCATTCGTCAGCGAGCAATTGCCCTCCAGGAGTCACAAATGGATTATGAATAGGTTAAAAACAGTTCAAATCCTTCAGCACAACACAAATAAGAGTTCCCCAGTTATGGCTTAGTTGCTGCAAAGTGCACTCAAGAAACGCTGCAGTGTTCTCACCATTCAGGAACCATACATAGGATCCAAAACTCTTGGTCTGGGATCGCAGGCACGAGTGGTGGCTGGAGCAAGAACCACTCGTGCGGGCTCTAGTAGGCCTATCAGGACGACCCTGCATAGTCAGTGCTGATGCAAATGCCAGATCACCATCGCAGGGATCCCCAACCCTGGATGGGGTGGGCGAGGCATATAAAGAGTTGCTCACCAAGTACAACTTGGTTGTTGTCAACGACCAAATGACTGAGGCGACCTATGGTGGGCTGGGAAGAATGTCGTGCGTAGACGTCACTGCCATGTCTCATACGCTGCTACTCAAATTGCATGGTTGGTGAGTCGTACCAGGTGCAACACAGAGCGATCACATGGTTATTGATTTTGCCATAGCATATGACATCATCCTCTGCAATGACACGCATGAAAAGCGATTCCGCACAAAAAATGCTGACTGGCCACAATTCTGTAGGGTACTGGAAGGTGAACTGCGTGCTGCAGACACCAACCTAATAGTGCAAGCTGTGACACCTTTAAGAGGTGGACAGCAAAGTGGACATATTTACCACAGCACTGCACTCTGCTGGGTTCTTTGTACTTGGGCAACAGAAGCTCAGGGCAATCAAAGTCCCATGGTGGACTGACAAACTAAATCCCCTCCATCAAAGTGTAAAGAGAGCCAGAAGGATGTACCAACACACTCGTGACCCTGATGCCAGAGCCACATTCCGAACTGCCTTCATCAAAGAGAAGAAGGTCTTCCACTGCGCCATCAAGCGAGCCAAATGGCAAGGCTGGCGAAATTTTGTGGAAGCGGAGAGCTCTGAGAACCCCTGGGGCAGACATTACAAGTCCTCCATAGGAAAAGCAAACGTAGAGCAGGTCATAGCTGCGATGCAAAATGAGTCAGGCTGGGCCTGCAGCATCGAAAGTTCACTGGAAACCCTCCTTGAGAAGGCGTCCCCTGATGACCAAGTAGCTCGAGACACTGAAGCCCAGAGGGCAGTAAAGAAGCTGATCATGGACCCTCCGAACGAGCCTGACATTCCATTGTGGACAACAGGCGACTTCAGCAGGGCCCTTGCGACCTGACAGACAGAACTGCTACCATCGAATGCAGGCATGTCTCCGTTCAGAGAAAGATTGAGAAGGGGTGCCCACAGGGCTCGGTCCTTGGACCAGCACCCTGGAATGCCTTCCTCGAAGGTCTTCTCAGGAGGCTCATGGTGACTGACTACAAGCAGTACGCCTATGTGGATGACTTGACTGTGCTGATCTTTGCAGAGTCAGTCCGCCAAATCGAAGAAAAAACCCACCTCGTGCTCCACACCGTCACCTAATGGTGCGAGCATGTCAAAATGCAGGTAGCTGAGGAAAAAACCCAGCTAATCCTCTTGAAAGGAAAAGTGAATAACCTACCCTCAATACGTGTGGATCGCCGAGGCCTACAAGACTGTATCAACAGAAGCACTCCAGATTTTTCACTAGTCAGTTACCAGTTGACTTGGCTGTTGAGTGCATGGTTGACTAGTGAAGAGTGAAACGGGAGCTTCCCCCGCTTTGGGCTGAACTCTGTGCAGATCTCACCACAGAACATAAACTTGTCGTCATCGACAAATGGGCATTAGAGAAATGGCAAGCGAGATGGGAATCCTTGTCAAAGGGGCGTGACTCGTATGAGTTCTCCCCCAACACTCATGACCGTCTTTCATGCAAATGGGTTGAACCAGACCACTGGACGAGCCAGTTCCTCATGGGACATGGTGACTTCAATGCAGCTCTGAGTTTCATGGATGCTGCAGAGGCTAGCCTCTTGCATATTAGCGAAACTGCAACTTCCATGACTGATATAACCCTCGTTGAGGGTTTAGGAACAGTCATCAAATGAGGAAACAGACCTGTGTCTGTAGTTCAATTTGCATTTTAGTTTATTATTCATTCTGAATAATAACCCTATGTTTTCGGTCACGAAAAATGTTTTACGACCCCCCCTCAAAATTTGATACTTTACGTTTCAAGACAAGGAGATTCCATTTTGCAATGTCCGTCCGCCGTCCGGGCCGTTTTGTGCCTTTAATGTGGTCCAAAAAATTCGTTCTTTCGCACAAGAATCTCATTTGGTATCTAGTTGTGCCCGCCATCTCGGCAATCCGATCAGACGAAGCCCATGGTTGTTATGGGCAAAAAAAGGTTAAAAAACTTAATGAAACCCAGTATAACGCGGGAACTACAGCGGAAGTCAACGTTTCGTTGTTAGTACTCCCTGCCGTCTCATTTAAAGCACCCGCCCGTTCGCCTCACAATGGGTTCGCTTGAAGCCCCCGTTTACGGGCACCTGGCGCCGGGGGAATATTTAGTTTCCGTAGTTCCATTGTAGTCAGGTCATGTTTTGTATGGTTTACTAGTATTCGATGCTGAATTGAATAGGGTGGGTCTTGGAGCACTAATACTAGGTCAAGCTGTTCATGAGAATAATAAACCATTGTGTAATAATTTGCAGGGGGTTTTTTTGTTTTGTTCGTTATTTTTGACACCAAAATAAGGTTATGGGCGATTTTGGTCAAACTGATGGGGGGGGGGGGACGAAAATATACCAAAAACTAGGGTTTTTCGCCTTTTTCTCGAAAACTGCTCTAGAGGTTTTGATTAAACTTTCAAATTATCCTCTACTAATCGATACCTAACTTTTGTTCTCCATACATATCTCCATGAAAATTTGGAAAAATGGTCTGTGTGTGTGTCAGTCTGTGTGTGTGTGTATGTGTGTTTGTGAACGATTTTTAGAGAGAACCACCGTGCCAAATCCACTCAAACTTGATATCTCGCCCGCAGGTTTCCATGGGACGCAAAAATAAGGGTATGGGCAAAATCCACTGAAAGTTGACTATAGTTATCATAGTGATCAAAACACCCAATTTTTTTCCTCAAAGGGGCTTTAACGATTTTGATTAAATTTTTTATATAGATAGCTCTTAATAAGATAATTATACCATAAAATTCCCATTTGTGGGAAAATGACGAGAGCAGCACAATAAATTATCAAAATTTTCGACGAAAAGCGTTTTTGCCGTGGTTTTTTCTTTTTAAACTCCGCTGGAATGTTAGTAGAATGTTAAAGAAAATTGGTACTGTAGTCCAATCCAATACGTATAGGGTGAGTATTTAAAAACGCTCATGAGATACATGGGGCTCACTCCAGAAATTCCTGAATTTCAGCTACCGCCGTTTCGCTTAATACCAGTTCTAACAGTTATCACCCAATAACTCTGCAAAGGTGATTACTATCCTCCTTCAAAAAATCCGTGTTTACAGCCTCATTAATTTTCTGGTTACGATTTGCTCAATAATGGTCCTGGAATGAGTACGAGCTGCACAATAAATTCTTTAACTGTAATCGCTGCCGCTTCATGCTGCCGTAAAGCATTGTTTGACCAACTTCAAATTAACTGAGTGATAAATGAATTGATTAAATAGAATTAGCCATGTACAAAGTGAATTGTTGTAGAGCTAAGGAAAGTTGTGTGTTGCAACACACCAGATATTTTCAAATAGTTGATACCTACATATTTTTCTCTATAAATATTCCTCTGACCGTCCATTGAACAAAGATAAAAATCAAAATGTGTCGAAAATAACGTTTTTTCGAACATTTCCGTAAATTTTTGGGAAACTGTTCCACCAGATGTGATCAATCTTACAGAGTGTCTTTTAGTCACCCATACCCACATTTCGTTCTCCGCAACTATTTCTGTATATTTATGTTGGACGGAGATATAAGCCATGTTAACTCACAATGTCACAGTGTCAACTCACATTTGTCAAATATTAATTTATCGGTATTCCAATTTCCTCAAAATTGGCTCCGACGATTTCGATCAAACTTACAAATGACTCTCAATTAAGTGGTCCCTACATTTTGTTCTCCATAAATGTTCCTGTAGAAATGCGTTGAACGAAGATATAGCGCCCGCATATGTAGGTGGTGTTCGAACTTGAAGGGATTGCGGAAAGTTGTGTGTTGCTACGCACTGCTTGTTTGTCGTAAGTTTTGTATTTTTGGCTGGCCTTCACTTCTCTTTATTTAACTCTTAAGGAGAGAGAATGTTTCTAGACACAAGTCGGAACAAATGCTGTAAGAGAATGATGAAAGGTCGTTAAAAGGCGCTTATGGTCAAATAGTCGGAAAATCGTAATTCTACGAAGTTGAACAGATTTATTTCGCACCAATCAATAAAGTAATGGAGTATTTACTGAGCTGCAGTTTTCTGGGTTACAAGTGCAATCGATTTGAATAATAACTCACTTATCACAACTCTGATTCAGCTCTTGCTTCTATAACTAGAAGTAGTAAGTAGTGGCGTATCTTCCATATCATTTGTACTGAAAGCCATTTCAGTTGTAATGAACTCAGTAATTGCTAACAAACTAGTGATTAATTCCCAAGCATTGTAACATATGATGTGAAGTGAAGAACCTTGTTTTGGTTATACTTCTGGCATGATGCTTGCATTAACTGGGGGATGTTTCCGGATACTGTTACCTCCAAATGCCGGTAGTATTTGTTAATGGGAAACCCTGTTCTATTGGTCATCGGAGCAAATTAGTTGGTAAAACGTTTTCAATTCTTTAAAATTTCAAATTCTACAAAAGGTTTTTGTGTTGATAGATTTATTTGTTGATCATTCACAATCACTTGTGTTGTGATGATTGGAGGTAAAAATATAAGCCTTCTGAGGTTCAAGTTTTGAGTAACCGTAATTCTAAGGGAATCCTGGGTTTCTGAATCTCATCAAATTATACCAAGCATTGAACTGAACTTTCCTATCTATTTCAGGCAACGTGTGTATGGAGTGACTACTGCGTTGGTAAAAGTGGGCTATGAATATGCAGATTGCAAAGATGTAATGTGGGATGTACAGACTACCAAACTCAGCGGCCACGACATGAGTATATCTGAAGTTGGGGGTTGGAATCTTGATATTCACCACCGTTACAATTTTCATGAAGGTAGTTTTTTTAGCTATCCCCATCTCTATGGATATTTCATCACAAAACTCCAATTTTACCATATTTTCCTTATCTCTCACAGGGATTCTGCAGAAGGGGGATGGATCAAACATATATTTGAAGCATAAGCCAAGAGTGGTTAAAACTACCCTGGGGGATGGGCATCAGAGGCCACTTGACTGTGCAGACTGCGATGGTACCGCTGGCACGAAACAACGTTTGTTGGCTCCTGTCTCATTAGCTGCCGCTCCCGATGGTTCTATCTATGTTGGTGATTTTAATTTGGTGCGAAGAATAATGGTTGATGGAACAGTGAGGACAGTCGTCAGGCTCAAGTAAGTTGAACTTTTTTCATTAAATACATCAAACTACATTGTTTCAGGAATTTAAATTTTTATAATTTGTTCTCAGTGTCACTCGAGTAGCATATCGCTACCACATAGCCCTCAGTCCTCTTGATGGTTCTT
Source organism: Pachypeltis micranthus (assembly GCA_020466155.1). NCBI lineage: Eukaryota > Metazoa > Arthropoda > Insecta > Hemiptera > Miridae > Pachypeltis > Pachypeltis micranthus. Next base: position 82,132,153 of record CM035768.1, on the reverse strand, counting down.
TGTATATCTCTGACCCCGAATCTCATCAAATTCTGCGTGTCAAGCATACAGACAATTTCTCTGACCCTGAACACAATTGGGAAACTGCAGTAGGGTCTGGAGAACGATGCTTGCCTGGAGATGAAGCTCACTGTGGAGATGGTGCTCTTGCAAGGGATGCTAAACTCGCCTACCCTAAAGGTATTATTTCAATATTTTATGTATATCATTGCATTCCTTAGCACTGTGTCGTCAGTTACTTCACAAATTACGTAGCTTTACTTTTATTGATTCAAATGTTATATCATTATTGGGTTACATCAACTGGTTGAAAAATTAGAACTCTCGTTGCCTCGCCAGCCAGTTAGTTAGTTAGAAAGTTGTGAAATAGTTCTCGTGAAAATAGAGAATATGAAATAAAGTTAATCATGAAGCTCTATGAGGTAGGTGGCAAATTATAATTGGCAATAATTATTATAATCGGATTTAATTGGCTGCAAAAATTGTGTTTTCTTTAGAGTTTTATTACTTTAATTCTTTCACTTAATCCTTAGTCCAATTTTCGAATTGTGTTAGTAACTAAATTTTTATAATAGGATAGTTATTACTTCTTATGGTATCCCTAAGAATGAACTTACCTTGAAATTGTGTGTAGCTTATTTATTATTTTATTATTATTGTAATAAGTATTATATAGTGTTTATTACTACTTTCATGAAATAATTTCAGTAAGCAATTGAAACTATTTGGTTCAGAAACATCTCTTGATCCCTGAGCACTTGTTGCATGGAGAATGAGCTGAACTCAGCTTCTAATTGGCCAACTCTTTCTGTTTATGCTTCAGAGTTCTCTGTTCCTTCATCTGCCATAACTACAATTAAAGCCGATTAATCCATCCACTTAACGTATTCATTTACTCCTTCATAAATATGATGTGGTTTCTTCTTCATAATTTATTTACCTTCCTTTGTCAGCCAAAATTGTGGTTCAGCCTAATTTTCAAGTTGTTTGGTTTTCTTAGCATCTTACTCTTCCGTTAGTTCTTCAAATCGTGAGCTAACTCAGCTAATATTCTTTAATGCATGCTTTTGCAGTTCTGGATATCTTTAGATGATCATAGTAGGGTGTTTTGATACTTGAATCAGCATTAATTGTTACGGAAATATTTCAGGTGTCGCCGTATCAGCCGACAATGTTTTATACTTTGCTGATGGAACTAATATTAGAATGGTAGATCGAGATGGAATTGTGACTACAGTCATTGGAAATCATATCCACAAAAGTCATTGGAAACCAATACCATGTGAAGGGACCCTGAATATTGAAGAGGTAATTTTAGTTGCCATAAGTACTGTCTAAGTCAACCAATTAGTTAGAAATAAATAACTGGTGATTGGGTATACTGATGGGGAATCAACTTTCTACGCTGTAATAAACCTTTATTCTGAGCTAACTTCCCAAATGAAAAAATGAAAATGAAAAGCATCACTGCCAAAGTAAATAAAATGACTTGCATATGTGATCGCAGAAATGAAAAAGGTATCTGGAAATCCAGAAACAGTTCGAATTCACAAGTAGCACAACACTCGCGGAAAAGACAAAACAGAATGAAAAGTATGAAACAAACTGATAAAAGATTCCGCGTTTTAGGCGGGCTTTTTTTACAGTAGCTGCGTTCCTTTGAGCAATGTTCCAGTGGGCCTCACGAGCCGCCAATTAGTTGGAAGCTCGAACATCTTCCCCCCAATCGGCGGCTGAGTGCGTGTCTGTAACTGGATCATGAATGCCAGTCAGGTCGAGTCTTATGATTTTGGCAGCTGGTCTCTTGTAGACCCCTCTCGAAGTCTATAGGCTGACTACACAAACAACGCCATCATCTCCAAGATGTGTCGCGACGATTCTTCCTAGTGGCTAGTGAGTGGTTGCAGTGTTGGACTCCATGAGTAGTACCATACCACCGATGGCCAATCAGGGATTTCGCTTGTTCCACTTTTGCCTCATTTTCAGGCTGTTCAAATACTCCGTTTGAAGTATCGCATGTGCTCTTTTATGACCTGCCACCGATTGAGACGATTAGGGTTAATGCTGGTCAAGTCAGGTTCAGACAGGGAATTGGTAGGCTGGCCGATTAGAAAATGGCCTGGAGTGAGGGCTTCCAACTAATTGCTGCAGAGGTTGTGAGTTCAGAATGCCCTCAATTTTGACAAAAGCTGTGGTTAATTCTGGGAGGGAGAAGGGTTGCTTACCAAAAGACTTGTGGAGTAGTTCTTTAACCAATCGGATAGAAACCTCCCAGCTCCCACCAAAGTGTGGAGAGTATGGTGGATTGAAAGACCATAGAGTGCCCTGGTTAGAAGTTCGCTCCATGATGGCTCTCTGGCTGTCTTGTGACTCAAGTAGCACTCTGGTTTCCTGCAGATATCGAGCAGCCCCCTTAAAGTTCCTCTAAAGGTTCCTCCATCTGAGATGACCTTTGCGGGAATTCCTCTTCTTGCTGCAAATCGATCAAAGGCGTCCAAGAAAGCTTCAACCGAGAGTGCTGTGGTCACCTCCAGGTGAAGTGCCCTGGGCGATAGACAAATGAACAGGCATAGATAAGCCTTAATTAGAGACGCTTTGCGGTTAGGGGATTGACGGCACAGGAATGGGCCCGCCATATCCACGCCTGTGACCAAAAAAGGTCGAATGCCAGCAAACCCTGATTTAGGTAGGTCACCCATGAAAGGGACTTGCCGAGACTTAGAGTGTCGGGCACAAACTTCACACTTATGCTGTAAATGTCTGATGAGGCTTCTGGCACGAGGAATCCTGTAACGTTGGTTTATGGAGGCTTGTAAAGTTGCTAGGCCTCCGTGACAATTTTGTTGGTGATAATAATTTACCACAAGACCTGTGTAGTATGATCGGGCAGGAAGCAATATAGGATGTTTTTGCTCCGAAGAAATTGGAGCGTTTTTTATTCTTCTTCCCACTCTCCAGACACCAACCTCATCAATGAAGACATTTAATCGTCTCAACTCTACCGGATACGAATTATATGGGGTAGTGTTGAAGGCTTCGGGAAAATAAAATCTCTGAAGTAGTTTGATATATGAATAATAAGCCTGTTCAAACTCCAGGCTACCGATAGGTCCAATGGTTCGCTTCTTCCGATGGTGGTGGGCTAGGCCATTATTTATAAATCTTCGGACATAAGCAATAATTCTAACGAAACGAGTAAATGACGAGTGTCGTTTAGCATAGAGAACAAGTTCATTCGTCACAGCTATTCCAGCAACAGCATCTGGAACTTTCTTTAGTTCGGGTATCTCACTTGAAGGAGTTTTGACGGAATGGGGCCAGTCCTCAATTGGTTGGATACACCAGGGTGGTCCTGACCACCATAGCGGATGCGCCTTAAGCGCTGATGGCAGTATACCTCTGGATAAGACATCAGCGGGATTGTCACTCCCTCTGACTTGGTGCCACGATTGGACTGGCACTGCTTCCAAGATTTTTTGAACCGATTTGAAACAAATGTTTGCAAGCGATAAGGGGGAGTGTGAAGCCATGCTAACACAACTTTGCTGTCCGTGAAGCAAAAGATTTCTTCAATTTGATGATCACGCCGAAATTGCTCTAGTGACTTCAGAACTTTAGTAAGAAGTAAGGCTCCCTCTAGTTCCAGCCGGGGAATTGTTCGAGTTTTAAGAGGCGCAACCCTCGATTTCGCTTTAATCAGGGTCATGGAAAACTTCTCGCCTTGTCGTGTTCTGGCATAGGCGACAGCGCCAAACCCGGATTCAGATGCGTCCGAGAAACAAACCAATTTACAAGGAGTTTCTGAGGTGGGAAACGCTCTTCTAACAGCGATTGAGGACAGTTGGGGGAGCTCGCTGAATAACTGTTTCCACCTGGCCTTCAGGTCAGCAGTGACACAGTCATCCCAACCTAGTTCACAGGCCCAGGTGCGTTGCATGGTGCATTTGGCATGAAACAGTACAGGACCAAGGTAGCCCAAGGAATCATACATCCGAGCAATATGGGATAGTATGGCCCGCTAGTATGGAATTACCAGCAAGGGAAGAAGAGATATTATAGAAGTAGGAGTCAGTTTCAGGATCCCAATTTATGCCGAGAATCTTAGTTGCCTGGTTATCGAAGGAAATAAAGTCAATCAGTTCTTCTTTAGGGTGCTCTCCGGAATTTAGAAGCGCGGGGTAATTGGAGCTCCACTTGGCAAGTTCGAAACCGGCATCCTTAAGAATTTCAATTAGTTGAGTCTTTAAAACAAACAAGTGATTCAGAGAGTCATTCCCTGCAGTAGCATCATCAATGTATGTGCTGTTTAGCAAGATAGAAGCGGCCTCAGGATATTTATTCAAATATTTCCGTGCATGCTCGTGTATGACGTGAATTGCCAAAAAAGGAGAGGAACAAACTCCGAAGGCTACTGTGTTTAGTCATACAGTTGGACAGGTTGGTCCACGGATGAACGCCACAAGATTTGCTGGAAACATCTATCAGCTGGATGAATGCGTACTTGACGAAACATCTTAACAATGTCGCACTTAGAAACATAGGTAAAACGACGGAAATTCCATCCTTCTTGTAAACCGATTTGGAGGTGTATATTTGTTAGGACCTTTTGTTGGCTTGGAGAAGGGTTTGGATGATTCCCCTTGCTTGTATATATCAGTCGTGCGTCGTAAAACCTGGCAACGCCCCCTTATGTAGGCTTCTAAGACTTCTGCAGTAGGAAAGGTGACATCCAGTATCGATATTTCGAAATCCTCCCTTGTTTTCGAATCAAGACCACGTAAGGCTAGTTCACATAACAAGTACTGAGTAAAATTTGGGATTCCCAAATTATTCAAGGCCGGAACACTCTCCATAACTTGTGAGAGATATGACTGAAGGGATTCTGACGTTGCCTTTCCTTGCAGTGCCCTAAAATTTAGTAGGCGTTCTAAGTTAGTGCAAGCTATCTTGCGTTTGTCATCATACACTTTGAGCAGCGCATTCCAGGCCTGTATGAAATATTCCTCAGCAACCGGAAAATGCTTGATGACCTCATAAGCTGGGCCCTCAGTGTACAAGACTAAATAATGAAGTTGCTCGGTATTATTAAGTGAACTGTCTTCAATGATTAAAGAATGGAAGAGCTGTTAGAAGGTCGACCATTATGAAAATTCGCCTTTGAACGACTTAATGTTAATTTTAGGTAAGACAGTCCGCGAGCTACGGGGTAAGTATTGTGTCAACTCAGTGAGGGATGAAGAGTTTAGGGAAGTAGAGGGATCTGGCGTAGATGGGTTAACCAGAGCCATAACCTGAATGTGGTATCCAAGTGCTTCATAGTACCAGTCTTTCGTAGCTGTAAGCAGAGGAGCATCAGCACTGTCTGGAAAAGCAGGCGTAATTTCATAGTCTTCACAATACGCTACACTTTCATCCCAAAGTAGAGTAAATTGCTCGAATAACCTTTCTAGGACAGTGTGCATACCTCTGAATACGCTCCTTTCAGCAACATTTGAAAGGGACAATAGACCTTTGTCTCTAATACGTTTGATGTCCCTTGACAGCTTCTTAATTTTGTTGACTTTCCGAAGAAGCCCTCTAGTCGGGACCTTGGCACCAGGGTCCCCCGCAGGTATTCGCCTTTCTTCCTTAGAGCCCAGCTGTCCGCTTTCGCTGGAAGCAGATTGCTTGGGCAATTCGGGCATAACATAGCTCGTGGGGATATGCAAATTTGTAAAACAGAATGAGTAAGGTTTTCAGCAGTAGATAGGTATGGGGAGAGATGAATGAGGTCGCTTGTTCAAATCTGGCTCGGACTGACCAAAATGATTGGGTATACCGATGAAGGGTCAACCTTCTACGCTGTAATGAACCTTTATTCTGAGCTAACTTCCCAAATGAAAAAATGAACTTACGAAAAAAAAAAACGACTTGCATATGTGATCGCAGAAATGAAAAAGGTATCCGGAAATCCAGAAACAGTTCGAATTCACAACTACACAACACTCCCGGAAAAGACAAAACAGAATGAAAAGTATGATACAAACTGATAAAAGATAAAAGATTCTGCGTTTTAGGAGCGTGGAACGTGACTGCCCTGGTGAGCAGACGGTGACCAAGGAAAGGCCGTGTTTTTTATTCAGTCTGGATCACCAGGTTTAGTCGAGGTCTACAGATGTAATCTACAATTGAACAAAATGTATCCTAAATTTTGCTTACCCAAATAAGATAACTAGTCCAATCAAATAAAATCTACAGTTCCTGGATGTATGTGGAATTTGATGTGCAAAGGGGCTTTGCTGTTGTGAAATCAATTGAATGTTTCAGTATATTATCAAGGCTCAATGTTATTGCAGGTTCACTTGAGATGGCCTACTGACATGGCAATAAACCCTTTGGACAACTCTTTGCACATTATTGATGATCACATGATTCTAAAACTGACTGGAGACGGAAGAATCAAGGTGGTAGCTGGCCGCCCTCTTCATTGTCAAGCCAGAGGAGGGGATTCAGACTCAGCAACTCAAGCTACACTTGTTATGCCTCAGAGTATCGCATTTTCATCCACTGGTGATTTATTTATTGCTGAAAGTGATTCACAGAGAATAAATCGTGTAAGGATTGTTGGTAAGTTTGTATATGTTTGCATTCTTCATCATGCCTTTATACTTTCAACTGTGAAAAATCTGTTATGTATTTAATTAATGAGTATATTCTACTTCTCTACTCATTAGCTAATTAGCAATGCTTATTTCCAGGAACTGATGGCAAAATAAGCCACTATGCTGGTGCTGAATCCAAGTGCAACTGCCTAGATAGGGGTTGTGACTGTTTTGAACAAGACCACTTTTTAGCATCCACGTCCAAATTCAATACTATATCATCTGTAATAGTTTCTCCTGATGGGATTTTGCACATAGCTGATCAGGCTAATTACAGGTACAATTCCCACCCTGTAAATTTTTCTGTTGATGTTTTTTCTACAATTGAAATAACGAAATAATTGTAAATCATTCATTTCTCCAGGATCAGGTCTGTAATTGCAAGCATTCCTGAGGCTAGTCACTCACGAGAATATGAAGTTTATTCCCCTGAAACTCAAGAGCTTTATATTTTCAACCGTTTTGGCCAACACATTGCCACAAAGAACATACTGACTGGAGAAACAAGTTACTTATTTACTTACAATGTCAATACCAGTAACGGAAAACTCAGTACTGTAACAGATACAGCAGGAAATAAAGTATTCTTACTTCGTGATTATACCAGTCAGGTAAGTTGGCTTTTAAATATATCAATATATCTTTTATTTAAAGTACAACTTCGATGGTTAGAATTATCACCTTGTAGGGAGGCAAAGTAGAAGTAACTTGAGAAAATCAGACCAAATTTAGTACATGTGTAAACTGAGGGTCCTCAGTTTTAGACTAATTAGAAAGTAATTATATTTTCCTTGTTTTAGTACCTGTAAGTTTACATTTAAATCTGTAGCTGTTTTCTTGTATTAGGTTTTGGGCCTCTGAAAACAAGAAAATCTTTGCAGTTAAGACTATAAATGGGCTATCTGAGCGTTGTTCTGTACTATAATCTCAAAATTGGGTTTCTATCTCTTTCAGCACTACAGGCATTTGTGTGGCTTATGCTGCTTATCGTCCCACGTGACTACTGATCACGTTACCCTCGTTTCAAATAGTTTTCATAGATGCATGATGTCCAAGGTATTCCCTGCGGTTTAGTTTTCCACAAACCTAAGACTTTGTTTCTCAATACAAATGACGAATTACAAAAGAAATCACTAATTGTAAAGCTTTGGCAGAATTTGTGGAATACATTGCAAATATAGTGGATACATCAGGCCTCATTTTCTCTCCAGTTATGATCATAAAATCCATTCGTTGCTCTGCAATCATTGTTTTCCGTTAACACCTTTTACCTATATAAATATAAATGCGGACTGATTTTAGGTGAACTCAATTGAAAATACCAAAGGGCAGAAATGTCGATTAAGGATGTCAAGAATGAAATTACTAAGTGAACTGAGCACTCCAGATAATTACAACGTCAGCATGGAGTATCATGGACCGACAGGATTATTGAGAAGTAAGCTTGATTCCGCGGGGCGCTCATATGTGTATTCCTATGACGAATTTGGTCGCTTGACTACTGCTGTTACACCTACTGGCAAAGTCATTAAACTGTCCTTTGATCTGAGCCAAAAAGGAGCAATGGTCAGAGTTTCTCATGACAACAATCAACCTACTACAATGATCATCAAAGGAGAGTCTGTTTTGACCAAATTGGGTAAGTTCCTATTATTAAATGAAAACAATTTAAAAGATGTAACCCGTAACATTTCTTTAATTTTTATGAGGATTTGAGTAATCATTAGTTGGCATGATTAATTCACTTTTTCTATGTAGGTGAAGCAGAACAAAAAACCTATGTTTCATCGGATGGTAGTGTTACCACTGTCTCTCCATGGGGCCACATTGTAAGCACAGACACTGTGGCATACTCTATTCTCAGTGAAATTGATCCAGTACTTGGAGAAAGCTACCCAGTCCCTGCCAAACAGAAAACGGAAATAGGAGGCGACTTGGCAAACAGATTCGAATGGAGATATTTCATGAGAAGAGCTAGTGGCGTTAAACAACGCTCAACAGGTGTGCAGATTATTTTCACAACTCGATTCACTCCAGAATCTTTACTGCCTAGAAACGTTATACAATTATTCCACCTCCATGATCATCTTGTCTTTTCCCATTTGTTGAGAGAAGATGGACACTTACTCGCTATCGATGTGAAACTGTTCATCTCAATATCTTGATGTTCTTTGAAAACATGAATACTAACCTTGGCTTGCCCAACAGTCAATCACCCTCTGACAAAATCATTACACATAATAATGGCAAAGTGACCTTGAAAGTTCTAAAGTGGGTTGTGCAACAGGCAATTACCTTGCTTTTATATTTGATAAGGATCCATATGATTGCGGGTAACTTTCTGAATTATGGGAAGTCAAGTCTCAGTCTCATCAAGTGTTCTAGAAGTACATACAATTGGGAGATTGTTGCCTTTGGTGATGTGACTCGAAACTCCACCTAGAGCAACATTACCTGTGTCAGTAGTGTGCCTTAACGGTTTTAACTAAGGGGGTATTGTAGAAGTCGGTCATTTACCAACAAAAGCTTACAGGTTTTAAAGGACTCATGTTAAACAGGGTCATTTACATCGATGATACCTTCTGTTTTATTCATTTATTATTTATTTTACACATGTTGGCTAAGCCCTGAATGAAACTTCCAGATAGCCTCAATTTTTTCCAGGTTGGGTTTAACACCTTGTGGCATATTGATAGGGCCCAAATTCGCCATTTCTCTTCCAAGACATTTGTCATTCTGAACCATTTGATTCGCCTAATTTAACCAATCAAATACCTTGCCGAGTCTACCAAGATGCTCCTGCAAGCTGGCGCTGTACACCATCACGTCATTTAGGTATCGAACCCCATTGGGTTACAAATCGGAACCTCGGAAATCGGTGTTCGTATTTCGAACAAGTTTTTGCCACGAAAGTCTAGAAATTTATTTCCATGGTGTCGGGCTGGTTTGGTAAGTTCAGCTAACAACAAGTGAGGTCGGATTAGGCTTGTATGTAGTGATCCAGACTTGCAGGTTGTTAGAGAGGATTCTATGTCTTGTACCATATTCAGTATTGAACCGAGGACTATTTAGTAATGCTTGAGTAATGATCTGGTTGTTGTTAGAGTGGAGTACTTTCAGTGTCTTGGGAAGTTCAGTTCCGCTCTGAGCTCTTTGTTATTCTGAGCAATGGTTTCAATTGTTTTATTGAAATTCTTTTGCACGGCTACATTTATGGAATACTGGGCTTCCATTTGTGTTTAGAAATCCTTTTGGTTCGCTTGTATCTGTTCTAGTATTGTGTTGCATTTGCTTTTGTCTTCTGCGTTCAAATTGCTGGCAATAAATTGTATAAGTTATCTCATTCCGTTTATCAATCCGCATTTGTTCCTGTTGCGGGGTATTGGGACGTGGTGTATGTCTTCTAGTTTCTGTTCGATTATGTCTAAGATGGAGTTGATTGTGTATAGAAGGAGTCTTTGAAAGCTGAACAGTCCACTGTAATTGTCCGTAGGGTTTTATGGTATGTTTGTTTTATGGATTTGAGTTTGGCAACTATGTTGGTCAAGTCATAGTGGTGAGTCAGAGTATGGTATCTGTTGACGATTCTGGTTGGTCCAGGTCTCGTCGCAAGTAATTCTGGGTTTGATGTTATGTTGGAAATGTTGATTCCGTTAGAAGGAGGGAAATCAATCTGCAACATTCAGATTAACTCTATGTTAAGGAGTTCATAACACATTTATTCTCTATTCATTGATACGTCAGCTATGTCTCTCCTGTGTTGTTATGTGTGAGGGTTTTTGAGAATTGGCACATAAACACGCTGCAGTCATTGCTATTCTGTCGTTGAGGTGTGTTCCCGTCAGTGGTGAGTTTCCAGTTTGTTGTGTCTAGTGGAATGTTTTTCTTTCTTCGCAAGGTGTTTTTGTTCCAGGCATGTTTTGATGTCACGGAAGATTTCTGTTCCATCCATGTTAAAAGTCATAGTATGTCAACTTTTTACTGTGATTTTTGGAGGATTCAAAGATGGGGATTAAGATGATGTCCTTAGCAAATAAGTCCATCCATCGGGTGTAGTTCTTCACCCTTTCATAGCCTCCGGCTTGGAATGAAACATATAGGAAGGTGTTGAAGCTGAATGGCGTGGGGATATTTGTGTTCGATCGGCTCCTTTGATCGATCAGTTCCATGTAGAAGTTTATCGCTTAACCAAGGGTGCTAGGATAGGCTCTGGTTATTTTTAGACTAAATTTAGTGATGAGAGCGTCTGTTGATTTTAAGGTTTCATCCCATGCGTTAGCTATGATGTCAGCGTATTTTTTAGGACAATACACATTAGAGAGGTGGATTTTCTCCGTCGTGTTTTGGTGTCGTGGAACTATTAATGCTGTTTTGAATTTTGGGTTTAAAGATTTTAGAATTTCTTTATTGTACTTGGGTTTTGTTTTTGCCTATTTTTGAACAGTTTTCACTTACACTTCTGGCAGAATTTTTAAGGTTTCTTCACAGTTTTTGTTCTTTTCAGAGATCACCTTTTCTTTGTTGCCATGTAACTTCTCTTTCATCCGGGCGTATAAGGTCCTCATTTTTTCTCGGTGAAGAGCAAGATAGTTGTTAGCTAGGGTTTGCTCTATGCTTAAGTCTAACAGGGTGCCTTGATTGAGGTGTCCATAGAGAAGTTCGAATGCGGTCATTTTGGAGGTAGTGTGATTCGAGTAGTTATACGCTAAGACAGAACACTTGACTTAAGACCTTTGAATTCAGAGCGCTCATTGAGGATGCAGATGTGCTCGATTAAAGTTGAATGAAAACGTTCTATCAACCCGTTTGAATCTGGATGTTGAGATGCAGTGAAATGGATGTTAATGTTGGGCAGTTTCATGAGTTCCCTTACCAACGAGTTCTGTAACTCAGGACTGTTGTCTGCTACTACATTCACTGGTGTTCCATGATTTGAAAAGTGATCCAGGAGGAAGTCTACAATGTTTACTGCATTGGAGGATTTCAATTGGTATGCCTGGATGTGCCTAGAGAATGAATAGATTATCATTAAGAATTTCGATTCTATGAGAGTTATTTTGTCGATGTGGAGAATTTCTACAGGACGAGAGGCCATTGGCGTTACGTTGTACTTTACTTTGCGAGGATTCCGATCGTATTTGCATCTAGTCCAAATGGTACAGTTGTTAATGTACTTCTGGATCGATCTCTCATGTTTGGCCAGTAGTGAGACCTTTTTATATGTTGGTGTGTCTCATTGACACCACGGTGGTTTGTGTTTCCTTCGTGGTATTCTTTGATGAGTTCTAGTCTAATTTTGTCATTTGGATTTCCGGGAAAGTGAAATTCTGGGTCATAATATTGACGAATCGCTCGTGGATATCGTCTTCAAAATAGACTCCGTATTTTATCCGTGGTAAAACCTATTCTTTTATGAATTTGATTAATTCTTGTTCTACATTTGATTGCAAAAATGATACAGTGATGCGTGTTTTATTGTCAAATAATTTTTTATTACTACTGGATTTTGGGTTGGGAATTTTAAAATTTTGACGATGATCTGGTTTTTGCAGTTGTTTATTGGTGTGCTGACTGACTCCTATTAAAGGCACTGGGCGATCATGGTCTAGTGGTTAAGACATTGGTTCAAAATTCTCTACGTAAGTCGGGGATTGTGGATCGGAGCTCTGTGTGATTTGCCGTAATTTTTGCCTGAGTCAGCAGCTCTTCAAAGCATCTCCAAACCTACCTCAGTACATTGGTTCACTTTTTATTGGGATTGCCAAAATCAAATCGCCAATTGCATTCGAGTGAAGGGTACTGCAGGGATTTCTTCTCTGCAGGGGTCTGTATTGGATTTCTTTTATGTCTGTCTTGTCGTCTGAATTTGCTGTAATTGAGTCGGGTGTGTCAACGTTTTTGTCTGTTAGTCGGAGTAACGTTCTGGGGGTAAGCGCGTCCGTAAACGTGTCTACGGCTTTGTTGGTGTCTATGATTTTGTCATTAGTTTCATTGTTGTTGTTTGATAACTCAGGATGCGACAAGGCGTCGACGTTCGAATTAGCTAGCCTTTTTGTATTCAATGTCAAAATTGTAGGCTGATAGTTTCGTTTCATTTACCATTTTAACAACTTTTAAACTGGTTCTTTGATCGAGTAAAGCCATTGGAGAGGGCGATGCTCTGTATGTATTTTGAATTTTGTCCAAATAGGTATGGACGGAAATGTTGGACACCCCAAACAACTACTAGGAGTTCTCTTTCAATGGTGGAAAGATGTCTCTCCGAGTCGATGGTTAAGTGGAGCATTTTGGTGAAGTCTGCATATTGTAGTATCGGGTCGTTAGTCAGTATGTTTTTGCAGACGGTAAAGATTCAACGTATTCTGGGTCTGTAATGTCTATTTTATGTCCTTTCTTTAAGCAACGATTCATTGGTTTTCGTGATTTTTTCAAAATCTTTCACAAAGCTCCTGTAGTATCCTAGCAATGCGAGAAATGATTTGATTTCTTTGGACGTGGTTGGGATTGGATATTTCAGGATAGCCTCAATTTTCTCCGGATTTGGTTTCACTCTGTTGGGCGTGATTACATGGCCTAGGTATGCGATGTCCTTGCGCAGGAACTCAGTCTTGTCGAGTTGGATTTTCAACCGTGACTTGTGCAATCGTTGGAAAACTTCCTCAAGTCTAGTCAGATGTTTGGGTAACGATGTACTGTAGATGATGATATTATCCAAATACACGCAGCAGTACTCGTTTGTAATTCCACGCAGTATATTGTTCATCATTCTTCAGAATGTACTAGGGGAGTTGCATAAACCGAACTGTAGGCAGTTGAATTAGAAGTGATAGTTTGGCGCACTAAAGGCTGTTGGAAAATGGACATACTATTAGGATCACAGTTGAGGGGAACGTATCATTAGGTTCCAAACAGTTAGTTATCTCAAGGTTATGACTCTTTTAGCAGATATATCAACGTTGGGTCAATTCAACTCAGCACATGGAAAATAAGTGGAAAGCGTGTCACGTGATTTGTGGGGAACAGGGAAGTTGATGGGTTCTAAGTGGACATGAATAACTTATTAATATAGTCAGCCATATTTGGTGGACTTCCTTTGCTATTTTCAGGTACAATTTGTTGATTTTTATGAGTCTTTTGGTTAAATACTGTCATGTGTTTTAACTCGTTTTTAAAGGGAAGGGCGTTGTTCAAGTTGGGCGGAAACTAAGAATAAATGGTGAGAACCTACTAACCTTAGAATATGACCGAGGAACAGGAACTGTCGCAGTTTTCATAGACGATAGAGTGGAGCTGATAAATGTTACTTACGATCGTACAGCAAGGCCAGTTAAATGGGGCCCTCGGTAAGTTGGTATCATTTTCAATTCTTTTTGTATTTTTGTTACTTCTAGTTGCTCTTGCAATTCTGATTTGATAGTTGCTTATAGTGGATTACGTCTTCTGAAATATCCCTTCTTTAGTAGTTGTTTCATGCAGTCTGAGAGACGACTTTTCCATTTCTATTAACTATCATCAAGGTCATGAGAAACTTATGGAAACCTACTTGGATTAGCAAGCGTATGTGGTCTTCTCAATGGCAGATCCATTGTACATTGGCCAATATTGTTTCATGAAGCTGCTAAAAACTGAGAAGACCAATTATTATTCCGCTGACATGCTTGTGAACTGATTTCTCAATGAGATTGCTTGCATTGATGGAACTAAATTACTGTGATATTTTGTTGAAACCTGTATTAAAATTTAGGGCTTGTGTTTCTGTTCGATTAGATCCACTACAATTTTGTGTGAGGCAGCTCAGATAGGGAACAAAGCTCTATACCTTCTTGCAGGACTTATCTTTCTGGTGTGCTAACTGATTGGGTAGGGGAGCCAATCTATGATTCTCAGACACCAATCAAACAGTTTCTTCTACATATTTAGGTTAACACGTTCACTGCGACGATTATTGTTCAAAACCGATTTTCTGCGCGGCAACTTTTTTTGTCTCCATTCCTTTCTTTTTGGAACCAACAAAACGTCTGATGACTTGAAGTTCAAATTTCAGTAACCTTTGACCTTGAAAAACGCTTGTCGACGGGTGGTCGACGCCCGCCTGACAATAGGAAACTGTTACCTCTGGCGGGTGGTCGACAGGTAGTCGACATTGTGTAGGTGACGTTATAATACTCTCAAATCCGACCTAAGCTGTAAAGGGGACACCTTTCATAACAGAAAACGAGTGTCCAGCGTCTACCTGAAAAGATTATGTACTTAAGTAATTAGAAAGAAGGCCCCATCAGCTTATTTCGGTAAAAGGATCAACATCCAGGTATAAGAACGAGGAGACAACGCGAAAATGCACTCAAAAGTGTAATTCACAAGCGTTTCATTGAAAAGTATTTTGTACATATTATAAATCGATACAAGAATATTAAAGAATTATTATTATTACTGAAACTACTACTAAGTATATTATAACGGTACAAGAAAATTAATACATTGAAATCAAAATCAATTTAAAAAAATAAAAAACAAACATTTCTCAACTATGAAATTTCTTAAAACATTGATCCAGGCAAAGACCTGGTTTGTTGGGGCACTGGTCACAAAAATATAATGTTTCGGCACATTGTCTCTTCACTCCACGTCTGCTCATCTGAACAAAAAACAGCAAATTAATTTTTTTAAATTCTTTTTACTCTTTATTAGGGGTTATTTCATAGCTATTTATTCATTATTGTCGATGCAAATAATATTTGGCGTAAGCTAATAAGAAGTATTGAGTGAAAAACTTACCGTATGAGAAAAACGAGAAAAAAAATAACGAAAAATCGATCTGGTGGACGGCGAAGACTTTGTAGTAAACTTGGGTCCTTTCACTACTCTGAGGCTGAAATGGAACTGGCTTTGAGTCGGCTGGACGTGTTGAGGTTGATCTAAATAAGGGATGGGAGATGTCGACAGGTAGTCGACGTCCGCCAGGGGGAAGGGGTCTCATTTGTCGACTACGTGTCGACATCCGCAGTGAACGTGTTAAAGGACATGAGTTATGTGATGAGCACCTTGGTTTAGATGGGAAAATAACCTAGCTATTGTTCCATAACTTGAGAACAGTGTCGGTGGGTGGGTGGGGGGGGGGGGACAAGCTTCAAAGAAAGAACCATAAGACCAGAGGAACTATTAGCCTTCTCTCCCAAAGGAATTTCAATGTTATCTAATTGGTCCAGGTAATTTGTAAAGGTTAACCCTGTGACCATTAGTGGCAGCTAATCAAACTTTCCTAGTACTTTCTGAATATCTCCAATGGTATAAGCTTGTAGCTCTGCCAGCAACCTTTCCCCCAAACCTTGGCCCGTAGATTATACATAGGTTGATGTGTATGTGCTGTATTGTCGCGAAATTTTTGATTTCCATGATCAAAGGATCTGAAGGGGAGATATTTTTGTAGTTGTTTCATGCAGTCTGAGAGACGACTTTTCCATTTCTATTAACTATCATTAAGATCATGAGAAACTTATTTTTGCCTGGATGTAATTACGTATTCTTGTCTCCCTATTGTACTGTATAGAAGTTACCAGTTAACAGCTAGTTGAATAACAGGTTGCATCTTAGTATTATTGTGTATGTTGATTGGCCATTGCAGATTTTTGTCCTGACACCTCATAATCAGGTATATGTGCACTATAAGGTGTACATTGACCTCTTCAACCAGTCTAGAGGGGAATCGTCACTATTCAACTCTTGAGCTAGTTCTTTCAAACCCAGTTCGTATTCCCTCAAGTTGTCAACAATTCCTAGCTCAAACAAGGAAATTAATTCCTGAAGAGACTTATTGTTTTGATCTACTAAGGATACTTACCTGCCAACTGCTTTTCTAATAGAAGAAAAGATGTCACTTTGCCTTTCGAATCAAGTTCATGCTCACTCTGCTTCCTTTACTGAAACATAACCTCTCTTATTTTCTACTTCACATGCTGCTATCAGCACATTCACAAACCATGGTTCAGTCATGCTGTTACTAATCAGTTCTTTGTTGTTCTTCACTTAAGTTTACTCCAATTTTACTTATAGACAGTTGAATAACTCAGACTTGTTTTAATCTCCAGAAACCTAATATTTGCTGGTGTAGAACTCGAATATGACAGATTCAGCCGCCTTAGTACTTGGAAATGGGGAAAACTGAGCGAAAGCTATGAATTTGACAGAGCAGGCAGATTATCTGAAATCAGATACGCCGATGGATTTTCCACTCTCTATGCCTTCAAAGATATGTTTAGCAGCCTGGTAAGCAACTACAGGACTTGCTGATATGTACATATTTCAGTGCATCCTTTCATTTATGCTATAACTGTATATCAATCGAAAGATTGGTTAAGTCCTATTGGTGATAAAATAGTGACATTGATAATAATGTACTGTGACGAAGGTTGTTAAATTGTGTTAGATACTGCTAATTACTACTTCTACTTAGTTACCATTGGCGTGTTAGGGGTGGTATGTACATTACCCCAAAAAAGTAGGTCATAATGTTTGAGGGTCAGTTCTGTCTTTGGCAGATATATTCAAACAAATTGTTGTCCCCACCCTTACACATTCCAGAGGCAACTTCAGTTTAATAGCTGTCAACATCTCTTCTATAATGTTACTGTGGGTACTACCTACAGTGCAAAGAATGCTAATAGAAAGGCAGGGGTAACCTTGACATTGAGTGTAGGCAGCCATGCAGTTGCCTAAAGTAAAGATAAGATGCAGTTGCCTAAAGTAAAGATAATAATAGTGTATAGCTGGATCACACCTCTTATGACTGTTCAGCTGAGTCAGTTAAGAAAAATGATTTATGTGAGTACGAGAGAAAAGAAATAAAATTAACTTCTACACAAGGCAGGTCTGTTTCCTTATTTGATATCTGTTCCTAGACCCTTGACGATATCAGTCATGGAATTTGTGGTTTCGCTAATATGCAAGAGGCAGGTATTTAGTCATTAGCCAATCTCTCGGTAGAGAGCTGTTGCCCATGTGTTACTGCGCGGAGGTGACCACCTGAAGAACCCCGCACCATCTGGAAGGAGTTCTTAAACTGGTTTACCACCTGATATAACTATTTACTTGGGTGGCAAGTTTCAAAAGTATAGGTCAACTTTGACCAAGTTTCTTAGCCATCACCTTCCTCGGGAACTTTGCAAAATGTTTATAGGCTTGCTTTGTAGCAGCCAGTGCTGCTAAGATCATCTGCCATCCCAACAACCGTTTCTCACTGTTGTAGAAACTACAGTGGAGCAGCACGTAGTTCCTTGTTTCCTCCTCACTGGAAGGTCAACCATGCAGTCAATGGCCAAGTCAATTGGTAACTGACCTGTGATAACCTGGAGTGCTGCTGTTTATACAGTCTTATAGGCCTTGCTGCTCCACCAGAGCGCAGCTCTCTAGGATTGGGCCAATACTCTCTTTTGATTGGCTGTTAGTTTGCTACCCCAGACAACAGGGCAGTAGCCAATCACACCTAGATATATGGCCTTGAATATGAGGATGGGATCATGGTAACACACATCCCAAGTGGCCTTAGTAATTGCATGCAGTGAGGCAAGCCTTGCAATGGTAGTGCCATTCAGGGAGTGGAGGTGTTGGTTGAAGCCCCAACTCTCATCTATGTTCACTCCTAAATACTTGACGTGCTTTTCAAGAAGGAGCCTGTTGCTGCCGAGCAATAGGCCTCGGCGATCCACATGTATTCAGGGTAGATTATTCACTTTTCCTTTCAAGAGGATTTACTGAGTTTTTTCCTCAGCCGCCTGTATCTTGGCATCCTCGCACCATTGGGTAAGGTGTGGAGCATGTGGTGGGTTTTTACTTCAATTAGGCATACCGACTCTGCAAAGATCATAGGCGTATGGTGCAGCCTCCCAAGAAGACAAAATAAAATCTTTCAACCCTAGTGACTTATGAGAATGGAAACAAAATCGTTTGACCATTTTCTTCTGTGGATATCATCTTGTGCTCATACAAGAACCAACAATCCTCATGTTGGTGAGAGCAGGATGAGTACAGTGTTTTAAGATGGAATGATGGTAGACAATGGAGACTACAACTCCAAGTTATATGTCAGTGACTGCGATGTGGAAAAAGCTGGAGATTCGGCAAAGCCTGTTGTTACGAGGGGTTCGGAAACGTTTGGAGAGCCATTGACTCTTTGTTCAGAAATGAAAAATGCTGAGCCACTTGTCGATATCATGAGAAGATCGAGCACTGTAATAGCTGAGAGGCCGATTACAGTGAGAGCAACTTCTCCCCTAGGAGCAGGGGATCGTCAGTAGACACACGATCCCCTACAATCTTCCACTGGTTGGTTCTGGAGCTGGATGAGCCATTGTTGGCAGACATCACAAGTGAAGATATATTTTGAAAAGAAGGATTTTGCGTTATCATTATTGCTAAAGGAAACCTAAAACCTCTTAGATGTTCTGAGTTGCCTGAACAATGACTGCCAGTTGGGGGTTCTACCCCCCTCCTGAACTACATTGTGAATAAGTGATTTTATGTGTCGTCCTTAAATGGCAGTAATCGCCCCAAATGTTCACAAATACATGGAATTAATTTATTCCAAAAGGAATCCTTGAACAGAGTAAAAGTCATTGGGAGAAAATACAGCCAGAAAAGTAAAAAGAAGAGGTTTCATTACTACTTGAGATGATAGCAATTGCAGCCTTATTTTTCACCTCCCACATCCTTGCTAACTCCACAGAACCAGCTATCTACTTGTAGTAGGCGAGTAGAAAGCAGGTTCTTTCTTCTAACTCACTAGTTCACCTTCTTCCAGGTCTCCAGGGTAGTATATTCCAACTGTGACTGTATTGCAGAGGGTTTATTTACAAGAAAGCGGATATATGGACACCTAAGACTACTTCACTATAATCATTGGTGCAGCGATCCCCCATGACCTCACACGAACACCCAATCGGTAACTGAGCCCCTTTGCAGGTAGCTTGTTAGTTCCACCCACGCTGGCAAACAAACTGCACAGTCTGAAACGGTGTCTGCTAGGGCCTAGGAAGGGTTGTGGCCAAAGAAAAATCTTCTAGACAGCGCTACACTTTTACTTTTCACTACGCAAAGGGTAAAAAAAGTAGTGATTTTGCGGTGGGGGGGGGAGGTTCTCCAGATCTTTACGTTTTTAAATCTAATAAATCCAAAAAAACTAATTTAGGCGTCTGGTCTGTGTGTGTATGGGTCAACAGTCCCTGAAAAGCTGACCAGACCCAGCAGTCTCAGATTCCTTGTTCCTTTTGAGGAGTGAGATTCTGAGGCTTGCCGAGCAGGTGAGAGGAGTGAATGGTTACGAGAATCCTCACCCGCAGAGCCTGGCGAGGAGGGCTGTTTGTGGAATTAGTGTTTCTGTGGACGAGGTTGCAGATTATCTGCACTGGGTAGTCCCGAGAGTTGAGAACCTGTCAGATGTGGGGCGCAGAACCAAGATTTCCTGAATCTGCCCCTTGCAAGTGGTCATAGGGCCATTAAAAGGAGGAGGCAGGTGAAGTACCAGTGGGTCCAAAAGTTTTGCTCAGGGTATCTGGGTAGAGCTGAAGTTGGAGGATGCAGAACATGGGAAAATTCAGCCTTCCCTTCAGGAGTTTGTGGCGTTTTTGGAGCCTCTCATGAATGCTTCCAGTCATATCCTTGAAGAGTATGTGGAGTCTCCTGCCCCCTCCAGGGAATCCATGGCCAGCGTTATGCGTTCCCTGGTCCTCAAGGGTGAGGCAAATTAGTGCCATATCAGCAACCCTACTTCAGCTGGACTGTAGTATTTCACTCCGCAGATGGAATAAGGCCCTGAAGGCTGTTGAGCTGCTGGTTTTCAACTTACTTCTATCTATGGGAGAAAACCTTCGGCTGGATTGTCAGATACTCAAACTATATTTGTCCCCAAGAAAAGTGGTGATGGGCTGGGGGCTACAGACTGATGTCAGTGTCATTTGTGGTCTTTGGCACTTTCAAAAAGTGCTGGCATCTCGTCTCCAGGTGGCGATGTCCAGAGAAAAAGAAGCTATTACATATGGGTGTCCTAGACGTTGCTAAGGCTTTTGACTAGGTAAGCCATCAGATCTTAGCCAATTTCCTCTGTGGTGTGATGGCTCCTGATCAACTCATTGGTTATGTGAGCGCTGTACTACGGGGGTGTGACAGCCGTGCAGGTTGTGGGGGATATGTCTGGGGCGTGGCAATAGGGCCTCTGTCTCCTATACTCTTCAATCTTGTGAATGATACTGTGCTGGGTAAGATGCCTCAAGAAGTAGGGTTTGATCTCACCCAGGTGTGAGAGTAGGTGCATCAGCCTTTGACATTGATGTTGTTCTCCTCACTGGTACCAAGCAGGGCTGGTATCATAAAGTTATGGGTGCTCGCTGTTGTGCCTGTGAAAACCAGTTTGAGTCTCTGAATCATGTGTGGTCCTTGTACTCATGGGGGTCCTGTCAAGCATCATGAGGCAGTCTGCAAGCAGTTTGCTGGTGCATTGTCATCTAAGAGCTTGGAAGTGGAGAGGGAGCAGAACTTCGAGGTTGTCTCTAGGGAGGAACTGAGGCCTGACATCGTCACTTTTGGTCCCAACCAGTCTACTGTGATCCTTGATGTCCAGCTAGTATCTGGCAGCCGGGGTTTGTGCTAACTTGGCAAGCCAAGGGGCGCGAATACGACTGGATGGATCTTCATATGGTCGTGGAGTGGAGGCAGGTAACATGAGAGTTGAAGTATTGCCCCGTATCCTCACGTGATGTGTGGAGCAAGAAAAGTGCTGAGGAGATGCATCAGCTAGCTGTGACAGCAAGCGTTCCCTGAGGTATCATCACTAGTGTGTTGCACAGATTGTATTTAAACTGATGACAGTTCTATTGTGTAAAATCCTCTTATTCTTTCCTTCCACAGCCCAATCCTTCTATCCCAAATACTGTAGGGTAGGTTGGGCGCCCTCCCTATTTCCTTAATCTTGTTTATTTAGTTTCTCCAATTTAGGAACATTTACGGTGAGGTATGGGGAAAAAAGTGTCTGTGTGTCTGTAGTTTAATGTGTGGAAGAACAGCAGATTGAGCTGGTTGTTTTTTTTTTTTCTTCTAGTTTGTGATTTTTTGTAGACGCGAAAAATGAGGTTAGGACGATTTCCATCAATGGGAAAGGAGGCTGGGGTCCAAAAACTAGGGTTTTCCTCATCATTCTCGAAAACGGCTCTAAAAGTTTTGATTAAACTTTCAAATCATCTTCTACTAGTCAATACCCTACTTTTCTTCTGCACAAATATGTCTATGAAAACTCAGTGAACAGAAATATTAGACCTATGAAGCAAAACGAGCGAGCTATGATTGCTCAGAAAGCGAGATTCGTTGAACATTAATTTACCATTTTTCTCAAAAATAGCTCTAACGATTTCAGTCAAACTTACAGAGTACTCTCAACTAACTAGCACCTACATTTTGTTCTGCATAAATGTTCTAGTAGAAATGCGTTTAAGAAAGCTACAGTGCCTGTATATACGGCAGGTTGCCGAATTCACAGAGCTCGCGGAAAGTTGTGTGTTGCTACGTACTAGATATCTAATTGTACCAAATACTCTTTTTCCATTGACCATTCGATGTCTGTCTATTAAATTTTCGTTCAGCCTATTTCAGCAGCCGTTTAGTTTGGTCAAACAGGGATCCTCTTCTCAACAAAACTAGTGCAATTAGTTATGGTGACATTCATATCTAAAGTAGTCTTAGCATGGCTTATCCCCCAATAACAACACAAGCAGAGTGCCCACAAGTTCTCGCGATTTATTTTCATTAGGCTAAACTGACACCCCTTAAGTAAAGGCTGCCTGGAATCATGGCCTTAATTCCAATAGGTGCTAGAAACAATCCCTCTCTACTTCAGTCCCACACTATATTCATACCATTCATTCTGTCCTGACATCAAACTTGCAGGTTAACATATTCAAGGCATTTGAAATTGAGTCCAGGCCAAGGAAAATTGAGAAAAGAGGGATGTGGGCTCAGATGAAGCTGATGGGAGTGTGACAGAAGCGACGAATAAACTGGAAGAGCTATAAAGCAGCTCTAAAACGCCACAGCTGCAGATGCATATGCATTTTTAAAGATTTATAATGGACCCTAGTGCCAGTAACAATTGTGATAAATAATATTTTGTTAACCCCTGACATCAGCAGCTGTCAACTAGGATTCCATTAAACACTTATTTAACCATTTGACTAGATTTTTTTCAAATTTGGGAAATGTGTTTCAGCCTTTGAAAGTAACCACCCCAAGAGGTAGTGATTATCTACTTCAGTATGATGAAGCTGGAGCCCTACAATCATTAACCACTCCTAGAGGTCACATCCATGCATTTTCCCTTCAAACGTCTCTTGGATTTTATAAGTACCAGTATTACTCACCCATGAACAGGCACCCATTTGAACTTCGTTATAATGATGATGGGCAAATTTTAGCCAAGTTGTACCCACATCAGTCTGGACGTGTTGCATATGTGTATGATCAGTCTGGGAAACTGGATACTGTTTTAGCAGGTATGTAATATAATTAGTGTAATGGCACAGACTTTTTAAACAACAACAAAAATTGTTTAATCATTAATACAACTGATATGTATATATAGTCTTCCGACTGTCTCAGTAGTTGGGTGTGCACAACGCCTATTGTGCCAGTCCTAATGTCTTACAGGTCAATGCCTAGCTTTCTGAGGAAAGCCGGGTAGTTCCTGAAAGAGTCCTCGTTGGTATCCATCCTGGGAGAAGTGGTGCCAAAGACCAAAAGTCGCTCCCTCTCAAGCCTCCGGCACTGGGCCAGGACATGGTAGGGAGTCTCCTCATCCGTGCCGCACCACCTGCATCAAGGGGTGTCGACTGTACCCATAACATACATGTGTTTGTTCATTCTGCAGTGCCTGGTTATGGTCCCAACAATCTGCCTTAAGTCCTTCCTCTCCATCCTCAGAAGGGTGTCTCTTGTCTCACTTGTTTGCTCTGAGATTGAGTGTTTGGAGTGTCTTACTCCTGCAGGGTTCCAGATTGTCTGAAGCAGTCTTTGGCATGTTCTCTCACAGTCCTTTTTACTAGTGACAGAGAAATCCCACAATGGGGCGGTGGCCCAATAGGTACTGTAGACAAACTGCGTCTGGCCAGATGGTCTGTCCTCTCATTTCCAATGATCGATCCCCTTGTGTCCTGGAATCCAATACACATTAGCTCTATTCGCACTTGCTAGGGAGTTAAGCCACATCCTGCTCTCTCGCACCTGTTTTGACGTAGTGCAGTAGTTCATTAGCGCCTTGCATGACGCTTGACTATCGGTCAATATATTGATAGTTCTGTTGCTACAGCCTTTCTCATGCATTAGGATTGCCCTGGTGAAAGTAGCATAAAGCTCTGCTTGAAAAACCGATGGAGTGGGGCCTAGGGCCATATACGTCCCACTCCTTCCAAAGCCACTTATCCACACCCCGGATCCTGTTCCCTCCGGAGTTTTCAATCCATCTGTGAAGATGTTGATGCCATTGGGAGGCCGAAACTGGCAGCTCTCGCTGTTCCATAGACCTCCCAATGGCTGAACCTTAGATTTCCTCTCGAACTCATACATGGGCACAATTGTGTCCGTGATCATGCTGAGCTCCTTAAAGGTTTCCAGGTCCCTGAATATAGCCAGGTGTCCATTAGTCGCCTGTGGCACCCTAGCTATACTGAGCTTGATGAGTCTTTAAGCCACATTCATCGCCTCTGCCTTGACATAAACGTCCAGGGGAAGAAGGTCGAACAGTCTCTCCTTGGTAATTTGGGTGTAGTCTGCATCACCCCTCCTATAAGTAGGCACCCCAGCCTTTGTACTTTGGCTAAGCTGCTGCCATTCACCTCATTGGCAGCTTTATGCCACCTCACGATCGACCCATATGAGATTATTGGTCTCACTATGGCTTCGTAGAACCAGCAGGCTATTCTGGGCATTAGGCCCCATGGCCTCCTGCACATTCTCTGACACAGCCACTGTGCCGTTATCGTCTCCCTGGGCACGTATTTGATGTACTCTTTCCAGACTAGTTTCCGATCTAGAATCACACCCAGATACTTGGCTTACTCGCTGAGCTGAATTTCTTTGCACATCACTAACTGCGGCCTCAGTCCTGACCGTCTTGGCTGGGTTGATGGATAACCCCATCTCCCAACGCCACAGGCACACTATCCACAAGGCCGCTCCCATCAGGTCTGACAGAACTCTGCCCCGAATGAGCACAACCACATCAGCGTATCCTTGGGGGTAAAACCCCGCCGCATTAAGTCTCCCCAGTAGGGAGTCAATCATTAGGTTCTAGAGGAGCGGAGATAGAACCCCTCCCTGAGGGCATCCCCTCACAGTCCTCGCCCTGATTGAGAAGTTTCCAAGCGTAGTTTGGATCTCTCTGCTTTCCAATACGGCGATAATCCACTTTATTGCATTGCTATTGACGTTAAATTTGATCAAGGCCCATTTGATGCTGCGTATGGCAGTATTGTCAAAGGCCCCCTCTATGTCTAGAAAGGTCCCTAAGGCAATCTCCTTATTTCCCGTTGACTCTTCTAGTTTCCTAACTAGTGCATGCAGCATAGAGTCACATGATCTCCCTGCGTGGTAGGCATGTTGGCCATCCACCAGGGGGGTCAGTCTCAAACATCCATCCCTCAAGTACTTGTCAAGGATTTCTCCACTGTCTTGAGCAGGAAAGATGTGAGGCATATTGGTCAGAAGGCCTTGGCTTCCTCGTATGAGTCCCTGCCAGGTTTTGGTATAAAGGTTACTCGAACCTTCCTCCAACCCTGAGGTATATAACTGTGCGCTACCCTGCCACTAAATAACCTTAAGAGGGTGGGTAGGATGCGCTTTATTCCATTCTGTAAGAGGATCGGGTAAATACCATCCGGTCCAGGCGACTTGAATGGTTCAAACGAGTTTACTGCCCAGCATACGGCGTCTCGGGTTATAATTGCCCTGGCGAGTTCCCAGTCTGGCATTCCTGTCCGCCTCGCTGCGATCCCCGTGTTCGCCAATAACTCAGGGTCAGTTCTGTAACCAGGAAAATGAGTGTTCAGCAGAGCAGTTAGTGTATGGTGACAGTCCAATGTGTCACTATCCCGCCCCCTAATGGAGCCTACTGCCCCATGCATGTTCCCTTTCAAGGGCACGTTGCTGAGCCTTGCTCCCATTCGGGTATTGTGAGTTTCTTGGCAAAACCTTCTCCACGCCTCTCGTTTTGCTTTTCGTAATTCATTTTTATACTCAGTTAGGGATCTTTTGTACGGTTCCCACTCTCCTGTTCTGTTGGCTCTGTTAAAGAGTATCCAAGTTCTGGTTCGTAATGCTCCCAGTTGATTGCTACACCAGGGTACACATCTATTGCTGTCTGCCTTTGTAGTTTTCCTGCAACTGTTCAAAAGAAGACCTGATTGCCTGTGTCAGTGCTGTATTCAGTAACTCGACCTCCAGCGGACGTGTGGCATTGTCAGGGCGTCCCTGAGGCTGTCCCCATACTTCTGCCAGTCCGTGTTTCTCAGGTTTCTGTACCTAATGACTTCTGCCCTTGCCATTTCTAGATTGAACCTGATATACCTGTGATCAGATCCCGAGAATCCTGAGACATGCCAGTTGGAAACATTAATCCCCCCAGAGAGTTTTGGTGCTAGGGTTAGGTCGATTACCTCCTCCCTGGTGGCAATCATGAAAGTAGGTCTATTACCCTGATTCAGTATATCCACACTGTTAGTAACGAGATAGTCAAAGATACACTCACCTTCACGGTTAATGTCCTTACTTCCCCTAACCGCTGCGGAGTCACTGGAAAATGGCGACCACAGCAGGAAGAACTTAAAGCTAGCCTTAATGAGTATGCAAGACCTAGGGTGCCTGCTGTTATGGTACAATACCTTATAACCTGGCCTCTCAAGACCCGCCACCCTGCTCTTAACTATCCAAGGTTCGTGAATTAATGCAATGTCAATATTTTGACTTACCATGTGCTGTTGCAGCGCCCACAGCGCACCCCTGCAGTGGTGCAGATTGACCTGAAGCAGTCTAAGCATGCCTCAGGTCCTCTTCCTTCAGGTTGTCCCTGCCTGCCTCTGCTGTCCTCTTCGTTTGGGGCGAGCAGGGGGCCCGCCGCGACCCCCTACGCGCACCAGGGGCCCCAGAACCTGTGGCTGCGACCCCCCAGGCGCACTAGGGGCCCCAGAACCTGCGGCCGCTGACTGGTGGGCCATTGTGGCCATCATACCAGCCGCAGCTCTTCCAGGCACTGAGACCCCTGACCCAGCCGGGGCAGAGACGCCCACCGCTGCCCCAGCAGCACTAGCCGGTGGCTCCTCCACTTCCATCCCGGCGTCCGGGTTGGTCTCCTTACTGAGGGTTCTGACATCCACACTGTTGAACCCATGGTAGAGACAGAACCCCGCCCTCTCTACCAGTAGGTATTGAGACTCAGGGATGGAGGCCACTAAATATAGCCCCCTTTCCCCTTGCTTGCTGCCCAGAACTTTCCAGTGCTCAACCTTGAGGCCGGTGTTCTGAGCACCAATCATCTCCAAGCAGTCTTGGATGTTGTTCACCGGGTTAGGAATGAACGCACCAATTCTCTTGTAGCCCTCCAGATGGCCTGGGTCACAAGTCCTTAGCCGGCCAAGGGGCATGAGCCAGTTTTTAGACAGCTCGTCTACGCAGCTCACGACCAGTCCACCATTCTGCAAGGAGTGCCCGCAGTAGTGCACTGCCAGCTCCTCTGGGTTGAGGCTACGAAGTTCTACCAGAAGTTGGCGCACGATCTTGTCGGCGGTGTCCTGTGTCATGAGGCTGGTGGGGTAGTCTTCGTAGATCACCGCCACCTTGATAGTACTCACTGCACGACTATACAGGGGCCCTACCCTCCTTCTTTTCTCCTCATTACGAGGAGAGGGAGTCCCTTGCTGGTCCCGGGGACGCTTGGTCCTTGCTTCCCCGCTAACAGGTGCGGGAGTTCCACCCCCTTCTCTTCGAGCAGGAGCAGGGATGGAACTCTTCCGCTTCCTCTTTTTGAGAAACTTCCGCCTCTGTTGGTGTGACATGGCAACCACAAAGTTCAACTTTATATTAGTGGCTACCAATAAAATCCACCTCATTATGCTACGAGGGACGTCCTAAAAGTAAGTTCCGATCATTTGTAAATCCATGGGAAAATGCCGTAGGGAAAAAATTCCGACAGGGATACTTCGTACTTCGTATTACATCTGGTGGCAACACTGAATTTTTCTTATGTTGCTATCACTTGTTGCGGCTTATCAGCACCAGTGTAAACATGGCTGCTACATTGAAAAACCCGTCAAATTGTGAAATCCGTTTGGTGATCCGTTTTTTAGTTTTTGAGAATGTTTCTGTGCCCAAAATTCACCGCAGACTCTCTTCAGCGTATGGAGAAGGGGTCATGAGCATCAAAATGGTCCGTAAGTGGAAGAGAAGTTTCCTGGAAGGGCGGGAAAGTGTGCACGATGAACAGCGAAGTGGGCGCCCTTCCAGTTTCTGCAGTTCACAAGCTTTTGGAGGAAGATGCGCGCTTTACTCTAAGTGATATTGTCGAGAAAGTGCACAACAAACATCAATTGACTCGTTCTTCAGTACACTGAATCATTAGGGAAGATCACAAGTTCTCGAAAGTGTGTGTAAGGTGGGTGCCTCACCTCTTGACCAACGAGCACAAGGAAAACAGGTTGGATGCAGCACACAGGTTTTTTGAAATGTTGGAAGATGAAAGTGAGTCTCTTTACTCTCGAATTGTTACTGGTGATGAGTCCTGGGTCCACCACTCAACCCCCGAAACAAAAAAACAGAGTATGGTGTGGAAAGCTCGTACCAAAGTGCCCCCAAAAAAGCGAAGGTGGAACATTCGGCTGGAAAGGTGATGGCAACTGTCTTTTGGGACCCCCGGGGTGTTCTTTTGGTCGATTACCTGGAAAGAGGCACGACCATAAATGCCGAAAGGTATTGCCAGGTGCTCAAAGACCTAAAAAATGCCATAAGGCGCAAAAGGCCGGGCATGTTGCAGAAAAAAGTGTTGCTGTTCCACGACAATCCCCATTCAGCAAAAATCGCCCAACATTTGCTTGGACTTTGATTGGGATGTTTTCCCCCAACCCCCATACTCTCCAGACCTTGCACCGAGTGACTTTTTCCTTTTCCCCCTCCTCAAAGTCCACCTGGGCGGAAGAAAGTTCCGTGCGAACGTCGAACTCGAAGCCGCGGTCTCGGAATTCTTCAAACAAAATGACGCAGAATGGTACGACAAGGGGTTACGTAAACTGGCACCACGGTACCAAAAATGCATCGATCGGAATGGCGACTACGTCGAAAAATAAAGTAAATCCATACCTTTAAGAATAATTTTTTTTTTTTTTCAAATTGGTTGAGTTTTCGATTTTTCCCAGCACTTCGGAACTTACTTTTGGGACGTCCCTCGTACATACTCTGTTTGACTTGATCATCGAGAGGGGACCATGGTCATCCCATTCCCTAACAAATTGTATACGTAAAAAGTAAACATATATTTACTGTCACTGAACGGTATCACACAAAAACTCGATCTAAAAATTTCTTGATCAGCTTTCTCTGTAGTTCTTGGTGAACTGTACAAAATTGAAATAGGCTATTTGGCTGAGGCTGGTGTTTACTAGTGTAATGGATGTGTATTCAGTCATCTCGCGCTCATCAATGATACTGCCATTCCTTCACTCTCATGTGATTCTGTTTGAGCATTCATTCTGTTTGAACAAACAAATTTGGATGGATTGAAGGATCCTCAGGGGCTGTGTAGGGCCTATCTGCTTGAAGGGTGATGATGCTGTTTGAATCTGTTTCTTCTTTAACAAGAGACAGCCTTTTTGCAACAAGTAAATGAATTAAAAGAAAATAAATTTGGACACCTAAACTATCAAATTCCAGATCTAGGGCACATTTCCAGGCTCATGGGAGTACATAGTGAAGGAGTGTAAGTGCCTGTAAAATATCATACTTAGATGTCCTGTGACATGTGCTTCACCAAAAAGCTGGGGGAATCGGTATACTGCCTTCATTTCCCTGTTACACCACGACAACTGACCCTATGCAATCCCTCCTATCACAATTCACCTCCCAAGACACTTCGGTTAGTAGTCAGTTACCAGCAGCATAAGAAAGGAATAGTGGTAAAGAGAGATGGAACACCCATGCCTCTAATTTGTACTAGTCAATCACGATTGTCTGAACACAATTTATTTATTAACGCGAGAGTTCTATAACAAAAAAAAAGTGGAGTTGATCTTTGTGACCCGTGTGAACAACACTCTTCAGTCATGCTGATACACTGAATAGAAGTTTTACTTATTCATCACGGAGGTGTTTCGAGAAATTCGAATGAAGAGTTAAGAAAAAACGCTGCAAAACAGTACATTGTTCACTCATGTTTCATGAACTTGGTAAAACATAATGTTAATTTAATCAATAACACTTGAAATTCAGTTTATGCACTTAACCCCACACAACTAGTCAGTATTATAATTTTTGAGATACACAAACGGGGAGTACAGCTTTCCTACAAGTACGCAACCACTAGAAACATTTTATGTCTTTTATTTTTGTTTTTATGCAATGATAACTACGTTTGATTGTGCTTGTTGATGGTTTCGATATAATGGCCTCGTCAATTGCAATTGACATCATCACTTGGTCACTGAGGTTATTAAAACGTGTGTATGTTACCTAGCGTTACATTTTGTAACAGACATTACCAAGCGTTACACTTTTCCAGTTTAAGCACCTAGCCCCACACAATATATTTCGTGACGCTTCTCCGTAACATATCCCACGTTACATTGAGTTTATGTAGCAAAATAAAGACATAAAATGTCAAGAAGCTGTTACACCATGATTTATGTTTTTTCTACTATACTAAAAGAAAAATCCGCATCATTAATAGAATTTCTGGTTTCAGGCTTGTCATCAATTCACTACACCTACCAAGAAAGCACGAATCTAGTAAAAAATATTGATATCAACGAGCCAGGGTTTGAGCTGAAACATGAATTTCGATACCATATTGGCATATTGAAAGATGAAAAGCTGAAATTTGGAAGTAAATCTGGGTTACGAAATACACACTATAAGTATGCTATCAACTCTTTGCAGGTGCATGATTGTATGTCAATTTTTTAGGATTGACTCATTTGAGTGGTACATTTCTTGCAGGTATCAATATGATGGGAATGCTAGAATATCTGGAATCGATGTTGACATTGACGGAAAAGAACTCCCTCAGCTAAGAGTGAAATATTCTCAAAACCTTGGCGTTCTTGAGGGAATAAGCGATCTACGAATCCACCGTAATAGTTTCAACAGATCTGTCATTCAAGATGCTGGGAAACAATTTTTCACTATTACTGAGTATGATGAGCATGCTCGTATAAAATCTGTGCTGATGAATATCAAGAGCATTGATGTATACAGGTAATAATTAATACTGAGTATGAAAATTGCAAATTGACTCCTTGGCCAATAAAAGAATCTTCCTCTAAAAACTGGTTACCTCAACAGTCTCAATATTATTGGGACTGTTTATTGGTGATGTTTGAGCAAGTGGTACTATTTGTCGAGATAGGTTAGTGCGGCGTCAGCAGGTTCATATCTGCGGCAGCACTGCCCCAAAGGAAGGCTTGCGACAGGTTGCGCAATCGAAGATATTGCCGGGCCTGGGGCCGATGAAGTCGTGATGATCACATATAGGTATCGCTGGAACACGTTAATGGCTCCGTTTGTCTTCGAGAGCACAATAATGGCTCTGTTAATAGCTCTGCCACGGAGCTAGTAACGTGAAGATTCCACTGCACAATAATGGCTCCAGCTCGAAAAATACTACCCATTCAATTGACATAGGTTCCTTTAGTTTCTACTGACTAAACACCACAAATCTCCGTCGGAAATGAATGGAGGGAAAATAATGATCCATATTACACGTACTGTTGTAGCCTTTTATTATGTTCCAATATTTTCTAACGAGGCAATCGCCACACTTACCTAACATCCTATTGGGAGCCCAAAGTACCCAAATCTAATACTCTGTTTTAAAAAACTGTACGATTAATTCCAGTACTGTGATCATCATCTGCCTTTATCCTCACAGGGTGCCAATTGTCACACTTTCCTTACATCCTATTAGGAGCCTAAAGTACACAAATCTAATACTCTGTTTTAAAAAACTGTACGATTAATTCCAGTACTGTGAACATCATCTGCCTTTATCCTCACAGGGTGCCAATCGCCACACTTTCCTTGCATCCTATTAGGAGCCTAAAGTATGCAAATCTAACGCACTGTTTTACAAAATGGTACGTTCAATTCCTCTTTCTTGGTCATCTTCCTCCTTCGTCCTCAGAGAGGGAACCTACACACTCGTAAGATACTGTTACAGGGGGGATTAATACAGTAAGCAGTATCACACTAGGTGAGTCGGGAAGTAGTATGATAGAAGCCGAATGCAATTCGAACAAGGAGTTTTATTCGTGAATTACATCTGGAGAGTTTTACCACCACAGGCAGGGAAACTGAATGGGAGCGAATTCGAGCACAGACAACACGGCAACAGGGGAACTGGCTCGGGTACAACTGACGGCAGCGAATTTTCGAGCGAATCGGGGCATTTGAGGTGCCCAGTTAGCATAAATGCCCTGGACGAGCTTCCACTGAATCGAAGGGTTTGGTTCATCCCGTTACAGTACAATAATGTGATTGGTGCTATTAAGTACTCAACTCTAAATATCTACTACCTGACGTGCGTTTAATTCCTGACAGTCGTCCTCCACCTTAGTCTTCAAAGAGAGAGTGAGGCATTAAAGTAATTGATGGTATTACATGGAATTTGGACATGTATATGAAACCTCAAAATAGCATGCTAATTGGCCGATGATGAACTGTGCGAAATTTCGAAAAACTGAAAAAAGTCGCACCTAGATATACTTTTCTGATTTCAAAATGGTGTCATATTTATGCCTGCAACCATTCACTACTTCCTGGCCAATGTTCAAAATCAAGTAGCCAATTTCGAAAGGTGTCAAATTCTTAACAACTGAAAAAGTACCCACTTTGATGTTTTATACCAGTTTTCAAATTCATATTGTTTCGTATCAATAGTGGCGTCCTTCCACGTCTGGGCAAACTAGGTAGCCAATTTAGCAAATTACTGAAATTGAAGAATGTCCAACCACAATTGCAATACTACATTTTCAGAACTACGATACGACATTTTCAGAAAACCCACTGCTACCGACACGACCATACACTTTACATCAAATCACCCACAACAACATAAACTAAGTCCATTTAGACACATGATACGGAGACTAAAAACTATCCCACTACCGGCACAAAATTACAAAAAAGAACTTGATACTATCAATACTATCGCAGAAAATAACGGTTACTCCAAAAAAACAATAAACAAATTATTAAGACAATATGAATCCAAAACACACAACTCAAAAACACAGAATACACAGACTTTAACAAGACGCTGGACATTCACGTACACAGGACCAAAAATATACGAAATAACTAATATCCTCCGAAAGGAAGGTATACAAATCGCATTACGTACGGACAACACACTTAGAACCAAACTAACTGCAAATACTGAAAAGACAAACCCACTCGACCAAAGTGGGGTATATAAAATAACTTATACTTGTACAAATGCATACATAGGACAGACAGGACGAAAAATACGGACCAGATACTCGGAACACATTAAATCTCTTAGTAGGAACAAAGACGATTCAAACTTTGCTAACCATCTCAAAACAACTGGACATGAACCTACCAAAATACAAGACTGTACCATATTACTACTCAAACAATACAAAGGACGAAAACTGAACATATTAGAAAACATGGTCATTTATAAACAAAAAAACTTCAATGGACAGATCATAAATGAACAAATCAACACAAAATGCGACACCATATTCACACCACTCAAAACACTACACAAACGAAAACAACCAACTGACAGATTTACACAAAAAAGACGGAAATTCCACAATTGACAGATCATTCAAGACGTTCCATTCACCTTTAGGGGTTTTCCCCCTGAGGTACATGACCTCCTCTCCCCGACGCTCCATCATCCTGTTTACCTTCCTTTCGTATATAAAGACCACGACCAACTGACTAACTCCAGTACTGACTTAACGGCCAGACGATGATGTCTTTACATCGAAAGCGCTTGCCCACAGCAACTCACTAGCCAGAGGAGACGGACTCACCTAACAGATGCGTAAACTCTATCAATTTGCCTACTGGCGGACATAACCCTATTGCTTTAACACCTGACACAGCCAGTCCGGCTAAGGTACTACTAACAAGACTGACCAACAAGACGCAACAACTACACAAAACAATCGCTAACATACGCTACAACAAACAATACCTCACTCACAACATAACACCAAAATACCCACTCATACAGATCAACAGACAGTCATACTCTGCACAAAAAACAAAACACTTAGCTCAAAAACTTTGGATTAGGACAGAAATACGGACGTTATACATTAAAAAAGACAAACTTAATAGGGAAATATACAAAATACACCTAGAATCAGCCAACATAATGACGGAAAATAACTTACACGACATATTCATAGATTTCCTAGACTACCTACGTACAAAGACGAATACAATCATGACTAACAAATACAAGAATATGGACAGAAAACTCGACAAACTCAAGAAGAATTCGAGAACTTCGTCGAGAATTATGAACCAATGTCTTAACCACTAGACCACGATCGCCCGGTGCCTTTAATAGGAGCCAGACAGTACATCTCCACCCTCCCCTGCTCCTGGAGCGGACTCTTTTAGGGAACGAATTTATGAGAGGTGAGCAAATCCTCAGAAAATCCAATCTTTGATTCGAGAAATGACGGGGCTACAAGGAAAGTCTTTTTCTTTCACATTGTAGTAGGCGCATCACCCATTTTATTTCCCTTCGCGCTGGAACTTTCACAGCGTCAGTGAATCCCAGACCCGAGAATTAGTATCATTTTTTCTCTCTTAATTTTTTTAATTTTTCTCTCTGGGCCTCTTCTTTTTCTTGGAACGAAGAAGTTCGGCCCCATGTTGGGCGCCAATTGTACTGAGGAAGTTTGGAGATGCTTTTGAAGAGCTACTGACTCGGGTAAAAACTAACAGCAATCGCATGGAGCTCCGATCCACAATTCCCGATTTTCGTCAAGAATTATGAACCAATGTCTTAACCACTAGACCACAATCAGCCCGGTTCCTTTAATAAGAGCCAGTCAGTACACTGGTGATACCTATATAGGTATAGCTGTGTACACGAGAACGACGCAGACGTCAATTTGAATGTAGTTTTGATCAGGGCAGACGTCATTTAACACCGTTATGTATGTATATACACAGGCCTGTTTCCTTACCGATATGACTGTGCCTGAACCCATTTTTCTATTGTCAATCACTAATCTGAATACAAAAAATGTAATTTCTTCTGCTGGTCATTTAAATTTTAAATTACCTATGGTTCACAGTATTATATAAAACAATAGACAAATAATGGTATCTATCTTGTCTAAATGCTATACTCTCCTCTGCAGGTTGGAACTTGAATATGATGTACGCAGTCGCATCAGCTCAATGAAAATTCATTCAGGCCGTTCTACGTCTACGGAACATGTAACGTACAGTGCTGATGGGCACGTTCTAGAAGTTCTGGGAGAGAATGAGTGGAAGTTTGTGTACGACGAAAATGGGAATATTATTAGTATTATGGACAAGGGAAGAAAACTCACATTGGGATATGACAGTGGTGATAGAGTTGTGCAGGTACTACTTAATACTTATAATTCATAGTTTTCAGTCTGCTTTTTTGTTCTGGGGTTTTGAAGTTATATTTATTATTTATTTTCAGGTTGCAGATGTTGAGCTAAATGGTTATGATGCCAGGGGTTTTGTTGTAAGGAGAGGAGAAACTAAACTGAGGTACAATGAGCTTGGTCAGCTAAGTAGTGCTACTGAAAATGAGCGCTTCACAGCATGGTACCGCTACGATGATCGAGGGCGGCTCATTGGCATACATAATGCTCAAGGCATGACGTACCAATTACTGTATTCTGATCCTATGAGACCTGATGTTGTCACACACCTGCACTTACCGTCAACAGGAAAAACATTCAGATACTTTTATGATGAGAAAAATGTATTAGCAGCAATAGAAACACCTGAAGCAAGGTGAGTAGAGTAGGGAAAAAAAAACTCTTACTTTGCTGTCAGTTCTACCATCTTATGGACTCATCTTCTTTCAGAATTTATGTTGCAACGGATCAAAATGGCTCTCCACTTGCATTTTTCGACAGCAATGGTGAAATAGTAAAAGAAGTTAGAAGATCACCATTTGGACATCTGACTACTGATACCAAGCCTGACTTTTTTGTGGTGGTTGGGTATCAAGGAGGAATACCTGACCCACATACTGGATTTCTATATTTGAGGAAAAGGTGGTATGATCCCCTTTTTGGGCAGTGGATTACTCCTGATTGGGAACGCCTAGCTAATCAATTGACCTCACCAACTGATATATTCATATATCGGTTCCAAAATAATGATCCAATCAACCCTCTCAGTGGACAAACAGTAAATTATATGACTGGTAAGAGTGCAAATTTAGTGGGGGGTTTCTCAAATGTGGCAACCTTCTATAAAACTAGAAAGTTCAAGTTGATGTCAGTCTTCCCATTTGAAACTAATTATGTATTGTTGTTGTCGTTATTCCTTTTAGATCTCAGCAGCTGGCTTAAACTGTATGGATATGATATTGAATACATTTTAGGATCAGCCTATACCAAGAAAATAGTTTACCAACCCACAGCCAAAGTCACATCTCCACAACTAGCTCCTGAGTTTGGTGTGATGTCAGGTCTACAGTGCATCATTGAGAAGGTGAGGATATTTAGGAGTTCGAGAGGAATTTGAAAGGAACAATGAATTTGAACTAAAGGTGTGGGTGCAAAAAAATGCAGTTCTCTCATTGTTTCGGCCGAAATAGTATTTTTTTCAACTTCAGAGGAAGCCTCTGTAAGATGCTGCCCTCCTCGGGGCTTTTAGTCAATGTGGCAATAGAGGGCGTAATAAAAACGTCTCCGGCGCATCTGATCATTCATTCAGTCGTCTCCTGTTAGTCGATTTTCTGCACCCCTTGAGATGAGCCCTGTATGTCCATTAAAAACCTGTGTCTTTTCTTTTTTCTAAATAAATTTTTTTGCAGTCAGAAGTGAAACTGTTCAGTTATTATTTAAATCAAGGTATAAGTTCAGTTCATTTCTCCCTTTTTTTCAAGTTGATATATTAAGACTTTAAATTGGCAAAATTTCGCCACCGTCGAATCCCAGCCAGCAGCCGGTTGCTTCCCGGCCGGGAAAACTTCATCCATCCTCTTCGCCGTTTTTAAATTACTTGAAAATGTTGCCAATTGTCTCTCTCGTGTGTTATTTGGTTATATTTTTACCTGCCAGTTTTGACTGCTCCGACACACGAACCCGGGTCATAGGTCTTACTTCCTTTCCAAATTTTGTTTCTTTGCAAAGGAAAAGCCTGGCACGAAAACACTCATTGAGAAACTTCTAGAAAAATATTGAACACAACTAAATGGATGAATGTATACGCTGAACTATGAGTGAGTAAACAATGATGAGTATGATACAAAACTAGCTGGACTTCAGAATTGACTCAGAAGTGAGCGTGTTCCAGTATAGCACTATACTATAGTGCTCTACTACTATAGTAGTGGTAGTGAAAAACAAAACTGGGAAAAGAAGTGCATCAGAAGCACTCCTTATTCACTTGTCTCTCCCTTAACATGGATTTTGACTAGTCATTTACCTGTTTATCATCTATCCTTCCTATTAATTTCTGTGATTCCTGGAATGTTTTAGTAAACATTGGTTTCATAAAATCGTTTATTCTGAATACTACTGTTAACGAGCTATAGGAAAACTATGCTTCTTCGTTCGTGAAGTAGGTGAGAGTATGTAGTGCTTATGTAACCTATGTAACAACTTCGAGCTCACCTGAACTGTAATACTTACAGGTCTGTTTTCTTCTCATATTGACCATTCCTGAACCCTTAGACAGGAACCTTGCTATCCATTAAGAAGGTTATATATGGAAGGTTGTTATGAATATTATGCAGGTTCTGGCTTTGCTAGCTAGCATGCAAGAGCACGAAGACTTGCTCAGTATTTACCAAACCCAGAGCTCTTGAGGTATGGTAGTGACATTTAGTATGTCTCCTGGTAGAAGACCGTTGCCTATGCGTAACCAACCATGTAGAATCCCATACCCTAGTTTGAAGCCTAATCTGGTTTCACCATTTGATTTAGTTGTTTACTTGGGTGTTCTTAATGATCAACTGTGACCATGTGTTAAGTAGCAACCTCTTTCAAAAACTGAGCTAAACGTTTATAAACTTGCTTAATAGCTGTCAGAACTGGAAGGTTTGCTTGGTCATCAAACAACCTCCGCTCACTGTTGTAGGAAACACAGTGAAGCAGTATGTGGTTTCTTGTTTCCTCTGCATTGTAGGCACAAGATGTACACAACATGTCCTTGAGTGAAAAGAAGTGGAGTCGTTCAGTCAAGTTGCCATGCTAGCATTCGTTTAGTGGAGTGGTCATTGCGGAGTTTGGCCCATAATGGCAGGAGCTCCCTTTTCACTCTTTTCTTCCCAACGTGCTCTAAACCTCCAATTCAACCATTAACTGGCTGTTAATCACTCATTGTGCTTCACTGGATACTGTTTGTATGCCTTGGTGATTCAAAGGAGCACAGCTCTCTGGATCGACTGTAGTGTAGTTTCTGAATGACTGTAAGTTTGCAACTTGTGTCTCGATAACACTCACCCTAAGGGGTCTTGCTAATTTCTCATAATGAGGCAAACCTCACAGAAGTTGGAGTGGAGTTATTAGCTGAAACACCACCTCTCACCTGTATTGACACCTAAGTACTTGACTTGCTTTTCAAGAAAAAGCCTGTGGCCACCAAGACGTATTGATGGTTGGCTATTTAGTTGTCATTTTAAGAGGATGAGGGTATTGTTCTCTTCTACCTCCTATAATTTGACACGCTCGCACCACTAGGTGACAACTTGGAGAGTGTGATAGGCTTTGGATTATTATTCATTCTGAATAATAACCCTATGTTTTCGGTCAGCAAAATTTTTTTACAACCTCCCCAAGTTTGATACTTTACGTTTCAAGACATCGGGATTCTAAATCTGCAATGCCCGTCCACCGTCTACGCCGTTTTGTGCCTTTAACATTGTCTAAAGAATTCGTCCTTTCATACAAAAATACCTTTCGGTATCTAGTTGTGCTCCACTGCTTGGCAATTGGATCGGACAAAGCCCATGATTGTTATGGGCAAAAAACTGTTACAAAAATTAACAAAAACACAATTTTGGCGGTTTTATCGCAAATATACGCGATTTGGTATCGTTTTCAAGGTATTTTTGATGGGCGATCGAGGAACCCGCTGCTAGCTGCTACCTCCAGGGAAACGTTCACACTGGAAATGGTTAAATGGGCAATTGGTTCATTTAAACCTTACAAGGCGCCAGGTGCGGATGGGATCTTTCTAGCCATGTTGCAGCATGGTAGGGAGGCTGTGGGTCCGATACTGGTGAGGCTTTTTAGGCCGAGCTATGCCTTCGGATACATACCCACTATGTGGAGGTCGGTGAAGGTGGTCTTTATACCAAAGCCAGTTGGCTCCTCGGCCCTGGCTAAGGGCTACCGCCCCATCAGTCTCATGTCCTTCGTGTTGAAAACAATGGAGAAGATAGTGTGCCTATCAGTAAAGGAGTACTATCTTACTCAGAACCCCATTCGGAGTTCCCAGCATGCCTATTAGAGGGGGAGATCCACTGAGACTGCTCTGAAGGAACTGGCGACAGTGCTGGAGGATACTCAGAGATCCAGAGAGATTGCGTTGTGCTGCTTTCTGGATATTGGGGGGGCTTTCGACAATACATCGTATGCCTCAAATAAGGCTGTGGCTGGTAGGAAGGGATTAGATCCTTACCTAATCTCTTGGACCAAGAAGGTTCTGAGTAGCAGGGTGGTCTTTTCGGAGTTGGGGGGAGAGACACTTTCTGTGGTGCCCACCAAGGGGTGCCCACTGGGGGGGGGGGATGATCTCCCCTCTCCTCTGGTTACTGGTTGCTGACACCCTTCTCGAGCTGCTGGAGGAGGAGGGCTACAAGGTAATAGGATACCTGGTAATTATAGTCAGGGGTAAATTCGTGAGTGTAATCAGTAAATCCATGCAGCATGCACTGAATACCCTACAGAGATGTGCAATGGGCAAGGACTGTTTGTCAATCCAGACAAAATGAGCCTGGTCCCATTCACTAGAAGGCGCAGCCTTGCACTGTGGGAACTCAGGATGGGCGGTAACGCAGTGAAGATCCAGCATGAGATCAAGTACCTGGGAGTTTTCCTTCATGGGAAGCTCACTTGGGCCACACACATGAAAAAAGCCTTACAGAAGCATCGGTGGTGATGTGGGGCAGCTCAGAGAATGGTGGGGAAGACATGGGGGCTGAGGCCTGGGATGATCCGGAGCTGTACACTGCGGTTGTTGGGCCTGTAGTCACCTATGGATTCTTGGTCAGGTGGACTAGGGTGGAAAACAAAACAGTGCAGTTGCAGCTAAATAAACTGCAGCGTAGGGCATGTCTGGCCATTACAGGCTATGTGACAACGGCTGTATGACCCTACGGTTGCTCTGGAGGTCTTGCTAGATTTAGCTCCACTACATGTTAAAAGGATGGCGTTCCTCCAGGCTGTGCGTCTGTTGGAATTGGGTCTGATCATGTGGGGGAGGAGGAGTTCCTGGTGCTTGATCCTTGACAAGGAGAGGGGCTCGAACTGCATGTGGTAGACTCAAAGCCCGCGAGGTTTAACTTCGTGTTACCCTCTTGGATACTCATTCATGAGCAATCCAGGTGGGAAGGGGGAGTTCCCGCTTTCGAAGCTGGAGCCCTGGTATACTACACTGATGGCTCGGTGCAGGGTGGCCTTGCAGAGGCAGGCATCTTTGGGCAGAGAATCGAGCGAGAGCGGCTGCTGCAGAGGGGACTGAAGCGGCAGAGAATCTACATCATGGTGGTCAGTCAGGCCACTCTCTAGGCCTTAGCCTCATACTGTCTTACACCGCGGCAAGTGTGGGAGTGTCTGACTGGACTGAAGGCCCTGGCCGAGAACAACAGTGTAACACTGTGTTGGGTGCCAGGGCATCAGGGTATAGAGGGAAATGAACGGGCTGATAGGTTGGCTAAGAAGGGATCGGACTAGATCCCTATTGGCCCCGAGCCCTTTGTTGGGACTACCAGGAGCCACCTACGTAGAGAGGTTGGCAAATGGGAGGACAGGTGCAGGGCTGCTCATTGGCAGGGGCTGCCTAGCCTTAGACAGTCAAAACTCTTCATCCATCTCTCCAGAGGGAGGTCCAAGGAGGTGCTTGCACTGGGGAGGAAGGATATGAGGATCATATGTGGCCTGTTTACAGGTCACTGTCCGCTGAGCTACCACCTTGCAAATATTGGCAAGTGCAAGGTACAGGTATGCAGGTTCTGCGAGGTGGGGCTAGAGACAGAAGAGCATGTGTTGTGCGTATGCGATGGACTCACGGCATCATGCCGTTGTGTGTTTGGGAGGCCCATTCTTCAGCCAGAAGAGGTGGCAAATGCAGAATTTGAGGATATCCTCCGCTTTGTGTGGGGGTGGTGGGGGCGCATAGGTGACGTCACACCAAGTGAGACCAGTGCCATGGGGTATGGTGGTGGTGCAGGGGGGCCATGATCTGAGGATCATGGATGCGCTTACAATAGGCCCGTTTGTGGCTGCAGTGAGGGTATCACCTGCATCCACCGTTTCAAAGAAAATAAATAAAAAAACCGAAATTTCGGCAGTTTTATCGCAAATGCGTCGTGTTTGGTATAGTTTTCAAGGTATTTTTAGATCCTGGGTCAATTAGAATGAGTATCAGATGTGTACACCGGTGTATAGTGAAATTACAGTAATTATAGTGAGCGAAAGTAATTTTTTCATCATTTCTACTCCCTCCCTCCTGTCCTCAAGACCACCTGCCCGCTCGACTCACAACGTTGGCCCAATTGCCTACAGGCGCCTAGGGGCGACTGGAATAGTTAGTTTTCGTCGTTACGTTGTAGTCAGGTCACGTTTCGCATGGTTAACTGATATTTTTCTATGCAAACCAAGTGTGCACAGATTGGCACAGTCAGGTTGTACACATAGGCTAAACCTAACAAAGAGCATGTGATTGTATGACTAATTGCTTCAAAATCGAGGCTTATATTGAATAAGACCATGATCATTTCATGGCTGCATTTACACAAAGCCCTAATTCTTGCTCATTGTATTCAATAACTAGAAATTTTCGCCTTTCATAATTTGATAAAATTTTGGAGTTAGCGTGCTAGACTCCTTACTCGTTTTGAGCTGGCTTAACTGTCTTCTCTGTAAGTTGAAAATATTTGTCTGCAACCGAGTCCAAAAGATCCTTGATGAGATCCTTCTCCCTAATGAGGATTGACGTTAGTTCGAGACATGGGTTCTCGATGACTCTTACATCACATTTAATTGACAATGCTCATTGGTGAGATGGTCCAGTAGGGCTTCATAATGCCGCCAACACATTGTCAGTGCAGAAGGGCTACTTGATATGAAAGCAGACTGCACCACAGTGATTTAGCTCAATGTGAAAGTCCTTTACTAACGCAGATAACCCAGTGCTCATCCTATAATTGGCTCATCCAGTCAATAGGTTGGCTACTCCTAATGCTTCGAAATCTTTAACATGTTTGGTATTGTTGCTAATTGAGAATCAGATCCCTACTTCGCTTTGAGCTTGATATGGGTTTCACCAAACATCAAGGCCGCACAAAATCATCACTTAAACTTGCAAAACATGAACACTCTTTGAAGGATTTCGACAATTTGCAACTATGCCTCGATAACAAAGGTACTTGAAGAATCAGAGGTCGGCTCACCAATGCTCAAATCCCCAGATCACAATAAGACTAGCATATAGGTGTAGAGAAGAAGTGACTAGGATAGGATATGAGTTTGACTACTCTAATGCAAACAAGGGGGCTCTGAATGCGTGAACTGTTTGTACGAGGATAGAAAGAGGTATGTGAATGAGTTGTCAGAGAGCTGTGAAACGAGTGTCTATCTTGTGAACTGGGAGACGAATGAGGATCTGGGAAGAGCTGTATGTTGTGGAGAGGAAGTAAATTGAGGGGTGGGAAGAGGATATCTTGGAAAGTTCAGAAAGGGGAAATTCGTTGTTGCTTGGAAATAACCGAAGAGTAAGTGAACTTTCCCAAAGCTACGAACGAAGGGCTTAAGTTGTCAGAAATAGATGGACTCGATGTTGGGAAGGCCTGAAACAAGGACTTCCCATTAAGGGTAAGTACGGGAGTTGTGAGCTCAATATCCCAACTAATTTATTTTTATTTCTCTCGCCTTGTTTATTTTGTGAAGAGCTATTGCCATGTTTTCAGTAACTAGTTGGACTCATCCCATCAAATTCCTTTCCCCCAAACAATATCAAGTTCATTCCACCTAAACAGGATCCTGCAAGATATAGTGGTGGATTCGTCGCGAAAGAAAACTCTCCA
This sequence comes from Pachypeltis micranthus, assembly GCA_020466155.1. Lineage (NCBI taxonomy): Eukaryota > Metazoa > Arthropoda > Insecta > Hemiptera > Miridae > Pachypeltis > Pachypeltis micranthus. Next base: position 82,088,761 of record CM035768.1, on the reverse strand, counting down.
CCATTTCAGTCACACTACCAGTGCTTGCGACACATTTCCCACTGTGAACTTATTGAGTGTATCCAGGGCTATTCACGTCCAATTTTAGACTTTTCACTGTTGAACACGCCTGCGTGGAATTTTATTTAGTACACAGTACTATCTACCAGTGAGATGATCACAAGTCTGACTGTTGGCATTCGCCTCCCTTTTGAGGAGTGATGACAGTCACAGATTTCTGCTGAGTGGGGAACTGTCACACTTGCAGACAGTTACATCCTGCATGGTTGATTCGAAAATAATCTTTCTATCAAGGCTGACAGCCTACAGGACAGAAACACCTTCTCTACTTGAAACACATTCAACGTCAATCAGAGAAGAATTTCTTATCGCTATGACTTCTCTGGCGCCAGATAACATTTCTTTTACATTTACGTACGCTAAATGTAGAGGCATGTTTTATCTCATAGCGACTGTTCATGAACCCTCAAACTTACCAGATGACAACATCACATGTCATTGTTCCTTTAGAACAAATGTTGCTTCTCAGTGAACCTACAAGGTAACAACAGTTCCAAACACACACATTGACTGCACATGCCATATGTGTCATTCATATGACATGCTGAAACCTTACAACAGCTAGTCAAGCGTTAAAGTGATCTTCCTTAATTATTTGCGTTAGTAATTAAAGATTTAATTAACTAAAACACGCGCATTCAATTGTAATTACTCGTTCAAAAAAAAGAAGTTTATTCACAAGTAGTTTCACTACAAAAGTATTTTATAATGCCCAACTCTAACCAAAGTTAATATTTTTTTGGTTTAATGCTCAGGTGTCAGAGAAATTCAGCACTCTTGGATTCGTTCCTCAGCCTCTGTTAAAAATGGAGGCCCGCACCAGAAACTTACTTCCTCGTGTAGCATATCGTCGATCTGTCTTTGGAGAAGGAGTACTCATATCAAGAGCTAATGGAAGAGCACTTATTTCAGTAGTAGAAGGAGTGAACAGTGTTGTACAAGATGTGGTCACTTCAGTCTTCAATAGCTCTCACTTCTTAGATCTTCATTTCACACAACATGACCAGGACATGTTTTACTTTGTTAAGGTAAGTGAGAAGTTAACTTTTTACCTTCTGGAAAAGTGAACAGGTTTTCAATTACAACATGCAATTTAGACATTAATTAACTAGTTCTATTACATCTCTGTCTGTATGGGTACAATCGTAGCAAACTGACTCACTGAAACGGTTGGACTAATTTTGACAAAGTTTATAGATATTCGAGGAAAGGAAGATTCTCATCTCTGTATCGCATTTTGGTTTATTATTCATTCTGAATAATAATCCTATGTTTTCGATCAGGAAAAATTTTTTACAACCCCCCTCAAAATTTTATACTTTACGTTTCAAGACATGGGATTCCAAATCTGCTATGTCCGTCCACCATCCCCCGCCTGCTGTCCGCCGTCCAGGCCGTTTTGTGCCTTTAACATGGTCTAAAATAAAAAATCTGTTCTTTCGCACAAAAATCCCATTTGGTATTGTTACGAGGGGAAGGAAATGTGGAGATGCTTTTGAAGAGCTGCTGACTCAGGCAAAAATTACGGTAATCGCGCCGGGGATTCGATCCACAATCCTCAACTTACGTCGAGAATTATGAATCGCCTGTCTTGACCACTAGACCACGATAACCGGTTGCCTTTAACAGGAGTCAGTCAGCACATCTCCCCCCTCGTCTTTTAACCGCTACTCCTGGAGCGGTCTCTTTTAAGGGAAGAATTTACGAGAATTGAGCGAATCCCCGGAAAACCCGATCTTTGATTCGAGAAACGAGAGGGCTACAAGGAAAGTCTTCGTTCTTTCGCATTGTAGTAGGCGCGTCGCCCATTCTACCTTCGCGCTGGAACTTTCACAGCGTCAGCGAATCCCGGACCCGAGAACTCATCTCATTATTTTTCTCTCTTAATTTTTTAATTTTTCTCTCGGGGCCTCTTCTTTTTCTTGGAAAGAAGAAACTCGACCACTAGTTGGGCACCATTGTTACGGGGGGAAGGAAATTTGGAGATGCTTTTGAAGAGCTGCTGACTAAGGCAAAAATTACGGCAATCGCGCCGGAGATTCGATCCACAACCCTCAACTTACGTCGAGAATTATGAATCGACCGTATTACCGCAAGACCACGATGAACCGCTTGCCTTTGATAGGAGTCAGTCAGCACATCTCCCCCCTCGTCTATTCGCCACGGGATCGAAGAGTAACTTTTGGTCCTTGCGGGTTGTCATCTCCTGTACAGCATCAACCTGTGTTGGCTCAACCAATAGCGAGCCTTCCAACAGTCATGTCGACAGGAGAAAGGGCATGTGAGCCCATTTCAACTTCGTGCTTCTGTCCTGCATCATCATATAGTGCACCCCAGTGCACTGGGCAACCCTTTCACGCCTCTACAACTGGGCACATGTATGTGACCCAAGGTTGCATGCCAACCTACACGACCTCGTACCCTACAAATAATCATCCAACCTTTCTATTCTCGAACCAAACTTGGCCAGCAGGAACAGAGCAACAGCACACCATTTGCAATAACCCCCAGCAGAGCCAAGTGCTCATACAGCTCAGAGCATCCCTTCCAACATATGGTGGGAAGCAAGGAGAGCGTCTGGAGGATTTGTTTGAGCAGATAAGGGAGGAAACAAGAATACACCCCTTACCTGCTAGCACATGGTTACAGTTGGCAAAAGCTCAGTTACGTGGCCCAGCTAGGTCGCTGCTCAAAGAACTTGCGGAGCATCAAACCAGTTCTTTAGAACTATTGGAGTTTGAACTAAGAAAGCGTTTTGTTGGAATTAAAACGCCTGATTTTTACTTTCAACAACTTATGGCCATTTCCATAGCAAAGAACGAGACCGTCGAAGGTTTTGGTGCTAGGGTGAGGGATATGGTTCAAAAGGCATGTCCCAAGCTTTCTCCTAATGATGTAGAGCGGCAAGCAGTTAGTTTCTTTTTAAAAGGACTTCCAACTCAGCTTCAAAGGACAACAAGAATTTTAGGACAATTAGAAACACTAGGGGAAGCTGTAGCACGAGCTTCATATTGCAAAATGGGCGACGCGCCTACTACAATGCGAAAGAACGAAGACTTTCCTTGTAGCCCTCTTTTTTCTCGAATCAAAGATCGGATTTTCCGGGGATTCGCTCAACTCTCGTAAATTCTTTCCTTAAAAGAGTCCGCTCCAGGAGTAGCGGTTAATAGACGAGGGGGGAGATGTGCTGACTGACTCCTATCAAAGGCAAGTGGTTCATCGTGGTCTTGCGGTAAGACAGTCGATTCATAATTCTCGACGTAAGTTGAGGGTTGTGGATCGAATCTCCGGCGCGATTACCGCAATTTTTGCCTGAGTCATCAGCTCTTCAAAAGCATCTCCAAATTTCCTTCCCCCCGTAACAGTATCTAGTTGTGCCCGCCATCTCGGCAATCCGATCGGACGAAGCCCATGGTTGTTATGAACAAAAAATGGTTAAAAAAATTAACAAGTGTTTTTAAATCAATTTCACTCCCTGAAGGGAACTTGAATTTTGGTGAGATTGCTGCCTCTTCTGTACACGTCAATCAAGGCGAAGAGAGCTTTCTGGCCAATTCCTTTGCTTCTCAATCTTACAGGCTAAAATTTGGAGTTATTACTGGAATTGTTTTCAAGAAAGGTGTTTCTAGTATAGTTTCTATTTCTTCCATTTTCAACCTGCCAAGTTCAAGTTTAGAACCTTATTTGAACACGGTACACGAATAGTGAAGTGGGTACTTGCCTTGGTCTATTCTCAAGCCTATTGCTTTCTTTTGCTGCTTCTTTAGTATCCATGGTATGTGAATCAATGGTCCTTGTAGGTAGTACTTCATACAATTTGTGTAGTTCCTAGACTTAACCCCCCCTTCCCTCCACCCCTAGTGTCTGTTAGTGTAGCTGTTGTGGCCATTAATTCCCAAAACACAATCAAACACATTCAGGGCTCAAGTGAACAGGACCAGCAAAACCATTTGTCCAGTACAATGTTATGACTAACTGTCTCTTCATTGATCCCCATGAATCATGTTCCCCCTTCTATGCATTGAGGCATGTAGGGAATCTGCTTGCAGGGGCTTTTCTTGTTGTAAACTACATATAACTAAGACACTCAGTGCACCAGAGAAGGGTTGATTTTTGTCTTTTTGCTGTGTTGAATGAATTAATGAGGGTTTTCACATTATGGCCAGCTGTGGAGTTATGTTATTTTGTAGGGGTATGTTTTTTCATCATAGCAAAAATTTTTAAATTTATTTTCATGTTACAGGACAATGCCTTGAAGTTGAGAGATGACCTCGAAGAGCTGCGTCGGCTGGGTGGCATGTTCAATGTCTCCACACACGAAACAGCGGATGGAAAAGAGCTTCGCCTTCACAGTTCAGATGCTGTAGTGTCTATTAGGTATGGTGCTGATCCAATCCAAGAAAGACACAGGTTATTGAAGCATGCTCATAAAAGAGCTGTGGAAAGAGCATGGGAAATTGAGAAGACCCTAGTTTCTTCAGGGCTGTCGGGTCGAGGGGAGTGGACAGAGGAAGAAAGAGAAGAATTACTTCTTCGAGGAAGAGTAGAAGGGTATGATGGAGTCGATATTCACAGCATTCAGAGGTATCCACAGCTGGCAGATGACCCTGGTAATGTAACATTTAGAAATGATGCCAAACATAAGAGAAAAAGAAGAACTCACCACCATGAATCAACGTAAGATCATATTCTCGGACTGTAAATACTGTGATAAAACAACTTGTGTTCTATTCTACTATCATTGCAATCAATTTGCTTATTTTTGTAAATTGTTTCACGTATGTCATAAATACTTAACTTCCAAAAAACAAAAAAAAGATTTACCTAAAACTATCATAAGTTTTATTGTACTTAATATACATTTAGTTATGATGCAAATTTATAATTAAATGTATATTTCGATACAATAGTAGATGACTGCATGTTTGTAAGTGAAGTGGAGTGAACGGTTGCATGGGGCAATAATCTTCAATAAGCGTAGATGTAGTAGATAGCAATCGAGGTCACTATCAACATTTGTACAGTCTGTGTTCAAGTTACATCTCACAAGGTGTGGTTCTCATTTCACCCTTGTGAAGGCTTTATTCACTTCTCCTACTGGCACCAAAAGGTTTCAAGTCCAAATAGTCCTCAGTTCAAGCACATCATCACAGAAGAAATGAAATTGAAAACATAACCATAGTACTGAATGTGGTTCCAATTGAATTGAGAAATCATACGATTAAGAAACCAACAGACTCATGAATAAGCAAATCGTATTGATGAGAATAAGCTACTTTTGTACTATATTTTTTAACGCTAAATATAGTGTTTCAGTAAGAACGTTCAAAAAGGACTAAGCAGAAGAGCTGTGAGAATAGGTTTAAACCTTAAAAACTTGAATGTAAATATTTTTCAAGTCAGTGCGGTGTGTAGGTTTGTAAAAAGCCGTTTTATATCATGTATATTAGTTGATATTGCCAAACGCTAAGTACTTACCAGTGATCAACAGTTGGGAGTATTGATCTAGAAAAAAAAGAAAGTATATTGAAGACCATTCATCGGAGTCTCTTTCATTGGGGGTAGCCAGTACTAGTGTAGTTCCTGTTGAATTAATACATGAGTCCATTAAATCATAGGATGTGTGTAGTGATTTAATAGATATGATTTATCAGAATAATGTGTGTTGCAATATCTATTCCTATAATTGAAACTAAACAATGAATGGTGATGAATTACACCACTGATTTCACAAGAGTGGCCTCCTTCATGTGGTAATATCAGTTCGTTAACCGAGTTTGTGAGTATATGTATGGTTTTAATAAAAAATGAATGAAAAGAAACAAAAAAACAATATAAAAATATAAAAGTTAAAAAAACTGGAAGGTATTGGGGTGGCCATAAACTCCTGAGGCTATCAGTATGCAACCTTGTAGGAATGAACTAACTAGTTACCATTTCGTGAGTAACAAATAAAGATGGCGAATTTCGATCAAACATTTTTGTTGTTGTTGTAAATTAACTACTGCAAGAAGAGACAATCTAGTTTTACTGCTTCTTACTTTACCTTACATTATATTTTATCAGAATTAGCGGCCTATGTAAAATGAATGTATTTTTACCATCTGCTTGTGAGTATGTGTTGATAAACATAATTATTACGCTATTACAGGGTAGAATATTTTTCAAGCACCCATGTGCTTTGGAATACTGTACATTTTTGTTTTCTTTTCTAATCTAGTCACTATTAAAGGTGACACTGGAAAGCTGACTAGTTCAGTGGAATGTTGAGCAGAGACGTTTGAATGAATGAGATAAAGCGACTTGAATTTTTCTTTTGTATGTTATTCATTGTGTTAGTTGAAACCTCTAGTGTTAAGGTGAAAAATATTTATTTTTACAATTGATACGTTCATATTTTATGTGTAAATACAGAGCTTATGGTTTTCTAGAAGTTGTAATATATAAACATTTGTTAGCTATTAATTAGAATGGACAATGAGCAGAGTTCTACTGTTGTATTTTTCATGTAGTTGAAAAGTGGTGCTACTGTTGTCTGATTATATTAGAGCATTTTATGTAACAGAGTGAGCAGAATAAACATGTGTAGACAAATATGCCTCTTAGTGTGCTGCAGTTGGTTTCAAACATCTTAAAAATGTTATTTAAAATCTGAAAGATACTGTGCTTATAGTACTGTGAGCAATCACTCCAACTATCAAACTATCATTTCCTATGTTTTATGGTTGACTCCATTCACGCTCTTCTCTTCAGCTGCTAGGCTAGAAGGAAGAAAGCTTCTTTCCATGTGTATAGGCTGGAACTTTTGAAGGTAAGGTTTCAGGAACTCTATACTTCACACCAAATTGCGTTTATGTTTGAGCAGGTGTTACTGTTGGTAACATACATCATCTCCATCATATTGTATCATGCAGTATTCGAGAAGTGTATGGAGAAACCTCTTTTGCATTCTTTTTGAGGCTTATACTGTGTAGACTTTGGTGTTTTAAAATACAATCAGGAACTATGCTTTTGTTGTGACCTCCCAGCCTGAAAATGATGCAGAGAAGCAACAGAAAAGCACCAATCCCACCTAACTCAATATCACCTCATCTCTTCCTATTCCACATGACGAATAGTCTCAAAATGGTGAGCTATTTCAGAATTGGTCCTAAAACTCAGTTGGAGTGTTTTGACATTTCTTGAATGCTTCTACGTTCTTCATGGTTTGTCAAATACTATTAAATGTAACAAGAATTTATGAAAGCAAATCTGAAATTCGTCTGTGAGAACGCCAGAACAAGCCTCCAATTTTTTGTTGTTGCTATGTTGGTTTTGAGCTCTGATAAAGTAGGAGTGGGGGGAGGAGGAGCGACCATAAGGTTCATAACTTGGAGTTTCATGACTAAAATGTAATATCCAGTTTAATTTGTGGATAAATTATTAAACATGTGGATGGTTGTAAGTGCAAAAAAAAAAAAAAAAAAAAAAACTATAAAGACTCATTAGTGACTTGGATTCAATGAAAGATGCCTTTTTAAAGAATTATTCAGCAGTTTTGATTTCCAGGAGCAGGTTTTATCTCATATCTGGGCTATATGTGAAGTGTGTTTTGACGTTGCTACACATTTCGCTGTGCATACTTTGAGTAAGGGTCTTCTACTATTGATACTGGTATAAGGTCTATTATCACTGTAACGACTTGTGATAACTTCAGTTTTTAAGCACTAAACTGAGCCTGAAATCAGTGGATGCATGGACTTTGTTGAACTAATGAAACTCAGTTAAATTCTCACGTAAATTAGTTACCATTCAGTAAATCTGTTGAAAACATGGCAAACCATTAGTGTAATCTGAGAGTACTGCTCAACCATGCTGAGAGAATAATTAAGTTAGAGGGGAAAATAAGGTTACTAAATGTCACCAATAGCAGCAATGCATCTCTGGGGTAGCTGTTTTATGGATGTAACAAATATTGGATCATCAAGTAGCAGGAGGATTTGACCACCAACTTATTTGCCCAGTTCCTCACCAACTATATTCACTACATAGGTCATAAGCACTCATGAAAGAACACTGTTACCAAGTTACTCGGGAGTGGAAGATTTCTAAAACATCATTCAAGTTAATGAGTGTCAATCACTCTCTTCTTGCTTGCTACGTTGTTATTAGGTCAGATTAATTCAGTTCCTCGCAGTTAGTCCTTGATAATTTTCATGATATCCATGGTGAATAGAATAGCTATTACTGAATCTTAGCACCGCTGTGTTGAAATCCATTGCTTCACATCATTTTATCGAACTATGGGACTGGTTCCAAATAACCCACTGCAATTAAAATGTTATCATTATTAAACTACTTGAAAATTTCATCTTGACCCTTTGCACCTAATTCACCAGTGTCTGTGTGCGAGGGATGTCTGGATAATTTGAAGAATCTCTTTTTTCTTTGGTTCCTCGGAATATCAAATGTTTCAAGGTGATACTGTACACAATCTTACACCAAGTAAGATGTGCCAAGGGGTTCGTTCATCACCAAGTGTAATCACAATAGTACCAGAGGCAAAGCATAGGCCCACAGTGTGCAATCTCAATGACTGCATCAACCATCTGGTTCATAAAGTAAGACTGGTGTATTAAATAGCATTCTCAAACGCTCATGGATGTTGGTTGAAATTGCCGCTTTCTTATCATAGAAGTACATTATCTGATCTCAGATCCATTGAATAGAAACTCAGCCTGATTATTTTCAGCGCTGATTTCAGCCACATACAACCCCCCCATACCACCCTTACCCTCTTTGTTTATTGGGTCTACTTACACAAAATAAAACTCATTTGATTGTGATGTGATCCATTTGGTCAACAATTTACTGGCTTGGAGGGGATATTTAACTCTCAGGCAGGATATAAAGATTGTAAAACAAGTATTCTATCCTAGTTCAATAAACCTTTAAAGTGAATATGAGGCAGACTTTTTAACACAAGAATGCTGATTAGGCTATTTTGGCCAATTTTATCGGGCTTAATGAACCAAAAATGTTACATCTAGCAATGGAATACAGCATATAATTCAATTTACCATCACTGAATACTGACTGATGTAACTCGCTGCTCCTTCCCCTCTTTATTACACGATCTAATCTAATCTCATCTTTTCAACTGCATGAAGAGCATGTTTGGTGCAAGGTTCACCAATGAGAAGGTATTTATTTTAAAAGTTGTGATTCATTTGCTTAATATCCCTAGTGTTCAGAAAACTCATGAGATGCAACAAAAAACTTCATTGTTACTGTCAGGTAGTTGTCAAATTAGCTAAATAGACTTGCTGATATTCCTTCATCCTTAAGTTCGAATGATCTTGGGATTCTCACTACACAGAAAACATTGTGAATAGTCGTTAACTAATTTAAAGCAATATTTACGGATATGATTCAATCAAGTAATTATTTTAGTGTTCTTAATTGCTCATCCAACCAGAATAAACCTTGTATTATACCATTATCTTCTTATTTCTTCCTGATTTTATAATTGTATTTTAGCTATAAGTTATGAAAACGCGAAGAGTTACAAGGCTGGTTTAGGGGCAGTCATTTTAGACTTGTGTATTTTATACATAACCTGGAATTTTGTATAGTTATTTCCTAAGTTGTAAATAACTAACTATGGATAGATTTAGTGAAAATTTAAACTGTACATTTTAAATCCATTGACATTGAATAATAAAGGTATAGCTTGTTTTGGTGTTTATTTTTCAACTCCATCAGTTTTAGCAACACAGTTCATGAGTTATGCGTGATAATTAGAGCATGCTAAGCAGAAGCAAAGAAGTCGTATTACCTGTTAATAGTAAATGTAGTTCTATCTGCAGTTGTGCTGACCAAATCAGAGCCTAATTGATTACTGCTCAACGTTTTGGAAGTGGGCCATTTCGATGATGAGGTTGAGATATGTTGGAAGTATCAATTATTACATTGACAATGTATCTAAGTATTTTGATATGCACTGTTTGAATGATTTTCTCTCATTGGTGTAAACCCATGAGGGGCAGCTGCAGTCTCATATTATTCACCTGCCTATAGAGTAGCATTTTATTGTGGATAGGAAGCTGTGAATATCTTCCCGATAGCCAGAACATTTTCTTGAACTTTCGGTTGATTTCTTCTTTTTTACCTACTCTTTAGATTTGATTTTAGTGCCCAGTCATACAAAAGTACTTGGCTGTATTTGTGTATGGAATAATATGGGGCTTTTTTTACCGGGTTCCAAAATAACATCGATCTCCCATCTCCAATAAACATCGTCGCATTCTTTGTTATCGATGCCTCAGAAAGGGTGCAACTGAATTTGAGCAAGCCATGCGTCAGTTGTATAAGAGGAAGTAGCTCAAAGGGGTGCCCTGGTTGTGCAGAATAGGTGTTTGCCATTGAAATAACGATCATGGCTATTTCATGACCTATTCAGCAGAAGTAAACTTTTCAATCATGGTTTTCTTGAGTTGAATAGATTGCCATAATGTTCCCAAAATATTTGGGTTATCTGGTGTTCATTTTCCTGGAATGCATGGTAGACAGCCTGTGCATGAAGAGACCCATCAACCTCCAAGAAGGAATAAAATTAATTTGTCCAGGTTTTCTCTCTTTCTTCAAACAGTTCTGCTATTCGGCATCATCTTTGGTGAGTTGTCAAAGTCTATGGTAAATATTGGAATTGTGCACTCTATCAACTATACAGTCTACTCTCTTCCTCAAACGCAACTCTTCAATCAGTTCATTTCTTCAGGAAAACAAGAATTGACCCTTCAGATAAGACAACTATCTCTAGAAACTTATCCTATGCTTTTCATTGTTCTATGCCTTGTTCATAATAAACTGAACTAACTAGCTCACGTAGGCAGCTTCCTAGAGCTAAAACTTAAACTTGAGGTAATAGTAGTACCAGCAAGATAGGACTTTTTTTTTGTTAGAAGAATAAATAAACTTTATTTGTGTAAAACACTATTAAGCGCGCTAATACAGTTGTGTACAAACTATTTGACACTGGTAGAGGTATACTATCCATTGGTATCCATGACTTTTGAAATTTAACATATAAACAGGTAATAATTAATAATATAATAGAGGAGTTTTCAAGGGATAGAATGGTGGTCACAGTAGAGTCAGAAGTTATGAGTGAGTATTGACAGTGAATATTTTCAAGAAGATTAGTGGCAGCTGATTTGAATTAGTCAGGTCCAGGGATCATCATTTGATTAGAATGCCTTTTACACTTTAAACGCTGAGTTGACCTGGCAGGTAGAAGGGACGCAGGTGTAATCGGCAGAGGAGGTAATTGTATGATGACCTTACTACGTCATTGACTGTCGGCAAGTCCAAGTCTGAGTGTTCTATTTTGAGTCGGACGCAGAGCTTCATATTTCGCACGTGTATTGCCATATGAGTCTGAGTGTAGACAAGTAAATTTGCCCTTTAGTTTTTAGGGAGAGGTGGTGTTGCTGAGGCTTGAAAAACTTAATTGGTGAGTGCGGTTTCGTATGGGGGCCACCGTTGCCGAGATATGCAGGTCCCAAGTTAGTCTGCTATCGAGAACAACCCTGAGGTATCTTACATTGGAGACCTGGCTTACTACTTAATTGATAATGTATATTGCAGAGATGTGTACAGCTTTTCTATACGTGAAGTTTAGCAGAGCGATTTTAGAGGTATTAATACCGATGTTCGATTGATGTTAGAAAATGTAATCCTGTAGAGAGCCATGAGCTAGTTTGAGTGATGAATGATGAACCAGGACAGCCTGGTGATAGGCGTAGAGAGCAATAGTAGCATGGGGGGGACTTGAGAACATCATGGGTGTACAGGGTATACAACTAAATTACAGTAAATTAAATATAATTCAATAAAGGTAAAACGAACTTGAAGTTACTGTTTCATCCCAACTGTGGCAATACCTATTGGAGCTCCGTAATCATCAAATTATAAACGAGACTTAGACGATGAAAACAAAGAAAGAAAACTCAACTTGGCACTAAAATAATTCGACTTCAATGTAAATTGAAATAAAAGGAAAATGAAAAAGAACGTGCTGACCGTTAATCTCGACCACATGGCGTCAGGGTACACGCAATAGCCCGTCACCTGTCGTCGTCATTGGACAAAATCCGGGGACAGGATGTCTTCCGGGAGAGGTCAGACTCTGAGCAGTTTCCAGTAGGGCAGTCAGCAGTTACAATGTAGGGTGACGATCGACTAGAGGATGAACGCAATGTGGTGACGGAGTGGTCAATGACTATGACTTGCTGCCAGGAATCCAGGATTTATGAAAATGTGAAAGCTTTAAGGAGAGACAAATGGACGATGTGGTGGCTGAACATCAGACTGGTGACGGAGCTGCAGAAGACAAGGGCGGTGATGGCAACTCGAATGGAAGGCGGTGATGGCAACTCGACGAAAGACAGTGATGGCAACTCGAATGGAAGGTGGTGATGGCAACTTGACGGCCCCTCCCCAGTAGCGGCAAAGGACTTGAACGGAACTACCCGTGTTTATTCATCGTCGTGTAACGCCTCAATACCCACTATTCAAATACGGGAGGCTTCCGAACATCCCAGCCACCAAATTTGGGGATGCCACAAATTTGAGTATTAGTTTGCTGGGTATGGTGGGTGTAAAAGGGAAGGAGTGGAATCACTTTAAGTGCGGGTCTCGTATATGATGAGTGAGCCATTGTCACTTCTACCACTCGGACTGTGCTACTGTGCCTCTTGCTCGAATCTCTGCCGTTCACTACCTGGGTGAACGGCAGAGATTCGAGCAAGAGGCCACTGCATTATTGGAGTAGATTTGTCCTTCAGTAGAACCAGTTGGCCCATTTGGAGGTTAGGGGATGTCTTGGTCCACTTTGGTCTAGATTGAAGTGTTTGAACAAGTGCCTGCAACAGAGAAGGCCCAGGGTGCATGTATAATCGGTGATAGTGGTCCAGAATCAATAAGGGGACAATATCCATAGGGAGTAACATGGGATGCTTGTGGTTATATGGAAGATCGGCATGATGAAGGCCTGAGTATTCCTTCTGAGTCCACAAACTGATTCAATTTGGCAAACTGCTGTGTGGCGGCCAGCCGCCACTCTCCACAACAAAAGTCGCCTCATTCCGACAGAGGGCGCTAGCCACAAATCACCCCTGGAGGGAATAGCAGGTGGCCAATCAGCGAAGGCGACTCCCTCCAGGAGCAGGTATAAAACGGCCTGCCTGCTCAGACATTCAATTCATTCAACCTTCCACTCTTACACCGTTCACATCCTCTGACGACAACCGACCACCTTCAGCGGCTCAGCGAGACAATGAGGCCCTCTCGCGTCAGAAGAAGAAGGAGCGACGATTCAACCGAATCCCTCACCGAGGAGGAGCTACGCTCAACCGAGGCCCGCTTCAAGCGGCACGCTTCGACGCCTGGGGAACTCGTCCCTCGCCCGCTGCTCGACTGAACCTCCTGACTCAACCCTCATCTCGCGTCTCCGACTGAAGGAGCGACGATCCAACCGGATCCCTCACCGAGAGGAGCTACCGCTCAACCGAGCCCTTCGACCTAACGACGCCCGAGAAATCCGTTCTTCACCTCACGCACGCTCAACCGACAGACACAACCAACACACACACACAACAACAATATTTCGTCGGCCCTTTTCAGGACCTCACAAGCACTCACACAGCGCAACTTCTTGAAAAGGGAGGCCCCGACATGCTGCAAGACTTCCTCGGCAGTTAAAGTGTTAAAGAAGTAGTAATGTTTAGTAATTGGATTCAAGGAAACACAAAACCTCAATCTCTCTCTCTCTCTTGATCTCCATGCGATCTTCCTATCACGGCTGATCTGACAAAACAAGTCGTGGAGATCAGTTGTCGCTTTATTATCGTTGTCGCCTGGTCGATATTAGGCAGCGTTTTAAAACAAGTTTCTTCCCCATCAACGATTTTGGGCAAGGCAATTCGACATATCGCCTGGTCTGCAGCTACTACTCTCGACTACAGAGACTTTTCGATTTGTTTTTGTGATTTTCCCGGAGTCGGAATTATTTTCGAAACGTGCACGTCCGATTGTATAGTGGCCAGGTTTGGGTACCCATTTTGTATGTTTCCTTGTTTAAGATTTATTTTTATTTCACAACTAGAGCGCTCTTTTCAGTTTTATAACCCTTTGTTTTAGTTCTATTATTTTTTCATCATTATATTTCCTTTACTTACTCCCCATTGTCTGTATATTTTTGTGAGCCGTGAGTGCTGATTGTAACCAACTGAGGTTCACACCACTCATCGTGTTTCAACAAGTAATGTTGTGTGTGTCACACAAAAAGGTTAAGAGCCTTCTCTATCTGCGATCTCACCTGATCATTCAGGCTGATGATGACGACGAAACATGCGAAGAATTCGAGCAATCACCCTGAGCAACTTACAATACGACGAGAAACTCTTAATAAATTAAATAACAAAGGATGACTGTCCAATTGGAAGTGTAACTAGAAGGCAATGTTAAGGTGAGTTCTTCATATCTGGTAGGTCAGTGTGACTGGGACCTGGTGAACCAGGCCAATCGTCGATTGGATCGCTCAACCAAGCTGGATCTGACCACCAAAGTTTATTGCTGAGCAATTCTCTTGGATAAAGTCCTCTTGAGGCCACATCAGCAGGATTGTCTTCTGAAGAAGTGTGTAGCCAAGACGAAATGGGAGTGACTGAAGAGATCATTAAGACGCGATTAGCAACATAGGTTTTCATTTTATATGAGGGGGTGTTCCCAAGTAGAATAGTAGAGTCAGTAATGAATACTGGCTCACAGTGAACTTGATCTGACATAAGTGACAAGGATCCAGACATAACAGTGTATAGTTGAGTTAACAGGAAAGCACCGCATAATTCAAGCCTGGGTATAGAAATCTCCTTCAATGGAGTAAGTTTTGTCTTTGCAGAGAGCAAATGTACGTTGACACAGGGTCCTTTGACAGAGCGTAAATACAGAACGGCACAGTAGGCCTTGGTAGAGGCATCAGAGAACCCAATGATCTGGAAAAAAAATGGTTTTTCACACCCATCAAAACGAGGGTTCTTAAGTTTGGAAAGCTCAGCCAATTGGTCAATAAGAGTCTTGCATTCAGATGCTACCTCTTCAGGGATATGGCCATCCTAATCAAGTCCCATCTTCCACAGTTCCTGAATGAAACACTTGAGAATAACTATACGGAGAAATGAACCCAAGAGGGTCGTAGAGTTTAGTCACACTTGACAAGATTCCTTGCTTGGTATAGTTAGCAATACATGCTTCGACTTGATAACCAAAACAATTGCTGATTGGGTCCACTGTAGTCCTAAAATTTTCACTGAGGGTTGTTCAGTCTTCTCAAGGGAAATTGGTTGAGAAATGAGTTGAGCAGCAGGAATATCCTGCAGAATCGTCTCACAGTTACTCGCCCATTGACTGAGCGAAAAATTCCCTCGTCTAAACAGTTCAATAAGTTGCCTCTTGAGTTCTATTGCATCGGATAATGAAAGGCCCCCAGACACAATATCATCAATGTAGCAATCTCATTCCAAGCATACTGCAGCTAAAGGAAAGTGAGAACCTTCATCTAAAATAAGCTGTTTGAGGGTTCGTAAGGCAAGATAAGGGGCAGCAGACAAGCCATAGGTAACTGTATTCAAATAGAAAATGTTCATTGCTTGTTCCGGATTGGATCGCCAAAAAATACATTGGTAATTTCGGTCGTCTTCATGTAGCCAAATGGTTCAATACATCTTTAAAGTGTCTGAAATGAATACAATAGGCCAAATACGCCAATTGGACCAAACATCGAAACCTGCAATTTTTGGCCATTAAGAGAACCAACGGAGAATCTTTGTTGAGCCGCTAAACACCACACAGATTTTCGCGTGGGTCCCATCATGCTTTATTACCCTGTGGTGGGGAATGAAACATTTAGGATGGATGGGGTACGGATCATATGGTTTAGGTTTTTGCACTCCTGCATAAAAACCGTGTACAGTTGTTGATATATTTGGTGCCTTTGAAATCTGCTTTCTAAATTAAGAAAGCACTTCCTGGCGATAACAGTTGTGTCCCTAAAGTCAGGGGGATGACCCTCAAAGGGTAGACGTACTACATAACGGTGGTTGATGGTAGTTACCGCTGGTCCAGACAACGCCAGTTTTAAGTAGGGGACCTGTTTAATAGCTGAATGAGACTCATTATTATGTATCACTGATTTGAAGGTGTCGCAAAATCTTGGCCAGTTCAAAATTTGACTGTCAAACTTGGGAACTTCAAGTTTAGGCAAGTTGGTCTGAAGGGAGTCACCCGACAGAGAAACATTTCGAGACATATCAGATCTTTGGCTACCTACTCATAAAACGAGCACGCGTGATAAAAACAGTTGTGCAGATAGGTTACTGCCTTAGTATCCTATCCTTGTTAGTTGGATATTCCGATGACTTCATATCTGTCACATGCAGAATGATCAACTCCAAGTAACCCTCCTCATACAATTTAAAGTAACAATCCAAAGACTGGTACATTCCTTTGAAGGGAGGAACATGCTTAGCATGTGTCATTGCCTCTTTGCCTTTCTCGTATATAGATTGAATTTCACCATAATAGTATTTCATGGACATTATCAAAGTCGACGCCCGTTACTTGTTGAATGACATGGTCATTCAGCAATGAACTTAGGAGAGGAAGGTGTATGTTGGAAACAAACAATTGGGAATGATCAGGTGGGAAATTAGGATAAGGATAACTGCTGGGAACCAACTGAGGGTGTACAAGTTACAAACTCAGGACCAAATAGATACACATCAACAGTTATAAAATGCACACAATATTTAAATGGGATATCCAACGATTACTGCTGATATAATGATACGCCGAGGTTTAATGCATTCCAGCAATAAATTGGGCAAAGCACCCGAACACCTACGAATAATAAAATTCAATGTTTCACAAAAGTGTGAGGGATTAATTGCACCTTCTAACAGGGAAATCAAACGAATTTTAAGGAAATATGGTCGCAATAACCACGCTCTACTACCAAATGTTTGAACCAGGTAGGGGTATGGGAGTTTCGCATAACTAATCAACAGTGGTTCTGAGTAAATTAAATAAAATTCAATAAAGGTAAAACAAAAAACGAACTTAAAGTTATTGTTTCGTCACAACTGCGGCCCTACCTATGGAGCTCCGTACTCATCAAATTATAAACGAGACTTGGACGACGAAAAAAAAGAAAGAAAACTCAACTTGGCAGTAACGTTACTCGACTTCAAAGTAAATGGAAATATAAGGAAAATGAAAAGGAACGTGCTGACAATTAATCTTGACCATGTGGCGTCAGGGTACACACAATAGCTCGTCACTTGTCATGACTTGCAAGGGACTGCCCGTATTTATTCGTCGTCACGTAACGCGTCTCAACACCTGTTTCTCAAATACGAGAGGCTTCTGAACACTGACAGTCTCCAAAGAATTTTTGTAGACCTTCCAGTTGAAAGGATGCCTGATTAATTGTGGCCGGGAATTAAGATGATTGAGAGTTGGCATTAGAGGGTCCATGGAGAGTTAGTTTGACAGGGAGATGGTCGGAACTGAGGTCTGTTATTACTACAGGTTGGGAACACAGATCGTGAGTATGTTTCCCTAGGAAGAAAAGATGCAATATAAATTGCTCTTCTGTGGCCCCAAGGTGCCCAAAGAGCACAATCTTTGGTAGCAATCATTAAAATGAAAACAATTCTACACTGTTTAATAATCAAGTCCTCAAGCCAGTTTGGGCGTACAGAGAGTAGATGAGAGGCTGCAATGCTCAAAGCAACTTTTACATGATTCAACAGTTCCAAAGAATTTGCTGGCTGAGACGCTGCATTGATGCATATCACCACAAATCAATGAAGTCGTCAAGGACCAAGCAATTGCCTATCAGCAACAGCTAGGATTACACAGTCACATCAAGGAGGAAAGAAGAAAACCCCACGAGTATGGTGAATATCATAGGGCCAGAGGAGCTAGTTCGTAAAAGAGCACTCATTTTCCAAAAAATGGCAGACCAATTGAAGTATCTTAGTTTCACAGTGAATAATTGAAACATTTGCCAAAGAGTAGTTTCTTATGAATACACGAAAAATGAAAACGCAAATTTTTATATGAGAAAAAAAAAATCTCATGAAAATATATTAGCTCTTAGTAGTCTTGGATGAAGAGCACAGCAAACCAAATTAATTATTTTAGATCAACATAGTCCCTCAATTTATTATTTATATTTAAAACTGAGAATAAGTGCTCAAATGTGAATACAACTAATATGGAAATTTCATTTTCTTGTGACTAAAATTTGTGTCGAGAATAATAAGTTGGACTCAGGTGTTAAGACGAATGATGAATTTTACTTTATTGAGGACTCAAATCAACAATATGTACATTTCCAATTATATACAGCAACAATGAGAACAACTATTTCCTATACCACATTTGAAATGAATTGATACGCTTGATCTTCTTCTGAAGTTGAAGAACACCATACAGTAGCGCCTCTGCTGTTGGTGGACATCCTAAAAAAAATGAACAAAATAAATCAGGTGTAACGCAGCACACAACTTTCCTTAGCTGTACATAAATTTGTTCGTTTTCATTGCTTCCTCTGCAAATTCAATACATTTTCTACTCAGTTCATTTGAACTAGGTCAAACACAACTTCATGGTGGTAGAAAGAAAGGGATAGTGCTTATAGTTCCGGAATTTATTGTGGTGCTTCTGCATGAGCCACGACCATTAATGAACAATCAGTACACCGAGCATTATTGAGTGTACATGATTTTTTTGTTGAGAATGATAATAATCACCGTTTCAGATTTATCGTAAATAATTAATAGTTACATTTATAGTCAATGCCTATTCAAGTTTTCTCAGATACAGACGGACAAATAGGCTGGTAACTCCCCAAATACACGTATCAGGATTGTAAAAACTGTTTATGCTGAATATTGTGACAATTTAGAGTCCAGCAGATAGGAGGACCCTACCTGTAACCCCCGTGGTTGTGCTCATCCACTGCCTCACCTCTGATCAAGAGAAGTCTAATTGCCGAGTGACAGAACGAGATAAGCGACGTACCATCAGTTGGACTTGCAGGCCTTTGAGAATTGTGTGAGGCTTCACGTTCTTCTTTACAGATGGCGCCACATAATTTTCAAATTACTTGGATTTTATAGAAATATCTTTATTCGCAAGAAGAGTAGCTTATCAACAAGGCAATTTCAATACAGAAAATAAGGTAACAATGGTGAAGAAACTCCAGGATGAAGGAAAGTAGTTGTTACACAATACCACATCAGCTGAAATGCTTTGGACATATAGCGTGGAAAGTTGTTATCAGTTAAAAGGTAAGATGCGGAATGAAAATAAAAGTTATTGTATCTACAGCATGTTGAACCTTGAAATACAAAAGACAGTGTTCATCACTAATACTGTGTTCAATATAAGAATAAGCAAACTACTTGGCAGACATAATCTTGTACTGTTTGAAGACTAGAAGAAGGAATAATGCTTTAATGACAGATAGGCATATCAAGCAATACTACTCACAAAACCTACCATTATTTTCATTCAAAGTGATACAAGAGGCTTGCCACACCTTTTATTTTATATGGCGCAAATTTAAATGTTTATTTAATGCAGTGTAGATGCTATTTGAACTGACCTGGGACATAAATATCAACAGGGATGACTCTGTCACAACCTCTGACTACAGAATAAGAGTAATGATAGTAACCTCCACCATTAGCGCAACTACCCATTGATATGACCCATCGAGGCTCAGGCATCTGAAAACATAACCCATCATATCACGGATACAATGGGAAACAGAATTAAAAACAAACAAAAAACAGTTCTAGGCATCTAGTCTTTCTGATGAACAAATTTTCATGGATCATCATTGAAACGCCCATAACATAAATAATATACAAATAATCCGACAATTTTGGTTTATTATTCATTCTGGACAGCCAGCAACACAATACCCCCCCCCTCCTCAAAATTTGATATTTTACGTTTCAAGACATCGGTATTTTAAATCTGCGATGTCCATCTGCCGTCGTCCGGGCCATTTTGTGCCTTTAATGTGGTCTAAAAAATTTGTTCTTTTGCACAAAAATTCCATTTGGTATATATTTAAGCCCACCTGCTTGGCCATTCAATCGAACGAAGCCCACGGTTGTCATGGACAAAAAACTGTTAAAAAAATGAACAAAAATGCAATTTTGGCAGTTCTATCGCAAATACGCCGTGCTTGGTACCGTTTTCAAGGTATTTTCACATCCTGGGTCGGATGGAATGAGTACTAGACGTGTACAACTGCGTATAGTAAAATTACAGTATAGTGAGCCAAAGTTCACTAATTGAAAGAACTCGCGGGACAATAACTACAGCGAAACTAATCGTTTCATCATTTGTACTCCCACCCTCCCTCCTGTCTCATCAAAACTCTGGCACCTCTCGACTCGCCACATCGTACCAATTGCCTACAGGCACTTACGGGCGCCTGGAATATTTAGTTTTTATCGTTCCGCTGTAGTCAGGTCATGTTTCGTGTGGTTTACTGGTATTCTCTAATGCTGAATCGAATGGGATGGGTCTCGGTGCTGTCAGACTCTGTCAAGCTGTTCAAGAGAATAATAAACCGTTGTGTAATAATTTGCAGCGTTGGTATTTTTAAATACCTTTCCTCTCCCATTTATGCTGTATCTGAGATTATAAGAATTTTCATAATTTTTTAAAATCCGATTTGGAAGAGTACTTGCAATTTTTTATTTTGCTTGTAGTTAATTCATCCTAAGGAATTATGAGGGCTATTTTTGGGCCAATTTTGACCTCCTTAACTCATTCATCAACCATCCTCCTTGTTCAATTAAAGCATTTTTCATCTAATGTCCTGGATTTTATTTTCACATCGTTTGTTCTCTGTATTTATACAATTCGTTTGAACCAAACTGCAAGTACGTGCATAGTGCATGAACCAAAATTATTGGGCATAAGTCGTTCAAAAATTCTCGCAAAATTGGTTTTTGATAGGGTTGAAGTAGCTTCATTTTCTATTACCATTGACTAAAACATGAAAAATTGGAGAAAGTCTTTCATGTGATT
Organism: Pachypeltis micranthus; assembly: GCA_020466155.1. Taxonomy (NCBI): domain Eukaryota; kingdom Metazoa; phylum Arthropoda; class Insecta; order Hemiptera; family Miridae; genus Pachypeltis; species Pachypeltis micranthus. The sequence goes on along the minus strand of CM035768.1, from coordinate 82,067,542 downwards.
GATAATTTGTTCAGGCAAAAGCCAAACAATTATTACTTATCTGTTCTCACTTTAGATTACTACTATAGGATACATCTACATCCTGGTCTTTCTCTCTTACAAGCCTTAGTCAAACCAGATTTTGGATTCCCTCCCTACAAGAATTGGCACAAGTACTCACTTTTCAATGCAATAAGTGCTATTAGTTAAAGGCTCACATAGAATACACCCAAATGGCTAATCTTTCAGACTGTAAGGCAAACAAGCTTTCTCATTAGTTGATGTAGACTTTGCTGGCCCTTCATTTTGTCATTTTGATATAGTCCTTGCTGTGCAAAGCAGCCACATAGAAGGGTTATATATGTCTGTTTATATGCTTGTCCATTTACTAAGAGCCAGTAAGCACCTTATCAAATAAAGGGTTTCTTACATATTTAGATCGATTTGTCTCACAAAGGGGACTTCCCCAAGAAATTGTATGTGATTGTGGCAGTAACTTTATAACAGCATCATCAACCTCAAATACACAAGGAAATAGTTTAAGGAGAATAATCTCCAACAAGATTTAGCACATCGTTGCAGAGTGAAAGGTAAGTTACATTTGCTGGATCATTGGCAATTGATCTCTCAAATGAATCAGCATTTTTGGCAGAGATAGAGGGTAGAATACTTATCTACTTTGCAGTCCAGGCCAATGTAGCTTAAGAGATCAAACAATAGAGAGGTACCACTGCACTAGCCTCTTGTTCATATCTTTGAAATGGTATCATTCATGTGGTGGCAATTCAAACCCCTAGCCCTGTAGTCAAGCTGGTACCACTTCTTTCCTTGTATAATCCTCCCTATCCCGAAGATTCTCCAGAAGTTTGAGACTCCCAAAATTAGGCAGGTGGTTCATGTTAGGGTAAATCACAATATTCTAGCGCTTGTTAAGTCTCCTTTGGACAGTAGTGATCATGATGCAGAATCCTTCTTCTTTATTTGTATTTGTTACGTGACCAAACAATGACTAATCGAGCTCCAGAATCAACCCTGAAATCAACCGGCTGAATATTGTAAGCTATCTCGTTACTACCAATGCCCCCTGCCCCTAGGGGAGGGGTTGCTCACATGGCAATCTTGGCCTTTTTAGTGTTTACCCTGCTAACGATCACGACAAGAGTCTCAGTTTTCAACGTTTCTGCGTCTGTTAAAAAATGGACCTCAGGTCATCTGAATTCCACCACTGTTCAAAACTGTCTCCAGTCAACTGTCCGTTTTTCTACTTCACAGCCACCAGAGTATTACTTGGACTCTCCATTATTTGCTACAGCTCGATCTTCAAATGTTGTTCTCATCCAAGAGTCTGGAACTTCCCAGCTCGAACTTTTAATTTTCATAATTCGTCAGGTTGAATGATTTTAGTTTGTCTTGTGTTGAAGTTAACTTTATTATATTTATTTTTTCTCACCTTATATATAGTTCATTTTCATTCTTCAAATATTTAACCTCATTTTTTTTCTTTTCGCTCGTACGCATATAAATTACTTTTTTCAGTCTGGGTCAATTGGTACAACCATTTATTTTAATCACCCTGACACTGAGTTTGTGAAGACTCAAATACCTGATCATAAACTTTCCTTAGAGCTGGAGCCATTTTGTTTGTGAGTGTTCCAGCAACAATAATGACATCAGCTTGTCGAGGAGAAGCGCGGAAAACGACCCCATACCGGTCCATATCATATCTAGGAGCTGCTATATGCATCATTTCCACAGCACAGCATGCTAAACCAAATGTCAAAGGCCATACAGAACCCTGAAACAAACATAAAACTATATCACCTGTTTGATCTATTTATTATAAGGTTTTACAGTCATTACCATGCGTTTAGATGGGATTCTTGCTAGATGAACCTGTTTTTTCTCACCATCCACTATAATAAAATTATTTATTTATTTGCAGATAAACAGGTCGTGGTAGTAACGAACGTATTAGCTTTTTGCTTTTATGATCATACTTCAGCCCATTCAATGCACCTAAATTTTTGAAGTCCTTCCCTCTTCTACAGAGAAAACACCATTTTCACCCCTACCAACACTTCTTTGTTTTGTTATTGATGATTAGGTAAAATTATTTGTTGCGCATTCAAAAGGAAGAGTAATGTTTGACCAATGAAGGGGGGGGGGGGCTGAAACTGCTTTGGGCAGTGCCTGGTTAAAGACGCATTTGTCCGAAACTGTATCATTTACAATTGAACAAGTTGAAAATGTTTAACAAAAAGAAATCAATCATGGTTCAAGGCTAGCGTCCAAAGAAAGTAAGTATCAATTTCTTTCTTTTCCCTTTTAGGAAACATTTGTTAGAATGTAATTCGCCCATTTTCTGCCCTGTTTCACACCGTACCTACTTTTCTGGTGCAATTAATTTCGTTCAAGCTTTCAAGTTAAGTTTCTCCTAATACTGCTTATTCCCATTGTGCACACGTACATTGTCTTAGAACAAATGATCAAAGTGCTAAATGCACTACAGTCTTTAGTTGATTTCCAAAAAGAATAACCATTCTTTTTTTCAATTATAGAGAATAGTTAAAAATAAAAGTGTCAGGTCATCACTTGGTAGAGTAGAATTCATTTTTCAAAGGTAACTTTATCCTCTAACAAAGGAAAAAACAGGTCTGTTTCCATATCAATACAACTGTTAGTGGCTCGATCTGATTTAGCCCTGACCTAGAACAGGAAGCCGCTCTTACTGGGAAGAGCCATTCCTTTTAGCACTTAATGGACCCGATTAAATCTGAAGAAGAAGAAAACGACTGAAGGTCCGGGAGAGGGGGGACTGCATTGCTGCGATCGGGAGGTCAGGAAAGTCAGGTCCACGGCGCGCAACGAGACGATCAGTCTGTTTCTCTTCCGGAAGCTTGCGACTCCACTTTGATCTATCTCTATCTACCTTTCTGTGGGCTATACATTGGGTGGAACAGACCTGTATACTTCAACTCCAATACACCATTTGATACTGGAAGGATTTGTTGTTGTGAGATGCCCGAACCAACCTATAACATTGGTGCCCAACGTGGGGCCCGAATGAGACTATCACTCAGCATGGGGAACGAGTGAAAACGATGGCAGAGCATGTGGATCCATCAAAAGATCATGACGACAATGTTGTCGCTCTGCAGGCCTTTATGGCAGGGTTGCCACAGCAAGCCTGTGTGTTACTGTAGTGAGGTATAACCCCTGGGGAATCCCATCTCATGCACGAGTTCTTAACCTAGTTTCCCACCTGATCTTACTATTGACTTAGGTTGCAAGTTGCAAAGGGACAGATCAGCTGAGTTTACCTTTCTGTCCCCACGACCTTCTTCGCAAATTAGGTGAAACGGTTATATGCTTGCCTAGTAGCAATCAATGCTGGTAGGTTTGGCTCTTCCAACAACTGTTGTTCACAGCTGTAGGAACTACAGTGGAGCGGCATGTGGTTTCTTGTTCCGTCGACACTGGAAACGCAAGATGTGCAGGATGGAGAGTCATTGAGAGAAAAGAAGTGGAGCCTTGCATTGATGTCTAGTGGTCTAGCTCAACCCATTTTCTCCTGAAACGTTCGCAGATATTGGGGAACAACTCATACGTGTCATATCCCTTTGACAACGATTCCCATCTAGCTTGCCATTTACCTAATGCCCTTTCGTCAAGCGCAGCAAGTTTTCGTTCAACAGAGTTCAGCCCAGTGCGATGGAAGCTCCCTTTTCACTCTCTTCTTGTCCACCATGCACTCAATCGCCAAGTCAACTGGAAACTGATCAGTGATTATTTGTGCTTCATAGGATATTATCTTTATAGGTAAAGACAGAGACTGGAAGTTTCGGTATCGAGATCATATTTTAAGCATTAAAGGCGAACAGTGTAAAATGGATCAAATTTGGTAAAAGTGCAAACAAAAAGATTTTCAGCAGCAGTAAAAAGATGAGTAAAAAGACATCTAACATCCAACAGCTGGAGCCCCTACAGCACTCCCCTCCCAGTGTCAACAGTACTGGTTCGGAAAATGCAAGCGTCTTCCACTATGGGTGACTGTGATGGTGGTGAATGGGGATGAGGTTGTTGGGAAACAAAGGTTGTAGAAGGTGTTGGGGTCTCCTGTTCTTTTTCCTGAAGAAGGAAGGTTGGCTTCAGCTAATCAATATAATAGAGTAGGTGATATGCTGTAGTACACAAGTGCGAAATACCCAGAATTTCAGTGAGGTAGGTGAACAGGCAGCAATCAAACTGACGTCTACGGTCAGTGGTGATGCGTCAGGGAATGCTGTAACTAGAGTTCCAGCTGGAAACCAAGGTCTGAGCTACTGTCTCAGCAGTGATATCCTAGATTGGCACTGCTTCAGGCCAATGAGAAGCAGTCGATGATTGTGAGGAGGTACTGAAAGCCTTGCCCGACTGGTAAGGGGCCAACGGTATCAACATTAATACGTACAAATCAGGCTTCAGCTAGTTGATATTGTCCTATTGCACTAGCGGTGTGTTGTCCAGTCTTGACTCTTTGACAAGGGATGCAGGTTTTGGTAATAACGAGTCTGCACCAGTTTCACCGATGCTTTGACTCCTGGGTGTGCAAAGGAGGGATGGCATCAAAAATCTGACGACGGAGCTGTTCTATCGCAGACCATCCACTCTACTGGGCGATGATCGCGTTTTTGGCAGCCATGTCATAAATCAAACAAAGGTTGCTGGAGCAGAGCTGCATAAGGAATGGAACGTCTATAGAAGTTAGCAAGCCCTAGGAAACGTCATAGCTCTTCTATAGTTGTAGGTCGAGGGTAGTTGGTAAGCACAGCAACTCGATCTGGCAGTGGTTTGGTGCCTTTTGCATTCGACCGAAAACCAAGGAATCTTTGGACCTAAGATGCTCCAAAAACGCACTCTGCCATGTTTATGCAAATTTCATGGGACCACAACTGCTGCAGATATGCTGTGTGTTCCTCTTCTGACGCAGATGCAATCAAAATATCGTCCAGATAGACGTAGGGAAATGTTAAATCGCGAAAGATGGAGTGAATGTAGCGCTGGAAGGACTGTGCCGCCGCAGTCTTCAACCCTAATCACACGGAGACAAAGATATTTGTTCGCCATTACTGTGCTCATTCTCTTCTATCATTGTGAATAATCTACATATGTTTTGGAATAATAATAATAATAATAATAATAATAATAATAATAAACAAAGATGCTGTTTACAAGTGCGCAGTTATTGCAGTTGCTTTTCCACTACGATGAAAATCTATTAGGTCATTTTCATCTCATCCATCGCCTCAGGGGGCCTCATTCCCTCATTCGCCTATGAGGGCATTCCGACGACTTCAAGCTGTAAGAATTTTAATTCTGTCTGTGTTTCTGTGTAAGAAAGTATTACTGTCGTCGAAAACAAGTTGTTGTTGCGTAAAGTGTGTGTTGGGCAGTTTGGGAAAAAACTCTGGACATCACATTTCCGTGTTAGAAAACCTAAACGCAAATGGGGACCCGGGTGGATTTAAAAGCAGATTGGTAGGAAATGTTAAATAATAACACACTTTTACACACACGTTAGTGTATTAAACAACTTTTATTAACAAAATAATTCTCCCTTCCCTGTTAAAGTTCCTTGCTGGTAAAAGTTGTAATCTCACAATTTCGGTTTTTATAACAAAATTCGCAGTAGAATAAATGAGTCTAAAGCAAAAGTGGCCTGATCCACAGTTGCAGAAAAATGTGTACATGACTATAATGACACGATTCACACTGTAACAGGTTTCACTCCCAGTTACTTGATGTATGGCAAAGAACTAGACATCATTCCACGAGAGTTACAAAGCCCGCAAGATTATCAAGCTGCGGTACAACAGGCATACCTCAATACCCTATGAAACCACGAGGAGAATAAAAAACGTTTGTCTCACGATCGGACAACATCAGTTTATGTAGAGGTTTCAAACGCTATGAACTGTAGCAAACTGGACAAAATACGATTGGGCCCTTCCCCCATAGTTGAACTGCGGTCTTCAAATATTTTTGAAATAAGAACAAACGGTAAAAAACGCACAAACCAATTATATCACATCTCCAAGTTAGTCCCTTTCGTAAAGTGAAATTTGAACTCCAAACAATTTTTGTGTTTCTTTTTTTTCAATTTTTTGTATTAGATTTTCATATAAAACAGCAACAACAACAATTAATCTTTGCAGCTACTGTCTTGGGGTGAGGGGATGTAAGTTTCCTAAGTACCTACCACTCCAATATTATTTGTAATCTTATTTTATGTAGTAATACTTTAATGTTTGTCAAACAATGTTAGTTGGATTACATCCGTTTAGCTTTCGATGTTATGAACAATCAATTAGTTAGGTCTGTTCTATCGAGTTGTGGTAATACGATTGTGAGTGGTATGATAAGAACGTAGTAAATGTAAAAAGCTCTCGCAGTATACCGAACTTCGTTTTTGATTTTCCGTTGATTAAACGATACATCCTTCGAGTTCGTGAGTGTTGACTTTCAAGATCCTCTAAGAAACTTATATGTAGTTTCCAGATGGCCAGATGGTTCGCCCTCTCATTTCCACTGATTGTTTTATGCCCGGAATATAATATGTGTTAACTCTATTAGTTAGCTAAATAGCTGAGCGACATGCTGCACTCCTTCACCAGTTATTAAGCATAAATTCTTCAGTTCTTTACAGATGTTCAGTAATTATGTTGATAGTTTTATTGCTATAGCCTTCATCATGCATTATGATGTCCCTAGCAATGATAGCATAAATCTCAGCTTGAAAACCCTTTGGAGTAGGACCTAGGGCAATGTACCCCCCACTCCTCCCAGAGCCATTTATCCCCACCCCATAGCTAGTGCCCTTCAGGTATTTCCTATCAAACTCATACTCCATCATGTCAGTAATTATGTTGAGTTCCATGTAGGTTATCATTCCCCCTGCTATTAGTAAGCACCCCAGCCTTTGTACTTTGGCCAGGCTACTACGAATCTTTTGAATCATAGCGCAATCGACCCATATGAGATGATTTCTCTCACAACAGCCTCGTAAAACCAGCAGGCCATTCTGAGATTTATAGCACATGACCTCCAACACATCCTTCAACACGTCCACAGAGCCGTTGTCGCCTTCTTGGTCATATATCTGATGTGCTCTTTGCAGGTTAGTTTACAATCCAGAATCACACCCAGATACTTGACCTGCTCACAGAGCTGAACTACTTTGCCCATTACTCCTTCTGGTCTTAGTCCTGACAGTTGTCTTTGTCTTGTGAAAGGCGCTATGACCATTTTAGCTGGGTTGATGGACAGTCCTATCTCCCCGTACCATGAGCACACAATCTGTAGAGTATCAGATAGCACACTTTGCACTCTGCCCCAAATGAGTACAGCCGCCTTTACTTTTTTTCGACCCTACGTCAGGAAATCAAGCACTTAGCACTAAATTGGAAATGTAGAGACATACATATTTCTTTAGCATTACCTTTCTTCCCCAGTTGATCAAATCATCTAGTCTGGCCATAGCAAACTCAGCCAGGCTTTTTGTAGGAGGAAAGGGTGAGTAAGACTCAACTTCTTTTTTATCTGTATTCAACAGAAAACAATTCAGTAGTTATAAACTGAAACATCTGTTAAAAAAAAACATAATTGCGGATACTTGTAAAAAAACCCATATCATCTATATGATGAGCATAGCACTGGAAATGAGTACACAAACAACATGTTCAGTAGCGCAGCCCCTCCAATGGGAACATTTACATCGATTATCTGAGCCAACTTCAGAACTTGGCCTGAAATACACCTTTTGGTTTATTATTCATTCTGAATAATACACGTAAGTTTTTGTTTGGGAAATTGTTGTTACTATTCCCCCCTGCAAATTTGACGCTTCACATGTCAAGGCATGGGGACATGGGGATTCCAAATCTTCAATGTTCGTCTGCCATCTGAGTATCAGGGGTGCACGACTGTGTTTAGATAGAAAACAGTGGAAATCACAGTAGATATAGCGAGTATAGCAATTTAATGAAATGGCAAGTCTACGCGGTGAAAGTTATTGTTTCTCCCATGCCTGCACTCATTCCGGTGCTCATCTTACGTGAATCACCCATCAGCTTGACTCATCACATTGTGCCACTTGCTAACAGGCACCTGTAATATGTCAATTATCGTGGTTACATTGTAGTCACGTCATGTTTAGTATCATCTAGTAGTATTTTTCTTTGCTGAATAGAATGGGATGGGTTTCAGAGATGTGAGACTGCGTCAAACTGCAAGAGAATAATAAACTATTGGGTAATAATTTGAAGAGTTTTTGGTTTATTATTCATTGTTAATAATAACCTTATGTTTTGGGTCAGCAAAATTTTTAAACAACCCCGCCTCAAAATTTGATACTTGACGTTTCAAGACATTACGATTCTAAATCTGCAATGTCCGTCCACTGTCTGGGCCATGGTATAAAAAATCCGTTTTTTCGTACAAAAATCCCATTTGGTATCTAGTTGTGCCTGCCATCATGCCAATCCAATCGGACAAAGCCCATGGTTGTTATGGGCAAAAAATGGTTAAAAAATTACAGAAAGCAGTTTAATTGCAAATAACACCACCATCAGATATTTTGAACAAGCCCATGCATTGATGAATTTTTGGAATTTTCTCCTTTTTATTTTGAAAATTTCACTTACTAGGAGTTACTTATTTTTTAGTTTGTTGTATATCACTTCTAGTCAGTATGCTACACCAGTTAGTATGCCTAATCCTTTACCTTCACATCTGTCGCTTTGCTCTAATGCCAGATTCAGCTCATGTACACCCTACCCTGCAATCATCGATCCATTGAAGTTTGAGCAGCCAGATGTTTGTCATTTCAACATAGAACTGGTAAAAAATTGTTGAAGGTCTTTTGTTAACTACTAAACTCCTCTACCCTTCCATGGAGCTAATATTAGTTAAATTACATTTCTTGGGCCATCTCTTGAATACAATCTATCATGAACACACTAAAAATTAGATTTTTCTAGCGTTTGATATTTCGTTTTCTTTTTCTCAAAAACGAATATCGAGTTGTGTTGTGAGTTGATCAAAATGTATCTCATATGATCGTTAACAGCAGCTTATACATCGTTCTCTGCAAACTGTTTTGCATAACTGGGTAAAAAAAAGATGTAGGACATATACAACTTTTTAGGTGACGGTAAAAGTTGTGGGATGAATCACAACTCACTTTTTTTAGGTTAAATGAAGAGAAATTAAACAATCATTAATGTTACCAGCACAACTTTCCCATCTGAGCCCCAGTACATCCCCAATTCTGATAATCACTCTTCCAAAACTTATTACTTCTTAGTTGTTGGCGTTCGAGCAGGAAAAAGGAAAGTTATTCAAAACCAAATTATCAACACCAGTAGGCAGACCTTTCTTTTGTAAAGATGCATCTGCAGATCCCAGTATGCTAGAGCCAGAGAGAGTCTTGTGAATCACAGCATTGCTTTTGAGAGCCTGGCAAAGAATTTGACTCCGAAAAACTGTGAAACAAATGATAAATTGGTTATTATACAATTTAGTTTATACATATGCAATGTATAAATATGAAAAATTTAAATTATTGGCGCCAACCAGCAATGTGAATTGACTGATAGGTTTAGTGCATTTACTAAACTTGTGCAGGATCTGAATCGGGTGCACGAAGCCTAGGAGACGCACCCGAGAGACGAGCAACGCACCCAGGAGACGAACAATAGACAAGCCCATAACATAACATTATTGTATTAATCGCGAAACATAACAGTCAGTATATGAATCATGGAATAACAAGTTCCACCCTGTGAATTTGGTATTAATACAATTTGATATTTCTGTATCTCCCTCATTCCAAAAAATACCACGCTAATCATTATGCGGTCATAGTTAGTACACTTTGCAGGCATGAAACAACCACTAACCAACTGTTATACTTGTCAATTGCAACAGTGAATCAACAATGTTAACCACACATTTTCTAATTACTGAAAATACCAAATTTTCACCCTTACTTTCTTGAGGGAAGTTTACTATTCACTCTCTAGCAAATCAGTAGACAATCAAATGATTTTATCAACTGCTTTTGGCTATTTTTGCAAATAAAAACGAAACAATGAATACGCACAGCCATACAAACACTCAATAAGTTACGAAACGTAACACTAACAAGTAAATAAAGGGTATATTGATTCTTGAGGGACATGATTGCAGTAGATATTAATTGACAAGCAGCCATACACTTCAAAATGCCAACATCAAGAAAGGCATTCCACCTTTACCCCACAAATCCCAGAAGGCCTGCTCATAGACCACTGTTCATAGCAAAGGGAAAGAGAAGCACCAGAAAGACAGTATGAATTACAGTTAGAAGATGAGGGGAAACGATGAATCTTGTTTTGAGCGTTAAGATAATAAGGGGATTAAATATGATAATTGTGAACATCGAACTGCCTCCATTTCTAGGTAAGCACTGTATAACAACTAAATTGCTTTAGCTCCGTTCCGTTCCTCAATAAAAAGGCCGGTGTAATCCTCTTATTTTGGTTTTCCTACATTATTGGTCAAGTACCATCCACTACAACTGCCCTAGTAGCTATCACCCTCTCGTCATTTGACTATAAGCTCCTTGCATACCTTAGTGCTCAGCAATTTGAATGACAAAGAAGATCGAACTAACTAGCATTGCTGCTTTAAGTTCTCCACTAGCTAGAAAGCGCTGCAACACAGCTCAATTTCTTCGAGCAATAAAAACGTAGCTATACCTCTGATAGTTAGGCCAGTTAGAATAAATTAGAGCATAACACGTAATCGAATCATCCGATTTCCGTAACTGGTAACCGCATTAATCTCAAGGGAACCTACACAGAAGAAAATTCCCGTTCGGGAGTTGCCTACAAAATGTTTAGACTATGACAACTAATTGATTCAAGTGAAATTACAGCATCAAGCTGTGATCGCCCGAAACTAGCCAGTTGAATTAGTTCAAAATTAAGCTACGTACAGGAGAGCGTTTGGGGTCTCAGCATCGTGAGGAAGAGTAATTACTCCGGCAGATCAACTTCAGAGGAGGCAGACTCAAAATCTGGTGAGCAGATGAGCGAAAAAATAAACACGATAAACGTAGGTTGCACGGTGGTTATCTTCAGTGCTGGGGGCATCGATCAGGAGTGACTTCGATAGCGTTTCCATTCCGTCACTTCTCGTGGTTGATTTTGGTGATATAATAATTATAATTGATGAAAATTAAAAAAGAACAATATCGCCCTCTGTTTAATTTGTGGCGGTAAAAAAACCTTACCTTGCAGTTAGCGAGTTATGAGGGGATGACGCTCTATAACACTTGAATGGCTTGTTGGGAGACTTGTTAGAGAGTATCAGCGTCGACATTGTCTCTGCTAGACGTTCATTACCCCTAATGATCTCTAACAGCCCCTGACTGTTTAACTTTATTAATTGCTCTCTCTTAGGTTAGTTCGGAATCCGTTTGGAGATTCATAGACAAATTTTGATCTCTTATGCGAACTACTTTTTTTCCTGACTACTTCATCCACGATTTACCGCACTTACATGTTTTAGATAACTCGTACAAGTCTGTAATGAATTAGCTAACTGACTCTTTCTCATGTCGATCTCTTCTATTGAATATAGCTCTTTCATATATTACGTTAGTCTTTCTTAAAAATATGAAGTAAACATTTCTACGACCAAACTGTAAAAAGATTCGCCATCTGTAGTGAAATTGAAAGTTTCCAGCTTTGAATCGTTTCAGCTTTTGGACTCTCTTTAACCAGTTGTTATCGTCGTGAGTTCCAAGAGTATTTCAAGGTGGACTTGATAGCACCCTGTCAACCTAGACAGGCAGTGGCCTTTGGAGAGCCCATGGTCACCCAGTCATCTGAGGAGCTCGGCTATGGTCCTAGAACCTAGAAGCTTATGTTTTCTAGCGGGTACCACCAAATTATTGTGCGAATTTATTCAATTATTAATTCAATTATGTGCTCTTTATATTAGTTCAGGAGACTGTCATGGTTCTTAATTATTTATTATTGCAGGCATGTTGACAAAACTGGGACCCTTCCACAGTCCTTTTTTAGAGCTACACGATCAATTCCAGTGAATCAACCTAGTGTCCTGTGATTCATCCTTCCCCTTTTCCATTACATTACTTCCCATCCCCTCCACATATTCGAAGATTATTCTTGTTCCTACCTGTCATTACTGTCGTATGATGTTACGTCTCTGGATCATGATAATGTTTCTGTTGATTTGGATGCTAGTTTACTTCTCTGAACAAATCATTAATAATTTACCATTCGACGATATTAGTAATACTTATTTCTAATCTTAGTACATGGTGCCAAGTTGAACCATGGCCCCCTGTGAAGAAACGAAGAAAACTATGAACAAGACATCAATACAGCACGATGGACCACCAGCAGAAGAAGAAGCATTCTCTCTCTCTCTGCTTGAGGATCTTCTTTTGTCTGTACCGGGACGAACCAAACCCTTCCATTCAGCGGATTCACTCGAGACTTCGCTACCATCAGTTGAAACTGAGCCGGTTCCCTCATCGCCATGTCGTCCCTGCTCACATTCGCTTCCACCCAGTTCCTTGTTTGTGGTGGTAAAACTTCCCTGGATGTAATTGAGAATAAAACTCTGTTCCAATTGCATTAGGCTTGATATCATAGTAACTCCCCAACTCTCTTAGTGCGATATCGCTTTCAATATTTATCCTCCCCAGTAACATGTCTATCAAGGTAAAATACCTAATTCACTTTCATTTATAGATTCAAAAACTGTTGCAACTGAAGCTCATTTACTAGGCTTTTCAGGGTCTATGGGCTGAACCCTGTGAGGATCAACCTAAATTCTTTCTTTCACTTCACTCACAAAAATAGCATTATTATCAGAAATAAGCACACTAGGAAAGCCATGAAATGAGAAAACATCATTCAAGAGATCAATTGTGGAGCTAGTTGAAGATGCCCATTTAGACTTTGCATCCACACAAATAAGGAAGTGGCATTCCTCATGCAGACCTGTGAAGTCCTTTCTTCCAATTGGACAATGGCTCGTCCCTTGGGTGTACTGGTGCCAGTGAGTTATTTTTGTGGAGCCTGGTTTCACAACCTAGTACCATTTACTCAATTTCTCTGTCGATACCCTCCCAGTATACTTGTCTCACCAGCTGCTTCATCTTTGAAATCCCGATCTGTGCCACTTAGAGCTCATTCAAGTTTTGCCTCTTAAGACTCCGTGTACTACCACTCTATCGGCTCGAAACAGCACTCCATCATGTATAGTGTGTCCACAGAGGTTTCCAAACCCCGTCTTAAGACCTCCCCGTTCTCATCAACCTTGGGAGTTAGGAAATAGGCTCTATGTGGCCAGACGTTAGTCGTTGTTCCCTCGGCTTCAGCTAGTTCTCTAAGTTCGTCTCCGATCCGTTAACCCAACTGTTATCCAGGCGCCCCAGCTATGCAGTGACGTTAAATCTTATCTTTTACCGCTAGACGTATGACGAATGGCTTGTGAGATAGTCGGCGTTGAGTAGTTTATGGCTTAGATTGAATTGCGTGGTTCGTTTTTATTAGTTCCCGTGAAAACATCTCGTTAATTGAACGTCTCCGTCCCATCGTAATGCAGCTCCACATTTGCTGGTTGTTTTCTACTCTCCAACTAATTTACGCGCACGGTAAAGTTGCCGATGATTTTTATTGTTATTTAAGTTTTCATTGTCGTTTCTAATATTCTAACGTTTCAGATTTGTTGCTGCCACAAAATAGTTTATGCTTTATAGTTTTGTGTATTTCTTACTTTCTCAATTTACATTCTTAGGCGGCACCCTTAGTTCGAACATTGTATATTGAGCAGTTGAAAGGCAAAAATTCCCTGAACCCTAGGGAATTGTATGTGGATGAAATCTCATAACAAAAGACTAGAAACTGGAGAGAATGGTTTAAACATTTTTTAAAGGTGAGGGGTTGCTGTAGGGACTAGCCTTGTATCGTAATGCGCTCATAATTTTAGTTGCAAATTACCTGTGGAGAGGGGGGGGGTCGTCTGATTTTGACTGGTTTCGCAGGTAACCAATGGACGATCAGCAGTCATTTCGATCACAAGTCTAGTCAAGTGGTTTCCCAGTGTCGGGACTATGACGTCGCAGGTATCGCGTCCTCAGCCTTCTACATTATTCGCCTTAAACTTGAAGATATTTTACTTTGGCTCTTCAACCTCCGACAATCATTTATGTCCAACCAGTCGAACCTCTGAAATCTGAGTCAAACCACTTCTCCATATACATATAGTTTTTCCAGTTCAAATTCATTCTTAATTGCTAGGATCCCCCAACTCTAACTGGCCCAAAAATGCAGTATAAAAGCTTCTTCCAAAAATTATGTGGGCCTGCTGGTCCTCCTGTTTCAGAGCCGAAGTTCTGGTTCCAACTGACTCACCAAACTGGTTTAACCAATATATGTGCAACTGAGCTTTGTTGGTCAAATCAGTATGACCGACTTGAATGGTGGCTGGAAAGTAAAATATGCTCTATTTGCATACACAATTCTCTACATATAGCGAGTGTTTTGCTTGTCCACTTGACTATTGATCTCAGACTTAAAATGTGCTATCTTCAACAATCAGGTGGAAGGATGCCTTTTACTTTCAAACGAAGAAACTGTAAACCAGGATTTGAGTTCATTTATTTCCAGTCCCGTGTTTATATATTTTGCTCTGATTGTAAGGACTTCCCCCTTCAAAGCTCTCACAATTTTAGCCATAAACAGGTCATGAGCATATCCTGATTATTCGAATTAAATCGGTACTCAACAACCTTCTTCGGGACGCAATATCCCAACGATTCAGATTATTTGACCTGGACACATGCTGGCAAATGCTCTGTTCCTTATTAATCCTGATGGTGGCCTGCCTTGCCCCTTCTTCCCGGTAGAGGGTGTGATTGATTAGCAATGTATTCAGTCGTACTGGAAATGCTGATTGACCGAATACATACCAATACTTACCCCCAAATTTAATTGGATTGAAGCTCAAGGGACAGCCTGCCCCTGCAAACCCCCATAATTTTAGTTGGTTGGACCCACTCTCCCAATTTACCGGCTTCACCGTGATCACTTACTGCAGTTGTGCCACACTGTTACAGTACTCTTAATCGCTTGAAATTGCACTTAAATCACTTTCAAGTTGTTTACTATAATATCATCTTCACTACCATAATTTGTACTAATGTGGTTCAAGGGGATAGTCATAGTCATTTAGTTACGCATTTATCGCTCATTGGGTTGGGGGTTTTTATATTTATCTCACGTATAAGTTTCTTGTTGTTTTCTTCATTCTCATTATATTTCGTTTCTCTCATCTAAGTAAATTTTCCCCCATCTCACACAACACAAGTGTTGAAGGTGTTTTGTTGGTTATTTGGTTCGGTGCCATTATTTTGAGTGAACATAATTAATGATAACAGAGCGTGGTTTATTTAATTTTCATCTTACGTTGCATTGAGATTCTCGATACTGGGAGATGTTGTAGCTTCGTTTCCAACATATACTGTATTCATCTATTTCAACAAGCATTTTTGGTGTATTATTCATTCTGAATAATAACACTATATCGGTCACGAAAAATGTTTTACAACCCCCCTCAAAATTTGATACTTTACGTTTCAAGACATGGGGATTCCAAATCTGCAATGTCTGTCCCCCGTCTGCTGTCTAGGCCATTTTGTGCCTTTAACGTGGTCTAAAAAATCCGTTCTTTCGCACAATTTGGTATCTAGTTGTGCCCGCCATCTCGGCAATCTGATCGGATGAAGCCCATGGTTGTTATGGACAAAAAATGGTAAAAAAAATTAACAAAACACAGTATAATCGCAAATAAGCCGTGTTTTGTATCATTTTCAAGGTATTTTTACATCCTGGGTCGAATGGAATGAGTATCAGACGTGTACAACTGCGTATAGGGAAATTACAGTAATTATAGTGAGCCAAAGTCTGCTAACTGAAAGAACTCGCGGGAACTACAGCGGAAGTCAACGTTTCGTCGTTTACCCTCCCTCCCGTCTCATCGAAACCACCACGCCCGTTCACCTCGCAACGCCCGTTCAACTTGCAACGTCGTGTCAAACTCCAAGGGTTCTCTGGAAGTCCCCGTCCTAATTTCCCTGACTCTTTTTGCCCGACGGGGTGGAGGAAGGCGAGGGCCAGTTCCTCCACACACCCCTACATCGTATCATAAATGCCTACAGACGCTTACGGGCGCCTGGCACCGGGGGAATATTTAGTTTCCATAGTTCCATTGTAGTCAGGTCATGTTTCCTATGGTTTACTAGTATTTTTCGATGCTGAATCGAATGGGATGGGTATCGGAGCAAAAATACTAGGTCAAGCTGTTCAAGAGATAATAAACCGTTGTGTAATAATTTGCAGGGTTTTTATTTTTTTGTCATTGAAGTTCAAATGTGATCAAATTTTACGATCGTTTACTACCACACAATAGTGATTTTTGATTCGTTTTCCCATCGGTGGTTTATCTTTGATACACGCTGTATGTTAAAGTTAGCGTTATTTACGGGTCGAGGCAAATTTGAAGTAAAACTTACTAGTAAAGAAATGGTAAAATTGTATATTGAAAAGAACAATTAATTTAAAAATAAGGAGCCCCTTCACAAACGTTATCAATGCCGAAGCGTTTTGTTTATTTTATACACTCAAATCTATCATGTTTACGTAATAAGCCTCCGTTGATGTTGCATGTAAGTGCTCGTGTGTCCTTTGTGGGCGATAAGATGCCAATCTGCAGTACACCTCAACTTGGATCCTGCTGAGACTCACTGTCTCTCCCACCAGGCACTTCGAGTTGAAGGCACTTAGTGACTTGGATTATAGGCAGTACTGTTCTCTGCGCAGTCATCAGCATCTCCTCAGACCGAATCTCTGATTTTAATTGTAAAAACCTTAACTGCCAGCTATCGGCATCCCGTGTTTGGATTTTTGTGAGGATCGTGTTCGGGTCATCAGCACCCCAAATCCACGACTCAAATGGATCTCCCTCTACTTCATTCTTCTAAATTTAACTGTAAGCCCGAGCACGAGTAAAGCCCACATTCATCTACCAATGGATCCACGGTCGAGCCTTTAACTTGGAGCAAATTTTGGTGAAAAATGATTTTCTTTTGCAGCTCCGAGTGGTGTATCTGGTAGCACCGTTCCATACCGCTTCTTGTCTTCCGGCTTCAGACCAAGTTTTGGCTTTGTCCGGTAAATCGTCATAAGCACACACACGCGTGCTCCCCACGTCACGTTGAAATGGTCAGAAATTTAATTTACTTTGATCATAGAAGGACTTTTAAGTGACATAATACCATAAAGCATATTCCGTGAAAACTGCAATTAATTTCAAGTATTTTAGAAGGAGCTCCTTGTTTCACCTTGTAATAATTTCATCAATTTGCGTTGAGATTCAAAAGTGAATTTACAAATTAAACCAACTCTTGTTGCCTTGGATGTTTGGTATTTACACTTCATCGAAAACCATATCTCTGGTAGATAACAAACGTGACTAAATAAAATTAAATAATAAATTAAACCAAGTGTCCACACTGCTGGAGATGAAATAATTAAAATAAATGTTCAGACCGTGACGACTCTGGCGTGGAGTACGCGTGTGTGCAAAGATTTACTGTTGGAAAGCAAAAACGAAGAGGTGTGAAGATCGGAAACAGAGAGGGTGCTGCCAAATACACCAAATCTGAAGACAAAAACAGAATATGCTGTAAAATAGATTCATGTTAGCAGTAATTTCGTACACCGTACGGTCAATTGGTAAATGAAGGAGTTATTGCAGTTGGGATGCTGATGACCCTTTGTTCTACAATTCGGTGGGGTATTACTGGTAATGAACCTGAGAGGTGGACTGGCGAACTGAACCAAAGTAGGTGAACCATCGGCGAAGCAGTGGGGGCTGGAGGCGGATCTTTGTTGGTGATAAGATCTTAGCAATGGGGTGTTTATAAATAAGGGCTAATGGCACAAACACTGAATATGTTTGACGTTGCACTAGCTTGAATTCTGTTAATGTGAGAATTGTTTATACTGTGATTCAGTTGAAATAGTAGCCCAAGTAGGGCTATTAATCCCTTCCTATTGTCCCAAAATTTTCCTGTATCCTTCAGTGACTACTAAACCCTACAGCATGGCGCATGCAGAACTCGCAGCACAAATCAACTCCCTCCATTGCCAATGGTCTTGTGGTACAATCGTGTGCTACACTGTGGGGAAGAGAGCTCTGTCTGACCAGAAATTAGTGCAAGCTGCCTCATCTAAAGAGGTGAACAGCAAAGTGGACATAATTACCACAGCACTGCACTCTGCTGGGCTCTCTGTACTTGGGCGATAGAAGCACAGGGCGATCAGAGTCCCCGGTGACGACCTTAACTCCCTTAAGCAGGGTATAAATAGAGCCAGAAGGATGTACCAACAGACTCATGACCTTGATACCAGAGCCATACTCCGAACTGCCTTCATCCAAGAGAAGGCAACAGTGAAATCGATATCGCTCCATGCTGCATCCAACCTTTGAGTATTCCCAGAGTCTGATTTTGAGTTGTGAGTGATGACCTGAGTTTCTGACTTGAGAAGTTTTGGGAAGTTGAAGAAGTAAGTAGGTTACGAATTACCTCACAAAAGCGCATCAGACATTGCTGCAGAGGAATTTTTCAAAAGTACTCATCATCGCTTACCCTTTGGACGCTACATGGTTAGTCTTCCTTTTGTTAATTCTGTTCCCGATTGAACTGACACACAACCTGGGTCACAGGTTTAACTTCCTTTCAAATTTTTTATTTTGCGAAGGAAAAGCCTGTCTCAAGGATGCTGTACTCTGAGTAAATAGGCAAGCAACTCACGAGAAGTCGTAAATGCAGTTGATCATCCTAAGGAACATTCTCTGAAGGTTTTGGGCCTTCGATGGGATGTTGTAAGAGACATTTTCTCATATAACATTAAGGTGCCTGAGAGAATGGTTTTTACAGGACGAGCTATTTTGTCCTCGGTGGACAGGATTTTTGATCCTCTCGGATTTTTAGCCCCACCCATGTTCCTCATGAAGTTTTATCCAAAAACTGTGGCGGGGATTAACCTTATGAGTTCCATCCAACCAGTCGACTTTTCCAACGCATGCCACATGGGATATTGTGCGTGTATATACATACAGATTATTAAGGGTTCTGAGGTTGAAGTATGTCTTCTAATTGTTAAAACACGGTTACCACCATTGAAAACGGAAACGTGCTCTTGTTTGGAGCTTTGTAGTGCACTCCTGTTGTCAAAACTAAACAAATCAACCGAGAAGTTCTCTTAGATGTTGTCAGATGCTGGGTACCCTCCAATCTTCTTTACGGATCGCTTTAGGTTGAATTAATACTCCACCTCACAAATTGAAGGTGTACCTGGCTAATAGAGTAGCTGAAATTTGCGCTATTGCATCCTCTTCTTCATGGATACATGTAGAAGGTTCGTCGAATTCCATCGATTGTGGATCGAGAAGTGTGACGCCCACCAACTTATTCACATTTAAAATATTGTGGGATGGACCTCTATGGTTAGCCTTACCCATGAGTTAATGGCCACAATCTCGTATCCAATACGACACCATAGATATGAAATGAAATCTCTCATTGCATCATCAGCTGATTTGCATTTCATGATGTGAATTTCCCGGTTCTCTTCATATAGCAGGTTGATCCACTTTGTAGCCTTGCTGCAAGGAGCAGCGTATAATTTCTAGACATTGCAATCTTCCGAATTGGCTCGAATCGGTTCATTCAGTTCCCAAGAAACGCATAGTGACTTTTCTGCTTGTGTGAAACTTGTGCAACTAAGTGGGTTCTTTAAATGAAACATGCGAAACTTGGAGAAGATCAAAGAAGAACTTTCAAGACTGACCCCCTTTATCAATGACAAGGGTATATTTCCAGTAAGAGGGCATTTAGAAAATTCCGTTAATTCAGCTCGTCAGCACCAAATATTGTTGCCCATGAAGTCACACTTTTCTGTGCTTCTCTTTGATTTTTACCATAAGGTGTATTCAAACAAGCCCTTCTTCAGACACGCTTTTGGATTCCTTCCTTAAGACGCCTCGTCAGGCAACGCACATTTATGTGCTTGAAGTGTTACAAGCTCAAGGCCAAATATGTTGTTCCTACCATGGGTAGCTTGCCAGATTCCTGACTCAAAGGAGGACAAGTCTTCTTGCATGTGGGCATCGATTTTGCTGGCCCATTTTTGATGAAAGAGTCGAATTCTAGGAAGTCAGTTGTCTGCAAAGTCTACATGTGCGTTTTTATCTGCATGGTAACCAGAGGCTGTTACCAGTTTGAGCACAAAAGCCTACCTATCAACCCTTTCTCGTGGTCTACCCCATGTCATTTATACAGACTGGGGAACAAAATTTGTTGGGGCATTTCATGAGCTTAAGGAACTTGAGAAATAGTATAGGGAAGAGAGTACTCAGGAGTCCATTGCGACGTTCGCTACAACATTAGGCGTAAAATGGAATTTCAACCCCCCATATACGCCTCATATCGGTGGCTTATCGGAAGCAGGGGTAAAATTGGCAAAGAGGTACACTGGTAGCAAGAAGTATGCCACTCACCTACGAATAACTTTCCATACTATTTACAAAAAATCGAAGCGGTTCCCAACTCATGACCACTCTCTTTCAAACGACTCCGGTGAGTGTGACTACTTATCGCCTGGCTACTTTTTAATTGGAAAATCTCTCCTAGTAAACCTGGAGCCGATGCTGACGTTTTCTTGAGGAACTTACGTAGTTGATGAATGTGAATTGCTACTAGGAATCCTGGACTTATGAAAATTTTACGCTTTAAGGAGGTACGAATGGACGATATGGTGGCTGAGTATCAAACTGGTGGCAGAGCGGAAGAAGACAAAGGCGGTGGTGATAGAAACATAACACGTAATGTAACGCGTCTAAACGCCTGCGTTTAAAATACGGAAGGTTTCTGAACAGACAGTAGTTTTTATTATCCTTTTCAATGAATATTTTCCTCATTCACAATTTACTTTATGGAAGCATTCATTTTATTTTAATTTCATATCTTAATTCATATTTTCAACACGAGGCCAATATCGTGCTCACCTGAATTAATTGGTGCGGATCCCCTCATCAGCATTTGTATGCAAACAGTAGGCTTTGGTGCTTGATTAAATTTCATCTTATTTAGCATTCTTGTGAGCTCAATGGTTCGTGGTGATGTCAAATAAACTAGTATTTTTCCTTTTTGTTTTTCAGGTCAGAAAGACGAATATGTTACTTGTGGCAGTGTCCTAAAATTAATAAATGAAGATTATAATGTACGATTACACTCGCATGATGTTAAGTATGGAACCGGATCGGGACAACAATCTGTGACAGCCACACAGAGGCAAGAAGACGTCAATTCCCACTGGTTAATCAAAGGAGGCAGCAAACAGCAGTGTCCAAGGGGGTAAGAATTTGATAACTAATTGTTTTTTTCATAACATGGTTTATTGCTTCTGCTCACAATGTTCAAGGTTCATATGTAACTCTATGTGCTCTTCCAAAGAACTGTTTTTCTTCTACATGGAAGTTCCTCACGAGTATTCTTCCAGTTTGGATGTTACTAGAGTGTAGCTAGCTATCTTAGGACAAGTTTATTGATCCCCTAATTAAAACTCCGAGTAGGTCATCGATGACGGTAGTAGGAATTTTGACCACTTTTACCTAACACAGATTGTTAATGCGGAGGTAAGAATTAGTTGTTTTTGTTCAAGAATAAGGTGGGCATAAAAAGTGGTGTGGACTTGTGAACAGACATCAAAACACGTTTGGATGGAATGTGCCCCCTAATAAAGTCATTTCTACACCCAACTGCCTTCGTTTTGAAACCACAGTGTCACCTTTTTTTTAGCTTACTCGTTAAAATAGCTGAGTCATCAGCATCCCACTCCCACTCACTACTGCAATTTGGGAATCAACAATATGCATCTTCTTCTGTCCTGCTAGCTTGTGTGGATCATTTTCTTTTGCCTTCCCATCGTCTCAGCTATAACGGTCTGACAAAACTTTCTTTTTATCAGAGCATTCCTTCTACGCGAACATTACCTTCCATCAATTTCACTTAAATTTATTCTTAATATAGTAGGAGCTCCTAATTTCATTTCCCTGTGTATACCTGTTTTTTATTACAAATCACAATTTTTTCCTCTTTCGTTTATCACTTGGGTAATTGGTTTCCAACTTAATGAAAACAGCTCCTCTGTGGTATTAACACAGATAATGCTTTGAGTAAGAGGAGTGGGTGCTACCACTACAGTCAAATGAGAATCTCCTTGATCGAAAGATATTTCGTTTTTATGCCATCTGCCTGGCTCTTTGATGGTTTAATTGAATTTCATATTCACTGGAATTTCATTCATGTGTATTGAATCATGAAGTATATATCGACCTTTATATTCTATTTCTGCTAGTGTTTTCTCCAGTCGTGTTTATTACGTTTTTGTCAGCTGTGTCATGTATATTACTTTTTGCTACCCAATGGATAAGGAAAGTATTGTAAATGGTTGAAAAAAAGTATATTTTTCTTCAGATCTTTACAATTTTAGGTCTACTGAATCTAGAGAACCTAATTTTCGCGGTTGGTCCATGTGTGTGTATGTATATCTGCCCCCTGCAAGTGGTCGTAGGGCAGCGCTAAAAGCATGACGCTGGTGGAGTACCAGCGGGTCCAGAAGTTGTGGAGGAGGTATCCGGGTAGAGTTGCCACTGAGGTGTTGGAGGGTGCAGGGCATGATAAATTTTTCAGCCTACTCTTCAGGAATTTGTAGTGTTTTGGAAGCCTCTCATGAGTGCTTCCAGCCACATCCCCTGCCCCCTCTAGGGAGTCCTTAGCCAGTGTGATGTGTTCCCTGGTCCTCGAGGATGAGGCACACAAGTGTCAGTAACTCCTCTTCAGCTGGACCTGATGGTATTTCACCTCGCTGATGGAATAAGGCCCTGAAGGCTGTTGAGCTACTGGTTCTCAACTTACTTCTCTTCATGGGAAAATCTTTGTCTGGGATCAGCTGCATGTGGTGTGACATGGCAACTCCATCTGCCCCCAAGCCCAGCAAGCCTTCAGAGTTTGCGCCCTGCATGGTTCAGTTGACGGATGGGAACTGAGGCAGTTGCTCGTCCAAAGGCTGATAAGCCTTGATTGAATGGTGCATTGTGCTGTTCAAGCTTGGCTAGATTTCCCACATAGCGTCCCATGTGCATACATTCACGCTCCGGTTCGATGTTGGGGGACTTGTTGTTTCAACTGCTTGCTTTGCATCTGGCTGGGATGTTGCACATGCTGTAGCTGGTCTCGTATTTGTCCTAGATCAGCTGTGGTGGAGTCACATGGTGCCTCCATCTGCTCCCAAGCCCAGTTAGCCTTCAGAGTTTGCGGCTGCTCTATAAATTGATCGGTTGACAGACCTACTCTTCTGCTTGGGTGTTGTGGGCTTCAGAGGGGATTCATGGGTAGAATTACGGGCACCTTCATGCCATTCATGTGGTGTCACTGCCTACAGCGATGAGGTGTACTACAAAAGGCTGGGATCGTAATGTTGTGAATGCTCACTGTTGTACCTGTGTTAACCTGTTTGAGTCACTGAATCATGTGGTGCAGTTGTGTCTACATACTCATGGGGGCCGTGCCAAGTGTCATGATACCGCCTGCAAGCAGGTTGCTGGTGCATTGTCATCTGAGGGCTGGGAAGTGGAGGGAGTGTGGCACTACCGGGATCTTGCGCTAACTAGGAAAGCCAAGAAGCGCAAATACGACAGGACGAATCTTCGTATGACAGTGTTGAAGCTCATGGTGAAGCGTGTTACGTGGGTTGTACCCTAACTGGTGGTCGATCTATTGTGGAACATCCTCTTATCCTTCTTTCCTTCCTTGTCCAAATCCTTCTATCCCTAGAGCCTGCGTAAGGTAGTCTATGCGCTCTCCCCAGTTCTGTAACTATTATTTATTTAGTTTCTCCTTTTTGGGTGCCACCATCCCATTTACAGTGAGCTTTAGAAGATAAAAACAAACGAGCAGTGTGTAGCAACACTCAACTTTCTCCCACCTCGGTAAGTTCGAATATCAGCTACATATGCGGTTGCTATATCATCGTTCAACACGTTTCTACAGAAACATTCATAGTGAACCAAATGTAGGGACTAGTTAGCTGAGAGTACTCCGTAAGTTTGATCGAAATCGTTAAGGCCGTTTTTGAGAAAATTGGAATATCGATAAATTAATATTCGAAGTTAACTTGGCTTATATCTCTGTTCAACATGTATATAGAATCGCTGATTTTACGTAATTAATTTAGGATTCAGATGGACTACATGAACTAGGTATCATATTATTTATTAAAAACAGTTGATAGCAAATGACTGCGTACGATGCCATCGCTCTACTAAACTGTTGGACTGTGGATGGTATGGGGTTGTCCTGGTACTCTGAATACCTAGCAGTTGAGAGAGTGATGTGAAGAGGGCTGACTCAAACTGGAGGCCTTATTGGAGGCCTTGGTCTGTGGTGATGGTGAGCGGTGAGTCGAATTGGCAAATCCGGTGATTATAAAATGCTGAGGCGAGACGGTCTCTGCTGACATGTTGCTGAGTGGAATAGTGACTGGCCTTTTGCTGAATCTGTCGATAATAGTTGGGCAGTATCGCAGCTCTCCAACCTTGGGTAGATGTATGTGATCAAAGCGGTTGTCTGGCACCACAATATAGTTTGGTGTGAGTTGGCACGGAATACATTGCCTTTTCTTTTTTTTTTTTTTTGAAATGGTGGGTGCAGGTGATCGCCTCACTGCAGCCACAAACGGGATTATTGTAAGGGCGTCCATGATTCATCCATCATGGCCCCCCTGCAACACCCCTAGGCCCCACAGCACTGGTTTCACTTGGTGTGACGTAACCTCGTTCCCTCCAGTGGTGGGTGGTAAACAGCTGGGAAACAGCGCTGTTGGTCAGATTTAAGAACAATAGTGTGCTGGAATTTCTGCTGCTCTGTAGGCATAACTGTTGATAACTGATAATGGAAAGTAAACAATAAACAGCGGTATCGGGAAAGTGTGGTGTGGTGGATGTGAAACGGGAAGAAGTGCTGTTAATTAATGGTTAAAGGGATGGTCTGGTTTGGCTGCATGAAAAATCGAAGTTGGTGATTTGAGTTCCTAACAGAGTTTTTAATAGCGGCCATATCCTGCGCCAAAGTCATGAGAACTGCAACCATGAAACTGTGGTTGGGTGAGACTGACTGCTTAGTTGGTGCATGGGTAGCCATGACGAATGGACCCGACTGGTTATCAACTCATATGTTAGCTGAGCCTAATCGTTGAGTGGTGAATTGCGCAGAATTTTCAGGCATCTTACAATGGCTGGTGGGAGCAGTGCGAGCCATCTGATGCGAATCATGTCTTCAGCTGCGTGGTCACCGGCTAGGGTTCTCAGTTGACGAAGAAGTTGACCGGTTTTTTGTCACCTAGCTGGACCTCAGCTAGAGCCTGGTGTAATTGGCGATCTGTCGTTCTTTTAATTATTTCACACTTAAGTTGTGGGAACTTGTTTGACTCAGGTGGAAGTCTCAGGACATCTGCTACTTCCATCATGGTCTCAGCGTCAAATGAGCTGACTTTTTGGTTGTATTTGGTCGCGTCACAGTTAGCTTGGAACATGGATTCGACATGGATGAACCACAAGTTCGGGTCATGTTTCCTGAACAGTGGAAGCTTGATGGTGGAAACGGTGTCAACTGAGGCGAGAGTGTGAGAAAGAGAAGTCTGATCGAGAGTGCTTGCATTCGTCATGTTGAGCATATGATGGGCTGAGCTAGATGGTATGTCTGGTGATGACTCTTGCATCATCAGATTGCTCGGACTTCTCTTGGGCGTATGCGTTAGTGGCATATCACAGAGAGCAGGGACTTTGCACTGCATTGAAGCACAAGACACAACTTTGAATTAACACGCGCGTCTTTGGTAATCCACTTGAATCATGTCGGGGTCACCAATTATAGAATCGCTGATTCTACATAATTAATTTAGGATTCAAATTGACTACATGAGCTAGGTATCCTGTAATGCATTTAAAATAGTTTATAGCACACGATAGAAAGAAAGCGGTAACACAAGAAAACAGGGAAAAGGGAAAATGCAGATAGAACAGATTGATGTTGGGAACTGGAATGAGCGTCGGAAGAAAGCCTGAGATCAGTGTATGCAGCGTGGAGTTGACAATTGTGATCTCTTTTGAAGCGGCCACAGGCTGATGGATGGTACTGGCACGCTGCATGGTGGTCCGTGATGGAAACTGAGTGTTCTTGTAGATGCGTTTCTTCGAGGTACTGGTGACACCACATAGGTATCGCCAGAACACGTTAGTGGCTCCGTTTGTCTTCGGAGCACATTAGTGGCTCCATTTGTCTTCGAGAGCACGTTAGTGGCTCCTCTACGGAGCCACTAACGTGAAGATCCTACAGCACATAAGTGGCTCCTGCTCGAAAAATACTAACTATTCAATTGACATAGGTTCCTTTAGTTTCTCAAGACTGAACACCGCACATCTCCATCGAAAATAAATGGAGGGAAAACAATGATCCATATTACAAGTACTGTAGTAGCCATTGATTATGTTTCAATATTTTCTAACGAGGCAATCACCACACTTTCCTCACATCCTACTAGGAGCCTAATGTACCAAAATCTAATTGCCTGTTTAAAAAAATCGAACATTTAATTCCTGTACTCTAAAAAACGTCAATTGATAATCAATCATTTCTACACTGTTGCTTTTAGTATAACTTTTTTCCATCTTCGATCGTTTTCAGGCAACCGATTAAATGTGGTGACATTATACGACTGCAACACGTGTCAACAATGAAAAATTTACACTCACACCACTTTCCATCTCCTTTGTCAGACGGCAATCAAGAAGTCTCAGCTTATGGGATTGATGGTAAATATTAATTAATCAAAAACCGAGAAATACCGGCACCAACCTAATTTG
The DNA here is from genome assembly GCA_020466155.1 of Pachypeltis micranthus. Classification (NCBI taxonomy): domain Eukaryota; kingdom Metazoa; phylum Arthropoda; class Insecta; order Hemiptera; family Miridae; genus Pachypeltis; species Pachypeltis micranthus. Next base: position 82,040,455 of record CM035768.1, on the reverse strand, counting down.
TCTAGATCATTAATTTGTGGAAGGGGGTGTTTCATTTCAGCCTTTTTTTGTTCAACTTTCTATAGCCAATAAAAATACGCCATACCTCTTTCCCACCAAGATTCTTTTCCCTAGGAATGACCCATATCTAGCTTCTAGTTTCTATTTGTTGTCGATAAATTTGTGGGTATCTATCATTTCTTGCTAATATAGGATGGTTGTTGGTAGTGTGATGAAAATAGTTTAAGAACTTAAGGGTCAAGAAATCTAAAATTATGGGGGTTGAGCCCCCATACACATTGTGTTTTTTGATCTGGCGTCTGTCAGGCTGAATCTGATAATCATTTGTCATCCTAATTAAAGCTCTACTTTGGTCCTTTAGTTGATGATCCCTTAGATTTTTATATTAGTGGTTCTTTGAGGTGCAATTCTTTCTAATGAGAATGTTTTGACCAGACTTTTTTACGGTGCTTGGCAGAGGTTGGGGGCTGCTGAAATGTGGGTTGCAGTCGAGTCAGGATGATTCAGGTGGTCTCCTTCGCTGATCTCGCTGTCCTCAAATTCCTTATGCATGACAAATGACTCAACAATTGATGTACTAGGTTTAATGAACAACTGAAGAACTAGATTTTAAGTAAGCTGGAAAAACTGAAAACAGTGCATCGAGATGGCGAGGCTCCTCGTCTGGACTCTTGCTGTAAACTGCCCTGCCATTGTAGAGGGTGCGCCCTTTCCCCTTCCTCCAACAGGACGTGATGCAAGACGATCACACTGAATCTTGATATAGGTAGGGAGGCGAACAGCTTCATGTAGTTGTTCAATTCTGTCAAGCAGTTTGCTAATCTGTTCCTATTGATGTGTTTTCCTCTAAAACAATGGGGATTTTATTATTTTTTGAAATTTTTCTTGATGGCACTCGGAACCCCCATACTGTGGCCACAACTGGGCCTATTGTATGGGCGAACATGAGCTCCTTCATCTCTTCCCAGTTCTACCCCTAGCTCCTATAGAGCTGGTGTTCTCTGATGCGGTGTCCCCAGTACATCCCCACCATTCTTGCACAAAATACAAGACAACCTTGAAGTCCATCTTTGCAACCTCCTCTGGCCGTATTGGATGAATCCGAAACACTCTGACGTGCACTGCAGCCAGCCCCTCACTGTACATGCTCCGCACATTGCACATTGTTAGCCCCCTTGTTCCCTTCTATTCCTGTTTTCCTTTGCCAAGGTCTTCAGGCCAGTCAGGCATTCCCAAGCCAGATGATACAACATGATGGTAAGGAAGCCAGGGGCTTTAGTTCAGCCAGACTGTTCAACAGCCAGGGATCTGGACAGCGATACTATTGGGTGCGCTGGCTACAGTTTTCCAAGTAGAGCTCTACGCTGAGAGGGTGTGCATGGAGTACCTCCTATGCAGGGGCCTGAAGTGAAAAAGAATATCCATTATGTCGGACAGTCAGGCTCGGATTGATTGATTGATACTACTACCAGAAGCAGACACACAGGTCTGTTTCCTTATGTGATGACTGTTCTTAAACCCTCGACGAGGGTTATATCAGTCATGCGAAGTTGCAGTTTCGCTAATGTGCAAGAGGCCGTCCCCTGCAACATTTACCGTACTCAGACCTGCAAAGGTACGGCAGGTATTTAGTCGTTAGCCAGTCTCCCGGTAGAGAGCTGTTGCCTGTGTGTTACCGCACGGAGGTGTCCACCTGAGGAACCCCCTACTGTCTGGGAGGATTTCTTAATCTGGTTTCCCACCTGATCTAACTATTTACTTGAGTGGCAAGTTTGAAAAGAGCAGATCAACTATGACCACTTTTTTTTTTTGAAACGTTGGATGCAGGCAATACCCTCACAGCAGCCACAAACGGGCCTATTGTAAGGGCGTCCATGATACTCAGATCATGGCCCCTCTGCACCACCCCCATGCCCCATCTGTCACTTAGTGTGACATCACCTATGCGCCCCTACCACCCCCGCACAAAGCGGAGGATATCTGTAAGTTCTGCATTTGCCACCTCCTCGGTCTGAAGAAAGAGCCTTCCAAACACAGAACGGTGCGATGCCGCGAGTCCATCGCATACGCACAGCACATGCTCTGCCGTCTCTAGCCCTACCTCGCACAACCTGCATACCTGTACCTCGCACTTGCCAATATTTGCAAGGTGGTACCTAAGTGGACAGTGACCGGTGAACAGGCCACATATGATCTTCATATCCTTCCTCCCCAGTGCAAACACCTCCTTGGACCTCTCTCTGGAGAGCCGGATGAAGAGTTTTGACTGTCTAAGGCCAGGCAGCCCCTGCCAATGAGCAGCCCTGCACCTGTCCTCCCATTTGCCAACCTCTCTACGTAGGTGGCTCCTGGTAGTCCCAACAAGGGGCTCGGGGCCAATAGGGATCTAGTCCGATCCCTTCTTAGCCAACCTATCAGCCCGTTCATTTCCCTCTATACCCTGATTCCCTGGCACCCAACACAGTGTTACACTGTTGTCCTCTGCCAGGGCCTTCAGTCCAGTCAGACACTCCCACACCTGCTGTGATGTAAGACAATATGAGGCTAAGGCCTTGAGGGTGGCCTGACTGTCCACCATGATGTAGATTCTCTGCCGCTTCAGTCCCCTCTGCAGTAGCCGCTGCACAAAGACCATTACCGCAGCCACCTCTGCCTGGAACACCGTGGCCAGCAACCCCAATGGGTTGATGATTCTCGGCCCAAAGATGCCTGCCTCTGCAAGGCCACCCTGCACCAAGCCATCAGTGTAGTATAACAGGGCCCCAGTTTCGAAAGCGGGAACTCCCCCTTCCCACCTGGATTGCTCATGAATGAGTATCCAAGAGGGTAACACGAAGTTAAACCTCGCGGGCTTTGAGTCTACCACATGCAGTTCAGGCCCCTCCACCTTCCCCTTGTCAAGGATCAAGTGCCAGGAACTCCTCCTCCCCCGCATGATCAGACCCAACTCCAACAGAGGCACAGCCTGGAGGAATGCCATCCTTTTAACATGTATGTGGAGTGGAGCTAAATCTAGCAAGACCTCCGTAGGAGCAGCCGTAGGGTCATACAGCTGTTGTCACACAACCTGTAATGGCCAGACACGCCCTACGCTGCAGTTTATTTAGCTGCAACTGCACTGTTTTGTTTTCCACCCTAGTCCACCAGACCAAGAATCCATAGGTGACTACAGGCCTAACAACCACAGTGTACAGCCACCGGATCATCCCAGGCCTCAGCCCCCATGCCTTCCCCACCATCCTCTGAACTGCCCACATCACTACCAGTTCCCCTGTAAGGCTTTTTTCACGTGTGTGGCCCAAGTGAGCTTCCCATCAAGGAAAACTCCCAGGTACTTGATCTCATGCTGGATCTTCACTGCGTTACCGCCCAGCCTGAGTTCCCACAGCGCAAGGCTGCGCCTTCTGGTGAATGGGACCAGGCTCGTTTTGTCTGGATTGACAAACAGTCCTTGCCCATTGCACCATCTCTGTAGGGTATTCAGTGCATGCTGCATGGATTTACTGATTACACTCACGAATTTACCCTTGACTATAATTACCAGGTATCCTATTACCTTGTAGCCCTCCTCCTCCAGCAGATCGAGAAGGGTGTCAGCAACCAGTAACCAGAGGGGAGGGGAGATCCCCCCCCAGTAGGCACCCCTTGGTGGACACCACAGAGAGTGTCTCTCCCCTCAACTCCGAAAAGACCACCCTGCTTCTCAGAACCTCCTTGGTCCAAGAGATTAGGTAAGGATATAATCCCTTCCTACCAGCCACAGCGCAATCTCTCTGGATCTCTGAGTATCCTCCAGCACTGTCGCCAGTTCCTTCAGAGCAGTCTCCCCCTCTAATAGGCATGCTGGGAACTCCGAATAGGGTTCTGAGTAAGATAGTAATCCTTTATTGATAGGCACACTATCTTCTCCATTGTTTTCAACACGAAGGAAATGAGACTGATGGGGCGGTAGCCCTTAGCCAGGGCCGAGGAGCCAACTGGCTTTGGTATAAAGACCACCTTCACCTTCCTCCACATAGTGGGTATGTACCCAAGGACATAGCTCGCCCTGAAAAGCCTCACCAGTATCGGACCCAGAGCCTCCCTACCATGCTGCAACATGGCTGGGAAGATCCCATCTGCACCTGGCGCCTTGTAAGGTTTAAATGAACCAACTGCCCATTTAACCTTATTAAGTGTGAACATTTCTCTGGAGGCAGTGGCTAGCAGCGGGTTCCTCGATTGCCCATGACAGGTACCTCCATCGGCGCTCAGCTGATGGTGGTGGCCATCTCCCCACTGCAGGCTTTGAGACCCTGGGAAGTGAGCTGGCAGTAGCTCCTCCAAGGTCTCCTTGCTGCCCCTTGTGTATGTTCCCCCTGCCTTTAGGAGAAAACTGATTTGAGGCCTCTCTTCTCTAGAGAGGATCTTCTGTACCTTGGATATGGTAGACAAGCCTTTCATGCCCCTCAGCAGTCTCTCCAGGATTTCCTTTTTGCCTGTCTAAGGGCTTTATTGTACGCTGTGAGGGAACCCCTATATGCGTCCCACTCACCCTTCTTCTTTGCTCTGTTAAAGAGCTTCCTCGTTTCCTTCCGAAGCCTTTCCAGTTCCTTGTTCCACCAAGGAACCTCCCTATTGGATCTTCGGGTTTTCAACTCGCAGCTTTCTTCATACGCCTCTACCATAGCTGCGCAGATCTCCCCTGTCGCCCTTTCCACTCCTTCGACAGTTTGCATTTCACAGCTGTAGCTCACCAAACTGGAGGCCAACACACTGCTGTACAGAACCCAATCCATCTTCTTGGGGTTCCGATATGTCTCCGTCACACTATTAGGGAACCGCAGCATGAACCTCACCATCCGGTGGTCAGACATTGAAGTTTCCCCAGAGACATGCCAATCTGTTATTCTGCTGGCATAGAAGGTACTTGAGACCGTAATGTCCACTATCTCCCTCTGCCTGCGTGTAACAAAAGTTGGCGTACTCCCCTTATTAACCACCACCATTTCATTGCATAGTAAGTAGTCAAGAAGGGACTCACCTCTTTCATTTGTGTCTGTGCTTCCCCATGCCATGTTATGTGCATTGGCGTCGCACCCGACAATCAACTGAAGGTCTTCCCTTCTGTAGTAATGGATCAGCTGCCGCATCATCAGCGGGGGGACCTCAGCTTCATCACCTGGGAAGTAGGCTGACGCCACTACTGTCCTCGCCCAGAGTCCGTTACTGTCTTGATCTTCCAGCATTACTGCCACCAAATCCCTGTGACAGAACTCGGGAATTTTGAATATGCAAGTTGTGTCTTACCAAAACAGCCGCCCTGGGACAACCTTCTGTGCCACAGTAGACCAACTTACCTGTACTAGCAGGTATCCCTTTTACGTCCCTGCTGTCCGCCCAAGGCTCCTGCAGTAAAGCCACATCACAGCTCCCCCAGACAAAGCTACTGCACATGATGGCTACTATCACAACCCCGAGAGCTGGAAGTTCTTTTATGTGTTTTTCAAGTGTTACGCACAAATCTATAATGGCAGCACGTATGACCTATATCGGCTCTGTAATTACTGAACTTCAAAAAATTATTACACAACGGTTTATTATTCTTATGAACAGTATTACTGCTCCGAGACTCATTCCTTTCGATTCAGCATCGAAAAATATCAGTAAACTATACAAAACATGGCCTGAATACTACGGACCAATGAAAACCAAAATATTCCAGTCACTCGTAAGCGCCTGTAGGCCTGTAGCTGTTGTTTTGATGAGACAGGAGCGAGGGAGTACTAAACACGAAAGGTTTACTTTCGTTGTAGTTCCCGCGATTTATTTCAATTAGTAGACTTTGGCTCACTGTAATTACTGTTATTTCGTTATACACAGTTCTACACGTCTGATACTCATTCCATTCGACCCAGGATCTAAAAATACCTTGAAAACTATATTAAACACCACGGTGTATATGCGATTAAACTGCGTTTTGTTAATTTTTGTAAACCATTTTTTGCCCATAACAACTACGGGCTTTGTCCGATCGGATTGCCAAGGTGGGCACAACTAGGTACCAGATGGGATTTTTGTGCGAAAGAACGGACTTTTGGACCACATTAAAGGCAGAAAACGGACCGGACAGCAGATGGACATTGCAGATTTGGAATCCCCATGTCTTGAAACGTCAAGTATCAAATTTTGACGTGGGGTTGTAAAAACTTTCGTGACCGAAAACATAGGGTTATTATTTAGAATGAATCATAAACCAACAGTTTTAATACAGAGCCCAGCCTTTATTCATTTCCATTCATAGGATGCCTATGATTTTCAGGTGAAGGAGACAGCGGTGATAATTGGATAGTGGTATGTGACGGTGATTTTTGGGAACGCGACGAAAAAATAATGTTGAAGCACGTAGATACTGAAGTGTAAGTTACTTCATTTTTGTTTCCATGTATACAAGCCGTTTTGATAACCCTAATTATTTACTCATGTGTTGTAAACTTCTTCTATCTTCATTTACCAAGGGCATGGTTAATATACACTTGACAATGTTTCAAGTACATGAATATTTGCAACTCTGCACTAACTTAACGAAACAGCTAATGCATCTATAACCCTCCACATATCAGCAAATCTAGTTCTCTTTAGCAATCATACGTGTTGGTTGTTGTCCCTCAAGTGCCCTGAAAGGCTACAGGCCGCTTCCACTAACAATATTATTGGCCTGGGAGAACATTCAATTCTGTAGGCTTATTTGTACTTGCTTGAAGTTGTGTTCCATACTACACCAAAATTAATTCTGTCTTAATTTTCTTTCATTTCAGCTTCCTAAGTGTTAGTGGGCACAAGTACGGGTCACCTATAAGCGGACAATTAGAAGTAGTTGGGAATACACGATTGCATTCTGTTCATTGGTTGGCAGGTGAAGGAATTTACGTCCATGCCTCTGATTTGAACAATCACGTGGAGTCCCACAACCACATTCACAGTGAACTATAAGTGATTTATCCTATGAGCAAAACTGAGAAAAGTGACTATTATTAATTCGATCCACAATAATTTTTGTGGTATTCTGTTTGAGTGGTAATCTTAATATCGATATTCCATTTGTTATTTTGAAGTTCGATTGGAAAGCAAATCTCAAGACCATTAATGTTCAATATTACGCTCATTGGAGGAGGAGTCTGTCATTATTGATTGTTGAGCTATTGATGTGAGCAGTTTCAGTGTGGCTCTCGTTCCTTACCTGATCAAATCCACTTAGAGTTTCCTGTTTTAATTCTTCTCTTCTCGTATCATTGTTTGGCCTTCCTGTTACGTAAAGTTGCTTTGAGTCCTTACACTTTTGTCAAAGCATATTTTTGAAGCTATATGATTTGGCATACAGCTGTGCAGAATAGAAGAACGTATCCTACGAAGTTCCAATTTTTTTCTAAAAAGATTCAGCCAACAGTCATGTTGTGATAGAGACGTAAGTGCTAATCCAAACGAATCGAGAGTGAATTCATCACTAACAAGATCTGCTTGCTCGTTTGTAATCATTAACTCAGATTCATCTATCAATGACAGGTGTTAAATGCTTCAAGGGCATTGATGAAATGAAAAGTTTGCCAGGGGTTAATAGTGTAGAATGCAAGGAAGGTGAAAATGGCATCAATAGTGTGGGAGACAGAGAAAATGTTGAAAGAGCGGGTCAGTTATGTGGCAGCGTGAAGACTTGGCTCAGAGTAAGTGAAAGTTAGCATGGAATTAGATGAGCAAAAACATGAATTCAGCAAGCTTCTTATAATTTTAGCTAATTGGCCTTTGTGTTATGACTCAAAATCCCAGGCCTTTAAAAATATTCTGGAACTTGCATACATGAGTTTGTACAGTTGTGTGTGTTGTGAAGCATTTTTGATTGAATGGTCACTGTAATCCTTATTTCAATTTTTGAAGCTTCTATGAACACAATACATGTGATGATAGGTCCAGGCTCTCCATCCAAAATTTGCATTACAAACTGAATGTAACAGCTTACTAATTTATCACTTTCACATTAACAGTGCTTGCAATAAACTTAAAAATGCGTACTCCCCCTAAGTAACATGTAACGAATAGTCATGGGTAACAGAGAGGCAGTTTGACAAAAGAGACCTTGAATGGTCAACGAGAGCGACTTCTATGTACTGCTAGACGTGAGGTGGCACACCTTCCCCACTCCTCCGATATACTAACCAAGGGGTTTTACAAGCAGTGAAGGACAACATGCCATTGTGTTTTTGAGTAAGAAAATTGGTCTTGGTTGACTCATTGGTTGTGGCCCATCATGTATGTATGTCCTACACTGTTCCATTATAGTTGGGTATGTTTATTAGGGTTTAAAAAATGTCTGTGTTCTGGGAGAATAGTATGAAGCTTGGTTATTAATGGGGGAAATCGTAGTATTTGGGCAATATTTCATGCACTGTGAAAAGCAATTCAGAGTCTATGATGGTGGAGTGGAGCTTTCACAGAGTACAACAGTTCTCGATGTCATGTAGGACCTTGGTGCAATCTTAGAATGCTCAAGAAAGGAATTTCTTACATTTGTATCAGCTAACTCTTTGGTAATAGCTTTATTATTGTGTTCAATAGTTGCTATAGTTTTATTAAAATTTTGAAGAGCCGCGTGATTTACTGAATATTGTGGCTCAATTTATTCTTGAAGTTATTCCTGATCTGACTTTAAATGAGCTAAGGTATGATCATAGCTCACTGCATCCAAATTGTGAGCCACATTAACTGGCCATTTACAAGTCCTCATCAGAGTGTGGTGTCATCGGAATGTTTTGTTAGTTTTGGTGAATCACTTTTAATGTGTGGTTAAATTTCGGATTTCAAGTGCTTGCGCCACTGAATGAATGAGAATCCTTGCAAAGTGGAGTGTGGTTAATTATTAGTGTACCTAAATTGGGCACCTTCCAGAATTTCATAATGCATATGTGACCGTAATTCTGGGACCACCGAGCTAGTGAAGGTGAACTGAACTTGCTAGTTGCTTGCTGTATTGGCAAGTAAAAACGTCAGTCATCTACGTCGAACTGCTGAGGCACATCCATAGCCTGTATGAACTTCACTATTCGATGTTCAATGCGTAACATGTTTAAATTGGTGTTCTTAAAAGGTAGTTTTTTGCTTGGTCTAAAATGTGAAGTCAATCTAACCTTAAGGAGTCCAAATACTTCAACGCTGGTATTCTCCATGGATATCGTGATCAATCTCCAATAGGAGGTTTTCAGTATTGAAATTATAATATCTTTTTTGAATAGATCGACTTTCTTTGTGTAATTCTTGCCCCTGTCACAGCCTCCTGCATCTAGGGAAACTAAAAGGGACGTATTGAAGCAAAACGTTTGGAGAGATTAGTATATATTCGGCTTTGTTGATGTGTCCATACTCTTGGCAGGGGTAAAGCCATCTTACGTGCACTGCCTTCTGCCTGTAGAATAGTAGGCAGTAATTCTTTACTGGTCCTATTGGCAATAATATAACTAATCTGCCGGGTATCATTCGATTGAGGCTGTTCCAAAATTCGCATGACATCTTGATAGAAATGATGTTGTAGGGAGAAAGTCGACTCTGGCAGGGGTGTGGCAGATAGTGATCCTCAAAAAGTGTAAGAAGATAGTAATAAGTTGTTTCCTAGGGATCAATTGGAACACCCAAGTTTGTTATCAATTTGTAACCATCTTTATCCAGCGCTATTAACACATTCACTGCTCAATTTTTTTGTTGGGCAAATGAGTTGTGCTAGCTTCTCTCAGTGACTATGCTGGACTGCATGTGTCAGGTGTGTGACAGCACAATGAATTAAATTTTCATCTATTGGCCGACTGGTTGATTCTTCTTGTATCTTTGATGATGAGGTAGGATCATCAGACATCTTACAAAAGAGGAGCACCATATCGATCGTAAGAAAGTGACAAAATATGTAGAAAATGCGAAAAAGAATGAGATTGATTAATATCAAGAAGAGATTCAGAACTTAGAACTAACATTGACGAGGTTTTAACACAATAACACTGACATGACATCAAAATTTTTAGAAATTAGTACTAAACACATTAGCCACATGCAAATAGGTAGGATTGACGCACTGGGTGTGTTTTGTGCAGTGAACATGATAATGAATAATTAAGTTGTTTGACATGTCCGAAATGCCATTTCTACTAAAGGAAGCAACCATTCATGGTTTAGTCACCTTCCACTCATTCTTGACTGATGAGAACTTCATGCAAATATGCAGTGTACTAAGTCATCGAAAATGGCCAACCTTCACACACATACACATAATCTGGTTTGTGAAAATGACCTTTTTCAAGGGCCACAATCCATTATATGTGGATAGTGCCAGTCAGGTAGCATAGCTACAATCCTCTAATGAGTTGAAATGTGGAAGAGTATATAGTTCACTACTTTTCCACTTACCCACATAAAACTACTATCCGCTGATACTGCTGAAGGAGAATTAATCTGATTTTTACAGGCTTTTCAAGTTCATCATCGTATGTAGACTGTATTTGAAAATTCTACTTGAACGTGAAAGGATAAGAAAACAACACTGTAATGCAAAGCATTTAGTTTCTTTGAATACAAAACATTCAATTTTTCAAAGGAGAACGGCAACAGTTATACATTTCCTCACGACCACAACTAAATATTCACAACACTTTCACAGGGGTGGCTACAGGGGCCAATAATAAGTCCCATGTTATTGATTCAGGTATCATATCATTACAATAACTAGAACATGCAAATCCTTGAAACAAACAGGAAGAATATCCACACGAAAATTGGTACAACAACCAATCAACGAGAGGGAAAACATAAGTTGAACGCATGCGGGCCACAACTATATGATATCCACACTTGGGATATCGTCTATAAAAAACCTTTGGTGTTCAATACATTCAAGTACATGAATCATCATCATATGTACCAGGATAAGAAAAATTAAAGTAAATAAAGAGAAGAAAGTTATTACTAAATCTACATCGTACAAATAACAGCACATAGGCTGTCCTCACATGGGGGCTGCAAGGTGCTGTGTCTACTTACGCTACGCAGTGTACAGGGGTCACTCTTAAACCACAGGCAGTTTCGGGTGCAACTTGTGAAATTATGATTTATGATTTTCTCTCCAATTGCAGGTTTTGATAAGCTCTTCAATACCTTTTAGGGGAACCAAAAGGGCATTTGTTTTCAAAAGTACGTTACTAAGTCATTTACCTGCCGATTCACATTGTCATGGTGGTCTACAAGTTAAATACTCCACTCAGCAGTTCATTTTCATCCTCCTGTAAGTTTTTTATGAATGCAATTTTTTTCTTATTAAAGTTTGGGGCCTTACGTCTTGAGAGAAGGTTTTGCAATACTCATATAAAAATCATGTCAATAATTATGATCAATTCGAAGCTGTCTACAATTTTTCTTAACACTCGTGGCTAAAAGAAAGAAGTTGATATTTTTCTCAGCTATTACCTAACCTGAAAAGCATGAATCCGTCTCAGAAGCAGATATTTTCTAAAGAAGTGAAAGGTGATGTTTTAAAAAGGTACAAGTTGCTTATAGCAGCTGTAAAGTTTTTCCCTATAAATGATGATTGCTCTGCAAAGGGAAGTTGAGAGATTTTTGGACGATAATGATCACAGTCGCATCTTTCCCGACAAACGTGATTTTGTGAAAAAGAAAAACGTGAACAGAACTTGCACAAAAAATTCCTCACTCGATACAATTAAAAAAAAACTCTCTTCTTTCTGCTGCCTAAAACCTTTCTACGTAGTTGAGGTTAATGTAAGTGAGATAGATACATGCCTCTGCATCAGGCACGAAAATTTTAAGCTACTTGATGAGAAACTTTTTCATCTTGGAGCAATCAAAGAGAAAACTCCCACAGCTTTGGTTCAGAGCATCTACTGCGACCCCATTTCTGAAAAGTGCCAAGAGCGAATTTACCATGAGTGTGCCAACAAAAAAATCGGGTTACAAAATATCGATAACACAAACGTCACTATTCTCCAGGAATGAACAACAAAAAAACCAAGATGACACCAAAAATGGCCACAAAAATACGATGAAATCTACAGCCAAAGAGTCAAAACCAATCACTGTGAATATATTAATAAACAATATTCCGAGCTTCATGCTGCACGAAGGAAACATCCAGCATCAATCAGTAACGTTCAAATACCTTTGACACCTTTGAGTTGACACTGCATATTGCTAGTAAGCAAAGGAAACTCAGGTGGTACACTTAAGTAGCAACTTTAAACCTGCAAACTGAAGTGGGTTATTACGAAGGACAAAAGTTTTCTGTTTGCACTGTTTCAGACAATCTACGACACGATTCGAATGCATTTGCTGCTCACTTAAAACCGATTCTCAATTTTTTGATGGAATGTCTTTCCCAAGTCGAATTCCTGCATTTTATATAGGAGAGTACAACGCAGCAATTCCTTTGCCACTGTTCTTTTTGTCAGCATTGGTCCGCATTCAGTGGATCGATGGAAAAGATCTTGTTACTATGGACAAATCAATCTCTGACTATTCAATCATACCACTGATGAAATACGATATGAAAGTTCATCATGTGACATGGTTTCAAAACATCAATTTGCGACAATTCAACTCATTTGGATACTTCTCCAGCATACCCCCTGGAAAGTTGGCCCCAGAACATGAATTCCGACAAAGATGGTGGAAAAGGTTATATGCTTTCAATTGGGAAATAATAGGAGTGTTCTTAAAATAAATATCTGGAGCGTTGCAACACACAACTTTCCTTAGCTCTACGTCAATTCACTAGGGTACATGGCTTTTTTTCTATTTACTCAATTCATTTATCACTCAGTTAATTTGAACTTGGTCAAACTACGCTTTACGGCAGCAGGAAGCGCTTACAGTTCCGGAATTTATTGTGCTGCTCGTACTCGTTTGGGCATGAGTACGAGCAGCCCTAAAATTGAATTGAAGAAAACCCAATTTTTTTTTGACAGGATTACTATACTTTCCTTTCCCTTTGGGGTAGCAGAAAGTAAAAGTTGAGCGACGAGTAGAGTGATAACATACTTTCTCTCAAAACGAAAATGAGATGAGTGTAGCACTGCTATAGTGAGAGCAGCTTGACCCATTTGAGAACAGCCTACGTGAAGTATAGAACTATATGCTACTTACATTATTTATACTTTAAGAACTTCCAAATTTTAAAATTGAATTTCACAATTTCATCCAAATTTGAGATCAAGGTGTTATTGACCTTTTTCTCAATAGGAACATGAAGAGTCAAGGTCACAAGATTATAACACGTTATTTACCGACCATGCCACAAGATTAAGGTCAAAAACATCACATATATCTAAGAAAAAATTGAAACAGACGATAAGGGAGACACAGAAATAGTTATTGATCATTATTACCTAATTACTTAAACGCTATTGATTTTGACAAAATAAGAGATGGACTACACGTACACGAAACCTTAACAATTCAAGTACAATCATCATGTGAAACAACAATTTACTGTACCTCAATGATGAGATAGGATCTTACCCCTCATGTTATACTTGTAACTAGGTCAACTGTAGCCAAAAGGCTCCAATAGTTGAGAAAACCTTACACACTAACAAAACATCCCTAACTGTTTGCAATCATCAAGAAATTGTTGATGACATGGTCATAGGTACGGCACACAGTTTGACGCAAACATTTAATTTGCTACATGTACTTTTATGATATTTTGATGTTTCTCTATGCACAAGATTACCTCTAACTGCACCACAGGACATTATGGATTGACTCTAACAAAGAACGAGTGGATTTTGAGCATTGGTCTGTGTGACATACCTGCCACTGAAGAAATAGTGCCCCTTTTTTGTTCATTTATTGGAGACAGCCCCTACAAAGCATTTAAACCCTCACTGAGAAAAGGCCAATGTTGATGATGTTGCAGAACTAATAATCAATCTTATGTAATGCACTCTCAGAGTGAGGTGCCTGTTTTCATTTCACACCTACTGCACATACTAAAAATCTTTTTCTACCCCCCTTTTCTGTGGATTGGAAGTGAAGCTTCCACTAAGTAGTGTTCTGACGCTACAAAGTCTTTCCCGTCGCTAAGTCCTGTGTTTCCTGGCTGGGAAACCTCATTTAGCGTATCCAAGTTCATTATTTCCCGAATTTGTGGCGTTATCTCGTTAAGTTGCTCATGATCAATGGCAAATAAGAGGGCAGATCTGCCGTCGTCCTCGGTGAAGGACAAACAAACCTTGGCAAAACTCACGGATTGTAAACAATGTACTTGGCTTGTAATTCAGACTTGCTATGATCTGATTAAAGATTTGCGGAGTAAACTGAACATCTTTCGAGTCTGAGCAGAGAAGATTAAGAGAGCATGTGAGACATCAAAGGAAGTGTTGGAGGAATTGAGGAGCCGCATTACCTGAATTTAGGACTGCTGAACTTAAGACGAAATGTACTACGAAATTTTGGCAGTGACGGAACAGTGTATGCTGAATAAAACTCCAGCCGACAATCTTCCCGGCTCTCCCCTCAATAATGCGCCTCTATCCAATATGGATTCTGCAGCAGGCAGAGTCACGAATTCTAGAGTTTCCCTTTTAAAAATTCAGATTCCTCCATTCAGTGGACGTATTATCGATTTCTTAGGTTTTATTGCGTTGTAAGACACTCTCATTCATAGTTACCTACCTATCGAAAAAAATGTAGTTATTTACTGAGTTGTCTCACAGACTCGGCTTCAAGTCTGGGGAAGACTGTTCCATTTGCCTCAGCTAATTACATGACCTATTACGATTTACTCATGCGAACTTATAGCCAAAAGTGGCTGTTGGCAACCCACTATTTAAATATCTTTTTTTCCCTTGAACCTATAAAAAAGAGGTCTCCGAACGAATTTATGCGGGTTGTCGATAAGGTGCAACTGACAGTGATGTGCATTGCCAACTTGGAGCTTCCCAATTTGGACTCCCTCTAACTGCAGGGTTTTGAGGAACGGTGGCTGGATAATGTGAGTGATTTGGTGATCCCTATGCTTGATAGTTTACTGCGTTATCTCCAGGATCAGGGAAACATTGCAGAGTTGACGAGTTGCCTGGATTCCAGCTTCCCACATGCCCCTACTTCCTCCAGAAAGAATGGAGATACTACCCAGCGAGTATCAACAGTCACCCAAAAGCCACCCTCTTCCCAAGTACTAAATAGGTGTCCATTGTGCTCACAGGAGCACCATTTTTCCAAGTGTCTGGACTTGCTAAAGGCTACAGTTGAAGAGAGTAAAAGGAGGTTCGGCAGCATTTAAGGTGCTTCATTTGTTTAAATGCACATATGGCAAATAATTGTTGCCATCACAGTAGATGTCAGATGTGTAACTGTCAGCACCATACTATTCAACATACTGCGGGCAACATAACTGACTAAAGTTTTGCTGTCAGTAACTAATCTGAACACTCCGCTCGTTCGTCAAATACAGGAAATGAGATTTACGCATCCCCATCTATCCAAGGTACTTTCTGTCATTCTTTGACAACGGTTGTCAAAAATGAGGTAGGGTTGCTAGGAACAGCTTTGGAGTGTATTCAGGCAGCTGATGGCTGGTAGAATCAGGCACAGCTCACTTTGGATCAGGGGAGTTCGGTAAACTTCATTACCACTCAGTTGAAATAACCCCGTAGCAGAAATGTCCGTACAGAATCAGTGGAATAGGTAACACAGCCTCGTTTTCTTCACAGGGCCAGGTTAAAACATCAATATCTCCACACTTCCATGATAATTTTCAGATGACTGTCAGTTCCACTTTCAGATGTTTTACCTCAGCCCTCATTATTGAGTGTCTATGAAAGCATGAACGAGATAACAAAATCCTCTTGGGAGAGGGAGGAAGTTTTTAATCCAATTCCATTAGCTTCTGAGGACATACTCGGGACCTATCCAATGGAGAGTTTACAGTGACTCATTTTTTGAGGAGGCGAGCAACTCCAATTGGGTTCTAATTGGGCTCTCCGTCATTTTAAGCGGCTTGAGCAGAAATCTGCATGAGATTCACAACATCAAAGATAGTGCGCAGATAATTTCATGGAATATTTGTGAGAGGGGAATATGTGTCTCGCGTCGAGTTCAGCTTTTGGTTTATTATTCATTCTGAATAATAACCCTATGTTTTCAGTCACGAAAAATTTTTTACAACCCCCCCTCGAAATTTGATACTTTACGTTTCAAGACTTGGAGATTCCAAATTTGCAATGTCCTTCCGGCGTCCGGGCCGTTTTGTGCCTTTAACGTGGTCTAAAAAATTCGTTCTTTCGCACATAAATCCGATTTGGTATCTAGTTGTGCCCGCTATCTCGGCAATCCGATCAGACGACGCCCGTGGTTGTAATGGGCAAAAAACGGTTAAAAAAATTAATGAAATGCAGTACAACGCGGGAACTACAGCGGAAGTCAACGTTTCGTCGTTTGAACTTCCTCCCTCCCGCCTGTCTCAATAAAAAACAACCCGCCTCGTCCCTGCCTCCCAACGCTGCCAGGCAGGCGGCTCAACTCCCCTTTTGCCTCGCAACGAGTTCGCTCGAAGCGCCCCGTTCCAATTTTCCCGACGACGGGGCAAAATCATCAGACGTTTTGTTTCCGTAGTTACATTGTAGCCAGGACATGTTTCGTATGGTTTACTAGTATTCGATGCTGAATC
This sequence comes from Pachypeltis micranthus, assembly GCA_020466155.1. NCBI lineage: Eukaryota > Metazoa > Arthropoda > Insecta > Hemiptera > Miridae > Pachypeltis > Pachypeltis micranthus. The sequence continues at coordinate 82,023,759 of CM035768.1, read as the reverse complement.
GAATGGGATGGGGGAGCACTAATACTAGGTAGGTCAAGCTGTTCATGAGAATAATAAACCATTGTGTAATAATTTGCAGGGTTTTTACATAATGATTCGTCATGGAGTGTCAAAAGTTGGTCCCTCAGGACAAACAGTTAGGGTAGTCTTTTCTCTGGTAGAACTGTACTCCTGCGGACGGAGTCTGAATTCTTGTTGCCTGTGCCTAAACTGTAGCAAGACATAGGACGGGTGATTTCCCTCTTAAAGCTCCATAAAGTTGCCTTTGGTTGTGATATCAAAAAAGTGTCATCCAGAGGATCGCATCCACCAGCGTGTTTTTTGAAGAGACTCGCCGCCTTCAAAAGTGGAGGAACACGAACTCATGACAGTAACATTTAGGATTTCATGTAGCCTTTTTTTTGGCCCAGCAGACCATACGACAGTTAGTTGTCAAGGGTGGTCATAAATGGCCCTTGGCGGCACAGGCATTAACGGAATCCATTTTCATGTACCACTGTTTAACCGGAGCTAGAACGATTTTGAAAGCCATTGGCCTCAGAGATGAGATAATATCACATTTGAAAGGGGGTTGCTTCAAATTGGGAAAATGGGTGTGTAATTCGTATGAGTCAACAACATTACAGACCAAGTGATTGAGCTTCCTTTCCAAAATCCAAATGTAAGCGTGAAGGTTCTTGGGCTGGGTTGGGACATTAAAAGCTACGTTTTTAAATACAGAATTAATGTTTCCTCTGAACTCTCTACGAAGCGTACTATTCTGTCCCAAGTGGCCCGAATTTACGATTATAACTGGGACTTGGCACCAATAATATTCGAGATGAAGTCTTTTCTTCAACGATTCTGGAGGCTAGATGGCAGCAGATAATAAAGGAATTACCCTGCTTAGAGGTTGGCTATCCCTCAATGGATTAGGGCGTTGAATCTCAAGCTTGCAGGCTTTTCTGATGCCAGTGAACTCAGGATGGCTGCCATAATTTATCTGCATGCGTCTAGAACTTGGGGCTGCATGTTTACTCTCCAGGCTTATTCAGAGTACACTACCTCTATCCTCCGCCTTGTCTATTGAAGATGTGGTTTGTTTTACCAATTCCACTACAGTTTTAAAATGGATAAAAATCCCGGTGTATAGTCTGCAAACATTTGTAGCCAATCGGGTTATGCAGCTAAACGAATCATGTCCTACTGCTCGCTGGTTGCATGTGAGGGGGGAGCGTAACCCAGCTGATTGTGCAAGCAGAGGGCTGTCACCCTGTCTCATTTGCCCTTCATCTCTAAACACCCACTTCTAGTCCCGTGGGATTCCCATTTGGCGTCACTCATATGCGACTATTATCATTTGTATTCAGGTCATGGTGGACCCCGTTTGTTCCAGTTTCTTATTTTGAGGCAATACTGGATACCGCCTATCCGAGGTCTTATCCGAAAAAGACTGTTCATGTGTGGTACTTGCTTGGAGGAATACATTGGGTATTCAATCCATCTTTGCCCCAAATTTCGGGGGATTGTGGGAGGTAGAGTATGTCGATTTTTTCTCATTTTTACTGTTTTTCCTCACTATACCTCTATGTATCCAGTACTCCTAGTCCTTAATTAATTCAGGCATCATGTGACTGAAAGAAATTTTTTGTCTCTTTTGTTTCTTTTTTATTGTATTCAGAATTCCTACATTGAGGTGGGAGTGTGTTGGAAACGTAAGCTGCACTCTGCCGAATCGCCCAGGCCCACAGGCCGTACCTTATCACCTTCTTCCAATCTGCAGAGGCCAGCTCACCTCACAAGAGCCTAACCCTTCCTCTCACCTCCTTCTACTTTCCATAAAGTGGTCAATCAAGTCTGAGCCCTCATTTTTTGTTTTAATTGCACATACTAAAAATATTTTTTCTACCCCCATTTTTGTGGATTGGAAGTGAAACTTCCGCTAAGCAGCACAAAGTTATTCCCGTCGCTAAGTCCTGTGTTTCCCGACCAGGAAAAGCATCCGTCATTTGCAAGGAGGTGAGCCTCTCTATTTCCTTTTGTTCCGTTTCTGTATTGATTCCTTTTCAGGTCGGCGAGATCTCAGCATAAGAGGAGGCAGATTTTCCATACCAGGGGGGAGATATTAATTTGGGCAGATCCGGGGTATTGGGTAATGCAGTCTACTTCAAATTCAGGAGAACTTGAGGTTGGCCACCCTAGTATGTTTTCAACAGTTGTGATAACTAATAATTAACTGGCTTTTGTGGCTTTACTGGTGGTCTCCTGAACTTCTAGTGGCTGATATCTCCACCGGTCAAGTTGCAATCGTGATGGAGTGTTTTGCCTAAATGGACACATTTCTTGTAAGAGGATGTGAGGTAATACAGTGAGGCTTAGAGGAAGGAGACCTCAAAAGAAATTTATTGCCTTTTTTTGCAGCCTTACGTAAAAAAGTGAAGGTATGACTACGTATTGGTAGACTGTACACTTCGTTCCACTGCAAATAGAGTATAGACAGTTTCCAGGGTTCAATTATCTCGACAAAACCATTATATAAGATCGAATCGCTCAATATATGCCAAGTTGTACTCTCAGTATTGATGGATGCAGGATGATCAAACTAAACAATAATTTTTCAGACGAGACCACTTGTCAACATTTAGTCAATTAGATCAGGCTACTAATTAGAACTTGGGTACTAATGACACTAGTGTTCCAATGTTTTGCGCTATGAGCTGGTAGTTGTGAGCATCACCCCCGTCAACCTGAAGGCTGTACCCAAGGTCTGAGGAGAGAGGGGTGCCTTCCAACTTTCCAAACACTGAGGGTCGATGGAATGCGGAAACACGAGTAAGGCCACTCTTATTGCCCAGGACTGCTCTGTCTCTGGGTAGAGAGAAATCACTTTGAGGTAAAATTTTACCTAATCCAGTTTTTGACAGGTCATGGTAATTTTCTTATCTACCTCCAACAAAATGAAGAAGAAAGAGGAACCCTTCTGCAGGCCAGTCGCAGTAGAAGGTAAGGAACATGTTTTCTTAGCCTGTCCCATAGACCAGGGGGGCCGAGAACTGCTGCAGCCTGCAGGGGGCAGTAGAGGAGCTCTGGCTAATCATGGTTGAAGGTAAGTTGCTAGAAGACGAGGGGGAGTTAGTAGGCTATGGATGGATTCATTCAGACCATGGCCCACCAAAAAAGAGCAGAACACCATGAGCTATCTCATAATTCATTTTTAGACTCGCGTAGACTTTAGGCAAAGGCCAAATATGATGACTTATGAAAATCCCAAGTAGAGTAACATTTAGCAGTATTCGAGAACATTTCATACAAAAATAGAACGGGAAAATGGAATCAAGTAATAGCTAAAAGTGATAGCTTATAGAAGTTATTACAATTCTGCCACTTATTCAAAGACCTAATTGAAAAACTATTGTGTGAATAGTTCATTGGACTGTCAGTATGAATTTTTGGAAATGACCAATTTTATGTCTACTGAGTAGACTCATAGAAAAAATAATTCTAAAGTATTGGTTTTTGTTCCAATTATTCATATTTTTTGAGGAGCTCATTTTTATCCTTCAATGAAAATATTATAGGAATCCCACAGTACCTTATACTTAATTATCAATGCCATTTCAAGGAAAAAATAATCTTCTTTCTGAACATTATTTTGATCAGATTCTAATAGTTGAATCTCATATACACACAAAGGTTGAATATGGAATTTGAGCTGATTTGCTGTACCAAATTTCTCGTAATTTTCTCTTAATTGTATTCAGCCTCCCATAGATACACCCCCAAAATGCATTTCTCAGACCCAATGGATGCTTTGAAACATACAATATTTCATGATAACTCCACGTTCAATATTCCAGCTTATAAATATGATGATATGGTCTTTCCTTGCTAATAAACTGTTGCTAAGGAAAATGAATACCAGCACAACTCATCCACCAACCATAACACTGATCCCTAAATGATCCATAATTTTGATCAAGGATCTTGGTCAATTGATAAATGTCAAGGCAAATCCAGAAAAAGTTTCATGAGAATGAAAATCCAGTTTTGATTTATTATTCATTCTGAATAATAACCCTATGTTTTTTGTTGCTGGAGCCATTAGTGGCAAGTGGCGTCTTTCTGGCTGGGTACACAGGAATACAATGACACATTGTTAAGATTCAAAATTGAAAATTAAAACTTAACTTAGCTCCAACAGTCCATGTTTGAAGGACCATAGATTACCCTACAAAAAGTCTGTAATACGACAGCGACTGCCTAACACATTTAATGTTAGCTCTGTAACAAAGATACCTACCAACACTTCTGTGAATAACAACTATCGTCAGTAAAAGCTACACTTAATATATGGTACCATTAATGGTTCACAGTTAATTTAAGCACAAACACATACACACAGGACACCATCAACTACAAGGGACATTATGCGAAATACTCGAGAAATTAAATTAATGCTTAGCCACAAAACCTAATGTCATGCAACATATATTATAAGTAAATAGAACTTGATATTTATCCAGCAATCCCATTCCGATGAGTTCTGCCAAACAGCCAGTGAATTTTGCGATTTTGTTCACGTGAGGGTTGACTAATGGTAGTGAGCCAACATTCAACCCTGAAAACACAAATGTCAACATGAGTTGGTAGGAGAAGAGATGCAAAGCTGACTGTGTACATGACACCCATCCCAAAAAGGGTGTGTGATGACCCACCTTATAACTCTAAAAACACTGCAAATGATTACACAATGGTTTATTATTCTCTTGCTCAGCTTTACATAGTCTTAACTCGTCAGAGACCCATCCCATTTGGTTCAGCCTTGAAAAATACCAGTAAACCACACGAAACATGACCTGACTACAACAGAATGAAAAAAACTAAATATTCCGGGTGCCCGTAGGCGATTGTCACAACATCTAAAAATACCTAGAAATGATACCAAATACAACGTATTTGCGATAAAACTGCCAAAATTGCGTTTTTGTTAATTTTTTACCCATAACAACCATGGGCTTTGGCTGGTTGGATTGCCGAGCAATCTGGAGCAACTAGATAGCGAATGGGATTTTCATGCAAAAAACGGAATATTTAGACGATGTTAAAGGCATAATAAAACGGTCCGGACAATTGCAGACAGACACTGCAGATTTAGAACCCTGATGTCTTGAAACGTTACGTATCAAATTTTTAGGGGTTGTAAACCACTTTCCCTGACTGCAAACATAGGGTTATTATTCAGAATGAATAATAAACCAATAAGGAAGGTCAGTACTACTATCATACTGTATTCTACTTGTTTCGTGCTCATCATTCTAGAAATTTTAGTTTATTATTCATTCTGATTAGTGCACCTATGTTTTTCGTTAGGAAAATATTTTTAGATGCTGGATTGAATGAAAAAATTCTCTGAGGTCTGTCTAGATGGGAAAAAGTGAAATGGCAGTAATTATAGTGCCAAAGTCTACTAATTGAAAGAACTTGCGGGACAATAGCTACATCGAATGTAATTGATTCATCTCCCTCCCGTTTCATTAAAACCACCCATTAGCTCGACTTGCCACATTGTGCTAATTGCCTACAGGCCCTTGCAATATTTAGTTTTTGTTGTTCCTTTGTAGTCAGATCATGTTACGTATCATTTACTGGTATTTTTGATACTGAATCGAATGGGATGGGTCCTTGAGGTGTGACACTACGCCAAGCTGTACAAGAGAATAATAAACTGTAGTGTAATAATTTGCAGGGTTTTCTGTCTTTCATCAGATAGCTACACATTCATTTAAAAATATGACAAACATTTTGGTCACAATGATTTAAACATCATTATACGAATGGAACCTGAGGTAGCCATACACACAGTCCAACTGAATGATAATGCTAATTCAAGAAATATAGGTTGAAACCGCACACATAGTATTTGTGAGTACAAAAAGGATGAAACCAATGCGCAATGCTGTAGCAAGTTTCCATACGTTGATCTCACAATCAAATACATAATGTAAGAAATCTGTATTCTCTAGTTTTTCCTTTTCTTAAATTTACATGTTCAGGCATGCCAAGCATGAGTGCACCTCACGTAGTATATTCATTTCACTCACTAAAGTAGCTCTATATTACTAAATTAGATATCTGCACCAATAGTAATATTTAGCTCACATTTTCGATGCAGTTAAATCAATCCCAGATAAATCAGGTTGGTAAAATCGAATGCAAGTTTGTGACTTCCTTCATTCATAGTTTTGGTTTATTATCTATTCTGAATAATACATCTATTAAAGTTAACGTACCTGTTAGGTGAGTCCGTCTCCTCTGGCTTGTGAGTTACTGTGGGCAAGCGCTTTCGATGTAAAGACATCATCGTCTGGCCGTTTAGTCAGTACTCCCCCAATTTCTTTAATACCTAATACATCTATGTTTTTGTTCAGAATTTTTTTTTTCACAACCTCCACTCAAAATTTGACGTTTTATGGCAAAGGGGTTTTCAAATCAGCAATGTCTGTCTACCATCCCCTGTGATCTGGGCCACCTTTTGCCTTTACTGTGGTCTAGAAAATCCGTTCTTTCGCACAAAAATTCCATTTGTTATCTATTTATGTCCACCTATGACGTATGAACGAACGAATTTTCACCAACGGCGTTGGCTTGTAACATGAATGTGTAATAGTGGCTTTGAAATGTACTGCTATGACCATCGTTCTGGGTTTTTGACCTCGGAATGCCCGCAGCTGCCCTAAGTCATTTTTTCCCCGAACACCTTCTGTCCTCAACCTGTCAGTTATTTTCAAGTGACAACGGATTTCCCCCGACCTGGCTTTCCCATCTTTCTTTTCCCACTCCTCAATTTCAGATTCCTCCCTACAACAGACAGCACCTCTCAAACTCATTTAACTACAAATTCTCGCAAAAGTTGGTCGTCTTCAGTTCCCCCATCACACAGTTATCTAATAGCTGTCGCTGCACAGTCATTTTCCAATTCTCTAAACAGACACTTGTTTCACTTTTCATCAACATCCAATTCGGATTTCTTCTTTCTTTGCCGTACAACCAGTTTCACGCCTTCAGAGCTCCCCTTGTTTGCGCTTATATACTCAAATCATATCCTCTTCTAGTCGCCTCTTCTTTGTACATCTTAGGCTTCAAATCTTGTGATATCCCAACTTTTCAAATTACAAGTTCATGCTAAACTAAAACCCGCCTTTGAGATTCATTCAAGTCTACCATGGTCAAAACAGGAGTGTTTCTTTTAAAGCCATAACACTATTTAGATCATTTGCGAAGAGATTGTGGGAAGTAATTTTAACATAGAAAGACTAGAGAAATGATCACAATTGGATGAGCACTCTGGAATGGACCTGCCTTTCACTTTAGTACGAGGCATATCCACAAAGTAAGTGTACTGAAGCTCCCGTAGGCCTTAGGGAATTTTTTTTGCTATGTTGGGCACACTGTCGTGTAGCGTGACTCCTCCCCTCCGAAACAAGACCAAAATGAGGTCAGTACGTTGAAAACTGTGGTCTCAGGAGCATTTCTCGTGAAAGATGTTGATCGACTCTGCTGCCAAGGCGCGAAATCCAGCGGTCATCCGGGTACCTCGTTGTTAAGGAGAAATCCCGATCGAAATTTTTAATGAGGTAAAGGCAATTTATGGTGAAGGACACATGAATCGTGCGAGTGTGTACAAGTGGTGTAGGGAGTTTAAGAACGGTCGATTTAACGTGCATGACGAATTGAGGAGTGGGAGACCGTCGATTGTGACTGACAAACTTGTGGAAAAGATTGAGAATGCGGTCCGTGACGATCGCAGATTGACTCTGGACGAAATTTCTACGAAGTTTCCTGAAATATCCAGATCTTTGCTGCACGAAACAATAACAGAAAACCTCGGATTTCATAAACTGTGTGCAAGATGGGTCCCAAAACAACTGACTGAACAACACAAGTTGAATCGAGTGTAGACCTCTAAAGAGATTTTGGAACGGTATGAACTGGAGGGTGATGATTTCCTCAAGTGTATTGTTACTGGAGATGAGACTTGGGTTGCGCACTATACTCCAGAAACCAAGAGACAGTCTGAACAGTGGCGTCACACCACTTCACCCTCAGCCAAAAAGTTCAAAACCACAATTTCTGGGAAAAAATCATGGCATCAGTGTTTTGGGTCCACAAAGGCATCATACTGATCGATTATTTGCCTCAGGGGGAGACCATAAACGCGGCAAGGTATTGTGAGACCCTGAAAAAATTGAGAAGAGCCATTCAAAACCGAAGGAGGGGTCTTTTGACGAAGGGCGTTTGCTTGCTCCATGACAATGCCCGACCTCATACGGCCAACGTCACGAAGGAACTGTTGGACTCTATTGGATGGGATGTTTTAGACCACCCCCCTTATTCCCCTGACCTGGCGCCTTCAGACTATCATCTTTTCACTTCTCTAAAGACGCACACGGGTGGAAAAAAATTTTCAACCGTCGAGGAGGTGAAGAGGGAGGTCGACAAGTGGACGAAGGAGGTGGTGGCAGATTTCTACGAGGCAGGCATAAAAAAATTGATCCCCCGCCTAACTACCTGCATCGAGAGAAATGGCGACTACGTAGAAAAATAGCTTAAATGTATACCTACGTAAGCACGTATTTTTTTTTGTTTTAATAAATTTTTTTGATCCCTAAAAAAATCGAGTACACTTACTTTGTGGATATGCCTCGTATCATCCAACATGTGACTATTGAGGGCACGAAAGTCAAAAACTACGCTAAAGTATTTTGCGCTGTTGTCTATTTTGTTTTTGGAACAATCCAGAAAAGCTACTCAAGGGGCTTTGCTAAGTCCCTGTTCTTGTCAGATAATATGTTTGTAAACTTCCAGGTAATGTTAATTTCTCGTGTACAACAGAATTACATCCCTAGTTCTAATGCTGTACTTTATTGATGAAGGTTAATTGGTTACCTTCCAAGTGAAAAATATCTTTATACTCGAGATAATTTTAAAACAGCATTTTTCTATTCGTTGTTCATATGGTCAGTTCCAGTTGTGGAAGTTTTTATTGCAGTTTTCTGGTGGAATTTCGTCTACATTAAGATGCTGGTCAAGTTCAAGAGTTATTTCTTCATTACCACTATTCAGCACTTCTGAAAGGCACTTGTTATTTTCTACCTCATCTAATCATTTTGTTTCAATGAGTCCTTTTTTGAAGTAGTGGATGAATGACACCTCCACATTTGAGATTGACAGGTATTCGAACTTTCAAAATGGTTCTGGGAGGCACTTTTAATTTAATGATAAAACTAACATTAATTTTACCACACATTTGAGTCACAAAGAGAACCTACTAAATTTTGACAGTCTAAATATTTCACCTGAATTTCAGTTTTAGGTGTCTTAATTTGTTATCAAGTAAGTCAATTTGTGCTCCTAGCAGTTTTAGATTATCCATACCTAATAATAAACCAAAATATTTATGAAATTCTAATACCTTAAATTTTAGATTCAGATTTCAGATTCCAAAAAGCTTTCCACTTGGGATTTTAGCCCTGAATTTTCCGTGGGTAATCCCATGGGCTGTTGTGACTTCAAAAGGGTCCAAATCTGTTATATAGTTAAGGGCTGTTTAATGCATGTGGGATGGATGAAACTACTAGTGCTTCCCGTGTCAATTAGAATCCTGATATTGCGAGGAGGGAGTATAGATGGAGTTGTTTGTTAGAATTGAGATGCAGTAAGTCGAATTTAGGTTTTCTGGATTCTCCTCTAAAAAATAGTTGTCTCCGGCATTTGCTGTTTTGACCTGGAAACTCCCCTCAGTCTCCTCGTTATATTAGGGCTCTCGATCCAAAATGAAATTGAAATAGGGGTTAGTCGTTTGCAAGGACATAGGGGTATCTTTGTTGTTCAGGAACCTAGTCGTTGGTTGTCCCGATTATTAAAAATTTTCAATAGGGAGTTTTGCCATAGGGTCCATACTTTGATTTGGAGTGTATTGCGATCTAGGGTTTGGATTTTGATTGGGGGTATATTGTGGTCTAAAGTAATTTGCTCTGTTTGTTTGAAATTTGTTGAATTTCAGAGCTGAATTATTGAAAGTTCTTTGAGGTTTTGGGGGGTTGATTGTCATCCAGGATAGCTCACTCAAATTCCTCAGTTGATTCTTCCCGAGTTGACTTTCAAGGAGCTCCCTAAGATGAAATGTACGGGTTCTCAATGCCATTTTTTGATAATTCTCTATTAAAGTGTTTTGTTTACTCAAATCCATGTGGCTCACATGAAATGAGAAGGGGCTCTTGTTTTAGCCTTGTCTCATTGTGGTTAGGTCGTGACACAGAGTGTTCAGATATCTCCTGTATGTGTAGCTTTCAAATAGCACGGTTTTAGTATTGTAAAAGTTTTCGAACTAGTACCTTTGAATGAGGTCAATGGCTGGTCCTTGAATTTTAGACAAAATTGTACCAATAACTAGGAGGTTTTCGAAACAGTCCGGCATTTGTAAATCGACAAAGCATTCGCACGTTTAGATGAACTGCTGCAATATTTCGGCTTTCCTTTAAAAATGGGGATTATGATGAGTTTACTTTTAAATTACGGCATCCTAGGAGTTTTGGAATGATTAACCAGAATTGTTTGAACTTGGTGCCTATACACCCTGGTCAATAATCTCCTGGAGAGCTGCTTGTTAGCATTCAATTGGCTCTTCAGTGTTCATGTGTTTGCGGTCTTGGAGTCAGTTTTAAATTCACGGTACGTAAAATGAATATTTTGAGTGATTGGGAATCTTGACGAGTTTGGTCAGATACCATCGGAAATGTGGGTGCTAGAAAGTATCTAGAAGTAGTCTAGAAAGTATCTAGAAAAAACTGAATTTTAATATGAAAACATGCACGCTAAATATTAATATCAAAATATAACCAAAAATCTATGAAAAAACCAAAATGAGAATGAAACGAAAGAATCTAAAAAATTGAATCGTATTAAAACCAAAAAAAATGAAACGAACGAACTATTAAATAAATAAACCAAAAATAAACGAATAATGAAAAGTTCAATCGAAGATAACAGATATTTTGCTAACGAAAATAGTTGAGAAGGAGCGAACAGTCATTTGTGGAGGTGAAGACGAGAACGAAATACGAAACACGAATCGGGGGCTTCAACCAGTAGAGCGGGCAGCGGGTGGCGTTGCGTTGAGAGGCAAGGGCGTTGCCAGTTGAGCGATTTCGATGAGACCGCAATGTTGACTCCGTTTCGTTAATTTTTTTAACCGTTTTTTGCCCATAACAATCATGGGCTTCGTCCGATCGGATTGCCGAGTTGGCGGGCACAACTAGATACCAAATTGGATTTTTGTGCGAAAGAACGAATTTTTTGGACCAAAACGGCCCGGACGGCGGACGGACATAGCAAATTTGGAATCTCCATGTCTTGAAACGTTAAGTATCAATTTTGAGGGGGGGGGGGGGCTGTAAAAATTTTTCGTGAACGAAAACATAGGGTTACGATTTCAGAATGAATAATAAACCAAAATTGACAAAAATTAGTTTAAAAATTAGAAGTGGTTGAGTGTGCCACTTTCTTTCACCATGTAATGGAGTGTATGAAATGAAAGAACATTGACAGCAGTATTGACGAGACCAGTTGAACAATCATCCTCTCGATTGTCTTTCCTCGTAGGCTGGTTTAAAGTGCAAGGAAGGTCTTTGGAGGGCATTTCTCGGATTTGTCATCTAGAAATGATGCTGGGAGTTACTCAGTCCTACGTGTCATTGAAATGGTGCCGATGAATTTCCAACTTCTTCAAATATTTCTTATGTTTGAAGATGTTCGGTATTATTGCGGGTACATGGAGTTGTGGTGTTGACATGACAGTGATGTTTTTTTCCTGCAGGCCTCTAATTCTTCCGATAGGTTCTTCAGGAAAACAACTAGATTGATGAAGTATGTGATTGTTTTTTCCCAAATTCATAATTTTGGAGGTCCAAAAGAACTGTGCCAGATAAATTAGTTGAAAGTGAATTTCGTTTTTTAAGAAGATTTCATTTAAATTACCACAAGTACTTTACGATAGAAACACACAACCAACTGCCAATGCAAGGGGGCATCCTAGCGATCAAAGGTAGCCAAGCTATTGGGGGAGAAAATGTACAAAGTGCATTTTTTATTTTGCACTCAGCCACATGTGTAGTATAACTGGTACGAACCTCATCTTCACCAATTAATAACCTTGAGACACATAATCATATCAAATATTTAATATACATATACCTTCAAGCACTTGTTTCAACTTCTTCTTTCACCATAGCATGGCACCTTTCAAGTAGTTTTTGGGCGTCATCATAAGATACCAATTCTCGAGCTTTTTCGAACTCCGCCCATGAAAAATTCTGATGCTCGTGGGATATCTTGATACAGAAGTCCTTGTCAGTAAGTTCGGCTATCCAGTAAGTAACTAGTTTAGGCCTTTTCTCCACTGTGTACTGTAAATAATGAAAATTGCCAAATGGAAAACAGCATTGTGAATAGTTGAGATAAACCAACACATAGACACATATGAGGTAGTTGCAGCTGTGTAGGAAGTGGTCTGAGACCGTAATTACCTTCATCATCTCTTTCTCTTTACATCAACACTACAACACATACATCGAACCACTATTAGCCATGATAATCAGCTTTATGGTACCAGGCAATAATTCCACAGGTGTGCATTGACCAACCATCGCCATTTTACATGTGACTATTGTGGAGGCACAAATCACTGCTCCCTCTGTCTCAACATGTGTTATGTTAGGTACGGTGCAGACATTTCTTAAGAATGGCTGGGGCTCTTGGTCACCTGTGTGCCTGGTGATAGATGCTTGCACATGAAATTGGTCTCAAGTGAATGTGTAAAGCGTTCATGCCAAGAACCATGCAACTGTCTGGGGGAATGGAACAAGTTATAGGAGAATTCAGGGGGTTTCTAAGATGTGTGCACAGGTGCCTTCTGTCTCAATCACTCTATGAACGTTTTTCTTCCTAGAAGCTAGTAGATCGACTGTTTCCTCAATGTGGGACAATTGATTTCCTTCTTAGCACTGGGTTCTATACAGACATTTTCAAGACTGGGTAAGAAATTATCAACCAGCTGCAATACAAACTATATTCAAGTGAGTGATATTTTTTAATGTAAATACTCGCATTAACGAACGTACACATAATGATTGTTCTCAATGACATTGATTCAATGCTTCTGGCATATTAGGCACTGCGTTGCAGTGGCTGACCAGTAGCATTTGTTGATGCAGGAACAATTCAAACAAGCTTATGCTCGTTTGCGGGATGGTCTTTACTGTGTGTATCTGCCATCCCAATTCCTGCTGGTGGATTTCGGAGCTGCAGTAGCACTGTGCTGATAAAAAACAACAAGGACGAAGAAGAAGATGGTAACCACAGGAAGAGGTTGCAATTATTTCAGGGAAGGCACTGATACGCAGCTGGGAAATGACCTAGGTTGTTGAATGGAAGAAAAAGAAGGTCCTTTTGTTGGGGAGGGGAAGGAAAAAACCCATGGGAAATTTTTCCTTTTTTTGTGAAGCATTTGTGATCAACCCATAGGAAAATAAATGAAGTTGGTTTTTGAGTACCTTCAGGTAAAGTATCGCACAAATTTGGTAAGTAATCCTTTTATTTATACATTTACATACCATTTCTGACATTTTCCGAGAGACATTGTAAGTAGGTCAATTAGTCCTCATGTTCGATAAATTTACTTGCTACTCCCCAGTAACTTGAACTTTATTTATTAAGTATTAGATAATTCCCACGGTTTCATGCTCCTAATACCGTTTTCAACTCCAATTTTCTACTTTTTAGACGAATTCTCGACCGCTCGTTGAGTTAGTTTTCATTTGTTCCTATAATGCTAGGCTCAATTACGAGTTTTCTAATTCACTCAATCAGTGCTAATTCGTTTCAGTTATTATAAAATTTGAAATCGCAACTCCCAAACAGATCTTCAGACTCAAAAATCCCCTTTCTCCCAAGCGTAGGGCGCTGAGTACAGTTTCTGATCTAGACTTGCATACATATGTTAGCAGACACAACGTGTCAACCACAGCGGGTTGGGGTGGCAGGAGTCTAACATTCTGGTCCATTCTGAACCAAGGGCTCCCTTGCTGCCTTCTGCGTAAGGGCCTGTTATCCCTCAGCATAGTCCAGTACAGCAAGCATTTCTATTTCCAACGGTTAGTTCCAGCCTGACGCTGTCAGATGCTTTCATTTCCATAGTGTATAGCATTGAGGAGCAAATGTGGCAGATGCCACTTATTGTCGACTCATTTCATCGGGAACTGAGAGACACAGATTTGTGACAGTGTCGCTTGTCTTGAAAATTGTTTGGGAGCCATAGAGAACTGCATGGAGGGTCATGCTGCAAATATGATGCGGGATCTATACCAGATTGCCGAAAGGATGAATGAGGTTGAGAAACAAGAAGTAACTGCAGTCCAGAATAGTGAACTCTGTGAAGCAGTGTTGAGACTAGTAGGCAGGGACCGAAGAGTAACTTTTGGTCCTAGCGGGATGTCATCTCCTGTACAGCCAATAGTCATGTCGACAGGAGGAAGGACATGTGAGCCCATTTCAACTTCATGCTTCTGCCCTGTGTCGTCATATAGTGACCCACAGTGCATTGGGCAACCCACTCACGCCTTCTCTACAACTGGGCATACGTATGTGACTCAAGGTTACACATCAAAATACAACCACCTTGTACCCTGTCAATAATCATCCAACCTTTCTACTCCCGAACCAAACTTATCCAGCAGGGACAGAGCAACAACACACCATTTGCAATAACCCCCAGCGGAGCAAAGTGCTCATTCACCTCAGAGCATCCCTTCCAACATATGGTGGGAAGCAAGGAGAGTGTCTGGAGGAGTTGTTTGAGCAATTAGGGAGGAAGTACGAATATACCCTAACATGTTAGCATATGGTTACAGTTGGCAAAAGCTCAATAATGTGGCCCAGCTAGGTCACTGCTCAAAGAACTTGTGAAGCATCTGACCAGTTCTTTAGAGCTATTGGAGTTTGAACTACGAAAGCGTTTTGTAAGATTAAAACGCCTGATTGTTACTTCCAACAAGTTGTTACTTATGGCTATTTCCATAGGAAAGAAAGAGACCATTGAAGGTTTTGATGTTAGGGTGAAGTTCAGGCAGCATGTCCCGAACTTTCTCCTCAGGACTACGGGAAGCAGTAGCACAAGCTTCATACTGCAAAATGTAGGAAGCAATGCTTGTCCACACTGCCGTTCCTACGACTAATGTGTTGTGCAGAGTCACGGATCAGAATCACAAACCGTCCAGCAGTTTGCTCTCCTAAGAGAAGTTTCACTCCACCCCTCAACAGGTGCACAAGTGGTAGTCAAAACAGCTGTACAGCTGAAACCTGAGTGGGAGAAAAGGGAAATAAAACACCAAATTTTCCTAGCAACCCTTACTATTACGTCTGTGGCTTAAATCAACACTTTTCTGCCAAATGTGACTATGAGGTAGGAGGCCCAAAAGCTCTCCTATACCGAGAGTGAATCCAGCAGCTGTTCCTTGAATCTCTTCATCCTTGCCAGGAAATAGTCGATCAGACCACCCAATGAGGGAGTACCTGAACTCTGCCTAGTACCTGAACTCAGATAAGCAATTTGATGGGAAATAGTTCAGGTTAATTTAGGGAGTGTGCCACTTTTCACGATGGAAGGCCTGGTTGAATTAACTAGGGAAACCATAATTATAGACACAGGCTCTTAAATCACACTGGTTGATTTAAAACATTGCACACATTGATCCTCTTCGTTCTCTTGAAACCTCTTAATATTATGTCAAGGATACCAGCCAATTACACCTCTAGGTGAAACAACTGTCTCAGTTCACCTTGATGGAGAACCTTTTAGTGTTAAGGCTGCAGTATGTGATGGTCTGAGCCATGGTGCATTGCTGCTTATAGGTTGTGATGTCCTGAGTGAATATGGAGCAATTTCGGGTGTGCAGCAAAAAGTGGTTGCTTGGCGCATCTTGCCTAATTTCATTTCGAAGGATGAATCAAACTCAATGGTTCTAGAAACAGTGTAATGCCAGTGCTCCAAGGGTAAACACTTGGGTGCATCATACTACAGCTTTCATCCCTCTAAGGGTCAAATTGGACCACTCATGAGAAAAAAAGTTGGAAATTTACTGCATTGTCCTGTGGCTTTCACCCCTGATGACAACACCCACTTCCTTCTGGCAAACACAATTGGGACATCAGACAAAATGGTTGCTGCAGTTTGTAACTCTACCTCCTCAGATAATGTCATGTACAAACACATGGCAGTGGGGCACATTGAATTTATTGACAACTTTGAACTAAACATGTGCAATCTCGTTCAAACAGGTGAAACTGAAACCCCTGGATGTAAAATTTCTTTGAGAAACATCATCCTACCACATCTTGATGATCTGGATTCTTAAGATCAAGAAAAATTGATTAGTATACTTGTTACTTACAGCGATATATTCAGTTTTGAAGGATCTGAAAAACTGGAATGTACGAGTTTGGTAGAGCACCACATTAATACAGGCGATTCTCCTCCTGTTAGGGCCTGTCCCTATCGTAAAGTCCACGCACAAAACCTGGCCTAGAGTAGACCATTTACAATGTGCTATTGATTCTCTCCACAAGTCACTTCTATAAGTATCAGTTCACGAGCTGCTCTGCACCAAGCAAAACGAAAACAAGGGTGGAGGTAAATCGTTGACACAGACAGAATGCCTGTTGGACGAATCTCACCATGGGTCTCTCTCTCTAGCTCATCCCTCCTTGTAGCAGCAATTATGGAGTTTATTTGCTACTTCTTGGCTCATCGCTAAGATTGTGTAGCATATGTGATATGCTACCATGTACATTTTTTTGGGGTTTGGTGCAACTTATTGATTTCAATCTAATCATTAAAATTTTGATCACATGCATTTCTTATGTCAAATACATACTTTCTCCCATACAGCCATTTCAGCACTACCTTTTAATTTGCAAATGGCGTAGGGAACCAGCAGGAGCCTGAATTATTTAGTGGGGGGGGGGGGTGTATATACAATTCTGATATACCCAACACTCAACCTTTCTCCTCGCTTTCCCATCCTTCCTTCTTCTGTCACAGCTTAGTTCCTGCATATCAGTGTCATGTGTGCGAGCTTAATTAGTCGACACATTGATAATATGTCAGGTTGCAACAAGGATGTACCAAATTGCTCAAAATTAGCCAGTAAATAACAAAGGACAAAATACAAAGGTACCAATGACGACCAATTAAACAAAAATTAAAAGGAATCTAACTCCACTGACCATACTTGCCACAAACAACACACGGCCCTCCATCAATGGTACTTGCAGACTATCTGTCAGGCCCCCTGAATTTATGCAGCCTCCTGTGACATCATCGCGTCTTCACGAGCCCTACCCCTGCACTAGTAGACCAGTGCCAACACAAAACACGTCGACACAGGAAAGTATGAGGGTGTACTTTGAGCTCAGCAGAGGGTGTTGTGCTGATCAACAATGAGATTGACGAAGAAGGCCGTCCACACCACAGGAAGAGGCTACAATTATATCAGGGAAGGCCGAAAGGCAGATACGCGGCCAGGAAATGACTGAGGTTGTTGAACGGAAGAAAAACGAGATCATGAATTTTTGTGAGGCATTCATGATCAGATGAAGCCATAGGAGAATAAACGAAGTTCTACCCAGTTTACCTATTCTTCACCAAACCACCATAACAGCACTCCATTGAAGTCAAATTAAAGAAAAATTCCACCATCAAAGAAGATTACTACAAACTCGTGGGTGAATGGTTGGTTTTGGGGCAAATTGTGGTCTCTTCACAGCCTGCTTCATATTATATCTTGCACATTGCTATTACTTGCGATTTCATCACCTCGCTCCTCCAAGTGGTTTTTGATGGTTCAAGGAATGTGTTCTCTCCTGAGTGATGAATAGAATAATTCACTGAGCAGTTGGAGAATAACATCATAAACACACTCACAAATTATGGCTAGAATCTTGTAGGGTTACCAGAAGAGCTCTCCATCCAATTATATGTCAGCAAGACTTCTGGGATTGTTGTAGGTTAGATTAGGAGAGTATTCCATCATGATGAAACATTGATAAGAAGGCAAAACCAGACAGTTGGATGGCGATGATGTCTAGAGAAACTACTGAACCAGGCTAAGCAGGAAGCAAGAAGGAATTGTAGGACTGTTTGCAAGTGAAGAGACTCAAAAATGAGAAGATTTTCAAAAAACTCTAAGATGAAGAACCTCTGTCAAGGGTGCAACTACTTAATTAACAGCTATAGCATATCCACATAGTAACCACCCACATTGTCTTGCATTACACATAAATTAGACAGGCTGTTCTTAGAATGATCACAAAAAGGAACCTGTGTTTAGTGAAATAAATTCTGTTATTCAGATTAGTGAATTTCATGGGTCCCTCTTTGGATGGGGGCCTCCAAAGGCTGTGGACGCGATAATAAGCCCCCAGTGGTCTCTTAGCCTCTCTGATTCTGACCACAGACCTTCATGCTGGTAGGCCCAAATAACGTTGAGCTATGGTTAGATGGACAGACGGAGGCAGCGTGAGCGGGGGTGTGAGGGATGATGCCCCCTCTCGCTGCTGAGGCATCGTGTTTATGTTTTTTTTAGCAAACCGCGGCTAAGGGTGAGTGGCACAGGGGGATCTGTGTCGATAATGGAGCCTCAGAGATACCAGACAAGCTCCCTGAGTAAGTAAGTAAGTAGCCTTATCGTGCCATGCGGGGCTCTGTCATGATGGACTTTCTAATTCCCAAGCTACTCGTTGGAACCGTATGGAACCAGAAATTAACTAAATAAAAAATTCGTCCCTCACTGAAGAGGAGAGGATATGGTAAGTACCTCCTCAGAGGGAGGGGGGGGGATGTCATGGATGTGGTTTGTGACCTCTCAACTGCATCAAGGCAGCACTGCCGGTGGGTACAGACGCCGGGACACACACCACTGGCGAGGGGATTTGAGAGACTTCCGCTGCTAAGGAGGAGCCGGGTGTTGTGCCAGGCTCTTCTGGGGCGGGGGCAGAGGGGTCGTCTGTACCCCTTACATCCTGGGAAGTGGAGACAAGGGGCTCATTTTTTGGGAAAAAAATTAGTGGCTTTGTGGAGATGAACAGGCCACAGAAGCACCGCTTCTACAAGCTCTTGGCAAAGGGGAAGAGCCTGGAGGAGGCTCCGGTCCTGGCAGTGGCCAGGGAGTAGGTAGGAGGGGTCACAGGGGGACCAAAACAGCTCAGCAGCAGACAGCTCAGTGACTAAAAGCGTTTCTAGCCACTGCATCCCCCTGGGAAAGGGGTAGGATAAAGGATGGATGGTTAGGTGGTGGAAGGGAAGGACCTGTCAAAGCCTAGTAAAGCAGCAGCAGTGCTGCTCCAGTCCCGGACGTCCTTCCTGCTAAAAGCTATGGGGAAGATAGTAGGTCTCGATATAAGGGAAAACTATCTTGCTCGTATATCCATCCACCGTTCTCAGCATGCCTATCAGAGGGGGAAATCTACCGAGACTGCTCTGAATGAACTGGTGACCTAGCTAATAAACACATTGGCAGTAGGGGACAGCACTTTGTGCTGCTTTCTAGATATTGGTGGGACGTTTGACAACACATCATATGCCTCTGTCGTGGATGCGGCCAGGAGGAAGTGATCAAACGCCCACCTGATCGCGTGGACCAAGGAAATGCTGAAAAGCAGAGTGGTCTATTCAGAGCTGGGAGGAGTCTCTCAGTATTCTCCCTCTTGCTCTGGTTGCTAGTTGCAGATACCCTCCTGAAGTTGTTAGAGGAGGAGTGCTGCGGGGCAATAGCATATGCGAATGAGTTGGTAATAATTATGAGATGAAAATTCGTGAGTGTGATTGGCAAGCGAATGCAGTTCACCATTCATGGTATTCATACTTTACAAAGATGGTGTAGAAAGCATCGTTTATATGTTAATTCAGACAAAACCAGCCTGGTCCCATTTACCAGGAAACGCAATTTCATAATGCGAGAGGTCCTGCTCAGAGGGAAGGTGGTGACGATCCAGCAGGAAGTGAAATACCTGGGAGCCTTCCTAGAGAGGAGGCTCACATGGGCCACTCACGTGAGGATGGCAATATAAAGGGATTCTTCTGTGATGAGGATGGTCCTGTGGATGTACAGGGCAAGGCAATCGTTAGGCCTGTGGTTACTTATGGTGCCCTGGTTTGGTGGACCAAGACAAGACAGAGAAAAAGACTGTGCAACAGCAGTCGAGTAAACTGCAGCACAGGGCCTGCATGGCTGTGATGGGTTGTACGCAGATAGCCCCAATGGCAGAGCTAGAGGTCCTGCTGGGTCTTGCACCTCTCCCCATACATGTGGAGAGAGCTGCCTACCTACAGGCCTACAGGCTCGTATGCTGGAATTGGGTCTTGCCAGCCCGGGGAGAAAGGCACCACACCACTTGATTTTGGATAAGGTGCGTGCGGGGGGTATGAATTCATAGAAGATACAGGTGGGAAGGGGGTGATCGTCTCTTGAGGCTAGCGCCATGGTGTATTATACAGACGGATCAGTGAGAGGTGGCCTAGTAGGTGCAAGCATCTATGGGCGAGGGATCCACACATCAATACCACTGGGTGCGCTTATGACAAGCTCTTCACTGTGACAGTGTGCGTGCAGCACCTCCTGTTTAGGGGCCTGAAGCTGAAAAGAATATAGATTGTCAGACGTTCAGGCTGTACTTAAGGCCCTGGCTCCCTATAACATCTTGTCGAGGCTGATTTGGGAAAGCCTGACTGGCCTGAAGACTTTGGCAAAGGAAAACACATTAACACTGTGTTGGGTGCCAGATCATGCAGGCATAGGAGGGAATGAGGAGGCCGATAAACTGGCAAGAAAAGGATCTGCGCTTCCTCCAGTGGGACCTGGGTCCTTCGTAGGGACCACCAAGAGCCACTTGATCAAGGAGGTTGGTAAGTGGGAGGAGAAATGCAGGGATGCCTATTGGTGGATGTGACAGGCCAATAGCAGTCAAGGTTGTTTGCCAGACTCTCCAGGCAACAAACGAGAGAGATCCTCGGCCTGGAGAGAAATAGTATACAGATGGTATGTGGCCTGTTTACAGGTCACTGTCCACTGAGGTACCACCTTGCCAAGATTGGCAATTCAGAGGTACAGAATTGCAGATTCTGCGAGGTAGAGCTGGAGACAGCAGAGCACGTACTGTGTACGTGTGAGGGGCTGGCTGCAGCATGCCTCAGAGTGCTTGGTGTTCATCAGCTGTGGCTGGAGGAGGTTGCGGGGATGGACCTTAAGGTTGTGTTGCATCTTGTGTGAGAATGGTGGGGACGTATTGTGGAGAGAACAGCAGCTCCACATGAGCTGGGGGTGGAACTGGGAGAAAATGAGGGGGCTCATGCTCGCTCACACAATAGGCCACAGCGCAAACTTTCCCGGTCCCACCAAGCAGAATAAAAAAAAAGAAAAAGAGTTTCATGCGAACTATTAAAACTAACAAAGAATATCTCAATTTTACCTTCTGGAAATGGATCCATCAAACTTAGGCAGCAACGTTATCACTAATCATACCTAGGAGTTTTGACATTCTGTAGAAATACTAAGACTCACTTCTAATGGTATTTGGCTGTCCAGGACACGTAATACATCTTTTGGGATACCAGCTTCTTCAAATGTTTCTCGAAATGCAGCCTCAAGATCTGTTTCGCCTTGTTCCAAATGCCCTTGAAAAATACAGTAAATCAAGATATGCTAGTAAATAAACACTTACATTTGTCTATCTTGCCAAGCATTTCAACTGTGACACTAAATGGTATTGTCGCACATTGTCATGATAGAATAAATAACATAATTAAATTAACACATAGTGTTATTAAGAAACATACTCAAATAGTTCACACAAGGACATTGATGCGATGTAATCAGGGAAAAACAATTATATTGAAAAAGAAAACTAAATTCATGATTTTTCATAGACTATGCATTTAGATTAAGTGATCAATTTAATTGGTTCAGTCATCATGACATTGGTTCTCTGAGCATACTGATCGTTCGGCGCCCACAACTTAGTAGCATCGTTACGGTCACTGATTAATTTCTACTTATTGGTACTGGTGCTGAAAGTATACATATTAGGCACTCTGCGAAGCACACATACTGTGTAGGTCTGTGCATAATTTATACTTTTCGTTACCTTCTATGATTCTTGTCATAAGCTGTTATACTTGTGATCGCGACCATGCTAGATGACTGTTACGCTTGGAGGTAGAATTGCAGCTAATTATAGGCGCAAGGGTACAAAAGATAAGGGTAAAAAATCTTGACCTTATGGTGTTTCGGAGAATGATTTCTTCCATTGAAGACACAATTACTTCTGTCACAAATACTGGCTTGAAGTAGTAGAATACGTAGATGTGAAGGTAGCCCATAAGACGATGAAAAATGTTATTGGGAGGTGAAGGGATATTATTTTAAAGCTAATCATTTGAATCTGATAAAACGAAACAAGCTTCCTAGAATGTCTTTCCTTCTCTAATTTGAATGAATCCCAGTTTCCTGTCTCAAAAGCAAGAACAATTCTCCTTACGATCCCTATTAGGTGATTCTGCAAAAGCGATTTAGTCGAAAACCCTGAACTGATCATGACGTTATTAATCAAATGCATCATATTAATCATCATAAATTATAACTAAAGGTATCACATTAATAACCTATCAAACCAAAGCCTGAATTGGCTTCAAAACGTAACTGGCTTAGTTCTATGAGCTGGATTAGTTATGGTCAAAAAAATTTATCACAGGACACAAACCTCTTAAATTTATAACAATTACCTCAGTACTAGACACAACCACACTTAGAGATGTACATTTGCCAATGATGGTATTCAAGTCTGGAGGGGAAAATGCAGAAGGAATCTAACAATGACTTGATTTGGGTATTACTCTATCACTGCCAAAATAAAATTTTAATACCGATTTTGTGTTGACATGATTGATGTAATGAACTCTAAATCCCCCTCACTCCTACCATGCACCTCAAAGTTGTGCAAGGTCAAACTGCATAATAGAGAATTTTTGAGATATTGCAAGTTACAAATTATGCTAACTCTCCGTCTCAATCCATTTTTGTATGCAACATTCAGGCTAGTTTTCTGTGCATTTTGCCCCTGCATAATCTATATGACTGCCTTCAGAAGAAGATTGTCGATTTACAACCACGATGAGAGCCAGATTGTAGATAACACACTCAACATGTGACTACTACAGCAGGTAGGAACCAACTCTGAAGATTTTTGGCAAGTGTCGCTCAAAATGGACGACGGAAACATGAAGGACAATTTCGTAGTATTAAGTGGAGCTTCTGTTAGGTTCACGTGTGTTAGTTGTCAATTTTGCTCAACACATGTGTTGCGGTGTTACGTGTGGAATTCTTTCTTGTACTAGGAAAAACTATCATCAACAAACGTTGGGTACGTTAAGAGCCTCTGAAAGACGCAAACGAAGTGTAATAGAGGAATGGAAACGGTTCGTGTGACTATTGACCAACATTTACCAGGGGACTCTACCAGGGAACTACCCTGGGACTCAAGGGAATCATTAGTCTGTTCCTCAAAGGAAAGGAGCTCTATCTCCTTTCAACACATCTTTACAGAATGGTTTATAACCAAAACCAACTGAGGTAGTAGGTGGTAAACACTACCACGCCGAATGTTTTTCTGATGTTCTTGAGAAAACTCAAAACAGAATTAAAAAATGTAAGAAGAATTTCATTTCTGAAGTGTTTTTCAAAGATTTTTGTTCAATAAACAACAAAAGAAATGACCACAATGAAATGAAAACGTGAGTACTGACAGGCAAAACAAAAAATCCATCAGGTTGGCATCTACTGTGAACAATTAGGGCTGTTTTCATCAACTGCGTTGATCCAGTTTAGACTCGATTAACAGTACCTAACTGTCCCCTGCAGCAAACACGGGTTTCATCAGATTGGGTTGACCTCTGGCCCTAATCAAACATTAACCCCAAAAAATAGGGCGGTTAGCTCTTATCTTCCTTAGTCATATCCTGATATTTGTTCTCCATTACTCCATTGAGTATTCTCTTCCATTATTGTGAATAATTTACATATATTTTGGAATAATAATAATAAACAAAGATGCTGTTAACAAGTGTGCAGCTATTGCAGTTGCTTTTCCACTATGATGAACATCCAATACGCCAGGTTATCGACATCTCACCCGGTGTCACAGATGGATATAAGAACGTTCCAACGACTCCATGATGTATGAATTTAAATTCTGTTGTGAACAAAAATATTACTGTAGTTGAAAACAAATTGTTGTTCACGTACAATGTGTGAATGTTGAGCAGTTTTAGGAAAAAAACTAGACGTCATATCACAGTATAAGAAAACCCAAAAGCAAATGGTTTAATTGGATGGATTTAGAAGCAAATATGTAGGAAATGTTAAATAATAACAAACTTTAATACACACGTTAGTGTATTAAACATGATACTTCTCCCTTCCTTGCTTGTAAAAGTTGTAACTTCACAATTTTGGTTGTTATTATTTCCTGCTCAGCTCTCACTTTCTTGTACCACTTCCAATTTTTCCTGTTACACAAAGCAATTTCCCCTATTTGGGCTTTTTCCTGCAGCTCTTGAAATTGGAGTACACGTATTTTCATTCTATGCTCTTCACCAGTTTCAGCTTCAGCAGAGGTTAATGCGGCTACTTTGGCTTATTATTAGAAACAATAATTTGATGAAATCTGGATTGTTGAAGGTTGGGCATCAACGAGATGTATGGTTACATTTACGTGACACTTGTTTACGAGACAGGATGTTGAACAGATACCAAATTTCCTTACTTTACTGCAACCTCATTATTTCACTGCCTTCTCGACTTGGCTTAATTGCAGCATAATCCTAACTGCATCCCAGAGTGCTCTCGACTAGCGAGGTGGGGACGAAACAGGTACAACAGTACGGTTGATTTACGTATCTAACTGTGATCAGTGCTGTTTTGGTGAAAACGGCCCCAAAGTGTTTGAAAAAATTGATGAGACTTTTCCCTAATTCAAATTAATTGGCGTTTGAGATGAACAGAGAAAAGGTGACGTCAGCACTAAATTGGTAGTATTTAACTGCAACTGATTAGTCCAACGCCTGGTGCAGAATCAAGAAGCTATAGCGTAAGGGTGTACATAGAAACTTGCTGGCATACAGTACATAAGGTTATCATCCTCTGACCACATATCCCCTAATATTATTCACACTAGTAGCATAATAAATTCGGATAGAAGTGTCAAACAGTCCTCGAATAAAGGGGAAACTGTTTCAATACAGCAGCTCAGGTATCGAAAACCGGTAAGTGCAAGTAATCGTACTGAAAGGAAAATTCATTGACGTTATACTTGTACATGTAAATAGTTGAAAAGTATATAGGCTATGAAGTAAAAATATAACTAATGTTTGAACTGCAGTATTGTGCACTACCTTGAAACTATAGAGGAACAAGTTTCAGAAGCAAGCTGCCCATGCTCCACAACTAGACGAGTGTGAAGTCGCGAAACAAAGTAGTGCGAATGACTTACCTTTGGGAGGCGTCCAGTGGAACGGTTTTTTCGATGACTGAAGCAAAAGATACTGTATCTTCGAATCAACAAGCCGGTAAACAATGAAGCCGGCGGCCCTCACGATGACGTTTGACATTGTTCTGGAACAAGGAACGTTCTACACTAATCACGCCAGTCGGCTAGGTCGAATTAAAAGGGCTCGGCAATTAAATGCAGAGTAAGTGGACGCCGACATGAAAAACCACAGCATCACCATTTTCTTTTATCACTGTGACGGGAGCTGAGTGGATGATGATGACGATAATAATGGAAGGTACAGTAAACTAAATTCATTCGGCAGAATTTTGTAAGTTCTGCAGTAAAGCATCATTCAACGACATTATCTTTAGAACATTTACCTGTGATAGGACGAAGGGTAAGTCGGTCAAGTTGGCTCAACAGCGGGCCCTGCCCTTCATCCGGAATGAAGTGAGCAATAAGATAAGAAACGATTGATTTTCTCAGGCAGGGTAAGGGTAAAGCCTGCTATTGGCCTGAAAATTCCCGAGGCCCGAGATAAGGGATTCCGTGAGCTGCTTTGATTAAATACCTCGAATTTTGTGCGATTCGCAGCTGTTCTCGTATCGTTCATTTAATTGTTTCCATATCTATTTGAACGAGTGACATAGAACTACAGAAGAGACATAGTTTTGATCTGAAAACGTGAAATAGTTTATTTTCTATCTTCTGTTGAGGTGAAAATCAGACAAAGAATTGTCTTGGCTCAAACTAATTGCAATTATTTGGAATTATTTCATGTTAAAAGGATTAGTTCATGCCATAAAGAAAAACTACTGTTCGAGCTCTACGAAGATGTAAATCTTATTTTGAAGGGGGTGTGTGTTTGTGCAGTTTCCTTCTAATTATAACCATAGTTATGGTTTCAATAGTAAATTTTTCTCTTTACAACTATAGCAATAACTCCTACTCGCAAGTAACTTATTTACAGTCCATCTACCAAATATTTTTGAGAAATTTACGTTAAAAAAACCTGACTGGAACACAACAAAACTGTTAGATGCGCCACTAGTAGTTAGCGGTTTCACATTCGTCCTGCCCGAGTAACGGTTTTACGCGACAAAAAGATGATAAGTCGGCCGTTGTAGTCAAGCCATGTTTCGTATCGTTTACTGGTATTTTTCGATGCTGAATCGAAAAGGATTCGAATGCTGTGAGACGATGTCAAGCTGTGTATTACAATAATGAACCATTGTCGTGTTCTTCTTTTTACATTCCGCTACTCAACGGGTAAGGAAAGTATTGTAATCGTGTGAAAAAAAGCCAGCAAATTATTCCACACCGGTTTATTACTCTCTTGAACAGCTTTACCTTGTCTCACACGTCCGAAGCTCATTCCATTAGATTCAGCATCTGTTGCGGCACATGACACGAAGGGTAGCAACGAAGACGGCGCGAACGCGGTAGAAGGACGGCCGTGCGGAGAGCGGCCCTCTCCCTGCCGCCGAACGAGATAACGCCTTCAACCCAACGCGCGACGCCGCTCCTGAGCCATTCCGATCCGAGCTCCATGCGACGACAAAACCCGCTTTAGTTTTCAAAAACCCCATTTTTAATTATTAACCTTTTCGACGTGAGTGACACCGAAGGTCCCTGCATCCCTCGTGTGCAACTCCCCATTCTCCACGAGAATTATTACCGCTGCTGGATCCCAGTATTCCAGCTCCTTCAAGACTTCCTTGGACTTCTTCCCGGTCAGCCTTTTCCGATTCTCTAATTTGGTCCATACGGCGTATAACCATCATTTGTACCAGTATTTTTACAATTTCATTTGTGCCTAATACAAGAGCAGTTTAAACACATGTTGGACTGAGAAAGTCGGCGGTTACGGTCATTAACCCCTTTTCGCTGCGCCAACAGCATCGAAAAATACCAGTAAACGATACGAAATACCTTACTACTACGAAACGACGGAAATTACTAAGTCAAGGTGCTCGTGGAAGCCTGCGGGCAATTGGTATGATGTTGCGAGTCGAGCCAGTAGGTGGTTTTAATGAGACGGGGGAGGAAGAAGTACGAATGACGAAACGATTACTTTTGCTGTAGTCCTGCGAGTTCTTTCACAACTTTTAGGTCACTGTAATTACTGCGATTTCACTATTTTCCGTTTAGACGCAGTCATACACCTCTGAGAATTGTCTCATTCCACCCAGTATCTAAAAATACCTAGGAAACGATACCAAACACGACGTATTTGCAAAAAATGCAGAAATTCCGTTAATGTTAATTTTTTTAACCATTTTTTGCCCATAACCCTTCCTTCATCTCCACCATGAAATGACTGCCAGTACTGTGGCCGGGCATTCGAAAACGCCCAAGGCCTAAGGGCCCATGTCTGGCAGAAGCATCCTGTCAAAAGAAATGATGAGATAAATGTCGATAGGACTGTATACAGGTATGCTTTTGAGGAGATGCATCTCATCGCAGTTGCTGAGGTGCAGGCAGCAGTGGAGCGGGTATGCAATGTCAATAAACATCTGGCAGAGCGATTCCCCTCCTGTACTGCAGCAACTATTAAAGCCATGCATCGGAAGGCAGAGTATAGGCAGCTTGTGGAGGGTGAAACCTCCGCAAATAGCGACTGGAATCTGCCAGGCCCTCCCGTTGCAGATGTGGGTCAGCAGCCCCAGAATAGCCAGCCAGACTCAGACTCCTCGTCCATTTTGAGGAATGAGATTCTGAGGCTTGCTGAGTAGATGAGTAGAGTGAAAGGTTATGAGAATCTTCACCTGCATAGTCTGGCTAGGTGTGCTGTTTCTGGTCTTGGTGCTTCTGTGGACGACATTGCAGATTATTTGTGCTGTGTTTTCCCAAGAGTTGAGAACCCAGCCAGTGTTGGGGTGCAGAACAGAGACTTCTCGAATTAGCCCCCTGCAAATGGTCATAGAGCAGCTAAAAGGATGAAGCGGGTGGAGTACCAGCCGGTCGAGACGTTGTGGAGGATTGGCTGTGGAGCTGGAGGGTGCAGGTCATGATGAAGTTCAGCCTGCTCTTCAGGAGTTTGTGGCGTTTTGGGAGCCTCTCATGAGTGCGCCCAGCCACATCTCTGAAGAGTGTTTGGCGTCCCTTGCTCCCTCTAGGAGTCCTTCGCTAGTGTCATGTGCCGATGGTGTGGCTTGAGGACGAGGCACATGAGTCATGTGTCAGTAACTCCACTTCAGCTGGACTTGATGGTATTTCACCCCGCAGATGGACTAAGGCCCCGAAGGCTGTTAAGTTGCTGGTTCTCAACTTACTTCTCTTCATGAGAAAACCTTCTGCTGGACTGTCGCATACCTCAACTGCCTTAGTCCCCAAGAAAAGTGGTGATGGGCCTGGGGGCTACAGATCGAATCAAGTATCATCTGTGGTCTTTCGGCACTTCCAAAAAGTGCTGGTATCTCGTCTCCAAGTGGCTGATGTCATTGGCGACGTTCAGAGGGCATCTCAGCCAGTGGATGGTACTGCAAAAAATCTCATGATTCTGCAGACTGTGCTGTTCCTGGCCTGGAAGAAAAAGAAGCAGTTACACATGATTGCCCTGGACATTGTTAAGGCTTTTGACACAGTAAGCCTTGGCGGATTGCCTTCATGGTGTGGGAGCGTCTGATGGATTATGTGAGTGAGCTCCCTGTAGTGTGGGGGTGTGACGGCCTTGCAGCTTGGAGCAGAGATATCTGGGAATGTGGCAATAGGGCGTGGCGTTTGGCAGGGGGGACCCTCTGTCTCCTATACTCTTCAATCTTGTGATTGATACTGCAATGGGAAAGCTGCCTCAAGAAGTAGGGTTCGACCTCGCCCCAGGTGTGCGGGTGGGTGCATTAGCCTTTGCAGATGATGTCGTCCTCTTCAGACACACTCATGCTCAGATTTTTCCCTTTCAGTAAGAAAAGATACGCTCTTTTCTTCGTCACCAATAACGCAAAGATTAATATGGGAATATAGAACAAATCGAAATGTAATGCCAACCTAATTTCCGTTCGGCCAAAAACGCAACGATAAAATAAGACAATCGAAACAAACTTACAAGTTAAATAGAATAATGCGTTTAACGAAGTAAACATTACATAAAACCACGCTCTGCTACCAAAATGTTTGTCGACACAGAGGCGGGGTTTTCACTAATAAAAAACCAATTACCCATGTGACAAACTGAAATCGTGTAATATGTGCAAATTAGAGAGAAACGGAAATTAGGAGCTCCTATTAAGCAAATGTAAATAGCGAAAAATTGAACAATTAAAAGTGAAAACGTTTAAACTAGTGTTCTCGAGGATTAGAACAAGAAACGTCTGACCGTTTAGTGAAGTCAGCAATTTATGTAGCGAGACGTCGGCAAATGATGCTCGTATGAAAACTGGACGTCAGGTGGGATGCTGATGACACAGTAGTATCGTTATGGGATGCTGATGACCCAGCAAAATACGGATGAAGTGGCAGCTTGATAAGACAATCAAGCAGCTGAACGCGTTGTGTCAAAAAAGAGCGGGGCAGTAGCTGAGAAACGGTGAACTAGTGGAGCGGGAGTTTTCAGACGACGCCGAGGAGGGGAGCAATAAAATTCGTCTTCCTTTTTCGCGTTAACACCATCTGCATACATTCCCGCTCCGGTTCGATCTGGGGGGATCTGGAGAAGTACAAGAGATTGGGATTGTAATGTTGTGAACGCTCACTGTCGTGCCTGTGGTAATCTGGCTGAGTTGCTGAATCATGTGGTGCAGGTGTGTCCACCTACTCATGGGGGCCCTGTCAAGCGTCATGACGCAGCCTGCAAGCAAGTTGCTGGTGCATTGTCATCTGAGGGTTGGGATGTGTCTGCAGGTTGTCTCTAGAGAAGGACTGAGGCCCGACATCATCACCGTTGGTCCCGGCCAGTGCCGATGGTCCTGGATGTCCATTTCTAATCTGGCAGCCGGGAACTTTGGGCGTTTTCCGCAGTATCACCACCTGTGTGTCGCTTGGGTCGTATCTAAACTGGTGGTCTTTCTATCGTGGAACATCCTTTCTTATCCTTCTTCCCTTCCCCATCACAATCCTAACCCTAGACCCAGTGTAGGGTAGTCTGGGCGCCCTCCTCATTTCCTTACTTGTTACTGAGTTAGTTTCTCACCTTTTTGAGTGCCACCGTTTACGGTGAGCTTTAGAGAAAAAAAAAGAAAGTGTGCGTGTGTTTACCCTGCAGTCGCTAGTGCCCACCTTGCAGTTGGGGGATCCAGAATTCCCGTGCTGTACTCCCTGTTTGCCACTACTCCCCGGTGGGAAATGGTGGTGGCTGATGAGAGAAGAGCTGCGGAGGGCAATTGTCCAGTAGCTCTGCAGTCATTGCCACCAGGCCCCCAGGCTCGTGCAATGTGCGATCCGACCTACAAAAAGAAGATGTGATCCAACAGGTTGTTGTGCGCAACCCTGTGTGAGGCTTGCAGCCATAGGAAGTCAGGCCCCTTCTAACAAAAATGCGGGGCAGACAGTTACATTTCTGCATTTGTGGATGTCTGAGGGAGTACCGACAAGGTGGTCCCCTCCTCCCTCAGACCCCGCAGTTGAAAACAAAAAATTTGGGAAGGAAGAACAACCCTCCCGCGACTCCATGACCACCATGATGTCCACAGGGTAAACGCACTCTCCAGCATTTTCAGGCCTTGCCCTGCGTAGGAGTCGGATTGCTCTGTTCTCTCTACCTTGCCCTGTAGAGGCAGCCACCTACCTTGGCCATAACCCTTAATGCACCGGTGCAAGACCACAGGCTGTGCATTCCCGTGGTACCATGTTTGGGTCCTACAACTGAATGGCCTGCCCCATCTTTCAATGGCACGTGCGGCTTCTCCTCCACCCAGAACAAGGAAGTTTGGAAGGCTGCCCTGCCTGAGGTTTGGAAGGACCCCAGTAAGCCACAGCAGAGGACCCCCAAGCTACCGCCCACTACTCAGGGGCTCATCTGCCCCGCATCTGTGTTTCCATCCCCTAAGCGGGCAGACAGAAGGACCAGAAGGCACCTCCAAATAGACTGGCAGCAGTGCGCCATCTGAGAGTACAAAGCTCCCACACAGTACTACAAATACCAGCGTTATGGTCACCTGGCAGTAGCCTGCATGAGAAAGATGGTGTGTGCCTGGTGTACTGTTATGATGGGTTTGGAAATGTTTGGAGAGCCACACACTCAGGCAAAAATTACAGCGATCACGAGCTTCGATCCAATGCTCAACTTTCGTCAGATTATGAATCTTCATCTATAACCACTCACTAGGGTGCCTGCAATGGGAGTCAGGTGGTACATCTCCCCCTTCACTGTTAGCCGCTGCTCCTGGAGTGGACGACTTTAATGAATGGAATTATGAGAGTTGAGCGAATTCCTGGAAAGCCCATTCAAAGATTTGAAGAATGAGGGGGGTGACAGGTTCGTTTCCTTATTTGTTGACTTTCCTAAACCCGCGACGAGGGTTATATCAGTCATGGAAATTGTAGTTTCGCTGATGTGCCAGACACTGTAGCATTCACCCAACTCAGACCTGTGGAGGTACGGCAGATATTTGGTCGTTAGCCAGTCTCCCGGTAGAGACCTGTTGCCCATGTGTAACCGTGTGGAGGTGATCACTTGAGGAATCCCGAACCATCTGGGAGGAGTTTTTAATCTGGTGTCCCACCTGATTTAACTATTTACTTGGGTGGCAAGTTACAAAAGGGCAGATCAACTATGACCACGTTTCTTAGCCATCACCTTCTTCGCGAACTCTGCAAAATGGTTATAGGCTTGCTTTGTAGCAGTCAATGCTGCTAAGTTCGATTGTCCTCCAAACTACTGTCGCTCACTGTTGCAGAAAGTACTGTGGAGCAGCACGTAGTTTCTTGTTTCCAACGCACTGGAGCCACAAGACGTGCATGATGGAGAGTCTTTGAGAGAAAAGAAGTGGAGCCATGCATTAAAGTCACCATGCCCTGCAAGGAACTGGCTCGTCCAATGGTCTGGCTCAACCCATATTCATGAAAGACGTTTACAGATTTTGGGAAAGAACTCATACGTGACACGTACCCTTTGATGAGAATTCCCATCTCACTTGGTCCCCATGATCAGGGGTCTGACTGATTGAGTGGCGGCAGAGTACACTGTGACACCCAGCCACAGTTAAGCTAGGGTTCATAGAGTGTCACATATGTGAAAGAAGTGTAAGTTGTGTCCCTTTTAGTCGCCTCATACGACACGCAGGGAAGACCATTTTCCCAAATCGTGTTTTTCGGACTCAGTAGGGTCTGAAACGTAAAGATCCGAAGAAAACTCAAAATTTTTTTTCAGCCGATTACATAACTTTCCTTTCTACTGTGTATGTTGTCCTAGAAATTTAGTAATAATTTTAAGTGGCATATACTCGTATCTAAAGCAGGTAGAATACTTCCCAAATTCACAATTCGTTTTTTCACATTTCTCGGTCATGCTTTGTTGACGCCAACGGATTTCGCCAGAGCTGTTCAACTGTTTGGCGACCCCAACTGAGCTCCTCAAGGTCTCGAATCCCCAACAACGTGCAACTCGCACAAACTCGTTGGCCACATCCCCACAGCCCCAGCCTCATTGCCGGATTTCATTGCGCCTACGATCGGCAACATGAGCTGTTCCTCCATTGTTCTCATTCCTTTTAATTCACGGTCTCTGGATCCGAGGCTTCTCAGGATAGCCAAAATTACTGATATTTTGGACAAGGTAATGTGCCATTCAACCCCGACACATAATATGACTTCCCACCTGGGGCTCAATCCCTATTAAATCCTTTGTTTGGTCTTCCTCCAGGGACACCTGAAAGCGTGGAGAAGACAAACCAGATCTCCCTCCACTTCCATTCGTCTTCTACCAAAAGTCTTGGTCAGAATATTCAGTCTTTATTTTCTTTAGTTCCTGAATAATTTCATTTAACCCGTATTCGACATTTATTTAACGAGAGCATTATTTCTTTTTTTCTTTACGTTTATCTGTACAGAGCTCTTAGCTACATTTTATTTAGTGCCCATGATACCACTACGCATTTGTATCAATACAGTCCACTTTTACCTTTAATTTTGCAGTTCTTTTTTTCTCCGATCTTTTCTCACATTTTTTCAGGTTCAGTTTTCTTTCTCTTTCCCTTTTTTTTTAAACAGGCGTCAGATTGAGCGTAGCCCAGATCCCAGCTACACAATTAACGCCACATTTTGGTCCACACCGCCGAATTAACTACGTATTGGTATCATTGGAGTTTTGTTTCGAAAATTATAATGGATGAATTTAAAGTCAAAGTTAGTTCCATGAGGAAACGTCTTAACAATGTGGGTGATAGTATTAGATCTATTAACGATCAAGGCAGAAAGGCCGTTAGTGATGCTTCTCAAATAATTTTGTTCAAAGTTATGCTAGACGATTTGTCGAGGTACATGTCTAAATTCGAGTCGATTTGGGACGAATTAATTTATGCTGACGAATCCCAAGAAAAGGCCCCGTCCTTTCCCAATTCTCAAGATACCATTCTACATACTAATACAAAACGCTATTACGTGGAAGCCAAATCCACTCACATTAAGTTAAATGAGGTTGAACATTCTTCATTGAATATGTCACAGTCCGACAGCTCAATTGCGCATCTTCCTCTATTGTCCCTGCCGCATTTTGATGGGAAAATAGGCCATTGATAATCGCTCTCCAACTCATTCAACTTGCGTAGTATGTAAACAACCGCACCGCCTACTCGATTGTGAAAAATTCCAAGAAGCTTCCGCGCCACAGCGTCTGCAATTCCTTCAATGCTGGAAGGGCTGCAGGAATTGTTTGTCTACCGATCATGAGGTTCGGAATTGCCCTTCTAAGTGGAATTGTCGATTTTGTATAAAAAGACACCATAGACTTTTACACCAACCTTCAGATCGAATAAGTCTAAATCATAATACTAATGAGGCTCCAAAAGAAAACACGTCTGGTTTCAGTACAGCCCATCAATCCAGCGTTATCCTGAACTCCATTTCGAAGTGTAGCTCAAACGTATTGTTAGGAACCATCATGGCTGAAGCCGCGGACATAGTAGGGAGAACACACAAAATTAGACTGGTATTGGACAGTGGAAGCCAGAATTCTTTCGTCACCCAGAGTTTGGCTAGAAAATTAGGGTTACTTCTATCTTCTTGCGCCAGGAAGATTTCATCTATAGGAGGGTCACCGTTCAACAAAATTTATGGCCAGACTTCGTGTGTCATCAGAGCGAGAGATCACAGCAAGAGTTTTACAATAAATTCGCTGGTTATCCGCAAGATCACTGACAACCTTCCAAATTTTCCATTACCCATGTCATTACGAGACGGCTATTTCAACTATCCTTTAGCAGATCCGCATTTTCATACGCCTGACTCTATCGATATGTTAGTAGGGTGTGATTGGGTAGTAGAAATGTTAGATGGGGACGTCATTACCCCGTTCCTAGGAGCCCCCAAACTATTTTCTTCCCCATTCGGCTATGTCGTTATGGGAAGAGTTGACGCTCCTGAAACGTCCAAATCAATTAATCTTTTCTCCTCATCAGTTGAAGAGTCCGATTTAGGAAAGCAGCTTCGGCGGTTTTGGGAGCTAGATGCCATTCTATCTGGTCACCCACCGATCAGCGCCCCAATAAAGTGTGTGAGGAACACTTCGCCTCTACTCATACTCGTGATGAAAAGTGAAGGTACGTCGTGCGTTTGCCCTTCATTGATCCCACAGCTAATATGGTCCCTTGCCGTCCTCTTTGTTTGAAACGGCTATTTAACCTTGAGAGCAAGCTGAATCATAATTTCGCCTTGAAGGAACAGTACTTGAAATTTATGGAGGAATATGTAACATTGGGTCACATCTCACTCACTCTAAGTGACTCCTAGGTGCTAATCCCTCATCATGCTATCTTTAAGGAAGACCGCTCTCAGATTAAGTTACGTGTGGTGTTCGATGCCAGTTCGAAAACCGGCGCTCTGTCTCTCAATGAAAATTTGTTGACAGGACCGAAGCTGCAGACGGACATAAAAGCTGTTCTGCTCCGTTTCCGAGTGCATGAAGTAGTGTTTGTGGCTGATATCATCAAAATGTACCGACAAATATGAATTCATTCGGACGATAGGCGATACCAACATATTTTATGGAGGTTCAATTCATCACAGGCTGTACAAAACATACGAACTAAATACTGTTACCTATGGGCTCACATGCGCTCCGTTTCTGGCATTGAGAGTCCTGCAACAATTGGCGTCTGATGATGGTGAGCATTGCCCTGACGCAGCCGCTCTTTTAAATAGAGATACCTATGTTGACGATGTTGTGACAGGTGCCGATTCAATTACACAAGCTTTAGAACTGCAACGGCAATTTATAGGACTGTTGGGGAAAGGCGGGTTGGAATTAAGCAAATGGGCTTCCAATAGGCCTGAGTTATTACAAAACGTTGCTAACGCTGCCGAATCGTTTTGCCCCATGCCAGAAAACGATTCTTGCTTGAAAATATTGGGGCTCCAGTGGAATTCGACCTGCGACGAATTCTCTTATCGTATTATATAGGTTCAGTTTTCTTTCTCTTTCCCTTTTGGTTTATTATTCATTCTGAATAATAACCCAATGTTTTCGGTCACGAAAATTTTTTTACAACCCCCCCTCAAAATTTGATACTTTACGTTTCAAGACATGGAGATTCCAAATTTGCAATGTCCGTCCCCCGTCCGGGCCGTTTTGTGCCTTTAACGTGGTCCAAAAAATTCGTTCTTTCGCACAAAAATCCAATTTGGTATCTAGTTGTGCCCGCCAACTCGGCAATCCGATCGGACGAAGCCCATGATTGTTATGGGCAAAAAACGGTTAAAAAAATTAACGAAACGGAGTCAACGTTTCGGTCTCATCGAAATCGCTCGCTTCGACTGGCAACGCCGCCCCCTCTGAGAGGCGAGGGGCAACGCTCGCCCCCGTCGCCCGCTCTACTCGTTGGAAGCCTCCCCCCCCCTGACACGTGTTTCGTATTTCGTTCTCGTCTTCACCTCCACGAATGACTGTTTCGCTTGTCTCAACTATTTCCGTTAGCAAAATATCTGTTATCTTCGATTGAGCTTTTCATTATTCGTTTATTATTTGTTTATTTATTTAATAGTTCGTTCGTTTCATTTTTTTTGGTTTTAATACGATTCAATTTTTTAGATTCTTTCGTTTCATTCTCATTTTGGTTTTTTCATAGATTTTTGGTTACATTTTGATATTAATATTTAGCGTGCATGTTTTCATATTAAAATTCAGTTTTTTTTTGTTTATTTTAATATTACGATTCAGTTCTTTTCGACCTTTTTTGGGGTTTCATTATGATATTTTTCGATATGCATTTCTGAATCGAACGGGATGGGTCTCGGAGCATTAATGCTAGGTCAAGCTGTTTATCCGAATAATAAACCGTTGTGTAATAATGTGCAGGGTTTTTTAAACAGGCGTCAGATTGAGCGTAGCCCAGATACCGGCTACACAATTACGCTACATGCTTACCTAACCCTTGCGACGGTGCTATCGGCTAAATCTCCAAAGACGTCGCAATTAATATCTTGCCGCCTTATCGCGGCGATCTTAGAAATTCGGGGAGAGAACGGGAAAACAAAATGTGGAAAGTTTAAGAAAATTTATAATAAAATATTATGCTGTGCTAAAATTAAATTAATCGACTCAGGAAAAAGGTAACTGAAATCATGCTGGTAAAAATAAAATTGAACCGTGACACCCTGAAGATTTTTGGCTAATGTGGCCTGAAATGGATAAGGAACACGAAGGACAATTTCGTAGAATTAAGTTGCTTAATGTTTATGGATGTATGTAGATACCTCATTAATTATTATTAGTATTTTCAAGTTTCAATAAAATCTTCCTTGAAATCTTTCAAATTTTCCACGGGCGTTAGCATCTTGTCTCCCTCTCCTCATATCACGTGTGACCGTCCGTCCTTAGAGAGAGCAGCAGGTATCAGCAGCCTCTACCCTCTGCCTAACCAATAGTGAAATGGAATGTAACGTGCACTTTCACGAACAAATTTGGATATGATGAAGGTTGATCTCAACTGATTATACCTGGCGATGGCGGAGGCTGCGATGATGGTGGAGAGCAGACTTCCTTCTCCCTCCTATGCGTCGATGAAGATGAATCGGTGCTTGAAATGAGATTTCCATATTTCTCCTATCGGAAAACTGAATTCGCGTAATGGTGATGATCATTGCGTTAAGGTAGCGTCTGAGATGGCTTCCAGAAGCTAACTACAACCAAACGATTGAGACACCAGTCGTTTAGCATGCAACACCGGCTCTCATTTCTCCAATGTTGGGCGTGCAAACACTTTGTCTCGCAGCAGTAATCGTGAGTCGTTTTTCTTCTCAATCTCCAGCGTTCAATTATTAAAGCTTTTGAATCATCGGGTTTTTATCGTTCCTCGCAAGAAAACAAATCCCATGATGAATTAAAGGTGTAAGCAGATACAATCGTCTCTTCCTTTCACGCTAGACCGTCCTTCAAGTTCCAACCTGCGCCCTCACGCCATATGTACTCTCCCACCTCAGGCTTAAGCTCCCCTTATTCCCCATCACCACTCGCCACGTTGCGTCGTCCTTCCATACCCAGGCCCTGAGCCACCGCGAGACCTCTCTCGATCACTTATATACGTAGCCAGACCTTCAACCCCCCCAAGGTAGGATACATTTTGAAATACCGCTTCTAGGAAAACGTCTAGGAGGAATCTCGCATCTTCATCCATCTTGATGAAAGCCTGATTGGCAGCCTATTAGCTAGCAAATCATTTTCCTCTCCTATTTAAAGGAAACATGGGTCCCGTCCTACTAGCATCTAATGACCTTGGTCAAGGATCTACTCAAAACTAAGAATGAAGAAATGTGGATGACGTGCCTTTCGTTGTAAGTTTCGTGTATAGAGGGAGGATGAATATGACGACGTCGATGTGACGAAAATGTACGATTGGGAAAATCTAAAATTGGACGTGGCATTTCCATTCAAGTTTATCGCACCATTTGTTGAATTACTCCCAGTACGAGCTGTCACCTCAACTCAAATGACACAGCAGCACCCGAATTCTGGTCTGGGTAGCTTCTGCCCAGTGGAATCTTATAATTCTTTCTGTCCCTGGCTTGGAAGAAAAAGAATCAATTGCAATTGGCTGGGCTGGACGTTGCCAATGTGTTTGATGCAGTTAGCCACCAAGCCTTGAGCAATCGCTTCCATGGATGGTAAGGGGGGGGGGTCGTCCGAATCGACTTGTTAAATCTCAAGTCGGAGTTATAGCCAGTAAATTTGGAATTTGGTGTGGAACTTTGAATGTGAGGGAGCGACGCGTGAGAAAATGATTGTGGGTGGCATGAGTTAATAGGGATCTAACAGGTGCTGAGGGCTGCCTCTGAAGAGGGGGAGCTGAAGGCTCCCTCCTATATTCTACAATGGGAGGCCAGTTCACGCCATTCAGAGACGTACCTTCTGATACATTGGTCAGCAGCGATCTAAAATTGGAAGGAGCAGACGTAGGCGATTGACCAGCGGCGATGCGAACATTTCGAGTGTTGTGGGGTTTCACGTGGATAGAGACAGTTGAAAGTTTGCAAGGACGGGCCATAGCGAGTATTTAATTGGCGCTTGGGTGGCGAGACGACGGCGGTGGTTGTGAGTTACTGCAGGATGGCGATGATGGAGCGGGTGTCACCAAGGCTGGTGGCGGCAAAAGGTAGGTTGTGAGTTATGAGAGTTTCGAGTTGGTGAAGGGGCGTCTAGGTGGCGATAGCCCTTGTGGTGTGGTGACAACGGATGTGTGGTGTGATCACGACGGATTGACTAGAAACTCGGCGTCTTCATTCGCGGATGTAGATGTGAAACTCACAGAGCCGGAGGCCTTTGGAGGATCAATTGGCAGCAGCAAAGAATGAGCGCGCGTTGAACAGGCGAGGCGAGGCGATGGTTGTTCCGAATCGAGAGGGTTATGGTTCGCAAAAACCTGGGCAGTAGCGGAGAAGTTGAGGTAGGTGGTTCTCCCATGGTCATCTATAAGTTTGATTTTTCCTCAATGCAGCGAATCGGGTGGAAGAGTCAGACAGAGGAAGAGACGCTACTTCGTTTGTATTTTGGTGGGCAACGTCTAAGTCCTCTCGAAGAGTTTGAAGGGACCATGGGTTTTAAAAAAAAATTTCACCCCTGCACCTATCCTCCCATTTGCTAACCTCTCTACGTAGCTGGCTCCTGGTAGTTCCAACAAAGGGCTCAGGGCCGACGGGGATCTGTGCCGATCCCTTCTTTGCCAACCCATCGGCCCGTTCGTTTCCCTCTATACCGTGATGCCCTAGCACCCAACACAGTCCTCGGCCAAGGTCGCTATTCCAGTCAGACACTCCCACAACTACCGCGACGTAAGACAATACGAGGCTAAGGCCTTGAGAGTGGCCTGACTGTCCACCATAATGTGGATTCTCTGCACCTGCAAGGCCACGCTGCTCTGAGTCATCAGTGTAATATACCAGGTCCCTAGCTTCAAAAGCGGGAACTCAGCGCCATCCTTTTAACATGTATGTGGAGTGGAGCTAAATCTAACAAGACCTCCAGTGCTGCCGTAGGGCATGTTATCATACAGCCTGTAATGGCCAGGCATGCCCTACATTGCAGTTTATTCAACTGCACCTGCACTGTTATTTTCCACCCTAGTCCTATATCCAGAAAACAGCACAGCGCAATCTCTCCGGATCTCAGAGTATCCTTCAGCACTGTCGCCAATTCGTTCAGAGCAGTCTCAGGGGATTTCCCCCTCTAATAGGCATGCTGGGAACTTTGAATGGGGTTCTGAGTAAGATAGTACTCCCTTATTGATAGGCACACTATCTTCTCCATTGTTTTCAACATGAAGGACATGAGACTAATGGGGTGAAACCCCTTATCAAAGGCTGAGGAGCCACCCGGCTTTGGTATAAAGACCACCTTCACCTTCCTCCACATAGTGGGTATGTACCCAAGGACATAACTCGCCCTGAAAAGCTACACCAGTTTTGGACCCAGAGCCTCTCTACCATGCAGCAACATGACTGGGAAGATCCTATCCGCACCTGGCACCTTGTAAGGTTTAAATTAAACAATTGCCCACTTAACCTTATTGACTGTGAACACTTCCCTGGAGGCAGCGGCTAGCAGTGGGTTCCTCGATTGCCCGTGGCAGGTTCCTCCATCGGCACTTGGCTGATGGTGGTGGCTATCTCTCCGCTGCAGGATATGAGAACCCAGGTAGTGAGCTCCCTGCTGCCCCTTGTGTATGTTCCCCCTGCCTATAGTAGAAAGCCAGTCTGTGGCTTCTCTCCTCTAGAGAGGATCTTCTGTACCTTGGACATGGTGGACAAGTCTTTCATGCCCCTCAGAAGTCTCTCCAGGATTTCCTTTTTGCCTGGCTGAGGGCTTTATTGTACACTATGAGGGAACCCCTATATGCGTCCCACTCACCCTGCTTCTTTGCTGTGTAGAGGAGCCTCCTTGTTGCCTTCCGAAGCCTTTCCAGTTCCTCGTTCCACCAAGGAGCTTCCCTATTGGATCTTAGGGTTTTAACTCGCAGCTTTCTTCATACGCCTCTGTCATAGCTGCTCAGATCTCACCTGTCGCCCTTTCCACACCTTCGACAGGTTGTGTTTCACAGCTGTAGCTCTCCAAACTGGAGGCCAAGGCACAGCTGTACAGAACCCAATCCTCGTTCTTGGGGTTCCAATATGTCTCTGTCACACTATTTGGGAACCTCAGACTGAACATCGCAGTCCAGTGGTCAGACATTGATGTTTCCCTTGGGACATGCCAATCTCTTATTCTGCTGGTATAGAAGGTACTTGAGACTGTAATGTCCACTACTTCCCGCCTCCTCCATATAACAAAAGTTGGCATGCTCCCCCTATTGACCACAGTCAGTAGTCCATTGCACAGTAAGTAGTCAACAAGGGACTCACCTCTTTCCTTTGGGTCTGTGCTGTCCCATGCGACGTTGTGTGCATTGGCGTAGCACCCGACAATCAACTGAAGATCTTCTCATCTGCAGTAATGGATCAGCTGCTGCATCTTCAGCGGGGGGACCTCAGCGTCATCACCTGGGAAGTAGGCTGACGCAACCACTGTCCTCGCCCGGAGTCCATTACTGTCTTGAGCTTCCAGCATTACTGCCACCAAATCCCTGTGACAGAACTCGGGAGTTTTCAGCATATGCAAGTTGTGTCCTACCAAAACAGCCGCCCTAGGACGTCCGTGCCACAGAAGACCAACTTACCAGTGCTAGCTGGTATCCCTTCGCCACCCCTGCTGTCCACCCAAGGCTCCTGCAGTGGAGCCACATCACAGCCTCCCTCCCCCTGCTCAGGCAAAGCTCCTGCACATCATTGCCGTTGCTGCTTTGGCCATTACTCGTTAGGGGGGCACTCTCACTGCCTTCAGGCATACTTAATGATTATTGCGCCAAATGAGTCGATATCGAAACACCGTTCCAGTAACGAACGAATTCCTCCTTATTTAGACAAGTTAGGAGTTGCTATGGAAAGCAATATTTGACACACCTTGGGAGAACTGTTTCTTCGTTGGAACAGATGCAAATCTCGTTTTAACTTGCTAGCACAATTGGAATGCAAATTGGAAATATTTCGTTATCCTTAACTTGACGAGCAGTTTAGAACGTAAAGAAATTAATAGTTTTAGTTAGAATTCTTTGAACTTGGTCACGCTCTGCTACCTAATGTTACGGCCGTTTAGGGGCTCTTTAAACGGCAAAGAAGTATACCTTTCGGCCTTTAAAATATAATACGAAAAGAAATGAAATGGTTAGCTCTGGAGTAAATTATATTATACTTAAAAGCAATATATTGAAAATGAAAACAAATTCCCGAATAAATTAAAACGGCGAATTTTCGGTTAAAAGCCCAAGTTTCGAAAATAACTAATCAAATCCGAGCTGAAGGTTTAGTAGGGTGAATGACGATGATGCCGTTGAAACGTTGGCGACTGCAATTTAGGTGGATATCCACGTGGACGGGATCGGCAGTGAAGAAATGACGTGCACTTAGTGGTATCTTCAAATATAATCTTTCTGATGCCGGGTGGTACTGCTCCACTGAAGTCCGCAACGTCAATTCAAAATTAGGTTTAACCAACAATCCGGATGCCAGGCATTATGGGCCTCCAAATTTTGAGAATCCAGAACCGCAGATGAACTCTAACAGATGAAGAAGGAAGACGAGAATGGCTGGTCATTTGCTGAGCTGGGCAATGCCTCCCATGTACTGCCTTTGCTGTCTGGATCAGCGCTTCGTCTTATTTTCACTTTGCCGGTGGATTCAAGATATCATAAATTTTAAAAAATGATATAAAATTAAAACAAAGAATATAATTATAAGGTTTGCCAACACCGCATGTGCTGGGGTTGATCCTATATTTGTTCAGCACCAGCTGCGTTGGTGTGACATGGCAATGCCATCTGCGTCAATGCCCAGTAAGCACACTGACTGAACTCAACCAATCGTCAACTTATCTTATGCCCACTTCTTGAACTTCAGACCTCTCCTATCTTGCACTCGACAGTTACGAAATAATTAAGGACACCCGGCGAAATTTCGCAATGCAAACTTATGTCGTCTCTTTGACTTACCTTTTATCTTCCTGAGCTTTTCGAAATACTAAGGAAAAATATATCGCAGTGTTAGCAGTTTGTTACATCACTCGTACTTTGGTTACTCACTAGGGGTCGACAGATGAGTGGCAACAATACAGTAAGTAACGAAAGGTCACCCCTTACCAGTTTCTAAATAGAACGTCGAATTTTACGAGGTTCGTACAAACTGAGTGATTAGTTGGTAGAGCGACAGCCTTGGTTGGTGGAGCTGGACGTGGGTGTGGCTGGGTTATGTTCAGTTTTACTACGATGCGAAGCTCCAGATATTTTCTTTGACATTCTACGGAGCTTGTACAGAATGTTGACAACTCGCAATTACACAGCCATAAAGCGATAGTCAACCTTCAAGATTGTCTACCGAGAGTGAAAGCAAATCGTTCAAGTGGAATTCAGGGCGGTTTTATGCATTATTAAATTGTATGTTTACGGAAACTTTGCCGATTTTATTGGCTGCCCACGTCATCGAAAATAGCGAACAGTACACTGATTTTTGCGTGGAAAGATCGCTCAGTAGAGGGGCTGCATGATCGGTACATTCTTGTGTAAGATGAATGTATGAAGGATGTCCGGGAGTAAGGGGAATGAACAAACTGCTCACAACATATAGTAATTGAAAGACCAGTTTAATCAATAAAAAACGGGTGTGCTGAGCTTAAATATGAAATTTGCTAGCCAATGCGCGAAATTTATTAAGCGGCGATCCTTAAAATTCAAAACTATACATAAACAATAAATAATGCGATTAAACTGTGACAACGGGCTACGTTTATATTAACACTTATACTCGTCAACGCATTGTTTATCACATATTAACCATCAATCAATAGAATCATTAGTTCATTTATAAATTTAATATACATTTATATGTTACAAAGAGAAAGGCATCATTATGAAGTATGTCGAGTCATGGCAGCTCACATTATGGGTAGCTGCTGTATCTTTTCTTTATGCATTAGCTCTTCCCTTTTCTTGACTTGCTTGCGCTCTTTGGCTCTTCGATTTTGAAACCAGATCTTAACCTGAAACATAATTAAGAGTTTAAGTGGAGAGAAAAGGAAACGCCGAAAAATCTTGTTTAAAAAAATTAATTTAACTTTCAATAATAATACTATTCATTGAGGTTATTTTACTCCATAACAGTGCCACATGTAGAGGTAGGTGTCCAGCGGACAGTTTACTTTCTTCTCTTGGATTATAGATTGCTATTGGCGATCGATGTTCGAGTTGACGTTCAATACTAACGTGCCATTCAGGTTTATAAACGATCGGAAGGATATCGTATAACAGGAGAATCTAAACCCGTTTTGCACTTCCTACAGGTGCTAATTGGCACGTGCTGCAGCCATTCATCTCCTGGCGTCAATGCGTGCAGCTTGTTTCATGCAACTGTTGACGATGATGTATTTACATCGAAAGCGCTCGCCCATGGTATATCACCAGCCATAGGAGACGGACTCACCAAACAGGTATGTTACCTTTAGTAAAAAATACTACCTCGTTGCCCTTGTGTGTTTCTCCTCAAAGGCTGTGCACCTCGAGTTTGCTTCAGAAACACTGCTGCCTTCATTGCAGCTTACAGAC
The DNA here is from genome assembly GCA_020466155.1 of Pachypeltis micranthus. Classification (NCBI taxonomy): domain Eukaryota; kingdom Metazoa; phylum Arthropoda; class Insecta; order Hemiptera; family Miridae; genus Pachypeltis; species Pachypeltis micranthus. The sequence continues at coordinate 81,978,856 of CM035768.1, read as the reverse complement.
GTTTCTGTGACCTATGTGGCCACTCCTCTCATGTATGTTCGAACAATGCTGCACTGCTTCCGAAATGAGGAAACTGAAGGCACTGATTTCAGAAGACATCCACAGAAGAGCCCTCTACTTGAATGTGAGTTTACATGGGACGGAATGGCACTACATTCCGCCCTTGGCCCCTCATTTTAGAGGCTTGTGGGAGGCGGCAGTGAAGTCAGCAAAGCGTCTACTTCACCAGGGTTTGCGTGGGCAGCACCTCAGTTTGGAGGGATTCATCTCCTTCCTGTCCCAGGTAGAAGCATTCTCAATTCTCGCCCCCTTACTGCCCTTTCAACCCCTGCCAATGACCTATACTTCCTCACTCCTGGTCACTTTCTTATACTTGCCGCTGCTGTAGTTTCATCTCCTCCTCAACTCCTTGCAGCTCCATCAGAGCCCCACAGACAACCCATCTCTCAGGCCCCTTTCCTTGACATCCCCTGATGGGCCCAAGCCACACATAGGATAGGTGGTTCTACTTATGGAGACCAACCTACCACCTACTGGTGGCGCCTAGGCCATATTGAAGGCCTCCCAGAAGATGGTGCGGGGATTGCACGAGTTGCCACTGTCCATACGTCAATTGGTACGCTCACCTGGCCTCTTCGGAAACTCTGCCCCCCCCCCCCCCCAACGATGTGATGGCTTGTGTCTTCACTTCCTCATGGTGCTACACCAGCGAACTCGACTTCTCCGACCTCAAAAACCCTGGTAAATGATCCGGGTTTACCCCACGCGTTTAAAGGACTCCCCATTACGGTTTTCCCACACACTTCAGGTATATTCATTCTCGTCTGAAAAGCCCCTCTAGTCCGCCATGCGCTGCGTCATTTTGACTACCCTAAGTCTCTTCCGAATTTACCATTCGTTTATCAGCACAGTGAAACGTATCGCGTCTCCATTCCCCTGTGACTTCATTCTGAACTTTCTTCACCGTGATCTCAAGTGCTTACGTGTTTATTTATCAATCCGTGTAACCCCGAAAATTACAGTCTTCTACAGTTTCCCCACTAATTCTTGCGTTCCCTCAAGTTCACCTCTTTCTATTTTGCATAAAACAAGCAGAATAACCCACGTGGTGAACGAAGACTGAGTTTGCTAGCAACGCAGTGGGCAATTAAACGCGTCTGGATAAACGCCTACCCTTCAGAAACCATATCAACCTGGTTAATTTTTTTTAAAACCTGTAAGAAACATAGCAGCTTCTACAACCCCCAAAAGCCAGGGCACAGCACAGAAACTCTTCGTCTACAAATCGAATCATCAGGATTGCACATTTACGCGCACATCACACCAATCCCACAAACATACAATGGCTACATTACCGCACACCCACTTGCGTTGGTGATCATAGCTTCTACTTTCTTTTAGCTTCTCTTTTATGGATAAATCTGTTGCATCGGAAAGATTTAGCGCCTTCCTCTTCACGAGAGCAATTGGAGCTGGAATGGAAGTTTTCTCCACAGTTAGAGCAACAGCTTTCCTGAGAAGCTTTCCGTCTGCCCCTCTCCTGCTTTGGCTTCGTCTCTTACTGAGTTGAATGTTGGCTTCATGCTTGCTAGTAGCAGTCTGTCCAGAGTATAATTCCGTAGATTCAATTGGCGTTTCAAAGACGATAGGCCACTTCTGGGTGAAATGAACGACTGGTGGCTTCCCTTAGAAAATCTTTTCGCAAGACGTTTTTACTTTCCTTGCTCTATAAAGTAGAAAGGGAGTTATGTAATTAGCTGAAAGAATTGTTTTTTGAGTTCTCGTCAGATATTTACCTTTCCCATCCTACTGACTCCTGCCGCTTGCTCAAGTTCACCAAGTTCGACCCCCCCCCCCCCGACTAATTCTTCGTTACAAACAGAGGCAGAAAGAACCAGGCAACGCGCCTGCTCCTCCCTCCCTCTTCCCAAGCTAGTAGCCTGGGCAACCGGGTTACTAGAAGTAGTAAACACCCAGCAGACCCTCATCTGTTGGCTCGGTTGAGGGTCAACGTGACGTGACTGGACCAATGCGTGACCTCGTCACCCACTCTATGAAATTTCGAAGCTGGGCATCAAAGCAAGTGCCCCCCCCCCCCCCCCCCGACAAAAGCGCCGCCAGCCACAACCCACTTGCGGGAAACCATGGCTGCTGGCGAGAGGGAGGTGCTCTGCATAGGGCAATTGCCCAACGGCCTCTGCAGCCATCACCATCAGACCCCCAAGCTCGAGGTGCTCTGCCGAGCCAACTAAGTACACTAGGCTGAGGCCAAATGGCAGCCTGCTAGGGCCAGGAAGCACAGAAGGAAAAATACCCCAAAAAAATAGATACAGGCAGATCGAGGGCAGTGCCCGGTCCACGCCTCCACTCAAAAACAAGGCGCTACAACACCAAAATAAAAATAAATGGGCATTTCCTCTTTAAAAACGCCCCTCTAAAAACCCAAGACCACACGTGATTGTAGAAAGGCCTACGCATGAAGAAGGAGAAGCTGGTTCCTCCAACCCTGATAAAATGGAAGCGCTGATCTGGGGTGTCCCTACTAATGACCTCCGAGCCCTAAGCATCCGGGTGCTTGACGTGTGCAAAACAGTAGGGGGTGGCGCCGTCCTCGTGACAGAAACTTCAGGGATGGTAAGGCGCTTACGAGCCACATTCCCACCAACAAGGAGTTGAAAATACTCACATCAGCCACCCTAGGTCGCTTCCCACGCCTGCTATTGTGAAACACGTGAACCGACCTACAACAAGAGGACCTGGCCCAACAGGTGGTTAAGCACTCCCCTGCATTAGGCTTCTAAATTCTGCACTGCGGGATGTCTGGGAGAGTACCGACTGGGTGGCCCCTACCTCCCTCACACCCCGGGGATTTAAAAACGAGATTTGAGATGGGCAAACTATCCTGCAGCGACCCCACAGCCACCACGATGTCTGTAGGGCATGCACCTTTTCTTGCATTTTCAGGCCTTGCCTTGGGTAGGAGTTGGATTGCTTCGTTCTACCTACCTTGCCCTGTTGAGGTAGCCACCTGCAGTAGCACTAACCTGTAATGCATCAGTGGAAGGACACAGGCTGCGCATTCCAGTGGTACCATGTTTGCGTCAAACAACCCTTATGGGCAAGAATGACCCAGTAAGCCGCGATGGAGTTCCCCCAAGGCGACAGAAAAACTGGGTGATGATCGACCTCTCTTGGCACAGTTATAGTGACTGTTTTACTCTCCATGATGCTTGGTACGAATCGTTGAAAATAATGATGAAAAACATAGATCATTTTCCGCTTTATATTGCAGAGACAATGAGTGGTGTTACACGACGAGATAATCCAAAGAGCCTCCTAGCATAAGCGCATATGCCGTTGCCAAAAACACCAATAGCTTCATGGACATTGAATCACTCGGTCTACCACAAGTTTTGGAGAAGCACATAAAAGATATTTGGAAGGTTGTCACACTATTCTGCGAGGAAGAAATGCCCGAAGAAGACGAATTAGTCAATATGGATTTGAGGAGCCTATCAAAGAAGAACGTTCCTGCTATAAAAAATGCCAATGAAATACCCCCATTTCTAGGTGAATGGAATGACGTGGTGTTTGAGCAAATTGATTTCAACATAAATGGCAGAATAATGCCGAAAGTTTTTCCCAAATGTGTTGAGATTTTGAGTAAAAAGCATCAGCTCCACTGTGTAACGTACAACTCTGTAGCTATCGACGCTGAGGATTTCATAGCAGAGATTGCTAGTGAATTGGATAATTGGTGAGACAATTGCGCCGTAACTCCATCGTTTCATATTAAATGTTGTGAAGATGATGTATGCCAATGTTAAAATAAATTGATGAATTCTAATTCTAGTCTTTATTTCTAACCTTATCCTATGGGGAGGTGAAAGAAACATTTACGATTTAAATTTAAACCATTTATTTATACAATCGTATAATTGAAATATTACTGATGCATCCTCCGGTGTAAGTGAAGATCTATGAGGAGATTTTGAGTTGTCGACATTATTCCTGCATTTTTACTACGATCTATCGTCACTCCACCCAGCTCATCTCTGATTTCATCGAAGCGAAATGGAATCCCATTGCTTATTGATACCAATGTAGGATCCACAGTCGTCTTATCAGCGTTGGTTATAACAATGTTGATGTGTAGGTAACATTCACACGGTAGAGTCAAATCCTCCTGCTGTTATATGGCGATTCTCACTTCGTTGCTTTGGTTGAACGTTGTGGAAGTAAATGGAGTGTGACTTCCAAATTCGTAGTGCGTTATAGTATTGTCGTACTGTGCCTTTGTGTTTACAGCCATCATCTTGAACATTGTCAATCTGAGAGTTTGTAGGAGTGCACAATTTTTTGGTGTTGATGGTTTAGACGACGACAACTGCCTGGTGGATTTCATCGATGGCGAAGGGAAAATAAAGCCTATTTGATACTCGTTACACACGAGGCCCATCTCGTAAATGGAGACGTACGTTGACTGTCTCTCCTCTCAAATTGATCACTCTGTTGTCTTGCTCACGAAGCGTTATGGTGATATTGTGGACTCTCTTGATGTTGATGGATAAATATATCACGTTCCTCGGTGTTTCCAATATTTTAAAGCCAGGCGGTACTACTGGATAAAATTCGTAAATAACGTGGCTCCCCTGTCCGTTTTGGTATGATCCACGAATAATATTACATTCAATCCGAATGACGTTCACTTTGATAATGTTCTCTGGTTGGTTCGATGCGTGTTCCATATTGGCTTCCAACGTTCTCGGAGAAAAGCCCAACAGCGGGGCGATAATAAATGTTTCATCCAACTATATCTTTTGATTTCCGTACATTTCCGCCTTCAGCGTGTTGTTGTTTGCTTCGATAGTTAGTACGTTTGGTTCCTTCAGTACACTATGAATGTGCGCGTTTAAGCCTTCAATTTCGTAAGAGCCAGTGGGAAATGCTAGGGTTTAATTGCCAAAGCGTAGTAAATTATTCACACCATCCTGGACATTGGGTATGGAGTTGTATGTGGTAAATCCCACCTGACCGATTCTCCCCAATTTCCTTCGGCCAAGGCCACAAACTACCGTATCGTACTATTGATGTCTTTCGTAGTTGTTGTATATATTCTATAGCTGTTGGCTTCAGATAGGGCTTTAGAAACATCTGCTGCTCCACCTACCACACTTCCCAAAGCACTCAAACCGGGTAATATTGGAACTAGCGTAAGCATATTTATTAAAACACTTTATAACAGTTAAAATATGTAAGAAGCCTTTATTCAATATCGAGTATGGAATCATTTCAACTAAATCGGCTTGATACAAGTCTCTAATGCCTCTAACTTCGACAGGTCTCGTAGGAAATCTTCTTCTGGCAGGTGCATGAAGCTCGCGCGCGATTATTTCTCTTACACTTATGGTTGTTGAATGGTCGCTTCACAAAGTTTTCTGTCGTTTTGTCGTGTGAGACAATTTTTCCTTCTTCGCGCGTTCTCTTATTGGTACATGAATTTATTCTTTTGGTAACTGCATTTGCATCTGCTTCCTTTCGCAGCCGTTTACGAATTCTGTGATGCCCGTAAGCTAGAGTTTCTATTCCATTCTACAAAATGCATCGTTTATCATCAAATGGAGAGAGCGAAAGCTTGGGGATTTCCTGAGTGTACAACTAATGACGTTCACGTAATGGTAACTGCTTGAGTTAATTTCAGATTGTGCTCGAACAAACAATGTTTATACTCTTCACGTCGAAGCTGATTTTTAATTGCTGATTGAGGAACGCCCTTGGCCACCTTCTTTTCGTATGAATTGTAAATTAAAACCGAATAAAATTTCGCTTTTAGTCCTACAAACTCTCGGATCGGATTAGAGTTCATTTCATCTTTAAATGTTCCCAGCTTTTTTTTGTTAGTTGTGTGATAGCAGTCATTGTCTGAAGGATAGTCTGACGAGTCACAAAGGAGTAGATTCTCCCTGACATCTTTGTACACATCAGTATGGTGATAGCATTTCCTTTATGACTGGTTGTCTCACCGAGTGGAGATCGAGAAGTTTGGTTGGATATTCCAAATCTACCTCGAGGATTATTTTCGTTAAAGTCAGGTAGGAGGAGATTATTGGCTTTGGAGAAGCGATGGGAATCATTGCTACACCACCATGGATTCCAGACTCGATGAATGAATGTTGATCAATGTCTGTGAGTAATTCGAGTTTAATATCTGTCATTTTCATCATTGAGTTCCATGCCGAACCAGGAGCTGAATACATATTACACGGATCAATTTCGTAGTATGTAAGACTGGTTGTTCGAAAATTTTCGAAAACATCAGCTAGTAGAAGAACATCAATTTTTAAATATAGGTCATGGTAGTATCTCATAGTGGTCATATTGAATGTAGTCCAGACTCGTTGGGCGTGACTACAGTCCTCTTCACTGATGTATGTTTGGGTTAAATCTTTGAAAAAATGGTCACGAGATGGTAGTTGCGTTTCCTCAAATTTGGATGCGTCCGTCATGTATGAGTGCGGATACGCTCCTTTCCGAAGTAATAAATCCATGTGATCCCCTCCCCTACACTGACGCAAACTTCTAAAGTTATTTGGACCATCTGCTGTCAAGTTTTTCACCAGCGAGTCCAACGTTGTGTTAAGAAACTGTAGCGAGTCTAAAAAACGTAACGATTGAAGAGTCATGGAGATGTAGCGCTCACTGGTTGTTGCGATGCATGACAATTTTTACTTTTTAAATGTACCAAATCCTTGCATAAGATGGTGACAGTCGTATCCACGTAGATTGTGGGAAAATACGGGAATGTGGTTGGGTACTAGGTAATTTAAATTGCAAGCGTTGTGTACTGCTCCTAGGAATTTATCATCTAGATGATAGTGATTTGCTATGGGATCTTCTCCCAATGGTTTTTTACAAAGATGACATACAACCGCTTCTTCAAAATCCTTATTATGCCGATCATTCATGTTGATTGGAGTATTTGTTTCTATTATGGGTATTAGCTCAGCCGTCTCTATCATGAGACTATTTAAAAATTGGTTTACCACGTTGAGTCCACTGTACACTACTGCCGGTTTTATAGCTTTGCCCTCGCTATCAATGATAACGACACAGAATCCACATGGAACGTGCTTTGTAATATTGTTGGTGTACGAACATTGTGGGTTGTTGGTGCTAGTGTGTATAGGAACGGTGAACGATTCGAAATCACGGTATATGGTAAATAACACTTTGTGGCAGTAGGTATAATTTTTTAAATAGAGCCACTGTTCTTCCTCAGTCGGTAATCTTGTTTTCTGTGCACCGTTAGGAGAGCACAACGGTTCGGGTTCCAGATTTTTTGCTTGATTTATTGATGGGATGAGAGATGACTTGAGGTGGATTGCAATCGTAGCTTTCCAGTAAATCATGACGAGTAAATCGTTTTAGGCAGTAGTTGCAGTAAAATTGTTGGTGTTGGTGCTTTATTAGATTGAAGAGCAATGTAGATTAACTTCAGACGCAGCTCCGGACTCTCTAAAAGTAAGAGATTTATGTGTTGTCAATTTTTAAATTTTGTTATTATAATTGGAAAAACCTCTTTACCATAGCCGAATACATTGACTGATCAATTCGCATTGTTCACCTCAAATTTATCCAAGTCAGTTATCTTTACTGGGTACTCAATTCCACTCATGATTCGTTGTGTTTAAGAGACGTTAGGCGTTCGTGATTTTTACCAGGGTTCAAAGCCAACAGCACTGCCCAGAGGAAGCGCTTTTCATCGTTGTACTTTATATTAATGATGCCCAATTCCAGATTAGATATTTCTTTCGGAGTAGGGATGAACGAAGGAGCGTATAATGGTTGATATTTCACCACGTACAAGTCGATTCGTTCAATGTACTCCAATTTCCCTCCGCTTCCATCATGAACGAATTTTGACATACTCTCCAATATTTTAGTGGTGGCTTCATTTTACTGCTCCATACAACCACTGCTTTATAGTAGAGGTCTTATTTTTTCGTGAAATGTCGGAGTAGAATAGATTTCTTCATTAAAGCAATAGGGTTATGTCCGCCAGAAGGCAAATTATTAAAGTTTACGTATCTGTTAGGTGAGTCCGTCTCCTCTGGCTGGTGTGTTGCTGGTGGCAAGCGCTTTCGATGTAAAGACATCATCGTCTGGCCGTTAAGTCAGTACTGACTTAAAACACACTGACATCGAAAGCGCTTCCCCACAGTAACTCACAAGCCAGAGGAGACGGACTCACCTAACAGGTACGTTAACTTTAGTAATTTTTTTGATAATTGTAGTAACACTACAATTAGCAGTAGTTGGACTACTGCACCAATTTCTTCGATTGCACAAACGAAAACAACCAACTGACAGATTTACACAAAAAAGATGGAAATTCCACAATTGACAGATCATTCAAGACGTTCCATTCACCTTTAGGGGTTTTCCCCCTGAGGTACATGACCTCCTCTCCCCGACGCTCCATCATCCTGTTTAGCTTCCTTTCGTATATAAAGACCACGACCAACTGACTAACTCCAGTACTGACTTAACGGCCAGACGATGATGTCTTTACATCGAAAGCGCTTGCCACCAGCAACACACCAGCCAGAGGTGACGGACTCACCTAACAGATACGTAAACTTTAATGATTTCTTCATTGTTTACAGTTTTGCTAAATTTCACAGGAACAGCAATGTACCACTTTAGTCCACCCAATCTACCAAGATGCTTCAATTTTCCACATATTTTATCTTTATATTTTGACAAAGCTGTGATAACATCAATAGTTTCACCCACCGCAAACTGTTCGACAATTTTATCGAGCGACACTGTCACTAAATTACCGTTAATTGTACTGAATTCACTCATTTGGGAGGTTGATCACACACAATGTTCACACGAGACCTGAAGTGGTACTACAGTACAGGGGCTAGTGGGAGAAGGCTGGAAGGAGGGAAAAAGGGTAACTGGTAATAAGGGGGGGGGGTATAATACACCCACATTATTATGAAGGGAGAGGATAAAAAAGGTCATACTATAACGTAATTGGTTTGTGGGTGGGAGTGATGGAAGGAGAAGAGGACAATTTCCAGAAATAGATGGGGGGGGGGGTAAAAAGTCGTACTACAACGTGATTGGTTAGGGGTGTGGCCAAAACCCTCGCATTACAGTACGAGGCGTGATTTTCTTCCCTCACTCCAGATTGAGCCAGAACCGGCATTTCCGGTTTTTCTCGCCCATTTATCCACTACTGAGGCCACTGGAGATTGTCTGCTCAGACTTCCTTACCATACTGCTTTCTATTCTTTCTGGCCCAGGAGATTTGTTGGGCTTTAACGTTGCAAAGGGCCCTGTCAAGGTCGCCTATCGTCCACAATGGGTTGTCAGGCTCGTTCGGAGGGTCCATGATCAGCTCCCTTGCTGCCCTCTGGGCTTCAGGGTCTCGAGCTACTTGGCCGTCAGGGAAGGCCTTCTCAAGGAGGGTTTCCAGTGAACTTTCGATGCTGCAGTCCCAGCCTGACCCATTTTGCATCGTAAGGTTTGCCTCACTGCATGCAATTACTAAGGCCACTTGGGGTGTGTTACCATGACACTATCCTTATGTACAAGGCCATCTATCTACTCTACTCAGCGTGATTGGCTACTGCCCCGTTGTCTGGGGTAGCAAACTAACAGTCAATCAAAAGAGAGTATTGGCCCAATCCCAGAGAGCTGCGCTCCTGTGGATCACCAAGGCCTACAAGACTGTATCAACAGAAGCACTCCAGGTGATCACTGGTCAGTTACCAGTTGATTTGGCCGTTGAGTGCATGGTTGACAAGTGGACAGTGAAACGGGAGCTTCCCCCGCTTTGGGCTGAACTCTGTGCGCATCTCACCACAGAACAGAAACTTGCCGCCATCAAAGAATGGGCATTAGAGGAATGGCAAGCGAGATGGGAATCAGCGTCAAAGGGTTGTGACACGTATGAATTCTTTGCAACATCTGTGAACGTCTTGGAGGAAAATGGGTTGAGTCAGACCACTAGGCATGCCGTTTCGCTACAGAACATGGCTACTTCAATGCAATTCTTTTTTCTCAAAGACTCCCCATCATGCTTGTCTTGCGCCTCTAGAGCAGAGGAAACAGGGAAACCATGAGCTGCTTGACTGTAGTTTCTACGAAAGTGAGTGACGGTTGAAACTTGCCACCGAAGTAAATCGTTAGACCAGGTGGAAACCAGATTAAGAACTCCTCCCAGATGGTACGGGATTCGTCTGGTGGTCACCTCCACGAAGTAACGCACGGGCAGCAGCTCTCTACCAGGAGACTGGCTAACGACCAAATGCCTGCCGTACCTCCGCAGGTCTGAGTACGGAGGATGCTGCAGAGGCTGGCCTCTTGCATATTAGCGAAACCGCAACTTCCATGACTGATATAACCCTCGTCGAGGGTTTAGGTACAGTCATCAAATAAGGAAACAGACCTGCGTGTGTCTGTAGTTCGATTTGCAGGAGAATGGCTGATCCGATCGAGCTGGTTCTTTTTTGTTTTGTTCGTTATTTTTATTAGTCACCAAATCAGGGTTTTGGGCGATTTCCGCCTATGGGAAGGAGGGTGGGGGACGAAAATGTACCATAAACTAGGGTTTTTCTCGAAAACGGCTAAACGATTTTGATTAAACTTTCAAGTTATCTTCTACTAATCAATACCTAACTTTTCTACTCCATACATATTTCCATAAAAGTACGGCGAACGGAGATATAGGCCTATGAAGCAAAAATAGGTTTTTTACGCTTTTTGGGAAAACGGCTCCAACGATTATTACCAAACTTTCAAGATGTTTTCAAATAGATAATACCTACATATTGTTGCCGAAAAATGTTCCTCTGACAGTCCAGTGAACAGAGATAAAAACCAAAATGTGTCGAAAATAACGTTTTTTCGAACATTTCCGTAAATTCCAGGGTAACTTTTTCACCAGATGTGATAAATCTTAATGGAGTGTCTTTAAGTCACCCCATACCCACATTTCATTCTCCATAATTATTTCTGTATATATATATGTTGAACGGAGATATAAGCCAAGTTAACTCAGAAAAGAGATTTGTCCAATATTAATTTATCGGTATTCCAATTTTCAGAAAAACGGCTCTAACGATTTCGATCAAACTTACGGAGTACTCTCAGATAACTAGTCCCTACATTTTGTTCTCCATAAATATTCCTGTAAAACTGCGTCGAACGAAGATATTGCGCCCGCATACATAGGTGGTGTTCGAACTTAGAGGGATTGCGGAAAGTTGTGTGTTGCTACGCACCGCTCGTTATTTTGTGTCATGTTTCCAGGTACGTTTGGAACTTAATTTATTTCGCGCAGTTCTATTTCTTTTTCTACAGCGTCAATGTGACGTACGGCAAGCGAAAAAGATCATAGTCGTTTTCATGTATTTGAGGTGATCCATTCCTAGTAGCATGTCAATCTTATCGTGGAATTTGAACAAGTTGAAGGGCAGAACTAAAGTGGGGATTTTAAAAAGTTTCCATCATGGAATTTTGGTGGAGTATTGCTCCCTAAAGATACTATGACGAGTTTCCCCTGCTCTTCGTGGGTTAATTAGATTCCATATTGTTTAATTTAGTTTGCCATACCATGCTTGACCCATTAATTTGTGGTCGTTGGTACGTTTTGAAATTAGATTGTAACTTAAACACCAGTTTGAAATTGGATTGTTGTTGCTACAGGGGTTTCTTTGATTTTCTGTTACATTAGGGCGATTAAATTGCTCGTGTCACTGAGGACTTGAGGACTTTTGTAAAGCTTGAGGGCGATAATTGTTATTTGCTCAGAAATTATTGCTATAATTATTACTTGGGCGGAAGCTATTGTCATAATTTGGCTTATTGTTGGGTTTGCCACCTACTGAAACTTGTTCATTCAAACCTTTGGACTCGGTTTCTTTAACTTCCTACTTGGAAATCGTCTGTCATCATTGAGATTGCCTGACCAAGAGACATTGGTTGACGATCCCGTAAAAAGCTTCCCTTAGGATGCCTTGCATTAGATATCAAACCTCTTAAACCGAGTTCTTCGAAATGAGTCCGTAAAATTTCCGACTTGTTTTCCTTATAATATAGATATAACCACCCATATGGTATCAAGGGAAGGACAGTCGAACATTTTCTGGTAGGATTTACTGGTAGGTGTGATTTTCATCGTCCTCGCTATTAGTAACCACCCCAGCTTTCGTACTCTTGCCAGGCTGCTACAGTTATCTCAGATGGTAGCTTTGTGCCACCATATACAGTCGTCGACCCATATGAGATGAGTGGTCTCACGACGGCTTCGTAAAACCTGCAGGCCCTTCTGGGCTTTGTGCCTAGAGGCTTTGTGACTGCCTCCCACACTTTTTTTTGACACGCCCACAGGGCCGTTGTCGCCTTTTTGGTTATATATCTGATGTGTGTGTGTGTCACACCGAGATACTTGATCTGCTGACTGAGCTGAACTGCTTTCACCATTACTTACTGTGGCATGAGTCCTGGCGGTTGTATTTGTCTTGAAAATAGAACTATGGCCATTTTAACTGACAGTACGATCTTCCCACACCACGAGCATCTGTAAAGCTGCTCCCATTAGGTCAGAAAGCACAATTTGCACTCTGCCCTGAATGAGTATAGCCACATCATCAGCATATTGTACTGGGGCGAACCAAACCCTTCCATTCAGCGGAGGCTCGTCCAGGGCATTTATGCTGACTGTGCACCTCAAATGCCCCGAGTCGCCTGTGACTTCGCTGCCGTGAGTTGTAACCGAGCCGGTTCCCTCGTCGCCCTGTCGCCTGCGCTCGCGTTCGCTCCCACCCAGTTCCCAGTTTGTGGTGGTTAAACATCTCCGAATGTAATTCACGAATAAAACTCGAATCGCATTCGGTCTCTATCGTACTACTCCCTGACTCACCTAGTGCGATACCGCTTTCTATATGAATCCTCCCCGTAACAATATCCTGGGGCGTAGAACCCTGTCGCATTCGGTCTCTCACAGCCCTCGCCATCAGCATCAGTTTCCTAGTGAGCCATGAATCTCTCTGCTGTTTAACACAGCAACGATCCACCTTATTGCATTCCTATTGATATTAAATCTGGTCATTCGGGCAGTTTTATTTTTATTCACGTAAATTCAATTGCTTTATTTGATATTAACGTTTGGCTTTAATTATATTATTATTATCTGGACGTCTGTACGCCTTTAACGTTTAATGTAAAGAGGTCGTTTTAATTTCACTTGCTCATTATTTTCAATTCGGTTGGTTTAAAGTGTAAATATTTTATTTCAAATACTTCGTTACGCTTCAATTCATTTTTCTGTTTTCCGTTTCTGTCTTTTCACGAGCTGACTATCAGTCAATCTCAAACATCCGTCTCCCAAGTACCTGTCAAAGACCTTTTCCATGGTCTTGAGCAAAAAAGATTTCAGGCATAATATGTCTTTGGATCTTCATACGAGTACCTGCCAGGTTTCGGCATAAAGGTAACTAGAACTTCCCTCCAACCCTGAGGTATATATCCATGCGCCACGCTACCCCTAAATAGCCTCACCAGGCTAGGTAGAACTCGTTCTATTTCCTTCAGTAGTAGGACAGGGTAGATTTCATCCAGTCCAGGCGACTAGAATGGTTTAAACGAATTAACCGCCTGCTTACTGCGTTTCAGGTTACTATTACCTTATTACCTATTACCTAGTCCGGCGTTCGTGTTTGCCGCACTGGGATCCTCACATCCGCCAATGAGAGTGGATCAGTTCTGCAGCCAGGAAAATAGGTGTCCACCAGGACTATCAAAGTGTGATAACAGTCCAAAGTGTCCCCATCGGCCCTCTAATGAAACATACTTCCCGGTGCATATTCCCTTTCATGAGCACTTTGCTGACCCTTGCTCCCGTCCGTGTGTTCTGAATTTTTTGGCAAAAACATCTCCACGTCTCTCGCCTTGCCTTCAATAATTCGTTATTTTATTCAGTCGGGGATCTCTTGTTAAGTTACCACTCTCCTCATAGTAATTACAAAAGTTGGTCTATTCACCTTGTTTGACACAAGCCGAAACAGTCAGGGTTTTTGACCACAGAATGCCTGCACCTGCCCTAACGGCAAAGACATTGATTCCCCGAACCCCCCTTGTTACCTGCGGAAATTCCACCTCCACTGCGGAACCGCTATTTCCAACGACAACGGATTTCCATTAAGTGGTTTTCCCATCTTTCTTTTCCCACTCATCACTTCATTTACAGAGTCCTCTCCACAATAGACAGCTCCTCCCAAATTCATCCACCTACGAATTCTCGCGAAAGTCACCTTTCCCCCAGTGCTCACACAGACACAGTTTCCTTCATCACCTCTCGGCCCAATTACATCTCCCACATTCCTTCCAATACAGTTTCCCACGCCAGTTCATGCGTGTTCCGATTCGTACCCTTGTGTCGCCCTTTTATACTCACACTCAATTCGGTACTCATAGCACATAATACAATCCTACTCACGCTCACCGAGTTTATTTTTATTCCGTTCTTCAACTCAGAAACATTTGTTATGAGACATTCAAAGAGACACTCACCTCTACAGTTAATGTCCTTACTTCCCCAATTGGTGTGATGTGCATTGAAGTCCACAGCAACAACCCCTTGGATATCATTGTCCTTCAACGTCCTGACTATTTTCCCCCATCCCATAGTCGGAATGTCTTCTTCATATGAAAAGTATACCAACGCTACAACCACATCCCTATTCTCATGTGTTTGCCTCACTGCTGTAGAATCGATGTTTTCACTTCAAACAGGAGATTTTGCTCAGGCTACCTTCTGTGTAAGGTTGTCTTCACCAGCTAATAACTATCCCCGGGATAATCTACCTAGTAATAAGAAATAGACGAACTCATTCTTTTTAAAAGTCTTCTGAGGTACTCGTACTTTTTATCCTCAAGTTGTTTTATTTATGGAAATGTGAGTTCAATCCTTAGAGTCAGACTGCAGGTTCAGGCATTATATGGTTATAGAACCGTCAACAGCTATAAAAATAGCTGTTTTGTAAGTGGTTTCCTGAAATTGGATCAGTTTAAATGTTCAGCTCACCTGTCTTTCGGAAAGGCCGAGGTTATTTGCTAGTTCGGCTTTTCTCCTGATGGTAATGTACCGGCTGTAATGAAATTCCTTTTCTAGTTCCAACCGCTGGTGATCTGTGTAGACGACCCTGTATTTATCTTTCGTTCGCGTTTTACCTGAAAAAATAAATAATAAAAAACGATGTGAATATTGTAGTATCTAGCAAGTTTACTGTACAAAATGTGTCTTGTGCTTCTGCTAAAACTTGCCAAGCGTACGCTTGACTAGGGCTATAAATGCCTACCAAGGTGTTGCACTCCACTTGGACTTGAGCCCACTTGGGACGAATTTCAATTGTGAGGGGAGGGGGAGAGGGAATAGAAGGGGAGACGGCCATGGTGTTAATGTAATTTGGACGGAAGAGACATGACGGGACGAGGTATGGAACTGAATTCATTATTTTATTTTTCCTCTCGAAGGTTTCGTGGGTTTCGTGAGAAACTACTGTCAAGACGAGAGCAGAGAGAGTTACAACCCTTCCCTAGCACCCTTCGTGCCCGCAATAAAACCTAATAACATCTCCCCTCTTATAAAAGGCGGCACATAACAAGTTATAGCACGATCACACCCTCAGAATCGAGTCTCCCCCCCACCTCTCAACTAGACCAATCTCAAAGTTTTTATTTCCTTTTTTAATTTTTATCAATCCTCTCATCACGATTATTCACGACCGACATTTACAATGCGCCTTCGAGAAAGGAACACGATCCAGCCGAGGTCATCCTCGTATTTATTTTTGTTTTAACTAATGACATCCCGCTCTCTAACCAGTTATGGGTTGAGTGCAAACCGCTAATTAGATGAGACGTATTGATGAAAATGTACTCAGTAGTTATTCACAATAGCTAATCAAAAGGGTGGATATTTTCACTATACAAATACGTTTCCATCAAAAACTGAATATGTATTTCACTATCGACCTGTAGCACATCTGTTAGGTTCATAGAAATGCGGAGCCCTAATAATATAATTTGGATAGTTAAACAATGGCAGGTATTATATATTCCCAGTTCCAAGGGCAGGGAAGAAGGGGTAAGCACTAGCGGTGGTAGAATGGGCGAGAGCAAGGAGTAGTGCAAAGGAGGAAACAAGGGCAGGTCAGATGGATGATATGCGAGTATCACAAGAGTTAGGTCAATACGATTAGGGCAGAAGAATTATGATGTAAATGATTGATGAAAGGATCAGCACATGGGTTTTCGCAGTGGCGTGAGCACAACTGGTATACCACAAGGGTTACAGCACCGGATTTTGTTTTTAGAGAGTGGCGTCCTTTACTTTGAGTGGTTTTATTACCTGCCATGAACTCAGAGGCGATGTGATAAAAGACAATTTTAGCTTAGATATCATATGAGGATCACGTTATACATGAAAATTTTATTAATTTGCTGTTTAGGCAATTCCGTGAATTGTTAAGGTGCATTGTGTCGGCAAATCGACTGTGGCCTTCTCCAATTCATCAAACGCCTAATAATCCAGAACCTCAAGTCTCCTACTCTTCAGGCTAGTTCTATCTGCTCTGCTCCTCCTCTCTTCTCCAACCCTTCCATCTTCCGCATTGCCTTTTTCCCCAGTTCCGTTTTATACGTAGCACTGTACAGCTGCGTTTTTTCTTTTTCTTCTTCTCCACAAGGAATTCCGCATTGTGCTTCCTAAAGTGCGACAAGACAATTCGTTCTCCCAAGAGCCCTCTCTACTCGAAGACGTTTACAGTGCTTCAGAATGTTCTGGAAGAAAGATCTAGATGTGTAACGTATGTAGCTTCTACTCGCATTTCATACTCCAGAGCTGTGGCAGCAGTTGTTAGGGTGGCGCTGCTCAATGCACTTGTTTAGCAACCCACCTGGCGACAGACAGCCCCGAAACAAAAGATTTGAATATTTATGCACTAAAAAATATTATATTGGAAATCGTAAGTTTGAGATATATAAGAGGGCCGTCAATTGATTGTTGAGTCCTAAGTCTTTTTTGTACAGGGTGGTCTGTAAATCCGCCAGCTGGTTGTTTTCGTTTGTGTAGTGTCCTGAGTGGTGTAAATATGTTGTCGCATTTTGTGTTGATTTGTTCATTTATGATGTGTCCATTAAAGTTTTTTTGTTAGATAACATGGAAATCTATAACAAGAAACACTTCAATGGACTCATCAAAAAATGAACAAATCAACACAAAATGCGACACTATATTTACAACACTCAAGACACTACACAAACGAACACAACCAACTGACGGATTTACAGACCACCCCGTACAAAAAAGACTTAGGATTCAACAATCTACAGACTACATAAAACATACATAATACCATTACATTCTTTTCCTTCACCTCCACCGGATTTCCCAGAGGTGCATCCGGATCTCCCCCCCCCCCGTCCCATCACCTACGCTACACTATCCCATTAAACTTTCTCTTCCTATGTTAGGACCACGATCAAATAACTGACGTTAGTACTGACTTAACGGCCAGACGATTTTGTCTTCACGTCGAAAGTGCTCGCCCACAGTATCTCATCAACCAGAGATGACGGACTCACCAAACAGGTACGTTAGCTTTAGTGAAGGGGTAACTCGAGCGATTTTGCAAACCACGATGACGAGCTACACACTTGAGTTATAAAACTGCGATGGCTCAGGGAACAAAACAGGGGAAACGATAACGGTGAGAGACTGACAAAACGTTAGTGACCAGAGGAGGGCACCTTTTGCTCTCGCTCACTAGGTTACACTACCTCCTGTAACCAGAGCGCTTCTATATGAATTACGAAACCGTCAACTCGAACATTTCCGAGGAAATAATATTGGCAGTCCAGTCATTCGCGGTTATCGAACAATGAAAGTCAGAAGATAAATAGGGGCAACCTAATAATTTTGGCGACTATCAGTTTCGTGGCCATCTTTTCAATGTTTCTTAAACCAGCGCAAGCTTAGTACGGAAAACCAACTTCAATGCAACAAGTCATTTTCTACATCGATGTGTGCTTGACGCCTCCGCGTATTTAACAAACTATTAGGGAGACGATCCTGAGGTGAGTGAAAGTGATTTTTTCAGTATCTGATGAGCACAATCGAAGAAGTCCTCGAAATTACGTGAGAGTACGGACAATTAAGTGAAGCGTCGTAGCAAATTATGTACCGCATCTTAGTATTAACATAAGGCTTTCTCGAAGTTAGACAATCCCGCAAACACGAAGTGCCCTGCGTGATTTGTTTGGGCTCTACTGAAGTGAGGAGTAGATGCAGTGCGTCTTATCTTTTTTACTTTTTTGCGCCTGTTTCCGCCGTTCAAGCACAGGTGCACTTTTCTGTAGATTACACGGAAGTAATGTGTAGTCCTTAATAGACGAACACATTTTACGTAATCTTTCGTTGGATAGGATCAAAAAACAGTCCTAAAGATCATGGCTTAGGAACCTAGAAGATTCCCAAACTCTGGTATGTTCTGTATAGTGCCCGTTCTTTCCATGAGCCAAAACTGAATTAATGGTTTACTATAAAGCACTCTCAAAAATGGTCATACCCATTCATAAGTAATTACTAAGTCTGTTCCTCCAGTCAAGCATTAATTCCGGCCTTGCGCACCAGGTTGAAATGCACCTCGCGTCGTGTTTATTATAGCATGCCCTTCGTATTAAGAATTAGCGTTGCCCCTATGCTAAATCGTTGTTCCCTGAGTCGCTATAAGTTTAAGAAAGCTGTTTTCCCGTGGCTAATGAGGTTGCGACAACCTGTTCTCAACATCATGGCTTGACCAGTTAACGCTTTTTCTTGCCTCCCGCAGAAGCTCGATGCAACGAGGATCGGTGCATTTATTTGTTTCATTTTCCTTGATTACATCTCGTAACTTATTCTTTTACGTAATTTGATCTACGACTCCCCCACCCGGAAGTTTCCGGTAATATTTTCCTCTTTTTCTTTAATCAGTATTCATATTATACTATTTTTCTCACATAACGCGTCTTAAGCAGAATAAACTCTTTTTTAATTTCATCACTGACCGATACTGATTGATTATAGACGATGGCTTAGATTCCATCAGTTGAAAGAAAATTTACTGGCAGGCTTTCCCATCGTTTATCTTGGAATTCGTTAACAATGGTGAGGTAATACACGAACCATGGCTGATATAAGAATGGTAAGGGTCATTTGAGTCTAGTAAGGGTGTTGAAAGGGAAAACACTTCGAAAGGGAAAATATGAATAGTTAAAATTTAGTCACTAATCTTCACAATCGATTGGGAAACAATCAGAAAAATGAAAAGTAAAAGAGTATTATTATTGTATAATTAAGTAATCGAATTTCCCGGGCAATGAAATACTTTTCTTGTTTAATCGCACGACGAGTTGTCGATTGCAGACGAGGTTAACTGCCAGCAAAGGTGTTATTTATTTGAGGAAAATGAACAGAGCGTCAATGCATCCCGAAAGGGTTTGCAGACTGCGGGAATCTTCTCAGGAAGTTGCCTTTTCCCATTCACACAGAGCTTCAGCTTCCCTTCGAATCCCATTCGCTGTTGTCCTTCTCGGCGACCGTTCTTACATATTTTGGATGTAAGGGGCTGCTGCACTACTCATACCCTGACCATCAATGAATAATTGGTAAGTGGAGAATTAATGAGGCTGTAAACATTCTGTTTTTTTTTTATAATTTTTTTTCAGCGTTATCAGGTAAAAACAGTTAGAAATGTTAGTAAATTCCGGAATTTCCTGTGTAGCCCCTGTATATCTTATGAGCGCTATTAAAGACTCGTCGAATAGGTACTTGGTTGGAATATCAACTGAATTTTTCTGAAGATAGTAGTTGAGCGGAGTTTTAACAAGAAAAACTGTGCTAAATTTGGTTTTTGTGGAAATGTTTGGTAATTTATTGAGCTGCTCTCGTCATTTCCCCACGGATGGGAACTTTATGGTATTCGTGTCTTATTAGGAGCTGTTTATGTAAAAAATTTAATCAAAATCGTTATAGCCGTTTTCTAGAAAACAATTTGGTGTTCTGATCTCTTTGATTTTGCTAATACCTCTATTTTGGCGTCCCACGGTAACCTGCGGGCTAGATTTCAACTTTGCTCTGAGATATGGGTAACCCATTTTCTCTCAAATTTCGTTCGTGTACACAGACAGAGACCATTTTCCCAAATTGTGTTTTTCGGACTCAGCGCGTCATAAAACTTCAAGATCTGAAGAAAACTCAAATTGTTTTTCAGCCGATTACATAACTTTCCTTTCTACTTCATAGAGCCAAGGAAAGTAAAAAAACTTCTTATGCAGTCTCACGATATATGTATCAATTTTTGACGTTCTTCAATGCAACAACGGGCTTCTTATTGGCTCAGCGACCACGCTGTATTCAAACTAATTGAGATTAATTTTAACAAACGGGCAGATAGAACCAGGCAAAGCGCCTTAACCTCCCCCCTCACACCATAGTAGCCTGGACAACCAGGCTACTACAAGTAAAAGACACCCAGTGGACCCTAACCTGTTGGATATGGAACAAATTTGTACCTACCCCCCTGCTGTAAACCGTGGCCGCTGTTGTGAGTGAAGAGCTAAGTAGGGAAATTGCCCAGCAGCCTGTGCAGCCAATGCCACCAGCTTCCCTAAATCAAGGAGCTCAACCAAGCCAGCTGAAAACCCTAGGCCCCTCATATGCAGCAGTGGGCGCAACTGAGCCCTCATCCCTCCCTCACAGAGCCAAGGCCAAGAAACACAAGTGGAAAAAGGGAAAGACTTCTTCGGGGTCAGCGCCCTGCCCTCACACTCTACACGAGACGCACATGCTGTACCATTCGTCAGAGAGCAATTGCACTCCAGGAGTCACAAGTGGATTATGAATAAGCAATAAACAGCAAAACACAAATAAGAGTTCCCCCCTTATGGCCGAGTTGCTGCCCTCAAAAACGCTGCAGTGTTTTTGCCATACAAGAACCATACATAAGATCCAGAACCCATGGTCTGGGATCGCAGGCACGAGTGGTGGCTGGAGCAAGAACGGGAGCCAAAGCAGTAGTGGCCTGCATTGACCCATCCAACAACATGCTCGCACTCACTCACCTGAACAGCCAGCACTTGGCCATCGTGCTCATCCAAGCTGCTGGCTTTGAGCTGGTTGTAATATAGTTTTACGGGCAACCAGTTGCTGAGAGCCTTCAACTACCCGGGCGAGCTCTAGCAGGACTATCAGAACGACCCAACATAGTGTGCGCTGATGCAATTGCCAGATCACATTTGTGGGGATACCCGACCCTTGGTGGGGCAGGCTAGGCGTATACAAATTTGCTCACCTACTACAACTGGGTTTATGACAACGACTCCATGGCTCAGGCGACCTATGATGGGCTGGGAGGAAGGTCTTCCATAGACCACACAGCCGTGTCGCAAGGAAGGTCCTCGCAGGATGTCATTGTCGAAATTCAGCATGTATCCCTACTGGCACTGGCTAAGTACGTCTTAGCAGTTCTGGTTGACATCAGAGGAGTGTTTGACAACCTTTGGTAGCCAGCGCTCCTTAATGAGTTCAAAGGTGGGGAATCCCCTGCAACCTGTACTCGCTCATCAGAAGTTACCTGACAGACAGAACTGCTACGATTGAATGCAGGCATGTCTCCGTTCAGAGAGAGATTGAGAAGGGGTGCCCATAGGGCTCTGTGCTTGGACCAGCACTGTGGAATGCCTTCTTTGAAGGTCTTCTCAGGAGTCTCAAGGAGACTGACTGCGAGCCATACGCCTATGTGGATGACTTGACTGTGCTGATCTTTGCAGAGTTGGTCCGCCAAATCGAAGAAAAAATCCATGAAGCGTTCCACACCATCACCCAATGGTGCGAGCATGTCAAGATGCAGGTGGCTGAGGAAAAAAACTCAGCTGTTGAAAGGATAAGTAGATAGCCAACCCACAATACGCTTTGGCGGGCACATGCTTGAAAAGCACCGCAAGTATTTAGGATTGAATATAGGTGATAGGTGAGGCTTCATCCAATTCCTCCAGCCCTTAAAGGCACTGACATGCCTTACTGCCTGCAATCACCAAGACCACGTGGGGTGCGTGTTCTCATGTACAAGGGTATTTATCTAGGCGTGATTGGGTACTGCTCCATTGTCTGGGGAGCAAACTAACAGTCAATCAAACGAGAGTATTAGCCCAATCCCAGAGAGCTGCTCCACTGTAGTTACAACAACAATGAGCGACGGTTGTTGGGAGGGCACGCGAACCTAGCAGCATTGACTGCTACAAAGCAAGCCTACAACCATTTTAAAGAGTTCCCGAAGAAGGTGATGGCTAAGAAACGAGGTCACAGTCCTAGACGGTTCAAGATTCCACTGGTGGTCACCTCTGCGCTGCACACACAGTCAACAGCTCTCTACCAGGAGACTGGCTAACGACCAAATACCTGCCGTACCATCGCAGGTCTGAGTTCGGTGGATGATGCAGGGGCCAGCCCCGTGCACATTAGGGAAACCGCAACTTCAGGGAAACTCGTTGAGGGTTTCGGATCAGTCATCAAAAAGGAAACAGAACTGTGTCTGTCGATAGTTCAATTTGCAGGAGAACGGATTGAGCTCGTTCCTTTTTCGTTTCAATATTTTTTGTTTTGTACACACCGAAATAAGTTTGTGGGCGATTTCGGTCGACGGGAAAGGGTGGGGGGGGGGGACGAACATGTACCAAAAACTGAGGTTTTTCGCGTTTTTCTCGAAAACGGCTCCATCTATTTTGGTGAAAGTTTCAAATTACCTTCTTCCAGTCAGTTCAAAACGTTTCTTCTCCGTTCCATCTCCATGAAAATAGGCCTATGAGGCAAAAATAGGTTTTTTACGCTTCCTGGCAAAACGGCTACAACGATGTTCACCAAACTCACAGAATGTTTTTGAATAGTAACTACCTACGTATTGTTCCTATTATATGTTTCTCTGACAGTCCATTGAACAGAGATAAAAATCAAAATGTTTCGAAAATAGTGTTTTTTCGAACATTTCCGTGAATTCCAGGGTAACTCCGACACTGGGTTTCATCAATCTTATGGAGTGTGTTCTAGCATTCCAAACCCACATTTTGTTGTCCGTAATTATTTCTGTATATATATAAACTGAACAGAGATATAAGCCAAGTGAATTTAGAAAAAGAGATTTTTTAATCGGTTTTCTAATTTCCCCAAAAACGGCTCTAACGATTTCGATCAAACTTACGGAGTACTCTCAACTAACAAGTACCTGCAAGGGTATTTATCTAGGCGTGATTGGGTACTGCTCCATTGTCTGGGGAGCAAACTAACAGTCAATCAAACGAGAGTATTAGCCCAATCCCAGAGAGCTGCTCCACGCTGGCTCGGCGTTTGGTCGTTAGCCAGCCTCCCAGTAGAAAGCTGTTTGTTGCCCGTGTGTTACCGAGCGGAGGTGACCACCTGATGAATTCCGTACCATCTGGGAGGAGGTCATAATCTGGTTTCCTACCTGATCTACCTATTTACATGGGTGGCAAGTTTAAAAAGGGCAGATCAACAATGACCACGTGTCTTAGCCATCACCTTCTTGGCGAACTCTGTAAAATGGTTATATGCTTGCTTTGTAACACTCAATGCTGCTAAGTTCATTTCCCCTGCCAAAAGCCGTCGCTCACTATTGTAGAAACTGCAGTGGAGCAGCATGTGGTTTCTTGTTTCCTCCGCAAGACGTGCATGACAGAGAGTCTTTGAGAAAAAAGAAGTGGAGCCGCGCATTGAAGTCACCATGTCTGCTGTGGAACTGGCTCGTCCAGTGTTCTGGCTCAACCCATTTTCTTGAAAGACGTTCACAGACGTTGGAGAAGAACTCATACGTGTCACGACTCATTGACGAGGATTCCCATCTCGTTTGCCATTTCTCTAATGCCCACCAGTCAATAGTGGCAAGTTTACGTTCTGTGGTGAGATCTGCATGGAGTTCAGCCCAAAGCGGGGGAAGCTCCCGTTTCACTCTCTACTTGTCTCAACGTGCTTTTCAAGAAGGAACCTGTGGCAGCAAAAGCGTAATGAGGGTTGATTATTCACATTACCTCTCAAGAGGATTAGCTGGGTTTTTCCCTCAACCACCTGGATCTTGACATGCTTGCACCATTGGGTGATGGTGTGGAGCACATCTTGGGCTTTTCTTCGATTTGGCAGACTGACTTTGCAAAGATCAGCACAGTCAAGTCATCCACGTAGGCGTACACCTCACAGTCAGTCTCCATGAGCCTCCTGAGAAGAGCTTCGAAGGAAGCATTCCAGAGTGCTGGTCCAAGGACGGAGCCCTGTGGGCACCCCTTCTCAATCTTTCTCTGGACGGAGACATGAATGCATTGGATCGTAGCAGTTCTGTCTGTCAGGTAACTTCTGACAAGCGAGCCCACCTCAGCATATTGCTTCCTATTGTAGAGAGCAGAGTGCAGTGCTGTGGTAAATATGTCCACATTTATAATCCTGCTAGAGCTCGCTGGAGTGGTTGAAGCCTCTCAGCGACTGGTTGCTCGTAAAACTTTATTACAACCAGCTCAAAGCCAGCAGCTCAGATGAGCATAATGACCAAGTGCAGACCACTGCTGTCTTCACTCCCATTCTTGCTCTGGCCATCCCTCGTGCCTGCGATTCCAGACCAAGAATTTTGTAACCTACGTATGGTTCCTGTATGGCAAGAACACTGCATTGTTTCTAGAGCGCACTTTGCAGCAACTCAGCCATAACTGGGGAACTCTCATTTGTGTTGTGCCGAAGGATTCGAACTGTTTTTAACCTATTCATAATCTACTCATGACGAATGGTACAGCGTTCGTCTTATGTAGAGTGCGAGACCTGTTGTAATTTGCGTTCAACGCAATTGGCACACTTGAGGGGAGCCTCATGCTTGCACTCCTTGCTCAGAGCAAGGAGCACCAGGTGCACACTACAGTTCTCATACTGGCTACTGCCAGGTGGCTCCAACGCTGGCATTTGTAGCACTGTGTGGGGGCTTGGTACTTTTGGATTGCGGACCACTGCCAGGCTATTTAGAGATACCTTGCCCCTTCTAGTTTCCTGAAGGCCGGGTGACACCTCCCTCACCCAATCCTTCTGTCTGCCACGCTTTTTCTTGAAACGGGACCTGACATTCTGCGGCTGCAAGCCTAACGCAGGGTTGTGCTCAACAACTTGTGGGCCCAGGTCATCTTTTTGGAGGTCCACACAATAGCAGACGTGGGCAGCTACCTAGTGGGGGGGGGGGGCTATTTCCGGAGTTTCTGTCACGAAGACGGCGCCACCTCCCTCTGGGATGCGAATGTGAATGTCACGCACTCGGACGCTTAGTGCTTGGAGGTCCTTAGCAGGGACACCCCGCATCAGGGCTTCCATTGCATCAGGGGTGGAGGGACCAGCTTCTCCTTCCTCACACGTATGCATAACTACTACCAGGTTTTGTCGTGGTTTTTTAGGGGGGAGTTGGTTAGGGGGTGAAGCCTTTTTATTTTGTCCTTTTTTGGGCGGAGGCGTGGGCTTCTTGGCCCTGGCAGGCTGCCATTCGGCCTCGGCTCCATGAGGGAGGGAGGAGGACTAAGTAGCTCAGACACACAGACCATTTTCCCAAATAGTGTTTTTCTGACGCAGTAAGGGGACCGTAAAAATCTGAAGAAAACTCAAAATTTTATTTTCCGCCGATTACATAACTTTCCTCTCTACTTTGTAGAGCCAAGGAAAGTAAAAAACTGAATTTAATTTGAGACTGAGAAATGAGTTGTCAAGATTAACATCCGACTCTGGACGTTGACAACGAAATAATGATAATGCGAAGACGTAAAATAGGATCAAGAACACGAACAACATGAGTTAGCGGCTTCCTAGTGTTCCCCACATAATCGTTTTGATCTGAAATCTCGTACCATGTCTAAGAGCGTTCCCTCTACTCTAATGTTGGAGAAAATTTGTGGAGGTTGACCAAATCATTGTGGAGGATCTTCCTCTGCATACTTATTGTTTATCCCTCTATTTGCACTAGTGCGGGAAGGTGCATAGTGCCAATTGTCGTGATTTTCTTCCTGTGTCTTCACCACCTAATGCATTAGATTGTCTTGGTTGCTATCATCACCTCTGACACTGGCTACCCCAGGTTGCAGTTTTGCAGTAAATCACCGTGGTGGTGATGATAGAACCCGTTTAGAATAACGGAAGACGTTTCCTCATCAAAATTACTGTTCCTTAACACTCATAAGAGAGCTGTATCATTCGAAGACGGAAAACAGTGTTGGGTAATTCAATGATAGGCTTTCTTTGCTGACTTTACTAAATTTGTAATGCTGAACTCGAAAAACGCTTGACAAAAAGTGTTTTTCTTAACTCTCGTCAACTGAAAATATTGATGACGTCCAATTGAGCTTTCTGTTCTTTTTCTCAATAATTCATTCGCTGAAACTAAGGAATATGTCATCTGTCGCTCATATTGTGCTATGCTCACTGATAATTTACCGAGAAAGAATTTTAGCTGGCTATGAACAGAACAGAAAATGAGCACGCCAATTTCACTCAGTTCCCTACAAGAGCGACAATCTCAATTTGTCTATCGAGCCAGCAACACCTGGCCAACAAATAGCGAATTAAATACAAGCTCTTTTTTGAAGTTAAGCTTTAAATACTTGACTTGAATACATGCCTGGGGGTATACATAAATTCTACCAAACAGGCGCCACCTGTTACCTAGACGTCTCCTACTAACTAACCGATATTGTATGCTATTATTAGTGGGCTGTTGGTGAAGAGATAGAGTAAGGAGCATAAAATTGCCGAGTAAGTCACAGGTCTCTGGTAGGCAGGCGTCCTGTACTTGTTCGACCTCGTACGCCGGTTTCATCGGCTCGAAAAGTTGAGCTAAAGGCAAAAACTGGGGATCAAAGGCATTATCAGACCGACCTGGCGCATAAGCTGCCCATAAGCTGGGTGGATACGATAAGGAAGATGAAAGGGGCCGCGCCTCTCAAGTACATTTGCCGCAAGTGTTGTCACCGGCAGTTAGTTCCAACTGTGTCAGCTGCATCCGGTCGACACAGTCGCTGCTTGAGGGTTCCAACTGTATTTGCCGCGTCCGGCTGACCCTTACTCTATAACTCTGCAGAAGCATCCGGAAATTGACGAAGACGCTGTTTCATTCCATAGGAATGTCTCGTTCTTATTGATAATGAAGCAAATGAAATCGTGTCAAAAAAGTTAGGTCGAACATTCAAAAAATCTTTCGACCAATACACTTCGAGGCATTCCCTAAGGAATCCTATATTTTTACGTAGTGAGATATGTATAAGAGTGGCTGTTTAGAAGGAACTTTATTGCTTGTGACGAAGGACCTCAAAATTCAAAAGGATTTCCAAGACAAAAAGACAAAAAGAGGGACAACTACGGATATCAAGACGTTTAGCAAAGAACACACCCACAGAGTCAAGCTCGAGAGACCCTACTTATAACATTTACTCGCTGAACTAAGAGAATTTATTGATCCCGGGCTAGCACAACATTTTATGTATTTCAGTAAAGTAACGGATATGTATATATCTCTCTCCAAGGTTTGTGCCCCTATTTCTGTCCCAGTTGCCGGATATGTGGCTTGGTCAGTGGAGAGCCAAGTACGGTGTATATATGTTACTCTATACCTCATCGTACAGGTACATGATTGGAGTACCACTTCAAGTTTTCTGAAGATCCTAGTAACATTTGAGCGGAGTTTATACGGAAAAAACTGCCCAAAAATCGATTTTCGTGAAATGTTTGGTAATTTATTGTGATGCTCTCTTAATTTCCCCACAAGTACGAGTTTTATGGCATTGTCGTCTCATTTAGAGCTGTCTATATAAAAAATGTAATCAAAATCGTTGGAGCCCTTTTCGTGAAAAAATGGTATTTTGATCACTATGATAACCATCGTTAGTTTGTGTGAAAAGTCGTCTTTTTTTTAAATTCAGTAACTGCATAACTTAATTTGATTAACCTTACGGAGGATCTCCTAAAGTGGCTTGCAGAGAGAACAGACACACACTCAGCATCCACCGAACCCCGACTGGTGGAGGTATAGCAGTTTGTCATTGAGCCAGTATCAGGTAGAATGTTACGCAGAGACCCTTGGGGAATTCCATACCCTGCTTTGGAGCTTAAACAGGTTCTCTCCCTGGTTATGATTACTTACTAGGAGGGGGAAGGAGAAATTCCAAAAGAGATTGATCGTGAGAACGTTTTTTGTAATAAACTATAACCTTTGTCGCACTCTAGGCGAAACAGTTATAAGCTCGCTTAGCAACAGCCAGAGCTGGAGGGTTTGATTGCTCATCCAACAACCGTTGTTCACTGTTGTAGGAACTACAATGAAGCAGCCGATGGTTTCTTGACCTCCGTACTGGAGTGACGTGCAGATTGGAAAGCTTTTGAGAGAAAAAAATTGGAGCCACGCATTGAAGTCACATCCTGTAAGGAACTCTCATCTAATGATCTATCTCGAACCATTTTCTCCGAAGACATTCTCGGATGGGTAAGAAAAACTCGTACGTGCCATGTCCTTTAGAGGAGGGTTCCCTTCTCCCTTGCCATTATTGTATTATTAATATTATTCATTCAGCGCAGCGGCTTTCGTTCAGTGGAGCGGTTGTCCTTTGAGTTCAGCTTTTAACAGGAGAAGCTTCTTTTCTACTTTCTACTCTTCCACCATTGCAGCAAGACCACTGGCCACGCAGAAAGTGGTCTATAGCCCCTGGCCCAACTCCAACTTTCTTCGCGACAAAGAAAGTGTTTCGAGTATGTAACAATTCTGCAGATGGATTGCACAGGATTGTTCCATCTACGGACCGAAATAGGTGACGTGGAGTTAGTTATTGACCCAACAATTATGTGCTTTGTTTTTGAGGATCGAGGAAAACATCAGGCAGTCCAACGACACCTAGCGAGGAGGCACATCGTCATGGATGAAAATGTGGGCAGTATTAGAGATATCCTAATTACGCCAAGCTCCTGAAGAGTAATCACAACCGTGTCTTCCCTTCTCTGGATCTTGCAGTATCTCAGCAGCAACTCTATCCGGATACCTCCAACACAACTTTTAGGCACACTGGGAGGCCCTCCGCCTCATTCTCTTAGTTGTTCTAAAAACCACTTGCAGGAGACTGACTTAAGGAACCTTAGCCCAGCGCCCCCACACTGGTCAGCACACAGCTTTTGCAAGTGATGACTCTGGCAAGACATGAAGTCATCATTATAGTGATATGCTGCTCCGTACTCCGCTTAGAGCCCATAAAGAGATTAATTTACATTTTGTAAAGCTTTAGTAGCAGGTGAGCAGCTACTGTGGTTGAAGTTGGTCACAGATTCTCACCATGAAATGACCAAAAAGTAAAGAAGTAAACATGTGATTGGAATGCTCAAGACTCGTTCAAGCTCTCTGCAAGTACAAATGGCGATGGCCCTTCGTGTTGCGGATGACCGTGTTCCTGGAGAAGTGGATGGGATGAGATAGGCCTTCTTTTCTCTGAATTCTGGCTGGTTCGGTCATTAAGAGTTGAGCAACAATGATGTAGTAGGTGTAAGGTTGGTTGTGGTGGAGGCGGTAGTGGGGAGAAGGAAGGGCTAACTACATCATTCTTTTGTACTCCGCTAACTTTCAAAGGTCTGTGATTGCTGCGACGACGCAACAGGCAGCTCAGCTCGACGCCAGACCCCCCAGCCACCAATAATCAATGCCCCTCTTTGTAGCTCTTCAGCAAAACCTCATCCTACTTTCTCTTCCCATCTTTCACCACTCCTTCAGACTCGCTCACCCTCTCCCTCACATCGCCCTCACTTACGCTCTCTCATCTCTCCAAACAACCGAATCACTATCTCACACTTTGTCTCAACGCTCTTCAACACGTCCCAACCCATTTCATTCCTCTCTTCCCCTCCGCAATTATACGAGTCGGCACCAAAATCGCTCCCCAGGGTGACATTGTGGTGGAGTGAAGCCATTTGTCCCCGTTTACACTTCCCTCCCCCACATCATCTCTCACTTCTTCGTTTTACCGCCTACACTTCCACTCTTCCACTGAATCCCTCCCTTCCTTAGCAATTCCCCTATTTAATATTTTCAACCGACTCGCTTGTCCCACGGTTTTGGAGTCACTTCATCAAACCTCCCTATCTCCCCAACTCAGGAGCAACATCAGACCCCTTCCTCCACCCCTCCATGTTCCTAAGGGCTCCCTTGCTGCACATTTGTCGTTGACGTAAACTCACCACTTTTTAGCGTTTCTCCATTTCATTGTTTCCAATAAATCACGTGATTTCGGTCCAGTCCTTCCATCGTTCACCGCTTGGAATACGTGGTGGGGCACGTTACCAAACACAGGTAAGGGCGGAAGGAGAGGAGGTTGAGGGAATTATTAATCGTAAGATGGTTCAATAAGTAAATTCTTACAACTTTCAAATTATATCTCTACATCAGCCCTCTATTTAGCTCTTCGTGAGCTCCGACTACTCCAAGTGGTACTGGGCCCTTAGTTATGCACCGCAGAGAAACCCTTAAACAGCAGAGCTGGTCTCGCCTTTGTTGCCGCGTTCCGTTTATGGAGTCGCAACCGTTGTTGCTCTTGCCTCCCCTCCAACTTTCGTGTATCATTCTCAAATAAAAATCACAGGAAACACACTCATTTTAACACCCACCTTTTTACTTGCCACTACCTCCAAGGAGTAAGGAAAATATTGTGATTGCGACCTGACACCCAACACAGTGTAATGTGATCGAATTCCCAGAAACATAGAGCGTTGTTTGAAAATTGTAGTTTTCTTCACGCGTGAACGTTTCAAATGCCGCTTAGTCTGAAAAACACCATTTGGAAAAATACTGTGTGCGAAATTGAGAAAAAGCAGCTGAATCACATCGCCTCTTAGATATTACGACATCTATATGGTCGAAGAGAGTTAACAGAAGCACCAGTTCTATAACCAACAAAGAAAAAGTAATCACAACTATCCTGATCCAATCTATTTTTCCATCAGTTTATTCGATTTTATTGAGTAGCTCCTACTTATACCACGACCGTTATTAAGTAAGCAGGGGCATCCAAAACTAGATCAAGGAGGTTGGTAAGTGGGAGGAGAAGTGCAGGGCTGCCTATTGGCGGGATGCGCCTGGCCAAAGGCCGTTAAGGTTGTTTATTAAACTCACCAGGAAACGAACAAGAGAAGTCCTCCATCTGGAGAGAGAAAGTATATGGATGGTATGAGGCCTGTTCACACGTCAGTATTCACGAAGGTTGGTAAGTCAGAGGTACAGAATAGCAGATTCTGCAAGCCAGAGCTGGAGTCAGCGGAGCATGTACTATGTACATGTGAGGGGCTGGCTGCAGTGCGCCTCAGAGTGCTTGGAGTTCCTTAGCTGCAGCCAAAGGAGGTTGCAGGGATGTACCTCAAGGTCGTCTTGTAGTTGCGTTTTGTGCGAGAATGGTGGGGACGTATTGGGGACGCCGCATCAGAGAACACCAGCTTCGCAATGGCTGGGGGTGTAGATGGGAAGACATGAGGGGGCTCATGTACGCCCACAGAATAGGCCCAGGCCCAGTTGCATTAAGGCCAAACAAGGGGGGGGGGAGTGGCAAAGGAATGTAAAATGACTGTTCCATAAATTTCCCGTACGCTGGTGACATAAGGGTAGTGGCATAATTAAGGTCAGCCCAACAAATTTAGGAGCTCCCTAATCGGTACCAGTTTATACGTAAAACGGGAAGTTTTTTCATGTTTGTGAAAACTGATTTTAAAAGAAGTCGAATTAGTTGGTAGAGCAATAAAAATCGGTGAATGTACGTGGGGCTGAGGAATGTTGCTTGATGCGGTTGACGTTTGCTACAAGTTTTCCTACGTAAAGCAGTGACTGATAACGATTTTCTGACTCCGAATTCGTGTTAAGCATACTGCATTACATAACCAACAAAATTTCGTTGGGAGGAGGAGTTTGACGTCGAACAACGTAGTTGAAGGTATTTCTGCCACCACGAGCTCCGGAACCGGAGGAGAAGATCCATCGTCGCTTCGGCACATCAGAGGGTTCGGCCTTCAATAAAATGAGATGTTTAGTATCCTTAGGGCCTTTTCCCCGAAGGGCGGAAGAACTTGGGCGATCCTCTCCATGAGGACGCCAATTCCCCGCATTGTGAAACGAAGCCTTCACGTGAGAATGAATGGCGTATACGTAATTTACTGTGTGTCTACTTAACGGGCGGAATTGGATGGAATACGAGTGGGAATCTACATTTGGGGCTTTCATAAGCACAAAAATGCAAAACATTATGAAATTAAATCACTCCTAATTTGAGCAGTATATATATAGATTACAGCAAGAGAAAAACGAACGGCAGGCAAACATAACGACCGCTGAGTTTTAAGTTTGATACCTCTCTCTCTCTCTCTCTTCCTCATTTTCGGTCAATGAAAACTCACTGCTATACGAGTAGATCCATTTCCTTGCGGTATGGAAATACCGCAGTAATGTCTGATAGCTACACATTACCGTACAGACTTGTTACTATCTCCATACTCAACGCGGCTTTGATTATGATTATGGGGGCAGTCACATTCATCTCTCTTCAATCACATTAACTCCACGAACATCTTTTGATTTACGAAACGTATTAAGTGAGACTAAAAACGTTAAATCAGTATAGTGAGTGTAGTGTGTATCACCTTGAGATAACCTCACTGTACGAAGATCGATAAGATTTACAAAATCAAAATCATGCGTAAATAGGAAGTTCACCGAATATTGAATGGAAATGGCCCAACTCACCAAGCAGCAAATACTCATTATTCGTTAACTCATTGGGCTACCGTTCCCTATGCACACTGCCACACAGCACGATCGCATATTCTAATTTGAAACGTCACCGGTCTCCTACTCCTTTGATTCCGGGAATACTCTCGGATAACAACTGCTAACACATGAGAACGTAACGTATTTTGAAGCATCCCTGACCCTTTTCAGACCCTCGCCACATTACAAGGCTGTGAACAACACATTGTGATATGTATGCTGTCTTATTGGTCAAATTTCATCGAGTAGTTTTCCCATTTGAACTTAGCTTTAAAATTAACGTCAGCTGATACGATAACAATGAGTGGTACTTAGAACACAACAAGCTTGCAAAAAATATTTAAAAAGCAGGTTGCAGGTCTTTTTTTTCTACGTACCTAATTTTGCCTCGTCTGAAATTTGTTGGTCTGTGTATATGCTTGGGGCCAGGGCTGCTACTGTGCCTGAAATAATGGTTTGCCTTGTATTCAACTATGAAATAAAAATTTTACAAACTGCAAATATCAATTCTAGGATAGCGAAGCTGGTATTCATCGGCGGTAACCTGACTTCCAGTGATCAGATTGGTTGATACTTTAGTTTTAGTAGCGCGAGGCCATCAAGCGACTATATTTCTAAAAAGCAAAAAGTAGTTAGATCAGGTGGGAAACCAGATTAAGAACTTCTCCCAGATTGTACGGGATTCCTCAGATGGTCACCTCCTCGCGGTCACACACGGGCAATGGTTGCGAAACCGCAACTTCCATGACTGATATAACCCTCGTCGAGAGTTAAGGAACAGTCATCAAATAAGGTAACACAGATCTGTCTGTAGTTCGATTTGCGGGAGAACAGCCGGACCGATTGAGCTGGTTCTTTTTTTGTTTTGTTCGCTATTTTTTGTAAACGCCAAAATAAGGTTATGGGCGATTTCTGTCGATGGGAAAGGGCGGTGGGGGACGGAAATGTACCAAAAACAGGGTTTTTCGCATTTTACTCGAAAACGGCTCAAAAATTTTGATTAAACTTTCAAACTATCTTATACTAGTTGGAACGTTTCTTCACCATACATATCTCTATGAAACTACGGTGAACAGAAATATAGGTCTATGAAGCAAAAATAGGGTTTTTACGGTTTTTGGCAAAACGGCTTCACAACGATTTTCACCAAACTCACAGGATGTTTTCGAATAGTTATTAGAATGTAATAGAATGTATTGTTCTCAATAAATATTCTTCTAACAGTCCATTGAACAGAGATCAAAATCAAAATGTGTCGAAAATACTATGTTTTCGAACAATTCCGTAAATTCTGGGGTATAACTGCTTCACCAGATGTGATCAATCTTACAGAGTGTCTTTTAGCCACCTATAACCACATTTTGTTAGCCAAGTTAGCTAAAAATAGGAGATTTATTGATATTCCAATTTGCTCAAAACCGGCGGTGTGATTTTGATCAAACTTACGAAGAACTCTCAACTAATTAGTTCCTTCATTTTGTTCTCTATAAACGTTCCTGTAGAAATTCGTTGAACAGATTTGTTCAACTTTTTTTTGTTTTGTTCGTGATTTTTTGTAGGCGCGAAAATAAGGTTAAGTGCGAGGTCCATCGATAGAAAAAGGGAGGTGAGTGTACAAGTAAATGTACCAAAAAGTAGGGGTTTTCGCTCATTACTGATGCCTATTGTGCATATTTTACAGTTAATTCTCGACCGAGTTTGATCAATCTTAAGGTGTATCTTTCAACAACACCAACATTTTACTCCTGCGTCTATTTCTGTTACCATGCATTCAATGGAGGTAAAGGTAAACGATATCTGCTGAACCTGGAAGATAAAAAAATCCTAACGATAAAACATCGATGTTTGTAATTTACCCATTCATTGTTGTAAGCAATTGAGAGTTGAGCGAGTTTCGTGTTGTAAGAACGGGAATATTTTCCGGGAGCCGTTGCCTGGGAGATTATTGACACGACGTTTCTCGTTCTTACAAGAAGCACACAGCTTAGTAAATAGTCAAGCTTCGGTTGCGTTCCATTTCCTCTTCATCCTAATTCATTCTCCCGTCGTCATCTGCCTTCTATGCGCACTCCACTGAAAATATCAACTAATCAACTTATCGGTATTCCAATTTCCTCAAAAACGGCTCTAACGGCGATTTCGAACTTACGAAGAACTTTCAACTAACTAGTCCTTGCTTTTTTATCCCTCTGTTCCTGTATTAATGCGTTCAACGAAGATATAGCACTCGCATATGTAGCTCGTGTTCGAAATTACAAGGGTGGCGGAAAGTTGGGTGTTGCTACGCACCAGCTATTTTCTTTATAAACTACGGTCAAAAAGTAGTGGAATCTTCAGAAAAATCAATGTGATACTCCAATTAAGTACCTGTACGATGTGCGTTTAAGTAAAAGAACTTCCATTTCCCAAAGTGTTTTCCGGATAACTGGAAAAGTGATTATTATCCTTCTCAAAACAATGGTGTCTACAGGCGCATCAATCTTCTCTGTGTACCAACTGCTCAATAGTAGTTAGAGCATGAGTGCGAGCAGCACAATAAATTCCGGAACTGTAACCGCTTTCTACCACCGTGAAGTTACGTTTTACCAAGTGTTTCTACCGTTTGAATCGCTCTATCGTCTGTGCTCGCGGGAGCATAACCCTATATAACCTTCTCTCCACCCCTTGTTGTTTTGCTCGCACTTAAAAAAGATATTGTGGCTCTTCAAATTTGTCCACTCTCCAATGTAAGAAAACGTGCGTTGACTGGAATTTGTTTGCCGTACACGACATTAGTTGCAATCACGGACTGTAGTTGCAAATAGTACACGACGGACTGTAGCAATTCGGTGAGCACTTTCTGCGTTCTTGTTACTGATGATGACTTAACCGTCGACATTGTAACTCAAATTTAGTGAAAATAGACAATCTTTCTTTCTTCTTTTTATTATTGAAATGGGTTTCCACAACTTCGTCGTGAGCGATTTAGTTCGTAGAACCTTCGTGGTGTTGGCGTAGTACCGAACGCAGTATCTATGAACCCGGCGCCGGATAAGCTACTCGGAACATCAAAACCGTAAGTGCCCATCAGTCACAAGGTGTGCAGAAGTTAATGATTATACAGTCCGTTTACTCGCCACTTCAACGTGGGGAGTTTCCGTTTCTTGACAAGTTTAATCGAGTGTTTAAATTGGCGGTTGGGGAGTGTACCTAGCCTTTGCAGCCTCCCTGCCGCACTCCACATAAATCTGTGGGGAAACCCCCAGCGAAACCTGGCCCCCACGAAGCCAAAACCTTGGCTTCACGACCAGCAGCAGCAGAATATCAAGTAGTCCGCCCCGGGAGCCGCCGCTACCCCACCTATACTAACTTATACTAACCCCCCAATTTACTGAACACACAACACTAACAGATACATAAACACAAATACCCGTTACAGGGCCTTGCACACCATCTGGCCCAACCTAACACCTTCCCCACGCTTCAACACCCCCTCCCTTAAAACGCCTCCACCACCCAAAACCCTCCTCATTCCGATCCACCGACCAATACCATTCCCTGCAATCCCCAACAACACCATCCCTTGCTATTGTCCTCTCTTTCTCGAACACTGGACACTAGAACACTACATGTTCGACAGTGTAGAATCCCCCACACTCACATGTCCCATCCCCGACCAACCCAACATCCCGAAGTTTTCTTTAAAATCCCCATGCCCCATAATTAGCTGGGTGGAGTGATAATTGAATCATAACAATAATTATCTGAATTGTGGGAACTTTCACTCGAGTTTCCAATAAATAACTGCAACCTGACGGACCAATGACAGCGTTGATTCCTAGATTGTATGACACTGGATCCACCTTGTCATTTATATTGAAACTCGGATTTGAACATTTGGGACTCACACCAATGGGTAATAATAAGAGTGATCAGAATGGAAGAAATCAACTACGTCCCATTATGATTGTGAAGGTACTCTTGCTAGTGTTTCCTGCATCTATCCAATGAAATTTTATCTTGGTCCAAAGAAAATAGAATTTAGGTTTTACTATCTGGAGTCTGTATCGATTCCCATCCCATAGACTTCATAAGAGAAGCAAGCATTGCAACAGATGCTTCTAGCAACACGTGGCATTTTTCTCATAATCCTCATTTGAAATTCAAGTTTGCCATACCAGGGGCATCTGTTAAAAATGCAAACCACTTGGTTAACTGTAGGGGTATCAAAGCACTCACAGATTCAGAGCAGGAAATAATACAAGAAATTGTATCCCTTCCAGTTTGGAAGGTTCTCCTGGTTTAACTTCCAAGATATTCTACAAGATTGACATTGGTACTGCAAACACAATCAAGCAAAGGGCGTACAACTCCGAGTCCGGTATTTAGGGTATAGAGTCAATTGTGCTGACTGACTCCTATTAAAGGCAAAAATTACTGCAGCTCTTCAAAAGCATCTCCAAACGTACCTCAGTACACAATATTGATAGTATCACTGTAGACCCAGGAAAAGTGGAAGCTCTAACTTTCTGGGATTGTCAGGCTGGTATCGCCGATTCATACCAGGATTTTCTTCCATCGTCGCTCCCTTAACCTCTTTACTAGGTAATAGGAAGAATTGGGTTTGGGCTCACGAAAAAGTTTCTGCCTTTGAGACACTTAAAACTGCCTTGACATAAGCTCCCATATTAGCTACACCAAACTTTGATCTACCTTTTATTTTGCAGACTGACGCAAGTCAATATGGAATTGATACATAATCTCCAGCTGAGCGTGACTACTCAGTTACAGAAAAGAAGTATCTTGCAGTTATTTATGGCATTGTGAAAACCCGTCAATATCTGGAGCATAATGAGTTTAAGGTCATCACTGATCATTCTTGCTTAAAGTGGCTTCTGGGTAACAAATATCTGTTGGTGTTTAAGGACACATTCACATATGGGTTGAGCTAGTACCCTTGAAAAACATTTCTTCTGCTGTGCTCCTTGAAAAATTTCGCTCAGTAATTTTAGATAGGTTTGGAACTCCCGCAGTACTCATAACTGACAACAATTTCGTGAGCTCATCAGTGCGATATCTTGCCCCGTCACCTGGAACATCCGTCAGCTCATAAGAACTTATGTCGACCAGTCCCACCATACTCAATGAAATATAGTTATCGGAGAGTTCCAATTTGGACGTAACAGTGTGATTCATGCTACAACTAAATACTCCCCAGCCTTCTTAAACTTTGGACGAGAATTATAACCACATAGTTCTGTACGCTCCAGTGTACCTGACAACTCAGTTCAATTCACCAAGCCCAATTCCGATGAATGGGCTATCAGGATGAAGAAACTGGTTGAACTACATCACCTGGTCGCAGAACACCTTCTGAAAGCTAGCATTAAACAAAGACAGCGTTACAACTTGCGTTGTAGGCCGGGCCTGGGTAGGACATTTAATCTATCCAGTACCTGCAAGCTCCAGGATACCTTGGCCAAGGTGCAGGCCTATGGCATCCCTCCAAGCTGAAGCCATACCACCACGCCTCAACAACTGGAGGGGGGTATGTGACATGAAATCTGACAGAAGCAGTTACGGGGTTTGGGCTTTGAAAAGCTCTTACAACGTCCTAGCTGCTGGAAACAAACCTGGTCAGAAACGAAGGCCCACGGACAATTTCTGAAGGAAGGTTATGCCGTGTTCTCCTCTGCCTTTTGTTTTGTCCTGGCACATGTTCACGTCGAAACTATCAATCTTATCTTTTGTTCCCTGCTCCCTTCCCGCATGAAAAAGGGTTTTCTGGATCGGTTCGAACGAAGAGGAAGAAGACTTGACCGTCATTTCGAAGGGACAGAATTCTCCTGCCGTATCCTCTGCGTGGCCGTAAAAGCTCTGGCCTTAAGGGGCTTAAAGCTCTCGACACTGACATACCCAACATATTTCAGATATAAACAACACTGCATCGGCTTACGTGGCAGAACACATTGATTTAAAACACTCATAATGAGCGAAAGAAAGTCCTGGAAGTAGCTTACTAACATCTATGAGCTATCCCCTATATAGGTGCGGCCCATGGAATGAGGAGGGGGAAAAACCAGGTTTGAGCGTTCCTAGAGCGGCTGATAACGTGTCTCGCTCACCACATCACCAGTGGCTGAGAGCTGACTTTGAGTAGCAACCGAAAAATCCCATATGTGTCTTAGTCCGGTGAGTGGCCGGAGCTGCAGCGCATGTGGGGGCCGCCCTCTGACCCTCAACAGACCAGTGAAAGGGGCTAATCAATATGCCTGAGGGGGAGCATCCAGGACACTGCTTTGAGCACCTATTGCTCATACCACAAACACACACAACAAATGAACTCACAAGGGTACACTAAATCAGTTTGCTTCTTTAATCTCTCACCCCCCCCCCTCCAGCCAGTGAGGAAAAACGTCAGTTAAAACAGCAGCAGGTAATAAAAACGCCTCCTGCACCTCTTCCTCTGGCTCGCCAAGCTCGACCGCTCCTTCTTTGGACGATGAGCAACCTACACGCTGTCCAAACAAACAAAGGCGGAAAGAACCAGGCAAAGCCACTTCAACTACCCCTTCCCACAAGCAAAAGGTGCTCTAACGAGCCAGATGAGTACCCCAGACCCCTCATATGCAGCAGTGGCCGATGTAGCAGGATGTGCAGGACAAGGGCAGCGCCCCACCCACACCTCCGCCCAAAAAAAGGGCAAAAATTAAAAAAAAAGTCTCCACCCCTCACCAATCACCCCCTTAAAAACCCACAACAAAACGTGGTAGTGGTAAGATCTATGTGTGAAGAAAGAGAGGCTGGTCCCTCCACCCCTGTTGCAATGTAAACACTGATCCGAGGTGTCCCTGCTAAGGACCTCCAAGCACTAAGCGTCCGAGTGCTTGACATCCAGACCCCAACGAGAGGTGGCGCCCTCATCGTGACGGAAACTCTGGAAATGGCTAAGGCGCATACGAGCCGTATTTCCACCAAGAAGGAGTTGAAGCTACAAGCATCAGCCCCCCCCCCCCACTAGGTAGCCTCCCACGTCTGCTATTGTGTGGACATCCAAAAAGAGGACCTGGGCCAACAAGTTGTAGCACAACCCTGCGTTAGGCTTGCAGCCGCAAGACGCTAGGCCATGACGCTCCTTCTGTCTGCCGACTTCACGAAAAAGCATGGCAGACAGAAGGATTGGGTGAGTGAGGGGTCACCTGGCCTACAGAAAACTAGAAGGGGAAAGGCTAAAATAAATAGCCTGGCAGCGTTGTGCCATCTGCAAGTACCAAACCCCCAACCAGTGCTACAAATGTCAGCGTTATGGCCACCTGGCAGTAGCCTGATCGAGAACTGTGGTGTGTGCCTGGTGCTCCACGCCACATCTGAACAAGGAGGGCAAGTGTGTGGCTCCCCTCAACTGTGTCAATTGCGTCGAACGCAAATTACAACAGGTCTCACACTCTACACGAGACGCATGCTTTATCATTCGTTCGCGAGCAATTGCCCTCCAGAAGTCACCAGTGGATTATGAATGGGTTAAAAACAGATCGAATCCTTCCTTCAGCATAACGCAAATGAGAGTTCCCCAGTTATGACTGAGTTGCTGCAAAGTGCGCTCAAGAAACACTGCAGTGTTCTCGCCATACAGGAACCATACATAGGATCCAAAACTCTTGTTCTGAGATCGCAGGATCGAGTGGTGTCTAGAGCAAGAACAGGAGCGAAGGCAGCAGTGGCCTGCATTGACCCGTTCATCGACATTCTCGCACTCACCCACCTGAACAGCTGGTCGTAATATCGTTTTACAGGCAATTTGGCGCACCAGTTGCCAACAGTCTTCAACCACTCAAGCGGGCCCTAGCAGAACTATCAGGACGACCCAACATAGTCTGTGTTGATGCAAACGCCAGATCATCATTGATGGTATCGCCGACCCAGGATGGGGTGAGTGAGGCGTATCAGGTGCTACAAAGAGAGATCAGATGGTTATTGACTTTGCTATCGCAGATGACAACATCCTCTGCTAAGACACGCGTGAAAAGTGATTCCACACAAAAAGTGTCGACTGGCCACAATTGTGTAGGGAACTGGAAGGTGAACTGCCGGCTGCAGACACCGACCTAATAGTGCAAGCTGCCACACATGATGAGGTGGATAGTCAAGTGGCCATATTTACCATAGGACTGCACTCTGCAGGGCTCTCTGTACTTGGGCAACAGATGC
The DNA here is from genome assembly GCA_020466155.1 of Pachypeltis micranthus. Lineage (NCBI taxonomy): Eukaryota > Metazoa > Arthropoda > Insecta > Hemiptera > Miridae > Pachypeltis > Pachypeltis micranthus. The sequence continues at coordinate 81,937,751 of CM035768.1, read as the reverse complement.
ACAGGGCGATCACAGTCCCATGGTGGATCGACGAAATAAATCCCCTCAAGCAAAGTGTAAATAGACCCAGAAGGATGTACCAACACACTCATGACCCTGATGCCAGAGCCACACTCCGAACTGCCTTCATCCAAGAGAAGGAGGCCTTCCTCTGCACCATCGAACGAGCCAAACGGCAAGGCTGGCGAAATTTTTTGGAAGCGGAGAGCTTTGAGAACCCCTGGGGCAGACATCACAAGTCCTCCATAGGAAAATCAAACGTAGAGCAAATGAATTAGGCTGGGCCTGCAGCATCGAAAGTTCACTGGAAACCCGCCTTGAGAAAGCCTTCCCTGACGACCAAGTAGCTCGAGACCCTGAAGCCCAGAGGGCAGCAAGGGAGCTGATCATGGACCCTCCGAACGAGCCTGACATCCCATTGTGAAGAACGAGAGAGAAAGATTGAGAAGGGGTGCCCACAGGACTTAGTCCTTGGACCAGCACTCTGGAATGCCTTCTTCGAAGGTCTTCTCAGGAGGCTCATGGATACTGACAGCGAGTCATACGCCAATGTGGATGACTTGACTGTGCTGATCTTTACAGAGTCAGTCTGCCAACTCGAAGAAGTACCCACAACATGCTCCGCATTGTCACCCAATGGTGCGAGCACGTCAAGATGCAGGTGAATGAGGAAAAAACCCAGCTAATCCTCTTTAAAGGAAAAGTGAATAATCCATCCTCAATACGCTTTGGCGGCCACAGGCTCCTTCTTGAAAATCACCTCAAGTATTTAGGAGTGAATATAGGTGAGGGGTGGAGTAGAAAAAAAACAACAAAAAAACAGAATGAACGATAAATTGTCTATATTTCCACAGAAATAATGAGCACAATTTATCGTTTATTCTGTTTTTCAATGAAATGGGTTTCCACAATGTCGTCGCGAGTGATTTAGTTCATGAGAGGTGGAGCTTCAACCGACACCTCCAGTCCCTTAAAGGCACTACCATTGCAAGGTTTGCCTCACTGAGTGCAATTACTAAGGCCACTTGGAGTGTGTGTTACCATGGCACTATCCTCATGTATAAGGCCATCTATCTAGGTGTGATTGGCTACTGCCCGGTTGTCTGGGGTAGCAAACTAACAGTCAATCAAAAGAGAGTATTGGCCCAATCCCAAAGGGCTGCTCTCACGTGTATCTGCAAGGCCTACAAGACTGTATCAACAGGAGCACTCCAGGTGATTACCGGTCAGTTAACAGTTGATTTGGCCGTTAAGTGCATGGTTGACAAGTGAAGAGTGAAACGGGAGCTTCCCTCGCTTTGGGCTGAACTCCGTGCGGATCTCACCACAGAACAGAAACTTGCCGCCATCGACAAATGAGCGTTAGAGAAATGTCAAGCCAGATGGGAATTCTCGTCAAAGGGACGTGACACGTATAAGTTCTCTCCCAACACTCATGAACGTGTTTCAAGAAAATGGATTGAACCAGACCACTTGGACGAGCCAGTTCCTCAGGAGACATGGGGACTTCAATGCGCGGCTCCACTTCTTTTCTCTCAAAGACTCTTCGTCATGCCATGTCTTGCGCCTCCAGTGCGGAGGAAAGAAGAAACCACGCGCTGCTCCACTGTAGTTTCTACAACAGTGAGCGACGGTTGTTGGGAGGGCAACCGAACTAAGCAGCATTGACTGCTACAAAGCAAGCCTATAACCATTTTACAGAGTTCGCGAAGAAGGTGATGGTTAGGGAATGTGGTTACAGTTGATTGGAACTTGCCACCTAAGTAAACGGTCAGATCAGGTGGAACCCAGATTAAGAACTCCTCCCAGATGGTACAGGGTTTATCAGGTGGTCACTGCAACTTTCAAGTTAAGTTTGGAGCCTACGAATGGGCCTTTTAAAAAAAAACTTTCTGTTACACAAGGCAAAAGCAACTACGACTACTAGTCCAGGGGCTGAAGATAATCTGACGAGCTCTGATCTTCTCGTCCTATTTATAATGTTCCTTTGCCGACTCGGTGGGAAAGGACAGTAAGTAACATGATACTCTATGCGCAGGCAGATTTAGGTGTTCACACAGTTTGGAAAAGCATTAACAGTTACTACACAAACGTTATTGTTACACATAACTCGTCTCTCCGAAAGAGAGAAATTATCGGGCACAACATTTTCAAGAGGTTGCGTTACAGGCAATTAGGAGTTGTCTTTACAGAATGGTAACAATTGATAGCGAAATGCACACAGATTTTTTGGATGTGGTACTGAGTCCGACTGGCTTACTCTACGATATTCTCCGAAAACATATAAGATTAATGCAAGCAGTAATCTGTAGAAAAACATAGTCTAGATGCTTGGTTAACATACTGTATCATCGTATTTTCGATCGGCGCGATCGACTGGACGGGGAACGTCGGGGCGTTAGTAGCTTTATGTTTTAGTGTTGATTTTGGTTCGTGGTCAAGATTCCAATTCAGCTTCAAGAGAAGGATTACAATGGGGTTTCTACTTTTGTTGGTAGGGGGCGCAACTAAAGTTTTGTCAGGGGCTGAAGATAATCTGACGAGCTCTGATCTGCTCGTCCTATTTGTAATGTCTGTTTGCCGACTCGGTGAGAAAGGACAGTAAGTAACATGATAGTATATGCGTAAGCAGCTTTAGGCGTTCTCATCTCAGTTTAGAAAAGGATTACCAGTTACTAAGTAAACGTTATAGGTGCACATAACTTATGTACATATACACACGGTTCATACTCCGCAAAAATAGCTTCCTTGCATAATGCGGTGAAATGGCGTCAACAACGGGCGTTCAGCCCCAAAAGCGCCCTTGGAGCTTTCGGAAAGAGGAGCTCCCTGCGATGTGCCGACGATAGGCCATGTCCTCGAGTTGTGGCGCTCTGGAAATAATTACAACTCACTTTCACATCAAAATCCTCCCTCCCATGAAATTTCGTTCTTCGTGTTTTGGAGTATGCTGAATACGAGTTACAAGTCAGAAAATCGTTACCAGGCACCGTTTATGCCTTTTTACATTCCTTGGCCCTTCGTAGTATTTTATAGTTTTCATACTGATCAAAACCCAAAATGTTTTTTTTCTCAAAAGCGCCTGTAAGGAATTTTGATTAAATTTGTTGAATCAACAGATGAAAATTATGTAAGGCTATTACAAAATTTGAAGTGTGAGAAATCGAGGAGAGCGGCACAATAAAATAACAAATTATCGACAAAAGTTGATTTTACTCCAGTTTCTTCTCCATAAATCTCGCACTTATGCTCCCGAAAAAGTCAGGATGGTATCCCGAACCTCTATAATGACTGTTTAATAACGTAAATAATAAAATCAGGGGCAACCACAGAAATTCCAAAAACTAACGTCGGTTTTTCACCGAACTTTTTCACGGTTTTACGTCAATAATTTCTGAACGTTAACGACTAGCGATACCAAAAATTTTACGTTTCTAGTCCTACCAATTCAGTATTTCAGTGAGCGAGTCCGAACCTATAAGCGCTGTTAGTCTCTTCTTGTATAAAATTGAAACAGGCATGTGTTGATTTAGTAACTTGAACGAAAAATTCGCAGATTGCACGTGGAGCTAAGGAAAGTTGTGTGATACGTCGCACCAGATATTATTGTTCAATTTCGGGAAAACGCTATTTCAGTGATTCTACTCTAAACAAGTCTCCTTTTTCCAAGGTGGTAGACAGCATTGTTTGTGGAGTTCATTCACGCCTTTGCAAATATCAACTAATAAATCAAGTTCCGAGTCAAAACAGAACAATTTTGAACCACCCCTGCTCGAAAGAGTTCTCAAACGAGGAAAGCAGGCATCTTAGTTTTCAAAGTACTCTACGTCACCTATTTCTAGTACAAAATTCAAGTTTCCACTTCATAATGCGAGTACTCCTGTCATCCTCACACCCCCTCTCATCACAACATTTCAGTATTCCAATCTCAGCTGGTGTTAATAGCCCACCACCCTTCATAAAAGTTTATGGCACTACCTACCTCAACCTATCGAGAAGACCCTCTGGAAGCTTTTCCTCGAGCCATCAATCGACCCTCCTCCCTACTGCACCACCGCCCCACTGCCATTCCTTATCCCCTCTACCTACTCTCTCTCTCGACCTCGTGTCTGCACAAAACAGAATGAGAGGAGCCGATGTTTGCACTTAGTGCTTTGTGGAATGAACCGGAGAAACTTCAAAGGAAGAATTTTCGTTATGTGAAGGACGTGAGGGGGGAGCAGTGGTCACGGAAACGTCTCGGTGTCCTGTCACAGGGAGTAGGTAGTTTGAGCGTAAAATGGGGACTGGGAGTCTACCCCTTTATAAGCTTCCGAGACCGAGGTCGTAAATTTCCGTCCTGTGAAAATAGTACAAGTTGTGATGAGGAAGCGTTTGTAGAGCTCCGTCCCACTTTCAGGGTTGCTTCCTTCAATTTTCCTTCACTTTTCACTTGCCTGACACAATAGAACAAACTAGTCAACACAGTCGAGTTCGTTTGAAATCCTTACCTGGTTTCCACTATGACAATAGCCACTTCTCAATTAACTCGTCTGGCCCTGAGAATGTTCGCTACGAACTGTTGTTACGACACAAGCTTGTTTAATATAAACAAAGAAGTAGAAGGCTACTCTCGTGCTTTCTGAAAATTGTCAGAGGATTAATATTCTATGTGACTTTCATAAAAGTTGGCAATAGTCACAGCAGTTAATAGGTTGTAAGGCTTAGATGAGGGTCGTGAACACACCCGACAACTACATACTTATCGCATAAGATCTCTGTTTTAATTCCAATTCGTGCAATTTTTTAAAATTTTATCATTCCCATTTACGAAACACAATTCACATGTGCCCTCAGCACTACCTACCTACCTTCTCTTGCTCATTCACTTCACACTTTACCGATTGACGCGTGTCATTTCACACATTCCTTGGGGTCCTATCACTTGTGGCACAGTATTGTGACTCCAACAACCCCTCATGTTCACGCCTCGCCTTATCAGTCATCAGTAGTATAAGCAAAAATCAAAATTATCAATTCCAGCACCTTATACTATTTGCTTACTGTCGATAATTATCACTGTTTATGGTCTTGTGTTTGTTTATGTTTAAATTCATTGATTATGAAGGGGGCTCAACAACAAGCCGAAGTCGTGTACAACCGCCAGACGGGACTTTTCTCATTGGCCTCTGGATAATGGTACTGTTCCCAGCAGTGACTGACTGCGGTCTGGAGGGACACGCTAAACATGATATTATCCGCTTTCGTCTCCACGCTGCACAGTGCTAGTACCGGCCTCTTCATCACTTATCTTCGCAATCTCAACCTCTAGGTCGGAGTTTCATCCTCATTCCGAACCTGTCAAGAGAAGCAATTGTCAAAGATCTATCAGGGAAGACATCAGATTCATCATTTCTCTCAAATGTCGTCACTCGCGACTTCGATTTTGAGCTCCCCAACGTCGATCACCCGCCACCAACAGATCCTCATCAATTAGCAATTGGGACGTAGGAGAATAAGTAATTAAATGATTTATTGTTTTGCGCGTTCTTTTTCTTTCGTGGTCTTCAGTCTAGTACATACACAACCGCAGTGTTATAAGTTAAGAAATTAAATTTACATGCGTTTCGGTTTATTATTCATTCTGATTAAATCACCTATGTTTTCGACCACGAACATTTTGCATGCCCACAGTATCTCACCAACCAGAGGAGTCGGAGTCACCTAACAGGTACGTTAACTTCAGTAATTTGCCTACTAGCAGATCTAACCCAATTGCTTTAATTGTTAGGCATATTGTACTACTCGAGGAACTCGCGGGACAATATAGCGAAAGTCATCGCTTCTAATTTCCGGCAATGGCTCCCGTCTCACTCCAACTGCTCGTCAGTTACACTCGTCAAGCCGTGCCAACTGCCTTGTGTCGCCTAGAAAATAACAACTTTTGTTTTTCTGTTGCAGCGTTTCCTATCGTTTGCTTGTATTGTTCGATGCTAAATCGAATGAGATTGGTCTCGGAAACATGTCACTTTGTCCAGGTGTGGAATGATGCGCAGCATAAGAACAATACACCGTTGTATAGTAATATACAACGTTTTCAGCCAGCAACATTTTTTTACGACCCTCCCCTCAAAATTTGACATTTTACGTTTTAAGACACCGGGATTTTAAATATGCAATGTCAGAACTCACGGGCCAAGAACTACTGCGAAACGTTTTATCAAAACCACCCGCCCGATCGACTCGCCACGTCGTGCCAGTTGCGTACGGGCGCCTGGAATATTACATTTTCGTCGTTCCGTAGTAGCCAGGTCATGTTTGGAGTGGTTTTTGAAGTTGTTATAGTATAGCAGGCATGCATGCAAGTCGTGTAAATATCTCCTACTCATGTGGTTGTTGAGTAGTACTTATTCGTTTATCTCCATTCACGACGGTTTAACTGATGGTACTGCCTTTGTATTCCAAGATAATTCGGCTGAGAGGGTTACATGTTGAATTACGTGAAAATAATTTCACGAATGAGGTGAGCGTGTATAGTGGAGGGAAGAGAATTGTCTAGTTGGAGGTTTGCTACTCCTTCAAGCGAAAACTAAAAAGGTGAACTGATGATAAAGCAACACCCACGGAGGCATGTAACGATGAACTTTTTGTAATAGCATTCTTTGTCCGTATACTTCATTTTGCGGCGATGGCATGAACTGCCGTCCAGGCCTAGAGTGCCCTAAAAAATCGCACAAAACTTCTGTGTGATATTTAATTGTGCCTATCTGCTCAGAAATCCGATCGTATAAAACCCATGGTTTTTATGGGCAAAATATCTGGTGCGTTGCAACACACAACTTTCCTTAGCTCTTCAACAATTCACTTTGTACATGGCTAATTCTACTTAATCAATTCATTTATCACTCAGTTAATTTGAACTTGGTCAAACAACGCTTTACGGCTGCAGGAAGCGGTAGCGCTTACAGTTCCAGATTTTATTGTGCTGCTCGTACTCATTGCAGGATCATTATTGAGCAATTGGTACACAGATCATTATTGCGGCTGTAAACAAACATTTTTTGAAGAACGATAGAAATTACTTTTGCAGAGTTATTGGGTAAACACGTTTAGAACTGGTAGTAAGCGAAACGGCAGTAGTTGAAATTCAGGAATTTCTGGAGTGAGCCCCATGTATCTCATGAGCGTTTTTAAACACTCACCCTTTAGGTATTGGATTGGACTACAATACCAATTTTTTTTTAACATTCTACAAAAGTTCCAGCGGAGTTTATAAGGAAAAACCCGCGCTAAAAACGCTATTCGTCGAAAATTTTCATAATTTATTGTGCTGCTCTCGTCAGTTTTCCACAAATGGGAATTCTATGGTATAATTGCCTTATTGAGAGCTATCTATATAAAAAATTTAATCAAAATCGTTAGATCCGTTTTTGAGAAAAAAAAATTTGGTGTTTTGATCACTGTGATAACTATAGTTAACTTTCGGTAGATTTGGTCCATACTCTTATTTTGGCGTCCGATGGTAACCTGCGGGCTAGATATCTAGTTTCAGCTGATTTGGTACGGTTGTTTTCTCTAAAAATCGTTCACAGGCACACATACACACAGACCATTTTCCCAAATTGTGTTTTTCGGACTCAGGAGGGGATCTGAGGAAAACTCAGAATTGTTTTTTCAGCCGATTACATAACTTTGCTTTCTACTTTGTAGAGCCAAGAAAAGTAAAAATGGTTTAAAAAATTTGTCGAAAACAAAATTTTGGCAGTTTTGTTGTATTTACGTCGTGTTCGGTGCGGTTCCCTACGTATTTTGTTATGCTGAGTCGAGTAGGACGGGTCGCAGAGGAGTGGGACTGCGTCTAAATGGAACACTCAGTGAATGAATTTCACACTGGGCAGAAGGTGAAATCGCAGTAAACATGATTCAAGCAAACACTAAGTAGCTCGTCGCGTCGTATCGATTGCCGAGCGTCACCCAGAAAATGCAAAATTTCGTTGTTCCGTAGTAGTCAGTCTATGTTTCATGTCGTTCACTGGTATTTTCGACTGAATCAAATGGGATGTGTCTCGGACGTGTGAGACCGAATCAAGCTGTACAAGAGAATAATACACCGTTGAGTAATAATTTAACGCGTTTTTCTTTCTTGTATCTGGTTAGTCAACCAACGCAGCCCATACATTTTTAATCCATCAAATAATTCAATCATGTTGGATATGTTAGCCTAAGACCATACGGCAGGCCCAGACCATACATAAACAATAAAAGTGCACCTTATATGGTGCAAGCGTTCTCAAAAGCCGCCCAAAACTAACTGTAGTTATCATCAAATAATCTCTGTAACGAATTTTATTACATTGTTTGGATTGGAAGTTCAAAATAACAAGACAGTGCAATATAATTATCATCCGCAGTAAAATGATGAGAGTAGCACAATAAGTTATCAAATATTTCGAAGGATTGTACCGAAGTTTTTTCTCTATACGTCCCGCTCAAATGACACTTGCGTTTTCTCAGAAATCAGTGAGGTAGTCCAATAAGCTAAATATACAATAAAAGTTTATTAACGCTCATAAGATAACTAAGCGCAACGCCAGAAATTCCGGAATTCTCACCACCGCTGTTGTCTTACCTAACTGTTGTGCCTCACCGTAGTTACACGATAATTCTGTAACAGTGATTATAATCGTTCTTAAAAAGTCGAGTTTACAGTATCATTAATTCTGTGTGTACTGATTGCTCAATAATGGTCGTAGCACTAGTAGGAGCACCACAATAAATTCCAGAACTATAAGCGCTATCGCTTTCCACCGTCAAGTTATGATCCATATCCAGTATGTGAGTAAATAAATGATTTCCCGCGAGGGCTCCGGTTCTTATGGCTGCTTTCTGTGGGTCCTTTTGTCCGTCCTCTGGGGTCCGGAATGAAAAATTAACGAGTAATTGATGGGAATGACAACACACTTATTCTCTCGAGTGGTTAGTGTCAACAGTTCCGGAATTATGGGGGAAACACTAAGAAAAAATGTTTGTCGAAAAACTATTAGTTAGTGTTTGAGATTTTCTGAGGTTGCTTGAGTAGTACATCGCGCTCATCTCTAAGGAGGTAGTAGTTATGATAGGTTAGTAGGGGAAGACCACACCGTTTCTCAATATCCCACCCCCCCCTCACGCCATACCAAACTCACCATCTTGAAAACTCCAACCCCACACCTCAACATATCCTCTGAACTTACTACGACTTCTCCATGATTATTCTTTAAATCCAGTTGTCTTGACCACCCATATTTGTAATTGTTGGCTCGCTCATTGCGGGGTCATTATTGGGGCAGGGGGCCAAATTATACAATGAAGATGTGGATCTGTTTGAGTGGAAGTTGACGCCGAGCGCTTATAAAGGAAAATACAAAAAGAGTTGCTGGAAAAATATGAGGACGGATGATTACGTTGATACTTACGTACCCCTCAAGGAACGGCTATTGTGGGGAAGGACTGTTCTTGAGCACTAACATTCTCCCCCTAGCGAGAAGGCTTCGCTATCGTTTCTCCTGCTTGCCGTTAAACATATCACCGGCACGAGGAGTGATAGTTAGATATGGTACCGACTCGAGAACCGAATTCGAGGTGACGAGTGACCCAAATACGGAGTAAGCCGAAACGAGAGTGCCTACTCAGCAGAGAACGACCGCCGAGCCGAGCCTTCCACCAAAACCCGAGATATCTATCCATTTCCGTACACCGAGGAAGCAGGTTGCCCTTCTGTAACTCCGTAATACATAAGTATTTTTCATTACCTCCTTTACAGCCATTGCCAACTCACTAATTTCTCTTACAAAAAGGGATGTACCATTTATCTGGGGTCTAGAGCGAATAACTGCATTTGCCACTTTAAAGTAAAAATTAATTACTCCACCTATTCTCGCCTTCCCCGATTATTCGAGAGAGTTTATTTTGACAACGGATGCGTCTATCCATGGTACTGGAGGCGTTCTCAGCCAGATGCATGAAGGCAATGAGCCTGTGGCATTTACGTGTCGAGCCTTAAATAAGGCAGAGAAGAATTACACCGCAACGGAGCTTGCCTGCTCACAATTATATATGCAGTTCGTTGTTTTCATCAATACCTATGGGGAGTGAAATTTACCATAGTCACAGACCATGCACCATTACAGTATCTCCACCAGATTAAGGATGCGAACTCACGCGTCACGCGTTGGTCCTTGCTGCTCGAGGAGTATGCTTATACGCCAAAATATGAATCCGGAAAAACCAATACCAACGCTGATGGCTTATCCCATGGATTCCCAATTGTGTAGACTGTTCACGTGGATGAATTAAAAAAAGAACAGGACCGACGAGTTTTGTGTTTAAGCAGCACAACAGCCTGGGTTTGTATACACTGATGAAAGGCTACTTGCAAAGAGCAATGGAGCAGAGCTCAGAGTGGTGATACCCAAATCTCTAAGAACCAGGATCCTTGACCTTTCCCATTCCTCCCCTCAAGATTGTAATTGTGGGCAACGCAAGACACTCCAATCAATAAAGACTACTGGCCGGGTATGAATAATGATGCAGCCGATTTTTTAAGTTCTTGCGCCCAATGTGCTATGACAGAAGACCATGGCCGCTCAAACCCTCCTTTAGGCGAGTTCAGGGAACCTAAGGGGGCGTTTGAGGCTATATCAGTGGATATAGTAGGACCCCTTCCTCAGGCGAGAGACGGGGGCAAGTACATCATTACAATTTTAAACTTGTTTTCACGATTTGTGCAATTCTACCCAATAAAATCCCAAACGTCTGAGGAAGTTGCCCAGAATCTTTTCCGTCATATTGCAAGATTCGGATCTAGTAAGCGGATGTTGTCCGACCGAGAACAGAATTTCACACCAGAGCTCATTCGACACATATGAGAGTACTATAGCTACCGTACCTGTTAGATGAGTCAGTCTCCTCTGGCTGGACCCTCCGCCAGAGGAGACGGACTCTCCTGATAGGTACGTTAACTTTAGTAATTTACCTGCAGGCGAAACTAACCCAATTACTTTGCTGAGAGTATGAGGTGTCTTTACTTTGATATGAGTTTTTTCAGGTAGACAAAATCCAAACATCTGCTTACCACCCAGCTGGAAATGAGAGATGTGAGAGAGTGCACAGTACAACGGCTAAGATTATGTCTTATTTCGTCAGCCCTACTCAAACTGATTGGGACCTGAACTTCCAATAGAAGAGCTGGTGATAAATTCTCACTGCAATGAGCCCACTAAGTTCCCTCCGTTTACCATAGTGTTCGGGAATTATATGCCACTGCCAGCGCATGAAGAATTAACTGTCTCTCGCTCTGTTGAACCATTCGCAATGCGTGTTCAGCAACCCACAGACACAGATGCTGGAAGAGCAGTGATTTCAGGATTTGTGCGGTCATACCGCTGATCTTTAGAAACTCCTGCTACCGCCGACTCACTCGAGGCTCACTCATGCCGTTTCTACCCTTGCAACCGTACCTGAGCCAACCGAAGAACACTTTTTGTCAATGCCGTTCAAAGATGAAGCAGTGAACTGCGGCCTTCATCAAATCATGTTCAAAGTCGTCACCAGTGTCCCTAAGAAACCCAAAGTATTGAAACTGTTTGAAAATAGAATCAGAATAATTTGTGAAGTCATTCAAAGCAACTTAGAAACCGAGATTACAAAATTCGCTACCGAGTACATTGAACCAAAGGTTAAACACTCGCTCTATTTTATTAATGACCCCACTGGAAAGAATTTTGAAAATTTCTCAGCAATTCTGAATAACAAATTCAAAGAGTCCGAAATTCTAATGATAAAATGCAGTAAACTATTAGAAGACGTTGAGAATGACTCTTGTTTTCGAAAAACTGCGCTAAAAACGCTTTTCGTCAAACATTTTGATAATTTATTGTGCTGCTCTCGTCATTTTCCCACAGATGATAATTTTATGGTATGATTGCCTTATTTAGAGCTATCGATATAAAAAATTTAATCAAAATCGTTCGAGCCGCTTTTGAGAAACAAAATTTGGTGTTTTGATCACCATGATAACTATAGTTAACTTTTGGAGGATTTTGTCCATTCCCTTATTTTTCCGTCCCATGTTAACTTGTAGGCTAGACATCAAGTTTCAGCTGATTTGGTACGGTTGTTTTCTCTAAAAATCGTTCACAGACACACAGACCATTTTCCCAAATAGTGTTTTTCGGACTATACCATTGCCATTTCGGGAGCTACCAATCAAAAAAAAAATCAAATTTAATTTTTTTTTTTTTGATCAAATTTAATCAAAATCGTAAGAGCCATTTTGGAGAAAGAAAATATTTGGTGTTTTGATCACTATGATTACTATCGTTAGCTTTCGATGGTCCCATAGTAACCTGCGGGCGAGATATGAAGTTTGAACTGATTTGGTACGGTGGTTTTCTTGACGGGGGACGGCGGACGGACATAGCAGATTTGGGATCCCCAGGTCTTGAAACGTAAAGTATCAAATTTTGAGGGGGGGTTGTAGAAAACTTTCCGTGACCGAAAACATAGGGTTATTATTCAGAATGAATAATAAACCAAAAGGGCAGTACATGCTAGAGCTCAAATAATTGAACACATGATGTTGAATTCACACGTCGTCACAAACGAGGATTGCTCAAATGAGTAGGATACGTCGTCTAATTCATAACAGGAAATTTAGACGCCAATGATGAAGAGAAATATAATCGAATTCTCACTCACCTCCAGAACAATCAGGAAACAATGTCACAACAGATTAAACATCATTACTAAGTAAATTACGACTTTGTAAAACACGTAATCCTCACAATTAACGCAATCAATTATAACCACAACATTTTAATCAAGGAAATCGAAAATTCGAAAGAAAATAGTTCCTTCGAGAAACACGTAAAACAAGTAGAAGATGCTCTAGAGCATAACCAATTTCTACTTCAGCTAATTTTAGATATTGCCAAAGACATTGAAAATTTCATCACTTTTTGTAAACTAAAATGAATTGGCCCAAGCATTATAAAGCCTCAAACGCTACACAATATCCTCCGCGACCTATCCGAATATTACGGCAATAGGTTACCGAATTTCAAAGACGAATCTTTATGGGAAATTCAAAGCCACGTCAGAGTTAAATGTTTTATTGGACCCGAGAAAATAATTTATTTCCTAGACGTTCCTGTTTTACATAGAAACCACCATCACCTATTCCTTCTACAACCAATACCGAAATTGGCACAGGATCATACTTGACGATTATGTCATCGGCTAAATACGCACTTAAATCCACGAAAACTCTGACATTATATTTTAAAATGACTACTGTGACTCAGGATTCAATCACTTCTTTTGCCCCAACGACTTTCAACTTTCTGGGAACCATAGCTGTGAAAAATACATCCCCTGAAAGATGAAAACGATCAGTGCGATCTGACCGAAATTAATGTGCAGCACAACCACATAGAACTTCTTGAAGAAACAAGAAGATACGCCTTTATCTTTCCACGTGAAGATCAAATTAAAATATCCTCCAAAGGAAACGTAACACTCCGGAAACGTCAAGGAATTTTCCTGGTAAATCCACAAAACAGTTCCATTGAGATACAAAATCAAACCTTGATAGCCCCCTCGATGAAATTTCATCACGACCCATCTGTAATGCTTTTTGAGAAATCTTAAATTCATTTCAATAAAACCCCTTTAAGAAAAATTAAACTAAAAAGTCTGAAACATTTAGTCCTACATTCCTTCCCAGTAATCACAACGAAACAAATCGCCTTAAAATACCTTGTCCCGAGCTTTTGGACGTTCCTTTTGTACTTGATGGCAATAACTTGCGTATCAACCGCTTTTACCGTTATCTTCGACATAGAATTAATGCGAGCGCATCTCCAGCGTCAACCCCATACCGTTTATAAAATTGTAGAAACTTTTACGGAGAAATAATTTATATGCATCCTTTCCATGAATAGGGTTACCCCGTGCACAGGAGAAGTACGCATTTTTACACAGACTGTATATTTAGCACTTATACCTTAAAGGACAAAGACCGTAACTTGCTCCATCTTATTGTTTGTAACTCTATTCCTTCTATGTTCCTATTTATAGCTTTGCTCTTGCACCGGTCCACATGATTCTCGCGTGCCTTGCTGCTGTAGTGGGCGTCCCCAACAGGCCCCCGTCGTCCAGTCTCTTCCCCGCAGCCTCAAAATTCCACTCCACTTTAATGCTTGTTTATTCACTTTTTGTACGTCCGAGTGGTACCATACAATTTTGTACATATGCGTGTTTAAAAAAATAATTTTTATAAACGTTATATTGTGTATGAGAAAATTATTTGTTTGTGTTCAGGAAGTAATGTGAGGAGCTTATTGTCTATGTCTATGTAATCTCACAATGTGTCTCATAAAGTGATGTTCTTTCCTTTTAAATGGCCCCCACTTTCTTTTATTTGTGCATGATGTGATTTTATGTGTGAATGTTGACCATTAAGGCATTCATATTTTCCAGCAAGTTGTGTCTCCTCCTTTCCTTGACAGATCACTTATGACCCTTTGATTTTAGGCAGTGCCATGGTTGTTCTTGGTGGTATTTATCTAAAAAACTCTTCAGCGAAGAACAGAAGCAGTTAGAAACTGGAAGCAGTTAATTTTTCCAACCAACCTAATTTTATTTCTATGCCAATCAACAGGAGATGACAGTTTCAGAATCCATCGCATGATCGTCCAACCAGTAAGATTAAAATTATACAGAACCTAAAGTTAACGTACCTGTTAGGTGAGTCCGTCTCCTCTGGCTTGTGAGTTACTGTGGGCAAGCGCTTTCGATGTAAAGACATCATCGTCTGGCCGTTTAGTCAGTACTGATGTCTTAACATCGAAAGCGCTTGCCCACAGTAACTCACCAGCTAGAGGAAACGAACTCACCTAACAGGTATGTTAACTTCAGTGGTTACTTTGTAATAAAAAGTATTGTCATATTCACAACTATGGTTCTCCTGATCACAATGCAGTGGATTATGAGCTGATGGATTTACTGACCACACACAGCCCATCACAACACATTCCAACCAGTAACTCAGTCATTTCAGGAGTACTGACTAAACGGCCAGACGATGATGTCTTTACATCGAAAGCGCTTGCCCACAGTAACTCACAAGCCAGAGGAGACGGACTCACCTAACAGGTACGTTAACTTTAGTATTTGCCTACTGGCGGACACAACCCAATTTCTTTAATACTTATACAGAACCCTTGCGCTAAGTTACTGATTGACAACACTTACGAGGTGGCGACTTAGTCATCGCGAGGGGGAGAGAGAGCACGGGATTCGTGGATTACTGTTCGGGTGCATGCCAACCAATCCGTCCCTTTTGTGTTGCGTGCTTACTCTGAGCTTTCCTGGGAAACCAATTTCTTTCTTTCGCTTTAGGTACAAGGGTGGCGAATAAGACGAGTTGCGATGTGCAGCACGATAAATAGCCAGTAAAATCTTTGTGTTGTGTATCCACTGTATCTAAGGATCAAATTTCCGTGTCGTCTGGTTAACTATGTTCTGTGATTCCTCTTCAGTTGTGTCATCGTAATTCTATTTTCTTCTGTTTCGATAACTATTCCTTAAATCTGACTCAAACCGTGATTAAGAAAATTTTACGACAATGTACCAAATTTCCGCACCTGCTTTCCTCTCGATTTCGGCATAACACACATGCAACATTTGGCCCAATTTGATCCCCCATTCCCTGAGAACGATCGTGACTGCAGCGGCAGCGTCAGGGCAACACGAACCAACCTCTAGGTAATGCTGCTGGTACCTTACCTTCTCGGGGAGTCCATCGCCAAAACCATTCTTCTGATTCTACTCTCGACTTACCTAGTTGACCCAGGAAAATTAGGCCTAACCACAGCCCTGCCTACCTGGTTCCATGAGGACGTGCTCAATATAACCTGGGGGCCATGTACTGCCCAAGGAGTGGCGTTATTGAGAAGAAGGGCTGTTCCTGAGCATCAACATTGTCCCCCTAGCGAGAAGGCTTCGCTATCGTTTCTCCTCCTTGCCATTAAGCATATCATCGGCACGAGGAGTGATAATTAGGTATGGTCCCGACTAGAGAACCGAATTCGAGGTGGCGAGTGGCGAGTGCCTACTCAGCAGAGAACGACCGCGGAGCCTTCGACCAAAACCTGAGGTATCTCTCCATTTCCGACCTCCGAGGAAGCAGGTTGCCCTTCTGTAACCCCGTAATACACTACCATTTTTCTAGTGTCCAGAGTTTTTCTTTCCTAGTCTCCGAGCACTTCTTCTTCTCCCGTCTCTAACACCTATCCAATTCGATCCTTCCCTAATTCTCTATTATCATTAATCCTCGATCTCTCAGTTTCGGCCACGTCGGAGCATTACACTCATTTGTATAGAAGATCACAGATAAGATGTATCGATTGTTATTTTCTGTGTTTTCGTAGATTCTTCACGTTATACTGGTTTTGTTTTTATTTGGATAAGTATGGTTCCTGCGTCAATATTATGTTGTGGGTTTTGTTGGGATATTCCAGTACTCAACCTTCTCAAATCTGTGCCTGTGTGTATATATTAATAAGACTAAACGGTTTTGGAAATAGTGAAACCATTTTGTTTTATTACAAAATATCTATCGACATTTATTTAATATCTATAGTTTAATTTAGCGCGAGGATGTGAAAGGTTATTTTTGAATCGGAATCGCATCCTATAGGGGAGGAACAGAGGGCCGCATGGCCTCAAGTCCCCCAAGTGGCTGAATAAACTCTCTCTCTCTCTCTCTCTCTCTCCTCTCCCCCATCTCTCTCCTCTCCCTCTCTCTCTCTCTTTTCGACTTAAATTGTTTCAAGATAAATAATCTTTTCATATTATCATTCTTATTATTATTTATTATTTTATTCCAATATTGTTTTTTAGCACTTGGAATATGGATACGAGCATGGTTGTACTTGAGGAAGTCTAGAATGAATGTAGCATTGTCGATTGTTGCATAGGGCACCGTTGCAATGAATTGTATCTGATTTAGAGCAACAAAAATCCTCGAGGTTGATAATTTCGACCTTTGGTGAAATGCAAATAAACTTCGAAAGGATTTTATTGTTTTTTAAAACAATCTGTGACGTGAATCATTGGTTCTAATTGTTTCAATGTCTGTCAATTGGCCATTACAAGTGGTGAGAATATCCAATGATCATCGGATCGGGTGCCTACATTGAGAGGATACCTCTTTTATGAACTGTTGTTGAAGTCTACGATTCTAGAGACACTCGCACAATCGTGCACCCGTGATTTGTGGACGTGTCGCTTATCAGTACTGTAAGGTGTATAATAGGCGCCAACACTTCAAAAATAAAACTGAAATAACAATAATTATTATACGTGATTAAAATCAACTAAATAATAAATACTACTGTAGAAATAATAACATAAAACAACAAACATTGTGGTTCGTGCAGGTTGAGTTTGAGGTCTTCTGATGAGATTGGCCTAAACTTTACCGCCCATCACCCCATCACCATAATTTTTCAATTCATCAAGTTTTTATCTTTACGGACAAGAGTCGTATTTTTAGTTTGATTAATTAAATTTAATTCGATCTAATCTGTGTATATTATTCTATATTCTATCTAAACAGCTTTTTCAACGATATGATTTGTTTGGTGTAATTTAGAGGTAAATTTGTGTCGCTGAAACGCTTCAACTCACATTTCACAGATGAAAGAATTTCAAACTCAGAAATTTACACAATTTACATTTTTCCAGAAATTCACGCTCATGTTACGGAGGAGACGAAATTGCAGGGTAATTCTTCATATCGTCGCTCATCTATTGAAGGGGTTAAAGGTTAGGGAGCGATTCGAAATCTCTCGGGCGGTTCTGGTATGGAAATTTTTAAAGCTCCGTACCCCTTCAAATATAGCTTGTAAAATAATTCGGACAGAAGAAGTGCATGGGTTAACCACGAGAAATGGTATCCATCCATCCATCTTCAAATTCCAAAATGTAAAGCATTTGCTTTCAGTAACTCACTTATAGTACAGGCCACGACAATGCATAACGCGAATCCTGAAATATTTACCCATTCCGTGCATGAATTCAAAAAGTTGTACAAATTGAAGTTAATGGAGAGGTATAATTGAGGTTAAATGTTTTCATCCTTTTCAATTAGTAATTTCATGAAGTATCAACGTCAGTTATCTATGTTTAAGTTTTTCTTTTGTTACCTGTTTTTATACTTTTGTAAAGATCATTATGTTTTGTATTACTTGACGCTGGAAGGTAGTGTGTAAACTATGTATTCAGATGTAATGGGAGAAAGGATTATTATAATATTTAATAAGATTATTACAATATTTAATAATATTATAATATTAACATAATATTCCTACTTTTGTATGATCAATAAAGAAAGTCAGTCAGTCTAGCTACAGTAGATGGCAGTGGAATGTAACTCAGGGCGAAAAGTGACGAATCGAGCCACCCGTTTTCGTCTAATCCAGGTCTCCATTTCCGCGAGAGAAATTCGAACTAAATGCACGGATTCGTATTGTTTTGCTACAAATCGACCTCAAGTTGCTCCTACAAAAGCTCAACCAGACGGGAGATACCATTTGTAAACAAGACTCTCCGAACCCCCACCATGGAGCAGTTCAGTTTTATAGCGGCCATTTTATGCGCGCTAGAAAGAACTGAGAAGGCGGGGGTTTTCCTCTCCGTCCCATCTCGTTCTCATCTCGTTTTCACTCTTCGTTTTTATTCCTCTGACATCGTACGAAGTGGCCAATGTTGGACAACTATTTTGTTTCCAGTTCCTGGGAGTTTTCCATATTTTCTGATCGAACAAAGACCCCCTGAAGCGTGCAGGTTGCTTAGGTTACAGTTGAAATCACGAATACATTCTTCATTTTGAGGTTTTGCGTTCCTCATTCTTCAATGTAACACGATGAAATAAAACGTTATCTACCAACTCCTTCTTGGTGGAAATATGGCTCGTAAGCGCCTTGGACATTTCCAGAGGTTCCGTCACGATGATGGCGCCACCTCCCATTGCAGCGCGGATGTGAAGCACTCGGACACTTAGTGCTATATCAGTTGTGCCAGGAACGCTCAAACCCCCTCCTCATTCCAAAGGCTGCACAGGGACCGTTCGTAGATGTTAGTGATCTACTTCCAGTACTGTCTTCCGCTCATTATGAGTGTTTTTAATCAACTTGTACTGCCACGTAAACCGTTGCAGCGTTGTTTGTATCAGGAATATGTTGCGTATGTCAGTGTCGTTTGCTTATGGTTGGGGGGAGGGGGGTTCACAGTGTGTCGTGTATGTGGAAGAAGTGTAAATCGTGTACCTTTATGTCGGGCTCTCATGGACACACAGGGTGTACAGCAGTGGTACTCTGCATCTTGAACTGCAGGGTGAGCACAGTGTGGTACACTGTGACGCCCAGCCATAGTAGGATGTAATCCTACGAGGATTTCGTAGAGGTGAGGTTGTCATTCTGGCTATCCCTTTTAGTCCTCTTATAGACGTGCAGGGAATACGGCTGCAGGGCCAGTCGAGGCAGCTGAACCCCCTATTGCGGGGTCCTTCAGGTCTGTTTCCTTATCAATATCACTGTCACAGAACCCTCAGAGAGAGTTCTATCAGTCACATACACAGACAATAAGATAGTCCAGAGCCACTTCTGAAATTCTGGATCTCCAACTAACGTCATTTTGTTTACTTTTTGCAGCTTTGCCCCATAGTTCCACAACTCTAAACCCAAACCATCCTGTGAAATCGCGCTGACAGTCGCATCAGTTACCTGTATGTCTGTTTGCAATTTTGGTATAAGTAGCAGCAGCCCAATAAATTTCGGAATGTCTAGGTGAAACGTAAAGAAAGTTATATGATCTGAGTGACACATATAAATATAATATGAACGCTATCGATGCGTCACCCCAGATATTTACTTTCCGCTACCCAAGGGGTAAAGAAATTATAGCATAAGGTATACAGAAAAGTGAAGTTTTCTTCAGGTCTTAGTGTGTTGAGATCTCAAGAAAACACCGGATTTCGGCACGCGTGAGAAAAAGTACGAAAAACGAAACGCTCATCGTCCACGGATGTAATGCACCTCGACGGTTAAATAGCCGAGAGCGAAGCTTGGTAGAGCTGTTAAATTCGAATGCTACTTGTGGTGTTAACCTTTTATTTGAATGGAGGGAAACCCAAAATGACAACATTTCCATTCTTCATTTTTCGACGAATTTCCCACATTTTACTCCCCACCCCCAAAGGTCATGAAGTGATAACAACACTAATCCCGAATCGAAAAAGAATTCGAGGGGTCTTCCGATTTCTTTCTTTCCAAAAAACAAAAGGAGGATGTGTGGCCCCAGCCATAAAAAATTACTAACGTTTTTATCGGCGGGAGAAGATAGGCGTCTCATCTCTTGTGCTCTGAAAGATTGTGTAATGTTTGTTTAAGTGTTTCTGTTTACTGGTCGGACGGGTTATCTGGGAAATTGTAGAAATCCAAATGTTAACTTTGAGTCTTTGAAACGAAGGTAACGACTGCAAACAGTTGATAGGTGAATATTGTAATGTGCCGATGCGTGAGCTTGTGGAATGTCGTTTTAATGCGAAAATTAGCGTCGCTAGGACCCGATGTCGTTGATAAGGGAGCTCGGTTGAATTGGTATTCAACTTAGTTAGCCAATGGGTTTGACTGGACGAGATATGGCAGTCTCGTTAGAACTATTGTTTACTGAATAAAGAGAACCGTGATGGAAGCGTTCAACTTCACTGTAAACTAATGTGAAATTGTAAACGAGAGCCATAAATGATTTTTACTTTCTTTGGCTCTAATAACTCGAAAGTCGAAGTTTGAGTTTTCTTCAGATCTTCTGAACCCGAAAAACACCAATTGAGAGAACTGTATGTGTGTGTGTGTGTGTCTGTGAACAAGATAGAGAAAACGTGGATGAACCGAATCGGCTCACATTTAGCCCGTAGCGCTCCATGAGACGCAATAAAGGTTTGAGCAAAATCGGCCAGTACTGACGAGTAATCGGGCTAATTATTATTGTTATCAAACCTAACAATTTTTTTAACCAGAATTCTTTGTACAGACACAACAGTCCCATACAATTAGTCATGCGTAGAAAAGTGACCATAGCAGCACCATAAATAGCCGTCGTCTTGGGAATCACTATGGCATTGAATGCTCAATAACATTCGTGGCATAAGTGATAAGTGGGGGCAACTCAAAAAATTTCAAAGCCTAAGCGCCACCAATTTCTTTGTGGAACGTCGTTATAAACTGATTGAAAAACAAATTTTAGGAAGTGTGGAAGGAACAAGAAATCCCATGTGCTGCTCCACTGTAGTTTCTTCAACAGTGAGCAAACGAACTTAGCAGCATTGACTGCTACAAAGCTAGCCTTTAACCATTTTGCAGAGTTCGCGAAGAAGGTGATGGCTAAGAAACGTGGTCATAGTTGATCTGTCCTTTTGAAACTTGCCACTCAAGTACACAGTTAGATCAGGTGGGAAACCAGATTATGAACTCCTCGACGGTACGGGATTCCTCAGGTTCAACAGCTCTCTACCGGGCGACTGGCTAACGACCAAATACCTGCCGTACCTCCACCGGTCTGAGTTCGGTGGATACTGCAGGGGCCGGCCTCATGCATATTAGCGAAACCGCAACTTCCATGACTGAACTAACCCTCGTCGAGGGTTTGGGCACTGTCATCAAATACGGAAACAGACCTGTCTGTAGTTCGATTTGCGGGAGAACGGCTGATCCGATTGAGCTGGTTCTTTTTTCGTTTTGTTCGTTATTTTTTGTAGACGCCAAAATAAGGTTATGGGCGATTTCTGTCGATGGGAAAGGGGGGGGTGGGGGACGAAAATGTACCAAAAACTAGGGGTTTTCGCCTTTTTCTCGAAAACGGCTCTAAAGATTTTGATTAAACTTTCAAATTATCTTCTACTAATCAATACTTAACTTTTCTTCTCCATACATATCTCCATGAAAATACGGTGAACGGAGATATAGGCCAATGAAGCAAAAATAGGGTTTTTACGGTTTTTGGCAAAACGGCTTCACAACGATTATCACCAAACTTTCAAGATGTATTCGAATAGTTAATACCTACATATTGTTCTCGATAAATGTTCCTCTGACAGTCCATTGAACAGAGATAAAAATCAAAATGTGTCGAAAATAACGTTTTTCGAACATTTCCGTAAACTCCAGGGTAAGTTCTTCACCAGATGTGATAAATCCTAATGGAGTGTCTTTCAGTCACCCCTACCAATATGTCGTTCTTCATTATTATTTATATGTATATCTAGAACGGAGATATAAGCCAAGTTAACTCAGAAAAGGAGATTTGTCGAATATTAATTTGTCGGTGTTCCAATTTTCTCAAAAACGGCTCCAACGATTTCAATCAAACTTTCGGAGTACTCTCAGCTTACTAGTCCCTACATTTTGTGCTCCATAAATGTTCCTGTAGAAATGTGTTCAACGAAGATATAGCGCCCGCATATGCAGCTCGTGTTCGGACTTGAAGGAGTGGCGGAAAGTTGTGATTTTCGCTTGAAGGAGTGGCAAACATCCAACTAGACAATATTCTCTTCCTTCCACTATATTCGCACATTCGTTCGTGAAATACTTTTAACAAAATTCATCCTGTGACCCTCTCAGCTGAATTCTCTTGGAAAATACTAGCAAACAGTAGGAAACATGACCGCTATACAACAGAAGAACAAAAGTTGTTATTTTCTAGGCGACACTGACGGGCAGTTGGAGTGAGACGGGAGCCATTGCCGGAAATGAGAAGCGACGACTTTGGCTATATTGTTCCGCGAGTTCCTCGAGTAGTAGAATGTGCCTCACAATATTTACTGTGATTTCTTTTTCCCACCTAGGCGCTGTCCTACGCCTCTGAGAACTATCGTATTCGACTCAGCCTAGAAAACAGTACCATACACGACGTAAATGCAATAAAACTGCCACTCAAATTTTGGCTAATATTTCAAACCATTTTTTGCACACAACAACCATAGCCGGTCAGATGGCCGAGTAGGCAGGCACAACTAGATCCCAAATGGAATTTTGGAAGGAAAGGATGGACCACGTTAAAAGCACAATATGGCCGGGACGATGGACGGTGGACAGACATAGCAGATTTGAAATCCTCATGGGGTGGGGGGCGTAAAAAATGTTCCTGGCCGTAAAGGTATGTATTATTCAGAAGGAATATTAAACCAAAACCGAAAATTAGCATGACACAGGCTCTGAGCAGAAGATAAAAATAAATGCATTCCACAGTAGAAATGACTAGCCGTCAGGATGGCGCTGGTGAAGTGCATTGATATTGTCTTGTTTGAAACTAATCGCTGTTTCGTGGAAGCTCCAGGAACGTAGCGAATAGGCAATGTGGTAATAATGCCAACAGCTCTGATTTGCCTCCTATACCTCAAATATCTAAGATGCTAATTGTGTTCGGTGTTTTCATCTCCTCTGCTGTCGCCGTGGCCCCATGTTGCAGCACGTTGGTGAGATGGAGAGCGTCATCATTAACACTGCTTAGGGAGCCCGAATGGGGGACATTGAAACTGAGAAATAAATGGACGTGGTGAGCATGAGTTAGGTTTGTACTTACACAATAGCGTTACCAGTTTGAGTGTGAGTATATGAACTCAAACAAGGGACGCTAAATACGTGTGAACAGGATGTGATACTCAAAGTGGAGGGAGAGAGGATGTTGAGTTGTGAGTCGCGTCAGCGTAGTAGCGTAGTGGCCGTTATCAGTCGTAGAAGGTCATCAGGCGACCATGCACTATTATGTATTGAACGAACTTCTTGAGGAAGTAGAATCACTTGGGGTTAGCCACGAAATGTTTTAAACGCAATAAATCAGGACGCATGTATTGGACTAAAAAAGGATTTGCTTATGACTTCCATAAAGACTTAAAAATATAAAATATATGGATAAAAACTTCCATCTTTCAAATAATTGATCAGAACATACAAAACCCGGCCATTCCACAATATAAAGAGCGCTCCAAACAAGGAATGATAAATTCTCTAATAAAATTTGTCACGGAATATTCGTAGGCTGAGAATGAAAAGAAAAACTACGAAATAATTTCTAATCTGGAAATGAGAAATAGTGGATTTTATCTTAGTTTTTATCAAACAGGATTCAATAACGCTTGTCAAGGCGACTGGCACCAAAGACGAAAATCTACGAGAAATAATCTTACCGAAAATACGACAAGGAAACTTGGAGTACAAAAGTGAGACTTTATTTGCTCCACACAGATCAGTAGTGGGAAAACCACTTTTGATAAGAAACACCCTGCACATAATTACACAATGGTTTATTATTCTCTTGAACAGCTTGACGGAGTCTCACAGCTCCGAGACACATCCCACTCGATTCATCATCGAAAAATACCAGTAAAGTTTTGTTAATTTTTTTAACCGTTTTCTGCGCATAATAACCATGGGCTTCGTCGGATCGGATGGCCCGAGGAGCAGGCGGGCACAACTGATACCAAATGAGATTTTAGACCACGTTAAAGCCACAAAATGGCCAGGACGACGGACGGACTTGGAATCCCGATGTCTTAAAACGTAATGCATCAAATTGTGAGGGGGGGGGGGGTGCAAAAAATGTTCCTGGCCGAAAACTTAGGGTTATTAATTGGGTAGTAATAAACCAAAATTGGCATTAAATTTCAAACTAAAAATCAACCAGACAGACACAATGATCAGGAAACTCAACACTAACATACTGATGTAAGATTTTAGCGTCAGCAGCAAGGTGGCTACTAGCTAATTTGATGCTCGTTTTTACTTTCCGCTACCCGAAGGGAAGGAAAGTATAGTAATCGTCCCAAAAAAAATTTGGGTTTTCTTCAGATCTTTACGTTTCAGACCCTACTGAGTCTAAAAAACCTAATTTCAGCGCGTGCTCCGTGTGTGTGTGTGTGTGTATGTAGTTCGATTTGCGGGAGAACGGCTGATCCGATTGAGCTGGTTCTTGTTTTTTTTGTTCGTTATTTTTTGTAGACACCATAATAAGGTTATGGATGATTTCGGCTGATGGGAAGGGGGGAATGTACGAAAATGTACCAAAAACTAGGGTTTTTCGTCTTTTTCTCGAAAACGGCCCTAACGATTTTAATTAAACTTTCAAATTATCTTCTCCCAATCAATACCTAACTTTTCGTCTCCATATATATATATATATATATATCTCCATGAAAATACGATGAACGGAGATATGGGCCCCTGAAGCAAAATCGGTTTTTTACGCTTTTTGGCAAAACGACTCCAGCGATTTTCACCAAACTCACAGGATGTTTTTAAATAGTTAATACATACATATTCTTTCCAATAAATGTTCCTGTGACGGTCCATTGAACAGAGATAAAAATCAAAATGTGTCGAAAATAACGTTTTTTCGAACATTTCCGTAAATTCCAGGGTAACTTATTCACCAGATGTGATAAATTCTAATGGAGTGTCTTTAAGTCACCCCACACCCACATTTCATTCTCCATAATTATTTCTGTATATATATGTTGAACGGAGATATAAGCCATGTTAACTCAGAAAAGGAGATTTGTCGAATATTAATTTATCGGTATTCCAATTTTCTTAAAAACGGCTCTAACGATTTCGATCAAACTTTCGGAGTACTCTCAGCTAACTAGTCCCTACATTTTGTTCTCCATAAATGTTCCTGTAAAAATGCGTTGAACGAAGATATTGCGCCCGCCTATGTAGGTGGTGTTCGAACTTAAAGGGTTGGCGGAAAGTTGTGTGTTGCTTCGCACCAGATATTTTTCTCAAACAATGTCAACAGGTGGTTGTAAATCGGCAATTGGAACATAAAGCGAGTACGTTCTCAGTACTAGATGTTGGGAAAGTACAGCAAGTGACCGATCGTCATGAAAATATCTGGTGCGTTGCAGCACACAACTTTCCTTACCTCTACATCAATTCACCTCATGTACATGGCTTTTTCCACTTACTCAATGCATTTATCACTCAGTTCATTTGAACCTGGTCAAACAACACTTTACGGCAGCAGGAAGCGGTAGCGCTTACAGTTCAAGAATTTATTGTGCTGCTCGCACTCGTTCGGGAATGAGTACGAACAGCCCTAAAATTCCGGAACTGTAAGCGCTACCGCTTCCTGCTGCCTTAAACCGTTGTTCGACCAAGTTCAAATTAAATGAGCGCTAAATAAATTGAGTAAGTAGAAAAAAAGTAAAAAGCCATGTACCCGAGTGAATTGACGTAGAGCTAAGGAAAGTTGTGTGTTGCAACGCACCAGATATTTTTTTTTTAACATTCTAGTAACATTTCAGCGGAGTTTAAAAGGAAATAAAAAACCGCGCTAAAACCGATTTTCGTGGATTTTGATAATTTATTGTGGTGCTCTCGTCATTTTCCCACGAATGGGAATTTTATGGTTCCCTTATTGATAGCTATAAATATAACGAATTTAATGAAAATCGTTAGAGCTGTTTTTTTGAGAAAAATATCTGGTGCGTTGCAACACACAACTTTCCTTAGCTCTACGTCAATTCACTCAGGTACATGGCTTTTTCTACTTAATCAATTCATTTACTCGTCTGACCTCCCCCAACCGACCACAAACTCAATCAAGGTGGCTCAATTTGCAGATGACTCGGCCATTCTCAGCAAAGGCACATGTCAAACCACTCAAAATGACCTGCAGTTGATGCTTGATGAAGTTCATGCCTGGTGTAGCAAATGGAGAATTAAAATAAATCCAAACAAGTCCAAGGTCGTTCGATTTACCCTAAAAAGAAACGTGGAAGATGTGTTTATCACCTTTGGAAGCAACGTAATCCCCTTGAAAGATTCAGTTCGCTATTCAGGTTTGGAACTAGATCCAAAGTTGACTTGGAATCTCCATATAAAAGGCCTACAACAGAAGATTCTCAGCAGAATCACATTCCTGGCACGTTTAATGGGAAACAGGTCACCGCTACGACTTCACTCGAAACGTTTACTTTACCAAACCATGATTCGCCCAATCTGGACCTATGCTTGTGGACTCTGGGGTTCGGCATCAGATACCCAAGTAAAAAAGCTGCAGGTCCACCAAAATAAATGCCTTAGGATGATGACCAATGCGCCATGGTTCGTCAGAAACGAAGCCCTGCATCAAGACCTGGGCATCCTGGGAGTACAGGAAACAGTCTCATTGTTCTACAATAAACTCCACCAGTCGCTCATCACACATGAAAATCCAGAACTTAGGACCAGTGCACAAAATCCCCCTCCAGAGCGAAACAGACGGCGTTTGAAAAGGAAAAGACCGAGTGATTTTATTAGTAATTAATACATTTTCGTTGTCCCCTTTATCATATTAATTAATAAATAATTAATTATTTAATACATTTTCGTTGTCCCCTTTATCCTATTGTCGTCGTTATAATCGCATCTACAATTCGTTATTGGTTTATATACATGTTATTTATGTTTATATATAATAATAAGTGCTGACTTACACAGCAATGTATGAGGCTTGTCATTGGACAAAGACCTCATGAACAAGTGCCAATATAAAATATATACGAACTAATGTGCACAACCAGAATGTATCTAACTATACAAATAAAGTTGACAGTATTGGAAAAAAAAATTCATTTATCACACAGTTCATTTGAACTTGGTCAAACAACACGTCACAGCAGCAAGAAGCGGTAGCGCCTACAGTTCTGGAATTCATTGTGCTGCTCATACTTATTTCAGGACCATTATTGAGCAATTGGTACACAGATAATTAATGAGCCTGTGAACACGAATTTTATGAAGAAGGATAGTAATCACTTTTGCAGAGTTATTGGGTAATAACTTTTAGAATTGGTAGGAGGATTCAGGAATCTCTGGAGTGAGCCCCGTGTATCTCATGAGCGATTTTAAACACTCACCCTTTAGGTATTGGATTCGACTACAATACCAATTTTCTTTACTTTCAACTAACCAGCGGAGTTTATAAAGAAAAAACCGCGCTTAAAACGCTTTTCGTCGAAACTTTTGATTATTTATTGTACTGCTCTCGTCATTTTCCCACAAATGGGAATTTTATTGTGCAATTGCCTTATTGAGAGCTATCAATATAAAAAAATTTAATCATAATCGTTAGAGCCGTTTTTTAGGAAAAAAAAAGGTGTTTTGATCACTATGATAACTATAGTTATCTTTCGGTGGATTTTGCTCATACCCTTATTTTCACCTTCAATGGTAACCTGCGGGCTAGACATCAAGTTTGAGGGGATTTGGTTTGGTCGTTTTCTCTAAAAACCACCCTAAAATCGATTACGTCGAAAATTTTGGTAATTTATTGTGCTGCTCTTGTCATTTTCCTTTTAAAGAACAAATTATATTAATGGTTAATTCGCGAGAATAAACGCACTCGACGATGTCACGAAACGAACTATTATTTTTCACAGACAAAAATCATATGACCAGAAATAACACATGTGTCTGGTCAACCAATAACAAACTGAAGGGTCGTCACTTGTAAATTTCAACATTCCCCTTTATTGGGAATTTTATGGTATAGTTGTCATATTGGGAGCTATCAGTATAAAAAATTTAATCAAAATCGTAAGAGCCGTTTTGGAGAAAAGAAACATTTGGTGTTTTGATCACTATGATAATTATAGTTAGCTTTCGATGGTCCCATAGTAACCTGCGGGCGAGATATGAAGTTTGAGCTGATTTAGTACGGTGGTTTTCTCTAAAAATCGTTCACAGACAGTTTTCCCAAATAGTCTTTTTCGGACTCAGGAGGGTCTGAAACGTAAAGATCTGAAGAAAACTCAAAATTTTTTTTTCAGCCGATTACGTAACTTTTCTTTCTACTTTCTAGAGCCAAGGAAAGTAAAAAAGTAACTCCTACAAAAATACTTCAACGGAAGGACGTGTACTAGGGCGAGTAAAGGCTCCTTGTTGCTGAGAAAAAGATAGTTGACGTTTTCATTAATCCTTAACCGTCGCTAGCATAGAGAACGTGTTGCCGGAACAAACGTGATTTATGTTAATCCGTTGTTGTGGTGCGAAGACGCAGTTCTTAGGGTTCTCAGGTAGAGCTCAAGGGGCTCCTTGAAACCCAGGCGCATCCAAAACGACCTGATTCTGCGTATATAAAACAGAAAAATAACTGTTCCAGAGAGTTCAGGGGAATAGACCTGTCTCACATCAGGCTGACTCTACCTACTACCTAAACCCATAGCGGAGTTCGGACGGGTCACCGAGTGTTCTGGCACCATGTCTTCTTGAGTCGTTTACTTTGATCCAACCGCCTGTTAAACAGAGGAGGCAAAGTTGTGTACGTACAAAGGTCTTATGACAGAAACACGCCTATAAACCTTAATATGCTCACCCTTTTTTGCACCAAAGCCCACTTTTGGAAAACTTCTACTGACTCGCTCTGGAAAATGCTGTCAACGCCCACTCACTCCTGGCAAATCTTTCCAATCTTAGCGCACCTCCAGCATGGTGGCGTGTGTTTTCATGATGAAATCTCGATTTTTAAGGACGTGTGGCAACAACAACATACGAGACAAACTCGTAACGTTATAGTGGGGCATCCAAAACCATTTATCCCGCTTCAGTATTGTATTTTAAAGCAACCCTCGCTCCGAGTATCCCAAGGTTCTATTCCTTTCGAATGTTTTACAATTCAAGGTGGTGCTGGGTCACAAGGAATCCCATTCTCGTCGCTGCTTTTCGAGCGACTGATGGCCCTCTTTCAGAGTGCCTGCGGTATGAAAAGATGTATGTAGCCACACACTCTGCGTACTCTAGGTTCCGTGGTGTTGATTGTAGAAGGATCCAAGAGGCTTCACAGGCACCAGTCTGATAAAATTTTCCAAAGCGAGGTTGGTCGACACATCGAACGTATGCTACTGAAGATATTCTAAAGCTATTCTTCACTTTGCATGCTGTGTCTCAGAGAGTCGTTGTTATCCAGTTAGTTATGTTGGATCACACTCCGGATTTTTCAAGGGCCTGGGGAAGTTTTCCTCGTTTCAATGTGTATGTCTTCTGGAAATCTATACATGTACAACTGGTGAACATTTACATCGAGAATCCGCATCAATGAACACAGCTGGATTGGTAGAGTAAGCGCCCTTTCCTCGTTCCCTGAATCTTTGATCGGATTTTCGGGGATTCCCTCCCTCTCAAAAATCCGTTCATTAAAGTCGTCTGCTACAAGAGCAGTGGCTAACGGTGAAGGAGGAGATACCGCCTGACTACCATTAAAGGCACCTGGCGGTCGTGGTCTAGGGGTTAAGACAATGGTTCATGATCCCGATGAAAGTCGGGCAATAATGGATCGGAGCTCAGCGGATTGCTGTAATTTTTGCCTGAGTCAGCGGATCCCCAAACGTCTCCAACCCCCCCCCCCCTAACACCTCCTTAACACTTAATTGTTATTCCCCAATTATGCCGACAGCAATAGCTGCTCTACGCAATGATTTCTATACCTTTCCAAAGACTTTGTGTGCAATGATCCAGAGAGAAACTCTGCGGAGAATGACACTCCCAGATGTCATTCTTTTTGAGGGCTGGGCACATAGTAATAATCTTCCACCTCTCTGGAGTTTATGTAAGACTTCCTCCAACGTGCTGACTCTCGTTTTTAACAGCTCGGCAATTATCTCACCTTCCGTGGGACCTTATTACTCTTCATGCTTCTAATTTCATCTCTTACCACATCAAAAGAGGGATGAAGTATGGGGCCATCATCGTCCTGGGCCAGTTGGGTACAGTTTGGACAATGTCAAACACCCCTGCATCTCCATTCGGGAGCACATCGTCTTCGCTACCTATTTCACCGCTTTTCTTTTTTACTTTCTTGGCCCAACGAAGTAGGAAGGAGTTCTCTACAGATCTTAACATTTAAGGGCGAAATAAAAAAACATTTATTGAAACTGTTTGTGTGCGTGTGTCTGTGATTGCGATCGAGAGAAAATTCCTAGACCAAATCGACTCAAATTTGATAAATAGATTGCAAATTACCACGGGACTCCAAGGTTAATAATAACTGTGGTTATCTTAAATAAGATAACAACAAATTTTTTTCTCAACAATGGTTCCAACGATTTCAATTAAACTTCTTGCATGGACTGGTCTAAATGAGACAATAGTACCATAAAAATGCCATACATGGGGAAAATGACGAAAGCAGCACAATAAATTATGAAACATTTTGACGAAATGTGATTTCATCGCAGTTTTATGCTTATAACTCCCGCTTATATGATCGTAGGTTTCCTTTAAAATAAAATCAGAGTGGTAGTTCAAGAAACTACTTGTACGATTAGTTTAATAGGGGTCATTGCAGAGTCCAGAGCTAACTCGGGAATCTGGGACTCAAACTAATGTCGATTTGTTGGCTAACATTTTTTGTCTTTTTCTCCTATAATTCCAGAACAATGAACACAAACCTTCGTCTTAGAGTCTCATTAAGTAACAACACAGGATTGTTTTAATGAAGGTCGTCGTTTAAGAACCAGCAGCTTAATAAATACCGGAACTCTGAGCGCAATCACTTTGCCCTCCAATTTCTTCTTCCTTTGCGGAAGAAATGGTACTACTGGAAAATCCATTGTTACGCTCAAAAAATGCTGATCGTATCGATCAATTGAGTTATAGCCGTTTTAGAGAAAATAGGAAAAGCGATCATTTATGTTTGGCAAATCTCATTTTCCAAGCTATCATCGCTTATGTCTCCCCACGACATCACCCGCGATTCCTTCTACATCGGAGCTGGAAGAAGAATTTTTGACTTTGCGCAAAAAAGTCAAATTGGCCCTAAAATACGCCGACGACGGAGAGAGATCTCCCCCCACTGATCCTCATTCGCTACCGACCTCTTCGCCACTTGTAGATTCCGAAATGGACCAAGTTGCAACGATTCCGACTAGAAATGCCTTCGCACTTCTGGAGTCAGCTCCGGAAAAGATATCTATGCCTGAAACCACCCGGAAAGAGAAGGTCCCCCCAATCATCCTGGATGGGGTTCCCACCAACACATCTGACTTCATTCAAGGACTGAAAGAAGTCACGAAATGCATCTTTTTCCTGAAGCACAAGGGGAAAACTACCCACATCTGTCTTCAATCGCGGGAAGACCACGCTGCCGTCGCACGTCGACTTACGGAAAAGAGCCTACCTTTTCACACCTTCGGCTTCAAAAGCGATAGGCTGAACCGATTTGTCCTCCACGGTTTACCGGCCACACTCCTTCCGTCAGACATACTCTCCGACCTACAAAACCAAGTGAAAGGTGTAAACGACGTCCACCAGTTGAAGAAGACGGAAAAAGAAATTAGGAAAGCGCTACCAATCTTTGTCGTCACCGCATCACAGGAGGTGACTCTACAGATGCTGAGGGCTGTCCCGAGCATCGTCTACCACCGCTTTAGGGTGGAAAAATATCGTGCTTCAGGACAAATAACGATGTGTTATCGTTGCCAGAGGTTTTCCCACACCTCTAAACACTGCAATTTGAAGCTGAGATGCGTGAGGTGTGGAGGAGATCACAATGTTTCCTCTTGTGATAGGGAAAACCAACCCGTTCGCTGTGCAAATTGTGGTGGAAACCACGTCGCCAGTTTCCGACAGCGCCAGTCGCGCATGGACGCGCTAATTCGGCGACAAGCTGCTCAGGAGGGAAAGGCCACCCAGAGGTCAACGCTCCAGAGGCAAACGGGAAATACGTTTGTCTCAAAGACAATACTCCCTAACGGGCCCTCCTTCGCTGAAGCCCTTCGCGGAAAACCGCAATCGATGCCCCCGGCCGCCGCTCATCTCGCAGGTACCTCATCCTCGATCCCACAAGGTGGATTATTGGGGAACTCCGGCACCTTCCAGCTCATTGAGGAGGCCAAGGAGATCTTCAACGAACTTTCAGCGATGGGAATCCCAGACATTATCTCCGAGCTACGGCGAATGGTGAGTGACCTCAGATCCGCTACCTCTGCCTTCGAGAAAATTTCTATTATTGCGAAATACGCTCCTCTATTTGAGAATCGCCCCTAAACCAGTTAGGAATTCACTCAACTTACTTTTGTACAATGTGAGGGGACTGATGAAAAACATCTCAGAAGTCACTCACATTCTACAACAACACGACATAGACATTGCCATCCTCACAGAAACACAACTCACCAAACGCGCAAAACCCAAGATTCCTAACTACACACTTTACCGTAGCGACAAACCATACAGGGGGTTCTCGTCGCAATTAAACAGTCTCTTCAACACTCACAAATTGATACACCAACATGCGATGGGATGGATACAGTGGGTATCCAAGTTCCGTACAAACACCACCACATTCATATTATAGGCCTCTACAATTACCCCAAAACTAAGTTGAGTCGAGACCTCGTTCTCTCGCTCCTCAGTCCGTCCAATCCAACCGTTCTTGCGGCTGATTGGAATGCTAGACACCCTATGTGGGGTTGTCTACGCAAAAATGACAGTGGACAGGTTGTACATGAGCTGGTCACGCAGGACCTAATTGGCTTCTCCGCCCCTTCTTCCCCTACATTTTTCCCTGTGAGTGACAGACAAAATCCGAGCACAATCGATTTTGTCCTCACTTCACACTCCCAGCTAGTCAACTCCATGACCACCCTGACACAAGGGCACAGTGACCACGTTCCTGTGTCATTTAAGATCTCTTCTCCTCCGCTCACCACTCCCGTCCCCACCAAATTCAACTACAGTTGGGCAAATTGGAATCAGTTTAGAGAGTTTTTAAATTCTAACATCCCCTCCACCAATCCCGTACTAACCTCTCACGAGCTCATTGATGGTCAGGTGGAAAATCTCACCCGCCTGATCCAAAATGGGCTCAACACCTCCGTTCCCAAATTCAAGCACCGCCCCCCTTCCATTCAACTCCCTGATGATATACTGGTGCTAATTAGGACCAAGAATCAAATCAGACGGATGTGGCAACACACTAGACACACCAACCACAAACGTCAATTCAATTTCCTACAGAGGCTGGTCCGTGAGAAAATTCTCACTTGGCGCCAGTCCACTTGGAACGACAAACTGGCCTCAACCACCAGGGAGTCTATCTTCAAACTCACCAAAAATTTCAACAACCCGTCCCAATCCCGAATTTCTTCCCTCAGAGTAGGTAACACCACCGCCTCGACGGATGCGGAGAAATCAGAGGCCTTAGCGAACCAGTTCGTCAAGGTGCAAGAGGATGCAGAGGCGAGAGGGAACGACTCACTTAAACAACACATTCACAAACTCGCCAAAACAATCACGAACAAACCATTACATGCCACCACTGACAAACTCAAATTCACGTCCCCCTCAGAAATCAGCCAGCTCATATCTAAGCTGAAGGGGAATAAGGCTCCGGGGCATGACAGCATTCAGAACAATGCACTGAGGAACCTGCCCCGCCGGGGTGTGGTCCTTCTGGCAGCGATCTACAATGCTTGTCTGCGTCTGGCTTATTTCCCATCAGCTTGGAAAACAGCCACCATCACCCCTCTACCGAAGCCGAACAAACAGCCTTCAGACCCATCAAATTACCGCTCCATAAGCCTGCTACCTACACTGTCGAAGTTATTCGAAAAAGTGATACTTAGCAGGCTTCACAAGGAAATCACCAAACTCCAAATCATTCCACACTCCCAGATGGGGTTCAAACACAAACACGCAACGACACACCAACTAAGTCGAGTCACACAACATATCATACACCAAATGTCCCAAGCACACACAACTGCACTCCTTTTGCTGGACTCTGAGAAGGCTTTTGATTCGGTATGGGTAGAGGGACTCATACATAGACTACACACATACAAATTCTCACTAGGCATCACGAAAATCATCCACTCATATCTAACAGATCGCCACATTCAAGTTAAGGTGAATGGCTCAGTTTCATCGAGGCGGTTGATTCCTGCAGGCGTCCCTCAGGGATCAGTCTTGTCCCCCATACTCTTCAACCTGTACATTTCTGAGACCTTTGAGAACTTACCACCTCACGTTCACATAGCGGGCTTTGCGGACGACTTGGCGCTTTATACGTCGAGTACGTCCATAAACAAAGCGACAGGCCGACTGCAAAATGCCGCACATCAGGTCATACAGAAACTGGAGAGATGGAAGGTCAAGATCAATACTGCCAAAACTGAAGCCATCCTTTTCACAGCCAAACAAAAGACACCACAGTTCATTACGATCCGAGGCAACAAAATTCCCTTTTCCAAATCTGTCAAGTACCTGGGGGTTTATTTGGATAAACGGCTATCCTTCGGAGACCACATTAAGGAGGTCAACAAAAAAGCCCTTGGGAAACTTGGCAGATACTACAACCTTCTGACATCACGATCACTGAGCACACCATTGAAACTCCTCATTTACAAAGCCATCATCAGACCCACAATAACATACGCGTGTCCTGTCTGGCACACAGCGGCATTCACTAACATACACAAGCTACAAGTAACACAGAACAAATGCCTCCGGATCGCCACAAACAGCCCTTTCCGTACAAACACATCACGACTACACGAACTCCACAACATGGAACACATATCAGATCACATCACACGCATCACACAATCATACACTGACAAACTTGCCTCACACCCAAACCCACTAGTAAGAAACCTGAACACCCTTAGGAGACCTCAATGGAGGAGCGCAAGGCGAGGGCGGCGGATCTGAGCCGCTCTTATAAATAATTGTAAATATTGTACATATTGTCAAACTGTGTGAATGGTCGAATGTATTTAATGGGTGAATGATGTGTGCTTGTGTGTAAATATTTAGTTGTAAGTGTGTGCTGTGTTAGTTGTGCTTGTGTGTAAATATTTAGTTGTTCCTAGCTATAGTGTTATGTTAATTATCTAATAATTCAGTACTGTGACCCATGTACCCCTTATGTTTACGCAAGAGAGGCAGCCATATGCCGATATTGTTAATTAGCTATAGTATGTGATTTAATTATTATTATTATTACATGTAAATTTCTGTCAATAAACTATTTGGAATCGTGGTCTTGCGGTAAGACGGTCGATTCATAATTCTCGACGTAAGTTGAGGGTTGTGGATCGAATCTCCGGCGTGATTGCCGTAATTTTTGCCTTAGTCAGCAGCTCTTAAAAAAGCATCTCCAAATTTCCTTCCCCCCGTAACAATGGCGCACAACGTGGGGCTCGAAATTCTTCTTTCCAAGAAAAAGAAGAGGCCCCAAGAGAAAAATTAAAAAATTAAGAGAGAAAAATAATGAGACGACTTCTCGGGTCCGGGATTCGCTGACGCTGTGAAAGTTCCAGAGCGAAGGTAAAATGGGCGACGCGCCTACTACAATGCGAAAGAACGAAGACTTTCCTTGTAGCCCTCTCGTTTCTCGAATCAAAGATCGGATTTTCCGGGGATTCGCTCAACTCTCGTAAATTCTTTCCTTAAAGGAGTCCGCTCCAGGAGTAGCGGTTAATAGACGAGGGGGGAGATGTGCTGACTGACTCCTATCAAAGGCAAGCGGTTCATCGTGGTCTTGCGGTAAGACGGTCGATTCATAATTCTCGACGTAAGATGAGGGTTGTGGATCGAATCTCCGGCGCGATTGCCGTAATTTTTGACCTAGTCAGCAGCTCTTAAAAAAGCATCTCCAATTTCCTTCCCCCCGTAGCACGTTCATCAATGCAATACATTTTTCACTCAGTTCTTCTCAACCTGGGAAAACTTAACTTCATGGTTTACGTAGAATTTGGTTGCGCTTCACGTTCCGGAATTTATTGTGGTGCATCTACGTATGCGACGATCATCATTGAGCAATTAGTACACAATAGATTTATGAAACTGTCAAGACGAAAATTTTTTGATTGGATTAGTATACTGTTTCATAATTATCGCGTAAAAACTAAGAAATGGTAGTAAGTGAAATGGCGGTAGTTGGAAGTCCTGGGCTTGCTAATAATTATCTTGTGAGGGTTAAAAACAGCTCATCGAATAGGTAGTTTACTGTAACCTGATTTTTCTGAGAATGCAAGAATCATACGAGCGAAATCCACGAGTAAGAAACTGCTGTAAAATTCTTTGAAAATGTATATAATGTATTGTGCAGCTCTCGTATATTCTCACAGATTTTCATGGCACGTCGTGTAATTCTAAATCAAAACCCTCGGAGCTGTTTTCGAGAAAAAAGTTGGTGTTTTGATCATCATGTTAACAGTAGTTGGTTTTAAACTGACTTTGTTCATACCCTTATTTTGGCGTTCAATAGTAATCTGCAGACTAAATACAAAATTTGAGCCGTTTTGGTTATGTCGTTTTCTCTCAATCGAGTTCACACACAGACCATATCTCAAATAGTGTCTTCGGACTCAGGAGTACTTGAAACGTGAAGATCTGGCGGAAACTCAACAAAAAAAAGAAAACGCTTCTACCAATTAAACCTAGAGCTACCTAGAGCTAAGGAACACAATTTTTCTGTTCAATGGATTGCCAGAGGAACAATTATGGAAAACAATTTATACGCGTAGACATCGACTAGTTGAAGACATCCTGCGAGTTTGGTGAAAACTGTTCTGGGCGTTTTAAAATTGAAAAAACTTTTGCTTCGTAGGCCGATATTTTCGTTGTCAAATTTTCACTGACATATTTACGGATAAAAGTATCTGGAGCGTTGCAACACACAACTTTCCTTAGCTCTACTTCAATTCACTAGGGTACATGGCTAATTCTATTTAATCAATTCATTTATCATTCAGTTAATTTGAACTTGGTCAAATAACGCTTTACGGCAGCAGGAAGCGGTAGCGCTTACAGTTCCAGATTTTATTGTGCTGCTCGTACTCATTCCAGGAAATTTATTGAGCAAATGGTGCACAGATAATTAATGAGGCTGTAAACACGAATTTTTTGAAGAAGGATAGTAATTACTTTTGCAGAGTTGTTTGATAAACACTTTTAGAACTGGAAGTAAGCGAAACGGCAGTATTTGAAATTCAGGAATTTGTGGAGTGACCCCCATGTATATGGTGTGTGTAAAGGGTGAGCCCTTTGGGTATTGGAATGGACTACAATACCAATTTTTACTTTCCTTGCTCTACGAAGTAGAAAGGAAAGTTATGTAATCGGCTGAAAAAAAATTTTGAGTTCTCTTCAGATCTTTACGTTTCAGACCCCCCTGAGTCCGAAAAACACTATTTGGGCAAATGGTCTGTGTGTCAGTCTGTGTGTGTGTATGTGCGTCTGTGAACGATTTTTAGAGAAAACCACCGTACCAAATCAGCTCAAACTTGATATCTCGCCCGCAGGTCACCATGAGACGCCAAAATAAGGGTTTGAACAAAATCCATCGAAAGTTAACTATAGTTATCATAGTGATCAAAACACCAAATATTTTTTTTCACAAAAACGGCTCTAACGATTTTGATTACATTTTTTATATTGATGGCTCCTAATAAGGCAATTATACTATAAAATTCTCATTCGTGGGAAAAGGACGAGAGCAGCACAATAAATTATCAACATTTTCGACCAAAAGCCTTTTTCGCGCAGTTTTTTCCTTATAAACTCCGCTGGAATTCTTGTAGAATGTTAAAAAAAATTGGTATTGTAGTCCAATCCAATACCTAAAGGGTGAGTGTTTAAAAACGCTCATCAGATACATGGGGCTCACTCCAGAAATTCCTGAATTTCAACTACTGCCGTTTCGCTTACTGCCAGTTCTAACAGTTATTTTCCAATAACTCTGCAAAAGTGATTACTATCCTTTTTTTTAAAAAAATCGTGTTTACAGCCTCATTAGTTATCTGTGTACCAATTGCTCAATAAAGGTCCTGCAATGAGTACGAGCAGCATAATAAAATCTGGAACTGTAAGCGCTACCGCTTCCTGCAACCGCAAAGTGTTGTTAAGCCGCAAGTTCATATTAACTGAATGATAAATGAATTGATTAAGTAGAATTAGCCATGTACAAAGTGAATTGAAATAGAGCTAAGGAATGTTGTGTGTTGCAACGCACCAGATATTTTTTTACATTCTACAAGAATTCCAACGGAGTTTATAAGGAAAAAACTGCGTTAAAAACGCTTTTGGTCGAAAATTTTGATAATTGATTGTGCTGCTCTCGTCATTTTCCCCCGAATGGGAATTTCATGGTATAAGTATCTTATTAAGAGCTACCTATATAAAAAATTTAATAAACATCGTTAGAGCCGTTTTTGAGAAAAAAATTTGGTGTTTTGATCACTATGATGACTATAGTTAACTTTCGGTGGATTTTGCCTATACCCTTATTTTTGCGATTACATAACTTTCCTTTATACTTCGTAGAGCCAAGGAAAGTAAAAAGTCAGGTATTGATTGAAAGTTAATAGGAAAGTCTATATTGATAAGAATGCGAAAACCCTTCGTTTTTGGTACATCTTAGTCACACCACCCTCCTCAATGGTAACCTTATTTTCGCGCCTTTAATAGATCATCAACATAACAAAGGAAGAGACAGTTTCGGTCCTGCCGCTCTCCCGCCAAAGTAAGTTTAGACACACTCTCATACACGGAGCAAGAGTCAAAATTAGGTTTTTAGTATTCAGTAGGCCACAAGATGTGAATCGACCAATCAGATTCACTCATCCACATAAGTACATGTATAATACGCGTTTGGCATGTGCTTTTGCGCCGTCGAATATTGATACGGCGTAAAAACATTCGCCCGTATATGTCGTCATATAGCGTCGCTGAAGAATTTAAAATGTAGAGGAAGGCCCCCATTATCATCTTGCGCGCGTGTCCATGTGAGTTACGTGACGATGTTTGCGTACTAGGTAACTTTTAACTCGGAGATTCTCGGGATTAAAAGACTTGTTCAGCAGTACTACCTCCCTACGAGGTTTCTTTAGATATTCATTGTTTGGAAAACTTCGCTTTTGCGCTAGCTGTCTCAGACGAATGTACTGTTGTAAATCTAGAATTCTGAAATAAAGCTTTTAAAGTTTTTTAAAAATATCTGGTGCGTTGCAACACACAACTTTCCTTAGCTCTACGTCAATTCATTTTGTAAATGGCTAATTCTATTTGATCAATTCATTTATCACTCAGTTAATTTGAACTTTGTTAAACAACACGTCACAGCAGCAGGAAGCTGTAGCGCCTACAGTTATGGAATTTATTGTGATGCTCGTACTCATTTCAGGACCATTATTGAGCAATTGGTACACAGATAATTAATGAAGCTGTAAACACGGATTTTTTGAAGGAGGATAGTAATCACTTTTGCAGAGTTATTGGGTAAAAACTGTTAGAACTGGTAGTAAGCGAAACGGCGGTAGTTGAAATTCCGGAGTTTCTGGAGTGAGCCCCATCTATCTCATAAGCGTTTTTAAACACTCACCATATAGGTATTGGATTGGACTACAGTACCCATTTTCTTCAACATTCTACTAATATTCCAGCGGAGTTTAAAAGGAAAAAACCACGGCAAAAAGGCTTTTGGTCGAAAATGTTGATAATTTATTAAGTGCTGCTCTCGTCCTTTTCCCACGAATGAGAATTTTATAGTATCATTGCCTTATTGAGAGCTATCAACATAAAAAATGTAATTAAAATCGTTAGAGCCGTTTTTTAGAAAAAAAATTTGGTGTTTTGATCACTATGATGACTATAGTTAACTTTCGGTGGGTTTTGCCCATACCCTTATTTTTACGTCCCATGGTAACCTGTAGGCTAGACATCAAGTTTAAGCTGATTTGGTACGGTTGTTTTCTCTAGAAACCGCGCTAAAATCGATTTTATGGAAGATTTAAATAATTGATTGTGCTGCTCTCGTCATTTTCCCGCAAATGGGAATTTATGGTATAATTATCTTATTAAGCGCTACCATTATTAAAAATTTAATCAAAATCGTTAGAGCCGTTTTTGGGAAAAAAAATATTTGGTGTTTAGATCACTATGATAACTATAGTTAACTTTCGGTAGATTTTGTTCATACCCTTATTTTGGCGTCCCATGGTAACCTGCGGGCGAGATATCAAGTTTGAGCTGATTTGGTACGATGGTTTCCTCTAAAAATCGTTCACAGACACACACACACATACCATTTTCCCAAATAGTGTTTTTTGGACTCAGGAGGGTCTGAAACGTAAAGATCTGAAGAAAACTCAAAATTTTTTTTTCAGCCGATTACATAACTTTCCTTTCTACTTCGTAGAGCCAAGGAAAGTAATAACTCGATTCCCTGTCGGGTAAACTTAATTTGTGTAAGCGTCCATTATGTAACTGGGCAATGGTAAGCCGATAATTTCTGTCAAATGTACTTCTGTTTGTAATTGAAGGGTGTAAGATAAATTTAACGAACGCTGTCATAATAATGTTGGGTTTCCGCGATGTGCTTTTCCCAAAATGCGTGAACCATTATTGTTAGGCGAGCAGCTACGTTCTGCACGCCGAACTATGTACGTAGCCGAAGGAATACAATTACGAAAGTTGCGTTGTCTGTAAAACAGTTATGGACATTGCTTGGATGTACCAGCTTGCCTAGAAATAATGAGGTAGTTTAATGAAAACGTATTTGAAGGTGGGAAATCTGGAAGGTTTGACAATAGTGCACTCCGTACCAACACTCAAATAAAGCAGCCTCCCTTCCGACTGACTACAACTGGATAAAAGTGACATGACTCTAATTTGAGAGCTCTGCTTCTCGATCGTCTTACAAAACACTTGAGGGCAAGTAATACCGCTGGGTCACTTGGAAAACATCTCAAGCGCTATAATAACCTGAGTGAACCTACCTGCTTGTGCAATCGACGATGATTTACGGGATGTCGGCTCGGGGCGAGTATAGTTCGATAGTGCGAAGTCTCAAAAATGGCACACCTGCAAAAATATATCGCGACCTCCGAAGTAACCACGCACACTACCAAGATGAGGAAAGCTCATGAGCCCGCAGACGGATTCTCATCGAGCTTCTATTCCGTAAAACGTACGATGGCAACAGTCACGATCACAGGGGTACGAAGGTCTTCGGCGCCTTACCAAAGTACATCCGCTGGATAGCCGAGGGGTTCAACCTTCAAGGAAGAACCTAAAACCCATCTCACTCATCAAGTAGGGACGACATAGTAGAGTTAAATGTGGGAGTGAAGTGAGGAGTATTCAATTAATTTGACAAACTGAGAACTCAAATGTTCAAACTCGTTGAGTAACGCATTACGTGAATCAATACGTTTATTTAACACTCAACTCCCACCCACAAAATAAGTATACAGGTTACATTGGGAAGTAGCGAGAAGAAGAATTTCTATTGCTCCATTATAACTAATCCGTTTTTACTTTCCGCTACCCGAAGGGAAGGAAAGTATAGTAATCGGCCCAAAAAAAAAAATTTGAGTTTTCTTCAGATCTTTACGTTTCAGACCCTACTTAGTCTAAAAAACCTAATTTCGGCGCGTGGTCCGTGTGTGTGTATGTCTGTAGTTCGATTTGCGGGAGAACGGCTGATCCGATTGAGCTGGTTCTTTTTTTGTTTTGTTCGTTATTTTTTGTAGACACCAAAATAAGGTTATGGACGATTTCGGCCGATGGGAAGAGGGGTGGGGGACGAAAATGTACCAAAAACTAGGGTTTTTCGCATTTTTCTCGAAAACGGCTCTAACGATTTTGATTAAACTTTCAAATTATCTTCTAGTAATCAATATCTAACTTTTCTTCTCCATACATATCTCCATGAAAATACGGTGAACGGAGATATAGACCTATGAAGCAAAAATAGGTTTTTTACGCTTTTTGGCAAAACGACTCCAACGATTTTCACCAAATTCGCAGGATGTTTTTGAATAGTTAATACCTACATATTGTTCTCAATAAATGTTCTTCTGAAAGTCCATTGAGCAGAGATAAAAATTAAAATGAGTCAAAAATAACGTTTTTTCGAACATTTCCGTAAATTCCAGGGTAACTGCTTCACCAAATTCGATCAATCGTTCAGAGTGTCTTTTAGTCACCCATACCCACATTTCATTCTCCATAATCATTTCTGTATATATATGTTGAACGGAGATATAAGCCAAGTTAACTCAGAAAAGGAGATTTGTCGAATATTAATTTATCGGTATTCCAATTTTCTCAAAAATGGCCCTAACGATTTCAATCAAACTAACGGAGTACTCTCAACTAACTAGTACGTACATTTTGTTCTTCATAAATGTTCCTGTAAAAATGCGTTGAACGAAGATATAGCACCCGCCTATGTAGCTGGTGTTCGAACTTACCGGGGGTGGCGGAAAGTTGTGTGTTGCTACGCACCAGATATTTTAATAATAATTTTAAAAACCATCTTTGAGAGTAGTTTTCAAAAGTGTGCCTTCTCTCCTTCAGTACTGGTACAGTTATTTTAAGTATGCGCGAGACTAATGTTGTACTACCCAAAGAAAACTATTTTTCAATTACGACAACATAACCCCAGACTAAATCAAACGTTTTTTTTTGGAATACGGAGTTTCACCAAATACTTAGAAGTTCCAAGCAAACGGTTCACTCAACACCGCCGTAATTAGCTTGTAGCAACAGCTATACGAAGGAACCACTTGGAACAAACAACGAATTTCTGATATTTTTGATAAGCAAACATCACTTTGCACACTGCCAAGCCCAGAAAAGTCGGCCACCGTAGGAATATTTGAAAGAAAAATGTATTGTTCATTTTATACCACAGCCTTATTTATCCTACGATGAGTGTAAGGTAATACACTTCAGAAAACGTGGAGTAAGTGAGGGTAGTTGATACGATTTGTTTACGTCCCGAAATTTTCTGGGAAATATTGCCGTGTTGTCAGTGGAGTTGGATCGCGAATTCTCGAAAAATGTTTGCACGTAGATCTGCTTCACGCCGTTCTTAAGCATGTAAAATCACGCATGATGCTAGCTCTTAACGGTATTTACGTAAGCAGGCTGGGAAGGTATTACACAACGCATTTTAACTCAGAACAATTTTTTTTTCTTTTTTACTTTCCTTGGTTCCGCTTAGTAGAAAGGAAAGTTGAGTGATGGGCTGAAAATAAAGTTCCGTTCTCATCTGATCTTCATGTTTCAAGAGCTTCTGAGTCTGAAAAACACAATTTGGGAAAATGGCGCGTGCGTGTGTGTGACCACGAGTGAGAGGAAACGGTATAACCAAATCAGCTCAAATTTTATACTTAGCTTGCAGGTTACTATAAAACGCCAAAATAAGGGTACGAACAATGTCGGTTCAAAACCAACTATAGCTATTATAGCGATCAAACTACCAATTGTTTCACTAAAATAGCGATAACGGTTTTGATTAAACTTTTTGTAAGGACGCCAAAATAACCCAACGGTACCATAAAATTTGTGGGAAAATGATGGGAGCAGCACAATAAGTTATTAAAAGTTTCCAAGAAAATAGATTTTAGCGCGGATTTTTCTTTATAAGTTTTGCTCGCATGAGTTCTCAGAAAAAGGAGGGCGGTAGCCCTTCAAAATATCCATAAGGTGAACACATAATAACGCTCATAAGATAATTAG
Organism: Pachypeltis micranthus; assembly: GCA_020466155.1. NCBI lineage: Eukaryota > Metazoa > Arthropoda > Insecta > Hemiptera > Miridae > Pachypeltis > Pachypeltis micranthus. The sequence continues at coordinate 81,893,154 of CM035768.1, read as the reverse complement.
GAGCGACTGAAGTAATTCTGCAATTCAAACTACCGCCGTTTCACTTACTACCGTTTCTCACAACTCAAGTTTTTACCAGATAATTCTGAAACAGTGAATACTCTAACCTTCTAAAAAAATATCGTTTTGACAGTCTTATAAATTCTTTGTGCTTGACACTCAACAATGGTCGCGGTATGAGTAGACGCAGCTCAATAAATTTCGAAACTTTAAGCGCAATCTTCTACGTAAAACTCTCACCAAAGTCAAATGAACTGGGTAAAAATAAGATTGGATAATGAGCTAGAGCTGTGAGTATTATTGAATGTACGTAGGGCTAATGAAAGTTGTGCGATGCGTCACACCAGATATTTTCAAGACGAAAGCGAACTTTCGGCGAGTAAGTGCGTTGACTGTTATTACGTATTGCGTCACAGCGCAACATTTTATCGTAGTCCCTCGAAGTCGCCTAAATGAAATACAGCAAATCGGAAAATACATGCAACAGAAAATGCATCTCCTGAATACTAACGGGAAAGACGCCAAAGGATTATAAGCACCAATAAAGACGCGACATTTCTCGGTCAAGTGCCTAATATCAGGATTTGCCCGGTTCTTGCACCCCGTCTGAAAGGCTAATTGAGGCGCTTGACAAAATGGGACAGGACGATCTACACGCATTCTCTAAAAAGGTCGGGGAATGCGTGCAGTCACTAAACTATTTTGAAATTAATTGTTTAATACGGACGCGTTCGTTTAATGCGTTGAGGACAATAATATCCGGAAAGATTAACAGCCACCGTCAACTAAACTCAACCGTCAAACTTTCCCATCATTCATCACACCATCAGCCGAGCCATTCATGTGGAACGATACTTGGCCCTAAGAGCATGTTTTGGAGGTCATGATCCGTCTGACGAGTAAGATTTTCCCGGTCCCAGTCACCGAAGTGCTCAGCTACAACTTATGACAACTCAGTTTTGTGTAATTTCGCCATAGTGTGAAGCGAGCGGTGCTGACGCATGACTCATCTCAATCTCTTCCCAGCAACAGGGAAACAACAAGCAATAATAATGACAATGGAAAGAATGGAAGGGCTTACCGGGATTCGGTTGAGACTGGTAGGAGGGTTTTTTCATCCACTCAAAGGGCGACCTGGGCTGAGGGAGCCGATGGTGGTGGGAGTGTGTGTGGTGGTGTGTCAAAGGATGATTGGCGTTAACCATTTCGTCCCAGGGAGGTGACACGGGCTCTGGAGGTGGCGGAGGAACGGAGGTGATAACCGGAGGCGGCGGAATCGGTCCCAGCTGTGGTTGCGGCTGCTGATCCATGTAAGACGAGATATGATGAGCCCATCCGGTCGGCTCTTCGTGCATGCAGCTCATGTACTCCTGTTGAGGGTACCAACCCTCTTTGGAGCTATTGTACGCGTTACACTGCGAATAATACATATCGTTAGTGTCACCCTCTTACTTTCCCTCTCTAAACAATAGCGGAGAGTAGTTTTGCTGTTTCACTTCTCTCGCTCTCACGGACATCAACGTTTTTGTATGACGTCGCACTTTGTTCACTAGTTTCACTATTGAGGCTGACCACGGTGCCAGTACTGCACAGGTTGAGAATATTTTCGCGCGATTAAAAGCTACGGACGCCGCCCGCTACAGCTCACCACGTTGAGGAGACTACTTTACGAGGTCAGAAAAGTTGTCAGCATGTACCGCTATGTAGTTCCACTCCCGCAGATCGTCCCATAGCGACACGCCTACTGAATGTCCCGCCCTCTGAGGCCACGCCTTTTCCCGCTCCCTCCCTCGTCAGTCACGCCTACGTAATGGAGCCCATCTGATTTGTTGGCTCATCTTTTTTTTAACTTGTGGTCCTCCGACGATGAAGGCAACTCCACTCCATCCAGTCACCATACCGCGACCACTGCTCAACAACCACCGTACTTACAAACGAATCTGAGCCAATCTCTCTGTGGCAAAATTTATAGACGAAATATTTCGTGAATTGGTCGAGCGATAATAAAAATAAGAGCTCCCATTCTGAGGATTGTCAGCCATTCAAATACTTCGCGGCCTTTAGTGAATAGGAAGGTATGTAGAATATGTTGCTCAGTATCCATCCCTGGAACGTTTGGGAGGTTGGTGTCAGCAGGTTAAGGGATGCAGTCCTCAAGAGGGTTTAGGATGTTCAAGCACGTAACCCAATGAAAAATTTGATATTATTAAAAATAATGCTTCAAATTAATTTTTAAATGAGGTGATTCCTCAAAGTGTTCCTCAATTAGTGGCCTCATTTCAGTAATACGTGATTCGCCATGTTGTAACAATCCCTCTCCCCCTCTCAACCACCCATCCCGCCATCCCTGGCACTGGTGACTGCCAGATCGACCTCTCACTTGTTGGTATATAAAAGCTTCTCTCTTCGTGACCAATTGCGTTCTTGTTACTGATGATGACCGACGAAATCGATTTAGCAATGTAACTTCAATTTGATGGAAGTAGACAATCGTACTAACTCCGTTTTGTTATCCACAATATGTTACATTGAGGTTAAGAATATGCTCAGGAGAAATCAGTAGCAGGTATTTGATTTTTTTACTAGAAACTTGATTGTGGAGGCCATTATCAAGTATGCCAAAAATTAGTATATATACAATTACATCGTGTCATGGTTCAGTCGCGGTGTTAATCTCACCAAACAATAAATAAAACAAATTATTTTTTATAAAGGCATTCGAATTAACAGGAACCCATCAAATTAGTAACAGTTCATGGCAAAGGTAATAACGAATTCAGGTTAACACGGTGAGAAAAAAATACGGTTGTTGAGCACAACCGGCAAACAGGACGTGACAGAAACATTTGAAGATTGTGGGAGGTTAATAAACGAGCAGATCGCCATGCCACTTATTTTGAAGTCGACATCGAGGTGGTTTGGGTTCGTCCAAACTGGGGCTGACTAGAAGGTTTCTATGAATACTCAAGCGGTTGGCGAGGTTGTACAATTCGTTTAAACATCGTTGCAAGTAACGAATGAGGAAATCCGTGTGTAGGGTGGGGCTTTGGTGATGATGGGTGACTGGAACATTTGGATTTTATTTAATTTGTGTATCTGCTGCTAAGCTTCAGATTTCACATGAGTATTTCTAGGTTGATCCCATGAGGGGGAGGTATAGTAGCCGTAGGGTATTGAGACTGGTGGTGTCGCTAGCCAAGAGATACTTTATTTACCGGATGCTCGCTCGATTTTTTTCTGTGGTATTGTTCGAGTGAATATCCAGTTCAGTTTTTACTTCCGTGGCTGACAGCTTTTATTTATTTTATTTTATACCGCACCACCAGTGAGTGTGGTCTTGGCTGGTGAATCGTCTCTGAATTGTTTTGCAATTTTTAGCCATGACCGATTAGGGTTGAAGGCACAAGCAGCGACAGTGAGATGTAAATGGACCAAGACTGCAGATGGCGCGTATATAAATAGCATTCTGACTGTCCCACAGGTGGCATATGCATCGCGGCCAAACAACCTAATGTGCCAGTCCTAATGTCTCACAGGTCAATTCTTAGCCTCCTAAGGAATGCCAGGTAATTCCTTCAAGAATCTGTTTTGATATCCACCCTGGGAGAAGTAGTACCAAACGTAGCTCCCTCTCAAGTCTCCAGCACTGGGCGAGGACATGGTAGGTAGTCTCCTCATCCATGCCACACCACCCGCATCGAGGGGTGTTGACTATGCCCATAATATACACGTGTTTGCTCATTCTGCAGTGCCCGGTGATGATCCCAATAACCTGCCTGAAGTCCTTCCTCTCCATCCTCAGAAGGTTCTGTCTTATCTCACGTGTTTGCTCTGACATAAATCGTTGGAGTGCCTCCCGCAGCATTCCCGACTGTCTGATGCATTTTTCTAGCATATTCTCCCACAGTCCTCTTGACTAGTGACAGGGAAATCCCACAGTGGGGAAGTGGCCCAATAGGTACCGTAGACGAACCACGTCTAGCCAGATGGTCCGCCCTCTCATTTCCAGTGATCCCCTTATGCCCAAGAATCCAATACACATTAAATCTATTGGCGTTTCCAAAGGAGTTAAGCCACATCCTGCACTATACCACCAGTTTTGACGTTTTGCAGTAGTTCATCAGCGACATACAAGACGTTTGACTATCAGTCAATATGTTGATAGTTCTGTTGCTACAGCCTTTCTCATGCATTATGATTGCCCCGGCGATGATAGCATATATCTCTGCTTGAAAACCCGTTGGAGTGGGGCCTAGGGCAATGTGCGTCCCACTCCTCCCAGAGCCACTTACCCACACCCCAGAGCCTGTGCCTTCCTGAGTTTTCGATCCCTCTGTATAGATGTTGATGCCATTAGGAGGCAGAAACTGTCGACTCTTGCTGTTCCATAGGCCTCCCACTGGTGGCACACTGTATTTCCTGTCGAACTCATACATGGGCACCATCAAGCCCCATGAAGCTCCATGCAGGTCTCCAAGCTCCTCACTATAGCCAGGTGTCCACTAGTCGTCTGTTGCACCTTAGCTATACCGAGCCTAGTGAGTCTGTATGCCACCTGCCTTGACATAAATGACCAGGGGGAAAGGTCGAACATTCTCTCCATGATGCTGGTAGGTGTGGTCTTCATCACCCTCGCTATTAGTAAGCAGCAAGCCTTTGTAATTTGGCCAGGCTGCTACCATTCTCTCCAATGGCAGCTCTATGTCACTACCCAATCGACCCATATGAGATTATTGGTCTCACAATGGCTTCGTAGAACCAGTAGGCCATTCTGGGCTTTGAGCCCCATGTCTTCTCGCACATTCCTTGGCACGTCCAAAAGGCCATTGTCGTCTTTTTTGTCGTGTGTCTGATGAGCTCTTTCCATACTAGTTTCCGATCCAGAATCACACCCAGATACTTGATCTGCTCACTGAGCTGAATTACTTTGCCCATAACTTCCTGTGGCTTCAGTCCCGACAGTTGTCTTTGTATTGTGAATGGCACTAAGACCGCTTTGGCTGGGTTAATGGACAGCCCCATTTCCTTGCCTCACAGGCACATCACCCGCAAGGCTGCCCCCAGTAGCACACTTTGCACTCTGCCACGAATGAGCACAGCCACATCATCAGCATATCCTTGGGCATAAAACCCCGCCGCATTGAGTCTCCTCATCAGGGAGTCTATCACTAGGTTCCAAAGGAGAGGAGATAGGACCGCTCCCTGAGGGCATCCTCCCACAGTCCGTGCCATAAGCGAGCAGTTTCCTAGCGAGGTTTGGATCTCTCTACTTCCAATGCATCTCTGCTATGATCCACCTTATAGAATTTCTATTGACATTATATTTGACCAATGCCATCGATGCTGTGTATGGAGGTAATGTCAAAGGCCCCTTCAATATCTAGGAGGGCTCCTAGAGCAATCTCCTTGTTCCCCATTGACTCTTCACGTTTCCTAACTAGTGCATGCAGTGCAGAGTCACATGATATCCCTGCGCGATAGGCATGTTGACCATCCACCAGGGGTGTCAATCTCAAGCATCAATACCTGTCAAGGATCTTCTCCTCAGTCTTGAGCAGGAAAGATGAGAGGCATATAGGTCTGAAAGCCTTAGCTTCCTCGTATGAGTCCCTGCTGGGCAACGATACCCCTAAATAACTTTACAAGGCTGGGTAGGATTCGCTCTATTCCCTTCTGTGATAGGATAGGATACTATTCGATCCAGGCGACTTGAATGGTTTAAACGAATTGACTGCCCAGCGTACAGCGTCTCGGGTTACAATTGCCTGGGCAAGCGTTCCTGTTCGCCTCACTGTGATCCCCGCAACCCCCAGTGACCCAGGGTCAGTTCTACAGCCAAGAAAGTGAGTATTCAGCCGAGCAGATAGTGTATAGTGACAGTCTAACCATCCGGCCCCTAATGAAGCCCACTGACCCATGCATATTCCCTTTCGAGAGCACATTGCTGAGCCTCACTCCCGTTCGGGTATCGTGAATTTCGTAATTCATTGTTGTCCCGCTCTTCTGTTATTTTGGCTCTGTTAAGGAGTCTCCTAGTTCTGGCTCTTAATGCTCCCAGATGATTGCTCCACCACAGTACGCATCTACTGCTGTCTGGCCTCGTGGTTTGCCTGCAACTGTTTTCAAAGAAGACTTCATTACCTGTGTCAGTGCTGTAGCTCGACCTACGCTTCATTACCTGTGTTCAGTAGCTCGACCTCAAACGGACGTGTGGCAGTGATCAGGGCGCGTACCATAAATGCGACAAACAAATAAAATAGTGTTTCAATTCTGAACATATAATCAATGTCAAAGGTCATGAAAATTCGTTTTTTTGAATGCCTCGCGTCATTTGCTTCGAATTGTTGAGCACTCACTCATACATCAACCCCATATAGGTCAATCGCGAGTCCTGGTTCGCTGTACGGTTTCAACTCAATCATTCGTTATATATTAGTTCACTAAATATTTAATAAATTTCATTCATAGATCTTACTTATGAATTTAATAATACTTTAACCTGTATCCAAGTACAACTAGCTTTTCGTATATTTGAAGCGGTACACGTGATACTGCTCTCTTTTACGCTTGGTTTCGCACTTTAACCTGTATCTAAGTACAACTAGCTTTTCGTATATTTGAAGCGGTACACGTGATACTGCTCTCTTTTGCGCTTGGTTTCGCTGTACATGTTTGTGTGTTCGCAATTTAAAGAATAACTTATTCTGCAGTGACTATTTTAATCATCCCCATGGCACGAAGAGTAATAATACTGAAGAAATAATAATAATAATAATAATAATAATAATAAAAATTACCTTATCATATTCTTCGGGAGTGCGTTTTTATTCTCGTATCATGCTTTTGATGTTAAATTAGCCTGTCCATCACGAAAATATATAATAGTGGACGATTTGTCGTAATTACTACATCACTTAAATACTTCAGTTGATTTTTCGAAATGATGCTTTGAATCATCTGGTACGAATTTTGTAAGGATATCTTTAAGCTCTGCCAATATAAATTCGGAATGTCCCTGACTTATTATATAGGTCAAAAAATCATTGGTTCTGTAACTTGATTATATTGGCAAGGCTTTCCATGTTGGAGATGGTGCTGGCTTTAAAAATTACTGTAGAAAATGGCGTGATATTTTGCTTCAACAGCTATGAAGTCATGGTCATGAGATACGCGATCTTTTACTTCATCATTTGTATGAAAAAGGTAACTAATGTTAGATCACTATTAATTTTACTAATTACATTTGCAAATGAAATTTATTAAATAGTTTAGTAAACTAATATTTAACGAATAATGAATTCAAAACTCCGTACTGTGAACTAAGAATGCGATTGATCTAGCATCTATGGGTAAGTGCTCCACACTGTTCACGCTCTATCAGCAAGTGGTTGAGCATATACAAAATTATATAAGACAAAATGTGTAAAGAATTATATACTATACAACTTCTAGAATAAATACAAATACGATTCAAAGCACACGAAACGAGATACTTTATTTTATTTATTTTCAAATTTTCCTGATATCATTTCCATTTGGGCTTGTTCCATCATTAATTGGCTGAGCTGGTACATACGCCCAGCGCGCGATTTTCTATAACTGCGAAGGAAGCCGCTGCCAGACACCCAGGGCCCTGGGAAGAAGCCACGAGGACGTCTTACCAGAGGTATTCCTATTTCGCATCCTCATTCACCTTTTCTTTCAGGGTTGTGTGGGAGGTGCCGGGCTGTCTGCTCCGTTTCGTGTTTTGGAAAGCGCTTGGTGTCGATGTGCACTATGTTTTTTCTAAAAATACAGTCCTCTTAATTTACTCGTGCACATTGATTTTGGTCATCCGGGCCAAGATTTGGGAAGGATTTGAGGGTTTCATCACATTGGTTTTCCATATTTTTGGAATTTAGGGATTACATAGTGGAAAATCCGATACGCAATAATTACCACATTTGTAGTCTCTTTTTTATTAGTTTTGTTTGGTTTAGGGGTGGGTTGACTGTGGGAAGGGAAGAATATTGGAGGTCGATTGGGGTACCTATCAAGGTAAATTTAATTAGACGGAGGTTTGGGGAACAATAATTTATTTATCGGGAAATCTTGCGTGTTTCCACTTCTAACATCTTTTATGAAATACCGACAATGCCTTTGCAGTTGCGATCTTATTGTAGACTTTAAAAAAAAATTAATTTCTTTTACTAGGGATGTTTTCGTTCGTAAGTGCCTGAAGGATCGGAGTTGTTGCATTGATTCGATTCACGAATCGGCAGGTTAGAGATTGTCTGCAAGACCCTTTTCGATTCTTGATCCTTGTGCCCAAGTTGATAGTCAATCTACGGCAGCGAAGCATCAATCCTTGTTGATTGTTGTTCTATTCCGTAGTACTCTTGTCGATTCAGGTGAATTTATCTTCCCGTTTCGCCATTGTCCACTTATTGTATCAAAATGGAAGCGGAACAGTTATTCGATCAACTGAAGACAAGTAAAGAACGGATCTTCCGTAGTTTGAGCACAACACACGCGATGATAGTAACGTTGCCAGTGAACTTGGAAGTTTTTATGGCGCGATCGATGAAGTTAGACGAAGTGTACGAACGTTTTTATAAACCTCTTGAGGATATTCAACGAGTTTGTTACGGACAGAAATCGTTGAAATTTGATAGTGTTGCTGCGATCGACTGCTTCGAAAGCATTTATTATCCTGTTCTTGCTGCATACCGCAAGTATTTAGATACAACTTGTTGTGTCCGACAACTAACTAAAGAAAAGGAAGTTGAATAGGAACCTTCCGTGTACGGTTTGTAACATACTTGGGGGATTGTCTCACAATTCCCGCGTACAGAATACGCATGAAAGTCGTGTCTGGGCCCAAAAGAAAAGAACAAATCAAATACGCTCAATAATACTCACTTGATGAAATGAATAAAATAATGGTTCTCAAGAATGTAATGGGAAATGAAATTATAAAGCAATTAAGACCCACATGAATTTAATCAGCAAAAACTCGAAATGAATGAAATGAAACGAACTCCTTTTAAAATGAAATAAATAACCTATGCTCGGATTGCTCGGGACAATGGGGAAAATGAAACACCAAGCTCTGATCGCTTACCTTACTTCACACAATCTAAAGGGGAATTTAAACACTGGCTTCGTTGACGAAGCCGGCAACCGTTCTGATCGAGAAGCGTGGCTCCGTCGCTAATATAAACAGCGGCGGGCTGCACAGGTGGCGGTCAGTGTTGCCACCTCCCGCAGCCCACCGCGAACCATTACATGTTATCATGCGAATTAATGCAGTCGAATTCTTACTCTGAAGCGCGCTCCTTTTTCGTTCACCTAGTTTCCTTTTAATTTACATAAAACCATATAACTACGTACATAAACGTGGCGCAGTCAGTATTTGAACCTGTCGTGCAATAATTACTTCCCGTCCGACGCGTAATGTTAGTCGGGGTTTTCTTGTCCCTCGTCCGCGATTACGTACCCGTACCTACCCACCATGGCACGCCCCCAGCCCACTACGTCGGATTTACAAAAAAATGATAGCGGATCTCATGGAAATAGTTACGGTTCAGCAAACACAGCTTGCTCAGCAAAGTCTAGGAGGAGGTACTCGTGGAATTTCGGGAATAGCGTTTGATCGTTACAACGAGGAGGTCGAGGATTTCGATACGTACATTGACCCGCTTAGGGCCTTCTTTGCAGTTCAAGGTGTACCAGAGGAGCGTAAGGTTTCATGTTTTGTTTCCCTAATTGGACTTAAACTGTTTACACTCCTCAAACACCTATTGCATCCGGCGAAATACACGGATAAGTCTTTTGATAATCTCAAGGATCAAACAAACAACTACAAACACACCTCAGTCTAACTCCATCGATTATACTTTCACGGCACGCATTATTAAATCGAAAACAACACGAAGGTGAGTCTCTTTCCGCATATGTGGCTGAATTACGACGATTAGCATTACCTTGCAAATATTCCGGGGAAATGCTCAATACTATGTTGCGAGACGTATTTGTCAGCGGATTACGATCGAAAACTATTCTCGATTGTTCGAAAATGATGATATTACATTTGATAAAACGTTAAAAATAGCCTACGCCATTGAAAAGGCGACGTCGGGAGCAAACGAAATTTTACAAAGCGAGCATCCCAACCAAATACACAGAGTTGCTTCGCAAAATGCTAATTATACTCGTTCCAAGCGTCCCGAACACCAAAATGCCCGCTATAAAAATCAAAACAATAAGTCCCAGAACAGCAAAGATAGTTTACGCTGCCTACGGTGCGGCAAATTACGACACACAGCCCGGACTTGTAGAGCAAAAAATCTTTTCTGCAATTATTGCAAAATTCGAAATAGCCATGTTGAGTTAGTGTGTTTAAAAAAAGCAGCCGAACACAACGTTAAGGAGGTTAACGAAAATTCAAGCGATGATGAAGCCCATTCGAGCGATGAATCTACAGAGCCCCTTCCGCTAAACACGGCATACTAGAATAAAAGGGTGCCCCCCATGATTGTTTCGGTACAAATGAATGGCGTGTCAGTACCGTTAGAGGTTGATACTGGCGCGGCCGCGACAATAATTAATCGACAAGTGTTCCAAACGATTCCCAGCCTACAAAGTGGAATATCACGCCCTACAACTACATCATTCAAAAGTTACAACCATCAAGCAATTACACACTTGGGTGAGGCCGTTGTACAAGTTACACACAAATCTGTAACAAAGAACCTGCGACTGTTCGTCGTGGATGGTAAATTGTCTTGCATCATGGACCGCGAATGGATCAATTCTCTCAAGATTTTACCGATTCAAGTCAATCAATTATACTCGAGTAGTAACAAATCCCTCGATACTCTGCTCAGTGAGTACTCTCTATTGTTTGAGAAGCAAGTCAAAGCAGTACAAAATTATACCTATTCAGTTGCATTGACAGACAGTGCTAAGCCTGTCCTCAAGTGTGCTTGTCCTGTTGCCTGGAAAAGCGCATGGAAAATGATGGGATTATTACGAAAACTGCGATTTCAGATTGGGCTACACCCATTGTTCCCATTCGTAAACCGAATGGAGACATTCGTATTTGTGCGGATTATTCGGGAACTGTAAATCCACAGATGAAAGTACCTCATCATCCTTTTTCAAGCTTCGAGACAGTCTCAGCAAAGCTAAATGGAGGCAAAGCATTCTGAACTTGTGACATTACGACCGCTTTTTTACACATTCCCGTCTGCCCTGAATCTTCAAAAATTCTCACAATAAATACACTTAAGGGATTGTACTATGTTAATCGACTATTGTTCGCCTGCAGTTCAGCACCCGCGGTTTGGCAGAGATATATTGAAAATGTGCTCAAGGGTCTTCCAGGAGTGGTGGTCGTGCATGATGACATCATTGTAACTGGCGAAACTGAAAAGATACACATAGAGCGCTTGGAGGGATTGTTCAAGCGACTACTCCATCATGGCATTCGACTCAACCCGGCTAAATGCAAATTTTTACAAAAAGAAGTCAAATTTCTAGGCTATATAGTTTGCAGTGAGGGCGTGAAGAAAACGACAGAGAGAATTGACGCTGTAACCAACTGCAAGGTACCTACTAACGTCAAGGAAATACAATCATTCATGGGTATGGTCAATTTCTATGCAAAATTCTCCAACAACCTTTCAACTTTGGCCGAACCCCTCTACAAACTCACTAGATCAGACGTCTCGTTCGAGTGGACAAAGGAACACCAGCGCAGTTTTGATAAAATCAAAGAAAAAATTTCCTCCGATAACATTTTGATGCATTCCAACCCTAAATTACCTTTGGTTCTCTCAGTGGACGCCTCACCAGTGGGTTTAGGCGCAGTTTTGGCTCACAGGATTGGCAAAATGGAACATCCTATATCGTACGCCTCCAGAACTCTGAATTCAAGCGAAAGGAACTACTCACAAATAGATAAAGAGGCCACTGCGATCCGCTGGGCGTTGAATAATATTTTAACAATCTGTTCGGTCGGTAATTTATTTTGGTCACCGACCACAAACCCTTATGCCATATTTTTGGCCGGAAAACACGAAGTAAGCTACCATCACATACAGCTTCTCGCCTTCTCCATTACGCCATCTACCTACAAATGTTCGAGTTCGATATTGAATACAGGAAATCGCATCAACACGGAAATGCAGATTTTCTATCAAGATTGCCTCAAAACTCCAAAGAATTGAAACCGGCAGATGAGCAGACACCTCTAAAATATGACGACATCGCAGTTTTCCATTTAGAACAGCTCAGCACATTACCTATCCTACCAAAGGATATACGAAAAGCAACTATAGAGGATGAAGAAACTCGAGACCTTACACAAAACTACAACTAGGTACTTCGATCGGACCGAATTCTACGCGATTTTCCCTACAAGGAGGTTGTATCTTCAACGGAATTCGTGTGTACATTCCGAAGACGCTTAGACACACAATTCTCCAAGAACTACACGAGGGTCATTTGGGGATGGTAAAAATGAAAGCCTTTGCACGACCAGTGGTCTACTGGCCGAAAATCGACCAGGATATCGAGGATACCTGTAAAAATTGCTCTGATTGCGTAGGTATCCAACGACAACCAGCAAAAGTTTATGAACACTTTTGGGAATATCCAGCGTACCCATGGGAAAGAGTCCATTGCGATTTTGCCGGACCATTTATGGGTCACATTTTTGTCTAGGTGGTCGATGCTCACTCGAAGTGGTTGGAAGCCTTTATAGTGAAATCAACTTCTTCCAAGGATGCAATCAACGTTCTGGAGTCGCTGTTTGCTCGATACGGACTCCCTAGAGCTCTGGTTTCCGACGATGGAACAGCCTTTACAAGTCAGCAATTTAAAAAATTTATGCGAATTCACGCAATAAAGCATATTACCACTGCACCTGTATTCATCCAGCGTCCAACGGACAAGCAGAGAGGTACGCGTGTACACTAAAACAGGCGCTGAGAGCTATGAAGAACCAAGAAGGTGGACTTCAACATCGCTTGAACGTGTTTACAATGACGTACAGGCGCTCACCGAACATTACAAGTTTGGAGAATCAATGCACCGGGACATCAACTATTCGTGCCGTTCAACAGAGATCGAAATCCGCACAAAACAATTCGAAAACGTATTGAAGAACCAGACCCCGTCCGAGATGTTGCAGATAGAATGAGAAAAATAATGTAGGGACTATGTCAGTACCTGTAAGTTTGATCGAAATCGTTAGAGCTGTTTCCATGTGAAGATGATGTTGTGTCCAGCATACTGACAAATCTCTTTCCACAAAGACACACACGGACCACGTGCGCCGAAATTAGGTTTTTTTAGGAACCTTTCCGTAGGCCTAAAACGTAGATCATGAAGAGAAACCCAAATTTTTTGGGAATTTCACTGATTACGCTCCTTCCTTCCTCTGTAGCTAGTGGAAAGAAACCAATGTACTGATCGCTCAAGCCAACCAATGATTAATAGCATAACTGTTAGGCGGAGACTTTCAGTCCAACTGTACTAATACTGAAATTGCTTGTTTGTTTTGTTTATAATACGCTGCCCATTACCAAACTTCAAATTGGATCTTTGGAAAAGTAGTAAGTCGGGATGGAAATTTACAATATACCGTGTCAGTGAATGGTCAATCTTGGCGAAGACATGTTGAACAAATGAAACCCTGCGGCCCACTGGTGCGTAATCCTGTAACATCACCGCCTCTGGTACTACTACCATCGACGGATGACAATAAACAGGACTCACCACCGCAAACACAAGTTTGGAATGAATCTTTTGCCTCGCACATCAACTCCAATCTCGCCAAACCAATCTGTTGCCGTTCAAGAGATCTTCCACCGCCATTCCAACGATACCCGAAGTCACCGAAACAACAGGCGAAAACCAAGATATGACGGCAGAGAAACCAGAGCTACGTCGATCTGCTAGAGAAAAATATCTGGTGCGTAGCAACACACGACTTTCCGCCACCCCTTTAAGTTCGAACACCACCTACATAGTCGGGCGCTATATCTTCGTTCAACGCATTTTTACAGGAACATTTATGGAGAACAAAATGTAGGGACTAGTTGGCTGAGAGTACTCCGTAAGTTTGATCGAAATCGTTAGAGCCGTTTTTGAGAAAATTGGAATACCGATAAATTAATATTCGACAAATCTCCTTTTCTGAGTTAACTTGGCTTATATCTCCGTTCAACATATATATACAGAAATAATTATAGAGAACGAAATGTGGGTATGGGTGACTGAGAGACACTACATTAAGATTTATGACATCTGGTGAATAAGTTACCCTGAAATTTACGGAAATGTTCGAAAAAACGTTATTTTCGACACATTTTGATTTTTATCTCTGTTCAATGGACTGTCAGAGGAACATTTATTGAGAACAATATGTAGGTATTAACTATTTGAAAACATCTTGGGAGTTTCGTGAACATCACTGGAGCCGGTTTGCCAAAAAGCGTAAAAAACCTATTTTTGTTTCATAGGCCTATATCTCCGTTCACCGTATTTCCATCGAGATATGTAGGGAGAAGAAAAGTTAGGTATTGATTAGCAGAAGATAATTTGAAAGTTTAATCAAAATCGTTGGAGCTGTTTTTGAGAAAAATGCGAAAACCCCTAGTTTTTGGTACATGTTCGTCCCTCACCTCCCCCCCCCTTCCCATCGACCGAAATCGCCCATAACCTTATTTTGGCTTCTGCATAGAATAACGAACAAAACAAAACAGAACCAGCTCAATCGGATCAGCCATTCTTCCGCAAATCGAACTACAGACACACACACACGGACCAAGCGCCGAAATTAGGTTTTTTAGACTCAGTACGCCTCAAAACGTGAAGATCTGAAGAAAACCCTTTTTTTTTTTTTTTGGCCCGATTACTATACTTTCCTTCCCTTCGGGTAGCGGAAAGTAAAAATCAGCAGCGGAAAACCTTGTGCTAAAGAAATTCGGAAATTGTCCACTTATGTAGATATTTTGGGATTTCTTAGGGTGGGGGGTCGCCTTTCAAAGCGAAACATCCGCTTCTCATTCCGAAGAAAAGTCATTTAGCAACATTGCTATGTGACTACTATCATAAGTTTTCGGGCCATGGAGGTCCCCGCTTGGTTATGTCATTGATTTATCGACAATATTGGATTCCCTCTCTACGTAATTTATTGAGGAGTAGAATTTTTAGTTGTATGACGTGCTATCGATTTCAGGCTACACCTGTCCAGCCGAAAATGGCAGATCTACCTGCTATCAGGGTTACGCCAAGTCGGGCGTTTTCTGAATCTGGCGTTGACATAGCGGGTCCCTTTTTAGTCAAAACGAGCACATTGAAAAGAGCAGCTCAGGAAAAGGTATATTCCGCGTTATTTATATGCATGGTAACCATTGATTGGTAACCACCACACATTGAGGTCCTCACTTCTCTCACCACAGACGCATTCCTGGCAAGCCTGGATAGATTCATTTCGCGATGGGGTCTCCCAACTAGAATATACTCTGATCAAGGCCGTAATTTCCGTGGGGCGGCACGAGAAATTACGGAGATTAATAATTTTCTGAAGCGCTCATACCCAGATATTCACAACTATCTTTCAAGGACGGAAATTGAGTGGATCTTTCAACCCCCCTATGCTCCCAATTTTGGTGGCTTATGGGAGAGGGCCATAGGTTCAGTCAAGTTTCATCTTAAAAGGGTGGTAGGTGGCTAAATGTTGACCTTGGAGGAGTTTATGACAATTCTTGTTAGGATTGAGGCCATTCTAAACTCTCGTCCCCTTACGGATATATCCACTTCGCCGGATGAGTTGGACACTCTGACGCCAGGCCACTTTTTGGTTCAAGGGCCACTTCTTGCTCGTCCTGAGGTAGATTTAATAGACGTACCCCAAAATCGACTTTCTAGATAGCAGTTATTGAGGCAACTCACTCAGTCATTTTGGAGCAAATGGCTGCGAGAATATTTGCACACACAGATTCATCGCCCGAAATGGTTAAGAACCGATACCATGGTAGAGGAAGGGGATTTGGTATTGTATTCGCCCCCCGGACGTCCTAAATCTCTGGTGTCTGGGTGGCCAATGGGCTATACCTGGGTCCGATGGAATTTCTAGGGTCCTTAGAATCCGCACTGCAAAAGGTAGTTGTGTTCGCCCCACCAACAAGGTGGTAGTTCTTCCACGCAATTAACATTAAATAACATACCGGAGGAAGGATTTTTTTTGGGCGGATTCCCTTTTCTTTTTTTGACTGTTCAATTTACTAGCCCTTTATTATTATTTTCAGCCGAGTGGCAAGAGTTTCTTTCTTTCTTAATTTCTTTATTCACAACGTGGACGGGTATATTAGTATTGCACTTAGGTTTAAAATCAAGTATATAATTTTGATTAGGTGAGGGGTATGTTTAGGCGCTTCCTCGACATGGGAGGAGCAGAGTTGGGCAACCCGCAACACACGCCCTTCTCGTATCCTTTTCGGTTCATCCTTCTTCACTTGCGTTCCGACCGTCGCCTAATGCGTGTGCACCTCCGACCATTTTTTCCTTTTATTATATTTTATTTATTTTCAAATTTTCCTGATATCATTTCCATTTGGGCTTGTCCCATCATTAATTGGCTGAGCCGGTACATACGCCCAGCTCGCGATTTTCTAAAACTGAGAAGGAAGCTGATGCGAGACACCCAGGGCCCTGGGAAGAAGCCACGAGGACGTCTTACGAGAGATATTCCTATCTCGCATCCTCATTCACCTTTTCTTTCAGGGTTGTGTGGGAGGTACCGGGCTGTCTGCTCCGTTTCGTGTTTTGGAAAGCGCTTGGTGTCGATGTGCACTATGTTTTTTCTAAAAATACAGTCTTCTTAATTTACTCGAGCACACCAATTATACCATAAAATTCCCATTCGTGGGAAAATAACGAGAGCAGCACAATAAATTACCAAAACTTTCGACGAAATCGATTTTAGCTCTGTTTTTAGAGAGAATAACTGTACCAAATCAGCTTAAACTTGATGTCTAGCCTTCAGGTTACCATGGGGCGCAAAAATACGGGTATGGGCAAAATCCACCGAAAGTTAACTATAGTCATCATAGTGATCAAAATACCCAATTTGTTTTTCTCAAAAACGGCTCCAACGATTTTGATTACATTTTCTATGTTGATAGCTCTCAATAAGGCATCATACCATACAATTTCCATTCGTGGAAAAATGACGACAGCAGCACAATAAATTATCAAAATTTTCGACGAAAAGCGTTTTTTGCGCGATTTTTTCCTTTAAACTCCGCCGGAATGTTAGTAGAATGTTTAAAACTATCTGATGCGTTGCAACACACAACTTTCCTTAACTCTACGTCAATTCACTTTTTACATGGCTTTTTCTACTTACTCAATTCATTTATCACTCAGTTCATTTGAACTTGGTCAAACAACATTTCACGGCAGCAGAAAGCGGTAGCACTTACAGTTCCGGAATTTATTGTGCCGCTCGTACTCATTCCAGGACCATTATTGAGCAATTGGTACACAGATAATTAATGAAGCTGTAAACACGAATTTTTTGAAGAAGGATAGTAATCACTTTTGCAGAGTTATTGGGTAAAAACTGTTAGAACTGGTAGTAAGCGAAACGGCGGTAGTTGAAATTCAGGAATTTCTGAAGTGCGCCCCTCATATCTTATGAGCATTTCTAAACACTCACCCTATAGGTATTGGATTGGACTACAACACCAATTTGTTTTACCATTGTAGTAACATTCCAGCGGAGTTTGTAAGGAAAAAAACCGCGCTTAAAAGATTTTAGTCGAAAATTTTGGGAATTTGTTGTGCTGCTCTCATCATTTTCCCACGATTGGAAATTTTATGGTATAATTGCCTTATTAAGAGCTGTCAATATAAAAAGTTTAATCAAAATCGTTGGAGCCGTTTTAGAGAAAAAGTTTTGGTTTTTTTATCACTATGATAACTATAGTTAACTTTCGAAGGATTTTGCTCATACCCTTATTTTGGCGCTTGAAGCTCCTCCTTGGTGGAAATATGGCTCGTAAGCGCCTTGACAATTCTCAGAGTTTCTGTCACGATTACGGCGCCACCTCCCACTGCAGTGCAGATATCAAGCACTCGCACGCTTAGTGCTTGGAGGTCCGTAGCAGGGACACCCCGCATCAGCGCTTCCATTGCATCAGGGGTGGAGGGACCAGCCTCTCCTTCCTCACACCAAGGCCTAACTACAACCTCGTTTTGTCGTGGGTTTTAGGGGGGAGTTTGTTAAGGGGTGGAGACTTAATAGTTTTGTTTTTATTTTTATTTTAGCCCTTGTTTTGGGGCGGAGGCGAGGGCATGGCGCTGCCCTCGACCTGCACGTCCTGCTTTGTTGGGGCCTTTTTTACCCTGCGCTTTCAAGCCCTGGCAGGCTGCTATTTGGCCTCGGCTCTATGGGGTAGGGAGGAGGGCTCAGTAGCGGCTACTGCCGCATCCGAGGGGCCTGGGGTACTACTCTGGCTCGGTGGAGCTCCTCGAGCTTGGGGGGCTGGTGGCACTGGCTGCACAGGCTGCTGGGCAATTGCCCTGCGCAGCTCTCTCCTCACGACAGCCAACACAGTTTCCCGCTGGGAGGTAGAGGCAGGGGGCAATGTCATTGGGAGGGGGGGGGGCACTAGCTTTGATAGCCACCTTCGATATTTCGAAGAGACAGCTGGTGATGAGGTCCCACATTAGTCCCGTTGCGTTGAACCTTATTCGCGCCAGCTGGCCATGGATAATTTGAACATAAGCTCAAATCTGTTCCATATCCGACAGATTATGGTCCACAGGGTGTCTGCTGCTTGTAGTAGCCAGGTTACCCAGGCTAGTAGGGGGTGGGAAGGGGGAGATGAAGGCGGTTTGCTTTGTTCTTTCCGCCCTTGTTTGTTTGGACGACGACGAGCAGGTTGCTCATCGTCTGAAGAGGGAGGGGTCGAGCTTGGCGATCTAGGGAAGAGGCGCAGGTGGCGTTTTTATCACCTGCTGATGTTTTAATTGACTTTGTCATGTTGGTTTAACTAATTGGGGGGGGGGGATTAAAGAAGCGGACTGATGTAATGTACCCTTGTGAGTTCATTTGTTGTGTATGTTGGTGGTATGAGCGAGAGGTGCTCGAAGCAGTGTCCTGTAAGGTCTCCCTCAGGCATATGATTCTAGCCCCTTTCGCTGTTCCGATGATGGTCAAAGGGAGGCCACCACATGCACCGCATCTTCCAGTCAGGCCACCCACCAGGACTAAGACGCATGAGGGATTTTTCAGCTGCTGCTCAGAGTCAGGACACACGCTATCAGTCGCCCCAGGAACGCTCAAACCTGGTTTTTCCCCATTTCGAAGGCCGCACTTATGTAGAGGATCGCACGTAGATGTAACTGAGCTACTTCCAGGACTGTCTCTCGTTCATTATGAGTGTTCTAAGTCAATGTGTTCTGCCACGTAAGCCATTGCAGTGTTGTTTGTATCTGGAATATGTTGTGTATGTCAGTGCCGTGAGCTTTAAGCCCCTTTACGGCCGGCTTTTACGGCCACGCAGAGGATATGGCAGGAGAATTCTGCCCCCAAATAGTGTTTCTCAGACTCAGGGGGGTCTGAAATGTAAAGATCTGAAGAGAACTCGAAATTTTTTTTTCTTCAGCCGATTACATAACTTTCCTTTCTACTTTGTAGGGCCAAGGAAAGTAAAAATTGTTGTAGTAGTCCAATCCAATACGTTTAGGGTGAGATATATGGGGGTCACTCCACAAATTCCGGAATTTCAACTACCGCCGTTTCGCTTACTACCTGTTCTAAAAGTGTTTACCCAATAACTCTGTAAACGTGATTACTATCCACCTTAAAAAAATTCGTGTTTACAGCCTCATTAATTATCTGTGTACCGATTGCTCAATAACGGTCCTGCAATGAGTATGAGCGGCACAATAAATTCCGGAACTGTAAGCGCTACGGCTTCCTGCTGCCGTAATGCGTTGTTTGACCAAGTTCAAATTAACTGAGTGATAAATGAATTGATTAAATAGAATTAGCCATGTAGAAAGTGAATTGACGTAGAGCTAAGGAAAGTTGTGTGTTGCAACGCTCTAGATAGTTTTAAACATTCTACTAACCCTCCAGCGGAGTTTATACCGAAAAAATCGCGAAAAAAATATTCAGCTCATTGCGTTTCATTCCGAGGCTGACCCATTCTTAGCTCAAGTGACCGCACTATCCTTGCACCGGCAACCTAAGGCGATGGTTATTATATCTGTATATTTATCCTACTTTACGTCATTCATTAATCATGCATCTCGCTACTAATTACTCTCAACACTCATTTCTTGTGCATTGGTTTGTGCTTCTGTTTTTTCAGAGGATGCTTTGGGAAATTCATGATCAATTCCACGAATTGGCACAAATAAACAACCGTCCCCCCCCCCACCATCAATCACTTTTCATCAATGTGGTACTTCACTAATGAGCACTACAAGCTTTTGAGAAGGAAAACACACCATGAGGGGATTTGTTTTATCTACTGTGGTTTCATGCCAGTTTGATTGTGCTACGTGTCATGTGAATGTGCGTTATAACTAAAATTGTGTTTAATCCCAATCGACGTACAAAGAGATGACTATAAGGTCCAGCTCCACGGAAAGCTCTTCCATTTGGCGCTTATGGCATCGATCGGCTCATTTGAGACGTATAGCTTAAGATAAATATTCTACAGATTGGAATACATAATCTTGAGGATGTGCCAAGAATGTTACAAGCTTCATTCCCTTCATCGTAGCCACTCGATCATCCAGTCTACTCGTAATTCGAAGTTTTCCATTTCTATAACTCATCAGTTGCTATCATCTCCAAGTTTGTTCTTCAACCGCCATGTTCTATCTTCTGTCTGTCACTACGTAAATATCGCAGGGTCGCAATGACTCGCCCAACTCACTTTGGTCGTTTCTTAACTATGGCTATTCTTCTTCAGCCAGGGCTAATGCCATTAAACTCTGAAAAACAGAACCCTATCAGCAACCAACCACTACTTCCACAACTAAGGCGTCCTATGTCCGTGGTGCAGCCGCCTCAACTGTGCAGTCGCAATCAAATAACAGAACGTGTACTTAGCTCAAAAACTTACCTCGAAATTAAAACCTGGAAATCATTTTTCCGACGACGCAAATACCAGCTAAGATGAAAATGATCTAGCATTTCTCTAGCCTGAGGATGTTTGAACATCATTTTCACAAAGGAAACGGAGTTAATTAATGAAAATTATGTTCACCCGAAGGAGGACTGACTTTATAAAAAAATTTAAAACTTTATTACGGAACTACTAGGTTTACAAAAGGCACAATCGTTGGAGACAGTTAACGCAGAAGGGAAGTTTCTCAAGTGATGAATGTCCGAGGACACCTCGTAGGGAGGCGGATATTGCTGAACTAGTCTTTTAACCCCGAGAATCTCCAGGTTATAAGTTACCTACTACGCAAATATCGTCTCGCAACTCCTTACCGTTTACATTAAACAAATTATTGAAATTAATTAGTTTCACAATTGTTATGAGGCATTACAATGTTACATTTGCAGATTGCTACTGCAATAAAATCTATTATTATTTTGGCACTCACTCTTCAAGATTAATATAGAGAGAGGACAACCCCGTATTTGGGGACAACAGTTATATATTGGTTGTTTCTCTGCCAAGGAATGGAGAATAAGTAAAAGAGATTGAATTTAGTTTCTTTGTAGAGCGGGAAATTGAGAAAATATATTATTTTGTCGTCTGTAATTTTACAGTTACCTTTTATGAGCGCTGCGTATTCGACGGGATTAATTTCTGATAGTGCGTGCCTTGAACGTATACTTTTTATTTCATTCTCCAGTTCATTTGTGTTGATTATACTCGGGTGTTATGAATGTCCTTAGATGACCTTTACAAAAGGTGACCGTTGTCTCGATTTCCTGGACAAAGTTTAAAATCAGATTTAATGCCTGAAAGTGGGACATAATATTTCTGTGTCGTATGCTCGAAGCACCTGAATTTACGACGCTGTTTAAGTGGTACAATTTGGCTTTAATTTGTTTATTGTTGAAGTCTAACGTTTTGAAGGTTTTATTATAGGATTTCATTAATTTGACTGAGAGGGAATATTGGGAGTTACTGTGGATTGCATATCTCTTTGTTCGGTTTGCATATTCGCCAAAATGTCGTCATATTTGTTTTTACTTTCCTTGCTCTACGAAGTAGAAAGGTAGAGCAGGTCTTAGCTGCGATGCAAAATGAGTCAGGCTGGGCCTGCAGTATCGAACGTTCACTGGAAACCCTCCTTGAGAAGGCGTTCCCAGATGACCAACTAGCTCGAGACACTGAAGCCCAGAGGGCAGCAAGGGAGCTGATCATGGACCCTCCGAACGAGCCCGACATCCCATTGTGGACAACAGGCGACCTCGGCAGGGCTCTTGCGACCTTAAAGCCCAACAAATCTCCTGGGCCAGATAAAATAGAAAGCAATATGCTAAGGAAGGCTGAGCGGACAATCTCCAGCGGTCTCCTTAATTTATTTAATGACTGTCTGCAGGTCGGACAGTTCCCACTCAGTGGAAGTCTGCGCGCGTTGCCACTCTTACAAAGGGAGGCGACCGCAATCAGTCGGACCCGCGATCATGGAGACCACTCAGCCTTCTTTCCATATTAGGCAAAACACTAGAAATCTTGATGTTGCAGTCCCTCGAAGGAGTCTTTGGCCGCAACCTCACAGGCAGGCAATACGGGTGTACCAAAGGAAGGTCCACGCAGGATGTCATTGTCGAGATTCGGCGTGTTTCGCTGGCACCGGCTAAGTACGTCGTAGCAGTTCTGATTGACATCAGAGGAGCGTTTGACAACCTTTGGTGGCCAGCGCTCCTTAATGAACTCAAAGGTAGGGGAATCCCCGCAACCTGTACTCGCTCGTCAGAAGTTACCTGACAGACAGAACTGCTACGATCGAAAGTAGGCATGTCTCCGTCCGGAGAAAGATTGAGAAGGGGTGCCCACAGGGCTCGGTCCTAGGACCAGCACTCTGGAATGCCTTCTTCGAAGGTCTTCAGGAAACTCATGGAGACTGACTGCGAGCCGTACGCCTATGTGGATGACTTGACTGTGCTGATCTTTGCAGAGTCAGTCCGCCAAATTGAAGAAAAACTCACCACGTGCTCTGCACTGTCAACCAATGGTGCGAGCATGTCAAGATGCAGGTGGCTGAGGAAAAACCCAGCTAATCCTCTTGAAGGGAAAGTGAATAATCCACCCAGAATACGCTTTGGCGGCCACAGGCTCCTTCTTGAAAAGCACGTCAAGTATTTAGGAGTGAATATAGGTGAGAGGTGGGGTTTCAACCAACACCTCCAGTCCCTTAAAGGCACTACCATTGCAAGGTTTGCCTCACTGCGTGCCATTACTAAGGCCACTTGGGGTGTGTGTTACCACGACACTATCCTCATGTATAAGGCCATATATCTAGGTGTGATTGGCTACTGCCCTGTTGTCTGGGGTAGCAAACTAACAGTCAATCAAAAGAGAGTATTGGCCCAATCCCAGAGAGCCGCGCTCCTGTGGATCACCAAGGCCTACAAGACTGTATCAACGGAAGCACTCCAGGTGATCACTGGTCAGTTACCAGTTGATTTGGCTGTTGAGTGCATGATTGACAAGTGGACAGTGAAACGGGAGCTTCCCCCGCTTTGGGCTGAACTCCGTGCGGATCTCACCACAGAACAGAAACTTGCCGCCATCGATGAATGGGCTCTAGAGAAATGGCAAGCGAGATGGGAATCCTCGTCAAAGGGACGTGATACGTATGAGTTCTTCCCCAACATCCGTGAACGTCTTTCTAGAAAATGGGTTGAGCCAGACCACTGGACGAGCCAGTTCCTCACGGGACATGGTGACTTCAATGCGCGGCTCCACTTCTTTCTCTGAAAGACTCTCCATTATGCACGTCTTGTGCCTCCAGTGCGGAGGAAACAAGAAACCATGTGCTGCTCCACTGTAGTTTCTACAACAGTGAGCGACGGTTGTTGAGAGGGCAAACGAACTTAGCAGCTTTGACTGCTACAAAGGAAGCCTATAACCATTTTGCAAAGTTCGCAAAGAAGGTAATGGCTAAGAAACGTGGTTATAGTTGATCAGTCCTTTTGAAACTTGCCACCCAAGTAAACAGTAAGATCAGGTAGGGAACCAGATTAAGAACTACTCCCAGATGGTACGGGATTCCTCAGGTGGTCCGCGCGGTAACACACGGGCAACAGCTCTCTACGGTGAGACTGGCTAACGACCACATACCTGCCGTACCTCCACAGGTCTGAGTTCGGTGGATGCTGCAGGGGCCGGCCTCTTGCATATTAGCGAAACCGCAACTTCTATGACTGATATAACCCTCGTCGAGGGTTTAGGTACAGTCATGAAATAAAGAAACAGATCTGTGTGCGCGTGTTTCTGATTGACATCAGAGGGGCGTTTGACAACCTTTGGTGGCCAGCGCTCCTTAATGAACTCAAAGGTAGGGGAATCCCCCGCAACCTGTACTCGCTCGTCAGAAGTTACCTGACAGACAGAACTGCTACGATCGAAAGTAGGCATGTCTCCGTCCGGAGAAAGATTGAGAAGGGGTGCCCACAGGGCTCGGTCCTAGGACCAGCACTCTGGAATGCCTTCTTCGAAGGTCTTCTCAGGAAACTCATGGAGACTGACTGCGAGCCGTACGCCTATGTGGATGACTTGACTGTGCTGATCTTTGCAGAGTCAGTCCGCCAAATTGAAGAAAAAACCCACCACGTGCTCTGCACTGTCAACCAATGGTGCGAGCATGTCAAGATGCAGGTGGGTGAGGGAAAAACCCAGCTAATCCTCTTGAAGGGGAAAGTGAATAATCCACCCAGAATACGCTTTGGCGGCCACAGGCTCCTTCTTGAAAAGCACGTCAAGTATTTAGGAGTGAATATAGGTGAGAGGTGGGGTTTCAACCAACACCTCCAGTCCCTTAAAGGCACTACCATTGCAAGGTTTGCCTCACTGCGTGCCATTACTAAGGCCACTTGGGGTGTGTGTTACCACGACACTATCCTCATGTATAAGGCCATATATCTAGGTGTGATTGGCTACTGCCCTGTTGTCTGGGGTAGCAAACTAACAGTCAATCAAAAGAGAGTATTGGCCCAATCCCAGAGAGCCGCGCTCCTGTGGATCACCAAGGCCTACAAGACTGTATCAACGGAAGCACTCCAGGTGATCACTGGTCAGTTACCAGTTGATTTGGCTGTTGAGTGCATGATTGACAAGTGGACAGTGAAACGGGAGCTTCCCCCGCTTTGGGCTGAACTCCGTGCGGATCTCACCACAGAACAGAAACTTGCCGCCATCGATGAATGGGCTCTAGAGAAATGGCAAGCGAGATGGGAATCCTCGTCAAAGGGACGTGATACGTATGAGTTCTTCCCCAACATCCGTGAACGTCTTTCTAGAAAATGGGTTGAGCCAGACCACTGGACGAGCCAGTTCCTCACGGGACATGGTGACTTCAATGCGCGGCTCCACTTCTTTTCTCTGAAAGACTCTCCATTATGCACGTCTTGTGCCTCCAGTGCGGAGGAAACAAGAAACCATGTGCTGCTCCACTGTAGTTTCTACAACAGTGAGCGACGGTTGTTGAGAGGGCAAACGAACTTAGCAGCTTTGACTGCTACAAAGGAAGCCTATAACCATTTTGCAAAGTTCGCAAAGAAGGTAATGGCTAAGAAACGTGGTTATAGTTGATCAGTCCTTTTTGAAACTTGCCACCCAAGTAAACAGTAAGATCAGGTAGGGAACCAGATTAAGAACTACTCCCAGATGGTACGGGATTCCTCAGGTGGTCACCTCCGCGCGGTAACACACGGGCAACAGCTCTCAACGGTGAGACTGGCTAACGACCACATACCTGCCGTACCTCCACAGGTCTGAGTTCGGTGGATGCTGCAGGGGCCGGCCTCTTGCATATTAGCGAAACCGCAACTTCTATGACTGATATAACCCTCGTCGAGGGTTTAGGTACAGTCATGAAATAAAGAAACAGATCTGTGTGTGCGCGTGTGTGTGTGTCTGTCTGTGAACGATTTTTAGAGAAAATTACCGTACCAAATCAGCTCAAACTTCATATCTCGCCGGTAGGTTACCATGGGACGCCAAAATAAGGGTATGAACAAAATCCACCGAAAGTTAACTGTAGTTATCATAGTGATCATAACACCAAATATTTTTTTTCTCAAAAATGGCTCTAACGATTTTGAATAAATTGTTTATATTGATAGCTCTCAAAAAGGCCACTATACCATAAAATTCCCATTTGTGGGAAAATGACGATATACATATATAATTTAGCGCGGTTTTTAGAGAAAACAACCGTACCAAATCAGCTGAAACTTGATGTCTAGCCTACAGGTTACCATGGGACGCAAAAGTAAGGGTATGGGCAAAATCCACCGAAAGTTAACTATAGTTATCATAGTGATCAAAATACCAATTTTTTTTTCTCAAAAACAGCTCTAACGATTTTGATTAAGTTTTTTATATTGGTAGCTCTTAATAAGATAATCATACCATAAAATTCCCATTTGTGGGAAAATGACGAGAGCAGCACAATAAATTATCAAAATTTTCGACGAAAAGCGTTTTTAGCACGGTTTTTTCCTTATAAACTCCGCTGGAATGTTAGTAGAATGTTTAAAAAAATTGGTATTGCAGTCCAATCCAATACCTAAAGGGTGAGTGTTTGAAAACGCTCATGAGATACATGGGGCTCACTCCAGAAATTCCTGAGTTTCAACTACCGCCGTTTCGCTTACTACCAGTTCTAAACTTTTTACCCGATAACTCTGCAAAAGTGATTACTATCCCCCTTCAAAAAATTCGTGTTTACAGCCTCATAATTATTCGGTATACCGATTGCTCAATAATGGTCCTGCAATGAGTACGAGCAGCACAATAAATTCCATAACTGTAGGCGCTACCGCTTCCTGCTGCTGTAAAGTGTTGTTTGACCAAGTTCAAAGGAACTGAGTGATAAATGAATTGATTGAATAGAATTAGCCATGTACAAAGTGGATTGTTGTAGAGCTAAGGAACGTTGTGTGTTGCAACGCACCAGATATTTATCGTCGTTGTCCAAATTGCCGGTGATAGCTTTTATTGTGGAGCCGTAACCATCGATTAATCCCCTTTTAATCCGGCTGTTTCATTGTGAGTTCGGAGGTGTGATAGTTTTTGATTGAGAATCTCGTATGTGTGATTAAATATACGACAATACTCGTTAATTTCGTTTACTACTCCTGCATCGGATTTGGCACTTCGTAGGTAGGCCAAGGTTTAGTTCATCAGTTTCGTCATAAACCCCTTTTAAGTCATAGTAATGAGTAAGTATGTGTTCTGAGTCATACAGTTTCGCAAGTCCCATGTTGATCGGAATTATTCCGCCGTTTCTAGTCAGCTCTTTAATTTCGGCGCAGAATGAAGATGGCTGATAAGAAAGCGGCGATCATAGTCGTCTTTTTCGGATGGTTTTCAATTCTTCACGAGGTGGGGTGAGAGCCGGTGTCTTCTTGATTGAATGGTGAATTCGTCTTTAAGTGGGTCGAAACCGTTGACCTTGAGGCGATTCGGAGAAGTTTGATTTGCGAGGTGGGCCGAAGCCGGAGTCCTCAGAAATGTGGGTAATAACATTTGCTACGAGGTGAGACGATGCTGGTATCCTCTTTGGCCATTTGTGAAATGTTGATATTTACAGATGGGTGACTAGTGCGTAGCCGTGTTCCTTTTTCCCGATGTTTGTGAAAAAAGTGAAGTCCGAGTGAAACCAGTAGATCTGTGGGCAAGTTGTAAATGGTAGAGACATCCGCTGATATGCCTTCAACGTCAACTTGTCCTACCCACGGCGCCAATTATGTTTACCCGAAAGGAAACTGAGTTTTTGAAAAAGCTTAAAGCTAGTTTTAAAAACTTTATTACCAGGTTTATAGAAGGTACAATCCTTTGAGACAGCTTGTGGGAAATCTGGTAACATCCCATTTGACGGTTTTAAATATAGGCGCTTGATAGCAGCGCTCCATGAGTCTAGTGGTATAACTACAGTCTTGTGCTTTCGTCTGTGTCACATGTTGAACTCGTATCCGTTTGCTGTGACTAAACGCGTTTTATTTGAGTCTTCGTAATTTTGGTCTTTTCCTCCTCAGTCTTCTTCCATTTGGGTTTGAATTCTCCTTCACAGCTAACGCAAAGTGAAGTTTCTCAAGTGATGAATGTCCGAGGACACCTCGTCGGGAGGTGGATATTGCTGAACTAGTCCTTTAATCCCGAGAATCTCCGGGTTAAAAGTTACCTACTACGCAAATATCATCTCGTAACTTCAATGAATGAAAACGTCTCTGTTGTGGTTTGGGCATATATGGCTGTTCTTATACCTAACCAGAAAAGTTATGTTGTACATAAATAAAATATCTTGGATTTCTTTTGGTTCATTATTCATTATCTTTTCGGTCAGAAGATGTTTAATAGTTTTATTACAATCACGTCATGTTTGGTATCGTTCCTAGGAATTATTCGATACTGAGTCAAATATGATCGGTTTCAGAGGTGTACGATTGCGTCTAAACAGAAAACAGTGAAATCATAGTGAACATAATGAGGCAAATTCGTCTACTTGAAGTGACTCGCTTGACAATATAGTGATAGTTATCGTTTCTCCTCTCGTCATACTCCAACTACCTGTCAGTTCGACTCGTTGTAGTGCCGATTGCCTAGTAGTGCCTAGAAAACGCCAATTATCCGTTGTTCTATTAGTGGTCTTGTTTTGTATCGTTTACTATTATTTTTTGACGCTGAATCGAATGGAATGGTTGGTGGAAACGTTTAAGCAATTACATAACTTTGTTGACAAGTAGATTGTGTTTTGGGCAACTGAACCCTTGAAACCTTTCTAAGACTTGTCATCAAAATATGACTCACGCCTTATCTTCTTCAAAAATCACCCTGAACTTCAAGACTCCTGCTCTGCAGACTAGCCCTATCCTCTCACCACCGACTGACCAAAACTTTTTTTACCGTCTTCTTCTCCTACCAGTTCCATTTGAAACGGTGCACGATACATCTACTGCCTTTTTATCTCGTCCAAGACGCTCTTTTCCCCCTCGAGGAAGTCCACATCCTTCGTGTAAAGTGTGACAAAGACAATTTATACTCCCAAGGAGTTCTGTACACATTTCCGAATGCCACCATTTGGCCATTCACTGATTCATCTTTATCGTCTCCACTGTCGTCCATTCACCGTTTAACTTAACAATCCAGGATTAATTTTCCAATTTACAGGCACGCCATTAAGTAGTTCATCAGACTTGTTAATAATCTAATTATATCATCTGCAACCTTTTTCCCCGACTCATCTAATACTCTTCCAATAGCAGCTCTTCTATTGAGGTGAAGAATTTGGATAATTCTTTGAATTCCACTTTCTTTAACATTCCTTTGGTCCTCCGGACCAGTTATGAACCAGCGATCTATGGATACAGTCAACTTGTCAACAAAGTTACTCAATTACCTAAACAGGAAGGGTTCTACAAATAATGTTGTACACGTATAGAAGCGAAGGAGGAGGCTGACAAACTAACTAGAAAAGGATCTGCCTGGTGGTAGCTGAAATATCTACTGGAACTGCCAAGAGTCACTTTGTCAAGGAGGTTGGTATGTGGGAGGAGAAGTGCAGGACTGTTCATTGGCAGGATGTGCCTGGCCAAAGCCAGTTGAAGTTGTTTATTAAATTTTCCAGGGAACGAATAAGAGAGATCCTCATTCTGGAGAGAGATAATATACAGATGGTATATGGCCTGTACACAGGTCACTGTCCACTAAGGCCAGAGGTAGAGAGTTGCAGATTCAAGGTCATCTGTAGTTGCATTTTGTGCGAGAATGCTGGGTACGTATTGGAGGGGAGCTTGAGGCACAGGGGCTGGGGGTGTAGGTGGAAGGACATGAGGGGGTTCATGTACGCCCACACAATAGGCGCATTTGAGGACGCAGTGGGGGTCTTACCAGTTGGATCGAGTTCTCTAAGAAAAAAAGAGGAAATCTTGTGGAAGGCACCGTCTATATGGGACTGCAAGTGTTGGCTGAACCCAACCAACCTCTATTTTTACGCCTATGTACTTGACTTACTTCTCAAGAGGGAGCCTGCAGCTACCAAAATGTATTGATGGTTGGCTATTTAGTTTTATTTTTAAGACAATGGACGAGTTAGAGAGTGAATGCCCGTGCCACCTGAAACTTACATGTGTTTGAAGCTAAGAATTAGAGTTAGGAGGAGGAGGAGGGGGGAGTTGACGAGCCGTTTTTAAAGATTCAAAAGGGTATTCGGTGATGACTTGTTATGGCATTCAGGACACACCTGGACACACTTACTTGCTCAAATAAACATGCCCTTCAATATTAAATATTAAATCGACGTGACAGAAATTCCCTAAAAAATATCTGGTGCGTTGCAACACACAACTTTCCTTAGCTCTACAACAATTCACCTTGTACATGGCTTTTTCTACTTAATCAATTCGTTTATCACTCAGTTCCTTTGAACTTGGTCAAACAACACTTCACAGCAGCAGGAAGCGGTAGTGCTTACAGTTCCACAATTTATTGTGCTGCTCGTACTCATTGCAGGACCATTATTGAGCAATCGGTACACAGATAATTAATGAGGCTGTACACAAATTTTTTGAAGGAGGATAGTAATCACTTTTGCAGAGTTATTGGGTAAAAGCTTTGAGAACTGGTAGTAAGCGAAACGGCGGTAGTTGAAATTCAGGAATTTCTGGAGTATCTTATGAGCATTTTTAGACACTCACCCTATAGGTATTGGATTGGACTACAACACCAACATTTTTTACCATTCTAGTATCATTCCAGTGAAGTTTGTAAGGAAAAAACCGCGGCAAAAACGCTTTTCGTCGAAAATTTTGATAATTTATTGTGCTGCTCTCGTAATTTTCCCACGAATGGGAATTTTATGATATAATTGCCTTATTGAGATCTATCAATATAAAACATTTAATCAAAATCGTTAGAGCCGTTTTAGAGGAAAAGTTATGGTGTTTTGATCACTATGATAACTAGAGTTAACTTTCGGTGGATTTTGTTCATACCCTTATTTTTGCATCCAATGGTAACCTGTAGGCTAGACATCAAGTTTCAACTGATTTGGTACGGTTGTTTTCTCTAGAAACCACGCTAAAATCAATTTCGTCGAAAATTTTGATAATTTATTGTGCTGCTCTCGTCATTTTCCCACAAATGGGAATTTTATGGTATAATTATCATGTTAAGAGCTACCAATATTGAAAATGTAATCAAAATAGTTAGAGCGGTTTTTGAGAAAAAAAATATTTGTTGTTTTGATCACTATGATAGCTATAGGTAACTTTCGGTGGATTTTGTTCATACCCTTATTTTGGCGTCCCATGGTAACCTGCGAGCGAGATATCAAGTTTGAGCTGATTTGGTACGGTGTTTTTCTCTAAAAGTCGTATACAGACACACATACACACAGACCATTTTCCCAGATAGTGTTTTTCGGACTCAGGAGGGTCTGAAACGTAAAGATCTGAAGAAAACTCAAAATGTTTTTTTCAGCCGATTACATAACTTTCCTTTCTACTTCGTAGAGCCAAGGAAAGTAAAAAGTGTAGCACTGAAGTCTGGTGTGGAGAAAATGAACGACGCGAAATTAGTTACGGATACTTTAGTTGTAAAATATGATTTGGACGCTTAGTTTTGACTAAGATTTTGATCTTGGACGCCTTTACGACAAAAATTAGGGACCACCCCTCCTCACCTGTTGAACTTTTTTTACACGATCACATTACTTTCATTACCCTTCAGGAAGTGGGTTTAACAAAATTAATAAAATATTCTCCCGATTATAAAAAATTGGTGGTTAGAGATGCAATAAAATAGTCAGTGTCATGTTATACGTTTCTGATACTGCCCTTGTAGAACAGAAATACAGCATGAAGTTTCAAATATGGTTTATTTATTTTTCCGAAAAAACATTCCATTTTACACTAGCGATTTTTAAAATGACTGATGAAAAGTACAACAATGGCGTTTTACTGATATTTTAGTGCCAAAATATCGACAGTTGATAAATATGTTATATATTTTTCAGAAAGATTGATTAACGCAATGTTATACGAAAAACGATAATGTAAAATTATTTAATAATAATCTGATATGACCTTAAATATTAATAGTTCTGCAATATGATTTAACACTGATGGAAGGCTGATCACCGAATCTCATCTCTACTCCTCTCAACGTTGACCAAGGGATAGGATGTGGTTCCATTTGTATCTTAGTGGCTATGAACCTCAGCTATCTTCCCTTGTAAGTGCCGCGTGCGATGTTATCCGATATGTTGATGTCACACGTCAACAGTCTCCGCTTCTCATCCGGCTTCCCACCGCTCGAAGATAAGTTTTCGTTTCAGATTCTTGTTTTTTCTAAAACCGTTCCATCAGTACAGTTTTGTCGTCACAATGCTCCACGCAGTAATCAATAAGTTCTACGCTGACTACACGGTCAACACTCCCAAAAAACTCAAAATCATCGACGCGTATTTGCTTTACGTTCTGCTTACGGGAGTCATTCAATTCATTTACTGCTGTCTCGTCGGCACGTTTCCTTTCAATTCTTTTTTGAGTGGGTTCATATCTTGCGTCAGTTGCTTTGTTTTGGCTGGTGAGTTGAATACAAATCGTATACGGAGGCGACCTGCTTGCTCGGGCGCCGTTTCTCTCATTTTTCTTTATCATTACCTAATTTTATTGTCCGATTCTTCGTATTTTCTCTGTAATCGTTATCTTACTCTTCTCCCCTCCCCCCACTTGTTCTGTCATGAACAGTGGTACATTGTAAGTAAATGTAAATATTGCGGTACAAATAGTTTAGCCGGTGAGCGTATTTCTTTGGTCTTGTCGAGTCGGCTGAAATGCAGTCCAGACCGTGACGTTAGTGGCTTCAGTTCAAGTACAACACTTGACTGACGAAGTTAGGAATGAACAGTTTCAAATTTCAGTAATGACCATTCGTTGAATGGGTTAGTTCGTTAGCCCTCACTGTGGTACGGTTCATACTGGGTCTTGCTACTATGAGTGGGTTCAACAACAAGGGTTCAAATAGAAGCTCGATCGAGTGGCGCAGCTGCTTCTGGGTTGACAATTGAGTAAAACCCGATTTTGGGTCTCTTATATTTGAGATGGGAGTAAATTCCCAATTCAATGGCCGCGGTTACATTTGCGAGGAACTTCGGTTCGCGATTCGGAACGTTTAATAGCGCGTACTGGTGAGCGCAACAGTAGCAGTAAGAGTTAAGCAAAGTTTTGTCGTAAATAAATGTAAACAACGCTCCCGAAACTGACCAACGTGGACCAATTAGTGCGCCTAATGCAACAAACATGGACGACCGCCGAAATGATAGATATCACTCACGTAA
This sequence comes from Pachypeltis micranthus, assembly GCA_020466155.1. Lineage (NCBI taxonomy): Eukaryota > Metazoa > Arthropoda > Insecta > Hemiptera > Miridae > Pachypeltis > Pachypeltis micranthus. The sequence goes on along the minus strand of CM035768.1, from coordinate 81,859,605 downwards.
TGCAGCAGAACTGATATTGCCGATTACAAAAATAACTTGAAATATCACTCACCTCTCAAGTTACGTATCCAAATTTTGGGGGGAGATAGGCTGCTTTGATGGCTTCAAATAACTCTGTAATTCATTGCCCCATGCACCACATTCAGGACACACATACTCGCCAGAGATGAAACTGACACTCATACATCAATCCACAACACTTTGCAAGCCTTTTTTCTCTGAATCGATGAAACAAAGTCGTATTAATTTGCCTATCCTTGGCTGGTCGAATTATAACAAACAAATAAACGCGAAGAGGGCAGTCCCCACTAAAGCAGAAGCCAGACGTATTCGTATTTTAAAGAATACTAGGGCTAGTTGCGAGTGATGAAAGTTGTAACTAGCCCCAGTATCAGTGACGCTCTTCAATGTTCCAAATCGCGAACTGAAGAACCAGGCAAATGTACTTGCGGCCATTGTTTTGGGCATTAGCCCTAAAAGGTTTTGAGATAACAAAAGACTAGACTGTAACGAGAACTTTTAAATTAATGGAACATCCAAGATTGATACTGGTAAAAGCAAAGAATAGGGACCGCTCCCTCTGATAAGGCAATATATTGATATATCACGACCGAGGTCAGGTTATCGATATGCCCGACATCGTAGGCTATACCTGGTGCCATGTTTGAAATCAGAAATATCAACAGCTGTACGATTATGCCAATTATTTAATGTTCATTATGTAATACCCCGTCATATAATTATTTTAAATGTACAAAGACTATGAAAAGGAGTGAATTCAACGAAATTAAGAATGGGTATATGAAATAAATATGAGATAACTAATGGACGCATATCGATACATGCAGTCGTAGCGTTATCAAGTGGTTAGTCCATATTCTTTGTTTCACCCTTGATACTTTGGGCCAATATGTTTGAGATTCTTTAAAATTAATAGTGGTAGGAATTAATTTTGTTTTATTTAATAGTATTGCACAAAATAATCGAAATAACATGTTATTTCTGTTGTGTTCAAACTGAATGATCAATTTTCATTTGTTATCACCTTAGAACCTGTAATGGTTGCGTTGTATTTTAACGCACACTTTATTAACATCAGAACTTAGCATGTTCTAATAGGAAGGACATAATGCACTGGTGCAAGGCTGCTGGCTGTGCATTCCTGCGGTACCATGTTTGGGTCAAAGAATCCTCAAGGCCAGAATGGTCACAGGTTCGCCCCATCTTTCGATGGCCCTTGCAGCTTTTCCTCACCCCAAGGCGAATGAGACTCGCTGGCCTCCCTGGGTATTCAGGGCCACTCTTTATAGAAAGACAGCATATCCCCCCAACTAGTTAGTTTATGGGTAGGGTTTGAGACTCAGAGAGGTTCTGGTTCAGCCACCTCTAGAACAAACATCAGTAGGTATACAAGAACATGAGGACAATTAAGGACTAATGTGAAAGATATGAGGGGATTTGCATTTCAGGCAGGACTGTGGGTGGTTAGAAAACGTTACTATGAAGTATTATTTGTATTATTGTTAGGCAAATGGAGAGTAGGCACAAGCTAACATTTGCTTATTGGCAACGTTTGGGAAAAAAATAAAAAAATATTAATGGGCAATAATGCGCTATTACCCAACCCCTTGTGATACCTAGGTTGGGGTTCTGTTGAAGTCAGAGTAACACTATTTGTTGTGATTGAAAAGGCTTACATGAGAGCTACTTGACATTGAAGTTGTTATTCTTGCAATATTTTCAAGGAAACAGGAAACGTTTTAGCGATTTATGTTCTAAAATCCTGAGTAAGGTTCTCTCCATGATATCCAAACTTTAGCGTCTCGATTTTAGAATGAATTATTTCAAATTGTTCCAAAAGGGTTTAATTGCAACTCTTGTCATGAAGTAAGATCAATATTTTGGAATTGGATAGAAAAACTTCATATGGTTCCAAGTCATGATTGATCAGACAGGGTTTGTTGAAAACCATAAATCGAGGTTTATACTAAGGGATAATGTACAAATTTAAATAATAAGCTATATCTCATGGGCCACTGCACATATAAACTAAATATTACTATATACCAATACTAAATTCAAGGTAGTCACTATGAAATTCAACAGGCTTGTGTCTGTGAAAAGGATGGAGAGAATAGCTGAACCAAATGAGAAGTGCCTTATACCAATCAAAGCCATGTTACTGTCTATCAAAGAGATATGTCAAGCCAACCTTTGTACTTTTAGTTAATTGTTTATTCTAGATACACGGGAACATCAACACCATTTTGAGTGTGATTGTGTGTTTGTTCCATTATTTTGTTAGCAGAAATCCAGAGAGCGAATGAAAACTTATATGTAAACAACTTGAAAAGTTACAAAATGCATTTGATACTCCACAAATTATTGGTTACAGTATTCATTGAGGCATGTTCTAACAAATATTACTCATTAAATACCATTCGATGCATTGCTATTTACACTTACAACCTATATACACCTGAATTATGGGAATGCTAAGATAGAAGGTCAAAAATTGTTCATTGAATAACCAATGTTGTTCTACTGTTTCAGTATGCCTAAGACTGCAAGTGAATCCTCAGAACAAAATGCATTTCTCGAAAATCAGCCCAGAACGAGGCTTCGCTGACTTCATCTTTGCTCATATCATCCTCCATTTGGTGGTTGTGAATTTCATTGGTTAAAGGTAATAAAATTAAAATGATGGCAACCTTGTATTTTCCAAAGCTCTTTTACAGGTGAGGGGAGTTGGGTCACATCCAAAATTTCAAGGGAAAGTAATTAAAAATATCTTCTAAAAGGAAGCAGAAGAGGTGTAACCCTCAATAACTCCATGATAATAATAATAATAATATGGCAACAGTAAACTTGTTGGAGCTGTTTTTGAGAGAAAAATATCAAGTGTTTTGATCTCTATAGTTTTGGGCAGATTTTGCTCATACCCTTATGTCGCATGGTAAGCAAATGATCCCGTCGATTCGGTTCAGTAATTTTCTCACAATATCGTTCACGAATCATTTACTCGAATAGGGTTTTTTTGGACTCAACAGCCCTTGAAATGTAAAGCTCAGATGAGAACTTGAAAAAGATTATTCAGCCGATTCAATAACTTTACCTTCCACCACATACAGCCAACGAAAGTACAAATGAAGGGCTTATTTGTTAAGGGTAGGGTGCTAGCATGTATTCTTGATTGTTTTTGATATGAGAAAGACAATTGATGAATTACATAAAACAGAGTTCATTATGAAAAACGTCTATTTGTATACTTTTTTAATTCCTAGACTTTTAAAAAATTGTTGGTAGAATACAAGAGGGAGAGCCATGGTCAAGAGAGAAGAAGTGAGGTAATTGGGAACATGGTAATTGGAAGAGCAGGAAATAATTAGTGAGAAGCTTCATCATTACAGCGTAGTTTCAATTGTAGTTTCTCTGATGTGTGATTGAGCAAGGAAGGATGCAAAAATAAACGTTAATTGGCCTCTTGAACAACATTATGGTTGTTGTGAGGCGAATTTCCTGAATACCTCCCACCATTAATGCTATGCAGTGTCAATGCTGGAAAAGAAGAGGGAGTGAAGGGTGAAATAATTGTGCACGAGTAAAAACTTGCCACGTTCCCTTGTAATTTTGAAATGTGTATTTAGCTGCGATTTTCAAGTCTAAGCATATACCAGAGCCAGCAGATAACCAGTTTTTAACCCAATATTGAGTACATTTCAAGAAAAAGTAGCCCGCAACATTCAACTAATGACCAACATTATGGGCCTTAGTTCCAGAACCATGCGATCTTTCACACTGCAGGTGCATTATTCACCTGACAGCACAATATCAGATCAGGCATGTGGCATGGGATCCACTCATGGATTATTATCATAATTTGTTCACATGTTTCTACTCAGGCAATGAAATGTCTGAGTTACTGGTTGGAATGTGTTGTGATGGGCTGTGTCTGGTCAGTAAATCCATCAGCTCATAATCCACTGCATTGTGATCAGGAGAACCATAGTTGTGAATATGACAATACTTTTTATTACATACTAACCACTAAAGTTAACGTACCTGTTAGGTGAGTTCGTCTCCTCTGGCTAGTGAGTTACTTGTGGGCAAGCGCTTTCGATGTAAAGACATCAGTACTGACTTAATGGCCAGACGATGATGTTGAATGCGCTTGCCCACAGTAACTCACCAGCCACAGGAGAAGGACTCACCTAACAGGTACGTTAACTTGAGTACTTTGCCTACTGGCGGACATAACCCAATTGCTTTAATACATACTAACCACTCACCATCTCTACAAGCCTCGTATTTTTCTGTTGCAGATTCTTATTCCTAGTGCAAGCAGCTCACGTTGTGTTGAATTGCGCCACCTCCAATTTATGAAACTATGAATAAACTTATTTCATTTCACTAATCAAGTATGTACTCCTTTTCCTTGAATTCAATGCACAAAATGAGAGAATAAGCGTGGTGACAAGCATCAACAAACTCTTAGCTCAATTTAATTTGCCACTCTTAACAACAATCTTATTCATTGTTGTTACTAGGACTTAGTTAGTCTCTCATGAGTGTCTGTTGAAGAAATGATTAACTTTTAACCGTAGTAGGTTTTTTTAAATAGTGCAATGACTAGAGAAAAATGTGATGAGGTTACCTTAGCTGTAACCATTTCTTCGAAAAAGGGTATGTCATATGCATTCCAAACAAGTCATCTCACTGATGTATCACTTCGTGATTCATTTAGTGAATCACTTATTGTGGGGGGGGGAGGGGGAGTTGCGTTAAGAAAATTAAATATTCCACTGATCTTGGAAAGCTATTAAACATGAAATTATGCCCTCGGATAAGAGAAACACGTACGGCAATATAGTTTTTCAGTCTGAGGTACAAATTGAAAATGAGGATGAGCTAGAACATGACATGAGTAAAGTCACACAGATTGCATGAGAATAAAGCCTAGTAGCGTAGCTGAACCATCTGGGAAAAATAAATTACTACCATATTAGTTCTGTGAGACGGCCTCCTAGTTATGTGAATGTGTATGAACTTGGAGGTCACTAATTTCGTTAGTGTTTGGAGCTCAATGAACCTCGATGACAGGATTAAACATCTCACCACCTGCAAAGGTTTCTCTTGGAGTATCATGAATTTTCAGTTTCCTGAATATTGACTCTGGCATATGGTGAAGCTACTTGGACCGAAGCAGTGTTTATCATTCGCACAAAATGTTGTCAGAGCCTTTGTGTCAATGACGAAGAGTGTGCTGGAAACTCAGGCGAACCAACAACAAACAAAGCAAAACCAATATTGATGAAGTGAAGACGATAATATTGGCAAATTGTCGAGTCTCAGACAAGTTCCTGAGGGTCTTAACATATGAATTGGTTCATGCCATGATGCTTATTGCCATCTCCCTCAACCGGGGTAGTCATGAAATATTTGAGGTCCTCGACGTTTTCTGACATTTTGTAGGATATCCAAGTTTCATCCCCTTTTACTATACCACTATACAATGTTCTCCTCCCAATTGGTCATAAGGTTCCCGAAACAATTTTGTTGATTCAATCCTCCTTTTGAGTTCATTCGTAAGCACTTTATGGAACCTAAAAAGCTAGTTGTTTCCTACTATCAAGTCACTTCAGATACTACTTCAGCCAAAACAAATTTACCAACGCCTTGAGACAGCAGCTTAATGGTAGAAATTGAACCAGCTATGGAATAGAATATACTGCCCTTGATGTTATAATTGTTTAGTGTTATATATGGAAGCTGAGCTTTGCTGGTTGTTGATCTCACGCTGAACACTAGGTGTTTGCTTACTGGTTATAATTTAAAAATATCTGGTGGGTAGAAACTCACAACTTTCCACAAACCCCTGTAAATTTAATTCCCTGTTACATGTACGGGCACTATATTTGAGTTGAACCCATTTCTACACAAACGTTTATGGAGAATAATATGTAGATACTAGTGAGCTAAGAGTACCCCTTAAGTTGGATTGAAATTGTTATAGCCATTTTTGAGAAAAATGCGAAAAACCCTTGTTTTTGGTACACTTTCGTCCCCTACCCCCATCGATGGAAATCATCCATAACCTTATTTTCATGTCTACAAAAAATCACAAACAAAACAAAAATAGAACAAGCTCAATCTGTTCAGCCGTTCTTCCGCAAATTGAACCGCACACACACAGACCATGCACCTAAATTAGGTTTTTACTTTCTTTAGCTCAACAAAGTAGAAAGGAAAGTAACGTAATCAGCTAAAAAAAAAGTTTTCTTCAGATCTTTATGCTTCAGACCCTACTGCGTTCAAAACACTGTTTGGGACAATGGTCTGTGAACGATTTTTTACGGAAAATGGCTGAACCAAATCAGCTCAAACTTAATACCTAGCTCACAGGTTACTAAGGCATGCCAAAATAAGGGTATGGGCCAAAGCCACCCTAAACTAACTATAGTTATCATAATGATGAATACACCAAAAATTATTTTTCTCAAAAATGGCTCTTACAATTTTGATTAAATTTTTTATATGGACAGCTCTTGATAAGGTGACTTTACCTATAAAATTCCCATTTGTGGGAAAATGAGAGCAGCACAATAAATTACCAAAGTTTTTGACGAAAATCAATTTGAGTGCGGTTTTTTCCTTATATACTCTGCTGAAATGTTACAAGAATTTTCAAAAAAAATTAATGTAGTCCAGTCCAATATCTACAGGATGAGCATTTGAAAACGCTCATAAGATATATGGGGGTCACTCCACATATTCTGAAATTTCAACTGCTACTGTTTCGCCTACTACCATTTCCAAACATTTTTACCCAACAACTCTCGAAAGATGATTATTACCCTCTTCAAAAAAATTCTGTTGTCTAATCGTGTTTCCAGCCTCATTAATTCTCTGTACCAATTGCTCAATAATGGCCCAGGAATAAGTGCGAGCAGCACAATAAATTCCAGAAGTGTAAGCGCTACCGCTTTCTGCCACTGTGATGTGATGTTTGACAAGTTCAAATGAACTAGGTGATAAATGATTAGTAGAATAAGCCATGAACACAAGTGAATTAACGTAGAGCTAAGGCAAGTTGTGTGTTGCTACGCACTAGACATTTGAATTTGTACTCTAGGTCTTACTCTTTTCCGCGAAATTTCTATATCATTAATTGAAATGTACAAAATTAAATTAAGACATTCTGCTTTCTCAATCTAATGTACTTTGTAATATAATTTTTGAATGCGTTTGTGTAGCCTGCAAGATTGCTATTAGTTTTGTGTGAATGGGAATCTAAACATATAGTTCAGGTTAGTATGGTTGTTCAATGGTACCGTGAACCTGAAACATTGGTGAAATCATATATTGGAACAGTCTTTATTCAGGATTTGTTAAATGATCACGAACATCATTGCAATTAGAAAATGCTTTCATTGGTAAAACAATATCTTATAAAATATTTCATCACTTTAAAACTAAGTGACTACTTTGGTTCTATTTACAATTCATGTACACATAGAATATAATTGACATGGGCAGATTGAGCTATGCACAAATTGGTCTTGGCGTAATTGAACTGTATTTTACATTCCATTGTAAGCAGGTCCTCCGCCTCCTTCAGGGACTACCCAATTGATATTTTGGCTAGGGTCTTTTATGTCACATGTTTTACAATGGATGCAATTCTGAGCATTAATCTGTAGCCTTTGCCCAGAGCCATCTTCCTGTGGTACAAACTCGTATACTCCTGTGAAACGTCAACAGTATGTGATCAAGTTAAGTAAGTAAGTATTTTGCAGCAGTTTGAGAATCAACATTGGGCAATGAAATAAGAGTAACTCCGCTAATCTTACATGTTGTACGACAGCAAAACGACTTCAAAAGTTTGATACTTAAAATGAAGGAATAATATAAGGCCACATAGTTGTAAAGTGTGTATTATGAGAGCTATTCATAGTAACTGGCTCAGACCTGAAATTAGTTTTGGTCTACATTGAGCAATTATACATTAACAAACTAGGGCCTAGCTAGTGGATGCCTCTTTTGTCTTTCAGAACATATAAGCTAATCTCCAGTGGAACTTCCTAGACAGTGCAATGGGCTCAGACCATTCAACACAAATTCAGATGTTACCTGAAACTACTGCCAGGTTATGAGAATTCCATGACATTTATACATGTCATGACATTCCATGCGATCTTCATTTTGACGGGGAATGATGCATGTAAAAGGGCAATTCCTAAGAATCGTTTAGTATATAATGCCTTTGGACTGTAATCATAGAAGAGTCAGACCCCTCTGAATATCATGCATTTTGTAAGTTTTTTCTTCAAATGAATGATGATGAGATTTATTTATTTAGTCATTAATATCTATCCCTTTAATGCCATTCACATGGTCTCGAGTGTTTTCCTTTCATGGGCCGCTTCAATTTTGTGAAGTGGAAGATACAGGGGGCCAGGTTTAGGAAATGCAGTTGATCTATTGGAAAACTATGTTCAATGTACAACAGCATTAAAAGTATAAAAACAAACCTGCAGGACAGAACCTCCCTTCTGGGCCATCATAAACTTCCAAATTTTGCAGGACTGGTATAGAGTCATCAGCCAGAGTCAAATGTGGTGGCTGATCTCCTTCATGATTAGTACCAGTTAATGCAACTGATGATAACAAATCAAAGCTGATAACACCATCTGGCTTTGGATACTCAATCGGTTTACATTCTTTAGCAGGTTTCAATCTCTTACTATCGGGATCTGAATAACATGAAAAAAATCAGTCAGAGGTCAACACCCATAAGAAAGTAAATTAATACAAGAGCACAACACCCGAATCCCCTTGTAAACTGGTGACTACATATTCCTCTTAACCTAACCTAATCAGCCCCTATTGAGTCAAGTCGTCCTGCTTATTGAACATGGTGGCCCAAATCAATGTCGTTGTATTCCAGGTTTTCACCACTCCAACCCAGAAATTGAGCATTAACTAGAACATCGTTCTGGGTCTTACGCGTCACATCACAGCAACAGTGTATCACAAGGCAAGCATAGTGACTGATTGAAAGGAGGAAAACATTTAATTAGTATTAAAGTCACTAGTACTCTTTCAGATGCCAGGGCTAAATCTGCAACAGAAGCTAAGTCTCCTCTGGACATACTAGCTCCCAAAGCAAACCTTGAGCTGTCTTTTGGGAGGTTGATCATTAAGAGTCTTGATAGAATGGTCCACTCTGCTGTGTCCGTTAGTCTGCGTGTGCTGGCTTCCCAAATAGCATCTCATATTCAATACTCATTCACACTCCAGTTCAATCTGGATGACCAGTTCCATCTGTGTCTGCGACTATTCTGTTCTAGTACTGTAAGCTGATTGCTCTATGGACACCCGGCTGGAATGTTGCACACACAATAGCTGGTCTTGTACTTGTTACTGATTAGATTGTTTGTAAGCCTACTAACTTACTGTGAGTCCCCATCGTTCAACATATGACAGAATGACAGATGGAACTGGAGCTCCCCCTAATTAGCCTAATGGATTTTAAGTACCAGGTTGAATCAACATGTGGCTCAATAATGGCTACCTGGCTGAGCGACAGTACAGGTTGTAGGTAAGCCTATCAATTGAGCAAGTACCACTTAGCGCTAGGACGAATCAGTTTGAGCATGTGGGATGTCTCATGAAAAAGATATCCGGAAATCCAGAAACAGTTTGAATTCACAAGCAGCACAACACTCGCGGAAAAGGCAAAACAGAATGAAATAGTATGGAACAAACTGATAAAAGATTCTGCGTTTTAGGCGGGCTTTTTTACAGTAGCTACGTTCCTTCGAGCAACATTCCCGGGGGCCTCACGAGCTGCCAATTAGTTGGATGCTCGAACAGATAGCCACAAGTTAGTCTCCTGCTTCTTTTCCCAGCATGTGACTTCAGCAGAGGAGGCAATCGTAAGTTATAAGTTATGCGATCAACATTTCAACTACATTGTGTCTACAAGGGCTAACGTCAAAGAGATGAGAGTATTACTCATCCATGACTCAATCTTGAGTGACTGCCAGCCTTTTCTTGTCTATCCACTATCACAGAAGTGCTTGTAAGGTAAGCAACCCAATAGATGAATCAAAAACTGCAAAGTGAAGTAGTTATCTTTAGCAATGTTTTTTCGAATATTCACCAAGAAATTCGAGAAAGAAATATCATAATGTACTCCTTCATTGTATGCAATACAATCTGTAATTTACATAAGCTATGATACAGAGTATACCCACCACCATGCTTCAAAGTCCATGGCTCTTTGCCTCCTATCAGGAATGAAAACCCAGAGTAAGCAACACCTCCCCATAGACCAAGAGAGGAATGGAAAGATGGCCGACAATTTCTCACAGCCTTCAAGTCAGACCATATCCAACTATTTTTAATCTTTTCTGTGTATGCAGTTGGCTCAACTCCTGTAACATAATTCACAAATGTAGTAACTGCCAAATTAAATGTTATTAATTAGTAAAATGTGACTAACACGTACCTGCTGTAGGTGAGGCGTCAGCTACTATTGCATCAAAAGTAGCTTCAGCCGCGAGCATTCCTGATTTCATCGCGTAATGTGTTCCTTTAATTTTAGGAACATTAAGAAAGCCAGCTGTACATCCTACCAGACATCCTCCAGGAAAAGTCAGTTTAGGAATAGACTGTAAACCACCTTCATTCAAAGCTCTTGCACCATATGCAATCCTGCAATAAAGTACAAATATCAAAGTGATAAGCCAGGATTCATGGAACATTTTTCTAGAGAGATTTTAAAGTTAATTCCACCCAGCTTACTCAGAAATGTGTTTTAGAGTGAAGCGGTTGATTTAGTTCCCCAGGATATCAGGCTGATTGAATCTTGAAATCATGAGAAGTGAACTCTTATGAGTTATTTGAGTATGAGGGAAAAATTGCATCCCTAAATTTGTCGTTAAAATAGTAATCAAGTCTCCATTCTACTCTTTTCTCCTCAAAAACTTACGAATCTCATACAAAAGAAAACTTCCAAATTACTGATTTTGAAACAACCATTTCCCAATGGCATACACATTGTGAAAAGAATAAGCCTTTACGAGTTCTATGCTCCAACAAAATCAATAGCAATCTACTAAGGCATGTGAAGAAAAATGTATTGAATGCAGCCACCAAGAGTGCCAATATGAAAATACATCAAATACACATTCACATAAATACTAATTTACTGAAGAGAGTAAACGTACACGCTCAACAAAACCTCTCACGAAATACTCAACAAATGCAGATTTAAAGTTTATACACTAAGGTATCGATGACACGTGTATATTACCTCATTGCTTCACTAGGTTGCTAAAGCACAATAGCCAATATATAATTGCAAATGGTTGCAGTTCATGGGTTAGGTGTTTACTATCTGGAGGAGTTCTTCAATATTGGTTCACTTAATTATTAAGGAAAATTTCATTATTCTAGCTTCTTAGTATTAGGTAAGATCTTAGAATTTAGTTAGAATGTCATGCTGCCTCCCTATGACCGCTTGAGTCATCCCATCACCTGTCATACTGGCCAGTGGTCTTCAATAGCATCTCCAGAGTCTTGTGAGTGCTCTTAACATATTTCACAAAGTCGAGTTAACTTCTCTTTCGTGTATTAGATTTTTCCATACAGTTCACTTACACTCTGAGGCTTATACCAGCCCAATGTGCAATTGTCAACATGGCCAAATACCAACTCTACAGGGGTAGTAGATCACCAAAAATACAAGAGAATGTGCCCTTTCAATCGTCTTCTAGTGCTCAATAAGGGTTAATGACACATTTGATTACTGCTCGTAATACGGACCTTATTTCTTAGGAAGACTGAGAACAACAATATCCAAAACTCAAACTCAGATTTAGAGGTAGACAAAATTCAATACTTCGCTGTATTTAGCAGAGTGTCCTTGGAATATTTGGATAACACATCTGTTTCAATTATGAATGTATCCATGCAGAGTTTATCAAAATGTTTATTTGCTTAATAACTAGACAGATTTCACATTATGTTATGCATTCTGTGATTGTTCAGAATCTTTGACAGTCCATAAAGAAAACATTTTCTCATTATTCCGTTGTATAGCCGATAGTAAGTTTACCACACGACTTTCAGATCCAATCTGAGCCTCCATAAATATACCTTGAAATGAGGTTTCTTCAAACTGAAATATCACTGGACACATATAAGATCAAATACACTTTCAAACCTTTTTCCATAGAGGTGGGATCAGAAATATGCTGTAACCTGAAACCGCTACCAGCTCCTTTTCCACCATGGAAAGTCATGGCTTGGTCTTGTTCAACTGATGAGTACATTTTAAGGATACATAATAAGTTGTACTTGTGTTTTATTCATGGGATCTAGGATGAATAAATCATTTAGTCAGATTGCTCAGCACTTTGACAGGTATTCAACCACGTTTATACAATACAATATAGTATACAATCAAACAGTAACTATGCTGACTTCGACGATGTTAATCCAAGAACAAGGACTTCACTGGTTGAGTAAAAAAAAAAAAATTGAACACCTAAGCAGCGTACTTAGAGAGGCATCAAGGGGAACCATTTGAGCATTAACAAAAGGAATTATATTCTCAGCCAGATTTTCTCAATCACCATTGCAAATAAATGATTGAGAGGATATGAATACCATGATAGCAACTCTGACCTAGAATTACAATTCGAATTTACCAAATCTCCACAAACCAGCATTGGTGGCGAGGAGGGCCTAACCTGGTATGCGCTCTGTCACACCCACATCCTGTTATATTTGCAAATGATTGTGTAATCATTATCTCCCTCCTACCCAAATTAATGGACGCTGGAATAAATTATTCAATACATATATAGCTGTAAATATATAATAATCCATTTAGCATTTCGCGTGTCACACTTACCGCTTTCCACCTTCCAATGTATTCTTGATAAAGGGATGGTGCTTGAGCTTTTGAAATTCTCTGAAAGGACTAAGGTATGGGTTTGTATAGTCCAAGCCAACAACAAAACCAATTGCAATGAGAGGTGAGCTGTCATTTAGGTGATATAAGAAAGATCCCCCATATGTGTGCTTGTCCTGTCAATAAGAGACAAGTAAATACTCTTTAAAAAAATATAGAAAACAAATGATCATGAATAATTAGAAACAGCAAAAAAATTGACAAGAAAGTACAGTAGGGCCTCAACTGCAAGACTATAAACGTATCACTTCAATAAACCTTCATAAACATCAAGGACTGTAATGTAATTAGCTGAGAAATTGAGAATGTAGGAGAAGTTTTATTGTTTGAATCTAGAAACGCCTTTTGGGATAATTATGATAGGATAACATTAAGAGAATAATAAAAAGAAATTGAAATAAGTTTGTGCACGCGAGTGTAGCATGCATCCCCTGTTTCATGCCGCCGACTCATACACCAATGTAAGCATTCTTAAATTGCGAGTTAACTTAGATTTATCAGATCCACCACTTCAACTAAGACAGTAGTTGGGAATTGGGAGCAAACTGTACAGAATCTTAAAGTCATTATACTCAATAAATTTTGGTAAGGGTCTGCTAGACAATTTTAAATGAGTACAAAAATAGTTCTTGTAATTCTCTGGACTAAATTCACTAAGTACTGAAATTTAACACAGGGAAGTATCCTGAATTTCATAAATCTGGACAAGGGCAAAATAGTTAAATGAGGCCACCCCCACATCTTCAGGTTGTACCATGCTGGATATACCTTGAGTTTTTCATTTTTGAGAGTTGTTTATCATTTTTACATACCATTACGATGCTCATGCTATGCCTATGTGATGGGGGGTCGTTCTTGACTGTAGTAGTTTACTCCGGTGTGAATTCTTGAGAACCAGTCAGGATGAATGAAAAAAACTTTCTATTCCTATGGTTAATTGTGGTTTTGCTGCAGCCGTTCCTGCAATGGTCCATAAAAATTTGCTACACCCACCTGTCGGATTTCTTTCGGTTTATTATTCATTTTTTACGACCCTCCTAATTTGATACAGTTTTTGAGTAAGTTGAACCCCATTTTATGCCACATTGCCGTTTTTTAAGAACTCATTTAGTTAAAAATAATTCTTCGATTAGGGATTCACAGATAATTTTAGTTCCTTTACTGTTAATGTTTTAACCCTATATATTCTTGTGGTGTACTTTGTCCCCTTTTGAGAGTCTTGGAATCTTTGTCTTGTGTGACCAGTGATCTCCTTTCACGGCAAGAAAATACCAGTGTGTTGGAATCTATTCGAGATAACTAAGTGAGCTCTTATTTTTCATTGTACTCTAATTTCAAATGTTTTGGGTGGTTCAGAGAATCAGAAGAATGGAAAATGAGCACCATTGCCAATACCATTGAATTCTATTCACGGACGTACCGATGGCCGATAACACTAATTCATTTCTCTGGAATGAGGATGATGCAATGTTTCATCCTACGATGGAACTGGAGACGTTTCCAAAGTAACCAACTATCACAATACCACGCATTCCTGGAAAAACATTAGCTATTCTAGCAAGAGTGTCAATAAGTATTTTAAATTGAAAGCGGGGTAAAATTATAAACACAGGTTCTACAAAGTCTTACATATTTACTCACAGAACCCTCGTACCCCGTGGAGAACTTGTTAATCAAACAAATTTAAATTTGCCTTTCACCATGTTCAAATTTTGCAATTTTTTTTCATATGTTGATTAGTTTAGACAACCTACAATTTGTGAAAGCTTCAGTAGACCTCGATACAAATATGTTGCGAACTCCTAGAATCAATATTTCACTTCGATTCAGAACAACAGAAAACAACACAAGTCACTACTGAATTGTACTTAATCAACTCAAGAGCAATCCAACAGGTGTAAATACAAATTAAAAACGTTGAAAATAGTGATGCCATTTTAAATTGCATTAAGAGCCCCGGTTTCGATATTCCTAATTGTATAATCAAAGTGTCAAATTCACGAGCCTTTATCAATGTAACTAACCCTAATGAAGAGCACGTGAGAGTAACATTTGACAAACCCTTTGTGGACGAAACAATTGATGACTTACAATTTAGTGAATGTAAAGCACCCCAACATCCGAAAAAAATTTGTAACAAAGGTTGAGTTGACTATTCTGGATTCAGAGTAGATCACCTAAACCCTGAAGAGGACACTGCCATCAGAAAACGTATTCACAACTACTATGATGTATGTTAGGATCCTGATCAACCTTTGTCACCACCCACTAAGATCAAACATCATTTCTCACGAGTGACAAAATTCCTGTCTATGTTAAACAATTCTGATCGCCAAAAATGTTTAAAGAAGAAGTGTAGAATCAAATAGACAAACTATTAGCGCAAAATATTATCCGACCCTCATATTTCAATTATAATGCACCCCTCTGGATTGTCCCGAAATGCATAGACGCAAGTGGCAAAAAGAAAGTACAATCAAATTCTCACTCATCTTCAGGACAATCAGGAAACATTATCACAGCAGATCAAACATCATTACGCGGTAAATGATGACTTATTAAAACACGTAAACCTCACCATTAACGCAGTCAATTATTACGACAATATTTTATTCAAGGAAGTTGAAAACTTGCAAGAACATAGTTCCTTTGAGAAACACGTAAAATAGGTAGAAGATGCTCTAGAGCATAACCAAATTCTACTTCAGCCAATTTTGGATATTGCCCAAAACAGTGAACATTTCATCACTTTTTGTAAACTAAAAAGAATTGGCCTGTGCATTAAAAAGCCTCAAACACTACACAATGTTCTCTGCGACCTATCCAAATATTATGAGAATAGGTTTCTGTTTAGACAGAGCAGTGAACTATTTCTTTTCATCAGATCTTTTATTTACTTTCCTTCATTCAACTCCCAATCGTTGCGACTTTATCCGCAAGTTGAGTCATTCTGTTCATTATCTGAGGTTGTAGTGCAGCGTCTCACCTGAGAGAAGACAAGAGCACAGTGCATCACCTCACTAGAAGAAGGGGACCTCACATTCCTCCACTCTATTTGAAGACGCAGCTTTATTCTTTCATTACTGTTACATCACTCGCCGCTTCGCAGCCATTTTTTTCTACTCCCCTTGTCTCTTTTTTGTGCACCACGTTTTGTCTCGAGGATCTCCATAGTCTTCGTTTCCACAAAGTTGGACACATATAGATGCTCGTTACTTCGCGTCGTACGACATCAACACCTTTAAAACTGAGCCGACAACCCAACTTACATCTAGCCAATCCTACCAGTACCCGGTACCTAGAACTCGACTACCTCGGTGCCAGGTTAGGCGGGCATTTCATTTTGCGCATCACGCCTCTATCTCGTCCAACGGAGTGAACCGGTGAAGAACAACAGTACATTACCAGTGCGTATTATCATATTCAACTGATGTTGCTCACCATGTTAGAAATATTAAATGCTTGTCTGGGACGTATCGAGAAGTTAAATCCCGTTTTAGGTTAACGCAAAAACATCCAACTTTCAAAGACGAATCTCTATGGGAAATACAAAACGACATCGGAGTTGAATGTTTTATTGGACCCGAGGAAATAGTTTATTTCCTAGACGTTCCCATTTTACATAGAACCCACTATGACTTATTCCTTCTACAACCAATACCGAAATTGGCACAGGAAACATACTTTACGATTATGCCATTGGCTAAATACGCACTTAAATCCACGACAAACTCTGACATTATATTTTCAAATGACTACTGTGACTCAGGATTCAATCACTTCTTTTGTGCCGATGACTTTCAACTTTCTGGGAACCATAGCTGTGAAAAGACATCCTCCAGAAAGGTGAAAACGATCAGTGCGATCTGACCGAAATTAATGTGCAGCATAATCACATAGAACTTCTTCAAGAAACAAGAAGATACGCATTCATCTTTCCATATGAAGATCAAATTGAAATAACCTCCAAAGGAAACGTAACATTCCAGTAACTTCTAGGAATTTTCCAGATAAATCTACAAAAAAGTTCCTGTTCAAGATAGTTTAGTTTAATTTTTGTTCGAGTTTACCGTTTATTTACGTGCTCGGCAGCCGCACCTGATTGCCACCTGTTTAGTATCCCCTGATGACCAAGTAGCTCGAGACACTGAAGCCCAGAGGGCAGCAAGGGAGCTGATCATGCACCCTCCGAACGAGCCCACATCCCATTGTAGACAACAGGCGACCTCGGCAGGGCCCTGGCGACCTTAAAGCCCAACAAATCTCCTGGGCCAGATAAAATACAAAGCAATATGCTAAGGAAGGCTGAGCAGACAATCTCCAGCGGCCTCCATAATTTATTTAATGACTGTCTGCAGGTCAGACAGTTCCCCACTCAGTGGAAGTCTGCGCGTGTTGTCACTCTTCAAAAGGGAGGCGACCGCAATCAGTCAGACCCGCGATCATGGAGGCCGCTCAGCCTTCTTTCCATATTAGGCAAAACATTAGAAATCTTGATGTTGCAGTCCCTCGAAGGAGTCTTTGGTCGCAACCTCACAGGCAGGCAATACGGGTGTACCAAAGGAAGGTCCATGCAGGATGTCATTGTCGAGATTCGGCGTGTTTCCCTGCTGGCGCCGGCTAAGTACGTCGTAGCAGTTCTGATTGACATCAGAGAAGCGTTTGACAACTTTTGGTGGCCAGCGCTCCTTAATGAGCTCAAGGGTAGGGGAATCCCTGCAACCTGTACGCGCTCATCAGAAGTTACCTGACAGACAGAACTGCTACGATCGAATGCAGGCATGTCTCTGTCCCGAGAAAGATTGAGAAGGGGTGCCCACAGGGCTCAGTCCTTGGACCAGCACTCTGGAATGCCTTCTTCGAAGGTCTTCTCAGGAGACTCATGGAGACTGACTGCGAGCCGTACGCCTATGTGGATGACTTGACTGTGCTGATCTTTGCAGAGTCAGCTCGCCAAATTGAAGAAAAACCCCACCACATGCTCCACACCGCCACCCAATGGCGCGAGCATGTCAAGATGCAGGTGGCTAAGGAAAAAACCCAGCTAATCCTCTTGAAAGGCAGAGTGAACAATCCACCCTCAATACACGTTGGCAGCCACAGGCCCCTTCTTGAAAAGCACGTCAAGTACTTGGAAGTGAATATAGGTGAGAGGTGGGGTTTCAACCATTACCTCCAGTCCCTTAAAGGCACTACCATTGCAAGGTTTGCCTCAGTGCGTGCAATTACAAAGTCCACTTGGGGTGTGTGTTACCATGACACTATCCTCATGTATAAGGCAATATACCTAGGCGTGATTGGCTACTGCCCCGTTGTTTGGGGTAGCAAACTTACAGTCAATCAAAAGAGAGTATTGGCCCAATCCCAGAGAGCTGTGCTCCTGTGGATCACCAAGGCCTACAAGACTGTATCAACAGAAGCACTCCAGGTTATCACTGGTCAGTTACTAGTTGATTTGGCCGTTGAGTGCATGGTTGACAAGTGGAGAGTGAACTGGGAGCTTCCCTGCTTTGGGCTGAACTGAAACTTGCCGCCATCAACGAATGGGCTCTAGAGAAATGGCATGAGAGATGGGAATCCTTGTCAAAGGGACGTGATATGTATGAGTTCTTCCCCAACATCCGTGAACGTCTTTCTAGAAAATGCGTTGAGCCAGACCACTGGACGAGCCAGTTCCTCATGGAACATGGTGACTTCAATGCACGGCTCCACTTCTTTTCTCTGAAAGACTCTCCATTATGCACGTCTTGTGCCTCCAGTGCAGAGGAAACCAGAAACCATGTGCTGCTCCACTGCAGTTTCTACAACAGTGAGCAACAGTTGTTGGGAGGGCAAACGAACTTAGCAGCATTGACAGCTTCAAAGCAAGCCTATAACCATTTTGCTAAGTTTGCGAAGAAGGTGATGGCTAAGAAACGGGGTCATAGTTGATCTGTCCTTTTGAAATTCGCCGCTCAAGTACACAGTTAGATCAGGTGGGAAACCAGATTATGAACTCCTCCCAGATGGTAAGGGATTCCTCAGGTGATCACCTCTACGCGGTCACACACGGGCAACAGCTCTCTACCGGGAGACTGGCTAACGACTAAACACCTGCCGCGGACTAAACTGTACCTCCACAAGTTTGAGTTCGGTGGATGCTGCAGGGGCCGGCCTCTTGCATATTAGCAAAACCACAACTTCCATGACTGATATAACCCTCGTCGAGGAGTCATCAAATAAGGAAACAGACCTGTGTGTATGTGTGTCTGTAGTTCGATTTGCGGGAGAACGGCTGAACCAATTGAGCTGTTCTTTTTTCTTTTGTTCTGTTCGTTATTTATTGCAGACACCAAAATAAGGTTATGGGCGATTTCAGTCGATGAGAACGCGGGTGGGGGATGAAAATGTACCAAGAACTAGGGGTTTTCGCATTTTTCTCGAAAACAGCTCTAGCGATCTTGATTTAACTTTCAACTTATCTTCTACTAGTCAGTGCAAAACTTTTCTTCTTTATACATATCTTGATGAAAATATGGCGAATGGAGAAATAGGCCTATGAAGCAAAAAATAGTTTTTTTAGACCCTTTGGCAAAACGGCTTCAACAATTTTCACCAAACTCAAAGGATGTTTTCGAGTAGTTAATAATACCTATGAGTACATATTGTTCTCAATAAATGTTCTTCTGACAGTTCATTGAGCAGAGATAATAATGAAAATGTGTCGAAAATAACGTTTTTTCGAACATTCCCATAAATTCTGGAGTAATTGCTTTACCAGATGTGATCAATCTTATGGAGTGTATTTTGGCCACCCATACCCACATTTCATTCTCCATAATTATTTCGGCATATAAGTATGTTGAACGGAAATATAAGCCAAGTTAACTCAGAAAATGAGATTTGTTTGAATTGAGGATATGTAACAGTGAGGGCACTTGCGCTAAAGAAGTGAAGAGAGTTGCTGGTCAAATAAAATGATTTTAAAAGTTCCCCAGCTCCCAAAGCCTTTTGAAAGGTTTCCAGGAGCAGAAGTGAGGAGGGAGATGAAAAGAGACTCATTATGAGGGAGAGGGGGGGGGGAACTAGAATTAGCAAATTATACGGTGATGTGTATTGGTGCCACTAGATACCAGATGTATCTGAAGGCATCTGGAAGGCTGCTACAGGATTGAGCAAGAATCCATCACAATTTTAAACCTTATGTTAATGATAAGGTAAACTCACTAAGGGCCATCCAAAACTATGCTCAACTCGACCGGGTTGGTGCTTAGAAGGATCTATTTCCCACAGTTCTTTTAGTCCAATTCCGTAAGTTTGGGTCTCACAATCTTCACGCAAGTTGAATTTTTTTGTAACGCCTTTGGTTAAATGTCCATGGCAGCCTTCAGCAAAAATGGTTACTTTAGCATGAATTTCCATTCCTCGTTCAAAAACTTCCTGTGAAATCAAGAAAGGGTACAAAAAGTTACCTCTCCCAAAACACCTCCAACAATAATGAGACGTATAATTATTATTACCAAACACAGACTTCTGAAGGATTTGATCATAGGAAATTGTCGTACGACCAAGTGAAACACAAATTAACAAGAACATTTAACTAATAAGGAAGCTGCTGGATTTCAAAAAGATAAAATAAAATGCCTCACAACTGATTCCCGAATCATATTTTGAAAACACTAAACAATACTGGGATATTGACATTTTTACATCACCTAGCCCCATAAACAATTCCTTCAATAGTCTTTCTTCCTCAAAGTTATATTCCTAAGTTCAATGTTAAAATTCCCAAGGAAAACGTTTTTCCATTCACACAATGATTATTTTATCAATCATGTGCACAAATCACCTAAACTCTTCCAGCAACTCAAAGCAGCTACTGCAATGGTAATCTATGTTCGAAAATGGAAGCCCTCTTAGCTACAATCCAATGGTTACTAATATTCGTGTTTTGAATTCCTTCGTGGCTTTTCAACAAAAGATGTATCTACCAGGTCCATCCTAGAGGGATAACATGACCTCCCACCTGAGTTCCTCCAATAGGAGTGCTGTGCCCCTCTAGCGTGTTACCATCGACCCCCACGAGGACACTCAAACAGCTATACTCCTTTACATCGACAAGCACACACTGACAATTTTACAATTTTGCCAAATAGGGGCTTTCAGACTTAGTAGCCCTTGATAGGCAATGATCTGAAGAGAACTCAAAACATTTATCCAACCGATTACCATAATGTGACGGTTCATAGTGTTAATCAAATTTCAGTTCTAAATTGGAGTTTGAGTACATTATCATAAAGCTTAATCAATGAACCTGAAAAGGCCTTTCTGTTACTGGGAGATTCTATCGCATTCACAATTGCCTTCAACATATTAAGGTATATGAAATGAGGCATATTTTCATTTGAATATTGACAAAGTTAGTTATTATTCATAAGTATCATTGAATTTTGGAACTCTTCGCATATACAAGAACGATGTTTATTGGAATTGCTCATTATTACCTTGGGAGAGCCATCTTTGGCAATTCCTACATCATTAGTAGCTATGCCTTTCACAGAACCGTCTTCATGGTACAAAATTTCTGAAGCAGCATATCCAGGATACATTTCCACACCTGCCGCTTCAGCTTGTTCCCCTAGCCAGCTAACAAGATGGCCCAACCTGACAATGTAGTTACCATGATTATACATGGGCATTCCTGTGATGGAAGAACATACCCAAATGAAACAGTAATTAACTAAGCACACTGAAGTAATAGAAGACTGTGTAACACATTGTTTACCTTTAAATATTGGAAGTTGAATGGCAGATTTTTCTGTCAAGAATGAGAAAACATCAGAAGTAACAGGAGTATTTAAAGGTGCTCCTTTCGTCTTCCAGTCAGGTATCAGCTCATTGAGGGCAGTAGGGTCAATGACAGCACCAGATAATATGTGCCCACCTGTACATAAATTCAATACTAGATTTAATTTGGCAAATAGCAAAATTACGATGTAGACAATGCAAGCCCAGAGGGATCTGTAAAAATAGTGACACTGAGCCAGTTTCTCTATCTTTGTTCCACAAAGCTATTTTCACGTTTACCATTGTTATTGAAAATTGAAAATGCCTTCAGTTCAAAATACTATTTTACTGTCTAAAAATTCAGACTGGGCTTCCCACCAAACCTACAGATTGTAGAATTCCTCGGTTAACGCTATCAGATACGGTTTGCACATAAGTAAGGTATTGTAACAAGAAACATTTATCTGCAACAAACAAGGGTAAAGAAAACGAAAAACAATTCAACAATGTGTAGTAAAGCTGTATGAACCAGAAAGAAACAATCTGAACAAAATGAAATAATAACTCCTTCTTGAGTATTAATGGAAAATAACTTATTTTGACCATGCTCTATGTCAATGAGCCACACGGAGCCTAATGAAAAACTACTGACGAAGAAAGGTGGTGTAAATAAATTCTCTGATGACTGCAGTGCTAATACCAAAAAATTTATAGTGTGTGGTGTTACGGGACGAACCAAGCCCTTCGCCGTCCAGGGCATTTATACTGACTGGGCAGCATAAATGCCCCGGACGAGCCTCCGCTGAATCGAAGATATGGTTCGTCCCATAACACCACTCCGCCCTTGATGTAGTGCCAGTCCTCAGGTACTCATGAACACTGCTGTTCAGGGCGTTGCTGTCCACCCAACAAAAGGGAACCTAATCTTGAGCATAGCGAGCGAGAGATAATTTTGATTAAAGTTCCAAGAGGGTGCCCCTGTTTGTGGTGGGAGTATTGAATAAATGCAAATAAAAAGTCACCTCACAATGTCTCTGACGTAAACATCTTGGAATGTGTTGATCGTACGTCTTCATCCTACGCAGTTGCGACATCCATGGTTCAGAGAATCGGTCCATCTCTTGGCGACAGACGATTCTCTGAGTGAGGGGAGTCGTAGTTTCCCTCCTCCTCAGAGAGCACCTGCCCTCAGGTGTTCCAGAAGGGGTAGAGCAGAGTGAAGATGCTGCATCTACCGTGCAGTAGTTGGTTGCACTTCTGGGAACAAGTGTGGCGTCCTGGCTCATGGGGTGTGATGCCTGTGTTGACAGCATTCACACGTGTACATGGAGTGGCAGCTCTTCAGCGTGTGTGAGGCTGCCAGACAATTTGTACATAGATTGTGCTCTTCCACGTAGATTCTTCGAGCCTCCTGGCTGGAGTTGAGGAAACGTGGGCACTTCTTTACCCCGTGATGCTTGCTGCAGATAGGGCAGGGATGTGGCTCTGGCGATGTGGGTTTGCGTTGACCAGGCCATTTTGGAGGCGTGTGGTTTCCCCGGACTCGTTGTTTGCGAGGTCGTTCAGGGACAGACACGCGGGAAGATGTCGCTGTTGATGCATCCGTAGTTTCATCTTGACCTTATCTATGTAGATGTGCGCGAGATGCTGGTACGTCAGAAGCTCCTTTACAGCTGTCCTGCCTTCCTCCAAGCAGCCGTCGTCGATTGAACACAAAGCTGTGTTCAACTGTTCGTCAAGAATGGACAACGTTCGAACATAATGACGGGCGAGAGAGTAGGTCACAGCAGTAGGGCAGACAAATTGAAGGTGGGGGATCAAAAATTCCCATCGCATTAGAAGAACCTTCAAGTTTTTCCGCGTGGCCGGCATCTCAAACTAATGCAGGGGAAGTTTGACTACTAGTTGTGCGCCAATGTTACGGGGGGGGGATTTATATCGAAGCAATATCGCACTAAGAGAGTAGGGAAGTTAGTACGATATCAAGCTGAATGCAATTGAAACAGAAAGTTTTATTCGTGACTTACATTCGGAGAGGTTTTACCACTACAGACAGGGGAACTGCGTGGGAGCAAACGCGAGCGCGGGCAACACGGCGACGAGGGAACCGGTTCAGATTCAACTGACTGCTGCGATTTCTCGAGCGAATTGGGGCATTTGAGGTGCCCAGTCAGCATAAATGCCCTGGATGAGCCTCCAATGAATCGAAGGGTTTGGTTCGTCCCATAACAATAATAAGGGGTCTGCAAGGAAGATATAGTGGGTAAAAATCAGATGAACTTGCTAGAGAAAAGAGATGAACAACAAAAGGTCATATTTCAATAACAAGCATTACACAGAATCTTAATAAAAAATATTTCAGGAGGAAAGCAGATCTAAAGGGATATGTATTGAGGAAAAAACAACAAAAACCCCAGCGAATTATTACACAACGGTTTATTATTCTCATGAACAGCTTGACCTAGTATTACTGCTCCGAGACCCATTCCATTCGATCAGCATAAAAAATACTAATAAACCATACAAAACATGACCTAAGTAACATGGAATAACGACGAAAACTAAA
This sequence comes from Pachypeltis micranthus, assembly GCA_020466155.1. Taxonomy (NCBI): domain Eukaryota; kingdom Metazoa; phylum Arthropoda; class Insecta; order Hemiptera; family Miridae; genus Pachypeltis; species Pachypeltis micranthus. The sequence goes on along the minus strand of CM035768.1, from coordinate 81,835,288 downwards.
TATTCCCCCGGCGCCAGGCATTTATGATCCGATGTAGGGGTGTGTGGATGAAGTGCCAGCCTCATTGGCCCTAACCTTCCTCCGCCCTGTCAGGCAAAAAGAGTCGGGGAAATTGGGAGGGGGACTACTTCCAGCGAACCCCTGGCAATTGGCACGACGTTGCGAGTCAAGCTGGCAGGTGGTTTTGATGAGACAGGAGGGAGTACTAACGACGAAACGTTTACTTTTGCTGTAGTTCCCGCGAGTTCTTTTAATTAGTTAACTTTTTCTCACTATACTTACCGTAATTTCCCTGTACACAGTTGTACACGTCTGATACTCATTCCATTCGACCCAGGATGTAAAAATATCTTGAAAATGATACGAAACACCGCGTATTTGTGATTATACTGCGTTTTGTTGATTTTTTGTCTATAACAACCATGGGCTTCATCCGATCAGATTGCTGAGATGGCGGGCACAACTAGATACCAAATGGGATTTTTGTGCGAAAGGACAGATTTTTTAGACCACGTTAAAGGCACAAAATGGCCTGGATGGCGGACCGACATTGCAGATTTGGAATCCCACTGTCTCAAAGTATCAATCACTGTGTAAAGTATCAAATTTTGAGGGAGGGTTGTAAAAAATTTTTCCTGATCGAAAGCATAGGGTTATTATTCAGAATGAATAATAAACCAAAAGCAGAGACACAATGGTATATCAGTTCATAAGTGACTTCTGATGATATCTACAAGGGGTACATAATTGCTCTAAGGCAGTAAATTATTCAACCAAGACTTCCTTCAGCCCTATAACACATTCAGTACGCAACTCAAAACCCTTCCAGCCACTCCAATCTGTAACTGCACATTATGCACTGGTCTCATCGCTAGCGCCAAGCGGGTCTGTATCCGTCCTTTTTCATAGTTGTTGGAAGCTCTCTCTGAAATATTTATCGTCATATTAACACACTTGCACCCACATTTGTCTACTCTTCTCAGAACGACGACTTCAAAGAAAGCTGACAAATAATAATAACCAGTTAGTTTATTCACAGCATGGCTTCAGTAATTACTGAATGACTGCTCTCAATTCAGCAAGCCATTTGACACTCTAGCAACCTTGTAGATATGTAGTAGACCTGGTTTGTTTCAATACATTTTACGTAAGGATGAGGGTAACCAATCTGATTAAACGACATTTATAAACAAATGATATGTATTTTTAATTCATCAACAATTTAATTAGAGATATTAGAGATAATACAATCTCCGCCTAACTGCTCATGAAAAATTTGATGCACAATCCTGGGTTGACAGAGACTCAGGGCCATAGCTGTTGACCTTCTTATTCGGCTTCTTCCCCAAACATTGATGACAGGATTTTGTATCTTTCTCTTCACAGTTTTTGCTGTTGAGGAACCTTTCATCGTTTTGGAGATATGGATGGGATTGACATTCCCCTTATAAAAAGGAGGGCATGGTGTACTCAATAATCTCACCAGCAATTGACGATGAAGACAGGGCTGGGAGCTCCATGATGCTCAGCTCGTCTTCCCTTCTTCAGAAGGGGGCATTTGTCATTGCTCTTGCAAAGGCATCACCTCCCAGGAATAGAGTCACCCAACTGAGGCTCAGCTCTGAAGTAAGGGTCGTCTTACATAGGTACTCTCATCATCAAGTGCTTCTGTGGAAGTTATTCGAATTGGGTCACCCAACTGTGGCTCAGTAGGGAATCATCATCATAATCCACATCAATAAGATATTAGGTCTAATCAGCATCAGTGATAGTCATCAGCTACAATTTCTAGTGTCTGTACAGTTTTACTGGAAACCAAGGAAAAATAATTATTGCAAAGACATTGTAAGTAATCAACCATCACAACTTCTAAGAAGCTAGATTTTGTGAGTCCTTATATATATTGTGTTACCTACATTTTGAAAATGACAATAGTGTTGGATAGAGTGAAGATCAAAGGATTAACTTACAGACAAAGTTAATGCAATATCCCTCTACACTTTTTTCCATCTCTCAGTCCCCACGCTCCATTGAAATGAAAAATTTCTCTACTTACACAGTGCATGTACCCTCATCACTGGTTTTCGTTTTCTGGCCACATATAGGGTTGGTGGGATCCATTATACTGTACAGAGTTCATATTTCTAAATTCTGTAATACATGTAATGTGGATATAACATGATAAACCAGTTTCATGAAAAGTGACGGAGGAATGAAATATTTCATGCCCACTGACGCAAGTGCTACATAGTCCTGAGGTGCTATTTTTTGTGTACTTCATTTAAAATATTCCGTAACTGTACAATAATGATCAACATAAAGCAAAAATTCTGTACATGAGAGAAGGAAGAGCAATGAGCGAAAAAAGGAGCTTACCACAAAACGGTGAAAAACGTTATAAAACATGAGAGCTGTTCAAAAGATGTTGAAACTTAATTACCGATGATCTCACACTTTTCTAGGGAAACGGTGCCCCCCCCCCCCCCCCCGCCATATATTGACAGTTTTCAGGAGGAAGTGGACTGACCAGTGGGCCCACACTGAAAGGATTAAATTAGTTATGTGTTCTGTACACTGCACAACCACACACCTCATATGGATCATACAATGACACAAGCCTGCTTACAGTATTATGCACACATATGATCACCATACCAAGCATGAAAAATCTAGGGGTGATTCTGAGAAGAGAGTGTAAGTCGCTGGAAACTACTTGACATTGTAACAAATTGAAGAGTATTGAAAGGCTCCTTCGAGTTACCTCAGTCTCATTCTATTTACACTTTGCTGGAGAGGATTAAAGTCATCAAACCACCATAGGACATTGATTGCCCCTTTGCTTTCATTGAACAAATCTGTTCAAAGCCGGCCAGAGTACAGTGCTGTGAAGCCAATATCCACTTGGGCCAACCATCTAATCAAAAGTAGTGGCATGCGTGACAATACAGTATTCAACTTCAGGCTATTGCACCCCGTACAAAATTCCAAAATTGTCTAGAAGATTTAAAAGCACTTACTCCAGATCGTTTATTTTTCAAATTGATCAGCCATTACTTTTCCAGATGTAAATTACATAGATCTTCCAAGAATGCTATCAGAAGCATCAGAATTGTGTAGGACATTGTACTTCTGAAGAAATATTCTTCAGTCTTGACAGAAGTAAATCAATATCATACCATACTTGAATATTAGGTTTTTGTAGTTGTTCAAAGTGTACATAAGCTTTTCTGAAAAACCTACTTGACAATTCCCATACAATTGCAGGTAACTTTGAAATGGAAATGAATTCACTAAAATAAAGAAAAGGAGGCAACCCCAGATATAATATGAGAGAAAAGAAGGCTAACGAAGGCCAACAGCAATAAACACATTAGGAGGTGGAAGAATGGACCAGTGGCCTTGGGCAATGTGTTTCAGAGGTCCTTTGTTTGTTTCACCACTCTACCCCTCGTTCATAGGTCAGGACATCAAAATGAGTTAAATAATAAACTCATAAATGATGATTATGACTATAATTATTCCTTAACCGTTTGCGTGGAATTCAACTGATAAGAGCATTGGCAGCATCAATATTCAGATTATCCTGTAATGATCTTACCTATTTGTGCAGATTTTTCCACAATGCAAACCCTGAGCTCTCTGCCATCTTTTTCAGCCAACTGTTTCAACCGAATTGCTGCAGCAGTTCCAGCAGGCCCTCCTCCAATAATAACGACGTCAGTATCATCGACAAACCGCTCCATATTTACACCTGCAATGCAAATTGACCCTACATACACAACAGTAGTAACATTTGCACTAGGAAATAACAATGTTAACAGACGGTGAAGCAACTGTGTGTTCTGCAAGTCTCTGTATAAAGCTCAATGGTGTTCCTGACTAGATTACACGACTATACACAATCGTTACCAATAATGAATAGCAGGCAACTTTAGGAGCAAGGTTGCTCCATTCCTCTATTTAGACTACAGAGAAGGTATACTACAATTTTGGTAACCATTTATTCAGTGATACAATTTTGGTTATCATTTATCCAACAAATATTGTACTGAATTTAAATACAAAGAAACGAAATTAAAAGCTTCTACAACAGTTATTGTTAGGGCATAATAATTAACAACGGCCAGACATGATCAGTGTTCCAAGTAAGATAATTTCTGTATGAAGTCTCGAAGTATGAAAAATACTTATGATTATCATGCTATTCTTGTAATTTATGCTAGTTTATTGATATGAATAGCAATGTCTCTGGAGGAAACAGGATACCTCCAGCTCCTCCACAGTTCCTATAGCAGTGAGCGACAGATGTTAGAAGAGCAGTTAAACCTCCCAGCTCTGACTGCTACAACATTTTACTCAGCTCACGAAGGTTCTTGCAAAAAAAAGGTCACAGCAGATCTCTTCTTTTTATTTGCCATGCATGTAAACAGTTCCATTAGGTAGAGGCCCTGATTAAGTTCCAGAGTATGGTCAGAGATATTTCAGGGTCATACCTCTGTGTGGTTACACATGGGGCAACACTATTCAACCGACACAGGCTAAATAACACCACATGCCAGCCTGCTCTCAAGGTCTGGGTCCCATCGATTGCTAAAATAAGGATATGTGTGACATTGGTCTAAACCAATTACAGTTATCATAGTGACAAACGTCAATTTTTCTCTTTAAAAAATGACTCGAATGGTTTTGATGGAATGTTGTTGACAGTACCATAAAATTCTCATGTACGCGAAAATGAGGAGAGCAGTACAATAAAGTTATGATTATCAAACGTTTCAAAGAAAATCAATTTTAGCACAGTGTAGCCCGTATAAATCCCGCTCAAATGTAGCGTTCTCAAAAAATCCCGGTTTTAAGTCAATGAACTAGATAATTATGAGCGACCTCAGAAATTCAACATACAAACATTCTCACGATATTTACCCATCAGTATGACAGTAACCATGTTTTTCCACAGATTGCTCTACACATAGTCTTGCAAATAAGCCATATCATTTGATGATCCACATCTTTGTACAATTTATCTACGCTGATATTAATAAAAAAACAACTCGATATGAACTAAAAGTAGTACAAGTACACTGATAATTATACTACTAATAAACATACCAACCTTTCCATCGTGGGTCTGTGCCTCTGTCAACAACTGAGTAGTGAGTTGTGATTTTGGGGAATGTTTGTGCAGAGAGGCATCTTCTCCACGTGAAAATATCCTTCTTTGCTAAAATAAAAACCAGAACAATTGACGAATAAAAGCAAAATAATTAAAAATAACCTGTGTATGAGCAGAACCTAGCTAAATCTGTTTTAACGATCACAGAATTGTTTATTATTATTTAGCACGAGCATTATTCAGTTAACAAACTAAACCTAGTCAACAAAATGAGTAAGCAACTATCCATTTGATTCTGGTTGTACATAGAAATACGCCCATATCTGACAATTACTAGACTCACTTCAGGAATTGAAGAAAATAATATAAAATGATGAAATTAGTAGAATTGGTTTGATCAGTTATGATGATGAAAACAGAGGAGAAAAAATACCAAATTCCTACCGAAACATGATAGTAACAAATTGTTAACTATGGTGAAGTTTTCATCAGCTAGAACGCCACAGACACACTTTCTATGCTTTAGTAATTGTAGTGGGATATGTTCTGTCTTCAACGATTCTTCCTATGCCATTTTATAGAATTTTTCGTCTAGATCCACTTCTTTCATTAAAAGACCATTAAGAAGTGATGTGACAATATCTAGCTGAAGTATTTCCAGTTTTTGGTTGCAAGGCTATAAACATTCAACTTGAACTCATTCTCATTACTGTACCAAATGTATCAATAATGTCCAGTGGCATTGAGCATAGGTACCAGTGACAGAATGCGAATATTTCTGCTCCACTCCATCCATCTGCTGGCAAGATTTCTTTCAGCATAATATAACAACCAATATATTGTTATGAACTAAGCGAAATATTACATAATCACGATCGAACTAAGCACCGAACTGAACTGCCGTTTATTAGCAACAGGTTTCTTGGTAGCAACTGACTATTAACGGTAACTAAAACAACATGACAACCACAGTCAGGTGACAACATTCCCAACACTACTTCCCTCCCTATTTGAGGATGGAACGTCACTTTTGCGAATGTAGGGCACTAGTTTGTCAGCATGAACTACTATCTTCCTCCGGCTTGGTGTTATGATGCGAAATACGACATCTGAAATGGGCTTTGAAACTTTACAAGGGCCGATCCAGAATGATTGTAGTTGCAAACATACTCCAACCCATCGTTTTGGGCAGTAGTACCAAACTTCATCCCCTATCTGGTATCGTGGTTGCTGACCATGTACGCCTTTTGGTGCTGGCCAATTCCTTACCTATTTTCTCTCGTGACATGTTGTGAGCCTCTTCCATCTGGCTCTTCAGCGCCTCGGCATACGCTGTATTAGTCAGCATGGTGTATGGCATTCCACCACACTGTAGATGTACAGGTAGCGTCAGCTCCCTTCCAAAAATGAGGCCAGCTGGTGAGAATCCTGCGGCTGCATGGTCAGCTGCTTGGTAGGCCAGCAGAATCCACAATAGATGTCTGTCCCAGTCTTCCTGCTTGTCCTTCACCATCTTGGCAAGCATGTCAATAAGTGTTCGGTTAAACCTCTCAGCTTGAACATTACTCTGAGGGTGCATTGGTGTAGTTATTGTGTTGTGAATCTGCTAGAGTTCACACATTTCTTTGAAAACTTTCGACTCAAATGAGGTGCCTTCGTCTGAATGGAGTTCTCGAGGTACGCCGAACCTTGTAATTACGTTGTCCACTATCCCCTGAGCAACTGTTTCAGCTTTCAGATCGGGGACTGCAAATGCCTCAGGCCATTTCGTAAAGGCATCCACTACCACGATGATGTGTGTGTTCCATCGTTGAGTCTTGGGCAAACGGAATACCAGAGGTATATTGCCTCATCGGAGCACTCTGACTTCCAGGTTTCCCCCGTTTTTCACACACTTCACATGCATTGCAAGCGTTCTGCACCATTCAAAGTGCCTGCAAGACGACCTCACTCTAAAAGCATTAGGGTCAAATTATCTGTTCAACCATCGTTCGTCCATTAGCACTTTCATTTTGTCGCACTAGTAATCCATCTTTTAGCTCCAACATCGCCATGGCTGCCCATAAGGTCTTCTCTCCTTTACCATACTTAGCTACTTCTTGCCACTGTGGCCGTACTCCCTCCTGAACCCATTGGTACACCAACTTCAGTACTGTGTCGTCCTTTTGAGCTCTTATCCTCCAGTTTTTTTCAAGCCATCTCAATGAAGCATGATCAGTTCTCACAACAAAAAGTTCACCACTTTCCAGATCAAATGCCTTAAAGTGCTTAAGAGCTTGACCAGACTAAAAAGCTTTTTACTCGCTGTACAGTAATTTCGCTCTGCTTTCTTGAAACACTGGCTGTAGTAAGTGATCACTCTCTCTTCCCTGCCCTGTACTTGGGAAAATACAGCACCTATAGCAACATCTGAAGCATCTGTGTCCAAAATGAACGGTACTTGAGGATCAACATGCACAAGGACTGGTGGCATAAAGAGGGCTCTTTTAATGTCATCAAAACCTTCTTGTGAATCTTGAGTCCAGTGAAACTCCCTTTCTGGCCCTGTAGTGCATATAACCTGCAGGCTCGCTGAGCGAAATTTGGAACAAATGTCCAATAATAAGAGCAAAAGCCCAGGAAAGACCTTAGTTGTTTCTGATCTTCTGGTGCTGGGCAAGACTTTTTCAACCTTCGCTTGGTCAGTGGCAACCCCCTTTTCTGAAAGGACATATCCAAGGTAATTGACTCCCCGCACAAACGGTTGGCACTTCTTAGCATTTAATTTGACATTTGCTTCTCGCAGCACCTGAAAGACGAAGCAGAGCCACATCAACAACGTCGAGATATACCTTCAACCTACCTTGGTAAATCAACTCCTGTAGGACTTTGCTCATAGCTCGTTGAAAAGTTACAGGAGCGTTGGAACTCCTCAGGAGTTGAAGGATGAAAACCTGCCACGAACCCCAGGGCGTACAAAACACAGTTTTTTCTTTGTCATTGGGAGACATAAAAATTTGCCAGTAACCACTTTTGAAGGTCTAAGGATGAGAACCAGCTGCTACCTGATGTACCACAGATCATCTATTCTAGGGAGAGATTGGGAATCCTTTTGGTTTATTATTCATTCTGAATAATAACCCTATGTTTTCGGTCACGAAAAATTTTTTACAACCCCCCCTCAAAATTTGATACTTTACGTTTCAAGACATGGAGATTCCAAATTTGCAATGTCCGTCCGCTGTCCCCCGTCCCCCGTCCGCCGTCTGGGCCGTTTTGTGCCTTTAACGTGGTCTAAAAAATTCGTTCTTTCGCCCAAAAATCCGATTTGGTATCTAGTTGTGCCCGCCATCTCGGCAATCCGATCGGACGAAGCCCGTGGTTGTAATGGGCAAAAAACGGTTAAAAAAATTAACGAAACGCAGTACAACGCGAGCTACAAGCGTTTCGTCGTTTGAATTCCTCCGCCCGCCGCCTCATTAAAAACCAACCGCTCTCGAGGCGAGCGAGTGCGCCTCCCTCGCTTCCCTCCCAACGACCGGTCTCTCCCCATTCGCCTTACTCTTCCAATTTCCGACGTTTTCGTTTTAATACGATTCAATTTTTTTAGATTCTTTCGTTTCATTCTCATTATGTTTTTTCATAGATTTTGGTTAAATTTTGATATTAGTATTTAGCGTGCATGTTTTCATATTAAAATTCAGTTTTTCTAGATACTTTCGTGTTTTTTTTGTTTATTTTAATATTACGATTCAGTTCTTTTCGGCCTTTTTTTGGGTTTCATTATGATATTTTTCGATGCTGAATCGAACAGGATGGGTCTCGGAGCATTAATGCTAGGTCAAGCTGATTATCCGAATAATAAACCGTTGTGTAATAATTTGCAGCGTTCATATTAAAATTCAGTTTTTTCTAGATACTTTCGTGTTTTTTTTGTTTATTTTAATATTACGATTCAGTTCTTTTCGCCCTTTTTCGGTTTCATTATGATATTTTTCGATGCTGAATCGAACAGGATGGGTCTCGGAGCATTAATGCTAGGTCAAGCTGATTATCCGAATAATAAACCGTTGTGTAATAATTTGCAGCGTTTTTTGTTACGTCATTCAACTGACAATAATCAATGCAAAAGCAAGTACTGCCGTCCTTCTTTTTCACTAGTACAATAGGCCCAAGGGCTGGTAGATGGCTCAATGATCCCGTTTTGCTACATTTCAGTCACAAGCGTGTTCACTTCCTCCATCCTACAGGGTGGAATTTGGCGTGGAGCCTGTCTAATGGGATGGCAGCTGCCTACATCAACGGCGTGTGAGACTCCTTCAATCCAGCCCAAATCTTTAACAGTCTCGGCAAAAACATCGGAAAACGCAATGAGTAGCTCCTTTACCTGTTCCTGTTGTTCAGGCTGTAATTTACTTGTAGCTCTCTAAAGTAAATCGTGCAGATGTGATGGGAATTCATTCTTATTACTTTCCCCATATTTTTCATCTCTTTCTGCTCGCAATTCTTTAAACCCCTGTGTTCCTTTCATGTCGGGTCTCTCTTGAAGCATTTCTTCTTGTGCCATTACATGGTTAACATCCACAATCACGCCCCGTTCTGCCGCGTCAATTAGACATTTTTGAGCTGCCAGAAAATCCAAACCTAAAATGCATGACTCTTGAACCTCAGCAATCAACACAGTATGAGTTCTCCCTATTCTGTCTCCTACATCAAAAACCATTTTCGCTTTTCCTCGCACAGGTATTAGGTCACCTGCTACTGATCAAAGCCATGTTGCTCCTGCGGACTCCACCTGACGTTTCATCCTCTTCAAAAGTTCGGAGTTAACAATGGTTCTAGCAGCTCCTGTATTAACGTTCACATGAAATACCGTTCACTTTCCCAGCAAGCACAAGTGAGTCCTAAGAAGTGAGCCAATAAAGAACAATTTGTTTGTTCTGATCTAAAACAGAATTTTGAACACCAAATTCATCAGCTGATTGAATCTTGGGGACTTTGCCATCAGTCAGGCTGTTCCCCTTCAATCTGACTGTTTCTCATTTCCTGTAGGCTGTTTTCCCTGAGGAAGCGAACAGGATCTGAAGAAGTGATTTAATGAGTCGCAAATGTAGCACAGTCGTTTTTGCTTATCTTTCCTTTTCATAACCACCTTGTACACTTTATCAGTTGGGGGATTGTCGATAGCAACGTGCTGAATAGGTGCTGCAGGCACGGCCAGTTGGGCCACTGCTTCCAACCAATGCAGAAAGTAAGGCATCTCGCATGTTGTCAGGCCATTGGAGTAGCAGCTTTTCATGCAGACCATGACCCTCCAAACCTCGAACAAACTGTAAAGTGATCATGTGTTCACTGGACTCATCCCGGTGTGGCCAAGCCTTTCTACCCAGATCTAGCATGACCTGATGAAATGCCGCAATGTCTTCTCTAGCTCTCTGCTGACGGCAACGATGCCAGGTCCCATACTTGTTATTAAGAGCATTGACTAAGTGGGGATAACTAAGGGGACTGCAACATCCACCAGCACAGTCAATGCTGGCCCTCGCAGAGCTGCTGCCACTTGCTGGGCACTGTTCCATTTGTTTCGGCTAGCTACTATGATTTCAAATTGCCGAAAGAACGCAGGCCAATCCACAGGCCCATCAAATGGTGTAGGTTCACAGTACTGTCCCATTGCCAGGATCATCTTGGGACATATTGGTATGTAGAAGAGCCTACTCTGAATGTTCAGATCTAAAAATGTTTTGAATACCTCTTACAGCCTTAGCAATATGGTCACTTATTTCTCTATGTAACTTCTCACGTATGGCTCCGATGTTGAGAACATTTTCTTCACTTGTTTGCTGCTCTCCCCTTTGAAACTCTGTCCCCTCACCATCGTCTCCATGACACCGGCCATCATCTCGAATAGTTACGTAATCCCACCGCTGCCACCAATTGTTAAGAACTAAGCAAAATATTATGTAATCACGATCGAACTAAGCACTGAACTGAACTGTCTTTCTAGCAACGGGTTTCTTGGTGGCAACTGACTATGAACGGTAACTAGAACAACACAACAACAACAGTCAGGTGACAATATTCTACTTCTTCACCAGTAGTGATAATGTAATTCCTCTGGATAAGAACACAAGTAAGCATTGCATGATAAACACAAAGTAACATTATCGACCTACATTTCAAAACCGTCCAGTTAAAATGGGTTGAATTGGCAGCCCTCGGTCAATGATATTCAGTGAGTAGAAATAGCGGAAGTATCAAATATGGATGACTGACATTTGCTGTCAAAGTGAATTGATGAATGAGTCATTGGGAATTATTCCAAGATTTGACTTATTTGGTGTTATGAAAATCGTTACTGTTACTGTTACCTCTTATCAGTGTGCTGACATCAAAGCACTACTTTTCTTTTACTGCTTAACTATAATGTACCATTCTGGAAGTTTGTCAGACAGAAAACTACATTGAGATGCAAGAGGACTGAGAAAACAAAATAGACATCACCTTATCTATTCTCGGTAGTGTTCATTTCCTGCTTCTCATAACTTCGACGTTGAATTTATAGAAAAGTCGCCTTTCATCTACTTGACAACTCAGCACATGTGGCGCTGCCAGCTTCGTGTAGCGTCATGGAGAGCTACCAACTTTGACGGGCAGCAACAACTAACTGTGAGGGGAACGACAATGAGGTTTTGGATGGACGTTTCCTTTACAACAAAGTAACCTGCTTCCTAATCCAAGCTGCAGAACTAGGATGTACGAGAGGTTATCTCATGCAGCAGTTCTGGAAAAAATCACTAGTTCGTCCACTGAACCTCTAACAAAATCAACCAACGTCAGACTAGAGAACTGCCACTACAGGACTTGGCCACCATGACTAGGCACCATTCCTTCAGGATCACCAGGTCCACCCATAACTCCTTTGGAAACGTTTCTAGTTGCTCAGTTCAACATAATCGTTGGGCATGTTTAGTGATTCGTACGTAGTCCTCATGCCGTAGTTTTTTTGCCTCCACTTGAGCTTGGCTCTTTTCTTATCTCAAATTAATGGCAAGGAGATAGGAAACTATTTCCTGAGAAAGTCGGTAACTGGAGAGAGGTAACTTATTTTTTGCCAAATTGTTGATGCACTGATGTTTAGCTTAGATTGACACAACTGCGAAGAGGATATACATATCCGCCCGTCGCTATTGGGCAATTTCTGTAGGTCACATCGCTAGCACACGTCAAAACTATAATAAGACGAATTGCATAAGAACGCTACAGTCATCGTCGTTTAAAGAAAATGACGGAAGAACTATAACGCGTATTTATAAATATGAACAGAAGGGTATGCATTTTGAGGAAAAGTAAAAGACTTGTTATTTACGACGATTATTACACAAATGTGTACGTAGAACAACCAAAACCTACGGATTTTTTACTTACGAAAACAGAAATTCAAGAATCTTCGGGATGCCATAACAACGTTATAGGTCTAGTCTTTTTAACGGAACCGAAAAAATGAAACCAAAAATTAATATCAAGCTAATTTAACTACGCGGCAGTTACACTGGCAAGAACAGATGAATACTACGACGACCTATCAAAGCGATAAGCTATTTCATAAGATAAGAAGGTCATATTTGAACCTCCACAGCGAGAGGAGCGTGTTGCGTACCACAACCAGAGCTCTGAGCGGAAAACGTATAAAACTACGCTTAACTTCCACTGTTCCGCTAGGGGCTGGACAGCTCTCGTTCCCCGCTCTTTTCGAATTTCCAAAGAAAACCATGAAAGCGAGCGTTCAAGCGCGACCATGATAAAGGCAAAATACAGCATGGGCGGGGGGCGACCGCGGACGGACACGGTTCTAGCAAATTTTGGACCCGAAGGGAAGGAAAGTATAGTAATCGGCTCAAAAAAAAAATTTGGTTTTTCTTCAGATCTTTACGTTTCAGACCCTACTGAGTCTAAAAACGCTGCAAATTATTACACAACGGTTTATTATTCGGATAATCAGCTTGACCTAGCATTAATGCTCCGAGACCCATCCTGTTCGATTCAGCATCGAAAAATATCATAATGAAACCCAAAAAAAGGCCGAAAAGAACTGAATCGTAATATTAAAATAAACAAAAAACACGAAAGTATCTAGAAAAAACTGAATTTTAATATGAAAACATGCACGCTAAATACTAATATCAAAATTTAACCAAAAATCTATGAAAAAAACATAATGAGAATGAAACGAAAGAATCTAAAAAAATTGAATCGTATTAAAACGAAAACGTCGGGGAAATTGGAAGAGTAAGGCGAATGGGGAGAGACCGGTCGTTGGGAGGGAAGCGAGCGGGAGGGGAGGCCGCACTCGCTCGCCTCGAGAGCGGTTGGTTTTTTTAATGAGACGGGCGGGGCGGAGGGAATTCAAACGACGAAACGCTTGTAGCTCCCGCGTTGTACTGCGTTTCGTTAATTTTTTTAACCGTTTTTTGCCCATTACAACCACGGGCTTCGTCCGATCGGATTGCCGAGATGGCGGGCACAACTAGATACCAAATCGGATTTTTGGGCGAAAGAACGAATTTTTTAGACCGCGTTAAAGGCACAAAACGGCCCGGACGGTGGACGGCGGACGGGGACGGGGACGGGGAGGGGGAGGGGGGAGGGCGGACGGACATTGCAAATTTGGAATCTCCATGTCTTGAAACGTAAAGTATCAAATTTTGAGGGGGGGTTGTAAAAAATTTTTCGTGACCGAAAACATAGGGTTATTATTCAGAATGAATAATAAACCAAAAACCTAATTTCGGCGCGAGGTCCGTGCGTATGTGTGTGTGTCTGTAGTTCGATTTGCGGGAGAACGGCTGATCCGATTGAGCTGGTTCTTTTCTTGTTTTGTTCGTTATTTTTCGTAGACACCAAAATAAGGTTATGGACGATTTCGGCCAACGGGAAGGGGGACGAAAATGTACCAAAAACTAGTGTTTTTTGCATTTTTCTCGAAAACGGACCTAACGATTTTGATTAAACTTTCAGCTTATCTTCTACTGATCAATACCTAACTTTTCTAGTTCATACATATCTCCATGAAAATACGGTGAACGGAGATATGGGCCCCTGAAGAAAAAATAGGTTTTTTACGCTTTTTGGCAAAAGGGCTTCAGCGATTTTCACCAAACTCACAGGATGTTTTCAAATAGTTAATACCTACATATTGTTCTCAATAAATGTTCCTCTGACAGTCCATTGAACAGAGTTAAAAATCAAAGTGTGTCGAAAATATAGTTTTTTCGAACATTTCCGTAAATTCCAGGGTAACTTTTTCACCAGATGTGATAAATCTTAATGGAGTGTCTTTTAGTTACCCATACTCACATTTCGTTTCCTATAATTATTTCTGTATATATATGTTGAACGGAGATATAAGCCAAGTTAACTCAGAAAAGGAGATTTGTCGAATATTAATTTATCGGTATTCCAATTTTCTCAAAAACGGCTCTAACGATTTCGATCAAACTTTCGGAGTACTCTCAGCTAACTAGTCCCTACATTTTGTTCTCCATAAATGTCCCTGTAAAAATGCGTTGAACGAAGATATAGCGCCCGCCTATGTAGGTGGTGTTCGAACTTAGAGGGGTGGCGGAAAGTTGTGTGTTGCTACGCACCAGATATTTACAAGTAGCAGACGATAGTGAGACTGGGTATGATTCTCGAGGTAGATTTGGAGTATCGGATAGAACTTCACGATCTCCACTCGGATTACCCACTGGCACCGGCGAGACAGCAAATAACAAAGGAAATGCTATCACCATACTGCTTGGATTAGATGGAGAACTTGAACTACACACCAGCTAAAGTGGAGAAGCTACTCATCACTCTCTATAGCAAGGAGAAATATGTGCTCCACTACAGAAACCTAAAATTGTACGTGGAATTGGGGCTAGTGCTAAAAAAGATTCATCGCGTGCTATCATTCAAACAAAGCCAATGGCTCGCTCCGTTCATCAATTTTAATACGGAGAAGAGGAAGGTTTCGAGAAATGCGTTTGAATAGGGCTTCTTCAAATTGATGAATAATGCCACTTACGGAACGAGTTTGGAAAATGTTCGTTCTCAAATAGATTTTCATCTGGTGGCAGACGAGAAGACACTCGTCAAATTAACCGCGAGCCCGGAATGAATGAAATTTAGCCGGATTAGCGATGAAAAAGCAAAGCATATTCCTCAATCGACCCATATAGGTGGGCTTTACAGTGTTGGATGTGAGCAAGTATATAATGTACTCGTTTCACTACAAGTGGGCAGTAAACAAGTATGGTAGAGACGTGAAGCTGTGCATGACTGACACGAACCGTCTGCTCTATAATATCAGGACAGCTGACGTGTATAAAGACATCAAGGGGAATCTTCACCTTTTTGACACATCCTTCAGACCATGACTGCTACCATACAGCCAACAAGAAAAAACTGGGAATGTTTAAAGATGAAATGAACTCTAATCCGATCCGAGAGTTTGTTGGGCTAAGAGCGAAATGCTACTCCGTGTTGGATCATGAAGAGCGCGAGAAAAAGGTGGCGAAGGGCGTTCCTCGATCAGCAATTAAAATATCTGGTGCGTAGCAACACACAACTTTCCGCCACCCCACATAGGCGGGCGCTATATCTTCGTTTAACGCATTTTTACAGGAACATTTATGGAGAACAAAATGTAGGGACTAGTTAGCTGAGAGTACTCCGAAAGTTTGATGGAAATCGTTAGAGCCGTTTTTGAGAAAATTGGAATACCGATAAATTAATATTCGACAAATCTCCTTTTCTGAGTTAACTTGGCTTATATCTCCGTTCAACATATATATACAGAAATAATTGTGGAGAACGAAATGTTGGTATGGGTGACTGAAAGACACTCCATCAGAATTTATCACATCTGGTGAAGAAGTTACTTCAGAATTTACGGAAATGTTCGAAAAAACGTTATTTCCGACACATTTTCATTTTTATCTCTGCACAATAAACTTTCAGAGGAGCATTTATTGAGAACTATACGTAGGTATTAACTATTTGAAAACATTTTGAAAGTTTGGTGATAATCGTTGAAGGCGTTTTGCCAAAAAGCGTAAACAACCTATTTTTGCTTCATATGCCTATATCTCCGTTCACCGTATTTTCATGGAGATATGTATGGAGAAGAAAAGTTAGGTATTGATTAGTAGAAGATAATTTGAAAGTTTAATCAAAATCGTTATAGCCGTTTTTGAGAAAAATGCGAAAAACCCTTGTTTTTGGTACATTTTCGTCCCCCCCCCTTCCCATCGGCCGAAATCGTCCATAACCTGATTTTGGTGTCTACAAAAAATAACGAACAAAACAAAAAAAAGAACCATCTCAATTGGATCAGCCGTTCTCCCGCAAATCGAACTACAGACACACACACACACACACACGGACCACGCTCCGAAATTAGGTTTTTTAGACTCGGTAGGGTCTGAAACGTAAAGATCTGAAGAAAACCCAATTTTTTTTTTTGGGCCGATTACTATACTTTCCTTCCCTTCGGGTAGCGGAAAGTAAAATCAGCTTCGACACGAAGAGTATAAACGTGGTTTGTTCGAGCACAATCTGAAACTAACGCAGGCACTTACCGTAAGGAGTGAACGTCATCAGTTGTACACTCAGGAAATCTCCAAGCTTTCACCATCTCCATTTGACGATAAACGATACATTTTGTAAAATGGAATAGAAACACTCGCCTACGGTCATCACAGAGTTCGTAAGCGGGCACGGGAGGAAGAAGACGATAATACAGCTACCAAAAGAATAAAGACCTCCACTAATAAGAGAACGCGTGCAGAAGAAGAACCATCCACATCAAAACAGCAGAAAACTTCGTGAAGCGATCATTCAACAACCATGAGTGTACGAGAAATCATCGCGTGCGAGCTTCACACACCTGAAGAAAGAAGATTTACTACGAGACCAGTAGAAGGTAAAGGCATTAGAGACTTGTATTAAGCCGATTTAGTTGAAATGATTCCATACTCGAGACTGAATAAAGGCTTCAAATATATTTTAACCGTTATAAATTGCTTTACGCTGTTCCGTTGAAAAATAAATCTAGTCGAGAAATTGTCGTATCTCCTATCCTCAGTTCCAATCCTATGAATCACTTTCAAACAGATCAGGGGAAAGAGTTTTATAACAAGGAAGTCGAGAGTCTGTTGAAACGAGCGGTGCGTAGCAACACACAACTTTCCGCCACCCGCGTAAGTTCGAACACCAGCTACATATGCGGGTGCTATATCTTTGTTCAACGCATTTCTACAGGAATATTTATAGAGAACAAAATGTAGGGACTAGTTTTCTGAGAGTACTCCGTAAGTGTAATCGAAATCGTTAGAGTCGTTTTTGAAAAAATTGGAATACCGATAAATGAATATTCGACAAATCTCCTTTTCTCAGTTAACTTGGCTACTATACCGGGTACTTACACACTTACCGACTATCGCAACAACGTGTTGGAAGGTAAATTCTACGGGAAGAATCGAAGAGCGCGAAATACAGTGACGTGTACCTCGTAGAAAAGGTAGTAAAAAAGAGTGGGGATACAGTATTAGTCAAGTGGTTGGGGTTTGATGGAACGCACAACTCTTGGATAAATAAGAACGAACTCGTTTAATCGAGTTATTATACGATGAGTCATCACGAGAAACGGTGCCGACCCAAGCTCCCAATCGTCAATTTTGACGAATACTGCGAGAATAATACTATAAAGGAGAGACAGCACAGTCCTCTACTACCAAACCATGTACGATGTCTTATGTACTGTCCTTCCAATTCGGGGAAAACGAACGTAATGCTAAATCTTTTGTTCAACGCCAATGGTTTGAAATTTGAAAACGTTTACGTGTTCTCCAAATCTCTACACCAACCCAAGTACAAATTGTTGGAAAAAGTGTTGATCAGTGTACCTAATATTGGTTATTTCCCATTTACCGACAACGATCAAGTGGCTCCACCCCAAGATGTCCAACTACATTCCATTATGATATTTGACGATGTGGCGTGTGAAAAGCAAGACAATGTAAGAAACTATTCTACCATGGGAAGGCCGATACACTCAATCTCTGTCAAAAGTACAGCAGAGTACCGAAGCAGCTTATGTGTGATAACGCCAATCTTTTCATCGTATTTAAATAAGATGAAGTGAACTTGAGACACATTTACAACGATCACGTCTGTTATATTATGGAAGATTGTTTTAATTTATTATTAAGTACGAGTTTAATAAAATATGTATTCGCTGTGGAACGTCTAACAGCTGTGTACAGCTAAGGTCACCAGTGGGTGATCAAGTATGCCTGTGCCAAGGATACTGCCTGTAGTATCAAATAAAGCCAGTTCTGAGCTAGCCATCTTGATAGTCTGCGTCCCTTGTCGATCTTAAATATAACATGGTGTCAGAAGTCGAGACAATTCAATATATAAATTGAGTGTTTAATTCAATGTCAACTGAGCATCAAGATTCCGGTGTTGAGGTGTCTCATTGGGCAACTCGGCAACGAACGAAGTTGACCCACTCGGAACTCCACGTGGGGAACGGTAAGTGCAAATATGATCTCAGCTACAGGCAATATAAATCTGCCTCCAAACGTTGGCCCACTTGAGATTGACGGACATACGTCCTCTAACTTATCACAGCGATGGAAAAATTGGATCACTCAATTCAAATTGTATTTAATCGCTGCCGATTTAGAAGCAGCAACTGACAAACGAAAGGTAGCACTCCTTTTGTCTCTCATTGGCGCACAGGGAATGGTCGTGTTTCATTAGTTTGATGTAGACTCCGCGACAATAGCCTACGAGACCCTCGTCAAAAAATTTGACAATCACTTTACTCCAAGGAAGAATTTGACTGTAGGACGCCACAAATTTTTAACGCGCCTGCAGGGTGATCAGGAGTCAATCGACGACTTCGTGACAGACCTGAAAAACTTAGTCTCGGTTGCGAGTTTGGGTCATTACAACATGACCTCACAAAGGACGTTTTAATATGCGGCCTAAATAAGTCGAATCTTAAATTAAAAGAAAGACTTCTGCAAGAGGAGAAATTGTCGCTTGAAAAATCAGTTTCTTTATGTAAAAGCATGGAATTGACGCATCAACAAGCTCAATCCATTCAGAAAGGAAGGGACGACGAAGGGGTTTACAATCTTCGCTCAACGCACATTACAAGACGTCAGTCAAGTTCGTCACAGAAAAACACAAACGCGTCTCATCATGTGAACTCCAGTCAAAGACGGCCATCATCCCGATCTGGTTCTCATGGCGGAAGTTAGTCGTATCGTCAACGCTCGCGATCTCGCTAGCGGTAGTCGTGTTGGTAATTGCGGAAAGTGTGGACGAACACATAAGTTCAGGTGTCCCGCAATTGGCGTAATTTGTGCTCGGTCTAAGAAACCAAATCATTTCGCGAGAATGTGCCGTTCAGCTTTGCATAAAAAGTTTACTATTAATCGAATTCAAAAAGTTAATGTTGATGCCGATTCGACTGATGAGTATTTCGTGTGCCATCTCGAATACGATGATGAAGGTCACGAAGGTGATGAAAATACTTGGTATGTAACCTTAACAGTCTTCGATCAAACGTTAATTGCCCAAATTGACACTGGAGCACAAACTAATTGCATATCTTTATTGCAAATCAAAAAATTAAAATTGCAACACTTGATAAATTCAACAGCTAAAAAAACGTTAACGGCGTACGGAGGAACTTCCTTGCCGAATATTGGATATTGTGTACTTCCATGTTGGGTTATCAATCAAGTATACGAGTTGTATTTCAACGTTATCGATAAGAAAGTGCCTACGATTTTAGGTCTTAACACTATTAAAATACTGGGCTTAGTTGAACGTGTATACGCAGTAGGAACGAGCATTTCTGGGAAGAGTGGGTACCGTTATCTATGGGATGAGTATCCAGATATATTTGGAGTATTGGGGTGTCTCCCAACAGTTTGTAAGTTATCACTCCAGCCTAACGCACAGCCTGTAATTGACCCTCCTCGGAAATTGCCATTTAAACTCTATGAAAGAGTCCAAAACGAATTGCGGAGAATGGAAAAGGATTTAGTAATAGCAAAGGTTACTGAGCCCACGCCGTGGGTCAGTTCAATGGTGGTGACAGAGCGGAAAAATGGAAACTTGCGAATATGTTTAGACCCCCAAAATTTAAACAGAAACCTATTGCGTTCACATTCCGAGACCATGAAGAGCCGTGGCGTACCTGCCGGGGTGTGAGGATGAGCCGGATGAGAGGATCCTGGGCTTTCTGGCGAAGCAGAATAGGAGACTCTGCACACGGTTCTGGACGGTGCTCTCTCGGGTCCACAAGGAATCAGCGGTGCTTCTGGGCCTGCTGATAGATGCGCAATCTGCCCAGGCTTTGGAGGCTGAGCCAGCAGTCTCCATAAAGCTGAGGCAAGGCAGCATCAGAGTGAGGAAGCAGGGCTCTGGAGAGGTACCTACCTCGAGTGTCCCTTCCTTGGATGCCCCTGGAGATGGTGGAAAGGGAAGAGGGAGTGCTGCCGCTGCGGGGGTGTCGGGGGGTGGGGCTGCTGGCCGGGGGGCTGCAGGCAGCGGTGACCTAGGGTCCCGCTGCGTGGTCCTGGCTGGGGGCCCCGCCTTGGGTGCCTCGGCAGGAATGGTGGCGGCTCCTGGAAACAGCGGTGCTGGGGTCCTGGTGGCCCCTCCTCCCCCTCCTGTGGTGACGGCTTCGGCAGTGGCTGCGGGTGGGGTGGGGGGGCTGGCGGGTCCAGATTTGGCAGGGAGGGCAGGAAGGACGACAAGGTCCTTCCGGCCCAAACTGCAGAGAGGCTGCAGGCAAGTCGCGCCTGCTCGCCCTCCGGGCACTCCGCAGGGACGTAAGGTCCCACGGGGGTTTGGGGGTCGGCGTGGGCGACGATGATTGCGCAGCATGTGGGCTTCCTCCAGATCAACCTGCACACGGCCAAAGCAGCTACGGCAGTGATGTGCAGGAGCTTTGTCTGGGGGAGCTGTGATGTGGCTCTACTGCAGGAGCCTTGGGCGGACAGCAGGGACGTAAAAGGGATACCTGCTAGTACAGGTAAGTTGGTCTACTGTGGCACAGAAGGTCGTCCTAGGGCGGCTGTTTTGGTAAGACACAACTTGCATATTCTAAAAATTCCCGAGTTCTGTCACAGGGATTTGGTGGCGGTAATGCTGGAAGCTCAAGACAGTAATGGACTCCGGGCGAGGACAGTGGTGGCGTCAGCCTACTTCCCAGGCGATGACGCTGAGGTCCCCCCGCTGATTATGCAGCAGCTGATCCATTACTGCAGAAGGGAAGACCTTCAGTTGATTGTCGGGTGCGACGCCAATGCACATAACATGGCATGGGGCAGCACAGACACAAATGAAAGAGGTGAGTCCCTTCTTGACTACTTACTGTGCAATGAAATGGTGGTGGTTAATAGGGGGAGCACGCCAACTTTTGTTACACGCAGGCGGAGGGAGGTGCTGGACATTACGGTCTCAAGTACCTTCTATGCCAGCAGAATAACGGATTGGCATGTCTCTGGGGAAACTTCAATGTCTGACCACCGGATGGTGAGGTTCAGGCTGCGGTTCCCTAATAGTGTGATGGAGACATATCGGAACCCCAAGAACACGGATTGGGTTCTGTACAGCCGCGTGTTGGCCTCCAGTTTGGAGAGCTACAGCTGTGAAATGCAAACTGTCGAAGGTGTAGAAAGGGCGACAGGGGAGATCTGCGCAGCTATGGTAGAGGCGTATGAAGAAAGCTGCGAGTTGAAAACCCGAAGATCCAATAGGGAGGTTCCTTGGTGGAACAAGGAACTGGAAAGGCTTCAGAAAGAAACGAGGAGGCTCTTTAACAGAGCAAAAAAGAAGGGTGAGTGGGACACATATAGGGGTTCCCTCACAGCATACAATAAAGCCCTTAGACAGGCTAAAAGGAAATCCTGGAGAGACTTCTGTGGGGGCATGAAAGACTTGTCTACCATGTCCAAGGTACAGAAGATCCTCTCTAGAGAAGAGAGACCGCAAATCGGTTTTCTCCTAAAGGCAGGGGGAACATTCACAAGGGGCAGCAAGGGGACCTTGGAGGGGCTACTGACAGCTCACTTCCCAGGGTCTCAAAGCCTGCGGTGGGAGATAGCCACCACCATCAGCTGAGCGCCGATGGTGGTACCTGTCATGGGCAATCAAGGAACCCACTGCTAGCTGCAGCCTCCAGAGAAATGTTCACACTTAATAAGGTTAAATGGGCTATTGGTTCATTTAAACCTTACAAGGCGCCAGGTGATGGATCTTCCCAGCCATGTTGCAGCATGGTAGGGAGGCTCTGGGTCTGATACTGGTGAGGCTCTTCAGGGCGAGCTATGTCCTTGGGTACATACCCACTATATGGAGGAAGGTGAAGGTGGTCTTTATACCAAAGCCGGGTGGCTCCTTGGCCCTGGCTAAGGGCTACCGCCCCATCAGTCTCATGTCCTTCGTGTTGAAAACAATGGAGAAGATAGTGTGCCTATCAATAAAGGAGAACTATCTAACTCAGAACCCCATTCGGAGTTCCCAGCATGCCTATCAGAGGGGGAAATCCACTGAGACTGCTCTGAAGGAACTGGCAACAGTGCTGGAGGATACTCTGAGATCCGGAGAGATTGCGCTGTGCTGCTTTCTGGATATTGGGGGGGCTTTCGACAATACGGCGAAAGCCTCAATTACGACTGCGGCTGGTAGGAAGGGTGTAGATCCTTACCTAATCTCTTGGACCAACGAGATGCTGAGTAGCAGGGTGGTCTTCTCGGAGTTGGGGGGGGAGACACTCTCTGTGGTGCCCACCAGGGGATGCCCGCAGGGAAGTGCTCTCCCTCTCCTCTGGTTACTGGTAGCTGATACCCTTCTCGAGCTGCTGGAGGAGGAGGGCTACAAGGTAATAGGATACGCGGATGACCTGGTTATTATAGTCAGGGGTAAATTCGCGAATGAAATCAGTGAATGCATGCAGCATGCACTGAATACCCTACAGACATGGTGCAATGGGCAAGGACTGTTTGTCAATCCAGACAAAACGAGCCTGATCCCATTCACCAGAAGGCGCAGCCTTACGCTGCGGGAACTCAGGCTGGGTGGCAAGGTGGTGAAGATCCAGCATGAGATCAAGTACTTGGGAGTCTTTCTTGATGGTAAGCTCTCTTGGGCCACACACGTGAAAAAAGCCTTACAGCGGGCGTTGGTGGTGATGTGGGCAGCTCAAAGAATGGTGGGGAAGACATGGGGGCATGGAGGTCTTGCTAGATTTAGCTCCACTCCACATACATGTTAAAGGGATGACATTCCTCCAGGCTGTGCGTATGTTGGAGTTGGGTCTGATCATGCGGGGGAGGAGGAGTTCCTGCCACTTGATCCTTGACAAGGTGAAGGTGGGGGGGCCTGAACTGCATGTGGTAGACTCAATGCCCGCGAGGTTCAACTTCGTGCTACCCTTTCGGATACTCATTCATGAGCGATCCAGGTGGGTAGGGGGAGCTCCCGCTTTCGAAGCTGGGGCCCTGGTATACTACACTGATGGCTCGGTGCAGGGTGGCCTTGCAGGGGCAGGCATCTTTGGGCCGAGGATCAGAGCAGCGATCCCATTGGGGTCGCTGGCCACGGTGTTCCAGGCAGAGGTGGCTGCGGTGACAGTCTGTGTGCAGCGGCTGCTGCAGAGAGGGGGCTGAAGCGGCAGAAAATCTACATCATGGTGGACAGTCAGGCCACTCTCAAGGCCTTAGCCTCATACTGTCTTACATCGCGGCAGGTGTGGGAGTGTCTGACTGGACTGAAGGCCCTGGCCGAGGACAACAGTGTAACACTGTGTTAGGTGCCAGGGCATCAGGGTATAGAGGGAAACGAACGGGCTGATAGGTTGGCTAAGAAGGGATCAGAGCAGATCCCTATTGGCCCTGAGCCCTTTGTTGGGACTACCAGGAGCCATCTACGTAGAGAGGTTGGCAAATGGGAGGATAGGTGCAGGGCTGCTCATTGGCAGGGGCTGCCTGGCCTTAGACAGTCAAAACTCTTTATCCGGCTCTCCAGAGAGAGAGGTCCAAGGAGGTGCTTGCTCTGGGAGGAAGGATATGAGGATCATATGTGGCCTGTTCACAGGTCACTGTCCGCTGAGGTACCACCTTGCAAATATTGGCAAGTGCGAGGTACAGGTATGCAGGTTCTGCGAGGTAGGGCTAGAGACGGCAGAGCACGTGCTGTGCGTATGCGATGGACTCGCGGCATCGCGCCGTTCTGTGTTTGGGAGGCCCTTTCTTCCAGCCCGAAGAGGTGGCAAATGCAGAACTTGCGGATATCCTCCGCTATGTGCGAGGGGTGGTGGGTCGCATAGGTGACGTCACACCAAGTGAGACCAGTGCCGTGGGGCCTGGGGGTGGTGCAGGTGGGCCATGATCCGAGTATCATGGACGCCCTTACAATAGGCCCGTTTGTGGCTGTAGTGAGGGTATTGCCTGCATCCACCGTTTCAAAGAAAGAAAAAAAAAAAAAAATTGCGTTCACATTACCAACTGCCAACTTCAGAAGTAATCAGGGCGCAAATAACTGGCTGAAAAATATTTTCAGCTCTTGATGCGAATTCAGGATTCTGGAATGTACGCATGGTCGACAAAAGTTCAAAATTATTAACTTTTGGGACACCGTTTGGCCGGTATCGGTTCATGCGGTTGCCGTTCGGTATATCAGTTGTCCCAGAAATTTTTCATAGAACAATGGTTGAATCATTTGGCGACTTAGAAGGGGTATGCATCTTCCAGGATGACTTACTCGTCCACGGCAGGGACAAAAAAGACCACGATAGGCGGCTCAAAGCGATGTTAGATCGGGCTCGTTCTTTAAATATTAAATTTAACAAGACCAAATGTAAATTTGGACTCTCACAAATAAAATACATGGGTTTTTTCCGAAAATGGAATGCAAGCCGATCCCTCCAGAGTAGAAGCAATTTGTGCTATGTCCCCACCTAGAGACAAAAAACCCTGCAAATTATTACACAATGGTTTATTATTCTCATGAACAGCTTGACCTAGTATTAGTGCTCCCCCATCCCATTCGATTCAGCATCAAATACTAGTAAACCATACGAAACATGTCCTGGCTACAATGGAACTACGGAAACAAAACGTCTGATGATTTTGCCGCGTCAGGTCGGGGAAAGCGAACCCGTTGTGAGGCGAAAGGGGAGTTAAGCCGCCCACCCGGCAGCGTTGCAAGGCGAGGACGAGGCGGGTTGTTTTTTATTGCGACGGGAGGGAGGGAGGGACGCTGTAGTTCCCGCGTTGTACTGCGTTTCGTTAATTTTTTTAACCATTTTTTGCCCATTACAACCACGGGCTTCGTCCGATCAGATTGCCGAGATGGCGGGCACAACTAGATACCAAATCGGATTTTTGTGCGAAAGAACGAATTTTTTAGACCACGTTAAAGGCACAAAACGGCCTGGACGGCAGACGGCTGACGGACATTGCAAATTTGGAATCTCCAAGTCTTGAAACGTAAAGTATCAAATTTTGAGGGGGGGTTGTAAAAAATTTTTCGTGACCGAAAACATAGGGTTATTATTCAGAATGAATAATAAACCAAAATGTTGCAAAGGTTTCTTGGAATAGTCACATACTTGTCCAGCTTTATCCCAAATTTCTTCCAGGAGACGAGCGTCCTTCGTTCCTTGTTAAGAAAGAACACCCAGTGGAGTTGGGATCACAATCATAATGAAGCATTTGGGAAGTTGAAACAGTTAATAACTGAAGCTCCAGTTTTAGCTCACTTTCGGGTAGATGATCCAATAGTCATGTCAGTAGATGCCTCGAGTTTTGCCGTAAGAGCGGTCTTATTACAAAAACCCTGCAAATTATTACACAACGGTTTATTATTCGGATAATCAGCTTGACCTAGCATTAATGCTCCGAGATCCATCCTGTTCGATTCAGCATCGAAAAATATCATAATGAAACCCAAAAAAGGTCGAAAAGAACTGAATCGTAATATTAAAATAAACAAAAAAAAGTATCTAGAAAAAACTGAATTTTAATATGAAAACATGCATGCTAAATACTAATATCAAAATTTAACCAAAAATCTATGAAAAAAACCAAAATGAGAATGAAACGAAAGAATCTAAAAAATTGAATCGTATTAAAACCAAAACGTCGGGGAAGTGGAACGGGGGGGCGCTCGAAGCGAAGCGCGTCGTCGTTGGGAGGCCAAAGGGGTCGTTGGGAGGAGGCGAGCCGCCTCGAGAGCGGTTGGTTTTTAAAGAGACGGGCGGGGCGGAGGGAATTCAAACGACGAAACGCTTGTAGCTCCGCGTTGTACTGCGTTTCGTTAATTTTTTAACCGTTTTTTGCCCATAACAACCATGGGCTTCGTCCGATCGGATTGCCGAGATGGCGGGCACAACTAGATACCAAGTCGGATTTTTGGGCGAAAGAACGAATTTTTTAGACCACGTTAAAGGCACAAAACGGCCCGGACGGCGGACGGGGGACGGGGGACGGACATTGCAAATTTGGAATCTCCATGTCTTGAAACGTAAAGTATCAAATTTTGAGGGGGGGTTGTAAAAAATTTTTCGTGACCGAAAACATAGGGTTATTATTCAGAATGAATAATAAACCAAAACCAGCCAATTGAGTATGCCTCCAAGACATTAACACCCTGTCAACAAGGCTACGCTCAAATAGAAAAAGAG
This sequence comes from Pachypeltis micranthus, assembly GCA_020466155.1. Taxonomy (NCBI): domain Eukaryota; kingdom Metazoa; phylum Arthropoda; class Insecta; order Hemiptera; family Miridae; genus Pachypeltis; species Pachypeltis micranthus. The sequence continues at coordinate 81,808,436 of CM035768.1, read as the reverse complement.
TTATTCGCTATAGTCGTAGGCTGCATCAAATTCAGACAGTATGTGTATGGACAGTCATTCACTATTGAGACTGACCATGCACCATTGATCACCATTTGCAAAAAGAACTTAGCAAATGATCCTAGAAGGCTGCAACGAATGCTCCTTCAATTGCAAGTATTCAATTTCCGGATAGTCCACAAACCGGGTAAACATATGTTTATTGCCGACGCGCTGTCGCGTGATCCTCTTCCAGGAACTGAGGCTTGTTTGGATGAGGAGATCTCAGTACATGTCAACATGATAAATTCCTCTCTAGCAGTATCGCCCCAAACATGAAGGGAGATTCACGACGCGAGTATGGAGGATGAAACTCATATGTGCATAACAAAATATTGTCGTGGTGGGTGGCCAAATTCTAAAAACCAAGTGGCAAACGGCGCTAAACCTTACTGGAGTTACAGAGAAGAAATAGTGTTAAACAATGGTTTATTATTTAGGAATACGAGCGTCATATTTCCGGTCAAACTTAGGAAATCAATTCTTGAGAAAGTCCATACTAGCCACATGGGAGTGGGAAGGACTAAATCTATGGTACGTGGAGTATTGTTTTGGCCACAAATAGTCGTTGACATAAAGAATTTGGTTGAATGTTGCCCCACATGCATGAAATTTCGTCCAAATAATGATAGCGAGCCTTTAAAATCGTACGACATACCGTCTTTACCCTGGGAAAAATAGGCGTGGATTTTATACATTTTCGTAACGGAAAATTCGTAGTTCTTACGGATTACTTTTCCACGGTGATACAGACCTATGAAGCAAAAATAGGTTTTTTACGCTTTTTGGCAAAACGGCTTCAATGATTTTCACCAAACTCTCAGGAATTTTTCGAATAGTTAATACCTACATATTGTTCTCAATAAATGTTCCTCTGACAGTCCATTGACCAGAGTTAAAAATCAAAGTGTGTCGAAAATATAGTTTTTTCGAACATTTCCGTAAATTCCAGCGTAACTTCTTCACAAAATGTGATAAATCCTAACGGAGTGTCTTATAGTCACCCATACCAACATTTCGTTCTCCATAATTATTTCTGTATAAATATGTTGAACGGAGATATAAGCCAAGTTAACTCAGAAAAGGAGATTTGTCGAATATTAATTTATCGGTATTCCAATTTTCTCAAAAACGGCTCTAACGATTTCGATCAAACTTTCGGAGTACTCTCAGCTAACTAGTCCCTTCATTTTGTTCTCCTTAAATGTTCCTGTAAAAATGCGTTGAACGAAGATATAGCGCCCGCCTATGTAGGTGGTGTTCGAAATTACGGGGGTGGCGGAAAGTTGTGTATTGCTACGCACCAGATATTTTGGAATAGGTGTTATAACGGATTTCTTCACAAAATCAGGGAACTTGCCATTCTCAAAGCACCTATTAATAATAAAGGCTAACGGCTCAATAATGAGACTAGCAACCGATTTCACAACTCGAGAATTGATGCCCAGGAAATCGGCGACATTACTGTTCTACTATCAGGGGCGACGAGTAATCTCCCTAAACGTCACATGGAGACCAAAACTGTCCGGAAGGCTCTCAAACCTGCACGTATTATTAAAATAAGGAGAACCTGCGCAGCTCAATTCAAAATGGAAATTAAAGTCCCCGATAAGGACCAGCATACGATTAGGTCAGCACAATAAAGACAGAAGTTCTTCCATAATGGAGAAAAAGTCATCCAAATTCCTTCCATAGGGAGGACGATATACATCCTCCTCGACCGAAAGACCTCCAATCAAGAAGAAAGCAGCTCCACCATGGACTGCTTTCCTCCTCGAAAAAGAGGACGCCAGGTAAGAAGAGGAAGAAAAAGTTTATTGACAAAATAAAACAAAGTAAAAGATTCCTTCTGCATTACAAAAATAAACAATACCGACATGGTTTTTTAAACCGTCTGTCGGAGGCGTCAGCAGGCTATACTAGAAACATACGAAAAGAAAAAGAACCTACCGCGAAAACAAAATAAAATAAAATAAAAGGAAATTAAAAATTAAATTCATGTACCAACGCAGAGCGATATCTCCAGGCCATCCTACTAAAAGCTACCAGCTGAGGCCATCCACCACCATCCAACAAAGCCACAGCCTCATTCCGTGAAAGGACAGGTTTATTAAAAACTACAATCCTAAATTCTCCAAGTACTGGGCAAGTACAGAGAAAGTGGTGCAAGTCTTCCCTCTCATGCCTATTGCACAGAGCACACTCCTCGTTATGGTTAGTGTTATACGGCTTTGCATTGAGATGTAGCAGTTCTCCCTTCAACTTAAAAATCCACCTCGCCGAGAAAATATCCATCACTGGCTCACTGACCAAGCTCGCGGCCTTGAGGCGGGTGTCAAGCTCCCTATATAGAGTGAACTTCTCCGAGTCCATAGCCCTCTGCCAGAATCACTGCTTCTTGTGCTCCCGAAACCTCTCAAGGACAGCTCAGCTGCATGAAGCCGGATATATTCAAAGGACCAGGAATCCAACTCATCTATGACACCCAATCCAGTTGCGAGGCGGCCAAGATGCCCAGCCCATGACACTCTGTTTCTCATCACTTCCATGGCAATTATTTTAGGGAGACGTGAGTCCGGTATACCTTCCTCAAGTACTTTAGATGGGCTACAAGAGTAAACGATGATATGGTGTCCACCCCTGTCGCCAGATGTAAAATGTAATTTGGGGAAAACCTCGGCCAGTGGAACAGCTTTCGAATATACATCAGCTGCACTCCCTCCGCCTTTGCATACTCCTGAAATCCCCAGCATGGTGAAGCATAGCACAGGATAGCCCGGATTGTAGCGTTGAACACCTCCGATTTTGCCTTTGGTGGTACAGCAGGATTAGCAAATAATCTTCCCCAAACATTATTGAGGGCAAACTTGGCAGATTGGGCCTTCCGCTCTACGTGCTTGGTAAAGGAAAGACGGAGGGTGAGTTCAACTCCCAAATACTGGTAGCTACTCACGATATCAATAGATTCACCACCAAAGTTCCAGTGCTCAGTCGCCCTTCTTCTCCCACCATTCTGGAAAACCATTATCTTCGACTTCGCTAGATTAACCTGAAGTCCCCACTTACTGCAGTAACTCTCCAAAACATCAATATTCACCTGCAGCTCACCAGGGTCATCCGCTATCACCACCAAATCATCTGCATACATCAGAACTTTTATCACAAGTCCGCCAACCTCTATACCATGTTGCAGCTCTTCTACCAAGTCGTTAAGAAAAACAGAGAATAAAGTGGGGGAGAGAGGACAGCCCTGCTTCACTTCGCTCTTAACATCAAAGAACTCTGTTCTACCAGCCTCAGTCCACACCGCAGCTGATACTCCCGAATAAAGGTTCCTCAGAACTGATACGAACTTACTGGAAACTCCCAGAGCAAGCAGCTTGTAGAACAAATATCCACGGTTAATTGTATCAAATGCAGACTTCAAGTCTACAAAAAATCCATAGACTTTACCACCGGGCTGCCTCAGTTTCAAGCTCACAGTGCCAGTCAGAGCAAAAATTGAATCTGTTGTGGAATAACCTCGTCGAAACCCTGATTGAAATTCTGTCAGCAGATCGTACACCTCCAGAAACGACGTCAGACGGCACGCTAGCAATCCCGTCAGAAGCTTGCCCAGGCAATTGATGAAGGAAAGCCCCCTATAATTTGAAACATTTGCTGGGTCCCCCTTTTTGAACAAAGGAAATATCAGAGACTCCTTGAACATCGCAGGAATGGTACCACTTTCAAGAATGCTGTTGAACAAAGTCAAAAGCTTTTCCTGGAACTCACTGCTAGAGTTTTTATAAAATTCAAATGGAATTCAAGTACATTCTGCAGCTTCTTCTGCGAGAAAGGTTCGTCTAGGATTGGGGAGCAAATATAGGGCGCAGCGAAGAGAATAGGATCACTGACGATGACTGGATTAAGCAGCATTTCAAAATGCTCCACCCATTCGTCAGACGGGATCACCGCCCGTCTATGCCTGTCATATCTCTTGAGGAACTTAACTAGATCCCAAAACTGCCTGTTATCGTGAACCTCTCTAAACCTGCCAGCCAGCCGTCCATGAAATTCTGCAGCCTTGTCTTGAGTTAGGCTTTTGTACCGTCCGCGTTCATCAAGATATTTACTTCTCACTTCTTCTGAATCAGTCTTCCTCCATAAACCTAAAAGCTTCATCAATCTTTTTTTTGATTTCTCACACTCCCAATCAAACCATAGCTGTTTCTTCACCAGAGTACTGCCACGACGAGGCGCTGACAATTCCCTGATCCCTTTAACTATTTTGCTGGTAATACCATCCAGGTCATCGAAGTCAACCAGATCACTGGCCAGCTCCCTCAGTCCCTGGCTGTATTTTTGTGCCTGTTCCGGAAGCCACCGCAGTCTCGGAAGTAGAGGAGCACTATTGTCCGCAGCAGCAACTGACTTCACATCGAACACAATCAGCATATGACCTGAGAAGGTTTCGCTTATAACCTCAAAATCGACAATGCAAGACAACACAGACAGTGACGCACACACTAGGTCATTAACAGACGCACCCTGGCGCGAAACAAATGTAAAACTGCCAGATGGATCACTTTTCGAACGGCCATTTAAAATTACAAGACCGTTATCAGCACAAAAATCAAGGAACTTGGAGCCCCTGGTATTCAAAACCGAATCCTTCAATAACCGTGCACGATTGAAACAGCCCAAATCTGCTACGTCCAAGTCACTAAGATCCTGTTCAGCGGCTACTCCAACGTTGCAATCACCAGCTAAAATTAAATTCATCTTCATATGATCGGTAATAAAGTCACTAACTTCACTAAAGTCCTCCTCCCAATGGTTGCAGTTTAAATAAATTGGTACAAGATGTAAGACACAGCTCAAACTACGAATAGCTATCAAATCTAGCCCACTAATCCTCACAAAATTTACGCACCCAAGACTCTTCCAAATTCCCATCACCACCCCTCCACTGGCCCTACCAAAGTTAGATGTCTTATTCGCCGTTATCCACTTAACATCATAGTCTACGAACATATTTTCATACAACTGTATACCCTGTTCCATAACATGGGTTTCTAAAATTATAAAAACATTATAGCCTCTTAAAAAGTTAGAAAAAAATACATCATTCCTTTTGTTATTAAGACCCGCAACATTATAAACGAGAAAACTTGAATTAAAATTGTTCTTCACTTCTTCATGTTCCCGATAGACGTTTATTTTTCATTCATTAGTCTTAGTGGCGCCCTCGGAACGATCCTTTTCAGCAATTAGCTTCTGAATCACCTCCGCGAGATTCACTCCTTCCACGACTACCACTGGGTTAAGGGTATTGCCAGGCCCCTCCAATACCAGACCCGAAGAATCATACCAAGCAAAAGTATTCCCTCCTATCACCAGCTTGTCAGTGCGTAAAAAGTTTTCTAAATTTGGGTTCTGTTTTCTTATCTCGGATCTTATTCGGAGCAACTTGTTTCTTTCAAGTCGGACGTGGTATGGGAAATCCTGAGAAATGCTGTACCCAGTGCCCTTTAGTACCGTAGACCTCTGTATTATTCTCCATTTATCTCTAGAACTAACAAGTGTTGCCATTAAAATTCCGTTTTTCGATGCCCGAGGTCCAAGACGTTGCACTGAGCTCAACTGGATGTTCTCCTCTATACCCAGCGTTTCGGCAAAAAATCTTCCGACTACCGCATACAAGTCATCCTTTGGAGCGCAATTTAGTCCACGAAGTATCAAATTATTTTTTCTCCATTGTGCCTCCACAAAATCCAAGCGTTGGGCCAGGGAGAACCCTCACGGGGAATAAAAACCTAATTCATTCGGCCTACACCAGTGCTCAGTTACACCTTTACAGAACATGTCAGGAAGCTGCTGCTGGTCAATAAAAAAATTCATTTCGATTGCAAACCCCCAGCATTAATTAGAAAAAAGTGGATGAATCAGTAGCAGCATACGCTACATTGTTGGGTGTAGGTGATTGTCATATGAATTTGGAAATCCCAAATAAGTCAGTTGAGATGATACTGGGTTTGGAGTGATCGTAACACAATATTGCAGACCTGATTCTTTTGGCAATATGATTATAAAACGGATTTGAGTGCTTAGAAATAATCATATTCATATAAATAAGACTCAAATCAACTACCTTAACAAATGGGAACTTGGACAAACCCAACAGAAACCTCCTGAGGTGACAGATTTCCGAATTGACTGCTGACCTAGGAAGATTATAATTGAAAGGGGCCACGAGAACAATCAATTTAGATGTTGACGAAGCTAAGCTTATACAAAATTTCAACAATACTCGCTTGAAATTAGTCAGGTCATTATAAGCATCGTCAACTGAACCGGCAGACAACACCACGAAATCCGGCAGACTATGGCCATCCGACAAGGGGCTCAGAAGAAAGCGGAGAGGGACGTCGTTCATCAACAGAGAGGATGCCGTGAAACAACCGGGGACAAGAGATCGGGCCTCCCTTCTTAAATCTTTCACGAAAGAATCACCTAGAAATGAAATTTCCTTCGGCCGAATACTCATACCCAACTCTGAACTCGCGACACACTGCGTGGCTGCTGCGGCGAGGACGTGTTCCTGGCCGCCTAACGCGCCATCAATAGACTGCCGAAGGGAAGATCCGCCACCGCCATCCTGATCACCCTCAGGACGCTCATCGATGTCCTGGCCATCACCCGAAGTTGGTGGATGGGGGGATGAGATGTTCGTTATATTCCAAGAGACCCGCATACATCTGATAGATTCTCTGGCTCGACGGATATAACCCGGCTGTATCAACAATCCTGGGAACGACAACTCTTATGCAAAGGATAATGTTTGTAAAGCACTTCGGAGACCCGTATTATTCGAGGTTCTAATTAATTGAGAGTTCTTCGTACGTTTGATCTAAATCGCTATAGCTGTTATTGAAATAATTGGAATACCGATAAATTAATGAAAGACAAATCTCCTTTTCTGAGTTAACTTGGCTTATATCTCCGTTCAACATATATGCACAGAAATAATTACAGAGAACGAAATGTGGGTGTTGGTGGCTAAAGAACACTCTGTAAGACTGATCAAATCTCAAATCTAATGAAGCTATTACTCCGGAATTTAAGAAAATTTTTGAAAAACCGTTATTTTCGACACATTTTGATTTTCATCTCTGTTCAATGGACTGCCAAAAGAACATTTATTCAGAACAATACATCGGTATTAACTATTCGAAAACATCCTGCGAGTTTGGTGGAAATCGTCGAAGCCGTTTTGCCAAAAAGCGTAAGCTTTTTGATCCATAGGCCTATAACTCCGTTCACCGTATTTTCATGGAGATATGTGTGAAGAAGAAAAGTTTTGTACTAACTAGTGAAAGATAATTTGAAAGTTTAATCAAAATCGTTTTCGCGAAAAGTGCAAAAAACCGTGTCTTTTGGTACACTTTCGCTAACGACCAAATGCAAATGTGGACAACTAGGTGCAAAACGGCAGCAATAGTGTTTTGGAACGAAGACCTTCTTTTTCGATCAACAAGAATAAATATTTCTTCGGTCTCTCCTGAACATATATAATTTTCCTTCCTAATTAACTAGAACTATCGAACCAGAGTTTTTTCTCGAGTTCACTGAAAAACGACTTTGACGATTTTGACTAAGTCCTCAACATACTAGGTACTACAGTTTTTTACTTTCCTTGGCTCTACATAGTAGAAAGGAAAGTTATGTAATCGGCTGAAAAAACATTTTTGAGTTTTCTTCAGATCTTTACGTTTCAGACCCTCCTGAGTCCGAAAAACACTATTTGGGAAAATAGTTCGTGTGTGTCGACCAAAGGGGTGCAGCCATGTCTTGATCAGACCAGGCGGCCCTAGCCATCACCAACCTCCTCATGGTGGTCGATGGCAGCACCCAAGAGGCGTATAGGACTCCTTTCAACGGATCCTTATACAGGGGGTCCTGGTTTCCCTCTAGGGCGGCTAACTGGTGCTCTGGCGAACGAGTGGCGGGAGGGGGGCATGTCAATGGGTACCCACGCCATTAGTGACCAAATAACATTGCCTCATAGCACTCGGAATTTCATGCAGGCGCACGGGGTTGCCTCTGTCGAAAGGAACGATCAAACAACGCTTTAGGGCAGCAGGAAGCGGTAGTGCTAGGTAGCGCTACCGCTTCCTGCTGCCGTAAAGTGTTGTTTGACCAGGTTCAAATGAACTGAGTGATAAATGCATTGAGTAAGTGGAAAAAGCCATGTACCCGAGTGAATTGACGTAGAGCTAAGGAAAGTTGTGAGTTGCAACGCACCAGATATTTCTCTATCAATTGGGAAAATATGCCTATTCAAACAACGCATCATCAAATTTACGTGGAGTTGAGGAGTGTGAGATGTGTTGCACCATAATTTTTGAAATCATCGAACAAAAACAATTGATGTAAGTTCAACTGGTGCAGACATCACTCGGTCACTAGCAGTGCCAACTCAGACGCGACGAAATTTCGTAGCCCCTCGGTGCAGACTCTGAGTCCGCTATGTTCGAAGTATTATGTAAGTGTTCGCGCTTGCCGTAGAATGAGGAAAGCTCCCCCACCTACCGTTACAATTAGCAGGGGCCCCTCGCACCTGGCCGAACAAGAACTCTCTACGAGGAATTTACTCCGTTCGTCGTCAACAGCGCCCAACCTTCAGTTCTTTCATATCGTTTAACCTTCCTCACTGGCCCGATCCTCGGCAGTTGAGTTACAGCGTCTGGACCGAACACTTATTAGTCGTAAGTATAGGTTTCTTATCCAACAGGTAGATAAGGTTCTCGCTAATGTGACACTTACCTCCCAAGTAAACTATGAAATCAAGCGGCACACCCGATTAAGCTTCAGACTATGGTAAGGGATTCTACCGGTAATACCTCTGCAACCCAGTTCTACCAGGAGGCTGGGCTAAATGACACTATTTGCCGTAATCTCCCACGTTTGAGTTAGGTGGGTGGCGACCATGTGTTCGTGCTCTCGTATATTAGCAAAGCCGAAACCTGTGTGATGGTCATAAACGGCTGCTATAACAATCTTAATGGATCGCAAGATTCCTGTCTGAGGGTTCAGGAACGGTCTATATGAGAAGAAAACCGAACTGTTCGGCAACTAACATTTTCGTTTGAGGAGAAATGACGATAGTAGCACAGAAAAATGAATTACTCGCAATTTTTACAAACCTTTACTCGTTAGCCGTTTCTTTTCTCAAATAAATCTAAATAAATTGAAAAGGGCCCCATGAATAGTTGACAAAAAATATCAAATGTTTAGTAATTTTAAATAAATTTTTACATTAAACAAAAACAATAATAATTACGAGCGACCGATAAATCCGTAATGCACGTCACTATCACTTTCTCGTATTTTCAGTATAATTCTACATCAGTGAACAAGAACCTTCAAAACACGCTGGATGTGCATTAAACATTTCTCCAGGTAGAAAGTTAACGAGACCGTTACGGGAAATGTCAGGAGAAAAATACTCCAAGCAAACGTATTTTTTTATGTATAAAATGCAGTTAAACTTCAAGTCCTCCGGTACCCACTTCCAACCCCATTCGTCATGTCTCCTACAAGTTTTGCTGGTAGAAATATTCTCTGTAAAGAACCCATGAATAGTTTTCGTGTTTCAATCTATAATTGGAGTATAAGCATATAATGGAAAGCTATTGAAGATTCGGGGTACGGGAAACTCGACATCGGAGCTTCGGCATTTTAAAATATCAAAACAAGAAACCACTTTAATTGGCATTTCTAAAAGCAAAAAACAAAAACAACGTTTTTTACACACAAACGCGACGAATATAGCGGTAAGCTCGTATTAGGACAACACAGTTATTATAACGATGCCCGATCAGGTTGACCAACGTTGCTTAATAGTTCGTGATGAAAACGTATCTGAATTTCGGCTGATGAAAGGACAACTTCTGTTGATAATTGGAAAAATCTAACGCCCACTCCAATTTCTATGGAAGGACAGGGAGAATAACACGCTGAATGGTAAAATTAGAAACCTTGTCGGCTACCTCTTTGAAAGGTATGAATTGGCCCTAGAGGAGAAATTTGTGGTCAGATAAGCTGCTGTTACCTCACTAGGACTAGGGCTCCAGGATAAGGATGCAAACGCTAGCTGACAGAGCAAAAAAAGGGGTAGCACCAAAATAGAAAGAAAATGAGGTTACCATAAGGATTAAGTGAAAGATTAGTCATCCTCATTTCTTTAATTTTTATTAATTTATTTTCTTTTTGACTCCCCCTACGGTGAGTTTCATTAAAAAAAAGAATGGAAATGTGTATGCGTGTGTCTAGATGCGAACGATTGTGCGTCAGTGAATTCGGAGAAGAAAATGGCTGAACCAAATCAGCCTTCAAAATAACGAAGACGCCGCCGCAATGTTATCGTACTCCCGTACGCCGATGTCGAGATTTAATAGCATGTACGTGATTATTCTTGCTCTGGCTCAAGGCCTCTCGTCATTAGTCCCCCCCCCCCACCACTTTTTTTTTAATGCGCTCTTCTCCCTTTATCGCCTCATTCTCTTTTCCCCTTTCGTGTCTTCGCATATGAGGTTTTCTTAAGCCTGATGTTTCAAAGTCATGTCTAAATCCTGTGTAAAATCCAAGTTGTATCTACCAAGTTGCACCAGTCCTGCATCTACTTTGGTCTCATAGTAGACTTTGGTGACATAGGTGACTGTAGTCTACTTTGGTCGCACTCGTAAGTACCGGGCCCAGGAGAGCACCATTGCCATCGGTGGGTGAATCACGAGCATTTTGGATCGTACACGTACTTTACCCCATGAAGTCCACTGTTTCCCGCAAATGTACATCGGAAAATCTGTATGTTTGTACCGAACATAAATTTGGCTCACTTCGGCTCGGATCTCAATAGATCCATTCATTACGTTTTTTCCTATTCCCTGTCCGCCTATACTTCTCTCAATGTTTCCGTGATTTCCTTCAATTTCGTTTTACTTCCTGGATTTCCTAATACAACGACCACTCCAGATGAGATCAAACAGGAAGATTCGACAGTTGATACAGAACTTACGGCAACCTTTGATCTATTGGCTACTTAGAACCGGGTAATACTGAAAATTTCCTCGCTCGATGGGAATCGCTGAACTCTTCACGAGCAATTCAATTCAATTTCGATCTCTCCAGTTGGAAGAAGTAGGAGTCACATGAAAATTAACGTCCTGCCGATCACCTTTCGGTAGAAATTGTCTCTAAATAATTGACGAGATGTATTTCAAGATAAGGGGGTTGGAAAAATCGCTAATTTGCCTAAGATTAGAGTGACACACTCCGGTGAAACATCTAACGCAAATAATTCCAGTCATTGAAGCAACCTCGAATAATCACACCTACGTGAAACGGTGACATAAATGCCTTTAATAATTTGTTCTCACTCCACAATGGTACATGAAGCAGAACACCCTTTCATTGCTAAGCTGACTTCCTTTCTTACTGGCCCGCTATTATCCACGGTTGAACGCCTTCCGATTTCGGATGCAAACTACTATATATCTTATGGTGTCATCAAAGATAAGTACGCTTCAAAAGAATGAAGAACTAGTACTTCATACAACTACTCATTAGCTGATGAAACGTTTTGAGTTTTTCCCAATTTAGGTGGCTCAGTTGGAGAGCCTTTACAGTTTTGGTTTATTATTCATTCTGAATAATAGCCCTATGTTTTCGGTCACAAAAATTTTTTACAACCCCCCTCAAAATTTGATACTTTACGTTTCAGGACATGGGGATTCCAACTCTGCAATGTCCGTCCGCCGTCCCCCGTCCGCCGTCCGGGCCGTTTTGTGCCTTTAACGTGGTCTAAAAAATCCGTTCTTTCGCACAAAAATCCCATTTGGTATCTAGTTGTGCCCGCCATCTCAGCAATCCGATCGGACGAAGCCCATGGTTGTTATGGATGAAAAATGGTTAAAAATTAACAAAACGCAGTATAATCGCAAATACGCCGTGTTTCGTATCGTTTTCAAGGTATTTTTACATAGTGGGTCGAATGGAATGAGTATCAGACGTGTACAACTGCGTATAGGGAAATTACAGTGAGCCAAACTCAACTAATTGAAAGAACTCGCGGGAACTACAGCAGAAGTCAACGTTTCGTTGTTAGTACTCCCTCCCTCCCTCCCGTCTCATCGAAACCACCCTCCTGCTCGATTCGCAACATCGTGCCAATTGCCGAGGGTTCACTGGAAGCCCCCGTCCCAATTTCCCCGACTCTTTTTGCCCGACAGGGCGGAGGAAGGTTAGGGCTGATGAGGCCAGCACTTCCTCCGCACACCATTACATCGGATCATAAATGCCTACAGACGCTTACGGGCGCCTGGCGCCGGGGGAATACTTAGTTTCCGTAGTTATATTGTAGACAGGTCATGTTTCGTATGGTTTACTAGTATTTTTCGATGCTGAATCGAATGGAATGGGTCTTGGAGCAGTAATACTAGGTACGGTCGGTTCATGAGAATAATAAACCGTTGTGTAATAATTACAGAAAAATTAAGTACTTCTGAGAGAGTGATAGGAGCCAACAAGCTGATTCTGGATGAATGTGGCTGATTCTGCCTCAAGTACATGCCAAATTACTGCTTCGTACAATAAATAGCATAGAAAGTAGCTTTAGGAACCACTCAACTGATTCTGTGCCAAATATACACCCCACATTTTTAGACTTTACCACCAAGGAAAGGGGCTCACAAAAGTCACGCTAATTTTGGAATGACCCCCAGCGATAGGACGTATTTATGTCAAAACAATTAGCTTTATGTGATGATTGCCTATGACGCATTCAGCAATTTTTGTGCATTAGTTGCCATGACATATTGAGTTTTAACGGTTTGTTGTGTGTATGGATTTAGGCCCTTACAGGCACATAAGTATAACATCATTACACTCATCTCAGTAACGATCGCAATTTTAAATATCTAGTGCGTATATATAGTCTTCTGACTGTCCCTCAAGTGGGATATGCACCACGGCCAGATGACCTAATGTGCCAGTCCTAATGTCTTACAGGTCAATGCCTAGCCTCCTGAGGAAAGTCAGGTAGTTCCTGCAAGAGTTTTCGTTGGTATCCATCCTGGGAGAAATGGTACCAAAGATCAAAAGTCGCTCCCTCTCAAGTCTCCGGCACTGGGCCAGGACATGGTGGGGAGTCTCCTCATCCGTGCCCACCACCTGCATCGAGGGGTGTCGACTATACCCATAACATACACGTGTTTGTTCATTCTGCAGATGCCTTAAGTCCTTCCTCTATATCCTCAGAAGCTCGTGTCTTATCTCACTTGATTGCTCTGAGACAAAGCGTTTGGAGTGTCTTACTCCTGCAGCATTCCTGACTGTCTGATACAGTCTGCCGGCGCGTTCTCCCACTGTCCTCTTGGTTAGTAACAGAGAAATACCACAATAAGGCGGTGGCCCAAAAGGTACCGTAGACGAACCCTGTCTGGCCAGATGGTCCACCCTCTCATTTCCAATGATTCCCTTATGCCCAGGAATGCAATACACATTAACTCTATTCGCACTTGCTAAGGAGTATCTGGTGCGTAACAACAAACAACTCCGCAACCCTCGTAAATTCGACAACCTACTATATAGGGGCGCCATATCTTCTTTCAACGCATTTCTAGTGGAGAAAAAAAATGTAGGTACTAGTTAGTTAAGAGTACTTCGTTAATTTGATTCAAATCGTTTGAGCCGTTTTTGTGATAAATGGAAAACCGGTTAGTTAACCCTATAAGCTATCATGGCTTATATTCCCGTTCAACAGATCGATACTGAGGTAATTACGAATAACAAAACGTAGGTATGGATTGCTAGAAGACAATCCATAAGGTTGATGAAATCTCGTGACGTAGTTACTTGGGAAATTCCAAAATGTTCAAAAAAACATTATTTTCGACACATTTTGATTTTTATCTCTATTCAGTGGACTGTCAGAGGAACATTTATTGAGATTAACATATAGCTATTAATTATTGAAAAACATCCTGTGAGTTTGGTGAAAATCGTTGTTGCCGTTTTGCCCAAAAGCGTAAAAAACGTATGTTTGCTTTTTGTGCCCGTATCTCTGTTCACCGTATTTTCATGGAGATATGTATACAGAAGAAAGGTTCTGTACTGACTAGTAGAAGATAATCTGAGAGTTTAATCAAAATCATTAGAGCCGTTTTTTGCCCTAGTTTTTGGTGCATTTTTGTCCCCCACCCCTCTTTGACGTTAAAAAAAAAACGAACAAAATAAAAAAAGAACCAGCTCAATCGGTTTAGCCGCTCTCCCGCAAATCGATCTACGGCCCCCAGAAGCTTACTTAAAATGGGATGGTGGCGCCCAAAAAGGAGAAACTAAGTAAATAATTCGTAAGGATAGAAGGATTGGGACGGAGAAGGGAAGAAGGATAAGCGAATGTTCCACGATAGAACGACCACCAGTTCAGATACGACCCACCTGTGGTGATACCGTGGAGACTGCCTGCTGATGCTTCCAGCCGACGCATCTCTTCCGCACTTTTCTTGTGTGGCGGCACGGTACATGCTGCAACCTGATGTTACCTGCCTCCACTCTACCAGCTTCTGACAACGCCATACGAAGATCCGTCCTGTCCTATTCGCGCTTCTTGGCTGGCCAAGTAAGCGCAATATCCCAGCTGGCACACACACGCATACACAGGTCTGTTTCCTTATTTGATGATTGTTCCTAAGACCCCACCGAAATGAGATTTTTCGGACTCAGTAGGCCTCAAAACGTTAAGATCTGAAGAAACCCAACTTTTTATGACACTATTACTATACTTTCCTCGCCCTTTGGGTCGCGTAAAGTAAAAAGTACCCGCGCAGTAACGACGATCTTCTCAAAACGAGACCATTAGTATTCTACTTTACCGGTAACTGAAGGCACTTCATGTCATTCATGTGCAACCATTGATTCCTCTCAATACTCACTTCTTCAGTCAAAAGTGTTCCATTTCCAAACAACATGATCATGACACCCATGTAGCTCATAGCGTTGCACAGTTGAACGACCATGTTTACAATATTCGGCGCACTCGCTTTACTCGAAAGAGCGGAATCGTAGTACGCAACGTTCAAGTTCATCAAAACCTCTATATACACGTCAAGTAACAATATGGCGACTCGAAATCCAACGTAGGCGTTCCAAGTGGTAAGAAAACTGTCATTCTGCCAGTGGAGCTCGAACGCGCGTGGGGGCACACTTGAAATTACAAATACGTAAAAAAAAATTACTGATAAATCAAAATCTCTGAAACTATAAACGCGATGCTCCGAAGTAAAAAATCGTGTACGAAGTCCTAAAACTCAACCAGACACAGAAAAACATTTTTTGTTTGAATCCGACAAACTGGATATACCACTGCATCCGGATTTTGTGAGGCGTTGAATACGAAGCCACGATCCCACATCGGTCTGAGAAATCCAAGCGCTAGTCAAAGACAACCGCTGAGGAGAACTTTCGATTCGAGAAGAACGAGATACGAAAGAAAGAGGTAAAAATCGTCAAGAACCAGAACAGTAAAGTTTTGCGGAAGCTGCATCCATTCACTGGAGGAACACTGGGTTGGACTGCATTATGTAGGGTTGCTTCGTCGGTGTCTCGCATTGGATTCGAGGGAGACATTTAGATTCGATTTGAGAAAACCGGAAACAGTGGTGTCTACAAAAAAACTGTGCCATTCACCCCAGTATATAAGTTTCATGTACTTTACCATTCCGAGAACCTTATAAGTGGGAAATTTATATTTATTTGACCTACCAATACTCATACAAATCTTAAATATAATTTTTTAAACCATAAACTTGTCCGGCCCTCGTTCTTCACAGAAACAGGTGTCGCTTAAGGCTCCTTAATTTATTTGGTTGTCTTACTTTGGGCACGAAATTTATTAATTAACCATCGCGTAGGTAAATCACGTGCTTTTGGTACACCTTTGCTTTCGGTCAGGAAAATATTTGCAACCCCCCCCCCCCCCACAAAATTTGATATTTTACGTTTCAAGACAATGTCCGTCCTCAGTTTTGTGCCTTTAACGTGGTCTAAAAAAATCTGTTCTTTCGCGCAAATCCCGTTTGGTATCTAGTTGTGCCCGCCATCTCGGCAATCGGACGAAGCCCACGGTTGTTATGGGCGAAAACTGGTTAAAACTCAGGAGGGTCTGACACTTAAAGATCTGAAGAAAACTCAAAAAAATTTTTTCAGCCGATTACATTACTTTCCTTTCTACTTTGTAGAGCCAAGGAAAGTAAAAATTAATTGGGTTAGATCCGCGAGTAGGCAAATGGCTAAAGTTAATGTACCTGTTAGGTGAGTCTGTCTCCTCTGGCTGGTGAGATACTGTGGGCGAGCGCTTTCGATGTTAAGACATCATCGTCTGGCGATTAAGTCAGTACTCCTATATTAATACAACGACGAACTAACTGACCTCAGTACTGACTTAATGGCCAGACGATGATGTCTTAATATCGAAAGCGCTCGCCCACAGTATCTCACCAGCCAGAGGAGACAGACTGACCTGAAAGGTACGTTAACTTTAGTTTTTAAAAAATTAGCAAAAACGAGATTTCGTTTTTTAGGCATTTTTAGATGCTGGGTCGAATGAAACAATTCTCAGAGGTGTACGACTGCGTCTAGACGAAAATAGTGAAATCGCTGTAATTATAATGAGCCAAACTTTACCAACTGAAAGAACTCGCGTGACAATACAGCGAAAGTAATCGTTTGTCGTCCCTCCTGTCTCATTAAAACCCGCCAGCTCGACTCGCCACGCCGTGCCAATTGCCGACAGGCGTCCACAGGCATAGTTAGGTCATGTTGCGTATCGTTTACTATTATTATTCGATGCTGAATCGAATGGATGGATCTCGGAGGTGTGCGACTACGTCAAGCTGTTTAAGAGAATAATAAACCGTTGTGTAGTAATTTACAGCGTTTTAAATCGGACTAGGAGGTCCTTACAAACGTAAAGATAGAAAACCCTTATGATTTTATTACATTTACTTGGGTGATGCGGTACATACTGAGTGTCATGTTCTATCAAGGTCGAGTAAATGCCTCTTCATTGCCTAAGATTGGTTATTGGCTTCGGTATGTTGAAAATCATTGCACAATGAATGAACTGACAGTGCAACTTCAACTAGTTATTTCTAATAATAACGAGTTCCCCAAAACTGACAGGTTGTCAGAATGAGGCAGGATGCAGAGCGGGAAACGATGTTAGGCTGGGGAGAACCGATAACTTTCGCTGTGCAGTTGTTAGGCCTGTAGTCACCTATGGAGCCCTGGTCTGGTGGACTAGGATGGAAAATAAAACAGTGCAGTTGCAGTTGAATAAACTGCAGCGTAGGGCGTGTCTGGCCATTACAGGCTGTATGACAACATCCCCTACGGCAGCACTGGAGGTCTTGCTAGATTTAGCTCCACTCCACATACATGTTAAAGGGATGGCATTCCTCCAGGCTGTGCGTATGTTGGAGTTGGGTCTGATCATGAGGGGGGGGGGGGAGTTCCTACCATTTGATCCTTGACAAGGTGAAGGTGGAGGGGCCCAAACTGCATGTGGTAGACTCAATGCCCACGAGCTTCAACTTCGTGTTACCCTCTCGGATACTTATTCGTGAGCGATCAAGGTGGGAAGAGGGAGTTTCCCGCTTTTGAAGCTGGGGCCCTGATACTACCCTGATGGCTCGGTGCAGGGTGGCCTTGCAGGGGCAGGCATCTTTGGGCCGAGAATCAGAGCGGCGATCCCATTGGGGTCGCTGGCCGTGGTTTTCCAGACAGAGGTGGTTGCAGTAACGGTCTGTGTGCAGCAGCTCCTGCAGAGGGGACTGAAGTAGCAGCGGATTTACATCATGGTGGACAGTCAGGCCAAATCTCAAGGCCTTAGCCTAATACTGTCTTACATCATGGCAGGTGTGGGAGTGTCTGACTGGACTGAAGGCCCTGGCCGAGGACAACTGTGTAACACTGTGTTGGGTACCAGGGCATCAGGGTATAGAGGGAAACGAATGGGCTGATGAGTTGGCAAAGAAAGGATCGGCCCTGAGGCCTTTGTTGGGACTACCAGGAGCCCTCTACGTAGAGAGTTTGGTAAATGGGAGGATAGCTGCAGGGCTGCCCATTAGCAGGGGTGCCTTAGACAGTCAAAACTCTTCATCCAGCTCTCCAGAGGGAGAGCCAAGGAGATGCTTGCACTGGGGAGGAAGGATATGAGGATCGTATGTGGGCTGTTCCCAGGTCACTGCCCGCTGAGGTACAGCTAGAGACGGCAGAGCATGTGCTGTGCATATGCGATGAACTCGTGGCATCTCAATGTTGTGTGTTGTAGGGGGGGGGGGGGGTTTCTTCAGCCAAAAGAGGTGGCGAATGCAGAACTTGTGGATATCCTCCGCTTTGTGCGGGGGTGGTGGGGGCGCATAGGTGACCTCACACCAAATGAGACCAGTGCCGTGGGGCCTGGGGGTGATGCAGGGGGGCCATGATCTGAGGATTTCGCTGTTTTCCATATAGACGCAGTCCTTCACCTCTGAGGCCCGTCCCACTCGAATCAGTATCGAAAGACACCTAAGAAACGGTGCCAAACATGACGTAATTGCAATAAAATTGCCAAAATTTTGTTTTCGGCTAATTTTTTAAACCATTTTTTGGGCGTACCAACAATCGGTTTCATCCGATCGGATTGCCGAGTAGACGTCCACAAGTGCAGTTTATGTGCAGCAGTACACAATGTAATTCTACATCCAGTTACACTCCGAAGGGGCGTTGTGGTGCATGTAAATCATTTGTTCACCAATCCACTCTTCTTGGCACAGTGTCACTTGCCATTACTAATCCACCTGCACTGGATAGTTCACATACGCCACTTTCTCGTGCTGTCACTTCAATATTTGGTAGTCAGAGGGCTGACGTGCAAGTTCAAATTGACGTAAGACCACGCTCAGCTTAAGGGATGTGTCTCTGCTAACATGGTTCTCTCCTAGTTCTCGTGTAGTTATGTTGGGAACAGCTCAAGGTTTCATCATAGATTGTAACTTTCAATTGGTACCAGAAAATTCACGCATTCTGGACGATCTGAGGAGATGGCGGTCAAGCGCTGCTTTAACTTAGAGAGAAAAACGGTAAAGAACCTATCCTGTATGCTGCATACTAGAGTTTTCACGCAGAGTATATTCGCTCAGGTCACATGCTAAGAGGTTTCTCTATTTTTTCTCTATTAGAATCGTATTCGACGCGTCTTACGAAGACATCTCTGTTCGTGGAGACGGAGGAAGGGTTATCGTTATTTTAGAAATCGTTGATCCGACTTAGCGCAGACATGTCGTTTGACTGAACGTTTGTCGGACAAACCCTAAATCGTTTGGGGGTTAGAAAATTTGCTAGATGAGACGTGCAGGAAGTAATTTGCTGATGAGACGTGCAGGGGACAGGGGACGTGTTAAAAGACATGACAGTACCAACTTGACGGTTAATCTGTCGGCCACCTTCAGAAATACGCTTTAATACAAACCGTCAAACATTCAATTGTAACCTTGGAACCGTTCATTTTGTTGTAGAAGAAAAGCTGGGAATATAAGAATCATGCTGATTGGACTACTTATCTTGACATGTGTGCCAATGGGCTATTCATCCGAGGTGTCTCCTTCATTGAACGATGCAGAATGGTAAGGACAACTGATTATTTTAAAATGCTCGCGATTACGGATTATCTCAATTTGAAATATTGCGCTTACGAAGCAAAATATATATTGAACTTCTCATCCAACAACCTTCGTTCACTATTGTGTCAATTAAGATGGAGAGATTTCTTGTTTCCTGCTGCATTGAGAAGCAGCGTGGAGAACCTTCCAGAGAATATATCTGGTGCAATGCGTCACACAGATTTCCTCTAGCTTAAGCCTCTATCGGTTTTCATGGCTTTAGCTACCAATTCAATCTATTTTTCGCTCAATTCATTTGAACTTGGTTGTGGAAATCTCAGATAGTACTATACGCTACAATCTTTCTCATTCCCATCTCAAAACGCCGGCGAAGAAATTGAAGATTCCACATCAACTTCTTCTTTGGATGACTCATTATTTGGAACCCGCTGGTCCATCGACTTAAGACACCACTCAACCTCCTTCAGCGCCTCTTTACTGAAGCCTGAGTTAAGCCTTACTTCCACCTGTACGTACAGTTTGACCTTCTTTCTTTTTCTTCTTAATTTCCTCTGTTTGTCCTTCCAACTGCCAAGTCCCGTCAGTGCGTTCCTCTCGATTCAATTTATTTTACTGTAAGAAGCTCTTAGAATATTTCATTTCATTTCATTTTTGTTATTTTCGAATTGTAAATGGTTGGACAATTGGTGATTCAGAGCTTGAATTCCCCGTCTTCTATCAAGTTTTATACTCTAATTTTCTATAATCAATTACTTACCCATTGTAAAGTGGACTGGGTTCGCGTGTTGAATAAATATCCTGTTTACAAATGCAATCAAGCATGAATCTTTTGTCCTGAATATTACTATATGCTCAATCGAATTTCACAAATTGATCCTAATTGCATGAGCGCATGCGATTTTCTTCCAGTTGACATAGTTTTCTTACTAACCTAAAGCCTGTTGTGTTCGTAGTCTCTTCCTGTTCTAACTTTTATTTTCGCAGGCCGTGGACTTGGAATTGCATCAACGATACATGCATCAAACAGCCAACGAAAGACCATCCAGACATACACCACATGAGGCCATCTTCATTTGAAGTGTGTAGACTAACTTGTGGGCCTGGCGTATTGTGGCCCAAACCGACTGGACGACTTTCTATTTCCACTAAATTGTTGTCAATAAATCCAAACACCTTATTCGTCAAAAGCATATTTGCTGATGACAGCAACAGTAAGTGATATTGTGTTTTACAAGTGAGACTCACTTGAAATCCCATTGTATATCCAATCACAACTAAAATCAACTTAGTCGCATTGTTTGCCAATCTAATTGTAGCTCACTGATATCATCCATCGCATGTGCTTCCCTTATAACACCACCCTGTCTGCTTACCCTTTTGCACCATTGTTTGAAACATACTCCTATTATGAACCTACCTCGATCCTTTTTAGTTAGTCACTGCGATGTCCCATTGTTTCTCTCTTCGCACCAACCCCGCTTCCTTTATTGCGCCTGTACTTCAATTCTTTCATCTGCAACTCATATCTAATACTGTCCAAACGTACACTTGGCTTGCACTATGAATAACACTCTCCGACATGAGGGAAGCCGTCCAACTGGGTAAGTGAGCCAAAGACCTTAGCGACGACAATGAATTGCGCCTATATTTATTATGACGATCGATCACTTCCTTTGGGCTCTGGCAGAACCTGTCGAAGTATCGCTCCGACAGCATTATCCCTGGCATTGACTATGAGAGTGAACATGAAACACGAACCCTTCCATTTTGTTCTGCAAATGAAGTGGTGACATATTTTGGGCAAATTGTAGAATGCATAGTAGGTGTTGGGCGCACAAGAGCAAAACCTATGGAATATTTTGGAGGGAAGAGGGAAAATGCAAAGTTGGGTTCGCAAATAGAACTAATCCCTTTGTTGGCATGAGAAGTGTACGGGCAGCTAGCATCTCAAAGGAAGGGTCAGGAGCCCAACTGGAAAACCTCCAAGACCAAACCGCTTACCAATTGACCAAATGGCGAACAGTCTCCCCCAGCTTTGCAAACCAAAGAGGGAGGGTTACTGAGTGGGCAGGGGGCAGAGCTTCCAAAGGGGCCTAGTAAGGATACCTAGTTGTGTATGGACAGTGGCTACTCGAGAGATGCCAGAGCTGTCTTGCGAAAGGTGCTCAATCCAACCAGGGAACCACTCTGTGGGAGGAAGATTATTGTCCATCAGGACCACCACCTGCCCCTCATGAGGCTGAGGACCCTGCTCACAGTTCCATTTTGAGCGAACCTGGAGGGACATCAAGCACTCAGACTGCCAACGCTTCCAGAAAGTATGAGCCAGTTGGATGGCCTGGCGACACCGGGCACCCAGCGCTCCAGATGGGTCGAGTGAGGGATCAAAGAAGAGTGGAGGTAGGAAGCTGTGGCAGGGTGAGTCAATGTTCTGAGGTGCACGTTGCACTTGTGGGTGGGGAGGCAGTGGAAGTCTGTCGCCACTAGATTGTACCGGTTTCTGGAAAGAGGGAGCTGGAAGGACAAGCTGATGGGGCGTCCAAGGGTTGGCTGGAGCTAGAAGAGGGCGGAGGATAAGGAAGTATCCAGGGGTGACGAAATACTGGTCGTGGGGCGGAAGTAGAGACGTGAATGTGAATTTAGGATAGCCTCCACCCAAATGAGCAGGGAAATGAATCCTTCTAGGTTGAAGTGTGGTCCTCACAAACCTTGGCAGAGGAGACGTTTGGAGGACTTGATGGCTGCTTCCCACAAACTTCCAAAGTGTGGAGCAGCAGGTGGAATGAAATGCCATGCAGTCCCACAGGAACTAGCCTCTCTAACTATTTCAGTGTGATACACTCCGAGCAATGTTTGTCCCGTTGTCAGAGTAAGTGTGGGAGGGGTTACCTCAATGGTCACAGAACTGCCGAGAAGCGACTATGAAGGCTGGAGTGGAGGTGAACTGCCTTGGTAAAGAAGTACACAAATATTACGAGATAATATTTCTGACCAGGGAGCCTGGGAGAAGTTTTGGAGCGAGTTACCGGACCAAAACGTGTTGTGAGCATAAAGAGACCCACATAATCAACCCTGACTGTATGAAACAGAGGATTTGTAGCTGTTCGGGCTGTAGAGAGGTGACCTGAAGGAGGCTCAAAGGGCCGAGGCGTGATAGTAAAACACTGATTGCATAGGGCCAATTGACGGCGGTACCACTCGCTTGTCATCAACCACCCAGAAACGGTGGGGTAGGAAGGCAAGGGTTGCTAGGGGGCCTGCGTGCAAGTTCGCCTCTGATTATTAAGGTGAGTAAGGGTATGGTTAATAGGGAGGAGGGATAGATGGCGCATTGAATACTCCTCAGTGGACTGAGCCAACCACCCACCCGAACGACACCCTCATCAACGAGGAATTACCAGTAGACGCCTCGTTCCAGAGTGAATCCAAACACTCTCAATGAGAACCATGTCTGCATTAGCTCGTTATTGGCCAGTAAGTGAGCGAGGGGAGCGATTTGGGCTATGGTAGTGAAAAGGATTCAAACATAGTGTGGCCGGAGGTAGTTGGCAGCTTGAAGGATGGAGGTAGCGCAACAACCAGGCCAGCGCTATTTGGCTGTCAACTGTCAGGAAACAGTGGTTGGAAGGTATGAATGAGTGGTGCTAGCACCATGCAGCCACAGAGCTCTAATTCAGGAATATTAGTGGTCTTGCTGCCCATAGGAGCTAGCTAGGCCTTTGCCGAGACCAACGTTAAGGAGGCACCTGCAAAACGTACCAGGTACGGGTTTTGAATGCACATAGGTAGATGGTGGAGAATACGTAGTTGAGAGACAGCTGACAGGGTTTGGGCAAAGTTAGCCCAGCTGCTTTTGATGGACATGGGGTGGGGATCATCCCAATAGCATTGCCATTGAGTAATGGGACGAGTAATTAGGCGGGAGGAGAGTGTTACAGGAGTCAGCTAACCCAAAGGGCCAAACAGCTGGGCAGCCTGTGAGATAAGCTCACTTTTGTTAGACACTAGTTGTGGCAGCTGAATGATATATAGGAAAGAATCTTCCATTGGGTCCTAACATAACCCGAGCAACTTCAGTGGGGGATCTTCTTCAGGACTAGGAAGCAGGAGTTGGTGGGGCAAGGCAGAGGCAATCAGATGCTCTTTGGGTAGATCCTGAAGCAGTGCAGGGTGGTTGCCAGCCCAGTTTCAGAGCTCCATTTGAGAGCTCTGGAGCAGACACCGCTGAAAGTGACCCCCCTTCCCATCCCCTCCTCAATTCGAGGACATACACATAAGTCCGCTCACGGAGAATCTGAGCTCCTCACTCGAGCTCAGGGGGTACAACTCCAACAACCCTTGTAAGCTAGTCAAGAGGCAGACACGGTGTCCAGAGGACATAGTCCTTAGGTGACTGTTCAGGGGAGAACCTCCAGATAGTCCAGAGGAACTCACTGTCCTGAGTGAAGGATCTGTTGGAACATCTGTCAGATATTTTTTATAAACACATATCGATCTCTCCAAAAACGGGTGAATACCTGGCAGATGTCTAATTGGCGGCAAGGACCAGGAAGAAGGCAGTGATTAAGGAAGTGAGAAGATGAGGAGGGCTGGGATGCATTGAAAACCACTCGGGTTTTGTGGGTTGGATCACTGGTTTTATGAACAGCATGATGGGGGAGGTAGTAGGAATACTTCCCTGGCAGAAGCCTGGTTACTTCCTCCATATGACCCTGCTGCAAGTAGTCATGCAAGAACTCACTATATGCCTGAAGCATAGTTGGGTTCTTGAGGAGTCAGTCCTCCAGGCAGAAGAACCAGTTCAGAGCAGTCCCTCTGGAGTCCCCAGGACTGTTGGGTGTCATCGGAAGGGAAGTCGAAACATAAAGCGGACATTGAGGAGATGGCTTGTAGTGTTCTGAAAGATCTCCTCTGCTTCTATCTCTTCTGGGGTAAAAGGTATCACAGAAGGAGGCTCTTCCAGAACAAAAAGCTCTAACAACATATTCAACTGCCGATTGGCCTCATGTTGATGGGGAACACAGGATAGAGTCACGGTCGAGCATAGGGATAGGGTGTTATGTGGGTTCCCAGTGGGAGACAGGGGGAAAGAGCCCACATTCGTTAGGGACGAAATAGTTATAGATGAGTGGGTGGAACGGATAGAGCTAGGGATATTGAACCGCACTTTCTGGCCGTTCCAAGGGAGCCAAACTGCGACACAGACCAGCAACCAAGGGTTGAACAGCATAGAGTTGGACCCTCAAGTGTGTTTGAGATCCTCAACGTGAAGGATCAACTGAGGCTGGGACGTGGAGTGGGGGGTCTCCAAGTCCTCTCTCAGGAATCTTAGGCCACCATTCTCTGGAAAGAGGATGGGTTAGGATGAGGTTCGTGGTCTGAGGAATGATAGGAGCTACAATGACAAAGGAGTCTCGATGAGGTTGGGCAACTATTAACATTGTGTGACCTAGGGAAGTGGCCACTGAGGTGCCTCCAACACCAGAAATGTGGAGGGGCGTATGTGGGTAATCTGCTTTGTACAATCGCCTCAGCAAATACCAGGTGTAGTTCTGAACCTGTGTTGATGATGGCTCATGGTCAGAACCTACCAAAGGAAGTTAGGATATGAACCACTTTAGTAGGGATGATGGAGACTGTTCTTGGGGCATTTAGAATTGAACAAGGAACTGCAGGGATGACAGATCCAGTTGATGGCTCTGACAGGGCTCACTCACAGGGCTCTCACTCAGGTTCCAGGGATCTGGGGCAGTGTAATCGAGCTACGGTTAGGAAGAGGTGGCCAGTCACTCAGACCTTCCCTAGAGGTGGGTGGCAGAATTCATGGGCTTCTTCCCCAGGCCTCTGCTCTAGCCTCCTGCCTTTCTTGCCCCACTGAGATTAACCCACCTGAGTGAATAAGTTGTAATGTGTGTGAATGGGGATATTCTGACTAGTGCAACGGTCTGCTGTGTGAGTGTGGGCCAGACAGTTATAACAAAGCCTAGCCTCTTCTACCACCTGCCTTCTCTCAAGTTCTGACAGGGGCAAATAGGATGAACACGTCGAAATGGGTAGTAGGCTGTAAATTACACAGGGGAAGCACCCAGAGGGTGTACTACTCCTCACCTCATAAGGGACTTGTTGAGTCCAAAGCCCTGATTTACGACTTGAGCCAGGCCTGCGTTGAAAGGAAGAGTGGAAGTGGAGTGGAAGGCGGTGGTATACATTATGGAATGGTACGGCGCTTCATAATATTATCTTTCTGGCCTACGCAGTCCATCAACGAGCGAGGATGGCTCAGAGGCAAGCTTGAGCACACTTAGCTTCTTCGCAGCTGGTATATCCAAGGAATGTACCGCGGCGTTATATATCATGTTGAAGAAGGTGAAGGTCGTGATGTTTCCCGCGAAAATGGTGACCGTATCTATAAGAAACTTGTGTTTCTCCATTGTACTGTGTGCGACGTCGTCAGTGGATGTAACCGGGGCTGAAGCCATTGATCGAGTTGGGTTGAGCAGTGACAATTTTACTGTCAAGGTCAGCTGTGTTGAACGTAGCTCGCGTATTTTATGCATTTCGCCCTCTCTCCTAGGGCCCCGATAATTTCCGCCCGCTGTAATTTGGAAGGGTCTCATCGAGAGTGATACGTAAAAACCGTGCAAATTATTACATAACGGCTTATTATTCTCTTGAACAGCTTGATCTAGTCTCACACCTCCGAGACCCATCCCCTTCTATTCATCATTGAAAAAGACCAGCAAATCATTTAAAACATGACCTGGCCACAACGGCACGACGAAATTTAAATATTCCAGGCGCCTGAAGGAAATTGGCACGACATCCCGAGTCGAGCTGGTGGGTGGTTTTAGTGAGACGGGAGGGAAGGAGTGCAAATAATGAAACGATTTCTTTCACTGTTGTTATTGTCTCGCGAGTTCTTTCATTTAGTAGACTTTGGATCACTATTATTACTGTGATTTCACTATTTCCCATCTAGACGCAGTCGTACACCTCTCAAAATTGCTTCGTTCGACCAAGTCTCTAAGAATACCTAGAAAATGATACTGAACAAGGCGTATTTGCGATAAAATTGCCGAAATTTCGTTTTTGTTAATTTTGTAAACCAATTTTTGCTCATAACAACCATAGGCTTGGTTCGATCGGATTGCCGACCAGGCGGCCACAACTAGATACCAAATCGGATTTTTGGGCGAAAGAACGAATTTTTTAGACTACGTTAAAGGCACAAAACCGCCCGGATGGCGGACGGACATTGCAGATTTGGAATCCCGATGTCGTGGAATGTTGAGTATCAAATTTTGAGGCGGGGTTGTAACCAAGGTTACAACTTTACAAGGTTTCAATAATCTTGTTTTACACCATTTTCTGAATCAGTCTGTTCACCTATTTCACTATGTGAGGAGGAATGCGTCTTGGTGGTTGTTGAATGGAAGAATGACCAGCAAAATTTACTATGCGTTCAGTACCCACAACTCTCCCCAAACCCTTCTAACTCCTGACAAACACTGTGACAAACTCTCTTAGAAGATCTCCAAACTAGAACTATTGTAATCTTCAAAGCAGGTCCTCTGAGGCTCCTTCAACAAGACCTAGGAGATGTGTAGGCAGACCGAATCCTCCTTCCATCTGGCAGTTATGAAAGAGTGAGAATTCCTGAAAATTCTCAGCATCTTCTCTTGTGCTGTCAAAGTACACTTATTCGTAACACGCATTTTCATCACTTCATACCAATTGCCATCATGGCTGTGAGTCCAAACTTAATAAAGCATTATGGTGCGTAGAAATATCCACGCCTGAAATCTCATTTTATTGAGTAATCAGATGATCACATATGTAATTTTGTTTGAGCAGGTAGTAGCGCTGCTAAGGGTCTGGTTAAGGCTGCTGGAAAGCGCTTTTTGGACATAATCACACGCAAAATAAAAGGAACACTGCGTGGTACAGGAATAAATCCTACAGTGACGTTGGGAATAAATGACTCTTCGGTAACATATTTTCAACAACATGCTGACGAGAGCTACCAACTTTATGTTACACATACAAGTGGCGAAGTAAGTTATTTTCTGAACAATCAGCGTCGTTGTTATTCATAATTGACTGTTTTCTCTTCTCTCCTAGCCTTCTTCTCTCGCCTTTTTTGATCTTTACTCCTATTTTGTTCCCTTCTGAATCACAATTTTTCTTTCGGCCCACAATTAAGGTCCCTATTACGCCATTCGAAATACTAACGCACATAATAGTTTTAGTATTTCTAAAACTTCAGTTTTATAAAAGCAACGCATGTGATCGCTTCGTCACCAAGGATACGCGTCATCGCATTTCCTCTCCGAGAATTCATTCGTTCGCTCGCTTCGTCCATTTCATCAATTTGCCGTAGAAGAGACTACTTTGCTGAACCAAAGACATCACTTCACTGTCTGAAATGGATCCTAGCACAAAAGGATGATACGGTAATATACGAATATCCGATTCAATATCAGCAACTAAATGCAAAACACAAATATTTATTTCTAGTACACACAGTAAGAAATGTCCAGAAGTCATTACGCAAACAAGCCTCATATCGGATAACACGAGATCGGACATACGACATTTCTATCACATCTTACTGTTCAAGAAAACAGTACAATTAAATCAGTGGCGTATTTCTCGAAAAAAAAACTGAAGGATTATCAAAAACCCTGCAAATTATTACACAACGGTTTATTATTAGCATTAATGCTCCGAGACCCATCCTGTTCGATTCATCATCGAAAAATATCATAATGAAACCCAAAAAAAGGTCGAAAAGAACTGAATCGTAATATTAAAATAAACAAAAAAAAACGCAAGTATCTAGAAAAAACTGAATTTTAATATGAAAACATGCACGCTAAATACTAATATCAAAATTTAACCAAAAATCTATGAAAAAAACCAAAATGAGAATGAAACGAAAGAATCTAAAAAAATTGAATCGTATTAAAACCAAAACGTCGGGGAAAATTGGAACGGGGGCACTCGAAGCGAAAGGCGAAAGGGGAGTCGAGTGGCGCGTTGTCGTCGTTGGGAGGCAAAAGGGGAGCCGCCCGCCCGCGAGGCGAGGTTGTTTTTCATTCAGACGGGAGGGAGGGAGGGACGCTGTAGCTCCCGCGTTGTACTGTGTTTCGTTAATTTTTTAACCGTTTTTTGCCCATTACAACCACGGGCTTCGTCCGATCGGATTGCCGAGATGGCAGGCACAACTAGATACCAAATCGGATTTTTGGGCGAATGAACGAATTTTTTAGACCACGTTAAAGGCACAAAACGGCCCGGACGGCGGACGGTGGACGGGGGACGGCGGACGGCGGACGGACATTGCAAATTTGGAATCTCCATGTCTTGAAACGTAAACTATCAAATTTTGAGGGGGGGTTGTAGAAAATTTTTCGTGACCGAAAACATAGGGTTATTATTCAGAATGAATAATAAACCAAAATAGAAAAGAAAGCAATTTACTTGGAATGCCTAGCAATGAAAGAAGCCATAAAATTCTGGCAGCATTGGTTAGTCGGTCAAACTTTCCAAATAATCACGGACCACAAACTTCTCGAAAATCTGAAAATTAATTTAAGATCTGATGAAGAACTTGAATATACTGCTATTCCTTTCACAATTTAATTTTCGGGTCACTTATCGCCCAGAATGAAGAAATATGGAAGCAGATTCATTATCTACGAACCCAGTCCTCGGAGAATGTGATATTTTGGAGGAATTTATAAAAATCAGTGAATTTTTTGAGCATATCGGTATATTACTCATGACCAAACAGAATATGTGGCTGAAATTGAAAAATTTAGATATACAAAAAAGAAAGTGACATTTTTTATAAAATGACTGATACGACTTCAGAGGACCTAGCAAATTTTTTAATTGCGAAAATACATAAAGAATATGGACATACTGGAACAAGCCATGGTATAAATAAATTTCGTAAATTCTATTACACACGAAATTTAGATTCAAAAGTGAAGATCTACTGCCAGAATTTCGAAATTTTCATAAAAAATAAGTCACGAACTCCGTGTACTTATAGGTTTTTATCAAAACTGGGACCAGCAAGACCACCTTTTGAGATGATTTCCCTTGATACGAAATGGGGGATTTGCAGGGAACCGTTCTTCAAAACTCTACCTTCTTTATTAGTAGATCATTTTACAAGATACGCGTTCATTTCTACTTTCAAAAAATCAAACAGCAAGTGACTTTATGAAATTAATAAAGAAGTTACATGACAAGCATTTAATTAAAACACTTCTCACAGACCAATACTCAGGAATTAATTCTACGGAATTTAAAAATTTCCTGAAAAAAGAGAAGATTAACCTCATATACACTTCAGTAAATAACCCTGCCTCCCATGCCCATGGATTGAATCAAACATTAGTAAATCGAATCCGCTGCAAAATAATGAATGTGTTCAGGAATACAACCCCACGGATCACTCTGTTACCACCATGAGCCCAGAGTATTCGTTATTTGGAAATAGACCGATAATTCCAACACCTCTTGAAACTAAAACAGATCTTACGCGAGATCGGGAAATAGCCTACGAAAATACGGTTAAAAATCATACGTATAACTAACATTGATCGACAAAAAAAATATCTGGTGCGTTGCAACACACAACTTTCCTTAGCTCTACGTCAGTTCACTTTGTACATGGCTTTTTCGACTTACTCAATTCATTTGCCATTCAGTTCATTTGAACTTGGTCAAACAACACTTCACGGCAGCAGGAAGCTGCAGCGCTTACAGTTTCGGAATTTATTGTGCTGCTCGTACGCATTCCTGGACCATTATTGAGCAATTAGTATACAGAAAATTAATGAGGCTGTAAACCATATTATTTTTACAGAAGGATAATAATAACTTTTGCAGAGTTATTGGGTAAAAACGTATGGAACAGGTAGTAAGCGAAACTGCGGTAGTTGAAATCCCGGAATTACTAGTGTGACCCCCATGTATCTCATGAGCGTTTTTAAACGTTCACCCTATAGATAAACGTATACCGTGTCCGGTATCGGACTATTACACCAATTTTGTCAACATTCCAGTAACATTTCAGCGGAGCTTAGAAGGAAAAAACCACGCTAAAATGGATTTTTTTCGAAATGTTTGATAACTTACTGTGCTGCTATCGTCATTTTCCCACAAATGGGAATTTTATGGTATAATCGCCTTATTAAGATCTATTAATATAAACAATTTAATCAAAATCATTGGAGCCGTTTTCGAGAAAAAAATTTGGTGTTCGGATCACTATGATAACTATCATATGTGGTTTCGGTGGATTTTGCTCATACCCTTATTTTGGCGTCACATGGTAACCTGTGGGCTTGATATCAAGTTTGAGCTAATTTGGTTCGGTCGTTTTCTCTAAAAACCGTGCTAAAATCGATTTTGTCGAAAATTTTGGTAATTTATTGTGCTGCTATATTTTATGGTATAGTTGCCATATTGGGAACTATAAATATAAAAAATTTAATCAAAATCAATAGAGCCGTTTTTGAGGAAAACAATTTTTGGGGTTTTGATCACTATGATAACTATAGTTTAACTTTCAGTGGATTTTGCTCAAACCCTTATTTTGGCGTCCCGTGGTAACCTGCGAGTTAGATATCAAGTTTGAGCTGATTTGGTACGGCCATTTTCTCTAGAATCGGTAACAGACACACACACACACACACACACAGACAACCCATTTTCCTAAATAGTGTTTTTCAGACTAAATAGGGCCTGAAACGTAAAGATCTGAAGAAAACTCAAAAAACATTTTCGGCCGATTACTTAACTTTTCTTTCTACTTTGTATAGCCAAGGAAAGTAAACCGAAATCATCACGATTTCAAAGAAGGGGATTTTGTTTATGTGGACCACGCATCGAAGATGAATAGGAACAAATTAGAAGATATAAGAATTGGACCTTTGAAGACTATCAAGAAAATATCAAACTCCATATTTGAACTAGACACTGGCCACAAGAGAAAGGAAACAAACATGTTTCAAATCTCCAAATTGGTGTCGCTCTCCAGGGGTGGGGGATGTAAAACTCCAGTTTTATAAAAGCGACACTTGTGATCGATTCGTCACCAAGGATACGCGTCATCACTTTTAATTTCCTCTCCGAGAATTCATTTGTTCGCTCGTTTCGTCCATTTCATCAATTTGCCGTAGAAGAGACAACTTCGCTGAAAGAAGGCTTGTTGGTTTCGATTCGTTTTCAGGTGTTCAATCAAACTTCACAGCTAATGAACTTTATTTATATTACTATCATGAGATTAATTAATAAAACGTTTTCAGAACGCATCGCAGTTGTCTCCTTTGGTTTGCCCGCTTACATATTATACATTCAATATGCGATTATAAGACGTAATTACAAACGGCAGAGAGCAGAGGTTCAATTGTAACAGACAAAGATCGTGTCTCAACTAATCTCGATTGGACCAGCTTTGTAACGGGCCAGCAAATGTATACTAAGTAAATGATGTGGCTACTTTAAAAAGTGGCCATGGCCCCCATAAAGAATTGATGGCTGGTAATTTTATTTGCGGGGTATTCAACTCACCTCTTACAATTCAATGTGCATGCAGGACGATTGATTATTTAAGCTGAAGAGAACTGCCCAAAACGAGGCTTTTGGAGAGAATGAAGTGGAGATACAACCTCCTTAATTCCAGGCTGAGATGTCGATATGTGGGACTCAAAAGATTGGCTAGGCATGGACACATGGGTTTGTGCGCATGGGTGAGACATAATGGGTAATCTTGCAAGAACTAGGGCTTACAGGGTGGGGTACTGGTAGTGTAATATGATAGTGATACAGGGATTATGGCACATGAGTAAGGATAAAGTAACAGAAGGGGTAGGGCAGTGAGGCAAACAGTGTTAGTGCACAAAAGTATGTCACCAGGACTAGAATGCAAGAGTGAGGGCACCAATTGTAGCACATTAGGGATATAGTGCAAGAGTGGGAGTTCAGGAGCTGGTCATAAGGGTAAGTTAACAAGGATTACAACGCATGAGGTTGGGCACAAGGGCTTACAATGATGTTAGGGTCTTATATTTGGAATAAGCTGCATAAGGGTTTAGGAGGAAGACGGCAGCACCAGGTGCTTGTAGTAGCTGCCTCCGAGGCGCTGACATGCACTAAAATCAAGATACTCTAGAGCAGATTAGTTAACGGGCTATGTTTATCATTTTGTAGGCGGTAGAACTTGGAATGACAAGCAGTGGAGGCGGCGAACAGAATGACAATGAAGGCCAGGGGATGAACGATTGGCTGCTGTAGGATGTCAATCATCCTGCTGGCCTAGGAGAGAATTAGGCTTTGTAGTAGAAAATTATGCATTCATTGCATCCTAACAATAAATAGTTATGTTGAACTCATCAGGAGTAAACAATTATTGAATTTTGGTTTAATTCACAAACAGTATTATCCCAGTTGTTCTGAAACGTTAGTTATAATGTTCATGGTTACACTTTTTGTATTTCAGGTGATCGTAGATATAACTGCTAACACGTTTCTAGGAGCACGTCATGGCCTGGAGACCCTGTCACAACTAATAGTATTTGATGTGATACGGGGGGAACTGGTTATGCCTGATGAAGTGGAAATTATTGACAAAGCAAAGTATACACACCGTGGTATCTTATTGGATACTGCCAGGAACTTTGTTTCGATCAATACAATTAAGAACGTCATTGAAGGGATGGCAATGAACAAATTGAACACGTTCCATTGGCACATAACTGACTCACATAGTTTCCCTTTTCAATCAAAATCCTACCCAATGCTAACTGAGCAAGGCGCCTATGGCCCTGGAAAGGTATGTAACTCATGTTTACGTTCTATCCTATTATAATTCACTTTCTTCTTTTTATTTTTTCACAAAGTCGAGATTACATGTTGCTTGAAGTAACTAAAAAAAATTCGAAACAGGCAATCAATCGGTTGTGCTCGTTTATTTGTTTCATCAGGACTGAGGCTTAGCAAAATCATCACTTAGTCTGATAAAACTACCCACCCCAGATGAATGATTTCGAATATTCTCTCAATAACTGGTACACCTTAGTTGTAAGAGGCGTAGGCAGGGACCTGAGTACAAAATTGGAGCGAGCAACTGACTGTTTCCAGTTGGTACGGAGTTGATGCTCCCTTTAAGGTGGGCTTCTGATAGAGGCCACAGGTATCTTCATGCGCCTTCATCACCATTACCCCTTCGCTAGCTAGCATGATGCTCTCGCATCCATATCCACCACAGTTTCCCATGTCGAGAGCACTGCAGATTATAAGTTGATGCAGTGGGACCTTCAATGCAAGAAGGTCGACCTCCATATGATTGCATCACCGCAACAACCTGTTCCATGTTGAATTTTCGAATGACCGACTTGGAGGGTGTATCCCACACGTTTTCTACGTTTGCCTCCTTTGTAAAAGTGCAAGATCATTGCTGCTTGCATTTTTGATTGCTTGGTAGAAGGGTTTCTTCAATGAAAGCAACACAGAGACTGGTTCACTCTGTTATTAAATCCCTGAGGTTGTCAACCTTACCTTCTTGAAGGCATGCAGAAGTCCATTCTTTCCCCCTACCTCTCATTTGGGGAGTAGAATGGTCAAATATATGTAGTGTATGCAACTGTAGTCAACACGTTACTCTACCAATTCTTTTCTGGAAGCCACTGGCCATACGTTTCACAGGAGCCAACGAGGAACAGCCGGAAGAAATCTTGAATGGAGCGATTCGTTTATGGAGGTGGTGTACCCCCTGACTCCCATTAAAGGCACTGGGCGATCGTGGCCTAGTGGTTAAGACATTGGTTCATAACTCTCGACGATAGTTGGGAATTATGGGTTGGAGCTCCATGCAATTTGCCTTAATTTTTGCCTGAGTCAGCAGATCCCCAAACGTCTCCAAACCCCCCTCGCAACAGTGGAAATAATTGCACACAAAGGACTTTTCGTGCACAGAGAGCCAGTTTTTAATACCTAGAACAGTATTCTATGAATTCTAGTTTCAAACCAGTTTCCACAAGTAATATTGTGCATATCTGAACCACTGACATATCCACATATCTGGAAAATCATCAGTGTCTGGGATGCATGACCTTAGATGTTCTAGAGGCTCCACCAACCGTAGTCCATGATGTAAATATTGTTATCTGGCTTTACCATTGTCTCAATGGTTGGGCTCAAGCAGTAGTTCGGTGTTTAAAGGTATTGCGCCCAAACAAAATGAATGGCTCTTTACCTGTATCTACATGACAGTATTTAGTATGTTCGACGCAATCGCTGAATCCCTCCAGGTTTTCAACCTCGGAATTTCCGCTCCTTGCCCAACGGGCACCTGTGGCAAGGTCATTGTTCCTCCAAAGGTCTTTGCGCCCATGGAAATCCCAAATCGGCGGATATTTCCTACGGTGGTTTTCCCATCCTTCCCCTCTCCTCTCTTCTCAGATTCCTCTCCACAACAGATACCTTCTCCCAAAAAATCATTCTGCTACGAAGTGTTGCCAAAGTGAGTCATCTCCAGTTCTCTCAACGGATACCTCTTTCACCTCTCATCGACTTCTAGTTCGGCTTTCTCCCTCCTTCCCAGTACAACCAGTTTTCACGTCTTCAGAGCCCTATTTGTTCGCGATTCCATACTCAACTCATCTCTCGTGTAAGTCACCTCTTCTTTGTACATCGAAGTCCTCAAATCTTGTGATATACCAGCTCACCAATTACAAGTTTGTGCTCAGTAAATACCCGTCTCCGAGTTTCATTCCCATTTATCCTGGTCCAAACATAGTAAGACATAGAATGTCAGTACAGCAATAAAATATACTATCAACTGAATAACTCTCAACCTTTTTTAATACTTTGGTGACTAATAGGTGTACACAGAAGATGATATTCAAGACTTGGTGGATTTTGCTCAAGTGAGGGGTGTTCGTATATTACCTGAATTCGATGCACCAGCTCATGTTGGAGAAGGATGGCAGTGGGCTGGGGATGCAGCCGTTTGCATAAATAAGCAGCCTTGGAGATCCTACTGTGTGGAACCTCCATGTGGGCAATTGAATCCCACTTCAGAGGAAATGTACAAGATATTAGAAGGTATTTACACGGACATGGAAAGACTATTCAAGTCAGATCTGTTTCACATGGGCGGAGATGAAGTAAACATCAATTGCTGGAACTCAACCAATGTTGTTGTGGACAATATGCTGAATATGTAAGTCCAGTCTAAAACTGTTTGGCAACACTGACCCAAGCAGTTTTATTTTGTTTGTTATTACAATTGTAGTGATGTGGTTTAACCCCCACCTATAACATCAAGGGCTTATAATGTTGCAGGGGGTTGTCCAGAACTGACGAAGCTTTTCACGAACTGTGGGCTCACTTTCAATCAAGAGCTGCAAAGATTCATGAGAAGGTGACGGGGAAGGCAAAGAAAATTGTCTTGTGGACTAGCACACTTACTGAAAAAGGCAAAGTTGATAAATATTTGGACCCAGACCGGTACATTATCCAAATATGGACCACAGGAAGCGACCCTGTCATAGCTGAGTTAATTAAAAACAAATTTCCAGTCATTTTCTCAAACTATGACGCCTTGTACTTCGACTGCGGGTTAGTGTCTTTTCATAAATCTTTATGAATAAAATGGTTAAACAGAATACCAAATTGCATGGGTTCGGTCAAGGCATAAAACAGAACATTGAATAACTCTAGATTTCCTGGCACGTTTGTGAAATCGAACATGTGGGACAAGAGATGAAAGAGAAAATGACTTTGGAAAAATGAAAAATTGACAAATGAAAATGACTTTTTTCAAACAATAGAAAAACTATCGGCTGTACCGCATCACACAGCTTTCCTTAGCTCGTAAATTCACTAGTTATCTTGGCTTATGCTAGTAATTAAATGTATTTTTACTTAGTTTATTTGAACTGGGTAAAACACCATTTCATGGTGGCAGAAAGTGGTAACATTTACATTTTGGGAATTCATTGTGCTGCTCGTACTCATGCTCTGAACATCATTGAGCAATTGGTACACAGAGAATTGATGAGGCTGTAGACACGATTTGTTTGAGGAGGATAATAGCCACTTTTCCAGAGTTATCTGGTAAAAACGTTTGGAAGTGGGTAGTAAGTAAAACAGCGGCAGTTGAAATTTCAGAATTTTTGGAGTAGCTCTTATATATCTTATGAGCGTTATTAAAGACTCATCGTGTACGTACTTGGCTCAAGTAGCACTTCAATTTTTCCAAAGAGATTCTACTACCTTTTGAGCGAAGTTTGCAAGGAAAAAAATGTTTGAAATGTTTAAACGTTTGATGATTTATTGTGCAGCTCTCGTCATTTTGCATGGATGAAAATTGTATGGTACTGTGTTATTTTGAACTGTCTACACAAGAACTTTAATCAAATTCGTACACCTGGTTTTGAGAAAAAAAAACTTTGGTGTTTTGACCAGTATGATAACTATACTTGGTTTTGTGTGGATTTTGCTGGTACCCCTATTTTGGCGTCCCATTGTGGCCTACGGGCAAGATATCAAGTTTGAGCTCATTTAGTTCAGCCATTTTCTCCAAAAATTGTTCACAGACACACACACAGTCACAGACCAGTTTCTAAACAGTGTTTTTCAGACTCAGTAGAGTGTGGAACGTAAAGATCTGAAAAGAACCTGATATTTTTTTACTTTCCTTGGCTCTACAAAGTAGAAAAGAAAGTTATGTAATCGGCTGAATAAAAAATTTTGAGACCTCTTCAGATCTTTAAGTTTCAGACCCTACTGAGTCCGAAAAATCCTATTTGAGAAAATATCCTGTGTGTGTGTGTGTGTCGCTTCCCACGCCTGCTATTGTGCGATGTGCGGACCAACCTACAAAGAGAGCACCTGCCCCCAACAAGTTGTTCAGCACAACCCTGTGTTAGGCTTGCAGCCATAGGACGTCAGGCCTCTTTTCACAAAAAAGCGGGGCAGACAGAAGTGCTGGGTTATTGAGGTGTCACACAGCCTACACAAAATAGAGGGGGCAAGGCACCTCCAAATAGTCTGGCAACTGTGCACCATCCGCATTTACCAAGCTCCCACCCATTATGGCCATCTGGCAGTAGCCTGCACGAGATCTATGGTGTGCACGAAGTGTGGCATGCCACATCATAGTAAGGAGTGCAAGCGTGTGCCCAAATTGCGTAGAACGCAAATTTCAAGAGATCTCGCACTCTACACGAGATGCACGCTGTACCATTCGTCAGCGAGCAACTGCCCTCCAAGAGACATGAGTAGATTATGAATAGACTGAATCACAGGCACGAGTGGTGGCTGAAGCATGAATGGGAGCCAAGGTAGCAGGGGCCTGAATTGATCTGTCCATTGACATGCTCACTGTGGCGGCTGGCCACTCACACACCTACAAAAGGCGCCTCACAACTAAGTCATCCTGACAGAGGGCGCTAGCCGCAAGCCACAGACGACTCTTAGAGGGGATGTCAGGTAGCCAATGAGAGAGGGCTACACCCCCCAAGAGAACGTACATAAGGGCCTGCCTGCAACGAAATTCATGCATTCCTTCTTCTGACTTCAAGGAGCCAACATCAACTGACCAGAGACTACACTTGAAGACAGCGCCAGCGGAGACGACGAGTCCCTCACCTCGAGGAGCCACTGCTCGACTGAGCCTTCGACTCAACCAAGTCCCTCAGCCGACTCAGCAGGAGTAGGAGCGCCGACTCAACGGAGTCCCTCGCCGTGAGGAGCTACAGTTCAACCAAGCCCTTCGACCTACGCGCCGACTCCTGAGGTACTCGTCCCTCGCTGTGAGGATCTACCGCTCGACCGAGCCCTTTGACCTACATTCTGACTCAACCGAGTCCCTCGCCTCGCGTCTGCAGGAGAAGGAGCGCCGACTCAACTGAGTCCCTCGCTGTGAGGAACCACTGTTCGGCCGAGCCCTTCGACACAACCCCATAACTGGAGCGACCTATGATGGGTCAGGAGGAAGGTTGTGCATAGACGTCACTGCCGTGTCTCACACGCTGCTACTCAAATTGCTGGGTTGGTGAGCCATACCAGTTGCAACGCAGAGCGATGTCGTGGTTATTGACTTTGCCATTGCAGATGACAACATCCTCTGCATAGACGTGGGTGAAAAGCTATTCCACACAAATAACTGTGTGCTGCAGACACCGACCTAATAGTGCAAGCTGCCTCCGAAGAGGTGGGCGCAAAGTGGACATCCTTACCACAGCACTGCACTCTGCTGAGCTCTCTGTACTTGGGCCACAGAAGTTCCATGGTGGACTGACAATCTTAATCCTCTTGAGCAAAGTGCAAATAGAGCCAGAAGGATGTACCAGTACACTCATGAACCTGATGCCAAAGCGACACTCCAAACTGCCTTCATCCAAGAGAAGAAGGCCTTCCACTGCACCATCAAACGAGCCAAAAGGTAAGGCAGGCGAAATTCTGTGGAAGCAGAGAGCTCTGAGAACCCCTGGGGCAGACATTACAAGTCTTCCATAGGAAAAGCCAACATTGACTAGGTCTTAGCTGCAATGTAAAATGAGTCAGGCACCACTGCACCATCGAAAGTTCGCTGGAAACCCTCTTTGAGAAGGCATTCCCTAATGACCAAGATACTGAAGCCCAGAGGGCAGCAAGGGTTGTGGACAATAGGCGACCTTAAAGCTCAGCCAATCTCCTGGCCCAGATAGAATAGAAAGCAATATGCTAAGGAAGGCTAAGCTGACAATCTCCAGTGGCCTCTATAATTTAACTAATGACTGTTTGCAGGTTGGACAATTCCCCACTCAGTGGAAGTTTGCGTCTGTTATCACTCTTCAAAAGGGTGGTGACCGCAATCAGTCGGACCTGCAATCATGAAAACTGCTCAGCCTTGTTTCCATATTAGGCTAAACATTAGATATCTTGATGTTGCGTACCCTCAAAGGAGTCTTTGGCCACAACCTCACAGGCACATTATACGGGTGTTCCAAAGGAAGGTCCATGCAGGATGCCATTGTCGAAATTTGGCATGTTTCCCTGCTGGCACCGGCTAAGTAGGTTGTAGCAGATCTGATGCACACATGTCTCTGTCCAGAGGAAGATTGAGAAGGTATGACCATGGGGCTCGGTCCTTTGGACCAGTACTCTGTGACACCTTCTTCGAAGGTCTTCTCCGGAGGCTCATGGAGACTAACTGTGAGCCATACACCTTGTGGATGACTTTACTGCGCTGATCTTTGCAGAGTCAGTCTGCCAAATCA
Source organism: Pachypeltis micranthus (assembly GCA_020466155.1). Lineage (NCBI taxonomy): Eukaryota > Metazoa > Arthropoda > Insecta > Hemiptera > Miridae > Pachypeltis > Pachypeltis micranthus. Next base: position 81,768,406 of record CM035768.1, on the reverse strand, counting down.
AAGAAAAAACCCACCACATGCTCCGCACTGTCACCCAATGGTGCGAGCATGTCAAGATACCGATGGCTGAGGGGAAAACCCAACTAATCCTCATGAAAGGAAAAGTGAATAATCAAGCTTTGATACGCTTTGGCGGCCACAGGTTCCTCCTTGAAAAGCATGTCAAGTATATAGGAGTGAATATAGGTGAGAGGAGGGGCTTCAACCAACACCTAACACCTCCAGTCCCTCAAAGGCACTACCATTTCAAGTTTTGCCTCACTGCATGCTATTACCAAGGGCACTGAAGGTGTGTGTTACAATCACGCTATCCTTATGTATCTCAGATTACTGGACAATTAGCATACCTATTACCGTTCGCTGGACAATTTTAGAACCACCAAAATTTTTAGCAGTCGATCTGGCTCTCACAGTTGAGAACTGTTCTCCATTTCATGCCCATCTGTTTTATTCCAGAAGTCAGTTTCACGTTACACGTTCATTTCAATGGCAAATACCTTTTTTGCAGCTTTGGCGCCTGGATTGGTTCAGGCAACAACTGGTGTTCACCCTACATCCCTTGGCAAAAAGTGTATGAGAATGATCCGAATAGCTTGTTAACTGCATTGGGTGTCAATGCTACAGAACATCAACACCTGGTTTTAGGATCAGAAGCTACGCTTTGGACAGAACAAGCAGACGATCAATCAATAGATAACAGGTACATTGCCACAGTTGATCGATCCTATTTGGATTTACATTACGTGTGTTACAAATGAAATGTTTACCAATTTCAGGCTGTGGCCACGAGCAGCAGCAATGGCTGAGCAATTGTATTCGGGCGGGGGCCAGTGGCAGGATGCAGAACACAGATTTCTACTTCATCGACAAAGAATGGTTGAGAATGGTATCCATCCTGACACCATTCAGCCTGAGTGGTGTCTTCAAAATCCAGGAAACTGTTATTGAACAAGTATGGAGAAAATATACAACGTTTGTAGCGCCATTAAGCTGCCTGTTTGTAGTCAAAATTTTTGTTCCTTTACAATTTTTTTTTTTTTTATGCTACTCTCAAGTTATCACGAGCTAGTCACTCGACTCTAAATGAAAAACTGTGAGAAAACACCAAAGATGCATCACTTAAGTCAAATTGGTAGTCGCATTTCAGAATTCGTTTTTCACTGACTTGGTATTATAAATTATAATTTTATATTGCCTTTCTCTTTGTATGTTCCGCGTCAGCTTTGCTATCAGTGTCCTATCAGCAGTAGTGTGTTACAGCAACGAGGTTCTTAGTGTGGGATCGAACGGTTGGAAAGATAGGTGTTTGATTATTTATAAATTAATTCAGTCGAATACAAATTAGTATGTAATATTGAAAGGATGAATGCTAATTAATAATGAATTCGATGGAATTAATGTAAAAAAGGTAATCTAACATCAACTGAAAGAATAAAATATAAGTCCCCTGATGAAAAAAATCAAAATTAGAGACCTGCAGAGAGATGCAGCTGTAAAGTTGGTTGAACAAGAGTATGTCGGGGCACGAACAAAATGAATTCTGTGTCAGTAAGAAAATTGAAAAGGTAGAGGAGTGAGAAACAAAGATGACGAAGACTACAGGTGTCAGAAGCGAATAATCCTCAATTTAAGTTTGTTGGATCGTCAACAATTGTTCAACTATTCCTTAAATTTCTTCTTCGCAAGTAAACATCCTGCCACCAAATTTGAGATTCTACCATTTTTAGTTGGATGCAGATTTCCCAATTCTCCTTTCCCTTTCTTCTTTTCTTATAGAATCCACAATCCATAGGTTAAAATACCAGCTCCATCCCCCACAATATATGTTGGTTTTATTGGTTTTATTTTATATAAAGCACTCTTATTTTTCGAAAGATAATCACTTTCAATGACCACCTTTCTGCGAAGATAGCGTACTGATAACATCGATAACACATAATGAAAGGCGGGCGCTGGTGAAAGAGCGGTAAATTTAAATTATATTCCACAATATATTACTTTTCCAAAACGGATTGTTATTTCGTGTCCTCAATTATCAGAAAGACAAAACATTACACTACTAGACTGAAAGCGATTTATTGATATCGGGCAATATTTATGAAGGTGACTTACTCAGAGATTCTTGCAGTTATGAGGCCACAAATTGCTATGTATCTTGTTGAGTTTTGATTTAGTTTTATAACTTAGTGTTCGTGGTTATTTATTTAGTGTAATGGTCGTTTAGGGCTACAAATAACCTTGCGGTTACTTCCTTTAGTCCTCAGTCTGTGCTTTGAGTGGCTACTTCATTATATTGTTTTGCAGGACCAATTTAGCTCAGCCTGGGTCCACCTCATGAGTCACACTTAAGGCCTGTGTCTGCTATGTTCTAAGTTCCAGGCACTACTGATAATGTTTTTAGATTGTTTATATTTGCTAGTTCTTTCAGTTTCAGTATGTAAGCTCAGACGGAAATGTGTGACGCTGATCTCGGATATTTTTTGGGATTGCTCATTGCACATGATCAGGGGTATCAATTCCCTAGCAGACAGTTTAGTTGTCCTGACAACATATCGGGCATAAGGCAATTAATTCATTGCTGGCTTGTCCTTTTTTTTCATTTCATTTATCCTGCAATCTCGGATTCATCAAGCTTTCTTCAGTCGTGATTCTTGACCCGTTACTGCCTTAGCGAACCCGTTCGATATTTCCGCAAAACTTAATTGTGAAAGCAATAGAGTAATTACTGGGCTTACAAGACACTGCCGCGAAAGATTCCTAGATATTTCCCGATCGAGTATCTTTAGACCCTGGGGTTTGGGGTTTCTGACTTATCCAGATCCCCTGGTAGTCAAACATCGTTTTCCCAACTATTTTGAACGGATTTCGTCATTATTATTATTCGATTTCCGATCCATTATCATATTCACGATCTAACGATCATTTAACGTATTCTCAACACTTTTATTCGATTTCCCGCCAATATCCTGCAATTGACATTACTCAACTATTTGCCTCCGTTCTCGAGTGTTTTACGATGTTTTACTTCGAACGTTTTTAAATTGTTTTTTGAATTTTGTATTTAAAAAAACGGCTTCTACGATTTTCGTTGAACTCTCAGGGTTTTAGTCTACGTGTATATATATTTTATGAACGAATAAATTACCTCAACGTAGGTATAGTAAATGATCGACTTTACTGCATGGGGATGAGGAAAGTGAGTGGCGTCATAACGGATTCTTTGAAACTCACGTTGGGTGTGAGGCACGTCACTTTTGATCATGTACAACGAATGACGCTCAGGTGTAGAGGATACAAAGAAACAGTGAAGATGAGGTATTAAAATCAAAAAAGCGTCGAGGCATCAATGAGAAATATGTTTTAGTGATCATCATTTAGGTGCAGCACAAAGGAGAAAACAGATTAATGTACATAATTTATATACAGGAGATTTACACTCACCCTGGTTTGCGATACACAGACATTTTCCGTGCAAAAACAATGTGTAACAAGGTAACTACCACCAAAATCTCTGTACATCAACCTTAACGTACGTTTGAAAAAATATATCAATAAATACACGATGGCACAAATGTTATATATCACGTATTTACCATTCAATAAGCCAGCCACACAACATTAAACAAAATAAGTATCTCTCCATTTACGGTCCACTCTCCATTTATTGTGAAACGTCTAAAGTACTCTGTAGTTTGGTCCAGGAATCTTACAGCTAATTTCTGAATATAGAGGGTGTCCCACTAAGGTCAGTAGTCAAATTATCCAAAAGAAGAACTTGAGTTTCTAATGTTACCAGATATTAAGGATATTTGCTTACTAAGTATGGGGTAGTTAAACAAGGATTTTGTACATTTGATTTGTAAGTCTATGAATCCTCCTATCGAACGATCGGTTGTTTTTGGCTGTTACTGAACACTCGCTGCGAGACATCACACTGCTGCCCTTCATATACAGTTTGTTTAAGTGGGTAACGTTCATGTTGGTATGAACACTCAAAAATCAATTATCGATACACATTGTGAAACATTATTATTATTATTTGCTTAAATCTGGATAATTCAATACAGCTAGAGCAGGAAACGAAAATAAAGTGCCCGAGTATTTCCAAGCTTCTTTAAATAATGTGAAATAAGAAATACACTTTAGCTGCATTACATTTCCGGTGTTAAGGAGTATCAAGAGGTTTGTTTGTAGTGATCTAAAAACAGGTTCTAGCGCGAATCAAATAAGAATGGAAACAGGACCTGGCGTATTTATGAACTTACTAATTCTGAAATGAAAGTTTACTGAATGATGCTCAGGTTTGACAAATTATTTGATCAAAACTAACCCCAAAGAGTTTTATTTCACATCTAGTTGCGAAAATCGTTCGAATCTAATTTAATTTCCGCAGATAGTAGCAGAAACGCTTTATGAAAGCTTCAAAACACTGTTTCAAAAGAACACAGCAGGGTATGAAGCTGATACGTCCACCAAGTTTATTGTTCATCAGTTTACTAGCTATAGTCCGCAGTAGCAACGTCAAGAGCCTCTCGCTAGGAACCATTTTACAGTACGTTAAGATCCCACCCCCTAAGGTTGGGAATAGATGGTTAAAACAAGAAACCTAGAGACGCTAATGCTCAGTCCCTGCGTCCTCAGGATGGTAACATGCCTTCCTGAGGTTTCACATTCATCCGTTCGGGATGACCCAACATTCAACAAGTTACTGTTGAGACAGGTTGTCCTAATATTTTTCCCAATGGCTCATTGACTGCTGGCTCGCAGATTTCTGCTCTTTGAGGACTTACCTATCATTGTTGAATGACAACTGGCTCTTACTATGAGACTGGCCCCAGTCAACCCCCCTCTGTCCTTACCAGAATCAACTTCGAAACTGGAATTATGCGTTAGGCGAACAGAGCGTTTTGACTACATTTCACTTCATTTCGCCAAAACCTGGTACTCTATCAATATGGACAAAATAACGAAGTGAAAGAGTACAGAATTTGTGTGGGAAAAGTAACGAATGTTCCCTACTCTCGAAAAAATTTTCAATTAATTTGAAAATGCATGAAGTATTCAAAGTTTCCGAATGATTTCATTGAATGGGGTTGATGTTAGTTCCCTTGACGAAGACTGGTAAATTTTGGGTCATTTACTGACACTCTTTGCAAGCTCACAAAAATCCATCCTGTTCGATTGAACCTAACCAAAACATTGAAAAATGTAAAAGGGCGTTTGTTAACATTGAATACCAGAAAATGCCGCTCGTTTCTTTTCCAGACCAAACGAAGTCTTAGAGTTTCCCTTCCAGCACTCCAACAACTGATGATTTCCTCCTCAGTGAGACACCTTTTACGACTGAAATTTATCAAAAATAACTATGAAACAACGTTACAAATTGTAAGAAATTCGCCAGTTATTCTTTAGAAAGTATATTGAACAAACAATATTTACGAGACATCTCGGGAATATCATCGATGTACTGAAATTTATGAAAACTGATCCCAATATCAGGGGCCTGCTAGGACGAAAAACAGGAAGTGCGGTCGAGTTACAACAATTGCTCACAGCATCGATGATAGATGGATAGAATTCGTTCCAAAAATCTACAGATTTATAGTCAAAATTGGTTGAATCACTCATGTTGAATGTCTTATCGATAATTAACAAGCGAGGACTGAGTTCTGTGAAACGTTCCCAAGGCGGCGATTTTTTGTTCTGAATAGGCGCCGAGTAGCGACTGAAATTCCCTAATAAACTCATAACAATATCCGAAGTCTTCTTGTCCACGTTGTTCCAAATAATTGGAGGGTTGATGGTCGCCCAGTACGGCATTCCCCAAAATATTGGAAGTTCATACTGATGGGGAACCCCGGCCCAGTCCCTGTTGACGGACATCCCTGTGGATTTCATTTTGTAGTCGAAACGGTAAAGATAAGTGAAAGTGTCTGCACGGCTTGTGGCTTTGCCAAGAGCGAATGTTCCTGCTCCAAACTTCCTGTCCGTGAGGAGTTCAATGAATCTCTTTCTGTACACAGTTTGATCATCTGCTAAATCAGGGGAACTTGGAGTGTAGTGGAAAAGGATTGAGTTAATCACGAACAACTCGTTCAGCTCACAGGCTGATTCGTTTCCCAGGAGCTTAACAGCTTCTAAATGCAACTGCTCTTCGAACACCTTGTACACAGCTTCTTGAAATGTTTTCCTGTTCATTGGGAAATTGTCCAAATTGGAAATGTCCAAGTCTTCCATATCAGTAAAGCCAGCCATTATTGGAACATTGTAATGGTTCTTGTTCATGAACAACTCCTTCGGGTCGCTACTCAAAAACGGGGTCCCTTCGACAAAATTTCCGTCGACTACGGGTCCCCATCTCCACGGCTCGTCACTTTCGGGTAGTTCAAAGGGTAGTTCTTCGCTCGCTTTCTTCAAGGCAGTGTAGTCTAAATTCCTGAGACACGTTTCAATTTTCTCTCTCGTGCACCCATATTCTTGCTGTAGAAAATAGTTTACTACAACATTCCTCCGTGGTTGTACAACAGAATCTGGTAAAAACGCATTGCCGCTCATAGCAATAGCTTTCTGGAAGCGTTTAGGCGAATATTCAGCTGCTAAATGTAATGTTACGCTCGTCCCACCTGCACTGTGCCCCCATATCATTACTTCAGTTTTAGAACCATTGAAGAGCCCAATATGCTCATATACCCAGTCCATAGAAGCTGCTTGGTCCATGAGTCCAAAGTTTCCAGGAATATCTTCATTTTCCAGTGATAAAAATCCAAAGATGTCCAACCTGTAAGATGGCGCCACTACGATTACCTGAAAAATCATACAACAAAGTGATGAAGAAAATGAATGAACGAGGGCCAAAACGAATCTAGGCATCTGAGGCTCTGAACTGAAAGAGATGTTGAATATGAATAGCCCACTCAATTTGGCAATACCTTTTCATTCGTCCCCCACCCAGCGGTATGAGCCAGGTTTTTGGCTATCTGAAGAAATAGGCTTGGAAAAATGGTGTATCTGTGTCTGTGAACGCGATTGAGAGAAAACAGCTGTACCAAATCAGCTCAAATTTGAAATTTAGCCTGCATGTAACCATGAGACGCAAACTATCTATAATTATCATAGTGATCAAAGTGTCAAATTTGTTTTTTCTTGAAAATGGCTCTGACGATTTTTATAAACTGTTTCAAATAACAGTCTCATTTGTGACGAATGCAGCACAATAAACTTGAGTTATTTCAGAAAAAAACTGGGGGTAGTTCAATGATTTAACTATTTGATGGAGGTTTAATAACGTTCCATACCTCAAACTAACGTCGACTAATTGTTGACTAATTTGTTGTTGTTGCAGTGTTCCTCCTATAATTCATCAACTGCTGATGCAAAGCTCCCCAAAAAATCTTGTTGACAGTCTCATTAATTGTCTATACGTTGGTTTACCAATAGAGGTCTCGGTAGAGATAGCAGCAGCTCAATAAATGCCGGAACTTTAAACGGAATTTTCTACTTAGAATTGTTACGTTTTACCAAGTTCAAATAAACAAAATGAAAATTAAATAGGATTAGTAGCCAACACCATTGAAATCGGTGAATATACATGGGGCTGAGGAAAGTTATTTGACGTGTACACCAGCTATTTTTTCGACTTTGACCCCTCAACCTCGTTTACTCAAGCTACTGGAAAACATACTCTCATGAGTTTTGGTATATATGTAAAACAGTTTAAAGAAGTTGAACATATACCATCTACTCTACCAAAGGAACCGATAATATACAGAGGGGCTGACGTCAACAAATTCGTGGAATCGTTACCAAAAAAAAGGTGAAGAGGTAACTAGACTCAACTCTTTATGTGAACCATTAACCTGAGCAAGGGGTGATATAGTTGTTTACATGTTACCTGGTTGAGGTTTCAATAATGAATGAGGATCCTCGCAGCTTGTCACCTCTTTTTATAATCCAAGGAAGCAACTCTGATGGAATGTAATGGATCGTGTTAATAGAACCTATACATGAGGGCTTCTGCTCTGGTTCGCTATTTTACATTGATTTGAGATGTAGATCGATTAAATCGTTAGATGTATGCAGTCTGTGTGAGTTATTCAATTCGAGTTTCGTTTTGAGTACATTGCATACGGTGAAATCTATATCTAATATGGGATGATACGGAGGAAAATGGTACAGTATATTGTGGGGACTGTGTAGTTATATCATAATATTTCGTTCATGGTCAAATGAAGGAGTGGTCTAGTTACTAGGCTTTCGCCATTAAAGTTTTCTGGTTATTGTCTTATGTTATGTACCTACAGACCCCACTATTGAGACCCATATACTCGCCGTGTATACGCAAGCGAGGCAGCCCTATGGCGATATTGTTCAATAGCCATAACATGTAAATTCATTATTATTATTAATTTTATAATTATTATGACTATAAACTATTTTGATTCGGAGTGGTCTAGTGGTTAGCATGTTAGAACTGCGCGCCAGCATCCCGCGTTCATGTCTTAGCCTAGCCAGGGAACTTTTTTTAAAGGGCTTCTCAAATGAGGAGTTTTTAAATGTTGGAATATATTAAAATGTATGAAATTTTCAGAGAAAGAAACTACTCTCGGTGACAACAACAGGCCTTGTTAAGAAGGTTACCTCTCTAGTGAGGATTTCCCTCCGAAATGGGAGGTTTCATTCAGGTTATCCTCACTGTCAGGTTCACCACTAGCCCCTGCGCCAAAGTCATTCTATTCCCCCAAGTATCTCCTTCAAAACGATCTCTGGTGGCATGGTCCGTCATTCTTGGTTAGCAGATCCACAGCCTGGAATTTTGATGAGCCATTAATCCGTCCAAATTTGCTAGAGATCAAACCAGACAAAATTGATCTTAAAAAAAATTACATCTACAATATTTTTGGGGATGGGAAGATTAGTTACCTTGCCCGTAGGGGTTGCTGGTCAGATCTTGTGAGGATTCTACGGTTTCACTTACAAAGACACGGAAGAAGTACGTAACCTCACGATTCGATAACAATAAACCCACTTCAATGTGCCCGCAGAAAAGTCAAAGGACAATACAAATACCAAGACGACGAATAATTAATCTTGTCCTTGTAAGTAGTTTAAGTAAGTAATCTTATTCTTGTAAATGTTCTGGAGAAGCCGTAATATTTGCAACATCTGTTTTAATGTTCTGAGGTGTATTTTTCGGAATCCGTCTATTGCCAGATAATTTAGTTGCGTTAACGAGAAATGCAGTTCCGCTTGTTAACGCCGATTCTCGAGTGAACGAATATTTGTTCTAAATAATCAAGTTCGTGCTAGAATTGAGTTTTCGATCACAGTTCAAGTTCGCACCTTTTGTTTGATAACAAACGCTGAAGGATCCCAGAGAATAGGAGTGCCCGAGCTGAAGTCACCCGGGTGGAACCATACAATTACTGGCCAGCCTCCACTGTCCATTGGCGGTTTCCCTGAAAGAAGGATGCAGTTAGTGCTCTTCAACTTTGAGTAATCAGATTGAGAATGTGACAATTACTAAGCGAGAAAACGTCTTGAATCATCAGAAATTAAAGAATACCCGCTATGTAACCACAATGCCAAATCGTTTTGGTAACAAAATGCTTTAAGGATTATTTCTGAAGACGACAACGGGGTTTCCCCTGTGGAGTTTCCAAAATGTTAGTGTTAACCCACCCCTTCCTTACCACCTCATTCCTGTTCACAACTCCCCCCCCCCCCCCCAGACCATACTCTAAACGAAGACAGGCCACAATCAATGCCTATAGTAGCTCTCTACTCTCGTCTTAATACCAGTTCACATATCTAGAGATCCACGGTGTCGCATGAACTAGTTCTACTAGCTGCTCAATCAGAATTCTTTCGTGTTAATCAAGTGACTGTATAAACCAGTGTATCAATACAGTTCTTTCTCTTGTTTGTCTCATTCGTCATTCAATTCAAGTCTTAATTTCTCTCTCTTGCGCTTACACCCAACACAGTCAAAAAGACGAACCCTTCACTGTAGATTTCATTCTGATTGATATATCCAACGAAAATATGACGGCCCCTAAATTGAAAAAAGAATACTTGGGGAAGCTCTCAATATATTCGGAAATTTTGCTACGCAACTTACTACTCGCAAGATTTAATAACATCTTTTTACGACCGAAATAGCCCGACAACCTGTCGAAATAGGTCGCAATAATAACAGAAGTCACATACCTAGCTGCCTATCTTTTATGTGGCTGTGACCATTTCCTCGTCGAACCTTTCCTCAGCGCAATAAGTTCCCCTAACAAAACAATTATTCGCCAAGACGCATCTCTCCACAACAAAATTATTCTCCATTACCAATGACTATATCGCCTCACAACACATGCAGACCTAAATTCTATTCGAGAAATAACGACGTTCAACCACTCGAAAATCCTTATCACGGCTACGAAGACATCCAGATTCAATGCGAATTCCGAGGATCAAACGGTTGAAGAGGAAAATCCGTTGTAAAGGATAAGCCAGGAGACTTCTGCGTCTTCCACTTGATGAACCTGAGCGAGAATGACAATGAAATCCCTATCATAATTGTGTCCGAAACGAATTTAAAAATTGTTTGTCAATCCTGAGCAGTATTTAACTTATTCTAGGAAAAATCAAATTCGAATTTATTACTGCAAACGGAGGACCATACAAGCAATAAAGTACCGCGATACTTTGTGGGGAGCTGCCCAACAAACGACATTTAAATTTGAAGTTCCACGTATTTCAATTTCACCAAAGCTTCGTATGAGTTAATAATTTGTAGTCGTCGCTTTGTCTTCAACGACGAAAACCCCAAAACCGTTGCAGTTGAACCCCCGCCTTGATGAAGAACTTGACGTTCGAAAAATTAATAGAGAAACAATAAAACCCCCAGAACTAATTATTTTCAATAATTTCACTTCTACTCGTCTGCTCGTGAATCGGCCACACCTTTATGAACCCCTTCTCAGGCACAGCTCGGTCTGTTCTGTTGAATTAATGTTCAAAATAAATTAGCGTTTTAAAAAAAGCCTGGCTTATATGTGTACGAACTTACAGGAAAACACGAGACCTTTCAGTCTCGGCTCGATGAGTATGTTGATAATGTTCCGCATGCGGCCTCGCTCTCAACTCAACCTTGGCAAATGTGTTATGTCGACGTACCATCGCTCATTTTCTCCTTAATTCCATATCTACTCGATTATTGACGTCCCCCTCATCCGTCCTTCCTCTGTTCAGGACCCCAACCAGTTTTGGCGGATATGGGGTTCATTCATGGTATTCTGACTTGGTCCCTAACCTATCAATTAAATGTATGAACATCCCCTCAGCCATCACCAGCAAACTAGAAATTAGCCGTCAGATGACTTCGGCGTCGACCTCGTCCCCTACCTGCTCCACGCCCCGACATCTTCCCAAAAACGGAACACTTGGTGGGTGACGTCGGTGTGGTGCCTTCTGGGTGCTTTGTTCAGCTTCTCGTTTTGGTGTTGTCAGCTCATTAATTGTTGTTCGACGCAAGCCGAATCATTCAGTCTGGGCTTTTGAGCTCGGAATGTTCGCACTTGCCCTAATGGCAAAGCAAAGTCGTTGTTTCCCCGAACCCCCCTTGTTACTGGCGGACATTCCACCTCCTTCCAACGGTAAAGGATTTCCCCCTGGTTTTCCCATCTTTATTTTCCCTCTCCGCAATTTCAGATTCCTCTCCCCAATGGACAGATTCTCCCAAACTCATTCACCAACAAATTCTTGCGAAAGTCACTCAACCCCCAGTGCTCACACAGACACATTTTCCTCCTCACCTCTTGCCACAGTCACATCTCGCACTCTGCTTCCGATATAGTTTCCCATGCCCGTTCACGCGTGTTGCGAGTCGTACCCTCGTGTCGCCCTTTTATACTCACACTCGATTTGATACTCATTGCACATATAATACAGTCCTGCTCACGCTCATCGAGTTTCCTTTTATTCCGTTCTTCAACTCCCCCTCTCGTGCACCCATAATTTGGTCTCTCTGGGCCGGATATATTCATTATCTTTGCGCAACCAGGTCCGAGGTTATCTGAAGATGGTGGGCACCTGCAGCCAAGAATCTTCGGGAAGTTTGGCACCTACAAGTGAGTACAACAGTTAGGAACAGTTATATAAAATGGCTTGGGACCTTTTAACGCATATGTCAGCTATGTTGACGATGCTGACTGGAGACGAAAATCCAGTCCCTTCAAAATCTTTGAGCGGACTTGGATGTTGCCGGCCAAATGACAAACGAAGTAGCGTCCATTCCTCTGTCTGACCAACCCTCTGACTCTTCCACCCGAATCGCCACATTGAGGAAGAAGCATTGTGATTTGTGGAAGAGCATGGGAGAACCACCTACCTCAACCTCCACTCCTCAACAAGCACCTAAGTCTGATATGGAGCTGCACAAATTCCTGTGTGACACTGTTCCTGTATTTGATGGAGCCATCACTCAATTACCCAAGGTTGACTGTATTGGCACGCAAGACGCTGATTACGACTCAGCTTTCTAAGCCCTCTGTGGTAAGTACGGCAACCCACGTCGTCTCACTTACGCTATGAAGGACCAGTACATCAACGTCACACAGCTACCTAGGCATCCAAGCCCAGAAAATATAGCCGCCTTCTGCACAGCAACGGGCAACGCACTACTTTCCATAACCTTTGGCTACCCAACCTCGCCAGTTTTATGAATTGCATCGCCGCCTCTCCCCTGAACTCATGGAAGACTTGCCCATAGTATCTCACCAGCCAGAGGCAATGGACTCACCTAACAGATACGATAACTTTAAGAGGGAGCCTACATCTCCTCCAAATCAGAGGCAGCCCTCAGCTCCATCTAGACCCATATTTACTTCATGCAACAAACAATCATTTTCTCACACTCAAACTTCGACACAGCCGAAACTCAGATCGTTCCTACAAGACCCTCACCACAAATTCTTGCTCTCAGCTCCTCGTCCCCATAACCCAAAATTGAAGAGTTGTGACCCAGACCTCGATGCCCATTGTCCTAAAATCAAAACCCTTCCTTACACCCCAATTCGTCTCTTCTATTTTTTATTCCTACCCGTTTCCCTCATTTAGCATTTAACTCAACCCTCCTCTCCAGTACCCTGTGCCCCAACCCCCTTTATCTCTGTCACATCCAATTTTTCTAAACACTAACTCTTGTACCCCATCCTCTTGCTCAAACCATTGGCTTTCCTAATGCTACACCCTAGCTATTTCCCTCTATCCTCTCGACGACCCACTCATGGTCAAACCACCCCCCCCTCTCCAAGACAGCACTAGGTCTTGCTTCCTAATCCCATGTCCTAATTTCTTGCTCTCTCCTCACTGCACTTTTTCTATTTGCACCAACCCAGCGTGCTTGCCCCTTTTTGCACCACCCCAGAATGCTTGCCCCTTTTTGCACCACCCCTGTGTGCATATCCCCCCTATATTCCCCTACTGTGCATGTGCTTACCCTTGGGACTCAGCTTTTGAAAAATACTCCCATCCAAACCCACCTTGATCCTTCTCACTTCATGCTAGCGCTGTGTCCTAGCCTTTGTACCTAGGCTCAAGTTCCCCACTGTCCTGCTCCACTCCCCCTGTACTCTGGCTCTCCTTATAGTCCAGCTCTGCCACATCATCTGGCTCAGTCCTTGGGTGTGCTAGCCTTCCTGCCCATATGAATTACCACCCACGACCAGGGTAACCCCACTGCAAGGGTTATCCTGCTGCCATAGCGTTGGGGAGTATGTTCGATGCAAGCTGAATCAGTCTGCGTTTTTGACCTCAGAATGCCCGTACCTGCCCTAACGGCAAAGTCTTTTATACTCACACTCAATCACAATGGATGTTGAAGTGATGCAATGTCAAACTGTTATTGGGCGTGCAGTAGTGTTAAAACATGCGTATTAGAGTAGTTTTCATTTTCCCTACCTTCAGGAACGTACACATTCAAATATAAGCAGTCTTCTTTCTGATGGGAAACGTTTACTCCTGGCTGTTTGGCTAGTAGATTGAAAAGGTAGCGCCCCATCAACTTTTCGATGTTCTGCGTCTGCTGATGACAAGAAGGTCGAAATGATGTTGCATTGAAAATCGGGCGATCCACGTCACTTGGCCAAGATATTTTTTCAGGGGGTGAGAACCTCAGCTGACCGACTGGCGGGAGGGCGTACGGGATTCCTGCGGGAAAACGTGCAGTACAATTCAACCTCAGCAATTTCACTTGAAGAATAGCGAATGGTAAAGATTCAGGAATGAAAAGTTTAAATCGGAAAACGATCTCGAAGATAGACCGGGAGCGCTGTACTGATGATCAAGCATCGTCCAACCCATCAAAACCAAACGCCCTCAGATTTCTTCATGAATTCTCCATGTCAACCCGCTCAGTGCCAAGTTTATGATGGCCACTGATCTGTATAGTATTAAAAATAGACGAGAACGAGAAAATAGCGCCAATAGTAGATTACTTCTCTGCGCATGCTGTTATACAGCTCTCTGCGAAGTTTGGGTAAGAGGCGCTATTGCGATCTTCACAAAAATTGTACATGGTGTGCTCTGTATATTGTACCTGTGTGTGCGCAGCTCTACCTAGTTCAGTATCGTGAAATGCCTTGGTTGTCTAGGCAGGGAAAGCTGCCGTGTTTTTGTAGAAGACCTTGATCCAGCGGTCCAGCGGGAGTTACTCAAACAATACGATTTCTAACATTAAAAAAATTGTGAGGAAAACCGTACACGCTTTGTATAAAAATAGCTGGTGGGACCCATAAACCAATCTAACCCGTTGAATGTACGCACAACAACGTTCTACATAGCACCTAGTAACGCTTAAAGTTCCAAAATGTATTAAGTTGCTCCATGCAACTACCTTTATTGAGTAATCAGTGCGCAGGTTATTCAATAGACATTCGACCTGATTTTGCTAAGACGAATCGTGTTTACTGTTGTTTCGGAATTTAACAGCGCTCCCCGTATAGGTTGTTGGGTTTTTTCTCGGAGGTCGATTGGTTCGGTGTCTTTTTGCCCAGGGAGTCATCCTGAGTGCTTACAAACAATCCTGTTCCTTTTCTTATGTCCCTTTTCTTACCACTTACTTACAATTTTCCCTCCCATTTCATCGTCTGCCGTTCGCCAGCATAGGGTTTTACTTTCCGCGATCCAGAGGGTAGGAAAAGTATTGTAATCGTGTGGAAAAACAAGATGGATTTGCTTCAGATCTTTACGTTTTGAGACCTACTGAATCCGAAAACCCTAGTTTTGGCGCGTATCCTTTGTGTGTGTGTCTGCACACGGGGGTCCAGAATACCACTGGAACCAGAATACTACTTCTCCTGCCGTATCCTTTGCGTGGCCGTAAAAGTCTCCCTTGAAGGGGCTTACAGCTCACGACACTGACATACGCAACATATTCCAGATACAAACAACACTGCAATGGCTTACGTGGGCAGAACACATTGACTTAAAACACTCATAATGAGCGAAAGGCAGTCCTGGAAGTAGCTCACTAACACCTACGAGCGATCCCCTATATAGGTGTGGCCATCGGAATGAGGAGGGGGAAAACCAGGTTTGAGAGTTTCTGGGCCGGCT
Organism: Pachypeltis micranthus; assembly: GCA_020466155.1. Taxonomy (NCBI): domain Eukaryota; kingdom Metazoa; phylum Arthropoda; class Insecta; order Hemiptera; family Miridae; genus Pachypeltis; species Pachypeltis micranthus. The sequence continues at coordinate 81,752,800 of CM035768.1, read as the reverse complement.
GATAGCGTGTGTCCCGCTCACCACATCACCAGTGGCCGATGGCTGACTCTGAGCAGCAGCTGAAAAATCCCTCATGCAGCTGGCCACTGACGATCGTTCCAAGTGGAGTGGCGCGGCGTGAAGTCAGGCGATATTTGGAATGACGGAAGGAAGAGTCGAAAGTGGGGTTCATTCACGATCGCTCCACTGCACTCCAATCCACCAGTGCCGTTCTGTCTTTTGAAGAGGAAGTGGTGCTTCGAACTTATTACCTATTACCTGTATTATCATTTATTAATGATAGTTTGAAAAGCGTCTTGCCGCAAGATGGACGAAGAAGAATCTCTTCTTTTGGCCACAGTTGAATGCTTGTACGCCAAATAAAGAAGACCCAAACGGGTGAAACAATGGTTTCTCAACAGAAGACAGCACACACACGTAAATTTACTTCAAGAGCTGCGGTTAGAACCATCTGACTGGAGAAATTACTTGCGAATGAATGAAGAGGCCTACTTTCAATTACTCCATTTGGTTACACCAATGATTAAACAAGAAGACACCGTCGTGAGACAGTGCATTACTCACCATGAGAGCCTCGCTGCTTCATCACGATTTCTGGCAACTGGGATGAATTATGAAGAGCTGAAATCTGGGTCACTCTCATTTCAGAGCATTTGAGAGTATGGATCTCTATGAAATCCATACATAAAACCCAAACCTCTTGGTCTGGGGTCGCAGGTGCGAGTGGTGGCTGGAGCGAGAATGGGATCATTAGGTAAACTTGCTTGTACCCCATGACTGAGGCGACCTATGGTGGGCCAGGAGGAATAGATAGACGTCACTGCCGTGTCTCACACGCTGCTACTCAAATTGCAGGGTTGGCGAGTCATACCAGCTACCACAAGCAGCTATGTTCCTTGTATAAATCAATTACGGAAATTACGAAATCCTTGTTGGAAACACTCATTTCGCGGCGAAAAATACGTATATTGGGTAAAGAACTGACAGATTAAACACAGGGCAAAAGGCGATAAGTGAGTTGTTCGATTTTGAATCGCAGGAAAGTGCCCGGTTTCCCCACTCTCGTTCGTTTCATCGCGCCATCTGTCCGTATTGCCGGGTCGCGTTTCCCCATTCACGAGCAGTTGAGTGATGATGTTTTGGCGCGGCGCGATGGCTTTTGGACTGGTTGGAATTCCATCAGGCCCCGTCACTCCACTCCATACCCGACGAGTTTCGCCATTCACGTCGTTCCATTGGCGCGCTACCTCGCCATTCGGCTTGTTGGAACGATCGTCAGTGGCCAGCTTTAGTCTCTTAGTTCTTAGGGGGAAGAAGAAAAAGACCCCAAACAAGCAGGACGTGCAGGCTGAGGGGGCAAAACTGGGGCAAAAATAAAAATAAAAAACCTCTACCGCTTACCAACCCCCCCCCCCTCTAAAAACCCAAGACAAAACGTGGTAGTGGTTAGGCGTACCTGTGAGGAAGGAGAGGCTGGTCCCTCCACCCCTGATGCAATGGAAGCGCTGATGCAGGGTGTCCCTCACCAAGCCCCCCACAATGCTACAGATTTAAGCGTTACGGCCACCTGGCAGTAGCCTGCATGAGACCTGTTGTGTGCGCCTGGTGAGCCTTGCCACGTCTTAGCAAGGAATGCAAGCGTGAGGCTCCCCTCAAGAAACGCTGCAGTGTTCTCGCCGTACAGGAGCCATACATAAAACCCAAACCTCTTGGTCTGGGGTCGCAGGTGCGAGTGGTGGCTGGAGCGAGAATGGGATCATTAGGTAAACTTGCTTGTACCCCATGACTGAGGCGACCTATGGTGGGCCAGGAGGAATAGATAGACGTCACTGCCGTGTCTCACACGCTGCTACTCAAATTGCAGGGTTGGCGAGTCATACCAGGTGCAACGCAGATCGATCACATGGTTATTGATTTTGCCAACGCAGATGAGAACATCCTCTGCAACGTGTGAAAAGCGATCCCGCACAAAAAATGCTGACTGGCCACAATTCTGTAGGGTACTGGAAGGTGAACTGCATGCTGCAGACACCGACCTAATAGTGCAAGCTACCACACCGGAAGAGGTGGACAGCAAAGTGGACATCTTTACCACCATTTATTTGCTCTCTGTACTTGGGCAACAGAAGCACAGGGCAATCAAAGTCACAAGGTGTATTGAAGAACTAAATTTCCTCAAGCAATGTGTGAATAGAGCCAGAAGGATGTACCAACACACTGATGCCAGAGCCACACTCCAAACTGCCTTCATCCAAGAGAAGAAGGCCTTCCACCGTGCCATCAAACGAACCTAACGGCAAGGCTGGCGAAATTCTGTGGAAGCAGAGAGCTCTGAGAACCCCTGGGGCAGACATTACAAGCCCTCCATAGGGAAGGCAAACGTAGAGCAGGTCTTAGCTGTGATGCAAAATGAGTCAGGCTGGCCCTGGAGCATCGAAAGTTCACTGGAAACCCTCCTTGAGAAATCGTTCCCTGACGACCAAGTAGTTTGAGACACAGAAGCCCAAAGGGCGGCAAGGGAGCTGATCATGCACCCTCTGAACGAACCCGACATCCCATTGTGGACAACAGGCGACCTCGGCAGGGCCCATGCGACCTTAAAGCCCAACAAATCTCCTGGGCCAGATAAAATACAAAGCAATATGCTAAGGAAGGCTGAGCCGACAATCTCCAGTGGCCTCCATAATTTATATAATGGCTGTCTGCAGGTCGGACAGTTCCCCACTGAGTGGAAGTCTGCGCGTGTTGTCACTCTTCAAAAGGGAGGCGACCACAATCAGTCAGACCCGCGATCATGGAGGCCGCTCAGCCTTCTTTCCATATTAGGCAAACAATTAGAAATCTTGATGTTGTAGTCCCTCGAAGGAGTCTTTGGCCGCAACCTCACTGGCTGACAATAGGGTTTACCAAAGGAAGGTCCACGCAGGATGTCATTATCGAAATTCGGCGTGTTTGTCGAAAAGGAGAGCATTTGACATCCTTTGGTGGCCAGCGCTCCTTAATGAGCTTAAAGGTAGGGGAATCCCCCACAACCTGTACTCGCTCGTCAGAAGTTATCTGGCAGACAGAACTGCTACAGGGCTGGCTCTGTGTAGCAGCTGAAAAATGCGCTGTAGTTCCAGTAGGTGGACATACTGGCTGCTGCAGTGCATGTAGGGCCTCCCCTTTACTTTCAATGGGCCAGCAAAAGGAGCTAGAATCAATATGCCTGAGGGTCTTCTAGCGCCTCTCGTTCATACCACAAACAAGTTGAACTGACAAGAGTCCACTACATTAGTCTGCTTCTTCATTCTCTTGTTCCTCGGGCACGCTAAGCCTTACCTCCCCCCGCCCCTCCCCATCTTTTAGGACAATCCCCCTTACTGCCCTATTAGCAACCTGCCTACTACGAGTAGTAAACAAAAAGTGGACCATAACCTGTGGGACATGGAACAGACTTGTCCACATTATCCACGGCCAGTTGGCTCGAACGAGGGTCAACATGATGGGAACAATGCTTGACCTCGTCACCCCACTGCCTCTTCAAAATTATGAAGCTGGTGATCAAAGCGAGTGCCCCCTTAACAACATCACCCCCTGCCACCACTCCCCTGCATAGGGCAATTTCCTAGCAGCCATCGCCACCAGCACCCCAAGCACCCGCAGGAGCTTTACTGAGCCAGTGCTCTGCCCACGCCTCCATCCAAAAACAAGGTCAAACATAAAATTAAGAAGGCTCCTACCATTAACAAACGACCTCCTAAAAACCCACAACAAAACATGGTAGTAGTAAGGCCTATGTGTAAAGATTGAGAGGCAGGTCCCTCAATCTCTGATGCAATGGATGAGCTGATGCCGGGTGTCCCTCCTAAGGCTCCAAGCGCTAAGTCTCAGGGTGCTTGGTATACACCATGCAGTAGGGGGTGGTGCCGTCATCGTGACTGAAACTCCAGAAAAGGCCAAGACGCTTACGACCCTTTTCACAAAAAAGTGGGGCAGACAGAAGGAGCGGGTGAGGTGTCACCCAGCCTACACAAAAAACTAAAGGGGCAAGGCACCTACAAATAGCCTGACAGTGGTGCGCCATCTGCGTTATGGCCTTTCTGGAAGTTGCCTGTATGATACCTGTAGTGAGTGCCTAGTGCACCATGCCACATCTTAGAAAAGGATTACAAGCATGAAGCTCCTGGAGTCACGAGTGGATTATGAATAGGCTAAACAAAATTTTAACCCTTCAGCACAATACAAATAAGAGTTCCCCGGTTATGGCTGAGTTGCTGCAAAGTGCACTCAAAAAAAGTTGCTCGTTATCACCATACAAGACCCATACATAGGTTCCAAAACCCTTGGTCAGGGATTGCAGGCACGAGTGGTGGCTGGAGCAAGAACAGGAGCCGAGGGGGTAGTGGCCTGCATTGACCCATCCATCGATATGCTGTGTGTGTGTCTGTGCTCATCCGAGCTGGTTGTTAGGTTAGGTGATTCGGCACACCAGTGGCTGACAGCCATCAAACACTCAAGCAGGCCCTGCAAGGGCATTCCTGCATAGTCTGTCTTGTTGGAAATGCCAGATCTCCATTGTGGGGATCCCCGACCCTGGATGGAGTGAGCGAGGTGTATATAGAACTGCCCACCAAGTACAACTTGGTTGTTGCTGATGACCCCATGACTGAGGCGACCTATGATGGGCCGGGAGGATGGTCGCATACAGCTGTGTCTCACGCCCTACTACTCAAATTGCTGGATTGGCAACTCATACCACATGTTCACATGGTTCTTGACTTTGCTATTGCAGATGACAACATCTCCAAAGACACGCGTGAAAAGCGATCCCGCACAAAAAATGCTGACTGGCCATAGTTCTGTAGGGTACTGGAAGGTGAACTGCATGCTGCAGACACCGACCTAATAGTGCAAGGTACCACACCGGAAGAGGTGGACAACAAAGTGGACATACGAGTGGACTCGTATATACCACAGCACAACATAGTGCAGGTCTTAGCAGTGATGCAAAATGAGTCAGGCTGGGCCTGCAGCATCTAAAGTTCGCTGGAAACCCTCCTCAAGTAGCTCGAGATACTGATCTTCAGATTGTGGCAAGGGAGCTGATCATGGATCCCCCGAACGAGCCCGAGATCCCTTCATTCACAACAGGAGACCTCAGCAGGGCCCTTGCGACCTTATAGCCAAACCTCCTAGGCCAGATAGCATTGAAAGCAATAAACTAAGGAAGACTGAGCGGACTCTCCAGCAGCCTGCTTAATTTACTTAATGACTGTCTGCGGGTCAGACAGTTCCTCACCAAGTGGAGACCGCGCGTGTCGTCATTCTTCAAAAGAAAAGTGACTGCAATCAGTCAGATCCGCGATCATGGAAACTGCTCATCCTTCTCTCCATATTAGGCAAAACATTAGAAATCTTAATGTTATAGTCCCTCAAAGGAGTCTTCAGCTGCAACCTGACTGGCAGTCAATACCAGTATACCAAAAGAAAGTCCATGCTAGATCTCGCTGTCGAAATTTGACATGATTCCCTGCTGGCACCGGCTAAGTACATCATAGCAGTTCTGATCGACATCAGAGGGTCGTTTGACAACCTTTGGTAGCCAGCGCTTCTCAATGAGCTTATAAGTAAAGGAATCCCTCACCATATGACTTGCTTGTTCGAAGTTAACTGATGGGTAGAACTGCTACGATCAAATGCCAAATGCAAGCATGTCTCCATCCAGAGAAAGATTGAGATGGGGTGCAAACTGGGCTCAGTCTTTGGACCAGCACTCCTGGAAGGTCTTCTCAGGAGGCTCCTGAAGACTGAATGTGAGCCATACACCTATGTGGATGACCTGACTGTGCCGGTCTTTGCAAAGTCGGTCTGCTGAATCGAAGCAATAACCCACCATGTGCTCTGCACCATCACCCAATGGTACGAGCATGTCATGATGCAGGTGGCTGAAGAAAAACCCAAGCTAACCCTCTTCAAAGAAAAGTAAACAGCCAACCCTCAATAAGTTTCGGCTGCCACAGGCTCCTCCTTGAAAAGCACATCAAGTATTTAGGAGTGAATATAGGTTAGAGGTGGGGCTTCAGGTTAGCCTCACTGCGTGCAATTACTAAGGCCACTTGGGATGTGTGTTACCGTGACTATCCTTATATACAAGACCATCTATCTAAGCGTAATTGGTTACTGCCTCGTTGTCTGGGGTAGCAAACTAACAGCCAATAAAAAGAGAGTATTGGCCCAATGCTAGAGAGCTGCGCTCCTGTGGATCACCACGGCCTATAAGACTGTACCAACAGAAGCATTCACGGTGATATCACTGGTCAGTTACCAGTTGACTTGGCCGTTGAGTGAAACGGGAGCTTCCCCTGCTTTGGGCTGAACTCCGTGCGGAGCTCACCACAGAACGGAAACTTGCCGCCATCGACGAATAGGCGTTGGAGAAATGGCAAGTGAGATGTGCATCCTTGTCGAAAGGACATGAGAGAGTGTGTTCTAGCTAACCAAACCCACAGTTTGTTTTCCGTAATTATTTCTGTATATATCTGTTGAACGGAGATATAAGCCAAGTTAACTCAGAAAAGGAAATTCATCGAATATTAATTTATCGGTTTTCCAATTTTCTCAAAAACGGCTCCAAACGATTTCGATCAAACTTACGGAGCACTCACAGCTAACTAGTACTTACATTTTGCTTGCTACAAATGTTCCTGTATAAATGTGTTGAACGAGGATATAGCGCCCGTATTTGTGGCAGCTCGTCGATTTTTTTTATTCTGAACGGTTGGAAGTTGGAATCATCTCACGAGATGATCGAAGGTCGACATTGTCCCTCTCCTTGAGTTGCGTGTTATCGTTTCTCCGCCCGTGAAATGAAGCTTCGCTCATCCAAATATAGTAACCAACTCGGAAAACCTAACTTGGAAATGGATGAAAGAGCAATTTTCTTGCCGGCGCTTTTCTACTGGGATGACTTTTCACGTTGTAGCCCACGTACACGTCAACTGACGTGCAAACTTCACCGCAAAATATCAACTATCTTCATGACGGCGTCACCTTGAGCTGTGGATCTACGGGTTTCAGTTTTCAAAAGAGGAATCGCAGCAGGATAGATTCAACTAGCTGGAGAAGCTCGTGCTGGTTGGAGATAAAGTTATTAATGTTGAATATCTTCGGGCCAGCACAAGGTGTACAAATAGAACTAGAGGGGGTTTTTGAAGAGGCGAACTAAATTGAAAGATTATAACACTTCAGACATTTAAGGAATCATTCGAGTTTTCCTTACTATCAACGTAAAGTTGAGTGGCTATCAAACCGTTAAAAGTTAAAATATTTGGTCCAAATCGAGGATACTCTGTATTCATGCTGGAGCTGTATCTTCGTTCTCTTTATTTGTACAGGAGTTTCAATATAAACCAATAAGTAGCTGCCACCTTATGAGTTCAACCAATACTGTCAGAGCCATTTCTAGGAAAAGCGGATTTTAATATTCGACATCTAATTTCTCTGCAGTGCTTTATCGTATTTCTCTTCTCGAAAAATTATTAAGCAAATAGTTACGGAAAAAGAGTATGTATCAAATACACTCCTTCAGGCTGATGTGAGGCACAGTGAAATTTGAAAAAGGTGAAAAATATTAGACAACTTTCCTCGTCCCCACGGACATTCTGCGATTTTTATCGCTCTAATCCATTTTTCATTCAGTTTATGTGAACTTGATAGAATTTAGCTCAATGTGCTATATAAAACTGCAAGCAATTAAGGTTTAGGAATTTATTGGGCTCCTCCTGCTCATGTCAAAACCTTTCTTGAGTAACCACTGCAAAGGTTTATCATGAAACCATCAACATGCCATTTTTAAGGGAAGCTTGGGGAAGGTGATTGTTCGGGAATAATAAGAGAAACGTCAATGGTTTGAGTTCTGGAATTTTATGAGACGTCCGGAATTATTTTAGAACCGTTATAACCACTAGCAAGTAACTAATAACGGCTTAACTACGAACAAGATGACAGCAATGACTAAACTAAACTAAACTCTCTTCACCACAGCTTGGCGTGTTCTCTGTGAGACGTCGTGCTGTACACATCTAGTCCTTCTCTGTCACTTTGTCAAGTCATTTAAAGTTGGCTTGCAGGGAAGTAGAGAGAGAGCGGCACTACTGGGTTGTCTCTGGAGCAGGGCTGAGGCTTGACATCATTGCCGTCAGTCCTGACCAGTCTACAGTGATCCTGGGTGTTCCGGTAATAACTGGCAGCCGTGATCTTGCTCTAACTTGGCAAGCCAAGCCAAGAGAAGCCAATATGACAAGACAGATCTTCGTATGGCAGTGTCGAAAGCTCGAGGAAAGTTATGAGCGTTGTTTTCCATTGATTGTTTGGGGGGGGGGGGGGGGGGGGGGGAAAAGATACCAAAAGCTAGGGTTTCTCACATTTTTCTCGGAAAAAGCTATAAAGAAGTTGATTAAACTTTCAAATTATATTCTACCAGTTAGTACGCAACTTTCCTTCTCTATAAAAAACTCCATGAAAATTCGGCGAACTGAGATGAATGAAGCCAAAATATTTTCTTTTTTTTTTTGATCAATTTTTGGCAAAACGGCTTCAAAGATTTTCACCAAACCCACAGGATGATTTTGAATTATCAATACCTATGTGTTGTTCTTCTGAGAGTCGATTGAACAGAGATAAATAGCAAAATAGGTCAAAAATAGTGTTTTGGTTTATAATTCATTCAGAATAATACACCTATGTTTTCGGTGAGGGAAAATGTTTTTCACCCCCCCCCATCCCCTAAATTGATACTTTACGTTTCAAAACATCGGGATTTCCAATTTGCAATGTCCAGCCTCCGTCCGCCGTCCAGGCCGTTTTGTGCCTCTAACGTTGTCTACAAAATCCGTTCTTTCTTACAAAAATCCAATTGGTATTTCGACAATCCGCCCGGACGAAGCCCATGGTTTAAACCATTAACAAAACAGGAATTTCGGCAGTTTTATCGCAAATACGACAATTCTCAGAGGTGTACAACAGAGACTAGACGGAAAATGGTGAGATCCAAGTAATTATAGTGAGCCAAAGTCAAGTAATTGAAAGAACTCGTGGATAATATCTACAGCGAAAGTAATCGTTTCATCGTTTCTACTCCCCCCCCCCCCCATCAAATCCAAAACATCCGCCAGCTCGACTCATCACGTTGTACAATTTTCCTATAGACGCCTGGGATAATTAGTTTTCTTCGTTCCGTTGTAGTCATGGTAATGGGTCTTCGGGTGTGAGACTACGACAAGCTGTGCAAGAGAATGATAAACCGTTGTGTAATAATTGGCAGCGTTTTTTTAAACATTTTCGTGGTTTCCAGTGTAATAACTGTACTGGATTTGATCAGTCTTACAGAGTATTTGTATTTTAACAACCTATACCTATATTTTGTTTTCTGTGATTACTTCTATATCTATTTTTTGAATGGAAATATACGGTATGATAGCACGGAACGCGAGATTTGCCAAACATTAATTTATTGTTTTTCCAATTGTCTCAAGAACGGAGCTCCAACGATGTCGATAAAACTTACGGAGTACCCTCAACTAACTTGTACTGACGTAAGTTCTCCATAAAAGTTATTTTCCTTGAAAGTGCGTTGAACGAAGATACACTGCCGTCGAATTTAAGGGGTTGTGGAAAGTTCCGTGTTGCAACGCACCAGATATTTCACTTTTGAATCGCTAAGAACCAACGACGTATAGATTTTTCGGCCCGCTCTGTTGTTAAGATATTACAACGACAGTTACATGTTTGGGTTTCCTATTAAAATTCGATGGAACTACAGAGAAAGTTTTTCAATTCACAACACCGAAAATAGCTATGTTACCATCTTGAGAGAATCCAAACTTATCAGTGATTTTCGATACGCAGCTCTAAGTTGTTTTGAGGTAAAACTGCAACTTCATTCTCGAAAAAATGAAAAGGAGCGAAGCAACTTGACGCAACCTCTGCAAAGTCGCCAGTATGTGAATGCACTGCATCTCTACGGGGAGGCTTATGGATTTATAAAGAACATACTGTAGGTATTAGTTAGCTGCAAGTATCCTCTAGTTGGAATAAAATCCTTATAGCCGTTTTTGAGAAAATTGGAAAAACGATCATCCTACGTTCGGCGAACTTCATTTTCTGATGTATCTTTGCACCATCTCTGTTCAACGGATGGCCGCAGAAATAGTTGCGTGGTACAAAATCTGGGTATAGGTTGCTAGAAGACACTTTGTAAGGTTAATTAAATTCACTGGGAGAAATTCAAAAAACGTAAATAAAATGAACATATTTTTTCGCGTATATTCACAATTATCTCCTACCAACCGACAGTCAGAGGGTATTTATCGAGAACAATTTATCCGAATTGACTTTTTGAAGACACCCTGTGAGTTTGGCGTAAACTGTTTTATCAAGTACAGTGAATAAAATGTAGTAGAAATTGAAAGTTGGGATGAGTAAAATCCTTCCCAATGACTGATCCAAAATGTTCGCAAATCCGCTTATCTCTGGTGTGTTTTGAAATGGCTTTGGGCTGCAGGATGGATTAATTTCCTTCATTATACCTTCGGTTCATGCAGGATAAAAGAGATATTTACCTAAGAACGCAGAAGCTCGCATAGTTCTGGAAATTGAGACTTCTTTTCCTATCACTGTAACTCCACGTACAACAATTTGCGGGTTCTTGGTTCTGGCACCAGCGGAGTCCTGAGCGCTGAGCAGGAGAAAAAAGACGAAAAGACGAAGTGTGTGAAGTGGTGGCGTCGAATCGCTGTGCCCGGAGCAGTCGCGCGAACTCCAGGACACATTCGCGCCTAACATTTGTTGTCCCTTCTGCCACCGTCCAGACAAAAGGAGGCTCGCCCAGTGATCTGCTAGGAGTCTGGGGTCCCTCCCCCCCCTCTAATGACAACCACAATACGCGGCTGTTACTTGGCGGCAGACCAGTGATTTCCTCGGAACGTCTTGGAGTCAGCAACGTCCGGCCGCCAACTTGAACTGGGCTCGAATTCTTTTTTGTTAGACATTTAATTTGCTGAGAAGGTAAACGGAAACGTGTTGGATTCGCAGTTAACAGCTTTACTCTTACTGATCTCTTCTGAGTTCAACTCTCAACTGATGTGACTTTGCAGGTCGCTGCTCCCTCCTTAAACCGAGGGAAGAAGTTTTCGTTAGTCAATACCGTGCAACCCTGTTCACTCCACTGTTCCACTTTATTGCTGGGCTCTGGCACGCCACCAAAACCCCCTCCCGCTCCTGCTCGCCCTTCCATCTTAACATCAGCTGGGGAAAAGCTGATACTTAACTTTTCTCGCCCAAAAACGCGCACCGCCTTACAAGCTCAATTATTAGAGAACAACCAGCCAGGACGCATCACTGACCTCCAACCCTCGTCAATGCGTACACTCCCCACCAACTCCCACCGCCACTACGCCATCCTGACTGTATCGCCTGCGAATCTCCCCTAGTAAAGTAAACTCTTTTCAAGTGTTTTATCGACTCTATCGCAGATTAGTTGCCTACTGCTCCCCCGTCATCCACTTGGCCCACTTGAGACTGAGACCAATTGCGTGTTCGCCGACATTTTTCCTTTAAAAAATGCTAATGTGCTCAGCGATCACGTAACGTTACATGCAACAATCATTTCGACAATCCTTCAGCACGCTAATCTTAGGAGGTCCGGCCACAAAGCGGGGAGGGGGGCTTTATCTTGGGGCCTTAACCCTGTTCTAAGCGACTACTCTACACTCAGCTCTTGAATCCATTACGTCGACCCTCTCTGCCTTGTTCAAGCTCAATACGTAGCAGCAACGATGATGGCGTTCCATATTCAAAATAGCCTTTTCGCCAACTAGTTGCTCAGTACATGGGCAATTTGTTCGACGATCCGGCCCATTTAGAAGGTCGAAGTGCAAATCCGGCTCAGCTCCCCGACTGGGCCGTTTGCTGCATAATCAACGCCTTCAATTCAGAACTAAGTTTTCCACGCCAACTCATGGAGTTCTCCTTCAAAAAACCTTCTCTGTACTTTTCATCACTTTCGCGATACCATTCTATTCCATTCATGTCCTGTTCCTTCATGTTCTGTTCCATTTTCATGTACAAAAGGGAAAGTATTACTAAAGTACTCCGCGCGTTTGACATAATTGTACTAATACAAATCGGTGCTGTTCGGAGAAACTAATTTTCAAATTGCTCTTGGTTTACATCTCCGTTCAACAGAATCAGGAATAGATTAATAAAAGACATTCTGTAAACTTGATCAAAGTAACCCCAGCCCTTAACGTGGAAAGTTCAAAAACATTGAAAAACGTTTTTTGTGTGCATTTGGTGTTTTTATTCAGGTTCAGCGTAGAGGAACATTTTCAGAGTGCAATACACATATATGCTAGAGAATACACGAGTGTATGTATGGTAGTTGAAGACACCCTATCAGTTTGATCCGGTTTATTTAATGTCGAGGAATCCTCTATTTGTTCGTGAGCTCTTACAGTAATCAGATGAGCCTTAGAAGGATTAGTCATGTCAGTTTGGTTTACGAGATGCATTATGTTGTTAACGGATTTGTCAATCAATTATGAGGTTCAAGGCTCTCGCTCAGTGGCTACTGTACCAAGAACAGTAAGTGGCATTTGTCGCTTTGGCCAGCTCTGTTTCTGTAGCGAAGAGAAGCTGCTATCTTTCGTAGCCATAGAGAGACTCTCAGTGTTCACTATGACGCAAATAGCCGAGATGCATCGCTCTGGGGAATTCTGTGGCTTCAGTTCAATGTCTAATTTCAAGTTACCTGCCTGATCTAATAAAAACGTGCGCAGCATGTGTCGAAGGGTGACCACGGGTTTCAGTCATTGCCTTTGGTTTAGTATTCATTCTGAATGATAACCCTATGTTTTCGATCAGGAAACATTTTATACAACCCTCCCTCAAAATTTGATACTTTTGCGATTCAAGACATCGGGATTCCAAATCTGCAATGTCCGTCCGCAGTCCGGGCCGTTTTGTGCCTTTAACGTGATCTAAAAACCCCATTCTTTCTCACAAAAATATCAATTGGTATCTGGTTGTGGCCGCCTGATCGGCAATCCGATCGAACCAAGCCTATGGTTGTTATGAGCAAATTTGTTTTAAAAAACTAACAAAAACGAATTTCGCAATTTTATTGCAAATACGCCTTGATCGATATCGTTTTCTAGGTATTCTTAGAGACTTGGTCTAACGAAGCAATTTTGAGAGGTGTACGACTGCGTCTAGATGGGAAATAGTGAAATCATTTCATTCACAATTTCATTATTTGCACTTCTTCTTCCTCGCGATGTCGTGCCAATTGCCTTCAGGCGCCTGGAATATTTAGTTTCCGTAGTTCCATTGTAGTCAGGTCATGTTTCGTATGGTTTACTGGTATTGTTCGATGCTAAATCGAATGGGATGGGTCTCGAAGCAGTAATACTAGGTCAAGGTGTTCATGAGAATAATAAACCGCAGTGTAATAATTTGCAGGGTTTTCACGGAGGGTTGGGAAGAGTTGCAGGCTCACTCAGAAGCAGTGAGGACTGACAGCTTTGACCGCTGATCGTTTTTGCAGAAACTAAATGAAGCAGAACGTAATTTCTTACATTCTCCAGTCTGGATATCTCTTCAATGAGAAGAAGTGGAGCCATGCATAGAAGTCGCCGTGTCCTAATGGTAAATGTTCTGCTCGTTTAGAGGACACGGCTACGTTAACGTACGCTAAATCTACCAGTTAAAACTGTTAGATACTCGACCGACACAAAAGTTCAACCACAGTCGTTTGGATCTTCCAGCAATCCAAAAAAATGTTCAGTTCACCAAACCGCCTAACACCTAGGCCTATATGTCACCTGGGCACGCATGGAAAAATGTGATACATTATAAAATGCACTTCCGTGCTTATTGGTGTAACGTAATGTTGGCTGGGCCAATTAATGCTGAAAGGAAGAATGGAGACAAATAAGATTTTTAGTATGGTTGCTGCAAGCAATGAGCGTTGGGGTGTGGTATTGGGCTGAAGAAAGTGAATGTTTTCGCTTGTTATGTGTGAGCTGAATGGGCTATGTAAGGAATTTAAAGGCTTAAGGATACGAGGACTGTGGCTGACTTTGAGCAGGCTGGTGGTGGTTAGAGAACGAGGTGATGGGACTGCATCACTACTACTATTTTTCTAACTAGAAATGAGCAGCTCAGCCAGTCAGTCATGGGGGTTCAGCCAAAACGAATAGGACGAGATTACAACGCCTGCATGTACAACGTTTCACGCCGGGAATTGATGTGCTGGCAACGAATACCCGAATAAACCAAGTCTCGTGAAAATATCAACGCACACAGGTGTTAACGATACTGAGGAAAATAAAAAATAATTGGCGAGTAGTAACGCACAACTTTCCTCAACCCCCATTAACTCGATGATGCTATGTTATAAGGTATACGCGTCTGTACGAACGTTCTCTATAATAGTTCAGCGCATTTATACGAAAACGGCTGAAAACGTTAAGATCGGATGAAAGCTCAGTTTATTTGTATCCGATTTCAATCCTTTCTATACTTCTCGGGTAGCGGAAGGTAATCACAGGCGCGACGCATCACATAACTTTTCTCAGCTCTACCTTCAGCATTTGTCTCGTTATAGTGCCTACTCCAACTCGTTTCTTTCCTCAGCATAAATAACCCTGGTGGCACTTCACAATTTGCAAAGAAACTGGCCAATGTGGATGCAGCATTTCAAACACTACAGATCATTGGACTTCACAAGAGATAGGTCTCTTCGTTTCGATAGTAGGTCCAATGTGGACGTACGACAAACGACATATCACTCAACGCCGGCTTCTGTTGATTACGTTAAGGGGCGAATTATCTGTCCAAAATTCTACGCCACAGCCATCTGACTGACTGGCTTAACCTTTTGGAACCGCTGGCCTGTACCCTATTTCACGTGTTCTTGTAAATCAATTACGAAGTTTTAGTTTTCATTTTCCATGAATAAAGTTACGTGGTATTTTTTTAAATTGTAATTATGTTCGTTTAATTTCACGTTTTAAAAAGCTTGAAATAGCACGATTCGTCACGTAATCGCGCTGATGGACCAGCACGTATTCAGCACGTGCGTTGAATGAGACTGGATACTCGCGTATTCTCTGCTTGTTGCTTATACTGCAACCGTCACACGCTAAAAGAAGCCCACCAGCCTCCGCAGAAATATATTAATAAATCGATCTGGCAGGAAGTGACGAACGATGAACAGCAGCAGTGAAGCTTTCCGATGTTCAACATTTTCGCAATCAAGTTCGGGATTCGCAACTTACCTTTTGACTGCTTTCTTCGCGTTTTCTTCTAATCAACTTTCTCTTTTTTCATGCTTTAATATTGTGCGGCATTCATCGACCAGTTTTAACCTCGAGAACATCCACCCTCTCCACCAAAAACAATTAGTGTTCCCCGGCCCCGAGGTCAAGTCTTCTCCCATTTCAGAAAACACCACCCCAGTTGCTGGTCACGTTAACTTCATTTCACTCTTTGGCGTTCTATTTAAAGTTTTCTTTTATTTCGTAGTCAGGCAACTATTTCACCAACCCACTTCACTTCTTATGCTGGTAGGGCTTCGCTATTAACACGTTTTCCGCCCAACGACACAAAACCTTCAGAAGCCAAGATGATATCCGAATATCTGGCCCCCTCCCCAGCATACTCAATTATACCCTACATGCACAATTGCGAGCACATTTCTACAGGGTAAAATATTTAGTTACTAGTTACCTCTGAATTGAGTTCAAAAAAGTTTAACCAGTCAGTCTGCCTGATTGATATGGACAGTAGCGGCAATTTCTGGGTTTTTGAGGGGCATACTGGAGCGGCTGCGGTTGTTGGCCCTACATTTAGGTACGGACATACGAGTAAACATCCTCAAGCATATCCAGAAGATTATCCGATCCTCATTTTTCTGTTCGATTACTTCATCTTTCAGTGAGAGTTATTTTTACTTTCCTTGGCTCTACATAGTAGAAAGGAAAGTTATGTAATCGGCTGAAAAAAAAACTTAGAGTTCTCTTCAGATCTTTACATTTCAGACCCTACTGAGTCCGAAAAACCCTATTTGGGAAAATAGTTTGCGTGTGTCGACCAAAGGGGTGCAGCCATGTCTTGATCAGACCAGGCGGCCCTAGCCATCACCAACCTCCTCATGGTGGTCAATGGCAGCACCCAAGAGGGGTATAGGACTCCTTTCAACGGATCCTTATGCAGGGGGTCCTGGTTTCCCTCTAGGGCAGCTAACTGGTGCTCTGGCGAATGAGAGGGTCGAGGGGGGGGGGCATGTCAGTGGGTTCCCTGCCCTCTTCATTGCGCACCCACGCCAATAGTGACCAAATGACATTGCCTCATAGTACCCGGAATTTCAGGCAGGCGCAAGTGGTTGCCCCAGATAGGGAAGTCGGCCTCCTTCTCCTTCCTCTTCCTTTCCTCCTACTCTTCCTCCAACCCATCCTCTATCTCAACCACGATAGATGACTGCCAGTGCGGGTACTGTGGCTGGGCATTCAGAAACGCCAAAGGCCTAAGGGGGCCACGTCTGACAGAAGCATCCTGTGGAAAGGAATGATGAAATAAATGTTGATAGGACTGTATACAGATATGCTTCTGAGAGGCCGCTTCTCGCAGGCTGCAATGGTGGGGGTGCATCTCTGAAAAGTGTGTGGCGTCCCCTGCTCCCTCTAGGGAGTCCTTAGCTATCGTTGTGTGTTCCTCGGTCCTTGTGGACGAGGCACATAAGTGCTGTGTCAGTAAATCCACTTCAGCTGGGACTGTTGGTATTTCACCCTGCAGATGGAATAAGGCCCCAAAGGCTGTTAACCTGCTGGTTCTCAACTTAAATCTTTTCATGGGAGGGGGAAAAACCAGGTTTGAGCGTTCCTGGGGCGGCTGATAGCGTGTGTCCCGCTCACCACATCACTAGTGGCCGAGGGCTGACTCTGAGCAGCAGCCGAAAAATCCCTCATGCGTCTTAGTCGGTGGGTGGCCGGACTGGCAGCTGCGGCGCATGTGGGGAGCCTCCCTTTGACCCTCAACGGACCAGCGAAAGGGGCTAGAATCAATATGCCTGAGGGGAGCTTCAGGACACTGCCTCGAGCACCTCTCGCTCATACCACGAACACACACAACAAATGAACTCACAAGGATACACTACACCAGTCCGCTTCTTTAATCACCCCCCCCCCTCACAAATAAGTAAAAAACAAGACAAAGTCAACTAAAACTTCAGCAGGTAATAAAAACGCCACCTGCGCCTCTTCCTCCGGGCTCGCCAAGCTCGACCCCTCCCTCTTCGGACGATGAGCAACCTACTCGTCGTCCAAACAAACAAGAAGCGGAAAGAACCGGGCAAACCGCGTTCATCTCCCCTTCTCCCCTAGTAGCCCGGGCAACCGGCTACTACAAGCACCACGACACAGCGTGGACCCTAAACTGTCGGACATGGAGCAAATTTGCGCATACGTCCAAATCATCCACGGCCAGCTGGCACGGATGGGGCCAACGCGACAGGACCTATCGCGGGACCTCGTAACTGGTTGCCTCTTCGAGGAATTTCGAAGCTGGCTATAAAAGCTAATGCCCCCAACGACATCGCCCCCTGCCACTCCCCTGCGGGAAACTGTGGCGGCTGTCGTGAGGGAAGAGCTGCGTAGGGCAATTGCCCAGCAGCCAGTGCCACCAGCCCCCCAAACTCGAGGAGCAACAACGAGCCAGGGTAGTGCCCCAGGCCCCTCATATGCGGCAGTAGCCGCTACTGCGCCTTCCTCCCCCCCTCATGGAGCTGAGGCCGAATGGCAGCCTGCCAGGGCCAGGAAGCGCAGAGGGAAGCAGAAACAGGCCCCAGCTAGGCAGGAAGTGCAGGCCGAGGGCAGCGCCCCGCCTATGCCTCCGCCCAAAAACAAGGGCAAAAATAAAAATAAAGCCTCCACCGCTTGCCAAACTCCCCTAAAAACCCACGACAAAACGTGGTAGTGGTTGAGCGGACATGTGAGGAAGGAGAGGCTGGTCCCTCCAACCCTGACGCAATGGAAGCGCTTATGCGGGGTGTCCCTGCTACGGACCTCCAAGCTCTGGTGTCCGAGTGCTGAACATCCGCACCGCGTAGGAGGTGGCGCCGTCATTGTGACGGAAACGCCAGAAATGGCCAGAGCGCTCACGAGCCACATTTCCACAAAAAGGAGTTGAAGCTCAAGCGTCAGCCCCCTGGGTCGTTTCCCACGCCTGCTGCTGTGCGACGTGCGGACCGACCTTCAAAGAGGACTTGGCCCAACAAGTTGTTGAGCACAACCCTGCGTTAGGCTTGCAGCCGCAGGATGTCAGGCCTCTCTTCACGCAAAAAGCGTGGCAGACAGAAGGATTGGGTGATTGAGGTATCACCCAGCCTGTACAAAAAACTAGAGGGCAAGGCACCTCCAAATAGCCCTGGCAGCGGTGCGCCATGCACGAAAGTACCAAGCCCCCACTCAGTGCTACAAATGCCAGCTATGGCCACCTGGCAGTGGCCTGTACAAGACCTGTTGTGTGCGCCTGGTGCGCCTTGCCACATCTGAGTAAGGAATGCAAGCGTGATGATCCCCTCAAGTGTGCCAATTGCGTCGAACGCAAAATCCAACAGGTCGCACACTCTACACGGAGGCATGCGCTGTACCATTCGTCAGCGAGCGATTGCCCTCCAGGAGTCACGAGTGGATTATGAATAGGTCAAAAACAGTTCGAATCCTTCAGCACAACACAAATAAGAGTTGCCCAGTTATGGCTGAGTTGCTGCAAAATGCACTCAAGAAACGCTGCAGTGTCCTCGCCATACAGGAACCGTACATAGGATCCAAAACTCTTGGTCTCGGATCGCGAGCGCAGTGGTGGCTGGAGCAAGAACAGGAGCCAAGGCAGCAGTAGCCTGCATCGACCCGTCCATTGACATGCTCGCACTCACTCACCTGAACAGCCAGCACTTGGCCGCTGTGCTCATCCGAGCCGGTGGCTTTGAGCTGGTTGTAATATCATTTTACAGGCAATTTGGCGCACCAGTTGCCAACAGCCTTGAACCTTCGAGCGGGCTCTAGCAGGCCTATCAGGACGACCCTGCGTAGTCTGTGCTGATGCAAACGCCAGATCACCATTGTGGGGATCCCCAACCCTGGATGGGGCGGGCGAGGCGTATATAGAGCTGCTCACCAGGTACAACTTGGTTGTTGCCAGCGACCCCATGACTGACGCGGCCTCTGATGGCCGGGAGGAAGGTCGTGTATAGACGTCACAGCCGTGTCCCACCCTGCTACTCAAATTGAAGGGTTGGCGAGTCGTACCAGGTGCAACGCAGAGCGATCACATGGTTATTGACTTTGCCATTACGGATGATAACATCCTCTGCAAAGACACGCGTGAAAAGCGATTCCGCACAAAAAATGCCGACTGGCCGCAATTCTTTAGGGTACTGGAAGGTGAACTGCGTGCCGCAGACACCGACCTAATAGTGCAAGCATCCACACCTGAAGAGGTGGACAGCAAAGTGGACACATTTACCACAGCACTGCACTCTGCTGGGCTCTCTGTACTTGGCCAACAGAAGCACAGGGCGATCAAAGTCCCATGGTGGACTGAGGAACTTAATCCCCTCAAGCAAAGTGCAAATAGAGCCAGGGCTCTTGCGACCTTAAAGCCCAACAAATCTCCTGGGCCAGATAAAATAGAAAGCAATATGCTAAGGAAGGCTGAGCGGACAATCTCCAGCGGTCTCCTTAATTTATTTAATGACTGTCTGCAGGTCGGACAGTTCCCCACTCAGTGGAAGTCTGCGCGCGTTGTCACTCTTCAAAAGGGAGGCGGCCGCAACCAGTCGGACCCGCGATCATGGAGACCACTCAGCCTTCTTTCCATATTAGGCAAAACACTAGAAATCTTGATGTTGCAGTCCCTCGAAGGAGTCTTTGGCCGCAACCTCACAGGCAGGCAATACGGGTGTACCAAAGGAAGGTCCACGCAGGATGTCATTGTCGAGATTCGGCGTGTTTCCCTGCTGGCACCGGCTAAGTACGTCGTAGCAGTTCTGATTGACATCAGAGGAGCGTTTGACAACCTTTGGTGGCCAGCGCTCCTTAATGAACTCAAAGGTAGGGAATCCCCGCAACCTGTACTCGCTCGTCAGAAGTTACCTGACAGACAGAACTGCTACGATCGAAAGTAGGCATGTCTCCGTCCGGAGAAAGATTGAGAAGGGTGCCCACAGGGCTCGGTCCTAGGACCAGCACTCTGGAATGCCTTCTTCGAAGGTCTTCTCAGGAAACTCATGGAGACTGACTGCGAGCCGTACGCCTATGTGGATGACTTGACTGTGCTGATCTTTGCAGAGTCAGTCCGCCAAACTGAAGAAAAAACCCACCACGTGCTCCGCACTGTCAACCAATGGTGCGAGCACGTCAAGATGCAGGTGGCTGAGGAAAGAACCCAGCTAATCCTCTTGAAGGGGAAAGTGAATAATCCACCCACAATACGCTTTGGCGGCCACAGGCTCCTTCTTGAAAAGCACGTCAAGTATTTAGGAGTGAATATAGGTGAGAGGTGGGGTTTCAACCAACACCTCCAGTCCCTTAAAGGCACTACCATTGCAAGGTTTGCCTCACTGCGTGCCATTACTAAGGCCACTTGGGGTGTGTGTTACCACGACACCATCCTCATGTATAAGGCCATCTATTTAGGTGTGATTGGCTACTGCCCTGTTGTCTGGGGTAGCAAACTAACAGCCAATCAAAAGAGAGTATTGGCCCAATCCCAGAGAGCCGCGCTCCTGTGGATCACCAAGGCCTACAAGACTGTATCAACGGAAGCACTCCAGGTGATCACTGGTCAGTTACCAGTTGATTTGGCTGTTGAGTGCATGATTGACAAGTGGAGAGTGAAACAGGAGCTTCCCCCGCTTTGGGCTGAACTCCGTGCGGATCTCACCACAGAACAGAAACTTGCCGCCATCGATGAATGGGCTCTAGAGAAATGGCAAGCGAGATGGGAATCCTCGTCAAAGGGACGTGATACGTATGAGTTCTTCCCCAACATCCGTGAACGTCTTTCTAGAAAATGGGTTGAGCCAGACCACTGGACGAGCCAGTTCCTCACGGGACATGGTGACTTCAATGCGCGGCTCCACTTCTTTTCTCTGAAAGACTCTCCATTATGCACGTCTTGTGCCTCCAGTGCGGAGGAAACAAGAAACCATGTGCTGCTCCACTGTAGTTTCTACAACAGTGAGCGACGGTTGTTGAGAGGGCAAACGAACTTAGCAGCTTTGACTGCTACAAAGGAAGCCTATAACCATTTTGCAAAGTTCGCAAAGAAGGTAATGGCTAAGAAACGTGGTTATAGTTGATCAGTCCTTTTGAAACTTGCCACCCAAGTAAACAGTAAGATCAGGTAGGGAACCAGATTAAGAACTACTCCCAGATGGTACGGGATTCCTCAGGTGGTCACCTCCGCGCGGTAACACACGGGCAACAGCTCTCTGCGGTGAGACTGGCTAACGACCACATACCTGCCGTACCTCCACAGGTCTGAGTTCGGTGGATGCTGCAGGGGCCGGCCTCTTGCATATTAGCGAAACCGCAACTTCTATGACTGATATAACCCTCGTCGAGGGTTTAGGTACAGTCATGAAATAAAGAAACAGATCTGGGTTGGTTGACGAACGGGAACTCAGGCAGTGTCCTGACTCCCCCTACTCTTCTGGATGGGTGGAGGGGGCTTCAGAGGGCATTCATGGGAAGGATTACCAGCACTTTCACGCCGTTCGTGTGGCGTCACCGCCTACAGTAATGAGGTATACAAGAGGCTGGGATCGTAATGTTGTGAATGATCGCTGTTAGTCCTGTGGTAACCTGTTTGATTCATTGAATCATGTGGTGCAGGTGTGTCCGCAAACTCATGGGGGGCAGTGTCACACGTCATGATGCAGTCTGCAAGCAGGTTGCTGGTGCATTCCATCTTGGAACATCCTTCTTTCCTTCCCCAGCCTAATCCTTCTATCCCTAGAGCCGGCGTAGGGTAGTCTGGGCGCCCTCCCCTCTTCCGTACTTATTATTTATTTAGTTTTTCCTTTTTGTGTGCCACAGTCCCATTTACGATGAGCTTTGAGGGGGGGGGGGAGTTACCTGACGGACAGAACTGTTACGATCGAAAGCAAGCATATCTCCCTCCATCCAGAGAAAGATTGTGAAGAGGTGCCCACAAGGCTCGGTCCTTGCACCAGTACTCTAGAACGCATTCTTCGAAGGTCTTCTCAGGAGGCTCATGGAGACTGACTGCGAACCGTGCGACTATGTGGATGACTTGACTGTGCAGATCTTTTTCGAGTCGGTACGCCAAATCGAAGAAAAACCCACCACGTTCTCCGCACTGTCACCCAATCGTGCAAGCATGTGTTACAGTTAAATAAAAGTGTTTTCGCACTAAGTGATTCGAGAGAATGTGAGATATCAACCGAATGCAATTGGAACAGAGTTTTATTCTCGATTACTGTCGGGTAAGTTTAACTACCACAAATAGGGAACTGGGTGGGAGCAAACGCGAGCGCGGGCGACACAGCGAAACTCGGGATTCAGGGCATTTGAGGTGCCCAGTCAGCATAAAAGCCTCGGACGGGCCTCCGCTGAATGGAAGGGTTTGGTTCGTCCCGGTACATCACTCCGCCCTTGATGAAGTGCCCGTCCTCGGGCACTCATCAACACTGCATCTTGACCAGAGAGAGAGAGAGAGAGAGAGAGAGAGAGAGAGAGAGAGAATTTTGATTAAAGTTCCAAAAGAGTGCCCATGTTTGAGGTGGGAGTATTGAATTAAGTACTACAAATAAACAGTCACCTCACAATGTCTCTGACATACACATCTTCTGTGGATCCTTACGTTTTCGTCCTACACAGCAGCGACATCCATGGTTCAGAGAATTGGTCCATCTCTTGGCGAAGGACGATTCTCTCAGTAAGGGGAGTCGGAGTTTCCCTCCTCCCCAGAGGACACCTGCCCTCAGGTGTTCCAGAAGGAGTAGAGCAGAGTGAAGACGCTGCGTCTACTGTGCACTGGTTAGTTGCACTTTTGGGAACAAGTGCGGCGTTCTGGCTCGTGGGGTGTAGCAGGGAGATGCATGTATTGACAGCATTCACGCGTGTACGTTGAGTGGCAGCTCTTGAGCGTGTGAGGCTGCCAGGCAATTCGTACACAGATTGTGCACTTCCTCGTAGGTTCTTCGAGCCTCCTGGCTGGAGTTGAGGAAACGTAGACACTTCTTTATCCCATGATGTTTGCCGCAGATAGGGCAGGGATGTGGCTCTGGCGATGTGGGTTTGCGTTGACCAGGCCAGGGATGTGGCTCTAGCGATGGATTTTTGTCTTCACCAGGCCTTTTTGAAGTCGCGTGGTTTCCCCAGACTCGTTGTCTGAGAGGTCGTTCGGGGACAGACACGCGGGAAGATGTCGATGTTGATGCAGAATGGGGAATTGAGTCGTTGAGTTTATGCTGCTGCGATGCTAGATAAGCATTGAGCGAATCAAAGGACTGTGTAGACTGTCACACCATTTACTCTCAACACAGATACTAGCAACGTAGCAGTTCATGGTCAAAGTATCTGGTCGTACATTCAATGATACAGATAAACGTCACTCAACCATTCATAAAGAATTTTTAGCAATACCTTCCTCACAATCCAATGACATTTCAACTCCTTCTAAATTACTGCTGATTAGATAATATGTTGAAAATTTTCTTTTTTTCCATTCCACATTTCTGAATATAACTTTTATTGTGTTGCGAATGTCAAACCTTTTAAACGTATTAAAACTAGGCGATTTATTGAACACGCATTTTTACATCCCTAGTCGGGTATTTCGTACATTTCCAACACCTTATCGGTATATTGGAAAGTTCAAAATCTTCAGTGACTTCAAGTTCATTCAATAAACCATGGAAAGTACAAAATCTAATTTCTCGATTGTTTCGTTGGAGAAAAATCTTTCTGCGTTCAATTACGGCATCCGTTCTAAAATGGAGACTAAAAACATGAACGCAGACGCTCTGCTGAAAATCGAAATGCATAATAATGAATTACGCTAAGAGGAAGTACTAAACGAAATAAAACAATCAGGTTTTCTCACAGACACACGTGAAACAATTCAAATGCTAGGTCCAGAAGACACAGATAACACGATAACTCTAGAACCTATCGATGATTCCTTATTGGGGCGATAGCTTATAAAGTGATAAGTTTGCCCCATGATTGTAAATGGCACTCAGTTTGCTAATTCCCCGGTATGCACAGAAATCACTAAATATTCCTACGTATTAGCTTCCCTGCATAATGATGTGACTGAGCTGATCTCCGATTTTCTGTAGAAACCTCTCTCTGCAACACCTTATAAAGTTATATTGCACCGTTTACAGGCTGAATATGAAAATTCGGAAGGCCGCAAAGCCAGTAGGCTCCTTACAGATCTCGATATAGGCAGTTCGCAGTTACTTCATGACGCGTTCATTGGCAGGCATTCAAGTTCAGGGCTTTTTTACTTTCCTTGCTCTACGAAGTAGAAAGGAAAGTTACGTAATCGGCTGAAAAAACAATTTGGAGTTCTCTTCAGGTCTTCACGTTTCAGACCCCCCTGAGTCCGAAAAACACTATTTGGGAAAATGGTCTGTGTGTCTGTGAACGATTTTTAGAGAAAATCACCGTACCAAATCAGCTCCAACTTGATATCTAGCCCGCGGGTTACCATGGGACGCAATAATGAGGGTATGGGCAAAATCCACCGAAAGTTAACTATAGTCATCATAGTGATCAAAACACCAAATTTTTTTTTCTCAAAAACGGCTCTAACGATTTTAATTACATTTTTTATGTTGATAGCTCTCAATAAGGCAATGATACTATAAAATTCTCATTCGTGGAAAAATGACGAGAGCAGCACAATAAATTATCAAAATTTTCGACCAAAAGCGTTTTTTGCGCAGTTTTTTCCTTATAAACTCCGCTGGAATTCTTGTAGAATGTTTAAAAAAAATTGGTGTTGTATTCCAATCCAATACCTAAAGGGTGAGTGTTTAAAAACACTCATGAGATACATGGGGCTCACTCCAGAAATTCCTGAATTTCAACTACTGCCGTTTCGCTTACTACCAGTTCTAACAATTATTACCCAATAACTCTGCAAAAGTGATTACTATCCTTTTTTTAAAAAATCGTGTTTACAGCCTCATTAGTTATCTGTGTACCAATTGCTCAATAATGGTGTTGCAATGAGTACGAAGAGCACAATAAAATCTGGAACTGTAAGCGCTACCGCTTCCTGCTGCCGTAAAGCGTTGTTTGACCAAGTTCAAATTAACTGAGTGATAAATGAATTGATTAAATAGAATTAACCATGTACAAAGTGAATTGACGTAGAGCTAAGGAAAGTTGTGTGTTGCAACGCACCAGATATTTCTTTTAACGATGTTTCTTCAGCACTTGCCCATCAATGTTCGGTATATCCTGGCTCCATCATCAGATCTTCTCGACAATCTGGCAGTAATGGCACATGAAGTTCTGGAAGTGGCCCCAACACAGTGTGGCGTTCAAGCTGTAGGCACTTCTGATATGTCCAACACCCGTTTTGATCGATTAGAAGTACACATTGCTCAATTGACCGTTTCAGTCGCAGCTTTAAACCATCAGTCAGACCATTCCCGTTCTATAGGTAAGAATTTTCAATCTCAAACTCGCTATCGCTTGGCTACTCCGAAGCCAGACAATGGCGAACCCAAAATTAGCCGTTTTCACCAGCGATATGGCATTAATGCGCGAAAATGCTTACTTACATGCGCATTCAAACCCCCAACTACAAATGGTAACTCACTGTTAAATTGCCAATGAAATTTTTCCTTTTTTTGTCTACCCTTTTTTGAAGATGGTGATTTTTTTTTTGGACAAGTTGGCTACCCGTTTTAATAATTTAGGCGCTATCGCATCGGGCCACTACGAGTCGCTTTTGGATCGCCTTCGACAGTGCTTCACATCTACCGTTCATTCCACTGAGAGTGTTTTTGGTTCCCAACACCCACAGTCGAACTTATGAATGAAACATTTCGCCCCACATTAACCCATTCAATACCCGCCCTGGGGCGCTCTCCAATGTTATACCTGGTGACGGCGAGCGCCCCGAGACGTTCGGTTTTCTTTAGTTTCAAACGTGCTTCAGACCGTTCCAGTCACTTGTGGAAGCCCATTATTTACTGGCAGTCACTCCTAACAACATTCTGAACATTCTGCAGTTTGCCGTTTCTGAATCTGACGTTTCCTTTAGAAACTGCAGCGTTCCCAAATTAGGGTAAGTAAAACTCCATTGTCTTTACATTTGGACGTATAATTTAAACTTATTACTTAATAATAAGCTAATATATTCCTATTTTTTGCAGATGCTTCGTACTCGAGGAGGAAAAAAGAGGGCGAGTGAGGAGCCACAACTCTCAACTTAAAGGTTTGCATATTTTTTACATTCCACTAACATTAAAATTACGATGATGGATTTATATTGATTTTTTAATAATGATAATCATTGTAATAATACTTTTTTCAGCTCCAAACAACCCAAAGTTGGTGAGCCAATGCAAAGAAAAGTGATGACTGACGAGGAACTTCTTCGTATCCTGTCCAGCTTGTCCTGATACACCTGCTGCTTTATGTATCGAAAATTGTTTTGTAAATTTCCACAAAAATATGACCGTTGATGGAAATTAATTGCTTAATGTTTACAAGTACTATTTACTACCTATGTAAAAATTTACGAACGATTTCTATGTTATTTACTGTATAAATACATTTTTGTAATAAATACTTGTAATTTTATTGAAAAAGTATCAAAAAATTGTTTTCCTCTCTTTATATTTACACCTTATTCAATACAACTTACCTTCTGAAAGTACTTTATGGATTAGTTTATTTTGGCCTTGATTATTAGTTATTTTTGGCCTGAAATAATTGTTTCGAAATTCCAATGGCCCAATTCGTGTATAAAATGACGAGCGCCTCGGGACGCTTGCAGTCATAGCAGTTTGTGCTTTGCATGATAGCCTACCTACACATTAGCTATGACTGCGAGCGCCCCTAGGCGCTCGTCAATTTATACACTAATTAGGCACATTGGAAATTTGAAACTATTTTTTCAAGCCCATAAAAAAATTAACCAAGTAGAAAAACGTAGAAAAAGTTGTGCCGTCAGTGACAGCCGTTTATGACAAACTAAGCAGTATACTGCATAGGGATCTCAATATGGCCGCCGTATTGAATGGGTTAAATGAGCGCATTAGAATCCTTATCAACAGAGTTGTATTGTTTCCTTTGACTGACGATTTATTAAAACGATGTTAGTGCAACCCGATGTCGCCAAACGTTGTTTAATGACTGTTGATTAAAAGTTTGACAAAGCTGTTGAAGATTTTTAAACGTTGCTTCGGTAACCAGCTTGTTCGTAGTTCCTATTTACGCCGCTGCGTGGCGCTCCGGCTTATTACAAGCACGTTTATGGAAGCCCTCGTGATCGGAACGGGTGGAAAGTGGAGCGTAAGGAGCAGTTCCTTGAGCCGGGGGTGTCGTTCCTCACCGAGTCCGGAACGCCCCACCACGACATCGTTCTCTTCCTGCTTTGGTATCGACTCATTACAATCTGGTCCTTTGTCGTACCTACCCAGCCTCCGTCGCGTTAAGGTCCTGGTTGACTCCGCTCTCCTGAATACGTGATTCGCAGGATTTTGTCGACTGCCGCATGATGGAGAAGAACACGCTGTCTCCGGCGGATGTCGAAGCCTCTGAGAAGTTGGTCGCTTCTGATGGAGACAAGATAGAAATTCGACCGTTGACTGTCGTCCCTCAGAATGGCGACACCAGAATCGACATATCGGAAGTGCGCCAAGCATTTGTCGGGATGGGAAAAGAGGAGCTTATGAAGTTTGCCAGCGACCCGTTTTGGATCAAACTTCGTTGGTTTCTGTTCGCGATGTTCTGGGTCCTTTGGTTCGGGATGTTGTTCGGAGCCGTGGCGATCATCGCGTACGCCCCCAAGTGCACCGCCCCAGTAGAACGAAGCTGGTTTCAGGACAGTCCGTTGTATTATTTGAGCGCAGAACAGATCAAGGACTCTGCTGGTCAGGACGTCCCTCTCTCTCAAGGTGAGTTACTGTCATATCAATTGTCTCTCAATTGCTTGGCGGATGACGCAATGAGCGCTGCTGCTTTTCTTTCGATGCCTACCAGCAACAATTCATTCTTATCATATTTTCGTCTTCTTGATTTCTTATTGGCTCTTTCACAGCCTGATATCGAGATGACATAATCAATATGTGCTTTAATAACCGTTCATAATAATCACTTCAGGCGTGGCAATTAGCTAAACTTGGAAATGCGGCTGCTGTTATTGATGATTTGGCACAACGGGGGGAAGTACCATTGAGCCGAACTTGTGTTTACGTTACTGTCGGGTTGTATCAAAGTCTGGGAATCTCAGACAGTACCCTAGACCCCCACCCTTATACCCCCAGGTCAAATGGTTTGAAGCTGCTGGGAATCCAGCTCCAGCGACCTAGCTGCGTCGCCAATTGCTACCTAATGTCTTTTCTCTAGGCATTGCCTCTACCTACCTTTCAAGACCATCTTTTGACTCAACTTTCCACCTCATTCAAGACAATATGTATCAAAAACCCACCTGACTCATCTACTCTAATCCACACAAACACTTTCTGAGCCTTCCAGTTTCAATTGATGAAGTGAAGTGATAGCATAGAGACAACTTGTGATGAAGGGGTTATGATGCAAAAGTGAAAACATGAGAGGATGAAAGGATGATTCAAAATTCAAAAGTTCTGCAGTTACTCCAGTGATTAAGTTTACGTTTTTAGTGAACCCAAGTGCTAGTCAGTCGCCATTACTAACAGTTGTCAGCTAACTGTTGTAAATCATAATAATTTCAAAACCTGTGGCATTAAGCCTCAGTATCCTATTGTTGTCACTCCTTTCCTTCTATTCGAAGGAAGTCTGATATTTGACTATCAGAGATGCCAGTTTTACTCTAAGGGAATTAATCATGAATAGGGCCAGTTGTTCTTGGAAGCTTTAGAAGAAGTCATTGGCTTTTGTACTGCTGTATATGCAGTACATACAAACACTGAGAAGGAGTACATTTTATGCCCCTCTGAAGAACAGACCACAGCCCTGTAAATGCAGTAACTTGTCTTGAATGGTGAAAACTATTGCATTCAAATTTAGTGCCTCTAGTAGATCCACCTCCTCCTCAGCAATGAAGACAATGTGACTCCGTGGTAGTTGGTGAAGAGGCTTTATATTGAACTGGTTTACTATTATGGTGTAAAGAAATTCTGACCAGAGGGAACTGTGCCCGGATATATGAAATTTAGGCTTGTAATGAGGCTCAATGTCGATGTGCCTTGGAATTGTTCACCAAACTGCTCAATGTCTGCCAGTATGAGAGAATAGACGATCTTGCCAGAAGTAGGAAGCAAGATACCCCCATACTCAGAACTAGCCATCCCATTTCTGTATTGAATTTCTGTGTATTATCATCCAAAATGAAAGTGACAACAAGGAAAGTATTGGTATTGTATTCTGGTGGTAGATCTAAACTTTCTATTAGTCAACTTGTCCATTTTCAGTGAATGCAAAATGTGGAATTATTTTACAAGGCAACATTGTGAATTTAATGTTACCCAAAACCTTGAGAATAGTAATGTGTTTTTCTTTGTATTATAAAATTTGATAGTCCACACATCTCTGCCCAATGCAGGATTACTTCTTGTGAAAGACCACCTACAAAATCTTGGAATCAAATCTCTGCTCCTTGATGTAAATTTGGAGAGCAATGAAGATTTGAAGTCTCTTCCCAAGAAGTATGGTAGTGGAGAAGAGTTAAAAAAAACATTGTCTACTTTGAAAGAATCAGGTTAGTTATCTTACTATGACTTACTCCTCTTACCTACTTGCTCTTAGCATTCACCCCAAGGACGATTTGGTTCAAAAAGGATGCGTTGACATTTCATATTACTTTACGTAAATCACATTAATGGTTCTGTCGCCAACTAGGCGAGAAAAATTTATTTCATTTTTATTTTCAAATATTTTGTGGCTACATTTAGCCAACCATTATGTTATCTCGTGTTGTCGTCATATGAGTGACTGAGAGAAGAAAATAAATAGCTTTAACGTATTTTGGATGGAAGGGAAAAAAGTTTTCTTCAGTTTGAATTGCATTAAACACTGTTTTGTGAGGATTGGGACGCTCTAACCACAAAATAATTAGTAGCAGAATGTTGTTCTTGATACAGAATAAAACTGAGCCGTCGTGAATTTAATCATGTGGCGGAAGAAATAGTCGTGTTCATTGCAGCGACTATGGTCGCCATAGAATAAAATTACTAAAGATGATACCGAAGAAGCGATCGGCAAGCTTGAATTGCCATCTTACAACAATTCTGACAAAGCGCCAAAAACAGTACGAAAAGGGGTAATTGATGGATTAGAAATAAGAATTGTTGACGAACATATACAAGTATGCTTGAAATCCAGAATTAAATCAAGAAAGACCAAGAAAAGGAGAGAGTAATGAATTTGTAGAAACTTGTTCATTTTCTTGTAAATTACCAAAATTGACATTTGAAAAGTTACCCCGGTATTTTTAAGTATAGAGGATTTTGACGAATGTTTGTTGCGTTAGCATATCCAAATCGAACCACCTCTAACACTGATAAATTTAATTGTCTAGTTACATAAATGACTGGCAAGGCAAAAAATGGTATTGTCGGTATACTAATGGTCAGAGACAACCTTACCTTACTACAATAGAACATTCAAGTGTTGATTGATCAGCATTACAAAGAACTAACCAGTCTTCAAACAATGTAGAATTACACAGCTAGTTGTGTCTGCCATTTCGGCAATCCGATCGGACGAAGCCCATGGTTGTGATGGACAAAAAATTAAAAGTAACAGTACGCAGTATAATCGTAAATACGTGTTTCACATCGTTTTCATGGTATTTTTACATCCTGGGTCGAATGGAAAGAGTATCAGACGTGTACAACGGCATATAGTGAAATTACAGTAATTATAGTGAGCCAAAGTCAAATAATTGAAAGAACTCGTGGGAACTACAGCGGAAGTAAACGTTTCGTCGTTAGTACTCCCTCCCTCCCGTCTCATCAAAACCACCTGCCCGCTTGACTCCCAACGTCGTGCTAATTGCCTACAGGCGCTTACGGGAGCCTGGCGCCAGGGGAATATTTAGTTTCCGTAGTTCCATTGTAGTCAGGTTATGTTTCGTATGGTTTACTAGTGTTTTTCGATGCTGAATCAGATGGAATGGGTCTCGGGGCAGTAATACTAGGTCAAGCTGTTCATGAGAATAATAAACCATTGTGTAATAGTTTGCAGGGTTTTTACTGTGAAGAGAGACATTGAAGTGACAAGTGTCCTGAAGTAATCACTGTAAATGCCAGGAAGGAAGGAGTTACAATGCCCTAGGAAGAATACATAAGCTGGCTAATGGGCCATAAAAATGTATCTTCAAATAATTTGTGGTTACATTCAGCTAGTTCTTATGTTATCATCTGTTTTCATCGTATGAGTGACCGAGACAAAATTAAGGCTTTTATGTGTTTAGGGATGGGAGAGCAAAGGAATTCTTTCAGTTTAAATTTCATAATTTTGTTAGGGCTATGAGCGACACTTTTCCCAACAAAATAAACCTGAAGTTCTATAGTGTGAACCTGAACATGTTAACATGAGTGGGTGGTTGGATGTGAGTACAATATTTATCTATGCTAGTTGTCATACTTGAAGTTGTAGGGCAGGGGTGCTCAAACTTGAGCTGCTGGCGATCTATCTCAATATTTTTAGACTACTTACGATCGACTCTGAGAGGCTGCAAGTACGTGTGATGCAGGGTTGTCATACAAGTTATATTTTGTTAAAAGACGAGGGGCTTTTTAAAAAGGATTTTATTCTTTTACAAGAACTTAGGATCAATTTACAACAGAGGGGAGACTGGGAGGACCGACACGTACAGTATGGCAGCGAGACTAGAACACACCGAGCTGCGCGAAGGTGGGGTGCTGTCAAGGTCTCCCTTAGCCGGCCTTGGCGGCTTTACATCTTAGTCAGCTATATTATTGTAAACAGCACAGTTTAGTACGATATAACTCCTCCCCCCCTAGTACAAAACAAATTGAAGTACATTGTGGCGTAAAATTGACAATAGTAAGATGACAAAGAATTTTGACCCCATGATAATAATATAATAATAATAACAACAATAGTAAGATGAACTAATTCCTTAAACAACAATAGTAAGATGAACTAATTCCTTAAACAACAATAGTAAGATGAACTAATTCCTTAAACAAATCATAGAACAGGATTCTCATTTGTTCAAGAATGGCTTGTTGTGATTCTCAACTTCTTCTTATGAAGGTAATATCGGAACAGTACAAAGATAAAGGAACTGATTAATAATAAATATAAGACCATCGTCCAGAAGCTCGGCAAGATTAAATCCAAAAGTTGGAATTTAGTTATTTCACGTTGTATTCTAGTGTTAAAGGGTTGCGGTAAAATAATGTCTTTCAAATCTACTTGTTTGCCTTCTGGAGCGGTAATTTGTGATTTGGATTTTATTTCGGTTACGAGTAATGGTTTTCCAGTGATACTTTTGTGAGTTGCAAACAGTGTTCTGTTTCTGTATTTTAAATTACCTTTAACAGGTTTAGCCAAATATATGCCTCGTAATGTTTTAATTTCTATGCGGTCTCCTGAACGATTGTTACAGAGTCCCCTTCTGGGAAGACTAAAAGATATTGCCCAATTTCTGGTATTAGTTTTACTAGACTTCCCTTCCCAATATTAACTTTTACATAATCGCAACTATTTACATTGCCCGACTGGATAAAGTTATTTTAGCATTCGAAATTCGTTCGGTTATTAAATCAGCTGGGCATGTGAACACTTTTCCAGGATTACATTTTTCTTGGAGGCCTAATACTTCAGTGGAAGATTTTAGAAGATATTTTATTCCCGGGATGATACTGTAATATTCTTCTTCTATTTTAGAGGGAATTGGTATTAAACATTGAAGTTCGTAGTTCCTCGGATTGACGAGGGTTATATCCAAGAAATAAACAATTTCTGACTTACTAACAAAGCATTGAACTTTAATATAGTTCTGAATATCGAACAAATTTTCATTTTCAAAGTTTAATAGTCTAGGCCCATAATAGCTCGACAAACGCTTTAGTTCCTCATAAAGTTGTTCTGTACTCAGAATACTAGGGTGCAATTTTCCCACTTCGCAAAAACGTTAATGAGTTTTCTATGTCTTGGAGGATCGTTAGGACAAGGCTTAACAATATTTGATAATGTTCCAATAAGTTATTCGTGTCCCTAAGCGTCGTAGATTCCCCTGTGTGGGATTGTTTAAGATCCGTTAATTCCTTTTCTAGTTGGCGGTTGTTAGAGTTAATTGTTTCTACTGTTTTATTGAAATTAGCTATTATGGCTTCATTCACTGAATACTGGGCATCAATCTGGGACTGAAGGTCCACTTGGTTTCTGGTTAAGTGTTGCAAGATCTCATCATATTTCTTTTCGTCCTCGGCGTCTAGATTACCGGTAACGAACTTTATTATGGATCCTAGACCATCTATTAGACCTCGCTTGGTTCTCGTGTCTTTGGTGATTATTAGATTCTGCGCCTTCTGGTCTATCAATTGCAATGTGTAGTTTAATGAAGTGGTGAGCATCACCATTCTCTTCCGCGTGGACGGGTCATTAAGCACTGATTCTAACGCCGAGTAATAGTTAAATTTAATTGAGTTAACCTGTTCAAATAGTTCATTAGCGAATAGTAGTGAGAGGTCGTGTGGTATCCCTCGATTATTTTTGCAGGGCCCAATGCAAATTATTCCTGGATTTGAGGTTATTTCTCGGATGTCTGCTCCGTTGGTGCAAACGAGTACTATGAACAGGAACAACAACATTTTCCTGGAACAATAATTAATTCAAGTACCCCTGTAAAATCTCCAAACACATTTCTTCCCTAAATTCTCTAATTTCCTCGGACTCAAAGTCTATCAGTCCTGCAGTTGTAAAGGATTTCGCGTACTTGCAAACAAAAGCACCGCAATCGTCTGAGTTAGATTGTTGGGGGACGTGTCGGAGTTGTATTTTACTCCAGGTACCGGAAGTCTCGTTGTTCTTTGTTTTGTACTCTTCCGTCAAGTATTTTTCTATTACATCCAGAATTTCGGTTCCGTCCTGGTTTAGGGAGTCTAAATACAATATTCGGTTTTCTTTCATCAATATTATTACGAGTCTCCAATGGGAAGATTTGAAGACGGGATTAATACTAGTTCTTTTCGAAGATGTTGGTTTTTCTTGAATAATTTTTCACTCTCTCGTACTCCACCGGCTACAACGCAGACGTACAAGAATGTACTAAATGCGAAAGTTTCTGGTAGTTTCGCGTCTTTCTCACAGTGTTCCACAATCATAGACAGATAGAAATTTATTACGTTGTCATTCAACCAATTATTAGCTTTAATGGTAATTAAGTCTTCTCTCGTTAGTTTTAGTTTGAACTTCTCGATCAAGACTTCTTCTTTACTCAGACTTTCGTTCCATGCCGTTTCAACGTTGGGTTTAACATACTTCCTAGGTCTTTTGATATTGGACAAATGTATTTTCTCTTGAGTGTTGTGGTGCCGAGGCTCAATTTCTGCCGTTTTCAAGGCTTCATTGACTGTTTTCAGGTCTTCCTTGATGTATCTGGCTTTCGTTTTTTTTTTTATTTGTTTATTTTTGACAAAGACTTCTTTGGGGAGTTCAGGGAGTTCTTCTCGGTTTAAATTCAATTTCTCTATCGTTTTTTCTTTGTTTGACTTGGTTTTATTGTGAACGGTTTCATAGATTACTTTAACTTTGTCCGGGTGTTGATTTAAGTAATTGTTCAATACGGCCTCTTCCGTGTCGACTTTGATTACGGATCACTTTCTATGTGTCCATTGAGAATTTCAAAGGGGTGAGTTTAGTGGCGGAATGGATACTGTTATTGTAGCCTAAAACTGCGTAGCTCATCTTGTCTCGAATGTTGTCTTTCTTGAATTCATCCCGATTGTTTAATAAGCGACAATGTTCTATTAAGGTGGAGTGTAAGCGTTCAATGACTCCATTTGACTCGGGATGTTGTGAGCTTATGAAATGAATCTTAATTTTGTACAGGTTTAACAAGTCCTTCACAAGTGAGCTTTTAAATTCGGCACCATTGTCCGCAATTATTACCTTTGGAGTTCCGTGATGACAAAAGAATTGGATCAACTTTTTCACGACTTCCAAGCTGTTAGACGAGCTAACAGAGTATGCTTGTGCATATCTTGAGAAGGCGTCAATGATTGTGAGAAACTTGAGCCCTCAATAGTCAATTTGTCTATGTGCAAAATTTCAAGAGGTTTAGCCGGGTAGGTGTGATATTATATTTTGGCCTTAATGGGCATCGTTCGTATTTGCATGTTTGGCAAAGCTCGCAATTGTTGATGTATTGTTGGATGGATTTCTTTAAGTTAGGCCAAAAATATTTACGTTTGAGTTTTTCAGACGCTTCCTCGATCCCCGGTGATTTGTCTCTCCTTGGTGATACCGATGGATTAATTCATATCTCTCCGATTCTTCAATCACGTCAGTTAATAGTTTCGGGCACCTTATTAAGTTTATTTGTAGGTGTTTGAAATTCTTGAATACTATCCTACAGAATTCCTCGTAAAAATCCGAACGAAATGTATCAAATGCCTCGTTTTAGGGGCCACATATGATTTCACAAAATTTATTATTTCCTCTTCCATATTGTTTTCGTTTATTTCTGCCGTTATTCTGATTTTGGTTTCGAAAAATTTTTCGATTTTTGGTTTACTGGGCGGTCCGTTACCTTACTCAGAATTATCTGATTCTTTCCGTGATTCAACGGACTTTGGAGGTCGGGATTGTAGCACCTTCGTTCCCTAATGCATTTGAGTGTATTGTAATGTTTGAGCTATTGGAGTTAGTTGGGACCGTGCTATCTCCTAAAAACGCGATCATTGATTGATTGTCCATATTTGCGTCAATATCGGTTCCCAGCACCATTTTGATTTCTTCCGGGTCTTGGATAAAGTTTTCCGTTTTAATTTCCTTCAAATCTTTGGTTGTTTCATTATTATTTAGTTCTACTCTGGACAACGCATCTGCGTTCATATTTTTCTTTCCTTTCTTGTAACAAATTTCGAAATTAAACGCTGCTAAATTTTCCCTCCACCTAAAAAGTTTGGAACTAGGATTTTTAATCGAGTCCAACCATTGAAGTGGTTTATGGTCAGTGAATATTTGGAATTTTCTTCCGAACAACACGGCTTGAAGTATTCTGTAGCCCAATGGATAGCTAAGCACTCTTTTCGATGGTTGAATACCGTTTCTCGGTTTCGTTCAACGTGCGGCTAGCAAAGGCTATTGGCAAATCGCCCCGTTCCTATTTTGGCTCAAAACAGCTCCCAAGGCTACGTTACTAGCATCCGTGGTTAAATTAAAAGGCTTGTCAAATTCAGGGTATTGAAGTATGGGGTCGTTAATCAAAAGGTTTTACAGGTTTCAAATGCTTCAACAAAATCTGGATCGTTTATGTTAATCTTTACGTTTTTCTTCAATCTAGAGGTTAGAGGTTTAGACAGGTGGGCCAGGTTATTGATGAATTTACGGTAATATCCCAGGAGGCCTAAGAAGCTCTTGATTTCGGTCGCAGTTTTGGGGATTGGGTAATTTTTATGGCCTCAACCTTCTTCGGATCAGGCTTGACTCCCTCAGGTGTTACTAAATGCCTAAGTAGTGTACCTCCTTACACAAGAAATTCGTCTTGTCGGTTTGGACCTTCAGGTTTGCTTTCCTCAATCTTTCGAAAACTCTCCTAAGGCTTTGGATGTGTTCTTGCAAACTGGTGGAGTAAACGAGTATGTCATCTAAGAAGACAGTGCATATTTCGTTTTGTATGCCTCGTAGGACGTTATCCATCATTCTCTGGAATGTTGGTGGGGCATTTGAGGCCAAAAGGCATTCGCAAGAATTCCCAGTGCCCACTTTCAGTGGAGAAAGCCGTTTTTTCGATGCTGTCCGGGTGCATCTCGATTTGGTGAAAACCCGACTTTAGATCGATAGTGGAGAAGTATTGGCAACGACCGAATTTATCTAACAAGGAGGAAATGTCTGGTAGAGGATACTTATCGTCTACCGTTTTGGCATTTAGTCCGCGGAAATCGATAACCAACCTAAACTTTTGTTTGCCCGAGTTGTGAGGTTTTTTTCCTACGACCCACACAGGACTATTCCAGGGTGAAAAACTGGGACGAATGATTTTTGTCTTTCCATCTCCTCTATTTGCCTTTTTACTTCCTGTCGGTAAACCTCCGGATACCTGTAATTCCTAGAGTAAACGGGTACCTCGTCCGTTGTTCGTATGAAATGTTTTACCCCATTAGTGAATGACAAATTT
Organism: Pachypeltis micranthus; assembly: GCA_020466155.1. Taxonomy (NCBI): domain Eukaryota; kingdom Metazoa; phylum Arthropoda; class Insecta; order Hemiptera; family Miridae; genus Pachypeltis; species Pachypeltis micranthus. The sequence goes on along the minus strand of CM035768.1, from coordinate 81,715,183 downwards.
TCCTCGCCGGTTTGGAATATATCTTTAAATTCGTACATTAATTTAGTTATAGCTTCCTTTTCCATTTGGTTCATGTGACTCATTTCGATCTTACTTGGGTCGAATTTAATTTTCTCGCAATCGTAATAGTTATAATTACTTTCATAAGTTCTTTCTTCCAGGGGCTCTACTTGAATCGTGTTGAGGTTTATAATTTCTTTTTCAAGGCCCGTGTTAATTATTCCCACGTATGCGTAGTTATTTTCAATTTTCACAATACTTTCAGGGATTTCGATTTGGTTCTGTTTTTATAATGGACTATCCCTTCTCCGTTTTTATATTCTTTACTGGTAATTTTGCCCTAGTGAACATTCTTGGTTCTAATTCGACACTTGTTTCAGTTTTAGTTATTACCTTTTTCTCGTTATTAGCTTTACAGCTTTTGTTTTCAATCATTATTTTCCTCTTTTCAATTTTTTTAATTCTGTGGCCATATTCCTGGCTCATTAATAATTTTACTACATCCGTTCCCACTAATTATTTTTTCTTTTCAATTTGTTTTGATCCTGTGGCCATATTCCTGGCAAATTTGATTTTTCCTCAATTTTATTGTGACTGCCCTCTAGGTAGTACAAAGGCAAAGTGGTGTGGGGTAAAGCGGAAAAGATTATTCTCCAGATCGATTGTTGCCTTCAAATATTTTAGATGGTCCATTCCAATCAACATGTCGAATTGGTCGTGAAATTTGAAGATTTTGAAAGGCAGCACCAAGTTCGGAATTTCAAAGAGCTTCCAACACGGTATTTTTGTGGAATACCGTTCACAGGATATTCCATGTGCCGTCACGTATTTCAAATGGGTCTTCCCTGATATTTTCGGAAAATCTTTCGTTGGCTACTTCAGGGTTCACGAAGGAACCCATCGAACCACAATCTATAAACAGTTTCAGGCCTGATGTCGGAGAAATTAAGTAAGGGAGGCTATTCGTTTTCTGATTCAAGTGCATCAGACTAAATTGTGGGCATCTTCCTTGCTTTCGCCGTCTCCTAAAAAGGTTGCTCGCTCGGATTCGTTTGAGTACGACTTTAGTTTACTATCCGTTTCAACGTAGTTATAATTGGGTCTCGTTGTTTGCCATGACATGTGCGAATCATTACGTGGCTGCTTAAAATTCGACTGTCCACTAGGTGGTTGCGGGGTTCTTTGAGCCTGATATTGAGGCTGAAAGTTTCCCCTACCCGTGAAAGGAATTCTCGCATTATTTCCTGGGCGACGGAAATAATTAGAGCGTCCGTAGTCGTAATTAGGATTTCTGGGATTTGGTTGATAAGGAGTCTTTACACTGCTCATTTGCTTGGACATTTCCGATATTTGGAAATCGTTTGTCATCATTGAGAGCGCCTGTCCCAATGAATCCGGTTGTCGATTCCTCAGAAAACTACCCATTGGGTCCTTTAAATGGAGGAGTAAAACCCTTAAGGCTAACTTTTCATAGTGTCTAATGAGTGTAGTGGATTCGCCTTCGTCGTGATTTTGCAAATAGGCAGTTATGTTATTTAATTTTTTGAATGTTTTCAAAGAACTTGAATGAAGTTTCCCCATCTTTCTGCTTTAACTGAGTCAGTTCTATGTTAAGGGTGAGAGCGTCTTTATTCGTGTATGTCTCTAGTAACGCCTGTTTTACATTCCCGAAAGACTCTAAATTTTTCGATAGGATTAAATCGGCGGCGGGTCCCTGTATTTTGGATATGACTGCAGCCAGTAGCATTTCGTTTTGGAACCCATCTGGGTCCTGTTCGTCGAAATATCTGTCGAACAAGCGTTCGCAGACGTGTAAAAACCTCTGTAGCAGCTCGGGCTCGCCCTTGAATACCGGGATTAGATCGAGGTATTCTCTGGGGACTCTAGTGATCATCTGCTCCCTCGTATTGTTGAGGTGTAAGGATTGCATCCTACTTTGCAGAGACTCGATTATCGCTTGCTGGCTTTGCACTTGCTGCAACAGGATTTCCTGAGAAACTTGTGCTTGGGATTGGGCCATGATTGGTTCGTCAGTTTCAATTATGGGACCTAAGGATCGGAGTTTGTAATGAACGTATTTTTAATTGATTTAGGAATTTTGGCGTTAATGCGTCCCTAGTTTCTCAATTATAATATTGAAAAATGTTATTATTTAGAATTTACTTCGTAGTGTGCAGGTTATTATTTAGAGCGGAGAATTCAACAAACGTTGGCGTGAGTTTATCAGAAAGGAAGTTGACTCACAGTTTCCTCATGTAGTCGGCTTCTGCAGGAGTGCTGACTTGTGAGAAGAAGATTAGCGACGGAGATTTCCTGACGTCGAAGGGCTTTGCTGGATGAGCAAAACTTGGGGATGCGAAGTAGTAAGTTGAGGTCGACGTCGAAGGTCGGCGATGAAATGAGTTGTCCCTTTAACTCTGGATGAAAGCGAGCTGACCAATTAGCTCGGAAATTTTTCTTCAACCTGTGTGAACAAAAAGTGGAAAATAATTATTGAAATGCGATGTTATGCCACCGTCGAAGAACCGTCTTTCAGGATTTCTTAATTTTTTTTGACGGGGTGTCTTGTCTGCGCTGGTTTTCGGTCGGTCTGTCAACGTTGTCTTCCCTTCTTCGTAGGTTCCCGAATTCAGGCTCCGATCTTGGATATGCGGTCGAAGATGAAAGCACTGCTTGGTTCGATATGCGCTCGAAAATTCGGGTCCGGAACGACTGCGCCAGTTATATTTTGTTAAAAGACGAGGGGCTTTTTAAAAAGGATTTTATTCTTTTACAAGAACTTAGGATCAATTTACAACAGAGGGGAGACTGGGAGGACCGACACGTACAGTATGGCAGCGAGACTAGAACACACCGAGCTGCGCGAAGGTGGGGTGCTTTATAGGTTTCCCTTAGCCGACGCAGCAGCTTTACATCTTAGTCAGCTATATTATTGTAAACAGCACAGTTTAGTACGATATAACTTACATACACGATACACCCTACCTATCTAGGTAGGTTCTTCTCTACAATGTCCAAGAAAAAACTCATAGTTATTCAAAACTGTGAGTTTATTGGTTGTTACAAAACAAAAGAGTTACATATGGTGTTAAACTTGACTAAGGAGTGGCTTTGGATGTTGGAGCGTGGCACTACATATCCCCAGCATACTTTTCATAAGATGGTACGTAACCACTGAGTGCTAGTCGCAAGCATGTTGACATATGATTGTCAGTTAGTCGATTGCAATATTTTGTCATAATTATCTTCATTTCAGAAAATGCAGACTCGCACAAGTAAGTTGACCCAAACAATGCTGTCGGTTGAAGGGCGATTTGCCTTAGATTCGGATATTTATCTTCAGATATAAAACACCAGAAATTTGTATCAGATGCTGTAGCTTTGAGATGTATATCTGATATAATCTGCACCAACTCATTTTCATCAGAACATGAGTTCATATTAAACTGACTTGTTATTTCAGTAGCTAATTCCTCAATGTTTTTACATGAAAAAGGATAACTCATAAATGATGCTATATTTTCCAATTTACTGCAATCATAAAAATGCATTTCGAACTGTCCCAAAATATTTGATAATTCAGCCTCATAAGTATCAGAATTCAACTGAGGAATCCTTGCGTTCAAAGACGGAAAATGTTTCAGATCCTTTCTTTTCAGTTGATCTATCATAAGTTGCAATGAATGCTGACTCCCTATCTTCCAGCTGCAACTGAAATAGCCGCTGTTGCATGCTACGTGCACAATTTTTCTTGCAATGCCCATAATTTCCTCCGTGTTTAAAACTTTTGAACACAAAACTTGTTGTTGTATAGTGCAACGGAATGAAAAAAATGAAGGGAACTCTTCATTAGCTCGACACAATGCCACAAAACCGTTTTTGTTTCCAGTCATTGCTGGTGCTCCATCGGTTGTAATGCACACTAATTTATATATTGGTAGCCTGTGGTTTTTTACAAAATTGAAGAACATCATATATATCTTCGCGTTGGGTCCCTTCAGAGGAATGATTGTCAAAAATTCTTCCTTAGCCACAATGTCATTGAATACCATCCGAATAAAGATACACAGCTAGGCAGTGTCTGTCATATCGATGGAGTCGTCGAACTGTTAATAAAAAGTATGAACATTCCACGATATCATGTTTTAGTTTATCTGCAATGTCCTGACTCATGACTTCAATACGCCTTGTGACAGTTGGACGAGATAACTGAAGTCCTCTAATAGCAGACATGATTTCTGTTTTATTTTTAAAATCTCCAAATAAAGTCTCACCCGCTTCAATAAATGCTTCCTTCACCACCGATCCATCTTTGAATGGTTTCTTGTGTTTCGCCAATATATGAGATATTTTAAATGACGCGATCGTAGCAGCTTTTGATTGTTTTGCCAGTCTTGTGAACATGGTTTGTTCTTTTTTCAAACAAGATGCCAAATCACTTACTTTTCGTTTTCTTAATTCACTCTGTGGTGGAAAATCCTTTTTATAGTTTTTATGAACCATTTTATGATGCCTCTCTAAGTTACCATGCTTAGGTATTGCAACTGACGCACAATAAATAACACAAATGCACCATCACCGTACAAAAGAAAAATTCTTCCTCCCCATCCTTATTAAAATGATACGTTTTAGATTTCTTCACTGCTCCATTTTCCACTATTTAATAATAAATTTAGTATCACCATCAAGTAACAATTCAGAATGACTCCAATTCCTGCAACCGCAACATTTACATTGGCGTCAACGAAAGTCTCGAATGCCAAACACGCTGCCCGAAACTCGACAGTACAGTCTAGAAACAACGCGGCTTTTCTTTGACAAGTGTTGCGCGTTTCTTTGATAAAGCCGCCTTTTGCCGCAAGCAGTGTTATTTTATTACGTAATACATTTTTGTAGTTTAGTTACCTACCTAGTTATTAAAAAAAAATTTCTTCTCAAGATCTACTCAGAAAGCACTCGTGATTGACTGGTTTGAGCACCCCTGTTGTAGAGTGTATGCACTTGGTTGATTTTTGTTGCGTAGATCCACCTATGAGTCAACCCTTTTACCTATAGGTACCACATTCTACACTGCACTTGAAAAGCTTCTTGTAATGTGATGGAATAACCTCTCCTTTCTTTTGCATTAAGTTGCGCTAAATTCCATCCAATCCAACCCTGGCTGGTTTGAAGGAGGGAATGACTTGTACGCCAAACTTGCAATCCTGTAGCCTGGTATTCCTGCCAGCTTTGTCTAGTAATGACACTATGTCGGTTCTATAGTGCACATATTTGTATTTTAATTTTTCTTTTATTATCACACTGAGAATTGGTTGATCATTCAAGTGTTTTAATCTTTGCAGGCATACATACCTTCCTGAAAATAGTCCCCAACCATGTTAGTATCCAGCACCCCTGGTTCATCAAGTCGGTTGCTAAAGAAGAGCCCTATACTTCATATTTTGTCTGGGCTAAAGGAAAAGATGGTGGCTCCAATTTGGAAACCAACTACCCCAACAATTGGGTTAGTGTGTTTGATTATTATTAAACTTGGTGTTAGGTTCTTGAGTCACATGAAGTTATCTTAGTTGAAACGTACATGTTATGAATTAAAAAAAACAACACTTGCCTCATAATCAACTTTTATCTACAACATGCTAATATTGGTAACTCAGAGGTGGTTTTGGAGTGGTGGATTAATGTTGATACTACTGTGCTGAGATGTACCTATGGAGACTGCTGGGATACTGTGGTTAATTTCGTACAGAGGGGTGTTGATAGTGTTTGTACGTATGCATTCAACAGCTCCCGAAGCTTTGAGAAGGTTCGAGGCAATTCTTACAATAACCATGCATTTTTGATAAGTGTCCTCCAAGCATCTATATGAGGAAATGTGGCTCACCCTATAGCATATCACACAAAGAAAGCAGTGATGTGCATCTATTGAAAGAGTACTGCCACTTTAAGGGCTGGTTTATCAATTCTTTAGTTAAAACGTTGATTAGGTAGCGATCTGTTAACGATAATCAAGGAGTGAAAAAATACTAGAGCTTGGATCGCGTTCATCAATCGCCAATTGACTAGTAGTTAGCTAGCGGGAGTTTGACCACAGAGAAAAAGGGCTACTACTACGCTCAAACGTGAACCCCTTGAACGAAGAGGCAACTTAGCGAGTTTTCATCCAAAACAATGTGCGGGAGAGTTGGTAACTTTGGGCCACCTTCATTTTCCGCTTGTCAATTTCATTATTTGACATTTTCATTCAAATACCCAAAATATCAGTTGCAGAATTGTTAAATAATATATTTGTGATCTTACTTGATACTTTTCTATTTTTTCCAATTCTCTTCTTATCTTTCCTTACTTCTCATTCTTTTCTTACTCCTCTTCTTATTATGTAGCTCATTTTTCGTATTGTGATTATTTTTGTTGAGTGATTGTTGTGATTTTTCCGTTGATTTTATAACTTTCCATCGTGAGTGGGGCAAACATAAGTAAAAAAATGTTCCTTACCGAAAACATTACGTGTATTATTCAAAATTAATCATACACTAAACAACTTTAAAAAATTTGAAAAACGACACATGATGCTTCTCAACACCAAATGTGCAGTGTACTTCACACAAATTGACATTTTCACGTGTGTACAGTCGATAGCACCAATGGCCTGTGGTATTCTAGCCCAGTGGTAAAACGCTCTTTTTTCTTCTCCAGACATTGTCTTTATGAAAGTGGGAGCAAGTGAACAATGGTCTGGGAAACTTGTTTCACAATGAGGGAGGCAGAAGTTTTACTAACGCCACTAAAGTCGCCTGCAGCTAACCTGCAAAGAGAAAACGAAAATGATTATTTATGTTTTCTACTTCCACATAATTCCAAAATTCATGCGAATTCGTATAGCCTCATTAATAGCCTATGTGATTAGTAAAATAGATAATTATTGAGTTTTCTACAGATATTTACGTTTCCAACTTCCAAAACCACCCTTTTCAGAACATAGTGTGCAATTGTAGACACGAATGAGAAAGAACGACTGAACCTAGTCAACTCAGACTTGATATTCACGATCTCACACCAACATCAGACGATCACGGAAAGTTATGAGCACAACATTAAACTTCTCACCGAGGTCAAAACGCATAATTCTCGCCTATCGTTCATACTAAACTCATGTTCCACTAAGCTACAAAATGGAAGATCAATAATAATTAGAAATAAGCAAACAAAGTACGGTATACTTCTCCATATATTTAAACGGTTCACTTTTTCCTATAATTCCAAAAGAATCAAAACGGAACTTCACAACAATCATCTTGTCATACGTTTACGATGCATGTCACTCAAGCAATGAAGTAATGTAAGTAGGAGCAACCCTGTAAATTTCATTTCTCTATCAGTTTCTACGCACACAGTTAGTGACACCATTGCATAACTTGGTAAAACCTGCCAAATGTACAAGGGGATTAGGAAAGTTGTGATTCGTCAAACCAGATTTTGGGACTAATGGAATTGAAACATAAACATTCAATGAAAGCTCTAAATTACTTTTCGATCTTGACGTAAGTTATATCACGCACGAACGTAATGTAATGTGTTAGGTCGATAAAATATTAGGTCTGTACTTACCGAGGCTGGAGAACCTGAGCGCTACGAGTTTCTTCATTGACAAAATTGCGTGATTTCGATTACTTGGTGATTCAATCCTCGTTAGAATTAGTGGAAGTATGAACAGTGTTGTTTCTTTCAACAATTGGAACCTAGTATGAAAATGTACGTCGTCGAGCGTATCAAAATACTCGATTCTCAGAGAGACCTGGTACGCATTGATATTTTTGTCAGAGAAATCTGAGTCTGTGAGCTCCCAGTCGGAGTCCATTGCTCATAAAATGATATTAAATTGATTTGGCAGTGTCCCAATCAATAATAGAACGATAATAATAATGTGATAACGAGAGCAGAAATGGAAAAATAGGGCCATAGTCCTGGTTGTGGCCTTCCTGAAGCGTCTGAGGATGGTTTTTGAGGAGTGAAGTATTTTTAAAATAACTTGGCATAGCAGAGTATCTCTTGAAAAGGTCTAGAAAAGCTCTTAGATGTCCACCATCTCAAAATAACCGTCAATAGAATTTGACGAAATCTCCAACTGTCTAGAATGTAATGCAAATTACTATACTTTCCTTTCCCTTTGGGTAGCAGAAAGTAAAAATAGGGATGGTGGTAACCAATACAATGGATGGTTTGAAGCCAGGCAGCCAAATATTCCCATTGCTATAGTAGAATTTTTGAAATTACTTCTTAATTCTTGTAGAATGACAAATGGTTAGCAAGTGTACAAATGCTTATGCTTTTCAATAATTCATTAAAGCATGACATTATTCAGTGCATGAGGTTTATAACTTGTATTCTGATTTAAAGATTTCTGGTTCATTTCTTGATGGATTTATGTGTCAAGAACCCTCCGTTGTACCCTGTCTAGATCTCTTTTGATGGAGGACCAGCATGGACTTGGAACGCAAATCGCAGTGAGTTTTATCTTCACCAGGCTAATGCAACTTTCGCTGACTTGAATTTCCGAAACCCTCAGCTGATCAATGTTTTCTCAGTAAGCCTTTGCTATCATCATTGATAGATGTTCCATAGATGTAAGGGCTTATTTAATTATCTTGTGCCTTCATAATGTCAATCAGTACAGTGTTGTTTAGTACCAGTCTCAGGAGTTTCAAATTAGTGTGGTTGTGTGTATCAATGAATGCATACAGGAGGTGAGTAATTTGTAGACAAGTAATCTGAAAACTGGTGGGAGAGTTACAACCTTTGAGTCAGTCATCAAAGTCATCATCACAGACTTGAATTTCCGAAACCCTCAGCTGATCAATGTTTTCTCAGTAAGCCTTTGCTATCATCATTGATAGATGTTCCATAGATGTAAGGGCTCATTTAATTATCTTGTGCCTTCATAATGTCAATCAGTACAGTGTTGTTTAGTACCAGTCTCAGGAGTTTCAAATTAGTGTGGTTGTGTGTATCAATGAATGCATACAGGAGGTGAGTAATTTGTAGACAAGTAATCTGAAAACTGGTGGGAGAGTTACAACCTTTGAGTCAGTCATCAAAGTCATCATCACAGACCCAGTTCTCTGGGGAGAAGATTGAAAACTGAGCTGTGTGGGGCTTTGGCGTTCACACCTAAGTGATATTTTTCTTAGAGACAATTCTTTTTCTAAGGTAATTAGGAGGCCACATTCTCTGAAGAGCGCGGTACGGAGTAGATAACCCCTGTGACCTCATCTTCTCTGGGACAGGAGCAGACACAGCTGCGACCCCTGTGCCCAACTCCACGTGCCACCTGTGTTGACTCATCCTACTGGTCTTTTCCACTGGTCCGAAAAGGATAGTAGGAGAATTTAAAAGGAAAAGATAGAAGGAGGATTAGAAAACGTACAGATCCAGTCATCATGTGTGTTAGTATGTGAGCATACTTATCTTGTTAAAGATGATCCGAGATAAACTGAGAAGTATAAAGTAAAAGAAATAAGAAAATGACAACAAAAAAAAGGAAACGTTAGTAAATGAAAGAAATATAAAGCACGTGTTGGGGCAAGTTTTAGCGAGAGATAGGAGAACCTCTCTGCTATAAGCCTCAAGCCAAACCCCTCTAATATGTCATGTTGCCAGTTATGTGGGAGTCAAGTTGAACCCTTGGAAACCAGCTTTCATAAACTCGTGTGAAGTAGTTCCCTTTGCAGTACCAGTAAGTTGGAACTTAACTTGTCTGAGCAGTTATAATAATGGGTGCCCAAACTCGTTCAAGGATGGTAATGGGTAAATAGGAGTCACTAAGTTCTGCTGAAGCTGGTGGGAAGAGCTCTTGACAAGGGGGTTTCCTTATTCCCCAAACTGGCTTGGTTAGGGCATGTTGCAGCATGACATGGCAGCTTTTACACAGAATTCATAGCCAATAGTAGTTTCATACGTGTGATGGTTAGGGACCCCTGACTATTAATAATCATCATTTAAAGTTAATGTTGCATAATTTATTAGTTGTAGGATATTCTGACATAACAATTATTGTTTACTTGGTTATATTTGTTCATTATCTCGTTCCAGGATGTTTTCAAGTATTGGCTAGACTTTGGCTTCTGCGGTATTCATCTGGAGAGAGTGGCAAATCTTGTTGAAGACGCTAAATTGCAAGATGAACGCCCATCTCCTTTAAATACTGGTGATTTAGGTGACTACAACTTCCTTACTCACTCGAGTACTGCAAACCTCGATGAGACCTACAATATCATTATGAAATGGGCTTCAGTCTTCAGGAATGATTCAGGGTACTAGTTTTTATCTTTGTTTGATTATAGAAGTTATAGTTTATTCATGAATAGTCTAAGCACCACGCTTACATTCCACAAGAGTTTGAGATAATTTTCAGTTAATGAAATGGAGACCTTACATTTTGCATGACCCTCTTGATTTGTTTGGCAGTTGTTCTATGGTGTTACAATTTAGTAATAAAGACAGTTGCCTCAAAACATACTAAGCGTGACTTAAAAAACCATCACATGACAGAGTGCTGCCTGTTTACGATCCATTTCGTCCATTTATGACAGTAAATTCATCAATGGGCTTAAATGGCTTTTGAGCGTTACAGTTTCAATTTATCTACTATTTCTGAGTTTTATACTGGTCTTTATAGAGAATAGCAGTAAGAGTAGGTAATTTAGGTTAGAATCGTTAGATAATTCCTCAAAAATTCCAGGCATATTATCATTCTGAGCAAAGGCATTCATTAGTATTTTGATATCACATAGTTGTTTTTCATGGGATACCTTTTTATTGTTGTTATTTTCCCCCAGATAAGGGGCATTTCATCTTCAAGAGTATCAATATACCTAAGTAAACTAGTCCTTTGATTTAAAAAATCAGTTGTGTGTAGCTGTACCATTAAATGTGTTTTCCTAAGTTGGTTGGACCCATTCCTTGCCAATCAACGTACTGCTGAAATGTGACCATTACAATGTCATTGAAGTACACTGTTTCAGTTTGACGAAGTCCCTGACAACAGTATAGATATGGGTGGTTGAAGATATTTTATAGTCTGCTGGGCATCATGAATTCTATAACCATTAGCTGAGCTGAAGTGAATGTTGTTTTCTGGATGCCTAGAAATATGGTCTTTGTCAATTCTTTGCTTGTGATGATTATAGAGTGATATATAATATGTGTGTTAATGCCAATGTTTTCTATTTTTAGGATCATGTCTATAGATCAGCTCTCTGATCCTTCCAACGTTCCTGCCAAACTTGTGCACAGGCCTTTTATTTTGCAGAAGATTTCTAATTCTACTCAAGATCAACTAAAGTCATACATTGAAAAAGTGATAACAAAGCCTCATCAAGCATGGTTGGTAGGTTGAAAGTCAATGTTTAAATAGGACTCGAGTTTTCCTAATGTTGTTTCTACTATGCAATGCACATCATTAGATCTAATTTGCCCCTTGCTATGGCCTCAGCTTATTAAGGGGTTTACTACCCAATATTTTGGGAAAGGCAAAAGTATAAAGAAAGGGAAACGTGGTGATAGGAGCCCGAAAAAAAAGTATAATGATAACATAATCTCCGTTAACATTGGGTTGTTACAATTAGGTCAGATTCACTGATAAAAATAAATGACTGCTTCTGTTGTTGTTGCTACTCGCATTTCGTGTCCTAAATGAGTTTACCACACTCTCCTCCTTAGGAGAGTATCGCCTTGGTGGATTTCTAGAACGCTGTGGTCGCACTCCAGGCAGTAGGTGCCCAGAACTGCCAGAGGTTTGCTGCTGCGTAGCATCACTTGGCTCAGTCGTGAGCTGCTCTGACTCCTCTCCTATAGCTCTGAAAGGTGGCGAGGTAGTAGCACAATCATATTTTTCATTGACTGGTGGACTTGCAGGAAGTAACTGGTCTCGATGCCGTTCAACGTCTTTCCCTCCTTCAATGTTCACTGTTACTTTTCCAAACCCCAGACTGGTGACTTGTCCATTTGCCCAATCGGGGTGGTGTGGTCTGTAGTCCCTGGCCAGAACCTTATCTCCAGGCTTCAAGTGTGTGAGTCTTGGTTCCTTTGATGGTGGGACAGTGCGCTCTTGTGAAGATGGGAAAATCAAACTGAGATGAGTCCTGAGATGCCTTCCAAACATTAGCTTTGCAGGAGTTTCATTTGTTGTTGAGTGGGGGGTATTACGGTACATGAACAAGAATTTTTCCAATTTCTGCGTTACTGTTTTGGGACCCTTGTCCATTAAGTTATCCTTCTTGAGAAAGTGCTTCAATGTCTTAACGCCATTTTCGGCTAATCCATTAGTTTCTGGATGATAGGAGCCCTGTGATATGTAATATTTTGCACTTAGATAGGAAATTCAGAAACACTTCACTTTTGAAGCAGGTGGCGTTATCTGTTGCAATTGTCTTTGGCAGACCAAAACGTGCAAACAGTGACGTAAGATGCTCTATCACCACCTCAGCGAAGTACTTTTTAGCAGGAAACATTCTATCCACTTGCTGGTAAGGCGTCGATACTATCAAATACTGTGTGTTTGTATTGGCCCAAAAAAATCGGCGTGCAATCTTGTCCAAGGTTTTGTTGATGTAGCCCATTTCTGTAGTGTTTTTGGGGATTAGCTCGGTATTGCTGACACTGCTGACAATTTGCTGCCATTTCTCTATGTCCGAGTCGAGTTTCGCCACCAAAAATAGTTATTGCGAGCCAATGATTTCATTTTGATGCCCCAAAGTGGCACTCATGAAGCAACTTTAGTAAGGCTGTCGTGAAACCGATGGAATCACGAGCCTATGTCCCCACATTATGCACCCTTGGTCCACTGTAAGCTCATAGCGTCGGTTGAAATGCACGGCTTGAACTTGTCTATTATCTTCTTTGGTTGGCCATCCATCATGAAGGATATTACGGTATACTATAGATAGCAGGGGGTCTTTTGATGTAGCTGACTTCATAGTGTTCCAGTCAGGTACTATAGGAGAGTTTTCCTGAATGAAATGTATGTGTGATACTGTTGGAAAGGATCGGCATGCTGGAACTCTCCGCCTCTTGATTGTACCGTGATAAGTAGTCTGCTGCATTTTCCTCAGACGAAACGAATTTGAGATTGTACATGTAAGGTGATAATATGTGCACCCACCTTTGCAGCCTATTTGCTGAGTACACTGGAATACCCTTGTTTTTTCCGAAGATTACTGTGAGGGCTTATGGTCCGCCCATATAACCACATTTGGATTGCCATAAATGTACTCATGGAATTTGAGTACACCATACACCAGGGCTAGACCTTCTCGCTCAATCTGTGGGTATTTCCGCCTGGAGTGGCTAAGATACGAGAGGCAAAAGCAAGAGGTTTCTCCGTGTTGTCCGGGAAAGCATGTGACAAAATAGCACTGATGGCCCTTTGGGATGCATCCACCTTCAAATATATGGGCAGCTCAGGCATAAAATGGGTCAAGACTGGTGGGGTCATAAGCTTTTTCTTGATAAGGTTGAACGCCTTTTCACATTCTTTTTGTCCAATACCACTTTACATCATTATTTGTAAGTTCATGCAGAGCGCTAGAACGTCAGCTGCATGGTCTATATATTTTAAAGTAAAAAGTCACCATACCCAAAAAGGATTTTAACTCCTTGGCATCCCGCGGACACTTCACATTTTTAACTGCCAGAACGTTTTCTGGTTTAGGCTTGAAACCGTTTTGGTCAATATAATGTCCCAAGTACTCTACAGATGTTTGCATGAACTTGCATTTCGATGTCTTAAGTCGAAGACCTGCAGAGTTCAATTTTGCAAGAACTTGTTTCAAAATTTTATTGTGCGTTTGCAAATCCTTTGCAGCAATTAGTAAGTCGTCTTGGAAAATGAAAACATGATCGATGCCACACAAGAGTTGCTCCAACACGGGCTGAAAAATCATAGGGGCAACAGCGGTAACCCGTAGCTTAAGCGAGTAAAAGCATACTGACCCTTGTGGGTAGAAAGTGTCATTATATCCCGTGATTTCTTATCAAGGCGCAATTGCTGGAAAGCCTCACGTAGGTCCAACTTTGTGTAAAGACAAGCCCCATTCATGGAAGCCAATAAATTTTCAATTTTGGGCAAAGGATATCGCATTGGTTCGAGAGCAGGATTTACTGTAATCTTGAAATCTCCACAGATACGTATTGACCCATCAGATTTCAGAACTGGTACTATGGGGGTACCCCATGGGCTGTTTGGGTTAGGTACCAGCACCCCCGCTTCCATAAGCCGATCGAGTTCGGCTGCAACTTTTCCTTTCAATGCAAATGGAAGTGCCCTATGTCGAAAAAATTCGGTTTAGCATCCCTTTTGAGTGTAAGCGAGACCTCGTAGTTTTTAAAAGTGCCCAGGCCATCTTTAAACACCTCTGAAAACTGCTTGCAGATATGTTTCACCTCATTTGGTAGGTTCAGGATATCAATATGCACGTGATTCACAGGAACCGCCTTTTGTTGTATGTTGAGGGAAAATATATTTAAAGTCTCAAATTTATGCGACCTAGTGGAGGTCCTCCTCTAGGCACCACTAGGAATGTCAAATTTTTATTTTTGTTATTGTGTCTGCAAGGCAGTACCACTTTCCCAATAGGAGAGAAAGTCTGGCCGACATAGTCTCTAAGTTTTTACATCAGCCTCCAAAATTTCAAAATTTGGAAAATTTTCTCAAGTGGAACTTAGACGAGATAAAAGAATGGGCTGAACCTGAGTCTCGAAAAACATAGTTCTCATTATTTATGTTAATATTTACTGGAACTATGTGATCATCCTCAAATCTGTCTCCGATCTGGATGTGGTTTTGTAACACTCATACTCACCAAAGTGAGAATTTAAAGACTCGGCCGGGAAAAATGTTCTCGTCTGAATCACTGCTGCTTTCATCTTTATGAATTTCGAGTGTGAGGTCTTTTGTGTACGGTCCTTCTTAGGACACATAGGTTTTAGATGCCCTTTCTGTTTGCAAAGGTGACACGAATACTCCTTAAATTGGCAATTTTCCGATTTATGGTTATTTCGACCGCACACCTTACAAGTGTCAAACTTGGGTCGCTGTTTTGACTATTGTCACCGCCACCTCTTTGAAACACCCTTTGGTTCCTGGCGTAGTTCATTGGCTCGGGCTTAATGCTGATATCCGAGAAGTGCGAGAAGCTGCTTCCTTAGAAAGTGCAGTTTTAATGACAGATGCGAAAGTGACAGGCGCTGGAGGCATCCTCCTCGAAAATGCACGATCTTGAATTTTCTTAGATGCAAGACCCATGGTAAAACATCGCAGTAGTACCACATCAAGTTCCCTACCAAAACCACAATCAACCGCTATAGCATCGTAACCTTGTAGACCAATCAGTAATGGACTCACCGACCGCTTGACGCTGTATAAAAATCCTGCGGGAAGCTTAAATACGCTGAAACTGGCGTGAAATGGGTATCGAGTATGGTGATCAACTGATCGCACGTCTTGGTGTCAGGGTTATCTGGCAGGCACAAGCTTCTCAATAGTTTTGTAGCACCGTCTGCCAACGACGCAAGGAGGTAAGACCTTTTGGTATTTACGTCCAGCGGTAGGGTATATCTTGAATATGTGTGTCAGTCTGGACCTAAAAGATATCCAATCTTGTGTATTTTGGTCAAAAAGCACCGGCGCGGAATCTTGGCGGCGACCTACACATTGACATTTCTGGGGGATCGGGCATATCGCGATTTCTGGCGTACACAAAACTGATGTCGGGTTCGCGTATAACACAACTCGTCGCCACTGCTATGGCCTCAGCTTATTAAGGGTTTACTACTCAATATTTTGGGAAAGGCAAAAGTATAAAGAAAGGGAAACGTGGTGATAGGAGCCCGAAAAAAAGTATAATGATAACATAATCTCCGTTAACATTGGGTTGTTACAATTAGGTCAGATTCACTGATAAAAATAAATGACTGCTTCTGTTGTTGTTGCTACTCGCATTTCGTGTCCTAAATGAGTTTACCACACCCCTAAAGAGTTTCTACATGTGCTAACTCTGTAGTTTTCAGTGCTACACCCATTCAGCCCATCCACCAAATTGATCTTCTCTTTCTTTTCTTCATTATGCCCTGACATTTGAAACTCTTAACAGTTTGGGTGGAGGATCTGATTTATCAAAAGTTGTAGTTGTTTTAAACAAAAACTACAATGGTTTTAATTAAACTGACAGCATATTGAGACGTTTCATCCATTCACACCAACATTTCTGTGGAAAAACACTGCGAATGATGATGAAGCAAATGAGTATAACAAAACAATTTGTATGAAATTCATAGGGTGTTTTCAACAATACTCATGTATTGTTCTGCATAAATATTTCTCTAACAATGTACTGAACAGAGAAACAGCCAAAATGTACCAAACCACGCGTTCTGTTTCTTCATTGTGAATGCCACACCTGCTTTTATCGAATTGGTGAATTAGTTTTGATCATCGCATAAGTACATTTTGTGCTCTGCAACTATTTCTCAAACCAACAGTTGAACAGAGATATGAGTTGAAACACATGAGAAAATGAGATTCTTAAAATATTAAAAATTGTTGTTTTTTTCAGGTTATCTGAAAAATAGCTGCACCCATTTTAATTAAATTTACGGGATCGTTCTATGTAAAGCTTTCTCTGAAAATGAGTTGAATATGACAACCTTTTCTATAGTGTCATCAGATTTACGTGGGGGTGCCAAATATTGTGATGTGTTGCGCTAGACATTGTTTGTATTATTTAATTTTGTCCTAGAGAGGTTTACGATAATTTTGTTACTCCTACAAGTTGGGAGTTGTCGTAGGATTTGGCCGAAGTTTAGATCCCCCAGTTGGCTAGACTCTACTGCCCACGCTCTAATATCATTGACTTACTTTGTGTTGTGTGAATGATGAAGTTACTTATTATCTGTTTACAGATTGACTCAGTGAGTACACAAAAGTTGGGCATGCCTACAACATTGGGAATTAATGTGCTCTTCATGCTACTGCCAGATACTTCACTGTTTATGGCTGGTTCAGAGTTTGGACAAGCTTCTAATGAAGCAATAAAGCTTCCATTCTCCAAGGGTATGTGCTAACCAGGTCTAATAATGAAGGGGTCTACATCTAAAATAATGTAACATGTAATACCATTGTACCGTGTACATTCAGTTAACATTAGTATTTACTGAAAAGACACAAATTAATCCCACTGAACCTCTTCCCTTCATCCGGCTTTTTGTGCCTCTTATTGAGCTATGCATTCCAAGAATCATTAAGAATTTGTGGGATTGCTTCATGCTTCATTTTTAATTCAAACAAAAATCATTCTATGAAGTCGTATGCACTATGAGAGATGCCATCGTTTTATTTAAGGCACTTGGGTGAAGGAGAACTGTACTAAGAAGGTAATTATGAATGCTGGATCATAGCTTTCATATAATCGAACTGTCACCTAATACGCGAGGGTACCACTATAAAGGAGACATAACCTCATCATTGGTAGATTTATTTGTAATCAAATCAATGTGAAATTGTATGGGATAAGCCACGGCCAGTATTAACTGAAGTTGTCCGTGCCAAAAGCAATACTTAAGTCTTTTAATGCAGAAGATGTCATAGTTTCCTCATAGCCTCATAGTTTCTTTGCCACTCACAAATGATGTCATGCATCACAGGTTTTCCAAGCAGACAAATCCCCGATTGCAACACAGAATTGATCTATGAAGCTTGTGAGGCTAACTGTCTTCATTAGTTTACCAAATACTCAACAGGTTGCATTGTTTTCCACTCCTCATCCAATCCTGAAATGCCCAAAATTAAAGTACCAAGTTCAAATTTCAGGATTTCTTGTTGGCCTGGGCTAGTTCGCTGGCTTAACAAGCTTAATGTATTTTGGTGAGAATGACAATAGGAAAGTGGGTTTGAGTGAACTGGGTGGCTATGGTGCTATGTGAAAATAATTTGAGGTTGGTGGCAGTATCATCTCCGTTTGTGCAAACATACTCTACAACATAACAGTTTTGTGCTACAATTTATTTCAATTCATTTCCATAGGTGCTGTCTCGAATGTTACGGGAGCCTCGTCTTCTCAACAAACTTTTGATATATTGAAGAAGACAATTGAGTTGCGTTATACACCTAGTATCATGTACGGGGACACTAGGGTCCTTTCCAATACTACTTTAGTTCTTGTTGAAAGGTGAGTTGTTTACTTTTCTTTCCACATAACTTCGGTACGTATACTTTTGGTGTTCTTCACCTTTAAACAATAAATGGAAATATTTGTTGGGGCGCCGTTTGGAGGTTTAAATTCCCGCTCATATTCATTCACCATTCACGACTTCTTGGTGAACAGTCAAAATCAAGTGGCCAATTTGGAATGGGGCCAAATTCTGTAGAACTGAAAAAGTTCCCACCTATATATTTTATCCCATGATTTCCAATTTGTTTCATATATTAATGTTTGGGATCATTCTCCTCATGGCTGAAGGTCTATGTTTTTATTGGGTGGCCAAGTTTAGTAGAATTGGGGAAAACTTCACCAGGGTATTCTTCATGTGATTTCTAATTTGTTTCTCATGTATGTCTGTGACCATCCACCACTTCTTGGCCAATGGTCTAAATCTATTGGTATAGGTAACCAATTTTGAGCGAGGCGGAAGTTCGAAAAACGGAAAAAAGTCCCACCTGAATATTCTTTCCTAGATTTCCAATCAATGGCATATTCATGTCTGCGACTATCCATGACCTCTGTTGGCCTTGGTGATCCACAGGAGCTCAGCTCTCGGAGATTGGGCTTAAAGTGTCAGAGTGAAGTTCCAGGAGACTGAAACAAACATGGCAGCGTGGCCGTAAGGGAGACCGCAGTAGTTGGGTCACGCTGGCAGTGAGGGTAGCACGCTGATCGTGGAAGGTCGGCTTAACACGGTCCAGGTTCACTCGCTTTTCTACGCTGTAGAGCAGATTTGTGACAGTTTTCTCATCCCTATTAAAGACGGGATAGGGCACAGTGTAGCGTGGCTCCTGTGAATGCCAGCTCTTATCTTCACGTTGAAATACGTGGCTGCATGATGACAATTCTTGAAAAATGAAAGGCGACTGTGTGCTGTATCTAGAAGCTGGTACGGGACGAAGGCAAGTGAAGAAATTGCCCACGTCATCAAAAGGTGGTGGTGAAGAAGCTAAGGTGATGAACTTAGATGGCATGCGCAATGGTTCACTGTCAACCGACTCTGCTAGTGAGGCATGCAGATCCTCTTTCACTTCATGATAGGTGAGGGTGGCAATGAAGACTGGCTTCGAGCTGTCAGTGGAAATTTTTGATCGTCCTGTTGGAGCTCGGATGGTAGCCATATGGGCAGGATCTGGTAATACCAAAGTTGTTGCCAAGGGCCTGGAAGATGGGAGCTTCAAACTGTTTTCCTTGATCTGTGGTGATGCGCTGTGGGGAACCAGAGTGAGAGAACCAGCAGCGTACTAGTGCATCAGCGACCTCCTCGGTGGTTTTGGAATATAACGACTAGACTTTGAGGTGTCTCATAAATTGGTTGATCAGTCCACATGAAGAGGGTGTGAGAAAATTTCCGATTAGAATGTGCACATGATGCGAAACTTTGTTCCATTGGAATGCCAAACACAATCTTATCCAGGCGTGGCAGTCCTGCTGAATGTGAGGCTATATGAAGCGTTGCCCGGCATTGCGAAGGCCAAAAGACATGAATGGAAATTCGAAGAGACCAAACAGCGTTATAATTGCTATCTTTTCAATGTTACTTGGGTTCACCGGAATTTGTGTATAGACATTTACCAGATCTATCTTGTAGTATATTTTGGAGCCTCACAGACGAGAGGTGAAATCTTAGTTCGTATGTGATGAGATGTGTCATGCTTGACCACATGGTTCCTATGCTGTCTGGGGAGTGTCAGGGTTGGGAATTCCTTTAAGATGACTGCAAAAGCTGAGTGGGTGGCCAGTTCGGTGAGTTTCATACTCGGCTGGTGGGAAGCCAGAGGTCCATAAGACGTTTGTTTGCGCAGTCCACGAATAGCTTGAAGTGGCCCCTGATTATTGGAACAGACACGTCAGCAATCATGAAGAGCAGGGGAGAGTGTGGCCAAGTCTGAGGTCGACGATGAAAAGCACGGTACCATACGTTCGCATACAGGAATGTTTTGCAGCTTGCACATCAAAACAGGCGTTCTTGTGATTCTCAGGGATTCATGTACAAGGAAAGCAGGTGAAATCAGATTCAGAGTCGGTGAGGAAGAGGGTGCCATTGGTCCAGTTGGCTACAAAAATGCAGCGGGTTGTGTTGTTGTGGCCACTGACTGCCACTAGTTACACATGGGGTTGGAGAAAGGCGTGAGCGTGGGGTGGCAGGTGCTGCATCCAGAGTCACTCTGCTGTCGGGGGTCCAGAATACCGCTGACGTATTCCTTGCATGCTCGTATGAGCCGGACTTAAAGGGACACAACTTGCACTTCTTTCACATACATGACACACTGGGAACCCCCTACCTTGAGCTGGGATCGCAGAACACACCCCTCGCAGGAAGGGGGACAGAATTCTCCTGCCGTATCTTAAAGGGGCTTGAAGCTCACGACACTGACAATCACAACATATTCCAGATACAAACAACACTGCAATGACTCACGTGACAGAACACATTGACTTAAAACACTCAAAATAAGCGAAAGACAGTCCTGGAAGTAACTCACTAACACCTACGAGCGATTCCCTATATAGGTGCGGCGTTCAGAATGGGGAGGGGGAAAAATCAGGTTTCAGCGCTCCTGGGGCGACTGATAGCGTGTGTCCCACTCACCACAGCACCAGTGGCCGAGGGCTGACTCTGAGCAGCAGCTGAAAAATCCCTCATGCGTCTTAGTCCCGGTGGGTGGCCGGACTGGCAGCTGTGACGCATGTGGGGACCTCCCTTTGACCCTCAATAGACCAGCGAAAGGGGCTAGAATCAATATGCCCGAGGGGGAGCTTCCAGGACATTGCTTCAAGCACCTCTCGCACATAACACTGACACACACAACAAATGAACTCACTACATCAGTCGTTGCCGGGCAGGAAACCGTGGCGGCTGTCCTGAGGGAAGAGCTGCGGAGGGCAATTGCCCAGCAGCCTTGTGTAGCCAGTGCCACCAGCCCCCCAAGCTCCAGGAGTACTCCAGGCCCCCTCATATGCAGCAGCAGCCACTACTGAGCCCTCCTCCCTCCATCATGGAGCCGAAGCCGAATGGCAGCCAGCCAGGGCCAGGAAGCGCAGGGGTAAAAAGAAAAAGTGAGGACAAAGTTGGATGAAGACCAGGGGACAGGAATTATACATACAATTTTTAAAACTTATATTAGGATTTTTGTACTTTAGGCTCCTAATAGAATACAGCCAATTGATCGATTTTAAGAAAGTGTTGTAATTGCCTCACTAGAATATATCGAAACAGGAGTTGTTTTAATAATGGGAATAACTTGAAAAGTATTCCCGCAGTCATTCATGAATCCGTCTTTGTGAAAGAGGTAATAGCAGAAACTCATTGAGACGCGGAGTCAATATTGATTGACCTTGCTCTATATATATGTTGAGTTTGGGAATGCGAAAAATCCGTTTTAAAAAAAGTTATAATTCAATTTCCACCTGTTTAATGAGTACACAGGATTTACATGTTTGTAAATTGACAGGTTTTACGTATCAATTGGAGGAGAGCGAAAGGGGCACAATAAACAGTAAACGAAAACCGACATTCGTTGTCGCGTCTCATGGGGCATGAGGCGTGACCAAGAGGGGATTTATGCAAGTCCACAATTCAAAAAGGGCCGCCTCCTCAATTTATGTTACCTAACTTATAAGTATGCATAGTGGGTGGCCACATAGTTCAAGTTGCATTGATTTTCATACTCTTAGTGTGCCACTACCTCGACTAGACATGCTTGTATAAAGGATCTTTTGACTTCCTAGTGTTCAAATAGTGAAGCATTGGTGGAATATTCTGTGTAAAATGTATGCACAATCTCTCTCTGTTGATTGTGCAGGATACAGCTGAGAAGAAACTCCAAAAACGCGCTAGTTATCAGAACACAATTTATTATTGTTGTGCTTTCTGTGGCATCTAATACGTAGTCAAAGGGGCCACATCCTTATGAGTTTACTCCCTGTACTCCCAACAAAGGACTGACATTTTGAATCATCATTCTTTCTGAATAATACACTTATGTTTTCAGTCAGGAAAATTTTGGTTTCTAGCTGTGTCTGCCTACTTGGCAGTCTGATCAGACAAAACCCATGGTTGTTATAGGCAAAAAATGGTTTAAGTAATGAACAAAAACAAAGTTTTGGCAGTTTTGTAGAAATCACTTAGTGTTATGTATCGTTACCTAGGTATTTTTAGATGCTGGGTCGAATGGATTGAGTCTCAGAGGTGTACAACAGCATCTAGATAGAAAACAGTGAAATCTCAGTCAATATATTGAGCTAAAGTGGGGCAATACTGCAAAAGTTATCGTTTCTTCTAGCCTTGTGCTCATTTCTTATGCTGCTTCTCATACCATTCCAACTACCTGCCAGCTCGGTGCATCAGACGCCCTACTAATTGTGTAGCGATGTCTAGAAAATGTCAATTTTCATCATTCTATTGTAGTGGTCATGTTTTGTATCGTCTACTAGTATTTTTCGTTATCAAATCGAGTAGGAGATGGAGATGTGAGCTCAAGTTGTGTAAGAGAATAATAAACATTCTTGTTTGCGTTTTTCTTTGAAGTCTGGCTCGAGAGATGCTGTTACTGGCCTCGTGAATAAATGTAGCTGTGCCTGGTTACATTTTAGGTTGATATGACAGAGGAGAGGGGACGGAAAATTGGGAGGTTTTAAAATGTCTTTCATGTTTAAATAGAAAGGCTGAGAGGGAAGTAATCGTTGCGTAATGAAGGCAAACAAACAAACTGTGACTAATGGTAGAGCTGATGAAAACTGAACAACTAGAAATTAAAGGTGATAGTTGACAAATATAGAATAAATGGGGAGAAGTAAGGGTCTTTGCATGTGTAGTTCAGTGGGGTAGGTAAATGAACAATCCAGCGGAGTGGGGACAATGTAGTCAAGCTTTGTGGTCGATAGAATTACCTGAAATTCAGGGCAAATTGTTCATGGGGGTAAGAAAGATTTGGAGGCGACCGACACAACGCAACTGGCCATATGACTCTCATCTCAATCAGTTTCTTATCTCGACAAGCCACTCAGCAATCAGAAATGAAGCGGTGGACAGGGGGGATTGCAGGTAGGGGGCGGCAGTCCTCCCATCTACTCAACTCGAATGTCAAAAGATTCAGCATAAACAGATGCCATCAGAATAATCAATGTTTAGAGAGCCGCTGACCCAGGCAAAACTTACAGTGATCCCGAGCTCTGATCCAATGCCTGACTTTTGCCGGAATATGAGTCTTTGTCTGTGACCACTAGACTGTAATCACTTGAGGTGCCGACAATGGGAGTCAGGCGGTACACATGCAAATATTTCTAACTAGAAAGGCAGTGGAGATACTCATTTTGACCCAACATTGGAATAGTGATAAAGCTGATGCTACCAGCAGCCACATGCAGGTTGGTAACTAGGCTTTCACAGCTGCTAATTGTGGGATTGGAGGCGGTTTAACTTTCATGAATGTACAGTTTATGCAATCCGACAAAAATTTTGCTGTATAATTTTTATATACAAACACTCATTTTCGCATTGTGATTCAGGCTGAAGCTGGGAAATCCAGGTTATTTGATAGTTCTTAACCCAGATGCTGCTTCGCATAATCTAAACCTGACATCAATTAAGGCTCATGAGGGTGCTGCCAGTTTCAAACCCATTGTGACATCGATTAATTTTAGGTGAGTTAGAATATGATTTTTATTTCAGTAGTTTCAGTATTATTGTAAAATACAATACAGTGATTAGTGTTTTCTTTAAGTAGAAATGGAATTGTACTTTCACAAAAATCATTTCAGTGATGATTTCCCCACAGGAATGACTTTGGTCGAGCTGATGGAGAGCTCCACTCATTTTCTCCCATACACTGATTTCACTAAAAACCTGTTGAATGATATATGCCAAGAGTCTTTACACTTGTTCCTTGAATGTACTTTAAAATGGCTATCAATGATTTTAAATTATTCAAAGGGCAACTATGATTAGTTAGATCTGGAATATTAGAAACCTCTTAGCATTCTTTTCCACATTAGTTAAAACATTAGGAATCTCCTCACTCATTTTCTCCCCTTGTTAATTTCATTTTTATAGGTATACACCGCATACATAATATACAACACATTGACACAATACATTACAATTCAGGATTTGGTAGAGAATGCCAGGAATTTCAGTTCGGGAAATACTAACAATTGTAGGTCATCAAACTTTATTTGATTACTAATAGTTGCGGTAGCTTCATTTTCTACGAATCACAACCCTTGTTGGTACTAATCCATGCGTGTGTATACTGGTCATTAATATGCTGTGGTTCTCCAGCCACAACTCTCATAAAACCTTGATTAATTTTCAGGGAAGCTAACCAAGGTAAAATATCTCACTCCATAGAATCGATGGAAGTAACTTTGCCCCCCTCATCATTTGCTGTGTTGGAGTTCATCGTTTCTTCGTCGTAAATCAAAGTAATTCATTTTAAGGCGGATAGTTTTACATTTATTATTTAATATCTGGAAATGGTTGTATGACCTGTAGCTATGTATCAAATCCATCCCTATTAGTTGGCTATTCACGACTATTTATAACTGTTGCCGCAAGCTGCTTTTATCGAAACTTGAAATATTTAAATTTAAAGAAGTAGTCTCATTTCTGCAGACACTTCATATATGTTAACTGGTTTCAGTTTTTACACCATCACCAGTACATATAAAATGAAATAAGATACAGTGTATGTTGTCCATGTTTATGTTTATGTTTGTCAGAAAAGTGAACATGAAACCCAGGTTAAAAGGAACATAGTATCAGGTAAAAATCTGTAAATACTCCTAGTACCAATTGCAGCCCATAATTTAGGTTCTTTCTGTAACCTTCATCTTATTATTTACTATAGATGTGTTAATGAGGTTGTGTCGATAAGTATGGAAAGCTTGATACAAAGCTTGATACTTCTTGTTAAATATGACCAAAATGGGTTCGAATTGCTGCCATCAGGTTTTTATTGATTGATTGATGACTGTGTTGATTTAAGCAAATTACTACTTCTATTACTGTCATTATATTCAATGGCCATCTGAAAGTCGTATAGATATGTAAATATTTGTTCAGGTAGTTCAGCTCTTATCATGGTTATTTATTTACTCTTGTAATGGTTATCTCGGTGTTGCTTCCTCTTGTTACAGGCCACACAACCATTTTGCAACCAATGTTTACTTGCTATAAATGTGCTCAAGAAGTAAGAATATTTAACCAAATTGCTGTGGTAAAGAGTTTCTTTTTTAGCGAGCATCTGTGTAGCCTGTGACAGGCAGTTCAATTTGTGTGTTGTAACTTAGAGGTAAATATAGCATTATAAAAATATTTGATGTTCGTTATCATTTGGTTATTCTTTCATCACAGTTCCATTCTGCTTACAACTTAATTTTGATCAGGAGTACAATAAAAATATGTGCTACGCTTGCACTGTAAATGTTGAACAGGCTGCTCATCCAGAGTTTTCAAGGATTTTCTTACAAAATGGTCTATTGCAATCAGCAGAATACTATAGTTGCAGTGTTCGTTTTCAACAACAAAAAATGTAGCCCTACTGATTTGATTTTAAGCTACCGGGAAAGAATGAACAAGTAAGCACACCTCCCGATAATGTCGCCTCTGTGTGGGAATGGATAAAGAAGGCCATATACCTAATGCGAGGCACGCACACAGCCCAAGTAGTAGTTAGACCGTAAAAGAAGTGGGATATAATGTTCATGAATGCAAAAATGGACTAAATCGATGGCATGCAATGAGACCCGGATGAACATGCCCATACAACAACAAATTGACTAATTACCAGTCACACCAGGTGTCTAATGGTGAATGGATTTCAATACATATACTTTAAAACAACCATGATTTGCGACCCCTTGCAATCTGGCATGCACACTAACCCCCCCCCAACTATGAGGCCCGATAGTTGTTCATTCTTAAAATGAGAAAGTTTTCACAAAAAGCCTTGCATCGTGAACATGCATGTAGGGGGAACACAAGGAGAGTTGAGATATCTAGCTCTTGTGTAATGAAGAGGTACTTGGCCTGTGTCATATCAGGCTTCGAGTGTTTCACTACTGATGTGTGAACCCCCAGCACCTTATCAGCTGATCCAGGAAGGTGTTACTTGATTGTGGTCAGGACTGATTGATATCCATATCTATTCAGAAGATGTAGTGAGTTGAACTTGTATGTTTCACACAATTTTCTAATGTCTGTGTATCTTTCCAAGTATAATTCGACTGACCACTTGCACAGTTTTTCTAAATAGTGATACAATGCACCAAGAGCTGAGGAATAGATACTTTGGAATGATATCATATGAGTTGCACTACATTTTTTCAAACCTAAAGTTCTGTCAGAAAATATTAAAAAGTAGTTTACTGACCTCATCAGAGGAGTCAGAGATACATTTCAGACACTGGTCTGATTCCAGGTTGGTTCAGGAACAATAACACGATCTATCTGAAGAGCTGTTTGATGGGATCTTTTTAATTGCTGGTTAGTTAAAAGCACTCTTTTTGAAAAGAGTTTAATCAAAAATTCTGAAAGCTTTTCGAAGGAAACTCAAAAATAATTTGTTTTATGTTTCAAGAATAGGAAGATACGTAGAAGACAATTTAAGTGTGTCACACAAAATGACGATCTCTTGAACCAATAAATTTTTTTTAAAAACCGTACACAGCACAGGGAATGCAGCTGCAAGGAGCAAGTTGGTGAAGGCATCAACAGCTGCTGCCTATCCTAAAAATAATAATCCTATCATAAACCTTGTTCCTAGGGGTTGTTGTTGGGCCCCTCTTCCACTATATATTGATTACTACTCATACTAGCATACCTTGTTTTAATAGTCTTACAACCTTCAGTACTTGATACAGCTTTGTGTTCACAATTAAGTTGACTGGGTACTCTATGAACATGGGAAACGAGTCAGAATAGAACCAGACACCTCCAACTTTTCAATGATCCTGTAATTGTCTTAGAACTTCAACGACGCCTGATAAATAAAAAGAATTGCAAAGGTTACTTATTTCAACATTGTGAGAACCACTCTATATCTACCAAGAAAGCTAAAGAACTGCCACAAGAATAAAAACGTTGAATGGTTGTTATTTATATGCACGAATTACATTTTTAGACACTGAATATTCTCTTACAGCAGTCATTTCAGTCAGTTCAGTCATCGTAGGCATTCATAACCAATAGTAACAAAATGTTGTTAACTTGATGAAGTATTTAATGTTCATAAACTCTAATTACTGTTGCATTAATAAACAAAAACCATTCATACTTATACTGACGCAGACTATACAACCAACAACACGGTACTACATCAAGAACAAAAACAATATACATAAAATTGTATCAAATTTAAAAATTTTACAACCAATGACCTTAAACAGATAAACAAGTAATATCAACATCTATCTCTGAATAAGCTATTTATTCATCCCAACGATTATATACAAAACACTTTATAGGGCAATTACGTATATACATCAGGATATATGCATATACATAACATCAAGACGAGGCTGGGGCTGGCCATTCATACACATCTGATGTGCAATAATAAGATAATGTAACTAAGACTACGTTAACCCCCTCACAAATCACAAATTCGTTTTCTGACTACTGCTTTCCCAAGTGCAACATGAACAAGGTAGTAGTGTAAATGTGCATAATGAAACTTGTTAAACTGAGTGATATACAGCCTAATATGATAGTTCCAAAACTTAGAACAGCTCATTCATTTACTAGTTGAACAATAAACACTATTCTTGAAGTTCATCAACACCTCAAATTTATTCGCACAACATTAAGCTGATTTAAAGTGATCTTTTTTCATTTACTGAAGATACAAGAAAACCAGATAATTTGTGCATATAAAAATTATTGTAAGGCAGGCTCATGCGTTCCAACAGAATTTTTCAATAATTTTATTGCACACCTAGTAAGGGGAAGAATTTGCAACACTGCACCCACACAATTGGTGTACCAATAACAAATTCGTTGTAACTACAATAATTTTGAAGATACACGGGTCATAATTTGAAGTGATCCAGGCTACGAAGCATCATGAAGCATAGCATAAATTTTGATGACTCTGACAAAACTGTTTTTGTTTATGATTTCTTACTATTTTGTTTGCATAGAATGATAAACAGGGATGTAAGCAACCAAAACCAACATTAAAGGTGGTAAACATAGAATGCAATGAAAATCTCAAGTATCCAGGAACGGTAAAGAGACTTATGGAAGCAAATAACATTCGTTGAAGTGTGAGGTAACCCCATCAGATCACCATCATTATTATGTACTAATCCTCAGAAACTTAGCTTTAACAACCTTTATGAAGGGTGCATATAAAAGGCTGTAAATCAAAGTGCTGCCTCCTGATCTAGAAACAATGCTCCCAACATGCTGCTACCGAATATACATCTGGGGTGGCTGACCTTGGTAACAATATCGCTACTAGGGTTTTTTTTATATTGGGGTCGAAGGGCCTTGTGATGGTTACTTTAAGGAAGGATTGGCAAAATGGAATTTTTACCCATCGACCAGTGTGGCATTACTTGAAGAATAACTTTCTTCCGCAATCTAGTGCATATCTCAATTTTAACCCAAACCAAATCATCTTTGCTTCACATTTATTTTTATTTTTATGAAGAGACTGAAGTGTACAGAACAATTTGTAAAATGAATACCAACACACGTTCCTCAGGTTATATAGAAATGCTGTCTAGCCTGAAACAAGTTTAAACTAGTTAATTTTTATGAGATTTAGGCAATACATTCTCTCATCTTGTAATTGGGAGAACGTTTAAAGGTAAATCGATTTCACGTCTATTATTACAAATTCTTTTAAGATACGAGAAAAGTTACTATTTTTTGTGCAGCAGGAACCTTTGACAATGGACAGAGTCCTTTTTGATTGATTTCCCAATTCACTGTCCCATTCTGGTGCATCTAGCAAAAACGTTTCTTGGGAACAAGAAAAATCGAAATTTGAATGAAAATAATCGATAAAAATGTCAAAATACACCAATTAACTAAGGGATAGCAAAGCAGTGGAAATTCAGTTTCAATGGGAAACCAATTAAAAGGGCTATTTAATTTCTGTGAAAATAACGAGCTACGTATTTTGATAACAGTGTAAAATTAATGGTTCGTTTACCACATCTAATTGTGAGGTCTTCTTATCTTTTATATATTTGAATACATGGAATATTCAAGCACTATGCCTTATAAGGCAGATATGGTTGCAACTGTTGAAGTGAAACTGTAAAAAAGAAGAGAAGCTAATAATGGGGGGGGGGGGGGTCCAATCAGACTATTTTTTTAAGTATAGCAAAAGTAAACAAGATTCGTTTACCCAGCAATACCTCATTGAATCTACTAATTTCACACAGTGCACAACTCAAGAGTTCAATGAACAGTTTGAAGGCAAAACAGTGGATTGACAAGTGTCCTAGGAACAGCTAGTGATTTTGATCAAAATGTCTGAGTTGGGTTACTTAGGGTTCGCTGGATTCAATACTTTCATGGTTATCCTGACGGTGCAATGCATAATTTACTAGGATGATATTTGAACCCATTTAGATGAAATCAAAATACAGTTTATTCTTATTGTTGGCTATGTTAATTGATATTCCACCAAGTAGCACTGAGCAACATAGATTCTGGTAGCCCTAACAGCCTCTTCAAAAGTAAAGTGTGAGCAATGTTAGTAGTTTACTCATGGGGATTAGCATAAGGAGTCCCAGGGACAATAGATTGAACTTGTTTTATAACTTTTAAATAAAGCCAGACAAGGTCACCTGTTTCTGCTTACCAGTCAGTTGACAGGTGTCCATCAACAGGAATGTTCAACGCTACAAATCGAGAATATTCTGTAGTGAAATGATAATATATTTTCATAAACTTATATTAGTCTTACTTTACACATTACAACATGTATACTTAGCTCCATCATGTTTTACCCAACAGCATTCAGCACATCACACACTCAGACAGAATGAAAATCAAATGATTTGTTTGAAATTATTACTTGAAGGCGATTCACTGGAAAACCCAAAAAAATTAGCCACGATAAAACAACAAAGATGTATTCTGGGAAACAGATACACAACTCTCACCATCTCTTTGGTGAGTTATCAGCATAAAAATAATAGATACAAAACGATGGCTAATTATACAAACCAATCAACAACTGATCAATTTTTTAAATAAATAAACAATCAATTTGTCCAATAGAATAAAAGACAAAATAAGTTTATACAATGATTTTCATAAACTGTAGTTCATGACGATTCATAAGTAATACCATTGAGCATGATCCCCAAATCGACAGTAACTTCACAAAACAAGCAGGCAAGAGCTGCTGTCTCCAATTCCACTCTGAAGTAAAAACTGCTATTGACAATAATCGGACTACTTTCAATTTAGCACTACCAAGTTTGGCGAAAAATAGCTTAATTGTCTGATAACTGACAATACTTACAACTGCGGCCTAATTTTTTTTTTTTTTTTTTAGAAGAAGAAGAAAACAGGATTTAAGTTACACCCCCCCCCCCCCTAGTCATAAACGATTTGCTTCATAAATGTGTTTGAGACAAAGCACTTCAAATTTAAATACTTGAGCTGAACGTAATAAACAACCTAGACAAATTAGTTATGTGGTTTATTGTGGTCAGTTAAGATATTTGAAATTGTGAAACCCTATCGAAATTTCACACTGTTATTCAGAAATTGGACATATAGACCAATTTCTGCAAAAGATGAATTGGGGGAGGTCATCCAAGTATGAAGTATATTTGAAATGACTCCACATGAGTTTCTCTGCGTGGGGTGTGTTGCTAAAGACGAGTAAGTTAAAATAAACCCTCAAGATAACTCCTTGAGAAGTGCCAACCATTCTATGACACTTCCTTGTCTACATTTTATGAAGTAAAATAATTTTGCCATATTTTTATCACCATTGGAATAAATTTTTGGGTTATAACCCATCGCTTGCTGACTTTGCCAACCAACTATTATGACACCCCTCACCTCTGAAGCTGGGTGTCGACAAAATTTTAGTGATGCGACAAATGCCATACTCGTTTCAAAGAAAGAAATCAATTAGACATTTCCAGTGTCACTAGGTGGTGTACCAATTTTCTAGACCAATTAAAAAATACTTGTGGTATTATAAATTAACAAGATTCATCTTGAGCAACTTTATTATTGCAATGCCGCATATTGAGTTGCTTGTTGTCATTGGAAGTCAGAGGTTAAATGTTCCAACACAAGAATATGACATAATTAGGCGAAATTTTGACTCAAAACCGTCAGAATACTTTAGATAGTTTAGATTAGTCATTCAAGAGTTTCAGATTCCAAGAAGTGTTAAAACACCTGTACTGTCACAGAAGAGGTAGTGTTCGGACTACAGAATAAGCTTCTGATTAGTTGATGAACAATGTGAACAACCGACTAATATCCTATGGAAAATTAAGGAGAGGAAGCAATGAGAACCAATTCAAAAAGTAGGGACCACGAGCATCTCTAAACATCCCTAATCACCCAGATGATCATCCCATGAAGATTGATTTCAAAGTCACAGGTCAAGTCATTCATAGCAGCTAATAGCGTGCTACAATAAACATGTTTCAATGGTTACTCGATTAAAACATGGAATCATAGGGCGCTGTCAGATATTACGAATTAATAGAAATTTCGGGTGTTTGCTGAGACTCAAACGACCGATACAACACACATTAAACAAACTGATTGTAAATCAAAATTATAGGGTCCAACAGTGAGTAAATTACTCAGGAGACAAGGTTCAACATCAATATACTACAATTATGTTTTAATCTTCATGCAATTTGTAAATATAAAAACGAATAAATACACGTGTAATTTCTTGAGGGTGTGCGCATATACATCTTGTGCTTGAAATTGGCACATATACACATATAGATCCATAAGCCAGCTGATCAAAAACAAATATTTAGGTGCCAACAATATAGATACAGATTCTACCTAACTGACATGTCATGGAATGAGCTAGATGACTACATTTAGATAACTAAGCTTCTATGTCATTGACAAGGTACAACAATGAAACATACAATGGAGCCATTTATGACTAAAACCAATGTTTAAAAAAACAACAACATTCAAATAGAATGGAAGATATTTCAATTTTTCCTGTTTTCGTTTTTGTAACAACTTTCGAACAGCCAAGCATAAGTTCAAACATCATTCCTACGCATTTAGCACAAAATACGTTGCACTGCACAAATTCCTCCACAAACCGATCATGTGAACATCTCTGAATATAAATTCTCACCTGTACAAAATCTCGTAACCTCCATTCTCACAATGAGTTCTATCAGGATAGTTATTAAGCACACTGAGCACAATTATAGGAACTACAACAAAAAATATCCACATTCACTTGTTCATACGGTGATTCTCCCAACTCATACACCAGAGCTGATTATTTGCTAGTTTAAGTGGCACAACAAACTATTATGTACTGGTGCCCTGAACTGAACAACCAAAGTTAGGTACGATAAACAGTTTTAAATTGTGCTCTCATAGAATAATGACAGCCAAACCTTTCATTTGTATGCCAGTATTTTGTACATCTCGTTGGTAGGTTTTCATAACCTACAATTATATTTTCAAGCAACAACTGGAGTGAATTGAAACTCGGGAGTTTAACACTATCTGCCCACTAGCCATTGCGGAGTTATAGACTATTTTTAATGTAACTGTACTTTAGGGAACACCTAAGACTGGCGTGTCAACTTCCGAAATTCTTTGAAAGGTTCAACACATTGAACTGAAAAGAACTGGTTATTCGACTTACTTAAAAATATATAGGCAAACAAGTTTGCTCAGCTGAAAAGCTATATGCGCAGATGGAATTGGAGTTCAACCGTGCCTCAGCTGAGTGTGTAAAAACTGATTATACTGGCAACTCAATCTATTCGGCACAGCTTGTGAGCAAATATTGTTCCAGAGCTTGTTACAGGATGAACTCCTTCCCCAACTTAGTTTTGCTTCAACAGCATTTTATTCCTACTGTATAAAGAGTTTCAAGAATCATTTGGTTCATGGCATTTTGCTATCATCATGGATCCAACTAACCAACGTTAACAGCATGGAGCTCTCCGTAACTACTGAGCCAAGATCTTCTCATTGTTACTAGCCAGATTTGTCTTGTTTTTACAATGAGTTCTATCAAGAACTATGAAGTTGCTTTTGAGCAATATTTAAAATAAATTTACTCGCATTCCTAGAAACTCAACGAACACAGGAGTATTTAATTACTCCTTTTCGTGATATCTTCAACCTATTTTATTGCAAGTATTCAAAATAAACCCATGGATTCTCATGAATACACATAATTAGCAGCAGGACTTTCTCTGATCACGAGTGTTGATTTAGGAGAGGCTCATTACAAATAACTATCACAAAAAGAACAGAAAGAATAAGACTTCAATTTAAGTGAGGCGACCGAGGTGTGTTGGAATTGATTAGTTATATTAATGGTTCTGGAAATGCCTTCAGTTTCAGTTTAAAGTAGCATTACATGGTTGTGCTCTAACGATGGAATGCATTAGCGAAATAAAACAATTATGTGTGTAGGCTAAGTGAAGTTATTCTTGAGTTGCAACTCATAGAACCAGGATCCAGTTCTCAACTAATGAAAGGAAACAAGCCAACAATATCAAATTGAAGTCATAGATCACAAAAGCTACTTGAATGAAGCTAGTGTTGCTTTAGCTTCAACCTGGCTTAGAGAGTGAGGCTCAATTGAAAAAACTAGCAACTGATTTGATAGACTGTATTTGCTTTACTTCTCCCAACTAAGTGAGAGTTTATAATATTTATTTTTCGCCTGTTTCTGTTTAATCTATCAAGAAAAATCATGCTCAAAGAAAAGGTAGGATGAGGTTCACTAAAAAGAAGAATCTCCAATGCCAAGAGGAACTGGCTCATATACTGACTTATTCTGGTATAGAGGATTGTATTATATATTTTTTATTTCAAAAAATCCAGAAGAGAGTGAAGGTACAATTGTTTTCACCAACAAAAGCCATCCAAGAAACTAAAAAACGTAGGTTTTGTGAATATTATTCACCCTAGATTTTTATCTTGTGGTAATTGTGAATGAAACAGTTTGGTACACACAATAATATAGAATTTCTCTTGTTGATTTATGAAGAACTTTTTCCTCCCACGTAAACCAGGTAGAGCATTGTTTATATAGATGCTGATACAGGACACTGAAGTAGTATGTATTCTAATTTGATGATAAAGAAAAGAGACTATAGCGTTTTCAGTACTTATAGGCGGCCTACTACCAGAGCAGGGATTTTTTTATTGAATTGAACCTGGGCACATTTGTATCACCTCCATGCCAGCAATCTGGTGGTCTTGAAAGATGATCCCAAGAAATTGCATGCTATTACAGATAAACTAGAACAGTAACAGGCGGAGATGGGGGGGGGGGCAAAGTCTAAAACATTGATCATCTAGAATGGAGGGAGACGATGAAAAATTGAGAAATAGAAGTTCAGGAGATACGTTAGCAAGGTTGTCAGCAAGTATGACTATTACGGAGTAACATTGCTGCTGACGCTTTCATTTTCTTTGTACCTGAAAATGAAATCTGCACCTGCCAGGTATATAATCAATTACGCATAGAGATGATTTGTGACTGTCAGCTTCAATCTAAGCTCCAAGTATCACTGTGTTGTGCCATGCGGCAAGAAATCGGGACTTCTAGCAGTATGCTGTTGTTGCGTGTGTTAAACTCTTGTTCTGAAAAAGCTGCTTTTGGCTGCTGAGGGAATGCCTTTGATTACTCCAATTTTTCAAGTACACCAATCACTGGTGCAATAATGAGTAATTAGCAGTGATATACAACAACTTCCAAGTTTTACTCAACTCTACAACTGATAAATAAATAAATAAATAAGTAGACTGCATTTCATGACCCAGTGCCTTGCTACAAAATCTGATTGCCAAACTACATATGAGTGAGTATCAGCTAGGAAAAATATTTGTTCCACTCAAACAATTTTTTGGTTTTGACAATTTGACTGATATTTTGAGATTGGCAAACTACTCACAATATATTTAGCCACATTCTTGAAAGGATTATCGAAAATATAAATCAAGAATTAGAATTCACTGCACAACATCATTTGAAAAAGCATACACAATTTTGCAGACAATTCTGTTACTTCCACACAATTTTTGGAATTTACAGACAACAGTGAGTCACTTATTTTCATATGGGGACATATAACATGAATGTTTTGGTATTGCGCTTTACTATCCTCCACAAAGTAGAACAGTTGAAATTATTGATTCCTTGTTCATCAATATTTGACAATGAGCAGACGAGAAAGAAAGGCATTGGATATAATTCGTAATACTTTCAATCATTCATAGACTAAACCCATGAATCCCCACCAGGGGTTGAGGCAGGATCAACAACCAGCCCTTTAGCAGCACTATCATCATAAACCCAAGTATCAGTGGAACCAGCACCAATGACTCTATTACTCTTCTTCTTCTCTCTATTAACTTGGGCGTACAATGGTTCTCCTGGTTTCACCTGAAACAGTGATGTTCTTTGATGAGTAAACAGATTAAAAAGACATCTTTACATGTTGAACTGTACTCACTGCGGAGTGTTCCTCATAACGTTTTGGCAGTTATCACAGTTTACCTTTATTCTGAAGATGTTTTGAACGATTGCTAATACAAATTTAACCCTTCAAGAATCTAATGAAATGATACATATAATTGTACTATTACTAGTTCTCACAGAAGGAACATGGGTTCAATTTCTAAAACCCAGCAATTAATTTATTTCTCTCTAATACAGAAAAGCTTGAAAGCACATCCTAGCAATTTGCAAGCACCTTTTCTCTCTGATCACCATATTTTCTCTTTTCTTCAAAATTCTGCTTTTCATTTGGCAAAACTATGCTTCTCCTCACCTTCCTCCTTGATTGATGTTACATACCACTAAGTTAGCCATGGCGTGATTTGGAGCTATCAGTCTAGTTACCTGACCATTTCATGATTGATAACCACTCCTGGTTCCTCACCAGACCTTCTTCCTCGCTTGAATTGTCCCTTGTGCACACAGAACATCAGTTTTCAGGTGCACCTTTCAAAATTTATGATGCAACTGTTGTTAGAGTCAGAAAATTTACCCCACACTTTCTTTCCTACGCCCTGCCTCTCCTTTCTGTTAACCCTTGTATTTCCGTGTTTATTGTTATCTGTTAGCCTATTATTCATTTCCTGTTGAGTTGGAATCAGACACAGAGATGGCAAGGATAGCAACCTTGGGAGAGCCTATGCTGCCTTCTCACCTAAGACCTCTTACCACCTTTTTTTCTCTTCACTATCTCCACTTATCACAATTATTATTCCTTTTATACCAAAATACTTACTAGTTTCAGTTTCCATGCAGACGCAAACCTGCGCGCGCCTTATTTTCAATAGTGCGATGTATAGACTGGGTTTGTGCTGGAATCATCGCATCCCTCTTGGCCAGGAGCAACCAACTGAGAATGCCAACTCAGGTACCACCATCTCTATTCATACTACCACTCTAATTCAACACTACCCTCCTTCCTTCCCTTCCCTTCCTCCTTGCAAATCCAAACAACTGTGATGATTAAAAACAAATAATGTAACGTATTTAAAGTGAAAATCGTCTAACCCAATGAGTATCTGGACTTGGATCATAACCTCGTGACAAACTCAACCCAATCATCTTGACACTCCCTTCTAACAGCACCGTAATAAACTCAGTAAACCAAACTTGCATTGTAAAAGGTGCATATAAAACGCTCATCCTGAAATGCACCTGCTTTTCTACAGTAGTTTACTGGATGAAACAGAAACGTCAACAATGGTGCTGCTAATGACTATAAGAATTACAACCCTAGTCAAAGTGAATGCAGCCAACAAACATTCTATGATCGTACTAACCGATTGGAAATTGGGAGAGGCTGCAGTCCTAGCCTCAGCTGGTGGGCCCTGCATCACTCTATCTTCATACCTAGTACCACCCTGACTAGCCATTGGTCTATTGAGAGTACTATTTGCATTGCTTGGTGAGTTGGGTCCAGCATTCCTTGCAGCAACAGTTTTAGTTACAAAATCTTGTTCTTTCCAACCATGCTTCTTGTAGACTTCCCTTAGTTCTTGATGTTGCCACATTGTATACAGAACTTGTCCAGCAAACTTCAGTACTCGAGGAGTGTATTTCTGCCTCTGCTTAGTGATATTCATTAATCGTTCAACGCCACCAGATTCAAGAAGAGACCTGAAAAAACATTCGTATTAAATTTCAATCCCAAACAGAAGAAAGAATTAATTAAAGCACTTTTGTGATACATGGAAAATCACCTAAAAAGACTAGTGAATTACCATTGACTCTTTTTATGAGGTAGAAAGGCAGCTACACAGTCCAAATCCCCAACTATGCTTCATCCATAGGCACTTCAGTCAATGCTGAGACTGCACAAGGTAAAATCAATGATCCTCAAACGAGGAAGTCTCCTATCTGCGTATCTATTGCTGAGTTCCAGATTAAACATGAGTATTGCCAGATCAGTCTCAGGAGGGTGAGGTATGGCAGCTGTTTCATGTAACCTCTCCTCCATCCCTCTGGTTGGAGTGACTTTCATCTCTCATAGTATTAATGACACAGCCACAAAGCCAGCCACATAGCCAGTGTCTATAGCCACTATTTCAGTTTCATGTCATATCTCAGATGACATCAAGGTCCTGAACGCTATTCTTTTTGTTCATTGGCAGAACATCAAGTATTATGTCGGGTGTAGGTGTTGTCAGAATAAGCCCAGTATGTGGCCACAGTGACATAGTGCCCTTGAGCCAAAAAAAAAGTCTGGTTCAGTGACATAGAGTTTATAGGTAAAACATACCAGGGTTAAGCGCCACATCTACTCTGACTAATCACATAGAAAAGATTAGCTAGGCAACTCAGTTGAAGATTGTGAAAAGGCAGGAGCACAAGTGAGAACGAAAATGCAGTTTAATGAGAACAGAGTAGAAATACAATGAACTGATATGGTCGAACTCTCAAACTGAACTATCTCCTGTGATGATTATTTTAAACACCTCCCATCAGCCTCAATGGTTTCAATTTCCAACACAACACAGTCCACCACCATCTTCTCAGAATCAATCCTTCTGCATATTTATTCAGTGTCAAACCAGTAAGGCAGTCAAAGAAGTCCTATCATAAGGCAAGAGTCATCATGGTATATCCTAGAGACATTTCAAATTCATAATTGTTGTCAATACCAATAAACCACGACACAGTAGTGTCACCTGTTCACGTAATAGACTTTCAAATGAATTAGAAGCCATTCACCTGGAGAATTCAGCATTCTTCTTTATTACTTCATTTAATGTAGCAAGTACTGCAGCAATAGTATCATCTGAGGTACCTTGATCATGCTGAGGGTTCCCAGATGGCAATTTCTGCACAAGATCTCTCATAGCATACTTTCCTGTAATCCCACAAAGACGTCATTATAACTACCAAATAACTCGACATGTTTTACCACACCGAACTCTAACTGATTCTTAATTTACAGTAACATCTATTAAAACTGCACTACACCAACCTCCATGCCCCCTAACTGTAAACTACAATTTTTTAACAAGAGAGAACATTAAAATCAGCTGGATAATTTAGTAATTTCTACCTGGTCTGATAAGGACCATAGGATTATAGTACATTTTGACACAGATTACATTTCAGGAGGGAACATTTTACATTGGAAATAGAGTATAAGCATTATGCTCACTTTATAAAACTCACATAAGTACATTAGTAAGACATTAATATCAGAAGTTCCAATGTATTACGTTATTATACATTTTTTTTAATCATTATTAAAATCCATGCATGTATTACATTATAAACATATAACAAACATAGCATGTAATCATATAATGCATACTACAGTTATGCTTCAAAATTTT
Source organism: Pachypeltis micranthus (assembly GCA_020466155.1). Taxonomy (NCBI): domain Eukaryota; kingdom Metazoa; phylum Arthropoda; class Insecta; order Hemiptera; family Miridae; genus Pachypeltis; species Pachypeltis micranthus. Next base: position 81,675,895 of record CM035768.1, on the reverse strand, counting down.
ATCGCCCTCATGTGAGGGGTATAGGATTAGGTTGGGCCATAACCAAGATCCCCCATCATTTTGGTCTGTTGAGGAATTTTCTGACTATGTGGCATTTGTTGATGATTGTAGGTTTTCTAATTCAATGTAGGTATTTTGTGTAGTGTGTGTACTGACATGTCGACTGATATAACTCTCTCTGAGCATTCAGGAAACAGGCCTGATTGATTAGGAAACAGACCTGTACCTGTGTACTGACGTGTGTGGTATGACACCAGTAGGGGATATGATAATTAATGCACCAATTGATTTGCACCTTTGTCATCCTCCATTGGTCCTGTATCTCTATTGAGAGGTTAGTGTACTTACCTTATTTTTTACTTTTGCTATTATTGTTAACACCTACACAATAATAAGATAATGTTATCTCATTACTATAACTACTTTCATGCATTATAAAGTTAAGTGTATTGCTATTATTATATCATTAATTGTTCATTCATGTTATTGTTACTTTTTCATGGAGTTGGTGATGCAATGATTTTCAGAAATAATAAATAATATGCAAAAAATATGCTCTTCTTAGCTTCTCATTACATTTGCTATTGAAAAGAGCACGTTAACAGCAGAGATCCTGAAGTCTAGTACTCAAGTATTGCAAAGAAGGAACAAGAGTTCGCATACTCATAAGATAATATGATTATGAATTACCTATGAGCTCCTTATTTCTCTGATCAATAGCCAGGTTTCTAAGAGCAGTAGCCACTGCACAAACCACTCTATCAACCTCCATTCGCAAAAGCTCCACAAGAATGGGTAAACCTTTTTCCTTCCTCACTGCTGCACGGATTTCAATACTTGGTTGCCAGTAACATGCAGCTAAATTTTGTAGGGCGCCAGCTGCTGCCTCTAGAGTTTCTGGATTGGAACAGCTCTGAAGTAAACATAGATATGACTGAACAGCCTGGAACAAAAGCCACCATCATCTCCTTAGCACATATCCACTTGTAAGACTTCATAACTATCTTAAGCTCAAGTTACTGATGAACCAGACAGTCATCTACATAATCTACCTCTGGCTGCCATAATAATTCCATGCCACACAAAGGTTCATTTCGCTGGGCTTGAGACCGGTTCGCACTGGCATCTTTGGGTAGAGCTACATCCCCATCCTTTTTCTTTTTGCTAGCCCCAAAACATCCCAGGTTTTCTCCTGAAAACAAACAAGGATCTTCCATGAAACACATTTAAAATGCTCTCTCTACAACCAGCTGCCTGGAAATCATTGAAAAGTATTTGATAGACATTTCAAACATTTAGAAGAACTTTGAAACAACTTTCGTCGCATTCATTCTCCAAGGGTGTGCAACACTCAATAGTACAGTAAAATCATAACGCGCCAAACTTTTCGATTCTAGTTTTCAGGGAGTTGAAATAAGAAATTCAGAAGCCAAATAGGACGACAATGAACATTATCTTTGATTGCCTTGTGATTGGTGCCATGGTCTTATGACTAACACACCATCATTGTAGCACCTACCATGGGTTGTGGAGCAGGACAGTGCACCTGTAACAGGGTTATACATTTATGTATCCATATCATGATATGGTTTGTTGGGGTCCCAATTCTGTATTAGTTTTAACAGTTTCCTGCTCCAGATGGGTGTGAACCCATTGCTTCTAAAACTGACTAACATCAATAGACCTATGCACATTTTGACAATATCTTGAGAGTTCCAGAACAGTGCAAACATTTTTTGTTTAGGCCCTGGATGGAGAAGTTCAGAATTGACCTTCATACAATGAAAGCTGGAGCAACGCTTGTCAAAATGGAACCTCGTCTCATGCTAGTGCTTAAGTGACTACTTAAAATATAATAATTAACACACGAAATAGTACTAAAACTGGGGCGGCTCATACACATCATCACTTGATTATCACACAACATTCATTTTAAAGATCTAATAACTTAACAAGGAGTACTGGAAGGAACCTGGATTTATTGGAGAACACAAATTTTATTCGAAACTTCAGTGTGTAAGTTAATTGACGAACCATATGTTTCATGAATATGACAAGGTGAAGGTATGCAAACCTCCTATATAACAAAACAAGTAGACAGAGATAAGGGCAACTAACACTTGCTTCATACCAACCAGACTAGCAAGTGAAAAAGTTTATTGAAGCAGCAGCTTACCAAAGACAAAAACTGAAAAAGTACGACAGGCTCCCAACTTTGAAGTAAATCCCACCACCTCTACATGCATGTGTTAATTGCAGGGCCCTCCATGTGCTACACACTTCAAAATGGTATGATTGATCATGGTCAATGTGGGTTTTACCATAATTTCCAAAAGTGACGATTGTGAATGAATGCACAATATGGATAGTTAGAACTGCTAAATGACCCTAAAGTGATTAGGGATTTCATGCAATTGGCCCACTTAGTTCAACTTAGTTGGAAATTATTGTCTTTAAAAATCAGGTTTAATTTTCCCAGCAGATGGTCGCATTAAACCATGCTGGTTAATGCAATGTAAACTGCTTATATTCATGTTTTGTTTCCATAAATGAAACACTTTATTCCTGGACGCCCCATTCCAAGTTCAAAAACTGGTAAACAGTTAATTAGGAATTGCACGACAACAAATGAAAAAATCCAAGTCACAATGGTAAACTTCGGATCCTACTAGCAGAAAGTCAACCCCTCAACTGTCATCCATCCATAGAACACTGCGGATGTATTGCTGTGCTTAGTTTATAAAGTAAATTTAGCGAGTAGGTAGCTTTTCATACATCTTTCCTCCGCTAATGCATTACCTGTCTTCATGATGAGGGTCAAAACTAATTATGACCACTTCATTAACGAGAGTTCTTCTCACTGCCTCATTCCCCCGAGTTAGTGTTGCTATTGAAGGTATTGCGATACTAATGACTGTGGCAAAGATTAGAATGATCTCGAGCTCTGAAGCTACTCTAGTATCTTTGCAGAATATGGCTCTTCATTCTCAACCACTTACTATAACCAGTGTGGGTGCCTTTTTTTTAGCAGTACTATCTCTACCTACACCACTAAAGTAAGCCACAAATGCAGCATTGGAAAGGTTTACAAACAATAATACAGGTAACTGGGTAGTAATAAGAGACAGATAGGTATAGCATCAAATTCATGACATTTGAATTCCACCTTTTAACACACAAGGTCCATTGGATGTCATGGATATAAGATTTCAACATTTGATAATGACGACCAACTTAACTTAGATTGAATAGCTTACAAATAGTAATTAAAGCTATTACAAACTACCATTATGGGTAAAGGGATGCACTCAGGGGTTTGCACATGAATTGGCATTTTGACTTACCTTTGGGCTGTGGAGCAGCTTTAGGAGCTGGAACTGGAAGAGGACTTTTGTCGTAATTAGGATCTTCAACTTCTTGACATCGGTACGACAGGTTTCGAAGGATACAAACACAATTTTCGACACTTTTATTTCCTATATTCGATTTTTCGATGGCGAGGCGCACAACATATAATACTGAGTCCACTAATCCTTCACATTCCCTCAATTTTTTTCGAGCATATTCACCAGCTGAACTGACGTTTCTGCAATACATTCAACATTAACAATTAAAGAGACCCATAACAAATTATGCTCATACCATCATGATTTTTGGAGAATGCTGGTGCCATAAAAGCAAGATTTATAGGGTACACTCCATACCATACACTAAAATAGATTTCCATCATTTTCCCATGGATGAATATTTTACTTTACTGTTCAGCTCTTTGGAACTGAGAATAAACGCTGCAAATTATTACACAACGGTTTATTATTCGGATAATCAGCTTGACCTAGCATTAATGCTCCGAGACCCATCCTGTTCGATTCAGCATCGAAAAATATCATAATGAAACCCAAAAAAAGGCCGAAAAGAACTGAATCGTAATATTAAAATAAACAAAAAAACACGAAAGTATCTAGAAAAAACTGAATTTTAATATGAAAACATGCACGCTAAATACTAATATCAAAATTTAACCAAAAATCTATGAAAAAAACATAATGAGAATGAAACGAAAGAATCTAAAAAATTGAATCGTATTAAAACGAAAACGTCGGAAATTGGAAGAGTAAGGCGAATGGGGAGAGACCGGTCGTTGGGAGGGAAGCGAGTGGGAGGCCGCACTCGCCGCCTCGAGAGCGGTTGGTTTTTAATGAGACGGGCGGGCGGAGGGAATTCAAACGCGAAACGCTTGTAGCTCCAGCGTTGTACTGCGTTCGTTAATTTTTAACCGTTTTTTGCCCATTACAACCACGGGCTTCGTCCGATCGGATTGCCGAGATGGCGGGCACAACTAGATACCAAATCGGATTTTTGGGCGAAAGAACGAATTTTAGACCACGTTAAAGGCACAAAACGGCCCGGACGGCGGACGGACGGACGGGAGCGGGGGACGGGGACGGGGACGGGGAGGGACGGCGGACGGACATTGCAAATTTGGAATCTCCATGTCTTGAAACGTAAAGTATCAAATTTTGAGGGGGGGTTGTAAAAAATTTTTCGTGACCGAAAACATAGGGTTATTATTCAGAATGAATAATAAACCAAAAGTTGGGTGTTTTGACCACTATGAATGATAATTATAGTTAACTTTTGACTCATTTTGCTATCATGCTCATTTTATATAGTAATGTTTTGATTTGAGTTAATTTGATGCAGCCATTTTCTCTCAATGGTGTTTAGACACACACGCATTTTGTCACGTGGTGTTTTGGAGTTCAGAAACTGATGATACTAACAGATCTTAAGAAAACTCAAAATTATTGTTCAGCCCACCATAGAACTTTCCGTCTACTTCGTAGGGAAGGAAAGTAAAAATTGAACTAGCACAAGGCCGTTCAGATCTTTTCGAATACCTTTGGTTACGTGTTTGAGAGCTAGGCTTGCATCTGGCAGAAGGGTCCTATAGATAGGAACAACAAAATGCAGGTTGCCAAGCACTTGAATGATGTGACTTAAGATGTGGGTCTGATTAGCCCAAGCAAAAATAGCCAGACTAGCAGTTTTAGATTTCGAGCATAGATTGGGTAATAAGGTTGTAATGCTAGTTGAGAAGGTGGGTCAAGTAGAAAGTTATGGTAGCTAACAGTTACTTGGAGAATTTGGCATTCATGGTGGATGAGATTATAGATGGTTCACGTAGCATTTCTCAAGCATCAAAATCCCAAGAGCTCCAGCTAATCTGCTTTAAATAAGAGTTGTGTGGCCGAGACAAATGAGTGAGAGAGTATAGGCCCCTGCCCTGATAGCAGGCATCTAGCAGGACAGTCAGACTCCCTTACATGGATTCATAAATGTGAGGATGAGGGAGGTTTCAAACATACTGGCCCCAGAATTCACCTGAGTTGGTCTTTAGAGGCTAACCATGAAGAAGTGTGAGTAGAATAACTGATCTAGCCTACAGCGAACTTGACGAGGCATCTCTCAAACCAATCCTAGTGTCTACTCTCCAATCTTCTAGCTGGAAGACATCTGTACGACAGGGGGGGGATCTGTTTCTTATGCTATGGCCCACTACAATGTGTACAGGATGCAACATGTGAACACTCATCTGCCCTAAAGCTGGTTCCATGAAACGAACAGTGGGTGACAGTAGTCTCCTGTTACCCCAAGCCAGAGCAGCCAAATGCCAAATCCAAAAGGTTGGGCCAAGCATTATGAGCAAAAAGCACATTAATAGCCTACAATGTGGCTTGTAACGAACTGAGGAAAAGGTGAGTAATTCGAGTCTCCGAGACTGATTTTATCTTTGCAATCGCTGGCAATAACCTAACGATTCATTGACAAAAGAGCAGGAAATAAGTAGCCCACGACATCTATTTCACTTCGTAATAGGTTTCTCCATTGCCCATCTATACACTTCAACCTTTTTCAGTTCGAAATCTGCTCATCGACCTCTCCCAGGCCTCACATTTCTGAACTATTTTCGATAACCTTTTCTTAATCATAATTAGATTGAGACTTGGCTTATTTCATTCCATGTGCTACTTCTCTCGACGCTTTTGTTAGTATCCTACCTTCAGTTCATTTTATTTAGCCTTTCCTTCACTATTTCTCATGTACCTCTTATTCTTGCAAAGAATAATGAAATCATCATATTCAGACTTTCTTTGGAAGGATACCCCCACTTCTATGGAACTGTCAAATAGAATTAAGCATAATAACATACCTCAGCACTCCAGATGTATTTCTGAACACTGTAGACCAACAAGTATCACCAACTGCATTAGGACCCCAGCCAGAATGTGGTATAATAATCTGATCAACAATCACACTTAATCCATCATCAATTATTGCTCTCTTCAAGTCCTTAAAAACAAACAATGTAACCTGTGAGAGAACTAAAATAACCACGTATAACACAGAGGAAGTGAAAATCCACACCAATGCTTGGATACAGATGAATACAAATAAAACAGGATAGCATTAGATAAAGTAAAGAACTCATTGGGAAGTTAAAATTTATATTACCGACATAGGTTTGAATAGTCACTAAACTATTTGATTTTCTGGCGAGTTAGTGTTCACTGAGGGGGATTTATAAGGAAAAATAACGCGATTTTGTTGAATGTTTCAGACTGCTTCTTAGTTCACATCATTTTTAACTAATCGAAATTTCATGGCAGCCCCAACAGTTCAAACCATACTAGCAGGATCAAAATCATTGAGGCTTGACCTCAATAGCTTACCCCTTTATGTTTGTCAAAAAAACACTTCATTCACTTTTGGACTTTTGAATAAGTTTTTAGTTCACAACAGTCTAAGGCTGGCATTGCAATGCGAAATAAATAATTGGAAGGGGTTGAAGCAAAATACGTAGAGCAAGGGAAGACCACACAATCTGTGAAACAATACTCTTCAGTCTGCGATGATGAATACCAGGTACGCCGCATCACAAAACTTCCCTTAGCCCTACATAAACTCACTGGTTTTCATTTCATGGCTTTTCCTACTTATCCAATGTATTTTTCATTGAGTTCACTTGAACTAGGTAGTCAAACACTATTCACAGTGGCAAAAAGCAATAGAACTTACAGTTCCAGAATTTATTGTGTTGCTTGTGCTCATGCCCAGACCATTATTGAGCACATAATTAATGAGGTTGTACACACGATTTTTTCGAGAAGGATAATAATAACTTTTCCACAGTTAACGGGTGAAACTTTTAGAAATGGTGGTAAGTGAAACGGGGGTGATCGTGTCTTACACGAGCATTAATAAAAACTCGTTGTATAGGCACTTTATTGAAACACTACCTGAATTTTTCTGAAGATAACATTTGAGTTGAGTTTATATAAGAAAAAAACATTTGGTGTTTTGATCACTATGATAACTATAGTTAGTTCATTTCAAATTTTTCTCATACCCTTATTTTGGCATCAGCTAATTACATAACTTTCCTTTCTACTTCGTAGAGCCAAGGAAATTAAAAAGAAGAAAGTATTTTAAAGTCATGTTACTCAAATACATTCCACATAATTCTTACGACAAGGAATGACTGATTACTCCATACTTCGCAAGATGAAAGATTCCATAGAACGCCAGTCACTAATTCTTTTACATCCGCATCAGCAGACTTCCTCAATAGATTCATCAGAAGTGGGATTCCACCAGCATTTTTTATAGCCCTTTTGTTCTCATCATTTTGCCTTCCATAGGATAAATTTCTAGACATTTGGAAGAAAGTTACAATATTCAATTTAGCGAGGTATGTTCGTGAAGTTTTATTTTTGTTAAAGAAGTAAATATGCAGCATTCACTGAAAGATAATCTCGCAGAGCTCAACAACAAATTTATTCATAGGTAGTGCTACCTATGAATAAATTTAGTAACCATACAATTTCATCACGTGCACATAATCCTGCTAGAGAATTTCCAACATGCAAAAGTAGAGGAACTGTCATAATGTTTACCTTAAAGCACCACAGGCATTTCTATAAACGTCTGGAGACTCATGAGCAAGTAAATTTACAAGAGGAGGAATCCCACCAAGAAGGCGAGTCTTCTGTTTATTAGGGTCATCCATGTAACATAGATGCTGAAGGTATGCAGCTGCATTAGCTTTGATAACATTATTCGGGTTACTCAAAAAACTAATCACTTCAGTGAGGTTAGGGTCCCTCCATCGAACGCCTGAATCAAATTAAAATCAGTGAACACTAATTAGGCATTTATAAAGAAAACAGAAGAAAAATTCATAGACTAATATCAATATCATCAGCCTACACCAAATAATCGACTATAATTTATTCTTGCACTGTAGACAGCAGATGTGCTCTATAGTTTGTTACCTACTGTTTAATGAAAAGAACAAGGAGGGAAACTACTGTAATAATACTTAACACAGCTTGAAAAGCAGCCTTTAAGGAATCTTCGCCCATTCTCTTCAAGGATGGGTTTTTTGATGATTCTTGGCTCATAACACATCTATTCTGAAGATCTGATTTCCATTACTGGTGGTAGTTATGTGCTTGGCTTTCATTGTTCATCACAAATAAAAAGTAAATAGCACACTACACAAAACCCACCAATACAAAAATACTAGAGCCACTTTGGAACGAATAGATACATGGAATTTAATCAATATGGTGACTTAGTAAAACTAGTAGCTAATTTCCATTTGAATTTCGCTTAAAGCTTGTGGTGTACTATACCACTTGAAGAGGAAGAAATGAAAGTGGAACTAGCTTGGTAGGGCTGCTCTCATTCAATATGTTCACACACACAGACCACCAAGAATTCAAAAAATGCTTTTCTGACTCATGCTGATTTTGACTGGAAACAAACTGAGTACATCTGTACATCAAGTACTTGTATTTCAAACAATACTATACTGTAGTAAAGGTTACCATGTTGAGAAGTTTCGCTCTTCTCACTTGGACTTGGAGGAGTTGGGGGATGATCTGCAAACTCTTGTTCCAAGTACCTCGTGCTGGTGTAGGCAGGATATGTTGGCATGGCTGGGTAAGGATAGTGCTCATAATCATGGTACCTACCATAATGTCCTGCTAAGATAATAAAGTTCAGTTAAGACGAATTGAAATGATTAAACTGGCATTGCTAAATGAACAATATTAAATTCTAAGGGTTGAGCAAAGGAACTTGGCCAGTTTTATTTGGTAGCACCATTGCAAGTAGTAAGAAGAGGGAGACAGAAAACAAAGTATTTGAGCAAAAGTTTAGTTTCCTCCAGAATTTATTCAACATGTAGTCACACAACCTGCAACAATTGGTCCCACATTAAAACCATTTAATTGTAGCTGACTAGTGAATAACTCCCACTCCAAGAGTGAATGCCAAGTCTGTCTTCTTTGAAGGGGGTTTTTATTGAAATAAAAATTCAAAAACTGTCTAAGCAGCCCCACTTTATGTCAACAATAGCCAAATAAGCCTCAAGAAAGCTTAGTGTTGAAGTCAAAAATATCTGGTGCGTTGCAACACACAACTTTCCTTAGCTCTACGTCAATTCACTTTCTATATGGCTTTGTCTACTTAATCAATTCATTTACCACTCAGTTCATTTGAACTTGGTCAAACAACACTTCACAGCAGCAGGAAGCAGTAGCGCATACAGTTCCAGAATTTATTGTGGTGCTCATACTCATTCCAGGACCATTATTGAACAACTGGTACACAGATAATTAATGAGGCAATAGTCACAAATTTTTTGAAGAAGGATAGTTATTACTTTTCCAGAGCTATTGGGTAAAAACTTTTAGAACTGATAGTAAATGAAACTCCAGTAGTTGAAATTCAGGAATTTCTGGAGGGAGCCCCATGTATCTCATGAGCGTTTTTAAACACGCGCCCTATAGGTATTGGATTGGACTAAATACCAATTTTTTAAAACATTCTACTAACATTCCAGCGGAGATAATAAGGAAAAAACTGGCGCCAAAATCGCTTTTCGTCGAAAATTTTGATAATTTATTGTGCTGCTCTCGTTATTTTCCCACAGATGGTAATTTTATGGTATAATTGCCTTATTGAGAGCTACTAATATAAATAATTCAATCAAAATCGTTAGAGCCTTTTTTGAGGGAAAAAAATTTGGTGTTTTGATCACTACGATAACTGTAGTTAACTTTCGATGGATTCTGTCCATACTCTTATTTTTGAGTCCCATGGTAACCTGTAGGCTAGACATCAAGTTTCAGCTGATTTGGTACCGTTGTTTTCTCTAAAAACCGCGCTAAAATCCAATTTGTCGGAAGTTTTGGTAATTTATTGTGCTGTTCTCGTCATTTTCCCTCAAATGAGAATTTTATAGTATAGTTGTCATTTCGGGAGCTACCAATATAAAAAATTTAATCAAAATCGTTAGAGCCATTTTTGAGAAAAAAAATATTTGGTGTTTTGACCACTATGATGACTATAGTTAACTTTCGGTGGATTTTGCCCATACCCTCATTATAGCGTCCCATGGTAACCTGTAGGCTAGACATCAAGTTTCAGCTGATTTGGTACGATGGTTTTCTCTAAAAACTGCGCTAAAATCGATTTCGTCGAAAGTTTTGGTAATTTATTGTGCTGCTCTCGTCATTTTCCCACAAATGGGAATTTTACGGTATAATTGCCTTATTGAGAGCTATCAATATAAACAATTTAATCAAAATCGTTATAGCCGTTTTCGAGAAAAAAAAAATTTGGTGTTTTGACCACTATGATAACTATAGTTAACTTTCGGTGGATTTTGTTCATACCCTTATTTTGGCGTTCCATGGTAACCTGCGGGCTAGATATCAAGTTTGAGCTGATTTGATATGGTTGTTTTCTCTAAAAATCGTTCACAGACACACAGACCATTTTCTCAAATTGTGTTTTTCGGACTCAGGAGGGTCTGAAACGTAAAGATCTGAAGAAAACTCACAATTTTTTTTTCAGCCAATTACATAACTTTCTTTTTTACTTTGTAGAGCCAAGGAAAGTAAAAACATATAAAAAACAAAGAAACTTGGAAGAGTTCAGGACAACAGTCGCTCTAAAATTGTTGAAATTCTAACAGGAACTTAACAACAAGTGTCAATGAATCCTTACCAGTCATAATTGAAGATTATAAAGTTGTATTGCCAGTAACACACATAATTTATAGAATACGGAGATCAAAAATTAAATAACTATTAATTCTCAGTCTAGTTCTTTTCATAGCTACACAGATTTTTTATTTGTGTTAAGAGAATTCGCTCAAATTTCAGTTATCATGTCAGGTTTCTTTGCTCCTCCCCGTATGGATGTGAATCAATCCTATGATGCAGTTAAGGAAAATACGCCTACTCTCAAGCTCATATCGAATGAAACAAAATCCTTTTATTTCTCATCTCTCTCTACAAACATTGGAAAATGTAACCAAATCACTTACGTTGATCAGGTTGATATGTTTGATCAGTAGATTGGGCAAGATGATGGTCAAATGAATAGGAAGGGTGGGCAGCAATCCCTGAGTATGCAACACCAGGAACAGAAATATAATCATCCTGTTGGCTACCATCCAATGTTAGCTGGTGCACATCGCAAGCCACTTTGGAAACAGAAGGAACCTGGAACAATCAGATAGTTTAAACAAAAATATTCTCTGCTGTCCTTCTCTTATTAGACATAAACTTATTCTCCTCTATCTTCTTTCATCTTACTAGAAACAAGAATATTAATTAACAAAAGCTGTAACAGATTTAGGGTTCTGCTGTTCTAATACAAAATGTCTGAGTTGGAAAAATGTGCGAAAACATGATGAGTATACAGTAAAAACAGCCAAAAATTAGCAACCATCCTCGCCAACTGCACAGTCACCTCCATTTGCCATTTCTCCAATGCCCATTCATCAATGACAGCATGCTTTCATTATATGGTGAGGTCTGCACAGAGTTCAGCCCACAGCGAGGGAATCTCCCGTATAACTCTCCACTTGTCAACCAAGCACTCAATGGTCAAGTCAACACTCACCCTAAGTGGCCTTGTTAATTGCCCGCAGTGAGGCAAACCTTGCAATGGTAGTGCCTTTAAGGGGCTGAAGGTGTTGGCTGAAGCCCCACCTCTTACCTACATTCACTCCTTAATACTTGATGTATTTTTCAAGAAGGAGCCTGTGGCTGCCAAAGCATATTGAGGGTTGGCTATTTACTTTTCCTTTCAAAAGGATTGGCTGCATTTTTCCGCAGCCACCTGTATCTTCGCATACCTTCGATGCTACAGGCGCGGCCTGACTCATTTTGCGTCGTAGCTAAAACCTGCTCTACATTTGCTTTTGTTATGGAGGACTTGCCATGCGTGCCACAGGGGTTCTCAGAGGTCTCCGCTTTTACAAAATTTTGCCAGCCTGTGGAAGGCCTTCTTTTCTTGGATGAAGGAAATGCGGAGTCTGGCTCTAGCCTTAGCGTCACGAGTCTGTAGGTACATCCTTCTGGCTTTATTTAAACTCTGCTTGAGGGCAGTTAAGGTCATCATCGGGGACTTTGATTGCCCTATACTTCTGTTGCCCAGTAGAATGCAGTGTTTGGTAAGTATGTCCATCTCTTCAGATGAGGCAGCTTGCAATAGTAGTTGGTGTCTACAGCATGCAGTTCAACTTCCAGTACCCTAGAAAATTGTGGCCAGTCAGCATTTGTCTTTGCAGATAATGTTGTCATCTACAATGGCGAAGTCAATAACCATGTGAGCACTCTCCGTTGCACCTGAGTAATAGAGTGTGAGACACTGCAGTGATGTCTATGCACAACTTTCCTTCCAGCCCATCATACATCGCCTCAGTCCTGGGGTTGTTGGCATCGACCAAATTGTACTAGGTGAGCAGCTCTATATACACCCCCCCCCCTCACACAGACACACACACACACACACACACACACACACACACACACACACACACACACAGGTGATCTCGCATTTGCTTTGGCAAAGCCTAAGCAGGGTCGTCCTGATAGTCCTGCTGGAACCTGCTCGAGTCATATTACAACCAGGTAAAAGCCACCAGCTCGGGTGAGCACAGCAGCCAAGTGCTGGTTGTTCAGATGGGTGAGTGCGTGCATGAACATGGACAGGTCAATGAAGGCCACCGTTGCCTTGGCTCCTATTCTTGCTGCTGCCACCAGTTGTGCTTGCAATCCCAGACAAGGGTTTTGGATCCTATGTACGGTTCTCGTTTGGCGAGAACACTGCAGCATTTTTTTAGTGCACCTTGTAGCGTCTCAGCCATAATCCACTCAAGCAGAAAAATTGCTTAATGACGAGTGGTACGGCATGCGTCTTGTTTAGATTTAGAGTGTGAGACCAGTTGCAATTTCCATTCTACGCAATTGAGGGGAGTTTCCTGCTCGCACTCCTTGCTAAGGTGTGGCATGGCGCACCAGGTGCACACCACAGGTCTCATGCAGGCTACTGCTAGGTGGCCATAATATTGTAGCACTTCATTGGGGTACCATAATAGTACATTATGAAGAATTCAATTAGTATACTTACACCTTACAGAATACAGATTATCTGAGTTTGTGAAGAAGTGACATTCCAAGTTTATAACCAATGTTTATTGTGACCTCAATAAGAGGAAAGGAGTTGATTTTGTTCACCTCTTTCTCTTTGATGATTAGTTTGTTTCGTTATATTTTACTTGTTGCACTAACTTTGTAAAATGGCAAATGTGCTAAATCGAAAAAGTGATGAAGGTGATGTAATTAAGTAATTTAATTTTATTGTTAAGAAGAAGATTAATTTTGTTTCCCAAGAAGAGAAGGATGTAACAGTCGTAGGTGACTGAATGCTTTGTGTTACACTTCGGTGACGTAACAAGTCCCCTCCACCTAACCTCAGAAGAGTGGCAGATTAAATCAGTTGTTATCTATACTTTTTCCTCAGTACATCGCATCCTAAAATATTGAAAATATAACAGTATCAATGCTTATGCTGTAAATGGAGTTTTTGACTGCTTGTGTTTGAGTTATTTAAAATGTTTTTGTGATCCACAACTGAAATTCGAAACACTGGTAAAACGCATTTGTCGTATATATTTCCTTACATTTCTTACTATTGCTCAACAACTTGACATGATGTCTTCTATCTTTTGAACCAAAACAGAAAGTTACTGAAGTTATTCTAAAAATGCACAACAGCCACAATTGAAAAAATATGTCACTTGAAATATAACTGAATCTTCAACTACTTGCACACAAAACCAGCTGTAATCCATCTAGAAGAATGTCAACTCACTTGTTGGCATGTTTGAGGTTTTTGCACGAGTGGGACAAGAGGATCGATCGCAAGGTGGGCTGATGAGGGAGAGTGACTTTCAACATGTCCATTACTAGGGTGAAATCCCACATCAACGGAATACACGCTCGTCTGTTCTACATCAGGCTGGCCACTATATTAATAATTAACACATTATTGAATGAAGCAATAAACCAACACTACCAACTTTATAAATGCATAAGTGTATTGCCTGATTAGATTAGTTATTAACAGTCTTCCATAATATTGCATGTTCTAAATAAGAACAACAAACCAACAAAGAAAAGAAACAAAAGGAAAACAGTAACAAAATAAGGACAAAGATAATTAATAACAATATACTCACTAGCAGGAATCAACTAGTTGACTGTTGGACATGGTAGATGATCACATCGGAAAACCTACCTCTCCAACTGCCAATCAACACCTGCGCATAAAAACGGTTAACATATCAACAAACTAATGTACATAAATCAAGCATTACCATTGTGGAGTCAACTGAGGGTTTGTGTAAGTGAAATACCTAATTGTTGATCTCCTTTTGAACTCATAAAAGAAAGAAAAACAAATTTTCAAACTATTCAAACAACACACAATCTTTTCAAGCCGAGTCAGAAATTCAACCAGCCTCAACCTCAACTCACCTATTGAAGCTTAACCACTCAATCTCTGATGAAACCAAGAGGGCCAACAACAGCGAGAGTAAAGAACAAAAACTGCGACTGCAAAAGGAGGCTACAATCATGTGAGGGAGGGCCAAAACACAGGTACACAGGGTCAAAAATGACTACTGGTGTTGAACTTGGGAAAAAACGAGATTATGAGTTGAGAAGAGGATAGAAAATGTTGGCAAGGTAATAGGCTTTAAAGAGTTAGTAATCAATATGTGAAAAGGAAATAGACTAAGGTTTGATCTAAAAACGTCCATCGCTTCTTTCTCTTTTGAAACTCAAGTTTGAGTTTTTAATTTCTCAGCCATCTGAGTTTTCTTCAGATCCTTACACTTTGAGATCTACTAAATCCACAAAATCTAATTTCATCACGTCCTTTTGTGCGTGTGTGCCTGTAGTTAAATTCGAGAAACAACGGCTGCACCGAACGATTTTCTTCAATGTTTGTAATTTCCTAAGACCAAAAATAAGGTAGGGGGAATAAAATGTACTGAGTTCTCAAGCATGGCTCTAATGATTTTAATTAAACTTTCACATCATTTTCTACTAATCAGCACCAACGTTTCTTTTCCATAAATATCTCTGAACACCGGACGTTTAGTACAACGGCTTTAATCATCTTCACAAAACTCACCTTACAGAGTGTCTTTTAGTTAACGACCCTCACATTTTGTGCTATACAACAATCTAGCTATTGAATGTAGATATGAGTGGAAAATGAGACTGGTCAAGCATTACATTATCCCTTTTCTCAAAAACAGTTGGAACGATTTCGATAAAACTTCTATATACTCCCAACCTACATTTTGTTCTATATACATGTTTCCCTGGACACGTGTTGAACAAAGTTAGAGCTCTTGTATATATAGCAGCTCGTCGAATTCACAAGGGTTGCAGAGAGTGGTTGCTACATAGCAGGTTTTTTTAATACTATACGCTACTCCTCAATGATTTTCAAGTCATTTCATACCAATTATCCTTTCCTTCACATTCTGACAGAAGTGTAGGTAAACTCGTGAAAATTGCAAGTAGTTCTGGAGAGCTGAAAATTGTCTGAGAGGTCCTACAAACCACGTGGATATAGAAAATTCACGTCTGCTACTCCTCACCCGGTGGAAAGTACCGACAGACAGTGCTTGAAAAAGGGTACTTTTTTGTACTAAAATGAAAATTGTTGTGGACTGATGAAATTTTGGTTGCTAAAACTACTAGACTTGGAGAGAGGAACGGACCTAGTCTGCCGCCGCACACCCGGTGAAAAGTATTGGCAGACGATGGCTGAAAAAGGTTACTTTTTTGTACTAAAATGAAAATTGTTTTGGACTGATGAAATTTCGGTCACTGAAACTACTAGACATGGAGAGAGGAACGAACCTAGTCTGCTATGTGATACTTGGTGGAAATTACTGGCAGACAGTACTATAAAGTTCGTAGTTTTTGATTATAAATAGAAATATCCTGTTAAAAAAAAAAAAAGCGGCATCAAGTATTTCTTAATGTGAAATCTTCAGGAAACCCTGGAAAATCTTCTTTTTATTAAACCTTATTTCACACCACCCCCGCCGAAAACAAATATTCCATTTCAAATTTTGACGTTGTTGACTCACACGGCAATGTAGTTGGAAAGGTGACTAATTGTCACAAGAGGAAACAGTTCTGGGGACTACCTGCTTGATATGGCTTAGAAATGTTTTGGAATATTCCTTTCCATTAAATCTTGGTGCGGTGTAGGTTACATAGAAAGAAAGGGGATGAGCAGATTTGTGCGTACCGGCAACTTCATTCCAATTGTTCGCGCTCAAGTGATTAAAATCTGTACCAGTTGCAAGCTATTTTCTCTTCGACGTCATTAAGGTTAGTCCAACACAATTCAATATTTGAAAATAACATCACTCCTTTTTGCCTGTATCGGCAAATACCTGTGAGTTTTATGCTCTCTAATAAACAGAAAAGGTGCAGCCATGAGGTATAATTCAAACAGCGAATTTTCCATGACTAGGGAAATTAGTAGATGAAAACTAGACTGGGAGTCAAAGCAAGCTTTGAATCAAGCACTGACCCCAGACAAATTCCCAATATTAGTTCACACTCACATCGGGGCAACATGCTACAACATTCTTACTCAGTTAATAAACCCATCGGGTTGTGATTAGGGTCGGATAAATTGTACAAATGTAATATAATAAGAATGCATGTAATTTATTTGAGTGTATGTCAGTGTTTATACGTGTTGTGTTATGTGTGTTAAACTAATTTGTTTCTTCATTTAATTGTCTTAGGTAGGGCCAGAACATAGAGCAGGAGCTTTGCGAAATCCACATGGACCAGGCTACGATGGGTACTCCAAGGGTCGGAGCAGAGTACGTAGCCAGACGACCAAAATAGTTTTGTCAGTGATGAGAAAACTCCAAGATATAAGAAGAAGGAGCAGAGTACCTAGCCTGACAAACGGTGTACCTCTCTGGCCGCCTGTCTGCCCCTGCCCTAGTACAGAAACAAACATAAATAAAGGAGTTGAATCTCCATCTCAGCCAACCAAAACATGGCTCTGCCACGAGTCCCAGCCTGGATATACCGTGAGGTATGACTGATGCTAGGAGGGCCTGCAGTTCCCAGGCACACTAGAAGGCGTTTCACTGTCAAGGCAAAAGTGTACTTGTACTCAACAGACTTTGTGAAGGGTGACCAGAATGAACTGAATGAATAAATATAAGCAATTGAACAGTAGGGCCACTGAAGTGCTGATGGGTTGATATAGACCACAAAAGAGGCCTAGGTGCAACCATCTCCCCATTGGTCCGGAACAGCAAGTGGAGAGCGTATTCTGACGTGCATAGAGACAAATGAACCGAGTCTGCCGCTCAATACCCTGTGCTTCTTCAACTCACTGTAGTATGCAGATTTCAATATTCCCGCTAAGTAGATGGGAAAAATGGATATCATAGCAGAGATTCCAATGTGGGTAGGCTTCAACTACCACACGTTTGTAGACAAATCGCCACAGCAAACACTTGCCTACCACGCGCAAGTCCATTCTTCTCCAACCTCGTATGCAGTTGTGAGGCATACTCTTAAAATGGCTGCTCAAACAATGGATTAATGTGGCCAAAGCCAAATATTGTGCACGTACGATTTGAATGTTGTCAAAAGGCTCTTGAGATCCAAAGTAATGAACAACCAAACCAGAGTTGGGTGATATTTTTGTTTTGAGAGAATCACACATGCCCGCAACAACATTACAAAAATACTTGAAACCTTTAATGTCATGATGAATACATTCGATAAGCAGTTGGAACCAAGTCTGTTATTTAATCTATGTACAGGGAAGTCTGCCAGTTTAAATGTATCCACTATGTATGAAAGAGATTCCCCTCAGAGGGTAAGAGCAGCATTTACAATTTAGAGCGGAATGCTCGGAGGTTTCTTGAGGTTTCACAAACCCATTTGCAGGAATGAGATTATGAACTTTATTGCTGATTGCCCAAAATAACTATTGCATGGGCTTTCAAGAAATTTATTTTATTCGCTCTTTATTTTGTCTCTGAGAAAAAAAAGGATTTACAGTCAGTTTTGAGATTCCCTTTAATACGATTTCCACTTTCTTTGGGCCATCCTGGTGGAACATTAGTGAAAACACAAAAAAGCGTTATGTGTGCTTCGATACCCGGAAAGTCTCACTTCCCATGAAGCTCCTCCTACAACTGATGTACTAATTATTTACTGCTCCATTTGGGAAATGGGTCCATTCGGAGGCATTGCAAAAGCTATACGAACGAGAATCCGTGCTACAACTGAATCTTCCTGCATTCATCATCCTGGAAGGAGATGGAAGAACAGAAACTATAACCGGTGGCCTGAATATTATTTTCATCTGATCATTATTGAATATTATACATCATATGCCTGCCACATTTCCAAATCAGGCCAAAGGAGACCGAATGATATGACCGAAGCTGTAAGAAACATCCAATTTAAGCAGAGTTTAGTGCATTTTTTCATCAATGAATGGACTTCAAAACAATACGTTGAATTTTTCAAACGTTTTGCGCTTTACGTGAATAGAAAAGAAACCTGCTACGTATATTATTCTTTGACTGGAGAATGCATTACTGTCCGTGAAGAAAACAGTTTGGGAAGTAGGGACATAGCAGCAGACTCAAGAATGGTTTACCATGTGACTAAACTGAGAGAAGCTGCGAATGTTGTAAGAACTTAAGACTCAGGGCTGATTTGCTTGAAACTGGGTCTTTTATAAGGAATGGCAACAGATTCATCAACTTGAACCAAATTGGAGACACTCTTTGTCCTTAAATTTGTAGAGCTATCCCTTCTCTTCAAGGCTACCACAAGGTGTGATAGCAACTCATTCTTCAGTGTTGGCAAGTGGAACCTTTTAATATAGTTAGCACCCACGAAGACTATACACAAGTGCTGCCTCAATTTTATCATATCCAAGAACTAACTAATGCAGAATTCTCCCAACTAAACAGCCCTATACAATTTCCAAACATCGATGAACTGTGCCTACACTTATTCACTGATGCTTACAAATGAACTTGTGACACTGATTCTGTGTTAATTGACAGCGCAAATTTTTCTTCATGCAGAGACATACTGTAGTAGCATTTACTTGGAGCAAAGTTTGTCACTCAACACACAACACAGCAATCACACACTGATGTGGTGTGATTTACATTGGCCGAATCCTCCGCATATACGCTATTGTGATTAGATTAACTGGGCCATGATTTGCTTTGTAAGATTTCCCGAGGATCTATTCGTTCACTGACATTTTTTACTGATCCTTATCCAGCAAATTTTTGACCTCAGAACGTCCGCACTTGATGGTATTCACTGGCCCTATGGAATGTCATTGTTTCCCTCAACACCTTTCTACCGCCACCCTTCTGTTTGTACGTGTAGAAAGCCCAACTCCTCTGTTCTTTTCAAATGACAACGGATTTGCCCTGGCCCTGATTTTCCCATGTATCTTTCTCAACTCTCAATTTTAGATTCCTCAACAGACAGCTCCTTCCAAGTCAGTCATGCTTAAGCACTCGCAAACAACAGTCGTCTCCCAGTTCTCCCAACGATTTGTCTCTCAGCTCGCGCTACTCACAACCCAATTCTATCTATCTCTCTGTCCCTCTCTCTCCTCTTAGTGTCTCAGAACCAGTTCAGATGTATTGAGAGTCCCTTGTTCCCAGTTACATACTCATACTCGCTATTGTATCAAGCACAACAAGAGTCCTCACTTACGCGCTCCATGTTCATTTATTTCTGTTTCAAGCTCCCCCATTTGTGCACCAAATACCAACGTCATAGTACAGCCACAGATACCAATAATGACGTTATTTGATATTTTTAGTCGTCTACAGTCTCATTACATATGCTAATGTTGATCATTATTGAACTGAGTAAGTGATAAAAGTACTTTAGCGCATAAGATGAACCTATCCATAAACATAAAAAAAGCTATTAAGTGCATATTATTATGTGATATTTAATGTAACATTCAAAATATACGTTTCTTTCCTAGGTATCTGAAAACGATTATTCCTTCATTCTTCATGTTTTCAGCTTCATGGTGCTACTAACATTAGTTAGAATATTATATTAAGGAGGATTAAACAAGTTCTACGTGAATCGGTAATGTTCAAGCACCGTCTGCCAGTACTTTCCACCGAGTATCAGATGGCAGACTAGATTCGTTAGTCGCTATATACCCAGTAGTTTCAGTGACCAAAATTTCTTAAATCCAAAACAATTTTCATTTTAGTACAAAAAAGTACCCTTTTTCAACCATCGTCAGCCAATACTTTTCACAGGGTGTGCGGTGGCAGACTAGTTCCGTTCCTCTCTCCAAGTCTAGTAGTTTCAGCGACCAACATTTCATCAGGCCACAACAATTTTCATTTTAGTACAAAAAAAGTACTCTTTTTCAAGCACTGTCTGCCGGTACTTTCCACCGGGTGAGGAGTGGCAGACGTGAATTTTCAATATCCACGTGGTTTGTAGGACCTCTCAGACAATTTTCAGCTCTCCAGAACTACTTGCAATTTTTACGAATTTTGGCAATTTAAAATGGTCGCCACTGTTGACTGTGAGCTGGCAGACGTGCAGTTATGAGTTCAGCAGAACTTTTTCGTCTTATGTGCTTGAAAATTGTCCACCTATTACGACGTCTTTTTCGAGGTGGCTCCTGGACTAGAAGGAAATGGGATGCAGCGAGAATTCGTTGCCGGGTGCGGTTCCGAGGAAAGCTCTTTTCCACTCGAATTATTAGAAGCCAACGGACGGGCAGAAGCACAAACAAAAAATTGGGCCAATAGCACAAGCGGAGACCGGCAGAAATACGAAATTCCGAAAAGAACGAGAATGAGCGGATTCTTATCACTTCAACAGTTGACTAGCCGCTTTCACAAAGCAATTTCGAAAACTAAAAACTAAAAGTAATGAATAAAGATAATTACCCCAGAACGGCATAAATATGAGACATTGAGTCACATGAGACGATTCATTTAGAGCTGCGCCCAACTGGTGACCCACAACATGACAGCTTCGTCCGATAACTCGACCTCTAACGTATCGGACGTGATCCGAGTAGAAACAGGCTGCAGATCGTTCTTACACTCCAAGCGATAAGCCAAGAGAAGAAATGGCAAAAAAAGAGTCGAATTATCCCAAATGTTCTATGAAATAGCTGCTGTGTCTGACGGACCAACCAAATTCTTTACTGCACAAATCACTTCTCAACTTCAACAGCACGTCATCGGGACAAGCGAAATTCATGACAACTTGAAACCGAATTGTAACAAACGCAGTCTCCCGGCATTCAACGATTACAACGAACTCACAGTTAATAAAACTAAACAAACGCGACCTAAGGAACTAACAAATAAGTTGGGCAAACCCATTTCCACTTCATTACAATTTACGTCTGAACCATTGTTGCCAGAGCTTGGCCACAACATGATTAGAACAAGGAGGAACAAACGCTTCGCAGAGGTGAAGCGTCTGGGACCAATAGAGGCACCGACTCAGACTTCCAAACTTTGCTAGTTCACATTTTCAACACTCGAAGCGCGAAACTCTCTACAATTCTCTACAGAACCATTAAACATCAGGGTTCTCAATTTCGAAAAATCAGGAGCAACGTACCCCACAATTTTCAATTTTCCTTCGCCTTCTCTTACAGATTCGCTATTTATGTCCAGCCCATCGTCTCTGAAATAAATATCTGGATTTCCGCCACCCCCGTAATTTCAAACACCGGCTACATATGCGGGCGCTATATCTTCGTTCAACGCATTTTTACAGGAACATTTATGGAGAACAAAATGTACGTGCTAGTTAGCTGAGAGTACTCCGTAAGTTTGATCGAAATCGTTAGGGCCCTTTTTGAGAAAATTATAATACCGATAAATTAATATTCGACAAATCTCCTTTTCTGAGTTAACTTGGCTTATATCTCCGTTCAACATATATATACAGAAATAATTATAGAGAACGAAATGTTGGTATGGGTGACTAAAAGACCCTCCATTAGAATTTATCACATCAGGTGAAAAAGTTACCCTGGAATTTACGGAAATGTTAGAAAAAACGTTATTTTTGACACATTTTGATTTTTATCTCTGTTCAATGGACTGTCACAGGAACATTTATTGAAAAGAATATGTAGGTATTAATTATTTGGATACATCTTGAAAGTTTGGTGATAATCGCTGAAGCCGTTTTGTCAAAAAGCGTAAAAAACCTATTTTTGCTTCAGGGGCCCATATCTCCGTTCACCGTATTTTCATGGAGATATGTATAGAGAAGAAAAGTTAGGTATGGATCATTAAAAGTTAATTTGAAAGTTTTATCAAAATCGTTACAACCGTTTTCGAGAAAAATGCGAAAACCCCTACTTTTTGGTACATTTTTGTCCCCCCCCCCTTCCCATCAGCCGAAATCGTCCATAACCTTATTTTGGTGTCTACAAAAAATAACGAACAAAACAAAAAAGAACCAGCTCAATCGGATCAGCCGTTCTCCCGCAAATCAAACTACACACACACATACACACGGACCACGCGCTGAAATTACGTTTTTAGACTCAGTAGGCCTCAAAACGTAAAGATCTGAAGAAAACCCAAATTTTTTTTTGGGCCGATTACTATACTTTCCTTCCTTTCGGGTAGCGGAAAGTAATAATAATTAAGCTAGTATATTCTAAGTGGCCTAAGTACACGCTAATTTCTCCAATCCACAATAAAAGCTGGTATGACCAAGTAATGTTGCAGTTGACGTGGTTGAAGAAACAGAAAAAGTTGATTAAATAAAGATAATGAACGATGTGATCTTTGAATAACAATTTTCTCGTTAGTAGTAAAACACAACTTCTCGTAACCTTTGTAAATTCGACAATCCATATACATATAATACATCTGTACCCACAGGCGGATCCAGAGAATAGGTACTGATAGGCGGCCCCCGATGAATATTTATTTCATATATTTTTTGTTTCTGAATATTATTATCTTCGATCAACGTATTTCTAGAGAATCATTTATTGAAAACAAAATGTTCGTACTTGTTAGTGGAGAACACCTGATGAATTTTAACAAAACTATTGGAGCCGTTTTTTTTTTTTTGGAATGATACGAAAAACCTTCGTTATTTGTAAATTATCGTTACGAAAATGGTTATGCTCCTAACCTCATTTTCGTGACTTAAAAAAAAAAACCAAACGAAATGAGATACAATTAAAAGAACCTGCTCAATCGCTCCTGTCGTTGTCCACCAAATCGAACTAGCGACATCACCAAAGGTAACGAAGGTAAAGTGATCGTAAAAAATAACAAAATTTGAGTTTTCTACAGGTCTTTACATTTTGAGGCCTACAGAATCCAAAATATCAGGTGCGTTGATACACACAACTTTCCTTAGCTCTACTTCAATTCACTTTTTATGTGGCTTTTTCTACTTACTCAATTCATTTGCCCTTCAGTTCATTTGAACTTGGTCAAACAACACTTCGCAGCAGCAGGAAGCGGTAGCGCTTACAGTTCCAGATTTTATTGTGCTGCTCGTACTCATTCCAGGACCATTATTGAGCAATTGGTACACAGATAATTAATGAGGCTGTAAACACGAATTTTTTGAAGAAGGATAGTAATTACTTTTGCAGAGTTATTGGGTAAAAACTTTTAGAACTGGTAGTAAGCAAAACGGCGGTAGTTGAAACTCAGGAATTTCTGGAGGGAGCCCAATGCATCTCATGAGCGTTTTTAAACACTCACTCTATAGGTATTGTATTGGACTACAACACCAATTTTTTTAAACATTCTACTAACATTCCAGCGAAGTTTAAAAGGGAAAAACCGCGCTAGAAACGCTTTTCGTCGAAAATTTTGATAATTTATTATGCTGCTCTCGTCATTTTCCCACGAATGAGAATTTTATGGTATAGCTGCCATATTGGGAGATGCCAATATAAAAAATTTAATCAAAATCGTTGGAGCCATTTTTGAGAAAAAAAATGTGGTGTTTTGATCTCGATGATAACTATCGTTAGCTTTTGGTGGATTTTGCTCATACCCTTATTTTGGCGTCCCGTGGTAACCTGCGGGCTAAATATCAAGTTTGAGTTGATTTGGTTTGGTGGTTCTCTCTAAAAATCGTTCACAGACACAGATACACACACACACACACACACACACACACACACAAGTCTGTTTCCATATTGGATGACTGTACCTAAACCCTCGACGAGGGGTATATCATTCGTGGAAGTTGCGGTTTCCCTAATATGCAAGAGGCCGGCCTCTGCAGCATCCACCGAACTGAGACCTGCGGAGGTACGGCAGGTATTTGGTCGTTAGTCTGTCTCCTGGTAGAGAGCTGTTGCCTGTGTGTTACCGCGTGGAGGTGACCACCTGAGGAATCCCATACCATCTGGGAGGAGTTCTTAATCTGGTTTCCTACCTGATCTAACTATTTACTTGGGTGGCAAGTTTCAAAAAGACAGATCAACTATGACCACGTTTCTTAGCTATCACCTTCTTCGCAAACTCTGCAAAATGGTTGTAGGCTTGCTCAATGTGTCAATGCTGCTAAGTTCGTTTGCCCTCCCAACAACCGTCGCTCACTGTGGTAGAAACTACAGTGGAGCAGCATATGGTTTCTTGTTTCCTCCGCACTGGAGGCACAAGACGTGCATAATGGAGAGTCTTTCAGAGAAAAGGAGTGGAGCCACACATTGAAGTCACTATGTCCCGTGAGGAACTGGTTCGTCCAGTGGTCTGGCTCAACCCATTTTCTTGAAAGACGTTCACGGATGCTGGGGAAGAACTCATATGTATCACGTACCTTTGACGAGAATTCCCGGCTCGCTTGCCATCTCTCTAATGCCCATTTGTCGATGGCGGTAAGTTTATGTTCTGTGGTGAGATCCGCACGGAGTTCAGCCCAAAGCAGGGGAAGCTCCCGTTTCACTCTCCACTTGTCAACCATGCACTCAACGGCCAAATCAACTGGTAACTGACCAGTGATCACCTGGAGTGCTTCTGTTGATACAGTCTTGTAGGTCTTGGTGATCCACAGGGGTGCAACTCTCTGTGATATCTGAACGGGCAATGCCTGGTGAGGAAGCTTGTCAGAATCCTGCCTAGAGAGCGTCAGCATCACCTTTGCCCTTTGACAGGAAGGTGTGACGAGCCTTTTCGCTTGTCTTAATCGTGGCTGGCGATGCCAATCGGCACTGTTTTCCTGTGTCTCCCATCGAGCAACCAGACAGTTCAGGTGACCCTTCGTTATACCCACGTATAAACTGAACATATTAGAAAACATGGAAATCCAAAACAAAAAACTTCAATGGACTGATCATAAAAGAACAAATCAACACAAAATGCGACACCATATTCACACCACTCAAAACACTACACCAACGAAAACAAACAACTGATGGATTTACAGACCGTGCCGCACAAAAAAGACTCAGAATCGAAAATCAACAGACTATTTAGGACATACAAAAATTTCCCATACATTCCTTTCTCTTCACCTCTAGCGGGTTTCCCCAGAGGTGCCCGGCCTCCTTCATCCCCTCCACCATCCCATTTACCTTTCTCTTCCTATATAAAGACCACGTCCAACTAACTGACTTAATGGCCAGATGGTGATGTCTTTAAATTGGAAGTGGGCACCCACAGTATCTCATCAGCCAGAGAAGACAGACTCACCAAACGGGAACATTAACTTCAGTTCTCTTCAGATCTTTACATTTTGGATCCTACTGCGTCCGAAAAACACTATTTGGGAAAATGGTTAGAATGTGTACAACAGACGACATCGTAATGTTGTGAATGCTCGCTGTCCTGCCTGTGGTAACATATTTGAGCCGCTGAGTCATGTGGTGCAGGTGTGTCCGCGTTTCCATGAGGGCTGCATCAAGTGTCATAGCGCAGTCTGCAAGCAGGTTGTTGGTGCATTGTCATCTGATGGCTGGGAAGTGGAGAGAGAGCGGCACTACTGGGTTGTCTCTGGAGAATGACAGAGGACTGACGTTGGTCCTCAGCAGTCTGCAGTGATCCAGGAGCTCCAGGTTGTATCTGGCAGCCGGGATCTTGCGCTGACTTGGCAAGCCAAGAAGCGCACATATGACAGGAAGAATCTTCGTATGGCAGTGTCAGAAGCTCATGGAGTGGAGGCAAGTAACATCAGGGTTGCCGCATTTCCTGTGTCTGAGCATAGCGTGTGGGGCAAGAAAAGTGCGGAGGAAATGCGTCCCTTTAAAATATGATATTTACCGTTTCAAGACATGGGGTTTCCAAATCTGCAATGTCCGTCCGCTGTGCGGACCGTTTTGTGCCTTTAAAGTGGTCTAAAAAATCCGGTCTTTCGCACAAAAATCCCTTTTGGTATCTAGTTGTGCCCACCATCTCGGCAATACGATTGGACGAAGCCCATGGTTGTTATGGACAAAAAATGGTTAAAAAAAATTAACATAACGCCGTAAAATCGTTTTCAAGGTATTTTTACATACTGGGTCGAATGGAATGATTGTAAAGCTGCGTATAGTGAAATCACTGTAATTATAGTGAGCCAAAGTCTACTAATTGGATGAACTCGCGGGAACAACAGCGGACAACGTTTCGTCGTTAGTACTCCCTCCCTCCCGTCTCCTTAAAACCACCCGCCCGCTCGACTCGCAATGTCATGCCAATTGCCTACAGGCGCCTGGCACCGGGGGAATATTTAGTTTCTGTAGTTCCATTGTAGTTAGGTAATGTTTCGTAACGTTTACTAGTATTTTTCGATGCTGAATCGAATGGGATGGGTCTCGAAGCAGTAATACTAGGTCAAGCTGTTCATGAGAATAATAATAAAACCGGTGTGTAATAATTTGCAGGGTTTTTACTTTCCTTGGCTCTACTATGTAGAAAGGAAAGTTAGGAGTGACAATTTTTTTGGAGTTTGTTCAGATCTTTACGTTGCAGACTCTACTGAGTTCGAAAAACACTATTTGGGAAAATGGTCTTCAACCACTGGAGCGGGCTCTAGCAGGACTATCAGGACGACCCTGCATAGTCTGTGCTGATGCAAACCCCAGATCACCATAGTGAGGATCCCTGACCTTGGATGGGGCGGGCAAGGCGAATATAGAGTTGCTCACCGCGTCAACTTGGTTGTTGCCAACGACCCCATGGCTGAGGTGACCTATGATTAGCCAGGAGGATGGTCGTGCATAGACGTCACAGCCATGTCTCACACCCTGCTACCCAAGTTGCAAGGTTAGCGAGTCGTACCAGGTGCAACACAGAGCGATCACATGGTTATTGACTTTGCCAACGCAGTTGACAACATCCTCTGCAAAGACACACGTAAAAAGTTATTCCACACAAAAAATGGTGACTGGCCACAATTCTGTAGGGTACTAGAAGGTGAACTGTGTGCTGCAGACACCGACCTAATAGTGCAATCTGCCACACCTGAAGAGGTTGACAGCAAAGTGGACATATTTACCACAGCACTGCACTCTGCTGGGCTCTCTGTGCTTGGGCAACAGAAGCTCGGGGTGCTCAAAGTTCCATGGTG
The DNA here is from genome assembly GCA_020466155.1 of Pachypeltis micranthus. Lineage (NCBI taxonomy): Eukaryota > Metazoa > Arthropoda > Insecta > Hemiptera > Miridae > Pachypeltis > Pachypeltis micranthus. The sequence goes on along the minus strand of CM035768.1, from coordinate 81,647,879 downwards.
GACACTGACGATCTTAACCCTCTTGAGCAAAGTGTAAGTAGAGCCAGAAGGATGTACCAGTGCACTCATGAACCTGATGCCAAAGCGACACTCTGAACCGCCTTTGTGCTAGAGAAGAAGGCCTTCCACCGCACCATCAAACGAGCCAAATGGCCAGGCTGCCGAAATTTTGTGGAAGCAGAGAGCTCTGAGAACCCCTGGGACAGATATTACAAGTCCTCCATAGGAAAAGCAAAGGTAGAGCAGGTCTTAGACGCGGTGCAAAATGGGTCAGGCTGGGCCTGCAGCATCGAAAGTTCACTGGAAACCCTCTTTGAGAAGGCATTCTCTGACAACCAAGTAGCACAAGATACTGAAGCCCAGAGGGTGCAGAGGGAGCTGATCATGGACCCTCGAATGAGCCCAACATCTCATTGTGGACAACAGGCGACATCGGCAGGGCCCTAGCGTCCTTGAAGCCCAACAAATCCCCTGAGCCAGATAGAATAGAAAGCCATATGCTAAGGGAGGCTGAGCGGACAATCTCCAGCGGCCTCCTTAATTTATTTAATGACTGTCTGTAGGTTGGGTATTCCAAGTGTATTTTCAAAGCCAAAACAATCGGTTTTGTGATTTCAACAAAATTATGCAAAAAACGGAAAGATATTTGTATTTCTCGGACCATCTCTCCACAGCACAGAGCACCAGAAAAGCACAGAGAACCAGAAAATCCTAAGCTCTTCTTTGTACTGGGTGGACTGTACACCCTACGGTTTTACCCTGGAATGGCTCTTTGAGGAAAATGTCCGCCACCAATGCTGCGACCCCACTGTCCTGAAAGAAAATTTAGGCAGAAAAAAGCAAATGGCACCCACCTTTGTTTACGTGACATACGCAGGAAGAGCTGGAACTCACAAAGAACGCTCGTAAGAAACGCTTTGTCGCTTCTTTGAGGACTCTCCCTTACTCAACAGAAACTTCTTCCAAATCAATAGAGATATAAAAATTGATTAATATGAGCAATTGAATCGAAAAGTAAGGATTTTATCTCTACCTCTGAGTTAAGTTTATAGAGAACAAACGCATCCTGAGAAATTTTCGCCAGTTGTGCAATTCATCCCGTGTTCAACCTACTACACTAATACGATTTGTCCCCCCCCCCCCCCATTGGTGTACTAAGACAAGTTCAATGAATTAGCGTAGGAGAAAATATCTGAGTTCTAATTAAATCTAATCAGTCTACGTTAGGCTACCAAATATCCCTTGCTTCTGACTTCATTTACAGGCCTTCAACTTCACCTCATATTGGCTGCAGAATCTTACTTTGAGATTCGCTTTGTTTTCTGGTCTCAGTGCTCTAATTACCTTTTCCACAGCCAGATGTACCATTAACATCACTTAGCATAGTTTGGAGCCGTTCACTGTTGCTTTACCACACATTTATATATTAGCTCCTTTTCCCCTCATCACATGATCGTTTTTCAGTTGTGATAATTTTTACCCGCAACACTGTAAACTATGATTTTTGCAAATATATCAACTCCTAATTAACGTCAAATTTGTCACTGACAGTATTCAAGCAAAACCTGAGTTCTGTGTATGTTAGGATGCCTGTATAGATTGGGCCCACAGCTATGGTTGGGTCTCCTGGGAAACCATTTTTCCCAAAACTGACAAAGAAGAAAGAAGGCAAGACTCTTTTCGTTTCAGTTTATTATTCATTCTGAATAATAATGCACCTGTTTTCAGTCAGGAAAAAATTAACTGAAAACCATATTTGGGCAGTTTTATTGCATTTACATCGTGTTTGGTATCATTTTCTAGGTATACTTTAATACTGAGTCAAATAAGATGGGTCTCAGAGATGCAAGATTGCTTTTAGATGGTGAAATCACAGTAAAAATAGCGATGTGAATTCCAGTAGTTGAACGAACTCATGAGGCAGTGAAGCGAAAGTCAACTTTGCTCCATGGCCTGCCATCATTTTCTGTTTTTACCTCACTCCAACCATCTATCTGTTCAACTCGTTGTGTTGTGCTAATTGCCTAGAAAAAGTGAATTTTCATTGCTGCAGAGTAGTGGTTATGCTTCGTATAGTTAACCATCATTTTTTGATAGTGAATCGAATGGGATGGGTCTAGAAGTGCTCTATAAACATAAGACATTTGCCGGTATATCCATGTTATCTTCTTAATATTTTAAGACTTTGGATTGATGTATGTAATAATGGTGCATTGTTAAATTTCATATCCCACCTCACATGTTTGGACAGTGAGCTGCAGGTGGGTGTGTGTAGACAAGGTGAAAACTTACTCAAACAAAGAGGAGGGAAGCAGTGTGAAAAAAATGTTGCTCAAGCTCTATCACTAGGAGACTTCTTGAGTTGAAGAACACGTATTTTGAGTAAGCCTCTATGAGTGGAGGTGCTTGATAGAGCTACAATTTTAAAATACAATAATAATTTATTGACCACAACAATTAAAAAACAAAAATAAATTATATGGTACACGATTTATTACTATGTAATTGATAATATATATTAACTTGATGATGGGCTAGAAGGAAAACCAGTGTTTTAACATTAGTTAGGAGTAAAGGAATCCCAAGTAATCTTTACACTCTTTGGTGAATATTCTGCTCTACTAAGGTATTTATCAACAACAGATAGGTGGAACCTCAATAAAACACTTGCTGCTTACACTGAGAGGCAATGCACATGCTCCTTTACTTTTTTCATGGAAAACTAGTTCTTCTCACTAGTTTGGAAGTGGTTAATAGGGGTATATTAGGGTTTATTGTGGCCATCAACATCCAGCATGAGATCTCTCGATCATAGATGGTTTATTCAGAGGTGCATATTATATTTCAAAAGCTGCAGAAGGAAGAGAAGATCGGGATTACGAATCTGTTAAATTGCAGCACACTAAGATCTTCAATGATATCAAACAGTCCGAAGTATACAAAATTAACTCTCTCGTTATTCTGATTTAATTTTTTCTGATTGTAATAAGTGGTGATATACCAAAGAAATTACAATACCAGCAGTCCCGGCTACGATTGACTGATTTTTGTTGTTCACAACTTCTATTTCAAATTTTGATAGGAGTGAAAAACATTAAAGTTGTAGTAAAGTTGACGTACCTGTTGGGTGGTACCACCTCCTCTGGCTGGTGAGATACTGTGGGCGAGCGCTTTCGATATAAAGATATCATCATCTGGCTTTTAAGTCAGTACTCCTGACTTAATGATCAGACGATGATGGCTTTACATTGAAAGCGCTCGCCCACAGTATCTCACCAGCCAGAGGAGACGGACTCACTCAACAGGTACGCTAACTTTAGTAATTTGCCCACTGGTGGATCTAACCCAATTGCTTCAATATTGCTTAGTAAATCTTCTAGGGAGGATTTACCTAATTCCACTTATAAGGCTGCTAACCACAAGAGGCTGAACAAAATTATTTAGGTAATACGAAAACAGCGGTTGGACTAAATTTTTTATATCATTTTTTGGCTCTTGTCACTTTACATCTGACGTATGTGAGTATAAACTCCTGCTCATGTATCAAATACACACTGTAAAATTCCTCTTTACCACCATTCGCAGCTAGCAAATATTACACAAATTTTGAATTCGCTGCACAGAGATACTTTTATGATAGAATTATATGGTTCTGCAGCAGGAACTCTTTCGGCGTAGATTCATATCAGAAACATTATTCTAGGAAAAACAACCCTATAAATGCAACAAAATGTCCTACTGTAGTTTTCATCAAAGATAGTGATAAAATGATGGTACATGTGAGTAGCAAAGGAAAAAGTTGAAGTACCACCCTACTAATTAGTCATGAATGTGGTTGAAGTAGTGCAAGATCATTTCCAATAATGGCTTGGTAATTACCCCAAATTCCTGAAATTCCCTCGAGACATGCAGTAATTGTTGTTGACCCTGCATTAAAGGTTTGAGTAAAGCGTTAATTTGTTTTCCTTAATAGACCCTGCTATACCTCGTACTACAATGAGTTTTGTTGAGCTGCAGATGTATTTTGCAATAAAGTAACAATGTGGATCGAAATATTTAAGCCTTCAAAACGGTTTTAGGGCCTCTTAATTGTAATTCACATGGATTTTGATAGAGAGAAGTCTTGCAGTCCAACACTGAAACCTCAAATCTAATGTTCGTTAAAAAGACCTACTAGGTTGGGTTCACAACTAAAATGACACTAAATTATCACCTAAACCAGTCTACTACATTTAGTCTCCATACTCACTAATGAAGCATACAGTAATCTCAATGTAGACTACTAGAACATCTCTAGAGTGTTTTAGTACAATCCGCATTTTTCTACGATCTTCAAGTGAGATTAGTAGACACTAACTATAGGGCATGAAAAAGGTTAGAAAGAACTAAGTGCCTAGCACTATTACACAAGGTTAGCGGTAAGAATCAACTATGCTTTTTGATAACTGAAGAGGTACGCTGTGGAATAAAACAATTCAGCGACAATGCTTTCTAAAAGATATCTAGTGTTGCTCACTATTTTTCTGCTTCTATGTACTCTTAGGGCATTCAGCAGGGTACAGATTGAAAGACAACGGTTTTTTTTGTGTAAAATAATGGGATCAGCAACTGCTTTCTGATCATACGTATAAGAGACACAGAGTTTGTTCATGTTAGAAAATACTTTTTACACAACTAGCTTCAAAATAATCATAGTAGCATGGAGGAGAATCCGTGCAAACACTGCCCCCCCCTTCTATATTGGTTGGCTAAGCTATCAGGATGTTCAAAGTTGGAGTACATGACAAAAATAATTATGATCAATGCTATTCCCAATATAAGAAAAAGATGATTTTGAATTAATGGCACAGCACTACTATTTCCACTAACTGAAAAGTGGCCTGAATAAAGCTAGGCAAGTTATTGGCATTCATTCATACATAAAAATAAGTATATATGGCTGAAAATGAATTACAATTGCACCAGTATTTAATACTATGTTAGGAATATTGACAACAGTAACATTTAATGTTGACATTTCAGAGTAAAAAAGAAGTTGAAATTGAAAGTAATTACAACAAGCACAATTCAGAGGTTGGTGTTATTCAAACGAAGAAGTTGAAGAAACTCGATACATATGTTCCAACAACATCAACGGGGTTTGAAAAATTCTGCTCTCTATATTCCAACAGTAATTTTTTTCCTTTATTCCAAAATCATTTAAATAGATTTCAACTATTACTACAACAAACATTTTTCCACATAAAATTCCTATGAGTGAAATTTCGTTTGAAAAGTTCATTCAGTTTATGACTATCTAAATATTAAGCAGTTTTGATTTGATTAAAGAACAAATCTGCACTTGGGGGAAACTACGAATAATAATGCAAATTTATTCAAATACTGCTTAGCCCTGAAACAAAACACTCATCAATTAGCACAATTGGCCAACAAGAATAATTGGAATTAAAATAAATTCCTGGAAAAATACACTCAGTACAGAAGTCAGAAATAATATGCTGAGAGAATAATACACAATTGGCACATAAAAGGCACAAAATTTGGAAAGGTAGGCTTTGTCAAACTGGAGTTGGTTTTGAATTAACATATAAACACATATAGGACTTATGATGTGGAATACTTGAATTGGTACTAGAAAATTGAACAGGCACTGAGCATGGACGAATAAGAGTGCATCGATCATGATTATTCCTAGTGATCTCTCGATTAGAGTCACAGCAACAACTGTGAGACAAAATTGGTTGGTTGTTGGGTTCCACATCCACTTGGAGAAGGGGTAGAACGACATCTCTAGTTTCACAATCCGTTGGAGATTCATGAGCATGTTGACCTGTAATCACATATAACTAACATTCAGTTGAATCTTACGCTTATAGATCACATAATCATACCTAGAGATATAACTCTTGTTCAGACCTAAAGAAAAACAGCATTTGCAACTTTTTACAGTAATTTTTCAAAAACATTGTAGGAGCACAGAATGGATTACATTTTTATTTAATGATTACAACAGTACATTTTGAAGACCTGAAATATAATACAACGAGACCACACGAAAAACACTTGCATTTGTGCTGACAATAATTCCAGAGTTGTTTTTTTCTGTACACAAAAAATTACTGATAATTTATAATGCAACGGACTGCCATTAAGTGCTAAAAAAAATTAAAGCTAACATACTACAGTATGGACCAGGTCACACAAAGTGCAACAGGTATCACTGATTATCTTATAACATTGCTCAATCATTGAAATGTGAATATTGTCACCAATGAGATGGAGATTAATTTGCCACTGACTACTCGAACTAACTGACCTTTACTGAAATTGACATCTTCACTGCTTCTTTTAGTGGAATCTCCCGTTCCACTATCTTTGCTGGATGCTGAATATTCCGATTTATTATCCAAATGAATCGCTTTGGGTGAAAGGTCCTTTGGCATCTCAGCTCCGTGAAACCGTTTTCTGGTTTGATATATGATGATGACCCAAATAGTTGATGTGCCGACAGCACAGCACACTACAGTAATTATAATTACACCAGTTATATCCTCAGCAGTTGCACTGTATGCTGAAAAGAACAGAAAATGACATTAACTACAGGTTAGAGCACATTTAGCAGATAACTTTGATGCTTAGTTCCAGTTGTCCACTAGTACAAACGAATCACAAAGTTGTCACAGTGGAAGGGAGTTACAAGTAAAGAGGACTCTTTCTGGCCTTCCTACAGCTAGTGATACGTAGAATGACGTAATTACCTACTTAAAACAATTGTTCAGCATCAGCACCAACTCAATTCCAAAATGTCGAAATGCCCAAAATTCTAAAAAAATTGAAATATAACCGATACCTGGAGCAATTATGAGCTGGGCTGCAGTCTTTTCAGTTCCAAGTGAGTTGGCTATCTCGCATTGGTAAAGTCCAGCATCTACTGTCTTGACATCAATGATGATGAGCAATTGATCATCAGCAGTCAATATATGGCGATGAGAAGGTACAAACATTGAACCATCTTTCCACCATCTTAACTTTGGTTTTGGCCACCCATTTCCCATACATTCAAGAACAGTGGATTTGCCTATCACAACTTCTTTATCTTCCATCTTCTTGGTAAATGTAGGAGCTTCTAAATGAACAGAAGTGAATAAATAGATTCATCAGTTAACAATGAAAAAATGTTCATGAAAATTACAACATAATGTGCATACTGTAGGTTGGTCGAATCAGGTGACTTTAAGTACAGAGTATCAGTAGAACGGGGGTTATGATGAAGTATAGAAGGCTTTTAGAGTACATAACTCACAGCTCAATATATCAAGAGGTTTAAACGACACAAAATAAACCGAAATATAAAAAAAGGAAATGCGCAAGGAAACGAGGGACAAAAAGGATAAATCGTATCAGTTCTTATCTACACACTGAATCATTGTTATGAACGCACTTATAAAAAATACACATTTAACAGTTTATTTCCCTTACCATGTACTGTCAAGCTGGCATTAGCCATGATAGTTCCGGCTGAATTCTTAGCTATGCATGAGTAAAGGCCAGAGTCGGTAGGCTTGGCATTTATTATATAAAATACGTCATCCGTAGGCATCACATGCATTCTCCTTTCCTGGGCTGCAGGGAATTCTGTTCCTCCATCTTTCTGCCATCCAACTTGTGGCATAGGTTCTCCCGTGGCTGCACATTCCAATTTGACAGTACTGCCAGCTCTCACAGTTACATTGCCTGGCTTTTTCACCATGACGGGAAGAACTGCGGGATGAAAAACTCTTAAAATATAACTAAATAACGATTATTGGGATCCAATTGGACTTTGAAATAAAGTCAAATTTTATCTTAAAGCTTCATCACAATACCTCACAGCAATGAAACAACGAATTTTTCATGATGTGATTCCGGAGCCATTTCTTTTGCAATTTGTCGATGTCCATTGATTTCTTTACAGAATAGTTCCCACAGAACAGTGAAAATTAATAATGGGTAGATTAATATAATATGTGTTGTGGTTATTCAATTAATACGGAGATGATAGCACTATAAATTGCGTGGAATATACAATATGTGAAACTTGCAAGGTCTCAAGAATGGCTCAGGTTATGTTTGTTGGCCACATTATCATGAGTTATTACAAGACTAAATCAATGTTAAGCTACCCAGCCAATTAATTAGGAGGTGACTATACAACCTAAGTTACTCACAATAATTTTTGAACCCAAAAATTGCTTCAGCCCTGACAGTTTTTACAAAACTCATCATTATTTTAATGAGAAGGAAGTGCAGTAAATGATGAAATGTTAGTGATTTCAAATCTCAGATATCCTCATCGAATAATAATGGCGCCCAACAAACAAAATTGGGCCCCAAGGCTACAGGCTTCACGTGTTGGATTCACTGAATTCAATCGTTCATTGCCTCCCTCCACATGACCAGATTCCCTTACTTACTGCTTCTGAAACTGTTCACCACCTCATGTTCACAACACTTTTTCTCATTTATTCCAGAACTAACTATCACATCAAATTAGCTCTCAATCCATCTTAACTATTACTAGTTACAATGTATGTAAATATGCTGAAAGAATGCCCTGAACTCTGTCAGGCTGTGCTCGCCCTAGTGCAAATAAATCTCTACAATTCTGCCTCAAACCGGTTTATGTAATTAAACAAATCTTTGCTCTCTTCTGAAAACCCAGAAAATCAGCATGACTGAGTAATATGATTGAAACGTACTTCTTTGTTTGATGTTTTTCCTCTCAAACTTTAATATTATCATTATACTTTGCATTATCACTTTTCTTTGACATTTTCAGTCACAATGCCCATGTAAAGTATCGCGACAAGACGTGTATTTTACTAAACCTAAAAGCACTAAAACATTATCAAGAGACCTCACAACCAGAACGTAGCAACACACAAATAACTAATGGAGTGTCCCCACACTATTTGCTAATCCACGTTATAGTAATGTAACATAACACTTTTTGTTACAGAAATTTTCATTTCGGTTCTCCCAAGTCTCTTATTACCAACAGACATCACAATTAAGTATCATTTCGAAGTAATCAACGTAATATGAACAAGAACTATCACCCTACCTTGTACAGTGAGTTGTGCCTTTTCAGAATACACAGTTCCAAAGTGGTTAGAGACAATACACTGGTATTTTCCACCATCTGTAGATTGAACGGGAGCAAATTCCAAACTTGAAGTACTGTTGATTATTGCAGACTTGAGAAAATTACTATCATCGCTGTTTCTTTTCCATTTGAAGATGAGAGAGGATGAATTCGCAGAAGACCATGCTTTGCAGATCAGTCTAATTGTAGACCCAGCAACGGCAACAACTGATTTTGGATGTTCCATTATTATAGGTTTAGGGCTCCCATTGCCGCCTACAAGTGATGTAAAATGAAAACAAAATCTGATTTGAGATGCACAAGAATTTCCCATTTTTATGAAAACCCCAACAAGCTTCAACACAAAAAAATAATTGCCGCTAAATATCATCCTCAATGAGCAGCATAGGTCCAGTTTGACTGTAGGAATATAATAATATATTTCTACATAAAATACAATATTACAAGTCATATAACAAGTCAGAAGTATTGATTTTTTGTTGCATAGTTTTATATATTGAAGCAAGAAACATACCTGCTAAACCGCAGTTAATAAGAGAAGCATTACTTAAATTTCCTTTCCTCAGTGAGTATGGTAAACATACCTCCCAAAGCTAGTATACCACACTATCACTATAGAATACAAAACTATTAGCTTAGTAGCTATAAATGTGTCTACTACAATGTGTATGTAGTCATGAAATAATAGTGGGGGGTTGATATAGCACAAGATGTATATAGGTATCGCCAGAACACGTTAGTGGCTCCTGCTCGAAAAGTATTAACTATTCAATTGACATAGGTTCCTTTAGTTTCTCAAGACTAAACACTGCAAATCTCCGTCGGAAATAAATGGTGGGGAAACAATGATCCATATTACAAGTACTGTAGTAGCCATTGATTATGCTCCAATATTTTCTAACGAGGCAATCGCCACTTTCTTCACATCCTACTAGGACCCCAAAAGTACCGAAATCTAAATGTCAGTTTTAAAAAATCGAACATTTCAATCCAGTACTCTAATAAACCTCCACCATTGTCCTCACAGAGTGGCAAATCGTCACACTTTCCACACATCCTACTAGGAGCCTAAATTATGAAGAATAATGTCTGTTTTAAAAATCATACGATCAATTCCTGTACACTGATCAACTTCCACCTTTGTCCTCACAGAGTGGCAATCACCACACTTTCCTCACATCCTACTAGGAGCCTAAATTATTGAGACTAAATGTCTGTTTTAAAAAAATCGCACATTTAATTCCTCTCCTCCGCTGATCATCCGCCTTTGCCCTCACAGAGTGGCAATCGCCACAGTTTCCTCACATCCTATTAGGAGCCTAATGTACCGAAATCTAATTGTCTGTTTTAAAAAATCGTAAGATTAATTCCTCTCCTACGGTCATCATCCGCCATAGGCCACAGAGAGGGTATGTGCGCACTCGTAAGATGATATAATGTGGTAGTTGCTATTTAGTACTCAACCCCGAATATCTAGTAAAAGGCGTAGGTTCAATTCCTGACTTTAGCCTTAGTCTTCTTACAAAGGGAGAGAGAGAGAGAGAGAGAGAGAGTCAGTTAGAGCGATTTGAGGGGGGGGGGAGGGAGAGAGTCGTTAAGTAATTAATGGTATTACATGAAATTTGGTCATGGATATGAAACCTACTCAAAATACCATGCTGGGGGCCGATTTTGAACTGTTCGAAAAACTGAAAAAGTCGCACCTAGATATGCTTTCCCTGTTTTCAACTTGGTCTCATATTCATGCCTGCAACTATTCACTTCTTGGCAAATGGTCAATATCAAGTAGCCAATTTTGAAAGGTTTCAAATTTTTAAGAACTGAAAAAGTGCCCACTTGGATGTTTTATCCCTGATTTCAAATTCATATTGTTTCATATCAATGGCCGCGTCCGTCAATGACGTCTAGGCAACCTAGGTAGCCAATTTTGAGCCAAGCAAAGCACTGAAAATTGGAGAATGTCCAACCTGGATTTCCACTTGGTTTATGGGAACATTCAAGACTACTTGGCAAATGGTCAAAGTCTTTGTTAGGTGGGCAAGTTTCGTATAACAGTTTCGGTGGCATATTGATGTATTTGACCATCCATGACAGGCCAATGGTCAAAATCTAGTTGGTTAGGTGGCCAATTTTGAGCAAGGCCAAAGTTCGAAACATGGAAAATGTTCCAGCTGGATATTCTTCTAGTGATTTCCATTTTTTTTCATATGTATGTCTCCGAACATACCATCCATGCCTCTGGCCAGATTAGGTTGCCAATTTTGAATGGGAACATATTTAGAAGATCTGAAGAAATGTCCAACCAAGATATTCTTCCCCTGATGGCAAATCAGTTTGATATTCATCACTGCGACTATCCAGGACTTCTGGACAAATAGTCAAACTTACGAATTTGTAGCGAGACCTGGTGACCACCTACCTGGCAAACATTACCTGGCTAGCTACAAACGTAGGTAGCTTCCAAGCAACTGCACCCGCAGCAACAGAGCCCCTTTGCGGGAGGAGCTGCGCAAGGCGATTGCCCAGCAGCCCACTCAGATACAGCCCTGTTCTCCCAAATTGGAAGGGCCCCATGTGCATATGAAAGACCTCCAAACCCAGCAGCCCTATATCCATCAGTAGCTGCTACCGGGTCTGCTCCCAACCACAGATGTCAGAGGCTGAATGCCAGTCTGGCAGGGCAAAGAAGCACAAAAATAAAAAGGGGTGGCAAAAGCGCGACTGCCAGGCAAAGGCACCAGCAAGCGCCACCACCCAAATCAGGCTGAAATAAGAATGGGAGAGCCTCTTTCAGTGTTTCAAAATTTGGGCTCATTCAAAATTGGCCATTGGCTAAGAAGTTGTGGATGGTCCCAGACACATGAAACAAATTGGAAATCACAGGAAGAACATCCAGGTGGAGTTTTTTCCTATTTTACGAAACTTGGCAACGCTCATAATTGGCCACCTAAAAAAACTTTGACCGTTTGCCAAGAAGTCTTGAATGGTCAGAAACAAATTGAAAATCACGGGAAGAATATCGAGGTTGGACTTATTCCAATTTCCCGTAATTTTCCCAGTTTGACTTGGCCACCTAGTTTGCCCATACGTCATGGGAGGTCGCAGTCATTGATATTTGAAATCAACGGAGGGATATCTGGGAGGGATTTTTTCAGTATTTGGCTCCTTTTAAAATTGGTACCCTAACAATAAGTTTGAACGTTTGCAAGAAGTCATGGGTCTTCGCGGACACGAATATGAAACATATTTGAAGTCAGGGAGAGAATATCTAGGTGGGAATTTTTTCGGTTTTCGAAATTTCGCCTAGTGCGTTGTGTGCTTAATAGGACCTAATAGATTATTGTATCTTAAGAACGTGTGGTATTTGAGAAACACTTTGTGACTCTTTCGATGACGCGGTCTTCCACTGTGATGTCTTTGCCGCCTCATGTCTAGCTTCTTCTCTGTTGACCGTAGAGGTTTGCTCATAAGCGTTTGCCTATAGCGGTTTTGTAGGCTGCGTTTTGGAGTTTTTCGCTTTCGATTAACCGGCTATTCTCTTTCTAATTTATTCTGGTCTGGAAACTGATAAATTATTCAGTCATCAGTATCCGATATAACACAGTAGTGATCCGTAACTATTTTATCTCATAACTAGTGATATTTCCGGTTTACTGTTTATTTTTAATTTAATTGAGTTTCTTACATTTCATTAAAACGTTACGCCAGTTAGCTAGCGAATTATTAAAACACCCGCTCATACTGGAGAAACAGGTGGTGATTGCCTCTCTCTGACGACAAAGACAAGGACAGGAAATAAACATTCAACTTTCAAAACTAGATAGTTTAAAGTGGAGTTGTGTAATTTGGGCTCCTGATAGATTATAATATGTTACGAAAGTGTGGTCGTTGCCAATCTCTGTAGAAAAACCCTGCAAATTATTACACAACGGTTTATTATTCGGATAATCAGCTTGACCTAGCATTAATGCTCCGAGACCCATCCTTCTCGATTCAGCATCGAAAAATATCATAATGAAAACCAAAAAAAGGTCGAAAAGAACTGAATCGTAATATTAAAATAAACAAAAAGAACGAAAGAATCTAGCAAAAACTGAATTTTAATATGAAAACATGCACGCTAAATACTAATATCAAAATTTAACCAAAAATCTATGAAAAAAACCAAAATGAGAATGAAACGAAAGAATCTAAAAAAATTGAATCGTATTAAAACCAAAACATCGGGGAAATTGGAACGGGCGCTCGAAGCGAAAAGGGGAGTCGAGTGGCGCGTCGTCGTCGTTGGGAGCCGAAAGGGGAGCTGCCCGACCACGAGGCGAGGACCGGGGCGGGGCGCCACCGGTTGTTTTTTATTCAGACGGGAGGGAGGGACGTTGTAGCTCCCGCGTTGTACTGCGTTTCGTTAATTTTTTTAAACCTTTTTTGCCCATCACAACCACGGGCTTCGTCCGATCGGATTGCCAAGATGGCGGGCACAACTAGATACCAAATCGGATTTTTGGGCGAAAGAACGAATTTTTTAGACCACGTTAAAGGCACAAAATGGCCCGGACGGGGGACGGCGGACGGACATTGCAAATTTGGAATCTCCATGTCTTGAAACGTAAAGTATCAAATTTTTCGGGGGGGTTGTAAAAAATTTTTCGTGACCGAAAACATAGGGTTATTATTCAGAATGAATAATAAACCAAAAGGTGGATAATGGCATTAGGAGACTTATTAATCGTATGATTTCTACATACAGACATTTAGATTTGATTACTCCAAGATTCTAGTACATTACTGGAAGTTAGGAAAGTGTGTTCACTGCTCCTCACTGGGGACGAAGGCGGGTGTTTTTTAAAACAGTAATTTAGATTTGTGTACTTTAGGCTCCTAACAGGATGATAGGAAAGTGTGGTGATTGCCACTCCGTGAGGATGGAGGCGAAGGTTGATCTGAGTGTGTGATCGCTAAATGTTTCGGAAAACAAAATTAAGTTAAAGGAAATTGAATTGAAGCAGTTGGATGTTTTCCACATATCCAAACCTACTATAACTCACGTTAACAACCAAACAGTTGGAACAAAATAGATTGTAATTATGTCCATTATGTTTGGTATATTGGTTTCACATACTATGCTAACTGTATTTCTCAACAAATGTAACATTGTAAAGCCTCATTACAATTGTGAAACAAATTAATTTCAATAATTTGTTTAATCTAAGAAGGGAGGTTTTAAAGTATTTTTTTTTAAACTTAGTTTCCCTTCGGGCAAACATAATTTCCATGAATATGAAACCAATTTGAAATCAGGGGGAGAATATCTACGGGCAACTTTTTCAAGTTTTTCGAAATTTCGCCTAGTGCAAAATCGACCAACTACATGATATTTCATATCCATGTCTGGGATCATCCATGATATATGGATAAATTGCCAAATCATCGGTAGCCTATTTTGAACGGGTCCAAATTTCATCTAATACCATTAATTCATTTCTGACGAATATTGAATGTTTAGCAACATTGTAGGGCTGCGTTAACACCTCTCTCTCTTTGGAGACAGAGGCAAAGGATGACCATCACGAATTAATCGTACGATTTTTTAAAACAGATATTAGGATTTCCGTACTTTAGGACCCTAATACATTATTGTAAGTTAGGGAAGTGAGGTGATTGCCTCTTTGAGGACAGAAGCAGATGACCAGTGGACAGGAGTTAAATGTATGATTTCGAAAAATAGATGTTTAGATTTCTATATGTTTGGAAAGTGTAGTGGTTCCCCTCTCTGGGGATGAATGCGGAGGATTACCGAGTACAGGAATTAAACGTACGATTTTTCAAAACAGACATTTAGATTTGAGTACTCTGAGATACTAATAGTTTATTGGATGTTAAGAAAGTGTGGAGATTGCCCCCTCTTAGGATGAAAGCGGAGGACTACTAGTAGACAGCAATTAAATTATACGTACAATTTTCTATAACATATTTTGGTTTGTGTACTTTAGGCTAGTAATAGATTATTGTATGTTACAAAAGTGTGGTGATTGCCTCACTAGAAAATATCGGAACGTAATCTATGGCTACTACACTACGTGTAATATGGATCCTTTTTCCGACGGAGATTTGCAGTCTTTAGTAGCGAGGAACCATAGGAACCAACGTCAATTGAATAGTTAGTATTTTCCAAGCCAGAGTGGTTATGTGCTGTATAATCTTCACATTAACTACTTTGCCTCGGAGTCCTTTTTGGAGTCTTGTTGTACTCTCCAAGACAAACTAAGTCATTATTTTGTTCCAGCGATACCTATATATATCTGATTTGAGAATAACTAATTCCCTAAATGTTGATATATGTCATAGCAGATCCATCTTGTGACCAGGACTCCAGAAGCCTAAAACGAAGACCAATAAGAAGATGTTAGGTAAATAAAACTTACTGCAGAGGAAATCTTCAAATGGTATAGCAGTGATGATTTTCCCTTGTAATTTCTTTGGATATCCACATATTGCTTGAGAGATCTTGACAGATGAGGAGGACAACCACAGTGGGAGCCAAGCCAATGCACAATCACACAACAGAGTATTCGTATCCATATTCAGAACAGTAAGTGACATCAAAGAAAAAGCATTCTCTTGAATGGTCTTGATCGAGTTTTTGCTCAAATCCAGAACATGTAGATTATTTAGACCAGCGAATGCATTTTGATTGAGAGAAGTTATTTGATTTCCTGCCAGACCTAATTTGTACAACTGTTTCAATCCATAGAATGCTCCACTCATATCTTCGACTATCCAAGAAATGTGATTGTGGTTAATTTCTCTGGGGAAAAAAATCAACAAAATACTAATAAGTAACAGCAATAACTGAAGCATGTAGAGTCTTTTGAAGCAAATACTATCATAATTCAAGGTTAAATGTTTAGTGAATGGACACTAATACAGCGTGACCAAAACTAGAGAGATATTTGATTCACTTCCACAAAAATCATTGGTCAAAAAACATTAAAGAGTGATAGGTGAAAGGTATCACTTTCCTTATTTCATAAATTAATACATCCTCAATCCATTAGGCATAGAAGAAAGGTTCGCTAAAATAAGTTTGAGAAGGTAGTTCAAATCATTAGAAGGGCACCCAAAATGGATCTGTTGGCCAAGTGGTGGACCAAATTTTCATCTTGGTTGCAAAGTGCAAACATGAGTTTCCTTGAGTCACCTGTAAAGTCCCATATTTAACGACTGGCCATCTACAAATATTCCTAAATCCAGTAGAATAACGATTCACTTGATGACGCCAAAAAGGATCAATATGATTTTCTCAAAGCAAGTTTTTTTTAGTACTTGACAGGTGTAATGTAGACAATTTTACGACAGCTAAGGCACAACTGGTTGGAGGAATCCCCAAGGTAACAGAACAGTTGAAGGGAGCTGGATCCCCTTATCCTTCGTACAAAATGTATCAACAGATGATGGCTAGATAATCACAAGAAAATTAAAAAACCAAGATACTTACAAAATTTTCAACGAGGGAGTTGTGTTAAATGCTCCTTCAGAAATACTGGATATCGTATTGCCATCAAGTTTCAGCTTCTTTAAGAGGGTTAAATGTTCAAAAGTTGTAGCTCCTATACTACTGATTTCATTGTTGGATAGATCACTAAAAAGATATTATCATTAACTAACACCAGTGCCAACATACTCGTATTAGTGAACACTTCATACCAGTACCAAATATTAAACCAGAAATGAAGTCTATATTAGTCGACATGCGAATACATTAATGATATCATAGGCTGGTTAAAACGTTTCTATCAAGACGGGTAAAACAAGGTTCATAAAAAATTGGTTCTCATTCGAATTGCACATTATTTTCTCGTAAGATGGTTGATAACCATAGCTCTGTGAATAATAATCTGTTATCACAGCTACTATCATTTCAACAGCTTTGTTTTGTTGTAGATACAATGTGTCTAAGTAAGTAAGAAATTAAAAAATATCAAAAAATTGGCAAATAAGACTATTGATAGCTGACACCAATGACACTGATCACAACCATTCTAAAGGTAACAGCATTTGTGCCAGCATAACCCTGAAGTCCTTGTTATATGAATAACTTTTCGACATTAAAAAAAAACGTAATTTTCAAGGGTTGTGCCGCTTAGATAGTAGATAGTTCTGATTAGTGAGTAGCGACATCTGTGTATGCAACACAAAGAGTAGTTCAATAAATTTGACAAATGGATTTTCGAACGAATCACTTCTGTATGTCCACAATGTGATGAGTAGACAAAATGCTGTTTCTTACTGAAATGCGGCTTTTTAAAATAGTTGCTAAAAAATAGTGAAAGTCCAGCTGTGACATCTTAAATATAGGTGTTCGATGCCATGGTACTCCTGTACTACTATTGTCATGTATGTAGTGTGCTACGAGTACATTAATACACTGAATCAATATTTGAATGACAAGGGATAGGTGGGAACTTGACTAAAAGGTTTTTTTTCACCGGATGCAGAACACGAAAGTCAAGCGAGTTTACAGCACACACAATAGCAGTTGTATAGGAAGGAATCATCGATGGAGGTGAAGCTACTCTTGTTAGTAATGGTGACTGCTACAAAACTAAGTACCAAGATTGTTGTTGCCCTATTTTGGGTAGTAGCAAACATGTGCATCTTATATAATATCAAAACTGCAGCAAAACCTCGGCTTTACTACTCAACATGCCTGTTTTCATCTCATTTTGACCTTTTCAGAACTTTTAAACGGATTTACTACTTAACAATGCAACATTTATTCATGTGGCACCTAAAACTGACTGACCATATCTTGTGGCCTAACTTACGAAATTACAACTTACACACTATCCAAACTATCAATCTAAGCTTTAGAACCAATAACTACTTACAGCTGAAGTAAATTTTGACATTCTTCCCAAGCGCCATCTTCTATATTACGAATCTTGTTTGATGATAGATACAACTCTTGCAATGAGCTGAGACCATAAGTCCATCCTTTTGATACATTTACGATGTAGTTATGATCCAAGCGCCTTTAAACAGAAAAATTATGTTGGTAACTTAGTGGGACTAAACTATTAACTTGTGCCAAGTCACTCAATTGGGAGTGGAAATGAAATAGAGAAGAGTTGGCAATATCAATAACAAAGCAAAATACTCACAGAATTTGTAGATTTTGTAGGCCCCAAAAGGCACCATCTTGTAGCCTTGAAATTGAGTTCTGTCGAATTTTAAGAATCTTTAACTTTTCAATACCTTTAAAAGTCAATCCTTCAATAGTAGTGAGTTTGTTTTTATTGATTTCCCTGAAATATACAAGTATCATTTCACAATATTTCCAAGACTTATGACAATACACAAATGATAAGAAAAATGTTATTTCAACTCAGTTATTAGTGCGACAATGATCAGTTTTTTCAGGGTATATTGTAGTATCATATAATTAACATTTGCTGTCAATCATCCAACACTTCACATTTGCAATGACTGCCTGAATCCATTGTTTCGTATAGAAAGTCATCATTGAACTTACATAATGGATTGGCCTTCCCTCACAAATCGCATTATGACAGCTTTGTGACTTGACTTCAAGATATTTCAAAGCAGTCACCTTAACTACAGGATGCACAGAACTTCCTGCCTTGCATGTCTAAAAGAAACTCTTGAACTTAATTGTGATTAGTTCTCCAAACATGAGTCCACCCTGTCACACCTTGGAGGAGGTTGATTTGTTATAATATGTCTAGCACTGAGGATGACTTGAAATAGTCTTGGAAATTAAGAAACATCAGAACCAAACTAATAGGAAATACCTAAGCAGAAGTACACCAATTTTGGAAGCACATGAATCCATTGTATACCTTCAAATCTTCCAGTCATGACGATCATCGGGAAATGAGGCCAGTATTTAAACATTTCTTCCAAAGCAACTCAAATTTTACAAAAGCGCATTGAGTAAATTCTTCTACACCCGTGGCAAACCAAAGACACGCATTTTGTGTCTCATGGATTTGTTATGCATTTTCAGAGCAAGTATTCATACACATGCACTGGGTTGATATAACTTTGGACATCAAACAAAGCACATAGTTGTTATTCCTCATACTCTACAGATGCGATTAGTTCTCAACCATTTAGTTAACAGCAAAGTGTTATTCACATTTGAAAATATACTCGCACTACTGAGGACAGTGCAAAACAGCCTATTTGTAGAGCTGTCTTGTATGGTAATGTATGTAGACATTTGCATCAGCGTTTACAACACATACTCTTGAACAGATTGTGACTACCTATCAACTTACATTTTTTTGAGGTTACCCATTGTTATGAACGTTTCCTTCTTCAGCATTGTTAGTTCATTGTTTGACAACTTCAAATCTTGAAGATCTTTCAACGCTGAAAAGTTGCCATCTATCTTCTTAATTTTATTGTTATTCAAGACGCTAAAAACGAGAATGAGTAAATGTAGAGAGGCAATTTACACACACAAAAGTCGAAAGAAAAGAAATGTAGCCAATAAGCTCACAGACTAGTACAACTTCGATGACATCACTGATCAATTAGCTGCATATAATTTGCTACTGCCATTCACTTATGCCTGCTACTGTGTAACACATTTAATGTAAAACAAACATGGCACACTCCTCACCATTATTGGAGGCTGGAGAAATGGGAGTTGGTGAGTCAAATGCATGGGTGAGCATAACTTCACATTGAAACTATATAAAGACAGTCCTGTAAGGAAACCTAATTAAAACATCTAAGTTATTAAATGGCGCATTGGCTTATAAAAAGAGAAGAGGTATCATTCATTTCGTTCATATCTATTGATATATAAAAGGGGACAGCTGCAGTTTATTACAACTGTTTCCTTATTTGATGACTGTTCCGAAACCCTCAACGAGGGTTATATCAGTCATGGAAGTTGCGGTTTTGCTAATATGCAAGAGACCAGCCCCTGCAGCATCCACCTAACTCAGGCCTGTGGTTGCACGTCTAGTCTCACAGAAGAGAGCTGTTGCCCATGTGTTGTTACCTGTGAGGAGGGGACCACCTGAGGAATCCCGTACCATCTGGGAGGAGTTCTTAATCTCGTTTCCCATCTGATGTAACTATTTATTTGGGTGGCAAGTTTCAAAATGATCTGGGTCTCATGGCGGAAGTTTGTTGTATCGTCACCACTTGTGATCTAGCAGTAGTCGTGTTGGTGATTGTGGTAAGTGATTGAACACATAAGTTAAAGCGTCCCCCAATCGGCGTAATTAGTGTTCAGCGTAAGATTAATCGTACGATTTTTATAACAGACAATTAGATTTGTGTAATTTAGGCTCCTAATAGATTATTGGATGTTAGGAAAGTGTGGCAATTGCCCCTCTCTAAGGGTAAGGCGGAAATTGACTAGAGCACAGGAGTTAACCGTACAATTGTTAAAACAGACATTTAGATTTGTGTACTTTAGGCTCCTAATAGATTTGTACCGGGACTAACCAAACCCTTCCATTCAGCGAAGGCTTGTCCAGGGCATTTGTGCTGACTGGGCACCTCAAATGACCCCAATAATGGATGGGAGCTCCTTCCAATCATTGTAATTTGTGCCTGAGTCAGCAGCTCATCAACCATCTCCAAACCCCCTTCAGTAAAATTGGTGCCCGTGCTCGTGTTCGCTCCCACCCAGTTCCCTGTTTGTGGTGGTTAAACTTACCTGACTGTAATTAAGAATTAAACTCCTTGTTCGAATTACATTCCGTTTCTATCGAACTACTTCCCGACTCACTAGTCTGATACTGCTTTCAATATTAATCCCCTCGTAATAGATTACCGGATGTTAGGGAAGTGGGGCGATTGCCCCTCTCAGAGGATGAAGGTGGATGATGGCCAGAAGAGAGGAATTGATCGTGCGATTTTTAAAACAGACATTTAGATCTGTGTACTTTAGGCTCCTAATAGATTACTGGATGTTAGAAAAGTGTGGTGATTGCCCAGCTAGAAAATATCAGAACGTAATTAATGGCTACAACAGTACGCGTAATACGGATCATTAGTTTCCCTTCATTTATTTCCGAGGGAGATTTGCGGTTTTTAGTCAGGAGAAACTAAAGGAACCAATGTAAATTGAATAGATAGTATTTTCCGAGCCATGATGTGCTGACCACACGGGGCCAGCTAGCTCCTTCTCAGAGTTCTTTTCAGAACGTTTATTGTGCTCTCCAAGACAAGTGGAGTAGTTGTATTGTGTTCCAGTGATATCTATGTATATATCAGTGAAACTATTGAGGAAATTCCAGATGATATTCAAGCTTATTAATTTTTTTAAAAAAAGCATGTTATATTATGGAAGGTGGTTTTTATTCGTTATTATATACTATTATAATAACATACGTATTCTCCCGCATGACTTTGATTGCCCTGTGCTTCTGCTAAGTATAGAAAGCCCAGCAGAGTGCAGTGCTGGGGTCAGTATGTCTACTTTGCTGTCCACTACTTCGTGTGTGGCAGCTTGCAGTATTAGGTCAGTGTCTGCAGCATGCAGTTCACCTTCCAGTATTTTAGAGAATTGTGACTAGTCAGCATTGTTTGTGCAGAATCTCTGTTCATGCGCGTCTCTGCAGAGAATGATGTCATCTGCAATGACAAAGTCAATAACCATGTGATCGCTCTGCATTGCACCTGGTATGACTCGCCAACCCATCGATTTGAGTAGTAGGGTGTGAGATACAGCTGTTATGCCTATGGAAGACCTTCCTCCCGGGCCATCATAGGTCACCTCAGTCATGGCACACAAGTTGTACGTCGTGAGCAACTCTATAAACGCCTCACCCATCCCATGCAGGGTTGGGGATCCTCACAATAGAGTCTTGGAACTGATGTACGGTGCTTGTATGGCAAGAATGCTGCAGCGTTTTTTAAGTGCCCCTTGCAGCAACTCAGCCATATCTAGGGAAATATTATTTGTGTTGCGCTGCAGGATTCGAAGTGTTTTTAGCCCATTCATAATCCACTCATGACTCCTGGAGGGCAATTGCTCGCTGATGAATGGTACAGCATGCGAGACCTGTGGCAATTTGCCTTCTACGAACTGGCACACTTGAGGGGAGCTTCCCACTTGCACACCTTGCTAAGATGCCTTGCACCGGACACACCACAGATCTCATGCAGGCTACTGCCAGGTGGCCATAGTGCTGGCATATAGAGCACTGTGAGGGGGGGGGGGGGCTTGGTACTGGTGAATGGCACACTACAGCCAGGCCATTTGTAGGTGCCTTGCCCCTCTAGTTTTTTATGTAGGCCAGATGACACACGCTTATTTGCGAAAAGGGGCCATACATCCTGCGACTGCAAGCCCAATTCAGGGTTGTGCTCACCAACCTGTTGAGCCAGGTCCTCTTTTCGTAGGTTGGTCCACAGGTTGCACAATAGCAGGCGTGGGAAGATACCTAGGAGGGCTGATGCTTGTTGTTTCAACTCCTTCTTGGTGGAAAAGTTGCTCGTAAGCATCTTAGCCATTCTTAGAGTTTCCGTCACGATGACAGGTCCACTCCCTACTGCGGTGCGGAAGCCAAGCACTTCAATTGTATTAGGGTTGGAAGGACCAGCCTCTCCTTAGAGGGGAGTGTTTAAAGAGGAAGAACCCTCTTTTTTTCATTTTGGTGTTGTAGCATCTTGTTTTTTTGGTCTTTTTTCCTGTGTGTTTCCTGGCCCTAGTAGGCTGCCATTTGTTCTCAGTTCTGTGAGGAAGGGAGGAGGGCTCAGTAGTGGCTACTGCTGCATATGAGGCGCAGGTGGAGTTTATAGTTTATTACAACTAGCAGTGCTACATAAACAGAGTTAACTAGTAGCTCAAGCATAGTCATTCAATTTGATAGTATCTGCATCTCAATATTATATATATATATTGAGCGTATAGGCCAGGGGTGAAAGCATGGTGGAAGCCATGTTTGCCCTCGATAAGGATGTGGGTCTAGAGCCTGGGTTCACTGCTAACGTGTGTAGGACCGGTTGGTATGCAGTGACCTATAAGGATGAGGGAACACAGCCCTAGGAGGGTGCCAGACTGAAGGTCTGTGGCGTACCTGGCTAAGCAGAACAGGAGACTCAGCACGTGGTTCTGGACTGTGCTGTTCGGGGTGCATAAGGAATCAGCGGTGCTTCTGGGCCTACTGATAGATGAATAGTCAGCCCAGGCTTTGGAGGCTGAGCTACCAGTCTCCTTGGGGGGGGGGGGCAGAGAGGACGTCAAGGTCCTTCTGGCCCAAGCTGCAGAGAGACCACAGGCAAGTCGCGCGTACTCGCCTACCAGTAAGGTCCCGCAGGGGTTGGCGTGGGCGTCGATGAGTAAACAACGTCTCATCTTCTTCCAGATCAACCTGCACAAGGCTAAAGCGGCAATGGCTGTGATGTGGCTCTACTGTAAGAGCCTTGGCAGGCAGCAGGGATGTAAAAGGAATACCTGCTGGTACTGGTAAGTTGGTCTTTTGCAGCACAGAAGGCCATCCTAGGGCGGCTGTTGTGGTAAGGTGCGACTTACATACACTTGAAATTCCTGAGTTCTATCACAGGGATTTGGTAGCGGAGATGCTGGAAGCACAAGACAGTAATGGACTCCGGGCTAGGACAGTAGTGGCGTCAGCCTACTTCCCAGGTGATGACACTGAGGTCTCCCCCGCTGAAGATGCAGCAGCTGATCCATTACTGCAAAAGGGAGGATCTTCAATTGATTGTTGGGTGCAACGCCAAGGCACTCTCGAGGCATGGGGCACAGACACAAATGAAAGAGGTCTCCCTGCTGCTCCTTGTGTACGCTCCTTCTACCTTTTGTAGAAAGCCAATCTGCGGCCTCTCTTCCCTAGAGAGGATCTTCTGCAACTTGGACAAGATCGGCAAGTCTTTCATGCTTCCACAGAAGTCTCTCCAGGATTGATCTTGACTACTTACTGTGCAATGGAATAGTGGAGGTCAATAGGGGGAGTGCGCACATTTCTGTTACGCGCAGGAGGCGGGAGGTACTGGACATTACAGTCTCGAGTGCCTTCAATACCAGTAGAATAGTAGATTGGCATGTCTCAAAGTCTG
Source organism: Pachypeltis micranthus (assembly GCA_020466155.1). NCBI lineage: Eukaryota > Metazoa > Arthropoda > Insecta > Hemiptera > Miridae > Pachypeltis > Pachypeltis micranthus. Next base: position 81,623,665 of record CM035768.1, on the reverse strand, counting down.
AACATTACATGGTGATGTTCAGGCTGAGGTTCCCCAATAGTGTGACGGAGACATATCGAAACCCCAAGAACACAGATTGGGTTTTGTACAGTTTGGAGAGCTATAGCTGTGAGAAGCAAACTGTCGAAGGTGTGGAAGGGCGACAGGTGAGATCGGCGCAGCTATGGTAGAGGCATATGAAGCAAGCTGTGAGTTGAAAACCTGAAGATCGAATAGGGAGGTCCCTTGGTGGAACAAGGAACTGGATAGACTTCATACGGAAATGAGGAGGCTCTCCAACAGGGTGAGTGAGACGCATACAGGTGTTCCTTCACAGTGTATAATAAAGCCCTCAGACAAGCAGAAAGGAGATCCTGGAGAGACTTCTGTGGAAGCATGAAAAACTTGCTGACCATGTCCAAAGTGCAGAAGATCCTCTCCAGGGAACAGAGGCCGCAGATTGGCTTCCTACAAAAGGTAGCGGGAGCGTACACAAGGAGCAACAGAGAAACCTTGGAGGAGGTACTGACAGCTCACTCTCCGGGTTCTCATAGCCAGCAGCGGGAGATAGCCACCACCAGAGGTGAGTGGGGGAACCTGCCACGGGCTATCGAGGAACCCCCTGCTAGCCGCTGCCTCCAGGGAAATGTTTACGCTCAACAAGGCTTGCAAGGTACCAGGTACGGAGTGGATCTTTCCAGCCATATTGCAGCATGGGTGGGAGGCTCTGGGTACGACACTGGTGAAGCTTTTTGGGGCGAGTTATATCCTGGGGTACATACCCAATATGTGGAGGAAGTTGAAGGTAGTCTTCATACCGAAGCCAGGTGGCTCCTCGGTCCTGGCAAAGGGCAACTCCCCCCCATCAGTCACATGTACTTCACGTTAAAAAGTATGGGGAATATAATATGCCCATCGATAAAGGAGTACTATCTTACTCAAAACCCTATTCGGAGTTCCCAGCATGCCTATCAGAGAGGGAGATCTACTGAGACTGCTCTGAGGGAATAGGCAGCAGTTCTGGCAGATACTCTGAGATCCAGAGAGATTGCATTGTGCTGCTTTCCAGATACTGGGGGTTTTTTTGACAATACGTCATATGCCTCAATTATGGCTGCGGCTAGTAGGAAGAGCGTAGATCCTTACTTAATTTCTTGGACCAAGGAGATGATGAGTAGCAGGGTGGTCTTTTTGGAGATGGGGAGGGGGGTACTTTCCACTCTCCACTGGTCACTGGTAGCGGATTACTTTTTACAGGTGTTGGAGGAGGAGGGCTACAAGGTAATAGGTTACGCGGATGACCTGGTAATCGTAGTCATGGGAAAATTCACGAGTGTAATCAGTGAATGTAAGCAGCAGCCGCATGATGATGTGGGCAGCTTAGAAGATGGTTGGAAAGACATGGGGACTAAGGCCTGGGATGATCCGGTGGCTGTACACTGCTGTTGTTAGGCCTGTAGTCACCTATAGAGCACTCGTCTGGTGGATTAGGGTGGAAAATAAAGCCGTGCAGATGCAGTTGAATAAACTGCAGCGTAGGGTGTGTCTGGGTGTTACAGGCTGTATTAGAACAAGCCCAATGGCTACACTGGAGGTCTTGTTAGATTTAGCTACACTCCACATACATGTTAAAAGGATGGCGTTCCTCCAGGCTGTGTGGATGTTGGCGTCATAGGAATTCATTATGATTCAGGAAAAAATTATTTCAATGAACTCCAATACAAATTAGTCATTGAATGGAAACTTCTGAAACTCAATATAAATAATAAATACATGCCTTTTAGAACATCTTTCACTACGAAATTGCATTTGTCAAGAAGGAGGCTTATTTTCACCAAACAAGTTGAATAACCCAGACTATTGTGGAATATCCCCCCCCCCCCACTTTTTCATCGGAGTTCTTCGGATTTAACCAATGTAATTTCCTGGCATAAAGTTTTACAAGTTGGGAGGTAAGAAATGAGCAGCCAGCAGATTTTCAACTACATGTAAACACGCTTCTATATTATCTTCCTGCAATCTAATGAGATGAACTTTGGGAATGGCCAACACTGCTCTTGCACAAAAAGCTCTTTTTCATTAACCTTGTTCCATTGTGTGGAAATAGGGCATCCTTTGGGCAGTCTGCCCTGGTGGCCCAGGTGCTGGGTCTTTGCGAGCTCCCGAGGGAAGGGGCTGTGGGTGACGGGGGTCCCTGTGTAGTACGGGCTACGGTGGTAAGGAGGAAGGGACACAGAGGGTCCTTCCGACCTGAGCTACAGAGGAGGCATGGAGTGGACAGTGCGTTCCCAGACAGTTTGCAGCGGAAGACGGCATCCTGGGCTGAAGGTAGAGGGTGTGGGCAACCCTCCAGGATAAGAGGGTGAGATGTGCTCACACACGCTGAGCTTCCTTCACGTGAACCTACACACATCAAAGGCAGTGAGTAGCCGGAGCTTCACCTAGAGAAAGTGTGACTTAGCTTTGGTGCAGGAGCCATGGGCGGGGGGTGAACCCTGCGAGTGTAGGTAAGTTAGTCTTTGGCAATACAGAAGGCCACCCCAGGGCAGCTGGCGTGGTAAGGAACAACTTACCCTTCCTAAAGGTCCCGGAATTTGTAGGGACTTTATGACAGTAATTCTGGATGACCAGGAGGGAAGGAGAGGGGGGGGGGAAGAAGACTGGTGGTGGCATCAGCCTACATCCTGGGCAATGGCACGGAGGTAGCCCTGAGAAGAGTACAGTAGCTGGTGCATTACTGCAGAAGGGAAGGTCTGCAGCTCATAGTTGACAGTGATGCCAATCCCCATAATTGGGCATGCGGCAGCACAGATACAAATGAGAGAGATGCCCTCCTTCTTGACTACATACGAAATAGTAGGATGGCGGTGGTCAAGAGGGGGGGGGGACTCCCTACTTTTATTACTTGCAGGAGGCGAGAGGTGCTGGATATAACTATATCCAGTCAATTCTATCCCAGTCGGCATGCCTCGCATGATAAATCAATGTCAGATTACCGGATGGTGATGTTCCAGCTGGATTTCCCAAACAGGGATCGGGGGACCTATCGGACCCAAAAACAGACTGGGCTCTGTACAGCTGCTCCCATTCATCGATTTTGGAAGGATTCAGTTGTGAGGTAGAGCAGGCATCTGTCAGGATCAACACAGCTATAAAGGAGGCCCATGAGGCAAGCTGCGAGTTGAAAATCTGGGAGTCAGATAGGGATGTTCTATGGTGGAACAAAGATCTAGGTAGACTCCAGACAACAACGAGGAAGGAGGCTCTTTACTTTAATAGGGCAAAGAAAGCAGGTGATTGGGATGCCTACAGGGCGTTCCTCACAGAATATAACAAGGCCCTGAGGAGGGCTAAAGGGTTATCTTGGCAAAACCTTTGCGGAGGCATGGAAGACTTGTCCACCATGACCCAGGAGCAGAAGGTTCTTGCCAAGGAAGAGAGGCTGATTATAGTCATATACAAAAGGCAGGTGGAGCGTTTACTGGGAGCAGGGGAAAGATGCTGGAGGAACTGATGGCGGTTCATTTTCCATAATGGTGATTGGTGGGCGGATGCAGTTTGCCATAAACACTGTACAAAGATGGTGTAGTAGGCAGGGGTTATATGTCAATCCAGAAAAAACCAGCCAGGTCCCATTTAGCAGGAAACGCAATTTCATAAAGCTAGAACTCCTGCTCAGTTGGAATTTGGTGACAATTCACCAGGAAGTTAAATACCTGGGAGTATTCCTAGATAGGAGGCTCACATGAGCCACTCAAGTGAGGAGGGAATATAAAGGGTTTTTTCCACGATGTGGGCCAACCAGAAAATGGCTGCCTACCCACAGGCAAGCCATTCGTTGGAATTGGGTCTTGACAGGTGGGGAAGAAGGGTGCCGCACCACTTGATATTGGATAAGGTGCGTGGGGAGGTGACTGCTCTGCATGTCATGGACTCAATAAAGACGAAGTTCAACTCAAGCTTCAAATCCATGGAAGATCCAGGTGGGAAGAGGAAGGTCCCTCTCTTGAGGCTGGGGCCATAGTACGTGGGACGAATCAGTGAGGGGTGGCCTAGCAGGTGCAGGCATTTATGGGGCAAGGATCTCAACAGTGATATCATTGCATGCGCTCTTTGCTGTGTCAGAGTGCATGCAGCACCTCCTGCGTAGGGGCTTGAAGTCGAAAATAATATATATAATGTCGGGGGTCAGGCTGCATTTAAGGCCCTGGCTTCCTTTACCATCACATCAGGGCTGGTTTAGGAATGCCTGACTGGCCTGAAAGCCTTGGCAAAGGAAAACACATTAACACTGTGTTGGGTACCAGGCCATACAGGATTAGAAGAGAAAAAAGGGGTCTGTCAAACTGGTGACGAATGGATCTGCGCTTCTCCCGGTGGGACCTGAGCCCTTGGAGGGGGACCACCAATAGCCACTTGATCAAGGAGGTTGGTGAGTGGGAGGAGAAGTGCAGGGCTGCCCACTTGCGGGATGTGCCTGGCCAAAGGCAGTCAAGGCTGTTTATCAGACTCTCCAGGCAGCCAACGAGAGAGATGGTATATGGATGGTACGTGGCCTATTTACAGGTCACTGTCCACTAAGGAACCATCTGGCCAAAATTGGTAAGTCAGAGGTATAGAATTGCAGATTAATGTTACTCTGCTGCTCTTAAAATAAGAAGAATGAATGTAAAAGACTCAATAAGAACAGTATATATAATGATGGTGAATTTGAAAATAATATTTGAAGGAGACACGTCATTGCCAACACTTACAGTGACAGGAGGGGGACAGTGCCGTGAAACATGGAAGAATCAAGTTCAGTCAGTTCATTATTACTCAAGTCCAATAATAGGAGGTTTGGTACAGAATCCCAGAATTCAGGCAATATCCTCTTGATTTTATTATTGGATCTGGAACAAAAGATAACAGTAAGGATACACAAGAGTGTTGGCAAATAACTGTTGATTAATATCCTTTTTCTGCACATTACAATCATGTTTCTAGATGCCACTCCCTTTTCTTTTTCACAATACAAAGCAGCATTGAACCGAAAATTAACAACAAGACCAAAAAATTTATCATCAAGATCAAAACATTAGCAACACATATTGAATTATGCCACAGCAGTAAACAACTAAAAATAAATATCACATTAAATCAGAGGTTGCATGTAGTTCATTGGTATTCCCCTGAGTATGTATGGTTAGTTCTCTTCTTGAGAGTTTCATGGTTTAATTAGTTATGCCTTCACCACAGAAAGGTAAGTAGGTTCTAAGAATAAGATCTTACATTTTCACCACATCTTCACTTTCCATTCTTACATTCTTGGACTTAGAACTGACAACCAACGGACTACTTCAAAACAGCCCTTACCTTTCACTTTCAACGGATTTCCCCGGAGGCGTTTGACCAGGCTCCTTCCCTCCTAACAACCCCCCCCCCCTTGATGCAACATCATCCCATTCACCTTCCTCTTCCTATATAAAGCCCACGGCCAACTAACAGACAATAGGCAGATGATAATGTCTTTACATCGATAGCGCTCGCCCACAGTATCTCACTAGCCAAGCCAGAGAAGATGGACCCACCAAACGGGTACCTTAAATTTAGTCATTTACCTACTGGCAGAATTAACCTACATAATCACTTCAATTTCCTTTCTTCTTCTGGTTCTCTTACAGTACTAGGATGCACAGAAACTATCATGAAATTATAATAAATCCTCTGGAGGCTGAACGTATTATCCATCGTTAAAGAATCAAACAGAAAGATTTCCGTGCAGAATTCAAACAAACAGACCAGATTAGAAACGCTTTTTTTTCAATGGAGTTTACTGTGGGAAGTACCCCTTACGTTTTTTCCAAAGCGAAAGGCACTCAGGCAAACGGCATTTCTAAATGATAAGAGAGTGTGTTGTACGATTGTCTTTTTCCTTGTGCTACAAAGGCATTTAACTTTTCTTACTGTTCAATTACCTCCAGATTTATTCCAGATGGAATTTCATTCGTTGAGCTATGAAAACGAGTGACACCAACTATCACATGTTTTTTTGGTTTAATGTTTACACAAGCACACAATTACTAGAGTGCATTCACGTCAGTGAGTTATTGTTATTAGCCTTCACTAAAGCCATGAATGAAGTTCAATTGAACAGTAGAAAAGAATTGACTGATAAAATAACAATAAAAATTACTCACACACTGAGGGTAGAGACATTCAGAGAATAAGGCATCCGTTCAAGCTGGTTATGGTCAAGTTTCCTGGAAAGCAGCACAGAATCAAGTGAATATGTAACAGTGACATTTCAGTGTCTAGGGGTAATATAAATTACAATGGGTAACTAAGCATAAGTTTTGTACATTAACAGTAAGACGTAATGTACAGCCACCAAAGACCCCCTTAACACCCTCTTTTTATTCATTCCAGCTGTCGATGAATTAGTGTCCCTGCTGGAACATTAGAGTGATGCTCAGGAGTATTCATCATCTTCCCATAATCAAATGCAGCCACGGGAATTAAGTTTGATACACCTAAGGTTGGCCATGTAGCAATAAAAGTGCCTTTGTTTTAGAAAGTTAATCAGAAATCGATGAATTGCTGCTACACAACTCAACCAGTGACTATCGGCTCTGATGGAAACCCCTCTACAGAGATGATGTGTGGAAGCAATCCACTATCAACATCAGAACAAATACCCACTTTGAAATGAAAGTGTTAATAGCTACAGCTAGACAAGTGGTACAGTCACATGATAACCACTGTCTATAAAAAATATTAAAAAATCCTTAAAATCACTGATAAACTAAAGAAAGTTGCAAGTTCATAACATTTCTTTTAATAATCCTTTGCACATAACAGAGGTTTTGATAGTTCAATGATGGAAAAGACTCAATTAGAGATTCCACGAATTCAAGATTTTCATCTGAACTGTACAAATGATAAGACTTGGAATGCGCCAATTTATCATTTAAATTAAATTCATAACTCTATTTGTAACTTTCTTACAGTTCATTAAGTTGTTGATACAACTTGATTGCTTCATCAATGTTCACTTCCTGAAGGCTGTTGTTACTGAGGTCTCTGAAAAAAACCCAAGATTATTAGCCAGGAACATTAGCATCTCAATAAGTGATACCAAAAATTGAAAATATCGATTTTGTACCACCATTCAGCATACTCACTGCAATGCATACACTGCATTGGAACGGAGATTATCATAGGAAGGAGTGTTGAGCGAAGAATAAGGAGTTACGGATTTTGGTTTATTATTCATTCTGAACAATACACCTATGTTTTCGCTCAGGAAATTTTTTTTACAACTCCCCCTCAACATTGGTTACTTCACGTTTCAAGAATCGGGATTCCAAATCTGCAATATCTGTCGATCATCCCCCATCTGCACCAGTTTATGCCTTTAACTGGTCTAAAAAAATTAGTTCTTCGTTCCATTGTGGTAATGGTTTGAAAAATTACTACAAAACAAAATGTTGGCAGTTTTATTGCATGTTACATCGTGTTTGTTATCATTTCCTTGGTACTTTGGTTCTATACTGGATTGAATAGGACGAGTCTCAGAAGTGTAGGACTGTGTGTTGAAAAAATATCTGGTGCGTTGCAACACACAACTTTCCTTAGCTCAACGTCAATCCACTTTGTAGATGGCTAATTCTATTTCATCAATTCATTTATCACTCAGTTAATTTGAACTTGGTCAAACAACGCATTACGGCAGCAGGAAGCCGTAGCGCTTACAGTTCCGGAATTTATTGTGCTGCTCATACTCATTGCAGGATCATTATTGAGCAATTGGTACACAGATCATAAATGAGGCTGTAAACACGATTTTTTAAAAGAAGGATAGTAATCACTTTTGCAGAGTTATTGGAAAATAACTGTTAGAACTGGTAGTAAGCGCAACGGCAGTAGTTGAAATTCAGGAATTTCTGGAGTGAGTCCCATGTATCTCATGAGCGTTTTTAAACACTCACCCTTTAGGTATTGGATTGGACTACAATACCAATTTTTTTAAACATTCTACAAGAATTCCAGCGGAGTTTATAAGGAAAAAACTGCGCGAAAAACGCTTTTGGTCGAAAATTTTGATAATTTATTGTGCTGCTCTCTTCATTTTCCCACAAATGAGAATTTTATAGTATCATTGCCTGATCGAGAGCTATCAATATAAAAAATGTAATTAAAATCGCTAGAGCCGTTTTTGAGAAAAAAAATATTTGGTGTTTTGATCACTATGATGACTATAGTCAACTTTCGATAGATTTTGCCCATACCCTTATTATTGCGTCCCATGGTAACCTGTGGGCTAGACATCAAGTTTCAGCTAATTTGGTACGGTGGTTTTCTCTAAAAACTGCGCTATAATCGATTTCGGCGAAAGTTTTGGTAATTTATTGTGCTTCTCTCGTCATTTTCCCATAGATGGGAATATCATGGTATAGTTGCCTTATTGGGAGCTATCAATATAAAAAATGTAATTGAAATCGTTAGAGCCGTTTTTGAGAAAAAAAATATTTGGTGTTTTGATCACTATGATAACTATAGTTAACTTTCGGTGGATTTTGCTCATACCCTTATTTTGGCGTCCCATTGTGACCAGCGGGCAAGATATGAAGTTTAAGCTGATTTGGTACGGTGGTTTTCTCTAAAAATCGTTCACACACACACAGACCATTTTCCCAAATAGTGTTTTTCGGACTCAGGAGGGTCTGAAACGTAAAGATCTGAAGAAAACTCAAAATGTTTTTTCAGCCGATTACATAATTTTCCTTTCTACTTCGTAGAGCCAAGGAAAGTAAAAAGTGAAATCACAGTAAACATAGGGAGCCAAAGTCTACCAGTAGGAAGAACTCGCAGGATAATACGGCGAAAGGTAATGTTTCTCCCTAGCCTGAGCTCATTTCCCATTCTGCCTCCTGCCTCATTGTAACCACCTGTCAGCTCGACCCGTTATGTTGTGTTAATGCCTAGCAGCGCCTAGAAAATGTCAATTCTCGATGATAATTTGGCACTTGGTATATATGCACCACCAGGCTCCCATTGTAGGCACCTCCAGTGATTGTAGTCTAGTGGTCGTAGACGAAGGTTCATAATACGACGAAAGAATTTAGCAAAAGTTTTATAGAATGAATGTCGAAAAACAAAAAAGCTGAATAATTTATGGCTTAGACTAAATCTCAAGAAAACGTCAACTGAAATAAATGCTCAGGCCCACAAGTGCGCTGCGCCCCCTAAAGCATATTCTGTGCACTGAGATCTTGGTTGTATACTCAGCAAGTGGCCAAGAAACAAAAAGCTATGCAGGTCTGTTTTCATATCAAAATGACTGTTCCTCTCATAAGAGAGTTATATTATTCGAAAGTCATGGAGTTTGCAGTTTTGCTACAGAGCAAGAGCCTGGGCACTCCCTCAACATCCACCAAACCCAGACCTGTCAGTTGTCATTTAGCCAGTCTCCCAGATGAGAGCTATTGCCCATGTGCCCCCCCCCCCCCACGATGGTGTATGACCCTCAGGGATCTGTCCCATCTGGGTGGAGTTTACTCTACTACTACTTGGGTGGCAAGTTTCAGAGGGAGAGATCAACTGTGGTCACGTTTTTTTGTCATAAAGTTCTTTGCAAACTGAGTGAAACAATAATAATAAGCAGTTAGGACGAGTGACTATTTCCACTAAATTTGGGTCACAAGTTGTTAAGCTTTGTGCAGTATATGGTACACAGGGACACTCCCCCGTGGTATGAGGAACAGTCATGTACTAGCCAGGCTTTATACACTCAGATGTCTGCCAGACACCTCGCTCCTCTGCTCAAATAAGTAGTTATTTCTAACGAAGGCCTCATGATGTGTCTGTTGCCGATAGGGTTGAGAGTGTAGGTAGCACCAAAGCATCCTAAGCAAAGCACTTTGATGACGACATCTTTGGGCATCTGTCAAGCCCGCAATTGCAGTCTCATACGAATATGGGATGCACCATCCACTGTCTGAAGTCGCAGCAATTAAGTCCCATTTACTAACTCCTCACAGTTTGAGCATTCAGCTGATTCCTTAACATGGGAGCTACTGCTCTACCAGTCCCCTCAACATATTTTACAATCATCCTCCACCTTTTTGTACACTCTATAATCTGTTCATCTAGTTTGTTCCGGGTTGAATGGGTAGTTCACCAGTTCCCCTGTCGAACTACACACCTCGGAGAGCATCCGCGTTCCTAATAGCTCCAAGCAGATACACGGGGCTCTATCACCAACTGCACCGATCGGATTGAGTGATTGTCCGGTCACTAGTCCGGTTCGGTTACTCGGGTAAATCAGACAGTTAAAGACGTGCAAAGAATAAAGAAAAGAACAGGCGCTCACAGGGTTTTCATCCAAAGGGGCAAATCGACGGGGATTCGGTTGAGGCTGTGCCGAGAACAGTCAACGTTGCTTTCGAGACAAGTGCAGAGCTGGTGGCAGCTGTCGCGACCGCCGGCCGTAGCGAGATACAATAAAACTGCGCACAACGTCAATTTCATCGTCAGTGAGTCCGACGTAGCGCAAAAACCGTCGTCAAGTCGCCGCCGCGTCTCATTTCACCACACGATACAATCCACAATCCTAACGCCGAGCAAACCGTTCGCCGAAAAGGGGCCCTAAGACTCGACAATTGACAGGAGCGCGGCTTCAAAACTCGTCCGTTTCGTGAGATCGCGAGCGGATTCCAATCGCGGGTTTCGTTGTCCGCCCGCTAATTGACCGCCCGGACGGGCGCATCCCATGCGAATTGACTAAAAACCTCCGTCAATACGACGGACACAGAAGTCGTGAAACGAAAGTAAAACGGATACGACGAACAAACTGTCCGCTAGTTCCATAGCCGACACACAACAACGAAATGGCGGGGAGCGCGGAGGGTTGAAGAGGGTGATGACGATAGAGTGGAGGTTGGTGGGGGGGGGGGGGCTGGCCAGGAGTCACTTCTACCAATCACAAACGAAAAACTTCCTCTTCGAGTTTCAACTATGGCAGACCGTTCCACTAACAGCTCTTGCTCCTGAGGTGGTTCTAGTCTCGTACTTGTGAATTTTTCCTGCCAACCAGCCCGAAATTATCACCTCATTACAGAGTGCAGACGATTTAACATAAATATCTGGTGCGGAGCAACACACAACGTTCGACGACCTACTGTATATACGAGCGCTCTATATTCTTTCAACACATTTCTACAAGAAATACAGTAAGCTGAGAGAACTCTGTAAGTCTGATTGAAATCGTAAGAGCCGTTTCTGAGAAAATTGGGAAAACGATAAATTAATATTCGACAAATCTCGTTTTCTGAACCATCATGGCTTATATCTCCATTCAGCTGATAGGTACATAAATAATTGCGGAGAACAAAATATGGGCCATAGCTGCTAGAAGACACTGTAACATTGATCAAATCCAGTGAAGCAGTTATTCTCGACGCTAAGAGAATGGTAAAAAACATTACTTTCGATACATTTTGGTGTCTATCTCTTTCAATGGATCGTCAGAGGAGTAATCATTGAAAAGAATTTGTTGGTATCAACTATCCGAAAAAATCCTGCTGGTTTGGCAAAAATCGTTGAAGCAGTTTTGTCTAAAACTGCAAAAAACCTCTTTGTTCACAGTAATTTCATGGAGATATTTATACAAAAGAAACGTAAGGTACTACCTAGTCAAATATAATTTGGGAGTTTAATCAAAATCGTTAAAACTGCTTTTACGAAAAATATGAAAAAACCTAGTTTTTGGTACATTTTGTCCCCCACTCCTCTTATCCATGGATCGAAATCTTTCTTATTTTCGCATATCCAAAAAGTCACAAACAAAACAAAATATCTGGTGCGTTGCAACACACAACTTTCCTTAGCTCTCAACAATTCACTTTGTACATGGCTAATTCTATTTAATCAATTCATTTATCACTCAGTTAATTTGAACTTGGTAAAACAACGCTTTACGGCAGCAGAAAGCGGTAGCGCTTACAGCTCCGGAGTTTATTATGCTGCTCGTACTCATTCCCGAACCATTACTGAGCAATCTGTACACTGCGAATCAATGAGACTGTAAACACGATTTTTTTTTAAAGCGGATAATGATCATTTTTGCAGAGTTATTGGGTAAAAACGTTTAGAACTGGTAGTAAGCGAAACAGCAGTAGTTGAAACTCAGGAATTTCTGGAGTGAGCCCTATGTACCTCATGAGCGTTTTTAAACAATCACCCTTTAGGTATTTGATTGGACTACAATACCAGTTTTCTTTAACTTTCTACTAACATTCCAGCCGAGTTTATAAGGAAAAAATCGCGCTAGAAACGCTTTTGGTCGAAAATTTTGATAATTTATTGTGCTGCTCTCGTCATTTTCCCACAAATGGGAATTTTATTGTATAATTATCTTATTAAGAGCTATCTATATAAGAAATTTAATCAAAATCGTTAGAGCCGTTTACGAGAAAAAAATTTGGTGTTTTGATCACTATGATGACTATAGTTAACTTTCGGTGGATTTTGCCCATACCCTTATTTTTGCGTCCCATGGTAACCTGTAGGCTAGACATCAAGTTTCAGCTGATTTGGTATGGTTGTTTTCTCTAGAAACCTCGCTAAAATCAATTTCGTCGAAAATTTTGATAATTTATTGTGCTGCTCTCGTCATTTTCCCACAAATGGGAATTTTATTCTATAATTATCTTATTAAGAGCTATGAAAGTAAAAAATTTAATCAAAATCGTTATAGCCATTTTTGAGAAAAAAAAAATTTGGTGTTTGATCACTATGATAACTATAGTTAAATTTCGGTGGATTTGGTTCAAACCCTTATTTTGGCGTCCCATCGTAATTTGCGGGCGAGATATCAAGTTTGAGTGGATTTGATACGATGGTTCTCTCTAAAAATCGTTCACAGACACTCATACACACAGACCATTTTCCCAAATAGTGTTTTTCGGACTCAGGAGGGTCTAAAACGTAAAGATCTGAAGAGAACTCAAAATTTTTTTTTCACCCGATTACATAACTTTCCTTTCTACTTCGTAGAGCCAAGGAAAGTAAAAAAATCAGCTCAATCGGTTCAGCCATTCTCCCTCAAATTGATCTACAGCCACACGCACAGATCTGTTTCCTCATCGATATGTTTGTTCCTGAAGCCTCGTGAGAGAATTATATCAATCGATGCGCACACTTTTTTTTCCGAAGCTTACAGTGAATGGGACAGTGTCACCCAAAAGGGAAATAAATAATAGTTGAGGAAATGGGGAGGGTGCCTAGACTACCCTACACCAAATGAAGTGATGGAAAGATTGGGAGGGGAAAGGATAGAAGGGGAAGAAGGGTGTTCCACGATATGACCCTAGCAGCACATAAATGGTGATACCCTCAAAGAACACCTGTTGACACACCCACATCTCCTCAGCACTTTTCTGACACCACTTGTTGCTCCAGGACATGGTCAAAGCTGCAATCCTGATGTTACCGGCCTCCACTCCACAAGCTTCTGTCACTGCCATATGAAGATCTGTCTTTTTGTATTTTAGCCTATTGGCTTGCCAAGTTAGTGCAAGATCCCAACTGCCAAATACTACCTGGACATCCAGGATCACTGTAGACTGGTGAAGACCAACAGCGACAATGTCAGTCCTCAAATATTCTCTGGAGGCCACTTGGGGTATTGTTGCTCTCTCTCCACTTCCCAGTATCTAATCACATACACTCACATAAAATAACGCAACGAAAATTAGGTTTTTCTGATTCAGTTAGCCTCAGAATGTAAAGACCTGAAGAAAACCCAACTTCTTTATTTAACATCATTAGAATACTTTCCTTGCCCTTTGGGCCGCAGATAGTAAAAAGGCCAAAGAAGCTCACCAACTAGGACAAGAAGCTCACACCTCCATATAAACTAAACCAAGTACTGATTCCAAAAGAAACGTTTGTGTATAGATCATTACATGCTTTCGGGAAAGAAAGTGGAATACTGCTATAGCGAACCGTGATCCCTTCATTCTAAACATTTATACCATGTGGTCCCAAACCTTAATACTTATTATTTTAAAATTGAGCTTGCAGTATAGTAAAATAAAGCCAGGTGTGGGAGTGTCTGACTGGACTGAAGGCCCTGGCAGAGGACAACAGTGTAACACTGTGTTGGGTGCCAGGGCATCAGGGTATAGAGGGAAACAAACGGGCTGATAGGTTGGCTAAGAAGGGTCAGCGCAGATCCCTATTGTGCCTGAGCCCTTTGTTGGGACTACCAGGAGCCACCTACGTAGAGAGGTTGGCAAATGGGAGGACCGGTGCAGGGCTGCTCATTGGCAGGGGCTGTCCGGCCTTAGACAGTCAGTACTCTTCATCCGGCTCTCCAGAGAGAGGTCCAAGGAGGTGCTTGCACTGGGGAGGAAGGATATGAGGATCATATGTGGCCTGTTCACAGGTCACTGTCCGCTGAGGTACCACCTTCAAATATTGGCAAGTGCGAGGTACAGGTATGCAGGTTCTGCAAGGTAGGGCTAGAGACGGCAGAGCATGTGCTGTGCGTATGCGATGGACTCGCGGCATCGCGCCGTTAAAAAAAAAAAAAGCACACAACAAGCCCTGGACTCTTAGAGGCATGCAGATTAGAGCCTGTGGCTAAAAAAATGGAACGTGGGAACTTCTGGGTCAAAGTCCCAACACAACTGAAAGAATATACTTCTAGTAGTACCATAAATTCACCCATGGGGTAAAGTCAGCTCCATGAGTTACCCTGTTGACGCGTCAAGTTGAAACTGCTTGGAACATCACATCAGGCACGACCTCACTCCTGATTTGAAGTTAGTACCAGGAATTGACAATGAATACCCGGATTCAGAAAAGGCAATGAAACATCCTATCTCAATCGCCAGATAGTGAGGAGTTGGCTGAGGTGGATTTTTACTTTAATAAACTGGGTGGTATTAATTCGAGTCATGGCCAAGATAAAAAGAAACAAGCATACCAAATACTTGACAATACATCACTCCCTTCTCCGGCCTCATCCATATCATCAGTTAAATTACGTGCATTCCCTTTAAATAAATTACAATCATACTCAGGTCTGTTTCCTTATTTGATGACTGTACCTAAACCCTCGACGAGGGTTATATCAGTCATACTCACTGAGACACACACACACACAGACACCAACATACATTCAGGTTTGAGAAGGGCGAGTAATATTCCTCTCCTTCCCTACTTAATTTCTAACCTAAACACTGAACAGATAATAATAATTTAACATTCATAATAGACTACGGTATAATAAGTAACAACGTCCATAATTTTTTCGTTTAGTCTAAGACGGATGAAGTGGATCGGATCGTACTTCGGGTAAACGTTTTACACAAATGGTTTACGGAATTTTGAAAAATGTTTAAACAAGGGTAGTAGGAGATACTACGGGAAGCTGAAAACACAAGTGAGAATTAAACAGTACCAATATAAAACAATACATGTCTAAATATAAATTTTAAATTTTTGGACAGCAAAAATTTAAATGAGATACAAATAATGAAGATATTAATGGGGATTTGCCTTTTGTGTTGCTCTGCTATAATATGTAAACGTAATAAAAACACTCCAAATTATTACACAATGGTTTATTATTCTCATGAACGGCTTGACATAGTATTACTGCTCCGAGACCCATTCCATTCGATTCAGCATCGAAAAATACTAGTAAACAGTACGAAACATGACTTGACTACAATGGAACTACGGAAACTAAATATTTCCCTGGCGCCAGGCGCCCATAAGCGCCTGTAGGCAATTGGCACGACGTGACGAGTCGAGCGGGCGGGTGGTTTTGATGAAACGAAGGAAGGGAGTACAAGCGACGTAACGTTTACTTTCGCTGTAGTTCCCGCGAGTTCTTTCACTTAGTAGACTGTGGCTCACTATAATTACTGTAATTTCACACTACGCAGTTGTACACGTCTGATACTCATTCCATTCGACCCAGGACGTAAAAATACCTTGAAAACGATACGCAACACGGCACATTTGTGATTATACTGCGTTTTGTTAATTTTTTATCCATAACAACCATGGGCTTCGTCCGATCGGATTGCCGAGATGGCGAGCACAACTAAATATTAAATGTGATTTTTGTGCTAAAGAACGGATTTTTTAGATCACGTTGAAGTCATAAAACGGCCTGGTCAGCGAATGGCAGACGGGGGACGGACATTGCAGATTTGGAATCCCCATGTCTTGAAACGTAAAGTATCAAATTTTGAGGGGGGGGGGGGTTGTAAAAAAAAATTTTTCCTGACCGAAAACATAGGGTAATTATTCAGAATGAATAATAAACCAAAATTGCAGGAAGAGAAAAGTGTGTTGATGACGAAGGTAGAGGTTGTCGAGAGCCAGAATCTTGAGCAGGCATGATATTTATCAGTAAGACGCCTAGCGTTGTTAACAGAACTGCAACGACGCTCCTTTCGAATGAAACAATTTTCAGAAGTGTACGACTGCGACTAGACGGAAAACAGTGAAATCACAGTAATTATAGTGAGCCAAATTCTACTAATTGAAAGAACTTGTGGAACAATAACTACAGCGGCGGCTCATTAAAACCACCTGCCAGCTCGACCCGCAGCGTTGTGTCAATTGCCTGCAGGCCCTCACAGTCGCTTGGAATTTGTAATTTTCGTCATTTCGTAGTAGTTAGGTATTTCGTATCGTTTACTGGTATTTATCGATGCTGAATCGAATGGGATGGGTCTCGGAGCATTAATGCTAGGTCAAGCTGTTCAAGAGAATAATAAACCGTTGTGTAATAGTTTGCAGGGTGTTTAGACTTCGTGTTGATGAACATTTCACGCCTCTTTTTAAGTGGATGGGCTCATCAAAAAAGAAAATAAAAAGCTGGCAATTGCTGTGCTGATTTTCAAAGCGTTGAAATTCAGAAAAACAGAATACTTGTGTAGGAGTTTTGTCTAGATGCTATTTACTTGGGTGGCAAGTTTCAAAAGGACAGAACGTTTCTTAGCCATCATCTTCTTCACAAACTCTGCAAAATGGTTATAGGCTTGCTTTGTACCAGTCAATGCTGCTAGGTTCGTTTGCTCACCAACAACCGTTGTTCACTGTCGTAGAAACTACAGTGGAGCAGCAAGTGGTTTCTTGTTTCCTCCGCACTGAAGGCACAAGACGTTCATGGATGTTGGGGAAGAACTCATACGTATCACGTCCCTTTGACGAGGATTCCCATCTCGCTTGCCATTTCTCTAACGCCCATTCGTCGATGGCAGCAAGTTTCTGTTCTGTGTTGAGATCCGCACGGAGTTCAGCCCAAAGTGGGGGAAGCTCCTGTTCCACTCTCCACTTGTCAACCATGCACACAATGGCCAAGTCAACTGGTAACTGATCAGTGAACACCTGGAGTGCCTCTGTTGATACAGTCTTATAGGCCTTGGTGACCCACAGAAGCGCAGCTCTCTGGGATTGGGCCAATACTCTCTTCTGATTGACTGTTAGTTTGCTACCCCAGACAACGGGGCAGTAGCCAATCACACCTAGATAGATGGCCTTATACATCAGGATAGTGTCATGGTAACACACACCCCAAGTGGCCTTAGTAATTGCACGCAGTGAGGCTAACCTTGCAATGGTAGTGCCTTTAAGGGTCTGGAAGTGTTGGTTGAAACCCCACCTCTCACTTATATTCACTCCTAAATACGTGATGTGCTTTTCAATAAGGAGCCTGTGGCCGCCAAAACGTATTGAGGGTGGATTATTCACTTTTACTTTCAACAGGATTAGCTGGGTTTTTTCCTCAGCCATCTGGATCTTGACATGCTCGCACCATTGGGTGACGGTGTGGAGCATGTGGTGGGTTTTTTCTTCGATTTGGCAGGCTGACTCTGCAAAGATCAGCACAGTCAAGTCATCCACATTGGTGTATGGCTTGCAGTCAGTCTCCATGAGCCTCCTGAGAAGACCTTAGAAGAAGGCATTCGAGAGTGGTGGTTCCTGGACCGAGCCCTGTGGGCACCCCTTCTCAATCTCTCTCCGAACGGAGACATGCCTGCATTCAATCGTAGCAGTTCTGTCGAGCGAGTACAGGTTGTGGGGGATTCCCCTATCTTGAAGCTCATTAAGGAGCGCTCTCCACCAAAGGTTGTCAAACGCTCCCCTGATGTCAATCAGAACTGCTGCGACGTACTTAGCCGGTGCTAGCAGGGATACACGCCGAATCTCGACAATGACATCCTGCGTGGACCTTCTCCTGGTACACCCGTATTGCCTGCCTGTGAGGTTACAGCCAAAGACTCCTTCTAGGGACTGCAACATCAAGATTACTAATGTTTTGTGTTGACGTTCAAAGAGCAATGCTAGGGAAGGATCTGGCCAGGCAGCTGTAGAACCTAAACTTGTTGCTGCGATTAGGTCTCGCGATCCGCGTCAATGCGATTGCCATTCGTCTCCGAGCTTTCTGCATTCTCGCAGCCACGACGTTTCACATACTTGTACTATTGAGCAACTCCACTTCCCATTATTTCTAAATCAATCATTCAAATTCAACTCAGCTTTCAGAGCCCTGATTGTTTTTCTTTACCGACAGAGTTATTTCAAATTCTAAGTCTACGATCCAAGCAACTGCATACAATCAGATCCTTCCTTTACTTTTACCACTAGTGCGCAGCAGCTTTATTTGGTTTATTATAATATATGTGTAAGAGCTCCTTTAATTTATTTATTTACAGTCCATTGATTTAAATCGTTGCTATTTCTCTCTAACAATCCGAACATTTTGGTCCTCCGGGCCGGATTCTAAAGTGGCAGAAAGCGTTTCTGCCTTTGATCATTTAGATATACCTAACTCTAAAGGTTTCATCCTGTTCCATCTTGCAATAAAGTGTCTTGATCCTCTAACTAGGGAGCAGTTTGAAATTAACTCGAGAACTGAGGATTTTTCTACTTTTGACAGTCTCTCCAATTTTGTTAGATCGAGGTGTTTGGCTATGCAACTAGCTCAACAAAATGAAACTGGTGTCTCTGACTCCAATCTATCCTCCATTAATACTTACAAGTTTCAGACTAAATCGTTCAAGCTCAACCCAACTATACTATAACACACGATCAATAACTACACTTTTTGCAAGCAGTGCTAATGTCAATAGGAGTGACGCAAAAAATAATTACAAACCAAGCTCGAATTCTAATAGCAATTCTACTAAAAACCAAGTTTGCTGGGTGTGCAAACAAGCACAGGACAAAGTTTTGGATTGTTTAAAGTTTACAGAAGGTACTAGTTCCCAGCGCATAAATTGGCTAATTGGTTGAGAGGGATGTAGAAGTTGCCTATCTAGTAATCAGAACATCATGTGAGTCAGTTTGGTTTTTGTCCTGAGCGACATCATGCGTTACTTCACCCTACTACCGGGACAATAGCTACTACCAGTAACACTTTCCCATCATCTTAATCCAGCAACACCCTACTTCACTCATCTCAACTGACTGCTACTCTTCACACTCACGCAATTTCGTCAAAGGGATCTCAAGTGCTCTTGATCACCATTCCAGCAGAAATAGAAGATGTTCATGGCAATGATCGTCAGATTATAATTGTAATTGACAGTGGGAGCCAGAGTTCCTTTATTACAAGCAGGTGTTTGAACACATTGGGCCTTACTATGGTAAAGGTAACCAAGAAAATATCTTGTCTCGGTAATACCATGTATGAAGGCATAAAAGGCTTAGTCACTTGTAGAATCAAACCTAGATAAAGTCTTCATCCTACCTTTATGACTGTTTATGCTTTCTTCATCATACAATGATAGATAAATTAGAAACGGTAGGTAGAAGGAAAAGAGATTATTTATGACAATCGGATCTGCAGATGACAAATTTTGGGAATCCCGTTCTATTGATTTTTTAATGGGATGTGACCTCTCCCCAGGCATTTGGACCGAGAAAATGATAACTATTGATGACGACTCGTCTAAATTATTCTCATCAGTATTTGGCTATGTGGTGTGTGGCAAAATTAATTCGAAAACATCATCTTGTCTGTATACTTCTCTATTCACGCTAAATGCACCTGAATTACAAAACGAATTGCATACATTTTGGGAGCTTGAAGAACCCACTACTACGAATGTTTCTAACCCCAACGACGAAGCTTGTGATCATCATTTTATAAAAACTCATTTTAGAGATCAATCTGGGCGCTATGTGGTCTCATTGCCATTTATTTAAATCAATCCAGAGCTAGGCTTGTCGCCAGCTCATGCTTTAACCAGATTGACAAATTTGGAGAGGAAGTTGCGTCAAAGTACTGATCTTAGCATGCAATACTTCAATTTCATGAAGGAATACCTTGACTTAGGTCATATGTACCCCACCACTAACTAAACCTGCTAAGTACATAATTCCGTATCACTGACAAGCACTCCAAACAAGATCGAAACATTTCAAAACTTCGAGTAGTGTTTGATGCCAGTGCTCCTACTTCAATGGGTTCCTTAAATGACAAACTTAAAGTGGGGCCTAAACTTCAGACTGATATAAAAGATATTCTACTCTGCTGGCGACTTCATAAAGTAGTCATTGTTACTGATTTGGTAAAAATGTACCGGCAAATATTGGTAAATCCAAAGGACAGATACTATCAACATATTTATTGGAGGTTCAATTCTACTGAACCAGTGGGTGAATATGAGTTGGTAACTCTCACTTATGGTCTAACCTCCTCGCCTTATTTGGCTCAACGAGTTATTCATCAACTTTGCAAAGATGAAGGTTCTGAGTGGCCATTGGCAGCCAGGATAATCCCTAAGGATATGTACATTGACGACGTAGTCACTGGAGCAGATTCCTTAAAAGAAGTGTTGGCACTCCATCGGGAACTTATAGCAATGTTTTCTAAGGGAGGAGTTGCTCTTGGTAAATGGGCTAGCAATAGGAAGGAATTGTTATCAAACGTTTCAGTTGGAGAGCAGAATGACTAATGGGCATTCTCTAATAATGCATAACCTAGCATCAAAATTCTGGGTTTGCAGTGGAGCTCAAAAAATGATTCCTTTGAATATTCTATACTCACCCCACCAAACGTTTTTACAAAACGTTCACTTCTTTCTGCTATTACAAAGATATATGACCCCCTAGGCTTTCTAGCTCCTTCCATATTTGTTGCAAAAACTTTAATTCAAGACACTTGGAAGGCTAACCTTGATTGGGACGAACCTATCCCAGAGATGTAAAGACAAAATGGTGTGAGTTCATCACTCAATTACCTGAAGTGTCCTGATTCCTTGTTTAATTTCAGAAGAGAAGCCACTCAAATACAAAATTACTGGGTTTTGTGATGCTTCTGAGAAAGGTTATGGAGCCTCATTTTACAAACGAGTTATAAATGGTGCTACAATAAAACCTCGACTTTTGATTCCCAAAACTCGATTAGCTCCAGTAAAGACTCAAACCATCCCACGGTTGGAAATATGTGCAGCCATCTTACTGTCTGAAGTGTACTCCTTTTCTCGAAGCCTTACCTGAACTACACTTAACTCCTTGTTTCTTCACAGACTCCACGGTTGTTCTAAATTGGATAAATACCGATGCTTATCTATTAAAGGCATTTGTAGCTAATAGAGTGATGACCATTTTGAGTATCATCCCTCGCAATCAGAGGATGCATGAGCCATCGACTGACAATCCTAGTGATCGTTGTTCTTGTGGGATGATGCCAACAGAATTAATAAACCACTAACTCTGGTGGCATGGACCACACTGGCTCCAACAACCAATGAACGTCTGGAATATCCCCATATTCACTCCTCATAAAAGTGTACTAGAGTGTAGAACCAGTTATCATAAATTTCATAAAGCAAATCAAAATAATGCACCAATAATGAGAAATCTACTTGACTAACCCGTAGAGGGTGGTCGCATCTTTCGGCACGTGGGCGATTTTGGAGGTCCTTCCCATATTCGAGAGTCTCTTCACTGCAAGGCTGCGTTAGGCAAAGCCTACATTTGCTTGATCATTTGCATTCAGACTAAGGCCATACATTTAGAGGTGGTATCAAGCTTAAGCACTGAAGCATTCCTCGCAGCATTGGACCGTTTTACATCAAAGCATGGTGTTCTATCAGACATTTATAGTGATTGTGGAACAAATTTTCAAGGGGCAGCAAATCATTTGAAACAGCTAGCTCATTGGTTCGATAATGAATCAACTAGGGAGGCCATTTTCCTACAATGTTACCCCCGGAGTATCAAATGGCATTTTAATCCTCCAAGATCCCCATACTTTGGAGGTATATCAAATCTGTGAAAGGTCACTTACGACGAGTAATTGGGGAGACAGCATTCTCTTTTGAAGAGTTAGATACTTTTTTCTAGAAAACAGAAGCCATATTGAATTCTAGGCCACTGTGTCCCTCATCAGATAACCCTGAAGAGACAAATTTTCTCTCTCCAGCTCATTTTCTCATTGGCGATAATTTGATCGCCTTAGCTGAGCCATCCTTATTAGACATCCATGACAACCGACTATCCCTTTGGCAGTTTATTCAACAGAAGACACAACATCTGTGGCAATGCTGGAAGAAGGAATATTTATCAACGCTGCAACAGAAGGCTAAAAGGAGAATCAATAAATCATCAAATGTTCAAAAGGCATGCTAGTACTTTTGAAAGACACCACTCCGGTAACTCAGTGGCCTCTTCCCAGGGTCATTGAAATCCTTCCAGGTCAGGATGGAGTTGTACGAGTTGTAACTGTGCGTACTGCCAACTCAACCTTCCGTAACCCTCTTGTTCAGCTAGTTCCTCTCCTTCCATTGTCCAGTCCAAGCTACCGAACGAATGGAATGTTGATGCTCAAAGAGCAATGTTAGGGAAGGATCTGGCCAGGCAGCTGTAGAACCTAAACTTGTTGTTGCGATTAGGTCACCCAATCCTCGTCAATGCAATTGCCATTCGTTTCCGAGCTTTATGCAGTCTCGCAGCCACGACATTTCACGTACTTGTACTATTGAGCAACTCCACTTCCCATTATTTCTAGATCAATCAATCAAATTCAACTCAGCTTCCAGAGCCCTGATTGTTTTTCTTCACCAACGGAGTGATTTCAACTGCATACAATCAGATCCTTCCTTTACTTTTACCACTAGTGCGCAGCAGCTTTATTTGGTTTATTATAATATATGTGTAAGAGCTCCTTTAATTTATCGGGCTCGTTCGGAGGGTCCATGATCAGCTCGCTTGCTGCCCTCTGGACTTCAGTATCTCGAGCTACTTGGTCATCAGGGAGCGCCTTCTCAAAGAGGGTTTCCAGTGAACTTTCGATGCTGCAGGCCCAGCCTGACTCATTTTGCATTGCAGCTAAGACCTGCTCAATGTTTGCTTTTCCTATGGAGGATTTGTGATGTCTGCCACAGGGGTTCTCAGAGCTCTCTGCTTCCACAAAATTTCGCCAGCCTTGCCGTTTGGCTTGCTTGATGCGGCGGTGGAAGGCCTTCTTCTCTTGGATGAAGGCAGTTTGGAGTGTGGCTCTGGCATCAGGGTCACGAGTGTGTTGGTACATCCTTTTGGCTCTATTTACACTTTGCTTGAGGGGATTAAGTTCCTCAGTCCACCATGGGACTTTGATCGCCCTGTGCTTCTGTTGCCCAAGTACAGAGAGCCCAGCAGAGAACAGTGCTGTGGTAAATATGTCCACTCTGCAGTCCATCTCTTCAGGTGTGGATGCTTGCACTATTGGGTCGGTGTCTGGAGCACGCAGTTCACCTTCCAGTACCCTACAGAATTGTGGCCAGTCAGCATTTTTGGTGCAAAATCGCTTTTCACGTGTGTCTTTGCAGAGGATGTTGTCATCTGTGATGACGAAGTCAATAACCATGTGATCGCTCTGCACCTGGTACGACTTGCCAACCCTGCAATTTGAGTAGCAGCATTCATAATCCACTTTTGACTCCTGGAGCACAATTGCTCGCTGATGAATGGTACAGCATGCGAGACCTGTTGCAATACACACCACAGATCTCGTGCGGGCTATGGCCAGGTGGCTATAACGCTGGCGTTTTGTAGCACTGTGTGGGGGCTTGGCCTGCCACGCTTTTTTGTGAAGAGGGGCCTGACGTCTTGCGGCTGCAAGCCTAATGCAGGGTTATGTTCAACAACTTGTTGGACCAAGTCCTCTTTTTGTAGGTCTGCACATCGCACAATAGCAGGCGTGGAAAGCGACCCAGGGGGGCTGATGCTTGTAGCTTCAACTCCTTCGTGGAAATATGGCTCGTAAGCGCCTTGGCCATTTCCGGAGTTTCCTTCACAATGACGGCGCCACCTCCCACTGCGGTGCGGATGTCTAGCACTCTGACGCTCAGTGCTTGGAGAGATCAGGTGGGAAACCAGATTATGAACTCCTCCCAGATGGTACGGGATTCCTCAGGTGGTCACCTCTACTGGGAGACTGGCTAATGACAGTCCTGGAAGTAGCTCACTAACACCTACGAGCGATCCCCCGTATAGGTGGGGCCTTCGGAATGAGGAGAGGGAAAACCAGGTTTGAGCGTTCCTGGGCCGGCTGATTGCGTGTGTCCCACTCACCACATGACCAGTGGCCGAGGGCTGACTCTGAGCAGCAGCTGAAAAATCCCTCATGCCTCTTAGTCCCAGTGGGTGGCCGGACTGGCAGCTGCGGCGCATGTGGGGGCCTCCCTTTGACCCTCAACGGACCAGCGAAAGGGGCTAGAATCAATATGCCTGAGGGGGAGCTTCCAGGACACTGCCTCGAGCACCTCTCGCTCATACCACTAACACACACAACAAATGAACTCACAGGGATACACTACACCAGTCTGCTTCTTTTTTCTCCCCCCCCCCCCCAAATAAAAAAAAAACATGACAAAGTCAACTAAATCTTCAGCAGGTAATAAAAACGCCACCTGCGCCTCTTCCTCCGGCTCACCAAGCTCGACCCCTCCCTCTTCGGATGATGAGCTACCTACTCATCGTCCAAACAAACAAAGGCGGGAAGAATCGGGCAAACCGAATTCATCCCCCTCTTCTCTTCCTAGTAGCCCGGGCAACCTTCCGTCATAATGACGGCGCCACCTCCCACTGCGGTGTGGATGTCAAGCACTCGGACGCTTAGTGCTTGGAGGTCCGTACCAGGGACACCCCGTATCAGCGCTTCCATTGGGTCAGGGGTGGAGGGACCAGCCTCTCCTTCCTCACACGTCCGCCTAACCACTACCACGTTTTGTCGTGGGTTTTTAGGGGGGAGTTTGGTAAGCGGTGGAGGCTTTTTATTTTTGTTTTTATATTTATTTTTGCCCTTGTTTTTGGGCGTGGGCGTGGCACTGCCCTCGGTCTGCATGTCCTGCTTAGTTGGGGCCTTTTTCTTCTTCCCTCGCGCTTCCTGGCCCTGGCAGACTGCCATTCAGCCTAAGCTCCATGAGCGAGGGAGGAGGGCGCAGTAGCGGCTACTGCTGCATATGAGGGGCCTGGGTTACTACCCTGGCTCGTTAGAGCTCCTTGAGCTTGGGGGGCTGGCGGCACTGGCTGCTGGGAAATTGCCCTACGCAGCTCTTCCCTCACGACAGCCACCACAGTCCTGCAGGGGGGGGGGGGAGTGGCAGGGGGTGATGTCATTGGGGGGGCGGGGGGCGGCACTACCTTTGATAGCCAGCTTCAATATTTCGAAGAGGCAGCTAGTGACGAGGTCCCGCATTGGTCCGTCGCGTTGACCCTCATCTGTGCCAGCTGTCGTGGATGATTTGGACATACGCACAAATCTGCTCCATGTCCGACAGGTTAGGGTCCACAGGGTGTCTAATACTTGTAGTAGCCAGGTTGCTCGGGCTACTAGGGTGGTATGGGGAGATGAACGTGGTTTGCCTGGTTCTTTCCGCCCTTGTTTGTTTGGACGACGAGTAGGTTGCTCATCGTCAGAAGAAGGAGGGGTCGAACTTTGCCAGGAACGCTCAAACCTGGTTTTTCCCCCTCCTCATTCTGAAGGCCGCACCTATATAAGGGATCGCTCATAGGTGTGAGTGGGCTACTTCCAGGACTGTCTTTCGCTCATTATGAGTGTTTTAAGTCAATGTGTTCTACCCACGTAAGCCGTTGCAGTGTTGTTTGTATCTGGAATATGTTGTGTATGTCAGTGTTGTGAGCTTTAAGCCCCTTTAAGGCCGGCTTTTACGGCCACGCAGAGGATTCGGCAGGACAATTCTGTCCCCCTTCCTGCGGGGGGTGTGTTCTGCGATCCCAGCTCAAGGTAGGGGGTTCCCACTGTGTCATGTATGTGGAAGAAGTGTAAGTTGTGTCCCTTTTAGTCCGGCTCATACGAACACATAGGGAATACGGCAGTGGAATTCTGGACCCCCAACTGCAGGGTGAGCACAGTGTGGTGACAGAGTACACTGTGTGTAATCCTGCGGGAACCTCATAGAGGTGAGGTTGTCATTCCGGCTGGGCCCACCCGGCTATCCCTTTTAGTCGGCACATACTACACGCAGGGAATACGTCAGCGGTATTCCTGACCCCCGACTGCAGGGTGATACAAACCACAGACACACACCCACATACATACAGACACACAAAAACGGCCTCAAAACGTAAAGATCTGAAGAAAACCTAATTTTTTTTTGTCACGATTACTATACTTTCCTTTCCCTTTGGGTTGCGGAAAGTAATAACTATTGTTAACACATTGTGTTGTTGAACAGCTTTAAGCGATGTTGATTAGTTTTAGGAGACAGGAAAAATTACAGGAGCGATACAATAAGTTATCAAACTGTGATGTATCGGGATTTGGAGAGAAATTGGAAGCAGTGCAAAACTTGTAAGAACGGAATATAATGGCGATAGAACAAAGGGAACAAACGACCGGGGAGATAATTGGTGGAGGCGGAGGCACAGCCTTATGAATCGACCCATCGGTATCCAGTGCCACTAGCTGCACTAATGGTGGGTATGGCACACAAACATTTCATCGAAAATAGATTAGTGCAGTTTTTTCCTTATAATTACCACTCCTGTGATGCTTCCCAAAAAATCGGGATCGTATTCCAATTAGCTACCTATATGAAGGAAGCTTAATAATGATTAAACACAATTAGGAGCCACTTCAGATATTCTGGAATTCAAACTAATGTAGTTTCAGTAGTAAATGTTTTTTATCGGGCTTCCCTAACCATTATGACAGTCCCGTGAATTACCCAATAAAGAGGGGGCTCAACTCAAAAAAGATAAAGCACATCCAGTTCCAGCGTACAACGTTAAATTCTACCGAGTTTATATTAATTGAGTGAAAAATGAATTGTATTAGTTGCTAGAGGGATGAATATCAATGACTGCATGTCGGGCTAGGAATGATACGTTGTGATACGTTGCAAGAGAAATTTCCAATCATCAAAAATTTGACTTGTATGACATGAATAAGCGAAAGATCATTCCCAACCCTGAAAAGAGCGAATACGATGGAAGGAAATATATTAAATGTTCGAATTTGATGAATATGCACTGGGATTGGGCGAAATTGAAGAAAGACGAAATTCATAAAGGAGCAGTGAATATGTTTCAGTAATTGAGAGTGTTAGTTAATTCAAGTAAAAACCCGACACGAAACGTCCCCCTACTCTCATGTATGGAAATCGGTCATAACCTTATTGTCGCACCTTCAAAAAATGTCGAACAAATAAAAACAATATCGGGTACACTGAACACAAAACTTTCCTTAGCTCTACGTCTATTCACATTGTACATGGCTTGTTGTACTTACTCAATTCATTTATCACTCAGTTCATTGGAAACTGGTCGAACAACACCACGGCAGCAGAAAGAGGGAGCGTTACAGTTCTGGACTTTATCATGCTGCTCATACTCATGCCCAGACCATTATTGAGCAATTGCTACACAGAGAATTAATGAGGCTGTAAACACGATTTTTTAAAAGAGGATAGTAATCACTTTTTCAGAGTTATTGGGTAAAATCGTTTAGAACTGATAGTAAGCGAAACGGCGGTAGTTGGAATTCCAGAATGTCTAGAATAACCCCCGTTTTTAAAATCTTCATTGATAAGTTTGGTAATTTATTGTGCTGCTCTCGTCATTTTCCCACAAACTGGAATTTCATGGTTTAATTGTCTTATGACGAGCTGTCAATGTAAAAGATTTAATCAAAATCGTTACAGCCGTTTTTGAGACAAAAAATATTTGCTGGCTTTCATGGCCACGCAGAGGATACGGCAGGAGGGATTCTGTTCCCCTTCATGCGGTGGTGTTGGTGGGGGGGGGGGGTGTTCTGCGATCCCAGCTCATGGTAGGGGGTTCCCAGTTTGTCATGTATGTGGAAGAAGTGAAAGTTGTGTTCCTTTAAGTCCGGCTCATACGAACACGCAGGGAGTACGGCTGTGGAATTCTGGACTTCCAATTGCACAGAGAGACAGCGTATACTGTGACGACCAACCACAGTTGAGCCTCGTTGGATTTAATCCTGCGGGGACCTCGTAGACACACACACACACGGATCACGCGCCGAAATTAGGTTTTTTAGACTCAGTAGGCCTCAAAATGTAAAGATCTGAAGAAAACCCAAATTTGTTTACATGATTACTATACTTCCCTTTCCCTTTGGGTAGCGGAAAGTAAAAACAGTTCTTGCAAGATTGTTGGAAGTTCGGCGTAGATTGGGATGAGTCAGTTCCGGTTGACCTTAGTTCGCGTTGGAAGTATATGTTAAAACTGCTTCCTACTATCTCAAAGCTCAGTATTCCTAGATTTGTACATACTCAAAGCTCATAGTCAGTCTATCCAATCGTAAGCTTTGCTGACGCCTCCGAAACAGCGTATTGTGCAGTGCTCTATCTTCGTGTTATCCCTCCGGAAGAAATAAAATAATATCTACTAACAGCAAAAACGAAGTTGGCACCCTTAAAATCACTAACCATACCTCGACTCGAGTTGTGTCGTTGTCTTCTCCTAGCTCGATTATATCAATCTATCTCTGAGTTTTTGGATCTACTTCAGCCAACCAATCTCATTGATCCTCGTTTTTTCTCCGATTCAACTCTGGCGCTATTCTGGATACGCACTCGGACCTTCAAGTTGAAGAGTTTGTGGATACAGAGTAACCCAGATTCTATTTCAACTTCAGCTGAACATAGGAGTCACGTCTCATCAGACGACAATTCGGCAGGTATTGGCTCAAGAGGTTCCCTTGTAGACGAGCTTCTACACAACTCACTGTGGTGGAGTGGGCCATCATGGCCTACTCAGCCTGAACACACTTGGAATTTTCAGGATCCCTAAATTCAACCCGACACTTCTGAAATTAAAAGAGGAAATGTCGCTCTCTTATCTGTGGAGAATTCGTCTCCAGCTCTTCAATCGAAGTTCGTCATCGAGTTCATCTCCAAGTTTTCTTTCTACAACCGCCTTCTAAGAACTCCAGCTCAGGCTGGAGGCTGGCTCAGGTCCTGCGCTTCGTGACGAATGTGCAACGCCATCATGGAATTTTATCTTTTCCTGAAATTCGTTACTCTCAGCTTTTGTATGTTAAGTCCGTCCAGGCTAATTTTTTCTTCAATAATGACTTTCCCACGAACAGTCGAATGAAGGTCATGAAGAAATTCGTAAAATTGAACCCATTCTTTGAAGCAGAGGGTACTCGCAGGGCGGGCGGCAGGTTTTATAATGCCAACCTCCCATATAATCACAAACATCCAATGCTGCTCCCTCCTAACAGTCATATCCCGATCCTCATCCTCGACCACTTTCATAGAATGTACCTTCATCCAGGGCCATCTGTTCTGCACACGCAGTCGTTCAACTGGAATTCTGGATCCCTTCATTACGGCGACTAGCTCAGCAACGAGTCTCCCGGTGCAAAAGGTGTTACCGAGTTAAGGCAAAGGCATGCATTCCAAAAATGGCTGATTTGCGTGCCTTTCGAGTGCAGTCAGCTCGGGCATTTCTCAAAGCTTGCTTGGACTTCTGTGGGCCTTTTTGGATTTGGAAGGACTACAGATGGCGAAAACCGCAACTGTGCAAGGTTTACTTCTGCATATTTGTGTGCATGGCTACTAAGGCCATCCACATAGAAGTTGTTATAAGTCTATCAGCTAGTGCCTTCTTAGCTGCCCATGACCGCTTTGTGTCCATTCGAGGGCTTCCTGCTGAGTACTACTCTGATTGTGGGAGTAATTTTATCTCTGCAGCACGTCAGCTTAAAGAATGGTACGAGTGGTTCTCTTGTGAACACACTCAATCAGAAATAGCTGAGCAAGCTACAGATCCCACGGAATGTGAATATTTGTCTCCTGGCCACTTCCTCATTGGTGAACCGCTTCTTTCCATTCCAGAACCCTCTCTCTTAGACATACCCATGAATCGATTAGACCGAAGGCAGCTAGTCAAGCGAGTGTCTCAACAGTTTTGAAACAGGTGGCACAAGGAATATTTACCGACTCTCCAAAAAAGTAGTAGGTGGACAGAAGAGTTAGCAGAACTCGAAGTGGGAGACCTCGTCTTTCTAAAAATTGATAATCAGCCGATTCTCCAGTGGCCTCGAGAACGCACCATACAAATCCACCCAGGAGCCGATGGCTGAGTCCGAGTTGCAACTGTTAGAACGCCGACTTCGTCGTTGACTCGATCAGTTGCAAAACTTATCCCCCTATCTCCTTCCGAAGAAGATGAAAAGGGAAAACCTGGTAATGAGTTTCCGCTACAAGAGCAGAAGAGGTACCAAAAATGGATCAATGGCACCAATGTTGCAGCGGATTCTTCACTGCTTCCTTCTCCTGACTCAGCCACCACGTCATAAAGTGTTAGAGGAGAAAAGGGGTAAAAACTCTGTCTGTCTTGTCATTCTCTTCTTAACCTTAGTCTATCCTTTCGTCGTTTATTTTCCTTCCAGTGAGGTGCAAAAATTTAATTAAATTTTGGCGGGCGTAATGTTTACGCCTAAGAGTAGTTTTTATTCGTTTACTTTTTTTGGTTACGGGTGAGCCTTGAACTTCACCTCAGGTGTTAATCAACTATTGTTGTGGCCTCCCTCCATCACCTGAACCGTTTTTACGTCGTCCAACTCCGCCATCATTCTCATTCTCGTTACCCATCACGTCGTCTCAGCTCAACCTCTCTTTTTGCTTTATAATTTATTCTGAATAATAACCCTATGTTTTCGGTCAGGAAAAGTTTTTAACAATCCCCCTCAAAATTTGATACTTTACGTTTCAAGACATAGGGATTCCAAATCTGCAATGTCCGTCTGGCGCCCGCCGTCCGCTGACTAGGCCGTTTTGTGACTTTAACGTGGTCTAACAAAACCGTTCTTTCGCACAAATCCCATTTGGTACCTAGTTGTGCCTGCCATTTCGGCAACCCGATCGGACGAAGCCCATGGTTGTTATGGACAAAAAATGGTTAAAAAAATTAACAAAACGCAGTATAATCGCAAATACGCCGTGTTTCGTATCGCTTTCAAGGTATTTTCACATCCTGGGTTGAATGGAATGAGTATCAGACATGTAAAACTGCGTATAGGGAAATTACAGTAATTATAGTGAGCCAATGTCAACTAATTGAAAGAACTCTCGGGAACTACAGCGGAAGTAAACTCGTCGTTAGTACTCCCTCCCTCCCTCTCGTCTCATTAAAACGACCCGCCCGCTCGACTCGCAACGTGCCAATTGCCGAGGGTTCGCTTGGTTCGAGGTTCCCCGTCCCAATTTCCCCGACTCTTTTTGCCCAACAGAGCGGAGGAAGGTTAGTGCCGCTTCCTCTGCACACCCCTACATCGAATCCTTAATGCCTACAGACGCTTACGGGTGCCTGGCGCCGGGGGAATATTTAGTTTCCGTAGTTCCATTGTAGTCAGGTCATATTTCGTATGGTTTACTAGTATTTTTTGAAGCTGAATCGGATGGAATGGGTCTCGGAGCAGTAATACTAGGTCAAGCTGTTCATGAGAATAATAAAGCGTTGTGTAATAACTGTGAACTGTGAAGAAATGTTTTTTTCAGTCGTTTGGTCTATTTTTAATTATCTTGACCTTTTTTTACTATTGCTGTTTTACTTCTTTTTTTTTTTCTTATATAATTCATTCTCAAAATATACTCTAGTTTAGTTATTCGTTGTTCATGAGTTTGAAGCCTACTTCTGGCTATTCTTCAAACACTCTCTCACAGATCAACTATAGAAAAATATGTTTTGTCCGCCTAATCGTTAAAAATTTCTTCCGTTTCGGGAATTTGATATTTGTGGTCCATAATATGCCGATTAAAATACTTTGGGTCCAGGCAATGCCTTAGCGCCTTGTTTGACTTTTCAACAATTACCAAAGGGTGTTGCCACTTCGTTGGCCCTTCACTTTTCGAAATTATTCTGGGCTTTTCAAGCCTATCTGAAGTGGTTTTCTATTTCTCTTGTAGGCGTTTAGGTACTCGACGAGGTAAGCAGGTCACAGGGCAGCATTTAGATGTATCTTATACGGTTTTCCAGGAAATTTTCCAAGCCCATTGAAGACATCTCTGTATTAATTAACAATTTCGTCTCTCGATGTGAACTTCACGTGATTATTCCGAATGCAATGAATGTACTTCGCTAATTATTTTCAATTTTGCGCATGTTGTTAGACCGATAATAGACTTATCTTATGTGTTGATAGTCATATTAGATGTTTTCAACGTATTATAAACCCTGAGAGGTAGTAAATAAGTAAGGCTACCGGAGTCTACTTTAAATTTTACGTTCAACTCATTTCTTCGTGCCAATTTGGTTGTTACGAATTGACGTTATCAATATTCAATCCATCTGTCGGGAATACCTTAAATAAGGCGATTGGCCTAAATTAATAGAAATTAATTGAACACAAATATTCGTCCTTGAACTCGGGTGAACAACTGAATTCAATTTGCGTGCCATATGGGAATTAATAGATCAAGATTTTATAATCAACTGGAGGAGACAATAATATTTTCGACATTCTCCCCCCGCCAAAAAAATTAATACTGAAAACGGTGTGGCTTTCGGTCAACTCTTCCACTTCTAGTCTGCAGACTCCCGGCTTCGGTGGAATCTTCCTGATTCATCTGTTTATCTTCCGTTGTCTTCTGCCTCAGCCAAGGCTCTTCGTCTGCAGCAACTTCTAACAGAAACAAACGCTGAAGAGGTCGGATAACTTCCTTCAAGTCTGTCAAACGGAGCTTTGCCACCCGTCTATGTCCGTCAGCTCCAATCTTAATGTCGAGCACAAGTCCCAGCGGCCAGTCTTGCCGTTTCATTGTCTCGGTTCCCACCAAAACAACATCTCCTGGCTGAATAGCGAGCGGGAGTCGCCTTCCCTTGTTAGCCAATAAGGCCAGGTATTCGTTCCGGAATCCCTCACGCAGCCCCTTTCGCAATCTCAGAAGATACTTTAAACGACAATTAAAATTAATTTTGACAATATCATCGAGGTCTGAAATGCCTGACATAGGGATGCCTTGCATGAAAAGAGCCGGGGTAAGGGGACGAGGCTCATGGTCTGCCACATAGAAGTGGGTTAAAGGCTTCGCATTTATAGTTGATCAACGTCACAGAGAAGCGTAACCATCTCCTCATACGTAAGCCCGACCCAGGTTGCGCCTTAATAATTGCTTCACCATGGCTACTATTCTCTCCCAAAAACCACCCCACCGTCGATGGCTGCAGGAGGAATGAAATTCCATTTTATGGGTTTTGTATTGATGACAATTACAATCATCCCAGTCGATTGCCCTCAAGGCATTATTTGCTCCAACAAATTGTGTACTATTATCGGTATAAATTATGGAAGGACGTCCTCTACGTGCAATGAAGCGCAGTAGAGCCTCAAAAAACCCTACTGTTGACAAAGAAGTAGTTGCTTCTAAACGAACGGCACGATACACAGCACAGGTGAAAAGAACCAACCAAACTTTCCCTCCTCCCTTCAAATGCAATGGACCAGCGTAATCGATTCCTGTTACCTCAAAAACTGCTGATTGTTGAACTCGGTCCTTGGGTAAAGGTGCAAAAGGTGTCTCAACACGCAATTTGCAACGCCAAATGACACGTTTAACAACCCTACGTATATAGGTTATCCAAAAACGTTCTCGTAATACGGTCATCAATGTTCGTTCTCCAGCGTGATTGAGAGCAAGATGCTGTTCTCGAATGAATGTCTGAACCAAAGTACTTCCCCCAGGAAGGAATATCGGATTCTTAAAATCTTCGCTATAAGTCAGTCGTGTTTTCAGGCTTTGCCCTGGAGAAGTTCCTTAGCTATCTCTGTTTGTTTCCCATCTCCTGGTTCTCGACTTATTTTTGGGCAATCTTCTTCGTTCTGTAACCAATCAGGACCTTCCTACCACTTCGATCGAGACAAAGCTTTTGCAATGCAACCTCTCGATGGTAAATCATATGGATTCAGAGCTCCAGGTACATGGTACCATTGATCCAGATCACGCCAGCGTGATATATGTATTGATTTCTCTGCATCGATTCCTCACTAAAACAGACCAATCCCCGCTTCCTTTAATCCATTGCAGCACAACTTTCGAGTCACTCCAGAAGAAGGTTGGGAAATTCCCCAATTGCGATTCAACTTTGTGCCACAATCTAACACCAATCAGTGCTGCCATTAGCTCCGACCTGGGAATCGACAGACATTCCTTTTTTAGTGCAACTCTAGTCTTAGCTTGAAGGAAGCGAGTCTGAACCACACCTTGTGCAACCTCTCTAATGAAAATGCAAGTTGCATAGGCAAATTGGCTAGCATAACAAAAAACATGTATGCTGACCTGAGACCTTTGCCACTTCTCACATGATAGTCTGCGTTGGATCCTACACAATATTATTAATTCTGCTCCTCGAATCCAGGAAGCTACCCTCCTTAAAGTCGGTGACAAATTGTCATCCCAGCCGTCTTTCGTTGACCAAGCTTCTTGCAACATCATTTTAGGCAATAAAGTGTAGGGAGAAATCAGACCCACAGAATCAAAATAAGAGTGCACCATAGACAAAAGTGTTCTACGGGTGACATCTTCCACAACCATAGTGGGATGACGGTTGACAAATAACTCATCTGACACTTGATTCCAACGGACTCCCAAAATCGAAATCGGCCCCTCAGGTGTTACAGGTTCGATTAACTCAGGCCCACTAGCCCATTGTCTCAATTCAAATTTACCAAGCTTCATTAACAAATCAGCTTGCACTATCAATTTCAATAATTCTCCTTTATCATCAACACTTGTAACTAAATTGTCCATATAGAATGATCCTCGAAGTTTTTGAGCTATTTCGTTAAATTTCTCAGGAGCATTTGACAGGTGATAGTCAATGGTAGCATTAAGAAGAAAAGGAATAGACCTGATTCCGTAAACTACTCTTTTATGTCTGTACTCAACAATCTTTTTCCTTTCCTCAGTCTCCCACCATAGAAATTTAAGGAATTTTCTGTGTTACGGTAAAATACTAATTTGTAAAAATGCTTTGGCAATATCAGCTGTCACCCCAATGGCACCTTTCCTAAACTGATAAAACAACTTCAAAATATCTTCAGGCAGATTTGGTCCTTTTTCTAATTGAGAATTTAATGAAACACCATTATAGTCTCTTGCTGATGCATCGAAAACGGGTCAAATTTTCGTTGTTAGACTGGACTATTTAAAAGCCGGTCGATACGGCCCTCATGCTTGTTCTCTTGGGGAGGAACTCTTTCTATTATATCTAAGCCAACCCATTTAAAAAATATTTTGTGATATTCCGAGAGTTAACTAGAATGCATTTAATTCCTGGTTGTAGCCATAAGCCTCTTTTCTGCTGTTAGTATATTACATACCAAATTAGATGTTTCACTTTTCCATGGGAGTGCTATTTCGTATCTACGGTCCTCATTTTTGTGAATCTTGAGTATGTTGGTAGCCGTCTGCCTTCGAATATTATACTTGTCTAGATCGTCAATTTCAGTTATCTTGAGCGCTTCCAAGATCCTGCAACTCAAATGTTAAGTTAGACATTGCAACAATCGGAGCATGTATTTTATTCCTGAAAAAGTTGGGCCCATTAACGTCCAAATTAACGTCCAACCCAAAATTGTTTCGATGGCTATCAATTGCTGTCCAGATTCATCGTCAATCCTGTCAATCGGCACCAATTAAAATTTCGATTGCAGGAGGATGTGGTCCTACGTCAGACAAGATGATGTTTCATCGGTTCAGGCGCTGTATCACATCTTTATTGTCCAATCTCGGCACGTAATTGCTTATTTTGTCCACGTCTAAGATTGAACATTGGAATTTAGAAGTCGAGTTGAGGCCTTGTAAAATAATAATTTTTAGGCGTTTTCACGCTCGTCTCTGATACATCAAATAAACTGTGGTTCAAATTTTCTTCACCTGCACTTACCAATTGCAAGTCTGTTACTAATGATTTTGTGACGTAACTTCTTTGAGAACCTGAATCAAGCAAAACTCGGACCATTTTTTCTCCGTTCAGAGCAATTACCTTCACGAGTATCGCTTGTAACAATACGAGTTCTGATTCAACCTTCTCTCCTACATGCTCTTCACTGGGCTGTTCGACCACACAGTTTGATGCTGAGCTGGCGTTCGTTCGAGTTTGACTTAACTTTTGACAAGCTTGGAGCATATAATTGTGTAATGCCGACCGGAACAAATCAAACATTTAACAGTTCCCTTAAAATTTGATGCAAAGTGAGTACCTGGTTTAAGACAAACATAGCACGCACCCTTTTTCCAAAGCCATGCTCTCCTCTTATTCAGTGACCAAGAGCGTGCTTTAAAGCATTCCGGTGATTCATGGGAAGTCATATCGCACCACACAAAACCTAAACCGTTTGTTGTCACGGGCTTTTCAGTCCTTTCAGTGTCCGAACATTCTACATTACTTCTAATTCCAATTTTACGGTTTTTTGTTGGCGCAGAGCCAGTGAGCAAACTAGAAGCGGAACATTCCAAGAGCAGGAATGTTCGAAAGAAGTTTTTGCTAACTGTATTCGTTGCTCAGCTTCTACTTCAGAACGTAACAATTTTAGAAGAGCTTCCAGCTCTTCCCCTTCACGATTCATATGATCTTCCTCGATCCTCAATTGCATCCGCCATCGCTCCCATGCTCTAAGAACATCTTCGGGAAGTGTTGATTCCACGAGTGGTTTCAGCATAGCGGCAAATTTATTAGACGATAGTCCCAATGATTCCAGCGCCCTCAACTGAGTTTCTAAATTATCGAAAAGCTCGCGCAATTCAAAGCTCTGTCCACTCTGAGTACGTAAAACCAAAGACAAGAGTTCACGCATGTACGTCTCAATCAACAGCCCATCTCGTGCAAACCGAGGTTTTAAATGCTGAATTACATTTGGATAACATTCATCGGTAGGAACATAACTATTTACCGAATTGGCAGCTGGTGAACCTGATACCATCGCATCACGTAAATATGCAAATTTATCTGTATTACAAAAGCGTTTATCTTCGGGTATTTTCGAAAACTGAGACCAGAAACTAACCTAATTTTTAATGTCTCCATCAAATTCTTTCAGTTCGATTTTCGGAAGTAGTAAATTACGCGTTTTCTCCTCACTATGTTCTACATGTCGCTTACTTGATTTAGTGATGAGCTCTGCAAAAAAATTTCGAATCGTTTCCTTTGATACAGAGCATTACTGTGAGCGTCTTCAATTTCTCGAAGTTCAACGTCCATTTCATCCGAACTTATCTGCGCAGACCCATTCGTTACCTTGCTCGTAATTTCGTCGTCCACTTCCATCACTCTTTCTGATTTCCCCATCAAAACCTCGAAGTGAGATTGAGCAGCGAACACGTCACCAGCTTTTATTGCGTCCTCAAACGTTCATCGAGGATTGCTGCACCAATTCTCGGAGAATATTTCGCCTTCTTCTTAATCCTTCCATCTCCACCAAACTCACCTCCCGTACCTCGTCTTTTTCTCGAGAAATTAATTAAACACAAATATTCGTCCTTGAGCTCGGGTGAACAACTGAATTTAATTTGCGTGCCATATGGAAATTAATAGATCAAGATTTTATGATCAACTGAAGGAGACGATAATTTTTTTTTTGTAGCACTCGACGTCTGTGTTGGAAGGTAATGCATAAACGTTCCTAGTGGATTTACTCGACGAGTATATGTTATTCTAAATTTTTTATTGGGGCAGCAAATTACAAACTGGTGAAGACCTTTACACTTGCAGCAAATTTCGTTATAGGCTGGGCAATTCCATATGAATGTTGTGTGTTACACTTTGGGGGGTAAAATAATTTCCGCACGAATATTTATAACGTTACTCCCCACCCCACAGTGAGGCACTCGGCGTCGATGTCGTTTTAGAGATAGACCGTGATCCTCTGAACCACGAGATTTGTATAATGCGATAGGAGGATAATTCAGAAAAGCTCCGCTTGTCAACAAAACAAATCGAACCGCTTTTATGACGTGATAGAGAATCAAGACCCCTCCCCCTCATTGGCCTCCAGTTGCCACCGCTTTCATTCCCGGCATTCAACTCGTTCAAAGGGACTCGATGTTGAACACTTTGTAGACAGTCGAAGCGTGTTGTTAGGGCGGATTATCTTTCTACCTCTCATCTCTGACGTATTTCTCAACGTTGGGAGCTTCTTAATGTCGGTTTTCATTGTAGCAGTCTGTAGGTAATCGCGGAAACATCGTGGACGTTCCAATGAGCACCTACGCACAAAGCCTTTCATTTTGTTGTTATCGCGCCTGTTGTTGGTTTCCGCTACACAAAGGGTCAGGAAAGTATTGTAATCGTGTTGAAAAAAAGTTGTGTATTCTTCAGATCTTTACGTTTTTAAGCCTACTGTGTCTAAGAAACCTAATTTCGGTGCGTGGTCCATCTGCCGACCAAAGGGATGCAGTCGTGTCGTGATCAGACCAGGCCGCTTTAGGCATCACCAACCTCCTTGTGGTGGTCGATAGTAACACCCTAAAGGGGTATAGGCCTTCTTTCAGTAGAACCTTATGCAGGGAGTCCTGGTTTCCCTCTAGGGTGGCTAACCGCTGCCCTGGTGAATGGGGGGGGGGGACCCAATGCCCACGGGTTCCCCGCCTTCACCATTGCCCTTCTCCTGCCATGAGCCAAAACAACAATTAGTCTCATAGCCTCTGGCTGCTCATTGTCACCCGGGGGTTTTGGGGAGGTGCACGGGGTCGCCCTGGACAGGGACGTCGGCCTCATCCCCCATTCTCTTCATCTTCTTCCTCCTACCCTTCCTCCACCTCCAGCACAATAGATGACTGCCAGTGCCGGTACTGTGGCCCACGTGTATGCTATGTCAATAACCATCTGCCAGAGAAATTCCCTTCCCTTACTGCAGCAGCTATTGAAGCCCGAGTATAGGCAGCTTGTGGAGGGTGAAACCTCCGCGAATAGCGACTGGGCTTCACCAGGCACTCCTCTTGCAGGCGTGGGTCATCAGCCCCGGATAACTGGCCAGACCTAGCAGCCTCAGACTCCTTGTCCCTTTTGAGGAATCAGATTCTGAGGCTTGTTGTTAAGGTCAGTAGAGTGAAATGTTATGAGAATCCTCACCAGCAGAGTCTGGCTAGGAGGGCCATTTCTGGTCTTGATGTTTCTTCGAACAAGGTGGCAGATTACCTGCGCTGAATTTTCTCAAGAGGTGAGAACCTGACTGGTGGGAGGGTGCAGAACTGACACTTGTCGAATCTGCCCCCTGCAAGTGGTCGTAGGGCAGCTAAAAGGACGAGGCGGGTTCAGAAGTTGTGGAGGAGGTATCTGGTTACAGTGTGCCGTCAAGGTACGAGTTCGTTACCCTCGTGGGGAGGAACCCATGAGCCTTAGCAAATTCAAACAAATAAAAATTTTACGGGTTAATAAAATAAATAAAGCTAATTCAATTAAAAAAAAACAAAAAAAACTTTGTTCAACAAGTAAAAGAAATGACACTAATAATAAAAATATAAAAGAAAGTGAACAACTAATAATGAAAACGAAAACAAACAACGGCTTAGAAAATAAATGTCTTCTGGCTCAGTAGGCCCTACTTATTTGGCATGCCAATGAAATAAACACCTCACCAGAGTCGTAGTGTTTGGCACCGAGACGAAATTCAATAAATTCTGGATGCAGGGAACTGGAAGGTTTGTTGCTGGACGACGGACGAGAGCAGAATTCGGAAGAAAAAAATGATATTGTATCGCTTGGTTTCGTCGCAAATAGCTAGGTGGTTTCGAAGGGCTACCTTGGACGAATGGTGGCTCCAAGACGCTGTCTGATGCTAGCGATTTACTGCCCACCGAACCGCGCATTCGTCCTGATTCTTTAATTTCACATTACACACCCCTCTCAAGCGGTAAGGGTGGTGTTATACGGTTTCAGCTTCGTAGGGTGCCACATTCTTTCATCCAAACCCTGGTCGTTTTGGAGGCGGCATGTTCCAGCAGGACTGACGTGCACCAACCTGTGGGGACCCACGTATTTATAGCTTAGCTTTGCAGGTCTTCTTCGGAGGTTATAGTGAAGACTTTTTCTGGTGCCTTTCTTCAGCAGATTTTTCTCCACCAGATGGCAAACTTCCCTGAGTTTGATAATTCTGGCAGCCCATCCATTTATATCTGTTGAGGAAGGTGAGGGAACATCAACTTGATTGCTGGTTGGACACACAGAATTGCGATATATAGTCGAAGGCTTGGGCTCTTGGCCCAAATTCAAAAACGCTGGAGAAAATCCCGTTGAACTGTGAACGGCAATGTTGAGCGCAAACTCAAGCTCTCCAAGGTGAAAATCCCACTTAGGGAGCAGAATCCGGAAGAAAAAAATGATATCGTATCGCCCGATGTTCAAGCTTCCAACTAATTGGCGGCTCGTGAGGTTTTTGGATTTCCGGATACCTCTTTCATTTCTGCGATCACATATGCAAGTCGTTTCATTTACTTTGGCAGTGCCGCTTTTCATTTTCATTTGGGAAGTTAGCTCAGAATAAAGGTTGATTACAGCGTAGAAGGTTGACCCTCCATCGGTATACCCTATCACCCGGTTTCGTGGCAAATAGCTAGGTCGTTTCGAAGGGCTACCTTGGACGACTGGTAGCTCCAAGATGCTCTCGGATGCTAGCAATTTACTGCCCACTGAACCGCGTACTCGTGCTGATTATTTAATTTCACGTTAAGTTGTGGCTGAGGTGGTCGAGGGTGCATGGTAAAGTTCAGCCTACTCTTCAGGAGTTTGTGACGGTTGTGGCAAAGTGGCGAAATGCTTATCAAGCCAGATTTTGCACACAGGTGCTTAATACAAAGAATGTATTGAAATAAAGTAATCGTTGAGCGTATAAAATAGAAATAGAAAATGAAAGTAACTGCGCGTGAAAAAAGTCCGACACAAAAGTAGAAAATAAATTGGTACTTGGGACAAGTTTTCGTCGCTCAACGTTTAAAGTTCGTGCTCCTACTTGATGTGCAATAGACATCCGGCTGTATATTGGTCCACATATTACGCTGGTAGACTTTGTCTAAGTATGACTTACAGGTATGACGCTGGTAGACGTGGTTTTACAGCGACTTTCAGGATACTACGACCTGACAAGAATGCTGAATGCGCGGTAATAAAGATTTTTATTGCAAGTGAGGGAATGGCAATGAATAAAATATATAAGCCATTTTAACGAAGCACGTGGTGAGACGACGATGGTTGGAATGGTTCATAAAATAGAATGGCGCATCATGCGGGTGATGTCGGTTGTGCTGACCTCACTCACATTAAAACGGAATAAAATAAAAAACTTCTTACTGTAGTTCTGTAATAAGTGGTGTAGCTGCCTGAACAGTGGCGTTTTGTGGGGAGCCTCTCATTGAGAACTCTCTGTGTCATGTGTTCCCTGGTCCTCGAGGACGGGACACATAAGTGCCGTGTCGGTAACTCCACTTTAGCTGAACCTGATTGTATTTCACCCCGCAGATGGAATAAGGCCCCGAAGGCTGTTAAGCTGCAGTTAAACTTACTTCTCTTCATGGGAAAACCTTCTGCTGGATTGTCGCGTACCCAAACTGTCTTTGTCCCCAAGAAAAGTGGTGATGGGCGAAGGGGCTACAGGCCGATTTCAATATCGTCTGTTGCCAATTGCCTCCGTGGAGTGGAGGCTCCTGATAACCTCATCGATTATGTGAGCTAACTGTAGTGCCGGGGTGTGACGGCCTTGCAGGTTGGAGCAGAGCTTTCTGGGGACGTGGCAATCTCGGTCTCCTATACTCTCCAATCTTGTTATTGATACCGCGATGGCTAAGCTACCTCAAGAAGTAAGGCTTGACATCGCCCAACGTGTGCGCCTTTGCGGATGATCTCGTCCTCCTCCCAGGTACCCTTGACAATTTGTGTGGCAGCTAGGCATGTGTGGATTGGGGGTGAATCCGATAAAGTGCGGTTTGGATTCATTGACGCCATCCTATTGAGGTTACAGCGTTGAATGCGGGTTTTGTCATCGGCTAATCCCGTGTTCCTGCTAGAGACGTCATCGAGATGTGGTGGTATTTTGGGATCGAGTTTCCCGGTGTA
This sequence comes from Pachypeltis micranthus, assembly GCA_020466155.1. Classification (NCBI taxonomy): domain Eukaryota; kingdom Metazoa; phylum Arthropoda; class Insecta; order Hemiptera; family Miridae; genus Pachypeltis; species Pachypeltis micranthus. The sequence continues at coordinate 81,581,140 of CM035768.1, read as the reverse complement.
AACTTCTTTGGCTCAATCTGGGGGACTTAGCTTTTGACTCTCTCTACCACCATTCCGTTCTTGCGCCTCACCGCCTGCTTGCTATGCAGGCATCTGGCTGGGATGTCGCACACGCGACTCCATCTGCCCCCAAGCCCTGTAAGCCTTTAGAGTTTGTAACAGCGCTCCTGACTCCCCTTACTCTTCTGCATGGGTGGAGTGGGTTTCAGAGGGTATTCATGGGAAGGATTACTGGCTTTTTTGCATCGTTCATGTGGCGTCACTGCCTACAGTGATGAGGTGTATAAGCGGCTGGGATCGTAATGTTGTGAATGATCGCTGTTGTGCCTGTGGTAACCTGTTTGAGTCGCTGAATCATGTGGTGCAGGTGTGTCCAAGGAATCATGGAGGCATGTCAAGCGTCATGAGCTGGTCTGCAAGCAGGTTGTTGGTGCATTGACATCTGAGGGCTGGGAAGTGAAAAGAGAGTGGCACTACCAGGTTGTCTCTGGAGAAGGATGAGGGCTGACATCGTTGCTGCTGGTCAAGACTAGTCTGCAGTGATCCTGGATGTCCAGGTAGTATCTCAGGATCTTGCACTAACTCGGCAAGCCAATAAGCGCAAATAAGACAGGTTGGTCCTGGCGTGGTGAGTGGCGCAAGAAGAGTACTGAGGAGATGTGTCGGCTGGGTGTGTCAGGGGGCATTCTCCTTGGTATCACTACTCGCTTGTTGCTTGGGTTGTATCTAAACTGGTGGTGGTTCTATCGTGGAACGTTCTTCTATCAAATTTAACATACCTGTTAGGTGATTCCGTCTCTTCTGGCTGGTGAGATTCCGAGGGCGAGCACTTTCGATGTAAAGACATCATCGTCTGGTCGTCTAGTCAGTCTTTGGCAGTTAAGTGAATGACTGACTTAATAGCCAGACGATGATGGCTTTACATTGAAAGCGCTCGCCCACAGCATCTCACCAGCCAGATGAAACGGACTCGCCTAACAGGTACGTTAACTTTAATAATTTACTTACTGGTAGTTTTATCCTTCTTTCTCTCCCCGTCCCAATGCTTCTATACCTACAGCCAGCGTAGGGTAGTCTGGGTGCCCTCCCCATTTCCGTACTTAATATTTATTTAGTTTCTCCTTTTTGGGCGGCACTATACTGTTTACTGTTTACGGTGAGCTTTGAAAAAACCCTGCAAATTATTACACAATGATTTATTATTCTCATGAACAGCTTGACCTAGTATGACTGCCCCAAGGCCCATTCCATTCGATTCAGCATCGAAAAATACTAGTAAACTGTATGAAACATGACCTGACTACAATGGAAATACAGAAACTAAATATTCCCCCGGCGCCCGTAAACGTCCGTAGGCATTTATGATCCGATGTAGGGGTGTGCGGAGGAAGTAGCCCTAACCTTCCTCCGCCCCGTCGGGCAAGTCGGGAAAGTCAGGGAAATTGGGACGGGGACTTCTTGCGAGTCGAGTGGACGGGTGGTTTTAATGAGACGGGAGGGAGGGAGTACTAACGACAAAACGTTGACTTCCACTGTAGTTTCTGCGAGCTCTTACAATTAGTTGACTCTAATAATTACTGTAATTTCCCTATATCCAGTTGTACACGTCTGATTCCATTCGACATAGGATGTAAAAATACCTTGAAAATGATAGGAAACACGGCTTATTTGCGATTATACTGCGTTTCGATAATTTTTTCAAACCATTTTCTGTCCATAACAACCATGGGCTTCGTCTGATCGGATTGCCGAGATAGCGGGCACAATTAGATATCAAATGGAGTTTTTGTGCGAAAGAACGAATTTTTTAGACCACGTTAAAGGCACAAAATGGCCCAGACGGTGGATGGCGGACGGGGGACGGCGGACGGACATAGCAGATTTGGAATCCTCATGTCTTGAAACGTAAAATATCAAATTTTGAGGGGAGTTGTAAAAAATATTTCGTGACCGAAAACATAGGGTTATTATACAGAATGAATAATAAACCAAAAAAGAAAGAAAAAAGTGAGTCCGAATAATGCACAGCCAGTAAGTGCGGATTAGCGTTAACGAAACTGTACCAATGTGTGACCTCGTCACCTGCTGCCCCGTCGAATATTGAATCTGACCATCAAAGCGAATGCCCCCCCCCCCCCCCATCATCTCCTGAAAACAGTCCCCCAAGCTCAAGGAGCTCAACCAAGCCAGCGGAGGGAGAAAAGACCCCCAAAAAGTAGGTTTGTCTCCACCCAACAACAAGGCGCCACAACTCAAAAATAAAAAAAATAAGATGACTCCATTCCTCTTAAAAAAAATCCCCACCTAAAAACCCACCACAAAACGTGGTAGTAGTGAGGTCTACGTGTGGAAGGAGAGGCTGTTACCTTCAGCCATGATGCGATGGAAGTGCTGATGTGGGGTGTACCTGCTAAGGACCTCTAAGCGCTAAGCGTCTGGGTCTTGACATCCGCACTGTAGTAAAAGGTGGCGCCATCATCGTGACGGATACTCAGAGAAGGCCAAGGCGCTTACGAACCACATTTCCACTAAGAAAAAGTTGAAGGTACACGCATCAGCCCCCCCTAGGTCGCTTCCCACGCCTACTATTGTACGACCTGTGGACAGACCCAGTAAAAGAGGACCTGGCCTAACAGGTTGTTGAGCACATCCCTGCGATGTGCAGCTGCAGGACGTCAGGCCCCTTGTCATAAAAAAGGGGGGCAGACAGTTACGATTTTACAATTTGGGGTTGTCTGTAAGAGTACCGACTGGGTGGCTCCTACCTCCCTCAGACCCGACAGTTCAAAAACGAGATTTGGAATGGGAGAACTAATATCCAACGACTCCATGACTACCAAGATGTCCGCAGGGCAAGCACATATTTCTTGCATTTTCAGGCCTTGTTCTGGGTAGGAAGATCTGGCAACCTATCCACACATCTACCCTTCTCGGAGTCCTGGTAGAGAGCTGAATCCCATACCACCTGGGAGGAGTTCCTAATCTGGTTTCCCACCTGATCTAACTGTTTAGGCAATGGTTTGGGATTCCGCTGGTGATCACCTCCGCACAGTAACACACAGGCAACAGCTGTCTACCAGGACTGCTAGAAGGGTCGATGTGTGGATAGGTTGCCAGATCTTCAGATTGAGAGGTTTCAACAGTCTACTGCTACTAGCGAGTCTACGACTAGAGCGGCTTCTGATCAACCAGGTAGCTCGAGTTTTTCCGTACCGCACCAGCGCTCAATGGAACTCCAGTGGCTGATGGTTCCGTTGTGTTGAGCTCTGTAGTTGCTCTAATTAGGGATTCACGGCGTCTTCAGGTCAGTTCGAATGTTCCCAATTTTCGCGGTTAACGCTCCGCCAGGGCTAGGAGCTTAACCAAAGCTGGTGAAACCCGTTTTTGCGGAGAGAAGCGATTAGGGAGTGATAACCGACTCTAAACAGGATTTACACTGCTGGTGAAAATGGCCATAGACGTGACATCAGTCTGTGAATGTTGTACAGGCGCAGACGATACCTTTCCTCAATACTCATCTGCCGTTAAGGTTATGTCGCTCTGCCACTCCTGCCGCGCGGTTTTTCCCTTGAATCTTGTCTCCAATGTCCCGAGAAACGTGTAGTGGGCAGCTTCAACTTGTTTTCGTTCTGCCGATTAGCCCAAAAAGAAGGTGTGAGTGGGACTAAGGTACACGCGAGAGCGGACGGGGCATCTGACACTTTTCGACTCTGAAAAATTGTTACGAGGCCCGTGAAGTCGTTGCCGTCAGCGTTTTCACTTGCCCGACATTGAAACAAACTTCCCACACAATTACGTCGAGGAATGATGATGCGTTTGTCGGCAAATTACACAACAATCTGCTCTCAACTTCCCAATTCCAGCCGAGTGGGAACGATAGTGGTTACTTTGCGTGTGTGGAGGCAGGTAACATCAGGGTTGTAGCACTGACTGTGTCCTGGCGCGGCGGGTGGTGCAAAAAAAGTGCTGAGGAGACGCCTTGGCGGTCTGCAGGCATACTTCGAGGCATCGTTCTACCGCGGCAGATCCTCTTATCCTTGTTGTTTCATGCTTCCGACGGTGCCTGTGGGGCCCATCTTGGTCCCTTGCTCTTTTTACTGTTTATTGATCACATTTCCGAGGCATTTTCTAGTAGAGTTTTCCATCTTCTCTTTGCTGACGATATGAAAGTGTTCGTGGCTGTAAGGGAATGATTCAGCTGCGTTGCAGGCATACCTGGGGGGGGGGGGGTTGGAGATCTGGTGCGAGACCAACAGGCTGGGCCTGAAATCAGCAAGGTTTTGACTGTTGCGTTTTCCCGATCTAAACAGACCCTATCTTACGTTTACATGCTTGGCAGCCAGAGTCCACAGCATCAGTTTGTGTTGACACGAAAAAGTGTCTGTTTACGCGATTGAGAAAACCCAATCGGCTGGAATTTTATATTTAGCCTCCAAGTCACTATGGGACGCCCAAATATGGGTAGATTTTTCTCTGTCATTCTTGCTCTCGAATTTCATGTTTTAAACCCTTCCAACGTCGTACTAAACTACAATCTTATAGGGTGTCGTTGGATGGAAAACTATCTGGTCCTAGAGAACTGGATTTTAAAGTGACAGAACTGCACATAAATCGATTTTCGTTGACATTGTTTATAATGTATTGTGCTTCTCGGGTCATTACGTCACGGATTAACATTCTGTATTACGATTCTATCGTATTCAATCATATTGTTGCAGTTGTCCAGCGGTGTCCGCACACAAAATCTAAATAAAATCGTTGGGGTTTTTTGAGGAATAATGTATTTGGCGTTTTCATCGTCAAATAATGATAATGATAGTTTAAAAAAATATATTTTGTTCAAAATCTCATTTTGGCATTTTACTTTCGCTTTTGGATGTCAAATTTGATCTGTTTCGGGTCAGCTTTTCTCCCATTCTCGACCACAAACATACACACCTATAGACAGAGCTCAAATGGTGTTTTTTGGACGTTGAGACCTACGTCCAATCTGAAGAAAAGTCGAATTTTCCAGCCAATTAAATAACTTCCCTTTCAACATCGTCGGGGTTACGTGGGGATTGCACATGTTGCTCTGACTAGGGCCAAAATTACAGCGACCCTGAGCCCTGATCCCGAGTATTATAAGAATATGAATCTTCGCTTTTGACCATTCGACTACGATCACTGGGAGTGTTTAGAATGAGAGTCAGATGGTACATTTAAGGAACCTCTCGATACTAAAACAAATTGTTCAAACCACTTGTACGATAGTTATCAAAAGCCATCGGACGCTTTAGCTTTCTGATAAATGAAAGATTTGGCGCAGATTGTGATACTGTTGAGAGCGTCTGGACCGGAAGTTTTCATGTGGGTTGTGGTTTTGGTTGATAGTTGGATGGACTCTAGGAATCGTTTCCCAAGACGACTGACCTGAAAGTGAGGGTGGGCCGCGTGTGGAAGACACTCGTGAAGGAGCGATAAGGTGATCGGTGATAAGGCGAATGTGTGGTGATTAGGGAACTGGTGGTGGTCGAGGTCGGGGTAGGGGGGAAGAGATTGAGTCGCATGAGCTTGGTGGTCGGAGGGAGTTGACGATATCAGCCGGAGAACTGAAGAAAGTATATTGATTTTGTGCTTTGGGTCGGACGAAGGGAATGGTAAGAGGCGAGGTTTGAGGGGTAAGCATGGTGGTAGGGGGGGGGGGGCTTTTGGCGGTTGTTTGTAGGAATTTAAGGGGAAATCTAAGAATCGGACGAAGAAGGAGTGTAGTTGGGGGAACGCGTTGGGAAGGGTAGGCGGGGTTGAAGGCTGTAAAGAGAGGGGGCGTGTGAATTATGTAGATCTCAAAATTTGTTGAGGGGAGCGCCAGTGTGGCGCAACGGAGAGACTTGAGAGCGTGGTGTCGCCGAGGCGGGTCTCGAAGGCGGCGGCGAGTAGGCGCGAGGGGCAGTCGACTGGGAGACAGGTCGAATTCGAGGGTTTCGCCAGAGCGCTTGACCGCAGGCTGAGTGTGCGCCTTAGCGTCTTCCTTTCACCGCCCTACCCCTCGCACCACTAACCATCACTCCCCTACGCCCCTCACTACACCGCAAACTTCAACTTCTCGAGGGAACATCCGCGAGGTCTCAGTTGGCGCACGACGCACTGCCGCGATCGTTTATTGTTGGTCGAGGCCGCCCGGACACCTTCTTTTCGTCTCATCTTCCTTTTTTCCCCTCTTTCACTATTCCAACGAACTCTAGTGAGGGCGTCAATATGCGTCCGGGTCTAATTATACACAACCCCGCGCCGTAACGCGCACAACTTCTCTTCTTTCGTCCCCCCTCCCCTCCCAACCGAGACTTTCAAGGGGCCCCATCACCAACACCCCCGTCGTCGTCGGCACAGGCCTTTAGCCCCCCAGGCCCACGGTCCCCAGCCCCTTGGTCCCCTGGTCCCAGTCTCCTGAGCTTCCCTTCTCCCATCCCTTACCGCCAACATCCCCCCTCCCACTCACGGCACCCTTCGCCTGCCGATTCCCCCCTACCCACCTTCACTATCAACACCCCGTCCCCACCACTACCCCACTACTCTACACCCTCCCACTTCGAACTCTCTTTCCAGGTGTCGCCTTTTTACCCTCTGCCGAGAAACCAGTGCCTCCGTGCCCCCCTCGTTATTGTCGCTTCATTCGAGTGTTGATAAATGAATAGTTTCTGTCGTCGCCGATCGACCACTTCCCAGGCGAAAATCCTACAGTGCGCGCCAGAGACTCCGATCCATCGATTTTGATTGAAGATTCGCCTTGAAACCATGCAGGTAACCTCTTTTAAGTTTTGTTCCCTTTATCTCTTATTCGACCCATTTGAGCCGATTTTTTTTCGGCCGATCGATCGACTCCGAGGAAGATCTGAGGAGAGATCGATAGCCATCGATTGATAAGTAGGTTAGAAATACGAGCGGTCGCCCGACGCCGTCGGATCGATGAGGCGATGGGCGAATCGAGTTCTGGAAGCCACTCGCTCCCCTGCGGCTCATTTCACGAGCTCCGCTCCTTCGTAGCCCGTGATCTGTCGCCAAAAAAGACTGGGCGCCGCGCCGAGTCCTCGTCACGGCGCCCCCTTCCGACCAAACGAGGTCACATCCCCGAAACAATCGATTTTAACCTTCTACGGATCACCTGAGCTGAGCTGAGCCGATTGTTCGGTTTGTGGAAGAGGAGCTCGAGTCGGTTCGAACTTCAACCAACATATTCCGAACTGCGAACCTCAAACCGCATTTGGCAGGGCATGTACAATGAGACGATACGTACAATGTGATCACACGCTGCACTGTGTGTGTACAAGCCGCACGCAATAAACTGTTAACTGCGAGTTACGAACTACGAGCTGTTTTTGACAAACCAAACTGCACGCGCCCCACCTGCTGATACACGCTGTGAACGACAAGCCCTGAGCTACGTAGTAATGACTCATAACTGTACACTACGAACTACGCCTTACGTTACGCGAGTCCCCGTACCACAGTGTACGTACTGGGAACTAGAAACTACGAACAACACACTAAAAACTACGAGCTGCTTTTGACAAACCGCAGGCAGCTTATTGTCTTATCACTTAGGTAGCTAAGATGTAGACAAGGTGTAGGTAGACCTACGTAAATCGGAGTATAAACTGTTAATTACAAATTTCGAGCTGCTTTTGACAGTATTTGACAAAACTACTTGCCACAGGCTGCACAGGCAGCTATGTCTGTGAGGTGTAACTTTTTACTTTTGGATTTAAGTGTCAGTCGCGCTTGTTTTCAAATGTTCTTCATGTTCATTATACAGTCTGATCGCTCATGTTATAAATGATGCATGGAGTACGTGGAGGTCGCATGCTTGGGTTCTACTTCCGTATGCAGTTTGGTATGCCCACAAATCATAGTCTTACGCTTGGTTTTATTGATTATTATCTCGTGTGCTCTACAACACACCCTCCCCCCACCGTTAAGCCTTTGCCAACCTTCATTAATCAACTGTATTGTACTATTCATGCTTCCAATCTCGCAGTTCTATAGTGATGCACATCGTTCGCATAGAAAATATGTTTTGTCCCCGGAACGAGAACAAACGGCAGAGCTTAGATACAGTGAAAAAATGAGGCTTGACAATCCAGCCAGCGAAACGACCATCTCAGATATTCCTGGGATACTCCTCCTCTTCTCAGCAGTGAACGGCCTTAGGTTCTTAAGAAAATTTGGATCAGACTTTTCCCCAAAACAGTGTTTTTCTCTTTTGATGCAGTCGCAGGGATTCGTTTTCCACGAAAATTACCTCGTAACGCGTAAGTACGCGTTCCGTTTCTCTCAATTAATTTCAAGTTACGAAATCGTTTAAATTGCCAAACAAATCGGATGGAAAACGCGGGCGAATTGATTCCCTGAGTACCTCGTAACGTGAGTACGAGCTCCGTTTCACGCCGCACTTTGAAAAGTGGAGAGTTTTATGTGGAAAATAGGGAATTTCGTTACAAAAACCTCGAGTTTGATGCAAATCGCGTTAAATTTGACACGGGAACCCGTGGTTTTCCGCTCATCTGCCACTGGTTAGGAATTGGATATTCTGAACATCGTCGAGTGGGGGTGATAGATGGAGTGGGAGGGGGGGGGAATCATACCTCAGTCTCACAGGGGGATTCAGTCATTCGCTCGTTGAAATCGTTGGACCTGTAAATCTCCTTCTCCGACTTCCCACAGAAACATGTTTCAGGAAAACAAAATGTAGGCTTTGGCTGAACTGGTGGGCAACGCCTTGTTTGGTTCGATAAAAATCCTCGCTGCCGATTTGGAAAATATGAGAAAACAACGTAATTTCTGAGGTATTTTGATTCATATTTCCTTTCGACAGATCGCAACGAAAAAAACCCTGAAAATTATTACACAATGGTTTATTATTCTCATGAACAGCTTGACCTAGTATTAGTGCTCCCTCATCCCATTCGACTCAGCATCGAATACTAGTAAACCATACGAAACATGTCCTGGCTACAATGGAACTACGGAAACAAAACGTCTGATGATTTTGCCCCGCCGTCGGGGAAATTGGAACGGGGGCGCTCGAAGCGAACCCGTTCCGAGGCGAAAGGGGAGTTGAGTGGCAGCGTCGTTGGGAGGCAAGCGAGCCCGGTTGCCTTTTTAATGAGATGAGCGGGGAGGGAGGGAGTTCAAACGACGAAACGCTGAAGCTCCCGCGTTCTGCTGCGTTTCGTTAATTTTTTTAACCGTTTTTTGTCCATTACAACCACGGGCTTCGTCCGATCGGATATTGGAAAATTCTAAAACTTCGAACAAATTCTTTTTTACGCCGAGCGGATTGAGAAATATACTTAACCTCCTGGGGCACATTCAAAACAGGAACATACAGTGGAACTTGAAGAGCGTACCGATTCTCACGCCTCATCGCTCTTTAACCTGCAGATCACGTTTTCTTTCGCAAATATTGAAACGAAGACATAGCAGATGTTTGTAGGTCCAAACCGTGGGAAAATAGTAGGCCTCCGTGGGTTACCGGGGCACGCGCGGATATTTTTGGTAATAAAATGGCGGGTGCCGAAACTCTCAGAGGTCTTGGCAACACCGACATTTCCCTGAGGCGAATTCAAAGTCTCACCCGTTCGGTCTCCATACTACAGTTGCCCCGTACATCAATTCGACCAAGTTCGTCCGTAATTCTTATCGGCCTTGGCATTCAAAGTTGACGTATCTCAAAATTACAGACTGTTGCTTCGCTCGCTCTCGTAACATGCCCCTGTCCCATTCCTCTGTGGCCATTCCCCTCACCATCATCCCGTGGTTTCCGTAGCTCTACGTAGTAGGAAGAAAGTTACGTAATCGGATGAAGAATTTTGAGTTTTCTCCAGATTTGCCCGTTTCAATGGCTTCTGAGTCCGGAAACGCTATTTAAGAAAGTGTGTGTTCGTGAACCCAATCGAGAGAAAACGGCTAAAGTTTGATAAGAGTAAGGGTTCGAATGAAATCGGTTCAAAACTAACTAGGGTTGTAGTGATCACTACACCAATTTTTACGTTCCCTAAAGGAAAGTTATGTTGTCAGCTGGAAAATAAAGTTGGTTTTTTCTTCAGATCGTTTCGTTTCAAAGGCTTCTGAGTCCCAAAAACTCAACTTGAGATACCAGTATGTGCGTGTGTCTGCAGCACAATAAATTATCAAACATTGAAGACTTCGGTTTTAGTGCAATTTTTTCCTTATAAATTTCGCTCAAATGCTACTATCATTATCAGGGAAATTCCAATAAACTGCCAGTAAGATGAATGTTTAATAACGCACTTAGAATAGTTAGGATTAGCCTCAGAAATTCCAGAATTCCAACCTCCACTGTTTCACTTCACTACCATTTCTCACAGTTGTGACCCGATATTTGCAGAGCTGTAAACACACTACCTGTTGGGTGCACGAAAGGGGGAGTTGGGGATTGCAATAAAACTGGAACTCGGTGAGCGTGAGGAGGACTGTATTATACGTGCTTGCGGAATTGAGTAGAATTAGAATTGAGGTGAGATGGGGTACAACTGGGAGACAAGGGCAGTACTCGGAATGCGTGAACTGGCAACCGTGGGAGAGAGTGAGAAGTGACTATGGCGATAGTTGGAAGCGGAATGATTTTAGAAGAGCTGTGTCATGGATAGGAAAATGAAATTGGGAGAAAGAAATAAAGAAAGGGGAAAACCTAGAAAAGGGGGCTGGGGGGCCCGCAGCTGAGGGATTCCTGCAGGTGAGGGGCAGGTATGGAAATAGTTGGAAACAATTAGGTGGTCGGAGAGAAAATGATGCGGGGAAGTCCGAGGTCAAAGACTCTGACAACTTCGACGCTTTGCGTCGAACACTACCTCTTCAAAAAATTACGTTAAAAGTTACAATTCTGCATTTGAGGATGCTTGGGGGAGTACCGACCAGGTGGCCTCCACCTCCCTCAGACCCTGCAGTTGAAAAACGACATTTAGGATGAGAGAACTACCCTCCAGCGACTCTAACCCATAATGCACTGGCGGAAGGCTGCGGGCTGCGTGTTCCCGTGGTACCATGTTTGGGTGAAACGACCCTTACGGCCAGAATGGCTGCTGGCCCGCCCCATCTTTAGATGGCACTAAAGACTTTTCCTCCCAGGGCAGGGCAGTTTGGACTTATTGCCTTCCTCGAGGTTCGGAAGGACCCCCAGCTTCCGTTCACTACTTTGGGGCTTATCCGCCGCGCATCTGGATTTCCGTCATCAGAATCATTAAATCAGATTCCATCGACAGAATAATTGATCTCCAGTCCAATAACGGTCGTGGTAGAAGTAGGAGCGGCTTGATAACTTCCGGAATCTTGAGCGCCACCAGTTTCTTCTGTGTAGGACGGTTTCATGAGGTGAATGAAAAATAGACTTGATTAGTTGTTAGAGTGATGACAATCGGTGAATGCACGTGGGACTAAGTTAAGTTGCACGATGAGTCGCACCAAATATTTTCATCTCAAAAACGGCTCAAACGATTTCAATTGAATTCATTGCATGGACTGTTTCAAATAGCATAACAATGACATAAAATTGTCGTCCGTGAGAAAATGATGAGAGCAGCGAATTCTACGTTTCGAAGGATAAGAAAATTAGGAGCAACCCTAGACATTTCGGAATTTCGACTACCGTCATTGCAGTTGATGGCATTTCTCGCAGTTTTTACCTCATAACGCCAGAACAATAAACGCGAATTGTATGGAGCATCTCATGAATTACCTAAGCACTGATTACTCAACATGCAGAAGTACGAGTAGGAGCAACTCAACATATTCCCGAACCTTAACCTGCGCTACCAGTTCCTTCATGGAATGTTGAGCAAAATTCTACCACGTTCGTATAGGCTGATTGAAAACAGATTTGATTAGTTGCTAGTTGCTTGGGTTGCTACGTAAAATAGGTGACTTTTCAGAGATCCTGGTTCATTCTTAGCATTTCATCCGAACGACCGAACAATGAAAAGACACAACGCGTGATTACTTCATCAAAATCTTGGTGTACGAAGATATGGAAAGTATCAGGTTTTCATAAGATGTTTACGTTTCCATGCCTCGATAGATAAAAAACACCAGCTTTCGGTCTGTGTCTGGGAGACTGTTCTTTTTTGTTTTGTTGGATATTATTATCGAGACGTGAATACGCTATAAAGGGCATCTTCTAGCTATGGAATTCGAAGGCGATGGAGAGGTGTGAAATTTATCCAAAAAAAGTGCAAATTATTACTGAACGGTTTATTTTTCTCGTGCACAGCCTGACATAGTCTCACACTTTCGGGACACAACCCTTTCGATTCATCATCAAAATATCTAGTGCGTTGCAACACACAACTTTTCTTAGCTCTACGTCAATTCACTTTGTACGTGGCTAATTCTATTTAATCAATTCATTTATCACTCTGTTAATTTGAACTTGGTCAAACAACGCTTTACGACAGCAGGAAGCGGTAGCGCTTACAGTTCCGGAATTTATTGTGCTGCTCGTACTTATTGCAGGACCATTATTGAGCAATTGGTACACAGATAATTAATGAGGCTGTAAACACACATTTTTTGAAGAACGATAGTAATTACTTTTGAAGAGTTATTGGGTAAACACTTTTAGAACTGGTAATAAGCGAAACGGCAGTAGTCGAAATTCAGGAATTTCTGGAGTAACCCCCATGTATCTCATGAGCGTTTTTAAACACTCACCCTTTAGGCGTTGGATTGGACTACAATACCAATTTTTTTTTTACATTCTACAAGAATTCCAGCGGAGTTTATAAGGAAAAAACTGCGCGAAAAACGCTTTTGGTCTGACATTTTGATCATTTATTGTGCTGCTCTCGTTATTTTCCCACAAATGAGCATTTTATAGTATCATTGACTTATTGAGAGCTATCTATATAAACAATGTAATTAAAATCGTTAGAGCCGTTTTTGAGAAAAAAAATTTGGTGTTTTGATCACTATGATGACTATAGTTAACTTTCGGTAGATTTTGTTCATACCCTTATTTTGGCGTCCCATGGTAACCCGCGGGCTAGATATCAAGTTGGAGCTGATTTGGTACGGTGATTTTCTCTAAAAATCGTTAACAGACACACACACACACACACACACACAGATCCACAGACCATTTTCCCAAATAGTGTTTTTCGGACTCAGGAGGGTCTGAAACGTAAAGATCTGAAGAAAACACAAAATTTTTTTTTCAGCCGATTACATAACTTTCCTTTCTACTTCGTAGAGCCAAGGAAAGTAAAAAATATCTGGTGCGTAGCAACACACAACTTTCCGCCACCCGCGTAAGTTCGAACACCAGCTACATATGCGGGTGCTATATCTTCGTTCAACGCATTTCTACAGAAACATTTATGGGGAACTAAATGTAGGGACTAGTTAGCTGAAAGTATTCCGTAAGTTTGATCGAAATCGTTAGAGCCGTTTTTGAGAAAATTGGAATTCCGATAAATTAATATTCGACAAATCTCCTTTTCTGAGTTAACTTGGCTTATATCTCCGTTCAACATATATATACAGAAATAATTATAGAGAACGAAATGTTGGTATGGGTGACTAAAAGACACTCCATTAGGATTTATCACATCTGGTGAAAAATTACCCTGGAATTTACGGAAATGTTCGAAAACGTTATTTTTGGACACATTTTGATTTTTATCTCTGTTCAATGGACTGTCACAGGAATATTTATTGAAAAGAGTATGTAGGTATTAACTATTTGAAAAGATCCTGTGAGTTTAGTGAAAACCGGTGAAGCCGTTTTGCCAAAAAACGTAAAAACCTATTTTTGCTTCAGGCCCATATCTCTGTTCACCGTATTTTCATGGAGATATGTATGGAGAAGAAAAGTTAGGTATTGATTAGGAGAAGATAATTTGAAAGTTTAATCAAAATCGTTAGAGCCGTTTTCGAGAAAAATGCGAAAAACCCTAGTTTTTGGTACATTTTCGTCCCCCACCGCCCTTCCCGTCGGCCGAAATCGTCCATAACCTTATTTTGACGTCTACAAAAAATAACAAACAAAATAAAAAAAGAACCAGCTCAATCGGATCAGCCGTTCTCCCGCAAATCGAACTACAGACACACACACATACACACGGACCACGCGCCGAAATTAGGTTTTTTAGACTCAGTAGGGTCTGAAACGTAAAGATCTGAAGAAAACCCAAATTTTTTTTTTGGGCCGATTACTATACTTTCCTTCCCTTCGGGTAGCGGAAAGTAATACAAGTAAGTGATATGAAACATGACCTGACTACAACGAAACGACGAAAAGTACATGTTCCAGGCGTCTGCAGGCAATTGGCATGGCATGAGGAATTGAGCTGATGGGTGGTTGGACTAAGGCGGGAGGGAGTGCAAATTGTGAAACGATTACTTTCCCTGTATTGTCCTACGAGTTCTTTTGATTAGTAGACTTTGACTCACTATTACTGTGATTTCACTGTTTTCGGTTAAGACGCAGTCGTACACCTCTGAGACTCGTTCCATTCGACCCAGCATCGTAAAATACCTGGAAAACGATACATGGCGTAATTGTTATAAAACTGCCAATGAGATTATTGGGCAAAATAACGGGTTTTTTGAGCCACGTTAAAGGCAAAATTTGGTTCGCGTACGGACATGCACATTTAGAGCCGGTTTATCAATTCTTTTGTTAAAACGTCGATTTGGTAACAATCAGTTAACGATAATCAACGAGTGAAAAAATACTAGAACTCGGATCGCGTTCATCAATCGCCAATTGACAACAGCTAGCGGGAGTTTGAACGAGGGGAAAAAGGGCTACCACTACGCTCAAACGAGAATCCCTCGAACGAAGAGGCAAATAGGAGAGTTGTCATCCAAAACAATATGATGGAAAGTGGATACCATGGTGGGCCTTGATTTGCCGCCTGTTGATTTCATTATTTGACATTTTCATTCGAATACCAAAAATATCAGTTGAAGCAGCATTGTTAAATAATATATTTGTGTTCTTACTTGATACTTTTCTCTTTTTTCCAATTCTCTTCTTATCTTTCCTTACTTCTCATTCTTTTCTTACTCCTCTTCTTATTGTGCAGCTCATTTTTCGTATTGTGATTATTTTTGTTGAGTGTTTGTCGTGGTTTTTCCCGTCGATTTTCTAACTTTCCGTCGTGAGTGGGGCAAACATAAGTAAAAAACGTTCCTTACCGATAACATTACGTGTATTATTCAAAATTAATCATACACCAAACAACTTTAAAAAATTTGAAAAACGACACATGATGCTTCTCAACACCAAATGTGCCGTGTACTTCAAACAAATTGACATTTTCACGTGTGTACAGTCGATAGCACCAATGGCCTGTGGTATTCTAGCCCAGTGGTAAAACGCTCTTTTTTCTTCTCTGGACATCGTCTTTATGAAAGTGGGGGCAAGGGAACAATGGTCTGGGAAACTAGTTTCACAATGAGGGAGGCAGAAGTTTTACTAACGCCACTTAAGTCGCCTACAGCTAACCTGCAAAGAGAAAACGGAAATGATTATTTATGTGTTCTACTTCCACATAATTCCAAAATGTAAACGAATCGCCTTGAATAGTAAGGACCTTTTCATTCGTATAGCCTCATTAATAGCCTATGTGATTGGTGAAAAAGATAATTATTGAGTTTTCTTGAGATATATTTACTTTTCTAACTTCCAAAACCACCCTTTTCAGAACATGGTGTGCGATCGTAGACACGAATGATAAAGAATGACTGAACCTAGTCAACTCAAACTTGATATTCACGACCTCACACCAACATCGGACGGTCACAGAAAGTTATGAGCACAAAATTAAACTTCTCACCGAGGTCAAAACGCATAATTCTCGCCTATCGTTCATACTATACTCATGTTCCAATAAGCTACAAAATGGAAGGTCAATAATAATCAGAAATAAGCAAACAAAGTACGGTATACTTCTCCGTATATTTTACACGGTTCACTTTTTCCTATAATTCCAAAAGAATCAAAACGGAACTTCACAACAATCGTCTCCTCATACGTTTACCATACATGTCACCCAAGCAATGAACTAATGTAAGTAGGAGCAACCCTGAAAATTTCACAACGTTCTTCTCTATCAGTGTCTACGTACACAGTTAGGGTCGCCATTGCATTACTAGGTAAAACCTGCCGAACGTACGAGGGGATTAGAAAAGTTGTGATTCGTCGAACCAGATTTTGGAACTGATTGAATTGAAACGTAAACATTCGATAAAAGCTCTAAATTACTTTTCGAGCTTGCCGTAAGTTATATCGTGCACGAATGTAACGTGGTAGGTCGATAAAATGTTTGGTCTGTACTTCTCTTACGGACCCTTCCTCACTCCCGGTCCTCCTATAAAAAATGTATATACTCCTGGCTTATTGCCCTAGGGTCAAACGGCGTAGAGGATCTCCTAACGAGCCCTTACGTCTAGAACCCTCCATTTTTTCAGATTTTTCAGATTGATAGTGAATCATAGCACACGAAACATGCGTAGTCACTTGCTAGGCACTGTAATAATGTTTTATAGGTACATGTTTATCCTATTGAGTTTGTGTTTGGCATTATTTTTATTTATTTTTCAATGTGATTTGGTATCAATAAGGAATTTGATTGTGTGAGTTATGGGAATGGTGGGCAAATATCGGAACTTATGGAATTTATTATGATATTGGAGCTACTCTGGCCCGTCAATACAGGTTTACCTACAGACGGGCCACACTATTCAGCCCGTAATTCCGTTTTTTTTCCTGTCTTCGAGAATATTTCTGTTCCGAATAAAGTTTTATTCTATTCTATTCTATTCTTACCAAGGCCGTAGAACCTGAGCGTTAGGAGTTTTTTCATTGACGAAATTGCGTGATTTCGATTACTTGGTGATTCTATCCGCGTTAGAATTAGCGAAAGTACGAACAGCGATGTTTCTTCCGACAATCGGAACCTAGTTTGAAAATTTACGTCGTCGAGCGTATCAAAATACTCGATTCTCGGAGGGACCTGGTACGCGTTGATATTTTCGTCGGAGCAATCAGAGTCTGTGAGCTCCCAGTCGAAGTCCATTGCTCATAAAATGATATTAAATTGATTTAGCAGTATTCCAATAAATAGTAGAACGATAATAATAATGTAATAACGAGAGCAGAAACGGAAACAGATCGAGGCAAACGAAACACAACCGAACATGGTACCAACAAAATTTTTCAGATAACTGTAAAACTTTCTGATAACTGAAATAGCTGGTCGGAAATAAATAAATACATAAAAATAGACCGAGGCGCGCGAAACACATTATTTGACAGATATAACGGTTTAGTTATCCGATAACTAAAGAGCGGAGAGACGAGTTAAAAATAATTAACAGCTAGCGCTAACGGGACGTCAAAGTGAGTCTTCGGGAGTTAACGAAAGATTTGACTTATTCAGCCTTTATTCGAGCTAGCAAATGACATTGATAAACCGGCCCTTAGAATCCCGATGCTTTGAAACCTAAATTGAGAGAGAGGGGCTGACGAAATAAAAAAAATGTTCTTGCCCAAAAACATAGGTGTATCATTCATCATTCAGAATAAATAATAAACGAAGGACAGAGGCTTCATCCCGTTTTCCTCCCAAAACGCCAACAATTTTCATCAAACGGATCTTTCGCTACTTGGTACTTACCTTTTGTTGCCTATAATTATCTCAGAGAAAAGAACAGGTATAGAGATGAACGAAGCCAAATGAGTTTTTTCAACTTTCTGTATAAACAGCAACAACGTATCAATTAACTTTAACGTTGACAGAGACAACTGTCGGAACTGAGACCGCAGGAAGTTATGGGAAAAGTTATTCAGCTCAGTGAGAAGGTGTGGTTCTGGATCAGAAACTACTCTGGAAATAGCACAGCACATATACGAAGCCATCAACTGTGGACGTGTCAAAGGATGTGTGGTCGGTCATGGGGCATTAAGCTCAGAATGGCCTGCTGGTTGTACGAGCCGTTGTGATGAGACCAATCATCTCATATAGGTGGCATCGGCGAGAACTGTAGCAGCTTGGCTAAAATTATAGACCATCAGTTATTATTGACTATCAGCTATCAACATAATAACTGATAGTCGAGCGTCTTGTAAGGCACAACGTCAAAACTGGTGAGGGAGTGGAGAATGCGGCTCAAATACTTAGCAAACGTGAGTAGCGTTAATGTGTATTGGATTCCTGGGCACAAGGGAAGGAGGGCGGACCATCTGGCCACACGCGGTTTGTGTACTGTTCCTATATGGCTACCTACCCACTGGGAGACTTCTCTGTCTCTAGTCAAGAGGAGCTACCACGTCCTGGCCCTTAAACTTGACTTGAGAGGGAGCAATGTCCCTTCTTTGATACTACTTCTCCTAGGCTGGACACCATAGAAGACTTGCGGGTGATACTTAGCATTCCTTAGGAGGCTAGGCATGGACCTATCAGACATTAGGTCTGGCCTAATGGGTCTTCAGGCCGCGTGCTCATCCCAATTTCGGAGCAGTCAGAGAGCTACATAACTATAACTAGTCAATATAATGTTTCCTGTAACTGTTCCTCTGACTGTCCTTTAAACAGAGAAATGAGCCAAAACGTACCCAAAAACTGTTTTGTTTAAGCGTTTCTGTTGGCGTGAGTAAGGCAGGGTTATTAGGACGCAACACAACATCTATTGCCTTTCACTGTGTTCTAGTTTAGCTGTATGCGAGGTTCGTTCCTAGTTGGGCTATCGGCCGCTAGTGCCAATTAAGGCTCAAGAATGTTGTCGGGAGTAGCCGGCGCGGGCAATTATATTTACGCAGCGATCCTTGGCGTCTGTGAGGTCGACGATGCAGCGGCAGCACCTGGAAATAGCGGCAGGACTCTGTTGACCGCTGTTGCACCTTCATTAGTTTGTGGCAACGTGATAGAGAAGACGCGCACGACTTAGAAAGGAAACAATGAAAAGGTCAGAAAAGAATCAGAGTGAAAATCAACGTTCATAAAAAAATCAAAGTAATGTACCAAGGGAGAACAAAAAAAAAACATTCTCCCAATCTCATTGAGAAGGGATGTCTTGACGGAGGAGGCAAAAGTGAGAAAGTCGTCCGGTCGTAAATACTCCTATCAATTCACTCTGTAAATGTTCGGAACATGGTTGGCTTGTGGTGGTTGAAAAAATGAATGGGATCGGTTGGTGGGAGTGAAAGCGCCTTCACTCCCACCAACCGATCCCATTCATTTTCCATTTTTTTTCATGGCGCCATGATGAGAATTTCAACTTCGTATTGAGTAAGTTTGGTATAAAAAACAGTTTCCATACTCCCCACTGGGAACTCACTGGACAAACTGCTCAAGGGGTTTTT
Source organism: Pachypeltis micranthus (assembly GCA_020466155.1). NCBI lineage: Eukaryota > Metazoa > Arthropoda > Insecta > Hemiptera > Miridae > Pachypeltis > Pachypeltis micranthus. The sequence goes on along the minus strand of CM035768.1, from coordinate 81,561,777 downwards.
ATCACTTTATCTCTCCCTGTTGTTGTGCCCCGTTACTATCTTTCAACTGACATATGAAGTGAAATTTCCCGTACATCAAATAATAAGATTTCAGGAGATAAGATTTTCAATTTCCTCAAAACGGCTCTAACGATTTCGATCAAACTCAATGAATGAAATAAACTTTATTCTCTCGTCGTTACGGATTTACGAAATGAATTCGAGAAAACAAATCTTTGAAAAATGAGTTCCCTTAATGGGCCCGCGAGGGAGAATAAGAAAATAATGGGTTCTTATCAATTAAATCACATAGCTAGCTTTTTATTTAAAAGAGACCAAGGAAAATAATTATCTGTAAATTGATTGTATTACTTACTAGTCAATTTATTGTCGATTTTCAGATGATTTTTTCTGTGGTGTCGTTCAGTCGACTCCGCCTTTACTTTGGACGGGAGGCTACGTACGCATGAATATCTTCAGTAAAACATGAATTTAATGTCACTGTTGTTTTCACTAAGGGGTTCTTGGAATATTTTAGTGATGGGATCTTGTCACTACCTCATGGGTCGGGTATGAGAATCTCTCTTCATCAAAAACCTGGTTCGAAGCACTCGACTCATTAAGACAACTCAGCTTCACGATATGCCAATGGTCGAAGATTGTACTGGTGTGTTCCAAGTTAGCTAATTGCAACTTCGGCCAACAAAGACAGGGTGTAGAGTTGTGAGGTTCCGTGAAGAACATTGGTTATTTGTATCTCATAAGGGCGTTGGAATAAACGCATTCATTCATCCATCGTCCCTTCGTCGTATTGTGTTCTAACCTCTTCAAAACCCTTGTACTAACCATTAGAACGTTACTAAATTAGTGTACTACAAATTAGTTTCTGACTAATTATTAGTCCACTTTCACTTGTGCGAATACTTTCATGAAATTTCCAACCTTTTAACCATTTAGCTAATTTAAAGGCAGCTGAAAGCCCACGAGATCGCACACGCAAAACCGCCTCGACCGTTTAAAATTATGAAGCAGGAAACAACAACAGCAGGAAACAAAAAGCAATGTAGGTTCCATTGACGCGAAAACTGCGACCTCGCTGAACCACATATGATCGCGGCATGTCGGAACGTGTAACACTTTCGTGGAGGACAAAATATCCATTCCAAAGGATGATGGCAAATCCCTTGAGATGACCGAGGCTCCCTAAAAGTTCAGAGACGTCGGAATTCACGAAGTAAATTTGTCTCAAATGAAAAACGGCGCAAATTTAATAAGCTAAACTTGGCCACGGGGCAATCCCTCTTCGAATTGCTATTGCGTCCTAAAAATATGCGAACCGCAACGACATGGAACGCGACCGACTAGTGTCCCGAATCCCAGATAAGACTCTCCTTCACCGACTCTTCGACTCCGTAAAGTGCTGCCAACGTCATGACAATTGAAAAGTCGAGATCGAGGATTTCATAGAGAAATCAGGAAGAGTTGTACAATCCACACATTACAAATAAAGAATCCTTGACAAGAAGTTTGATTAAAATTGTTAGAGCCGGAAAGTTGAGAAAATCGGAAAAACGATAAATCAGGTTCGACGAATCTTTCCGAGCTTATATTTCCACTCGACAGGTAGAGAAATAATTTCTGAGAACAAAGATGGGTATAAGTTGCTAGAAGACACCCGATAACATTGATCAAATCAAACGCAGCAAATCAATTACAAATTGGGTACTCACTGGAAATTCGATTCAGCCATTCTCCTGCGAATCTCACTACAGGCACATGAACACACAACTATAATTACATTTCTATTTGTTCAGTGGGCCTCGCAACGGATAAACTTTCTTCACAGGATTGCAATATTTTTTTAATGTAAACACTCACCCTAAGTGGAAGCGGCGTGTAAAAATGTTAAATCAGAAAACAAACATCACAAGTGACCAATGACAAACGTTCGTCCCACGCAGTAAACTTGGTTAATTGTCTCGTTGATAAATTTGATCGTTGAGGGTCGTTATAGTCGCTCAACAATTCTTAACAGATTTTTGTCAAACGGAATACAGGTATCGATTAGTAGAAGACAACGTGCACATTTATAGCTTGGGTCGATAGAGGTCGTTGGCTTTGTTTTCCAGTGTGGGCTGGAAATGAAGACGGCTCATGAGTTAATTGGGGAGTGAGTGCCGCGCTCTTCCCCTACACCTACTTTATCGTGTATCCAATTGATAAAGTTGTAAAACGTGAACGTGGGCTCACTCTTTCAGTGAGTACACGACCGTTAATCTGTTGCTGTTATTGTTATGGAATTCTGTCGGTAATTCCAAACAGTTTTCGCTTTTTGAATTATTATTCATTCTGAATAATAACCCCATGTTTTCGGGCAGGATCATTTTTCTGCAACCCACCCTCAAAACTTTACTTACTCATACTTGTTTCGAAATATCTGGTTTGTGCGCCTTTAATGTAGTCTAAAAAAAACGTTCTTTCGCAAAAAAAATACCGTTTGGTATCTAGTTGAGCCCACCTGCTTGGCAGTTCGATCGAACGAAGCCCAAATAGTTGTTATGGGCAGAAAACGGTTATAAAAATTAACAAAAACGCAATTTTGGCAGTTTTATCGTAAATACGCTGAGTTCCGCATCGTTCAATAGGTATTTTTCGATCCTGAATCGAATGTGATGGGTTTCGGAGCTGTGAAACTCCGTCAAGCTGTTCAAGAGAATAATAAACCATTGTGAAGTAAAGTTAACGTACCTATTAGGTTAACACACAACACAAACGTAACAACCAACTGACGGATTTACAGACCACCCTATACAAAAAAGACGTAGATTCCACAATTGACAGATCATTCAAGACGCTCCATTCACCTCTGGGGGGAAAACCCCCAGAGGTACATGACCTCTCCCGCCCTCCCATGACGCTCCATCATCATCCCGTTTACCTTTCTCCTCGTATATAAAAACCACGACCAATAGACTGACTCCAGCACTGACTTAATGGCCAGACGATGATGTCTTTACATCGAAAGGGCTTGCCCACAGTAACTCACCAGTCAGAGTCCCACCAGACGGACTCACCTAACAGGTACGTTAACTTTAATAATTTGCCTACTGGCGGACATAACCCAATTGCTTCAATACCATTGTGTAGTAATTTGTAGGGTTAACCTCATCCAGCCCGAAAACAAAAAGAACCGTTCGCGAGCATGTGGCTACACACGCCGACTGCTCGTTCTAATTGGGATTTATTTGGCTCTGGGGACCCTCGAAACAAGTTCGTCTGGGTTTTTTCTCAATTACCGTTTGAGTTCAGAAAAGTTAAAATGTACCTCACATGGAACGTTTTGCGCGCATCTTCTAAGGAAACTTAAATTGGCACGAATAAATCGTTCACATTGCCACACAAAATCGGATAGAAATTAATTCCCTGAGTACCTAGTAACGCAAGCACGTGCACCGTTTCACGTCACATTTTGGAAAGTGGAGAGTTTTATTTGGAAAATATTGAATTTCTTTGGAAAAACCTTGAGTTTGATTAAAACCGTAAGAAAAGTCTTTCAAATCATCTGCATAATTAAACAATAAACATTTTTAGATCAAACAATAGATATTTTTACATTAAACAACACGGTTCCACTATTCCAAAAACGTTTGTCTCATCACTGTACACATCACGCCAATGTTAGACACAAAAAAATTTCACACCGTCATTAATTACATTCCTCGAAAAATGGACTGAATAGAGTAGCAGCGGGTGGGGCAGAAATATGAAATTTGGAGTTCAAATGTCTAAATTTACACACAGGTAGTAGATGTTGTACACCACACAGTGCAGTGAGGAGTTCCTTCAAACTATGCAGTCCTTGCGAGTTTTGGTGCGTGATCGCAGGTTTCACTCGTCGTAGAACGCTGAATACGTTCAGGGTGTTCCTTTCCGGAGTGTTCCTATGTCGACTGTGCCAGTTATGTTTGATGGGATGGAGTTGAATTTTTTAAATAAATTTAACTTCTTATTTACGCAGAAATACAAGTTACAATGAGATAAGGCTAAAGAGAACTGAGGAGCCCTGGCTCTTACATTTCTATTTAACTACTTGCAAATGAATAGTCAGCAGTTAGCACCTGAAGGGCGCTTACACGGCATTTATATCATTAACAATCAGCAGGTTAGGGATCTATAACTTGAATTTAGCAATATACTTTGACCGCCGCTCCTATCGACTTTCTTTTGACGGTCTAAAGGATCTTTCTCACACTATCCTCACTTATTTATGTAAATCTAAGAGTTTCTTGGTTCTTTACCTCAAGTGAATATCTCTTGACAGTTTCCGAGAGATCAATGTTTCCAATGTTTGTTTTGCAGAAGTATTCGTTAAGACTCTCCAGCGCTATGGGTAGTTTTGTGAGTTCTTTAGATTATTTTAGTCCACTGCTCGCAATAATTCTCCAAAAATCGGCCGGTTCCCCATTGCGTATTTTCTGCTGCACTTCACTCTTAAATTTTCTGTATTACTTTCATGTCCCTATTACTTTCCGCTACCCCAAAGGAAAAGGAAAGTATAGTAATCGTGTCAAAAAAAATTTGGGTTTTCTTCAGATCTTTACGTTTTGAGGCCTACTGAGTCTAAAAAAACCTAATTTCGGCGCGTGGTCCGTGTGTGTGTGTGTGTGTGTGTGTGTGTGTGTGTGTGTGTGTGTGTGTGTCTTTAGCACCCTGCAGTCAGGGGTCCAGAATTCCACTGCTGTACTCCCTGCAAGTTCGACTGAGCCGGACTGAGAAGGACACAACTTACACTTCTTCCACATACATGACACACTGGGAACCCCCTACCTTGAGCTGGGATCGCAGAACACACCCCCCGCAGCAAGGGGGACAGAATTGTCCTGCCGTATCCTCTGCGTGGCCATAAAAGCCGGCCTTAAAGGGGCTCACGACACTGATATATGCAACACATTCCAGATACAAACAACACTGCAACGGCTTACGTGGGCAGAACACATTGACTTAAAACACGCATAATGAGCGAAAGACAGTCCTGGAAGTAGCTCACTAACATCTATGAGCGATCCCTTATATAGGTGCGGCCTTCGGAATGAGGAGGAGGAAAAACCAGGTTTGAGCGTTCCTGGGGCGGCTGAAAGCGTGTGTCCCGCTCACCACATCACCAGTGGCCGAGAGCTGACTATGAGCAGCAGCTGAAGAATCCCTCATGCGAACTTCAAGGGATGGTGGAACGTTGTGTGTTGCTACGCACCGCTCGTTTATATTGGTTCTGTACAACTTGTCTCTTTCCTTTTTCGGGCTCCTACTCCTATCTAAGATTCACGGAGCAGGGAGAGATCCCTACATACGGACAGTGCCTATCTTATATGGTTGCAATTGTATCATTTACCAGTTCTCTCTTCTTTATTTCTTAATAATATTGGATTTCTTATAGACAGGCTTCCAGTCGACTAGCTTAGTCTCCTCTACAAATCATTGTCTATCAAAATGCTTCTAATCACGAACCTTGATGTACCTCTTTTCCACACGAGGCGACTGATAATTCAGGGATTATCCCATTCACCGGGATTAAACCAAACAGCGACTCATAATTAACTGATACAACAAAGACGGAAGCGGAGACGCGAAAAAAAAACAAAAAACGAGGCACACACAGTACGCAATAAAGAAAACCGATGATCGAAGCCACATTGAGTCCAGAAACACAACACGAACATACCCAGCACTATCAGAATGGTGGGGTACGCACCTGGCGATCCTCTTTTCCTGAACATATCGCCTTCAAATCACAACTATTGCGGATCAAACGTGCCTGAGTCCCCTCCTCCCTCCTTATATAAATGTTCCCATTTGCAACCCATTAAAAATGTGTAGCCACACTCTCTTCTTTATTTTTGTAGCATTGAGAAGTTTCTTCTTTGCTGAGCACAGACTGTGATTTATATAGATCGTGCCCGAGTCGCCATCTATGAAACCCAGATCTTGAGCCGTCAGATGTCGCCTTCGCCGAGAAGCCATCATTATCCTGTCTTTATCCAGTTTTCGTGTGAAAACCAGGCAGATTGAACCTGGTGCTGCCCCGGAAGGTGGTGCACGCCTTCTAAAACAATTATTGATAAGAGGTTCAGGTATAGTAACATCCAGGGCCGAGCACACCCCCGCAAACAGGTTCAGAACACTTTCGCCAGACCGTGCCGGAATCCCACTTATTTCAACGCAGTTCGTAAGGGATGACTGCTCAAAGTCTCCCATACGGCCCTCCAGCTCGGCAGCCCGAGCCTCTAAATTCGAACTCCTTTCGGAGATTTCCTGAAATGTTCCAGTAAGCGCTGTCAGTTTGGAGTCGAGCGAGTCAATGCTCCCGGTATTCTGCTCAATTAGATCCGAGTATCGATCTAGGTGATCGTTTCAAATCTTTCATCTCACCTTTGAACCCGGATAGTTGTTTCTCAAATCTGGCGTTAGCCGACTGCATTTTGTAGCGCATCTCATTTATCACCTCAAGGAGTTTATTGTTACTAACCTCCTCACTCACTCCCTGGTTCTGGGTTATCTTCCCAGGAGCATGCCCATGCTACCAGGCGCGACCACGGGTTGTGGATAGTGGAACGGCCACGGCATTGTCCCCAGGGGCATGTCTGCGGCCAGCTGTGAATAAGGACAGCATGCTGACTGAATAAGCAGCCGCGTACAATGGGCAAAACCCAAGAGATCGCAGAAGAGATCCTGAACAAAGCGCTCAAGGGCAAGCGGATCTACATTTTCTCAGACAGCCAGGCCGCCTTAAAGGCCATCGCAGCCTATAGTTTTAGGTCTAAGCTGGCATGGGAATGCCTCCATGCGCTCAAGCAGCTCAGCGCCCGTAACAGGCTCTCCCTCATTTGGGTGCTGGCTCACAGGGGGCATGAGGACAATGAAAAGGCTGACTGCCTTGCAAAAAGGGGTACAGAATCCCTACCCATCGGGCCTGAACCACACGTGGGTCTGACGAAAAGTCACCTGAACCGTCTGGTTGCTCGATGGGAGATACAGGAAAATGGCGCCCATTGGCATCGCCAGCCACGACTAAGACAGGCGAAAAGGCTTGCCATGCCTTCCTGACAAAGGGCAAAGGCGATGCTGACACTCTCTAGACAAGATCTGAGAGTACTGATAAGCTTCCTCACCGGGCACTGCCCACTCAGATATCACCCCAACAAGATGGGCATCTCAGAGGCGGTGGAATGCAGACTCTGCGATGAGGAGGATGAGACAGCAGAGCATATCCTACGTGAATGCCCTGCCTTGGCAGCAAAACGCTTTGAATACTTTGGTCAGGGGACCACTGAACCCCAAACTGTAGCGGACTCTGTGGTGAAGGACATACTCGGCTTCCTAAGGGGGGCGGGTATGTACGACGCCATCTACTAAGAAAGGGCCAGCGGCACACAATAGGCCCATATGCGGCCGCAGTGACAAAGGGACTTGTCCCACACGCCCTCGGGTCAAAAAAAAAAAAAACCTCCTCACTCCAACTACCACCCAAAGCAGGTAACAGGCTCCACCTACTGCTCCCGCGCTATCTTGAGACCCGAGTGATGACATCGAGCCTTGGCGATCTTTGACACAACGCGCACATCTGAATGGCTGCTTCTTCTTCTTTACATAAAAAAAGGTCTTCGTTTTTCAATTTGGCGCAATCGAGGCACCATGTCTCGCTACACGACGCGCACTCAGCGCTGGGTACGCGTTATGAGCGAAACACTTACTACCAACATCGCAACCAGTGACAAGTCAAGAGCAGGATGGCAGTGAACGACCTTTGCCGAAAAAAACACAAAACGGTAGCTGTGATTCAAAACTATTGTTCTTAGCAAACAGCAAGAGGACACTGAAGCGAGAGAATGAATGATTGAATTATTTATTTATTTAACGACCAGGGAGAATTAGTGATTACTCTCTTCTATTCTCCCTGGAAAACAAACATAACTGTATTTCCTCAGCTTTTTTGCTGATATAAATAGTTTTCTCATAAATATATGTAGTGTGCTCGCAGACTCGTTTACAATATGCGATATAACTGCTAACTAGACACATTCATACCAGATAAATTACATTCGAGAGAGAGAGAGAGAGAGAGAGAGAGAGAGAGAAAGAGAGAGAGAGAGAGAGTGAGAGAGAGAGAGAGAGAGAGAGAGAGAAAGAGAGAGAGAAAGAGAGAAGAGAGAGAGAGAGAGGGAGAGGGAGAGAAAGAGAGAAGAGAGAGAACGGGTTTTCGTTCCGCTGGCCACTTGAATTCTAGATCAAAGGGACTGTTCAACGACAACGACAACTACCTATTTGTTAGCTTATGCATCTGCTAGGCCGAACGTGCTGTCAAATGACACCAAAAAACTCATGAATGAACAACACAACACAACAATAGCCTCTCAGAGTCTCTTTAATAGAAACATTTCTCATGTGAGGGAAATGGAAAGGTGATAAAACAAGGGAGAGAGAGATTGATTGGTTATTCATACAACCACATGAGGGTTAGGACCATAGTCCTTTCTTCCATTTTTTCTGGAAATATTAATCAAAGAAGAATTAATGTTCAAGTACTTATTAAAACTTTAAGAAAAAATAATGACATTCTGCTTGCTAGTGGAGAGCGGAAAACAGCGGAGAAAATGTGAAAAATTGTACGAAAGAAAGGACCATGGGTATATTATGGCGGCTCTAGAATAGGGTCTAGTAAGAATAACCTGAAAGGGAGGCAAACCTGAGTGAAATCTCTTTTTTTTAAAGGGGAGCCTGTGTTGAACCATCTCATTTGAAATGTAATACTTCATGGATACTTGAGCCAGCCGAGCATCAGGTAGTGATTTATGTGCGTGTTTACAGGGCAGTGACCACCCCCCCATGAGACTAAGAGCTCCATTCACATTGTAAAATGAGAATGACATACTCCTAGTAGAACATGAGGCGATTAGGCCCTGACACTGTGCTAACCATAAGAGTTGATGCAGCCCTCGATGTAGGTTATTGTACATGTGCGTTACCTGTTTCCCTCAAGTCGAAGTGCTCGTAATCCATACGCCCTTGCTACTGAACTCGTTGATGCTTTCTACACCAGACACCCCAACGCTGGCTGCAGCAATATGCTCAGAAGGAATGACAGCTTTCTGCTCCCGTCCTTCGCTCTTAGTTTATTATTCAAAATGTCGCCTATGGTTTCGGTCGGGAAAATTTTTTTACAACCCCCTCCCCCTTTACAAAATGTGGTACTTTACGTTTCAAGGAATGAGGATTCCAAATCTGCATGTCGGTCCGGCAACGGGGCCATATTTTCCCTTTACAATCCGTGACCTAAACAATCCGTTCTTTCCCCGCACCAGCGGATCAAGCGCGCTGAGCTGAGTTTCAAAATACTTTGTTTTACAGTACTTTTCAGTACTCGAACTCCTCAGGTTGGAAAGTCATGAACATCGTAAAAAGACAATCTGACAACATCAGATCAAACGTCCTGCTGCGGCCACTAATCGGCTAATTTCTCGCTTATCCGTCGCCCCACGAAAGCTGCACAGAAAGCATTTTGCAACTTTACAAACTTAAGACTCAAAAACTAACTGGGAGTATGCAAAGCCTTTAAAAACGTAGCCTAAATGCCACGCGTGCTACGTTTTTCGCGTGTCCCACGTTAAATCTCAATTGTACCAGTAACTTTCATGTTAGTATTTAAGTGAATGATTACTTTATTCGTAATTTCTTTCGATAATCTTCGAAAGCAGTCGACGTTTGTTACCCTTCCTATATCTTATAGTTTTTTGTGAGTACTGAGGGGTAGTTGCACAATTACTTACCGCCTCATCAAGTGGCGCAATCGTGTAAAGAAGAGATATTCACGCCTACTGTAGTTAGACTTGCTGGAGAACTGCTGAACTGGCTGAGCTGATTCTTTTGTTCTGTTGTTTCGTTTGTGACATTTTGAAGGAGCGAAAATGAAGTTATGAACAAATGCCATCAATTGGAAAGAGGGAGGGGTGCCTCAATGTTTTAATTACTAGGGGTTTTTGCATTTTTCTCAAAAAAGGCTCAAACGGCTTTCATTAAACATTCTTAATATTTTTTAGTAATTGATACTTAACTTTTTTTCTTCATAAATATCTCTGTACAAATTTGGTGAAGGAGAGAAAATATGGTTTTCTCCTTTAAAAAAACGGCTTTAATGGATTTTCGTCATAATGACAGGTGTTTAACATATATATCGTTCTGTATAAATGTTACTCTGACAGTCCGTTGAACGACGATACCAACCAAAACAGGCAAAAAGCTTCTTCAACATTACAGGAACTTGCACAGTAAATGCACCATTGAATTTCAACAACTAACGGTGTGTCTCCTAGCAACCTTCGCCAAAATGTTTTATCCCGCGACTATTCCCATGAATGTAAGCTAAGATAAGTCGGATAATCAGGCACGTCAATCAATAAATGATCGTTTTTCCAATTTTCTTCGCTCCAATGATTTGGTGAAACTTTCAGAGGCACTCTCCTTTCAGCTATACAGTCTCTACAATTTGATCTCTATGAAAGTTCCCATAGAAATACATTGGGCGAACATACAGCGCCCGCGTGTACAGTGTATAGTCAAATGCCGGAGTTATTGTAATTCGTTTGACGCGCTGCATCATTTTAATTTCCAATTAAATGAGACCAACCACGCTACATCGCCGCGTCGCAAGAAATGTTCTGGAGATATCACAAGTTTCAGAGTTAGTTTTTCAGAGCTTTTCGTCGCGTCATTTAATTCAGTTTTACTCGCATTTCGATGGAAAGCGAAGGCATTTTTTCGACACAATTCTCAGTTCAAGCTTTTGGAATTGAATTTGTTCCCTGTCACAATACTTTTCTACCCACAGGCGCTAGAAAATGCAAAATACTACCCCTAATCTAACACTCCGTACAGCCAACAAATCTCATACAGGTTGAGCGTTGGATTGGATTCGATTCAATTCAACTCAACGCAACTCAACTTTATACGCACGAGCTTCAATAGATAATTTCTTGTCTTCAGTTAGGGCATCTGCTGTTCGAAATTCAAGTTTTCACTTCAAAAGGGCTCTGCAGTCGGATATCTTACGGTGGCACGTTCTGTGCGGTAGTTATGAGACGGTGGGTTGGTGAATCTCGTGGAGTGAGGGCGACCGCGTTATTGAGCAGAGGAGTCAGCGCTCTCAGAGATGGGCGTTATTGATTACTCCATTCATTATTGCAGCTTTCTCGGCTTCGAAAATGCGGTTGTGATGATATTAATTAATTATCAAGCTCAATTACATAAAGGTATATAAATATAAGAGGGAATGATTTACAGAGGTTTTGGGATTCCAGAGTTGGTAGCTATGGATGAAGACTGGGGAAAGCCCAGAGGTTTATTCGGTCTTAAAAGTCTCGACAATGGCGTACAGTGATGGCCCATTTAGACTCAATTAGTTTGTCTTTAAGCTCAGGTTTTATCGCGAGAGACTCCATCCACCTATGAACTGGGCAGCTATTAGTTATGACGGACAGGACAATTATCGTCACCTTTGCTGTAACATATAAGTCATGAACGACCCTCTTGATCGCTCGCTGTGAAGTTGATATGCGGTTCATCGCGTCCATGAATGTCGATTTATGAATCACATGGCATCGACAGATTGCTAGCTTTTCTAAGCAATGGTCGAGAGTTCCATTAAATTTCGGGGGTAAATTTGTTGAAACTCGACCGTACGTCGATGTGGAAAACTCAGTTTAACGTTGTACACAAGGGAAGATTGATGTGAACATAGTGCAGTAAATCACGACGTAGCAGTTTCATTTGTGATATCGCGAAATGCTGGAATGTGCGCTAAATAAACAGTAGGTCGGATGTTTGCGTGGTTTGATTCCAGTACGGTGGGAAATCAAACGCCAAAATACCAGGATTTCTATAGGAATAAAATTAAATCTGTTCGACGGAGCGCATCAGAGACCGTAGTGAAGTTCAGCGTGATTTCCAAGAGAATTATTAAAATCTGCGCTTTCCCTTTGATTATCTATACTTCGTTCAGTGATGTAACACGGCAATTCTTCAGTACTCCTCATAAACTCAATTTGAAAGATGCGAGGCGAAACTTTCCACGCGGAACTTACGGTGGTGAGAAGGCGGAGGACGCAATCAATGATGCTAAAAATATAGTAGAGAAGAACGAGAAATACGAGATTAAAGGGGAACTTTGACGGAGGAAGGGAGTTAGATTATCTGTTCACTGGATCACCGACAGATGCATCAGTATCTCGGCCAATCATGAGAGATCAGAGCACAAGCGAGAGAAAGCGAATGGGAAACCCCTCGCTATTTCCCACAAGGCAGCCGCCATAATTCTAGTCAAAATTACATTCGCCTTCCAGTGAAAAGCCACTCGGGTGTTCAATGACGGGACAAAAAGGTGGATTCAAGGAAATGGAAAATTAAACTCATTGTGAGTCGCTGTGAGGTAAACTGAATAATCAATGAAAACCAAGACCAAGTGCTTGCTTTTTCTGGGACCTGCTTAACAATTTTCCACTTGATGCATTCAATGAGTTTTGATGAACTAACAAAACTTTCCTGTTAGCGTTGTTTAAAGCGAAACGAGGTTCGTTTCTGAGTGCTTCGGGACGTGTGGCATCGACTGATCGACTTCCAATCAATTTTCAGTTTATTTGGACAAGAATACAAGTATGTGCGCGAACACTATTGTTGGTGTACGGGAACTCAGTAACGCGTATTTCAATTGTTGTTTTATAACACGCATCGATCGGCGATAAATTCTCCACTCACATTCTTTACTTTCAGAACGTCATTCAGGTCATAATTGAATTTTACTAGTCGCATTCCAAACATTCTTCACACAGGCACCGTCTTCCTTCAAGATCTGAAGGTGGCGTTAACTGGTGTCTCTTTCCAACATCGTCTTACGACGCACCACATAGGCAAGTATAGTTATTATTATATTGTAATTATTGCTAGGACTATCCCATTTATTAATTTTCTTATTTATTGTTACAATTATATTCCGTAGGCAATAAGGTAAACTTGTGTCCAAACAATATGTCTGTTTCGTGGTTCGAAATTTAGTTCGATCGCTGTGCCATAGAAAAGTCATACAAACTTGAATAGAGGTTTCTTAGTTTTAGTTGGTAAGAAACAACCAACTGTTTGGTGCATGGAAAGTTGTGTGATGCCCTGTACCAAACGGTGCTCTTCCTAACGCTCCTTTCTCAGCCTCAATTTGTAACATTTAAATTACCGTTATATCGCATTAGTTCTCACAACGGCACACCATAATATGGGAGGTACAATCGCTTTGAAACTCAACAACAAACACAATTTCACGTCAAATGCTTTGAAAAAGACATAATGAAATAACAGAATCGTATTTAGTTTTGTTGATTTTCACGGAATCGGGTACTCTACAAAGCATCCAGGTCAAATTAGACGTTTTTCAAATTAAATTTGCCAAACCCCGTACTTATAAACTTCAGCAAAGAAGTTCAATATTTTTGGAAGCAAATCGAACTTTTCGGAAGAACCAAAATCAACATTTTTTCAACAGATTTGTACGCTTTTCTCACCTCATGCAAATGCTTACACATTCTTCAATTCAGTTATCCGCAGTGTGTCTCTTTCATTTCCAGCCATATTTGGATATCTTCTAGACCAAAATCAATCTTTTGTCGGACCCTTTACAAGACCCTACATTTTTTTTCTCCGAGGGCATACGGGACAAAGTCCCTTTGTCACTGCGGGCACGCATGGGCCTATTATGACACTAGCCCTTTCTTAGTAGAAGGCGTCGCACATACCCACTCCCCTTAGGAAGCCGAGTGTGTCCTTTACCGCAGAGTCCGCTACGATTTGGGGTTCAATAGACCCCTGAGCAAAGTATTCAAAGTGTTTGACTGCCAAGGCAGGGCACATAAGATGTGCTCTGCCGTCTCGTCCTCTTCACCGCAAAGTCTGTATTCCACCGACTCTGAGATGCCGACCTTGTTGAGGTGATACCTAATTGGGCAGTGTCCAGTGTGAGCCGGCACCCAGGAGGCATGAGGGCAACGAAAAGGCTGACTGCCTTGCGAAAAGGAGGTGAGGAGGACGAGACGGCAGAGCACATCGGCTGATTCAAACCAACACCGATTCAATATACAACTTGCAGATCGACTAGAGGCGCCAAAATTACCCGTGGCTTTTGAGTAAAATGCTTTGCAACCAATTATAGTCACCCATGACGATTAAAAAAATCATCTTTCAGAAACGGCCCCAACGATTTTGGTTACATTTAATTTGTGATCAGATCCAGGTAACGGAATAGTAATATAGGATTTCATTCGTGTGATGTTAACGAGAGCGGAACAAACACTTTGATAAGTCTCCAAAATCAATTAGGTATAGTTTTTCTCGTATATTCCGCACATTTGAAGCTAGCATTCTATCAAAAATGAAGATGGTTGTCAAATGAGCTAGCCATATGACAGAAAATTAATAAGTAATAAGATAATTAGGAGCATCCAAGAAGTCCCGAAATTCAAACTACCGTCGCTTCACTGACTTTACTTCCCATGTCTCTAAAAAGTAGGAAGGAAAGTAATGTAAATTTTATGTTTTCTCAGGGTCTTAATGTTCAAGGCCTTTCGAGGCGGAAAAACACAATTCAAGAAAACGGCGTGTGTGAGTGAAAACGATTGGAAGACAACGGAAAACTTTAAATAGATTTGATATTTAGCCTGCAAGTTACTACGAAACGTCAAAATAAGGGTATGAGCTAAGCCTTCCTAAAACTAACTATAATTATCATAGTGATCAAAGCAAAAAATTATTTTTTGAGGTTTTTCCCTCAGAAACGGCTTTAATGAGTTTGATCAGATTTTTTGTACGAACAGCTCCAACTAACACAACAACACCGTTAAATTCTCTTCTTGGGGAAAAATGATGAGAGCAGCATAATCAATTTTTGCTTTTTAATTCCGTCTAAATCCCATTCTCAGGAAAATTGAGGTGTTAGTTCAATGAAGTGATTACACGAAAAGTATTTGATGACGCTCGTATGATAGTCAGCAGCTACCACAGAAATTCTCCAAGAGGGTTCAACCACGGCCGTTTGACTTACTGCCATTTCTTGCACTCCGTATCCATTATTCCAAAACGTGAACACTATTCTGCTTAAAAAAAACCATGTTGGCAGTCTCATGAATCTTCCGTGCAATGATTGTTGAATAACGGTCGTGGTATGAGTAGATGTGACAATTATTTCCGGATATATGCGTGTATTGCTACCTGTTATTAGGTAGAACGTGGACATAAATTGAAAGAAAAACAGATTTTATCAGGTGCTAGAGTGTAGAAAATCACTGAATGTATGTGAGGCCAAGGAAAGTTGTTTGTGCGTCGCACCAGATATCTTGACGGTGTTTTCCCTATAATTCTAGAGCCCAACGCGCGAACTTTCTCAGAAACCATGCCGATGGACCCATAAACCACCTACGTGATGGTTAACTTAATGCGTCGTAACATAAGTAGCAGCAGCCCAATACATTTGCGAACATTACGCTTAAACAGCTTTCATATAGAATGTTGAGCTATGTTCCCCCGTGTTCTTATTAATTGAGTGAAAAACGTATTTGATTGGGGCTAGAGTGACAGAAATCGCAGAATGCAGGTAGGGCTGACGAAGATTAAGGAATACGCTGCGTCAGATATTTGTTCGTCGAACGGTAAGCATGATCCTGACATTATGAAGCAATAACAACAAACCTGAAGCAAGAAGTTGCAGCCTAGTCGTTCAGAATGCCCCATTCGGTTGTTCGTTAGTTCAAGTCCGTTTTCTCCCAAATTGTCTCAAAAAACTAAATTATGTTTCAAAATTCACTAATAACTAACTACTAGTATCTGGATCACGACAACCAAGCTACTCTTGAAACGAATAACAAGTATTCAATAATTCAACCAAATAGTCTAAAGCTCAGTTAGACTCTCATGTTACACTCAACTGATGATAAATAAACCCAGGAAACCGAACTGTATTTAAACGTATAACTGTTGCCGAATAATTACGGTCGCTACGAAGACCACCAAATTGTACCTGGACAGCCAATAACTAGAGCAGGAAAGTCGAAGGTATACTTAAAATACAAGTCAGAAATCAATTAAACATGAACCAAGAAAACTGCCATATTCTTGAGATACCTATAAACAATAACTTAACTATCTGGAATATTCATGGGGGTACCAAAAAACAATGAAAAAAATCATCGTAAAGTGCTGAACGCAATGGATGATTGAGCGTACATGAGAGCGCAACCTCAGAAAACTAATAACTGAACCGTGACTAAACTTTCGGAGAAAATTTATTACGAATCAGAGAAATCCTTAGGCTGCGATGACGACATAATTTAATTAGAACAGGTAAATAAGATGAATCGAGGTCGCGATGAACATTCATGCACATTAGATTTCTTAGGATCTGTACACAAATGGCGATGGTACAGTTAGTTCATTGGGTTGAAAGCGTGTAATAGCCGAGAGGGAATAGCGGGAATGAATTAATTAGTGGGACGCAGGAGTGGTCAATGAGAGAAGGGGTGAGGTCGTATATTGATCAACTTACAAGAGAAAAAAAGGTCAGACTCACGAAGACGGCAAAATATCTGAAAGGACGGTGTAGCTGGTCACTTCCCTTCCCACGTTCAATAAAGTTGAACCGGTCCAGCTATTGATGATGAAATTGGGTTATATCCGCCAGTAGGCAAATTACTAAAGTTAACGTACCTGTTAGGTGAGTCCGTCTCTCCTCAAAACAACTGGACATGAACCCACCAAAATACAGGACTGTACCACCTTACTACACAAACAATACAAAGGACGAAAACTGAACATATTAGAAAACATGGAAATTTATAAACAAAAAAACTTCAATGGACAGATCATAAATGAACAAATCAACACAAAATGCGACACCATATTCACACCACTCAAAACACTACACAAACGAAAACAACCAACTGACGGATTTACAGACCACCCTACACAAAAAAGACTTAAATTCCACAATTGACAGACCATCCAACACGTTCCATTTATCTCTAGGGGGTTTCCCCCTGAGCTACATAACCTCCTCTCCCCGCCCCTTCCCCGACGCTCCATCACCCCTTTCACCTTTCTCTTTGTATATAAAGACCACGACCAACTGACTGACTCCAGTACTGACTTAACGGCCAGACGATGATGTCTTTACATCGAAAGCGCTTGCCCACAGTAACTCACAAGCCAGAGGAGACGGACTCACCTAACAGGTACGTTAACTTTAGTATTGATGATGAGTTAATCCAATCAAAAGGACGTGAAACTGTTTAACTCGAGCTATTCATTTCTGCGCCCCGGACTAATTAATATCCTCCTTAATTGACGCACACTAATTACCATGGGCTATCATATCTCTATAGCCCATTTGTCTGATCGATAAGTCTCTCCGGTTATGCCACTCTCCATGTTCTTTGAGATTCAGTTGAATTCAAAGGTCCTTGAACTTTGGATGCTGGGGTGCGTCCTGTTGGGAAAACCGTGGTAGTGAGGTTTTTGAACAGAAGCGCAGAGAAGGTTTTTGATGCAGTTGCGTGTGACCGTTGGAGAAAATGCTTAACACGACGCTAAATATAACTCGGCTAAGCTGTCACATCGCCGAGGTATCGCTGACACACTGTTGGTGTTCGAGTTGTTACTCCTGGTTACGCGACGATCTCATAAACTTCATTCGCCGTTTTACCTGCCGCCAACATCCACCAACTGCGCAATCAGACCCCTCGTGGGAAGAAACGTGTTCTTCAATCAGAACTTCGTATTTAGGTAGCGACGAGGTCAAAACACGCAAGGGGAAAAAACAAAAAGATAGGTATTAAAGAAATTGGGTTATGTCCGCCAGTAGGCAAATTACTAAAGTTAATAACTAACACAGCCAGTCCGGCTAAGGTACTACTAACAAGACTGACCAACAAGACCTCTCCCCGCCCCTTCCCCGACGCTCCATCACCCCTTTCACCTTTCTCTTCGTATATAAAGACCACGACCAACTGACTGACTCCAGTACTGACTTAACGGCCAGACGATGATGTCTTTACATCGAAAGCGCTTGCCCACAGTAACTCACAAGCCAGAGGAGACGGACTCACCTAACAGGTACGTTAACTTTACAAAAAGATAGTGTTGTGTCTTATTTTTATAAGACACGATTGATCAAGAAAATATATAATCTACACTAAGATAGATACATAGATCGAGAGAGAGAGAGAGAGAGAGAGAGAGAGAGAGGCGTGAAGTTTAGTGCGGGCGAATACTTGAAGAATGAGATGAGTGAGAGAGAGGACTGTATTGTTACGCTTGAGACAGAGCTAAGAGTATGTTTTACCGAACTTTTTGTATCATCGAGAAAGGTAAAAAGGGATTTGTAAATGAGGCAGATGAGATATTGCGGGCCCCTGATGGCAGGGGCCATGTTAATTTTGGAGTAAAATGGGTGGTTTTTAAACACTCTGATTAAACTAAAATTGTTCCACATTCTACAATTCACAAGTGTTTTCGAACATTTTTAATTTTTCCACAAAAAAACGCGTGACCGACTTGAGAAAAACGCCTGGTGAACCGCAGATATGGGGCAAAAAACCGCAACAAATGTCAGTGAACGTTTTAAACTTTTGTTTTGAAAATGGTTGCCGGAATTTGTTTCATGCAAGGTTTCACAACGGAGTGGGTTGAACAATGATGACTGAAAAAATAGCGCATACATTCTCGTGAGGCGCCTTCACTTGTAAGCAACGGATTGTTAGGGAAACGTTTATAGGAATGAAATAGGAGTATTGCTTATTACTTTATACTTTCTTTGGCGAGTGTCTGCGTTAACTTAATTTCGGATAATTGTGACCCTCAAAGAACTGTCGACAGTTAAAAGACCCCTCGTTAATTTCATCAACACTTTCTCAGATAAACACAAGAATATCTTAATTGTGTCATTACCGCTTCTTCAATAGTTTATTGAAGGACTAACGTAGCTCAAACGTCACTCTAGATCAGAGGTGTCAAACTCAATTTTGCAGAGGGCCATATATTAAATTTAGAATGTGTAGGCGGGCCAGATTCAAATTAAAAAATGTGGTGAATTACGATAACATTTTATTTATTTAATTACATAGTATATAATATAAATCATCAAAGTTATAAAAGAGGGTAATTATTTTGAGCTCGAGGATCCAGATACCTGACTTCTCTTGTTTTTGACAAGCTCATTGATGTCATATTCGTTGTAGTTATTTTAAGAACTGATTGGAGATGTTCATTCGTTAGTCTTGTGCGATACTTGTTCTTATTTATTTTCATGACGGAAAACATCTGCTCGCATAAATAGGTGCGCAAATGTTGTAGTGTGCGCATTTTAAAACTTCCGTAGAAGAATCCAGTGAAGTCTGAAAGCTTCTTCTTTCTGCGGCACATTACGATCGCGGGCCGTATTAATACGGCCCGGGGGCCTGATGCGGCCCGCGGGCCGTATCTTTGACATGACTGCTCTAGATGATTTATTTTCCTGATCCCAAGAGTAAGGGTATCACAATTAGTTGGAACAGGGGCAGAAAAACTATGTACTTCAAATAAGATTAATTCTGCGCTCCTCTGCTTTCGAGTGTTCACACACCACGTTGTCGGGGCTTCTAGATCACAGTTATTTACAGATTACAACTCTATAGGTCCTCTATAGGTAATACGCCTTAATGTTATGGGCTCTTCTTTACTTTCCTTGTAGGAAGGAAAGTTATGCATTCCTTGTAGGAAGGAAAGTTATGTAATCGGCTGAAAAAAAATTTGAGTTTTCTTCAGATCTTTACGTTTCAGACCCTCCTGAGACCGAAAAACACTATTTGAGAAGATGGTCTGTGTGTGGTGCTCCACTGTAGTTTCTACAAAGCTCTACTGCTACAAAGCAAACCTATAACCATTTTGCAAAGTTCGCGAAGGAGGTGATAGCTAAGAAACGTGGTCATAGTTGATCTATCCATTTGAAACTTGCCACTCAAGTACACAGTTAAATCTGGTGGGAAACCAGATTATGAACTTCTCTCCGACGGTATGGGATTCCTCAATGGTCACCTCTGAGTGGTCGCACTAGGGCAACCGCTCTCTACCGGGAGACTGGCAAACGACCAAATACCTGCCGTACCTCCGCAGGTCTGAGTTCGATGGATGCTGCAGAGGCCGGCCTCTTGCATATTAGCGAAACCGCAACTTCCATGACTGACATAACCCTCGTCGAGGGTTTAGGAACAGTCATCGAATAAGGAAACAGACCTGTGTGTGTGTAGGTGTCAGTGTGTCTGCGAACAATTTATATAGAAAACGACCGTGTCAAATCAGATCAAACTTGATACCTAGCCTGCAAGTTACCATGGGACGCCAAAGTGAGGCTATGAACAAAATCTACTGAAAATTATCTATAGTTATCATAGTGATCAAAACACCCAATAATTCTTTTCTCCAAAACGACTCCACCGAGTTTGATTAAGTTTTTTATGTTGATAGCTCTTCATAAGTCAATTATACTGTGAAAAGACCATTCGAAGAAAAATGACGAGAGCAGCACAATAAATTATCAAAATTTTCGACGAAAGGAGTTTTAAGCGCGGTTTTTTCCACATAAACTCCGCTGGAATGTTAATAGAATGTTACAAATAATTGGTGTTCTGATACAATCCAATACCTATAGAGTGAGTTTCTAAAAACGCTCATGGGATACATGGGGGTCACTTCAGAAATTCCCGAATTTCAACAACCGCCGTTTCGTTTACTACCAGTTCTAAAAGTTTTTACCCAATAACTCTGCAGAAGTAATTACTATCCTTCCCCAAAAAATTTGTGTTCACAGCCTCATCAATTATTTGTGTACCAATTGCTCAATGATGGTCCTGGGATAGGAACGAGCAGCGTAATAAATTCCGGAACTGTAAGCTCCACCGCTTCCTGCTGCTCTGAAATGTTGTTTGTCCAAGTTCGAATGAATTGAGTGGCAAATGAATGGAGTAAGTAGAAAAAGCCATTTAAAAAGTGAATTAACGTAGAGCTAAGGAAAGTTATGTGTTGCAACGCACCAGATATTTTTACCAGTGTCACTTTGAATAAATAGAATGAGTTCAACGTGGATTCCTGCGCTATTAGGTCTTCAATCTTGGGGTACCCCGGCTCCTGGATCTTTTGCCAAGCCGCCTTGATGCATATCAACTCTTTGTGCGGGTTGGGTTTTGCATCTCCAGGTGCTTTCCCTGAGGAAACATTTACATTCTCCAATGTATTGTAGTTTATCGTTGTTTGGATCTATTCCACAGCTCCCATGCTACAACAGAAGTAGAGTGAGATACCCTTCGGAACGTGTATTAGGTGTTTGTTGTTTATATTGTCTTCTTCAGCCGAGATGGATTATTTCGTACTGCAACGTTGCTGTTGCCGCTGAACTGCGTAATATATTTTCTCTCTTATAATCGATCTCGCCCGTGTTAAATTGAAAATAAATCTTTGCAGCACCCCTGCTTGTTCCGCAACCCTGCGTTGAATAGAGGTGTAAGAGAAAATATTCTTAATTGATTTCATTGCATTGTGGAGCGGCAATCGACAAGTGAGTCAAATCAATCAGACAATGATCTGTTGTTGAAGGGACGGTTCGATATTTAGTGACGGGTAGTTGCCCACGAACGGTAGATCACTAAAATATTTGTCGAAGGGTGAAGGAGTAAACGCATTCGACGTAACGAATGAGGATATATCGATGGATTCCTTGAGCTCTATGGTTGGAAATGATTCAAACGTGAGCTGGCGACTTCTCTAGAGGGCGTATCAATGTGGCGGGTATTGATCGTGAGGCAGTAGAATGGGTCCTATCCTTCTCGTCATCTTCAACGAAATCGCCAACATTGACCTCAATGGGTCCGTTTACGTCTTCGTAGATCATACGGCTCTCGTATGTTTAGCCATAACTCGGGAAGTGGCGTTTTCATGGGTTTGTAGCGACATTAATCTACTCTTAAGTGGTTTTCGTGTCATTCATCGCATATAAACTTTGCTCAGTATCACTTTCGAAGATTAAGTGCTGTAGTTCTTAGTATGAAGTGATGGCAGCACCCACAATTAACCCCGATCCACATGCGGACATTTTTCTTCGACAACTTCTAGTTCATTTGCATTAGAAAACGGCCAGTACCAATTCCAGGGTAGATAACTTGATGCCCGTATCTGTCCATTAGCGCCATTTCCAGCGTGGAGCCCGTACCAATCAAAGTCGTCTTCTTTGGTTTAGGGTTTAGAAGGTAAGAAGTGGGATACCAATCAAGATGGTAGTGTAGGACTGTTAGGATCTCTGGGATTCGCCAATCATTGCGACACTGTTCAAGTGAGTAGGTCGGCCATCTCTCCTGGGCTTTAGGGCTTTGCAAGAAGCCAACTTCGATTTAACCTAACTCCAAGGGATCTACAAAGCACGTGCAGTTCCCACTTCTTTAGCACGTAGGCGACACACTGGTGCCCCCTACTGGATCATCTTTTATAGTGATAAAAACCTCTCACAATCATGTCTATTTACAGGGTTTCAGTGCATGAGGGAAAAGTTGGAACAGTGGTAACTGGTACAAGGTAGACTAGGATGGAATATTAATACCGCGAATAGGATTTTTCGAGGGATTTACGTATTTACATAAAAAGGGGGTCCAAACATTTTTGCAGCGCCACATTAAACATTTCGTATCTTTCGATCAAATGCATATCATTATCCAATCCAATGTGGGTATGCTAACCACTATAGAATTCACCGAGCCGGTTATGAACTCCGAAATTCAGTAACAGCAAGGAAGAACACCAACAAGTAAGAGAAGTATATGAATTTGGGATTAAGCGCACTTACAAAAGAAGCGCGAAGCATCTGTTATGTTCAAATCCATGACCTTCCTAAAGCGGGGATAATCTTATTGAATAGAAATAAGCTTATTTGAGTATGCATAGTGTCAGGCATCTCCGGACAAGAGTCCACTAGAAATCATCTCCTGTCTGAAGCTAAACCTGGAGATGTGCATTCACCGTGTAGTTCGAGAGTATAGAAAATACGCAATGTGAAAAATACAGCTGTCTTGACGGATAGCTTCTTTCTTCGTCAAGTTTATCGTCAAGTTCCCAAAGGCTAGCCGTGGCTTCAAAACGTAGCAAGTTCCAAGAAGATGTTTTTGTACGCCACCGTAACGATCCTGAGATATGATGCACTAACACCTGCTTAAAACTAAATGGATCCCATGTGCAAAAGATGGGACGACGAAACAGTCGAACACATCATTCTGGAATGCAAATCAAGTCTCACACCCCAAATCTTCAAAAGTTTTGCGCATTTTTAACAAACACACAAAACCTCGACCCTTGAAAAAGACAGCATAGACGTTTGTGAGCTCTCATACCAACTCAAAGTTTATCTGAATCTCAGCATAAATGTCGTAAACCATAACAGGTAATCATGACGGAGATGTGACAAGTAGATCTTGTGAGGAACGAAGCCCGAAAAAGCTGTTTTAAAAAGTCAGAAGGAGGAAACACGAAGATGGTTCAAGTGGAGTTTGCAGCCGTCTGAAAGAACTGGTCATGAACCTACAAACATGAATTACCGCACCCCTTTATTACGTAAACAATTCAAAGGATCAACTTGGAACGCACTAGAAAACATGGAAACGGATACACTTCTATAGACGTATCATTAACGAATAACTAACGCCAAATAAAACATGTAACATATATTGGGTGACGCCACTCAAAACATGACGACTAGAAGACATAATTAATGCCCAAAAGACCCTCCAGTCCCTTGCACTCCTAGAAGATAAGGCCAGGTACTGAATGTAAATGTACCAAACTCAAACTCGCGGTTCAATACAGTGAAAGTAATCGTTTCACTATTTGTGCTCCCTCCCGTTTAACTCCAACTACTGGGTCATCTCTACTCGTCAATTGTGCCTACTGCCTACCGGTTCCTAGGAAAAGACAATTTTCGTCGTTCCGTTGTAGTCAGATCATATTTGTATCGTGTAATGGTATTTTTCGACGCTGAATCGAATGGAATGAGTCTCGGAGGCGTGAGACTACGTCAAGCTGTGCAAGGGAATAATAAACCGTATTGTAACAATTTGCAGCGTTTGTTACACGAGGAACAGTTGAGTTTCGCCAGTTTGACGAGTTTTAATAATTATAGCACAACTGCTGGTAGAAACTAAAACTGTGTCTCTGAACCTGTCGCCTTTGTAAAGGTCTGCGGATATTTCCACTCCCCGGCTCGAATAAAATATGAAACGACCTCGTTTGGGATTGTGAACGGCGTCGCGGAGCAGTCTCCCCTTCAGTTGGCCAAATGGGAAAAGCTGGACGCAGGCCAGAGGCTCTGGACCCCGGGAAAACCGCGATTTGTTCAATTTTGGACGCTCCCTTGACTCCTCCGTCCCCTCCTTCACTCTACTTCTTCCCCTTCCCTACCCGCAATTGCGCACCTACTATTTTCACGGACGCTGTGTCCTGTTGTGTCGCTTACGGGCTCCGGACTGCTTTTATATCGCTGGCGAGAAAACGCGAGTCTTTAAAAAATAGAAGGAGAGGAGGGAGCAGTTATATTTTGACCTTCGCGGCTATTGAACGGGATCTGCTCTCAGGTCTATTTTACTTTGCTATTTTGGAAATCAATAGGAAAACTATGACTTCTGGGTCTCTGAGGACTGTTTTGTTCGTGGGGATCGAGCCGCCGCCGATGGCCAACACGATACCTCAACTTCTTTCTAAATGAATTGCTGTATTTTTAGTTTAGTCGCCTGAGCCCCTCGTTAGTGGTGTCTCTGAACGTGGTCTGCAGAAAATTAGAACTCAAGTTTCTTGGATCGCTTATTCGACACCCTGAATTGCCAAGAAATTTGCCGACTTCCTTTCCCTTACTCCAGCAAACGTCGTTTTTTTATAGGTTAGTGTCCAAAATGTCTTAACCGATTTGTATGTGGACTTGTGAGATTTTCCCGGGATCTGACAACTCTGTCCAGTGCATTTCTGCACTAGTTGCAAATCTACAAGAACATCGAAGTAATTTTTTCGTTTGACATTCAACTATCGATGCATAATTTACCGTGACGTTTGAAATAAAGACGAATTAATAGAAAAACACTAGAATCTCTACTTACAAGCTACAGCATTTGTGAAATACTAGGGAAATACTTTTTCGAGGGACACGCACAACGACGATCGCAAGGATTCACGTTTACATTCCAAAATTACGTTTCAAGCCTGATGACTCTCAACAGACTTCCAAACCTGATTTCATCATCGATTGTAACTCGGCAACTTTGCTAGAGATTTGTAACCGAGTTTCGTTGTCATTTCAGATATCGCGACTGTTAATTGAATTTCAACCCTGAATTATTAATCGTTTGTCAGAACTTGGAAATTTATTTTCTGTACAAATTTCAATCCTGGTTTCATTACCGTTCAAAATCTGGCTAGTCCGATTGGAATTGCCAACTTAGGCACTTTGATTAAGGTTTCAAACCTGGTAGCTGAGACTAGAATTTAAAACCTGGCGAGACTCGCTAAAATGAGAGGTGCCAACTTTTCAGTTTCATACCTTGCTAGATAGGTTGAACTTTCAAGCCAAGTTACTGACAAGTAAACTGTTTTTCTTTCTTTCCACGTCTAAAGAGTGAGAAAAGTGTGTGAAGACAAGCGGAACGGGGTACCAGAAAGTAACAACTTGCCGAAGTAGGACTTGGCGAAAAATTAATTAATAAACGAAGGGGATAGGTGAGATAAACACAAATCCACCAGAAAGCGGGCCTCTACGAATCTGAAACAGCTCTAACGATTTTCATTAAACTCACAAGAAGCCATCTACGTACCAATACCTTTCTTTTGTTCTATATAAACATTTCCGTGGAAGTACGAAGAACTGTGAAACATTTTTTTCTGACCTCATTATTTTGGTTTTTCGACAAATTGGTTGGCATCTCTGTTCAATCAGAGAAACATGTATGGAGAGCCATTCCGTTCCCCAAATTTTCACATAGATATTTATGGTGAATAAATTTTATGTACTGAATAGTAGAAGATTATTCGAAAGTTTGCTCAACTTTTTTAGAGGTAAAACCCTCGTTTGCGGTACGTATTAGTTCCCCACCTCTTCTCTGTCCTTGGAAGTTGCTGATAAACTAATTTTCACGTCTTAAAAAAATCGCATACAAAACAAAAAATATCCGGTGCGTACCAACACACAGCTTTCCGCAACCCCTGTAAATTAGAAGGCCTACCACATTTACGGGTGCTGTATCTTCGTGTAACATATCCATTCAACAAATGTTTGCGTTCTACATGGTAGTAGTCCATTAAAGTACCTGTACGATGAGAGTTTAATAGCACGAATGATATATAGGAGCTACTCCAGAAAATCCAGAATTTCAACCCACACTGCCCACCATTTCTCACAGTTTTTACGCATGGGTGCCCGCAGGGGGGGGGGGGGTCTCTCGTCTCCTCTGGTTACTGGTTGATGACACCCTTCTTGAGCTGCTGGAGAACGTGGGCTACAAGGTAATAGAATACGCGGACGACCTGACAGTTATAGTCAGGGGTAAATTCGCGAGTGTAATCAGAGAATGCAAGCAGCATGCACTGAATACCCTACGGAGATGGTGCAATGGGCACTTGGGGGTTTTCCTTGATGGGAAGCTCACTTGGGCCACACACGTGAAAAAAGCCTTACAGCGAGCGTCGGTGGTGATGTGGGCAGCTCAGAGAATGGTGGGGAAGACATGGGGGCTGAGACCAGGGATGATCTAGTGGCTGTACACTGCGGGTGTTAGGCCTGTAGTCACCTATGGAGGTCTGGTCTGGTAGAGTAGGGTGGAAAACAAAAAAACAGTGCATTTGCAGCTGAATAAACTGCAGCGTAGGGCGTGTCTGGCCATTAAAGGCTGTATGAAAACATGCCCTACGGCCGCACTGGGCCGAGGAGCCACCCGGCTTTGGTATAAAGACCACCTTCACCTTCCTCCACACAGTGATGAAGCCAATTAGAAACTCCAAATCAAAAACCGAGTCTGAGGTCATCGAATCTGAAATCTTCTGGACTTATATGTCCCCTCAGTCATTTTATGCAATAACGGGCCAGAGTTTCGAGGCTCCCCATTCCGATCTCTCAGTGAACTCTACGGAGCTAGAATCTTTTACAATGCTAAAAGGCATCCGAATGCAAACCCTGTGGAACGGTATAATCTTGACGATGTTGAGCTCCTACCTGAAAGAGGACCATCGGAAATGGGACCTTCTTCTTCCAAAACTTTCCGTTGCCTTGAGGACCTAAATCAATGAAACCACAGGATATTCCCCTGCGTCTCTTGTATTCTTGTTTGGATATGGAATATATCCAACATTTAAGGACGTAGGGGATGAGAACGGGGCGTCACCCAATGCAAAGAGTCTTCTCCAAATAATCAAGTTTTGAAGAAATCGTGAGGACGGTTCGGAAGAATATGCAAGAAGCAAGTTCACGTAACGAGCACTCGTACGGCTTATGTCAGAAACGTGTTGAATACCATGTCGGGGAATGGGTATGGAAGAAGAACTTTATTGAATCCAGCAAGACTGCAAGCAAGCTATTTGTAGGACCATTCAAGATCGTGAAGAAGATATCTCCTATTATATACCACATAGCCGACGAAAAAAGAGCGGACTGTGGTGCCTGGCATGTGACAGATCTTAGAGCATTCTTTGAGGGGTAGCAAGCCAATTTTTCCTTCGGAGCAAGCAAAACTCTCCCAAGGAAGGGTATGGTGTAGCAAACGCCGATGGTCGCGAGAGGACGCTCCTTATCGCTGCCTCGAGCAGCCTCCTCTCTCGCCGCGACTCAGGTGAGCGAAGGAGGCGGCGGCACTCTTGGCCTTCGCATCGTGCGGATCGTTCGTCCTTCCTCGAGAAAATATTAACCTTTTAACAATAAATCTCGGTTTCGACTCCGAGCCTCCCGCAGTCATCACGAATCGTACCAGGAGGTACCTCGTCCAGGTCTAGATTACAACCTCTGACCTCAGCTCTACATATCATGTGGGATAAACAACTTGAAATAAAATTTCGAAGAAGATTTACCACCTCTCCATCAGCGGACTCGCCGGAGACCTAATTTTACTTTTATTCGTCATAGATTTTTTGTTTGTCTTTTCGACAAGTAGAAATTTATTATTTTCTTTTATTTAAATTTTGTAAAGGATGGCCACTCCGATCTCTGTACATTCATTGCAAGTTTGAAAGAAATTAAACTTATTTCCGTTTTGGGTGGAAATTTCCGACAAGGACGATTTTTTTTTACTTCCTTCTTTGAGGCCCACTCCTCCTCCACGAGTTGGTGGAGGACTCTCGAAATTTTAATCATTGTACGGCCTATTCTTTTAGTTTTTTTGTCGCCATAATGTGACAGAGAAGAAGTGGGTTGGGGTATGGAGCAGTGGAGAGTAGGGCTGAGTTAAATGGTGAAACGAGAGAAACAGGTAGGAAAAAAGAACTAGATTAGACAAATTGGGGTGTAACGAAGGGTTTTGAGTTTAGGACAATGGGCATAGAGGTCTGGGTCAAAACTCTTAAATTTTGGTTTATGGGCACGAGGAGCTGAGAGGAAGGGTTTGAGGGCCTTGTAGGATCGGTTTGAGTTTGGGCTATGCGGGTCTTTGAATGTGAGGGAGCGACTTGTGAGAAAATGATTGTGGGTTGCATGAATTAAATTGTAAATTGGGATCTAAGAAGAGCTGAAGGCCCTCTGAAGAGGGGGAGCTGAAGGCTCTTTCCTAAACTTTAGTATGGGAAGCCAGTTCACGCGATTCAGAGCCTTACTTGAGCAACATTGGTCGGCAGTAACTTGAAGATGGCAGCGGACGTAAGGGGTTGACGGGCGCAGTGAACATCTTGAGTGATGTGTGGCTTCGTTTGGATGGAGACTAATGAAAGTTCACACGGATGGGGGCTTTGCGAGCAGCGAATGGCTCCTTGAGTAGAGAGGCGATTCGGTGTTGTGACGAGAGGCTCAGAGCCCTTCATATCCGGCGAAGGCCTTGTACTGGGAGAGGAGGGCGGCAGCGCTGGTTGCGGGTTCTTCAGTGGTGGCCAAGAATGAGCGGGTGTCCCAATGGATGGTGGAAGCTGAGAGCATGCCGTGAGGTTGGAGCGTTTGGTGTAGATGAAGGGGCGCTGAGGTGGCGTCCCGGCGTCTTCTTTGATGGATGGGAATGAAAAGAGTTAGCGTTGGGGAAGGAGTAGGTGTTAACACTCCAGGCGGAGCCGATGTTGGCTGGCTAGTTAACGGGGTTTTGAACAGCGAATTCGTTACTAGACGAAGGAGAAGTTCAATCATGGCAGACATCATTTCTAATTGGAAATCGATGTTGATTTAGTGTTTCGGCGAAGTGGCAGCACAATATGCGAGCTGTGATTGGAGCGGAAGCCGTGGATGTATCCAGACGTGCAGCAGAGGTTTGTAGGTCTTGTATTGTTCAGGAGTAATGGAATTGCCTTCTCGTTACGTCATTGATGAAGTTGTGACTTACTTCCTTTGAGCTATCCAATGTGGACACAGGCGCATCGTTCGAAGGTCTTTGAGGAGATCGGCGTTATGACCCAATGCGGTTGAAAGATACATTTCCGATTTGGACGCGAATGGAAGAGCCAAGAGAGTTTCGACGTGCGGCCCTTGTTTTTGGGCGGAGGCGTAGGTCCTGCTTAGTTGGGGCCTTTTTCTTCTTCCCCCTGCGCTTCCTGGCCTTGGCAGACTGCCATTCAGCCTCAGCCCCATGAGGGAGGGAGGAGGGCGCAGTAGCGGCTACTGCTGCATATGAGGGGCGTGGGGTACTACTCTGGCTCGTTGGAGATCCTTGAGTTTGGAGGGCTGGTGGGACTGGCTGCTGGGCAATTGCCCTACGCAGTTCTTCCCTCACGACAGCTGCCACAGTTTCCCACAGGGGGGGAGTGGCAGGGGGCGATGTCGTTGGTGGGGGGGTGGGGGCACTAGCTTTGATAGCCAGCTTCGATATTTCGAAGAGGCAGCTAGTGACGAGGTCCTGCATTGGTCCCGTCGCGTTGACCCTCATCCGTGCCAGCTGGTCGTGGATAATTTGGACATACGCACAAATCTGCTCCATGTCCGACATGTTAGGGTCCACAGGGTGTTTAGTACTTGTAGTAGCCAAGCTGCCCAGGCTATTAAGGGGGGAAGGGGGATATGAAGGCGGTTTACCTAGTTCTTTCTGCCCTTGTTTGTTTGGACGACGAGTAGGTTGCTCATCAACCGAAGAGGGAGGGGTCGATTTTGGGGAGCTCGAGGAAGAGGCGCAGTTGGCGTTTTTATTATCTGCTGATGTTTTAACCGACTGTGTCATGTTTTTTACTAATTGGGGTGGGAATGAAGGAAGGAGACTGGTGTAGTGTACCCTTGTGAGTTCATTTGTTGTGTGTGTTAGTGGTATAAGCGAGAGGTGCTCGAAGCAGTGTCCTGGAAGCTCCCCCTCAGGCATATTGATTCTAGCCCCTTTCGCTGGTCCGTTGAGGGTCAAAGGGAGGCCCCCACATGCACTGCAGCTGCCAGTCTCGCCACCCACCGGGACTAAGACGCATGAGGGATTCTTCAGCTGCTGCTCAGAGTCAGCTCTCGGCCACTGGTGATGTGGTGAGCGGGGCACACGCTATCAGCCGCCCCAGGAACGCTCAAACCTGGTTTTTCCCCCTCCTCATTCTGAAGGTCGCACCTATATAGGGGATCGCTCAAAGGTGTTAGTGAGCTACTTCCAAGACTGTCTTACGCTCATTATGAGTGTTTTAAGTCAATGTGTTCTGCCACGTGAGTCGTTGCAGTGTTGTTTGTATCTGGAATATGTTGTGATTGTCAGTGTCGTGAGCTTTAAGCCCCTTTAAGGCCGGCTTCCGAGAATTCTGTTCCCCTTCCTGCAGGGGGGTGTGTTCTGCGATCCCTCGAGGTAGGGGGTCCCCAGTGTGTCATGTATGTGAAAGAATTGTAAGTTGTGTCCCTTCAAGTTCGGCTCATAAGAACACACAGGGAGTGTGGCAGTGGAATTTTGGACCCCCCACTGCAGGGTGAGCACAGTGTGGCGACTGAGTACACTGTGACGCACAGCCACAGTTAAGCCTCGTTGGATGTAATCCTGCGGGGACCTCGTAGAGGTGAGGTTGTCATTCCGGCTGGGCACACCCGGCTGTCTCTTTTAGTCGGCTCATACGACAAGCAGGGAATGCGTCAGCGGTATTCTGGACCCCCGACTGCAGGGTGAACACACACACGGACCACGCGCCGAAATTAGGTTTTTTAAACTCTAGTGAGCCTCAAAACTTAAAGATCTGAAGAAGACCCAAATTTTTTTTTGACAGGATTACTATACTTTCCTCCCCTTCGGGTAGCTGAAAGTAATATATGGTGCGTAGCAACCCCCAACTACTTTCAGCAGCTCCCGTAAGTTCGAACACCAGCTACATATGCGGGCGCTATATATCTCGCTCAACGAATTTCTACAGAAACATTTATAGAGAACAAAATGCAGCTACTCTTTAGTTGAAGAGACCTACGTGTGTTTGATCGAAATCGTTAGAGCCGTTTCTGAGAAACTTAGAAAACCGATACATTAATATTGGACAAATGACAAATCTCATATTCTAAGTTAATTTGGCGTATAGCTCCGTTCAATAAATATACACAGAACGAAATGAGGGTATGGGTGGCTGCCGACACACTCAGCCAACACATCTCCTCAGGACTTTTCTTCCACCACACACCACGCCAGTACACGGTCAATGCTGCAAATCTGATCTTACCTGTCTCCACTCCACGATCTTCCGACATCGCCACACAAAGATCCGTCCGATCGTATTTGCGCTTCTTGACTGCCAGATACTACCTGGACAGATCCAGGTCCATCAGATTATACACTTAAATACACGCACACGGATCGGGTTTTTTAGGTTCAGTAGGCCTCAAATCGTTAAGATCTGAAGAAAACCCATCTTTTTTTTCTTCTCTTTGACCTGATTACAATACTTTCCTTTCCCCTCGGTTAGCGTAATGCCATGTCGCAGAGTTTTCGTACGGCGATAAATACTGCTTGACTCTTTCTGAGGATTACAATACTTTGCTCACCTAACTGGGTCGAGTGAGCAGTGTAAAAATATCCCAAAAGATGGGAAGAACTATCGAAGTGGGAGCCTTAAAATAACACACTCTCTTCTCCCCACCTCTCCACCAACCTTAACGTACTCCTCTTCCCCTTCCTCTTCTCCTTCGCCATCACCACACCTCCGCCGATCGACACAAATTTAAACGCTCGCGAAGTTTTGTCTGCCCGCGGTTACGTTGAGACATTTCGTAGCTTTAAATATATGCGCTGACGGCGGAAAACACGAAACTACGTTACCGCTAATTCTTCGTGCCCAAATTGCCGACAATTAACAAGCCGCTATTCTTATTTACGTTTTTCACCCTGCCGCACTCGTGTACCAGGTATTTTAGAGCTCACGTACGTATCTTATTTACCAGCAACCAAAGAATAATGGTCGTTACGAGTTGAGTGTGATATTTCTGTGAGCACGAGGCAAAAATTGGTTGATTTTATGTCTCTTAATTTTTACTATTTTATTTCCCAAGTTTTTTATCACAATGCCAAAAACAACGTGTACAAGGGCCACTTTGCATTCAAACAAATTAAAAATAAGCCATTGCTTTGTAAAAATTTACAATACTAGTTTATCATTGGTTTTTGCCGTTATATGAAATACGAGAGGGAAGACTCACCTACAGCATTTTTAAAAATAACTATACATCAATAAACCTACCACCGACTGAGGAAAGCCCGGATCGTTAAAAACGTCTTTAGTTTTAGTTAAAAACTAAAAAAAAATTACTTTAAAGTTTAGTAGTTTGTGTTAAAAATAAGAGTTATGGCATCACGTCAAAAAAAATTAGCTCTAGAATTTTAGGGGGAAAGTTTTCACGTTTTATCGTGTCCCTGAACGGACAATTGATTTTCACAGGTCTGTTTCCTTATTTGATGACTGTTCCTAAACCCTCAACAAGGGTTATATCAGTCATGGAAGTTGCGGTTTCGCTAATGTGCAAGAGGCCGGCCCCGGCAGAATCCAGCGTAACTCAGACCTGCGGAGGTACGGCTGGTATTTGGTCGTTAGCCAGTCTCCCGGTAGAGAGCTGTTGCCCTAGTGTGACCGCTCGGAGGATGTGGACATCTTCCATCAAATCTTCAGCTTGTCGCAATTTTACGAAGCTCCGTTCAAACGAAAATTAACACAAAACGTCGGTTATGTATTGGGACACAGTACCGAAAACTCAACCGATTAAAAAGTGAATATCAACGTAAATTGACATGGAGACTGAAAAGGCAGTGTTGAGTGAGCCACAAGCGATTTCATGTAGCGTGACGATCTTCATTCAGACCGCGTGAAGTTCGACATTGCTTCGTTTTCAGGCAGCACAGCGTTTGTGTGTGGTAAGCTGTACTGCCTGGCTCCTATTCAAAGAAACTTTAATGAACCTATAGTGGTTGATAAACACGAAGATTCTCATTCGAAAGTCAGCAATCGGAGATCCCTTATCGAAAAATCAATCTCCATCGAGTTATGAAGTTTTCGCAACGTAAATGACTATGACGAAATTCATGTCAGGGGTGCGTGGGTATATTATTTTACTCTATCGCAGGTTACAGATAACCGTTATTTCCGTTCTCCTCGCTTGTGCGCAATGCAAGACATGCCTCCTCCTGATATGAATCCCAACTCAACTATATAAGAAAGGCTGGCAACAAACCATACCCTTGAGCATAAAAATATCTGCTAACTCGTACAGACGCTACTCACCAAGTTTCTCGGTTTTCATTAGCGACTGAATATCCGTCAACGGATTTTCAGGAACCCATTCACGGAGAGCGAAATTACGGCTAATAGCAAATCGTTAGCGTAGTCTCTCCACAATTTTGCGGGGGGAGCAGAGAAGTTCGTTTTACTTTTTTTTGCTAATGTACGTGTTTCGACGAAACAACTAACGAGTTTTAGATCTCTACGCTTTGTGTCTTCTAAATGAGAAAACCTCATGTTCCTTGGTCTGTGTCGAGTCTGAGGCTTCGAAAACTTTCTCATTGCTGGCTACTATGGTTCTGGGTGAACTCTCAGGGTGGTTTAGATGCAAGTTATTCGCCTCATCCGGCGAGCAAAACCGGGGAAACCCCAGGTAGCCGTCGTCTATTGTTGTTCAAACCTCTCTTCATCCCCAGCCCTCTTCATTGCTCTACCTGGGCACGTTGTTGCCGCTTCGCATTCGTAATCGGCTGAAAACAACATTTTGAGTTTTCTTCAGATCTTCATGTTTCAGACCCTACTGAGTCCGAAAACAATATTTGGGAAAATTGTCTGTGTCTGTGTAGAAAACAACCGTACCAAATCAGCTCAAACTTGGTATCTAGCCCGCAGGTTACCATGAAACGCCAAAATAAGGGTATGAGCAAAATCCACTGAAAGTTGACTATAGTTATCATATTGATCAAAACACCAAATATTTGTTTTCTCAAAAACGGCTCTATCGATTTTGATTAAATTTTTTATACTGATACCTCGTAATAAGAATATTATACCATAAAATTCCCGCTAGTGGAAAAATTATGAGAGCAGCACAATAAATTACCAAAAGTTTCGACGAAAATTGATTATAGCGCGATTTTTATCTTATAAACTCCGCTGAGACCTCACTAGAATGTTAAAACAAATTGGTGTAGTAGTCCTATCTAATACCTATAGGGTGAGCGTTCGAAAAAGCGCATAAGATATAAGGGGGTCAGTCCAGAAATTTCCGGACATTGCATAACTGAATACATTGTTCTACTCAAATTTATCCAAGTCAGTTATCTTTACTGGGTACTCGATTCCACTCATGTTAACGGACGATTCGTGGCGTTTAAGAAACGTCATGCGTTCGTGATGTTTACCAGTGTTCAAAGCCAACAGCACCGACCACAGAAAGCACTTTTCGTCGTCATTCTTTATGTTGATAATTCCCAGCTGTGGTTTGGCTAAATTCAACGGAGTGGTGATGAACGAAGCAGCGTACAACGGTTGATATTTCACTGTGTACAAGTCGATTCGCTCAATGTACTCTAATTTCCATCCGCTTCCATCTTGATCAAATTTCGCCATACTCTCCCATATTTTATTGGTGGCTTCATTGTACTGCTTCGTACAATCATCACTTTGTCGTAAAGATCGTATTTTTCCGTGAAATGTCAGAGTAGAATAAATTACCTCATTATTTACAGTCTT
This sequence comes from Pachypeltis micranthus, assembly GCA_020466155.1. Lineage (NCBI taxonomy): Eukaryota > Metazoa > Arthropoda > Insecta > Hemiptera > Miridae > Pachypeltis > Pachypeltis micranthus. The sequence continues at coordinate 81,526,389 of CM035768.1, read as the reverse complement.
ACTAAATTTAACCAACACCTCGATGCACCACTTTAGACCACCCAATCTACCGAGATGTTGAGTCAATTTCCTGCATATTTCGTCTATATTGTGATAACCTTGAGATAACATCGACAGTTTGGCCAACCGCGAACTTATCGATAATTTTATCGAGCGATGCTGTCACTAAATTACCGTTAATTGCACTGAATTCACTCATGTTGAAGGTTATTTTCGCGTAATATTCAAACGAGAACTGAAGTGGCGGATGAATCAGCTCAGTTTATGTAGAGTTGGCGCTGTGATCCCATTGTGGTAGCATGAGTCAATAAATTCCGATCTAACTGCGCAATAGACGGGTCGAAACACGATTAGAGATAATTGCTTGTTATTATTAAATTCCTCGAATAGAACAAAGGCTATACAATCATGAAAACACGTCATGCCCTTGTACGATCACGTGACCACCAAACGGTGATGGTGAGGGTAGTACTCCTACTATAGTACATTCGTCAGTGGGAGAAGGCTGGAAGGAGAGGAATACATACATCCACATTATGAAAGGAGAGGATAAAAAGGTCATACTATAACGTAATTTGTTGGTGGGTGGGAAGGATGAAAGGGGAGGTGGTCACCTTCTGGAAATTCGATGAGGAGGTGGGGTGAAAAAGGTCGTACTACAGTACGATTGGTTTACAATTATGGTGAAGGGGCTAAAGGAGGTGGGGCGATATAAAATGATGTACTATAACGTGATTGGTTAGGGGGCATGGCCAAAACCTCGTACTACAGGTTGGTACGAGGCGTGGTTTTCTTCCCCCACTCAATTGGGCCAAAACCGCTATTTCGGGTTTCGCTCGCCCATTTATCATCTACTTAACAATCTAGTAAAAGCTCAATTTTCGTGTTGCGTAAAGTAGCTGCAACGATTTCTCGGGGCATGCCATGGGGAATCCCCTAGTTTTATACAGTCCAGCAGTCTCTCGTACATTCCATTGATTCAATAAATCTAAATAACGCGAAAAAATGTCTATTTGCCCACATGTCCCTCCTTCTCAACTTCCTGATGAACGCGAACTTGGCCATCATGATGAATGTGATTAGTCCAAAGTATGTGTCGGTAAAACTTTGTATGTCATGATAAGAACTAATTTTCAACATAGTCGTGATTCACTGAACATTAGCGGCGATAGCATCAACATATATTTCATAGGTACATTAACAACGACTGTATCGACGAGTAGGTTTCATTATTTCATTTGAGATTCGTTGCATTTTTTGAAGTTTCCAAAATTACGTTTCGTTTTTTTTGCTTTTAAATCCTCAGCTTAGATTGATGGAGTTTTTTTGTTCCACTTGAGCTTGGGGGCAGGCGATGCTGGACAAATCCAAGACCTGCCACAGTGCGGGCGACATCCCAGCCAGATGCCTGCAAAGCAAGTTGGCACTTATGGTGCAAAACGGAATAGTGGTAGCGAGAGATGGAACACTCTTCAGAACTTTTCTTGTTCCACATTCCGTGCCCAAATATAGGCAATGCTGCAACCCTGATGTTACTTGTGCATGCTTCCCACACTGCCCTTACGGTGATCCGCCCTGTCATAATTGCGCTTCTTGGCTTGCCATGGTAGCTATGTTGCCATGGACACTATGTGGGAGGCCTAGACAAGCATGAACAGCAGAGCGCACCATTTTATCAAGCAACCAACTTGTAGCTCAGCCTTGGGAGCAAGTACGTCTGAAGGAGGCGCAGCTTCTGATGTAGCTTCAGCGAAGCCTTGACAACTCTGCGAAGATTATCACCAAAAATCATACGGCTTCCATCTGAGGAGGTTGCACCAAGAAACCCGACCCCAAGATACTGCCACATCTCGAGGACGCTTCTGGAACATGGGATTCGCCAATGACAAAACCCGTAAAATACGACGTTGACGCTGTTACCTCGGTGGGACGGAACCCTTTTTTTTTTGTTTTTGTAAATAATGCATTTATTCATTAGGAATATAAAATCACACTCGTATTACAAAATGCTACGACTCTTTTTGAGCAAGCATACTCGTGCTAAGAGTCGGAGCCTAGTCCACATTATATGTGTGAAATTTAAACTTACAAAATAAAAAAGTTCGCATACAATACAGAAAAAGAATAAACTTGGTGTACACACCAACAAAGTCCAGAAGAATGTATATCGCGCATCAATATTACACCGAAGTCACCTCTCAAAGGTACTTCACCTATTTTTTATTTTTTCAGAGAAGTATTTTTTTACCTCCATTTTGAATTTAGCCAATGATAGCTGTACTGTCAATGTACTGGCAAATGTTGACAAAAGCAACCCCTCAGGTGTTATATAAACGCATTCCCAATGCAGTTCTCATTCTGGGTTTAAGCAGTGTGATCCTATCCGCAGATCTTGTGGGGTTCTGGACCCTCGATATTTTACCTAGCGAGAACATCTTGTACATTACATTTTTCCGCCAACTTATAAAGACTCAGCACTGGGAACCCCATAAAAACTCTGTACGTTGAATATCTTCTTGGTTTCTTCAATAGTTATTTATGACTAACTTTTGCATTATAAATAATGGCCTTATCTTCGAAGTGGAAGACGGACCCCACGCACCTATGCCATAAATAAGTAGCGGCTGTATGATTGCATTATAGAACAGTGTTTTTAGTGTTACGGGGGGGGAAGGAAATTTGGAGATGCTTTTGAAGAGCTGCTGACTAAGGCAAAAATTACGGCAATCGCGCCGGAGATTCGATCCACAATCCTCAACTTACGTCGAGAATTATGAATCGACCGTCTTACCACTAGACCATAATTAACCGCTTGCCTTTGATAGGAGTCAGTCAGCACATTAGCTTCTCCGTCATGTACCCCCTTACCTCCACACATATTGGCATTAATGAACGGAGCATTCTGCTTAATTCTCCTATATGATGTTCCCATGTTAAGCATTCGTCGATCAATACACCCAAATATTTCGTGTGAGAAACCTGGTCGATAACAGGACAGTCACAGCCTCTACAACCATGATCGGCATGACAGGTCAGCTTCCCTATCCGTGGTACCAACGTTGACCTTGAGGCAAAAGCTATAAACTTAGTTTTTTGAAAGTTAAGTTTCATGTTGTTAGTACTGAACCATTTCAAAAGAATGATCAGATTTTTTCGGTTTTAGCTGCTACTCCCTCCCAACTTTGGCCAGTTACCAAGAGAGCAGTGTCGTTCGCAAACCCCACTATCTTTCCCTCAATGTTTGTGTTGAAAATGTCATTTACATGTATTAGGTAGAATATGGGGCCCAGGACAGTGTCCTAAGGCACCCCACACATCATTATGTGAGAACCATTATGTTGGCCATGTATTTTCACAATTTGTCCACGACACCTGAGGTAACCCCCAACCCAACATATAAAAGTAGGGTGAAATTTCACCCTAATAGTAGTACTCGCACCAATGTTGGATGCGAAATGGTATCAAAGGCTTTTGATAGGTCCTTAAAAACAACTACCGACTTTTGGCCATTTTCTATGTTTTTCACAAATTTTTGTAACCAATAAACCAATGGAACCAAGTCGAACTTCTCCGGATTCACCCTCAATCCACACATGCCTAGCTGCCTTACAAACTTGTCATAGGCGATCTGCAAGCCTCGCTTGGTACCTGCGAGGAGGACGACATCATCCAAAAAGGCTAATGAGCACACCTGGGACGATATCAAACACTACTTCTTGAGGTAGCTTACCCAGCGCAATATTAATCACAACATTGAAGAGTATAAGACACAGGGGGTTCCCCCTACCAATCGCCACGCCCTATTGCCGCATCCCCAGACATCTCTTCTCCAACTCGCAAGGCCGTCACACCCCACAGTACAGGAGTAATCACATTCATCGTGATGGCCAAGTTCGCGTTAATCAGGAAGTTGAGAAGGAGGCCCCGACAAATCGTTACAGCTACTTCACGCAACACGAAAATTGAGCTTTCGCTGGATTGTTAGAAAATTTTCAGGGAGAATAAAAAAACAAAATCGGGTATAAATTTGGATAATACACTGAGAGTAAAAACGATCGTTCCAGTTGGTTTTACAAAAACACTTATTAAATACATTTACCTATGGTGGGTGCAAGAGAAAACGAGAGAACGAGATGTAGGAATGCATTTTGCACTTGTTCGACACGATAGAGTTGTGGTTTCAAGTTGAGAATCAGCAGCTTGACAGCTTATGGGGCCTTACTCTATCTGCGGGGAGACACACCAGCTGAAGTGGAGTTTCCGACCCGTCACTAATGCGCCTCGTCCTCAAAGAACAGGGGAACACATTACCCTGGCTAAGGACTCCCTACAGGGAGCAGGGGGCGCCACCCACAGTTTAGGGATGTGGCTGGGAGCACTCATGAGAGGCTCGCAAAACGCCACAAACTCCTGAAGAGTAGGCTGAACTTTACCATGCCCTGCACCCTCTAGCACCTCAGCTGCAACTCAACCCAGATACCACCTCTACGATTCACAACTTCTGGACCCGATAGTACTCCACCTACCTCGTCCTTTAAGCAGCACCTTACGACCACTTGCAATGGGAAAATTCGAGAAGTCTCAGTTCAGCACCCCCACATTGGTCGGGTTCTGCAACCTCGTTCACAGAAATAACCAAGACCAGAAACCGCCCTCTTAGCCAGACTGCAGGTGAGGATTCCCATAACCTTTCACTCTACTCACTTGCTCAGCATGCCTCAAAATCTCATTCCTCAAAAGAGACTAGGAGTCTGAGGCTGCTAGGTCTGGCCAGCTATCTGGGGGCTGCTGACCCACTTCTGCAACAGCGGATCCTGGCGAAGCCAGGTCGCTATTTGCGGAGGTTTGACCCTCCACAAGCTGACTATACTCGGGCTTCCAGCAATGGGTGCTGCAATACGGGGGGGGGGAGGGGATCCCTCTGCCAGATGTTTATTGACATAGCGCACCTCCTCCCTCGCAGCCTCCTCAGAAGCATACCTCTATACAGCCCTATCGACATTTATCTCTTCATTTCATTCGACAGGATGCTTCTGCCAGACGTGAGCCCTTAGAAACTTGACGTTTCTGAATGCCCGGACACAGTAACGGTAGTGGCAGCCATCTATCGTGGCGGAGATGGTGAAAGGGTAGGAGGAAGAAGAGGAAGAGGATGGCGAAGGGGAGGGAGGCCGACATCCCGGTCTTCGTTTACTTAATACTACCCTTACTTAGTAGTAAGGCAACTATAGCAATTGTGAGAAAAAAAAAATTCTCTTCAGATCTTATCGTATTTGAAGCCTACCAAATCGAAATAACCTAATTTTCGCGCCTGCTTGGATGTCTATAGTTGTGCATGTGAGAGAACGGCGATACCGGTTTTTATTCTGATTGTGATTTTTCAAAGGCGCAAGAATAAGATTATGAGCGATGGTTGACAGTGTGGGAGGGGGGACGAATTGTATCAAAAGCCAAAGGTTTCCGTACTTTCCTCGAATGATTTCGAATAAACTTTTAAAGTATTTTCTTCCAACAAGTACCCAACTTTCGTTTTCCATAAATATTCGGCGAACACAGGTATAAGCTCTCAACAATTGTCATCAATTCGTCAACTACTCAACTCAGTGGCTTCAATTGGCCAATGCCTATATATTGTTGTCCATGAATGTTCCTCTGACAGTTCCTTTAACAGAGATAACATCCAACACGTGGCCGAAGTCGTGTTTTTCAACTATTTTGAAAATTACACTGTAACTGCTCAACTGAACTTGATCAACGTGCCTTAGGGTCTGTTACCAACCAATACCCACATTTTGTTCCCCTTTGAGAAGTTTTTGTACGGAAGTATCAGCTAAGATAGATCGAAGCATGAGGCCAAAGAATAAATGATGGTAGACGACTGCACTGAGCTTCTCTTCTGGAGGAGCGAGATGCAGTTTGATGGGAATCGGGAGAAGGGGTTTCTGTTGATGCATCCCCTTTTATTAATAACTCTCCCTCTAATTACATAACTCCTCCGTCCTTAAGAGGACAATTTAGGGAGTTAAATTTTCGGTTGGGCCGGAGCGCTAAGGAGATGTAGGGAATGCTACAGTCCAGACACTAGGGATGTGCAATGGGTAATTTGATTGAATAACAGGTAAAGAAAAGTGAACTGGGGAAGACATTGCCTCAAAAGTTCGTACTTCCATTACTTCTACAGGTTCTCTAATAATATGAGAGTTCAACTGTACCTTTGTCGTTAGCAATGGTTGGCCAAATGTCTTGCTAAGTACAGTAACTAATGTTCGATTCCTGTATGTCACTTGGCTTATTCCTTGCCTGAGCAAATAAATCTTTGAGATGTCTTATCTCAACGTTATGTTCCGAAACAATCTAAAGTACATCATCAGAAGTGAATACTAAAATATGTTGGATGACTTTTTCTATGAATTCTACGTAATTATCCTTAATATACCATTTTGTGAAAGTACATTTACTGTTGGAATAGGTGAATCACAATCAATAGCAAAGTTAACTTCCAATAGATTGCTACACAAGTGAAACTCGTTTCCATACTATCCACACATGCATGTTTTCACAGTTTGACATCGGGACTAAATTTTGATTTAAGAACGTAGTTACTAGTCGGAATCACTGTTACATTTTCATGGAGATAAGACGTAGGAATAGACTGTAAGAAGAATAGATCATACACAATTTCCGTAAATCGTTTATGGTGTGGTTAAGTCTCAGTCCTGAATCAGCTGAGCTGACTTACTTACGCTGACTTCACTTCTAATTGTGAAGGGTAAACCTAATCAGGTAGCTATTAAGACTTCCTTTACTGTTTGAAGCCTTCTTTCTAATCTTTCGTGTATGTCTTGTCCCGTTATACTAGTATACGCAATAATTCGCATTGCCGCTAATTTAAGTTAACTCGGTACTTTCCTATGCGTTAAACTACCCCCCCCCCCTCCAACCAGACTGTGTGTTCACTCAAGTAAGCAATGACGAGCGTAGAATATTTGATTATTAACAGGACGTTGAGGGGTTGGGGGATTAGGCAACATGCTTCTAAACAGAAAGGAGCAGAGGACGTAGGTCTGGGGGGTGGAAGTGATCCCTTTCGCTTTTCCAGCTTTGTTACCTCCCCACGTTTTTCGCCCTGTTTGAGGACCTTTTCAAAGGATTTACATTTACTGTAGGTTGTTCGTACCGACTGGAAAACATCTGGCGACTTACGTTTTACGTTCGCAGGTGTTGCCAATTAATGAAAACTACCTGCAGCGAATGTAAACCCTTCGGAAAGATTCTCAAACAGGATGAATAACTTCGAGAGAAAATAAAGCCAGGAGCGTGTGAAATGGTTGAACCCCCTTGTTTCTGTTGAAGCACGAAGCGGCATCTGCAGTCTAATCCCCTCCGTCCCCCCCCCCCCCCCCCCTTTCTTTCGCTTTACACTCAATCCTCCTATCGCAGCCCACGACGGACGATGCAGAAAAGTCGTCACGTATTCAGGTGTTAGTATTTGAATTACGATCGATATTGAGTATCTACCGTCAACGAGTCAACGTGGGGCAATTCTCAATGTTTATGCTTGTGGCAGTAAGTTGGTCGGGTTTCTGCAGCTGGTTTTTAGGCTTCACATTCGCCATTGTTCAACCAATACCAATGCCGTGGGGATTTAAACTTGATGTTGCGCACTCAATTATTTGGATCAAAACGAATACTTTATCACCGTGCAGCAAAGAGAAATATTTCATGTCACAATCATCAGCTTTGTTCGTTCAAAACCGTATTGCGGTCTCTGAAGAAACGCAAAAGTCATGTATGATGTTTAAGAGTGCAAAATTAGCAGTTGATTTTTCATAGCAAGGTTTGCAGACAGACGTTTGTTACTCAAAGTTTTTAAACCCTGTCTTGTCCCAGCGATTCCAGTTCAAACGCAATTGTATTCGTTTCTCAGCGAGGATTGGTTTTTAAAGTACCTTATTTTTAAAATAACGAAGTATTACGCAGCTTTCTCTACTTTAACACACCCTTCAAACTGCAGGGGAAGCTGGCAAATGTCTACTATTAACATTTCGTTTCGTCTCTTTTAAATGGTTCACATCTGTCAACAAAAATTTAGGTTTTTCTAATCTCCAATTCTCAGGCTCGCCTGATTTGTGATATTCGTAACACACTCATTTAACTACGATTGTGGTTGTAGTGGTTACCTTGACGACTTTACCTAATGTACAGTTCACCGTCAGTTCAAGTTGTTGCCCGCATTTTGGTTTATTACACATTCTGAATAATACACCTGTGTTTGTCAGGAACATTTTTTTCTGACAACATTTGACGGTGGGGTCTAAAAGATCTGTTATTACACACATGTGAAGGATACAGCCCGCGCTGGAAAAGCTCGGGGAAGAGCGAGCGTTTATCCGTGAGGCTTTGATGAGCTCCATTTCTCATTCTGTTCCCTCACACCCCTGTGACGTATTATTCCAGCCCCTCCCTTATTAGCCAGAAATTTTAGGTTCAGTGTTCTACTCCCTCACTTGAAGGTTAAAGGTGAGAAAATCCCTGTTTATTAACCCCTTCTTCTGATGTCGTCTTTACTTAGGATCTGAACAAATTAGGTTACGTTGAATATTGATTGATATTGAAAGGAGTTAGACTCATTTATTTAATTTCTATTTACTCGAATAAATTCTAAGCGGGTCTTATTGCGTTATTTATTTATTTGATATCTGAGGTGAGTTTAGTGTGTTCTTGTCTAATTAAGTATATTGAGCCCGGACACGAACTGCTGTAGTACAGAACTGGGTGTGTTTCCTTATTTGATGACTGTTGCTAAACCCTCGACGAGGGTTATATCAGCCATTGAAATGGTATGCAAGAGACTGGCAGCCCCTCTGGCATCAACCGAACTCAGACCTGCGGAGGTACGGCAGGTATTTGGTCGTTAGCCTAGTCTCCTGGTAGAGAGCTGTTGCCCGTGTGTTAATGTGCGGAGGTGACCACCTGAGGAATCCCGTACCGTCTGGGAGGAGTTCTCAAACGGGTTTACCACTTGATCTAACCATTTACGTGGGAAGCAAGTTTCAAAAGGACAGATCAACTATGACCACGTTTCTTAGCCATCACCTTCTTTGCAAAATCTGCAAGATGGTTATAGGCTTGCTTTGTGCAACCATCGCTCACTGTTGTAGAAACTACAGTGGAGCAGCACGTGGTTTCTTGTTCCCTCCACACCGGAGGCGCGACGAAAAGAAACGAAGTGGAACCGCACATTGAAGACACCATGTTTAGTGAGGAACTGGTTCGTCCAGTGGTCTGGCTCAACCCACATTCTTGAAAGACGTTACGGATGTTGGAGAAGAACTCATACGTGTCACGACTTTTTGAAGAGGAATCTCGAAGTCAGTCTCCATGAGTGCTGGTACAAGGGCTGAGCCCTGTTGGTACTCCTTCTCAATCTTTCTCTGGATGGAGACATGCCTGCATTCGATCGTAGCTGCTCTGTCAGTCAGCTTCTAATGTTTTCCTAATATGGAAAGAAGGCTGAGTGGTTTCCATGATCGCGGGTCTGACTGACTGCAGTCGCCTCCCCTTTGAAGAGCGACAACACCCACAGATTTCCACTGAGTGGGTAACTGTCCAACCTGCAGACAGTCATTAAATAAATTGAAGAGGCCACTGGAGATTGTCCGTTTAGCCTTCCTTACCATATTGCTTTCCATTCTATCAGGCTCAGGAGATTTGTTGGGCTATAAGGTCGCAAGAGCCCTGCCGAGGTCGCCTGTCGTCTACAATGTGATGTCGGGCTCGTTCGGGGGATCCATGATCAGCTCCCTTGCTGCCCTCTGGGCTTCAGTGTCTCGAGCTACTTGGTCGTCAGGGAACGCCTTCTCAAGGAGGGTTTCCAGTGAACTTTCGATGCTGCAGGCGCAGCCTGACTCATTTTACATTGCTGCTAAGACCTGCTCTACGTTTGCTTTCCCTATGGAGGACTTGTAATGTCTGCCCCAGGGGTTCTTAGAGCTCTCCGCTTCCACAAAATTTCGCCAGCCTTGCCATTTGGCTCGTTTGATGGTGTAGTGGAAGGCCTTCTTCTCTTGGATGAAGGCTGTTCGGGGTGTGGCTCTGGCATCAGGGTCACGAGTGTTTTGGTACATCCTTCTGACTCTACTTACACTTTGCTTGAGGGGATTAAGTTCCTCAGTCCACCATGGGACTTTGATCGCCCTGTGCTTCTGCTGCCCAAGTACAGAGAGCCCAACAGAGTGCAGTGCTGTGGTAAATGTGTCCACTTTGCTGTCCACCTCTTCAGGTGTGGATGCTTGCACTATTAGGTCGGTGTCTGCGGCACGCAGTTCACCTTCCAGTACCCTACAGAATTGTGGCCAGTCCACATTTTTGGTGCGGAATCACTTTTCACACGTGTCTTTGCAGAGGATGTTGTCATCTGCGATGGCAAAGTTAATATCATGTGATCGCTCTGCGCTGCACCTGGTACGACTCACCAGCCCTGCAATTTGAGTAGCAGGGTGAGAGACATGGCTGGGACTTCTATACACGACCTTCCTCCCGGAGCATCGTAGGTCGCCTCTGTCGTGGGTTCGTTGGCAACAACCAAGTTTTACCTGGTGAGCGGCTCTATATACGCCTCGCCCGTCCCATCAAGGGTTGGGGATCCCCACGATGGTGATCTGGCGTACGCATCAGCACAGACTATGCAGCGTCGTCCTGATAGGCCTCGAGCCCACCTGGTGCGCCAAATTGCCTGTAAAATGAGTAAGTACAAAAGTATTAAGTAGTACAAAACCACTAGAGGCATCACACACATAAATTCCGTTGGGGATTTGGTTGCTTCTGCTTACACAGATCTGATTGGACAGAACCCATGGTGGTTATGGGCCGTGTTTGGTATCGTTTCCCAGTTACTTAACGATGCTTAGTCGAATAGGATGGGCCTCAGAGAGACGCGTCTAGATGGAAACAAATAAATCACAGTACATATAATGAGGCTCTCTGGCCTGCGCTCATTTCCCACAGTGCCTCCTGTCACCCTCCAATCCCCCATCAGTTCGACTCGTCCCGTTGGGCCAATTGCCAAGCGTCGCCTAGAAAGTGTCAACTTTCCTGGTTACGTTGTAGTTAGGCCATGTTTAGTGTCGTTTACTACTGTTTCTCGATGCTGAATCGAATGGAATGGGTCTTGGAAATGTGAAGCTGCGTAAAGCTGAATACTCCGGAAATTATTGTAAATACTGGTTGAAAAGTCAAGTTTCACGTGTGTTTCATATGTAGTTGCAAATGTGAGTTGTCGTTTCCGGATTTTTTGTTATATCCATGTTATATTCATAGTAGTTTTGAACGTTGGGACGAATAGGATCGGTCCGAATCATACTGTGCAAGAGAATAACAAATCGTTGTGTAATAACGTTCAGTACTTTCACTCTTTTCGGGCTGGCATTATAACAAGCTACAAATACTGACAAGTTATACCACTCCAGATTTATCTTTAATCCTTTCCCGTCACTAAACATTCCTCTTGCATTGAAAAAATGTAGATAAGAGCATGCGACATGTACTTAATATGCCTATCTTCTTGTTTTAGGTGAGGTGGATCTTACAAACGTCTGGAAAACCGGACGTAAGTACACAAATCTAATGAATAATGAATGAAAGAAAAAATACGAAGAGGTTTTTAGAAGTAGGGAGTAACTTCATCAGGGAAGAGCTTCAGTTCTGTTTCCTTATTTGACACTTGTACCCAAACCCTCGACGAGGGTTATATCAGTCATGGAAGTTGCGGTGTCGCTAATGTGCAAGAGCCCCTCCAGCATCCACCGAACTCGGACCTGCGGAGGTACGACAGGTATTTGGTCGTTAGTCAGTCACCCGGTAGAGAGCTGTTGCCCGTGTATGACCGTGCGGAGGTACACACCTGAAGAATTCCGTATCACCTGGGAGGAGTTCATAAACGGGTTGACCACCTGATATAACTATTTACTTGAATGGCAAGTTTCAAAAGGACAAATCAACAGTGACCACAATTCTTAGCCGTCACTAGGACGCGAACATTGCAAAACGGTTATACGCTTGCTTTGTAGCAGTCGATGTCGATGCTGCAATGTTCATCTGCCCTCTCAACAACCATCGCTATCTGTTGTGGAAACTATAGTTGAGATACAGTGGTTTCTTGTTTCCTCCGCACTGGAGGCGCACGTCATGATGGAGAGTCTTCGAGAGAAAAGAAAAGGAGCCCTGCTTTGAAGTTGCCATGTCCCGTGAGGAATTTTCCAGTGGTCTGGCTCAACCCATTTTCTTGAAAGACGTTCACGGATGTTGGGGAAGAGCTCATACGTATCACGTCGTTTCGACGAGGATTCCCATCTCGCTTGCCATTTCTCTAGAGCCCATTCGTCGATGGCGGCAGGTTTCTGTTCTGTGGCGAGATCCGCACGGAGTTCAGCCCAAAACGGGGGAAGCTCCCGTGTCACTCTCCACGTGTCAACTATGCACTTAGCGGCCAAATCAACTGGTAGCTGACCGGTGATCACCTGGAGTGCTTCTGTTGATACAGTCTTGTAGGCTTTGGTGATCCACAGGAGCGCAGCTCTCTGGGATTGGGCCAATACTCTCCTTTGATCGACTGTTAGTTTGCTACCCCAGACAACGGGGCAGTAGCGAATCACACCTAGATAGATGGCCTTATACATCAGGATAGTGTCATGGTAACACACACCCCAAGTGGCCTTAGTAATGGCACGCAGTGAGGCAAACCTTGCAATGGTAGTGCCTTTAAGGGACTGGAGGTGTTGGTTGAAACCCCACCTCTCACCTATATTCACTCCTAAACACTTGACGTGCTTTTCAAGAAGGAGCCTGTGGCTGCCAAAGCGTATTGAGGGTGGATTAATCTCTTTTCCTTTCAAGAGGATTAGCTTGGTTTTTCCTCAGCCACCTGCATCTTGACATGCTCGCACCATTGGGTGACGGTGCGGAGCATGTGGCGGGTTTTTTCTTCGATTTGGCGGACTGACTCTGCAAAGATCAGCACAGTCAAGTCATCCACATAGGCGTATGGCTCGCAGTCAGTCTCCATGAGTCTCCTGAGAAGACCTTCGAAGAAGGCGTTCCAGACTCAGTAAGCCTCAAAACGTAATGATCTGAAGAAAACCCAAATTTTTTTTTTACACGATTACTATAGACCCTTCGGGCAGCGGAAAGTAAAAATGTGCGTTTCAAGTCCGACACTGTTCTACTCTATCAAGCGCTGCTACTGCTGTTTCTAGGGTGGATGTGTTTGTAATTCAAATATTACGTGCAGTGGTATATAGTTCCATGTTGGTTATTTGTGGAGGCTATGAGAATGTTTTGTGCTACATTGACTAAGCAAAGTTTAATGTCGTATTTATGAGTGCATGTGGCGATAGAAAATAGCGTTGATAAGCTGATTGGAAAGAGCTAGAGGATTCTGGCTTCAATGGAGGACAGTAGGGACAGCGGAATCTTGTTTGAAGTGTTGACTGCTATTCTCAAATGTGTAGAAGACGGTTGTTATGAGGTGTAGTAAACAATTGGAGCTGGCGTGATGGATCGGTTTCAGGATGAGGTTGTTTGTGTGTTGGTGATCTGTTGATAGCCCTTCTCCTCAGCACTGACTTCCTGGAGAGCGTACGATGACTTTGTTGAGTCTGACGTCGGACACTGTTCTGTAGGTTCTTTGTAGTATCTAAAAAGATGAGATGTTGGTGGTGCTGCGGCTGGGCTGAACGTGACTCAGTTGACTGTGAATAGGATTGACGATGAGTTAGCTCCATCGAATCGATCCCCCGAAGCTTGGAAGGCTCTTACTAACGGCCCGCTACTTTAGTGGAAGCTACAGCTACAGTCGAGTGGAGCCTCCTGCACGCCGCATTCACCTCTGTGCAGCAGCTCGGCGACATTCGAGCGTGAAAGCTAGTGGCGGTCAAAAGGCGGCACCCTCCAGTTGTTTCTGCGACCGAGTTCATCTGTTTCATGCGCGAGGGAAGCTGCGTGACTGCTTCACGCCTCACGGCTTCCGCCCCTGAACCGCCTTCTGTTCGAAATTCGATATCTCGAGTGGGCGGGGCGCCGAGGGAGCGGGAAAGTAGGTCGACAACTCCGATCCGCGAGAAGCGGTCGCGGGCGGTGAGGAAAAGCCGCTTTTCCCGGACTTCATCGACCTTTAGGCCGCTTTTTATTATTATTGAAATCTCGTCGATTGTCTGTAGATGGGGGTTTTTTTGAAGGCACTGTTCCGGAAACCTCCTCAGTGCCTTTGAAATACCCTGCACAACTCCTTTCATCAACTTGTCGAACCACAACCTCCAAACATTTGAATAATTCTTCAACAACACTCCCTCTGTCTATCTGTCTGTCTGCATCTCTATTTCTCTCTCTCACAGCTCAAACATCAAACATAACTTTTAATGAAGCACTCAACTTCCACATTTTTCTCACTCTGCAGTCCGTTTAGGCCGACACTTCCTACCATCAGGTAATCTGAGTAGAATATTCATGAGGAATGTATTTGCTGATTGAACACAGCGTGTTACTTCGATGAAAGGAAAAGGGATAGTTTTGGAACACAAAAATAAATATTCGACAAAAATATATAAAGAGCACAGGAGTAAACCGGGTAACTACATTTTTCACATTTCTAGAAAAACTCAATTTTCTCTCTAGATCCGATTTATGTCGCTGAGGTTTTTCAAAAATTTTGAAAATGTTTACATTGATCACGAAGTGGGGGCTAAGAGGAGCGGCTGGTATGCAGTGACGGGGAAAACGGCTCAGTGGCTAAAAGAGTTTCCAGCCACTGCATCCCTCTGGGAAGGGGCCAGGCTAGAGGTGGGAAGGAAGGACATGTCAAAGCCTAGGAAAGCGGTAGCAGTGCTACCGGGCTGCTCCATTGAACCAGATGAGAGGATCCTCGGCTTCCACGCAAAGGAGAACGCTCCCGATGAGGCACTGAAAAATCCTGACATGGACTGATAAAGGGGCGTCTATGATACTGGGTTTGCATATATATACCATTAGTCAGCAGCTATCCTGGAGACTGATCCAACAGTTAAGGTTAGGGTGAGAAAGCTTGGTGGAAGATGCTCCAAACCCGACCCCTGGAGATGGTTATCCTAGAAAAGCTTCTGTGGAGGTATGGAGGACTTGTTCACCATGGCCAGGGTGCAGAAGGTTCTTGCCAAGGAAGAGAGGCCAATTATAGGCCTGATACAAAAAGAAGGTGGAGCGTACACTGTGAGTAGTGGGGAGATGCTGGGGGAACTGATGGCAGTACATTTCTCTCAGGGACTCTCAGCATGCTGCAAGGTGGTGACGATCCGGCAGGAAGTGAAATACCTGGGAATCTCACATGGGCCACTCACGTGAGGGGGGCGATACAAAGGGCTTCTTCCGTGAGGTGGGCCATCCAGAAAATGGCGAGCAAGACATGAGTACTGCGGCCGAGGATGGTACTGTGAATGTACGTGGCAATCGTTACGCCTGTGGTCACTTATGGTGCCCTGGTTTGGTGGGCCCAGGGCCTGCGTGGTTGACGGGTTGTATGTAGACAGCCCCAATGGCTGCGCTAGAGGTCCTGCTGGGTCTTGCACCTCTCCACATGTACATATAGAGCTGGCTACCTACAGGCGGCTCTTATGCTGGAATTGGGTTTTGTCAGGTGAGAGAGAAATATAATAAAGTGTGTGCCGAGGGGCCCACTCTGCAGGTCACGGACTCGATACAAATGAAGTTTAGCTATGAGTTTCCCTTCAGGGTATGAATCCTGTGAAGATCCAGGTGGGAAGATGGTGGCCCCTCTCTTGAGGCTGGGGCCATGGTATGCTATACAGACAGATCCTGCCTAGTAGGTGCTGGCGTAAGGGCCTGGGATCTGGACAGCGATACCACTGAGAGCGTTGGCTACAGTTTTCCAAGCAGAGCTCTTTGCTGTGTTACGGGACGAACCAAACCCTTCGATTCAGCGGAGACTCGTCCGGGGCATTTATGCTGACTGGGCACCTCAAATGCCCCGATTCGCTCGAGACTTCGCAGGAGTCAGTTGAATCCGAGCCGGTTCCCTCGTCGCCGTGTTGCCCGCGCACGCGTTCGCTCCCACTCAGTTCCCCTGTCTGTGGTGGTAAAACTCCGAATGTAATTGAGAATAAAACTCTGTTCCAATTGCATTCAGCTTGATATCGTACTAACTTCCCGACTCTCTTAGTGCGATATCGCTTCAATATAAATCCCCCCCGTAACATTGGCGCCCAACTAGTAGTCGAACTTCCCCTGCATTAGTTTGAGATGCCGGCCCCCCGCAAAAACTTGAAGGTTCTTCTAATGCGATGGGAATTTTTGATCCCCCACCTTCAATTTTTTTGCCCTTCTGCTGTGACCTACTCTCTCGCCCGTCATTATGTTCGAACGTTGTCCGTTCTTGACGAACAGTTGAACACAGCTTTGTCTTCAATCGACGACGGCTGCATGGAGGAAGGCGGCACAGATGTGAAGGAGCTTCTGGTCTACCAGCATCTCGGACACATATACATAGATAAGGTCAATGCTTATCTAGCAGCGAAGAAGGATGAACCTACGGATGCATCAACAGCGACATCTTCCCGCGTGTCTGTCCCCAAACGACCTCGCAAACAACGAGTCCGGGGAAACCACGAGCCTCCAAAATGGAGTGGTCAACACGAGCCCACATCGCCAGAGCCACATCCCTGCCCTATCTGCGGCAAGCATCATGGGGTAAAGAAGTGCCCACGTTTCCTCAACTCCAGCCAGGAGGCTCGAAGAATCTACGTGGAAGAGCACAATCTGTGTACAAATTGTCTGGCAGCCTCACACACGCTGAAGAGCTGCCACTCCACGTACACGTGTGAATGCTGTAAACACAGGCATCACACCCTACTACACCCCATGAGCCAGGACACCGCACTTGTTCCCAAAAGTGCAACCAACCACTGCACGGTAGACCCAGCATCTGCGCTCTGCGCTACCCCTTCTGGAACACCTGAGGGCAGGTGTCCTCTGAGGAGGAGGGAAACTACGACTCCCCTCACCCAGAGAGTCGTCTTTTGCCAAGAGACGGACCGATTCTCTGAACCACGGATGTCGCAGCTGCGTAGGACGAAGACGTACGATCCACATATTCGACTCACACACCCGATCCACACATCCCAAGATGTTTACGTCAGAGACATTGTGAGGTGACTGTTTATTTGCATTTGTTCAATACTCCCACCACAAACAGGGACACCTTTTGGAACTTTAATCAAAATCATCTCTCTCTCGCTATGCTGAAGATTAGGTTCCCTTTTGTTGGGTGGATAGCAACGCCCTGAACTGCAGTGTTCATAAGTACCTGAGGACAGGCACTTCATCAAGGGCGGAGTGGTGTTACGGGACGAACCAAACCCTTCGATTCAGCGGAGACTCGTCCGGGGCATTTATGCTGACTGGGCACCTCAAATGCCCCGATTCGCTCGAGACTTCGCAGGAGTCAGTTGAATCCGAGCCGGTTCCCTCGTCGCCGTGTTGCCCGCGCACGCGTTCGCTCCCACTCAGTTCCCCTGTCTGTGGTGGTAAAACTCCGAATGTAATTGAGAATAAAACTCTGTTCCAATTGCATTCAGCTTGATATCGTACTAACTTCCCGACTCTCTTAGTGCGATATCTCTTCAATATAAATCCCCCCCCGTAACAGCTGTGACAGTGTGCGTGCAGCATCTCCTGTGTAGGGGCCTGAAGCAGAAAAGAATATACATTATGTCAGACAGTAAGGCTGCACTTAAGGCCCTGGGTTCCTATACCATCACGTTGAGGCTGGTTTGAGAATTCCCCAACTGGCCTGAAGACCTTGGCAACGGAAAAAAGTGACACTGTGTTGAGTGCTAGGTCATACAGGAATAGAAGGGAAAGAAGAGCTCGATATACTGGCGAGAACAGGATCTGCGCTTCACTGGGTGCGACCTGAACCCTTCGTAGGGACCTCCAAGAGGCACTTGCTCAAAGAGGTTTTTAAGTGGGAGGAGAAGTGCCTTGCCAAAGGCATTCAAAGTTGTTTATCAAACTCTCCAAGCAGTGAATGAGAGAGATCCTTAGCATGGAGAGAGATAGTATACGGATGTTATGCGGCCTGTTTACAGGTCACAGTCCACTAAAGTACCACCTGGCCAAGATTGGTAAGTCAGAGGTACAGAATTACAGATTGTGCAAGGCTCCACAGGTGCTGGGGGTGGAACTGGGAGGTCATGAGAGTACCCATGCTCGCCCACACAATAGGCCCAGTTGTGGCCACAGTGGGGGTCTTACCCGTACCCGAATCAACCCAAGGGGTCATACAGCTCAGCAACCTGCCAGATAAGCTCAAGTTTGGTGAACACTCTTTGTGCCAGCTGAACCCTATAGGAGAAAGAACCACTCTTTGGGTCCCAATATGACCCAAGCAATATCAATGTGGAATGTTCCTCAGGACTAGGAAGCAGAAGTTCGTGGGACGCATCTGGTGAAGCAGTTACCCTGGAATTTACGGAAATGTTCAAAAAAACGTTATTTTCGACACATTTTGATTTTTATCTCTGTTCAATGGACTGCCAAAGGAACATTTATTGAGAACAATACGTAGGTATAAACTATTCGAAAACATCCTGTAAGTTTGGTGAAAATAGTTGAAGCCGTTTTGCCAAAAAACGTAAAAAACCTATTTTTGCTTCATAGGCCTATATCTCCATTCACCGTATTTTCATGGAGATATGTATGCAGGAGAAAAGTTAGGTATTGAGTAGTAAAAAATAATTTGAAAGTTTAATCAAAATCGTTAGGACCGTTTTCGAGAAAAATGCGAAAAACCCAAGTTTATGGTACATTTTCGTCCCCCCCCCCTTCCCATCGGCCGAAATCGTCCACAATGTTATTTTGGTGTCTACAAAAAATAACAAACAAAACGAAAAAAGAACCAGCTCAATCGGATCAGCCGTTCTCCCGCAAATCGAACTTCAGACACACTCACGGACCACGCGCCGAAAGTAGGTTTTTAAGACTCAGTGGACCTCAAAACGTTAAGATCTGAAAAAAACCCAAATTTTTCTTTTTGACACGATTAATATACTTTCCTTTCCCTTTGGGGTAGCGGAAAGTAAAAATATGTTTATTGGTCATTTTTAAAAAGCGAATTTACGAATATCCAAAGAAATAGAATTGGAAAAACCTAAATGTTGGCAACACAAACACTTGACGCACAGTAATTTCGTCTACTTAGGAAGCTTTTCAAAATGCTGTTGTGCTTTCCGTTCACATAATCCTCAGTGGAGTTGTCCGTTTATCCGTCAGCAGCGCTCGGACGACCTGATTTGCCTCCCGAATGCGGAATGTTCACTCTATAATTTTGGGCATATAGGTGCCCTATAGTTCTGGCATTTTCATCGAGCCCAGAGCCCTTCCTCCCTTCGGGTACTTGTAAAACCAACGTTAATTCACATTTGACGAAAAACGTAGTTACCAGTTCAGAGTTTCAAGTT
This sequence comes from Pachypeltis micranthus, assembly GCA_020466155.1. NCBI lineage: Eukaryota > Metazoa > Arthropoda > Insecta > Hemiptera > Miridae > Pachypeltis > Pachypeltis micranthus. Next base: position 81,506,884 of record CM035768.1, on the reverse strand, counting down.
CGGAGACATGCACCAACTAGGCTCTCTGCTGATACATCTTCCTATGCTCTTGGTGCACTGTTTGACCAAAAACATAGGGAAAATAATATTTTCCTGTAATGTTTGTGTCTAGAGCTCTCACCTCAACGGAAATCAGTTATGCACAAATTGAACGAGAAAGTCTGGCCTGCACTTGGGCTTGTGAAAGATTTGACTGTCCCTGAGCCATTAGTCTCATTGCTAAAGAGCAAGCCTATTCAGGACCTGTATCCAAGAATCCAACTGTTTAGATTACAGCTATAGAGGTTTGATTACGCAATTTCGTATGTCCCAGGAAAACGATTGGTAGTTACTGACGTTCTGTCATGTGAATATGGAAGACTCATCAATAAGCGAGCTGCTGACTTGCGGGGAACCGAGGAAAGACGTCTATAGTCAGTTGAATGCCCTGCCACTTCGAGATACGCTTCATAAACAGAACAAGGAGCACACTGCTTGTGATGAGGTACTGCAACTCCTGAACGGGTACATTCACTTTGAGTGGCCCAAAATCGACAATAAATGTGGCGCATTCGATTCAAAGACCCCTGTTTCGTTGGTAGGAAAATTTAAATTGACCCCCTTCCCATCAGGGTCGTCCTTAATGGAGTTTTTTTCTTCCCTGGAGGACCACTGCCGCCTAGGGCCTTGTTCCGGCGAACCTGAGACAGCAGACGAGCTCCCAATCCCACCAATCCAACGGGCATGCAAAATGAAGGTATTGAAGGAAGGGTTCCTGGTTGACGAGGCGTTTCGTTGTCGGGATCCCGTACCACGTCCGGTCGAGTCCGTGCGCGTGCTGCTAACACGGAGAACAAAAAAATGGGGAAACAAATATAATGAAATGTCGAGGGTGCATCGTGGGGGAAAATTGGGAGAAAACGATTAATTTTGCGGAGATCGGGTTGATAGCTCGGAAGGAAGTGTGTAAAAAGATGAAGGGGGTAAAGAAGTCGGAAGGGAAGGAGACGCGCCAATTAGAGCGGCGGGGCGTCGCTCGTCCCCCGCCTCAAGATCGCCAGAGACAAGTCCGACCAACAAGCGGCCCTCCGTTTCGTACCGAACAACCACCATCATTGAGACATCAGACATTATTTAAGCTGCATGATGGGCTCCTTGAAGTACCATAGTGCAGGAGAGTTGCAAAAGCAACTGCCTGGTGGCCTGGGATAATGACGACCTTTAACGTAAAGTAGCGGACTGCTTTGTGTGCATACAACATTAGTCTAAAAGCTTGTAGGTGTTAGTGAGCTACTTCCAGGAGTGTCTTCCGCTCATTACGAGTGTTTTGAGTCAATGTGTTCTGCCCACGTAAGCGGTTTCAGTGTTGATTGTATATGGAATATGTTGCGTATGTCAGTATTGTGTGCTTTAAGCCCCTTTAAGGCCGGCTTTTACTGCCACGCAGAGGATACTTCAGGAGAATTCTGACCCCCTATCCCCGGAGGGTGGGGGGTGTTCTGCGATCCCAGCTCGAGGTCGGGGGTTCACACAGTGTCGTGTATGTGGAAGAAGCGTATATTGCGTTTCTTCAAATCCGGCTTTTACGGACTCGCAGGAAATTCTTCTTCGGCTTCCATTGTAAGTTTTCGTTCAACCCAACACGCCTCATCTATCATCAACCTTAACTTTTTCACTGATTATAGCCCGCAATATATATATATAACTTTAAGTGTGGTCAACTTTGTCGAATCCTTAACACGTCTCAACTTTCACTGGCAGAAAGATAGGCACTGGAAGCTACGTTTGCATTTCCATGAGTACAAACCGCGCGGTATTACGTTGTGACGTCGTATTAGGTATACTAAGTTTCACTAATTTTTTTCTCACCGAACCTCGAGTAAACTGATAACGGACGCTTCCAGTAGGCTCATCATTAATGCTGTAAAAAGGGCCGTTGTCGTAAAATGCTGCCGAGCCGACACGGAGTTCTACACGAATTGATTACACGCAAGATGGATTGACCCAAAATGCTCTGCCTTATCTTCTTAAAAGTGCTTCAAATTGCCACCCGCTCAAAGCCTCTCTCCTCCGCCCATTCACCCCATCTCAAACCACTTTCATCAACACCCAGGAAAATCTCATTTCTTGTTACTTCCAAAACTTCAATCTACGTTTTTCTTCCTTTTGTTTTTAGAATGATTTTATTCACTGCTCGCATCAATAATTTCATTCATATTACATTAATCATACACGTACAGCATATAACCGTACATATTTACATATGTGTGTCGGCTGGAACAAGCATAAAAAAGGAGATTCTCACTGACGCAAAAAGAACTCTGCAAAATTAATAAAATCCTCACCAAAAAGATTATGGTTGAGTGGAGTCCCGAACTACACAGTTAGGTGATTGGTGTGCTGTGAGCAAGGTCTCTCTTTTGTATCAGGTAGCCATAAGTCAGTACTTGAGTTGCGCTATCCATCGTTGGCTTCAGTAGGAACGAAAAAGGACGCAGCGTGACATCGCGGGAAGTGAGATTGTGTGTGCAAACAAAATGGATCGCTGGCTTTCACGATTACACTCTGATATAATCCGATGGAATTGGAGGTGAATTTAGTGGCAATCCCCTATTGTTTGTATACGTGAAAGTCCGTCTCGTTACGGAAGTTTTCGGGGATGTCGCAAAATCATTTGATGCGACTTGGTGGCCTACCCTTACACAAAAGCTCTGCTAAATGAAGTACTCAAGTAATTCGTATCGTGACCAGTCTAAACTACTTCAGTAAGTAAGGTTCACTTCCAGTACAGTTACTTTCCTTCCTACTTCGTAAACCTAAGGAAAGTACAGTGAGATTCCTTCGATGTGGCTATCAGGAGAAGTCAATATCGTATGTACAATCGGGACAATGATATCTAACCTAATTTCGTCTGGCTATATGTGTGAGTCTGTCGTTGTTAGTATTTTTCCACAGAACGGCTCATTGATTGATTTGACTCTTTTGGGTCCTGATTGGGATCAAACTTACGTACGAGGTACTGTTAACTAAATGTATCTACAGTTTGTTCACAATAAATGTTTCCGTAGAATCGTGTTGAACGAATATATAACAGATTTTAGAAATTACGAGGGTTGTGGAAAGTTGAGTGTTGCTCAGAATCAGGTGTTTTAGTTTCAATTTGATTCTCATCTCAATTCTGCGAGTAATTGAACTTGGAATTCGTTTCCTCGAGATTTTTGGTACACTTGGTCAAAGATGCGAGAAAAACACATCTGACTGAGAAAATTATTCCTTTCAACTCTTCTCAAACTCATGTTATGTTTAATAAAGCACATTCGAATAAGTAGTACATTTGTTCTTCGTAAACATTTCTGTAGCGAGAAGAGTTGTCCTATGCGTCTCACTAAACCTTTATTTCGGCGTTCTCCGTTTCCCAATGCAACCTTAATGATGGGAACTTGTGATTTGAACCGCTACAGGATCAAAGCTTTAATTAACTCTCTACTGGCTTTCTTGTCATATCCAGTTGAATACCAAGTCTGTGCATGGCCACATCAAATTGCTACAAGGGTGAGTTAGCTTTCCCAATCGTCTCCATCGATGTTATCGCGATATTGCGTTGACATCAAGTTCACTCTGTCCTGATTAAGCATTGAATCCTCCGTACTACCGGAATTATCATGTGGTAGTTGTTGTGGCACGTTCCCGCTCTGCAATTAGTGCGAAAAAATTCAACACGGAAACATGTTCTCTCTATTGGAACTTCCATTTCGTGCAAGTGCGCTACGTCCAGACGATCGTGACAGTCGCCCAAAAATCAACGTCATCGCTCCCCTTACAGAAAGTGGTCCGTATGCATTTTCGCTTCTTGAAGCACATCACTTTTGAATGCCCATTGGTTCTCCTCGCGTCTCAATGTTGTTGATACTGTGAGTACGATATGGCTATCAGGAGAAGTCAATATCGTATGTACAAGTCGGGACAATGATATTTGAAAACTGTTCGATAGTAAGGCTTTACATCGGATGTTGTTGATGCGCTCACGAAGTGGACTGTGACTTTAGAGTTGCAGTTCTCGACCGCTGCGTCTATCTAATGTGATTAAAAGCCGACTCACTGGCGCGTACTGAGCTTTGCCTGTTAACATCCGAAGCCTTAATCGCATTTCGCATTGCAGACTACGAGCGAGAGAGGCAGGCTTTCCATTCAGAGATTTTGCACTATTCAGTTCTGCAAAATTGTCAAATGTTTCACAGCGCATTCGTTTTAATGCGGTTTTGGCCGAGCGAAGATTCTGCACTTTCACGCTTCCCTTCTGATATTGTGGGGTGTACGCACATGTTTGATGGGATTGTATGTCCCCTCATCGGCTCTAGTACAAAATACTTTTCTGATCCCTAGTTCGACGAAGAAAATGATTTTCTTGTTACTCACCTTCAGCTTGGAAGGTTTGTTCATGAACGGTGATGGGTTTTAGGTTTTGTCGTCCAGTCCCTTCCACTTACACATTCGCGCAAACAACTCACGGGAAGTTTCTCTCTCTTACTAAACTAATTATTATGTTCCACAACCAACAAGGTATATTCAATATTTGGTATCTGTGACGCGAACAGCAGGACTCTAACAATTAACAGCTGAGAATTGGTTGACGTTTACATCAACGTACGTTTCCCAACGAGGGGTATCCCAAATCCGATAGAAAATCAGTTATTTTTGAGGTTCATTCGCCCTGATCTCGCCAACGAACCACATGGTAAAGTGGAACATATAATTACCAAATATAACTGAAATAAATAAATATCGTTCTATATTTTGAAATGAAATTGTATCATAACCCCACGTTAGGGTCTGGGGAGAATTTCAACTAAAATTATTGCTGTTCAGCAAATATGTATGGCTTCATCGCAAAACTATTCAAGAGACTTTCGACATGAATTAGTCGTTAGGGTTTTTAGAGCTTTTAGAACTTGGTCGACTAACCCTACAGCCAAGAGTACCTCATCGTCAACCGTAATGAGCTTACCGTCCCTGAGAAATCATTTTCAATCACACATACCCTCGACTGAGAACATTTTCACGCCCGTACATCAGCGCCGAGCAATCTTCTCTGAGGCAAAAGGATGTTATTTTAAAAACTCACAGTGTTCGCCATTTGTTCAATTGGCGGGACGTTCGGTCTTGGAAGTTTCCCGGTTGAGGCTCCTAACCCTTCCTTTGAGGTGCTAGGCCACCCATACACTTCTAACGCCGCTATTAGTTCTATTTACGAGCCCAACTACCTATTTTTACTTTCCGCGACCCCAAAGGGAAAGGGGGTTGTTGGGAGGGCAAACCAACTTAGCAGCATTTACTGCTACAAAGCAAGCCTATAACCATTTTGCAGAGTTCGCAAAGAAGGTGATGGCTAAGAAACGTGGTCATAGTTGATCTGTCCTTTTGAAACTTGCCACTCAAGTACATAGTTAGGTCAGTTGGGAAACCAGATTATGAACTCCTCCCTGACGGTACGGGATTCCTCAGGTGGTCGGTCACCTCCGCATGGTCACACACGGGCAACTGCTCTTTACCGGTAGACTGGCTAACGACCAAATACCTGCTGTACCTCCGTAGGTCTGAGTTCGGTGGATGTTGCAGAGGTCGGCCTCTTGCATGTTAGCGAAACCGCAACTTCCATGACTGATATAACCCTCGTCGAGGGTTTAGGTACAGTAATCAAATAAGGAAACAGACCTGGGTAAAAGGTCTTCCTCCGCTAGAGCTGATCACTCACTCTCTGTGGAATGAAAGTCCCAGCTCGATGAACACTCTATCGAGTGCGAGCTCGCGTTCAAAGCTCTGAGGTTACGACTGAGTTAGCTGGAACCCCTCCCCCCCCCGTATTTCAGTGGTTTGCGTCGTACCACGGCCTGAGTGTTACACTACCTCCATCCTCCAAGCTACCAGCCACCTCCCATGCGTCTATCTTCGATTCCTCTTTGCTTCCCTCGCCCACTTACTGCCCAAGAGCTAGCATGCAGACATGGGGAGAGGTCAGAGGACGCAGACATGGCTCTCATCCAACACTCTCAAAGGGAGGTTTTGGATTCACTCTGGAGGGAGGTGTCCTCTGGTAATTCCCACTCACACCTTTCCACAAATTTTTTCATCATGCTCGCCGAGTTCCCTTTTATTTCGCTCTTAAGCTCCCTTTCTTGTGAGCCCAACACAAAGGGTGCCTTAAAATAGTCAATAGTCAAATCATGCTCCGTAAATACCATTATAATTCTGATAGTAAAGGTATATGCAAGATTGATCAATCTTGCATATTGTCTTCTAGCCACATTGTTCTGCTCATTTATTTCTGTAACGATCCATAAAGCGGAGGTATAAGAAACGATTTTCAGAACATATCCAGGCATTAACGGTTTCGTACACATTTTTGAGGCACTTTCAGCCAACAAGTGCCTACATCTCGTTCTATATGAAAGTGCTCTGGTGGAAGGTACCCTTCTTCACGAAGTTGTGTGATTAATGTCTAATTTTCTTCAACCCTTCATGAGCGAGGATGTGGCAAATGTCGAACGGAGTTCTCAAGTTGAGTGCTTGATGTTGAAACCAAATCCTTCAGAAGAAGAAGTGTGATAGAACCAATAAAAGAATGAAGTAGCAAATTCCATTTGTAAATTCATGCGGATACGACTGTTTTGTGTCTCTTCCGCTTTAATGCTACAGCAGCACGGTCTGGATTGAAACCCTGTCAAGACTACCTACTACCAGTAGGACCTGACAGCAGGTGCTAGAGAGCATACTAACCAAGTGTAAGTCACACTCTGCCAACAAAAACCATGGTTTTTTTTCTTCATTTTCCGCTTCCTTGAGTCGTAGTTGTGACGAAGAGGTTTGGAGATGCTTTTGAAGAGCTGCTGACTAAGGCAAAAATTACGGCAATCGCGCCGGGGATTCGATCCACAATCCGAGAATTATGAATCAACCGTCTAACCGCAAGACCACGATGAACCGCTTGCCTTTGATAGGAGTCAGTCAGCACATCTCCCCCCTCGTCTATTAACCGCTACTCCTGGAGCGGACTCTTTAGGGAAAGAATTTTACGAGAGTTGAGCGAATCCCCGGAAAATCCGATCTTTGATTCGAGAAAGGCTACAAGGAAAGTCTTCGTTCCCTCGCATTGTAGTAGGCGCGTCGCCCATTCCACCTTCGCGCTGGAACTTTCACAGCGTCAGCGAATCCCGGACCCGAGAACTCGTCTCATTATTTTTCTCTCTTAATTTTTGTTTTTTTTCTCTCGGGGCCTCTTCTTTTTCTTGGAAAGAAGAAATTCGACCACTAGTTGGGCGCCATTTGTGACGAAGAGGTTTGGAGATGCTTTTGAAGAGCTGCTGACTAAGGCAAAAATTACGGCAATCGCGCCGGGGATTCGATCCACAATCCGAGAATTATGAATCGACCGTCTAACCGCAAGACCACGATGAACCGCTTGCCTTTGATAGGAGTCAGTCAGCACATAGTAGCTAGAGTACTCTTTCTCAATAACCTTGCGTTTACCCAGTTAGGTACGAAACAAATACGCACACTATTGTGGGTTGAAACTTGCAATACTCATTTCTGAAATAGTTCCATTTGTATACGCGTTTAATACCTTTCCATCCTTTCTAAACCAAGACTCACTTTTAGACGGTAATTTTTGCTGAGAGGGAGCAACTGGTTGTCCCGTGTAATACACTGAGAGCTACGATGTCTACAGGTAAAGGCTTCCTTCGTCGTCTTTATATTGCTATTGTGCTCTAAACGCCGTCAAACCCTGGATATCCCTGGGTATTCTATTTTACACGTGTACAGTCAGAGTACTGAAAATAAAGCTGACGTAGCGATGGATCAAGTTAACCGGACCGCGATACGTGGTGCTTCTCAGTACCTGGTAGCTTCCAGAGGCTGCGAGGAGTTCAGGAATTAAAAATACAAGGGTCGTGTAAGACTTAGGAGTGGCTTTTTTAAAGTTGACATTCGTGGAGTGTAGATGGGCATCTGGCGGTAAATAAACCATCAAGTGCTTCACATGAAAGGCAAACGAATTTCCTCTAGGTTCTAAGTGTCTTTGATCAGGCAATCTCTTACAACAGGGTTCCCTTCAAAGGATTTCGAGGGTAGCCTCGAATTTCGTTCGGTGATCATACTTTGCCGCTACTGAATCCGGAGTTTGAAACTTTTTAATGTTTTTTTTTTTTCTCTTGCGATTGAAGCCGTTTGGATAAAAGGAAACTTGTGACCAAACTCTCCTCGCAAGCTTATTATTAGTAACAACATCAAAAGTAGTACTTTGATTCACGTAAGTTTGCATAACCAAAACATAAATCTTTACTTTATTCGCTCGCTCCACTCGTTTGAAAATCCTACATCATACCGAACAATTTTCCGAAACCAACCTTGAAGGGTTCGTTAAACAAACGCCTACAGCATTGAAAAAAACAAAAACAAAAACAAATCACGAATACTTAGTTTCGCCATCCCCTTGCAGCCAGATAGCCCTAGAACACTCCCTCTCAGCTTTCGTTGTTGCTCACACCAGTTCACTTATCCCGGTGTTCCTTATGCGTAGTGTGAGTTTTCTCTCTCTCCTCCTCCCTCTCTACCAAAGAGAGGGTACTTACACTGAATTCTATATGTATTGTGTATCTCAAGTGCACATCTAACTAACCCAATGGGATAACGAGCCAGGCCAGGCTTGGCCTATTGGCTAGTTTGTCCACAGGGAGCATGCACCTCTACGCCAGGGTGGCGATTGACTTCCTGTAACGGAGGTGCAGCGTGGTGTGTGCGTGGAGCTGTTTCCTTGTTCCTCGACCTCGACCTGGGGGGGGGGGAGCACCAGGTCCTCCCGCGAGTTCGCCATGCATAGGCAAAGATGCGAACCTCCGCTTTGCTGCAGAGGAGCTGTGAGACCCCTCCCGCCGCAGGTAGTTGCGCCAACTCAACTCCCAGGCATCGTTGTACAGGCTGCAGGCGAAAAGCACGTGTGCTGCACTCTCCGCGGCCTCTTCACAGGGGCAGTCGCATGGCCTAAGAGCTGCTGCACTCCCACTAAGAATGGCTGCCAACAGTTCATCCGCAGCCGCCCCTTAATAGAGGGATGGTGTGGAGGTGCCGCGCTGGTGGACCTTCGTGCTCCTGGATAGGTGCTCCCATCTATTGATGAGTCTCTGCTATGTACGCTCTGCGAACTGGATCGAGGGGAGGATGACTTGGTACGGTCCGTGGTACTCCGTCGTGCAGCCCCACTGAATGCACAACCGGAGCACTGCCAGGTCGAGAATCAGGTTCATGAAGAGTTTGCCAGCTAGTACCTGGAGGGCAAGGTGGGATGTGATGTCGTACGCTGGCAGGGCTGCCAGGAGAACGTCCCGTTGGAGTGTCAGTGCTAGCTGCCAGTCAGGGCACGTGGGGACCACCCACCACGTCGCTGCGGCGTACCGCACCATGGGGATAAAAATGGCACGGTAGTGGTACCGAGCGTAGGCAGAGGCACGCCAGGTTGACTATGACTGGGACCTGATTTGGGCTGTTAGTTCCGAGCACCTGCTCCTTAGAAAGGTCAGAGGCTCGCGGCGTTTGTGAAGGCAGAACTTTATGCCCACATCTAAGGCAGTGGTCCCCAGGGCGACCCTTGTTCCCTCGGCTAGCTCCACCAATGGAGGAAGGGATGGGCCTGCACGTAGCATGAAAAGCTGGGTCTTGGCCGTCAATAGGCGGAGTCCAGCCAGGACCAGCCGCACTGCCCGCTGTGAGTGGAGCCTTGTGAGGCCGAGGTGGTCTGCCTTCATGCCGGTCGCAACACCATCCATGTAGGCAATGGGCGCGTAGCCGTTGGTTCGGAGGAGGCAGAGCAGGGGGTCCAGCAGAACAGCCCACAGGATTGAGGACAGGACTGCACCCTGGGGGCAGCCTGACGTGACCTAAAGGGTCGCCTGCTGGAGGCAACCCTGTCTTCAAGGAAGCTGCAAATAAGAAGGTTAGGCAGCAATGGTAGGCGACGCAACAAGCAGGGCACTGCTGGCCACCACACCGTGTTGAAGGCTCACTAACCCAATGAGGAAATGAGCCAGGCCAGTGTTGGCATGTCGGCTCATTGGTCTTGATTAAGGGGGGGGGGGGTGCTTCTACGCTGGGGCAGTCATCGCTTCTGGGATGGCGTGGCAAGTGCGCAGGGCTAGGGCTAGATGGGAGCCGTCTCCCTAGTCTGCGACTCACTGGCGCCTCATGACTCCAGGGCTTTCTGCTAGTTTGCCCACGCCTGGAAGAAGAGGCCGAACCGGCAGACCTCCGCCCTGCTAGAGAGGAGCTGTGAGACCCCTCCTGCCGCAGGAAGCCATGCCCTCTCAAAAAGCCGTAAAGGTGGCAGGCGAAGAGGACGTGCGATGCACTCTCCATGGCTACTCCACAGGGGCAGTTGCTGAAGGTGCTGCGGCTGAAGAAGCAGGGGGTCTGTGATTGGAAAATGTTGCTGCTTTGTGAACCGTTTTTGGCCTTTAACTGTACCAGCACCATTTTAAAATATCTGATGCGTAGTAACACAACTTTCCGACGATCTACTATAAATACGATCGCTGAATCGTTCAATGAAATTCTATGGATACATTTACTCGGAACGAAATGTGTAATTCACTGAAACTAACAAAGTTGAAGAAAGAACCGGTGGAGTAGGATCCTTGAAAATGCTCTCAGGTTCGTCAACTTGATTGTTGCGTTTGCTGAAGACATTTTGAAAACGTTCGAACACACGATTTTTGGCACGATTTGGTTGATGTTTTCCGTTCAACGCGCTGTCAGAGGAACATTCATAGCGAATATATGGGTATTGGTTAGCTAGAGACCTGCTTTTTCATAGGCCTATTACTCTGTTCGCTGAGCTTTTACGGGGGATCTTACCGAAAAAAGGCGTTGCTTAATAGAAGATATTGATGCAATTCAATCAAAACAGGTAGAACCGTTTTCGAGAATAATTTTTAAAACCACCACATTTTGGTTCTCCGCCCTCGGTTTACGTTGATCGAAATTACCAGTAACATTGTTTCTGCAACTTTAAAAACTCACGAAGACATGAACCAGCTCAATCGGTCCAGCCTCCTTCCGCAAATGTAACTACAAGTACAGAAACATATCAAACATATTGAAAGGAAAAAAGAGGAGCAAAGGGTGGAAACTGGATTGAGACTTCTACTATTCTGACGCACTCGAGATGTTTACTTTTGGTTTATTATTCATTCTGAATAATAACCCTATGTTTTTGGTCGGGAAACATTTTTTACAACTCCCCCTCAAATTTTGATACTTTACGTTTCAAGTCATGGAGATTCCAAATCTGCAATGTCCGTCCGCCGTCCTCGGTCCCCCGTCAGCCATCCGTCAGGGCCATTTTGTGCCTTTAACGTGGTCTAAAAAATCCGCCCTTTCGCGAAAAAATCCCATTTGGTATGTAGTTGTGCCCGCCATCTCGGCAATCCAATCGGACGAAGCCCATGGTTGTTATGGAAAAAAATTAACAAACCGCACTATAATCGCAAATGCGCCGTGTTTCGTATCGTTTTCAAGGTATTTTTACATCCTGGGTCGAATGGGATGAGTATCAAACGTGTACAACTGCGTATAATGAAATCACAGTAATTATAGTGAGCCAAAGTCAACTAATTGCAAGAACTCGCGGGAACTACAGCGGAAGTCAACGTTTCCTCGTTAATACTCCCTCCCTCACGTCACATCAAAACCACCCACCCGCTCGACTTGCAACCTCGTGCCGATTGCCTACAGACATTTACGGGCGCCTGGCGCTGGGGAATATTTAGTTTTCGTAGTTCCATTGTAGTCAGGTCATGTTTCTTATGGTTTACTGGTATTTTTGAATGCTGAATCGAATGGAATAGGTCTCGGTGCAGTAATACTAGGTCAAGCTGTTCATGAGAATAATAAACTGTTGTGTAATAATTTGCAGCGTTTTTTCACGTGATATATTTTTTTCGGCGAATTTTTGTAGGGAACGGAAGAGCAAATTAACTGCTTTATTTATTCGTCTGTTCGTTATTAGGCCATGTATTCACTATTCCTTATGTACAGAACGTTCTACTACTAACCACAGGCTCGTTTACTGTTAAACTCTCTAACCCTCGTGATCTGTCTCACATTCAAAACAAAAAACCCCGCAAATTATTACACAATAGTTTATTATTCTCATGAACAGCTTGACCTAGTATTACTGCTCCCCCATCCCATTCGATTCAGCATCGAATACTAGTAAACCATACCAGGCGCCCGTAAACGTCTGATCGAATGGAGGGGTGGGACGAGGGCTTCAAGTGAACCCTCGCACGGCAATTGGCAGAAAGTTGCGGGTCCAAAGGGCGCTGCGAGTCGAGCGGGCCTTGAAAACGATACGAAACACGGCTTATTTGCGATTATACTGCGTTTCGTTAATTTTTACTTTATTAATGTAATCGGCTGAAAAAAAAATTTTGAGTTTTCTTCAGATCTTTACGTTTCAGACCCTCCTGAGTCCGAAAAACACTATTTGGGGAAATGGTCTGTGTGTGTGTGTGTGTGTGTCTGTGAACGATTTTTAGAGAAAACCACCGTTCCAAATCACCTCAAACTTCATATCTCGCCGGTAGATTACCATGGGACGCCAAAATAAGGGAATGAACAAAATCCATTGAAATTTAACTATAGTTATCATAGTGATCAAAACACCAAATAATTTTTTTCTCAAAAACGGCTCTAACGATTTTGATGAAATTTTTTATATTGGTAGCTCTCACTAAGGCAGCTATACCATAAAATTCCCATTTGTGGGAAAATGACGAGAGCAGCACAATAAATTACCAAAACTTTCGACGAAATCGATTTTACCGCGGTTTTTAGAGAAAACCACCGTACCAAATCAGCTGAAACTTGATGTCTAGCCTACAGGTTACCATGGGACGCACAAATAAGGGTATGGGCAAAATCCACCGAAATTTAACTATAGTTATCATAGTGATATGGTGATCAAAACACCAAATATTCTTTTTCTCAAAAACGGCTCTAACGATTTTGATTACATTTTTTATATTGATAGCTCTCAATAAGACAATTATACCATAAAATTCCCATGTGTGGGAAAATGACGAGAGCAGCACAATAAATTACCTTAATTTTCGACGAAAAGCGTTTTTCGCGAAGTTTTTTCCTTATAAACTCCGCTGGAAGGTTAGTAGAATGTTTTAAACAACTGGTATTTGTAGTCCAATCCAATGCCTGAAGGGTGTAGTGTTTAAAAATATTATGAGGTACATGGGGATCACTCCAGAAATTCCTGAATTTCAACTACTGCCGTTTCGCTTACTACCAGTTTTGAACGTTTTTACCCAATAACTCTGCAAAAGTAATCACTACCCTTCTTCAAAAAATTGTGGTTTACAGCCTCATTAATTATCTGTGTACCACTTGCTCAATAATGGTCGTGCAATGAGTACGAGCAGCACAATAAATTCCAGAACTGTAGGCGCTACCGCTTTCTGCTGCTGTAAAGTGTTGTTTGACCAAGTTCAAAGGAACTGAGTGATAAAGAATTGATAAATAGAATTAGCCATGTACAAAGTGAATTGTTGTAGAGCTAAGGAAAGTTGTGTGTTGCAACGCACCAGATATTTTTAACCATTTTTTGCCCATAACAATCATGCGCCGAGATGGCGGGCACAACTAGATACCAAATGGGAGTTTCGTGCGAAAGAACGAATTTTTTAGACCTCGTTAACGGCACAAAACGGCCCGGACGGCAGACGATGTCGGGGGTCGGTGGACGGCGGACGGACATTGCAGAGTTGGAATCTCCATGTCTTGAAACGTAAAGTATCAAAATTTGAGGGGGGGGGGTGTAAAAAATTTTTCGTGACCGAAAACATAGGGTTATTATTCAGAATGAATAATAAACCAATATCATTCAGAATTAATAATAAACCAAAAGCAAGCATCAGGAAGAAACCGAAGTAACAAGACTAAACTAGCGTCAATTCTTTTCCACTTATCTTAATATAGAAACAGTAGAATACATAAAATTCTGTTTATCTTGACATTCCCCAGCAATATCTCTTCCTGAGGACTCATTTCTACAGAAACGCTCCCGAATAGAAAAATGTAGTTACTAGTTAGCTGAAAATTCCTCGTAAATTTGATAAAACCCGTAAGAGCTATTTTCCGAAAATTTGACTTTAATGTTCGGCCGGGTGGGTACAGAAATAGTTCCGAACAATTGAACGAGGATGTAGGTTGCTAGAGCGCTGTGAAAGGCCTTCGTAAATTACGTTGAGTTTGTATGAGCTGGTTTCCGTTCTCAAAGGGCATTTGAGTTGAAGTTGAACGCCTTCTTTGCCCAAATTAAAAAGAATCCTTTTGCTTTCTGGCTCTTTATTTTCATTCAACGTATTTTCACAGGAACGTTCATCTAGAACCTGTGAGGTTGCGGCCAAAGACTCCTTCGAGGGACTGCAACATCAAGATTTCTAATGTTTTGCCTAATATGGAAAGAAGGCTGAGCGGTCTCCATGATCGCAGAACTGACTGATTGCGGTCGCCTCCCTTTTGAAGAGTGAAAACACGCGCAGACTTCCACTGAGTGGGGAACTGTCCGACCTGCAGACAATCATTAAATAAATTAGGGAGGCCGCTGGAGATTGTCCGCTCAGCCTTCCTTAGCATATTGCTTTCTATTCTATCTGGCGCAGGGGATTTGTTGGGCTTTAAGGTCGCAAGGGCCCTGCCGAAGTCGCCTGTTGTCCACAATGGGATATCTGGCTCGTTCGGGGGATCCATGATCAGCTCCCTTGCTGCCCTCTGGGCTTCAGTGTCTCGAGCTACTTGGTCGTCAGGGAACGCTTTCTCAAGGAGGGTTTCCAGTGAACTTTCGATGCTGCAGGCCCAGCCTGACTCATTTTGCATCGCAGCTAAGACCTGCTCTACGTTAGCTTTCCCAATAGCGGACTTGTAAAATCTGTCCCAGAGGTTCTCAGAGCTCGAAGCACGCGGTGGAAGGCCTTTTCTTGGATGAAGGCAGTTCGGAGGGTGGATCAGGCATCAGGGTCACGAAGGCTGTTGGCAACTGGTGCGCCAAATTGCTTGTAAAATGATATTACAACCAGCTCAAAGCCACCAGCTCGGATGAGCACAGCGCCCAACTGCTGGCTGTTCTGGGGAGTCATTGCGAGCATGTCAATGGACGGGTCAATAAAGGCCACTGCTGCCTTTGCTCCCAATCATGCTCCAGCCACCACTCGTGCCTGCGATTCCAGACCAAGAGTTTTGGATCCTATGTATGGTTCCTACGAGCCTCTCCTTCCTCACAGGTATGCCTAACCACTACCACGTTTTGTCGTGGGTTTTTATGGGGGAGTTTGGTGAGCGGTGGAGGCTTCTTATTTCTGTCATTTTTATATTTATTTTGCTCTTGTTTTTCTGTGGAGACGTAGGCGGGGCGCTGCCCTCAGCCTGCATGTCCTGCTTGCTTGGGGCCTTTTTCTGTTTTCCCCTTTGCTTCCTGGCCCTGGCAGACTGCCATACAGCGTCGGCTCCATGAGGGAGGGAACAGGGCTCAGTAGCAGCTACTGCTGGATACGAGGGGCCTGGGGTATTAATCTGGCTCGTTGGAGCTCCTTGAGCTTGGGGGGCTGGTGGCACTGGCTGCTGCGCAATTGCCCTATGCAGCTCTCTCTCTTTCCCGCAGGGGGGGAGTGGCAGGGGGTGATGTCGTGGGGGGGGGGGCACTCTCTTTGATAGCCAGCTTTGATATTTCAAAGAGGCAGCTAGAGAGGAGGTCCCCCATTGGTCTCGTCGCGTTGACCCTCATCCGTGCCAGCTGGCTGTGGATAATTTCACGTACGCACAGATCTGCTCCATGTCCAACAGGTTAGGGTCCACAGAGTGTCTAGTACTTGTAGTAGCCAGGTTGCCCTTGCTACTAGGGGGAGAAGGGGGAGATGAACGCGGTTTGCCTGGTTCTTTCGCCCCTGTTTGTTTGGACGACGAGTAGGTTGCTCATTGTCCGAAGAGGGAGGGGTCTAGGTTGGAGAGCCCGAGGTAGAGGCGCAGGTGCGTTTTTATTACCTGCTGATGTTTTAACCGACTTTGTCATGTTATTTTTACTAATTGGGGGGGATTAAAGAAGGAGACTGGTGTAGTGTACCCTTGTGAGTTCATTTGTTGTGTGTGTTAGTGGTATAAGCGAGAGGTGCTCGAAGCAGTGTCCTGGAAGCTCCCCCTCAGGCATATTGATTCTATCCCCTTTCACTGGTCCATTGAGGGTTAAAGGGAGGCCCCCACATGCGCCACAGCTGCCAGTCCGGCCACCCACCGGGACTAAGACGCATGAGGGATTCTTCAGCTGCTGCTCAGAGTCAGCCCTCAGCCACTGGTGATATGGTGAGAGGGACACACGCTATCAGCTGCCCCAGAAACTCTCAAACCTGGTTTTTCCCCCCCTCATTCCGAAGTCCGCACCTATATAGGGGATCGCTCATAGGTGTTAGTGAGCTATTTCCAGGACTGTCTTTCGCTCATTATGTGTGTTTCAAGTCATCGTGTTCTGCCACGTGAGCCGTTGCAGTGTATTTTGTATCTGGAATATGTTGTGTACGTGTGTCGTGTGCTCTAAGCCCCTTTAAGGCCGGTTTTTACGGCCACGCAGCGGATACGGCAGGAGAATTCTGTCCCCCTTCCGGCGGGGGGTGTGTTCTGCGGTCCCAGCTCAAGGTAGGGGGTTCCCAGTGTGTCATGCATGTGGAAGAAGTGTAAGTTGTGTCCCCTCAAGTCCGGCTCATTCGAACACGCAGGTAGTACGGCAGTGGAATTCTGAACCCCCTGCAGGGTGACATCAGGATGAACACATACACACGCGCACACACAGACCACGCGCCGAAATTGTTTTCTAGACTCAGTAGGCCTCAAAACGTAAAGATCTGAAGAAAACCCAAAATTTTTTTTTTTTTAACACGATTACTATACTTTCTTTCCCTTCGGGTAGCGGAAAGTAAACAAGTTCGGTATTGATTTGTTGGAAATGACGGTGCGTAGCAACACCCAACTTTCCGCCACCCCTGTAAATTCGACTACCAGCTAGATATGAGGGCGCTATATCTCCGTTCAAAGCATTTCTACAGATACATTTATGAAGAACAAAATGTAGGAACGCCGAAATTAGGTTTTTTAGACTCAGTAGGCCTCAAAACGAATTTTTTTTTTTTACACGAAGAGTAATTGGTATTTCTTGGTACGCTTGACGGGACTACTCGCTAAATATACGAATCGCAAACCTATTCGAGCGTCTGGGACTTTGTTAAAAGCTCGTCGTAACCAGAAATTTTAGGCTGGCCGCCCGTGTGATCATTACCTTCAACGAAGTCTTTTGAAATTCACTTCAACGCAACCACTACTCAGCGAGGAGGCCTTGGAAGACCTACAAGGTCTGAGCGAAGCTTCTATTGTGGGGCGTCGTATAGTGCAGCGATTAGCCTAATGGAAACAATCCCTTCGATTGCGATATTAAGGATTCCTGTTCAAAACGTCGCTGACGTTGAATTTTTTCGCTACGAACGAAAAACGGCGAATTAGCTTCAAAACTAAGCGCCTATCGGGAATACGTTAAATATGGCTAGCTGTGGCCTAAATTAATCGAAATGAGTATTACACATATATTCGTCCTCGAACCATGGTGAACAACTCAATATAATTTGCATACCGTGACTGGGTTTATAAAGAATCCAGGGGCCTGGGATGACGGAAGATTAATAAAAAATTGTGAAATGTTATAGCACTGTTGCTCTTATTTTTATACGTTACGTTAGTGAGAATTCTATCTCTTTGCACAGTTTATTGAGACTATCAGTGCGAGAGAAACGTGAGTTGAAAATCGAAAATAGGGTTACAAGTTTAATTTAGAGTGATGGAAGAAAACCACTCCTCTTATTATTGTGGCCTTTTCAGACTCACCCCAGAGGCAATCACGTTACAGTACTCCATCCATTAACCACCTCAATCCCTCCACCGCAATAATGAGCTAATCTTACA
Organism: Pachypeltis micranthus; assembly: GCA_020466155.1. Taxonomy (NCBI): domain Eukaryota; kingdom Metazoa; phylum Arthropoda; class Insecta; order Hemiptera; family Miridae; genus Pachypeltis; species Pachypeltis micranthus. Next base: position 81,488,845 of record CM035768.1, on the reverse strand, counting down.
GTAGTAAGACTCTTACCCCTAGGTAAATTTCCGGAAGTACGTGTACCCTCCCCCTTCTCCAATAATCAGTCATGGTAACTGTGGGTTCGAAGAGATCAGATCAATACCAATGGATAAAAACTGTCAGGAGGCCTCTGATTTTAGGAAGTGAGTTTTCGACCTTAATAAAGGAGTCAACGGTACTTTTCGCCAGGAGAAAGGTTAAAAAAACAGACTTACCCCATCTCAGAGTGCTCCGGTGCTCCTCCTTATGGAATACCAGGATCGCTCAAATAAAATCTTAAAAACGAGGTCAACTGAGAAATCACTGATAACTTAACAGCCATTTAGTAGTCTGTCTGTTACACGTGTACGATTCGGGCGTCTCACAATTATTACTTTCTTCCTTCGGAATACAGTATATTCGTGGTCCACGTATACAGGTCCGTTCCACCTTATGTAAGGCCCACAGACCGAGATATAGAAAGAGCGAAGTGTAGCCGCAGGCGTCTGGAAGAGGAATGGGCCGATCGCCTCGTTGCGCGCCACGGACCCGATTTTCGTAATATCCCGATCGTAGCAATGCGGTGCCCCCCCCCCTCTTTCACCATGTCTTTCAGCAGACTTCTTCTTCTTCAGATTTAATCGAAGCTGCTTAAGGAACGGCTCTGCCCGATAGAAGTGGCTCCGGTGTTCCGGGTCACAGCTTAATCCGATTGTGCCTGTAACATCACTAATCGCGTGGCAATGGGGGGTGGTTAGGTGTTTTCCCAAGGGAGGTCCCCATCCTCTCTTCTTGAGCGGGTAGCGAGGAGGCTCGTCAGGCAGTGGCGCAGGCAGGTGGGAAGGTACGCTTGTGGTTGCTGGCCACGGAGTGATCGGGTTCTTGGTGACTGGAGTGTGGTGGAGCATGAGGCGCTGGGCTTGAGCGACGGCGTTCGACGTAGGGCCTGGTTAGGCGGCAGTAATCCAGCATCCATGAGGGAGGCCCCTCCCCAGAGTGATGAGCCTAGGCGGTTGAAGCGAAGATTGGCATCCGTGGAAAAATGTAGGCCATGGAGTGCTGTGCCTGGGTTTTCGGTTTGTGGGTAGGAGGCTGGCACCCATGGGAAGCGTAGGCCACGGCGCTTTGAGCTGGAGAGGAGTAGGAGGAGGTGCGAAGGAGGTCGTAGTTCGTATCGGTCGGAGGACACGGACGAGCGGTAATGTACGGTAGCGGATCGGACGCTCCCCAAGGTACAAATGTGATGTTTCACAGTAGTGGGTAGGTGATGACTAGAGTAGATACAGAGAGGAAGTGACAGAAGAGTAGTACCGACAAGATTTCGCGGAAACAGGTAGAGTACAGGGAAGACTAAACTTAAGACTAAGAACAAGAGTCAAATGGAAAGTACAGATAGACGAAGTCCTACTGAAGGCAATGACCCGAAACCAGTCTCGATGACATGCAAACAATAAATTCGTTACCGGGCATGTTCCACAAGTACTCATGTTGCCTTAGTACTCTAATTTCCTTATGGTACTACCTCATAGCTCCAAACCCAAGCTGAATGGCTTTCCTGGAGCCAATTGTCCACAGTTATCTCCCTGTAAACGCACTTAGTATTAGACATCAACCCAAAACCTGTAGAAAGCATTTGTTAAAAACATCTACAAATTAAACACAAAATTAAACCCCTTACGTCTAACATTCAGCAGGCAGTCACTAAAGACACATAACTACTGCCTTCTCTCCTCCCAATAAAACTTTCGCCCTCGAAACTTCAGGTTGTACCCTGGCCTATTGCCTTGCCCGTAGGACCCCTGTTGCGCTTTTTTGTTGATGTTGGAGGGAGGGATACGCGGGTTTGGCCATCAGTGACTACCAGTAGAGAAGCGGGCGGGATCACGCCACCTATCCGTGTATCGTGCTGCCCAGCTTTCAGGGTCCCACCCCTGCCAAGGTAGGGGCACGCTTGTGAGTTGAGCAAAATCTTGTTGCAGTGCGGGCAAGAAACACCTGCGTCCCATGGCAACGACAGTGGCAGCAGCGCAGGCTGCCAGCTGGGCAAGGACAATTGAGAAGGGGGGGGGGAAGGCAGCGTCGTTCCTGGGCCCTCCATTGGGCCAACGACGCTGGGGAAACAGGCGACATAAGGGCCCTCACGTGGGCTTGCCTTCTTACCCCCTTACCTGTGGACAAGCTATCTTGGGGTAGATGGGGGAGAGCGTTCAGTCCCGTCATCGGTCTCGTTCTCTAAATCAAAGTGGTGCAAGCACCTGCAGGGCACCCATATCGAGGCCAGAAACTGCAGTACCCTTGAGCACCTGGGGACAGACTATCTCTGCGTAGATGGGGAATGAGGGGAGATGGTTAAACATACCCAACTGTAATTGGGAATAAAACTCTGTTCCAATTGCATTTGGTTGATATCGTACTTTCTCCCGAATCACATACCTAGTAGTCCGATTCCCCTTGCAAGGCGCGTGATCATCATTCGGTCTTACTGGACCGTGCATGCAGGGGAAGGAGCAACGAGGTCTCATTCTCCAGCAAAGGCAGTAGGGGGTCGCATAGGCCCTGGAACTGTTTGAACGCTTCCAGCTCAATGGTGTTGTGCTAGAAGATGACCAGTTCAGGCCCCATTAATCGAACAAGTTGGCAATTGGGGGAGTTCCCCGCACTGTAGGATTGACAACGGGTAGGGAGCCTTAGAGGGACAGTTCACAGTCAGGTTCATGGTGCCCCGTACAGAGTATATCCAATGGTTGCCCACGAATTCATACACAGGACGTTGGTACGGTGAGATATATCTGGGGCAGTGGGAAAGGTTCCTATTCAGCACTGAGAATTCAGCCGTAACCCGAAACACACGTAACAACCCTCGATCAAGGTTTCGTAAATATGTGGTTAAGTGGTTTTTTGCTCACTGTGATACGCAAACGTCTTTTGTCTCAAAGTGCATACGGTGGGCAAAAACAGCTCCGAAACAAACTTAATAATAAACTAGAAACAACAAAACACCCGATACGAGTAGACATTGATTTGAGCGAAGATAAATGGACTCGCGACTATCTCCAGGAAAGAAGTAAGCAGGCGGGAGTTGGAGTACTGCCTTATGTCAAGAAGAGAAAAAACGAGTGAACTGTCGGATTTTGACGTGATTTCCAAACATTGAGGCCGCTCTTTTTCGAATCTATTGACAGTTTATACACAGGCTACTCGCCATTGGAGTTCAAAACTTGTGACGAACGTGATACTACTACTTTTTATAAACATCTTTCAAATTTAATTGAATGCTGTCGTCACATTAGCTATCATATTGCTGCGATGCTATGTAATTTTGCTATTACTCTTAATAATTTGTTGTCTTTCGTTAGTCATAAAAATAGTGGTGAGTCAATAGTTCACACCAGCGTTTTCAGGAAATAAATTACGTGGCTGAATGTTATGCAACAGATTGTGAAACTACGTGACTTGAGAGGGGAAATGGAAAATGGTCGACTCCACGCGTCAATTACATATATGAACTCAACAGGTCTCTTTATTTGTGTTGTAGTGGTGTTCTCAGTTCTTAACGATAACATGCTTAAACTGTTCCGCGACATCTGTGTCATAGTTCAATCGCCCAACTGCCTTTAAGTGTAAAAAGAGACGTGTGAGTATCTGATTCAAGGAAGATATTTGGCAACACGCGGCATTGTTAGTAGCCTTGAAGAACATTAATAAATACGGTAGTTGCTGTAGTCACTGTTCTGATCTGACAGAAGTCACGTCCCTGTGACGAGTGTTTTCTTCCGTCTCCCTCTTCAACACTACCTCCAAGGTACATACACAAAATGTTTGTATTCTGCCTCCAATGAATTTGAAACCAAACAGCTCTCCAACAACGCAACTTTTGCTTTGCATTACATCGCTTTCTTTATACTTCGGGTTGAAAAGCGTCAATTGGAGTCACTTAAAACAGAGTTAGGGCATATTTGAGGAAATAGTTCGCGAACACCTGTTACTCCTGCATACGCCACACGCCTGATTGGCAGGTAATATAGGTGCTCCACTTCGCATCTTCTGAATGTTTATTGCCCTCTGATCATTTCCAATTTATGCTTTTTCGTGTCCCAAACCAGAATGAACAAGGTAGCTCTCAAACGAAGTATAAAACGGGAATGTAGTTGTTTGAGACAACCGAGCTTAATTGGGAAGACCTCAAACAACCAAAAATTAGTAAAGAAAACTGTAAGTCCCAAAATGAAATGACTGTAAATTCGATTAAAAAAAATTTAATTTGTGGCGTAGTTGGCGCATAAATAGCAGTCAATTAACCGTAAAATAAAATAGTCTTCTGGTTAAACCGAAAATCAAAGAAATGAACTATAAAAAATATATTGTTCCGAGGTGAGTTCGAACCCAAGGGTAAAAACGTAGCGTTGATCGGTGTGTAGCTGACGGATAGATCGCCGGCAGCGGAAGGTGAGACCTCGTACTGCTCGTGTAGGTTCGGGAGGTCTCGGTAGAGTCCGTGAAAACACGCCGCGAGTCGTCCTTCGCACAAACCGAAATCCGCTATCTCCGACTTCGGAATAAAATCGTTTTATCCCGACTTATTTGCCTTCGTGGCGGGTGAGCTGATATAGAAAACTGTAGATACCGTAATGAGATGCTGCTGACTCACTACAGTACGACTAGGCAAATATATTCGCGCGCACGAAAATCAACGGGTACGTTTCGGTAGCGCTCGAAGGGCAAGACTAGTAGCGCGCTGGAGGGAGCCGAGCCGCTTGTCTTATCTGCCTCGGGTACAACTTTCGAGCCCATCTCGCTTGGACTAGACCATAACAAAAAATTAACAAAACGCCTCCTGATCGTCGCGTCCTTTGGCGCGAACAGTAGTCACTAGGTTACAACCAGGAAACATGTTTGTCTCTGTTGGATGTAATGGATGGAGAGGTGGACGTGACTGAGGCGAAGAGTTAGTTGGTAAATGAAACGAGCGAGGGAGGACTTACTCATGAATAAAGAGAGAGAGAGTTTATAGTAAAATACCTAGAAATGATATTTCACACAGCACAGTGTGTCTCTGGATAGTTGAACTGGTGTGAGCATAGACAAGAGATGAGAGACAATGTAACTGTATGAGGAGGTGACAAAAGTAAAGGGTAAGAAGTGAGGGAAACCCAATGAACGTTGGGAAAACCCCTATAACTGGAAGACACGTTAGCGCTTCCTTAAATAAAAACCCTGCAAATTATTACACAACGGTTTATTATTCTCATGAACAGCTTGACCTAGTATTACTGCACCGAGACCCATTCCATTCGATTCAGCATCGAAAAATACCAGTAAACCATACGAAACATAACCTGACTACAATGGAACTATGGAAACTAAATATTCCCTCGGTGCCAGGAGCCCGTTAACGTCTGTAGGCATTTATGATCCGATGTAGGGATGTGCGGAGGAAGTGCCAGCCTCATCGCCCGAACCTCCCACCGCACACCCCTACATCGGACCGAAAACATAGGGTTATTATTCAGAATGAATAATAAACCAAAACGAATTCGGGACTTCAAGATCGACACTTTTCCCGTTCCCGTTAATTACGGCAGAGTTGGTCACAATAATTCATCCTCCGTTAAGTATCGAAATATGTCTTTACCGTAATTCTAGTACCGATCTAGATAATTTGCCATTGAGGCGCAATTGAAGGAATGATTTATTTTTTTTATTTCCCCAAAGACTTTCGTACCTGCACAAATTCCACTTCTGCGGTTATTGGCGACGGATTTCCCTGAAGTGGGGTTTTCCTTTCTTTATCATCCCTCTCTTCAATTTCAGATTCCTATCTACAACAGACAGCTCCACCCAAATTCATTCACCTACGAACTCTCGTGAAAGACACTCGTCTCCCTGTGTTCACTCATCTCCTTCCGATACAGTTTCCCTTCAAACCGATTAATTACTCCAGTGATTGTTTTGTGTCTCGTATTCTTTGTCGAAGATTCGAAAATGAGTGTGGAGAGGAGCAGATAGCTTATTACTTTCCATGGCCCAACGAAGTAGGAAGAAAAATTATGTAATCGACTGAAAAACAAATGTTGAGTTCTTTTCATATTGTAACGTTTTATGGGCTACTGAGTCCAAAAAGCACTACTTGGTAAAATGTTCTATGTATGAGTTTGTGCGCGAGGTTGAGAGAAAACAAGTGGACCGAATCGGCTCAAGTGATTTGATGTTTATTTATTATTTAATTTGATATTTAGGCTACAGGCTACCTTGACACCCCAAAATAAGGGCCTGAGTAAAATAGGCTCATAACTAACTATAATTATTAATTTTTTCGGCAGTGTTCCTTCTATAGTTCCACACCTGTGGATAGAAACCTTCCCAGAAATATCATGCTTACAGTATCATTGATTACCAATGCGGGGATTCGACAATGAAGGTTTTGAAATAAGTAACAGCTCGACAAAGACCTGGAACTTTAAGCGCTATGCAGAACGTCAAGTTGTTTTACCAAGTTATTGTGAACCGGAAGAAAAACAGATTGGATTATTAGCTAGAGCAGAGGTGTCAAACTCAATTTTGCAGAGGGCCATATATTAAATTTAGAATGTGTAGGCGGGCCAGATTCAAATTAAAAAATGTGGTGAATTACGATAACATTTTATTTATTTAATCACATAGTATATAATATAAATATACGGTGGTTAAAAATCATCAAAGTTATAAAAGAGGGTAATTATTTTGAGCTCGAGGATCCAGATACCTGATTTCTCTTGTTTTTGACAAGCTTATTGATGTCAGGTATCATATTCGTTGTAGTTATTTTAAGAACTGATTGGAGATGTTCATTCGTAAGTCTTGTGCGATACTTGTTCTTATTTATTTTCATGACGGTTTTGATCTCTTCGCGATTTCTAATGCAATAATATAACTGGATTTCAGGGCATCTTCGCTTTCTGTATTAGCTTTAGTAAACATCCATTGTTGACCTTGAAGTTTAGATTTTAAAGATGACAATTTGTCAATTCTTATTTTTTCAGTGAAACAATCGAATTTTGATTTATGATTCGTATCATAGTGTCTCTTCAAGTTAAACTCTTTACAAACTGCAACAGTTTGATTGCAAATCAAACAAAGTGGTTTACCTTTCCATTCTATGAAAAAATATGCAATTTCCCATTTAGACTGAAAAACTCTGCACTCACTATCAACTTTACGTTTTTGTGACATTATGCCAAAATCGTAAATTAAGGAACTCGACACAACAGTAAGTTATGATATCGCACGCGCACGACACAAACAAATGCACAATACCTTCACAATCACTACTTCGCAGTACAACTAAAATCGTTCTCCGATTGTAGCGCTTCGTTTATTCGACTCAACTGACTCACGTCGCGCCGATGCACTCCTTTTGTATCGATAAGGAAGGTTCTAGCCTAGACTCGAAGCGCGTAGAAGATTCCATTGTTGCTAAGAGCTAAGAGACGCGCGTTACTGTCTATCTCTCTCGCTTGTCAGGGCACGCGCTGCCCTTGAAATGACTTAAAATGTTGTAGTGTGCGCATTTTAAAACTTCCGTAGAGGAATCCAGTGAAGTCTGAAAGCTTCTTCTTTCTGCGGCACATTACGATCGCGGGCCGTATCTTTGACATGACTGAGCTAGAGCAATGAAAATTGTTGAATGAACGTGGGGCCGACAAAAGTTATGAGATGCGTCGCTCCGGATATTTGCATTTATTTTATTCAGAATAATTACATTGAGAAATGATCAATTGAGGTAAGCTTATAGGACTGTTTAATGGATCCTTGGGGATTGTTTCTCTACCAATCTTCGACATTAAGATGGGAATCAGGTGCCTTAGACGGGACGCATAAATGTTGACAGACGTGAGTTGGTAGAATCTGTTTTTCAGGCGCGGGAAAGAATCCCCCCCATCACATGTACTGTTGGGTACTCAAAGAAATGTAATTGAGCATTTGCTCCCTTGACGTCTTCGTGACGTACAGCAAAAGTCAGCTCATCCATCAGTGTAGAAATGCAAAGAAATGAGGTTCAGGTAAATTAAGACAACAGAAGATATGTAGAATCGATAATCTTTGTGTTTTGTGAAGAAATTACTAAACCGAACTGTGCTTCTAGCGTTTTGGCATCTAAACAAAACGTATTTGTTGTATCGTTCAACGATACAGCAATAAGAAGAAGACGGATTTTGAGAGCCCAGCAAATAGTGTTACCTCCTACTCAAAGTAGGTTCTTCCTCATCATTTGAAGTTGTTCCCGAAATACGCAAACAAACAATATGTTCTCATCACGCACAACTGGAGACGAGTGAAGAGTCGAAGAGAACGGTTTTGTTATCTGGCTTCATTTCAATTTGCCTCGTTCCGTTGTTCTCTTGAATGAACCCTAAGAAGAAATTACGGATTGAGACTTCGTTGTCCACACCCTTCAAATGATATGAGGAACATGTCAAGCTCTAGTCCGACACATTATTTAATCTTGCCTAACGGATTGCGGTGGCCCATTCAAATTCTTTGGTTTCGACGGCCCTTTCCTCGCCCTCCACATTGAGATCAACGGATTTCGCGAAAGATCACCGTCCTTAACACAATCGGGACTCTCCAAATTCGAGCTTACTGAGCTTAGGCGCTTAACTTGAAGCTGCGGGAAATTCCAAACCACTCCGGTAAAACAACTTCTTTCTCTGAATACTAACCCTATGTTTTCGGTCACGAAAAATTTCTTACATCCCCCCCCCCCCTCAAAATTGGATACTTCACGTTGCAAGACACGGGGATTCCAAATCTGCAATGTCCGTCCGCCGTCGTTTTTGAATGCGTTTCTGCTTTTTGTGATTTAAACGTGGTCTAAAAAATTCGTTCTTTCGCACAAAAATCCCATTTGGTATCTAGTTGTGCTCGCCATCTCGGCAATCCGATTGGACGAAGCCCATGGTTGTTAAAGACAAAAAATGGTTAAAAAATTAACAAAACGCAGTATAATCGCAAATACGCCGTGTTTCGTATAGTTTTCAAGGTATTCTTACATCCTGGGTCGAATGGAATGGAGTATCAGACGTGTACAACTGCGTATAGGGAAATTACAGTAATGATTAGAGTCATCTAATTGAAAGAACTCGCGGGAACTACAGCGGAAGTCAACGTTTCGTTGTTAGTACTTCCTCCCTCCCTCTCGTCCCATCAAAACCACCTGCCCGTTCGACTTTCAACGTCGTGCCAATTGCTGAGGGTTCGCTGGAAGTCCCCATCCCAATTTCTCCGACTCTTTTTGTCCGATGGGACAGAGGAAGGTTAGGGCCACTTTCTTCGCACACCCCTACATCGGATCATAAATGCCTACAGACGTTTATGGGCTCATGGCGCCGTGGGAATATTTAGTTTCCGTAGTTCCATTGTTGTCAGGTCATGTTTCGTATGGTTTACTAGTATTTTTCGATGCTGAATTGAATGGAATGGGTCTCGGAGCAGTAATACTAGGTCAAGCTGTTTATGAGAATAATAAACCGTTGAGTAATAATTTGCAGGGTTTTTTAAATTTATTTCTTAAGATCAAACTCCTGAGAGAATTGTTCAGGTAACCAATCGTCGGAATCAAACGCTGCCGGAAGGCAAAATTTGCTTTTGTGGTTTTTGGATTAGTGCCTCACATTGCGTGGATTTTAATTTCGTACTAGTGATAGCGCTTTGTGGAAGGATCTCAGCACAGGTTCGGTTATTGGTTACTCGTGCAATTTCGTCGACATAACCTTTTCTGTAATGCTTTCACCGATGCCAGCGAAGTTCACGTTAAATGACATCACTGCTTTTTCATTCGGTTTTAGATTGTGACCTGAGGGCTCGTCATCAATTGTTTGAATGTGTAATTTGTTATGGCTTTTTAGTTGATTTAAAAGATAAGACAAGTTCCAGGGGAGAGACGCTCTCCTGAAAAGCTCTATTAAAAAACCCCCACTGTCTAACTGAAGTATGTAAAACAAAGTAAACGTTTTTTAAAATCATAACTTGATTTACACGAGTAAGTGAATTTTTATTATGCTGAAAAGTGATCACCATCAGTTCAAAATTAATCAACAGAGCCTTCAACGACCCCCGCGAGAGCAAAACGTCCTGCATCCTTAAGGGTGTGTGTATGTGAGTGTCACAGCTGTGTCTCATGCCCTACTGCTCAAAATAATGGGTTAGCGAATCGTACCAGTTATTGACATTGCCATTGCAAACAAAAACGTTCGCATGAAAAATGCCTCAGTCTTCTTTCCATATAATGTTGATGTTTCAGTCCCACAAAGGATTTTTTGAAACGCACTGGGCAAGCAAGTCGTAGCAGTTCTCATTGACACCTTGTGGAGCGGACACCTATGGTGGCCAGTGCTTTACAATGAGCTTAAAGGTCGGGAAATCCCTCGTTACCTATACTTGCTCGAAAGAAGTCCTGGCGAAGTCCTGACGTGATCCGCACCTCGCAGGCCTAGAACATTGGCCGAAACCGTGGCTCCACCTTTTGTAGTGAATGGGGCCGAAAGTCAGTTTGACGTCTTCAAATTTGCAGGCCATGTACCCCAAGTGACGAACTGTATACAGCGGTGTGATGTCGTCCGAGGCGTCAAAATCGAGGTTATAACTTGGCATGGGTTCGCCTTTGTTGGCCCTGTAAGTGTGCTTAGCATTACCCACTTGTTTGGGTATGAGACTATGCTCTTCCTCGAGAGCCTTTCTTATCACATCACTGTTAACTTCGATGAGAGACCTCTTAGTACCATCCGGAACGTACGTTGTTCTTCTGGACAAGTATTTGTGATACGTATATAAATTTTGGTAGGTAGGCCTCTTGACGGGTTGGGTTGACTTTGTACTCGTGTTTTCTCAACGCTTTGATGATTGATTTTGCATCAATGTTGTGCATATCGTTTATAAAGTCAGCAGGAGTACCTTCAAAGTGACAATAGATCAGTAGCCCCAGAGGAAATTTCCTGAGGTCTATTTGGTCTTTATTTGGGTCAGAAATGTCGTTGTATTGAGTAGTTGCATCGTTTCGGAACGGGTCAAATCGTTTTGTTGTGGGGACGAATCTCCCAAAATTGAGACTAGAAGGGTCTTGTTCAGAGTCGGAATCTGATAGGCTATAGGAGCCGTGGCTCGCTAGGAGCGGTAACGAGAGGGCACTTTGAACCCTTCACTCCTGTGAAGAGCCCGAGTTGGTTGGAGTTAGATACCCCATCTCGGCGAGAACAGCAGACCGACTCAAGATCTCTTCACCCTGCCCCACCAATCCTGAAGGTTAATCCACGATGAGGGACGATAAGATGAGAGGTAACACATGAAAAGAGACAGAGAACACAGATAACTGAGCTTCACTCGAATTGTTAGTTCGTTGACTGTCAACGGTGATATATAGTATCAAGTGGTGCACCGCATTTCTCCCTTGCCTGACTAAACCGAATTCCAGAATACGAGCCGCCTGTCCCTAGGCTGCTCTCTCCACATGTATGTGGAGAGGTGCAAGACCCAGCAGGATCTCTAGCGCAGCTATCTGTGAGGGCTGTCTGCATACAACTCGTCACAGTTACGCAGGCCCTGGGCTGCAGTTTACTCAATTGCTGTTGTACAGAATTCTTCTCTGTCCTTGTCCACAAAACAAGGGCACCATAAGTGACCATAGGCCTAACTATTGCCCTATACATCCACAGGGCCATCCTTGGCTGCAGTCCCAATTTTCTGGACGTCCCACATCACGGAAGAAGCCCTCCTCACGTGAGTCTCGCATGGGAGCCTCTTGTCTAGGAAGTCTCCCAGGTATTTCACTTCCTGCTGGATCACCACCTTCCCACCGAGCAGGAGTTCTTGCATTATAAAATTGCGTTTCCTGGTGAACGGGACCAGGCAGGTTTTGTCTGGATTGACATATAACCCATGCCTGCTACATCATCTTTGTACAGTGTCCATGGTAAACTGTGTCCACTCGCCAATCTCACTCGCGAATTCCCCTCTCATAATTATTACCATGTCATCTGTGCATGATATTACCCTGCAGCCCTCCTCCTCTAACAACTCCAGGAGGGTATCTGCAACTAGCAACCAGAGCAAAGGGATGAGTACCCCCCCCCCCACACACACACAACTCTGACCGACTCTGAGAGACTCTGCTCCGAGTAGATCACTCTGCTTCTCAGCATTTCCTTGGTCCATGCATCCAGGTGGTGGCATTGGCATACTCCATAGCTTTTAGCAGGAAGGACGTGAGACTGATGGGGCCTTCGTCTGGATCGAGGAGCCACCTGGCTTTGGTATGAAGACCACCTTCACCTTCCTCCACATTGTGGGTATGTATCTCAGGCCTAGCTTGCCCTAAACCCCTTCACCAACCAGGGGGGACCAGGGTTCCTCGGCCATGCTGTAACATGCAGGGGCAACCCCATCTGCTCCTGGAGCCTTGAAGGGTTTAAAAGAGCTTATTGCCCATTTTACTTTATTAACTGTAAACATTTCTCTGGAGGCAGATAGCAGCGCCTCCATTTCATGCTTCTGGCAGGTGTATCCCTCATCCTCTGATTGGGGAGGGCTGCTCGGTTGGTGCTGCATGCTGAGAGACCCTGAGAGAAATGAACTCCCATCAGTTGTTCCTCCAGCTCCCTCCACTGCTCCCTGTATACGCTCCAACTACCTTTTGTATCAGGTCGATTATTGGACTCTTTTCCTTGGCAAGAACCTTCTGCACCCTGGCCATGGTGGACAAGTTCTCCATGCCTCCATAAACGCTTTGCCAGGATATAACCATTTAGCCCTCCTCAAAGCCTCATTTTCTTCTGTGAGGGTCGCCCTGTAGGCATCCCAATCACCAGCTTTCTTTGCCCTATTAAAGATGCCTCCTCATTTTTGTCCAGAGTCTACCCAGGTTCTTGTTCCACCATGGAAGATCCCTATTTGACTCCCGTGTTTTCAACTCACAGCTTGCCTAGTAGGTCTCCTTTATGACTGTGTTAATCCTGAACGGTTCCTTCTCTATCTTCACAGTAGTTCGCACCTCACAGCTGAATCTATCCCAACTCGAGGGAAGGATGCATCTGTACAGAGCCCAGTCTGTGTTTTTTTGGGTTCCAATAGGTCACTCGGTCCCTGTTTAGAAAATCCACTCATCCGAGACAAGCCAGTCCACTATCCAACTGGAATAGAATTGACTGGATATAGTTATCTCCAGCATCTCTCGCCTCATACGAGTTATAAAAGTAGGCGAGTCCCCCCTATTGTCCACCACCATCCTATTATTAAGTTTGTAGTCAAGAAGGAGCTCACCTCTCTCATTCGTATCTGTGCTGCCCCACGCCGAATTATGAGCATTGGAATCACAGCCAACTATAAGCTGCATACCTTCAATTCTGCTGTAGTGCACCAGCTGCTATACTATTCTCAGGGGGCATCCGTGCCATCAGCCGGGAAGTAGGCTGACGCCACAACCATTCTACTTTGAGGTCCCCCACCCCCCTCCTCATGGCCCTACAGCATTACTGTCACCAAGTCCCTAGAACAAAACTCCGGGACCTTTAGGAAGAGTAAGTTGTTCCTTACCACAACAGCCACCTTCTGTATTGCAAAAGAACAACTTACTGACAATGGCTGAGATCCCCTTCAGCTCTGTGTTCTCTGCCCAAGGCTCCTGCAACCAAGCCACGATTCCTCCAGGTGGAGCTCCATTCCCTTTCACTTCTGTTGCTGCCTTTGCTGTGTGCATATTCACCTGGAGAAAGCTAAGCGAGCGTGGGCTCCTCCAGCACGCGAAGCCCTCTTCTACCGTGAACCATGTGGGGACGCTGGTGGCATTGTCTGGTTCATGCCTCCCCATAGCTCAGGTCTAAAGGAACGCCTGTGTCCCTTCCCCCTCACCGCCACAGCGCAGACTCCACAGGCACCCCCACAGTCCCTTCCCACAGGATCCTAGGAGGAGGAGCTCACAAAGACTCAGCGACTGGGCCACCAGGGCAGACCCCACTGCCTCACGCCTGTGGGACCTCTGTAGGGATAGTATTCTAAGCAGAATCTTAAAATGCAGTAGGCGAAAATGGATAAAAACGGATCAGGAACGAAGCTATATTAAGAAAAGAAACATGAACGACATATTACAGGGCAGAGGAGAATGAATCAACAACCGAAGATGCTTAACACATAAACTCCACTTAGTCAGGTGGCAGCTTATTGGAGGAGCAACTGAAGTCAGCAGAGTGACGCTCTAACATATTTGCTCCCACAACCAAACCCAGTTCCATTTTCACCGGTGTCGTGATGCTTGGTTCCCACCCCATCCACCTCCTCGTCTGATTCCCTGTCATCTCCAGGGGTCAGGTTCGTTGCACCTTCCACCAAGCCTGGCTTCCTCACCCTGATCTGTACCTGCTGCTGATCAGTATACGGACCCAGTACCACAGATGCCCCTTTATCAGTTCGCGACAGGATCTTCCAGTGCCTCTTCCTGAGCCCCCGGTTCTGCTTTGCTAGGATGCTGAGGATCCTCCCATCTGGTTCACTGGAGCAGCCCAGTAGTACTGATACCGCTTTCCTATATATTGAGATGGTCTTCTCGACGTCTCCCCTCCTGTCAGCGTTCAACTGGAAGCAGCAACACATGGAGGGTGCCGACCACACCTTCTTCAACTAGACATTCATGCACCCCAGGAGAGCCTAAGACTGCCAATGGACCCCACAAAGCATGCGCCAGTCTCTGTCACGGAGAGGTTTACCTAGCTGTTCAATGCCTGCCTCACACTGGGGTACTTTCCCCTGCCCTCTCGTCTTTTTTCCTAGAGGATGGCAGCAAGACCCGCTTGCAGCCAATGCCCTGTGGCCAACTAGCCTCCTGCCCATCGAGGGCAAGTGGCTGGAGACTAGTGCTCACCTCCATCCGTTGCATTACCCATCCAGCCATCCACGAGCACCAGTGCAGGACTGTGTTGAGAAGTACTGAGGGCCACACCCCACCCATCCCTGCTCGAGGAGGGAGTCAGTTGCGCGGAAACTTGGCGTCAACTTGGACAATAGCACTGCAGCACAGCACCTCCACTGCATTCTACCCTCGGTTGAGGGGCAACTTTTGCGGCGGCAGTGCAGCTGCTTTCCGCCCATGAAGCCTTTAACGAGCGGCTGCACTTCTTCAGTGACTGCCGCTGCGGAGGGGCTGCGGAGATTGCGACTGAGTCTCCGTTTTTGACTTTCGACACAGATCCCCCTGTGCCATGGTTCGCTTAACAGCATGCGGTTGGGGACGCATGCGAAAAAAACAAAAAACAATGCATTGGCAGCGAGATGGTGCGTCATCCCTCACGTCCCCGCTCGCGCACCCCCTCCCCCCGCCCCAATATCATCTGTCCGTCTAACCTTAGTCTTTGAAGCCCCCCAGCTGTGGGTTACTCGATAAGTTAATATTTTTTTTACCGAGAAATTGGGATTCTTAACACGGATAACCGTTAACCTCCGTAGAGGTCAGTTTTGATTTAATTGGAGGCAGACCTTGTGGAATATATCTCACTCACTGCTATTGCCTTTACCTGCAATCCATTTTATTACATTACCAAGAATAATGGAAAATCCTATCTGCACTCTGGTTGTATAAATGAAGCCGTCTACTTTCTCAGATTAAAGTTTTTGAATTGAGTGACCTGTTGAATTTTTCTTGAAGCGTGTGAGGTGAAAATTTAGTTTACTACCAATCCAGCGAATATTAACAGATTGAAGAGTCGACGTATTTGGACTGGAATCACGCGAAAAATGTGGAATACGTACGTTCTCGTGAAGGAGAAAAAAACGAGCCTGAAACAGAGAACGCAATGTCTGATTGTCGACTTCTTTTTGCTTCATCGTCGCTTTATATGATTCTTGCTACCGTTGTAAAGAGACTCCTCTTAATACATCTACTTGACATACAGCAAAATGAGCTGTTCACTTGTTGAGGAGATTCTTCGCTCAACAAAGAGATGAATAGCAGGATAAACGATTACGAAGAGGTTCCTTTCCCTGGCGGCTCTTTTGAATGGAAAATTGAAAAGCGAGGAGCCCTTTTGTCGTGGGATAACTTAGTTGTCATTTCCTTTGTCTGCCCGAGCAGCTGCAGTTTGATTATGAAATTACTGGCCGCATTCTAAATCGACAGACTGTGTGGTTCTAGAAATTATTTCTAATTATCGGCTTCCATCTCTGTTACTTCTTCAAGAAGGGATAATTTTTCCAGTCATTAGTGTTGTGCTGTTGAATCACGCCTCGATATCAACATCGTAATGGAACAGATTCTACGATGAGCATTCAGTAGCGGTTGATTAATTTTGATAACGTTAAATTGTAACTAGCCGCCTTTCCAATAACAACCAGTCGTGGACAGTTGGTCGACGTACTATGGGCAGGTGGAAGTACGGGCTCGCACTTCCGGGGGTCACTGTTATGAAGCGGAGCCGGAGCCCACGTCTTTCCTCTGCTGCCTTACATGTGGATTTGTTTAGGGTATCACTGAGTGGCAGCATTATTGAAGTATCTGGCAGAAATGAGGTTCACGTCAATATTTGGTAAGTTTTCTTCGGCATTTTCTCGCGATTTTTGGACAGAGTTCTGAGATGTTCTCCAGTTGTTTCCTTATACTCGTACTTTGTGAAAAATCAACATGGAATAATAATACTAACGTTCAAGGTAGTTTAGTTTAGTTATATGTTCCTCAGTTTTTAATTTTTGTTCGATTTCGACCGTCGGCAGCCGCGCCTGATTTCCCCCTTTTTAGTGTCCTCTAGAAGAAGCGATTCGAAGGGCTCAGTTTCGATATTGCGATCGCTCCGATCTAGCCGCTCGCTTTCGAACCAACCGAATTTTCACTACAAAACTCGGCTATTCAACGCGACACGGAACGCAACACTTTTGTCACAACGGCGTAACGAATTTCACCTTCGTTGGGTCTTCCGACTCGACATACCTGAGCGTGACCATTTCTTGGGATCCAACCGTCTGCGGACCGATTTGACTGCTTCGACACCTTCTTTTGGAGCGATCCTCCAAATCTTACGCCATCCCAGCACAAACTCTTGAATGCAGCACTGGGTCTAACCTCGATCAAGACAGCCTTTTAGTTTACGTATTTTTCAGAACATTATTCGACATTTATTCGTAAGAAAATTAGTTAGTTTCTCATTTAAGTTCACAATGTTCCGATTATAATTGTTTATCTTACCTAATTTATTTTCCCGACAAACTCAATTTCATATTCCCGTTTTGGTTTATTATTCTGAATAATAACCCTATGTTTTCGGTCACGAAAAATTTTTTACACCCCCCCTCAAAATTTGATACTTTACGTTTCAAGACATGGAGATTCCAAATTTGCAATGTCCGTCCGCCATCCCCCGTCCCCCGTCCGCCGTCCGCCGTCCGGGCCGTTTTGTGCCTTTAACGTGGTCTAAAAAATTCGTTCTTTCGCCCAAAAATCCGATTTGGTATCTAGTTGTGCCCGCCATCTCGGCAATCCGATCGAACGAAGCTCGTGGTTGTAATGGGCAAAAACGGTTAAAAAAATTAACGTTACGCAGTACAAAACGGGAGCTACAGCGTTTCGTCGTTTGAACTCCCTCCCGTCCCGCCAGTCTCATTAAAAAAGCGAGCGAGCGCGCCCGCTCGCTTCCCTCCCACTCAACTCCCCTTTCGCTTCTAGCGCCCCCGTTCCAATTTCCCCGACGTTTTGGTTTTAATACGATTCAATTTTTTTTAGATTCTTTCATTTCATTCCCATTTTGGTTTTTTTCATAGATTTTTGGTTAATTTTTGATATTAGTATTTAGCGTGCATGTTTTCATATCAAAATTCAGTTTTTTCTAGATACTTTCGTTTTTTTTGTTTATTTTAATATTACGATTCAGTTCTTTTCGACCTTGTTTTGGGTTTCATTATGATATTTTTCGATGCTGAATCGAGCAGGATGGGTCTCGGAGCATTAATGCTAGGTCAAGCTGATTATCCGAATAATAAACCGTTGTGTAATAATTTGCAGGGTTTTTTTCTATTATTCACTTTCCAAAGCATCTCAACGCGAACAAATAACTAATCCATTTCCTATTGCAGCGTTTTTATCCCTATCTCGTTTTGAAACTGCTGTCTGAAACGTTTTCTTGCTAACGCTTTCCCAAATTTTATCTATCGTATTCGTGGACTTGGGCATTAACGCTCTATTGCACTCTGCTACGTCATACATAAGATGTTTTTCTTCTTCAAAGTCTTCACTACCCATTGGGACTGTTAAAGCCCAGTGTATCATGGTGTTGGGCCCCCGAGAGGGGGAGTTGAAGAACGGAATAAGAAGAACCTGTAATATATGTGCAATGCGTATCGAATTAAGTGTGAGTATAAAAGGGGCGATACAAGGGTATGACTCGAAACATGCGTGGACTGGCGCGGAAAACTATATCGAAAGGAGAGTGCAAGCTGTGACTGGGCTGATGGAGGAAAATATGTCTGTGTGAGTACTAGCAGACGAGTGACTTTCGTGAGAAAAGGTGTGGTTTTCGTAGGTGAATGAGTTTGGGAGGAGCTGTCTGTTATAGAGAGGAATGTTTGAACCACACAGGAAGGGTTTTCATTTAATTTGGCAACCAATTGCCCAAGTGGTAAACGAAAAAAGGAGAAAGTTTATAATAAAAGATTTGTAACAAGTATATACAGGGAAATGAAATTAGGAGCTCCTGCTGTACTAATAATAAATTTAAGTGAAACTAATCTAAGTTATAATTTGAGTAGAAGGAATGTTCGTAAGGTATAATTGTGATAAAAAGAAAGTTTCATCTGACCGTTGTTGCTGAGACGTTAGTAAGGCGGAGGAAAGCGATCCAGGCGAGCTAGCCGATCAGAAGAAGGCGTAGCAGCGTATGGGGTGCAGCAGATGGAGTGATGCACATCGCTGATTCCCAAATTGCAATAGAGGATAATAGTGGGATACTGATGACCCAGCTATTACAAGAAGTTGGCCAAATGTGAGAAGCATGGGGGAGGGGGGGGGGGGTTCGGGGAAACAATGGCTTTCCCGTTAGGGCAGGTGCGGGCATTGCAAGGTCAAAAACCCAGACTGATTCGACTTGCGTCGAACACATGGAATAAAGAGATGCAGTTTTATTTAAAATTGGGTAATAGCGGATTTAAACAATTTCACTGTAGATCAGTTTTATCAGGAACTTTTGACTCTCACAAAATCTCTTACATGACGTGTTTTGGCTCCATTCTGCAGATGGTCACTAGAATAGTTTGGAGGGGGGAGGGAGTACAAAATGCAGATATACTCGTAGGTTGAAGACGCACTACACATTTTTTTACTCAACCAAGGGCGATTGTTTCCTCTCAACGGAGGCAAATTTATGATGAACCATGTGCACGTGTTTCTACTTTATTTTGAAACCCTCTGATTTTGATTGATTAAACGATGCGTTTGTTTTTGCATCTTGAAAAAATTACAAGCAAAACAATGACGAAAATTTGTAGCCTCAATATCTATTTGTACAACCCACCACGCCTCTACTTCTGGAAATCAGTAAATCTGCTGGCCTGAAAATGGGTTCTCTCTTTTGGTTTGGTCAGAATGAATAATAACCCTTTGTTTTCGGTCAGCAAAATTTTTTTACAACCCCCCCCCTCCCTCCCACAAAATTTGATACTATACGTTACAAGACATTGGGATTCTAAATCTGCCATGTTCGGGTGGTTTTGTACCTTTAACGAGGTCCAACATTCGTTCTTTCACACAAAATTCCATTTGGTATCTAGTTGTGCCCGCCCGCTCGGAAATCCGATCGGACGAAGCCCATGGTTGTTACGGGTAAAAAACCAATAAAAAAGTAACAAAAACGCAATTTTGGCAGTTTTATCTCAAATATGTCGTGTTTGGTATCGTTTCCAAGGTATTTTTAGACCTGGAGTCGAATGGAATGCGAATCAGGCGTGTACAACTGCACAAAGTGAAATTACAGTAATTATGGTGAGTGAAAGTGAACGCTTCATCGTTCGTACTCCGTCCTACCCGACTCATCAAAACCACCCACCCCCTCGACTCGCGACGGGGTGCCAATTGCCTACAGGCGCTTACGGACGCGAATATTTAGTTTTCGTCGTTCTATTGTAGTCAGGTCATGTTTCGTGTGGTTTAGTGGTATTTTTCGATGCTGAATCGAACGGCGTGGGTCTCGAACCTGGCAGACTCCGTCAAGCTGTTCAAGAGAATAATAAACCGTTGTGTAATAATTTACAGCGTTTTCACTTTATATTAACGACATTTCTCCCTCCTGGGGAGTCAACTCGTTGCTCCGTTATTTTCAGCTATGTCGTTTTAACGAATTTTTAGTAACGAGCTCAGGCTGGAGGGGTGGATAAAAACGTCCCATGAGGTCTCCCGAAGCCGCTGAGGGGAAGAGAAATGTTTCAAAATGTTAGGACGATGAAAGAAAATTATATTCTTGTCGGTATTTGATAACTCTAACTCTTCTTACCTTCTAGTATGAAGTGCCTTTCACCCTCTTATTGTGGAGAGCATTGAATGAGTCCAATGAGACGTGGCAGGTAACCTTATGGGCGTTACGGCGTCACTTGCTACAGTACACACAGATCTGGTTGATTCGTCCTCGCATTCACAAAATACAACCTTTACAGCTCGACAGCTCACAATTTGTACCAGAGACATTGCTCTCTAGAATGATTTGGTTCGATGACCGCTCGACCAGTGAAGTTTTCATAATAGCTTTCTAGTTTATACTTCCCTTGGCTCTACAAAGTGGAAAGGAAAGTTATGTAATCAGCTGAAAACTTGTTGTTGAGTCTTCTTCAGATCTTCACGTTTCAGACCTTACCGAGTCCGAAAAACACTATTTGGGAAAACGGTATGTGTGTATGTAGGACATACAAAACAAGCCCGAGCACAAGGGCAAAAATAACACCCTGCAAGTTATAACTCAACGGTTTATTATTGTCATGAACAGCTTGACCTGGCAAAAAATGGTTAAACAAATTAACGAAACGCAGTATAATCGCAAATATGCCGTGTTTCGTATCTTTTTCAAGGCTCGCTCGACTCGCAGCGCCCTCTGGACTCGCAACGTCCTGCCAATTGCCGTGCGAGGGTTCACTGGAAGCCCTCGTCCCACCCCTCCATCGGATCAGACGTTTACGGGCGCCTGGCGCCGGGGGAATATTTTTAATTTCCGTAGTTCCATTGAAGTCAGGTCATGTTTCGTATGGTTTACTAGTATTCGATGCTGAATAGAATGGAATGGGTCTCGGAGCAGTAATACTAGGTCAAGCTGTTCATGAGAATAATAAACCATTGTATAATAATTTTCAGGGGTTTTCTCTTCATTCCGCCTGCACCACTCTTCTTCCACACAATAAATACATTCATTCCCAATAGTTCAGGGGTGGACTACTTGATATTCGTCCAACCCCGGAGCCACGGCTACCTCACCTATACTAACCCCCCATTTTTTACACACATACACAACCACAAACACCCCTTAAAGGGCCCTGCACACCATCTGCCCCAATCTGACCCCTTCCCTGCGCCACCACTACCTGAAACCCCCCTCATTCCAAACTACCAACCGGCCCTCCCCAAACAACCCCATCCCTTGCCATTGTCCTCCGACGGGTTTCCCGGGAAAGCACAGAGTGAGAACACAACAAAAAAGGAATGGGTTGCTTGGTATGCACGCGAACAGTAATCCACGAATCTCGTGCTCTCCCTCCCGCCTCGCGATGGCTAAGTCGCCACCTCAGGCAACGAGGAGCCCAAATCCAATTCTGTGATTCCTAGCATACTTTCCGCTTATTCAGTAGGTGTTGTCGAATGAGAACTTAGCGCTAGGGTTCTGTGTAACTCTAATCTTACTAGTTGAACGATCATGTGATGGGTTCTGGAACTGTCGTCTCGCTTTGATTCGCATGGAAATGCAATCAGCTTGGCAGCTTGGTTGAAACGATCAACTCCTCCAGACTCTTACTGCTCCTGTTCTTGGTTGGTGAATTATTCAAGATAAAATACCACACCGACGACAATCATGGTACAGCCTGAAATCAAAGGCTCATAAGTGATTTGGCAAGGAAAGGAGGACACACAACCTGCTGGAAAATATGAATGCCTTAATGTTCAACATGTACACATAAAATCACATCATGGGTGTGCGCAAATGAAAGAAAGTGGCGGCTATTTAAAAACAAAAGAAAGAATATCACTATGTGAGACACACTATGCGATCACATAGACACAGACGATGAGCTCTTCACATGATTCCCTGCACAAAAAAATTGTTAGCATGGAAAATTCAATACAATAATTAAATGGTGCGCATATTATTTTCATATTCCCAATACAACGTGTATCCAAATTATTGTAAAAAAAAGGTTATATATACAAAATAATTGTGTAACTGGGACATACGAAATTAAGTGAACAAACACTAAAGTGGAGTTGAGTTCTGAGGCTGCGAGGAAGAGACTGGCCTATTTATCAACACCAGGGGGGCCTGTTGATTGCATAACAGCACTTTGTACAGCACCAATACGCCCACTACAGCACTAATCACAGGATGGTGGTCCCTGTGGTCCATTGGTAGATATTCCAATGGTGATTCTGCTGTAGCTCCTTCTGGTAGGAACTGTTTATGAGGGCAATTTACGTACTACCAATACTGAGCCGGGCCATGGAAGGTGGTCCAATAAACTTTCCAATTCATGTGAATACAGCACGAACGCATGATGTTCCTGATGCGAGAGCAAAGCTTTAATTAGTAACATGGCAGGAATACAGTGACAAAAAATAAGATGGACGGTCTGTGCTCCTTAAGGTATAAGTGCTATATATACGGTTAGTTTAGAAATTCCTTCTTCTATAGATGGTGGTAACCCTATTCATAGAAAGGATGTATGTATGCAAAATATATTTAAAAAATAAAACCGCTCGTGCAGATGCTAGAGGAAATAAAATGCACCCTATAATGGTTGAGAGGGTTCACCATAATCAATCCTCGGGAGCTTTCTCCGGATGTAGTCAGGCTTCCTCCGGGCTGGCTCAGATGCTGGGGTGCGGACGGTTGAAGGAGTGAGGAAGTCGGGCTTTTCAGAAATTCTGTCTTCCCAAGGGAAGAGTGGTTGGCTGACGGGAGAGTGCCCTTCCTCATCATCATTCAGCTCAATGTCAGAACGATCTGATGCTGGATCCTGAAGCACCTCCAAACACACGTTTCGGTCTATGGGAACAGAGTCTAAACGGGAGGGATTCTCCTTGGACGAGGTCGGCTTGGGTACGAAAGGTTTGAGTCTAGATGAGTGAACTGTCGTGTGACCTCTGAGCTTCAGTGCTACGTTTTGAGGCGGAATGACGTGAGCTATGACAAAAGGATCCACCCAGAATCAGGAATATATCATCGAACGCCTCTTTAGGTTCCCTGAATTTGCCTAAAGGAGTGTTTGAGCGGCCATGGTCTTTTGTCATAGCACATTGGATGCAAGAACTTACGAAATCGGCTGCATCATTATTCATACCCGGCCCGTAGTACTTTGACTTTATTGATTGGAGTGTCTTGCGTTGCCCACAATGACCACCTTGAGGTGAGGAATGGGGAAGGTTAAGGATCCTGGTTCTCTTAGAGATTTGGGAATCATCACACTGAGCTCTGCTCCATTGCTCTTTACAAGTAGCCTTTCATCAGCGTATACAAACCCCGGCTGTTGTGCTGCTTCAACACAAAACTCGTCGGTAGCCTGTTCTTTTCTGAATTCATCCACGTCAACGGTCAACACAATTGTGAGTGCACGGAATAAGCCATCAGCGTTTGTTTTGGTTTTTCCTGATTTATATTTTGGCGTATAAACAAACTCCTCGAGCAGCTAGGACCAACGCATGACGCGTGAGTTCGCATCCTTCATCTGGTGGAGATACCGTAGGGGTGCATGGTCTGTGACTATGGTAAATTTCACTCCCCATGGGTATTGATGAAAGTAACGAACTATATACACAATTTCTCGCAGTTGAAGCTCCGTTGCAGTGTAATTTTTCTCTGCCTTATTTAAGGCTCGACTCTTCAATGCCACAGGGTGCTCATGGCCTTCATGGATCTGGCTGAGAACACCGGAAATACCAAAGATAGACGCATCCGTTGTCAAAATGAACTCTTTCGAAAAATCGGGGAAGGCAATAGGTGGAGTAATCAGCTTTTGCTTTAAAGTGGTAAACGTAATTTCTTGCTCTGGACCCCAGATAAATGGTACATCCTTTTTCATATGGGAAATTAGTGGGTTGGCAAAGGCTGGAAAGGAGTTAACGTATCTGCGATAGAATAAGCACAGACCGGACTGTCTTCGGGACAGGGAAATCTTTGACTGCGGTAATTTTCCTATCATCAGGTTGAATACCTGAAGCGCAAACAATGTGACACAAATAGTGAACTTTTCGCTGTAGGAAATGACACTTGAGCAATTGGAATTTAAGGTTTGCTTCTCTGAAAAGTTGAAGCAAAGAGCATAGAGCTCTTCTAACTGCTCCTCCCAAGAAACGTGAAAGAGGATAATGTCGCCTAAAAAGGCAAGAGCTCGTTGGGAGCCCAGGGCCTTGACGAGATTGAAAGCCATTTTTGGGAAAGTGGCGGGTGCATTTGACAAGCCAAATGGCATTCGTTGGAATTCCCAAATACCGCCACGAGTAGCGAATCGAACTACAGGTCTGTTTCCTTAATTGATGACTGTTGCTAAACCCTCGACGAAACCCTATTCTCCGCCCATACAGTTCGCTATCTCCTTTCGATACAGTTTCCCGTGCCAGTTCACGCGAGTCATCCTCTTTTGTACAAAAACTCTACACACTTCATTGCACATAGTACAGTGTCCTCCTCACGCTCACCGAGTTTCTTTTATTTCGATCTTCAACTGTCACCCTCTCGTGCACCAAACAACTGTGATTTGACATATAGTGACATTTTTTTGAGTATAGCTTGTTTCCACCGAATGTTCAAATTACAACTTTTCAACAACAGAACTAAAATTTAATTAATTAATTTTAACGTTCTCCCATAAGTGCTCATTCACGCTACCACGAATTTCGTACACATATGCAAATTTTTATAAGATCAGGGATTTATTTTGGCTGGCCGCTTTCGAACCATTTAGTGTGGAAAGTACTCGTTTAACACATACAATCAAAGCACAGTGCAGTATAGTTGACGGAGTTATACATTTTATTCCTAGTTTAAAGTGTATTCTTATCACGCCACGTCTACTAGTTACTGTCCTTGGTTTTTCTCCTGAACGAGCATTCTTCTATTCTATGAAGATACAATAAGCAACTATAGAGGTAGAAGCAGACTCTTATTTGGAACCTATTGATTAAAATGGGCTTACAGAGACCAAAGAGTAGTTAATGAGGTCGAAAGTTGGGTCACAGGAGGGTGGTTCACTCCTCCAGGTGAAAACAACCGGTGATAAAGGAAGTTGAAGGCCTAAAAGGTGACATCAAACCTTTATCGACTGAAGCAGTACTCTCAAAGGGTAGCGTAAGCGAATTTGTGTGAGCAGCAGAGAAGGATTTAAGTGGCCAGATAGGTGGCTTTGGCTTAAGGGAGCACCGATAAGGCAACACAACCAGTGGACAGTCCTTACGATCCTAAAGTGGCTGGGGAGTAAAGCGATCCCCTACGCTTGCATGCATCTAGGACCAACGAAAACAGATTCAATGTACGCATGAATACTCCGGGAACTGATAGACCAAGGCGATCTAGCCAGCGCTTATCCCCTGAGGCTTTAATACCTGATTTAATGGAGACCTGCCCCTTCTGTTAACGAAAGTATTAACCAGGATTCACCCAGGGGAATTGATATATTACGCTAATAAACTGGAATGCCATCAGCGTTTCCTTAACCCTTTTATTTGGTTAAATTTCGTAAATAACTCGAAATCCGCCTCTAAATGCTTAAGGTGCCCAGTGACACAGATAACATTTTCAGAACGAAGAACGGAATGAAAACGTAAAACGCATTACCACCGACGTCTTGCACGTACTTGATCCTTGGTCAAACAACTCGAGAAACGTACAAAATCTTGTATCAGCCTTTTAGCGGACGACGCTGCTGCTGTTTTCCAGTGAAGGGAGAGCGCTTATCGTTTCAACATCCTGTGATTCCTCCGGTAAAGTTTGTTACCCAATGAATTTGTTTCATCGTTACTTTCCTTGGCTCTAAAAAGTCGAAAGAAAAGTTAAGTAATCGGCTGAAAAAAAAAATGTTTGAGTTCTCTTCAGATCTTTACGTAGTGATCCCTCCTGAGTCCCAAAAACACTATTTGGGAAAATAGTGTGTGTGTATGTCTGTGTCACCTTGCAGTTGGGGGTCGACAATTCCACTGCCGTACTCCCTGCGAGTTCGTATGAGCCGGACTTAGAGGGACACAACTTAAACTTCTTCCACATACATTACGCCCTGGGAACTGCGTAGCTTGAGCTGGGATCGCAGAACACACACCCTGCAGGAAGGAGGACAGAATTCTCCTGCCGTATTCTCTGCGTGACTGTAAAGTCCGGCCTTAAAGGGGCTTCAAGCACACAACATAATCCAGATACAAACAACACAGCAACGGCATACGTGGCAGAACGCATTGACGTAAGACTCTCAAAATGAGCGAAAGACAGTCCTGGAAGCAGCTGCGGCGCCTCCCTGGGGGCCTCCCTTTGACCCTCAGCGGACCAGCAAAAGGGGCTAGAATCGAAATCGCTGTAATTTTTGCCTGAGTCAGCGGATCCCCAAACATCTTCACCCCCCCCCCCCCCCCGGTGAAACATCATCTCACCTTATAGTTAGGAACTTCGTGGGCTTGATATGATCCTTGTGGCAGAGTTGTTAATAGCGACCTGCAGAAAGAGTCCATCAAGAGAATACTGAATCCATCTGAATATCTTCAAATCCCATTGTACATGGTACACCTCGCGCAGTAACCTGGTCACGTCAGTCAACATCCAAAGAGGGAGAATGAGCCCTGAGGAGCTCCCATTGAATATGAAAGTTCGCAAAGCCACCTCCCCTTTGTTGGGTGTATGAGGCATGCATTGAACTTGATTTTGAACGTTATGGTGAGATATCTCACCAGCCATCTCTTGTTTATACAATGTATTAGACGTAACATGAACTTGAGTAAGTGTTTGATGAACTAACGAACCTCGAACGGACTCCATTCAGATTCCATTATATGAATGGGGTCAGCCTCAAACTGTACCTTTGCGTTAATAGAAGTCGTCATCTGAATGCTTATTACCCCTTTCAATCTTATTCAAAACCTATTTGACTCCGTGCAGCCATTTTTCTGTTATACACTTTTGTGGCACCAGTGTTCACTTCGCACGAGCGTCTCATTACTTATAGTGTCAATCAGTGGGAATAAACCGACTGGCTAATATTGCAACTGCGTTGGATCCTATACAAAGGTATAGCGGTACGATAAAGATGAGAAGCCCGTTAGGAGCCTAACAAAGATTCAGTTTCTTTCTATTTGCACTGTTGTCGATCGGAGGAGGGGTTTTAACACCAATTACCTCAGACCACAAATTTTGTTGTCTATCTCCAATATAATTAAAAATAAAATAAAATACGTATAAAATAAACAAATAAACCAGGACTTTCTTCTCAAATATAAACAAAATAAAGTAAAATTATTCGGCTGAAATGTCCGTAGAAAAACCAACGAGAAAAAGAAAATTAAAGAGTGTCTGACCGTAGTGATTTTCAAACGCACGAAATCCCGCAGCTGCAGATGTTGGACGCCCCTTATGCACTTTGGGAGACGCGTCGGCAGAAAGGCAAGTCACTGTGTCCCCACTGACGCGAAGAGAACAGTTTGATTCGGTCGTAGGACCTATTACTTGACGGCACGAAGTAAATTAACGGGATACTGATGACCCAGTAAAAAATGTCGAGAAAACGACGAGACGAAAAAGACGGGATTCTGATGACCCGTGTTCAATTCGGCTTGAATGAGAAGAAAATGGACGAGAGAGGAATCGGGGTGTCGAGCTTGTGGCACATCCAAAAAAACAAGTTGTCACGAGTCATCTCTTCCCCGCTTGTCGTGAGGCGCGTTCGGTCAAAGTTGCCCGCGATAGGCACCCGATTAAAAACAAAACAAACAAAAATAGGAGATGAAAAATAATTTGTCGCGCGTGAACAGCACTCCTATTCAATAGCAAAACCTACTTTGAAGGGGAGCTGTTGAGGCTCTCAGGACCAAGCTCTTCACAGATTTACCGAGAAACTCGTCAAATAGAGATTATCCATTTTCCTATCTATGGCAACGATCCTTCCCCACCCAGAGTTTTTCACAAATGCCTTTTTCTTTCAACTCGCGTACACACGTAGAATGGATAATCAAAGGGAGAGAGAGTGTGGTATGAATTCCGATCCCGCCCCAAAGCCCCGTGTTGACTAAATAAATCGCGTATTTGCTCAAACGCTCGATGAATGAATGACTCATGGCTGCTTCAATTCCATTTACTTTATCAACGATTGCGTCGTTTTCTCCATATCCCTCGATACAATCACCGATTGAACAGTGACCTGAAACATCCTCTAGAAAGCGTAACACAACTTCCCCTACCCTATCAACCATTGGTTTTTTCTGCGCTATACAAATGTTTTCGCATTTTTCGGAGATGAGGTTATCGTAGTAGACGAGTTTTTAAATAGCATACTCGTATTGAAAACTACACCTTTTATAATGTCCCCAAAATCCATTAGTATTAGTCGGTGCTGCAAACGTGTAAAACCTACACAAGTGGCCTGCTCTTTCACTCCAGTTATTCAGTTTAACACGTAAGAAAGCCGTAAATGAAACGAAAAGGCCGGAATTTCAAGGAACCACATATAGAAGATGTAATCTTTCCAGAAAACGTAAGCAGAGAACTGAAGCCATACGTAGCATGCATGTAGCCTTCCGTTGCAGGAAATACGAGTCTCTTTCCTTCTCATATTTACCGTTCTTAAACCCTCAGAAAGGAATCTTGCGATCATTTGAGAGGGCTATACCAGTCGTCTATGACGTTCCTCCTCTCTCACCTGCAACTTGACGTCCTTTCGCCACTGGGTGACAATTTGGAGTATGCCACTGCCATATTTCCTGTGTGTCGTATGAACTGGACTGAATGGGACAGCCGGGTGGGCCCAGCCAGAATGACAACCTCACCTCTACGATTTCCCTGCAGGATTAGGCCAACGAGGAATGACTATGGAGGGGCGTCACTGTGTAGTCTGTCGCCACACAGTGCTCACCCTGCAGTTGGGGGTGTAAAATCCCACTGCCATACTCTCTCTGTGTCTGTAAGAGCTGGACTTTAAGGGACGCATTTACACTTCTTCCTTACACTGCGCGGCCCACTGTGACCCCTTTACCTAGAGCTGGGATCACAGGACACACCACCTGCAAGAAGGGGGCAGAATTCTTCTGTCGTACCCTGTACCCTCTGCATGGCCGTAAACTCACATAACCAGTGGCTGAGAGCTGACTCTGAGCAGCAGCTGAAAAATCCCTCATGCGCCTTAGCCCCGGTGGGTGGCCAGACTGACGGCTGTGGCGCATGTGGGGGCCTCCTTTTGACCCTCAATAGACCAGCAAAGGGGCTAGAATCAATATGCCTGAGTGATAGCTTCCAGGACACTGCTTTGAGCACCTCTCGCTGATACTACAAACATGCCCAATTGAACTCACAAGGGTACACTACTAGCACACTATTAGTCAGCATCTATACTTTGTGCCTCCAAATTATCCACAGCCAGTTGGCGCGAATGAGGGTCAACGCGACGGGTCAATGTGTGACCTCGTCACTGAGGACCTCCTCAAAATTTGCTCGCTGCAAAGCAAATCCTTGATGCAATTGAAGAGCCGAAGCGGGGTGTTCCTGTTCCTCCAAGCGGACACTCTGGAAATGGCCAAGGCGCTTACGAGCTTAGAGAGAGAGTGAGATTTTATTTAACCACCTGAGGGAATTAGGGCCATGGGGCCCTCTCTTCCATTCCCCCAGGCTATAGGTTGCACAATCATCCTGTATAATTTGCATTTACAATTATAAAAATCTATACATACATTTATATACTACTCATTGCACTAAAGTTACAATTACATACCTCTCGCTAACATACTGTAAGTACTGAAGGAAGAAATACATACCAAATAAATTACATTCAGCTCAACATTTAATTTACCTTGCGTAGACCTTTCATCAAGTAAACTGCCACAGTTTCATCCCTGCGCTTCCTTCTCGCGATTAGCAGTAACCACTTACTCACTCATTCAACCAACCATTCATCCTACCAACACATACACAATTGTTTACACACACTCAAAGCGGAGGGAGATTACTGGGATATTCCTCCCCTTTTTATAGCGACAGGCTTATCACAGCAGAAATACTAATAATCCAAGTAATAATAGTTATTGACAAAAACTAACACAACACAAAACAATTTACTAAAAAAAAGTTAACAATAAATACTCAAGTCAAGAGCTTACTTCCTGCCACGCGGAAATCGATTTTCGTCGAAAAATTTGGTATTTTATTATGCTGCTCTCTTCATTTTCCCACAGGTGGGAATTTGATGGTATAGTTTCCATATTGAGAGAAATGAATTTAAAAAATTTAATCAAAATCGTTGTAGTCATTTATGAGAAAAAATACACTCAATTTGGCAACCCATGGTAACCTGCGGGCTAGCATTTGGCTAGCTCGTTTTCTCTAATGGTCGTTCACAGACACACAAACACACACAGGTCTGTTTCCTTATTTGATGGCTGTTCCTAAACTCGAAGAGGTTATATCAGTCGTGGAAGTTGCTGTTTCGCTAATGTGCAAGCATCCATCGAACTCAGACCTGTGGAGGTACGGCAGGTATTTCGTCTCCCGGTAGA
The DNA here is from genome assembly GCA_020466155.1 of Pachypeltis micranthus. Taxonomy (NCBI): domain Eukaryota; kingdom Metazoa; phylum Arthropoda; class Insecta; order Hemiptera; family Miridae; genus Pachypeltis; species Pachypeltis micranthus. Next base: position 81,457,940 of record CM035768.1, on the reverse strand, counting down.
GAGCTGTTGCCCGTGTATGACCATAAGGAGGTGACTGCCTCAGGAATCCCGTACCGTAAGGCAGGAGTTCTCAATCTGGTTTCCCACCTGATCTAACTATTTATTTGGGTGGCAAGTTTCAAAAGAACAGATCAACTATGTCCACGTTTCTTAGCCATCACCTTCTTTTCACGCGTGTGATCGCTCTGCTATGCAGTGTCATCCTGATAGTCCTGCTAGAGCCCGCTCCAATGGTTGGAGGCTGTCAGCACCTGGTGCACCAAAATGCCTGTAAAATGATACTACAACCAGCTCAAAGCCACCAGCTCGGTTGAGCACACAAGTTAATTCCTGGCTTTTCAGGTGGGTGAGCGCGGGCATATCGATGGACGGGTCAATGCAGGCCACTGCCACCTTGGCTCTTGTTCTTGCCCCGTTTTTTGTGATGTGGCTGCAAGCCTCATGCAGGGTTGTGCTCAACAACTTGTTGGGCCAGGCCGTCTCTTTGTAGGTCGGTACATATGTTGCACAATAGCTGACGGGGAAACGAAGAGGGCTGATGGGTGTAACCTCAACTCCTACTTAACTACTTAAAGGAAATATGGCTCGTAAGCGCCTTGGCCATTTCTGGAGTTTCAGTCACGATGATGATCCACTGCAGTGTGGATGTCAAGCACTGGGACGCTTACTGCTTGGAGGTCCTTTGCAGGGACACCCCGCATCAGCGCTTGCATTGCATTAAGGGTGGAGGGACCAGCGTCTCGATTTCTCACACGGGTAGTCGCAGGGGGCGATGCTGAGGGACCCCCCCCCCTTAGCTTTCGAGGGGGGGGGGAGTTCTCGCTTTGATGGCTAGCTTCGAGATTTCGAAGAGGGAGCGGGTTACGAGGTCACGCATTGGTCCCGTGGCGTTGACCTTCATTCTCGCCACTGTCCATGGTTAATCCGGACGTAGGCTTAAATCTGTTCCATATCCTCCGACAGATTAGGGTCCACTTCATTTCTACCACTTGTAGTAGCCAGGTTTCTTGGGTTGTTGGGGGGGACGGGGAGGTGATGGCGTTTTGCCTGTTTTTTCCGCCTTGTTTGTTTGGACGACGAGCAGGTTGCTCATTATCCGAAGAGGGAGGGGTTGAGCTTGGTGAGCACGAGAAGAGGTGTAGGTGGCAGTTTTATCACCTGCTGGTTTTTGAACTGACTTGTTGTTGTGCATGTTTGTTTTTAGAGTGAGAGGTGCTCGAAGCAGTGTCCTGGGTGTTCCCTCTCAGACATATTGATTCTAGCCCCTTTCGCTGGTCTATTGAGGGTCAAAGGGAGGCCACTACATGCGCCACAGCTGCCAGTCTGGCCACCCACCGGGGCTAAGGCGCATGAGAGATTTTTCAGTTGCTGCTTGAGTCAGCCCTCAGCCACTGGTGATATGACGTAAGCCGTTGCAGTGTTGTTTGTATCTCGAATATGTTGTGTATGTCAGTATTGTGTGCTTTAAGCCCCATTAAGGCTGGCTTTTACGCAGCCACGCAGAGGATACGGCAGGAGAAATCTCCCCTCCCCCTTCCATGCGTTCTGCGAATCCTCCTCAAGGTAGGCGGTTCACAGTGTGTCGTGTATGTGGAAAAAGTGCCTTTAAGTCTGGCACACACACATACCTGCAAACCGTTTTCCCAAATAGTGTTTTCCGGACTCAGTTGGGTGTCTGAAACTTAGAGATCGTAAGAGAACTAACTACCCTTTCTCTTGCAGAGCCAACGAAAGTAAAAAGTAGGAGGTTCCTCACGAAGAGCTGCTTGAGGGAGAAGGCAAGGTTCTCTCTGAAGAGATCAGCGGAATGATACCTACGTGGCTCACGGGCCCTAATTGTGGGGGTGCGAGTGGATTATTTAAAAGCCAGACATGCCAGACATGTGCAATGCTGGTTGCGTGGTGCTTGAAATTTCCATAACTTACTGTTCTATACCATGAGAGTTAGCAAATTTCAGTTAACCATTCATTCGTCTTATTCAACACAGTGTCCACTCGCCTTAAAAGCTCTTCTGACTTCGGTGGTCACCTAAACTTACAATTGGTTTCCTTCCCGAAAGAAAGCTGTTGAACCAGCCAAACGCAACATCTGCCACTCGAAAGAAGGCGTCATTCACACTCCCTCCCAGACATAAACGGATTTGATTTTCCTACAGAAGCCCTCCTACCTCGAGATGTCTGGAGAGCCACTGCTTATCCATTTCTCTAATATTTTTGAAAAAATTCGAATCATCGACATGGGCCGATAGTGACTTGGGTCTGAGAAGTGAGGTTACAGACGTAAAGTAACAGTTCTAAAATAATTCTAGCGACCCTCTTGACAAACTTTAGGGAGATCCCGTCTATACTAGGAGCCCAATCCCCTCGCATGTTGGACAACACCGTTTACAGGTCATCGTTTGTCATCAGAGTAAAATTTCTATCAGGATTAAAATTTCTTGCCTTGAAGTATCGAGTGAAATAGTACGGCTAAGAATAGAAGATTGGCCGGGATCCGCAAGCCAACTCTGTAAAAATAATTATTTAATGAATTTCAGGCTTCATCAGCACTTTGTTCCTGTAACAAAGTTTTTCTTTGATTAATTCCTCTACGAAATGGCTTCTAGAGACCCTTCGGTCTTCTCTAGAAGCTCATTTTCAGCCATTGCTATTTTACCCGTGTAATATTCCTTCTTGGCTGCAATTATAACAGGTCTCATGAAAAGCGGTTCCGCACGAAAAATGCTGATTGGCTAAAAATCTCTAGGGCCTTAGAAAATGAACTGCCTACTGTGGTCACCAATCCAATAGTCCAATCTGCCACACCCGAGAAGGTGGACGGCAAAGTGGACATACGTACCACAGCACTGCACTCTGCTGGGCTCTCAGTACTTGGGCAGCAGAAGCACAGAGCGATCAAAGTCCCATGGTGGACTGATGAGCTTAATCCCCTCAAGCATAGTGTAAATAGAGCCGGAAGAATGTACCATTACACTTGTGACCCTGATGCCACAGCCCCACCCTAACTGCCTTCATCCACGAGAAAAAGGTCTCCCACACTGCCATAAAATGAGACAAACAGCAAGGCTGGCGAAATTTTGTGGAAGCGAAGAGCTCTCCACTCCTGGACAAAGAAGAGAAGCAAACATGGAGGAGGTCTTAGCTGCGATAAAAAATGAGTCACGCTGAGCCTGCAGCATCGAAATAAGTGCTAGAACCAATACGCCTGAGTGGGAGCATCTAGGATACATCTTTGAGCACCTTTCGCTCAACCCTTCAAACGTGGTAGTAGTGAGGCCTATGAGCGAGAAAGGAAAGGCTGGTCGCTCTAACCCTAATACAATGGAGGCGCTGATGGAGGGCGTCCCTGCTCAGGACCTCCAAGCGCTAAGCGTCTGGGTGCTGACAGTCAGGGGTGACGCTGTCACTGTGACGGAAACTCCAGAAATGGCCAAGGTGCTTACGAGCCACATTTCCACCAAGAAGGAGTTGAAACTACACGCATCAGCCCCCCTAGGTCTCTTCCCACGTGTCGTGCGGACTGACCTACAAAAAGAGGGCCTGGCCCAACAGGTTGTTGAGCAAAACCCTGGGTTAAGCATGCAGCAGCTGGAAGTCAGGTCCCTTTACATAAAAAAGCGGAGCAGACAGAAGGACTGGGAAATCGATGTGTCATCCAGTCTACGTGAAAGACAAAAAGTGGCAAGGCACCTCCAAATAGCCTGGCACCGGCTAACTGGTACCTACTGGTTCGTCCAATTTACGGGCGTTGCGGAAAGTTGTGTGTTGCTACGCACCAGATATTTTAAAAACTGTTTGAGTACAAAAATGTCGTAACTCTTAGTTTAGAATAACAAATAGTGACGTAAAAAAAAACCGAGCCGGAGCTCAGAAACCGCAGTGTGTTGCCTGCACCAGTGTTCAAGATTGTTTTTTCTTGTCCCATCTTTTTGTTCGGCTGAGTCGGAGTGATTGAAAGGGGAGCACCAACTAACCCAGTCTTTAAGAAAAATTATTTAAAATAAAAATAAAATCAACTTCTACACAAGACAAAATAAAGTCTTTCAGCTAGAACAAAATTGTCTGACCGTTTTCGTCTGTGATACCACCTTGCGCACACGTGATCACAGTACTCGTGTTGGTTGGAGCAGGGGAGTTCCGGACGACTGGATAAGAACAACGTTTGAAGATGGAGCGGTGGTAGAAAATGGAGAGTTTACAACTCCAACTAATACTTCGGTGACTGCGATGTAGAGGGACTGGGGATTCGGCAAGGCTAGTTAACTAGAGACAGTTTTGAGCAGGGGTGGAATGCTGATCCCTTTTTGAATCAGAAATAAAAAGACGCTGAGAACTGAGCTACTTGTCGAGGTAGTTAGCAGATCGAGCACTAAAAAACCGAGGCCGATTGCGGTGAGAGCAACCCTTCCCCTGGGGGCAGCAGGCATTGGTGGGGATGCGATTGCCTACAATCTTGCACTGGTTGATTTCGGAGCTCGATGAGTCATTATCGGTACACATCATAAAATGAATATATTTTTAAAATATCTGGTGCGTAGCAACACACTACTTTCCGCCACCCCTTTAAGCTCGAACACCAGCTACATATGCGGGTGCTATATCTTCGTTCAACGCATTTCTACAGAAACATTTATGGAGAACTAAATGTAGGGACTATTTAGCTGAGAGTACTCCGAAAGTTTGATCGAAATCGTTAGAGCCGTTTTTGAGAAAATTGGAATACCGATAAATTAATATTCGACAAATCTCCTTTTCTGAGTTAACTTGGCTTATATCTCTGTTCAACATATATATACAGAAATAATTATAGAGAACGAAATGTTGGTATGGGTGACTAGAAGATACTTCATTAGGATATATCACATCTGGTGAAAAAGTTACCCTGGAATTTACGGAAATGTTAGAAAAAACGTTATTTTCGACACATTTTGCTTTTTATCTCTGTTCAATGGACCGTCACAGGAACATTTATTAAAAAGAATATGTAGGTATCAACTATTTGAAAACATCCTGTGAGTTTGGTGAAAATCGCTGAAGCCGTTTTGCCAAAAAGCGTAAAAAACATATTTTTGCTTCAAGGGCCCATATCTCCGTTCACCGTATTTTCATGGAGATATGTATAGAGAAGAAAAGTTAGATATTGATTAGGAGAAGATAATTTGAAAGTTTGATCAAAATCGTTAGAGCCGTTTTCGAGAAAAATGCGAAAAACCCTAGTTTTTGGTACATTTTCGTCCCCCTCCCCCCCTTTCCATCGGCCGAAATCGTCCATAACCTTATTTTGGTGTCTACAAAAAATAACGAACAAAACAAAAAAAGAACCAGCTCAATCGGATCAGCCGTTCTCCCGCAAATCGAACTACAGACACACACACACACAGACATACACACAGACATACACACAGACATACACACAGACATACACACGGACCTCTCTCCGAAATTAGGTTTTTTAGACTCAGAAGGGTCTGAAACGTAAAGATCTGAAGAAAACCCAACTTTTTTTTTTGGGCCGATTACTATACTTTCCTTCCCTTCGGGTAGCGGAAAGTAAAAAAGGATTCCGCGTTATTGCTATAGCGAAAGGAAACGTAAGAAGCCCTTTAATGTTCTGAGTTGCCTCAACACTCCTTGGTTTAGAACCCATTTTGTTTTTAATTGACTGTTAACATCTGTTGGGTGGCCTATTCACCGATGAAATCTCAGCCGTGCACGCTGTCTTTGAGAGCTAGTCAGCAGTGGTTCTTAATTGAGGAAGACAGTGAGGTGAGGTGCGCTGGTTGCAGCGATAACTTCCAAGAAATCGCGTTTTCCGGAGGTTCCATCTGATAATATGAGCAGGAGAGGAACGCGCTAGTTTTTCTCTAAATGATAATATCAGTTGAGACTTTTTAAGAACGATATGAATTAAAACAAAACATAGTTTTTGTCAGTTTCTCGCCACCCCCACTGCTCAGAAAGTAAGTGCTATCCTTCTAATTAAACTTCCTTGTATTTTACTTTTTTGCGTGTTGGGGAACTCTTCAAAGAAATTGAATGAGCTATACGACTTCTGACACCATTGGTTTCACAGTATACACCTGTGAAGACCATCTGTTTCGACAAAAACTTCTGGTGATCGTGAACTAGGAACCTGTGATAGTTGAAATTAATTTTTATTAACATCGAAAATACTATAGTAGACCGGACTTCAACGGAACAACAAAAATTGACGTTTCCTTGGTTACCCGAGGCAGTTGGTGTGACAAGAGGAGTCGTGCTGACGGGTGGTTGGAGTGAGACGGAAGGCAGTGTAGGAAATGAGAGCAGGTCAGGAGGAGACGATCACTTTTAATATATTGTCCCTCGAGTCCCTTCGAGTAGTAGAATTTGCCTCACTATATTTACTGTGATTTCACTGTTTTCCTTCTAGACACAGTCCTACACCTTTGAGACACACCCTATTCGACTCAACATCCTAGAGTGCCAAGTATTCAGTTAATTTATAAATCATAGTTGGTCCATAACAACCATCGGTTTCGTACGATCAGGTAGCCGAGTAGATTGGGCACAACTAGCGGGCTAAATACATTAGAAATTATACCAAACACGATGTCATTACAGTAAAACTGCAAATAGTCGTTTTAGAATAATTTTTTTAAACCATTTTTTGCCTGTAAGGTTCGTCATATGGGATGGCCGCGTACCCGAACATAATCCCCTCTTGCGGAATACACCAGAAGGCCTGAAGGACGATACGACTTGCTTTATCCATTCATCACTTCTTGAAGCACACTAAGTTTCGAGAGTCCCTCGAACTTTATAGTGACACCACGAGTATTTTTTAGCGTTTGAGTATTCATTCAACTCTACACGGGTATATGTGCTTCGTGCTATTCCAGTTTTGAATAAATAAATTAAGTAGTATTGTATACCTCATGTAAGTTTTTAGGTCAGAGGATCTCACACTCAAACGCAGAGGACAGCGTGCTTTATAGGTTTTGGGGGACCTTCTCGTGGCATTCAGGTGTCGAGTAGACCATATACACCACAGCTTTGAGTGCGCCAAATAGTTTGGTGCTTGCAGTATTTCATAGTGTTTTGAATACTCCGCGTACTTGGACTCCTTGTACCCCTCGTCAATTTGGGAGTGTTCGTACATATTGAGTGCACGACATACCTCTTCAACTATTAGGTATCTCGTGTACATTTGAATTTAGTGAACCTCATTAACTTAACATTCATGACACTCCACGTATCGTAGTGAAGGTCAGTGTTTGCTACTGTACCCTTGAACTCCTTAATTTTTTATCACCCACCGTACACATTATCATGTTGTGTACGCCTTGGACTTCACCGTCTGGGACACTGAACTCGCACACTCGGTACAGTCTAACCCTCTAGAAGTCTGCTAGAATAATGCCACGTGGTGTCAATTAAGGGGGGGGGGTGTCTTAGATACATATTCACCTCTCCTATCGCATTTACTTTCTAGTTAAAACTCGCCAACCATTGTCGTCGTAACTAAGATATCTTCTTTTCTTTACAGGGGCACCACGCGCTGTTCCAATGACCCAATGATAGGAACCGTTCAGCAATTAGTAAGTCTCTTCTCTTAATTTTCATTTTTGTCTGACTTGGTTCCTTACACCGAACTTGAGTTCAGAATCAGTCAACTTAACTATCCTCTACAAATTAGACAGTTTTATTTTTCAGCAGATTAATTGTTATAAAAAACGTTATCATGTTCTACGAACATTTTGAAAGAAAGAATTACTTATAGTTAACAACAAAGCACACAAAAATAGTTCCGTAGGTTATCTAATTTTTTTTTCATGTTCCTTGCCACTCGCGTTATCCTTCGATTCAGTTTTAAGCTTATTAATGTCCTTATACTGTTTGTTGGTTCTCCCCAACGTCGATTCACTCAACCTAGGATTCGACGAATACTAATTACATGTCGCTCAATGCTTTTCTCCCTTTCAAGTAATCAAAAAAATTTTCATTGCTCAACTTATCGCCTATTCTTAGAAGAAAGCAGACTGTTCTCATCTCAACTGTACGTTTTGAAGCCTTTTGAACCAGGAAACCAAATTAGGGCGAGTGGTCTGAAGAGTGTGCTGTTATTTGTGGGAGAACTACTGAACGGATTGAGCATGTTCTTTTATTCGATTTTTGCGGTTAGATTTCCTAGAACATCCTCCCCCCCCACCACGGAAGGGAGCAGAACACAGCCCCCACGGCAAGGGGGACAGGAGTCTCCTGCGTGGCCGTGAAAACCCGCCTTAAAGGAGCTTAACACTGACATACGCAACATATTCCAGGTACAAACCACACTGATAGCGGGTTTCCCGCTCACCACATCATCTGTGCCTGAGGGCTGACTCTGAGCAGCTGACGAAACATCCCTCAGGCGTCTTAGTCCCGGTGGGTGGCTGGACTGGCAGCTGCACAAGTGGCTCCACTCCTCCCTCTTCGAACGATGAGCAACCTACTCTATGTCTAAACAAACAAGGCCTGAAAAAGCCAGACAAAGCGCCTTCACCTCCCCCCTTCACACCTAGTGGCCGTGGAAAACTGGCTACTACAAGTAGTAAGCACCCGGTGGACCCTAATCTGTTGGATATGGAACATATTTGTGCCAACGTCCAAATTAGTCATGGCTAGCTGGCGCGAATGAAGGTCAACGCAATGGGACCAATGCATAACCTCTTAACCCAGTGCCACTTCAAAATCTCGAAGCTGGCCATCGAAGCGAATGCCCCCCCAATGCCGTTGCCTCTTGCCAATACCTCCCTGTGGGAAACTGTGGCGGCTGTTGAGAGGGAAGAGCTGCGTAGGACAATTGCCCCGCAGCCTGCGCAGCCAGTGACACCAGCCCCACAAGCTCAAGGAGCTCTACCGAGCCAGGTGAGTGCCCCAGACCCCTCATATACAGCTGTAGCGACTATTGCGCCCTCCTTCCTGTTGTAATTTACAAGTGACGACCCTTCAGTTTGTTATTGGTTGACCAGGCGCATGTGTTATTTCTGGTCATATGATTTTTGACCATGAAAAATTACAGTTCGTTTCGTGACATCTTCGAGTACGTTTATTCTTATAGCGAATTAACCGTTAATATAATTTTTTCTTTAAAAGGTTATGGGCCCAGGTACGTTTGTGCAGGCTTCTGGTTAATTGAGAGAAAATGAGGTTCCAGAAGATCGAACTTTTTGGGTCGTAATAATTTCGACACACGGCGTCTTCAAATGCAAGCCATTCTTATAAAGAATGACGGCTGAATTTACGCTAGCGGCAAACTTCGAAAGCCCGCGGAAGATGCCAAAGCAGCGAAATGGGAGGACTCAGATTTAAATTTCATTGCTGATTGTGGTGATTCAGAAAAAGTGGTGACATTGAAAAACTCTTTTAGTGCCTGACTTAAGAAGTGATCTTATCTCAGTCTCTAAAGTTACGGACAATGGATTCGATGTATTGTTTACAAAGACTAGAGCGGATTTGTTGAAAAATGATAAGGTCGTGATTTCAGCTAAACGGGAAAACAATTTATATTTTAAAGAAATTGGGTTATGTCCGCCAGTAGGCAAATTACTAAAGTTAACGTACCTGGTACGTTAACTTTAGTAATTTATATTTTATTTCGGAAAAGAGTGATAGTGCTAAAATGCGTGAAGAACAGAAACTTTCGAAAATTATGATATGGCATTATCGATTCGGCCACCTTAATGAACAAGATGAAGATGATTCGGAACCATTGGAAGACACATCCCAAGAGGACAAGAGAGGCAGAGGAAGACCTAGAATTGTTCGAAATGGAAGAAGGGGGCGACCTACGAAACGATGTAATATGGTACCTTGAGATACATTACTCCAAGAGAATATTCCTCTAGAAGAAGCGGTGGAAGATGCTGAATATGCGTGCTCAGCCGAAATATCTATTTCGGAGGCTTATTCGAGCTCAAACACAAGACTGGCGGAAAGCTGTGAGAAACGAATTCAAATCACTTCTCACTAACAACACCTCGACATCGACTGAGCGACCTTCTTATCAGGGAATCGTTGGAAGCAGACTAGCGCTGTGTAAGAAATTCAAAGCTGACGGTTGTTTGGACCGGTATAACGCGGGTTTAGTTGCTAAGGGCTACACCCAGCAATATGGAGTTGATTTCAATGAAACGTACTCTCCTGTGGTGCGACTAAACTCTCTCCGCACCGTTATGGCTCTTGATGCTCAACAAATGCTGATCAAGTTAGTCTTGCAGATGTAAACGCCGGTAATTTTGATTTAGGGTGAAATATTTGAGTAAGCGGTTGATAGTCTGATCAGCGTGAAAGGTCGCCCTACGAGGTACATGTGTAGCCTTGTGACAGTAGATTATTGAAAGGGCTTTACGATCGAGTTGAGAGTAGTTTCTTCCTGCATTCTTACGGGATCTTGTAATGAAGGTGATTGGTCTCCCTGAACCATCAATGATGTGTGAAAGAACCCCAGCTATACCTGTGGGAAGTTCGCTTTGTAAATATCTAGGGTCAAAAATAAGATTATTGAGAGCGTTTCTAAGATGACGTCTAGTTTTCTGATTCGGTAATGCACATATTTCAATTGTTAATTTGCCGCTACTTTATAATCTACGCATATACGTAAAGATTCATCTGGCTTTGGAATTATAACGAGAGGTGAACCCCTATGCTCGCACCAACTTTTGAAATGATACCGTCTTTTTCGAGGCTCTCTAGTTCATCATCGACTTTGTCCAAAAGCGCGCATGGAACTGGACCGCTCTTCAATGAAAACTGGTTTCGAAATGGAACGTAACTCGAGAGAGCATGAAAATTCTGGCAGGCAGCCAACTTTCGGTTTGAAAATTTCTACTAAATCGGTTACTGTGCCTGCAACGATGTCAATTGAGTTTACGTAAGAAGGGTCAGAAAGTGGTTGGTCAAATTCCTCTAGCCGAATTTGAAGGTCTAAGTTCTCCCTAAAAGTGGCATGTATTGACTTGGAACCACAACTAGAACTTAGGTTGACTTATGTCCATGGTATTCGACATTTACTTCTACAACTCCCAGGGCTCTGAACGTCCCTGCAGTGTAGGACCGAAAAAACCTCTGTTTTCTGGAGTGTAATATTTTGAAGGTTCAGCTTCCGAAATTCAGAGGTAGACAGAAGAGTCAGGCCAGCGCAAGAATCGACTTCGAAAGACTGTGGTTTCCCTTCAATTTTTTTTTTTTTTGACCCGAGGGCGTGTGGGACAAGTCCCTTTGTCACTGCGGCCGCTTTTTATGTGGGCCTATTGTGACGCTGGCCCTTTCTTAGTAGAAGGCGTCATACACACCCCCCCCCTTAGGAAGCCGAGTATGTCCTTCACCGCAGAGTCCCCTACGGTTTGGGGTTCAGTGGTCCCCTGACCGAAGTATTCAAAGCGCTTTGCTGCCAAAGCAGGGCATTCACATAGGATATGCACTGCTGTCTCATCCTCCTCGTCGCAGAGTCTGCATTCCACCGCCTCTGAGATGCCCATCTTGTTGGGGTGATATCTGAGTGGGCAGTGCCCGGTGAGGAAGCTTATCAGTACTCTCAGATCTTGTCTAGAGAGTGTCAGCATCGCCTTTGCCCTTTGTCAGGAAGGCGTGACAAGCCTTTTCGCCTGTCTTAGTCGTGGCTGGCGATGCCAATTGGCGCCATTTTCCTGTATCTCCCATCGAGCAACCAGACGGTTCAGGTGACATTTCGTCAGACCCACGTGTGGTTCAGGCCCGATGGGTAGGGATTCTGTACCCCTTTTCGCGAGGCGGTCAGCCTTTTCATTGCCCTTTCACCCCCTGTGAGCCAGCACCCAAATGAGGGAGAGCCTGTTACGGGCGCCGAGCTGCTTGAGCGCATGGAGGCATTCCCATGCCAGCTTAGACCTAAAACTATAGGCTCCGATGGCCTTTAAGGCGGCCTGGCTGTCAGAGAAAATGTAGATCCGCTTGCCCTTGAGCCCTTCGTTCTGGATCTCTTGGGTTTTGCCCATTGTTCGCGGCTGCTTATTCAGTCAGCATGCTGTCCTTATTCACAGCTGGCCGCAGACATGCCCCTGGGGACAATGCCGTGGCCGTTCCACTATCCACAACCCGTGGTCGCCCCTGGTAGCATGGGCATGCTCCTGGGAAGATAACCCAGAACCAGGGTTCCCTTCAATTAGAACTTTAACGTAACATTTTTTTGAATCTGGATTAGGGATATCGAAAATGTCAGCGATACGTCATTCCTGTTAAATCTTCTAAGGAGGTAATTTAAACTTGTCTTAGCGCCTTTCCCTGTATGTCTTCAAATTTTAGATTCTTATCATCCGAAGACAGCAAAATATGTTCACGAATCGAATTATTCTGGAGACCACGAATGAATTGAGCCCGTAGGAACATGTCTGCAATGCTGGACTTGCAGTTATTGACAGGACAAACGAAATCACAATCGGTGATGTCGCGACGTGGGAGTGCGATGTACTCGGCGATGGTCTGTTCTTCATGCTGATAGCATGAAAGAATCCTGTGCTGCGTTACTAAGATGTTTTTCTTGCGGCAAAAATGTTTTTCGAGGCAAGAAATCATATAATATATTATCATGATTCCCCAGAAACGGTTTTAGGAGATATGAGGGACAACAAGAGTTGTGTAATGTGTTGGACCGATAGAGTCCAATAACATTTGAGCACAAAGATTTTTATCTTTAAAAACACCTTTCATGATGAGATAGTTTTCGAATCGGTTCCTATACATCCTGAAATTTTCTTTAGTAGGCGCGACATTTTCGAAAGGGGGCACGAATGTGGCTGAATTCACTGGAGTCGTTGCCGACGTACCAGGTTTTTCCGACAATTTTGAAATTACTTCAAGTAGTAAGTTGTGTTGATCAAGAGACACCTAACGAGGGAATAATTAGACAGCAGGCAGTCGTGTTGCGGGAAATGACTCGCTGGCTTCAAACTCAAGTCGTACATCCACTGGTCCAACCTTGAGGCTTTCATTTTGTTAGGAGCAGTAGATTACAAAAGCAGACAATTCTCAAACGTCTTGGGATTCATGAAAGGTTGAGAATGTGTACCGTAACATGAAGCTTGAAATTTAGCGGACATTTCGTTCATGAGAGTAACGTCTCCACGCAAGTTATCGTACGGATAATATTGCGAATTCAAATATAGTTTGATTTCCGTCAGTTTACACGTGTCACACGCCTTCATCACTCGATCCTCGTTCTTCTCACTAACCTCAATAATCGGTTTCATACCAATCGTCTATGCATTCTGTTATTATACTCTTCCACGATGGTAGGTAATATCTTCACCCAATGCTACTTACCCAATTCTGTTAACTTTCTGTACATTTACGTCTTTAATGTTCTATTGAATCTCTCAATTATCGACCCCTTCTTTTCACTATGAGAAGAGTAATGAATCAGGTCTGTTTCCTTATTTGATGAATGTACCTAAACCCTCGACGAGGGTTATATCAGTCAAAGAGTAATGAATCACTCCATGTTTTTTCAACATACTCTCGACTTCCTTGTTATAAAATTCTTTTCCCGTATTGAAAGTGATTCATAGAATTGGAATTGAGGATAGAAGATAGAGCTACGACAATATATCGACTAGATTTATTTTTCAACGGAACAGCGTAAGCATATTTACTAAAACAATTTATAACAGTTAAAATATATTAGAGCCTTTGTTCAGTCTCGAGTATGGAATCATTTCAACTAAATTGGCTTGATACAAGTCTCTACTGCCTTTAACTTCGACAGGTCTCGTAGGAAGTCTTCTTCTTGTAGGTGCATGAAGCTCGCGCGCGATGATTTCTCGTACACTCATGGTTGTTGAATGGTCGCTTCACAAAGTTATTTGTCGTTTTGATGTGGATGGTTCTTCTTCTTCACGTATTCTCTAATTGGTGCAGGTCTTTATTCTTTTGGTAACTGCATTATCGCCTTCTTCCTCCCACAGCGGTTTACGAATACTGTAGTGTACTGAGGAAGTTTGGAGATGCTTTTGAAGAGCTGCTGACTCAGGAAAAAATTACGGCAATCGCGCCGGAGATTCGATCCACAATCCTCAACTTACGTCGAGTATTATGAATCGCCTGTCTAAACCACTAGACCACGATCAACCGGTTGCCTTCAATGTGAGTCAGTCAGCACATCTCCCCCCTCGTCTGTTAACCGCTACTCCTGGAGCGGACTCTTTTAAGGAAAGAATTTTACGAGAGTTGAGCGAATCCCCGGAAAATCCGATCTTTGATTCGAGAAACGAGAGGGCTACAAGGAAAGTCTTCTTTCTTTCGCATTGTAGTAGGCGCCGACGCGCCCATTTTACCTTCGCGCTGGAACTTTCACAGCGTCAGCGATCAACCGGTTGCCTTCAATGGGAGTCAGTCAGCACAGTAGTGTCCGTAGGCGAGTGTGTCAATACCATTGTCCAGAATATACCTCTTATCACCGAATGGAGATAGCGATAGCTTTGACACTTCCTGAGTGTACAACTGATGAGGTTCACTCCTAATGGTAAGTTCCCGGGTTAACTTCAGATTGTGGTCGATCAAACAACGTTCATACTCTTCGTGTCGAAGCTGATTTTTGATTGCTGATCGAGGAACACCCTTAGCCACCTTCTTTTCGGATGAGTTGTAGTTTAAAACCGAATAACATTTCGCTCTTAGTCCTACAAACTCTCGGGTAGGATTAGAGTTCATTTCTTCTTTAAATGTTCCCAGTTTTTTCTTGTTAGCTGTGTGGTAGCAGTCATGGTCTGAAGGATAGTCTGACGTGTCAAATAGGTGTAGATTCTCCCTGATATCTTTGTACACATCAGATGTCTTGATATTGTTAAGCAGACTGTCTGTGTTAGTCATGCACAGCTTCACGTCTCCACCATATTTTTTTACCGCCCATTTGTAGTGGAAATTGTACATCATGTACTTGCTAACATCCAACACTGTGAAACCCACGTAAATCGGCCGATTTAGGAATATGCGCTGTTTCTTCATCGCCAGTCCGGCTAAATCTTAATTGTATGGAAAGAAAATCTTGAGTCGAGGGCTTGCGGTTAATTTGACGAGTTTCTTCTCATCTGCCACCACATGAAAATCTATTCGAAAACGGACGTTCCGTAACTCCATACTTCCATAACTCTTTCCGTGCGTGGCATTATTCATCAATTTGAAGAAGTCCTTTTCAAAACGCATTCTTCGACACTTCTTTTTTCATTATTGAAGTTGATGAACGAAGCGAGCCGTCATCAAAGTCCGCCGTTTAAATGACAGTACCCGATGAATTGTTTTTTTAGCTCCAGCCCCAATTCCATATACAACTTTAAATTTCTGTAATGGAGCACGTATTTTTCCTTATTGTAGAGAAAGGTGAGTAACTTCTCTACTTTAGCCGGTGTGTAATTCAATTCTTTCATCAAATCTAAGCAGTATGGTGATAGCATTTCCTTTGTGACCAGTTGTCTCACCGGTGCCAGTGGGTAATCCAAGTAGAGATCGTGAAGTTCAGTTGGATACTCCAAATCCACTTCTAAGATGAATCAAGTCTCACTATCGTCCGCCACTTGTAATTTAGTTGTTGCGCCTCCCGAGGTCTTCCCCCTCAAGATCTGTTGAACCACAAGGATGGAAGGGCCAGATTGGCTCAACGAAGATCCCATGGGTTGGACACACAATCGTACCAAAGCTTCGTTACAACTCCCTAAGGTAACCACGGAAGCTTGTCAGTCACCTTGCAACATTAGTACTGCTCTCCAGGCTGAAGAGTCTTCCGAGGAGATGGAGGCTCGAGCGTCTTCCTTTTCTCGTCTTCTCCGCATTGTTGGTTGGATTGTTCGATTTTTACAGAAAGCTCAACGAGATCCATTTTACCTGGCACTGAGCCGACATTCACCGACTAGGGAACTAACCCTCACTGTGCAAGAACTGGCTAAAGAAAAGGAACTACTCATTCGTCGAGCTCAAAGGGCGGGCCTGGCTTCCTTGCTGACGGAAGTTCGCAATGGGTCCCTCCAGTCCCACCTAGTGAGATCTCTAGGAGCCTTCCTAGACGAATCAGGGATATTGCGTGTTGGAGGGCGTTTGGCTCGTTCTCCTGAAGAATATTCCGTGTGTCACACTGCTCTTCTTCCTAGTGATCACTGTTTTAGCGTCAGTTACACAGGACCTGGATGTGAGCCGAAGCCTCTGTTTTTCGGCAAAGGTCACTCATTGCCTTGAGTGTCCTTAGTCGTGGGTTTCATTTCCTTTGTTATTTCTTTTTTTTTCCTTTTTTTTGACGATTACGTAAGAGACATTTTTTATTCTAGTGCCTTCACGTTTCAAGTGATTCATTGCTTGCCCAAAAGTTAGCGTGGCCACCCGAACATTGTTCCGTGTCCTTTTTTCCTGGAAATCCAGAACGTATTCGGAGATCCGAAGTGAGTAGTTCCGCACAGCCGATTCGGAATCCAATCGGACGCGTACGCGATCGCGAGTTCGCCAGAACTGGACACTCATCACATCGCCACCATCCATCAGAACACGAACTCAACCGGAAGACGACGCCTCAGGTTATACGTAAAGGGGCAGTGTAGTTGGTGGAACCCTTTTCTTTGCTCCTACAGGAATTCCTGTTTTATTTTACTCGAAGAGAGAACAATTTCTTTTTTTTGGTTTTATAATAAATTGTATGTACATCGTGTGGTTCAAGGGCTTTGTTTCAAGGAAACTTCTCCTCCCCACCACATTGACCGTTACAATCACCCTTTGCCGCGCCTTTTAATTCGAGAGGCTCACGAGTCAAACCTACATGGTGGACCTTTGGCAACCCTGAGTGTTCTGTGTCAGTGCTACTGGATAGTAGATGGAAATCTCATTGTTCGGTGGCAGCTTGTTGTATGCAACCGTTGCTACTCCTTAAAGCCTCGTCCCTTTGAGCCTCCCATGGGTCATCCCCCAACTGCTCGCACTGTGGCGACCCCTCCCTTCTATACTGTAGGAGTAGATTATGCTGGCCCATTCGCGCTTTCCAACAATTGTATCAGAACATGGCAATCCGCCTCTTCTCGACACCCGGACAAAAAATACTACCCCGTTGCCTTAGTGTGTTTCTCCTCAAAGGCCGTGCTCCTCGAGTTCACTTCAGCCCTTTCCACTGCTACCTTTATTGCAGCTTACAGGCGTTTCTGTGACCAACGTGACAGCCTCTCTCATGTATATTCGGACAATGGCACTAATTTTGCGGGCACTGCTTCTGAAATGAATAAATTGAAGGCCCTGATTTCAGGAAACCTCCATAGAAGAGCTAACCCGCTGGAAACGAGTATGCATGGAATGGAATGGCACTTTATCCCTCCATCAGCCCCTCATTTTGGAGGCTTGTGGGAGGCGGCAGTGAAGTCAGTTACGCGTCTGCTTTGCAAGGGCAGCACCTTACCTTGGAGGGGTTCATCTCCCTCCTGATCCTGGGTTGAAGCAATCTTCAATTCGCGCCCTCTCACAGCCCTTTCAATCTCTGCCAATGACCTACCCTTCTTCACTTCTGGTCACTTTCTTATCCTTCGCCCTCCCATTGCCCCCCCTGCAGTTTCATCCCCTCCTCAACGTTTTTCTGTTCCATTAGAGCCCCACAGACAACCCAACTCTCAGCCCCCTGTCATCAGTCTAATTGCTCCCCCACTACAACCAGCACTACTTCTTGCATCATATGGCCTTTCTCTTAGTCCACCACTGATGTCCAACAACACCCTGGATGAATCAAAGAGTTTAGGCTCACAGTACCGCTCCATAATTCAATTGGCAGCCCCTTTCTGGCGCAGATGGCGAACCGAGTACCTTACCACTCTCCAGAGAAAGGCTAAATGGACATCCCCTTAAGGGCCCAAGCCAGACATAGGACAGGTGGTTTTACTGATGGACACCAACCTACCGCCTATGGAATGGCGCCTAGGCAGTATTGAAAGCCTCTCAGAAAATGGTGCAGGGATTGCACGAGTTGCCACTGTTCGTACGTCAACTGGTACACTCACCAGACCCCTTTGGAAACTCTGCCCCCTCTCAACGCAGTGATCGCTTCCGTCTTCACTTCCTCATGATGCTACACCCGCGTTCCTCTCACCAAGGATTCCTGCAGTACCACGGTCCAACTACCTACTTCAAGATACTCGACTTCTCCACCCGCACCTTGACTTCTCAACAGTTTCACCTCTACCATGCCATAAGTCTGCTACTGGCAGCGGCGGGGAGCATGTTTGGGGGAAACCCCAAAAACCTCCGGACGATGAACCAGGGTTTACCTCACGGAATTCCCGGAACGTACTAAGAATCCAGGTAGATGTGGAAACTCTTGCCGCCCGCCCGTCATCATTCTTGTTTCAAGAGCCCGTGCGTTACTTTAACCCTAATAACCCAAGTCTGTTTATTTTTGTTACCTTCGTGTATTTGCCTAGGGAAACGTGTCGCGTCTTCAACTTCGTACTGAACATTTCCCCGTGATTTCAAGTGTTTTTACGTGTTCAATACAGTCCTCCTGAAGCTCACCGAATTTCCTTTTATTCCGTTGTTAACTCCCCCCCCCCCCCCCCGATATTTAATACAGAACGAAACAGGTAATTCCGATTCGGGAAGAACGAGATAATATCGGAGCGATTAAGAGATTATTATAGTAAGATCGTTATTCAACGAGCTCGTCAATACAGACACGCTCAAATACGAATAGGGTTTTGCGCTCTGACTCACGCCTTTTCTGTTCAAACTCGACGCCTTTTCTGTTCAAACTCGACGCCGTTGTGGCTACCACCCAGTTGTTATTATTATTCGCTTGTTCCACATGACCAGAGTCATGCGAGATTTTTGGATGAAATTAAAGAGTTTAGTTCTTTTCTGTTTGACGTAAAATAACCGAGATGATTCATTCTCGCAGATTCAAGTTACACTTACACAAGTGGTGACTCCGACGTGATGAAACTTTTAGTGTATTAAGTGTAACGAGCGCGTATCTGCCGACCCTTTCCGAATATCTCTCGAACATTTTGTCTTGTACGAAAATTTTTCAACGATCGCTCTTTATTCTGCAAGAAGCGTGCGTTTTTTTTTTAGTATAATGCCGGGAGAACCAGTTCTAGACGAACAAAGCCATCAAGGTTTGCACGTTTCAAGAGTTGCTATCAAAATTCCCCCTTCTGGCGTCGTTATGTTAAAATTTGGAGAGTGCAGTTGATGCTTAATTTACTAATTCTCCAGTCACGTCCGATTTTAACGAAATTTAACTATGTACTAGCCTCCCTTGATAGCGATGTTACTGAATTGATCTCCGATTTCTTGTTAAAACCTCTTTCGGTAAATCCCTATAAAGATTTAATGGATTTCGGAATGCAATCCGAATTTGAAATTTGTGAAGGAAACAAAGTAAGTAAACTCCTCACTGAATCAGACCTTGGGATAGGAAACACTCGCAGTTACTCCGTTCCTAACTATGTTCCTTCAGCGCGTACCAGTATGATGTACGATCAGTACTGGCAGCTTCTGCTGATCCGCTGTATAATATGGCGTTAATGGCACATATAATTCTTGGATTAGCTCCTTCACAATTTAGTATTCATGCTGTAGGCACTTCCGATACCACTAGCACACGTCTTGATCGTTTAGAATCACAAGTTGCTCAATCGACTCCTTCTATAGCATCTTTAACGCAACAGACAAATCGTTCTCGTTCGTTCGGACGGAGCACTCTAGCTCGAGGTCGTTCGAGTACTCCAAAATCTGACGATGGCAATCTTAGAAAGCGTCGTTATCACGGGTGTTAAATATTGAACACAGTACTGTACAATATTGCTATTTGATTAAGATGAAGTTCAAAAATAAGGGCGAAGAGAAACACGTGGTACGTTTTCAGAACAGACTACCTTTTTATTTTAAGATCGACTTCTAGGCGCGTTTGTGGGAGCGGGAACTTATTTGAATTCAAATACACAACATTTCTCCACCGAAAAAAATTGACAATTTATAAATAAAATATCGAAAGAGAAAAAAAAATTAAATAGTCTGCATGATGGATGAAAGTAATTCCTGTTACTTCACAATTAATAAATTCAGTCTTTTCATGTTCCACTTAAAATTAAAATTCATCTCTGAATCGTGATGGTTTCATGACCACTCTCTTCGGTCGTTGAGGTGTTCGATTTGGTGGCAGGTTTATGGGTGTTGTTACGGGCATAACGTCAGCTGGGTCTTCACGCGGTGTTGTTACTTTTGGTGTCTGACCAGATTCTACTTCCGGTATTTTTGGTGTAGCTGGCCGAATTTGGTCGGAATGTCGACGCCAAAGTTGTTCGTCTGAGGACTTGACGACGAACGTTTGATTTCCCAAAACGTCAATTACTTTTCCTTTTGCCCAAGTGGGCTGATCGTTGCGGTAGTCTTTAACCCATCATCGTTGAGGTCGAGATGTAAACTACGTGTCCCCTCTGTTGCACCATAGAAATTTGCCGATTCATGACCAGTTCTTCAGTTGATGGTATCATCAAATCAAAAGAGGTGAATGGTTTTTTCTTGAGGAGCAGGAGCAGGAGTTTTACCGATCGTTGCGTGAATGGTGTTGCGGTACTGGATAAGGAAGTTGGTGGCAACCGCTTGAAGGGAAGTTTTACGATTTTTAACAACCAGGGACTTCTTAATGCATGATTTGACAATCTTACGACACTTTCAGCACATCCATTTGATTGCGGATGGAAGGAAGGCCCATTTAAGTGTAGAATGCCGTACGATTTGAGCAAATCTTTCATTTCCACCATCTGATGAAATGAAATATTTTAACTTTTCAATCGCCACATTGGAGGTGACAAAGAAATTTTCAATCCATTTGGATGTAGCATCTTGCACAATGAAACTGAACTAATTTCTCACGGGTCCTAGGAAATCAATATGAAGTCTAGTCCGGACAGTTTTAGGAGTTGGCCAGGGCCGTAGGATTGATTTCGAGGGTGTGCTTCGGAACTGACGACAAATTTCACAGTTGGACGCACGTTTTTCTATTTCCGCATCCATTGAAGGCCACCAAAAAAATGAACGGGCGTATGCGTTCATTTTAATTATTCCAAAGTGATTTTCATGGAGTTTTTTGAGGACGAATGTGCGAAAAACTTTTGGAACTACAATCCGGTAGCCCCGTATAACACATCCTTTGTTCAAAGTTAATTCATGTTCCCTTCTTTTGAAAGGCGTGAATGGGTCTTCATTTAGGATAGACCCTCCATCATAAACACAGAAACTAATTTTGAAAGGTCAAGATCCTTACGAGTTTCTTTCTGAATTCCACGCCAATCAATTCTAAAAGGGCACGATTAATTTATTTATATTTATATCTTCGTACAAATCCGATTGAGTTTTCTTGAAATTCCATTCAATTCTTGACAAATAGTCAGCACAATTTATAGCAGAGCGAACGCACTTGAGTTTGTAGTCAAAATTTGAAATCATATACGCCCAACGTTGAGTTTATTATTTTATCTTTTCCGTAGAATTTACCTTCCAACACGTTATTGCGATAGTCCGTAAGCGTGTAAGTCACCAGTATAGTAGCCTCCACTGAAAATCCCGTGTTAACCGTGAAAATTTCATTCGTCCAATTTGGTAGATAACATCTCTCAATTATCGATCCCTTCTGTTCACTGTGAGAAGAGTAGTGATTCACTCCATGTTTTTTCAACTGACTCTCGACTTCCTTGTTATAAAACTCTCTCCTCTTATCCGTTTGAAAGTGATTCATAGAATTGGAATTGAGAATAAAAGATAGAGCTACGACCATTTCTCAACCAGATTTATTTTTCAATGTAACAGCGTACGCCTATTTATTAAAACTATTTATAACGTATAAAATATATTTGAAGTCTTTATTCAGTCTCCAGTATAAAATCAGTTCAACTAAACCGGCTTGATACAAGTCTCTAATGCTTTTCACTTCGTCGACGGGTCTCGTGTTTATCGTCAGAGGGAGATAGCCAAAGCTTGGAGATTTCCTGAGTGTAAAACTGATGAGGTTCACTCCTGATGGTAAGTGCCTGGGTTAGTTTCAGATTGTGGTCGATCAAACAACGTTCATACTCTTCGTGTCGAAGCTGATTTTTGATTGCTGATCGAGGAACACCCTTAGCCACCTTCTTTTCGGATGAGTTGTAGTTTAAAACCGAATAACATTTCGTTCTTAGTCCTGCAAACTCTCGGGTAGGATTAAAATTCATTTCATCTTTAAATGTTCCCAGCTTTTTCTTGTTAGCTGTATGGTAGCAGTCGTGGTCTGAAGGATAGTCTGATGTGTCAGGAAGATTTTCCCTGAAATCTTTTTACATCCTCTGGCTTGTGAGTTACTGTGGGCCAGAGGGCCAGAGGAGACGGACTCACCTAACAGGTACGTTAACTTTAGTAGATTATTTTTTCTGCCTCACGTAGACACCGGCTGAGTGCAAGAACGTCTCCAGATCCGACCCGTTTTTTGTCGAATTTGAAGTTGCTGGTCACACAGATAAAAACCCTGCAAATTATCACACATTGGTTAGTAATTTGACTACTGGCGGATATAACCCAATTTCTCTAATAGAAAAAAGAATCTTGCAGTTCAATGTTTCTGCCGTCGCCACTAGACCCACTATTTAGTTTCTCATGCGTCAAAAAATGGTGTTTGTGAGATTTAATTTTACTGCGAGATTTGTTACCTTGGAATTTAGATTTGGCTTTATTGCGTTGGGGACACGATGGAGCACTTGCTATATGTCCGATGACTGAACAACGATCGCAAGTAGCGTTTTTATACCGATAATCTCGCGATACATGCGATTTCCAACCACAATGCATACATTTTGGACGTTTTTGATCAATATTAGAATGCTTAAAACGCTTACCTCGCATAAAGGACAAATAAGCTGGCTCACTTTTTTACCTGTAGCTTGCGATTTTCATTGATTTTGTCGGATTTAACTCCGTTTTGGAAGGATCTTCCTCAAGCAATCGGTCCTTGATTGATTTATTAGCCAATCCCATGACAAACATGTCACAGATCACGACGTTCAATTCGGTTCCGAATGAACAATGCGCAGCTAGGGAACGAACTCGTGTTGAAAAATTGGTTACGCCTTCACCGTCCTTTTGTTTGGCACTGTAAAGCAGTAATCGGGCCGCAAATTTGGACATAGCTTGACGAAAATGATCGTTCAGTCTCTTCGCGAGATCGTCGAATGAGAAAATTTCATCATCTGGTTCTGTGGGAACGCACAAACTGCAAAATAAATTGTAAGCATCGTCACCCAATGAGGCCATCAAATATGCTTTCTTTATTTTTACATCCGTCACGGAATACGTGATAAAAGTATTATTCATTCTCTTCAGAAAAATCTTCTATGAACCCTTTTCAACTTCGAAAATAATAGGAGGCGGAAGTGGAGAATGGAGAAAAAACGAAAACCGGACCGTACCGTATGCCTTTACACTTCGCGTGATCGTCAAAATCGTCGCCACTGTTAAATATTGGACACAGTACTGTTCAATATTGCTATTTGATTAAGATGAAGTTCAAAAATAAGGGCGAAGAGAAACACGTTGTACGTTTTCAGAACAGACTACTCCTTTTTACTTTCCTTGGCTCTACGAAGTAGAAAGGAAAGTTATGTAATTGGCTGAAAAAATGTTTTTGAGTTTTCTTCAGATCTTTACGTTTCAGACCCTCCTGAGTCCGAAAAACACTGTTTGGGAAAATGGTCTGTGTGTATGTGTGTGTGTGTGTGTATGTGTGTCTGTATACAATTTTTAGAGAAAACCACCGTACCAAATCAGCTCAAACTTGATATCTCGCTTGCCAGTTACCATGGGACGCCAAAATAAGGGTATGAACAAAATCCACCGAAAGTTAACTATAGTTATCATAGTGATCAAAACAACAAATTTTTTTTCTTCTCAAAACCCGCTCTAACGATTTTGATTACATTTTTAATATTGGTAGCTCTTAACATGATAATTATACCATAAAATTCCCATTTGTGGGAAAATGACGAGAGCAGCACAATAAATTATCAAAATTTTCGACGAAATTGATTTTAGCGCGGTTTCTAGAGAAAACAACCGTACCAAATCAGTTGAAACTTGATGTCTAGCCTACAGGTTACCATGGGACGCAAAAATAAGGGTATGGGCAAAATCCACCGAAAGTTAACTATAGTTATCATAGTGATCAAAACACCAAATTTTTTTTCTCAAAAACCGCTCTAACGATTTTGATTAAATTTTTTATATAGATAGCTCTTAATAAGATAATTATACTACAAAATCCCATTTGTGGGGAAATGACGAGAGCAGCACAATAAATTATCAAAATTTTCGACGAAAATCGTTTTTAGCGCGGTTTTTTCCTTATAAACTCCGCTGGAATGTTAGAGAGTGAATTGACGTAGAGCTAAGGAAAGTTGTGTGTTGCAACGCACCAGATATTTATATTATGATCGACTCCTATCGATAGGTGGCGCTAGGCGCGTTTGCGGGAGCGGGAACTTATTTGAATTCAAATACACAACAACGGGCAATATGGTAATAAGAGACGTAAATGTTTTCTCACATGTTCGTTCAGGCCCAAACTGGCAACTAAGGACTTGCAATCGGAAAACTAACTGCCCCCTCAATGGTTGCGACGGCACGGAGCACGGCACACATTACTCTTGTCGCTTATTCGAGTTTGATCGTCTCACTAATTCAAAGTACTTTGTGGATTCAGGTGCGGTTGTGCCTGGCTTTCAACCTATGCCATAAGAACGACTATATTTGTCTCAACGACAACTATTCGCCGCTAACGGTACACTCATTCCAACATTTGGTGAGCGGCTTCTCACTTTGGACTTAGGCTCACGTCGACAGTTTAGATGGCCATTCATTCTCGCAGATGTTAAACATCCCATAATTGTTACTGACTCTTTGGAGGAATTCGGGCTGCTCGTTGATTTGAAATAACGTCCAATTGATTCATCTAGTCGCTTGTGGCATTCAGTTTCCATAGCAGAATTTCCTGACCACTCCACAGTTCATGTCATTGATCCTGGTCAGGAATATGCTTCGCTCCTCCATAGTTTTCCTAACCTGCTGCAGGAAACCCCCATTTTTTGTAATCCAAGTTGTGGCTCTGAACACAGTTACCATTCCTGATGCATAACCCATACCTCATATACAGGATTTTAACTCACAACTACCTGACAAAACTAAGTTTTCAAAGGTTGAGCTAGTTCGTGCCTATAACCATATGCCAGTAGCTGACAAGGACATACCCAGAAGAGAAACTATTTGAGTTTGCACTATGCCTTTCGGATTGAAGAATGCCGCACAGTCGTTCCAACGGTCCATCCATTCTATTCTCCACAATTTTACTTTTCTATACGTCTATCTGGATGATATTTATTTGCTTCACCTTCACCGAAGGAGTATATGGATCATTTACGTACCCTACTCACTCGATTGAGTAGTCATGGGATTTGTATCAATGTGGTGTCAAGTATTAGGTATCAATGTGGTATCAAGCCCCTTCCAGAACGTGTTGCCGCTGTCACCAACCATCCATTTCCAAACACGATTGAAGAACTGCGCCGCTTCTTAGGTTTGGAGAACTTCTATCGCCGCCCATATTAGCCAACGCTACTTTGCTTGCACTCCCATCCTGCGATCTCCCCATGGTAGACACCTCAGAATCGGCAGTAGGTGCTTCGCTACATCAGCTGCAGAATGGCATACTAGAACCACCTAGATTCTTCAAGAAGTTGTCTTCTGCGCAGCGTGCTTACAGTACATATGACCGAGAGATTCTGGCAGCATAACAAGGCGTTAAATATTTCCGGTTTATGCTTGAAGGTCGCCAATTTTCAATCCTCACTGACCATAAACCTCTCATTTATGCATTTACTCAACGCCCAGACAAATCCTCTCCTCCTCAGCTATGCAACTTGGACTACATAGGTTAGTTTACCTCAGACATAAGGTACGTGCCTGGAGCCGATAATACTCCTGTTGATGCGTGTTCCCGCGTTACAGCCATTGCTGTTGGCTCGTCAGTGTCAATCCAAGATATAGCAGCAGCACAAGCTACTTGCTTCGTATTGCAGCATCTGAAAAGCTTCTCGAACTCAAAGCTGACTCTCCTAGAAATGACTTTTGAGAACGACATCATACTTGTTTGTGACTCTTCAACTAGTAAACTCCAACCTGTTATTCCTGAAGTTTTCCGAAGAATAATCTTTGATTCCATTCACAACCTTGCTCACCCTGGAGTTGCTGCATCAGTGAACCTTGTTCAGAGCCGGTACTGTTGGCCATCTCTGAAAAAAGATGTCACACTCTGGGCAAAAATTTGTTTTCCATGTCAACGGACCAAAGTTTGGCGCCATACAGCCAGTGTCATTGGTATATACCTACCAGCCGAAGCCAGATTCGCACATAGCAACGTCGATAATGTTGGGCCTCTCCCTATTTCACAAGGATTTCGTTACCTTTTAACCATTATTGATCGTTTTTCAAGATGGCCGGAAGCAATCCTACTAAGTGACATTACGGCAGAAACGGTTACTACTGCTCTCGTCAGTTCATGGATAGCTCGGTATGGTGTTTTTCGTCGCATAACCACAAGCAGTTTGACTGCCTACTTTTCGGCCGTCTCACTGCAATGATTCACATTCAAACCATGGCCTACCACCCTGCCGCTAATGGGGCCAATTGAGAGATGGCACCGCAGCTTGAAATGTGCCTTGAAAGCGCAACTTACTTAAGATTGGACTGCAACTTTACCAGTTCTCCTGGGATTACGTTCCTACCTTATCACAGAACCACCAGCAGAAATCATCTATGGAGAACCTATTCGTCTTCCAGTTGATTTTTTCGATTCCCCCGGCAGACCTTCAGACCTTCCAAATTTACTTGCAAAATTACGTGACCATGCCCGTAACCTCTGTCCAGTTCCTTTCAAGCATCACACCGCCAAAACTCCTTACGTCCGTCCAGATTTACCTGTATCTTCACATGTTTTTGTACGACAGGATGCTATGAGGAGACCTTTGCAACCTTCTTACGATGGCCCTTACCGTGTATTGTACCATACAGACAGAATTTTTCGCCTACAGACGCCTCGCGGAGAACAGAATGTTTCTGTAGATAGAGTCAAACCAGCTTTCGTGCTGGCTAAAACTACAGATCTGGACTCAGCTTCTCATCCTTCTTTCCTCACTCCCTCAGGCCAGCTTACCATCTACTGAACCGACAACTCATCATACTACCACTCGGAGTGGCCGACAGGTCCGGTTTCCAGTACACTATCGTTGAGTCTTGGGGGGGAGTAATGCGGCTACCATCCAGTTATTATTATCATTCGCTCGTTCCATATGACCAGAGTCATGCGAGATTTTTGATTAAAGTTAAACTTACACGCCGTAACCAGACGCAACGTAGAATCCCACGCCCTACCGATCCCAATCCAAGCCGCTAATGCTATTAAAAAATCGCCTAAAACCGCGATATTCCAATTAAAACTAGTAAACGAAAATAGCGATACAAATCGGTTTGCCTATCAAAGAGAACGAAACGCTTGAACTACTTCCAACGGTTCAGTTTCGGCAACGAAACTCGGATTTGGAATAATCACAATCTTGATTATCCAATTATTAAAGGTGTTTTACTCACCAACAGTTTTGTCTAGAGATACCACAATGTGGACTGTAAATGCTAAATCAAACGTATTTAGTAAGATATTACCTTTGTGCTGCGGACGCGTCGAATTTCGAAGGGAAAAAAGGGAGCAGAAAGGAAGAACGGAAGAAGTGAATAATGAAGAAAGGAGGCAATCACTCGATTTGTGAGCCTACAAAGGGATATTATTAGCAACAACTAAAAACTAATTTACTAAAGCATGAACTTGATCTCTCTCTGCGATCCATAGGAAGAATGAGAAGCAAGCGGCAAGGAAAGAGAGGGCGTGAAGGGATGCACGAAACGTCAAGCCTCTGCCTAATTGGGAGGAACAAAGGCGCCACGACACTCACCATGACCATTAATCCAACAACCAACAACCGAAGAACAGAATCTTATTTGTTCGTCTCACTTTTTTGAATTTTAGCAGCATCAGTCGATTTTAACTGTTATCACTATCGGTCAATGTTAAATATCGACAGAGGTTGAATATCATCATTATTCGTGGAATTTGAATGTTATCTTGATTTCTAACACTATCGATATTAGTCAATTTTAAATAGTATCAATATCTATCAGTATCGGTCAATTTTAGACGTTTTAGATGTTGCAGCCAAGTCACGATGACTCGGGTGGTGTCCTCCACTTATCTCGCCATCCTCGAATTCCCGATGCATGACAAAGACACAATTGAAGAAACTAGTTTTAATGACAACTGAAGAATTAGATATTTAAGTGAAATTGGTAAACGGAAAAGTAGCACATCAAGATGGCGAAGCTCCCCGTCCGACTCTTGCCGTAAACTGCTCTGGCGTTGGAGAGGGGGTACCCTTCCCCCTCCGTCCGACATGGTGCGATGCAAGAAGATCACACTGATCATCTTGACGTAGGTAGGGAGGCGAACTGCCACATATATATGTCTATTTCACCAACACTGGTGAAACAGAGTGACTATTGTTTGGAGGCTCACCATCGAATTCCAAGCCCATTATAAACTGCTGGCAACGAGATTGAGTAGAGTGAGGGCGGAATAATCGGAGTAATACCGATTTAATAATGAAGCACGAACACTGAAAAGTACCTCGGCAGTATTTGTAATAAATCGACGAGTAAATTATGAGTCACTTCACCCAAACACAAGACTGGGAAGATAAATAACAACTACATAATAATAATGACTCTACTAGGTCGCAACTTCCACGTTGCTGTTGCTAGCAACCAAGCAGGAAGGTGGGAGATGGAGAAACCTTTTGACCGAGGTACCAAGAGTTTCCAAGTTTTATGTTTGCAAATAAAAAAGACCATTGTGATCTGATCAATTGGTTATTTGTAGATGGGGCTAGGAATCATCCGATTTTAGGACCGCCTTATGTTCATCTGCGTCCTGCGACATCTAAGTGGCATTCATAATTACATGGTTGACGGGAAATGTTTGATTTTTAAGCGACAGGGAAAACGTTAAATATATCTACCGTTTCCCTTCTGCCGCGTGAGTCAAGGGAAGTGAGATTTCCGTCTTTTCCGGTCAATCTGGGCATCCTAGCAGCTGCAACATTCCAAACAAGCGCATCTTACCGTTTTGACTGCTTTGAACTGGGCCATGTGCCTGCGGCGGAAAGAGATAGTAGCAGAGGTAGAGATTATTGGGGCTGGTCGCTTAACAAACTTCTATTAATTCAGCCGGTGCGAACATTTCTCTCTCCTTTGTGGACCGTATTCTGTTGTTGGCTTTGCGCTCTCGACTCCGATACTTTTATCAGTTTCTGATAACATTCACACCGTCATGAGTGGTCCCAAACAAGTTTCAAGGTGATAAGCACTTTGCTGTTACAATGGCGTTCAGGATTTGCCTTTCACGAAGTCCAGTGATTGAGGTTTCATTATAATCTATAATTCTTAGCTATTTATCCAGTCAAGTAATACCTAGATGAAGCTGCGCACTACCCGATTGCCCTTGTTTTTTACGTTCCTCAACCTTAAAATTGCAACCGGCCACATAAAATATTTTTGTCAGGTTCTTGTGTGTTTGAGGCCTTCTGGCCGCATTTTTTTTGTCGAGTCTATGTGCCTGTAGCAGCGCAACCACTAGTAGAGTGTTCACCAGAGGAGGGATCGAACGAGTTTTCACAGCTCTGCGAAAATACCTCAATTCTTTGTTTTATACAGGGACCGTCACATGTCAAGCTAGGAGAGCGTTCTACTTTTCCTGACGCTATGAAGCAGAAAGAAAAGTTATGTAATCGGCTGAAAAAATGTTTTTGAGTTCTCTTCAAATCTCTACGTTTCAGACTCTGCTGAGTCCGAAAAACATTATTTGGGAAAATGGTCTTTGTGTCTGTGAACGCGGTTGAAAGAAAACGGCAAGACCTAATCAGCCAGAATTTGATTTCTAGCCAGCAGGTCACCATGGGGCGCCAAAATAAGGATATGATCAAAATCCACCAGAAACTAGTTATCATAGTGATGAAAAAATCAAAAATCTTTTTTCTCAAACCCAGCTCTAACGATTTTGATGAAATTTGGTATTTATTTAGTATAGACAGCTTCTAATGGAACGACAATACCATAAAATTTCCATCGGTGAGAAAATGACGAGAGTAGCACATTTCTAGAGTTATAGAGTAAAAATCTTTAGACCGGAATTATCAAAGATATCAAAGACTCGTCGTATAGGTACTTGACTGGACTATCACCTCAACTTTTCTGAAGATTCTAGTAACGTTTGAGCGGAGTTTACGAAGAAAAAAGTCGAAGTGCTTGGTAATTTGTTGTGTGGGTTTCGTCATTTTCCCACGGATAGGAATTTCCTGGTATTGTCATGTCATTTGAAGCTGTCTATACTATAAATTTAATCAAAATCATTTTGCAAGGAAAGTTATGTAATCGGTTGCAGAAAATGTTTTTAGTTCTCTTCAGATCTTTACGTTTCAGACCCTACTGAGTCCGTAAAACACTATTTGGAAAAATGGTCTGTGTGTGTGTGTGTGTGTGTACACGGACACACCTGCACCACATGATTCAGTGACTCAAACAGGGTACCTCAGGGACAACAGCTAGCTTTCACAACATTACGATCCCAGCCTCTTGTACACCTCAGTACTGCTGTAGGCAGTGACGCCACATGAACGGCGTGGAAGTGTCGGTAATCCTTCTCATGAATGCCCCCTGTAGCCCACTCCACCCACTCAGAAGAGTAGGGGGAGTCAGGACACTGCCTCAGTTCCCGTCTGTCAACCGAACCATGCAGAGCAGCCGCAAACTCTGAAGGTTTACTGGACTTGGGGGCAGATTGAGTCACCATGTCACACCACCCCAGCTGACCCTGAACGAATCCAAGACCAACCACAGCGTGTGTGACATCCCAGCTAGATGCCTGCATAGCATCTGGTGCAAGAACGAAATAGTGGGAGAGAGAGAGAGAGAACATCAAGTCCACCAGATAGATCTGGAGTGTGAATGTACACACATGGTTCACTATGTGGGAGGCCTAGCCTAGCGCGAACAGCAGAGCCCACCATTCTATCAAGCCACACTTCTCCGGAATCACCCCCAATCCATACATGCCTAGCTGCCTCACAAACTTGTCAAGGGCGATCTGCAAGCCCCGCTTGGTACCTGTGAGGAGGGTGACATCATCCAAAGCGCCCACCCGCACACCAGAGGGGAAATCAAACCCCATTTCTTGAGGTAGCTTACCCAGCGCAGTATCAAACACAAGATTGAAGAGTATAGGAGACATAGGGTCCCGCTACTGAACGCCACACACTAATACCGAATCCCCAGACATCTTCGCTCCAACCTGCAAGGTCGTCTCTCACCCGCAGTGCAGGGATCTCGACGAGGCGATCAGGAGCCCCCACACCATGGAGGCAATCGGCCAAGGCCTGGTAGGTTACCGCATCAAAAGTCTTAGCAACGTCCAGGGGAACCAAAAGGAATTGCTTCTTTTGCTTCAGGACAAGCCAAGGACAGCATTGTCTGAAGAATCGTGAGATTCTTGCCAGTACCAACTATTGGCCGAAATGCCCTCTGAACGCCGCCAATGACACTGTCCACCTAGAGACGAGATGCGAGCACTGTTTGGAAGTGCTGAAGACCACATACGAGAAATCGGTCTGTAGCCCCCTGGCCCATCACACACTCTTTAGGGATGTGGCTAGGAGCACTCATGAGAGGCTCCCAAAACGACACAAACTCCTGAAGAGTAGGCTGAACTTTACCATGCCCTGCACCCTCTAGCACCTCAGCTGCAACTCAACCCTCCTCCACAACTTCTGGATCCGCTGGTACTTCACCCGACTCATCCTTTTTGCTGTCCTACGACCACTTGTAGGGGCCAGATTCGAGAAGTCTCGGTTCTGCCCCCCACACCGGCCGGGTTCTCAACTCTAGGGAAAACGCAGCGCTGATGATCTGCAACCTCGTCCACAGAAGCATTAAGACCAGAAACAGCCCTCCTTGCCAGACTGCAGGTGAGGGTTTCCATAACCTTTCACTCTACTCACTTGATCAGCATGCCTCAAAATCTCATTCCTCAAAAGCGACTAGGAGTCTGAGGCTGATAGGTCTCGCCAGCTACCCGAGGGCTGCTGACACACGTCTGCAATGGGACAGTGTGGCAGAGCCCGGTCGTTATTCACGGAGGTTTGACCCTCCACAAGCTGGCTATACTCGGGCTTCCGAGGCAGGGCTTTCATGGTTGCTGCAGTACGGGAGGGGAATCGCTCTGCCAGATATTTATTGGCATAACGTACCCCCTCCCTTGCAGCCTGCGTAGTGGAGATTGGGTTAGGGTTGGAGGAAGAAGAGGATGGGGAAAGGGAAGGAGGCTAAAACATCGGATTATTATTCAGAATGAATAATAAACCAAAACGAAGTACTGGGATGGACACTCGGAACCTTTTCGTCTTGCTGTAAGTTGTTTATCGTCATTTAATTTTTTCCGCCGTGTGAGACCATCTTTTTTCGTCGTCGTGCTTAAGGATTTGAAACTGTTTTCATACCCACCCAGTACTTGGAGCAGCTCTTCTTTTCTTGCCATCGAAACGTAAAGATTCTCAGTCGACTACTTTTGAAGCAAAATCTATTTTTCATACATACCTAGTACCTGAGATAGGTCTTTCCTTCACCTTCCGCGAAAAACTAAGACCTGCGATATCGGGATTACAAGAATATCTATTTTTCAAACCTACCTAGTACCTGGGATAGCTCTTCTTTGTTTTAATCTTATCAATTCGTTCGTTTGTGTCATCCTACGAATGCGGCGTTAGAACATACATTTCTTTATAAACATTTGTGTTGTTTTGATTTATGATTGTCTTATTATTCTTTTCACATCTCAATCACTGTTAATACTGTTAATATTTCAGAACATTTTACGTGAGCTCGTCGTTAACAGTCTGAATCACAACAAATAACATTGTCAAGTCAATAACTGAATTACGATTTCGAGAATTAAAAGCAACAAACAAAGAAGGGGTTCTGTCGCAGAATACCTTTACAACCGTACAAGCCGTCTATTAGACTCAGACCTTCCTCCTATTCTAAAATAATTTTTCCTCAGTTATGTCGCTAAACGATATTGCTCTTGCCGCTGAGGCAGAGGCCAATTGAATTGTGGGCGAACAAGCTGCCGAAGAATTCAATAATTCTCCCCCAACAACATCTAAACGCAGAAAATTTACATTATTACATTCAGTCGCAAGTCGATGCTGCGGTTAAAAAAATTACGCGCTTAAAATTAAGAAATACGGCCCCCGAATTCAAACAAAAACACATTGATATCACAACCAGAATAAGCCGCCTATTCGCAACCAACCTAATTTCTCCAAATCACAAACTTCCAACCAAAATGGCAAACCAATATTTCAGAAGCACCTAGCACCGCAATCCTTGCAAAGAACTACTCCAACTCAAAAACCATTCTCGTGCTATTCATCACCAAGGTCCTGGAAAACTACTAGGTCCAATTGTAATTGCCTATCAAAATTAGAAGTTCACGCAGAAACTGATCTGAGCCCCGAACTAGAAGATTATTCACGCGAGGAAGAAACACCTCGAGAGGAATATTTTTTAGAGGAGATGTCGAATCACCACAATTCGACCTGATGCATTTAACGTCACAAAAACATCCGCTCCCTTACATCCTTTTACCCCCTCAAAATGTAAGAATATTAATAGACTCAGGCAGCACAACTAGTTTTGTGCATCCAAAATGCGTAAAAACTCTTTTCAAAAGTAATCTAAAACCTCGACTTTGAAGTAACTACGGCACATGGAGTGTCCAGAGGAAACTCAAGTGCCACGATCCCGTGTGGATATTTCTTCCGAATCAAGAACCTCAATCTCACCTTCAAAGTCTTCGACTTTCATGAAAATTTCGGAAAGTTACTAGGAAAGGACTTGAGCCTAAACCAAAACAAAATAGTAACACCCAAAACAGAAATTGAAATAAAATATTTAAAGGTACCAAATTCTAATAACTGCCTTAAATTAAAAATTCCTCCTAAAGTCATCTCAAAGATTAAAGTTCCAGTCACACTAAAATAAAAGAAGGAGAAGGAGTTATCCCCTACTTCCGAGAGGGACCAATACAGATACCAGAATGCCTGGTCAAAGTTAAAAACTACGAATGTAACATTCGCTGTTATGTGGGGAAATGTAGACTTTAAGGCTGCAAATCTGAGCGTCTGAATATTAACCCCACAAGTTATAAAAATGTATGGACTGTACGTAGGATGGGGAAATACGAATAAATTATGGGAAGAAAGTTAACAATAAATAATTTACTTTATATAAACTAGAACACGGAACGTTTATTTGGCGGTTGAACGGGATGGTTGCTGAGAAGTTGTAGCAGATCGTGGAAAAAATGGATCGGACGGACCTGGAATCCAGACAGATGTCAGAATGTGGACCCTTGTAAACTTTGTGAAACACGGGCTACGGAGTTAATTTGCACAGCAAATAGTTGTTCGAACGTCGAAACTAGCGGTTGGAATACTCGCGAACAGCAGTGGCCACCAAAAAACTCGAAAAAAGGAAGAATTGGGAGAACGTCTCGAACTGTTCGTCAATGGCAGTAAATCGCAACTGGTCACAAGTTTTTCCGCGATCAGGCACAATCACAGACCCTTGGTCGAAGCAGGTAGATCGGCGATAATGGTAAGTTTCTCGGTCAGCACAGGACAAGGGAGGTTTGCTGGTGAGTCTCTGTTTCCTTTTGGGCGAGCATGTGACCCCTGACTCTGCCAACTTCTCTCGAACCTTAAGATATTTCAACACTTGGGCATCCTAAATCAGAATTAAGAGGACACCTTATTTGAGCTCAAATCACCACTTAAAGTGGAACAACTGAATTTTAACGCCTTGGAAAATTCGAATGAAATTAATTATTACGACACCGACAGCTATGTTTTTGACCCTTCACAAATTGGAGCAGATCACATGAACAACGAAGAGCGGGTGCACATTTCACAATTTAGTACACGAATACAAAGACCTGTTTCATGTAGAGGGTAGACGATAAGTATCCTCTACTTAATATTTCTGATCTATTAGACAAACTTGGAAGATGTATGTACTTCTCATCCATAGATCTGAAAAGCGGTGTTCACCAAATAGAAATGCATCCGGAGAGTATAGAGAAAACTGCATTTTCAACGGAACTTGGGCACTGGGAATTCACCCATTATGCCCTTAGGATTGAAAACTGCTCTTCCAACTTTTCAACGCCTAGTTGATGGTGTTCTCCACGGTTTAAAAAACGAGATTTGCACCGTTTTCATTGACGATGTTTTCATTGATCGACTCGTTTTTAGTACAACTCTCGGGGAACATCTATCTCGTTTAAAACAAGTCTTCGAACGTATTAGAGAGGCCAATCTAAAAATACAAATTGATAAAACCGAATTTCTCAAAGGGGAATGTGTCTACTTAGGCCACTAAACCTCACCAAATGGAGTCAATCCTAATCCACAGAAAGTAAAAGCAATTACCAAATATCCGATCCCTAATACCACGAAACAAATTAAACGTTTTTTGGAACTTTTTAGCTATTATCGAAAATTCATCAAGAATTTTGCACAGGTTACAAAACGCATGACCGCGAGTTTGAAGAAAGGAAGTAATATAAACCCAAACGATCCTGAGTACGGAGAATGCTTTGAAAAATGCAAGACTCTGCTCGTAAATGAACCCATTCTCTAGTACCCCGATTTCTTGAAACCATTTAATTTAATAACTGGTGCGAGCGACGTGGCCATTGGTGCGGTCCTCAGTCAAAACTTTAATGGTGCAGACCTCCCAATAAACCTATGCTAGTAGAACCCTCAACGACACTGAAGTGCTCTCCACTATTGAAAAGGAATGCTTAGCCTGTTTCTGGGCTACCCAATACTTTAAGCCATATCTTTTTGGCAAAAAATTCAGACTCTATTCGGACCACTAACCCTTGCAGTAGCTATTTTCACTGAAACAGCCCGATTCCAAGTTATTTCGATGGCGATTGAAATTGGAATCATACGATGACAAAAAGGGATCGACCAACATCAACGCCGATGCTTTGTCTCGAAAAGAACTTAACGTCACTGAGACTAATGACACTCCCGCAGAAAGTCCTGGAGTTGCCAGTTTAGTAGAATCTGCTCTAAAGTGAAATGACCCCCCAGAATCCCTCCAGGAGATAATGGAAGAAATTAATTCAGCCATTGATACCCCAACCTCCGAATCTATGATTGCTAACTCAGATGACGAAAATAATGATTCCAACTCACCAGCTCCAACCCTCTACTCAAATTATGAAGGTAACACTGCAATGCAAATTCCGATTTCTGAAACACCCGTGAACCACGGCAAACATCAAATCATCATTATTGTGGTCAACGATGAAAAAATGAGAACCCCTCGCATTGAAAACATTTTTGACAGGACCAGAGAACCGTCAAACTAAGATCAAATCACCTTGAAACAGATGGGGTCGATTTTGTCAAAAAATACATTGTACCGAATCGGAAGTACTCTATCTACTTTGTGAATGACATCTATTAAACTTTCTGCCGTATAATGAGCAACAACTTCGAACATTCAGAAATTCAAGTTGTTTCAAAGTGTTCATCGAAATTAGAAGATGTAATCAACTCAGAAACCGCTCGCGAATATATAGAACAGGAACATATAGGAAAATCCAATCATCGAGGAATCACGGAAACTTATGTCAAACTGAAGAGAAAATATTTTTGGCCCAACATGAAAATTACATAAATAACTGCGAAATCTGCTTAATGTGCACGTATGATCGACACCCAATTAAGCCTCAACTCAACATTACGCCTACTCCATCAAGACCTCTTGAAATAGTGCACATAGATAAATTGTCGCTAGAAAAATCAAAACTCCTGACAAAATCTAGATGCGAATGACGCTGAAAGGTACGATACCATTTTGGACCACTTAAAATACAAACAGGAAGCCCTTGAAGAACAAATTAAGAACCAGTACTCAGTTAACCATAGTTTGATGAACGAATTTAACAGAACCTTAGAAATTATCGATAAAAATAATGCCGTCATGGTACAGGAAGTCAACCAATTAATACTAGCGAACTCCCAGGAAACACATTTAAGACAAGTTGAAAACACTCTGAGCCACCATTGGAATCTTTCGCATCTCGTATCAGATACGTGACGTGGAAAAATCGGTGACGTTTTGCAAATTAGGAAAACTTCATCCAAGCGTAATAAAACCCCACGCTCTGTATGAGGAATTAACAAGGATATCGAAGTTTTTTTAGCCTTGATGGCCTGTTGAAAGTTAACGGTAAAAATTTGTGGGAACTGCACGTAAAGGTGAAATGTTATATAAGTACAGAAGAAATAGAATATTTCTTAGACATACCTATTGTCAACGCATAGAAATACGCCGGTGCCTACAAAAATTGAAGACCGCTATGTAACAATAACTCGTACGTCTAATTTTGCATTAAAATCCAACGAAGACGCGAAAATCAAACTTTTGAAAAGTTCTTGTGAACCTAGGAACCAATACTTTTTGTGTAATGACCATCTAGAGATTAATTCTGATAAACGAAGTGAAGAGGATATTATTATCCAAAACATCAACAACAATTGTAACTTTATCCAGTTAGACTTAACGAACAACTACGTTTAGTTCATTGATAACTCCCGTCCAGAGCTTTGAATTTATTCATTCTGGTACCCCAGCCTGAGGAATGTTTTCCTGTATCTATAACATTTGTAATATTTATTGTTTTCAATTATCATGTACAAGGGAGGAAGGCAAATGTTAGCGAATCATGCTGAAGATTAAATTCTTACGGAAAATTCGGGAGGAATTTTCTTCGTCTTGTGGATGGAGGAGTTATATTAACATCAGTAGAGGAAGCAATAATAAAAAACCCTGCAAATTATTACACAACGGTTTATTATTCGGATAATCAGCTTGACCTAGCATTAATGCTCCGAGATCCATCCTGTTCGATTCAGCATCGAAAAATATCATAATGAAACCCAAAAAAGGTCGAAAAGAACTGAATCGTAATATTAAAATAAACAAAAAAAACGAAAGTATCTAGAAAAACTGAATTTTAATATGAAAACATGCACGCTAAATATTAATATCAAAATGTAACCAAAAATCTATGAAAAAACCAAAATGAGAATGAAACGAAAGAATCTAAAAAAATTGAATCGTATTAAAACCAAAACGTCGGGGAAATTGGAACGGGGGCGCTCGAAGCGAAGCGCGTCGTCGTCGTTGGAGGCGAAAGGAGTCGTTGGGAGGGAAGCCGCCTTGAGAGCGGTTGGTTTTTTACTTTCCGCTACCCGAAGGGAAGTAAAGTATAGTAATCGGCCCAAAAAAAAAATTTGGGTTTTCTTCAGATCTTTACGTTTCACACCCTACTGAGTCTAAAAAACCTAATTTCGGCGCGTGGTCCGTGTGTGTGTGTATGTGTGTGTGTGTGTGTGTGTGTGTGTGTGTGTGTGTGTGTGTGTGTGTGTGTGTGTGTGTGTGTGTGTGTGTGTATTTCGATTTGCGGGAGAACGGCTGATCCGATTGAGCTGGTTCTTTTTTTGTTTTGTTCGTTATTTTTTGTAGACACCAAAATAAGGTTAAGGACGATTTCGGTCGATTGGAAGGGGGGGTGGGGGACGAAAATGTACCAAAAACTAGGGTTTTTCGCATTTTTCTCAAAAACGGCTCTAACGATTTTGATTAAACTTTCAAATTATCTTCTACTAATCAATACCTAACTTTTCTTCTGTATACATATCTCCATGAAAATACGGTGAACGGAGATATGGGCCCCTGAAGCAAACATAAGTTTTTTTACGCTTTTTGGCAAAACGGCTTCAGCGATTTTTACCAAACTCACAGGATGTTTTCAAATAGTTAATACCTACATATTCTTTTCAATAAATGTTCCTGTGACGGTCCATTGAACAGAGATAAAAAGCAAAATGTGTCGAAAATAACGCTTTTTCTAACATTTCCGTAAATTCCAGGGTAACTTTTTCACCAGATGTGATAAATCCTGATGAAGTGTCTTTTAGTCACCCATACCAACATTTCGTTCTCCATAATTATTTCTGTATATATATGTTGAACGGAGATATAAGCCAAGTTAACTCAGAAAAGGAGATTTGTCGAATATTAATTTATCTGTATTCCAAATTTCTCAAAAACGGCTCTAACGATTTCGATCAAACTTTCGGAGTACTCTCAGCTAACTAGTCCCTACATTGTGTTCTCCATAAATGTTCCTGTAGAAATGCGTTGAACGAAGATATAGCGCCCGCCTATGTAGGTGGTGTTCGAACTTAAAGGGATGGCGGAAAGTTGTGTGTTGCTACGCACCAGATATTTTGGTTTATTATTCATTCTGAATGATAACCCTATGTTTTCGGTCACGAAAAATGTTTTACAACCCCCCCTCAAAATTTGATACTTTACGTTTCAAGACATGGAGATTCCAAATTTGCAATGTCCGTCCGCCGTTCGCCGTCCGGGCCGTTTTGTGCCTTTAACGTGGTCCAAAAAATTCGTTCTTTCGCCCAAAAATCCAATTTGGTATCTAGTTGTGCCCGCCATCTCGGCAATCCGATCGGACGAAGCCCATGGTTGTTATGGGCAAAAAACGGTTAAAAAAATTAACGAAACGCAGTACTACGCGGGAACACAACGGAAGTCGTTTGAACTTCCACCCCTCCCGCCCATCTCAACGAAATCGCCGCTCTCCTCCTCATCTGGCAACGCCGCCCCCTCGTGTCGTCGCAACGCAACGCTCTCGCCCGCCCGGCCCGCTCTGCTCTGCGATTTCCCGTCTTCACCTCCACGAATGACTGTTTCGCTCCTTCTCAACTATTTCCGTTAGCAAAATATCTGTTATCTTCGATTGAACTATTCATTATTCGTTTATTTTTGGTTTATTTATTTAATAGTTCGTTCGTTTCATTTTTTTTGGTTTTAATACGATTCAATTTTTTTAGATTCTTTCGTTTCATTCTCATTTGGGTTTTTTACGTAGATTTTTGGTTACATTTTGATATTAGTATTTAGCGTGCATGTTTTCATTTTAAAATTCAGTTTTTTCTAGATACTTTCGTTTTTTTTGTTTATTTTAATATTACGATTCAGTTCTTTTCGACCTTTTTTGGGGTTTCATTTTGATATTTTTCGATGCTGATCGAACGGGATGGGTCTCGGAGCATTACTGCTAGGTCAAGCTGTTTATCCGAATAATAAACCGTTGTGTAATAATTTGCAGGGTTTTAAAGAGACGGGCGGGGCGGAGGGAATTCAAACGACGAAACGCTTGTAGCTCCCGCGTTGTACTGCGTTTCGTTAATTTTTTTAACCGTTTTTTGCCCATTACAACCACGGGCTTCGTCCGATCGGATTGCCGAGATGGCGGGCACAACTAGATACCAAATCGGATTTTTGGGCGAAAGAACGAATTTTTTAGACCACGTTAAAGGCACAAAACGGCCCGGACGGCGGACGGGTGACGGGGGACGGGGGACGGCGGACGGACATTGCAAATTTGGAATCTCCATGTCTTGAAACGTAAAGTATCAAATTTTGAGGGGGGGTTGTAAAAAATTTTTCGTGACCGAAAACATAGGGTTATTATTCAGAATGAATAATAAACCAAAAGGGGGCTTCATCAGCTAAGCACCCCTCTTGGCCGATGTCTCCTCGCTCGGAAAGCCCCCGAAATCGATGCATTCGTCTTGGCAGTGTACTTGTGTGCATTTCGTTCTCTCTCCCTTCTTTTAATCAGTTGTACTACAGTCAATTAAACAGTGATTAGATGATTAGTTTTTTTAAAAACATAAATTTGGAACAACCAAATTTAAATTGTATGTATGTGAGTGATTTTTAGAGAAAGCCGTATAAATTCCGCTGAAATATTACTAGAATGTTCAAAAACATTTGGTGTAGGAGTCCAATCCAATACCTATAGGGTGAGCGTTTAAAAACGAGCATAAGATATAAGGAGGTCACTCCAGAAATTCCGGTTTCCTGAAGTTGACACTCTGCACTTTCAAAGTAAAATATAAAAAGAAGTTGCTGGAAATGTATAGGGGCACGGGATCACACCAATAATGTGTTATAGGATCGTGCGTTCGGGCGTCTCTCAATAATAAGGCCTCCCTTCCAATATCACCAAGAATCGTATATTCAGTTCCGTTCCAGTTAATAGCCCACTGGCACAGAAAGTAAAGAGGACCGAAGTGGTGTCGCCGGAGCCCGGAAGAGGAATCGGAACTGAATATACGATCCATCCTATAACAAATGTAATAATGTGTGTGTTGAATGTTTTAGTTGTAATGTGTGTCTGTAGTGATAAGATCCAATATGAGAAGGGGAGGAATATCCTAGACTCGCCCTTCTCAAATGTGCATGTTTGTGTGGGACGAATGCATGTAATTTATTACGGTATGAACATTGTTTATTTTATTTATTTATGTTTGTGTCTAACATTTGTGTGATGTGTATATACTTATAATTATGAGACAACCTTTTTGGAATTTTGGAACCACGTTGTAGAATTGAAGAACATTGTTCGATTTAAGAATATGTATTGTTTAATTATGCTTGAATTGGAATTGTATCCTGGGGGAGTGGAAGAGAGGGTCGCATGGCCCCAACTCCCCCAGGAGGATAAATAAACTCTCAATCAATCAATCTCTCTCTCTCTCTCTCTCTCTCGCACCTTAACCGATATTCGGACATAATAGAAGAAAATAGTACAAACAAAAACTCACTGGATTCGAAACTGATCTCTCTTAACGCTACCTTCACCGACATCGCAGACAAATGTGCCACAATGGAAGTCTGTGTTCGGCAATGGGGCGAAGGGATATTGAAATATCATTGGGCCACTGTACTTTGACTGCAGTTAGCTCCTGGACTGAAACAACAATGAAAGACGAAGACTGAGCGGTAGCTGGCGAGAGAGAAACGCGTGTTGACTGTATGATTGAAAGTTAGACATAAAGTATTTTAGGTAGCAATGTGTGACCGTGTTCATGCCAGGTGCTGAAAGGTTCAGAGTATAGATTTTGATAAGTTCAGTGAAAAAGCGAGATCGAAGCCGTAAAACGAAAAAATGATCACGTGCCGAACGAATCAGCAGCGGCTGAGCTCCCTCTTCCTTTTCCAAATAAATGTTGCCATTCG
This sequence comes from Pachypeltis micranthus, assembly GCA_020466155.1. NCBI lineage: Eukaryota > Metazoa > Arthropoda > Insecta > Hemiptera > Miridae > Pachypeltis > Pachypeltis micranthus. The sequence continues at coordinate 81,415,556 of CM035768.1, read as the reverse complement.
AGACCCACGCAAATTTGAAGCCCCACTCCTTTTTTTCTACTTTTTGCATCATTTAGCAATAAATAAAATAAACAATGTTCATACCGTAATAAATTACATGCATTCGTCCCACACAAACATGCACATTTGAGAAGGGCGAGTCTAGGATATTCCTCCCCTTCTCATATTGGATCTTATCACTACAGACACACATTACAACTAAAACATTCAACACACACATTATTACATTTGTTATAGGATGGATCGTATATTCAGTTCCGATTCCTCTTCCGGGCTCCGGCGACACCACTTCGGTCCTCTTTACTTTCTGTGCCAGTGGGCTATTAACTGGAACGGAACTGAATATACGATTCTTGGTGATATTGGAAGGGAGGCCTTATTATTGAGAGACGCCCGAACGCACGATCCTATAACACATTATTGGTGTGATCCCGTGCCCCTATACATTTCCAGCAACTTCTTTTTATATTTTACTTTGAAAGTGCAGAGTGTCAACTTCAGGTCAAATAGATCCACCTCTTCGTTGTACAATTTAGTCCCCTGCACCAAGAACGACCCTGCGTATACTGTGGTCCTATGAGATGGAAGCTGCGTCAAAGTTCTGGCATTCCTAGTGTCCCAATTATGCATCGGCGAAATAAATTTAAATTTATTGTACAGGTACTCGGGACTCCTGTATTTCAGCACTTTAAACATCATCGCAGCCAGTGCTAGCTTTTTTCTCTCTGCTATCTTCAGCCATCCTAGCAATCTGTATGTAGGCGTGACATGCTCAGTGGGCCGTACCCTGGTTACAAAGCGCACTGCCCAATTCTGGGCTTTTTGCAGCCTGAGCATGCCCTCACCTCTTAGGTCGCAGTACGCAACGGCAGCATAATCAAGAAACGGAAATATGAGGGACTAGATCAAATGCTTCCTCACTTTTCTTGGAAAATCCTCAGCCACCCTCCGCAACTGATATAGGCTTCTGAAAACGCATTGCACACTTTCGTGACTTGGCTTTCCCAACGCAGAGTGTTTTGTATGATTATGTCCAAATTGTTTGTCTCATTGACCATTTCAAATCTAACTTCGCTCAGCATCAAGGGCGGTATGACCTTGTATTTCAAATTTTCCAACAGTTTCGTGTACCCTAGTAGTATACCTTTTGTCTTCGTCTTATTGACAGCCATTCCATGCGCACATACCCATTTAACCAAAGAGAGAGAGAGAGAGAGAGAGACAGAGAGAGAAGAGAGAGAGGGGAGAGAGAGAGAGAGAGAGAGAGAGAGAGAGAGAGAGAGATGGAGAGAGAGAGAGGGAGAGAGAGAGAGAGAGAGAGAGAGAGAGAGTGAGAGAGAGAGAGAGGGGAGAGAGAGAGAGGGGGAGAGAGAGAGAAGGGAGGGAGAGAGATAGAGAGAGATTGATTGATTGATTTTATTTAACCACCTGGGGGAATTAGGGCCATGGGGCCCTCTCTTCCATTCCCCCAGGCTACAGGTTTCACAATCATCCTCTAAATTTGCATTTGCAATCATAACAATCTTTATATACATTTATAAACTACTCGTTGCACTAAATTTACGATTACATACCTCTCGCTAGCATGCTGTACGTACACAAATAAAGAACAACACAAAGAAAAAAAAACACAACAACCCGTTCATACCAAATAAATTACATTCCCCCAAACATTTAATTTCCCTTTCGTACACCTTTCACCGCCTGCTCACTCATTCAACCAACCATTCATTCCACCAACACTTACACACACTCAGAGCGAAGGGAGAGTACTGGGATATTCCTCCTCTTCTAAGAGTGACTTTCTTAGCCTAAAACACTTATTACAGCACAAATCCAAGTAATAATAGTAGTTGACATAAACCAACACCAAATAATTTACTAAAAAGTTAATCATGAATTCAAGTCATGAGGAAGTAAGGAGTGCAACGAGAGCGTGGGACATCACTACGACAACTTATTCATATTCCTTTAACAATTTTTCTTTGAAATTCTTTTTGAACACAACAACATTTTTCGTGAAGTCAAACTCGTCAACATTGTCATTATATAGCTTTGACCCCTGCACGAGGAAGGATCGTGCCAGCATCGCCGTTCTGTGCCTAGGAATGACCAGCAGTTTATTCCTATTCCGGGTGTCTCTCGAGGTCATGAATTCGAAGTTGTCATAAAGGTAGGCAGGCTGGTGGGTCTTCAGTACCTTAAACATGAAGGTGGCCACCTTCAGCCGCTTTCGCTCTCGCATCTTCAGCCAACCAAGGCGGTGATAGTGTGCCGTGACGTGCTCGTCCAGTCTCAACCTTAGCGCGAAACGTTAAGCGGCGTTTTGCGCCTTCTGGAGTCGATCAAGCTCCTCACACTTGAGGTCGCAAAGCGGAGCTGCCGCGTAGTCCAAGTGAGGCAGGACGAGGCTCTGAACGAGCTGAAGTCGAACACGAGTGGGAAAATCGCTAGCAGTTCTGCGCAGCTGGTAGATAGCACCAAAAATAGCCCGACACATCGCAGTCGTTTGGAGTTCCCACCCCAGTGTGTCCTGTACCACGACTCCTAGCATCTTAGTTGCGTGCACATACTCCAGCATTATTCCCTCAAAGGCGATTTTAGGCGCAGCAACCAAATTAACTTTACCCAGAATCCTTGGGTAACCGATAATCATCGCCTTAGTTTTCCTCAGGTTCAAATTCATCCCGTAAGAGGAGCACCAATCCATAACGCGGCCAAGATCGGCACTCAAGGCCTGCACCGCCTCCCCAATGTTCTCAACTCTGCAAGACCGGAACAGATGGAGATCATCTGCATACGACATATGCCGAGTACCCACCGAGAGGACTTTCGGTAACGAAGTGATGTAGAGCACAAAGCAGAGAGTGGAAAGCACCGACCCCTGTGGTGTCCCAACGTCGAGCCCCTCCCAGGCCGACAACTCACCATCGTTCCCTTTGACTGCCAAAAGCCGTCCCGACAAGTGGAAGCTGAACTATGATAACGCAGCTCCAACGGTCCCAATCGACTACAGCACGGCGAGAAGAATGTCCCGACGGACCGGATCGAAAGCAGCAGATAAATCCACCATCACCACTATCGTTACCTCCTTTCGATCCATTGCTGATCTGACTTTGTCAAGCACACCAACAAGCGCCGTTTCCGTGCCAAACCCCGCACGGTATGCGGACTGCATAGGGTCTAGAACGCTGTTCCTCACAACGAACGCTCTCAGGTCATTATAGACAAGTTTGTCTAGAGAGAGAATGAATGAATGAATGACGGCTTTATTAATACATCTGGCGCGATTTGGTCGTACTCGACCATTCTTACACCTAACCAGAAATTTTAATTTAACATGATAAATACAAATGCGTCAACAGTTTTTGTTTCTTCTTCTTGTTAACTAGTTTTCTACTAACATAACAAAATCATCGTTTCATTATTTGATTGTTATTTATTTATTTATTTATTTTTATTATTATTATTTTTTTTTACTATTATTTTCTTCTCGAACAAAATTCAGATATAATTCACATAATTTAAATAGCCTGTCGTGTCATGATTTTAGAGGGTTTAGAGGAATTTAGTAAAGGGATAGCAAAGATTCTCTCACACGTTCTTGAAAGTTGTATGACTTTTTAGCTGTTTCAGTTCTGATGAGAGTCCATTGTAATATGATATGCTTTGTGAGATGAATGATGATCTATACAGGCAGTGGTACGGCATTGTGGTAAACGGTAATTTAAGAACTTGTTTCTGGTTTCTAAATTATGAATTTGTGAAAATTTCAAATATTGTCGCGCGAGATATGGTGGTTGTTTAGTTGTAGTAATTTTGAACATGATTGCTAACATAGAGTATTGTATTAATTCATTAATTTTGGGAGAGAGAGAGAGAGAGAGAGAGAGAGAGATTGATTGAGGTTTTATTTATCCACCTGAGAGAGAGAGAGAGAGAGAGAGAGAGAGAGAGGAAGAGAGAGAGAGAGAGAGAGAGAGAGAGAGAGAGAGAGAGAGAGAGAGAAAGGTGAGAGAGAGAGAGAGAGAATGAGTGAATGATTTATTTATTTAACGACCAGGGAGAATTGGGGCAAGTAGGCCCTCTCTTCCATTCTCCCTGGAGAACAAAAATTACTGCATTCCCTCAGCTTCTTGCGTATATAACTAATTTTCTCACAAACATACTCGTATGTAGTGTACTCGCAGACTCGCTTACAATATGCGAAATAACTGCTAATTAGTCACATTCATACCAGATAGATTACATTCGTGCAAAATAAATTACTTTTGCTGCAAATAAATAACCAACTCTCACAGTCACACACCATTCATACCAGCTGGTTGAGGTGGGTGAAAAACCGCCGCCACCCTCGAGCCCACCCTCCTACGGACCTCTTTTGTACTCGACATGCAGAGCGTTGGATAGTGGAGGTCCTGAGACGGCCCCTAAAAATTAACGGAAAGGCAAAACGACTCATAGTAACGCATAAATCAATAAAAAAGAAACCAATCCGGAAACAACTTGAAAAATAAAATCACTGAGCTCCTGCCTAATTCTATCACCGCCTCCCCGAACTGGCCGGAGCCGCCCACTCACGCGAGTCCATCCATCCTTTTATAATGCACACTGAAACACAGGGACACGTAACAGTAGATGACAAGAAGGGCTAGTAATCAATATTCCTCCCCTTCTTAGTCTAAGGCCTTTACACACTAAACATACAAAAACTTAATACTTAAGAAAATTACAAATACTATCACATGACCAAATACTAAGAAAAGCTAACAACAACGTACTGTACATTTAACATTTACAACTCCTCTCCATTAACGTCACTTTGGGCGAGTGGGTGTTTTCGAAAATTGTCTCTGAATACCTCTGTGTTTAATCGAAAATCCAACAATCCCCTATATTCATTGTACAAACGTGCTCTTTGAACGGCAAACAATCGGTTATATGAACACGTTCTATGCAACAGAATCTGCAACAAATCTCCCACATTCCTTGTGATCTTTGAAGGCACCTTTCGCATACAGAAAAAACTCCTACTCAGGTATTCTGGTTTCCTGAATTTCAATACTTCGAAAACCACAACAGCGATTGCCAGCTTTTTCTTTTCTTTTGTGGTGAGCCAGCCCATCCGCCTATAAACAGGTGTGACATGTTCATCAACACGAAGTCTAAAAATAAAGCGAACTGCTGCGTTTTGCGCTTTCTGAAGTCTCCTGATGTGCTCACCATTCAAATCACACATGGCCACTGTCGCATAATCTAAGATCGAGAAGATGCTGCCGTACTCGCGTCAGGAAGTCAATTGCAAACCTACGCAACCGGTACACGCCCAAAACCACCTCTACACATGTTTGTAACCTGCAGATCCCAGAATATTATGTTCTGAACTACGACCCCCAAATCCCTGACTTCCTCTACGGATTCCACGAGGGTTTCCTCGAGGCATACACCTGGCTGCGGGTCACTGTCGAACCGGGCCAGTATTTTAGGGTTCCCAAGATACATAACTTTTGTTTCAGACCGAGTTAAGGCTGTCCATCGCAGGGCCAATATCCCTTACCGTAAACGATTGATACATCTGCAAATCATCTGCATAAAACATGTATTTAGAGAGAGAGAGAGAGAGAGAGAGAGAGAGAGAGAGAGAGAGAGAGAGAGAGAGAGTGAGAGAGAGAGAGAGAGAGACAGAGAGGAAGAGAGAGAGAGAGAGGGCACAAATACCGATGACGAAATGGCCAAAGGGTGCGCTGAGGTCTATTTAGCTCTTTTGGTCCTCTCATATCAATTAATATCGGGAGTTTCGAGAACATGGGGGAGCAGTAGGAACCCATTGCGTTGTTTAATTTGTTGCAGTATCGGCTTCTTAGAGAAATATTATAGGAGCGGGTTGAGGAATGCTGAATCTTAAACAGAATATTCGTGTTTTCTCGTAATAAATTTTGAAGATTATTGATGAACTCGTTTTGATCCTTGCACGGGAAATGTAGTCAGTGATGGAATAAAGTGAATGGTCATATTAAAGCCGTCGCGTATTAGCACCTTGCAGAGGTAGTGTACCGGGACGAACGCGTTAGTTCGCGATGCCGGGCACGCAGAAAAACTTGAAGGTTCTTCTAGTGCGATGGGAATTTTTAATCCCCCCGCCTTCAAATGTTGTGTCCTTCTACTGCGACCTACTCTCTCGCCCGTCATTATGTTCAAACGTTGTCCGTTTTTGACGAACAGTTAAACACAAAGCTTCGAGGAAAGCAGAACAGATGTCGAGAATACTTCTGGTCTACCAGGATCTCGCGCATATCTACATAGATGAGATCAATGCTTGCCTAGCATCGCAGCTGCGGAAACTTACTCAGCGTACACCTCATAACAACTTGATCCCCCAACCTTCATCAACATCGACATCTTCCCGCGTGTCTGTTCCCGAACGACCTCTCAAATAACGAGTCAGGGTGATGACACAACTCCACCGCCATGGATGTCGCAGCACTGTGGAACGAAGACGTAGGATCCATAGAAAATGTGTACGCCAGAGACATCGTGAAGTGCGTGTTTATTTTTATTTGTTAATTCAATACTCCCACCACAAACATGGACACCCTTGTGGAACTTTAATCAAAATTCCTTCTCTCTCTCTCTCTCTCTCTCTCTCTCTCTCTCTCTCTCTCTCTCTCTCTCTCTCTCTCTCTCTCTTCCTCTCTCTCTCGCTTCCCCCCTCTCTCTTCCTCTCTCTCTCTCTCTCTCTCTCTCTCTCTCTCTCTCTCTCTCTCTCTCTCTCTCTCTCTCTCTCTCTCACAGTTGTCCTCTAGACGTTATCCAGTTAACATCTCGTCCCCAAAACTTTTGTGGTTTGAGCAGTTGAGATGTCAGTCAAGTGTAAAGTATGTGTTACAGGCTTCGCCAACAATGCCTACCGTCTTGACTGCGGTTCTTGTGACGGTGGTTTTCACTTAGATTGCGTAAAGATGAAAAGAGAAGACTATTTGTATCTGAAAGAACAGAAGAAGATTTTTCGTTGCTTGCCCCGTGTCAGCGAGAGGCGTGGTTCGCTATCTTCTTGGGGCTCTGGAGAGGGAGATGGACGTAGAAGTGGTGATCCCGTGGCAGCCAATCCCAATCCTGCACCTGGCGTGAGTATCTCCAAACTGTTTGAGATTATCACAGAAATGAGATCTGAGTCAAGGTCCGCTAATGTCCGGTTTGAAAAACATGCGGAGTTCGGCGCAGAGATGCGAGACGTGAAGGAGTATCTGAGCCGCTACGCCGACTCAATTGACAACAATACGTCTTTGATCAATGCGCTCGACGAGAAGGTTTCCTTCCTCTCGGACATGTTGGGTGAGGTTTCGACCCGCTGTTCGGGTTTGGAGGCTAGAGTCGCTGAGCTCGAGGGCCTTATCGCTGACACCGAGCAATTAGCTCTGGTGAACTGTGTGGAGATCGGCGGCGTCCCTCGGAAGGAGGGAGAAGACGTTGTCGAGCTAGCTAGGAAAGTAGGTTCAGCACTTAACGTCACTGTCTTCGAAGAAACGATAAACAATTGTTTCAGAAGGCACCCCGCCGCAGTGGGAACCTCACCTGGGTCCATCCACTTGTCTTTTGTACGGAAAATCGATAAGGATCGTTTCATAGCAGCTTCTCGTCAGCGGCGCGATCTTACTTCCCGGCATTTAGGATTTCTTGGCGGTGAAGCAGATAAGATTTACATTAATCTAATAATTCTAAATAATTGCCCACGGATCACGAATCTCTTTTCTTTTCGGCTTGTTTTCCTCTTGCGTCGTCATTTCACGTCGTTTTTCAATAAATGTTGAGTTCAGCTCCAAAAAGTTTGCTAACGTTACTCTACGAATATACCCTTTTCTTGCGACGCGCTATCGAAACCGCCGCATGGGGGCCGGTCTTTTCATTTCATCCAGCTCATGGCCAACACGAATGAAATGATCCGTTCACATCTAGGACCCGCCCGAGGACACCATATGAATCTAGCCCACATCAATGCTGAATCTGTTCCTGCACACTTGGACGAAATACGGGAAAATTTCAAAGGTGCCATATTTGATGTCATTGCCATTTCCGAGACTTTTCTCAAGCCCCATATAGTATCGGATACGATTACGTTTGGGTTAGCAACATTATTAACTTCGTACCCCCACGTAGTAATGCTTGGTGACTTTAATTCAGACTTGTTAGTTAGCACATCGGATAGCAAGCGGCTTCGTAGAATGCTAGACTCCTTGAATCTGGAACACCTTCCTTTCAACGCAACACACCACTCCCCTAACTCTAGTTCGTTGCTGGACTTGATCATTGTAAATGATGGCAGTAAAGTAGAGAAATACGCCCAGTTTCCGGTTTGCGGTCTCTCAAGGCACGACCTGATTTGCTGTTCTCTGAAACTAAAACTGGAAAAGGCCGAACGGAGACGCATTTTCGTTCGGGACAAGCGAAGTCTTGACGAGCAGGAATTTTTGAACGACGCGAAGAAAGCGGACTAGGAGCAGGTGAAGAAGGAACCGGAGCTAGACGGAAAAGTAGAAGTCTTTAATAGTATGATCATCGACTCATACAATAGACATTGTCCATTCTCTCTCTCTCTCTCTCTCTCTTCCTCTCTCTCTTTTTCTCTGTCTCTCTCTCTCTCTCTCTCTCTCTCTCTCTCTCTCTCTTCCTCTCTCTCTTTTTCTCTGTCTCTCTCTCAGTGATTACAGAGGGGTTTCCTTGTTTTATGCGTTGGGAAAGGTGTACTGGTAGATATACTGGTTGCAATCCTGAAGTCTCTGGGGGTGTCAAATGAAGTGGTAAGTATTAACAACACGTTGTCATCTTGGAAGGAGGCAGAACTTAGCACTCCACAGGATTCCGTGCTCTCGACGGTATTTTTCACGTTGTATCTGAGGTCTTTACCTGGCAGATCCCAACTAGGGACGGGTTATACGCTGTACGCTGATGATTTGCAAATGTACCGATCGTGTATGGTTGAAGATATCCCAGATTCAGGAGCGGTTTTGAATAGAGACCTCGAGGAGCTCAGCAGGTGGTCGCAGACCCATGGCATGGAAGTGAATAACGCTTAAACGAAGGTGATGGTACTATTCGAAGGAATTGGCAAAGGTTGACTTGCGTACAATGCCGAAGCTGGTGCTTGGGGGAGTGGATCTTGAGGTTGTAGTTGTGGCGAAAAACCTGGGAGTGCTAGTGCAGAGTATGCTTTCCTGGGATGCTCACATTACGCATGTGAAGACCTATGGGAAAGAATGGTACATGTCCAAAAAATTTAATTTTGAGAAAAAACAATTTGAAGGTTTGTGGCATGGTTGGGGAAAATGTCAATGGATTTTTTAATTAAAGAAATAACACCTTAAGCAACAAGTATTCATTATTAATCTCAAAAAATTTTAAATTAAAATTCGCTTATTTCGCACGTTCAAAAAATAAAAATCGAAGAAGGTCCAGGACAAAAACCGTTATCCACAATTCCTCTCCAATCACTATTTCGTCACTTAAATATTCGTCATCACTGTCTTCGCTTTTGGTTTATTATTCATTCTGAATAATAACCCTATGTTTTCGGTCACGAAAAATGTTTTACAACCCCCCCTCAAAATTTGATACTTTACGTTTCAAGACTTGGAGATTCCATATTTGCAATGTCCGTCCGCCGTCCCCCGTCCGGGCCGTTTTGTGCCTTTAACGTGGTCTAAAAAATTCGTTCTTTCGCACAAAAATCCCATTTGGTATCTAGTTGTGCCCACCATCACGGCAATCCGATCCGACGAAGCCCGTGGTTGTAATGGGCAAAAAACGGTTAAAAAAATTAACGAAACGCAGTACAACGCGGGAGCTACAGCATTTCGTCGTTTGAACTCCCTCCCGCCCCGCCCGTCACATTAAAAAAGCAACCGTGCTCGAGGCCAACAAGCGCCTCCCGCTCGCTTCCCTCCCTACACCGCCACTCAACTCCCCCCGGGTTCGCTTCGAGCGCCCCCGTTCCAATTTCCCCGACGACGGGGCCAAATCGTCAGACGTTTTGTTTCCGTAGTTCCATTGTAGCCAGGACATGTTTCGTATGGTTTACTAGTATTCGATGCTGAATCGAATGGGATGGGGGAGCCCTAATACTAGGTCAAGCTGTTCATGAGAATAATAAACCATTGTGTAATAATTTGCAGGGTTTTCTTCTTTTGACCTCTTGGTTTTTTCTGGCTCTGAACTGCATTGTTTTGAGATGCTCCCAAAACACTAAGTTTTTCATAAAAATTACGGGACTCTGGTTTTTCCAAAAAATCCTTCAGGAATTGCAAATCTGCATGTTCAGCTGCCTTTATGGGAACCGGTGAGTCGTAAAGTTTTTTCTTAGGGACAATTGTAATAACTTTTTTACTTTCCTTGGCTCTACGAAGTAGAAAAGAAAGTTATGTAATCGGCTGAAAAAAAGTTTTGAGTTTTCTTCAGATCTGTACGTTTCAGACCCTGCTGAGTCCGAAAAACACTATTTGGGAAAATGGTCTGTGTGTCTGTGAACGATTTTTAGAGAAAACCACCGTACTAAATTAGCTCAAACTTCATATCTCGCTCACAGGTCACCATGGCACGCCAAAATAAGAGTATAACCAAAATCCATCGAAAGGTAACTATAGTTATCATAGTGATCAAAACACCAAATATCATTTTTCTCAGAAACGGATCTAACGATTTTGATTACAATTTTAATATTCGTAGCTCTTAATAAGATAATTATACCATAGAATTCCCATTCGTGGGAAAATGACGAGAGCAGCACAATAAATTACGAAAACTATCGACGAAATCGATTTTACCGCGGTTTTTAGAGAAAACCACCGTACCAAATCAGCTCAAACTTGTTATCTCGTCCGCAGGTCACCATGGGATGCCAAAATAAGGGGATGGGCAAAATCCACCGACAGTTAACTATAGTTATCATAGTGATCAAAACACCAAATTTTTTTTCTCAAAAACGGCTCTAACGATTTTGATGAAATTTTTTATATTGGTAGCCCATAATGGGATAATTATACCATAAAATTCTCATTCGTGGGAAAATGACGAGAGCAGCACAATAAATTATCAACATTTTCGACGAAAAGCGTTTTTAGCGCTATTTTTCTTATAACCTCCGCTGGAATGTTAGTAGAATGTTAAAAAAAATTGTTATTGTAGTCCGATCCAATACCTCCTCCTAGTTTAAAAACGCTCATGAGATACATGGGGCTCACTCCAGAAATTCCTGAACTTCAACTACTGTCGTTTCGCTTACTACCAGTTTTAAACGTTTTTACCCAATAACTCTGCAAAAGTGATTACTATCGTTCTTCAAAGAATTTGTGTTTACAGCCTCATTAATGATCTGTATACCAATCGCTCAATAATGGTCCTGCAATGAGTACGAGCAGCACAATAAATTCGAGAACTGTAGGCGCTACCGCTTTCTACTGCTGTGAAGTGTTGTTTGACCGAGTTCAAATGAACTGCTTGGTAAATGAATTGATTAAATAGAATTAGCCATGTACAAAGTGAATTGACGTAGAGCTAAGGAAAGTTGTGTGTTGCAACGCACCAGATATTTTTTCCTGGTGCCTAGTTTTTTGGTGATTTTTTTTTTCCAGCTCTTAAAGGCTTACTCTTGGAAACAACAGTTTCTTTGGTTTGAGTTTCAGTGTCAAAAGAAGCTGGGGTTGTGTGACCAAAGTAAGTGGATTTGTAGGCAATCTTGGGCTCTACATTGCTCACCTCGAGAACTCATATTGGCCGAGTAGGAAATGGGCATTTGTGTGGGTAAAATCCAGTCAGGTGCTCTGTCCAATTTGAAAATTCCATCTCCTTTCCGCAGTCTATAACTTTGAATGGATTGGGTTTTTCTCTGCTCTCACGAATTACTTCTCGCCAGTCATCAGGAACTTCTGTGTATGACCTTTGATTGATTAGGGACATGTCCTTATCACATTCCATATATGAATGGCCCCTTATTGGAAAGAAGACGTTGATCTGGTCAAATCGGCGAGATGGTAAAAAAGTCTGATTAAAGTATAATTTTTATTTTGCCCAGAGCAAGAATCACAAAAAACGTTTAGTTCTCGAACGTCTTGCGACAAAATATTATGGACAAAATGGTAAACCATAGAAGCAACATCATCGCAACCTTTCTCAGCCACAGATTCATCATATGTGTAAAAACCCTGCAAATTATTACACAATGGTTTATTATTCTCATGAACAGCTTGACCAAGTATTACTGCTCCCCCATCCCATTCGATTCAGCATCGAATACTAGTAAACCATACGAAACATGACCTGACTACAATGGAACTACGGAAACAAAACGTCTGATGATTTTGCCCCGTCGGGTCGGGGAATTGGAACGGGGGCGCTTCGAACCCGTTGTGAGTCGAAAGGGGAGGGAGGGAGTACAAACGACGAAACGTTGACTTCTGCTGTAGTTCCCGCGTTGTACTGCGTTTCATTAATTTTTTTAACCGTTTTTTGCCCATAACAATCATGGGCTTCGTCCGATCGGATTGCCGAGATGGCGGGCACAACTAGATACCAAATGGGATTTTTGTGTGAAAGAATGAATTTTTTTAGACCACGTTAGAGGCACAAAATGGCCCGGACGGGGGACGGCGGACGGCGGACGGACATTGCAAATTTGGAATCTCCATGTCTTGAAACGTAAAGTATCAAATTTTGAGGTGGGGTTGTAAAAAATTTTTCGTGACCGAAAACATAGGATTATTATTCAGAATGAATAACAAACCAAAAACAGCTTCACCATTAGACAACGTATGCACATTAAAGCTTATAAAATTCAATTGCCTCTTGTAATATACATCATTACATGTTTGGAGTAGGAAGATTTTTTTTGATAATCTATAGCGATTCCTTCTATGTGTTTGTTCTTCATTGCAAGTCGACGGTACTTTTTCTGTGGCGGATAAAATTGTTTGTTCTTCTTTAGGTGCAATTTTTTTGCAATTTCTATAGATTTTAGCTGTTTTTCTTATGGTTCTTTTTTTCAATGTCAGAGGTAGAAAGAAGTTGTTGATTCAGGTCGGAAATCCCAACATTCATCTTGTCGCAATACGCACATGTATCTTTTCGAGGGTATCCGAATGATATATTGAAGTTATTCTCAAAAATCTCGTGGAATTTCTAGTATGACAATGGATTTTAGGGGTGTTTTTCCGAGTACATTTTATGCAATTTAGAAACATTTAACTCGGCATCCAAATATATTTTTTTAGTTTTCTTTGTCGAGTAGTGCGATTTCCGTCCTTTTAGTGAGCGTATGAAAGTGAAAACTTTTTCGTTAGTCTCTTCCAATAATCTGTGAGGTCGGTTTTTGTGGGTCCCCCTCTTATCAGTGGGAGCTACCCCCGAAATGGCAAGAGATTCACGAATGCGTTGAACCCGACCCATGCCGAAATGCCATGCAGTGCAATGAACGCCTTCTTACATATAGGTGAATCGGTCAAAACTCCTTCTTCATTCTTAATTCGAACTCTGTACGAGTATGATGCTTGGTGCTCATGAGAACCGTCGTCATTCTGATTCCTTGATCGCCGACGCTGAACAGGTAAAACAGTGATCAAGCCACTGAGGTACAAAGTTTGTCTGTTGTGATCAGAAAGCATATTGAAATCATGCAAAATTCGATTTTTCTCAGAATCTGGTGTGATTTTAAAACATTGAAAATGTTTGCACTTACAGTCTGGGCGGAGAGTATGACTCGAAGCTCGCAAAACCTTCGTGGCATCGCATATTCTTCATGTTTTTTTTTTTCGTTTTCTACTTCCCTGACCGTCCACACTTTTTAAATTTGCACTTTCTTCATCATCCGAACTTGATGTAATCATTTCGATCCCACAAAACTCGGAAATAATAGCAATGAATAAGCAAAACAGCGCTACTCACTGCGTGATTCATACGACTGAGTGAAGAGACACAGTGTGATTCACACAAAAAAAAGATGACGCAACATGAACTTTCAAGGCCGTTACACGGACAACAACCGTTTCTCCGCAGACGCGCGGAAGGGAACCGTTCTTCCCCAACATGGCCTATCTTTGAAGTGTAATATCTTTGTACTGGAACCTTTTTTCCCCGTCAACGATTCATTATTTCTTAGAGATCCTTAAGATGCTAAAGATGGCGTTGAAATCGGCATTTTGAGAAAAATTGGACAAAACCCGTATTCCCCCGTAGGTCTTCGTGTATGTAACTCTGTTTTCAGGTCCATCTACCAGCTCAGACGTATGGCTGGTGACTTCTCGGCTTGTGCAGGCTCTCATTTTCCCGTTTTTTGACTACACCACAGCAGCTTACTGCGACCTAAAAGGCGGGGACATCAACAATTAACAGAAGGCGCCGAACGGGGCGCTGCGTTTCGTGATGAGACTTCGTTGTGATGAGAACGTAACGCCAGCCTATAAGAAGTTGGGATGGCTAAAGATTGCCGAGAGGAAGAAGATAGCCATTGCGGTTCTCACTTTCAAGATTTTGAAGTTCCGTAAACGAGACTATTTGTTCAGGCAATTTGTGTACGTATCCGCGGTGCAGGATAGAAGCAAGCGTAATACAGGAAGAGTGTTGAAGGTGCCTGCCCATCGCACAATAGCATATGAAAGATCATTCGTCTGGCAGGCAATCAAGGTGCATAATGAGAATGTGAACCTGTTTGATTTTTGAAGGCCGAACAGCTTAGAAATATTTTCAGAGACAAGTTATTAGCGGGATATGATTGGTGAATGTTCTTTATTGTGTTTATTTATTTTTTGTAATTATTGTGTATAAATATCGCTTATTCAAAATAGGTTTCTGTAGAAAACCAGATTGTTAACAAAAGTAAAGTGAACACTACCGAGGATTATATGGTATTGATTGACTGTGACGTTGTTCGATATATATCAAATGAATGTAACGGCATATTTCTCGATTCCCAGTGTATAATGTGTTGATGTTAGTATGTGTTTGTGTATGTTAGTAAAGGTAGTTAGTGCGCTGCTGAGAGGAGGAGGAATATCCAAGTACTCGCTCCTCTAAAATAGCAACAGTTCAGTGTTTATGTGTTGATATGAGTGTAATTTATTTTGGCATGAATGAGGTTGGTTGTTGCGTATATTAGTTTTAGTTTGTGTACTGCTGAGAGGGGGAGGAATATACGAGTACTCACTCCTCTCAAATAGCAGTAGGTAAGTGTTTATGTGTCAGTAGGCGTGAATGTGTTGGTATGAGTGTAATTTATATTAGTATGAACGGTGATTTGGAATGATTAAGCTTTCTGTGGGAAGAGAAATTTGTCGCTTTAGTGGAAAAGTATGTAAAACATAGGGGCAATGTAATTTGTTAGCTCAAGAGGATGTTGTATATTGATTCCACGGGGAGTGGTAGACAGGGCCGTATGGCCCGTCCCTAACTTCTCCTGTTGGGTAAATAAACATAATCAATCAATCAATCTCTCTCCATCTCTCACCCCCTATGCTCAAGATGGGTACGAACGCCCTGATTGCAGTACATGGCAAGAAATGCAGTGCTCGTGAGTACCTGAGGACAGGCATTTCAGCAAGGGCGGAGTGATGGACCGGGACGAACCAAACTCTTTCATTCAGCTTCGATTCGCTCGAAACTTCGCTGTAGGCAGTTGTAACCGAGTGGTTCCCTCGTCGCCCTCACCCACCAGTTCGCTCCCACGCAGTTCCCTGTTTGTGGTGATAAAACTTCTCCGAGTGTATCGAGGATAAAACTCTGTGCTCCAATTGCATTCGGTTGGTATCGCAAATAGTGCGATATCGCTACGTATCTGTAACAGTGGCAAATGTTTCTGGTTGGAACCTCATTGAGTATTCTGTTTATAGTATTGGAGTGAGCACAGAGAGAAATGAGATATGATTGGTTCAGGTGTGAGTCACCAACTAGAATGCTCCGAGGTGAAAACAGGGACTTTTGGTCAAAACTCTATGCGCTTGAAGTACAATCCTGAAACAACATATGATGTCACAACACTCGAAGGTTGATTAGACCAATCTACGATTTATTTTGTTTGTGTGAACAGTTTCAGTTTTATTGGAGTATGACAGATCAGTAACGTATACTGCAGTTACAAGATTGACTTAGGACTCTTTGACATTTGAAATCAACGCTAATGTGGGTGTTGAGACTATCCACAGGTTCATTCATTCTCTTTGTGAATTTCTGGTTTAGAGTATTTGCTTTATCTTGGGTGATTCTTACATTCGATTTTTTTTTGTTCTCAGGGAGCGGTCCGATATGGCAACAATAGACGGGCGGCCAGCCCAATATGGCATCTCCCTCAAGCAGCTGCGGGAGCTCATGGAGCACCGCGGCCGAGAAGGAGTTGCCAAAATAACGGAGTTTGGCGGAGTTCAAGAATTATGTAAAAAATTGTACACATCACCTAGTGAAGGTCAGTTGCAATGATTTCTCTTTATTTTCATAATAAAATCATTTCAGGAGGCGATTGGACATCTGAAGCTGATAAACCACTGTTCACTTTCACCTTTTCGACATTCCTGCAGAATATTCTAGTATTTGTTAAATTAACTACGAAATGCTGCGGATTCACCTACTGCCGGGCACAAAGTCGTATAATCGTGCTGAAAGAAGAGATTCTATTTCATGTACAACGGGAGGGATCATATTTCACGTAAAATCACTGTTCAATGAAAACAGAAAAGAAAAACTCTGCAAATTATTACACAACGGTTTATTATTTTGATGAACAACTTGACCTAGTATTACTGCTTCGAGACCCATCTCATTCGATTCAGCATCAAAAAATACTAGTAAACCATGCGAAACATGACCTGATTACAACGGACCGACGAAAGTCAAATATTCCAGTCGCCTGTTAGCGCCTGTGGACAATTGAAGTACTAACGACGAAACGTCGACTTCCGCTGTAGTTCCCACGAGTTCTTTCAATTAGTTGACTTTGGCTCACTATAATAACTGTAATTTCACTATACGCAGTTATACACGTCTGATACTCATTACATTCGACCCAGGATGTGAAAAAATGACTTGAAAACGATACGAAACACGGTGTATTTGCAATTATACTGCGTTTCGTTAATTTTTTACCCATTTTTTGTCCATAAAAACCATGGGCTTCGTCCGATAGGATTGCCGAGATGACGGGTACAACTAGATACCAAATGGGATTTTTGTGCGAAAGAACGGATTTTTTAGACCATGTTAAAGGCACAAAACGGCCCTCCCGGACATCGGACGGACATTGCAGATTTCGAATCCTCATGTCTTGAAACGTAATGTATCCAATTTTGAGGGGGGGGGGTGTTGTAAAAACGTTTTCCTGGCCGGAAACATAGGATTATTATTCAGAATGAATAGTAAACCAGAACGCTGCAAATTATTACACAACGGTTTCCGAGACCCATCCCATTCTATTCAGCATTGAAAAATACTAGTAAACCATGCGAAACATGACCTGATTACAACGGACCGACGAAAGCCAAACATTCCAGTCGCCTGTTAGCGCCTGTGGACAATTGGCACGACGACGTTGCGAGTCGAGCGACCGGGTGATTTTGATGGAATGAGTACAAATGACGAAACTATTATTTTCGCCGTATTTCCCACTTTTATGAGGATGTGGTCCGTGCCACCAGAGTTGGTGGTTTATTAGTTCTGTTGGCATCATCCCACGAGAGCAACAATCACTAGGATTGTGTTGTGATGATACTCAAAATGGTCTTCACTCTATTAGCTACAAATGCCTTTAGTAGATAAGCATCGGTATCTATCCAATTTAGAACAACCGTGGAGTCTGTGAAGAAACAAGGAGTTAAGTGTGGTTCAGGTAAGGCTTTGAGAAAAGAAGTAAGGCTAGAGTACACTTCAGACAATAAGAGGGCTGCGCATAGTTCCGACCGTGGGATGGTTTGAGTTTTTACTGGAGCTAATCGAGTGTTGGCAATCAAATGTCGAGGTTTTATTGTAGCACCATCTATAACTCGTATGTAAATTGAGGCTCCATAACCTTTCTCAGAAGCATCACAAAACCCAGTAATTTTGTATTTGAGTGGCTTCTCTTCTGAAATTAAACGAGGAATCTTGATGCAGGACACTTCAGGTAATTGAGTGATGAACTCACACCATTTTGTCTTCACATTCTCTGGGATAGGTTCGTTCCAATCGAGATTAGCCTTCCAATTGACTTGAATTACAGATTTTGCAACAACAATGGAAGGAGCTAGAACGACTAAGGGGTCATACATCTTTGCAAATGCGGAGAGAAGTGAACGTTTTGTAAAAACGTTTAGTGGAGTGAGTATAGAATATTCGAAGGAATCATTTTCAAAACTCCACTGCAAACCCAGAATTTTGATGCTAGGTTATGCATTATTAGAGAATGCCCATTAGTCATTCTGCTCTCCAACTGAAACGTTTGATAACAATTCCTTCCTATTGCTAGCCCATTTACAAAGAGTAAATTCTCCCTTAAAAAACATTGCTATGAATTCCAGTTGGAGTGCCAACGCTTCTTTTAAGGAATCTGCTCCAGTGACTACGTCGTCAATGTACATATCCTTAGGGATTACCTTGGCTGCCAATGGGAACCCACAACCTTCATCTTTGCGAAGTCGATGAATAATTCGTTGAGCCAAATAAGGCGAGGAGGTTAGCCAGCCCGTAAGTGAGAGCTCTTAACTCATATTCACTCACTGGTTCAGTAGAATTGAACCTCCAATAAATATGTTGATCGCATCTGTCCTTTGGATTCACCAATATTTGCCGGTACATTTTGACCAAATCAGCAAAATGACTAGTTCATGAAGTCGCTGTGGAAAATGAGCAGCAGAGAAAACGCCGAACTCAGATGAAACACGAGAAAGACTTTTATTGAACGAACTGAACTGCAAAACGACAGGTAACGCACTGACGAGAACATAAGTAACAGTGGGGGTGAGAACTAATTGTCTAGGGAACTAACTTGCAGCTAATAGTCGCCAGCAGAGTAGGTCTTTTATACCAGTCTGAAGTTTGGGTCCCACTCTAAGTATGTTGTTTAAGGAACCCGTTGAAGTTGGAGCACTGGCATCAAACACTACTCGAAGTTTTGTAATGTCTTGATCGTGTTAGGAGACTGAGTGATGCGGAATTATGTACTTAACAGGTTTTGTGGAGGGGTACATATTGTTGTACGTTCGGATTGTTAGGAGACGATATAAAATGGAGACAGCCTTGATAGCAACTGATTTAATCTGTCGCGCTTCTGAGGTTAGATAGAGGGGACTCATTACTTCATCAAAAAGTAACCTACGACTGTTACACATATGACCTAAGTCAAGATATTCCTTCGTGAAATCTAAGTACTGTATGCTAAGATCAGTACTTTGACGAAACTTCCTCTCCAAATTTGTCAATCTGGTTAAGGCTCTGAGTTGGTTTCAGTAAATGGCAATGAGACCATATAGCGCCCAGATTGATCTCTAAAATGAGTTGATGATGGAGTGATGATGGGCCAGGTGGCTTTACAACCATTTCAGTATCGTTTGTCGTTTTCGACACTTCCAAAAAGTGTTGGCATCTCATCGTCTCTGGTGTCATTGGTGACGTCCTAAGGGCATTCCGGCTAGTGGATGGTACTGTTGAGAATCTCACGATTCTATAGACAGAGTTGTCGCTGGCTTGGGAGAAAAAGAATCAATTACATATGTTTGCCTGGACGTAGCTAAGGGTTTTGACATGATAAGCCACCAACCCTTGCAGGTTGGAGGGGGAGAGGTCTGGGGACGTGGCAATAGGGCGTGGCATTCAGCAGGGGGAACCTCTGTCTCCTATACTCTTCAATCTTGTGATTGATACTGCACTGCGTAAGCTGCCTCAACAATTGAGGTTTGATCCAGCGCCAAGTCTGCGCATTAGCTATCCCGGGTGATGTCATCCTCCTCGCAGGTACTTAGCATGGCATGTAGATCGCCCGTCAGGCTCTGGTTTTTTGTCCTATCAAGGTTACAGCGTGAAGGTTGTGGGGGTGGGATTTCTCATTGGCGAATCCCGGGTCCTGGCTAGAAGCGTTTTTCAGTGCAACCTCCTTGACCGGAAGTCGCGTGAACCTTAAGATTATCTTCGGAAAGTTGCCTAGGCCCCACTGAAGCCATAGCGGAAGCTGCGCCATTCTCAGGCGTACTTGCTCCCAAGGCTGGCGTACGGGCAGGTCCTGCCTTGGTAGAATTGTGTGCTCTGCTGTTCGTGCATGGCTAGGCCTCCCAGGTAGCGTCTCATCCATGTGCGTCCATTGATGCTCGTTTTTGGGTGCCATCATACAGAAAAGCGAGAAAAAAAGTCCGTAGTTTAATTTGTGAGGTTACAGCTGAACTGTTAGAGCTGGTTCTCTTTTTGTTTTGTTTGTGATTTTTTGTATACGCGAAAAAAGGTTATGGACGATTTCCATCGATGGGAAAGGGGAATAGGGGACGAAAATGTTCCAAAATTTTCGAATTTTTCTCGAAAACAGATTTCTCTTTAATCATCTACTAGTTAGTACCCAACTTTTCTTCTCGAAAAATAATCCCATGAAAATACGGTGAAACGAAATATAAGCCTATGAAGCGAAATTGTTTTTTTACGCTTTTTGCAAAACGACTGTAACGATTTTCAACAAACTCTCAGGAAGTTTTCAAATAGTTAATACCTATACATTGTTTTGAACGGATGTTCCTCCGACAGTCCATTGAACAGAGATAATAATGGCAATACGTCGAAAATAATGTTATTTCACTTTCCTTGGTTCTACGGAGTAGAAAGGAAGTTACGTAATCGGCCGAAGAAATTATTTTCAGATCTTTGCGTTGCCTAGTACGTAAAACACTATTTGAGAAAACGGTCTGTGTGCTTTTTTACAGTTTTGTAATTTTCCAAGTTACTGCGTCACTGGTTTTCATCAAGTACGGAGTGTCTTTTAGCAACCTATACCCACATTTTGTTCTCCCTGGTAATTTCTGTATCTATCTGTTGAACAAAGACATAAGCCATAACAGCTTCGAAAATCATATTTATGGAACATTCATTAATCGGTTTTCTCGGCTTTTATCAACTAACTATTACCTACATTTTGTTCCCCATAAATGTTTCTGTAGAAATGCGTTGAACGAGGATATAACGCCAGTATATATAGCAAGTTGTGGAATAAACAAGAGTTGCGGAAAGTTGTGTTGCTACGCATCAGATATTTTCCTCATAAACTCCGCTCAAATGTTACTAGAATCTTCAACAAAATGGAGGTGGCGTCATCCGTCCTTATCACTTCCGCTAGCTTTCTCTATCACCTCTCTCCATTCGACTTCTTTCGTCGTCCCGTGAAATTCGCAGCGACGATCGACCAGATGGTAACTGAACGCCTCGTTTCCTACGATCACTATTTAAGAAATTAAAGTTTTCTCGTCAACTCCTTTTGGATGACTCATCATCTGGAACCCTCTGGTTCGTCGACTTCTAGTGACTACCCAACCTCCTACAGCTTCTCTTTGAGAAGTCTGAGCTAAGCCTTACTTTCACCTTTACAAACGGGCAGACTTTCCTTCTTTTTCTTCTCAATTTCCTCTGTTTGTCCACCACACTGCGAAGTCCCATCAGTTCGTTCTTCCGGAAGCGTTCAATTTATTTTCGTTTTTTACCGATTTATTCAGGGTTATCAATTTTTGTTATTATCGCATTCGTAAAATGGTCGGATGATTGGTGATTCAGCGCCTGAATTCCCCTTCCTTCCCTCATCATTTTAGTCCTCCGAGACCTATTGTAAGAGATATTTATCATACAATTTGAATTGAATTTTCTTCACTTTGAATTTTAAATTTTAGTGCGAATTCTTTGTATTGATTTCACAGCTATTGAAATGACGACTGAGGAGAGTACAAGAGCCTCTTGTAATTTTGAAATCAAAGTGAACATTTTTAAGAAGAAAATTTATCGATTGTTTGCCGATATTATAGTAAGTCGAAGGCAAGCTAACCCGTAGGATGGCACTAGGTTAGATTGCCCTGAGTCGAGACTTGGCGAGAGGCTTCGTCAACACATCGGCCAGTTGAAACTCCGTTGCTATTATCTCAACCACAATTTCCTTGTTCATAACTTGCTCACGAACGAAAAAAGGTCGAGTACGAATATGTTTAGTGCGCCGATGAAACTATGGATTCTGAGACAAACGAATTGCAGCTTCATTGTCAACATGGAGAAACGGCCTTTCCCTGAGCAGCACTAATTCTGATAACAGGCGTTTTAACGAGATGACTTCCCTTGCAGCTACCGCTTCTGCTTCAGTTGTCGATATTGCAACTGACGTTTGTCGCTGACTTGACCAAGAAATGGCTCCTCGGGAAATGGTTTGAAAAACTGCTCCTCGCCTCTCTTGCCCCCTCCATCCCCCCTCGCTTCACCCTCGCCAATTTGGAGGCATTCCTGGGCGTAGCTCTGAGGACGCGATCCGCTGCCTACGCGATCGAGCCCGGTCGAGCCCCCGCCGCGTCATAATGGCATCGATCTTCGATGTCAGGGGTGCTTTTGACATGATCCGGTGGCTGGTAGTCCTCACTCCACCGCGCGCCCTCACTCTACCTCCCAACCTCTTCCAACTGCTGGCAAGCTTTTTCCGGGACCGTTTTGCCTTCACCGGATTGGGGGCCCAACGGGCTTGCCTCGCTGTCACGGCAAGCTGCCCTCACGACGCGGTCCTGTCCACCCTTCTGTGGGCAGTACTCCTAGACCCCTTCTTGATCTCTTGCAGGCCAATGGCTACGTCCCAGGCGGACGACGTGGCAATGGCAAGGCTCTATCTGAGGCGCGTCACCCGGCTCGTCACTACTTGGTGCCCCCCTGCTTTTAGCTCGCCCCCAGTATGTCGGTGGCCCCCTAACTACGGCCAAGTACCTCGGCATCATTCTTTTTTCTTGCGGCAGCCCCACTCAGCACCTGGCCTTACCTCGGGCCAAGTACTCTGACCTCACCACCCAGGTCATGTCCTTGTGTGGACCCACATAGAGGGCCTCCTCACATGCCCGCTGCCTGTACTATAGGGCGGTCTTCCTACCCATCACGCTGTATGCTGCAGCCATCTAGTGGGTTGCTCCCTCGGAATGTGATCAACAGCAGACCTGCAGCGGGACGTCCTCCTGGCAATATTACCAGCCTACCGTACAACGTCCCATCTGGCCTTGCAGGTGCTCCCTGTTAGACCTCACCCTCGACTTTGCAGTCCTGCAGGCTAGCATCTGGTGTGCAGTGTTGGGCACTACCAGGGTGCCCTGGAATCGTTGGTACCCACCCTCCGGCCCTATGGCACATCATCTTCATGCCCTCTTCCCCACAGTCCGGGACTGTCTGGGAATGGGGGGATGGCACCCTTCTTTCCCTGCGGTCCAGCTACTCTCTTTAACAGGCGTCTATCCTTCCTGAGGCACCACACATTCGACGTCTGCCCTTGTGGGAGTGGGGTCAGTGCGGATACAGAACACGTCCTCTTTTCCTGCCCCCTTTACGAGGACGTACCCGTCAGGACACACATCCGTCCCCCTGAAAGTGGTGCCAAGCTCCTTGCTACTGGATGAGCAACGAGCAGATTTTCGTTATTCGCCCAAGCGTGAGTGGCTTGGCGGAGAATGCTGGAGACATGGTCTCCCCCCACTATGGCCCTCCCCACTTCCCTTTCTCACTAAGGGCAAAACGCTCAGTCCCGCTGCACCCTTCTGTGCTGGGACTTAAAGCAGTAAATTGCCCAAACGACCAGGGTAGGTAATAACCTCTAACCCCTCCTTGCACCAACAAGCCAGTAGGCCACACTAGGCCTGACTCGTTCCCCCATCAGGAAGGTAGATTGTAACTGGCAGCTAGCAGCCGAGAAAACGAGCCGTTACACACCAAACACCTAGTCAAGGAGATGTAACTCCTCAGGGAGGGATCTTAGCAGAGTTGCACACGTGTTGAAGAAGATAAACCCCAAAAAGAGGTGAAACCTGCACAAACTGTGCTTTACAGTCATAAATGATGTGGCCCTTTCATTCTTGAGTTATCTTCACACAATGGAGATGGAATCCTCAGGAGCTAAAGCCTGGCACCACCCTGAAGTTCATGTGACTACTCTGCAGCAGCTCGTTGGTAATTTTTCAGCGAAGCCCAGTCTCCAAGTGCTTACTTTTAGTTCGTCCCTGAAGTTCCTTAAACCTCCAAGTATTTGATTGTTGGTAAGCAGAATTGCTTGTTGTGGCCAAATGTGGGATTGTCCATCTATGCAAGAAGGGAAGTCCTGCAACAGTAATTATTTCAAATCTATATCACCACAATACCAATATAAGTAAGAGTCATTGATGCTGAATGGGGCGGTTTCGCTAGAGGTGTTACTACCAGCTAACGCGTATTCTTGAGCTACGGTGAAAACTGTATCAAGTGCATTCAATAGACTTCACAAAAATCGCATTGCGATCCCCGGCGGCTCCCAACAGCACGAATCTCAAAAATGAGGTTTTATAATCAACCTGAATAGCCAGGCAACCAGTTGTGTTTTTACTCACGGGGCCTTCAAACCCGGGGCGAGATGTGGATCAAGTAGACTCTCACATCGATTTCTGTTGCAGTGGGGGGCTGGTTAAAATTTACTGAGGGGTGCGACAGCAACCCCCCTCCCCCCTTCCTATATATCACTCCACAGTCTCACCCACAATCCAAACGTCACACGAAGATGGCCTACTTTTTCGCTACCCAGTATTTATGCAATATTGGTAGCTAGAAAGTTGTAAGACCTTCAAATGCTGCATATGCGCATGTGAACTATATTAAACGTAACGTTTTTTTGCCGGTGGAAAAGTTGGGGACTTATCGGTAAAACACTGTATAGAAATATCTTGACCAACTGATGCAGTTAAACTAGAACAAAACCCATTTTTCCGGATTAGATAAATTTGTTAAAATCATTATGAACACGTTACCACAACAAACTAATATTCTCTTGGCCCTCTGTGAAAAAAATATTACTGTGCTGGTGTGAGCAAAGGATTTATCCGTTTTCTCTGATTTCATTAACGGCTATGCCATTTCAAAGGTAGCTTAGCTTAGCTTTTTGAAAAAACTCTGCAAATTATTACACAATGGTTTATTATTCTCATGAACAGCTTGACCCAGTATTAGTGCGCCCCCATCCCATTCGATTCAGCATCGAATACTAGTAAACCATACGAAACATGTCCTGGCTACAATGGAACTACGGAAACAAAACGATTTTTTTACGGGGATTTTGCCCCGTCGGGTCGGGGAATGCGAACCCGTTGCGAGGCGAAAGGGAAGTTGAGCCGCCCGCCCGGCAGCGTTGCGAGGCGTGGTTTTTTATTGAGACGGGAGGGAGGGAGGGACTTCATACGGCGAAACGTTGACTTCCGCTGTAGTTTCTGCGTTGTACTGCGTTTCGTTAATTTTTTAAACCATTTTTTGCCCATTACAACCACGGGCTTCGTCCGATCGGATTGCCGAGATGGCGGGCACAACTAGATACCAAATCGGATTTTTGTGCGAAAGAACGAATTTTTTAGACCACGTTAAAGGCACAAAAGGGCCCGGACAGGGGACGGGGGACGAGGGACGGCGGACGGCGGACGGCGGACGGACATTGCAAATTTGGAATCTCCAAGTCTTGAAACGTAAAGTATCAAATTTTGAGGGGGGGTTGTAAAAAATGTTTCGTGACCGAAAACATAGGGTTATTATTCAGAATGAATAATAAACCAAAAGACCCGAAGACCAACCTCTCTCTGTCTCGTCCCAGCACATAATGAGTTCTTTGAAGTGACTCATACTTAATGGGACACAAAGATAAATGAAACCATGTTTCACGAAGGGAACGAAAGATCATCTTGGGATGGGGATCGAAATAAATTGCAAAGGGTTGGATGATGTCTTCGAGGTGACAGTTTGAAAATAAATGCTTTGAAGAGTGGAGAATAATATCAACAAGACAAGACCCTTGTGTGCTTGCTCGAACGCACATTTCGAAAGACCACGCGTCTATAAATGAGATAAAATCTTCTTAAAAGCAAAAACCAATTCTAACGATCTATCGCCACTTCACCCAGTTCGTATCGTATTTCATAAGGCATTGCATAAGATCTTCAGTTTGTCTATCAGCCTTGGTCAAAACACAATTAACGTGAAGGGAACTTTCGCATGGTAGAGTCAAATCCTCATGTTGTATGGTGATCCTTACTTCGTCACTTGGGTTGAAGGTTGTCGACTCGTACTGAGTTACCGAATTGTCGTACTGTGCTTACCGTCAACATGTCGATTAACTTGAGGTGGTAGAAATGATCGGTTAGCAGCTGTTAATGGTCTCAACGCTGACATCTGTCTGGTCGTCTCGAGTGCAATATAAAGATTTGATTTTCATTAAATACGAGACCCATCTCTCAAATGAAGGCGTAAGTTGACAGTCTCCCCTCTCAAACTTATGGCTCTGCCGTCTTGATCACGAAGCGCTATAGTAATGTTGTAAAGTCTTCCCGTGTTGACTGGTAGATAAATTACGTTCCTCGGTGTTTCCAAAATCTTAAAGCCAGGGGGCACCGCTGGAGAAAATTCGTGGATAATGTGACTTTCCTGTCCGTTTTCGGAGGCTCCACGAACAACGTTACATTCGACTCGTATGACGTTCACCTTATTTATGTTTACCATTCCATCGCTTGCGTGCAATTTATTCTTACTTAGAACTCTCGGAGAAAAAGTCCAAGAGCGACGCAATACTCTAGTACTACTTGTAAAATCGACGGTTTCACTCGACAAAATTTCAGCCTTTTGAGTGTTATTGTTTGCCTTGATGAGCAGAGAGTTCGGTTTCTTTCTTACTGCTTGTATCCACTCGTTCAAATCTTCAATCTCATAAGCCCCAGTAGGAAATTCTGTGGTTAGTGAGCCGAAATGAAGTAAATTACTCACTCCTTCCTCGACGTTTGGTATTGAATTGTAAGTGCTAAATCCCACGAGACTAATTTCCCGATTTCCCTTAGTCAAATCGAGTGGAGGGAAAATGTCGCAACTGATCATAGAATCTTTTCCACTTAGGCAAAACATGATGCTGCTACTATTACTGATGAACTGTCGTCAAAAACTTCAAACATAAATCACCACAAATCACCGTATCAAATGCTTGATGTCTACGGTAGTTGTAGTATACATCCGCACATGGCCCAAAGTATTTCGTCAACTCTTGCGGTGGTTGCGAATTTCCAAAACTGTTCAAGTATTGAACCAAATCTTCCTTCTTCTTGTAGCATACCCAATGTGTTCCATCTCCATTACTCGAATCCAAATTTACGACGGCACTCTCGTTTTTCCACGGCTTTTGCGGAAGGTTGTCTCTAGTGAATACGCCTCTAAAATGTGGAATCGTTAAGCTTTTAGCGTATTTGAGTAGATCAATGTTGGACAGGGAGCGAATTGGTATTTCGTCTATCGACGTTTTTTTTATCCTTAGTTTTCAGAGGTTTGCGCATTCCACCTCCCTTGTACGGTTTCAAGTACAACCCCTTTCCCTTGAGAGCGATAGCTTCCATAGATTGATTGCGTCTTTACATCTCATACAACTTGTTTGCATTGCTGTTGGCCTCTGATAAGGCTTCAGCAACACATGCTGCTCCCCCTACCACACTTCCCAAAGCGCTCAAACCGGCTAATATTGGAACCAATGGTAGTATACCTCCAGTTGCTTCTTTACTCCCTTTTTTTTTCTTCTTTTCTCGAGTCTTGACCGACTTCTTCTTCAGCGAACCTCCCAACTTTGCTTTAGCCTTCATTGCTTTAGCCACTGATAAATCCGCTGCTCGCTCTCCGAAGGAGGCGTCTGAAGACATGACACGAGCCCACGCACTCTCTGCCAAACGTTGATCAGCCAGTCCACGATGTAAGTTATATTTGTACAAAGCGTACGCAATGTCATATGTCTTACACGCTTGATCCAATTTATTTCTACCAGGATCACCACGAGCTAATGTTTCTCTCAATCTTGTGCCTGGAGCGCAGTATTGATATCCACCAGGAAGATGAAGTTCTATCGGCAGTGCGTCTGTTGCCTTGTTGATTACTGATTGTTGACTGTCGTCTCCATTAATCCGCAACCTTTGATTGTTTTTCGACGACCGAGTCGTTTGTTCCTTACTCTATCCATTATAAAGCGAGACTGAAGTTTTTTCTGTTGGATTCCGCTTTATTAGGCATTTCTCAGAGTATTACTCCTTGGATCTATAAAGTACTTTGCGACAAAGTTTCGCTTCAATCAGTTTCCTCCCCACAGGAGCTGTCGCTGAAGGGGCGGCGCCCGAAGAAGTGCAGCCACTCATCGAAGGCACTGTGGCCTGAGAGCAGCTGCATCTACGCGAAGGACAGCCGCCACCAGTTCATTCACAGCCGCCCCTCAATGGAGGGGAGGATGCCATGAAGGTGCCATGCTGTGGGACCTTCGTCCCACTGCGCCTCCCATCTATTGATGAGCGCATCCTGGGTGCGAGCGAGTCGCTGCTCGGTGGTCTCTTCGCACTGGATCGAGGGGAGGAGGGCTTGGTACGGTTCACGGTACTCTGTCATGCAGCTCTGCCGAATGCACAACCGGAACACCACCAGGTCGAGAATCAGGTCCAGGGGGGGTGCGCCAGCTAGTACCTGGAGGGCAAGGTGGGATGTGGTGCAGTACGCTGGCAGGACGGCCAGGAGAACGTC
The DNA here is from genome assembly GCA_020466155.1 of Pachypeltis micranthus. NCBI lineage: Eukaryota > Metazoa > Arthropoda > Insecta > Hemiptera > Miridae > Pachypeltis > Pachypeltis micranthus. Next base: position 81,386,816 of record CM035768.1, on the reverse strand, counting down.
CTGTTGGAGTGTCAGTGTTAGCTGCCAGTTGGGGCGTGTTGGGGCCACCCACCACGTTACTGTGGCGTATCGCACCTTGGAGATAGAAAAGGCCGAGGCACCCCAGGTTGACTCCGACAGGTATCTGATTTGGGCTGTTAGTTCCGAGCACCCGCTCCTTAGAAAGGTCAGGTGCTCGGTTGGGCGACTGTGGGGCAGAATTGTATGCCCAAATACAAGGCAGTGGCCTCTAGGGCGACCCTTGTTCCTTACGCCAGCTCCACCCACGGAGGAAGGGATCGGCCCCTGCAGAGCACGATGAGCTGGGTCTTGGCTGTTGAAAGGCGGAGTCGAGTGCAGCTGCTCCAGGCCAAGACCGGCCTCATTGCCCGCCGCAAGTGGAGCGTCATGAGGCCGGCTTTATAATCCCATCTTCGTAAACCTCCTCCAATATGGATAGAATCTCGTTGTTGTGTCATTTATTACACCATCAGAAGGCCTAACCGCATGCAAAGTTCGTTGGGATCGTCCGATTTGTGGCGTTCCAACTTTCATAGATATACCTTTACCGGACTTGTGGTTTTTACCGTATTTATATTGCTTATCTTCGTCATCATCCTCTCCAATATCCAAAATGTTAAGATTGGAAAGTTTCCTTTTTATTCCCTTGACAATTGGAAAGGCGTCAGAGCTCAACGTCATTGGTAAATCTTTAGAAATGAATGTTGAATCCATCGTCATTCTGAATAATAACCCTATGTTTTCGGTCGGGAAAAGTTTTTTACAACCCCCCCCCCCCTCCAAATTAGATACTTCACGTTTCCAGACATGGGAATTCCAAATCTGCAATGTCCGTCCGCCGTCCAGGCCGTTTTGTGCCTTTAAAGTGGTCTAAAAAATCCGTTCTTTCGCACGAAAATCCCATTTTGTATCTAGTGATGATCTCGGCAATCCGATCGGACGAAGCCCATGGTTGTTATGGACAAAAAATGGTTTAAAAAATTAACAAAACGCAGTATAATCGCAAATACGCCGTGTTTCGTATCGTTTTCAAGGTATTTATACATCCTGGGTCAAATGGAGTTAGTATCAGACGTGTACAACTGCGCATAGTGAAATTACAGTAATTATAGTGAGCCAAAGTCCACTAATTGCAAGAACCCGTGGGAACTACAGCAGAAGTCAACGTTTCGTCAGTACTCCCTCCCTTCCGTCTTATCGAAACCACCCACCCGCTTGACTCGCTACGGCGTGCCAATTGCCTACGTGCGCCTGGCCCCAGGGGAAAAATTGAGTTTCCGTAGTTCCATTGTAGTCAGGTCATGTTTCAAATGGTTCACTAGTATTTTTCGATGCTGAATAGAATGGAATGAGTCTCGGAGCAGTAATACTAGGTCAAGCTGTTCATGAGAAAGTATTTTGTATATATCGACGAAACTCTTCTTATTCTTCCAAACACGAGCACACAGATTTTTAAACTGGTCAAATGACATGTCAGTGTTGACGTGATCGTTGTAAATGTGTCTCAAGTTCATTTTATCTTGTTTAAATATTATAAGAAGATTAGCGTTATCACACACTAGCTACTAGGGTATTTCGCTGTACGTTTGACAGAGATAGAATGTATTGGCACCATTATGCATTCCCATGGTAAAGTAGTTACTTATATTGTCTTGCTTTTCACACGCCACATCGTCGAATATCATAATGGAATTTGGTTCGACATCTTGGGGTTGAGCCATATGATCGTTGTCGGTAAATGGGAAATAACCAATATTAGGTACACTAGTCAACACTTTTTCCAACAACTTGTACTCGGGTTGGTCTAGCGATTTGTAGAACGCATAAACGTTTTCAAATTTCAAACCATTGGCGTTAAACAAAAGATTTAGCATTACATTCGTCTTCTCCGAATTGGGAGGACCGCACATAAGACATCGTGCATGGTTTGGTAGAAGAGGACTGTGCTTTCTCTCCTTTATAGTATTATTCTCGCAGTATTCGTCAAAACTGACGATTGGGAGCTTGGAGTGGCGCCGTTTCTCATAATTACTCATCGTATATTAACTCGATTAAGCGAGTTCTTATTTATCCAAGAGTTGTGGGTTCCATCAAAGCCCAACCACTTAACCAATACTCTATCCCCACTCTTGTTCACAATCTTTTCGACGAATTTACCTTTCAACACGTTATTGCGATAGCCCGTAAGCGTGTAAGTCACCTGTATAGTAGCCTCTACTGAGTGAATCATGAAAATTTCAATGGGATAGATAACCTTTGTCAAATACCTGTGTTTGGGCCTTGTTGCGAGACGGCAAGCTCGGCATCCAGCGACATGTTTCCTCTTGCCCACGGTAGGTAGAAGAGAGCTTCTACGGTAGAAGAGAGCTTCTACCTACCGTGGGAACCAGTGCTTTTCGCGTCGTCTTCCGCCCTGGACGTCGGCGGAAAGGTAGGAGAATCCTGTCCGTAAAATTATCTTCCTTTCCAGCCGAGCGTCTCGCAACTACACACACAATACAAACTACAGTCCACCTAGTAGCTAACGCTCCACACGACCAAACAACCTGTTTATACTCGCTTATTCTAACCTCATCCCTAACTTGAAAGTTGGCTACCTTATCGGCTTTGGTATACTTTTGTCTATTTCTCGCAATGTTTTCTCTGACTCGATCCTCGTTCTTCTCACTAACCTTAATAATCGGTTTCATACCAATCGTCCTATGCTTTCTGTTATTATACTCTTCCACGATGGCGGGTAGCATCTCTCAATTATCGACCCCTTCTTTTCACTGTGAGAAGAGTAGTGATTCACTCCATGTTTTTTCAACAAACTCTCGACTTCCTTGTAATAAAACTCTTTCCCCTATCCGTTTGAAAGTGATTCATAGGATTGGAATTGAGGATAGAAGATAGAGCTTCGACAATTTCTCGACAAGATTTATTTTTCAATGGAACGGCGTATGCATATTTACTAAAACAATTTATAACCGTTAAAATATATTTGAAGCCTTTATTCAGTCTCGAGTATAAAATCAGTTCAACTAAATCGGCTTGATACAAGTCTCTAATGCTTTTCACATCGTCGACGGGTCTCGTGGGAAATCTTCTAGCAGGTGCATGAAGCTCGCGCGCGATGATTTTTCGTACACTCACGGTTGTTGAATGATCGCTTCACATAGTTTTTTGTCGTTTTGATGTGGATGGTTCGTCTTCATTGGCAGTGGTTCCCGTCGCTAAGCCCAGTGTTTCCCGGCCGGGGAAAAGCGTCCGTCATGTTCATAAAGGTGAGTCCCTCGATTTCCTATTTTGGGCATCGGCGGAGGCACAGTTCGCGGGGGGGGGGGGGGAGAAATTAATTCGATTGGATCCGGGGCTTTGGGGAATACAGTCTACTTCTATGTTTACAACATCAAAAAGTTGGTTGGATTACTTTCGTTAAAGTCTGGTAGGAGGGGATTGTCAGCGTGGGAGAAGCGGTGGGGAATCATTGCTACACCGCCACGAATCCCCGACTCTATGAACAGATGTTGATCGATGTCAGTCAGCTGTTCGAGTTGTACATCAGTCATCATCATCATAGAATGCCATGCCAAACCAGGAGCGGAATACATATTGCACGGATCAATCTCGTAAAGCGTTAGACTAGTCGTGCGGAAATTTTCGAAAACACCCGCTAACAGGATGACATCCATTTTTAAATACAGATCATGGTCGGTTTCTCATTGGGCACTCGTTGGGTGTGGTTGTAGTCCTCTTCACTAATGCGTGTTTGCGTCAAATCGTTGGAAAAATGATTACGTGTTGGTAGTTGCGTGGCGTTAGACGAGTCCGTCATATAGGCGCAGGGATAGACACCTTTTACGTAGCAACCAATCCATGTGATTTACTCCCATCCATTGACGTAAAATTCTAAAGTTGTCGGAACCTTCTTGCGACAAGTTTTTCACCATCGAATCCTACGACGTGTTGAGAAACCGTAGCGAGTCCAAAAATCGTAATGATTGAAGAGTCACGGAAATGTAGCGCTCACTGGGTGTTGCGATGCTTGACAATTTTTCCTTTTTGAACTTGCCAAATCCTTGCATAAGATGGTGACAGTCGTATCCACGAAGATAGTGGAAAAATACGGGAATGTAGTTGTGTACTCGGTTGTTTAAATTGCAAGCGTTGTGTGCTGCTCCTAGGAATGTACCATCTAGATGATTATGATTGGCAACTCTGTCTTCCTCAAGCGTTTTTTTACAAAGATGACTTACAACTGCTTCATCAAAATCCTTACTATCCCGATCAGTCATGTTGATTGGAATATTTGTTTCTATTATGGGTATTAGCTCAGTCGCCTCTTTCATGAGGCTATTCAAAACTTTTTCTACCACGTTGGGTCAACTGTAGACAACTGGTGGTTTTATTGCCTCACCTTTGCTATCAATAATGACGTAACAGAATCCACATGGAATGTGCTTTGCGATATCGTTGGTGTACGAACATTGTAGGTTGTTGGTGCTAGTGTGTATAGGAACGGTGAACGATCCGAAGTCACAGTATATGGTATTTGGTACTTTGTGGCAGTAGGTATATTTTTTGAAATAGAGCCACTTTTCTTCCTCAGTTGGCAATTTTGTTTTCTGTGCGCCGTAAGGAGAGCACAATGGTTCGTGTTCCACTAGTAAATGTTGTCGACAGAAGCAATGGAGACAATAATTGCAGTAATATGCGGCTTCACGATGTTGGATCAAATGTGCTAGGAATCGAGAAAGGTTAGAGATGAGACAGTAATAGGTTTTCCCTTGTGCATCAGTCAATAGGAGAAGGTTAACATGAGTTTCTCTCCCCTTCTCCTTCGTTATCCTGATTGAGTACACCTCGAGGCGAGAGAAGTGGCGATAGAGTTGAGGCGAGAAAAGATAGGCAGGCGGGAGATCAGACGAGAAAAGACGGGAACTTTGTTTAGTGCTAGTGAACCATTAATGTTTTTGGCACTCCCGTCAAAGACAACGCGGAGCTTTGTTTCGTTTTAATCTTCCTTGATAACCGAATGGTGAGGAATCACGTAAAGGGATGGTGACGTTGTCACACTCATATGACCAAGACTGATGAATTCCCTAAGAAAGCCGTGATACTGACTTCGGAGATCGGGATTTCTCTGCAGCTTGCTCTCGAGATTATAAAATCGTTTGTTGGCAATGATGGTGGATGTAGGCAAATCAGGAATACTATCTGTTTTGAAAGGCAAATGGACTACATGCTGTCCAGAGAGAGTACAATAATGGGTAGACATGAAGTGTTCTTCACACTGACTGTCTTCTGGATTTTGAGCAACCACATTTTTAGGTTCCTCTAGTTCCATCATCGTCTTTCGAAAAGGCAAATAGTGAAGCTGATTGTTTGGAAGAACTATGTGTAGAATATGCTCCCATCACTATGTGGCCGAAAATTGATGCATGTACCGTAGGTGAATCTGAGGAAACAGTTATTGTAGAGCCAGTCCAAAGCTCTTCATAAAGTTCTGCTCCGAGCAAAAAGTCGAAAGGGGCAGAGCGGAAAAAGTAGGGATCTGCTAAGTCTAAATGGAGATATGCCTGGTACAAGTTGTGTGATAGGTGTGTTCTAGGCAAAAATGTGGTGATGTGTTTTGTGTCACAACAGCGTCGGTTGTGAGGTTGATAGACCTGTTATTTATAGGCCGCAAGGTGCATCGAACCATCCCTGTCGCACCCTCGGCTGCAGTTCGACCAATGCCGGAAATTTGGGGCGAAAACCTCTCTGGTGTAAGACCTAGGCGGCGTAAACATGATTGAGAAATGAAAGAATGTTTACATCCATAATCAACTACCAGACGTCCGTCGAGAATGTCACCAAGAATGACTTCTGACTCGTGATTGACATCAAAACTCTGGAGAGAAGTGGTCACTTGTTCCGTATTGGTACCTTGCGATGTCGCGTTATTAGTCATTTGAAAATTTCCTGTAGTCCTAGTAGCGTCAATGTGTAGGTACGAAATATGCCGTTTTTTTGCGAAAGCGGCAGTTCCATTTCGAATGACAAGTGTTTATTTGATGAGTGAACGCTAAACAGTTTCTACAGCCTTTGAAGTTGCGCAGCCATTCAATACGCTGCTTTGGGGAACCGCTCAAAAATGTGTTGCTGTTAGAAATGGAATGCTTATCCTTTTTACAAATAATACACTTAATGATATCGTTACTCATATTTCGACTCTTTTCCGAGAAATCGCTCGTTAAAAGAGAAGAGCGATAAGACGGTTGTTTGTTTTTAGACGGCGACACAGACGAGAAGAACTCCAGGGCCGCCCACAAGTTCAAGCGCCGTGACCTTTGAATGAACGAACGTAGTCAACTGGTCAAAGGTTGAGAAAGAGACTGAGCCCTTCAGCGACATTTCGAACTGTTCTCGTGTACGATTGTCTAAACAACAGATTGCTAGACAAAACAGAATAAATTGGCTTTCATCTGTAATCCCGAGGAGACGAAACGCGGAAACGCTGTCCGAACCTTTGGAAAGGAAATCTTTGAGGTTTTGCAATGTTGCGTCTCCCTGAATCGGCTTTTTCGTGAATGATCTGTGTTGCAGTCAAATCTGATTGACGAATCTGTTTTCTGATAGTGTTTCAAACGCGGCATTTGTTTCATAAAAGTAACACTGAGTGTTTATTTGGAGAGTTTTGTCGTTTTGAGGGAAAATCTATCGTGTCGCTCGATTCAGTCTGATCGAGAATTTCCTTCCAGGTCGAATCAAATTTGGAATAATAGCGATCCAAATCTCTAAAAATGTCCTTGAATGTCGCAACCTGTTTTGGATCTTTTAGTGCTAGTCGACCGGAGAGTCATCAATCGATCTCACTTCCGTGGCGTACATAGATAAACGACGTTGCAATTGAAAAGACGATAGGGATGGCGAAGACATTTTGAATTGATATTAAGTTGACGAAAAAACTGGATAGTGCGGCCACGAAAGTTGGAATAAAAAACAGCGTAACTCGCGGACGCAATCAAAACGTTCCAATGACTCGAAATTAAAATGAGCCCGTTAAAAGACAGACAAACAAAGTCAAAACGAATTAAAATATTTTGATTAAAGGAAAAATCACGTTCTGCTACCAACAAATTGTTTGCACGTAGGTGGGGTGCTCTAATTGTGACCAATTACCTATGGCAAACAAGGTTAAAAGAAAAAAAAAGAAAGAAAGATTCGGCCGTTAAAAAGGTTGTATGAACAGAGAATGAAACTTAATAAAATAAATAAGGGCTCTTTTCGAAATGTAAATTAAATAATGAAAGGCAATTATACGGTGGCGGTGGCGTCTTGTAGGTGAAGATGGCGGTTCTTGTTAGGAAGTTATCCGATGGCAGGAGGAATGGAGTTATCCCGAAAGGACTAAAGGGAAAATGGATTCACCGAAAATGCACGTGGTGAAAAATTCGGAAGGAGAGGAGGTTGCGTTCAGAGCGAACGAGGCGAGAGAAGTGGCGATAGAGTTGAGGCGAGAAAAGATAGGCAGGCGGGAGATCAGACGAGAAAAGACGGGAACTTTATTTATATGAGTCATCTCCTCATTAAAAGGTTGGAGGTGTTTATTATGATGAACCGCCTCTCCAAGGCGCGCGAACATCCACATTGGTACTTGCATGGAATGTATACAAGATGGACCACAAGAAGCTCATTTCATCGTTGAGCTTTTTAATATTTACTAACCCTTTCAAGCTGTTGGTTAATGTCTTGGGCATTGGTATGTAGGTAAGATTTTTTCCTCGATGTATTGATGGGAAGTAAATCGTTTTAGGCAGTAGTTGCAGTAATGTTGTGGACATTTATGCTTCGTTAGATTGAAGAGCAATCTAGATGAACTGGAAATGCAGCAATAATGAGTATTTCCCTCCGAACTTGTTAATAGAGAGGTTTACGTGTGGTCGATTTTTAAATTTTGTTATTCTAATTGGAAACACCTGTTTATCATAGCCGAATACATTGACTGATAAATTTGTATTGTTCTCCTCAAATTTATTCAAGTCAGTTATCTTTACTGGGTACTCGGTTCCTCTCATGTTAATGGATGATTCGTACCGTTTAAGAAACGTTAGGCGTTCGTGATGTTTACCAGGGTTCAAAGCCGACAGCATTGCCCAGAGGAAGCACTTTTCATCGTTGATCTTTATATTGATGATGCCCAATTTAGGGTTGCATATTTCTTTCGGAGTGGAGATGAACGAAGAGGAAATATAGACTTGATATTTCACCATATACTGACTTGTATATACGTTCAGTGTATTCGAATTTCCATCCACTAACATCTTGCACAAATTTCGCCATACTTTCCAATATTTTAGTGGTGGTTTTATTGTACTGCTCTGTACAATCATTGCTTTGTAGTAGAGGTCTTATTTTTCCGTGAAATGTCGGAGTAGAACAAATTTCTTAATTGTTAACAGTCTTGCTAAATTTAACCAGCACCACAATGTACCACTTTAATCGTCCGAGCCTATCAAGATGATGATTCAATCTAGCCTAGCACACACGTCATTTTTGTATTTCGTCAATGCCGAGATCACATCGCAAGTCTCATCGAGCGCAAACTTTCTACAATCTTATCGAGTGGGAATGTAACCAAATTTACGTTGATAGTGCTAAACTTACTCATGTTGAAGGTTATTTTCGCTTAATATTCAAACGAGAACTAAAATGGTGGATGAATCAGCTCAGTTCATATAGAGTTGAGGTTGTGATCACATGGGGGTAGCCTGAGGCGATTCCGATCCAGCTGCACAATAGACGAGTGGAAACACGTTTAGAGATAATTTGTGTGTCAATACCTATTTTAAATTCTGAGAATAGAACGTCTCGAGGCTATACAACCACATGAGCACGGCATGCTATTGCATCATATTTTGAAACCTCTCAGCTATTAAACGATTCCGAGAATACTACACACTAGCCTGGGTCAGCTGCTATTACGTCATTTCGATGAGTCATGCCCTTGAACGATCATGTGAACACTCCAGCGCCCCACAAGGAGGATGTCACGCCTGTCCCTCTTATACTACCAGTTTACATTATTCTTTGACTATTCATCATGGCCCAGTGGATAGAGCGTTCAACTATAGTACGTGAGGTGCTGCGTGCGTTCCCAGGGAAGGAACTTTGTTCAAAAAAGTGACGTCATCCACACACTCGGGAATTTCAGTTGAAAGGGGAGGGGGGGGGAGTACTCCTACTACAGCACACTTACCAGGAGGCTCGTGGGAGAAGGCTGGATGGAGGTGGAAAAGGTAAGTATTGGAAGGAGGGGGGTTAAAATACACACACATTAGAATGACTACTACGTCACGTCATGTACTATAACGTGACTGGTTAGTGGGAGGGGCGAATGGAAAGAGAGGTGGTCAACTTCCAGAAACTGTGGTAAGGGGTGGGGGTAAAAGAGGTCGTACTAAAGTACGATTAGTTGGAAAATCTGGTGGAGGGGATAAAAAATGACGTACTACAACGTGATTGGTCTGGGGTGGGGGGTTTCTTCCCCCACTCCAATTGGGCCCAAACCCCCATTACCGGTTCCGCTCCCCCATCACTCCCCCCCCCCCCCTAACATCAACCGAGGCTTATTACAAAAACAACACAGATTTGGCAAGAAAAATAAACGAAACGCTTCGGCGTTGACACACGTTTACACGAAAAATGGTTGCAAGAGCCAAACCATTAGCTGTAAAAGCTATCTTGAAGCAACAGGGATTGGCCTGAAAACTCTAGCTTGACGCTCGATTGGTCAATGATATTATTAGACCTTCTCTTCGGAAGAGGATAGTGTGTGACTTTCAACGAAGCCGTTGCTATTGAGAATGCCCTTTACTATTTGTTGTCCTACCTGGAAGGTTGAGGAAGTCAAGTTGCCTTGATGTAGTCCATTTTCCTCTACTCGATGTTTATGAGCCAACTTTCGCTCGTTCATTAATTTCTTTTTGTCTTGAAGACTTATCATGAAAAAATTCCGAATTCACCGGACTAGGCATGATAAAATAGTTCCAATATTTCAATGTTTCAATGAATGCCGTTCAAAATAGTTCCATGTTTCAATGAGTGCCGAGTTGTGTCATATATTTAAAACAGGCTTAATAGTCGTTTTTACGACGTCCAATGTCTCCTTTGAGGGGCAAAGTTACCTCTCGGTCTGAGGGACAAGTTAACTCTCGGTTAATATACGCAAATGTAATAAAAAGATTATTCGGTAGCTATATGACCAGGCACTTGTGTTATACTGGTATTGTGATGAGATACAAGCAGTGATCATACAAAAGTGTCCTATACCTCGATGAGAGCCGGGGTATACAGTCTCACGATTTGTTTCAGAAGAAATGAAGAAATTTCCTCGTGAACAAAATATTTTTAACATTGCTGCTAGAGTCCCAAGAGAAGACAATAGTTTGATTAAGAGAGCTTTATAGGATACTGTGCGTAAAACACATAAACCGTTTATTCCCATCTGCTCCGGTTTGCTCAACACTCAAGACTTCGTTGCGACTCGACGTTGATGGGTACCGTACGAATTAAGAAATATCTAAAAAAGCAACTCCGCTGAGAAGCAAGAATGCGAAGACAATGAAGAAGGAATCATTGTACAAAAGATCTGGAGTAACAACAATCCTCAGGTAGAGGGATGTAGCCAGTCTCAACAACTTCAATAGCAGCCCGACAGATTTCATTCGGTGTCCTACCAACGTTGATTGAGACACGTGAAAGGCTGAGTCGTGTTTCCACAAACAAAGCGATTCGCTATTGTTGTTTCATCGGCATGTGCAAAGATAATAGCTGCTGCTTTCTTCCTCATTGCAGTTACTCTCCATTTTTTTCCCCACATGCTCGTATCTGCAAGAAAAGGCTAGGCTCAGCATTCAAAAGCTCTACGTAGCATTTGTAACTTCCTGACCCAGGCGAACTAGCAGTCAACCTGCAACGGTTATTGCAGGTACAATCTCTTGATAGACGAAAAAAATTACGTGTTAACCCAGTAAGGCAGATGGCAACACAAGGACACCTTACCATCTCGGGAAATGAGAGAATGTTTACCTCTATCTTTTGTACGAATGTCCAGTTGAAAGTAATAGGGCACTTGGACCTGTAGCCTTCAACTGGAGTAAAATAACCTTGATTTCATGACAACAATTATCCTTTGAAAATACAGCCGGTTACCATGATGGATAAGGCGCCTCTTTCTTGAGAAAAGACGAATGCTATCGAAAATCTGGTGCAAGCGAGCGTTTACCATTTCGTGTCACCCCAGCAATTAATTAGGTCTGTTTTTAACTCAGTTCACACAAACTTCTTAAGGCTTAGCTTAACTTTCTGCTAGTGCTCAATGTTCCGGAATTTAGTGGGTTTCTCCTACTTATCCCACGAACTTTATTGAGAAACTATTGGATAGGTGATTTATAGAGCTGTCCATATAATTTTTTGAAAACACGCGTATTTACAGTTCTGGAGTTATAGGGAAAATAGAGTTCAAAAAGTGAATCAAGGAATCGACGATAGTTCAACGGAATTTCGCAGAATGTGATGTAACCTATTTTATACTGTGGTTATACTACCATCGCGTATTTAACACATTGGATTACCAACGCGATTTCGTTTATAATTCTAGCATTATATGAGCATTACTCATAATGGAAAACCTGCACTAAGACCGATATTTGGAGACACTATTCATAATTTATTGTAATGTTCACGTAATTTTCCAACGATGCAACAACATTTTTGTTACTGCCCAGTTGCTTCTAACTGCCCACACAAACAATTAAATTAGAACCGTTCCAAACATTTGTGAGAAAAAAATATTTAGTGTACGATCATGTTGTTTTGTTATCGACGTTTTTCTCTCAGAGAGTTAATTTCGGTACGCGTATTTTCTGTTGTTGCTCTCTTCCGCCTTTTCCTTCTGCTCTTCCGCTTTCCTCATCACTACCTTCAAACCGTGTGTCGTTCACCGTTCTCCAGCAAACCTGAACGAGTGCAAACCGCGAAATAGTCTTACTTTTTCGCATTCTCACCATTTCAAACGAACCTGACAGCACTTAAGCCCGTCGATAGGAAAATGGAGTCGCTCTTCACTGTCTGGTAACCAACCTCAACAGTTGTACATGTAAATTTGATTTGGGCGCTGTGTTGCGGACACCAGAAGCGCTATGATTTCACAGAGGTTACAGAAAGAAAAGTCAAATGTATTTACTACAGTAAGCCTTCAGAGTTCGCGGCTGCTCTGTATGGTTCGGATAACGGACGGGAACTCAGGCAGTGTCCTGATTCCCCGTACTGTTCTGCGCGGATGAAGTGGGCACACATGGACGGATCACCGGCACTTTCACGCCGTTCGTGTGGCATCACTCCCACGTATTCACGGGAGCCGTGTAAAACATCATGACGCGGTCTGTAAGGGGTTTGCTGATGCATTCTCATCTGAGGGCTGGGAAGTGAAGGGAAAGCAGCAGTGCTGAGGAGATGTAAGCCGATTCAGCTGATTGTTTCTTTTTTTGTTTGTTATATTTGTAGGCACGAAAATAAGGTTTTGAACGATTTCCATCGATGAGAGAAGGGAGGGGGGATGTATAAAAAACTAGGGTTGTTGGCGCCAATCGCGCGAACGCCTGCGACGGAAGATTGAGATCCAACGCTCACACTCCGGCCTATCGGCAATTGACGACGCGCGGCTCCTCGTCCGAGAGGTTCTCCCCGGCTCATCGCTGCACCGCCTACGACTCCCAGTCTGCTCCAGCGCTTTTCGCCGTTATATCATACGCTCCGTGCTCTATTGCGATTATCGATCCCTATGTGTTAATTCATTTTCTTTTGCCGATATGAGAACATTTTAATTTCAGTTTTCGTTTCTTTACAGTCCACTCCGGTATTACCAAAGTCTTTCTAAAGCGAGAGGAGAGCGTGAAATTCCCATTCCCTAACAAGGGTTTTTTGCATTTTTCTCGAAAACGGCTTTAACGATTTTTATAAAACATTCAGATTATCTTCTTCTAGTGAGTGCAAACCTTTTCTTTACCGTATATATCTCCATCAAATTACGGATGAAGATATAGGGCTAAAAAGCAAAAATTGTTTTTTTCACTTTTCGGCGAACCAGCTCCAATCATTTTCACCAAACTCGCAGAATCATTATAGATAGTTAATACCTACATATCGTTCTGAATAAATGTTCCTCTGAAATAATGTTTTTTAACATTTTTGTAACTTCCCGAGTAACTGCGTAACTGAATTTGATCAATCTTACGGAGTATCTTTAATTAGCCTATACCCACATTTTGGTTTATTATTCATTATGAATAATAACCCTATGTTTTCGGTCACGAAAAATTTTTTACAACCCCCCCTTTAAATTTGATACTTTAAGTTTCAAGACTTGTAGATTCCAAATTTGCAATGTCCGTCCGCCTTCCGGGCCGTTTTGTGCCTTTAACGTGGTCTAAAAAATTCGTTCTGTCGCACAAAACTCCGATTTGGTATCTAGTTGTGCCCGCCATCTCGGCAATCCGATCGGACGAAGCCCGTGGTTGTAATGGGCAAAAAATGGTTAAAAAAATTAACGAAACGCAGTACAACGCGGGATCTACAGTAGAAGTCAACGTTTCGTCGTTTGAACTCCCTCCCTCCCACCCGTCTCAATAAAAAACTACCCGCCTCGTCCTCGCCTCGCAATGCAACGCTCGCCCGCCCGCTCTACTCGTTGGAAGCCCCCCCGACTCTTTTTTTTTTGCTTCCTCTAGGAAGTGCTCATGTTTCGTATATAACCTTTGGCATTACGATTTGTCCCTTTACCGTCCGATTGCCTTGTTCTCGTCTTCACTCTGTTCTCGTTATTTCGTTTCATTCTCATTTTGGTTTTTTTCATAGATTTTTGGTTACATTTTGATATTAGTATTTAGCGTGCATGTTTTCATATTAAAATTCAGTTTTTTCTAGATACTTTCGTTTTTTTGTTTATTTTAATATTACGATTCAGTTCTTTTCGATTTTTTTTTGGGTTTCATTTTGATATTTTTCGATGCTGAATCGAACGGGATGGGTCTCGGAGCATTAATGCTAGGTCAAGCTGTTTATCCGAATAATAAACCGTTGTGTAATAATTTGCAGGGTTTTTTCTCCGTGATTATTTCTGTTGAACGAAGATGTAAGTCATGATAACTCGAAAAACGAGATTTGTTGAATATTAATTTATCGATATTCAAATTTTCTCAAGGATGGTTCCAGCGATTCCGATCAAACTTACAGAGTGCTCTCAACTAACTAGTACCTACTTATTGTTCACAATAAATGTTTTTGTAGACAAGGGTTGAACGAAGATACAGCGACTGTATATACGGCAGATCGTCGAATTTAAGGGGTTTTGAGGAAAGTTGTGCGTTGCTACCCACCAGATATTTTTCTCCAGTAATGATGAACTTGACGTAGTTTTGGGACCTTTATGATGCGGTTAGAAGTTTGGTGAGCATGCGCCTCCATGTATTTTGGATCTGAAATCTCAACGTATTTGATGTGGTTTCAGGACTTAGTGGGTCTCATGCGGACCTTGCACATAGAAGAGAGACTTTCGGCTCAAATACAATCCCTCCGAAACCTCCTAAAACCTTCCTTCAATTAGTGTGGGAGGCTCTACAAGATGTAACTCTAATTATTCTCGAAATAGCGGCGTTAGTGTCTTTAGGATTATCATTTTACCAACCTGCTGATGAACCAGGTGAGTTATGCATGATTGTAAGTGTGCACTATTACATTGCTGTACTTCTCTACCGTGTTTTTCCACATCAACTTTGACTCATTGCGACAATTATTTGTTGCAGCGTTCGATGACGATGAAGCGAAGCACGGATGGATTGAAGGATTAGCTATTTTAATTTCTGTTATTGTTGTCGTTATTGTAACAGCGTTTAATGATTACACGAAAGAGCGACAGTTTCGTGGTTTACAAAACAGAATAGAAGGTGAACATAAATTTTCCGTACTACGACAAGGCGAAGTTAAACAAATATCAGTAGGTGACATCGTTGTGGGGGACATTTGTCAGGTAATGTTTTGGTGTTTTAATGACTAAATTCACTACCGTGTGACGCCTTTGCGGTATTTGAGTTCATTACTTGCTGCTTAATTATAACTTATTTGCTCGACCACCGGTTTTGTGTCGTAGTACGTTTCGGTAAAAGAAGTTGGTGGTAAGTTCAGCCGAATTCACCACCGAGAATAAAATCCAAACAAGTAACTGGCTTATGAACCGCGTGGATCTGCTTGTTTATGTTTGCTGTTCAATTGTATTAATTTTCCAACTGTTCAAATGTTCGCTTCCAGCTCTTACAGAAAAATATTTAACCAACTACCACACCATTATAGTGGTAACATAACGTGAGTGTTCTTGAAATTAAACAAGAGAAAGAAGAGAAGAGAGAGAAATAAATTTGTGAGTTCTTAGGGCTTGTTAGATCTTGGAGCGTTATATGTGTCTGTATCCTTTACTTAGGAGAGGGCATGTAAAGTGGAGGTCCCTCCTCTTCATCTACAAACTACACTCAAGCTAC
Source organism: Pachypeltis micranthus (assembly GCA_020466155.1). NCBI lineage: Eukaryota > Metazoa > Arthropoda > Insecta > Hemiptera > Miridae > Pachypeltis > Pachypeltis micranthus. Next base: position 81,371,259 of record CM035768.1, on the reverse strand, counting down.
ATGTGGGCGCTTTAATCCTTCCCTTAATTCACCTAGACGCTCCGAGAAATAGCGAGGTTGCCAGTTATTTCAAAGGATTACGAGATCTCAATTGGTCAAAAATGTATGACCAGCTAGTAGCAAAACTAGCTCAACTGATGTGTTCCTGGGGACTTAATTGTTCCAATTGTCCTATAATTACAAAGAAAAGTTCATATTCAAAATTCAAATTCGTTCATATTTCTTGCAAATAGATTGAAATGGCAAGCTGATGGAGTAAGGGGTCACTGAGATTTATCTGTGTCGTACATATCTGTAATTTTCTTGGAATTTGGCCCACCTCTTTGTTGGTTAGTAATCTACCTTGGCTTAGCTGTATAGAAGTTGCTTTACAAAAACAAAAAAAAGTAGAAGGAAAAGCTCTTCTAATTGTCTCTTATCTATTCTGGTCTTTGATCCAAGCCTTCTTAATGATGCTTGATTCTCAACACTTCTAGAGATCAACTACATATCGCGTTTGTACTACGACTGTTCCTCAATCCTCAAGCTTTCATCCACTCGTTTCAATTGCAACCATTTGCTGTTGCAACTGGGCATATATTTTTCGCACTTTGGTATTATGTTCACATTTTCATGTTCATTTCAGATTAAATATGGAGATCTTCTACCAGCGGACGGTATTTTACTTCAAAGCAACGATTTAAAAGTGGACGAATCCTCATTAACTGGTGAATCTGATCATGTAAAAAAGGGAGAAAGTTTCGACCCCATGGTGCTCTCAGGTAAATTTTGTTTGACCAACTCCTTACAATGACAGGAACTCAAGATATTTTTCTACAAAACATGATGGCAACAATTGTTCAAGGCCACTCCACCCATGTGGCTGGAAATTGTATGAGTAATGATATCAGGTTTATTATTGCTTCATTCAACAAGAGTCCACTCATGTAACTATTAATTCGTTTGGACGATCAAAGAGGGTTTAGTAAGAAGCCAGAATACATTATATTGAAAGCAGTGTTCATGGCCAAGCTATCAAAGGGATGGGTGAGAACAATTAGGTGGAAAGTTGGTGAGGTACCTCAAGTAGATCCAATGGAACGAGAACAGTTTCGTGAAAATTGAATAAAGAAAAAGGTACTGCACGTTTAGCCATCGAAAGATGGCATCAGAATGTTGAGGAATGTACGTAAGACTTCCTAATAAGAACGTTAGGTGAGTTGTTCTCCCACCTACGAATGTATTACCAGGAAAAGATTTTAGGAGGGGTAAATACATTATTTCCCTCGTTCATGCTCACTTCACCAACTTCTAGCTTTACATACAAATAAAATTGTGTGCCAACTAAAAGGGGTTCTGGACATGTGGGGAAGGATTCATGCTAAGGAGTTGCAAACCTTTAGATTGCAGGTCCTCTACTAGTCTTCAATAATTCTGAAAAGAGGACTCACGATCCTATCACCAGTTCTGTCCTCATTAACCGTATACATTTGCATTTGCCAAAATTTGGTTCATCCATTTTAAATAGGCCAGTTTCCAATAATACACGCTGCTACGCAAGATAAGATAGTGATTTATTATACTGCCTTAGCTTGTAGGAAAAAAGGATGACAAGCCTGCGATCACATAAACTCATATAAGTCGTACTAAACCCCATTGCCCTCAGCAAAGAACCAGGGGGGTTACTCACAGCCAATCATTGAAAAGTTTACGTATTGAAAGGTTTTAAAACTGCACAGCTTTTTCGGGGTTAGTTCCGAGTATCATAAATCTGGCGTGTTTCTTTATGTAAGCTGCTTGTGGTGTTACGAGGAGGGTTTGGTGATGTCCAAGAAGCCGCTAATTCAGGCAAAAATTTCGATCCATTGCCCAACTTTTGTCGGGATTATGAACCATCGTCTTTAACCATTTGATTACGATCCACCAGTGCCTTTAATGGAAGTCAGTCAGTACATCTCCTTTCTTGGAATGAAGGAGCGCCCACACTCGTATTCAAAATGTGATATAGAATTCCAATTCTTAATTATAGCCTTAATTCCTAATTTCTAGTCTCCAGTTGTAACGTGCAGAAGTTTCATTGAACGAAAATCATTGAGATGTGTAGTGCTTAATAAATAGAATATTCGAAAATAGAAACGATGGGAAAGAATTTGGCTGGAAATCTAACTTTATCAACGCACGTAAGTGCACACTTCTAAAGAACAACAAGGGTTTCATGAAAATTATTTATTAGCAGTGACTGTAGTTGTGAAGAGTGTGAACTCTTCTTAACACTATGACTATTTTCTGTAAAAGCTAGGAGCAACGTTAAAATGATCTCGTCAATACACATATTGAGACTCCTGCTGCTGATGAAGCATATTGTCACTCAGATATTTGGCACATTGTTTTACTTATGCTACTGAAGAGGGACATAGTGCTTAAAGTATTCCTCTGCCCTACAGCCAGTTATGAAAATGGGGAACTCGACTAATATACACTTTTTCCAATTGAAAAATGTCTCTTGTATATTGGGCTCGTTAATATGTGTAATAATGAGTTGATTTGTAATTGTAGGAACCCATGTGATGGAAGGAAGTGGTAAAATGGTGGTAACTGCAGTAGGTGTGAACTCTCAGGCTGGCATAATCTTCACTCTGCTTGGAGCTGCAGTAGATGAACAAGAACAAGAAATTAAAAAACAACGAAAAGGTAAGTATTTGAGAATGAGCCAACCAGCTTGTTGTTTTCCATTTTCCAATGTTAATGCCTGTTTTTAGAAAGTCTTTTAGTGGGTTTGTATTAATTCAGAGTTGGAGTATAATATAGGAACATAATTAAGATGAAACAACTGGTTGATCCCTGTTTCATTGAACAGAGAATTTTGCATGAAATTAAAGAGATAGGTGACAGTTTCACAGTAGTTCAGCCAGTGTATTTTGCTGCTGTACACGATGCATTTGGTTGTATAGGTTTTGTCATTTACGCAACATAGATTAATTACAACTAGTTCTTGAAATGGTGAAACCTCTTGATAGCGGAAACCATGGGAATAGAAATGTCATTCACTAAACAGGTTTTTATGTGAAAAGGAAGTTAGTGTGGTTAGGAGACGTGTATATGCATTTATTTAAGCACAGTTGTGTTATAAATGTGACGGTTACTTAACAAATAACTTTTTTATGAAACAAAGAACTGCAGGATAAGCCAAGATGCCTTTATTGTAATTAAACTCCTGAGAAAAACAAAAAATAAACTGCGTGGAACCTCTCACTTCATTTTGCAACAGGTAAGTTCCAAGATATTAAAAATCATTAGTATTTGCTCTCATTGCTCAAGGTGACCTATCAACTTCTTGTACTTGGACTGGTTCTAGTACTTCGTAAAATTGAATTATTTCTTCAACTACTTCAACATATAACAGTACCGATACTTTTTTCCTTGTTCATTGATCCAATTCTGTATGGCATCCCAGTTTGAAAGCAGTGAGGTGGAAGGCAGTGATAGGAGGTGAAACGTAGTATAAGAAAATCAAATAGGAATTAATTAAAACTAGTGCTGTTGCTGCTGGCATCAAAATGAGGCAGGTGTGTGTTTCTTATAAGCTCTAGAAAAGAGTTGATAATGTTTATTTAACTGTGCTGCAAAGAATACATAAAAACTATGAAATGAACCACACAAACAGTGAGTTCGCTGATAAACTGTGTAGCTAGGGAATGACCCATATGAGGGCTTGTGTTAATTAGAATGTCGCTTAGGCGTAAGCACTAATGAATTCTCATCAACTTTTGACATCAAGTCTAATCCAACAACAGTTACCCTTTTAAACACTTTGATGTAAAACACTCCTAATGGAACTAATGCAAGAGACTTTATATTAAACACCATTCATGCCTAGGAGGGTAGAGTTTGAAGTTCTGTAGCCAAATATTTTAAATAAAAGAACCTGTAAGCCAAAATATCGATTTCGCATCAAAAGATGATAGTTGAGGTTCCTTCACCGATGGTAAAGAATAACATTTCAAAAAATATTGTAGGTCTTTCTTTCTCTCAGAGTCTGTTCCTCTTGTGCTTGAAAAAATAAGCATATTTTCTACTTTAAAATCAAATGAAACCAGGCAAAGGATTGCAAGGGAAAACAAAATTTAATGTTCATTCTGTAAAGCCAAGATAGCAGAAAAAGGAAACAGTAGAAGTACCTTATGCTTACCGCTGCTGAATGAATAATGTATCAACTCTTCTCTCTACTATAAAAATATATGGATTGATGCATGGAAGAATGGCAACTATACCATAAAATATAGCAGCACAATAAATTACCAAAATTTTCAACGTAATCGATTTTAGAGTGGTTTTTAGAGAAAACGACCAAACCAAATCACCTCAAACATAACATCTAGCCCGCAGGTTACCATGGGACGCCAAAATAAGGGTACGAGCAAAATCCCCCGAAAGTTAACTATAGTTATCATAGTGATCAAAACACCAATTTTTTTTTCTCAAAAACAGCTCTAACGATTTTGATTAAATGTTTTACATTGATAGCTCTCAATAAGGCAGTTATACCATAAAATTTCCATTTGTGGGAAAATGACGAGAGCAGCACAATAAATTATCAAACTTTTCTGCAAATTCGGTTTTAGCGCGTTTTTTTTTAAACTCCGCTGAAATGTTAAAAACAAAATATCAGGTGCGTTGCAACATACAACTTTCCTTAGCTCTACCTCAATTCGTTCGGGTACATGGCTTTTTCCACTTACTCAATTCATTTATCACTCAGTTCATTTGAACTTGGTCAAACAACACTTTATGGAGGCAGGAAGTGGTAGAGCTTACAGTTCCAGAATTTATTGTGCTGCTCGTGCTCGTTCGGGAATGAGTACGAGCAGCACTAGAATTCCGGAACTGTAAGCGCAACTGCTTCCTGTTGCCGTGAAGTGTTGTTCGACCAAGTTCAAAGGAAATGAGTGACAAATGAATTGAGTAAGTAAAAGCCATGTACACAAGTGAATTGACGTAGAGCTAAAGAAAGTTGTGTGTTGCAACGCACCAGATATTTTTCAGCTGATTACATAACTTTCCTTCCTACTTCGTAGAGCCAAGGAAAGTAAAACATTTCTTCCCCAATTACGAATCATTAACAAAAAGATGTGTGTTCTAACTTAAAATAGCATCCGTGTTATTAGCACCTGATATTTTACTTTCCGCTACCCGAAGGGAAGGAAAGTATAGTAATCAGCCCAAACAAAAATTGGGTTTTCTTCAGATCTTTACGTTTCAGACCCTATTGAGTCTAAAAACCTAATTTCGGCGCGTGGTCCGTGTGTGTGTGTGTGTGTGTGTGTCTGTAGTTCGATTTGCGGGAGAACGGCTGATCCGATTGAGCTGGTTCTTTTCTTGTTTTGTTGGTTATTTTTTGTAGACACCAAAATAAGGTTAAGGACGATTTCAGCCGATGGGAAGGGTGGGTGGGGGACAAAAATGTACCAAAAACTAGGGTTTTTCGCATTTTTCTCGAAAACGGCTCTAACGATTTTGATTAAACTTTCACATTATTTTCTACTAATTAATACCTAACTTTTCTTCTCCATACATATCTCCATGAAAATCGGTGAACGGAGATATGGGCCCCTGAAGCAAAATTAGGTTTTTTACGCTTTTTGGCAAAACGGCTGCAGCGATTTTCACCAAACACACAGAATGTTTTCAGATAGTTAATACCTACATATTGTTCTCAATAAATGTTCCTCTGACAGTCCACTGAACATAGATAAAAATCAAAATGTGTCAAAAATAACGTTTTTTCGAACATTTCCGTAAATTCCAGGGTAACTTTTTCACCAGATGTGATAAATCCAAATGAAGTGTCTTTTAGTCGCCCATACCAACATTTCGTTCTCTATAATTATTTCTGTATATATATGTTGAACGGAGATATAAGCCAAGTTATCTCAGAAAAGGAGATTTTTCGAATATTAATTTATTGGTTTTCCAATTTTCTCAAAAACGGCTCCAATGATTTCGATAAAACTTACGGAGTACTCTCAGCTAATTAGTCCCAACATTTTGTTCTCCATAAATGTTCCTGTAAAAATGCGTTGAACGAAGATATAGCGCCTGCCTATGTAGGTGGCGTTCGAACTTAAAGGGGTGGCGGAAAGTTGTGTGTTGCTACGCACCAGATATTTTAACCTAAATTAGGTATTTATATGTGCAATCTGGCTATACGGATTCTCATTTTCCTCACATCCACTCAACTTGGATCTATTTTATTTACTGTTCGTATGTTACTTAGGTTAACGTATAAATATGGATCAGTGATCAGATCTAGGATGTGGGTTCTCCCATTACTCTGATACTCCATGCCCTGAACAAAGCGTGACATGACATTCTGTGTATCAACATGAAACTGTCTGTTTTGCAAGCACCCTCAGGAGGAACTTGCCCTTTCTTTCTTCTGCAGTCAGTTGAATGCAGATTCGAAAATGGCAGCAACAAATTTATTTAATTTGCATGAAAATGATGTAAAATGTATCTGAAGTGAGAGCTCAGACAACCAAACCTACTGAATTTTCTTTTCCTAATGGCATTGTGTGCCTTGGTAGAAATCAGGAATCCCATCAATTCCTCCAACAACATATGATTCAGCTCCTGTAGAAAAGTAAAAAGAGAGCCGCTATTATGTGGCACAGTAAGTATGTCACTTTAAAAAAAGTACCACCCTCCTGACAAACAAATTTTCGTGCATCTTTTTGACATCAACCTTAGAACTTGATGTGAGGTTCGTCATTCTCTTTGTTGGATCAAGTATATTCAATAATATACAATAAAGTATATTGTGCCAACTTCAAAAGGAATTCTCTCACTTTTTCTGCGAACCCGTTCTTTCAATTTGTTATTGGTTAGTTTATGAACATATGGTGTTTTATTAGTTCATTATACATTATATATAGTTTTGTTGTCAGTTCTGGTGTTTTATGAGATAATTGAAATCTAGTACAGAAAGTTATTTCTACGTCAACAGGAAGGCATCTTGTTTACTGTTGTTGGGTGACCGTTACTTGAGGTTTCACTGTACATAGACAAACCCTGAATGGTGTTCCTTTTTTATGTAGTGCTTTCTTAAACTTATAGAATCGCCCATAATAACCCAAGAGTAATTATGCTCAGGTTTGCTGAACTATCATACACTTATTTAATTCTTGATTTGCATTTCAATTTTTTTTTTTTTTTGAGTATGCTAATGTGCAGTTGTTGGTAGAGCAAGGAGGCCCTTTTCCTTGGCACTGAGTTAAGTGCTGTGGGTTGATATAGCATATTAACATCCAAGTTTGGTTTTAACCCAATAAAAGGCACGGTCTGACATGATGCACCCACCGCTCCATTTTTACTACATCACATTTTGTAAATTCTTCTTCTTCTTCGTTGCCAGTTCAGAGTTGACTGGTGAATTTACCAACCCCACTGCTTTCTGAAACTATTTTTGTGAGTTGTTAATTTGAGCTTGACCCCAAAAATGGTCTTGGGTTGGGTTATCTACTGACAAAACACTGATTGCATGATATGAACACAGAACACTCACTGGCTGTCTATTTATGTATACTCACTTGTTTATCAATATTTGTATCCACCTCACATCGCACACCTCTTACAACTAATAGACTTTTTAGTAATGAAACCATCAGGACTGCTTTACTGACTTAATTGAAGAAGTTTTGTTGCCCTTTGGCTTCCTATTGTATACTCCTCACTCGCAAACTCATTACAAGTGTTGGAGGATTTACATCAGATTTTTTACTTGGAGACTGTGTAGTATCAAAGTGTGCATTTGGTGTACAGGTCAGTTTTTTCATCAGTTGAGAGTGTGCATGATGACTCAATGGTCAAGTTTCAAAAAATGCCGAGGAAGGGATTTGAAGCGAGTACATGCTGTCACATTGCGCAAATTAAGGTTGATAAAAAAAAACTTTTTTTCAACCTTATTTTAATTTGTCCAATGTGATGTAAGGGCCTATATCTTTCAACTTCCTCCATCAAACTAATCAGAAATCACCACAGGACCAATTTTTTGTATCACCTTAACCAGAGTAGACCAGACTATTGGAACTTAGTTATTTCACGTTAGGTATATTCAGGGATACCATTTGAGATCTTCTTGCGTCTGATTTTTATTTTCCACTACCCACAGGGTAAGGAAAGTATTGGGAATGCTTGAAAAAATAAACAATTGAAGTTTTCTTCCAATCTTTGCATTTTGGGGCTGACTGAACCAAACAATTTAATTTTGGCAAACATTCTGAGTGTATGTCTGTAGTTCAATTGTGGGCTGATGGCTAGATGAATTGACCTCTTCATCGAGTTATATTGCGCACATGAATAACAACATTGAATCAGTAAACGTCGTGATTGCAGAATTTGGGCAACCAAACCATTTCCTGTTGTCTTTGTAATTTTCAATGTCAATCGTTTTTAGGGAAAAATGGTACTGATTAGGTTTTTTGTTTTGAATTGAGGTGAGTGAAAGTGATGTCTCCTTGACACTCCTTTTTAAATACTAAACAAAACAAAAAAACAGTAATAATTAAGGAGAACCTGTACATCTGTGATATGTATCACTAACAGCTACTTCACTTTACTTATATCACAGTATCTTCACCATATTTCTACAACACTGAGCACATACCTTAAACGAAATTGAGTTGACAGTTGGATAAATCACATTCTTGGTGGATGTTCAATAAAAATGTCTCCTGGCAGGTAACAAGCATGTCATGATGCTACAAGAGAAACAGTGTAAGGGAATGTATTTTTTGATGCATAAACTCCTGAAATACTGATAAACTTCTAAGCCCTTCAGTATGCACTTTCACACCCATCTCTCACTAGTTTTCCATGCAAAAACATGCTTTTTTGTAACTCCATGAATACCTTTCTTGTCGCAATAAGAATATTTGCATGTTCTGAAGGCTATTACAAGTTTGTGGTACAGAATCTTCGGCCATTGGGTCTCATGCTTACTACTTTGTGACATATCTTTAAAAAACACTTTATAAACCCAAAATATGGCCGATGCCAGAGAAAGCTTGCATTGACTCTACAAAACGGTAATGATGTCTGAACAGGTTAACCTTGCAAAACTACAGTTTTTGATCTGTTGGATACTATGATGAAGTGCCTTCTAGGGATCTATTCTCACATTTTGTTCCCCACCACCATTTTTACTCTCCGCTACCCAAAGGGAAAGGAAAAGATTGTAATCGTGTCAAAAAAAAAGTTTGGGTTTTCTTCAGATCTTTACATTTTGAGACCTACCAAGTCTAAAAAACCCTAAAACCTAAAACTCCCCCCTAATAACCCACGACAAAACGTAGTAGTGGTAAGGCCTACGTGTGAGGAAGGAGAGGCTAGTCCCTCTACCCCGGATGCACTGGAAGCGCTGATGTGGGGTGTCCCTGCTAAGGCCTCCAAGCACTTAGCGTCCGAGCGCTTGACATTCGTACCGCAGTGGGAGGCAACACCATCATCGTGACGGAAACTGCGGAAATGGCCAAGGCGCTTACGAGCCATTATTCCACAAAGAAGGAGTTGAAGCTACAAGCATCAGCCCCCCTGGGTCACTTCCCGTGCCTGTTATTGTGCGACGTGTGGACTGACCTACAAAAACAGGACCTGGCCTAACAGGTTGTTGAGCACATCCCTGCGATGTGCAGCTGCAGGACGTCAGGCCCCTTTTCATATAAAAGGGGGGCAGAGAGTTACGATTGGGGTTGTCTGTAGGAGTACCGACTGGGTGGCTCCTACCTCCCTCAGACCCGACAGTTCAAAAACGAGATTTGGAATGGGAGAACTAATGTCCAACGACTCCATGACTACCAAGATGTCCGCAGGGCAAGCACATTTTTCTTGCATTTTCAGGCCTTGTTCTGGGTAGGAAGATCTGGCAACCTATCCACACATCTACCCTTCTCGGAGTCCTGGTAGAGAGCTGAATCCCATACCACCTGGGAAGAGTTCCTAATCTGGTTTCCCACCTGATCTAACTGTTTAGGCAATGGTTTGGGATTCCTCTGGTGGTCACCTCCGCACAGTAACACACAGGCTGGAATCTGCTGGAATGCGTTGAACAAAGATATAGCGCCCGCATACGTAGCTGGTGTTCGAACTTACAGGGGTCGTGGGAAATTGGGTGTTGCTATGCACTGCTCGTTTTCTGTGACTTCCATTTGAATGGGGATATAAGCAAAAATACATTTGAAAAACATATTAGCGTAACAATAATTTTAATTGGGTTCGTTTTTATAATTTCCCCTAAATTGCTTTAACGACTTACAACCGGGTACTTTCAGATTGCTAGTACCTTGTTTTATTTTTCATACTTGATTTCATAGAAATGTGTTGAACCAAAATTCATTGCTCTTGTGTATGGCAGGTTGTTGAAAGTTATGTGCGGCTGCGCACCAAATATTTTCCTTAGGATACACTCAATAATTCGGAAACCTGATTCTACTGGAATATCCTTTGAAGCATGGCCTACAAAGGATTTTCTCTCATCTATCCAAAGATCTCATCTCATTTTTTTAATCTGTCTTGGATCATCTATCATTATCAAAGTTAACGCTCCTGCTTGGTGAGTCCATGCTCTCGGGCTGGTGAGGTACTTTCGATGAAAACACATCATCAGCTGGCCATTAAGTCAGTACTAAAATGAGTTAGTTGGTCGTAGTCTTTGCATATGAAGAGAAAGGTTAATGGGATGGTGTTTGCATCATGGAGTAGGGGGGGGGGAGAGAGAGGAAGGAGTTCATGCACCTGTTGGGAAATCTGTTGGAAGTGAACGGAAGGAATGTAAGGGCAGTTTTCATATGTCTTAAATAGTCTGTCGATTGTAAGTCTTTTTTGTATAGGGTGGTCTGAAAATCTGTCAGTTGGTTGTTTTCGTTTGTGTAGTGTCTTGAGTTGTGTAAATATGGTGTCGCATTTGTTCATTTATGATCTGTTCATTGAAGTTTTCTTGTTTATAGATTTCCATGTTTCCTAATATTTTCAGTTTTCGTTCTTTGTATTGTTTATGTAGTTAAGTGCTGCAGTCCTGTATTTTGGTAGGTTCGTGTCCAATTGTCTTGAGGTGGTTGGCAATTTTCAGTCGTCTTTGTTCCTATTAAGAGATTTAAATCATATCGTATTATGTGTTGCTTACAATACTTTATGTCATCATGCAACTGTTGATTACAACCAAGCAGTAACTCCTCTAATCTGTACTCCATTACTTTTTGTTGCCCTTCAGCCTTACACCTCTTCCCTTTTGCGACATTATGTGACTGCCACTATTTACCTCTGACTATTATACAGGGGAGGATATGGGTGGGCTTTCTCAGAGTCACTTTTTCCAAGTGATTTCCTTCCAATGTCCTTTAACGTTACAGTAAAGTGGTACCCACTGAAGTGGAGAGAACTTTCCTCATCCCTGCTCCAGTGTTCATCACTATCATGTAGTTTCAATAGTTCATGATAATCTAAGCAGAAGTGAAGAAATACGACAATTTGTTTCAGTCTTCACTGGTCACGGTCTTCTCTATTCATGCAATTATTTATATAACTGCTCATCACATCTTACAAATTATTGGTACATAAGATTGGTTACCTGACATTTTGATAGATTATACGAGTATTACTGTTCAGTCCCTGTTATATTGCTTAATAACTAACAAGACATTACAAATATTCATGCTACTGTCAAGAAAAAGTGTAGTTGCCATGATATGCGTAAGTGTGGGAATAATTATTTATGTATTTACATCATCAAGAACTACCACGTTCTGTTTCAATTAAAGAAATGAACTGATAGTTGATGAAGTGGTTTGAGAGAACACCCTAAGTAAATCCATAAATACAAAAATAGTATGTTATAACACCTCTTCCCTCCCTGTGCAACAGTTCTTTCTGTAATGTTTCAATGGTACAACAAGTTGGTGGAAAACGTTATATTGATGAGCAGTTGGTGATCATGCTTTGATGAACTGAACTGGTGAATAAAACTCTGTACAGTCAGCAGTTGTAGTAGTGCTCAAGTTGTGAGCGTTGAAAAACGGATTATCAGTATCAATGAAGGCACATTTCCTGAATAGACACACTGTCCACCCATGCACACTATGCACACTTTTTTTAGCACACCTCTGAATGTACTTTTTTTTATGGTTTTGTATTTTTTGGTTTTATTGATTAACCTGTCTCAAGACCTTTTATCGTGGAAGACAATTAGTTGCTCGATGATGCGTTTAATCGATGTAAATATCTTGAATGACCCTCCATTCCTAGTGTTATGTATTGTTTACTAATGCATTTGCCTTTTGCATGCAACCCATTTCTTCAGAAGCTAAAAAGAATCGCAAGAAGAAGAGTCTACCAGGTGATCTCAATTTTTTTATTCTTTTAATATTTTTGAAAGGTTTCCTAATTTTCCATATTTTATTTCAAGTGTTCTTTATTGAACACTCTTATCTATCCTCCTCACAAATTCCATATTATTCTGTACTACAAATTTTCATAATATATCCCTCTTCTCTTACAAAAGTTTGTTCTTTAGTAATTATAGAACCATAGTTATTATTTGAGCAGTTGATTATTGTTTTTATTACACGTTAGTTGTAAATTTTTTATTCATTGCGTCACTCTAACTCAACAAAGTCAGCTGGTTTACTCACAGTTCCCTATTATCTTAATTCTTACCTGGTAGGGACGCAAGTGAGTAATGTAGTCTTTGCATTTAACTGTTCCTACTTAATCTGCACAAATGTAGAAGTAAATATACACGTACTAGCTATACTTTGATGTATGTTATTTATGCATTTCAAGCTATATCTGCTCCAGCAAAGGCTGATTTTGACCATTAGTTGGAAATTATATTATGATAAACTTTTTCTTGGCAGTCATAATTTATCTTAGTTAAACCAAACTAGTATGCCGTAGATGCCACGAGCTTAGTAGGAAATGTGCACTTTAAGTAACAGTATGGTCGTTTCAATGCACATATAGTTTTTAATGAGGCTAGAGGCTAGAGAGATCAGATATGGAAACCCAATTTGTAAGAAGGTCAAGTTTTCATGACCAAGAACTTTTGCTTGTTGCAGTTGAATATGTTTTTGTAGTTTTTGCGCCTTGCTCAAATGTTGGCTCTTGCAATGCTATCTAGTTCTTTTCGAATTGAAGTTGAAATTGAATGTTAGGTGTTTTATGAATAAGAAAGTAAGAGGCTCAACTTCTGTATATACACTTACATTTTCAGATATACGTCTGTGTTGGGCGCACGAGAGGGAGAGTTGAAGATCAAAATAAAGAAACTATGTGAGCGTGAGCAGGACTTTTTATGTGAGCAATGAAAGAGTTGAGTTAGAATTGAGCTGAGTTCGTGTACAAAAGGGTGACACAAGGGTAGTATTCGGAACGTCTGAACTGGGAAACTGTATCGGAAGGAAAGTGCTAGCGTGTTACTGGGACGAGAGTTGATAGCAGAATGATTTGGGGAGAGCTCTGTAGTGGAGAAAATTGTGAAAAGGAGGGGAGAAAATGATATTTCGGAATCCCAGATAAAGCAGGAAATCTGTCGCCGTTGGAATACCAGCGGATTTGGGATTTCCATAGGTACTAATAAGTAAGTGCTCAAGGACGAATGGTTTCTGGGGAAACAATGACTGAGGGCTCTATTGATTGTGTATGCATTAGGGTGGGAATTTTGAGGTGAACAAACCCATTACTGATTCGACATTTTGTATCAAACAGCGTGTATGTACAAGTCAAAAAGTTATCAGACCAGTGAAAACAAAGTTTTAATGGTAGGAAAGACAGCATTTTCCCCTAAAAAGAACTTTACATTTATTTTGTTGACTGATTTAATGATTGTGTATACATTAGGTAGATGAATCCTGCTACTGAATCATTTAAAAATTGGGGTCTACACAACGTTCCCATTCTCACACTGTCAATGAAGGATAATAATCATTTTGAAGTTAGCCTCTATTACTGTTCCATGAAACAGCTATATACTCAAAGCCAGGATCTCTATATTTTACAGATGAAAGGGGTGAGCCTCAGTGGAGCACTGAATTTAAAATAACGTTTTAAGAGGAGTTGATTTTTAGTGATAAGCTGTGTAAACTAGGTCATAGAATAAGAAGAAAGCCCAACAGAACCAATCCACGCTACCAACCAGGGTTAGGGAGAGGGATAGAAAAGAAAGGTACCTTCACCATCTCTGGAAAATCGATGAAGTCTATGGCTGTGAATGGCTGGCTGTCTATGCTTTACACTCATAGTTTTAATTGATTTTTTTGGCTCTGCAGGGACATGTAAGATATTTAACTACAAGGGTATTTCCCAACACAGGATATAGCGACAGTAGTAGTTATTCCTTCCCTTAACAAAAGTTTTTAGTACATTGATAATACTATAGTTTTCGGAGCACCAAGATTACTGTAAAACGTTACTTAGTTCTAGCTAGTTAGGCAAAATAATGTTCATACTTTCTGTTGGAAACGTAAGCTGCGCCCTGCCAAATCACCCGAGCCCTCCAGCCGGACCTTATCGCCTTCTTCCCCTCCGCAGAGACCACCTCACCTCTCAAGACCCTAACCCTTCCTCTCACTTTCTTCTACTATCCATTGAGCAGTAAATCAAGACCGAGCCCTTATTTTGTATATTTTAATAGCGCATATACATAAACATTTTCTACCCCCTCTTTTGTGACTTGGAAATGAAGCTTCCGCTACGTTTCTTTTTGATGCGACAAAGTGGTTCCCTTTGCTTAGTTCACTATTTCCTAGCCAGGGAAAAGCGTCTATTGTGTGCAAGAAGATGGGTCCCTTGATCTCCTCTTTTTTCCGTTCCTGCATTTATTTCTTTTCAGGTCGGCGAAGTTTCAGTATCGGCGGAGGCACAGCTTTCAACCATGGTGGGGTGGGGGTGGGGGTGGGGGTGGGGGGCAATTAATTCTTTCGGATCAGGAGTACAATTATTGGGAACTAATAACTTCCCAGAACTTCTGATTCTGGAGGATTTGGGGTTGGCTGCCGTGGTATGTTTTCATTAATTTTCCACCAATTGGACTCTTTAGGTTTCAAAATATATGGAACTACTAAATAAAACTTACTTAACATATATACGGGTGATATACCTTTGTTCAATGCATTTATGTAGGAACATTTGTAGAGAACAAAATTTAGGTACTAGTAAGTGGAAAGCACTCTGTGAGTATGATGGAAATCATTAGAACCCTTTTTGAGAAAATTGGAATGTCGATAAAGTAATATTCATCAAACCGCATTCCCCGAGCAATCATGGCTTATATCTCCGTTCAACAGATAGATACAGAAATAATTGTGTAGAGTGTGTGTATACGTTGGGTATACATTCCTAGAAGATAGTTTGTAAGATTAATGAAACCCAGCATAGCAGTTACACAGGAAATTACAAAAATGTTAAATAAAAACATTATTTGCGACACATATTCTTTTTTATCTCTGTTCAATGACCGTCAGAGGAACATTTATTGAGAACAATATATAGATATTAACTATTTTTTAAAATTCTGAGAGTTTGGTGGAAATCTTCGAAGCTGTTTTGCCAAAAAGTGAAAAAAAGACAAAAAACGATTTGGGCTTTATAGGCTTATATCTTCGTTTTTGATGGAGATAATTATGGAGAAGAAAAGTTAGATGTTGACTAGTAGAAGATAATTTGAAAGTTTAATCAAAATCGTTGGAGACATTTTCTAGAAAAATGTGAAGAACCCTAGTTTTTGGTACAGTTACGCTCCACCTCTCTTTCCCATCGAGTAAAATCGCTCACAACCTTACTTTTGTGTCTACAAAAAAAAAAAAGAACAAGCTCTATCAGTCCAGCTGTTCTCCTACAGACCACCTACACTTTTTTTTCCAAAGCTCACCGTAAATGGGACGGGAGCTCAGAAAAAGAAGAAACTAAATAAATAATAAGTAACGAAATGGGGAGTGCGCCCAGACTGTCGGCTCTAGGGATATAAAGATCCCCCCCACACACACACATGGACCACGTGCTGAAATTAAATTTTTTGGACTCAGTAGACCTCAGTACGTAAAGATTTGGAGAAATTCTCTTGAATCACTGTACTTTCCTTACATATTGGGTTGCGAAAAGTAAAAAGCAGTGGAAGTTGAGTGTGTTTTTATTTGTTCTCACTTTTCCTCTAAGTTCGTCAAATTCACTGCACAATTGTACATGATTTCACTGTGTGTTTCGCAGCTCACATAAAACGTTCATTAATAAGACATCAAGAGAATCAATCATTTTAGCATTTGAAGTGGCCTTGTGCAAACAATTAGAAAATTGAAAGGGTCAAGGTACTACATGAAAATAAACCCACTACCTCTTTGTAATTGTGTACTACCAATGTAAGTTCATACCTAAATGCAATATTTCTTACAATCCTTCCATATTTCAGGAGATGAAGAAGCTGTCACAGGCAACAGTCACATGGCCCATGGAGTCGGAGTTGGTGCCAGCCACCCAGCGCATATGCAACCCCAATATGGAGGGGAAATAACAGCCGGAGGCGCTGAGGGGAAAAAAGAGCAACCCAAAGAACCTCGATCTGAAGACCATAAAAAAGAGAAATCTGTTCTGCAAGCAAAGCTTACTAAACTGGCCATTCAGATTGGTTATGCAGGTATGCATAAGATATTGTAAAGTGAGGTGAAGTAAAGTGAGTAAGTCATTGTTGCCCCATGCTTAACATGAATAAAATCACCCCTCTGATCGCGACATAAAATCAGTCTAGCTGAACCCACACTCTTGGAAATGGGTAATTGATGAATAGGTTAATGTGTATCAAGGATCCAGCATACAGCACCTAAGCAACAACAAAGCACAGTACTACCAAGCAGTCAAGAAGTGAGGTAAAGGTAAGCAAGGTTTATTTGGCGAGGGCTTGGTTAGTTAAGTTGAGCTGAGGTGAATTACTGTGTGAGAAAAAAATTTAATCTAAAGGAAATAGATAATGAGCAGTGAGGAGAAGAAGTAGTGTAGCTGTAAACCATACTCACTGAAAACTGCTAAAGTTGGAATACTTATGCCTCTCTCCCCATAACTTTCGCCAACATTTACTGCAGAATACAAGTTAAAAATGGAACTTGAAAAGAGGCAGTCTAAAAACAAATACCAAAAAGATCAACTAAAAGAAAGTTGGGCTTATAAACTTTTCTCCTGGCAGATGGGAGAAGACAGATCCCACAAGAGGAATCCAATTTCCCTTAATAACCAGCTTTTTGTGAACAAACTATGGAAGTTCTTATGAAGTTTTAAGGTTTATTCCTCCAGCGTTTGTGTGGAACATTGTGGCTTGTCTATTTATGGATATACTGAAGAGTATTATGCAAATATTGATTCATTTCCGCGTTTCTGTTGTAATAATTCACTAATCTCTTCATCTCCAATGTCAACTGAGAATATGAAGCTCCGCCTCACTTCTTTATTTATATTTCATGAATATGAGCGTGGCATGAGAGTTGAAACTACTGTAGTAATTCTGTGTTGATGATCATTCATCTTCACTTTCCTTTATTCCAATTCAGCATTGAGATGAAGTAGGATCTGAGTAGCTCTATTAACCAATGCTCTGAGCTATGTATGTTGATCTTATAAATCTGCAGGTTCAAGTCTAGACAGGGTTTCCTCCAATGAATAAATGAGGACTCAACTATATTTGAGTTATAGTTTAGTTTTTGAAGCATGCGTTCTTTCTTCTGTTCCAGGATCTACAATAGCTATTCTAACTGTTCTTATTCTTGTAGTACAGTTCTGTATTACTAAGTTTGTGGTAGAGCAACACCCATGGAAAAGTGTATACATCAACGAATTTGTGCGCCATCTGATTATTGGTGTGACTGTTCTTGTAGTTGCTGTTCCAGAAGGCTTGCCATTGGCTGTGACACTATCACTTGCTTATTCAGTGAAAGTACGTAGTTGTGTTATTATTATTTTATATTTGTTAAGGTGGTGTAAATGCCTCAATAAATTAGGTTGACATTGACAGTTGTTACACCGTGTACGTTTGACATTTAATGTTGACACAAGCTTAGAAATGCACTAGCCAACATGACTAAAATCAAATTATACTGAATAATAGTTACTATTATTCATGAGAGCGAAATTTATATCTGACTTCTCAAAGTTGAGTCAGCCATAAAGGGTCATGTCTAAGAAGGTTTGAATTTCAACAGAATTTTCTTCCTGTGTGTCAAAGGTGATAATAATAATTCGTAATTTAAAGTTAGGGGGTTGACAGAGATGCCAAAAACAATTATACTCATCCTACAGAGAATGGGTGATTACTGTTATGGGTGAGAACAGAAAGAATGGAGATGGTTTGCCCTTGCCTTGTAGGTGGTGGCTCCTTAACACCTGACTTAACATTCACCCTTTAGATCAGGAGGCTGGAAGGAGGTTTTATTTTCCTCTATGAATACATTGCTGGTTGATTAATATGCAGCACTTAACCGGAGGGGAAAATAAACTGAGACGCACAGCACAACTGAAAAAAGACAAAAAAAGAAACCAAATAAATAAAAGTTATGTAGGCGTAATAAGAGGGAGATTTAATAATAAAAGGGGCTGCATCAGCAGAAATTCCTTCTCCCAACTCCCATCAAACTGCACCTCGCTCCTCCAGGAGAGAAGCTCTGTGCAGTTGTCTACCATCTTCAGCTTTCGCTGGTTGCCATTAGCAAACTCCCCCGTTTCACCCCATATAAGCTCAGTCTGTACTTGAGATATTTGCCGCGTGTTACCTCGCACATCTTTCTGTACCATACAAACCTTCAATCGTTCACCAAAGATTAAATTAAGTTTATTTAAAAACTAAATATCCGGAATAAAGAACATAACTTAACCCATTCGGGACGGGTGGTATCATATGATATCATGAGAGGCTCCCGTCCCGGCCTCGTGGTATCATATGATGCCAAGCTTGTAAGTAGATGAGAGGCAGACTCGAACGGTTTGCCCACCACGACGAACTGTGGGGAAACCTTTTGCCAGGTAGAAATGACTTCAGTTGGATGTGAACTATTGTGAGGAAAGGTTCGTCTGTCTGCGTCAGCCGTCGTTAATGCCTTATATCACAAACTCAGGTAAGCGTCTTTTTTGCCAACCATTAAGCATTTTTTCGCAATTTCTTCTCTTACCTCGCTTTTCTTTTCATCGTAGCAATATAGTTTTCGTTTTTATACAGAAAGAAATCCTAAGCACGAAAATTTGATGAAAAATTTGTAAGAAAAGTTCATGGTTCGTTCATGGTTTCCATTATCCAACTTATTTTATTTTAATCTTTCCTTCTAGATATTTTTTCTTTTCTTGTGGAGAAAGAAACTAGCTTGCACGGTATGCTTCATCAGCCCATGGTAGGCACTACTTTCTTTCATTTCTTCGCATTTTCTTAGCCCTCCATTTTCCCAGGGAGTTTTCTATAATTGTTTACCACATTTTTTTCGTCTTCTCTTCAGGCGATGAAAGCAACAATGAGTTTTTGGTCACTCCACCAAAACGCTCAAACAAATCAGATCCGCTTCCTTCTGAGTGATTTGGACGAATCCACTATTCAGTTACGTCTGGATTTGGAAGGAGGATCAAATCAAAAACCCAAGCATTCTCAAATGGGAAAATGTATCTGTCCCAGAATTTAAAAAAATGGTTCGGTTTACATTTACTGATGGGAATTGTAAAGCTGGATCGTTTGAATGAGTACTGGAATGCAAACGAGAAATTCGATTTCCGTTTTTTCAGGGGACATATGACTCGTGATAATGGTTTGGAATATTGGAAAGCCTTCATTTTGCCCCGTCTGATCCTTCAAACGATCCACTTCAAAAACTTAGGCCACTAATTGCTTATTTTCATGATTGCATCAACGATATAATTGATCCTGCAAAGAAGAATTAGGTGTAACACTTGTTTGCTAAAATTGACTGATAGGGCATATTGACTTTTTTGACTTTGATGTATGAACTGTGATTGTTATTTTTACGTATTATATGAAGTTACACCAAATTATATCGATAGATTTTATGATTGAAATATAATATGTTCTTTCATCAACCCTAAACCATATGCTTCATGTGTGACATCATATGATCTCATTGGCCTGGTATGAAACTACAAGAGTATTGCGGGTTTTGCATAATCATTCCAATTTGTCGACCAGATGATATCATATGACGTCATATGTAAAAACCTAAAAGACACCACACAAAAAAGTTTATTACCAAAAAAATACATTTTGAAGAAAAAAAAAACAAGCTGCTAATGTGAAATTTGGGCCAACAAAAACGTTCGGCTGGCACGAAAATATGGATTTTTGCGCTCGTCCCGAATGGGTTAAATAGAAGGGAGGCTCCAATATTTGTATTGGAAATGGACGCTGCGAAGCAAAAATCGAATGTACCACAAAGACGACTTACCTTAAGGCTGGATTGCGGTTGTTTCCCGTTGACAGGTTTGCTGCTTGTGGCAGTGAAACTCTTGCTTCGTCACATAAAATATTATTTTCCGATAGACGAATTGGCGCAGGTTACGGGTGAGAGGGGGACAGATGTAGAACTGAAGAGAAGGAAGATAGGATTGGAAATCTGAGGAAGGATAATGGAATGGCATTATCGCCAATATGAACACTTGATTGAGCTTTGCTCTAAAAGCCATCAATAGAACTAAACACTGGTCTTGCAGAGCATTTTGTGATCAACACCTCCATTCATCAAATCCAAGGCCATATTCTTAAAGTTTTGTTCTGTTGTTAGAGATTGCCACACACATACAGCCTCCCAGGCTTCAACAACTTCCCTAACGGAAACAACTAGGCTGAAGTTAGCTATGTATTCATAATCCAAAGTTTGACTGTTTGCCCAGCCTTCCTGGAAACGAAACATATTTAGAATCAGCAGAGGAATGTCTAGATGGTTATTTTTCAAATTTTGAAATTTGGCCTAGTTCAAAACTGGCCACCTCCAATTCATGATTTTGAACGTTTGCCCTGAAGTCATAGGTGGTCCAAAACATGAATATGAAACATATTTAGAATCATGAGGAGTAATGTCTAGATGGCTCTTTTTCAGTTTTTTGAAATTTGGCCTAGTTCAAAATTGGTAAACCTAATAAAAGCTTAGATTGTTTGTCCTGAAGTCATTGATGGTCCAAAACATGAAAATGAAAAATATTTAGAATCAATAGAGGAATGTCTGAATTACTATGCCAAATTTAAAAAAATCTGACAAAGAGCCATCTAGACATTCCTCTCCTGATTCTAAATGTTTCATATTCATGTTATGAACTAGCCATGACTTCAGGGCAAACGGTCAAAGCTTTTATTAGGTGGCTAATTTTGAACTGGCCCAAATTGCAAGAAACTGAAAAAGAGCCAGAGGGGCTTACTGTTCCATTCTTGCACCGACATGGCGACTCCATCTACCCTTAAATCCAGTAAGCCTCCGAAGTTTGCGGCTGCTGTGTATGGTTCGGTTGATGGATGGGAACTCATACAGTGTCCTGACTCCCCATGATCTTCTGAGTGAATGGAATAGGCTTCAGAGAGCATCAATTAAAGGCATTACTGGCACTTTCACACCATTCATATGGCTTCACTGCCTACAGAGATGAGGTCTACCGAAGGCTGGGATCGTTGTGAGTGCTTGCTGTCGAGCCTGTGGTAACCAGTTTGAGTCACTGAATCATGTGGTGCTGATGTGTCTACGTACTCACAGGGACCGCTCAAAGGTCGTGAAGCAGTCTACAAGCAAGTTGCTGGTACATTATCATCTTAGCGCTGGGGAGTGGAGAGAGAATGGCCTAACATTGTCGTCATTAGTCCCAACGAGCCTGCAGTAATCCTGGATGTCCAGTTGGTATCTGATGCCAGAAACATGCGCTTACTTGGCTAGCTAAGAGGTGCATTTGTGACAGGTCGGATCTTTGTATGGGGGTGTCGGACGCTCATGGATTAAAGGCAGTTAATATCAGGATTGCAGCATTGAACATGTCCTAGCGCAGTATGTTGTGTAAGAAAAGTGCTGAGAAGATGCATCAGCTGGGTGTGTCAGCAGGCGTTCTCCGAAATAACATCACCAAACCATGCCATGCTGCTTAGGGCACATCCAAATTGGTGGTCATTCTATCATGGAACATTCTCTTTTCCTTTTCTCTTTCCCCCACCCAATCCTTCTATTCCTAGAGCGAGTGTAGGGTGGTCTAGGCACCATCCCAATTTTCTTAATAACAATTATTTATTTTGTTTTCTTTTTGCGTGCCATCATCCCATTTATGGGAGCTTCAGAGAAAAGTGTGTGTGTGAGTAGGAATTGCTCAGTACTGGTTAGGGCAAGAGCATGAACAGTACAATAAATTCAGGAACTGTAAGCATTATGGCTTTGTGTCACTGTGAAAAAGTGTTTCATCAAGTTCAAATGAACTGTATGAAAAATACATTGAATTAGTAGCAAAAGCCCCGAAAACCAGAGAATTTATGTAGAGGTAAGGAAATTTGTGTGATGCAGCACATCTGATATTTTACTTTCCTTGGCTGTAAGAAGTAGAAAGGAAATTTATGTAATCAGCTGAAAAGAAAAATCTTCCACTAACTTGACAACCTAAGAGGTGGAGAAACGACAGGATGAGTGTTTGTGTGGCAGTGTCAGAAGCTTGTCAAGTAGAGGCAGGTAACATCGGAGTTGCAACATTGATCGTGTCCTGGCACATCGTATGGTGGGGAAAAGGTACTAAGGAGATGTATTGGCTGGGTGTGTCAGCAGGTGTTCTCCAAGGTATCGCCACACGTGAGTTGCTCAGGTCATATCTAAACTGGTGGTTGTTGTATCGCGAAACTCACTCTGCAGTTGGGGGTCCAAAATGCCACTGCCATAATCTCTGTGTGTCCGGACATGAAGGAACACAATTTATACTTATTCCATATACACGACACACTGTGAACCCGCTACCTTGAGCTTGGATTGCAGAACCCACCCGTGCAGAAAGCACACTCGCACTCACCTACCTGAACAGCTAGCACTTGGTCACTGTACTCAGCCAAGCTGGTAGCTTTGAGCTAGTTGTAATATCGTTTTACAGGCAATTCAGAGCATCAGTTGCTGACAGCGTTCAACCACTCGAGCAGGCTCTAGCAGGACGACCCTGTATATTCTGTGCTGCTGCAAACGCCAGATCACCATTATGAGGCAAAACCTTAGAAATCCTGATGTTGCAGTCCCACGAAGGAGTCTTTGGCCATTACCTCACAGACAGGCAATACGGGTGTACCCAAGGAAGATCCATGCAGGATGTCATGTCAAATTCAGCATGTTTCCCTGCTGGCGCTTCGTAGCAGTTCTGATTGACTAAAGTTAACGTACCTGTTAGGTGAGTCCGTCTCCTCTGGCTCTCTAGGTACGTTAACTTTAGTAATTTGCCTACTGGCGGACATAACCCAATTTCTTCAAGTTCTGATTGACATCAGGGGAGCGTTTTATAACCTTTGGTGGCTAGTGCTCCATGAGGGACTGACAGAACAGCTATGGTTGAATGCAGGCATGTCTCCGTCTAGAGAAAGATTGAGAAGGGGTGCCCACAGGGCTCGGTCTTTGGACCAGCACTCTCGAATGCCTTCTTCGGTCTTCTCAGGAGACTCATGGAGACTGACTGCGAGCCGTACGCCTATGTGGATGACTTGACTGTGCTAATCTTTGCATAGTCAGTCCGCCAAATCAAAGAAAAAACCCACCTCGTGCTCCACATCGTCACCCAATGGTGCGAGCATGTCAAGATGCAGGTGGCTGAGGAAAACATCCAGCTAATCCTCTTGCAAGGAAAAGTGATTAATCAACTTTCAATACGCTTTGGTGGCCACAGGCTCCTTCTTGAAAAGCACTTTAAGTATTTAGGAGTGAATGTAGGTGAGAGGTGGGGCTTCAATCGAAACCTCCAGTCCCTTAAAGGCACTACCATTGCAAGGTTTTCCTCACTGCGTGAATTACTGAAGCCACTTGGGGTGTGTGTTACTATGACACTATCCTCATGTATAAGGCCATATATCTAGGCGTGATTGGCTACTGCTCCATTGTCTGGCGTAGCAAACTAACAGTCAATAAAAAGAGAGTATTGACCCAATCCCAGAGAGTTGCACTCCTGTGGATCGCCAAGGCCTATAAGACTGTATCCACAGAAGCACTCCAAGTAATCACTGGTCAGTTACCAGTGACTTGGCAGTTGAGTGCATGGTTGACACGTGGAGAGTGGAACGGGAGCTTCCCCTGCTTTTGGCTGAACTACCTGTGGATTTCACCGCAGAACGAAAACTTGCTGCTAGTGACGAATGGGCGTTGGAGAAATGGCAAGCGAGATGGGAATCCTCGAAATAGAGTCGTGAAGTGTATGAGTTCTTGCCCTACATCCGTGAATGTCTATAAAGAAAATGGGTGGAGCCAGACCACTGGAAGAGCCAGTTCCTCACAGGACATGGCTACTTCAATGCGCAGCTCCACTTTGCAGAGTTTGCGAAGAAGGTGATGGCTAAGAGTTGTGGTCACCGTTGATTGGTCCTTTTGAAACTTGCCACTCAAGTACACAGTTAGATCAGGTGGGAAACCAGATTAAGAACTCCCAGACAGTACAGGATTCCTCAGGTGGTCACCTCCGCATGGTAACTCATGGGCAACAGCTCTCTACTGGAAGGCTGGCTATTGACAAAATACCTGCAGTACCTCTTCAGGTCTGAGTTCGGTGGATGCTGCAGGGGCCGGCCTCTTGCACATTAGTGAAACCGCAACTTCCATGACAGATACAACCCTCATCGAGGGTTTAGGAACTGTCATCAAATAAGGAAACAGATCTGCTCTTCCCTGGGCTAGAGCTGTATGAACAACAGAAACCAGCTGCAACCAGCTAGTGTTGAAAGGAGGTGAGAGGGGTTTGCCCACCTTATAATAAGCTTTCTTGATCTCTCAGTATCTAATCTTCCTCAGATAGTAGGTATCGAATTAGAAGGTCTCTAGATTTTAGGTCTAGATTTTGGTCTCTTCATTCTTTTGAATGCTTTTATAGTCTTTTACACATTTAGACATGGAGGACCTGCTGGCCCCCACTGTATGTGAGTGAATAACTTCGATTGAAGGGGTGTATGTAGCTGCAAACTAACAACCTATTCATGGGAACTCTCAGACAAGTCTGCATTACGAATTGTCTCAGAAAACAAAGGAATAATTTGTACAAACTTTCGTGTAAATTGATATGACGAGCATTTCCAATTTATACTATAATTTCTGTTTCAAGCTTTTTCCTAATGTATCAAATTTTATGTTCATCTTCATATTAGCTTCTCAGAACTGTAATCGATATTGGTAATAGATCATATGGATGAGTGATAAAACAAACAGGATATGCTGGGTTAACTAGAAACATTGTACCTTTGGCGAAGTTTAGTTATAATTAATGATGAAATTAGCTCGTGAAATCAATTTATTAGAAAACTGACATACAGTATTAATTTTTCAGAAAATGATGAAAGACAACAACCTGGTGCGTCATTTGGATGCTTGTGAAACCATGGGAAATGCTACGGCAATTTGTTCTGATAAAACGGGCACGCTGACCACAAACAGGTAAAATTCTTTGCATTGGTAAATTGGTTGACTTGGTTCTCAACAATGTTCTCCTACACCAGGGTAGCCCTTAGTTCGATTTAGAAATGGTCGTTCAGGTTCTGTCTCAGCTTGATGTTCCATGTAATTATGATATAGCTCACTGTGGCTTGAGTGGTAATTTCAACACTTTTCTCCTTCATTTGAATAATACTTTCTATCTAGTAGTGCTATTAACCACTCCAGAGAACCAGTATAAGCATAGGCACATGTGAGGCTTTAGTGATGAGAGCCATGATGTGACCTACCTCTCAGTCCTCTTTTCTCTATTTCTATTTAATATAGTCATTTAATAACTTCTCTATAAATACCTACTAAAACTCATAAATGGTGTCCCATGGTTCACAAAAGAATTCAACCTAGCCCGTTGAGAATGATCGGTGACAAGCCACACCATATTTGTTTGTACATGAGTCTTGCCTTTCATTCCAGCTGCCTTCATTACCTCGTTAATTGCATCAATTGTGAGGTGCTTACGCTAAAAGCCGAAGTAGTTTGACGACAACCTTGTATTTTCCTGCGTTGTGGTGTGGAGGCGTACTTGAAGGGGGCTTGCTTAGTGTTTTCTCTTCTTTACCTCGTATACACAGGGCCACAGCCTAGCAAGTGCCAAACAACAATCAGACAGCCAGGGATCAAAATGCACTGTATATGCAATTTGAGGAAGAACGGCTGATTCGATTGAGCTCGTTCTTTTTTTTTTTTGTTTGTTATTTTTTTTAGACACCAAAATAAGGTTATGGAGATTTCAGTCAATAGGAAAGGGGGTGGGGGACAAAAATGTAGATGAAGAAGATTTGTCGAATATTAATTTATCAGTATTCAAATTTTCTCAAAATGCTCAGACGATTTCGATCAAAGTTACGAATGACTATCAACTAACTTGGCCCTACATTTTGTTTTATATAAATGTTCCTGTAAAAATGCGTTGAACGAAGATGTAGGTGGTGTTCGAACTTAAAGGGATAGCGGAAAGTTGTGTGTTGCTACGCACCGCTCGATTATTTTGTAAACGATAAATCAAACTTACACGGGAGAAAATATATAAAAGGACTTTTATATATATATATACCTAATAAGTGATATACCTAATAATTATAATTGTGTTATCTTCAATATGATGTATTGTATGTGTCACTTATAATAATTACATATTTTTTCAAATTTCATTTTTCCTTCATATATCATGTAAATCTACTTATTTTCTGTAACATTAGTATATTACGCGATACATTTTGAACGAGAAATTTTGTTTCTATAACCAGTATATAACTGTTGTGGATCTACCTGCGTGCCTTCCATAATGATATAAGTTATTTTCAGAGAATAACCATGTAATCATTGTGAAATCCAGGGATGAAATAATATTACCCTATCCGTAAGGAAAAAAAACCAGTGTTTTGCAGGTTTGCATATCCAGTTTCTCCTCCCCTACTGATGAGGTAATATTACCTCATGTGAAAAAATGTACTTAATACAAAAAATTTGAAGCAAGGGACTGTTTTAGTATAATTTAGAATTAGAATCTTAACTGCAATATGAATTTATTTTCAAAAATGACTTCAGTAGGGGAGTGTAGAGCGCTAGGAAGGTCCCGCATTGAATGGGTTAATACATTTTTCACATATTACTCGAAATATATTAGAAACCCAAAGAAAATAAGGAAAACTCAATAATTACTTACCTTAACTGTAGTATAGACACTAATAGCTAAATCCAAAGCCGACTGCTCCTGAAGGTGTCGGGAAGGGTACTAACGGACGAGACATAGGTCTTAATTCAGGTCAGGAAGAGGAGCCCATGCCAGGTGTGATCAAATGTAAAACAACAGGGCCATCGATTGGCCCAGGTCTGCTGCTGGGAGGGCGCTGAGCCCCTCAGGCTGAATGTATTGAACAGCTAGGGGGCAACTCACTTTTAGCTCAAGTTATTAAAAAGATACTCACATATTTTGTCATACTGGACTATTAACATAGTTTAAAATGTGTACATAATATGTACTGCTAAACAGCCTGTACCTAGCAATTTTCTGGAGTTACTAATATTGTTATGATATGAATTCTGCTATAGTTACACATAATTGCTCAGGAATCTATAGCATGCTTTTTTTTCAGAATGACGGTAGTGCAGTCATACATTTGTGAAGTTTTGAGTAAACAAGTTCCTAAATTCTCTTCAATACCTGAAAATGTTGGAGAGTTAATAGTTCAAGCTGTGGCAATCAACTGTGCTTACACATCACGTATAATGGTAACATTCCATTCGACATTATGTGTTATATAGATTTTATACTCTAGCTAGTTTTCCAAATGAGAGGTGGTAATATTTAAAGTCTTTTATTGGATTAGTTCCTGCAGGGGTAATTTAACCAAAGAAAATAGTAAATTGTGTCCACTGGGGGGCCCTATGACCAATATTGGTATATTGGAGGTACAGAGGTCAGATTCTACGAGGTAAGGATCGATGAAGTCAGCAAAGCACAGACCATGTAATTGCACAAGGCTGGCTTGTACAGGCCTTACAATGCTTGGTAGGCCTCTCCTAGAGCCAGAGAGCGTTGTGGGCATAGCTCTTAAGGATACCCAGCGTTTTTTGTATGCAAAGTGGCAATGGCTCACTAGGAACTTCCAGATCTGGTGGACCAGGGGATGGAGCCAAAACAACGCAAGTTTCCTTACCAATGTACAATAGTACAGTGAGCCCCCATGTGAGCACAATAGGGGGAGTAGAGAAGAAAAAACCCTGCAAATTATTACACAAGGGTTTATTATTCTCATGAACAGCTCGACCTACTATTACTGCTCCGAGGCCCATTCCATTCGATTCAGCATCGAAAAATACTAGTGA
Organism: Pachypeltis micranthus; assembly: GCA_020466155.1. NCBI lineage: Eukaryota > Metazoa > Arthropoda > Insecta > Hemiptera > Miridae > Pachypeltis > Pachypeltis micranthus. The sequence goes on along the minus strand of CM035768.1, from coordinate 81,342,751 downwards.
ATCATACGAAACATGACCTGACTACAATGGAACTACGGAAACTAAATATTCCCCCGGCCCAGGCGCCTGTAAATTTCTGTAGGCATTTATGATCCGATGTAGGGGTGTGCAGAGAAAGTGGCCCTAACCATCCTCCGCCCCATTGGGCAAAAAGAGTCGGGGAAATTGGGACGGGGACTTCCAGGGAACCCTCGGCAATTGGCACGACATTGGGAGTCGAGCAGGCGTTGTGAGGCGAGTGGGCGAGTGGTTTAGATGAGACGGGAGGGGGGGAGTACCAACGACGAAACGTTGACTTCCGCTGTGGTTCCCACGAGCTCTTTCAGTTAGTTGACCCTAATAATTACTGTAATTTCCCTATATACAGTTGTGCGCGTTTGATACTCATCTCATTCAACCCAGGATGTAAAAATACCTTGAAAACGATATGAACCACGGCTTATTTGCGATTATACTGCGTTTTGTTAATTTTTTTTAAACCATTTTTTGTCCATAACAACCATGGGCTTCATCCGATCGGAGTGCCGAGATGGCAAGCACAACTAGATACCAAATGGGATTTTTGTCCGAAAGAACGGATTTTTAAGACATGTTAAAGGCACAAAACGGCCCGGACGGCAGACGGTGGACGGACATTGCAGATTTGGAATCCCCATGTCTTGAAACGTGAAGTATCAAATTGTGAGGGGGGGGGGGTTGTAAAAAAACTTTTCATGACCGAATACATAGGGTTATTATTCAGAATGAATAATAAACCAAAAAGGTTTTGAATTCTTCTGTAATCAATTGTTCATCTTTGTAGAGGAAACGTTAAAAACAGCCACCATTTTCTCTTCAATGAATTTGTGTTTGAGTGAGAGTAGGCAATTTAATTTCAACGTATTATATGGAATGAAATTACTTGCCACAGGCACCAGAAGAACCCACAGAGCTTCCCAAGCAAGTTGGCAACAAAACTGAATGTGCTCTACTTGGTTTTGTCCTTAACCTTGGTAAAAACTATCAGACAACAAGAGACGATATTCCTGAAGAAGTCTTTACTCGCGTTTATACGTTCAACTCAGTTCGGAAATCTATGTCAACCGTGATTCCCTGCCAAGGTGGAGGCTACCGACTATTTACCAAAGGAGCATCGGAAATTGTTCTGAAGAAGTGAGTCATTTGACTTTTAGATTTTCTTGCATACACCATGGCATTATCTTGATTCACTGTTCCTGTTAAGTTCTATTCCTCCACTAACCAACTAATTTAGGTCCATAAATAATAGTCATTGTATGTGCAAACACATCATACGTACAAACTGATTAAATTGGAATAACTGGAAAGCCGAAATAACATGAAAAGAAGGCAAAGACAAATTTATAAACGTACGTTTTATACGTATGACAGAAATGTACACTCTCATACTAATATATTCCCATTTCCCAAATCCACCTAAAACTACAGTTATCTTAGTGATGAAAACACCAAATATTTTTTTTCTCAAAAACAGCTCCAACAGTTTTGCGTACAATTTTTTGTTTTGTAGACAGCTCCTAATGACACAATAATACCATAAAATTTCCACACATGGGAAAATGAGAGCAGCCTGATAAATCACCAATCTTTACGACCATAAATTACCAAACATTACAGTTTTACGCAATAGTTTTGTAACAGTCATTATCCTTCTTCGAAAATCTCAGGGTTTACAGTTTTGTCTATTTTCTGTGTAATGATTGTTCGATAATGGTCGTGGCACAAGTAGGAGCAGCACAGGTAACTCTAGAATCATAAGCACTATTATCACTTCCTACTACTGTGAAGTTATGTTTGACCAAGTTTAAACAATCTCAGTGAAAATGAGTTGAATGAGTTGCGAAAGCTATGAAAACTAGGAAATTTCTGTAGAGCTGAGTTTCAAGTAGTAGGATATCAGTTGACAACCTCATTCAACACTAGCCATAAGCCAATAGAACATCAAGCTCTATGGGCTTCAGATACTTGGTTGCTGAGATGAATTCTGAAGGGAGCCCTGAGACCCAATTCAATTCTCTGGACCTCAAAGGCTCGTCACAAGCAATGCCAGATAAGAATAGACCTGGTAGGCAAGGGTCTATTGTGCCGGGAGGTTGGCAAGCATTAAGCTTGCAGAAAGTGAATGGGGAATAGGCTCTTCCTGACTCGGTAGTTCACTTTATTCCAGGTATCTAGCAAAGAGGATTCCAACACTAATTAAATTGTAGGGGGTTTACTCAGAAGGAAGGGGGTTTATAAATACTTCAGACTGCTTCCCAATAGTAAGGGTTGGTGCAGCAAATTCCCTCAGACGAAATTGTGGCAACCTTTCATGAATGGTAATGGCACCCCTTCCCAGGTAGCTCATAGGTTCAACCACACTGGAAAACAAACTGTATAGTGGTTTGACATTGCAAGCAGAAAGGGTGAACACTGGGGCCATGAAAGGGTAGTAGCGGAAGAAAAAGCTTCTGGACAATGACAAGCTTTTATTGCTCTTCGTTGAGATCACCACAGGCTCCTATAATTCGTAAAGAGGACTCCAACTTTCCTATTTTTTCTTAGCTTTAGTCTAGCACAGAAATCCTGTTTAATCATTGAAAATTAAATTTACATAATTAAATATTTCTCTCCTTGTACTTAAAGGTGTGCATTCATTTATGGATCTGGAGGGCACCTGGAAAAGTTCACTCGTGAAATGCAAGATCGACTCGTTCGAAATGTTATTGAACCAATGGCCTGTGATGGATTGAGAACTATATCTATTGCCTATCGGGATTTTGTCCCTGGAAAGGCTGAGATTAATCAGGTCCACTTTGACAGTGAAGTAAACTGGGAAGATGAAGACTATGTCGTCAATAACCTTACCGCAATATGCGTTGTGGGAATTGAGGATCCTGTCAGGCCTGAGGTAATTAAAACAATGAAGTTGAAGTTACTATACCGTAAGTAAATGCAACTGCTTCATAGCACCTTATTGTTCACCACTACTTGTAAATGTTCCTCTATTCATGTACCAGTATCTAGATATATAGCATATGTAGTCGTTGAATTGATGTACAGAGTCTCACATATCCCATGTATAATTTTCTCCCAATCATATTATCACTTACAGAACAATAATGTGTTTTTTCCACTTCATTGATAAGAAATGAAAAAACGCTGCTGTTTGATCTCAATTGTGGGGATGGGAGCTGTTTTCTGCCGACAAGGTTCTGGCGCTGCAGCGCAAACATGAAATGTGTGTCCCTTCTCCTTTACCTCCTTCCTTCGCTCTTGAAGGGTCCTCCCACTCCTTAAGCCCTCTGCAGTCCAGTTGCGTTTTCGCACGTTCCCCGCGTTGTGCGAATTTTCCTATTGTTTTTCCTTCCTGTTTTCTCGCTAACCCCCCCATATTCTTTGGTCCTCGTTCTTCCGGACCCAATGCCTCCAAACCGACGTCCCTTCTCTTCGCTGGAGGGAAACACGAAGATTTGCCCCATCGACGGGAGGCCGCTCTGAAATGCCAAACCCAAGGTGAGTCCTTCACACATTGTCCTCACTCATTTTGTGTTTGCGTTGGCGGCTGTTCTTTGTACGGCGGGAATCGGCTCTAATTTTCCGGATCATACAGTCCACCCGTGCGCTTCTCATTGTTTACTTTTTCCCCAGAAAGAAGCGTACCTACAGTTGCTAGTTATTACATAACGGTTATTCTCTTGAACAGCTTGACCTAGCCTCAGACCTCTGAGACCCATCCCATTCGATTCACCAACGAAAAATACCAGTAAATGATTACTTTTGCTGTATCGTCGCATGGGTTCTTTGACTCACTATAATTACTGTGGTTTCTCTGTTTTCAGTCTAGACGCAGTACTTCACCTGTGAGACTCATTTAATTCGATCCAGCACATAAAAATACCTAGAAAATACCCAAGCCTGGCATAATTGCGTTAAAACTCCCAAAACTGCATTTTTGTCAATTTGTAAACAATTTTTTGCCCATAAAAACAATGGGCTTCATCCAATCGGATTGTCTAGCAGACGGGCACAACTACATGCTAATTGGAATTTTTGTGCAAAAGAACAGATTTTTTAGTCCACAGTAAGGGCATACAACGGCCCAGACAGCAGACAATGATGGATGATAGACAGACATTGAGGCTTTGGAATCCTTGTGCCTTGAACTATTAAGCATCAAATTTTGAGGGGGGGGGGTGTTAACACCGGAATAATTAATCCGGGCTCGTTAGAAAAGACTGTGCTAACATTATTAACAGATAAAAAAAGAAAATAACTACCAAGTTGAACTATGTACAGATTTACTGTCGAAAGTAAATTTAGAAAAATAAAATGACTGACACCAAGTATTAAAGAAAATGAATCAATTCTGAGGAGTGTCTTATCGAAGAAACGACTTGAGTAGAGTTGGGAGATTTGACGTTGATGAAGTAAGGTAGGAGGGTCTTTGGGAGATGCGTTCTCCGAAGATTTGTGTCCCTTTTCTGGTGATCGCTCCGGAGAAATAGAAGGGGATGTGGGATTTATCGAAATCCCGAGCAGAAAGAAAAAAACCCTGCAAATTATTACACAATGGTTTATTATTCTCATGAACAGCTTGACCAAGTATTACTGCTCCCCCATCCCATTCGATTCAGCATCTTTTGTAAAAGAAATTTTGAAAAAAAAAAGTGTATTCATCTGCTCATTTCACAACATAAGCCCTCCTCCAAAATATTATAGTGGTGCAACTAATAGTGTTTGCATAACAATTAATAGAGTCTCATTGAACTCAAGTTTTCATTGATGACATATTCATAGATTAATTGGGTTTGTGCGCAGGTGCCAGATGCAATTAGGAAGTGTCAAAGAGCAGGAATCACCGTAAGGATGGTCACTGGTGACAACATCAACACAGCGCGGTCTATAGCTACAAAATGTGGAATAGTGAAACCAGGAGAAGATTACCTCATTTTGGAAGGCAAGGAATTTAACAGGCGGATACGTGATTCCCATGGCGATGTGAGTTGCAAGACCATCTAGATAGTTCTGTAGCCACATGTTTTTAAATATTTTGTCCAACTAAAAGCAATGGGAATATTTCCTTTGCAGATTCAACAACATCTAATTGATAAAGTCTGGCCAAAGTTGAGGGTACTGGCTCGTTCATCTCCTACTGACAAATACACTCTGGTTAAAGGTATTATTGACAGCAAACTTAGTGAACAAAGAGAAGTTGTTGCAGTAACTGGTGATGGTACAAATGATGGCCCAGCGCTGAAGAAAGCTGATGTAGGATTCGCGATGGTATGTATGGAATACAAATTATTCTGACCAGCAGACGCATTTAGCATTGCATTATGCCATCTTCCTTACTCCTACTGCACACTCAAACCAGTAAAACCAAAAAAAGAACCCGCTCAGTTGGTTCATCCATTCTTCCACAAATTAAAATGCAACCACACAGACACACTCCCCCCCCCCCGGCTTAAAGCTCACTGTAAATAGGACGGGGGCACTCAAAAAGGAGAAACTAAATAAATAAAATTAAGGAAATAGGGAGGGTGCCCAGACTACCCTAAACCGCTAAACCTCTCCTAATAGATTATTGGATGTAAGGAAAGTGTGGTGATTGCCCCTCCCTGGAGATGAAGGCGAAGGATTACTTGATGACAGGGATTCGATGCACGTTTTTTCAAAAGAGACATTTAGAATTGTTTACTTAAGGCTCCTAGTAGATTCTTGGATGTTGGGAAAATTTGGCGATCGCCCCTCTCTGAGGATGGAGATTTGCAGTTTTTAGTATGCAGAAACTAAAGGAACCAATGTCAATTGAATAGTTAGTATTTTCCGAGCCAGAGTGGTCAATGTGCTGTAGAATCTTCATGTTAACCACTATGTCTCGGAGTCATTTTCAGAATGTTTATTGTACTCTCCAAGGCAAACAGAGTTGGTGTTCCAGCAATACCTAAATGAGTTAAGTTTGGGAAGGCGAAAAATCTGTTTTTAAAAAAGTTCCAATTTAATTTATACATTTTTTAAAGAGTACACAGGATGTGGCGGGTTCAACGGGAATTTACATTTGGTTAACGGATCACTTTGAGGAGAGCAAAATGGGCATAACAAACAGTGAACGAAGACTGACTGTCGTCGTCACATCTCACTAGAGGTGAGGCGCAATCAGTAGGGGACTTAAGCAAATCCACAATTTAAAAAGGAACACCTCCTCAATTTATGTTACCTAACTTACATATATGACATCGAATAAGTTGGGTGCCCCGGAATTTCTCTTTCTTCAGGTTCCAAGATGAAGAAGTCTTGAAAGCATGGAACTCTTCAATGGTAATTATGGCTGTATTTGTATAACAGAAATGATTAAGTCAGCCCGTCAGACCCGGATCACTCCCCCTTGAAAAAACATCCGATATCGTCGGCTCTTGTTGAAATATCTTAAGGTTTGAGTGAAGTCGATAGTGTCAGGGGTCACATGTTTGCAAAAAAGGAAAAGGAGACTCACCAACAAACACCCCTTGCCCTGCAGTTGCTATTTTTTGCCATTGCAGAACAGTGCGAGACATTCTCCTAATTCTCCCTTTTTTGAGTTTGTTAGCCACTGCTGTTTGCAAGGTTTTCTGCTGCTAGTGTCAACGTTTGAACTAAAAGTGTTTGCTGTGCAACTTTGGCTCAGCAGCTCTTGGTTCACAAAGGAGTCCTTCGTTTACATTGTCCAAGTTCGACCCATTTTTTCCGACCAAACTTAATACATCTCAGCAACTGTCCATACCGTTCAACCGCCAAATAAACATTTCTGTTTAATAGTTTTTATTAAGTAAATTATTTATTGTTAACTGTTTCCCATAATTTATTGTCATTTCCCTATCATACTAACAGTCCACACATTTTCATCACTTAACTTAAATATTCAGAACCTCAATCAAATTTATGGAGTACTCTCTGCTAACTATTACATACATATTGTATTCTATAAACATGTAAGTGGAAATGTGTTGAAGGATGATATAGCGCCCCGTCCCATACATAAAGCAGGTCGTCGAATTTATGCGGGTTGCAGAAAGTTGAGTGTTGCTCCACCCCAGATATTTTCAATCTCTTTTTTAATTTCTTCATTAGGGATACCGGGCTTTGCTATTTTCTCTTCAACTAGTGGGTCCACCCCAACTCCCATAATAACTATTTATCAGAGCTAAATACCATTGTCCAAGAACACAATTCTGTAGTTCTTTATCCTTGGCACCCAGAACTCTAAAGATGCGTATTTGCAGAAGTGGAGTGAGGGCAGTAATAACTTTTTAATATGTGTGTTTACACTTTTTGTTGCCCTGAAGCTCACTGTGGGTGTGTTAATTGGACTATTCATCCATTATTGATATCTTTTTCAGGGAATTGCAGGAACAGATGTTGCCAAAGAGGCCTCCGATATCATTTTGACTGATGATAACTTCAGTAGTATTGTGAAAGCTGTTATGTGGGGTCGAAATGTATATGACAGTATAGCAAAGTTTCTTCAGTTCCAGCTAACAGTCAATGTTGTTGCAGTAATCGTTGCTTTCATTGGTGCCTGTGCTGTGCAGGACAGCCCTCTTAAGGTAACAACTCTTTGGTAAATTTGTATTAGCAAATTCATGTTTACCATGCATTATAGTTTTTCGAAACTTTTATTTTCCATCTGCATGCAATATAAACATACATTCTCATAGTTCATGGTTTCCAATCGTCAATAACAAAGAAGTTCTTTTGAGGGGAGAAATGTTGTTTTCTTTGTGATGTGGGGGGGAAAGGGAGGGGCGAAAAATTGAGGGTGTTGAATCAGTTATGCGAAAGGTAACAGTATAGTGAATGAACTGATTCATATTTGGTTCCTAGATATTGTAGTGAACAAACTATTCAAAATTCGTCAGCAATAAGAAAGGCTAAAAACCTGCTTGGGTAAGCAGTGTTGGAAAATCAATGAAGAGGAAAAAGAAAGATCATTAATAGTTACCTACTTCTCATCTTTAAAATTTCAAATGAACATCCTCCCTGATAAGCAAACCATTCCCCCTTTCAGGGATGTAGCCTTGAGTTGCAGCCTAAAATGTATCATTCTCCTAAATTTATCAGTCTGAAAAGAAGTTGGCAATATTCCGCATTGATATCTGAGAAAAACGTGTATGATTCCACGGAGTTGAAACCATTTGGTAACCTCACATTCCAAATCCTTCGTAGCCTAGAGCAGATTTCCCTTGGCTTTCAGCACTCTTGAAAAAGGTCAAAAGTTGCGTCTTTTTGTTGCTGTGAGTCAATCATTTTGCGATGTCTCAGAATTTCGAATCAGATACAAAGATCGTCCACATCTATTGATTTAAAAACTGTTTGAGATATACTTTATATAACATTAAAAATCGAATTCACTCAAAATGGATCAACTAATGAATGTGGAGTCAGCCAAATTGATTCGCTGCAAACCATGACATCAAAAATGACTTCTCTCTCGGTTTTCTCAGCTAAGCCAATTTGAGTAAATTTTCTGAGTTTTCAATTCAAATTTAGACATCCAGCCTAGAACTGGTTGTTTTTTATGAATCCCAAACATTGATTAGAGAATGCCACGAGTGAATTTTGATGTTATTAGTTTTCATAAATTTACATCCTACAGTTTTGGTATGATTGGATTAACTGTTTTTCTACAAATATTCGCTAATTATAAATAGTTTCACCATAATAGTTACAGGTCACCAAATTTTCACTGTGTTCTAAGTGTTGTAGGTAAAGTGTTTGGTCATATTTTACTGCCGTTCTTTATATTTCTACTTTCCTTGGATCTACAAAGTAGAAAGGAAAGTTATGTAATTGGTTGAAAAAAAAAATCGAGTTCTTTTCAGATCTTTACGTTTCAGACCCTACTGAGTCCGAAAAACACTATTTGGGAAAGCAGTCTGTGCGTGTGTGTTAGACAGTGCTGTCGCTGGCCCAGAAGAAAAAGAGGCAATTGAGTATGGTTACCCTGGAGGTTGATAAGGCTTTTGACACAGTAAGCCACAAGGCCTGGGCCAGTTGCCTCCGTGGTGTGGGGGCACCTAATCGACTCGTCGATTAAGTGAGTTCCCTGTACTGCGGGGGTGTGACGGCCTTGCAGGTTGGAGCAGAGATGTCTGGGGACATGGCAATAGAGTGTGGCATTTGGCAAGGGGCCCTCTGACTCCTATACTCTTCGATTTTGTGATTGATACTGCACTGGGTAAGCTGCATCAAAAAGTAGGGTTTGATCTCGCCCCAGGTGTGTGGGTGGGCGCATTAACCTTTGCGGATGATGTTATCCGCTAAGCAGCTAGGCATATGTGGATTGGGGGTGAATTCGGAGAGGTGTGGCTCGGTTTCATTGATGCCTATTGAGGTTACAGTGTGAAGGTCGTGGATGTGGGTTTTGTCATTAGCGAATCCCATGTCTCAGCTAGAGGCATCCTCGAGATGTGGCCGTATCTTCGGATAGAGTTTTTCGGTGCAACCTCCTCAGCCAGAAGCTGGGTGGACTTTGGTTATTATGTTCGGAAAGTGGCCAAGGCTTCACTGGAGACACAGCAGAAGTTGCACCTCCTTCAGACGTACTTGCTCCCGAAGATGACCAATGGGTTGGTTTTTGGGAGGTTGACTGTCCGAAGGTTTATGAGCATTGATAGAATGGCGTGCTTGGCTAGGCCTCCCACATACCTTCCCATGTGCATACATTCATGCTCCGGTTCGACCTGGGGGACTCGGAGTTCCATCTCTCTCTATTACTTTTCCGTTCTTGCGCTGTAGCGCCTGCTTGCTTTGCAAGCATCTTGCTGGGATGTCGTGTGTGCGCTGTGGCTTGTCTTGGATTCGTCCAGGATCAGCTGCGGTGGTGTGACATGGCGACTCCATCTGCCCCTAAGCTCAGTAAGCCTTCAAAGTTCAGGGCTGCTCTAAATGGTTCGTTTGATGGATGGGAACTCAGGCAGTGTCCTGGCTCCCTCCAATCTTCTGCGTGGGTGGAGTGGGCTTCTGAGGGCATTTATGAGAAAGATTACCGTCACTTTTACGCCATTTGTGGGGTGTCACTGCCTACAGCAATGAGGTGTACAAGAGGCCAACACACACAACATTGAAACTCACAAGGGTACGCTACATTAGTCTGCTTCTTTACTTCCCACGATTAGTAAACAATAAAAACGCTACCTACGCCACTTCCTTGGGCTCACCAAACGCGGCCCCTCCCCTTCACATCCAAACATGGGCAGAATAAACCAGGCATTGCATCATCACCTCCCCCTGGTCAACTTGGCTACTACAAGTAGTAGACACCCAGTGAACTCTAATCTGCCAGACATGGAACAGATTTGTGCCTATGTCAAGAATATCCAAGACCAGTTAGCATGAATGAGGGTCAATGTGACAGGAGCCATGCGTGACCTCGTCACCCGCTGCCTCTTCAACATTTCAAAGCTAGCCATCAAGAGAGTGCCCACCCTCCATTCCTGATGATATCGCCCGCTGCTGCTACCCCCTGTGAGGAGCTGTGGCACCTGTCATGAGGGAAGAGCTATGTCGGGCAATTGCCCAGCAGCCTGAGGCAGCCATTGCTACCAAGGAGCTCTACCGAGCCAGCTGAGTACCCCGTGCCCCTCATAAGCAGCAATAGCCACTACTGAGCCCTCTTCACTCCCTCATGGAGTCGAGGCAGTAGGGGCTACGTGTGAGGAAGAAGAGGCTGGTTCCTCCACCCCTGATGCAATGGAAGCGCTGATGTGGAGTGTCCTGGCTAAGGACCTCCAAGCACTAAGTGCCTGAGTGCTTGACATCCACACCGCAGTCCTACCTACGGACATCAGCCCACCTAGGTCGCTTCCTACGCCTACTATTGTGTGACGTGCAGATCGACCAACATAAAGAGGACCTGGCCCAACAAGTTGTCGAGAACAACCCTGCATTAGGCTTGCAGCCGCAGGACGTCAGGCCCCTTTTCACAAAAAAGCATGGCAGACAGAATGACTGGATGATCCGTATGTACAAGACCATCTATCTAGGCGTGATTGGCTACTGCTCCGTTGCCTGGGGTAGCAAACTAACAGTCAATCAAAAGAGCATATTGACCCAATCCCAGAGAGCTGCGTTCCTGTGGATCACCAAGGCCTATAAGACTGTATCAACAGAAGCACTTCAGGTGATCACTGGTCAGTTACCAGTTGACTTGGTCATTGAGTGCATGGTTGACAAGTGGGGAGTGAAATGGGATCTTCCCTCGCTTTGGGCTGAGCCCCCTGCAGATCTCACCACAGAACGAAAACTTGCCAACATCGACAAATGGGTGTTAGAGAAATGGCAAGCGAGATGGGAATCCTCATCAAACGGGTCCTTGAGTCCTTCCCCGACATCCGTGAACGTATTTCAAGAAAATGGGTTGAGCTAAACCACTGGACGAGCCAATTTCTCACAGGATATGGCAACTTCAAGGCTCCACTTCTTTTCTCTCAAAAACTCTCCATTGTGCACGTCTTAGGCCTCCTATGTGGAGGAAACAAGAAACCCTGTGCTGCTCCACTGTGGTTTCTACAACAGTGAGCGATGGTTATTGAGAGGGCAAATGAACTTAGCAGCACTGACAGCTACAAAGCAAGCCTATAACCATTTTTCAAAGTACACAAGGAAGGTGATGGCTAAGAAACGTGGTCACAGTTAGTCTGTTCTTTTGAAACTCGCCACCCAAGTAAATAGGTCAGGTGGGAAACCAGATTAGGAACTCCTCCCACACACTACGGGATTCCTCAGATAGTCACCTCGGACGGTCACACACGATCAACTGCTCTCTGCCAGGAGACTGGCCAATGACCAAATACCTGCTGTACCTCCACAGGTTTGAGTTCGGCCTCTTGCACATTAGCAAAACCACAATATCCATGACTGATACAACCCTCATTGAGGGTTTAGGAACAGTCAGTGAATAAGGAAACAAACGGTTTTCAGAGAAAAAGACTGAGCAAAATCAGCTCAAACTCAATCTTTAGCCTGCATGTTATCATAGGACCCCAAAATGAGGGTATTAGCAAAATCCATTGAAAGTTAACTATTGTTATAATAGTGATCAAGAAGCCAAACATTTTTTTTTTAAAACGGCTCCGACAATTTTGATTGAATTTTTTATATTGATAGCTCCCAATAAGGCAATTATACTATAAAATTCCCATTTGTGAGAAAATTATGAGAGCAACCCAATAAATTACCAAAATGTTCGACAAAAATCGATTTTAGCGCAGTTATCTCCTTATAAACTCTACTGAAATGTTTCTAGAAGGTTCAAACAAATTGGGGTAGTAGTCAAATCCAATACCTATAGGGTGAATGTTTGAACACTCTCAAAAGATATATGGGAGTCACTCCAGAATTTCTGGAATTTCAACTGCCGCTGTTTCGCTTGCAATCAGTTGTAAAAGTGTTCACCCAATAACTCTGCAAAAGTGATTACTCTCCTTTTAACAAAAAATAGTGTTTACAACCTCATTAATTATCAGTGTACTGATTGCTCAATAATGGTCCAGGAATGAGTACGAGCAGCACAGTAAATTGTGGAACTGTAAGTGCAAGTGTACTGCTTTCTGCTGCTGTGAAGTGTTGTTTGACCAAGTTCAAATGAAATGAGTGATAAATGAATTGAGTATGTAAAAAGAGCCATCAACACACGTGAATTGACGTAGAGCTAAGGAAATTTGTGTGTTACAACGCACCAGATATTTTTATTCAGATTTATATTGAAACAATATCGAACTTTTTATTTTTGTTTTAATGACAAACTTCAGGTCATGGTCTGTATATAGTGCTGTGATTAATGAAAATGTGTACATTGGTGGCTTTCCTTATAGATGGTTGGAACTATTTTGCTGCTTTGTAGTTTTATCTTCGCTTCAATTCAACATTTGCTTGTAAACTCATCTCCTGCTTTAGGCCGTTCAAATGTTGTGGGTTAACCTAATAATGGACACACTAGCTTCATTAGCTTTGGCAACAGAAATGCCTACTCCTGATCTTCTCTTACGAAAACCTTATGGCCGAACGAAACCTCTCATTTCCCGTACAATGATGAAGAACATTCTAGGTCAAGGCATTTACCAGTTAGGAGTCGTATTTTCTCTGTTGTTCATTGGTAAGTGGATCTAACATGTTGTAGTGATGTTATGAATGTTTGTCTATATTTCACTGTGAACAAGCTTAAAACTATCTGGGTTTATACAGGTGATCGACTATTAGACATACCAAATGGCCGAGGATCTTTTATGCCAACTGAACATTTCACAGTGATATTCAATACATTTGTGATGATGACTTTATTCAATGAGATAAATGCTCGAAAAATTCATGGACAGCGAAATGTGTTCCAAGGTTTCTTCACGAACCCTATTTTCTACTCGATATGGTTAGGCACAATTACAGCGCAAGTAAGTATTCTGTGATTTTCGGTTTATGATTCATCAACAATCTACTGGTTAATAAATAAAGGTGGATTATCTATAGTTGTAGAAACCATTGCAATGGCAACATTGAACCTTCAAAACCTTCTTCATCAAACCAACCTCTTTTGTGCCTGGAAACTGAGCTCATAAACTTTCTCTTCCTGTTAAAATGGTACTTCTATAGGAGTAAATTATGTATTAGTTTAGGAATTAAATTGGTAAACACAATAAGTGTTCCCACGTTATATCTATGTGATGATGCATCATGCATGGCACTAAACCCTACAATGCTGTTTGAATTGGGGTAAGTGCTTAGCCATTTGCTCAATCTTCCTTTTTGTAGCTCTTAAAAAATGTGACTGAGTGTATGATAAAATATGTTTAGTTAATTGATAACTGGACAGATTTAGTGATCCCAGCTGTGGTGGTAGTAAAGTTAGAAAAATATGAAGGACATCTCTCTTGTGTTTGTATGCATCAAATTTGGTTTGGACTCACACAATGGTGTGGACGTCTTTCTAGTATTGCCCTCTGCCAAGCAATACTCTTTTAATCGAAATGTAAAAATGCACTATTTGAGTTCACTCTTGTTTAACACATTGATGCAGAGCAATTGCAGTACTACCATCATTATGAAAATGAAAGGGAACACTGTTTGTTATGTGGGGATTATAAAAACTAGAACACGGAATGGAATGTTTATTTGGCGGTTGAACGGGATGGTTGCTGAGAAGTTGTAGCAGATCGTGCAGAAAAAATGGATTAGACTGACCTAGAATCCAGACAGATGTCAGAATGCGGACCGTGTAAACGAAGGACTCCTTTGTGAAACAAGGGCTACGGAGTTAATTTGCACAGCAAATAATTGTTTGAACATCGAAACTAGCGGTTGGAATACTCGCAAACAGCAGTGGACACCAAAAAAACTCGAAAAAATGAGAATTGGAAGAATGTCTCGAACTGTTCGTCAATGGCAGTAAATCGCAATTAGTCACAAGTTTGTCCGCAATCAGGCACAATCACAGACCCTTGGTCGAAGCAGGTAGATCAGCAATAATGATGCGCGATAAGTTATTCGGTCAACGCAGGGTAAGGGGGGTGTTTGTTGGTGAGTCTCCTTTTCCTTTTGGGCGAGCATGTGACCCCTGACTCTGCCAACTTCTCTCAAACCTCTTATGATCTAATCTAATCTTATGATTATTAGGTGTTGGCATATGAAACATTGATTCTTCACACCACTGAAGCTTCTTATTGACTATTTCAATATCAGCTACAACAATAATTGAATTAGCTTCCTTGAAACCTAAGACATTAACGGAAACATTGTTGAAATTCATTTTATACACAAATTGAACAAGCTTAGAAGAAACTGTGTGCTTTTGGTGGTGAACACCAAAAAGTTTTTTTGTCGATAATTTAGTGCATCACTCTATTCGTTTTTCCATTGATGAGAATTTTATCTTCATGCATTATTGTTATAAACTATCTATACAAAATTAAAGTAATTGGGTTAGATCCGGGAGTAGGCAAATTACTAAAGTTAATGTACTTGATTGGCGAGTCTGTCTCCTCTGGCTGGTGAGATACTGTACAAAAACGACTTAGAATCGACAACCGTCAGATCATTTAAGATGTTACATTCCTTTCCCTTCACCTCTAGTGAGTCTCCTCAGAGGTGCATCACCTCCTCCTTCCTCCCTCCTTCAACGATGCTCCACCATCCCATTTACTTTTCTCTTCGTATATAAAGACCACAACCAACTGACTGACTCTAGTACTGACATAACGGCCAGATGATGATGTCTGTACATCGAAAGTGCTCGCCCACAGTATCTCACGAGCCAGAGGACACAGACTAACCTAACAGGTACGTTAACTTTAGTATCTATACAACAGTCAATCAAAATCATTTAGACTCAATTTCTCCAGAAGTACTTAACTCCCTTAGTTCTTAACACACCTGAAGTGAAAAATTCCATTGATGAACTGTTTCATTGAGTGTTGCTAAAATGTATCATAAACTTATATACATACTTATTTATCATAAATTGATGTTAAACTTGATACCTATTTTAAATTCGACACCAATCAGCAGCCTCCCAGCTTTGAACCCCAAGAACTTTCAGTTGGAAAATTTCTTGAAATTGCTCTTAATTTTTTTATAATTTTTTCAGTCTTGCCTACATAAAAACGCTGAAAATTATTACACAATGATTTATTATTCTCATGCACATCTTGATGTGTTCTCACACTTCCAAGACCCATCCCATTCGATTCAGCATCAAAAAATACCAGTAAACCATACGAAACATGACCTGACTACAACGGAACAATGAAAACTAATTACCCCAGGCCCAGGTAGGTGCCTGTAGGTAATTAGCATGACGTGATAAGTCGAGTTAGCAGGTGGTTTTAATGAGATAGGAATGTCACTGTTATTGGTCTAGATGCTATCCTACACCTCTGAGACTTGTTCCATTCAACTCAACATCGAAAATTGTAAAATAAATGTCTTGACTGAAAACATACGTGTATGATTCAGAAGAAATAATGAGCTAAAAGGAAGGAATAGTTGACAGAAAAAGCAAACAAATTACAAACCCCGTATAATAGGAGGTGTGGGAGTTGATGCTGTGAAGCAGTCCGCGAGGTGGAGGCATTTTACCCGTGCATAGCATTGCTTTACCTCATCACACAACCATGGGGCACATGCTCTGCCCGGGTAGGCAGAAGAGGGAACTGCCATCCTGGTGCTCTTTTTAGTGAGTCGCCAGGGCGAAAAGGTCATGATCCACATCTTCCCTCTTGGGTATGTTTACTCTAAGGGAAGGGCGGATTTCCGACAGGGAGCAGGTGATGTGGTTGGCGAACCTGTCCCAGTTGGCGAGTGTGAACTGCATCAGAGACCTCCATGGTTGCAGGGCTTCTCTCTCCCTGCCAGGGAGTCATAGTGACCAGGCGAGAAGAGTGTGATCCCCCCCTTCTACCTCGATCTGATCAGTCAATTGTCAGTGGGCTGAGAGGGTGATGAGGTGAATGCAGGGTCTATAAAGGAAGAGCCCTGTGCGCCGGAGAAAGTGGGGCCACCGGGCCTGCTCAATGGAGAGAGGTCACAGGCATTGGACTAAAGCCGCAACCTCCAATTCTCTCGCATTGGCCCGCATGTCAGATCACCGGCAAGCATGACAGTAGTGGGCCTAAGCGTTGTCAACACATGTTGTAGGTGTTCCGAAATGGGGGTTATGTTGAACGGGTGAGGGGGCCAGTAAACTGATACTGCATAAAATGTTAGTGCCCTTATCCAGACGCACCATCGTTATGTACGATGATGATAGGGTGGAGATGTATAGCGCCGGTATGGCACTGTGCAGTATGAGCGCTGTGAGTTGTGGTTGATGGGACAGTCGGAATGGTGGATAGGCGACATATGGTGAAGGGAATGTTATGTGCCCTGTTCGGGCTCGGTATGGTTCCTGGATGTAGAGAAGGTGGTAGGGAGTGCTAGGGGCGATTTGCTGCAACATGCAGTGAGGATGATATCGCTTGCCTGTGTTGAGGCTCCCTATGCAGAGTGTGAACCAGGGTTGTGCGGGTTCATAGTCCATGCTTGTTTCCCCCTCCTCCTGAGGTGGTAAGCTATTTAGGGGATGTTCAGGGTGTTTGGTCAGTGGTGAGGGATGAGCAGGAGTGTCAGGCCCCATACCATAGTCAATCCAGCGGACTGAAGCTAGCAGCGCCGCCAAATAACTAGGACAGGTGTCCACGGTGGCCAAGTGGGCTGGGGGTCGCTTCTATTGGGTGCAATTAATGCACTGTGGGAGGCCTGAGTTGGTGCATTTGTCCGTTGTGTGAGTCTGGATGCATTGTCCACCCACAGGTTTGGCAGTGCACTTTGCCTGGCCTTTGGCCAAAGCCCTGGCATTGATGATGCTGCGTGAGTGGAATGTGGTCACACACGAGGAGAATGAGCCAGCCGAGTCGTAGCTTGGGTTGTTTAAGAAGCCGCATCCGCAGGTCCTGGGAGACTTCAATAACCCACAAGATGTGCGGTTGCCCCTTTAGTCCCGTACGATAGAAAGTGCACGCAGAATGGGGCCACCTCTCGTGGAGAGTCACTGGTGTATTTCCCCATTGGTTGATTGAACTGTAGCGGTTGGTATGGGGACAAACATGGGGGCCTTAGGTGGGCAAGACGACACTCCCGGTGTTGAAGCTGTACCAGCAGTTGGGGCTCCACGCTTCCGCCTTTGTGAACTTCCAGCTGGCATCCTCTCCACCAAGAGGGTGAGAGACCCACCAGGGAAGGCCCACCTCAGCCTCGACCACGGGCACAGGTGCCTGCATGACTGACGCTGAAGGGGGCGAAGTTGACGTCTGTGGAGGGCGTGAGAGGTGTACCTCCTGCCCTTGCAAGCGTTCAATGATCAGGGCAACAGCGTCAGTAAGGGCTGATGTGAGAGTCTCCTTGAGTTGGTGAGGTATGTGGGAGTATGAGACTGATTCAGTCACGTGGGGGGTGTGACTCACAGTTGGGGCAGGGGAAGTTGTTATGGTACTAGCCAGTGCTCCACCCCTGTGCTCGGCAAGGCATACCATTGCCTCAAGATGATCAATGAGTGATCCTAATATTTGGACCGTTTGTTGGCGGTTTATGAGCGCCGTGAGGATTCTGTCTCTCAGGGTACGAATCGCCTCGGGTGTGCCTGCGACATTGAGGGGGGGGTTCAAGGCCAATCGCCTCAAGTGCTGTGGGGTCGTGGGGTTGGATTGGGGCATCAGGTCAAATGGCCCTAATGTCTGATGACCCAATTACCACACATCCTGAGGAAGATTATCGAGAGATGAGTGGTGGAGGAGTGGGAGCATCTGCTGTGCAGGGCCTAGCGGGAGTGGCCACAGATTTCGCATAAGTTGGCCACGATTGGGCAGGGAGTGTGGGAGGCGTCTGAGGCTTGGTGGCCGGGCGCTTAAGGGGCCTACCTTTTGTGGAGGGACCAGACACAATAGAGGAGGAGGAGGAAGTGCGCGAGGTGGTGGGTGAGGGAGAAACTGAGGAGGAGGAAGGAGGGGGTGATGCTAATTTGGATTTATTTGGAGAGGACATCATGATTAATTTAAAGGAGTAATGGAAAAAAAAGGAGGAGAGAGGAAGGATGAGCTGACACTGATTAGCCAGGGCCCCACAAGTGGTGCTCCAAGCCCAATGGTGTGTGGCAAGCCAGTGGTGGCCTCTGCAAAGGAACCCATCCAAGCTGACACACTCCCATCCAGTCACCAACTGGTAATGTCGACCCAGCGGGATTTTACACCTGATTGAAGCTTTCAAAATCATATCGATAGTCCATAAGAGTTTCTTACTTAGTGGTCATTCAATATAAGTCAGTGGGTGACTAGGGCAACCCAATAAATGATTATATGTCAAGTATTGCCAGCTTTATGGAAAACATTCTCCAGTTTCTTGGTGATATGCTCGTACCGAATACCGATTATATTCATCATAATATTCTCAATCAGAAGTTTCATCAATCTCCATCTAGATTTTAACTATCCAATGAATCTATAAACGTATTTTGAGAGACTTCGTGAGCATAGTTTCTTTGATTAATTGCTGAGAAATATTGTAAGGCAGACTATATCATATTACTCTGCTCTAATTAGGATATAGGCGCATAGCAATTGGATGAGCCAACAGGGGACGCAGGGATGAGTCAAAGAAATTCTAGAAATATCCCAGAGTAAGGAAAGTAGTATGATGTGTCACACTTGATATGTTTTAGACTAGTTATTCTCTAAATATTGTCTATTGTACATTATCTCTTTGCAGGTTGTGATTATTCAATTTGGAGGAGCAGCATTTTCAACTCATGCTCTGAGCCTTGAACAGTGGCTCTGGTGTCTCTTCTTTGGGTTTGGAACATTACTGTGGGGTCAAGTTGTAACTACCATCCCCACGAGAAGGATCCCTAAAATTTTATCGTGAGTATCACCTATCGATTGCAGGTTTTAGTTGTAATTCTTAATATTAATTCTCGTGCCTATGCAACATAACAATTTCAAATTAAATACGAGAGTCTGAAAACCACTCTTAATATCAATTTAGGTACTGGCATTACCTTGTACCTTATTATCTCAACCCCTCCCCTTCCATTAGTTTCTGGGATCAGCTACCTACCTGATCGAAGAACAAGTATCCCTCCTTGGGAATGTATCCTTGTCAGTATCTCTCTTTCTAACGCTGAATTAAATTATGTGTATAGAAACGGTGAGAAATTATAATTTTATGCACATCCTTCTTAACCCATCCAGTGCGGGTGTGGTAATATTACTACCGCTAGGGATGCGTGTCGTAGGGGTGTAGTAATATTACCACGCCCTTCTCTCTGAGACATGTCAGAAAAACTTCTTCAGGATGGGAGGTTGTTCCCCGTTTTGCGGCTCGCGCTGAATGGGTTAAATTACACCAGTGACATTATATTGTTCACGCGAGTCTTGCGCTATCTTCTCCCCTGACAAGCTTGCTAGCAACTATGAGTTAGAGAATAATAGAGAGAGAGACGTTCCTCATGGGCCAAGATATCACTTTCCTTTGCTATAAACATACCTTTCTATACTTTCCTTAAGGTAGTGAGCGGGCAATGGAAGACAAAGCTAGCTCTGATTATTTTCCCCAGAAATGGCATCAGAACACTCTCCTAGCCCATTTTATTTTGCATATATTAATGATTTCACAATGTGCTGACCGGTATAGCTTTCTCAATTGTATCATCTTCATCAGGTGGGGCCGAGGTCATCCAGAAGAGTACACAGAAGCCATCCATTTAGGGGAAGAGAAATTTGATTCTGATTCTGACAAGAAACCTCGAGCTGGGCAAATCCTATGGATTCGCGGCTTGACAAGGTTACAAACTCAGGTAACTGGGCTATTGTTTATTTTGAAAAAGAAAAGACAACATCAGTATGCAGGACTGTTTCATATTGTTAGGTAATTAATCCTCACATGCTTCCCATCAACACACCTCAATTCAGTGAGTTTAATTCAAGATTTTGTAATTTACAAGTAATTTCTTCCCCCCATAACTCATGTCACAAACACTTTATTTATTGACTAGCCATGCAAATATTACACATATTAGTGGATGCTGACTGACCACAGAGTAAGTATTTCTTGTACCATAGCTAATTGAATAAATTCGATTAAGATAGTTAATAATGTTTAATCATGTATGCTTCATGACAAAATACTCGTATTCATCCTCGACGACATGTATTACAAGGATTGCACAATCATGCTCCTTAAGTTTTTTACGTATAGCCTCCCTGAATGTTAAGTGGTTCGCACCACCACAAACTACTATTATGTGATAAACATTATCACCAATTAAGTTTCATTGACACATCAATTGTCCTGGGGGCATTTTTTTTTTTCAAAAGTAGAATGACGGCTATTTTCATCACATGTTAGGAGGAACAACGTGACTTTACATTATTCTAATGTATGGTAGTGGATGTGTTATACAATGTCCAAAGCTTCCTTTGAGCATTCAGGATATTGCTACTGAGCAGTTATCAAATTAAATCCTTTTTCAGCAAAGCACTATGATAATTATAAGAATGTTTGGATCTAGATACTGTAAGAATGATTGTATGAGAATATAATGGCAATAATAAATTGACAAAGAAAAGAAAATAACTTGGGTTGAAAATGTATTCAGAACAGAATTGACAACTTAAAATGAAAAAAAAAAAACTAATCTTCTCAAGAATTAAAAACTAAAATGAGAATAATTTTCCGAGGTATGCAAAAATAAAAGGCCTGATCGAGGTTGGAACCAGTGTTACAGGGAACGGTTCATTCTGGGGTGTCAAAAGTTTGGAAATGGATGATCTGCTAAATCCTCCAAACAACAGGTATCAAAGCAGTTGAGTTGTTCTGGGGGCAATCGGATCCCGAGAAATGCTCACACTCAAATATGCCACATCAGAAATCAGTAGACTCAACAAAGGCAAAATCTGCTACACCGTTGAGACTGTATTACTGTGATCTTATATTAGCAACGTTTTATTATAATTGAGAAACTTAGTAGCAGGCGCCTGGGTTGGAGGGATCACAACATGAGTCATCGTATAGTGACAGTGAGAAAGCCATTGATATGAGTCACTTCTTGTTGAGGATACCTCAATGGGATTAGATGCAGCTGCTGTTCATGTGAACTAAACTAGCTTGAACATACACAGAACTAAACCGAAACATTTGATCATGAATATCTTCATGGCACTGTTACATACAAAGTACAGTGCATATATTTTTTAAACTATTTTCAACGTAATTGACAAATGTGGTTTACCCATGATTTTAATGAAATTGAATTGTTAACGATTTTTATAAAGTCAGCAGTACTCATAAAAATGGATCTCACTTAGATATCAGTGATATAGACTTGTTTAAAATCAGCATATTACAATGACCGAGTACTTCAAGTAGTTACAGTGAATACAGATCAATACCATTAGGAATTAATGGAAACCAAAACGTTGTTTTGAATAGACCAACACTGACAAAATACTAATAGGGCCTATCTTTGTTCCCATGAAATGCCCATTTTGATCCAGCATTTTAGCCAAATTGGAGCACAAATTCCAACTGTGACCTCCTTTGGTCCAAATGTATACATTTTTCTGCAGGGATTAATTTATCCAGTGTCAGCTTTAGCAACATTCAGTTTCGAGGGGAGCATATTGAATGCTTGGAACATAAGATAGTTGGGACAGCATCATGTCATGTGCTGAAAATTAACACGGAGTAAAACAAAATGTGTCTCTCACAAGTGTCATGGAAATGGTGACTCATGTTTTGAGTAGCTAGTGCCTAGTGCCTAAGACCACTTGTGTTAATAGTTTTAACCAGCAGTATTTTCTCCACTGAGGCCATAGGGCGTGCATTAGGATTCAACCAACTATTTTTATGAATAATAGTAACCCCGAGGTGGAGTGGTTATGAATCATGGTTCATCTCGGTGCTACAAAAGCCTTTTGGCCATAATTAATGCTGACACAGTAGCTGTTCCAACTGTCCCTCATGCTTGGCTTGCCATTAGTTACCACACGATTAATAATAATAAGCCACGAGTTCTGTAACAGGCGTGATCTGCGCTCAGGTGAAGGTTCCCCCCGTTTCACCCCCAATTTAGATGAGGGCAATTGCTAACTGTAGGATACAAAACATAATTTACATAAGCTGCTGTTGGTTTACTCCCCCATCCTCTGCAAACGCTGCCCTAACCATACACTCTGAGTCTCAATTGCACACATGTATTGCAATAAATGTTTATTCTTGCTTGTTAGTTGCGTTAGAGTAATTGTACGCTATTTTTTTCTGAAACTGATGTCCACTCTGAAATATCTTCTTAGAAGTGTGTGTGTATGGTATTAGCCTGATCCCCCCCCCCTACCCACTGGTAGACAATCAATTGAAGTGAGCAGTAGAGTCAGTGTAGCTCAGCTTGTTTTTCAGAACGTGATGCATACTTATTTTCCATTCAACCTGGTGAACGATTAGTGGTAAGCTGCGGATTTCATTCTAATTTTATGGCCAGCAACTTTGGAAAATAAGTTTACTTTATTTTACATTACAAGCACGTAATGTGAACTTACATTTTAAATCAAATGTTTGGCATGTCCATTTTAAAGTCGAAAGCTAAATAAAATCCCACTTCTGGTATAATCTCATCCTTACCCCCAGTCCCTACAGAAAAGCTCTGTAGATACATTGTTTGTAGAGTTTCTCCTAATAAAGAGAAATAAATCAAAACTTCACAAGGCTGAAAAGTATTTGAAGCAAATGAAAGGCCTACATTTAGACTGTTGTAAAATTTGAGTATTAAGGCATTCAACCTGAACCTAATTTTACCTGTTTTACCCCAGGACTTGAAGTGAAAAATACCATTTCATCGCTTTAATACCATGAAATGCTGTATTGAATGTTGCTAAAATGACTTATTTATCATTCTTGCTAAAATTGATGGACATCGATCAGCCGCCTGCAGACTATGGGCCCATGAGCATTCACATTCAGTTAGGCAAAAACCCCAATACAGACATTTCTTGAATTTTTCTACTCTTTCTAGTTTACCTACATAAAAAATATTGTGAGCGAGAAGTAAAAAAAAATATAAACTTAAAAAAAAACACACATTGGCTTACATACTACACTCCTTTACAATTATTGTGATTATTTTACAGCTCTTATAAATACATAAAATAACCAATAATTTATTGTAACCATGAAAACCTCTACAACATGGATCGAGGCATAAGCCTGGATGATTGGAACCCTTGTGTTAGCACGAGGCTAACTGAACTCCCAGGAGGTAAGAAAAACTGCGCCTATGGGCTCTCCGGCTAGAGCTAAGGGCCATGACCTTGTTCGGCTAATTCTGTGCCAAAGAGTAATAATAAATTTTTTTAAATTACTTTTAATATATTAGAAAACCAAAGAAAGTAAGGGAAACTCTATAATTACTTACCTTAACAGTAATATATGCGCTACAAGCTAAACCCAGAGGTGACTGCTCCTGAGGGTGTTTGGAAGGGTACTAAGGGACGAGAGGTAGGTCACAAGTCAAGACTGAAAGATGGTTGCAAACAAAAATGATGAGACAGGACTTCTGATTGGCAGCCTGTCAGCCCAGGCCAGTGTGTCTTGCCAGGAGGACGCCCATAGGTGGCCCCTCGGGCTGAATGTGTTAATGTTATGAATGTCAGACATGGTGGCCAGGGCCTATACAGCAATACTATGCCTATCAGAGTAGCTATGATCTTTTGCCTTCATACTCTGACATGGAGTTTTTGCAATAGATTTATTTCTATCGTTAAAATGTTTGAGTAGTAGGCACCACTGATTTTTGGTGATGTTACGTTCAAGATTTCAGAGGCCTATCTTCAAGGCATAGATATTTGGAAGCCAGAATTGGAATTACGTTTTTCCTAGATTAAGTATTCATATTTACTTAAATATACAGAAATTAATAGAATAGCTTTCCACATTTTCGGCCCTTAAGAAATTCAGAATAACAAGTAGATTGGGTTTGAAGTAGATGAGATGATTGATGGGGTAAAGCTTGCTTATACGTATTAACCTACCATTACATACATTCGTTGATTGTCACCTACAAGGACGTTGAGCAGTTAGGCACGAGCAGTTCCTACGTGTTTTGGAGTACAAACACAGATGAAGATATGAGCCAACGATTAGTGACAAGTAAGCTACTGGAAGTATGGGAAAAAGATGCTGGCATAGTAAATAAAGTCTCACCCACACTGTCTGGCTCATGCGATCTGGCTACCTGCACCCAAATCCTCTTATCTTCATAATACATTGACTTCGATTCAATGCAAGCTTAGTAATTCAAACCTCTCTAGTAATACTTCACATAGGTTTGGCTGGAAGTGTTTTTATTGATTAGATACTCAATGAGTTCAACGCACTCTGTTATTCATGATCATAACAGCATTTTTGGGAAACTGATCCTCACACTTCAAATAAAATTTACATTCACTAGTACACTTAGACCTTGGCTGCTCAGGCTCACAGCACGAATAAAAAAAAGAAAGTGTGATAGTGGCAATGCAAGTTGAAAGAACGCCAGTTAAATGGAATGCTAGAATAACTAAACGGTTTTAACACTCAACATTTCTCATTGAGGTTGAAAAAGTTGAATAGATTAACTGATATGTTTCGGCAAAAACGGAATACTTGTAGTTTCTTTACACACTACCGTTTTCACAAAGAGATTAGTGCAAGAACCAAAATCGATCTGCATATATGCAACTTGTTTACAGAGAATAACTATTTTTCCTTCTTCCTATCCCTTCACGTGTAGTGGAATAATGCTATTTACCTCTCAATGTTTCACATTTTAAATGTTGAATTTCATTTGTTTTGGGGTTTTCAGCTACTTAGCGATGCTATTTTTGCAAAATGAGCTATGTGACTATTATTGAGAAAAAATTAAGTTAATCACCGCTAACAAAATGTTTCCCAAAATTTCCAGTGCTCTGTAAATGAGTAAACTCCAGTATTTAGATAGATATATCAACAAGGTATAACATTCTACTTCATTTATTTGGCAGGCTGGAGTGACTTAGTAATACTAACTAGTAAGCTTAATCTTGAAAAAATGAAGCTTAAAATGTGCAGAGATAAAAGAATAATGTGAACACCACACCAAAGTTCTTGGGATTATCTATGGCCATCATTATCACTATAAAATTTATCCAATTAAGTACAACGTACCTGAAGCGATCCTTGGTGTGGATTAGTGTAGGGAGCAATTTAATGTATACATCATGGAATTCAAAGAAACCATTTCATTGACTATAGAGTAAGAGAGTATAGAGTATCTTAGTAACTCCCAAGCATTTGGTTTATCCAAATCAATAAAGTAGTTCTGAGGTTATTTTAGTGAAAACTCGAAAATATGTTGTAGCAAGATGGAAGTATACTGATATAGAAGATCTTTTTGAATGTAAACCCAAGTCAGAAATTTCTGGGTTCCAACAGTTTTTATTTGCCCCCTTACCTATCTACAAGTACCATTAGCTCATTTTTATCATGTGGAGAAGAGTGACAGAAGTATATAAGAACAGAAAGCTTATCTACTACCCAATGGAATATGAGACCTCCAGAAGTTGCACCATGCATGAGAGTAATGGCCTAATTGATCGTTTATCATTATCGTGACTTAGTATGCTTTCAAGAATTAGTGAACATGAAGATCGACACTTGGGCCTGTATGGTTGCATTATCTACCTTCTTCTTCAATTAACCACATGGAATGAGAGATGCGAAATGAATTTACTGAGTAATATGACTTAATATATACTTCTTATTTCTTTCTTTTTGGAACCAAAAAATTATCTGATGACTTGCAGTTCAAATTTCATTAACCTTTGACCTTGAAAAATGTTTGTCGATGGGTGGTCAACGCTCGCCTGACTATAGGAAACTCTTACCTCTGGCGGGTGGTCGACAGGTAGTCGACATTCTGTAGGTGAAGTTATAATACTCTTAAAACCGAGCTAAGCTGTAAACGGGACAGCTTTTATAACAGAAAACGGATGTCCAGCTTCTACGTGAAAAGATGATGTACCTAAGTAATTAGAAAGGAGGCCCAGCAGCGCTTTTTGGTATAAGTGCCTACATCCAGGTATAAGAATGAGGAGACAACACGAAAATGCAATCAAAAGTATAATTCACAAGCATTTCATAGAAAAGTACTTTGTACATGTTATAAAAACGATACAAGAATATTAAAGAATTATTACTATTACTGAGAATATTATTAAGTATATTATAATGGTACAAGAAAATTTATACATTGTAATCAAAATCAATAAAAAAATAAATCCAGAAGCCAATTCTTCCTCAAATACCAATCGTCTCTTCACTCCACGTCTGCTCATCTGAACAAAAACCAGCAAATTAAAATACTCACTAAAACATGAAACGCACTGAAAAAAAAAAAAATAATAATAATAAAGTTTATTCTTTTTAATCTTTATTAGGGGTTATTTCATAGGTATTTATTCATAATTTTTTATGCAAATAATATTTGGAGTAAGCTAATAAAAAGTATTGAGTAAAAAACTTACCATATGAGAAAAACGACAAAAAAATAACGAAAAATCAACCTGATGGACGGTGAAGGCTTGGTCATAATCTTGGGACCTTTCACTACGCTGAGTCTGAAAGGAAACTGGCTTCAAGTTGGCTGGACGTGTTGGGGGTGATCTGAATAAGGTAAGGGAGTTGTCGACAGGTCGTCAACGTCCGCGAGGGGGAAGGGGTCTCATTTGTCGACTATGTGTCGACAGCCGCAGTGAACGTGTTAAGCTGGCTAGTGTGAGTGAGTTTAATTATCAGATTGGTACTCTAGTAGAAATTCACTATTTGTTCAACATGGACGCGCTGAATGAAATCATGTTTATAGCAGTCAATCAAGAAAACAAAGTCATCATACATTTGTATCGACTGATTAGCATCACAATGTTACATTGATTTGAATATGCAGGTTATTTTCATCATTAGTGACAATGTCCTAACTATTGCTATCACCCTAATATAGTAACTGAAAATAGTAGAATACATCATGCGCTAACTACTACACTTTATTACTTGCAACAGGTTTCCACAATTTTTTGCGAGTGCTGGAGTTTGTTCATACAAGTTAACTGACTGGATACACAATGGTATCATCCACAGGTTGTAAAAATGACATAAAAAGGAAATTAGTTGGTTAGACATGAGCAAGCCAGCAAAGAACTATTTATGATGGTCCAGTTAACAGAAAACAGACCAAATAGATAGTGAATAATGAGAAAAAAAGAAAGGTTTTATCTTGGTATCCTGGTTGAAATTTAAATCCATTCCCATTCATTAGTAGGCTATATCAGTCAATACTGCCTCTTCAAAAGATTAATGGATTATAATTATAAATATATATATGATTTAATAAATCTTCAGGGTATAACCAAAAAGGCGGTTGTAGCCAGTAGTTTCAGAAATGATAGTGAAGTGATAGTGATATATTGAACGTAAAAATAAGATTTATTTATTTCAAAAATGCTATACTGTTAGATTCCCTGACCCGATCATCTTAATGTCAAGGGAAAAAAGTTATTCAATTGATTAATGAGCCAAGTTAACCTGAATTGTTGACTGACCTTCGAGGGCATCAGTTTGCCTTTATTGAACCTCTGTGTTTCCAAGTAAGTAGAGTAAGAGGGATTGCAACATTCAACCTCACCCTCACGTAAAAGTCCTTCGTTAGATCGATGTTGTCACTCTTTAGAGAGTTATTGCACTTCCTATTGCTCCTTTCACAGCAAAAGAAAAGTACTCACATTTGCGCACGCTGGCCTGTCCTTAGTGTTATGTGTTTTGGCTGCCACGGCAACTCTTGTTTGTGGTATTTACTTGGGCAGCTTTCCCACCACCCTAGTGGTAATTCCAGTTCAAAATGATGCATCCCTTCTTTATGCTGTGACTTTTAAAATGTATTTATCATCAAGTTGAGCTTGAATAGTACTGCAGTCAGCAATCAAAACAAATTCAACGTCACTCATGGTACTTTATGAGCATATCTTTTAAATGCGAAGCTAATGCAGAATTTTCGATGTAATTAGCATCTGGTTTTCCTAAAACTGGAGTCACATGTCATGATTACAATAATTGGAATATCAACCATCCAATACTTTGAAGGAAAATAAGCTCTTGATCTGTTACTTCAAATTTCTGAACTGGATTCTACGAACTCATTATCAAATGACTGTATCTGTGCTATTTTGCTCCATGTAATGTTCATATAATCACACACACCCACTACTTATCTCAAATCAAGCCCCCTCACTCCCAGCCATTGGCCCATACAGTTGTTTACATCATATAAAATGTCTCACGCTATAGTTATCTGTCCTACTGCATACATATATATATAAAAAAGGAAATGCAAAAACTCTCTAATTATCCCCCTCCCCCCACCCAACATGCAAGCTTGGCCCCTCATCCTTTTACGTAGCTCACTATCTACTCTTCCATTGTTCTTTGATACATTCGTCTCAATCTCTATTTCTTCATCACTATAAACTTTCTCACTATCTAGAGTGTACCTCAACTTAGTGAAATTGACTGTTTCGCCTATTCTGTCCAAAGTATCAATTTCATTATCTATTTAGGGAATTCAGCCACTGGCAACTCACTGTCTAGGTCACTGGAACTGTCTGAACCACATTCCAGTTCTGCTGTGTTCTGCGTACACTGTGCTGGAATAGTGATGAACCCTGAATATTTCGCACGTATTCCTTTTAAACTCTTCAATTTTCAAGCTCATTGTTCCAGTATACAGAGATGGGGCAAAACATGAGCAGAATGTGGTACCTTAATGAATTGGATGTGTGTGCCCTACTAGAAACAGGGCTGCAATATAATTTAATACCAACATCCCTAGCTCTTTTACAATCTTCATTTCATTTACTTTTACTGGTGGTAAAGCACCCTTATTTTCGTATTTGTGTTGTTTTTGCCATCTTCTCAGTACTGTATTGGCCTTTACTCTTGAAGGTGATAGGTGGTGAATTGCAAGAGCGTTTGATTCCAGTCCCCTACAGCAAGAGCTCCACTGACCAAGCTGTAAGACACTTTCCTACATTCTCAGACTGTCTACTCGTTCGCAGATTGTGATTGCTATGCTATTGCTGTTGCTGTGCCTCTTATAGTGTGTTTTAATCCTTAACTGTGCATGCTGTTTTCCATGTTCTCTGCCCTAGAATTTACAAATCTTATCGGAGACGGGTTTTATTGACATCATCATTTTCATTATAATTTCTCAGTAATTTCGACCCATTTTGTGTTTGGACAGTCTAACTGATCATTTAATAAGAAAGGGCTACATGCCAGCTTGACTGTGAGTGTATATTTTTCTGTCAACAAAATTTACAGTTGTGATGCATATATATCTCCAACCGATTTCGCTACTTTAGTGCATTCTCGCGAACCTCATTTTTGTATGTGTGTGCGTGTATATTCATTTTGAGTTATCATTGCAGCCATTTTTTGCTTCAATTTGAAAAATGCGCTAATTTAGGTTGTAGAATTCTATGGAATGCAGTATAGCTGCCAAGTTTTTGCTGTTCTTTGCTAAGCTATTATAAAATAAGTTTGTATGCATTTACCATTCATGATTAGGCGTAGCATATAGTTATCCAAGTGATTTCCTGAGCACATGCAGTTTTTGAAAATTTCCTTGTTCAGAAGACAACATACTCCACAGACCCTTCTCATCAGTTTTTAGTTGTAGGTTTGTGGATGATGCAAGACAAAGTGTAGAAGACAGCTGATTATTTTAGCTAATTGCTGGAATAAGCCCACCTTTTACCTAGGCTCTTCACTATAGAAGTTGTAAGGTACACAGTTTGCTGTCGTAAATTTTATCCACAGTCTTTGAATGTCTACTCCAAGTTTTATTAGTTACACTGATCTCGGTTATTTGAATTTTCACACAGTACTTTCAAGTGCATGAGTCAAATGAAGAAAGTTTGTTGAGAAAAATTAAGGGTAACGTTGAGTTTAGAAGACTTAGGAAAGAAGTGTGACAGATAACTAAAGTTACATTGAACATAACCATCAGAGCTTGGAGTGTAAGGCAATGACTACTCAAGAGGTTATATATATGTTCTAGATGTTCTTTGGTTCAAATCTACATTGGAATATAGCTCAGACATAAATGGAATATAGATGAGACATTAGATCACACGAGTGTTATGAGACATTAAATTACGTCATATTGTGGTTCCACTTAAGTAAATCCAACTTTTCATTGTGGGAGCAGTATTTGTTCGTCGTGCCAGATTAATTTCCCTTTTCCACCTCCTGATTTGTCCTCCTTGAAGCTAATCTGTTTAGTCAAGAATGATGTCAGCTGAATCTTTTAAGAGACCCAATAAATGTTAGGACATGGTTCCTGAAGTTGTAAGTCATTCTGTGCTTTTAATTAGATAGAACTTATTTACTTAATATAATTTACGTTTTCTTTTTTTAGAATCAGAACGACAGATAAATGCTTATAATACTTAATCCTGCACTTGAGAGTTCAATTAGAGGAAACATTTTGAAGATGCAAATTTTGATGACTAATCTACTGGCAGTAAGTTAAAATTAAAGAGTGTCGGAAGATGATATTAACTATAGAAAAGAAACTCTTTGAGAGAGTCAAATAAAGCCTGCAGTGGTCTCAGTTCTCCTTTCACTTTGTGGTGTTTGAAGCTGGAAACTATTTTATGTACTAAAATCTTTGGAATTCTCATTCGCCCTTTGACGCGATGAGTAACTACGTTTGAAAACGTCTTCCCTGAGTTGTAGAAAAGTCAACACTTTTGCCAATTGTTAGTTAGATTAGAAACTTCTTTAACCAGAAAAATTCGTGAGAATGGTGCATGGCTACTCCATATTCAACTTCAGGGACATTCCCATTAATGAATAACTCACCCCCTTCTCATCTCAATCTATCATCAAATTACTTGAAATATTGACGCGAACAAAAACTATCTATACACAACTGTTTCAGGAGTGCCAGATTGGTTCAATATTGGTTTGAGGTTTTAGGGTTTAAGCAGTTTTCGCCTTCAGTGCCAATTGGAGTTCAATATGTATCATACCTTGGGTTAAAAAGAAAATGGTAATTCAAATCAGAAAGGGACATCACATCTATACTGGCTGAAAATAAAATTGGTTCAACCATTTACTTACTTTCACAAGTCCACTTCTTATGAATCTCTGAATTTTCCAGCATCACTTCAAAGACGCCCAAATAATCCTAATCCTGCATTAAATGCTATCACACATAGAGATCACCAGAATGTCTTACAATCACAGTAAATATCCTTCCCTACCTCTCATTAGCCATTCTACTCATTATTTATCTCACTCGAATTTCCAATATTTCATTGCTGCACTGGTCGTTCATAACTTGGGTTCTGTGTGACTAATTAAAAAGTTAAAGTTAGTAGCTGCTCAACAGTCGTTTATAACTTGTTTCTATGCCAAAAAAAATTTCATAAGCAGTGTTAATTGAATAATGTAGGCATCTGTTCGGACCGTCCAGCTATGCCTAGTTTCAAAATAGAATTCCAAAATCTGTGCAACTGTACAGTATTTTAGATAGGATTACTACTATACTACTTGTTCTCTCGAATATTCAAAAGGTTTGTTAATAATGTTATGCGAGAACGCTTAGTGACTATTTTTTCATGCAATCAGTGAATATCCCGACAAAAATCCATTTAGCTCTTGTGCATATACCAACGTTTTTGCAAATTTGGTTAGTGTTCATGTGTAGGTATCATCAAACCATCACTTCTATTAGTGGAGTATGTTTGATAACAGTGAATATTGAATTATGAACTACCTTAGCACTTGAAGGTAAGAAGATTGGTTCAAAACGCAGTTCTACTGTGAGAGCTGGTAAGTATTTGTTAATTAGTACTCTATGTATTTCCCAATTCATGCACATAGAGTGTGGCAGCTGTTGTACGAACACAGCCCCTACCGATGAAATCTTTTCCCACTTTATGGACCACACAAAATAATGTAAATACAGAAAAGTTGTGAGGGTCTGAATCTCTCAATCAGAGCACTTGATGATGTGAACAACTGTTTAGTACCAGTTAGGGAACATTTGACTTTGTTAAGTGTGATGGTGTAGAAAACATGTAAGTGCTGAGCGGGCTGTGCCAACTGTGAAAGACTGGGGATATGTAAATGATTTATTATTTGATTCTGCTCCCCCTGCTTGAAAGACAAAGAGGGTGTAAAGTGAGGCTTGGAGGAAACAGCAGTCTTATCATGTCAATGTTTTGAATTGATTGTTCCATTTTCACAACTAGAAAGGAAATACTTACATATGAATTTAGTGGTTGCACCAGTCACATTTAGCACTGTCAGTTAGGTATTTACGTTTTTTCTACACTGCCTCACTACCACAAGCTTGTGTCTACCTCTAATACATTAATTTTCTCTCATATATTGATAACCTTTTGTCTTTACTCTTTGAAAAATTTGAAAGTCAGTTAATAGGTTTCAGACCATTTCCATCATAGTTCTACACAACTCAATAAATAGATCGGTTTAGAATAATATGGAAGGCTGCTTAGTTCAATCAGCATATTTTTCAGATAGAAACAGTTGTGTACATATAAAAATATACCTGTACAAACATTTGAAATCATAAATAACCTCACATTTTCCTCAATGGATGTACCTTAATCTGATCATCAAGAAAGATTTCTTTGCTTCACAGTGTAGCAAATTCGACCTTTATTTAACTATGTATTTGATAGGGATGACGGTTTTTACGATTTTATTTTAAATAAAGAGTTGAAGAAAGGTTCAACTGATTTGGGCTTAGAATGTTTCGTTATCAGATCTTCAAACAGCGCTGTATGTAGAGCACAAACATAGCAAATTTGAAGCCAACTCTCCAAGCAGAAATATGGAGAATAACTATTGGTTGACTGCCATCTTAAAAAGCACAAATAACGTCTGAGTTGTATCTGTTGATTGTTACTGCTCATTCCCGGTATGGAATAGCAGTTAAGTCTGCTGATTTGGGGAACAGGAATACAATTTAATTCATAAAAACTTCTCACACAAAAGGGGCTTGCTTCACATTATTATGAAATTGTAATGTAATGAGGGACTAGTAGAGTGATTAAATAAAATAATCTTAAAGTAGCCTTCTGCGTAAGATTGTGATCAACTGTAAGTTCTTATTGAGATTCTGGTTTTGAAATCAGTACCAGAGAAGGACGACTCTGCTTGAAAGATATAGGGAAGAGGGAGTTAGGTTGGCTCTGAGGCGAGAGACTTTACTTCCCCCTCTTATGGACTGAAAAATTGCTCAATGCAGTCGCCCCAGGAATAATGTTAAGGTGAAGAGAAGCTTTACTTTGCAGCTCCTGTACACACACGAATTTGGCAGCAAGGTAGCCCCAGATGGGTAGAAAAAGAGAAGTTTTACTTCCTGGCTCATTGAATAGTAGGGCCCTAGCAAGGAAAGTGTGGAGAAAAAGTTGAAGTAGTACTAACAACGAAGAAACAAGAGATAGAATGAAAAAGGTGGATTAAATAGATGATGCTAAACATCATGAGAAGACGAAGGAGGTGTGAAACTAAGTATCATTAGCTGCCTGAGGAAAGAATTAAGTTTTTGTCTGGTAAACCCGAAGAGTTAAGAAAAATGTGGTGGGGGTATTTGAGGAGGAAATTAAGCACTATTAATGTTTTTAGAATGGCTATAAACGTGAGTTTTTTGTGTCCTCTTTATCTTCCCTTCCTGGTACTAATACTAATTTGAGAGTAGAATAAAGTTGGGGGCAGTTATGTGACATCAAATGTAATGAACTACCATTTTATGAATCTCACATAGTGGTTGTCTCTCTAGAAATAGACACTGTAACACTCAGTATCAGATATGCATATTCAAAGGTTTTTGAAAACAAATTCTCTTGCTACCATTAATCCTTTAAACTTAACTTCAAGTCCCATTATCATGATTGCAACATATGATCAGAATTAAATTTGAATTCAGATTACTGAACTGTAACAGCTTAAAAGGCATCCTAAATGCCTGCATCCTACAGCGATTTAAATGGGGCTGAAACAACTAAATTAAATGTGTAAAAATATTTCCAACTTAGCAGAAAATATAATTTCAATTTCATCTAACATGAAACTGACAAATACCGTTTTTTGAAATCAAACTGGAAGCCCAACGTTGTTTTTGCTAACTTTTTACTAGTAAATTTGGTTTTTTATATTTTGTGTTTGAAAAATATGAAACATTTTCTACAATCAGAATAATGATTAAAACAATTGCCTGTACACAACAAAATTGATCTAAAACATCTAGTCTAGCTATGAGGTCATGAAAATGTTACTTCTGAACCTTCATATTTGTCAAACACTCTTTGAATATCATCGAGCAACACCTGATTTTACTCCTTATGTTTTGATGACCCTAGACTAATAAAGTTTACAGGTGAAATTCGCAAATCTTGAAATTATTGGAGGTCATTGTGGGAGCTCATTTGCTAGTCCATGCCAACTTTAAATAGTGACCCACTTCTTGGAAAATCCAGAATTGATGGAAAGAAACTAGGCCTAGACTTATGAGTCTGAAAAAGAGTACCTCATTTTCTTAAATAGAGTTACCTTAGATTTGCCTCTAGGTTTATTTGATTATTGAAATATAATTTTACGATGCTATTCATTTTGAGCACTTTGCCACTTGTTCATTATTAGGTGGTCTCTCGTAAACTCCATCTCAAAACCATATGTTTCTCCTTTGACTCAACAATCCTGAGTGCCAGGTGATCCTCAAGATTAACTTCACAAAACTGAAACGTGCAATGTGAAAAAGTGCATTTACATTAGAAGTATAACACACTTGTATGATGGATTCAGACGTGAAACAATGGCATAAAATCTTACACGGGTTTGCAGAGTGCTCACATTGGTTGAACATCCCAAATTTATCTGATCCTGTACCAAAATTTCACAATAATAATACAAATATGGTTAAATACATTATTCCAGCTATTCCTTACTTCCCGGTTTAGTGTACTCAATTTACAATTTTAGGTGCGCCATTGTCATTGGGTTGGATATCATGTTCCGGTAAGGTAGGACATGATCAGTGTCCTGGCATAGAACTTTTTCGTACTTTAGGTTATGAGTTGTTTTTGTTCAGTTACGATTTCTTCTTCTGGACTGTATGGAAGTGAAGTCTTCTGGTGAATGGCTTGATTGCTCAAAGCCTCACCTGGTGAGTTAGTATTCTTTTCTAGCATCAGCATTCTTTAAATATTTGGTTTATTACTCATTCTGAATAATGCACCTATGTTTTTTGTCAGGAAAATTGTATTACAACTCCCCCCTCCCTCAAAATTTGACATTTTACCTTTCAAGGCATCTGGATTACAAATCTGCAGTGGCTGTCTATCATCTGAGCCATATTTTGCCTTCAACGTGGTGTAAAAAATCCGTTCTTCCCCATAAAACTTAAGTTTGGCATCAACTTGTACCCCCCTGCTCGCCAATTTGATCGAAGGAAATTTGTGGTTGTTATTGGCAAAAATAGTTTAAAAAAATTAACGAAATTTTGACAGTTTATCCTTTTCTGGGTATTTTTCAATGCTGAGGTGAATAAGACTGGTCTTGGAGATGTATTACTGCTTCTAGATGAAAAATTATAGTAAGCCAAAGTCTACTAATTGAAAGGACTCGCCAGACAATACAGTGAAAGTTTCAGTTTCTTCTCAGCCTGTTCTCATTTCCCACACTACCTTCCTTCTCACTCCAACCACTTGTCAGCTTGGCTTGTCACATCTTGCCAATAGTCTGCAGCCCCCTAGAATATGTCAATTTTTGTCATTCCGTTGTAGTTAGGTC
Source organism: Pachypeltis micranthus (assembly GCA_020466155.1). Lineage (NCBI taxonomy): Eukaryota > Metazoa > Arthropoda > Insecta > Hemiptera > Miridae > Pachypeltis > Pachypeltis micranthus. The sequence goes on along the minus strand of CM035768.1, from coordinate 81,306,310 downwards.
ATGTTTCTTATGGTTGTCGGCGCAACAAAAGAAAAAAGGAAAAAAACGAGAGAAGCTGAATGAGAAACGAAGGAAGAAAAGAAGAAAAAAAAGAGAAAGACCTGTCCTTTGTGACGACAAGTCACAGGCATCATTGCAGCCAGAGTGAGTCACTTGCTGGATCCAGAGGCGTAAAATCAGTCGCGTTGCATTCGCTGCCAAGAGCCGCACATTGTTGTGTCGTCTCTCAACTTTGCTGAATTTTCTATAAAATCATGCACTCTATTTAGGGTTGAGCTCACCCTCATAGTCATAATTTCTTTTATTTTGACATTCGTTCAGAGAACATTTTTGTTCTCGTTTGGTCGGTGCCTGGGCGAAGCTTTCGAGTCAGACGCACCAGGTCAGATCGTTCCTTTTATTTCTTCTCAGCATCGTGCAATTGACTTTTATTTTACGCCGTTTCTCTGGTTATCATTTCTCATTTCAACTGAAATTACTTTTCTTTCCTTGTAACGGAGCTCCTTTAGGTTTTAATTTCGATTAGGTTCTATTTTGATCAATTAGAAGCAGTTTTATTTTGGCATTTATTCTTCATCACCTTTTTTCAATTTTCTCCCAAGGGTTTTCTTTGACCTCGTACGTTCACTTTTTTTTCGGGTTTGTTTTAAGCAGGTTCGCATATTGGCGCGAACAATGGTTTACTGGTATTTTTCGATGCTGAACCAAATGGGATGGGCCTTGGGGGTGTGAGACTACATTTAGCTGTGCGCGAGAATAATAAACCATTGCGTAATAATTTTCATCAGTTTTATCAGCAGTAACTGTGATTGGATTTTACTAATTTAGATTTACGCTTCCATGCTATAATCATCTGGCCCACAATAGCTAAAATAGAGAAGTACGATGGAATATTGGAGACACAGGAGTATTGTTTAAATGCTTGGTAGTTGTTGCACTGTTGATCTTTCGAAGCACGGCTTGGCCGAAATAAAATCATTCGTCAATTTGTTTGTTTAGCACTTACCTATGCCTTTATCAGAGATATTTACTGGGGATGTAAACTTTACTTCTCTGATGATAAAAACAACTCCCTTTATTAATCAATATCCCTTGGCATTGAAACTCAACGCATGTCAATTTCATTTTATTTGATTTAAATGAAAAAGGAAGAATGAAAGAAAATGGAAAGTGTGTAAGTCTTGCACAGCAGTTATTCAAGCTTTCAAACTTGTGACCTTCATGATCCCACATGGGGAGTGATCTCTCTTTTTTCCTCACACCCGTTGACAAGAAGTGGATCAGGAGGGAATAGGTTGTGAGCTATATTGGTGGGGGAATCTTCCCGGAAACCAGGTTCTACAAGGCTCTCTCTTCCATTAACAATTGACAAAAACCTCACTTACCAAGGTCTTGAAATTTCAGTCCTTGGGGGTTTCTGTAGCTATTTTTGCACTGTGGAAACTTGAAAATCAACCGTTTTTTATGTTGCCGTTAGTGGTAAAAACTCAGTGGGGATAAGGGTTGTAAAAATCCCATTGAATTCCAAATGTGAATTGTGGAACTTAAAGTTGGGTGGAGGGGGACAAAAAACGTGACAGTCAGAGTATCTGCAGATCAGTTCAAGCTGCCAATGCACCAACAAATCTATCATTTGTCTCATTTCATTTAAATTTGAAAAAGAGGCCAAAATAGACACTCTCAGCATTTATGGCTACGCTCAAGATATCAGAAAACCCCCATTTTTGGACTAATTAGCCCTAAAACATTATAATTTAGGATTTGTTACAAAATGTCATACAACGCGAATGTTTTTCAAGAATCTGTGCTCTTAATTCAAATGAACTGAGTGAACAGTAAATTTGATTAGTTGCAAAAGCCACGAAAACCAGTGAATAGAGATAGTGCTATGGAAAGTTGTGTGATGCGGCGCACATGATATTTTTACAATGTTAACTTTCAATAGTTAGAAACATTGATGTTGATAAATGACGATGTATTTGGTGAACCCTCAACACATTTGGCTGTATTTTCCAACAATGACTTCCTCCTGTATCCAGCTGAATTGGGGATCTACAATACGCTGCTTAAATTTGTTTAGTCACATAAATACTGTTTTAACATATTTTGACGATTACCTGATCACATATTAATTTTTTGCAAACGAATGATGAGGAGGATGATACAGGCAGCATAGATGATCAGTGTTTTCTCTTGCCGCTAGTACTTTTCCAATCAGTGAAAGAACATACCTTTCACCAATAGTGTAGGAATTCCAACTTTTACTAGATTTCTTAGTAATTTTTGCTCGATTTTCCAATATCATCTTCTGGATTTTGTAACACTATTTTGAATGCTCTGCCCTCGTGCCCAATGATTTCCAACAACTCTTACTAACTTTCCTCGCATCAACTGTGACCTGTCTGTTCATGAACAGTTCAGCTTTTATTCTAGATGTAACAAGGTAGAATAAATTTTTCATGAATATGGGTGACATAATCCACTCTTGAATGTGTTATGAAATTCTTCAAGGGCATTAGTGGGATGGGAATGTTGACGGTAACCAATATAATGTCCTCCCCTAGTGTGTGAAACCGAAAGCCTACCGTTTTCACAAATCTCTATTTTCATCATTTGCTTGAGAGTAGAACAGTATCCTCCGCTAATAAGAAAATTTGTATTCACAAAACGCAGTTCAATTCATTACAATTCACGATTCAATTGTGCAGATTTTTGTGGTTATAAGATTAATGAACTATGCATTTGTCAACTTGGTGAGATAAAATCAAAAATTATAAACAAAAGTCATTACAACTATTAAAAAGGGATTTTGTTACATCTTTTCTACATTGTTGAGCCAACAGACATTTTAGAGCCCATTGACAAATAACTCAACATAGCGTCTAGGGACATTATTCTCCTTTCGAATATGAACGTTTTGTGATTCCAGATCAATATCCAAGTCTAGAGCTTTCTTTATCTCCATTAAGTAATTGTCCCCCTTTTCTTCACATATGGGTGGAACTAAGTGGGAGCAAGAACAGTATGGCTACTTTGTCACTTTTTAAGTAATTCAGCAGTGCATGTGTATGGGTTCATTCTTAAAGTTTGAGGAAGTGGTATCAAAAAAACTTCTTAGTCTACCAAACGTATGTGTAAGGTTGACAGCAACTATGTAAAAATAACAGAACAGATACTGTTCAACAAACTTTCTTTAAGCATCCTTGTAACACTTCACTCCGATCTCTAAAATATGAGCACTTTTTTAGGCATACAAAAAAGTAGGGGCTAGCTATAACTTTTTTTCGATAATGTACTTGCCTCATATTTCTAGACACTTGTTGCAAAGTTTGCAACACTTGCTACCTCAAAACAGCATGATGTTCTATATGGTATTTAACGATACGTTATCATTTAAAAATCAACGCATTCATTAGGGTGTTTTTAAACAGCAAAACTTGATGTGGCAGTTACCAAATTTAATATTTGTTATTTTTTCGCATAGAGCTTTTAACATTTCTATTATTTTGAGTTACTTTGATAATTAACTTCGTTGGACGCTTTTTCTATTTATTTTTCATAAAATTTGAAACAATTTCAGTCCTCATTGGTTCATTTCATGAATTTTCCCAATTTTTTAATTTGCTTTATTTTCTTGTTGTACTGTTTTGGCAAATGTTTGTGTTTATTTCCCTTCCCTTGATAGCTCTCTTGCCTATTGGGCCTGGTAACTCAATTTGAAATTGTATACTGATTATGTGGCATACATCCTCCTCCTGCTTTACACTTGTTGTTTTGGTGGCCCTTGCTACGTATAATTACCTAAATGTTGTCAATGGCATCTTGATTTCAATATCATTGGAGGTATTTCTTCTGAAGTCCATCTATTCAGTTTGGCAAGAAACTAGCTGTAGCTTAGTTTCATTAAAAATTACAGAATCCCTGAAAATGACAACTTTCAACAAGTGGCCTTACATGCAGTTGACACCTGATAATTGGAGATACCCCTTGCTATGATAATTCCAGAAGATCGAAGTGTTACCGATATAACGTTGAAACTCCTGAAGAGAGGGAAATACAGTAAGCCAGCTTGACCATAATGTTCGTCTTTTCGCTGTTGTTGATCGTGTCCCCAAATAGGTGTGCTTGGCGTGAAAGTCTCCTGTTACAAATTAGCACCCTAGTCTTTGACTTGTCCTGCATTATTTCTAATAGTCGATTTTATTATGGTGGGCTATTAATGCAGTAATGTTGTGATTTCTGTTTTCAAATAGAAGTTTACTGTCGCAACTTGCATCTATTTCTCATTTACAGGTTGCTTGACGTGCTTGACATAGCCTTTCTTGAGCACAGCACCTCCTATCCCTTATTCTGCTGAATGTATAGTATTATGGGGAATAATTTATGATCGTTATGCATGGCTGTTTCATGAAGCGAGTCTCAAAAAGAAGATGCTCGTCTCTTTCATTGTTTACGATGTTCTTGGTCTTGTTTGTGGCTACTTCTCCTTTTGCATTCCACATGGCTGGATGTAGAGTATTATGGGACTCCCTTTGATGTTTAATTAATTGTTTATTCATTTTATCTACGTTTACCACCTGATTGACATACAAGATACAGAAAGTAGTATTTGGTGTTGTCAAATATTCTTCCATTGTTTATGGTGCCGCATTCGTTTCACCTCACAAATACTGACAATTTTCATAATCTTGTACACAAATGTATTAAGAATGGACGAACTAATTTAACTCATAACTGAAAATTAGATTTCATCTTTCCAGGTCGTTAATTGATTCTCCTGTAAAGTGTGAGCCTTCCCAATGTACAATCATAACCATCAAAAGGTAAAGGCCATTGGGGTTATCAAGGGTAGAGGAGAATGCCGTTACTGATGAACCTTGCTTGTAATTAATGGGAAAAAAGTTATGATTATGATCTGATCGATGACAGGTATTGGCCCATATGCTTGTTGAGGCTTAAAAGCAAGCAGTATTTTTTATTGGAATGAGCCCATTATAGGAAAATGTCTATATTGTCATTTGAAAATGAACTTACAACCAACTATTTGCTCTCTAGTGAGAAAACAACTCAAAACAATTTTGAAAATAGTTTATTCTTTTTTACCTTCATCGAAATAAGTTCTCTGTATTTACTTGGGAATGATATAATTCAGTGAACGAACTTTGTAAATATATAACTATACTTTACCTCCAACTAAAGAGAATTTTACATGTGTGTTGTTCATGTTAACATATTCAGGTGCCAGTAAGATGTCTTAACACAAGCTATGCTGACGTTTAAAAATACTTTCTATCAACTATAGAAGCTGTGGTTCCACCTAAAAGGTCGATGAAAACTTGAGGTGAAGGATAATAAATGCAAATAAATAACAGATAGAAAAAACATCATAAAACTTATTGGATTGCTCTTAGCTATTCTCTAAACGTTGTTAGGTAACTGTTGTGTAGGTAGTTAAGCAGTCAAGATGAAAGATGAAAGAATGATTAGGGTATTTCTAAGAGTATACATAGTTAGCAAATCACTAACCTAAAAAAACATATTCAAAATTACTAGGGTCTTTCAAGGAGCACACATATTTGGGCGTTTTAATAACAATGATTTCTGTATCCAGGTCTTCATCAATCTTGCTCAAAACCTGATCGTAACATCTAACACCAACAGACCTCAACAGGTTGAAAATGAACATTTTTTATGACATTTCCAGTTAATTTTTAACACGTGAGGTTGGTCACAGTGTTAATCAGTTAATTGCATTCTCATTCGATTCATCCACAACCTTCCTGTCTTATACAAATATCGACTGACATTAATGTGAAATGCTCTACAATTTATGCACTCTCATCTCATCACTGCAACCGTGTCTCTGCATAGAGACCACACCCTACTCTTACCTTTTTTGTTAACTCAGAACTCAGCATTGGCATCATCTTATAATCTTCTGAGTAGTTTTCGAAGTATTATCAACCCTATTAGAGTTAACATACCTGTTTAGTTTGGTAGGTCTGTCTTCTCTGGCTGGAGAGATTATCAACACTCTAGCCCGTATTCTAATTCAAAATGTATTTACATCAGCCCCAAATCAAACTATAACTAGAATAACCACATGCCTATGGCGAAAGTAGTTCCTCATGCTTACCCACACAAGGAACTACTGTTGTTGGGGACTTGTGTTTGTTACTAAATCTTTGAAGGAGAGGTTGTTTGGAAGAAACCAGACGGCACCTAATTTTTCAGTTAGCCCACATACTGGTTTCTGAGGCAGGAAACTCTTTGACAGCCCCTAGCCACATTGGTTAGCCCACGTACTAAGAGTATAAGGAAAAATATCAGACTGCCCCTAGCTTTTCAGCTAACCTACGTACTGATATTAGGTAAGTGAAAAGGTCCTTTGAAAAGGAGAGGTCGTTTATATAAGGGTCCCTCTTCTCCTCTCGCCTGTGAAGGGTCGCCATCTCTTCCTACCTCCATCTGGTGAGGGCTAGCTCTTGTATTTCAATGATAGACCTATGCACATGTGATGATGGGTCGCCACAACACACTGGGGGACATACAAGAGAATGGGGAAAAAAGGGAACTTCAAAACTGTAGTGAAGTTCGGCAGTTGTGTTGGCGTTGGTGGCGTCTATTTCTTCGTCCTCTGGCCGATCTGAGGCTTGGCAAGGCTGGATCGTAGGGCTAGTCAAAAATTGATGGCTTCGGACGTTGTGGGTGTTGTGGAGAAGGTGCAATGTCGATGAGGAGCGGCTGGAACCATTTGATTTGTGCTGTGATAGTATGGGCTGGTTTGCGCCGGTCAGCTGCGACAATTTTATTTTCCCCGTTAATTCGTAGAGTTACCAGTTTACCCGAATTTGAGGTTAATGGGGAAGGCGGGTGTAGCACATACATGTGTGACGCGGTGTTGAAATTAGGAGGTATAAATACCTTTGCAGATCTCCTCATGTGATTTCAGAGGCGTGCTGCTGGTGAAGAGAGCGGCACTGTGCATGGTGAGAAGACATCAGGGGGTAGGCGAATGTTGTGCGGGAACAGGCGCTGGGCCGGAGAGAGATCATCCTCTTGATTTGGCGTAGAGCGTAGACCCAGTAAGACCATGGGTAGGTGGTGGACCCAATTAGAGGGTGATGGGTATGCTGCCAGTGCTGTTTTGAGTCTCCAGTGCATCTTCCCGTTAGATTGAGGGTGGTAGGCTGTTGTGTGAATGTGGTGTATCCCCAGATGCTTCATTAGCTCTTGGAGGACAGCAGATTCGAATTGTCGACCCTAATCCACAGTGATCATTACGGGGACACCATAGCATGCAATCCAGTGGTGAAGGATGGCTGACGCGACTGAATCTGTAGTAGTTGATGAGGTTGGGATGAATTCTATCCATAAGGAGGTGCGGTCGATCATTGTGTGATGCAGTAAGTCTTGCCGTTGGAGGGTGGTAGAGGCCCCATGATGTCAATGTGTAGGTGTCGTAGGTGGTCCGCTGGAGGGAACTGTCCCACAGGGGTATGGGTGTGCCTTGAGACTTTGTTCGCTTAGCAACCGTGACATGCCTGGGCCCATAGGTCAATGCCCCTGTTGATCGAGGGCCAGTAGTATTTCTCGGTCATCAACTTCCTGGAGGCGCGTATACCCGGGTGACAGACGTTGTGGATTGAAGTGAAGAGGAGCTTACAGATTGCTGGCGAAATGTAGGGCCGGTTCCGGGGATGGGTTGAGCACCAGATCATGTGACCCTCGAGGTTGCCGATGTCGAGGCCTTGGGGGCAGTCTTGGTTGGCTTGTTGAGCTTCGTATACGAATTCGGCTGCAAGGTTGCAGCTAACTGCGGCAATTCGTGAGAGAGCATCAGCCACGTCATTATCACAGCCCTTGAGGTCTGAGATGTCAGTGGTGAACTGGCTGATGAACGTGAGCTGTCGTATCCATCGAGGGAATGCTGTCTTAGGGTTTTGGGAGATGGCGTATGTGAGAGGCTTGTGATCCGTGATGATCGTGACGCTGCGCCTTCCAATAGCGTCTCGAAAGTGCTTGACTGCTTCATAAGCCGCGAGCAACTCCTTGTCAAAGGTGGCGTAGTTTTGCTGGGTTGTAGACAGTGGGCGTGAGAAGAAGCCTAGAGGCTGTAGTAGGCCATCGACTAGTTGGTGTAGTGCAGCTCCGATGCCTGTGTCACTGGCGTCCACGTGCAACAGCAGGCGAGCTGTCTCTGATGGGTGGTGAAGTAACGTAGCATTGGTGAGTTGAAGTTTGATCTGGTTGAATGCGCTCCATGCCTTGGTTGTCCATTGAATTTTCCGGCTGTCGTTCATCTTGTTAGAGCCGTGCAATAGGAGGTGGAGTGGCCGTTGCGTAGCTGCTGCTTGCAGGATGTTCAGTCTGTAGAAATTGACCATGCCCAGGAAATGGCGGAGATGCACACAGGTCCGTGGCAGCGGGAACTTCGTAATTGCGTCTACTTTGCCCTTTAAGGGTCAGATGCTGCGATGGTCTCCAGTGTGTCCCAAAAAGGTGATCAAGGGCTGGGCGATTTGGCACTTAGCTTGGTTGAGGTGAAGGTCATCCTTGGAGGAATGTGGGAGCACTTCTGTAAGGTGCTTCATGTTGGTGTCGATGTCCTGAGAAGCCACAAGAACATCGCCCAAAAAGGCGAAGACGTACGGGAGGCCGAGCAGGATTTGATCCATACAGCATTGCCATGTTTGTGCCACATTGCGTAGGCCAAACCCCATCTTGCAATACTCGTAGATGCCAAACAGTGTGAGGACCGCTGTCTTAGGTATGTCAGGTGGGTGAATAGGTATATGGTGGAAAGCCTTACGTATGTCGAGGATTGTGAATATCGTATACCCTTGTAACAGCGCACTGAGGCTACGGATGTGAGGTACATTATATTGGTCAGGGACTGTGCGCGTGTTGAGTACCCGATAGTCGCCGCATTGGCGAGCCAATCCATCTCGCTTTGAGATGATGTGAAGGGGGCTGGCCCATGGAGATTTGGAAGGTCGGATGATGCCGGCTTCGCACAATGTTTGGAATTCTTGACGAACTTTCCGCAGCTTGTGAGGTGGAAGTCAGCGCCTTCACATAGACCCGTGGCCCACAAGTTTCAATGTGGTGGTGGACTCCTATGTTGGAGGATGTTCACCCTGCAGTAGGGGTCCAGAATACCGCTGACGTATTCCCTGCATGTCGTATGACCCGACTGAAAGGGACAGCCGGGTGGGCCCAGCAGGAATGACAACCTCACCTCCACGAGATTCCCGCAGGATTACATCCAACGAGGCTTAACTTTCGCTGGGCGTCACAGTGTACTTGTCACCACACTGTGCTCACCCTGCAGTTGGGGGTCCAGAATTCCATTGCCGTACTCTCTGTGTGTTCGTATGAGCCAGACTTAAAGGGACACAACTTACACTTCTTCCACGATACGACACACTGGGAACCCCCTACTTTGAGCTGGGATCGCAGAACACACCCCCCGTGAAAGGGGGACAGAATTCTCCTGCTTTATCCTCTGCATGGCTGTATAAGCTGGCCTTAAAGCTCACGACACTGACATATGCAACACATTCCAGATACGAACAACACTGCAACGGCTTACGTGGCAAAACACATTAACTTAAAACATCCATAATGAGCAAAAGACAGTCCTGGAAGTAGCTCACTAACACCTACAAGCGATCCCCTATATAGGTACGGCCTTCGGAATGAGCAGGGGGAAAACCCAGGTTTGAGAGTTCCTGGGCCAGCTGATAGTGTGTGTCCCACTCACCACATCACCTGTGGCTGAGGGCTGACTCTGAGCAGCAGCTGAAAAATCCCTCATGGGGCTGTCGTGAGGGAAGAGCTACGTAGGGCAATTGCCCAGCAGCCAGTGCTGCCAGCCCCCCAAGCTCAAGGAGCTCCAACGAGCCAGATTAGTACCCCAGGCCCCTCGTATGCAGCATTAGCTGCTACTGAGCCCTCTTCTCTCCCTCATGGAGCCGAGGCTGAATCGCAGTCTGCCTGGGCTAGGAAGCGCAGGGGGAAGAAGAAAAAGACCCCAAACAAGCAGGATGTGCAGCCCGAGGGCAGTGCCCTGTTGACGCCTTTGCCCAATCCAAGGGCAAAAATAAAAATAAAAAGCCTCCACCGCTTACCAAACTCCCCCCCTTAAAACCCACGACAAAACATGGTAGTGGTTAGGCGTACGTGTGAGGAAGGAGAGGCTGGTTCCTCCACCCCTGATGCAATGGAAGTGCTGATGCGGGGTGTCCCTGCTATGGACCTCCAAGCACTAAGCATTTGAGTGCTTGACATCCGCACCGCAGTGGGAGGTGGCGCCGTCAGCGTGATGGAAACTCCGGAAATGGCCAAGGCGCTTATGAGCCATAATTCCATGAAGAAGGAGTTGAAAATACAAGCATCAGCCCCCTGGGTTGCTTCTCACGCCTGCTATTGTGCGACGTGCCAACCTATGTACATGTGCCGGTGGATCGCCACAACTGTGAACAGTTTTTTTCATTGCTGTTTGGACTGAACACATTACCCCCATTGTCCTCTTATTGTTCTCAACTCATGAGTTAGCTATTTAAATGTATTCAATGTGAATCATAATTCTTTTTGGTCACTTGTTTCTTACAGTGACTATAAACTAACCCACATCACCCAGCACCGATGTTTAGGTCAGATGCTTCTTTCCCTTGTGAGCCATTCCTGCTAGGAGTGATCATTAGTTGGGTACACTTCTGTAGCACCAACTCTGTAAATACAATCCCTGTGCAAGTAGGTTTTGAGAAGGGTAGAGGGGAGAAAAAAGGCGTTTCCCCATCTCATAACTTTGGTAATGTTAACCTACCTGTTTGATGAGTCCTCTGGCTGGTGAGATACTGTGGGTGAGCGCTTTCAATGTAAAGACATAATTGTCTGGCCGTTAAGTCAGAACTAAAGTCAGTTAGTTGGTCGTGGTCTTTATATACGAAGAGAAAGGTGAAATGGGATGGTGGTTATGTCTCAAATAGTCTGTTGATTGTCGATTCTAAGTCTTTTTTGTATAGGGTGGTCTGTAAATCCGTCAGTTAGTTGTTTTTGTTTATCATCCCTTCACCTTTAGCAGGTTACTGCAGAGGTGCATGACCTGTTTCTTTCCCCTCCCCCTTCACTGACGCTCCACCATCCCATTTTACCTTTCTCTGCGTATATGAAGACCACGACCAACTAACTGACTTTAGTACTGACTTAACAGCCGGACGATGATGTCTTTTCATGAAAAGCGCTCACCCACAGTATCTCACCAGCCAGAGGATATGAACTCACCAAACAGGTACGTTAACTTTAGTGATTTAGCTACTAGCAGAACTAATCCAATTGCTCAAAACTTTGGTTATGAACCACAGTACCCATTTTCGTACTACTCAATGATTCAAAATTATGTTCCTACATTACGACTTCATTGTATCCCCTCATTGAAAACAGGTATCATTTTGTAATGATAGAATTTCTAAACATACAGAACCAATGTAGAAGCCTATATAATTTCATAAGCCCAGAGTTCATAATTGAATTTTTACAAAATCAGGTTCCAAATTGCAGTAGAATATTTCAAATAATTCCTGATCAGGAGTCAGGAATGAATGAAATGAGCCCTCACGAAACAGATTTTATTTACTGGGGCATAGATTTCACAAGTCTTTTACACGAATAGCATTAAAAGTCGAGCAGAAGAAGATACTGTAGCTTGTGTAACATTATCTATGTGAATATATTTAGTCATTCGATATCTAAAAACGAAAAAAACAGAGTTAAGAGAAAAAGACGAAACATGGCAGCGAAAATTTCTCAAGAAATGTTTCACAATATTTGACTGACATCATTGAAAGAAAGCTGTTGGGGAAGAAGGCTTATCCAGATCCAGAAGCTTGCCAAGTTCCATTTGAAACTGTTTTGATCATATGTTCAACTGAGTAATTGTTTACTCCTAATCAGATGATATATGTGGAATGTAGGAACAAATTTATGGCACAATTCAAACAGCCTAACAATGACTAGGTCACTGAAGAGATTGCACTGTCTAAACACCTTTGAAAACCAGAACAATGCTCCCCTACTGCCATAGGGTGTTGTGGTCGATCGGTTGATATAGGGAGGGGCTACTGGATACTGGTAGCATTGAATATTTTCTGATGCGACTACAAAATGTTGAGTAGTTTGAGCAAAGTTCCTGGAAGTGCTTTGTTTGGGGAAGTTAGTTATTCATTAGTTAAGGAATAACCATGAAATAATTTCTTTGGTAAAATTTACATCATATTGTATGCAGTCACCACACTGACTGAATTTAAATAATTTGACTAGGTACAAGGCTCTTGCTTGGAATTTATTTAAAGTTTTATCACTGAATTGACTGAAACGAATTTCAGCAAAATATTCAGGTTAATGAAAGCCAATTATGGTAGCAGTAGGTTTGGCTAATCAGACCTTTCGTCAAACATTGATTTTGAAGAATTAAGAAACGCATTTGTTTTATGGTTGCAAGACTTCCTGTTGAGATTCTAAAAGTGGTTAATTCTGTAAGAAGCATGAACTACTTACTAATTTAAGTGCAACCATCTGAACAGAATACAATTTTTGGTAGTGGCTATGGCAGTAGGGAGAGAGTTTACACAGCTAAGATCTGTGTTTTTTCTGATACAGGAAATTATTTCATGCTCAAAACTACATCCCCCTAAAACACTGAATGTTGAGAAACGTTTCCCATCACCTTCAGAACCGAAATGATGTATAGAAGGAGCTTTATAAATATTGCATATTTTCCTTAAGAATTACTTTAGTGGAATTAAGAAACAGATGTTTGTTTGGCACCTTTACCATTGTTCACACAATTTTACAACAATTCACATGTCTTAATAGCCTCCATTCAACGTCCAACAGTTTTTAACTCTCAACACATTTCAACTCTTTTAACAATTTTTAGTACTATTGATTTTTATTTTATTATTTTGTAACAGTTAGGTCCTCTTCAACTTCAATCAATTTGAATCCATTTGTCACAGTATTTATTAAATTTTCCCTTGACTTTCAGAAACATTTCACACTATTCCTCAAGATCTTATATTAAGTTCCCAGTTAGTTTTACTATTTTAAAAGTTTACTCAATTTCCTGAAAATCTTTACCAAGTTCTGATTCAACTCCCAACGAATTTGGCGTCATCTCTCAGCAGTTTTTAGCGAATTCATCAGCAGTTTTCAGTTCAGTTCACCATAATTTCCACTAATTTCCAAATCCCAAAAGAACTCTCCTGAAAGATACTACAAAATAATTTCTTTGAAGATATACATTTCCATGGGGGTTTAAACTTTAATCGTTTAAAAAGATGAGTCCAAGAAAACGCAAGTTTCGTGTAAAAGAACAACACATAGCTAAAGTAAACATCTGAAAACTCATCTGGCTCAAAGCATGTTGTTTCAAGGCTTACATAACGGGAAAAAACTAATTATGTAATAACCTAGACAGTGAATAACGTTCAATACATTTTAGTGGCAACCGAACGTAAGGTACAAAGAGAGTAAAACAAAGAGAGAAAAAAAAGTAAAAGTCAATGGATAGGACATTTCAGTTCACCATAATTTCCACTAATTTCCAAATCCCAAAAGAACTCTCCTGAAAGATACTACAAAATAATTTCTTTGAAGATATACATTTCCATGGGTCTTCAAACTGTCACAAAGTAACTACGGGATTAGGAATTTATGGGTGGATATTTTGTAATGCTGGATCCTGATTTATACCAGTCTTTCTCTACAGCCTACGAACTTCATCCACATTCGGTGGGCTTGAAGAGGCTTGAAGAGAGTAAAGGACACTGCTGTACTTGTGAATTTCAGTTTTGCCACTCCCATTGTGATATTTCACGTATTTGTAGAACTGTTGATTGATCTGGGGGATTGTACTGCAGAACTGCTCTTTTGTATGCACAAAATGAACACCCAATTGAAAATATCCCTTAATTAATTCTGCATGAATTTCATCAAAGAAGGTTTCAGAGAAATTCGCATAACCATACGAACATTAACAGACCACAAATGCACTGACTGACCATAAAGTTGAAGAGAAAGCTTTAGAGCAGGAAGTCCTTCAAGAAGTGAACTGACCTAATACAGGAAAGATGGCCTTTTCTCTTCCAACTTCTTGGAAACTGAAGATGGGGTAAGAAATGTGGCTAACAATTCGCGCCATCTCACTAATTCCTGGAAATCGTGTCAAATCATAAATGAAGACAGCATACAAAACCTGCTGCAGTGCTAACCCCACAAAAAGAATGAACAAGGTATTTTCCTCCTCCAGTGAGGGAGAAATGTACTGCGGCAGTCAGACTACTGTTTAATGAAGTGACGAATGCTGAGGAAGTAAAGTACATCTGAGTCACAAATATTGGTTCAGCTCTAAAGCTCGTTGTAAAAGGAATTCCTGTCAAAAATAATTTTTCTAGATTTGATCACTTTCATGAACAATAGTTTGCTTGGCAAGGTGCAATTTGAGATGGTTCTCGGCCAACCACTCATTCACAATAATATGAATTTTTCTCCTTTTTTCTAGCAGGAGGGGGACATCCTGTGTTTTTTTTGTGGGGTAAACCTGCTTTTTCAGGGTAAACCTGCTGTTTCAGGCGCGGCGAGGGTTTCATCACTCGCCAGCAGTGTGGGGATCACCACGTGAAGCGGACCCACTGTAAGCCCTACCCCATTTCGCCAGAGGTATGATGAACAGGATATGATGAACCGTACTGACTGACCAACTACTTCTAATTAACTAGTCATTAACATGAGATACCCTTATTTAAGATTCTTGGGCGATGTGAGTAGTGTTAATAATACTGAAAAAACGTAAATGGTGTGAAGCACAGTTTGAATTAGTCACTTAGAAATTTGGTGTCAGCTTCTATTATATGAACTTCTTAACGAGTTTTTAATAAGGAGGTCTCATTTTTACTTCCCTTAGTCCATTTGAAGTAGGAACTTACTCACACTAAGACTAGATGCAAAATTACTTCAGTTCTTGAAGAAATATTTAAAGTTGTGTGCAAAACAAAATGCTTAGAACTCATTACCATGATTGAGAAAGTTCCTAAACCACACACCTGGTCTTGAAACCAATTACATTACATGTTTGGTGGTTCACATACCCCACAATACATTTCTAAATTTGTTCATGCAAAATGGTTCACATACACTCATGCATTTACAATAAAATTACAAGGTCTATATACACATTATACATAGACAGACACTAAATTTACGAGACACATACATAACAGCACATTTCTATGCATTGTAAATCTAGGAATGTGTAAGTTCTAAACCGTAAATTACTTGGCACACTATGGAGGTGGTTTCTGTGGGTATCCATTTTTTTAAATATTTTAAACTTTAATCGTTTAAAAAGATGAGTCCAAGAAAACGCAAGTTTCGTGTAAAAGAACAACACATAGCTAAAGTAAACATCTGAAAACTCATCTGGCTCAAAGCATGTTGTTTCAAGGCTTACATAACGGGAAAAAACTAATTATGTAATAACCTGGACAGTGGATAACGTTCAATACATTTTAGTGGCAACCGAACGTAAGGTACAAAGAGAGTAAAAAAAAGAGAGAAAAAAAAGTAAAAGTCAATGGATAGGACATTGAATTTCAGAAAATGAATAAATAAAGCAGTAATAGGAACACTTGAGATGGCAAAGAAACTGTTCGATCACTTTTGGTAGGTGAGGTTGTGACAATTAAACTTGTGCTTGGTCACTTCAATATGCATGTGGTTTGATTCTCTTTGAAGAGACAAGCCTTGCTTGAAATCCTAAAAGTTGATACATGTAATAATACGATTAATATTGATACACTCATTAATAACAACAGGGATATGCAGTGTTACAAAGGTAGCAGAGATAGTTAACAAAGTGGCACAAGCAATCAAATAGAATGTATAACCACAGGACCATTGGCAACTCAATGGTTAATCAAGAAGAAGAAGGAGGAGTAGCCTGTGGATGGTAAAGGACAATGTGGCAGTTCAATTGATCTCTTTGAACTAGAGCTTGCAAGTTCTAGCAGACAGCTTTTATCCAAGGCAAGACCCCTTGCTGTTCATTATTTGCCACTCATTTTCCCTTCATTCCTTGAGGAAATTTGTCACGATTTCAAATGGAATCTGGAGTTGAGGCTGAATCCAGAGTGTAGATGGAACGCAGGAATATCGAATGATGGAAAAAACGATGGGAGGTTTTGAGGGCTCGTCACATCGTGTAGAAATGAATTGTGACATGATGTACGTGAATAGACAGAGACATTAAGTAAACTAGCACAAGAATAAAAGTATTATTACAGCTTACAGCTGACAACATCTCTCTCGGGGCTGCAAGTTTGGTTATTCTAAACTGCAATGCTCTACTCAGCTCAAATGAGATCTGTGACTTTAACATTCAGTTTCATTAGGTAAAATGAACATTTTCGGTTTACTCAATTTTAGCCAATATTGCTATAAATTGAGTCCATTAAGTTTATCTAGCCATTTTGTTGTTTCTGTATTACTTGGCCAATTATTTCTACTTCAGGTGTAACATGCCCATCTCGTTTGATCGTTATTAATACTTCATGCTATGTGCAAATTAATAAACTGATATTCGCAATAATTATCAAAACTGTCTCGTACCACAAAAATAAAAAATTAAACTTAACGTCATGAATGGAGTCAATAATTAAGTTACATTCATAACTAATGATGTTACTATAATTGTTTACTCCTTAGCCACATCTACGTCTAAGTTTTGGCTTGATTTCTTCTAATCCATACTATTGAAGACATACTCGTATATCACTGAAGGTACCCTTAGAACTAGGTCTAAATTGTTCAGGCTCTCTGATGCAATATAAAAGTTCAGTAAAAAACGTGTTACATTATATCTGCACAAATTTGAGTAAGAAAAGCGACAGGACTGATGAAACACCAAATACATCTATATAGATCCCCTTGTAGCCTACTATGCAAATGTAGAAATTAAGTGTTTGCTGTGTTGTGGTGCAGTAGAAAAACTCTTGAGTAGTTTGAGAAAAAAGAGATAATCTTCGTGAATTTAAATACTTACTGGATTATACCTGATGTGAAACTCACAATATTTCAACAATAACACAGTGTATTGGAGCATAGTTGGTCTCATTTCATTAGTGTATAGAAGAATATATATTATACCTTATTGAGAAGGTTATGCACATAAAAATACAGACTCACCGCATCGGGTATTGGATATTTGGTGTCCCTTCTATTCATCATTCCTTCTGCCCAGTTGTTTAAATCTCCAAACTGGAGCTTAGATTAATTTAGCTCATTGTTCTTATACACTTTTGTTCCACTTATGGCAAGCTTTGAAAGAAACAGTGCTTATCGTATTTGAGTGAGCCTTGTTTGTAACACTGAAAAACGAAGTGTGTACAGAGCACACCCCAAAGTTCACACCTAGTAGATATCTTTGGAACTAGAAGCTCAAAACAATTGAAGTTAGATAGACCTAGATTGGAGAAAATATATAGGTACTACATATGCTACCACTTTGATGGAAAGTGGTTTTCAAAATGTTGTTTTCCTTTCAAAATTATTAATACAAATTTAGACTTCGTCATACCACTACAAATTACCCTAACAAGTTTCGAGGAAAAAGTTCAGAATAAAGGTAAACAATTTTGAATTACAGTTTTTCTGGGAAGCTGGAAAGCATGAGGCGTGCAAGGAAAATGATGGATGTGGCACGGCTTGTTCAAATTTTTATACTAGACACTAGTCTTCATGGTACGGAAGAAAGATCTCAGATTGTGGTTTTTGTTCACCTTGAAACTCCTTACTTAGTAAACTGCCATCACAAGAAGGGAACTTTGGGATACCCTTTGAGATGGACTGCGATATACAGGGTGGGAATTTCTGATGACAATTAATGAAAGCTAAAGATGGTAGACGACTGCACTGAGCTTCTCTCCTGCAGGAGTGAGGTGCAGTTCAATGGGAATAAGGAGAAGAGGTTTCCGCTCACACATCCCCTTTTATCATCAATTCTCCTTCTAATTACGCCTAAATAACTTCTCCTTCTATAGGAGGAAAATTCAAAGAGTTAAATTCTCGTTTAGGCTGGAGCGGTTAAATTTTTAAAAATTGGTTTTGTTGGTTTATTATTCATTCTGAATAATAACCCTATGTATTTAGTCTTGAAACTTTTTTGACAATCCCATCTCAAAATTTGATACTTTACGTTTCAAGGCATGGGGATTCCTAATCCGCAACGTTCATCCGCTGTCCAGGCTGTTTTGTGCCTTTAACGTTGTCTAAAAAGTTCGCTCTTTAGCACAAAAATCCCATTTGGGATCTAGTTGTGCTATGGCAATCCGATTGGACGAAATCCGTGGTTGTTATGGGCAAGAAGTCGTTTAAAAAATTAAGATCAACGCAATTTTGGCAGTTTTATCACAAATACACTGTGTTCAGTTTCGTTTTCTAGGTATTTATAGATGCTGGGTCAAATGGAACAATTCTCAAAGTGTATGAGTGCGTCTAGACCGAAAATAGAGAAATCATAGTAATTATAGTGAGCCAAAGTCTGCTAATTGAAAGGACTCGCGGGACAACAACTACAGCAATAATAATAGTTTCATCGTTTTTACTTTTTCCACTTCGTCTCATTAAAACCAACTGCTAGCTAGACTCCCAAGGAAATTTTCGTCGTTTCGTAGTAGTTAGGTATTTCGTATCGTTTATTGGTATTTCTTGATGCTGAATCAAATAGGGTGAGTCTCAGAGGTGTAGACTAGGTAAGGCTGTTCAAGAGAGTAATAAACCGTTGTATGATAATTTGCAGGATTTTAAAATATACTTTGAGTAGGTGTAAACAATTTAAAAGTTTTAAAGAGATGTATAATTCTACAGTCCAGACACTAGGCATGTACGGGGGTAATTTGATTCAATAACAGGGACAGAAAAGTGAACTGGGTAAGAAATCGCCTCAAGGGTTTGTAATTCTATTACCTTTAATAATATGAGAGATCAACTGCACGTTTTCGTTAACAATGGTTGGCCAAGCATCTTGCTAAGTACAGAAGTTAATGTTCGATTCCTATATGTCACTTGGCTTATTCCTTTGAGATGTCTTATTTCAACGTTATGTTCCAAAACAATCTTTAGTATGTCATCAGAAGTGAATACTAAAATATGGGGGTAGACTTTTTTAAATGAATTCCACGTAATTATCCTTAATGTCCAATTTTGTGAAAGTACATTTACTGTTGGAATTATTGACCACTACTTTCTTCTCACAATCATTAGCAAAGTTGACTTCTAATAGACTGTTACACAAAAGAAACTCGTTGCCATATACACAAGAAGGTTTTGACACACTGACACAATTTGACATCTGGACTAGATTTTGATTTAAGACCGTAGTCACTAGTTGGAATGATTGTTACATATTCATGAAGATAAGATGTAGGAATAGGCTGTAAAAAGAATAGATCATACATAATTTCCTTCAACGATAGGAACATTAAGAAATTACTATTTCATCTGAACTTACGTAAAATTTTACTTTAATATGTGTTTAAACTTCCCACAAGTTCATACCTTTAAAATTTAATAATTCATCGTTCGAATAGCATTCAGATAACTTTTCTAATTCATTTAACAAAGAAGTGAAGCAGTAGGTTTCATAATACTGGGTTGTACATCCCGTCTCCCTAATTGGCAAAATGTACGAATTCTCTTGTCTTCGAATTGTCTTGAATGACATTTACAATTTGCTCTAAGAGCGTAAAATGTTCATATAGTGTTCTCTCTACTTGTCTGTTCTGTGTATTTTCGCTACTCTTGGCTTTCAAGTCTTTAATTTCCTTTTCTATAATAAAATGATTTTCATTTATTATTTTCAACGTATCATTAAATTTGCTCAATAGTAGATGGTTAACCGTGTAGTCTCTTTTAACTTGGTCTGTAATTCGTTCGCTTTTAGCTAAGAGATGACTGAGAGTAGCGTCATATTTCTCCATATCATTTGCATTGAGATTACCTGTTACGAATTTAACAAGTGATCCTATGCCATTAACTAGTCCTTTTTTAATTCTTTCCTTCACCAGAGATTATGAGATTATCTCGTAAATAGACTCTAATTTGTATTTAATCGATTCCATTTCAATTTTGAAATTATTTGGCAAATCTTTATCTAGTTCAATTGTTTTTCAGGGTTCTTGAAAATGGAATTTAATTGCATTTGTTCTGTTGATTATTAATGTTAAATCGTAGTAATGAGTGATAGTGGGATGTGAACTGATGATCTTGCTTGGTCCGAGCTGGATTTGAAGTAATCCAGAATTGTGTGTAATGTTAATGATTTCTGCAGCATTTGCTCCTGTTAGGAACCTGTAAAGTTGTAAGCTGTAGAATCTCTAAACTAGTTTTCCTAACAAAATTTCATTTTTTATTGTTTCTCTAAGTTCAGAAATACTTTATGGAGAAAATGGCAATTAGAGCTTATCATCTTTGCAAATTGACAAATGAATACTCTGCAGTCACTGGAGTTTGCTTCGGAATACGTTTCTCTTGCAGAGTTTATCAAGTCTCGTTGAGGGGTTCTTCTTTCTTTTGACTGTGCTCTTTAGTAAGATAATCTTACAGCTTATGCAGAATATCATTTTCATCGAGTCCAAGGGAGTCATAGTAAGATAAGGATTTACTGTTTCTGTCGGCTACAACTAATCTCCAGTTAGACGACTTGAAGATGGGAAAAAGTATTAAACCAGCTGTAAATAGGTCTTAACATCGAACGTACGATTTTACTCTGTCATATCCTCCTGGATTCAGGGAAGTGAACAGAAAACTCCTGAAAAACCGCACTCTAGGAAGGTTCTTAGACTCAGTGCTTCTCCGGTTGATAAGCTTACGAATCAGAAATGTATTATCACATCAGTAGCCAATATCTCCTCGGGTCAACATTAAATCAAACTTGGTAATTAGAGGTTCGTGTGGATTGAGGTTTTCGTTTCAAGCTGTTGATAATATTGTAGGTGTCTTTTTAGGTCTTTTGGTATACTTAGGCCTTTGTGTTTTGATAGGTGGGAAAAATAGTAGCAATTTTGAGTGTTGGATCGAGGGAAGTTATTTATTTCTTATATTTGTTTTTAGTTTTGTTTTGAAGCTGCTTGTTTTCGATGTAGACTTGTGGGGATATACCATTTATATATTCCCTATTGTACCACGACAAACCCCCAACATTGGCGCCCAATCAAAATTTTCTCTCTCTCTCTCTCTCTCTCTCTCTCTCTCTCTCTCTCTCTCTCTCTCTCTCTCTCTCTCTCTCTCTCTCTCTCTCTCTCTCTCTCTCTCTCTCTCTCTCTCTCTCTCTCTCTCTCTCTCTCTCTCTCTCTCTCTCTCTCTCTCTCTCTCTCTCTCTCTCTCTCTCTCTCTCTCTCTCTCTCTCTCTCTCTCTCTCTCTCTCTCTCTCTCTCTCGCCCTGATTGCATCACACGGCAAGAAACTGCGGTGTTCATGAGTACCTGAGGATAGGCACTTCCTCAAGGGCATAGTGATGAACCAGGACGAAACAAACTCTTTCATTCGCCCGGGGTATTTGAGGTGCCCAAGCACACAAGCTGTGAGGTGCTGACTTGGCACCTCAAATTCCCCAATTTGCTCGAAACTTCGCTGATGTGAGTTGTAACCAAGTGGTTCTCTGGATGCTCGTGTAAACTCCTTGTTCAAATTACTCTTCGGTTGATATCGTACTTACTCTCGAATCGCTTAGTGTGATATCGCAATTGTACCCCGTAACTTTGGCGCCCAACTAGTGGTCGAACTTTCACTGCATTAGTGCATTGCCAGCCACACAGAAAAACTTGAAGGTTCTTCTAGTGCGATGGGAATTTTTGAACCTTCCTTTTTCTAATTTTCTGCCCTTCTGCTGTGACGTACTCTCTCGCCTGTCATTATGTTCGAACGTTGTTTGTTCTCGACGAACAGTTGAGCACAGCTTTGAGTTCAATCGACGATGGCTGCTTCAAGGAAAACAGGACAGAGGTCAAGAACCTTCTGGTCTACCAGGATCTCACACACATCTACATGGAGAAGCTCAATGCTTACCTAGCATTGCAGCAGCGGAAACCTCACAATGACTCAATCCCCCAACCTTCATCAACATTGACATCAACATGTGTCTGCCCCCGAATGCTCGCTAACAACGAGTCCAGGGAAATCATGCTTTTTCTAAAAGGTCTGGTGATGACAAAACTCTCCCGCCAGATCTACATCTCTGCCCTATCTGCAGCAAACATCATGGGGTGAAAAAGTGCCCACATTTCCTCAACTCAGCCAGAGTGCTCAAAGCCAGGATGCTCAAAGAACCTATGTGGAAATGCACAATCTGAGTACGAATTGTCTGGCAAACTGACACACTCTCAAGAGTCACCACTCAATGTACACGCATTAATGCTGTCAACACAGGCATCACACGCTCTTACACCCCATGAGCCGGAGCACCGCGTTTGTTCCCAAAAGTGTAACTAATCAGTGCACGATGGTCACAGTATCTTTGCTCAGGACCCATTCTGGAACACCGCAAGGCAGGTGTCCTCTGGGGAGGAGGGAAACTCCAACTCCCTCTACTGATAGAATTGTCTTTCGCCAAGAGATGAACTGATTCCCTGAACCCTGGATGTCACAACTGTGTGGAACAAAGGCCTACAATCCACAGAAGATACGTACGCCAGAGACATTGGGAAGTGAATGTTTATTTGTATTTGTTTATTCAATACTCCCACCACGAACATAGGCACCCTTTTGGTGACATAGGCACCCTGTTTGTGGTGGTAATACTTCCCCGAGTGTAATTGCGAATAAAACTCTTGTGTTCCAATTGCATTCGGATGATATCATACTCACTCCTCTACTCACATAGTGTGATATCGCTAATTCTCCCCGTAACACTATTTTCGTTGATTTTCGAGATAATTTTATTTTTTCTATCGATCCCATTGGTTTTAAGAACAGAATTAACTTTACCCATTTTGTCTTTGTGTTGAGTGACGAAGTTACTCGTTCATAAATGGTCTAAATTGATGACAGTCATGGTGTTGTCTGTAATGTGCCCACTTACGATTTCGTAGGGTGTCATGTTAGTGGCACTGTGTCGTGTATTGTTGTATGCTAACAGTGCGTATGTGACTTTTTTGGTGATAGAATCAGTTTTGAACTCTTCTCTGTTCTTTAATATGCCTAATTTACTAAGGTAGAATGAAATCTTTCTACAGGACCATTCGAGTCAGTGTGTTGTTGTGAACTCATGAAATGTGTTTCAATTTTGTGAGTGCTAACAGTTCTTTGACCAACGTGCTGTTTAATTCGGCACCATTGTCCATGACAATCATTTGCGGTATACCGTGATGGGAAAAGTATGTTCAAAGATTGTTGACGACAATGGGAAAATCACTTAAGTCAACCTACCTCTTTGGTAAGTTGTTCTTCTCTGGCTGGTGAGATACTGTGAGTACTTTCAATGTAAAGGCATCATCGTCTGGCTGTTAAGTCAGTACGAAAGTCACTTAGTTGGTCGTGATCCTTATATAGGAAGAGACGGGTTAATGGGATGGTGTACTGTCTGTGAAGGGGGGGAGGGCACAGTAGGAAAGAGGTCATGCACCTCTGGGGAAATCCGTTGGAAGGAAAGGAATGTAAAGGAATGTAGTATGTTGATTTTCGATTTCAAGTCTTTTTTGTATAGGGTGGTCTGTAAATCTGTCAGTTGGTTGTTTTCCTTTTTTGTAGTGTCTTGAGTGGTGTAAATATGGTGTCGCATTTTGTGTTGATTTGTTCTATATATCTAGCAAAGTTAGAAATTTCCTACTGTCTAAAGTTCTTTTGTCTGCGTAAATGATTTCAAATGGTATTGGCGTGATGTTAAATTACGGTTTTAATTTTTCACTGGTTCATGATAGTCATGATGGATTCCTTCAAATTTTTCCAATTAATAGGTTTCACGGATAATGTTCTGTGGTTTCATTTCTTCAATTTTGGTTTATTATTCATTCTGAATAATAACCCTATGTTTTCGGTCACGAAAAATTTTTTACAACCCCCCCTCAAAATTTGATACTTTACGTTTCATGACATGGAGATTCCAAATTTGCAATGTCCGTCCGCCGTCCCCGTCCCATCCCCGTCCCCCGTCCCCGCGTCCCCCGTCCCGTCCATCCGCCGCCGTCCGGGCCGTTTTCTCCCTTTAACCTCCTCTAAAAAATTCCTTCTTTCCCACAAAAATCCCATTTCCTATCTACTTCTCCCCGCCATCTCCCCAATCCCATCGGACGAAGCGTGGTTGTAATGGGCAAAAAAGGGTTAAAAAAATTAACGAAACGCAGTATAACGCGTTACGTCTTTGAAGTCCCTCGCTCCCGCCCATCAAAAGCGATCGTCACTGGTGCGGCAACACCGCCGCCCGCCACCCCTTTCCCACTCGACTCACAGCGTTACCCAATTAGCGCCGGGTTTTGCTTACTCTAGGAAGCGCTCGTGTTTCGTATATAACCTTTGGCACTTTGTTCTCGTCTTCACCTCCACGGAATGACTGTTTCGCTCCGTCTCAACTAGTTCCGTTAGCAAAATATCTGTTACCTTCGATTGAACTTTTCATTATTCGCTAATTTTTCTAGATACTTTCGTTTTTTTAATGTTACGATTCAGTTCTTTTCGACCTTTTTTTGGGTTTCATTTTGATATTTATCGATGCTGAATCGAACGGGATGGGTCTCGGAGCATTAATGCTAAGTCAAGCTATTTATCCGAATAATAAACCGTTGTGTAATAATTTGCAGGGTTTTGATTTGACTTCGTGTTTGTAAATGTGTGTTTGTGGTGTGAACTGGTGTTTCGTTCTTGGTGCTAATGTGGTGTTGAATTCTGTGTGTGGATGAATATGTCCTAAGTGAAATAACTCTTCTTTTTCTTCAGCCTTCATGTGATTGGTACATATGTTTTTTATATCAAAATGATTATGGTAATTTCAGTTAGGAATTTCATTTTCAAGCCCTGGTTGAAGAATTTGCAACATTCTGTTGTTTCGAGTAAGGAAATTATTCCTTCCTCTTTTTCCAAGTTTACCGGTATTTTGATCTGGGCACAGGTTCTGGGAGGTATCTTTATAATTTTGATATTGAGTTGAGGTTTAATGGTTCTGCGTTTTCTAATTCCAAATATTTCAACTAAATTTCAGTTTTTGTTGTGTATATTTGAGTATTTATTGCTTCATTGGTTGTCCATGCCAATTAGCATACCGAAATATTTGTGAAAGTTAGACTACTTGAATTTCAAATATAAATTGGAAGTTTTGAAAAGGTAACCACCTGAAATTTGTGCACTAGAGTTTCCTTCAGAAATTCCATGAGCTAAACTGACTTCGATCCAAACTGCTCAAATAGTCTTTCTACAATTTTTCTGGAAAGTATTTGTGTAGACAAACTGGGTTTATGAAACTGGTTACAGGTGTCAATTAATATTCTGTTATTAGATTCGGTATGGATGCAGCAGCGGCAATATCGTTTAAACTCATTTTTTCGAATAGGAATCTTCTTCGAGAATAGGATGTACAATGTTCAATTTAAGAAGTTTACTGTATAAATAACTCCCGAGGGATCCTCTAGCGTTCTTCTCTTTCGGAATTTTGAATTGTTCTTTATTTACCTTTCTAATTGCTGATTGTGAGTGTTAGATGTAGTGAATTGAACAGACAAAGTAAAGAAATACACAAAATAAAAATTGCTCCACTATTAAAACAATAATGAATAATAACAAAGATTGAATGATAAATGAAGAGTACAGTTCTCTGAAGTCTTAAAAGTTATTTAAAGTTACTCTCAAAAAGTATTAGTATTTAAACATATTTCTTCTATAATTTTAACGCCACGAGGTTTTCCATTATAAATTTTCATTTTTTTCACACATCAACTTTGTTTGAACATATTTTGTTTTGTCTCTTTTGCCCTTCTCCTTTACTTCGATTATTTCTTCTCAGAATTACAGATACAAATTCTTCTCTTCAAACTTCAATTCACTTTAATTATCTCTTTTTCACAATTTTCACATAACAGTTACTAGTAAGTTTGAAATAGTTAGACGATAAAACAAAACAAATCAGACACTAACTCTACTCAATCGTTCTCTTTTTCAATACCTCTGTTGCTAACTCTTCTCAATATTGTTCAAATTTATCTACCAGTCACCAGGTAGTTTGAAATAGGTACTCGATACAATTTATCGACTAGTCTGCCAGTTACTAGGTGGTTTGAAACAGTCCATTGATTAAAAACAAATTGACACGGACGCGGGTACCACACAAAAAGGGATATTCCCTCAATTCTGATCTCGGTTTTGAAGTGTCTGTCTGAACTAAAGAAATGAAAGGACATACTCCACTGGCACCACGGATGATCGATACCAGTTCGGTGTCATATTTGGCACAACGTATAAATGGGGTCCCGAAAATCAAGAAAATGGCAAAAACTGACAAACAACAAGCACCTGTGTGACATTTATTAGCGTTTAAACCGAGTTTACTTTCTTTTTTATTTTAAACAATAGACGTTAGGGCGAGACTTATCAAAATTGACATGAGGCGTTTAGATGTTCATTTTGTCTGAAAGATAATGGCACCGTATTCAAGATTTTATTGACTTACAGTATGACGGAGATGGAGATGTTCATGACTCGTCTGAAGTCAGTCGTCGTTGCGTAACGAAAAATCCTACAATTCTCGGGCAGTGTCATCGACTTATCATCTTGGTGTCAGAGATGTTTCTTTCTGTAGTTATTAGTCGTCGTTTTCTCTCTTCCAATATGGAATCTTCTTGGAAAGCGTCGAATCCGTCAAAGTTGCTCAAGAAATTAGTTTTCGATTTCTGAGTCAACTTTCTGTAGAGAAAGATTTGCGAGATTTTCTTTCCGAAGATTTTTCGAGTTTGTTGGAACCCCTTCAAAATTTTTGCAAGGCTGCGCCAGTTATGTTCTTTGTTTCGATGATTGAGTTTTAAAAACACTATATTTGATTTCCAAAGAACAGTTGAAGTTTTATACAGAATGGAAAGATGTGTGAAGTTACAAGTCCAAAGTATAGAAGAGAAATCCTAATTATAGAATGAGCTTATACATGGGTGGAACGCTGATGACAACCAGTGAAAGCTAAAAATAGTAGACGACTGCACTGAGCTTCTCTCCTGGAGGAACGTGGCACAGTTTGATGGGAATCGGGAGAAGGAGTTTTTACTTATGCATCCACTGTAGAGCTCTCGGACAAAATTAGGGTCTCAACCTTGACCTCCCAACTATTTTGTGCACCCTAATAAAATTGTGGTAGGCAGAGAAAGTAGAATACACATTTTGACAACCAGCAATAACGTGTACTGAAGCAGATTAACGAAAAAACCAATAAATTAAATAGCAACTTTCGATAATATAGAAAATAATAGCCTTTATGTCGCTGTTCTACTGGATGCACTGGGATATGACGTGCACTGGCAGTGATCTTCGGCGATCATTATAGCTCCGGGTGCTGTAGAGGAGACAAAAAGGGTCGAAGCAGGTGGTAACTGGGTAGCGCGGATAGCAGATATCCTGTTGATGTTCTGGACGAAAGATATTGAATAGCTGCGGTTATATCTGAATATGAATTGGGTAGGTAAAAAAAAAGGAGTTGGAGATAAGATGGCAGTAATTGGTCGCCGATAACGGCGGCGGCTATGTAAAGGTGACAAGCGCCAATTCATTTGGCATAAACCTACCACAGACCAAGTTTGGGTTCAAATTGTATAGAAGTGTTAAAGGGTTCTGATTGTAGGGTGGCTACTAGAGCGGCAAGAGTGGAGCACATCTGCTGACATGGCGCTTGAGGATTGATTGGTTAGATGTTTTGATGGATATGACTCGTACTAAACCATCCTTCACAGGATGGGTTTTCACAACTCTTGCAGTGCGAGGCAGTCGTGCTTCAGTAGTACAAGATCACCAACCTGAAAGTTTGACTTTTGATGCTTCCATTTAGTGCAAGCTTGTAGAGTGGTTAAATACTCAATTTTCCATCTTTGCCAGAACTGATGGTACATCCAACAAACCAATTGCCAACGATCAAGCAGATTCATTCGTGTGTCTATTTCCAAAGGCTCTGGGAATGTGCATAGTGGCCCACCAACCAAAAAATGTCCAGGAGACAAAAATTTTAAATTGTCGGGGCTAGAGGAAACTGGGCACAGAGGGCGTGAATTCAACGACGCCTCTATATGAGCAAACCATGTAGACAGCTCTTCAAATGTTAAAGGAGTATTGCCTGCAATAGCACGAAGGGGGTTCTTCACTGATTTCACTCCAGCCTCCCAGATTCCTCCCATGTGTGGCGTTTCAGGAGGGTTGAAAAGTGCTAATGAATTCCCTGACTAGTAGCTAAGTTGGTTATTGCTAATTGATAATTCGAATTCCTGAACCATTCGAAGAGCTCTTTCATGTGTTGTGCTGCTTCAATAAAGTTGGAACAATTATACATCACTCGGGAGTCCTCTTCAAGAAGAGAAGCGGTGGAATGCAGCAAGGAAGGAGTCTAGGGTGAGTCTAGTAACAGCTTCAAGGTGCACTGCAGACATATAGACAGAGATACACCGTTGATAGTGGTACTTTTCTTCTCATAGACTCGCACATTATAAAGGGTCCTACGAAATCTACTCCAACATGAGGGAATGCACGACCACCTTCAAGACGATACCTAGATAATTCACCCATCAACTGATTAGATAGGTTGCCCTTTGACTTGAAACATGTCAGACAATAGAATCCTCTTTTCCTCACAACTCTTCGCAAGGAGGGTATCCAATATTTCAACTGAATAAGTGCCTGAAGCTGGTTTGGACCAGGATGCAAGAAAATTCTACGGTAGTAGTCGATGAGCAAGACAGCGAAGTGAGCATTATTCGGCAAAAGCACTGGTGCTTACACGCTTCTGGAAGATTGGCTAGGTTCAAACGTCCTCCGACTCGTAAAATACCATCACTGCTGATGTATGGTCCAAGATTTGGGAACACCTTGAGAGCATCATCAATGATTGCTGTCTTGTTGGCAAAAAAAATAATGATGTTGCACAGCTTTGATGCAGCTTTTAGTTGCATTATGAATTTCAACAAGGGAAAGCGAGCCTGTTCGAAGCATGCAACAGCAACAACCAGCATGCTTTGAATTGTACCTCCAACGGTTAATCCATGCCAGTGCATGAATAAGACGAGTGTACAAAGAAAATCGTGACGTCCACGAAAATGGACGCCTCTCGGACAAAATTAGGGTCTCAACCTTGACCTCCCAACTATTTTGTGCGCTCTAATAAAATTGTGGTAGGCAGAGAAAGTAGAATACACATTTTGACAACCAGCAATAACGTGAACAGAAGCAGATTAACGAAAAAATCAATAAATGAAATAGCAACTTTCGATAATATAGAAAATAATAGCCATTATCTTGCTGTTCTACTGGATGCACTGGGATATGACGTGCACTGGCAGTGATCTTCGGCGATCGTTATAGCTCCGGGTGCTGTAGAGGAGACAAAAAGGGTCGAAGCAGGTAACTGGGTAGCGTGAATAGCAGATATCCTGTTGATGTTCTGGACGAAAGATACTGAACAGCTGCGGTTGTATCTGAATATGAATTGGGTAGGTAACAAAAAAGGAGTTGGAGATCAGATGGCAGTAATTGGTCGCCAATAACGGCGGCGGCGATGCGAAGGTGACAAGCGCCAATTCATTTGGCGTAAACATCCGCTTATATTATCAATCCTCCCTCTACGCCTACATAACTTATATGAATGATCACTCAAATCCAGCATTTATAGATTTATTACTAAACAACGGGAAACTACCATAGGAATAAATAAATAGCTTGGATGCTGAAAGCTAAGTCAATATTCTCAAGTGTTTCCCTCTTCCTTTCTTTATTCGTCTATTTCAGTTTCTCTATTCCAGTTTCCCCTATGTTTTGTTTTATTTATATAACATTTGTCACAAGTAACAAATCAATACGAAGATGAAGAGAAGGCAAGGAAAAACTTCCAGTAAACATCTGTTTGAGTCTTTGAATTGCGCTAAACTTCTATGAAAGATTCTATGATCATATATGTGTATGTATGTATCCAATACATTTTGTCGCCAGGTTTCCCAATGAAATGTTATTGGTTTCAATGTTAGGTTATGATGCTATGTGGTCCAATGAAAAGTATGTTCAACTCATTATAGTCACAAGTATTGATGTTTGTATTAGACAAAATTAGCTCAGTGATGAGCAAAATTGTGATCAACTCATATTTTGGATATTTATTTGGTAAGTACACAGTATTAGCCAGAAGGGAAAGTACCATTCTGAGTAGACACGATTGAATTGGAGACTTATCTATTAGTTATCAGTAGTTGGAGGAGAGGTAACAATTGGTGGACCACCACCAGTAGGTCAGAAAAATAGTACGAGACGTAATTTCTAGAAAATGTGGAGAAAATTACACATTGTTGGTGTTTTGGAGAATCGACACTTTTACCCTGCCAATACTTGGAAAGATGGTGAAAATGCAGTGTTGACTGACAAAAATGGACAGGTCAATTTAACGCTTTCTATGGACTGAGAGACTGATATCAATTTCAATTTTCAACGAACTTCATACCATAGCCAAACGATTAGGAAAATGGGTCATGTGGTGGGTCTTTCGGTATACTTAGTACACTGCTGCATAGCCCATCTTCTGGATTCTTCTATGTAATCATTCCAAGGTTCCGTGTTGTCATTCGATAGTAAGCTGAATCACAATATGCAAATTGAGTAGCCAAACTTATGCTGGTAGGTTCTACTCTGCAGATCTGGCAAGTACCCACCTTGTTACAAACAGTTTTTCCATCATTCAAGATTGTTAAATTTGCTTCAAGCTCCTTTCTTAATCGAACCGATGGCGAATAAGCTTGTATTTGTTTGTCAAAGGAATAAATTCAGATAGTTTTAGGTAAGGAGTTTGCCTCTTTCCTCACTTAACCATTCTTGAAAAAACTCCAATTCCTGAAAACACATCACAAATCATTTAGAATAATTAAGAACTGCTGCTAGACATTCCATAAACATTTTTTTTTTTTTTTTCAATAAAAATGACCCATTTAATATAATGGAGAAAAACATGTGTTTTGAGACTGGTGTCCCCCAGTTAGTGAAAGGAATTGCGTTCTTCCGCATTTCCCAACCCTTTGATCCTACAGTAGAACATTGCTGCACCAAGATAAGATGGTTGTTGGAACTCTGAAAATTATTCTATAACTATGATACAAAAAAACACTTGAATTCTTTGAACTTCATCATTTTGCATTGTTTTCGTTATCGTGAACGTTTTTACGTATGAGTACTTTTTATTTGAAAGGGTTGGCTTTTAAACTGATATTTCTCGAGTATGTAAATAATTGGGTACTGTTCCAAACTAACTGATTCTCTTTTTCCATAACCATAGACATGTATTTTAACCATACCTAGCGCTCAAATGCCATCTACCGCTTCCAGGTGGTCTTCCTATGTTAAGACCAGTAGTTACTTGAAATAAGTTTCAATAGAGCTGAGGATGGGCCTCCAAGTACAGAAGTGGGCTAGAACACGGTTTGGGCAGGGAATCTCAGGCAGGGTGGACTAGACATATTAGCTGCTAGATGCTTTATATTGAAGTAACTGTATTGCATTGGTGCTTAAAAGCATAGAAAATAAATTGTTGTTTCTTTCGGGTTGTTTATTTATGCTCAGCAGCAGTTCAGCATTCATGCTATAAAAACATAGTTGGTGCATCACATTTCACCTATCCGATGGGTAGCATTGGAAAAATGTCTTAAAACTTTAGAGTAACGTTGAAAATTCGTTAAGGCTTTTGCATAGGTTACTTCACATTATTTTACAGACAAGCCGATGTTATGCTGATAATATTGAGAATGTGTGTTAAACTTGAGAACTTTGTAGAAAGCACAGTGGATACTTCAGTATTTAAATGTTTAATAGTCCTTTGACTTGATGTTTTACGCCTCCTAGTGATTCAGGAGTAAACCCCAATGCAAGGGCCAATCCCTTGTAATATGGTTAACCACTGTGTCTTTATTGCACCAAGAGAGCACTATCATGTTAGCTAAAGACGCTGGGTGAGTTTTTTCTGTGTTCTTTTTTCTCTTTTGTCGATTCCTTTCACCTAGCTTTCAAAATAAACCCTCTCCATATAGTAATATGTATGTACTTTCATGTGGCAACTTCATTCGTGTATGTGCAGGAGACGTTGATTTCATTTACAAGGATATTTGTACTATTTTAAATTGGTATTAGTTGCTTGAATCCACATTCGCTATGACGCTGAAACACAGGAACAAATTTTATTTTATCAGCGTCATAATCTTGATTGGTTATACATGATGGCATTAAAGTTTAGCGAATGAATTTTAGGCGTTACTGAAATAAAGTTAATAAGCTTACGTCATGTAAATTATACGCAAAAAAGATTTTCTTGGATCCACAAGAATGAGTTCTACTTGTTGTAAGATACAGGTTATCGCTGTAAGCCAAATCTTAGAAGTTTTCTATTTTTTCAATCGATGATTGAATTTTAATACAATACAGTTTTTTGTCTCTTCTACTAATTTGGATTTGATTTCACGTTTTAGAATCTGATAGGTATTTTAATGAAGGTCAAGTATGAACGATTTATAGTGGGTTGGATAGAAAAGATATTAGTAGTACAGTATGCCCGCCTCATCAAGGATTTATCTATTTAGCTTTGGACTTGACGTCATATATAGCGCAGGCATGCAATCAAAGCTTCAATGTAACAGTTGTTAGTCACAAAGTAACAGCATTTGCACTTTCTAATCAGAGCTTATGTATGTGTTTGTGTGAATATTTTATAAATTTGCACCGCATCATGCTATCTTTATTCATTGTGCTGGCACGTTACCAAGTTATATGGGTGATATTTGTTTCTAAGCAGATTTTGTGTATACGTATGTACATTAATTTAATGATAGGTGACAATATATTTGTAGTTGGTGTATCAAACCCTGCTTCGCATGCTCACCGTCATAATATGGTCGATGTAATTGTGAGATTGTTACAGATTGAAAACCAGCAAATTATTATGTAACCATTGTCGTCTGTCTTTCCAATACCCCTCTTCTGCCAAGTGATACACCGAATATTTTTGTTGGATAAATACAAACCTTTTTTTTTTTACAAACCATCCTTGGTTTGGCTGCTAAATAATAACGTTAGTAATATCCTATTTCTCTTTGAATTAAAGTGTAACTCTTGAATCATACACATATTTCACCTTCCTGGTAACATACTTATTATTAGAATAAGTAGTCTTAGTTTTTAGTGAGACCAATACATAATGACAAACTAATCAAAATTGTTTTTCCGCGGCATTAAAATTATTATTAATCCAATTATTGATCCTGAATAGTTGGCAGGGTTGTTTTCAGGGTACAGAAACTTCAATGCAACTTTGCTGTAAGTCACACATTGAGTCTCCATCATGATCATTCTCATTCCTTTTGCATTACCAGAAAAACGAACATTGTG
Source organism: Pachypeltis micranthus (assembly GCA_020466155.1). Taxonomy (NCBI): domain Eukaryota; kingdom Metazoa; phylum Arthropoda; class Insecta; order Hemiptera; family Miridae; genus Pachypeltis; species Pachypeltis micranthus. The sequence goes on along the minus strand of CM035768.1, from coordinate 81,272,671 downwards.
TTTTATTCTGAACTCCGTGGCGCATATTTCACCACATTGCGTATCTGATCTCCCTCCCCTCTCCCTCTCTCTGTGTTTGGCTACAGTTTAAATTTTTCTCCCTGCATGTATTCTTCTTAGTTTCACTCATTGAGATAAAAACATGAAATTATATAAGATAATTGATTTATGTCATAATATTTTTAAAAAACGAGCAAAGGTTAAGTGGAAAACTGCTGGGTACTAATATTTTATTCAACATTTTTTGATCAGCAAAGAGCTTGCGTTCTTACTAACCTACTGGCTCCTCAAGTCCATTAATGTACTTCAAGCGTTGTCAGAAGGAATCAATGACAGCTGACCTACAAAATCACCATGTAGTATGATTTTTAACAAAAGTAGTTTGTTTACAGTAATCCTTATTCTATTATTAAAGTGATTGGGTTAATTCCCTGAGTAGGTAAATTATTAAAGTTAACGTACCTGTTTGGTAGGTCTGTCTTCTCGGTCTGGTGAGATACTGGGCCAGACAAGACAGGCCCACAAAACAGGTGCGTTAGCTTTAACTTATTATACTGTTAATGATTAACAGCTGAGGGTGCATGTCACGGTGTTGTATTTATAAAATGGAGTAGACAAATCATGAAGTGAGGACGTGATGTCAAAGTCTCTCTGGAATACTTGAAAGTTCACTGAGCTGGCAGGTAACAATGTAAGCAAGAACTGAAGAGATGTTAGCTGGCACAAGAGTATGGAAGTGTTTAGTTAATCATGCTGTAGCTCCACCTTTTCCTTCAATACATAGAGGTAGGTTTTACTGGAAACCAATACATCAATAGCAGCTTCTGCATTTTTGTTGGCACATAGATATTTATGAGCTGGAACCACTCAGGTTGGCTGGAAGGGGGGGATTTAATCTAGTATAGCTATTTCAAGAACTGTTGGTATTATCAAACAGCATTGATGGGAAAGCCCTTCATTTCAATTCTCCAGTTAAATGCTTGGGAGAACAATATGGTTCAAAACCATCACATCAAGCAGCCTATAATTTAAAAGGCTAGCCAATAAGATTTGAAATGGAAGTGACTGACATAGAATTCCCTTGAATTATAGTTGGCTACTTTGTAGAGTACGATTCCAGTTAGTGAGAAAAGGAAATAATAGGCTCATTAGATCTAACTTCACCAAAAACTGTTTGCTCGATGTAGCAATAATCGTACTCCTTCTGCAATATCATAAAAGGTTTAAGGCATGTACTGTAGCTGTTTATGTTGCAAACACTTAGTTAGGTTATAGAACTAGAAGTATGTAAGTGAGTATATCATAGATCCTGCTCAACATTTTTATTCTGTTGATGATGATATACTGATAGACATGAAACATAAAACTGAATTCGCTGTAACTATCATACCACACGTGATATTTATATGATGATGATATAGTTGATAGGAAGTACCATACAATAGGAAGCTCCAGTATGTTTTGTTCAGTGCAGCAGTTTTGGGCCAGAACTGTTTTCCGGTATACGCATAGTTCCTAGCTACGAGTATAACCAGTCTGACTATGAGTAGTTTCTATTAGCAAACCATGCAGCCAGTGTACAAAAAAAAGAACGCTTGGTGGGAACAGCAATTCAAGGGTTGTTTAGCTGTTCAAACTATTTTTTTCTGCTCATACCAAAGTTTCCTTAGCTTCTAAAATGAAATACGCACTCAGTTGAGCCAAACTCCAGAAAGCTCATTTGTGATCAGGCGTTTCTTATACTTCTGTCATAGGATGTAATTTTCATTGAACCAGTTGTGATTGAAGTGTTGAGCTACCAATCAAAAAAGTCCGGTTTAAACGAATTCGCGACAAATTATTTTTTCCAGTATCTGACCCAGAGTATCTATGGGATTATATTGTATGTATCAAACACTGCTTGATAACTTTTCATACTAGAGGTATTTTCTTGACATTGTGGTTCTCGTAATTAAAGACATGCGTCTGAATCATTTATGACCCTTCATGATTTAACCCAGGTCGTCAGGAAAATGTGTGGCTGATTTTTCAACCCCATCTTTAATATTCAATAACTTTCTTGTTATTCGTGCAATCTTATCAATGATTTACCAGTGCTGTGTAGGAGCTACCCTAACTTACAGCTTCACTGAACTCTCAATTATTCTGTACTCTAATGGTATGGGCAGGTCAAAATTCCCCTCTTTTTGTTGATAGCTTTTTAAAAGAATGTGAATACTTGATGTGAGTCACATGGGCAGTAAGGGTCTTGATTGCTTCTTCGCCAGCTCTAACACAGTTTAGCGCCTTTCCATAAATCAGTGGACTTTACTACAAGATGCTCTTTTTAAGTTTTTTGTAGCTACAATGATTTTGCCAGCTGCTCATATCTATTAAAATAACAATGTCTTTCATTTGTTTGGAGCATGGGACTTGTTCAAATGTTTACAACTACAATGGGTACAACTATCTAAATTGAATTCGCTGACTTCCACATGTTAATGTGTTGTTTTCAAATTTTAGGTCCCACACATTGGAGATGCAGTATGATAAAACTTTTTGAAGTGACTAGAGTGAGCCCTTTTCCCAAAGTGGGTAGAGCATATTTCCAACTTTACCCATGCCCACGTTCATCAATAAATACTGGATAACTCTAATTTTAATTATTATAAAAATAAGAAAAAAAGAAGCGAGTCAGGTTTTGGTTGGGTTTGTCACAGGACACAGCCGCATGACCACTTTCTACGTTTATACAAAAGTAAAGTGTCCTTGTATCAGTTAATATTGGTGTTCTGAACGTGATTAGTTTGTTTTTTCTACTTCCCGATGGAGCTGATACATTTGCTAAATTTCTATCATGTGAGCAAGTGATATGGCACTCCAAAGATAACACAGCATTCTATCAAATTTCTTAGGTAGTCCCCCCCCCCCTTCACTTGTGAACTCATCAGTATGAGTTTATGCAATGCTCAATTATAATAAGAGCATTCATAGATTTAACCAAAATTCCATTCTTATAAGGTGCATATGCTTAACATTCATAGTGTATCATCAGTATATGTATAGCGACCAATTGATCATACTTAAATATTCATTTTTGCCATGCTGTTCTGTCTGAAATTATTTTGTTATTATTATGACCAACTTGTACTTTAGCGTTCTTCTATTTGCCATTTTTCAGATTCGTGTTGTGAATGCTTTTCGCCAAGGACTTGATGCTCGTTATGGCGAATCTTTGGCAGAAGTATTGAGAAAACAAACCTCCTTAAGTAAACGTCTTTCCCAAACATCCTCAATTGAATACGTGGACAATGTAAACGATGAGCTGATGATTCCTGAAATCGACGTAGAACGTCTTTCTTCTCACAGTCATACAGAGACAGCTGTTTAGTTGCTGATATCGCGAACTACATTCATCATCACTACTGCCTAAAGACCAGATCTGAAATGCCCATTGTTGATTGTTTCATGGGTATTCGGCTCTGACGTGTGTAATTATTGTATATTATATAGATAGAAATCTATGGAACCACTTACTAACCTGTGTAAAAATTACGATGTTCGAAATGGTAGATTGTTGATATTAGGTAGTGAGATTCAATTTAAAATAAGCCTTTTCTTGCCTACCATAAAATGGGTTGCTTATATGGCCTCTGTAAATTATATCGGCTGTTTTTGTCTCCCCTTTTCATAAAATAATGTATGAATGAGTGAACCCAAAGCGTAGATTTTCTGCTTTTTTAAAATAAATAAATAAAAATTCTCCAAGTTTAAGTTCAAGTAAACCAATGTAATATATACTTTTTATATGATTATAGATATGCAGTTGTTTGCATGAACAAGTACAAATCCATAGCCATATGATAGGGGAGGCTGTTGTTGTTAAATAATGTAAAGTTGTTATATTTTGACGCAATAATTTATTTTAGCAATTAAGGGAGTAAGAAATGGATGAAGGAAAATTATTGATGAAACATTTCCCTCATTCTTTTATTACGAACCTTCATCTTGATATTTTGTACAAAGAAGTTCATTAGTATTTTAATCGTAAGAAAAAGTCAATCACACTGCATGCACGATTGAACATAAACGAATTTTACATTGATTACGAGTGTAGTCTCCAACAAAGGACTCATAACCCAGACTGTTACAATTAACTTATGGGCATAAAAAAACAAGTGAAAAGTTCTGGATTTGTTTCTCTTCTTATTTATCCTAGTTTCCCATTATTTAAGAGTCATCTCATGCAGACAGTTTGAAAAGAATTGGTAGCTATGCTCGAAAAGATGAATCGTTTTGTTCATATAACAACCATGACATACATAACTGTGATAAGGGAGAAGGGAATGGACTGTACACAACACAAAATGGTAGTTTATGAACAGAATCTGTGCTAGGCTCTCTACTCTCTTACTTTGATTTGCTGTATCTTCCATTTGATTCTAGGTGTGGTAAGTTAGTCTGAAACACTATCACTACCCAAAACAAAATGGAATTCAAAACAGACGAATGCTATAACCATTAAAATTGCGTTGAACAAACTACAAAAGAGTAGAGTGATCACAATGATTGTGTAGCTGTGTAGGGCTGTTGTGTAGCTATACTAGTTGTGTAGCTATACTCAACTCTTGAGCACCTACACCTCCTTGGTGACGAAAACACCATATAATAATCAATCTTGAAAATGAGATTGCAAAAAAATGCCCTTGCTTGAGCCAACATCAATTTATCGATGTCTTTCATGCATGTAGCGTGTAACTTCAAATGTGTGTATGTTATGTGAATGTGACTGTGATCTTGTAAGCTCCTAATCATTTGTATGTTTGTAGTGGAATTGAATGAGAGTATTGCTAGTCTAGATTTCTTTTATAAAAGAGAGAATAGTGATTTATCTTCTTTTTTTGCTAAACCTCAACAACACAATGCATGCTATTGGCAAGTCAATTGCCAACAGTGTGTGATGCCAAATGTGATAACTTTGTTCCGAATTCTGAGCTTAAGTTACTCTCTTGCCACAAATGATGAGCAATATCGTCAAGGGGTCGGATTCTTATCTAATTACTAAGACGATTTTATCAAGACATTCTTAACTATACTTTAAGTGTTGCCAACGTGATAGCATGGTTCTAAAATTACTCAGTGGTTTAGGACTTAATGCTGAATGAATTTTAGGCACTTTCATTAACGCTTGTTAGTGCCCCAACAATGAAAAATGAGTGTGAGGCTTGAGAATGTTGTTTTTTTTCCTTTGAGCAATAATGCTCATCACTCAGACATTTTCAATGTTCGTTTTGTGCCCCCATTACTCTTCATGTTTCTGAGTTCCATAAACTGATAGAAGATCATGGCTCCCTAATGTATGCTCTTCTTGTGGTTTGCTGTTTGTAATTTTGGTTGAATCCATGGCATACAATTTAGGTGAGGTTCAATAGAATCTGGATCCTTTACTTAGGGCTTCTACTTCGTGCCATGCTTAAGTATTAAAATTCACCATTTTAGTGGAGAAAAATTCTCAAGGAATGCTCTTATATAATTCGTTTCTAGTATCTGATGATTTGTGTCTGGTTGTAATTAATTTTCCAAAGCAGAAAAATCGTGAATCCTGTTTGCTTAAGAGTCAGTATGTATCACAATGAAAATTTAAAAAAATAAATAAAATAAATGAATAATAATTATAATAAATAAACTTTAAAAATATTTTCATTTTCTTAGGCTGTTATATTGTGTACCCTCGATGAGTGTGGGTTCCCTATCAAGATTGCGTTGATGAACTACTCAGCATTATGTGCCTTATGTCTTTTGCTTTTACTGTTGCAGTTGTATACTTTTTTAACAAAAATATGGCATGTTCATCTCATTGACTTTCCATTGGGACATGGTGAACATGAGATTCCATCTTACCTACTAGAATGTATATACACAATAGTTAGTGCTGCTTGCACTAGTCAATCCATTTCACAAATGTAATTAGTGTAATTAATGTCTGCTTTCTCTGGAGTTCTTTGTTGTGCCCAGTGAAGTTGTTATGATTCATCAGTATAATTTCCAAGGCTAATGAGAACAATCTAATGCTCCCCATATGCCACTGAAGTTATAGCAACCATAGGTAGAATTACCTTCGCAGGGAAGGCTTTTCCTCAAGAGATACAAAAATATTGTAGATCTAGCGTGTAAAATCATATTCCAAGAAAAATGAGGGATCATAAGCCATCCTTTGAATGAACCTATCTCGAAATTCCTCTAATTCACAAACACCCGTTTGCTCATTGTTAATTTTGTCCTCAGATTGTGAGTGGAAGTCGATTGAACTGTTCAAGGTTTGAGTCACCGCAGAGTTTAAACAAAATGCGGAAATCTTTTATGCTAGCTGGCTATCTTTCAAAATTGTTTCACTCTCTGGCAGTCTTTCGTGTGTAAATATTAATTAAAAAAAGTAAAACTACGAGTGGATACTTCATTTTTTACACCCAAGGACTACGTGATACGAATGCAGAAGCTATTTTAATGGTGTGAGTATAGAACAGAAGTGAAGAATATTATGGCACAGTGGATATAATTTTTGGCTTGAAAAAACACAGACTCTTCAATAGTGAAAGTGTACCCATACCTCACAAGTTTGCTACTCTTAAAATTTCCCTAAGAAGCAATGTTAACCCCTTTTTGCAAAAAATGAAGCTATTTGCAAGGAGATTGAAAACATCTGGTGCAACACATCACACGGCTTCCCTTAAGTGTTCTTACATTCAGCGATGTTTATTTGCACTACAAAGTACTCCAATCCTTTTTTCATTTAGTTTATATAACTTGGTAGAACTTAACTAGGCGTTCAATATGAAACCAACAATCCATCCAAAATTTATTGGTTTCCTCCTACTAATATCACTTTGATCTTTATTGAGTAATCAGCTTATGATTAATATATGAGAATGTCAACATGATAATTTGAGGAAAGCTTACATTGGCTGTCCTAGAATTATAGGTACAAACTGGTGACTACAAGCATAGCATGACAGGAGCCATCCACAATGTCCCAGTCTCCTGTAGGCATAACAAGGTAGGCAGTGCACTCAAATTGTGAGAACCTTTTAGATCAACTTACATAAACCTGTTTTCAATTGGTGTCGTACTCAGAAGACTTTGTAGTAACATGATACGAATAAAGAACTTTGGAGGAATAAGGAATGTAAACAGTTGAGTAACACCGAAAATCATTTCATAGTACTTTTTAATAAATCCAGGATCTGAACATTTTCAATATATACAGATGTACACAATAATGTAAATTTCAAATTGGAAAGAGGGAAACACTGAGGGAAGAAAATGATGAGCTAATGTCCATAGCCTCAGAAATTCATTTTTTCCCCCGAAGAGGTAAGTGAAAGAAATTGAGGGACTTTTTCACAGAAACCTAATGAAAATACACTGAACATGACTGGAATGATACCACACGAAAACTTGGCTTACTGAATTTTTGAAAGTTAAGCCCATCGTTCCAGTTTATTATTCATTTGGAATAGTACACCTATGTTTTCGATCAGGAAAACTTTGTTTACAAATGTCTCAATTGTGTGTCTCTAATTTTGACACTTCACGTTTCTAGGCATCAGGATTCCAAATCTGGAATGTTGTTCTACTATCTTCCATCATCCACTCCCCCCTCCCACTGTCCGCCATCTGGGTCATTTTATGCCTTTAACGTGGTCTAGAAGAACCATTCTCTCGTTCATTCTTATAAGCATGCCATTCGGTATCCAGTTGTGCCCACCTGCTTGGCAATCTGATTGATGAAGCCCATAGTTGTTAAGGGAAAAAATTGTTGAAAAACCCGAATGTTGGCAGTTTTATTGCAAGTACATCGTGTTTGGTATCGTTTTCTGGGTATTTTTCGATGTTGAGTCGAGGTGGACAATTGCGCCTACAGAAACAGTGAAATCACTGTAATTATAATGAGCCAATGTCTTCGAATTGAAAGAACTTGTGAGAGAATACACCGGAAGTAATCGTTTCATCATTTTTACTCCTTCCCGTCTCATGAAAACCACCCACCAGCTTGAATGGTCATGTTGTGCCAATTGCCTACAAACCCCAACGGGCGCCTAGAATATTTAGTTTACGTCATTCAGTTTACTTGTATTTTCCTATGCTGAATCGAATAGAATGGGTTTAGGAGGGGTGATACTACGCCAAGCTGTACAAGAGAACAATAAACCATTGTGTTATAATTTGCAGCATTGTTTATGTAGCTCATGGCTCACCGCGCTAACTTAACCCATTCAACGCGGATGAGGTAATATTACCTCATGACACTTCACTCCTCCTAAGTTTGAGGTAATATTACCCCAAGGCCCTCTCGCATCGCTCTGTACGTTTTCGTATTCGAAGGGGGGATCTTCTACTTTTGGGGCTGCAGTGGGATGGCATAGCCTTCATTATGATTTTCTTAGTGCACCAGTACGCGCCGGTTTTCCGTACCTCTTATACGTGAGCCGCAATACACCAGAGAAGTACACTCTCGAAAATCCTTTTATTTTCTTCAGTAGGGGAGTGTAGAGCGCTAGGAAGGTCCCGCATTGAATGGGTTAAAAATAAGACATTTTCTCTCTGGTCATAAGTTGAAAAATGTTTCCTTTTTTGTTACCTTGAATATGGACGCTGCTGTGTCTCTTTGTCATTGCTGCCACAGGGTGGAACTGTTCTGATGATATTTCTTACTTCATACACACGGACACACTCATATAGGATGTGCTCCACCACTTTGTCCTCCTTGTCACGTGCTTCTGACACACCCATCTTACTTAGAGTAACGAAAATGGCGAGGCCATGCTAATCTTTCCCATGTATCATTTGCTGGATCTGGTCATATGTTACATGGTTGGCTGTTATTCCCCCTCAATGAGCACACACAGTAAGGGATTTAAAAATGAAATACTTCTATTCTTGAGAGTACTAGAATATGTGCATAATGGAGAGCCACAAAAATCAAGATTGGCCCACAGAAAGTTACAAGAATTTTTAGGATGAAATCTCAAAAAAAACTCCTCATGTTGGCAGTGAAAGAAATCAAGAGTGATTAATGAAAAATAAAGACCTCTGTTTGAACAAACCCCTTCTTGTAATGCAAATCCAAGTGTTGATGCAATATAGAATGTTCTTCGAGCAGCTTAATTAGACAAGAGTGCTACTTGAGAGTACTACTTCATGTTTGTAACGAAAAAAAAAAATCAAAATGAAAAGTATTTCTATGAACAAAGATCTTCTTGAAATTACAATCTATATGAGTAGATAATGGCACGCATGCAAAAAACTAGTTTGGTAAAAGTTCATAATGCAATTTTTAGAAGCCAAATCTTCAGGAGCATTATTCTTTTGCCTGAAACCGAAGAAGAAAGGTGCAGATTAGTGCCTCGTAAAATACTATGTTCACAAACTATACGTTGCAAGACTAATTTTCTGCGCTATTTCATATTCCAAGCACTTCTTGAAAACTTTCCCCAGATATAAGCGTGCTGAGATTATTCTGCAGCTCGTTATTGGCTGTAAAACTAGTAAGAAACTATGGTTAGCATGTATCAAAGTCCCATTTACACCCATCATTAGAATGACTCTCCATGCAGCTGGTAAAAAGATCATGAATGAAATAGTCATCTTGATTTAATAATAAAATGATTCCAAACTGTTAACCCTAGCATTTGACCACACAAATGTGCTCTGAAAAACTGGAGCTAACAAAAATTGGCACTCCCTTTTTAGCTACTGCTGATATATTAAAAAATTGACCATCAGAGTCAAACTGATCGGTTGCAGCTGATTCAGCCAAGAGCTTTCATAGTTTACATATTGTCAGTACCAAAGCCAATGAGTGAAGGGTTTCATTATAGCTTTTCATAGCTCTTAACTGCACACTTAATATAAATAAAAAGATACAGAATGTAATGAAATTATCATAACTCCATCAATTTCCTTTACAAATAAATAAGGAAACCAGAGGCTAGTAAACCCCTCACGGTCGAATTCATCAACTTTGGGAAAATGCCACTGTCCCTCTAACCAAGGGTGAGATGGAGAGAGGGAACTCCTATACGTAGTCCAAGTTAGTCACTTTCCTGATTCCCAATGTACACACCTGGCACTGGTTGGTTTATTATTAACTGAAAGCTACACCCTTCTACTTCATACCTTCCACTTGAGTATAATTAGCACATCAAACTCGTCTTGTCAGAAAGGTTAACTAAAACGAAAATTGATAATACTAGCAAAGCCTAGGAACCTTTGAAGGCATTAATAAACATAAGTATGCCACATGGAATATAAAAAACACGTATTTTAAAACTTTTTTCTGAAAATAAGAAAAGCAACGTGAATTATTTATAAAACATCCGCCAAGAGAATGATATCCATTCTTACCTTCCGCTAACCGAAGGGTTCAGAACTTTTAGTGATCGTGTCAAAAAAACAATTTATAAGATTGATGAAATTCGATGATGCAGTTACTAGCGAAATCACAACAATTTTCAAAAAACATTATTTTTAACTTATTTCGATTTTTATCTCTGTTCAATGGACGGTACAAGGAACATTTAGGGAGAAAAATATACAGATATTAACAATTTAAAAACACTCGGCTAGTTTGGTGAATATTGTTGAAGCCATTATGCCAAAAATCGTAACAAATCAATTTTTCCTTTTTAGGCCTATATCTCCGTTCACCCTATTTTCAAGGGGATATTTATGGGATGAAAAGTTAGGTATTGATTAGTAGAAGATAATTTGAAAGTTTAATCAAAATCTTTAGACCGTTTTCGAGAAAAATTCGAAAAACCCTAGTTTTTGGTAAACCCCCCCCCCCCCCACAAACCAACAACCTTTCCCATCGATGGAAATTGCCCGTGTTCGCGTCTACAAAAAAATAACGAATAAAACAAAAACTATGTGGAGAGTAGCCGTAGACAACTTTCCGCAACCCCTGTAAATTCGACGACCTGCTACATATACAGGCACTAGATCTTCGCCCCACATATTTCTGCAGGAAGTAGTAACCCCTGAATTTAGGAAAATACACTATTCTCGACATACTTTCATTTTTATCTGTTTTCAATGAACTGTCAGAGGAACGTTGTTGCAAACAATGTATACGTAAGTATTCACTATTCGAAAAAATTATGTGAGTTGGGTGAAAATCGTCGGAGCTGTTTTGCCAAAAAGCATGAAATAATCTTATTTTGCTTCATTTCTCTGTTCACCGTATTTTCGTGTAGATACGAATCACAAAGAAACGTTTTGAACTAACAAATAGAAGATAATTTGAAAGTGTAATCAAAATCGTTAGAGCCATTTTCGAGAAAAATGCGAAAACCCCTAATTTTTGGTACATTTTCGTTCCCCACCCCCTTTTCCATCGACCGAAATCGCCCACAATCTTATTTTGGCATCTACAAAAAATAACGAACCAAACGGAGAAAGAACCAGCTCAATTGGTCCAGTGAATCTCCCGCAAATCGAGTTACAAGTCTGTTTCCTTATTTGATGGCTGATCCCAAACCCTCGACGAGGATTATATCAGTCATGGAAGCGGCAGTTTCGCTAATATGCAAGAGGTGACCCCTACAGCATCCATCGAACTCAGAACAGCGGAGGTGCAGCAGGTATTCAGTCGTTAGCCAGTCTTCCAGTTAAGACGGTGAGAGCTGTTGCCTTTGATGAGGATTCCCATCTTGCTAGCCATTTCTCTAACGCCCATTCGTTGATGGTTTCCGTTCTGTGGTGAGATCTGCAAGGAGTTCAGCCCAAAGTGATCCTGCTTCATTCTCCACTTGTCAACTATGCACTCAAGGGCCAAGTCAACCTGTGATGACTTGGAATCACCTTCTGTTGAAACAGTCTAATAGGCCTTGGTAACCCACAGGAGCACAGCTCTCTGGGATGTGGTCAATACTCTCTTTTGGTTGACTGTTAGTTTGCTACCACAGACGATGGGGCAGTAGCCAATCATGCCTAGATAGATGACCTCGCACATGAGAATAGAGTCATGGTAACACACTCACCCCAAGTGGCCTTAGCAATTGCACGCAGTGAGGCAAACCTAGCAACAGTGGTGTCCTTAAGGGCTGAAGCCCCTACCTTTCACCTATATTCACTCCTAATTACTTGACACACTTTTGAAGAAGGAGCCTGTGGCGTGGCTACAAACTGCATTGTCGGTTGACTACTTACTATTCCTTTCAAGAGGATTAGCTGGGTTTTTTCCTTTGCCACCAGCATCTAGACATGGGTGATGGTGGGAAGCGAGTGGTGGGGTTTTTCTTCGATTTGGCAGACTGACTATGCAAAGATCAGCACTGTCAACTCATCCACATAGGCGAACAGCTCGCAGTGAGTCTGCATGAGCCTCCTGAGAAGACCTTCGAAGCAAGAGCAGGTTGCAGGGGATTCCCCTACCTTTAAGCTCGTTGAGAAGCGCTTGCCACCAAATGTGGTCAAACGCTCCCCTGATGTCAATCGGAACTGCTACAACGTACTTAGCAGGAAACATGACGAATTTCGACAGAGACATCCTGTGTGGACCTCCCTTTGGTACACCCGTAATGCCTGCCTGTGATGTTGCTGCCAAAGACTCCTTCAAGGGACAGCAACATCAAGATTTCTAATATTTGCCTAATATGGAAAGAAGGCTGAGCGATATTGAGCGACTTGTTCTTCAAGGGACACCTTCTCAAGTGGGGTTTCTGGAAAACTTTCTGTGCTGCAGGCCCAGCCTGACTCATTTTACATCGCAGCTAAACCTGCTCTACGTTCGCTTTTCCTATGAAGGACTTGTAATGTTTGCCCCAGGGGTTCTCAGAAGCCTCCGCTTCCACAAAATTTCACCAGCCTTGCCTTTTGGTTCATTTGATGGCGTGGTGGAAGGCTTTCTTCTCTTGGATGAAGGCAGTTTGGATTGTGGCTCTGGCATCAGGGTCTCGAGTCTGCTGGTACATTCTTCTGGCTCTATTTACACTCTGCTTGAGGGGATTACGTTCTTCAGTCCACCATGGCACTTTGGTTGCCCTGTGCTTCTCTTGCCCAAGTACAGAGAGTCCAGAAGAGTGCAGTACTGTCTTAGGTTTGTCCACTTTGCTGTCCACCTCTTCAGGTGTGGATGCTTGCACTATTAGGTCGGTGTCTGCGGCACGCAGTTCACCTTCCAGTACCCTACAGAATTGTGGCCAGTCGGCATTTTTTGTGCGGAATCGCTTTTCACGCGTGTCTTTGCAGAGGATGTTGTCATCCGTGATGGCAAAGTCAATAAACATTTGATCGCTGTGCATTGCTGATAGGTCAACCAAAGTTGTTGATGTCGGAATTTTAAATTCTTGGCCTGGCGTTTTGGGATACTGATGACCCTTTTCGTGAGAAACATGGCGTTCTGTAAGCTTCAGGTCAATTCTCGCAGCGAATTTGACGGAAATTTACGATGGAAGAAGTCGAATGGAGAGGTGGCAAAGGAGCTTGGAGGTGGTGAAGGACTTGATGAGAACGGATGAGAAAGAGCAAGAGGTAGAGTTAGGGTTTGGATAATCACATCACGAAACAAATAAGAAAGCAGAAGAGAAGGTGGCTCACTTCGCCTCTTCATGGTCGCCTCTCAGAGTCATCAACACTGGCATTGTGCGGGCTTTGCTACTTGAGGATGGCGCTCCGCTGCCAGGCTATTTGAAGGTGCCCTGCCCTCTCTAGTTTTTTGTGAAGGCTGGGTGACATCCCAATCACTCAATCCTTCTGTCGACCCCGCTTTTTGGTTTATTATTCATTCTGAATAATAACCCTATGTTTTCGGTCACGAAAAATTTTTTACAACCCCCCCTCAAAATTTGATACTTTACGTTTCAAGACATGGAGATTCCAAATTTGCAATGTCCGTCCGCCGTCCCCCGTCCCCCGTCCCCCGTCCGGCGTCCGCCGTCCGGGCCGTTTTGTGCCTTTAACGTGGTCTAAAAAATTCGTTCTTTCGCCCAAAAATCCGATTTGGTATCTAGTTGTGCCCGCCATCTCGGCAATCCGATCGGACGAAGCCCGTGGTTGTAATGGGCAAAAAACGGTTTAAAAAATTAACGAAACGCAGTACAACGCGGGAGCTAGAAGCGTTTCGTCGTTTGAATTCCCTCCGCCCCGCCCGTCTCTTTAAAAAACCCTGCAAATTATTACACAACGGTTTATTATTCGGATAAACAGCTTGACCTAGCATTAATGCTCCGAGACCCATCCCGTTCGATTCAGCATCGAAAAATATCATAATGAAACCCCAAAAAAGGTCGAAAAGAACTAAATCGTAATATTAAAATAAACAAAAAAACGAAAGTATCTAGAAAAAACTGAATTTTAATATGAAAACATGCACGCTACATATTAATATCAAAATGTAACCAAAAATCGATGAAAAAACCAAAATGAGAATGAAACGAAGGAATCTAAAAAAATTGAATCGTATTAAAACCGAAACGTCGGGTGAATCGAAAGGTGAAAAGGGAGTTGAGCGGCGAGCGGCGGGAGGCAGAGTCGTTGGGAGGAAGCGAGAGCCGCCTCGAGAGCGGTTGGTTTTTAATGAGACGGGCGGGGCGGAGGAATTCAAACGACGAAACGCTTGTAGTCCCGCGTTGTACTGCGTTTCGTTAATTTTTTAACCGTTTTTGCCCATTACAGCCGCGGGCTTCGTCCGATCGGATTCCCGAGATGGCGGGCACAACTAGATACCAAATCGGATTTTTGGGCGAAAGAACGAATTTTTTAGACCACGTTAAAGGCACAAAACGGCCCGGACGGCGGACGCCGGACGGGGGACGGGGGACGGCGGACGGACATTGCAAATTTGGAATCTCCATGCCTTGAAACGTCAAGTATCAAATTTTGAGGGGGGGGGTTGTAAAAAATTTTTCGTGACCGAAAACATAGGGTTATTATTCAGAATGAATAATAAACCAAAACAAACCGCTCTCGAGGCGAGCGAGCAGCGCGGCGCCTCCCGCTCGCTTCCCTCTTAACGACTCCGGCTCCCGCTCTCCGCTCCCCGTTACTATTTCCCCGACGTTTTGGTTTTAATACGATTCAATTTTTACTTTCCGCTACCCGAAGGGAAGGAAAGTATAGTAATCGGCCCAAAAAAAAAATTTGGGTTTTCTTCAGATCTTAACGTTTCAGACCCTACTGAGTCTAAAAAACCTAATTTCTGTGTGTGTGTGTGTGTGTGTGTCTGTAGTTCGATTTGCGGGAGAACGGCTCATCCGATTGAGCTGGTTCTTTTTGTTCTGTTCTTTATTTTTCGTAGACACCAAAATAAGGTTATGGACGATTTCGGCCGATGGGAAGGGGGTGGGGACGAAAAAGTACCATAAACTAGGGTTTTTCGCATTTTTCTCGAAAGCAGCTCCAACAATATTGATGAAACTTTCAAATTATCTTCTACTAATCAATACCTAACTTTTCTTCTCCATACATATCTCCATGAAAATACGGTGAACGGAGATATGGGCCCCTGAAGCAAAAATAGGTTTTTTACGCTTTTTGGCAAAACGGCTCCAGCGATTTTCACCAAACTCACAGGATGTTTTCAAATAGTTAATACCTACATATTCTATTCAATAAATGTTCCTGTGACGGTCCATTGAACAGAGATAAAAATCAAAATGTGTCGAAAATAACGTTTTTTCGGACATTTCCGTAAATTCCAGGGTAACTTTTTCACCAGATGTGATAAATCCTGATGAAGTGTCTTTGAGTCACCCATACCAACATTTCGTTCTGTATAGTTATTTCTGTATATATATGTTGAACGGAGATATAAGCCAAGTTAACTCAGAAAAGGAGACTTGTCGAATATTAATTTATCGGTATTCCAATTTTCTCAAAAACGGCTCTAACGATTTCGATCAAACTTTTGGAGTACTCTCAGCTAACTAGTCCCTACATTTTGTTTTCTATAAATGTTCCTGTAAAAATGCGTTGAACGAAGATATAGCGCCCGCCTATGTAGGTGGTGTTCGAACTTAAAGGGGTGGCGGAAAGTTGTGTGTTGCTACGCACCAGATATTTTTAGATTCTTTCGTTTCATTCTCATTTTGGGGTTTTTCATAGATTTTTGGTTAAATTTTGATATTAGTATTTAGCGTGCATGTTTTCATATTAAAATTCAGTTTTTTCTAGATACTTTCGTTTTTTTTTGTTTATTTTAATATTACGATTCAGTTGTTTTCGACCTTTTTTGGGTTTCATTATGATATTTTTCGATGCTGAATCGAACTGGATGGGTCTCGGAGCATTAATGCTAGGTTAAGCTGATTATCCGAATAATAAACCATTGTGTAATAATTTGCAGGGTTTTTATGAAAGGAGCCTGACCTAGGGTTGTGCTCAACAACCTGTTGGGCCAGGTCCTCGTATTGTAGATTGGTCCACACTTCGCACGATAGTAGGCATGGTGTGATATATACAAATAAGCCCGTGCCTGTTAGTGGTGTGTCGGGGTTCCCTTTTCAAGGGTGTGGCCTTAAAAAGGGCCGAAGAAATTGTTGTGGGTCCAGTCTCGGCCAGTTGGCAAAGTGTGAGACGAGGGACGTGTTTCTCGGGCGTCGAAGCATAGGTGGTCGAAGGGCTCGGTTGAGCAGTAGCTCCTCGCCGCGAGGGACTCGGTTGAGTTGGGGCTCCTTCTCCTTCAGACGCTAGGTGAGGGACTCGGTTAAGTCGAAGGGCTCGGTTGAGCAGTGACTCCTCACGGCAAGGGGCGAGTTCCTCAGGCGTCGAAGCGTAGGTCGAAGGGCTCAGGTGAGCAGTAGTTCCTCACGGCGAGGGACTCGATTGAGTCGGCGCTCCTTCTCCTTCAGACGCGAGGTGAGGGACTCATCGCCTCCGCTGGCGCCCCTGATGGTGGCTGCTTGTAGTCAGAAGGAGCGAGGAAGGAATCAGAAGAAGGAATGAATGAGGTTTGTTCTTTTTTTTTTTTTTTTCGGACGCTTCCGGGGAGGGGAAATCTTCAAAAGACACCCAAATGGGTAGTGTCGGATTTTTACCGACTAAAACCCCTTCCCCGCGGTTGCCAACCCGGAGGTTCTTAACCAGAAAGGATAGGAGGCTGGCCTGCAGATGCAGGGGGACTCATGTGCGATTGTGAAACTGGGAGGCAGGGACGGGTCAGCGTGGGATGAGGGAACAAGGCCTGAGAACAATGTTGGAGGCAGTGGGGGTGTACTGTGAAAGGCAGCTGATGGAGGGGTTGGGATGCCGAGCCACCGAATTGCGAAGGTTGAGGGCGTAAGTCGAGGCAGCCTCGCTGAGGGAAGGGAGCTGTAGATTCCTGATATACCAGGGGGAACTGACGACCCCTCTGAGGGCCTTCATGTAGGTGCCCTCAAGTTGCTTGAGGGCTGTGGCAGTTCCCCAGACAGGGATGGCGTAGGTGCTAATGCTTCTGATGATGGCATTGAAGGCACGGATGTTTGTTTGTTTAGAGACATTTTTGTTATTAAAGAAGGCTCTGTTGACCTTGCCACGAACAGCACGAACTTGGCTATGCCAGTTGAGCTTTCTGTCGAAGATCACTCTGAGGTATTTGGCCTTAGTGCTCCAGGGGATTGAGTGGCTGCCAACTAGTATGTTGGGGGGAGGAATATTCCGTTGGGAGAAGAACACAGCCTCAGATTTGGCTTATGAGGCGGAGACCCCATTTGTGGTACCGACTGAGCAGGGGGGGAATGAACTTGTTCATGACAGTTGCACCGTGCAACTTGGTTTTGGAGATGTAGAGGAGGGCTACGTCGTCTGCGTATTATGCAGTGACGGTTTTTCTGTGGATAGTTCAGAAGATGTTGAAGAGGGCAGGGGAGAGTTTCGAGCCCTGGGAAACGCCAGCTGTGATGTGGTGGACAGTGGATAGCGTTTTTCCAACTCTTACCCTGAAGGTTCTGTTAGAGAGGAAGGAACGAATCAGGCCAATGAGGGATGGGATGCAGTGTAGTAGGATACGTTTGTTAATCAAACCCTCATGCCAGACCCTGTCAAAGGCTTGCTGGGCATCAAGGAGGAGCATGGAAGGGTGTCGGCGTTTGTTCCGATTTTCAGCAATGAACTCAGTCACTCTGAGGAGTTGGTGGCAAGTTCTGTGGCAGCTTCCAAAGCCGTGTTGGAAGTTTGGGAGCACTTCGTTGGTATGGATGAATTCATTTAGGCGGGTCAGAATGACGGCCTCAGCAACCTTGCTCAGGGTGCAGAGAAGGCTGATGGGGTAGCTGGAGGGCTTGAGGGGTTTGTGGCCTCCTTCCATACCTCAGGGAAGTATTGGAGGCGTTAATGATATTGCAGAGGGTTACCATGTGAATCCTGGGGAGCGATTTTAGGACCCCATTAGAGATGTCATCGATGCCTGGGGCCTTGTTTCTGTTGAGGCCTTTGATGGTGTCACTGATCTCTTTGGGGGTGGTTGGTTTGACAGAGGAAGGGTGGCCTTGTGGGAAGGTGTGTACAAGACGGTTGACCTCAGCGTGGAAACTGATGTGGTCCTCATGGGCGGGGAAGGGGGAGCACTGGTCCTTGAGAGATTTTGCAAAGACGTCTGCCTTGTCACTCTCAGCGGAGTATGCACTGTTGTTGTGGATAAGTGGCGGTGGGTGTGGCTGTCTATTTCTTAGGGATTTGACGATCTTCCAGCATCGCTTTGGGTTGAGTTCAGCCTCAGCGATATATTTTTCAAAGCTGGCATCCCTTATGGTTTGGAGGGCAGCATTTATCTCACGCTTCAGGGCATTGAGCCTTGGTCGTAGGGATGGGAGTTTGGGGCGTTGGAGCAACCTGCGCAGGCGGTTTTTCCTCCGGATCAGGGATTTGATGAGTGGTGGGAGGCGGGGCTTTGATTGGGCAGCTGGGGAGGTAATTGTGGAGAGCCGAACCTTTTCCTGGATGTCCAGAGTAAGGTTGGTCACAGCGGGGAGTACGACATTTGAGAGTGGATTTCTCCAGGTGGAAACGCAGGGAGAGCCAGTCAATTTTTCGACAGGTGAGAGGGGTTGTGTCAGGCTGGCCTGGGATTTCCAGTATGACGAGATAGTGATCAGAGTCGAGGGAGGACAAGGTCCAGGGGTCTTTCTCGAGCGTGACGTTCTTTGTAAGGAAGACATCAAGGATGTCAGAGTTATTGTTTGTGTCTGCAGAGTGGAAGGTGTGGTCCGCGTCTACGGAGAAGTTATGGTGACGCAACAGGCGGAGCAGGGAGGAACCTTTGGCATTGGTGGCTCGGCAACCCCAGGACTAGTGTTTGGCATTGAAATTGCCAGCAAGCACAGTTGGGTGGGATGAGCTAAGGAGGGGAATGATTTCGTCTAGGTTGTTGGTGTTAGGCGGAGAGTAGCAGGACACGACGCGGAGTGGTCCGCTGTTTATAAAGATTTCAACACCGCAGGCCTCAAGAGGGGGTGTAGGGGTGCTGATGCCACATCGACTGCTAGCTCTTGCAAAAGGTCACTGAGCTCAGCAACCTTGTTGCGCTGGATGGCCAGGATTCCGTTGGCGTTCCAGTTGAGAACAGTTGTCCTAGGAACTGGCGGAGAGCATGCCCTGGAGCAGGAGGACAGCCTGGGATGTCTCGCAAGGATCGGTCCCGGTCCTCGGGGGAGATAGTTGGCGGGGTGGCTGCGACAGCGTTGACTGGGGTACTGGCAGTGCTTGGGGTGGCTGGGGGGAGAGGACCTGTGGTTGTTTGTGGCCGGCGGGTTTGGGGGGGAACTGTGCCGGGGGTTTGTCGCTACTGCCCTGGCGTAGGAAAGGGCGAGGGAGACCAGTGTGGCTGGTGTTGGTGCTGGTCGGGGGGGGGGGGGGGCTTTGTGGCATCAGGCTGAGGGAGGGGTGTGGGCACCGGCTTTCTTCCAGTGGAAGGCCTTTTTAGGGCTTTGGGGCAGCCCCTGTATGCACATGTGCACATGTAGGGTTTCTCTGTGTCTGGTCCTTTATTGGGCAGGTGGTAGTGGCATGGGGACCGGCACAGAAGGCACAGACCCACTTTGCTTGGCAGTAGTTTGCCGTGTGCCTGTAATTTAGGCATCGAAGACACTGGGGGATGGTCTTAGATTGGTGTTTGTTTTCGACCTTGACCGTCAAGCCATCAAAGGTGGTGAGATGGAAAATGGAGTGGGCGCTTGGGGACTTTGCGTCCAAGCGGACGAGGATTAGTGGCCATACTTTCTCGCCAGTTCGCATCCTGTAGACTGATTTGACTGGGAACTTCCGGTTCTCCAGCCCTTGTCAGAGGGTTTCGAGGGGGTAGCTAGTGAGGATGTGGCGTATGACCACGTCTAGGTCTCGTTCTTGGCAGACTTGGTGAGTGGTGTACTCAATGGCTTCGTCTTCCAGCCTTGAAGTGATTAGTCGGAAGTCCTCAACTGAGTTAAGATATCGCCTAAGGCCTGCCTGCGTGTTTATGCCTTCGCGCCAAGGTAGGCATGGATTTTGGGCCAATGTTCTGCCTGTTTGAGGATGATTGGAGGCGGATGGGGGGCCTTGGTGTCTTCCTCTTCCTCAGAGTCAGACTCCGAGGCAGGGGACAAGATTCTGTTTGGATGTGGCCTTTTATCAGTCGTTGTAGGCGCTTTTATGTTTGGAACCGAGAGTGTGGGGGGCTCAAGAGAGGTGGTCCTGGATGGTGGAGCACGCTTCCTAGTGGGAGGTGTAGCGTTCAGTGGGGCAGGGGCTGTGTCCATAACGTTTGGGACATCAGTTGGTGGAGGCTCGTCTTGAGCGAGGGAAAGAGCTGCCGTAATTTCGGCGATATTGGCCTCTAGGCAGGCCATTGAGCTGCAAGACTCGCTTGCGATGCAAGGGCCTGTTGGAGGGCCAACTGGAGGTCCGAGCGGGTTGGGGTCATTAAGGGGGGTGGTGGAGATGTGGAGGAGGGTGCCAGTCGTTGTCTGGGGACAGCGAGCTGGGTGGTGGGGCCACAAGGGGCGGTAGAGGACGAGGAGCAGGGAGAGTCTTCCATGGCGACGAGTCGCACATGGAGAGCACAATGCGCAGGCTTACGGCAGAGCGGTAAACCGGGCTTTCTTCACTGTTTCGACAGGGGCGAATTTTCTAAGGGGTTGAAGTTTGGCTATAAACAGGGTGGGCTGATTATAGGGATGGCGTGGGGAGAGAGAGAGAGAGAGAGAGAGAGAGAGAGAGAGAGAGAGAGAGAGAGAGAGAGAGGGAGAGTCACTGTAACGACGTACCTGTTTGTAGAGGACGTGGTGAAGATCGGCGAGTGGTAGAATCGAAAGGCAGGGCGAGCTGCCGAGCAGTCGGAGAGCGGCGAGAGAAGCGGGAGCGATGAACAGCGTAGCAGGAGAGTCGAGGGGTAGAGTGAGCAGTCGAGCAGTCCGGCCAGTCGAGCAGTCCGGCGATGAATGATGAGGTTTGTTCTTGTGCCAGGCCCTTATGTACGTTCTCTTGGAGGGGGTAGTCCTCTCTCATTGGCTCACGGCTAGCGCCCTCTGTCAGGATGACTTCGCTGTGAGGCGCCTTTTGTTGGTAAAGGGTGGCCAGCCGCCACATGGTGCCCTACCGGGTCGAGTGGGAATCGGTGGGTTATCAAGGTTATAAGTTTTTGTTACGGGAGTTTTGGAAATAGAGATATTCTTACCATTGAATGGCATTACTGGCGTTTATTTAAAAGTAGCCTATCCTAGGGATAAAAATACATAACACGTGGGAAGCGACTTAAGGGGGCTGATGCGTGTAGCTTTGACTCCATCTTCGTGGAATTATGGCTCGTAAGCGCCTTGACCCTTTCCACAGTTTCCATCCACCTCCCACCCTGGTGTGGTTGTCAAGTACCCGGACGCATAACATTTGGTGGTCCTTAGCAGGGTTACCCCATATCAGCTCATCCGTTGCATCTGGGATGGAGGGACCAGCCTCACTTTCCTCACATGTAGACTTTACAATTACCACTCATGACTTTTGGAGGAGCCTTCTTATCTTTATTTGGCCTTGTTTTTAGGTGGAGGCTGCCCTTAGCCTGCAAGTCCTGCTTTTTAAGGGTCTTTTTCCCCCTGCGTTTCCTCCCTTGCAGACTGCCATTTGGCCTCGGCTTCATGAGGGAGAGAAGAGGGCTAGTAGGGGTTCTTCCCTCACGACAGCTGCCAGGGTTTCCCTCTAGGGGGTTAGTGGCAGGGGATGATGTTGTTGTTGGGGAGACACTCGCTTTGATGGCCAGCTTCGAAATTTCGAAGAGGCAGTGGGTGACAGAGGTCACACATTGGTCCCATTGGGTTGACCCACATTCGTGCCAATTGGCTGTGCATAATCAGGACCTAGGTACAAATCTGTTCCATGTCCAACAGATTAGGGTCCACAGTGTGTTTACTACTTGTAGCCAGGTTGCTCCGGCTACTATGAGGGGGGGGGAGAGAGAGAGAGAGAGAGAAGGCGCTTTGCCTGGTCCTTCTCGCCCTCGTTTGTTTGGACGATGAGCAGATTGCTCACAGTCTGAAGATGGTCGGGGGGGGGGGGTTATTACCTGCTTTTTTAATAACTGACTTTGTCATGTCGTTTACTAAAGGTGTGGGGGGAGGTAGAGTAAAGAAGCAGATTAATGTAGCCTTGTTCGTTCCATTGTTGTGTGTGCTTGTGGTATGAGTGAGAAGTGCTTAAAGCAGTGTCCTGGAAGCTCCCCTTAAGGCATGTTGATTCTAGCTTTTTTCGCTGGTCTGTTGAGGGTCAAGGGGAGGACACTTGTATAGGGGATCGCTCAGAGGTGTTAGTGAGCTACTTCCAGCCCTGTATTCCGCTCCTACCTGTGTTTTTGCCACGTAAGCCATTGCATGTTGTTCATATCTGAAGTACGTTGCATATGCCTGTGTTGTGTGATTTAATCCCTATTAAGGCGTGCTTTTACAGCCACGCGGAGGGTATGGCAGGAGAATTCTGTCCCTCTCCCTCCAGTGGGTGTGTCCTGCAATCCCAGCTCAAGGTAGGGGGTTCACAGTGTGTCATGTTGGGTTAGGAAGAAGTGTAAATTGTATCCCTTTCAGTTTGGCTCTTACGGACACCCAGGGAGTACGGCAGTGGAATTCTGGACCCCCAACAGTAGGGTGAGTACAGTGTGGCTACAGAGTTCACTGTGACGCCCAGCCACAGTTAAGCCTTATTGGATGTAATCCTGTAGGGACCTCGTAGAGGTGAGGTTGTCATTCTAGCTGGGTCCACCCAGCTGTCCCTTCTAGTCCAACTCTTATGACACGCATGGAACTGGACCTCAGTCAGGAGGGCACACACTTTTTTTTCTTTTTTTTCAAAGCTCATCATAAAGGGGACTGTAGCACCCAAAAAGGAGAAACTAAATACCTACCCAGGCTACCTTACACCAGCTCTAGGGATAGAAGGATTGGGGCGAGGAAGGAAAGAAGGATAAGAGGATGTTCCACGATAGAACAAACACCAGTTGATATACGACCCAAGCAACATGCAGGTGGTGGTACCGCGGAGAACGCCTGCTGACACACCCAGTTGACGCATCTCCTCAGCACTTTTCTTGTACCACACAAAACGCCAGGTCTTGATCAATGCTGCAACCTTGATGTTACCTTCCTCCACTCCACAAGCTTCGACGCGTCCATACAAAGATCCGTCCGGTCGTATTTGCGCTTCATGGCTTGCCAAGTTAGCGCAAGATTGCAGCTGCCAGATATTACCTCGACATCCAGGATCACTGCAGACTATTTGGGAACAACAACAACGATGTCAGGCCTCAGTCCTCTTCCAGAGACACGCCAGTGGTGCCGCTCTCTCTCCACTTCCCACAAAACAAACCCGCAGGAGTACATGGACACACCTGCACTACACAATACAGTAACTCAAACAGGTTACCACAGACACGATAGCAAGCATTCACAACATTACAATCCCGGCCTCTTGTACACCTCACTGTAGGCAGTGATGCCACACAAATGGCATGAAAATGGAATCCTTCTCATGAATGTCCTCTGATGCCTGCTCCAGCCACGCAGAAGAGTAGTGGGAGTTGGGACACTGCTTGAGTTCTCCTCTGTCCCATCAACCACAAACTCTCAAGCACCACATCTCAAGGATGCCTCTAGCCAGGACACAGGGTTCGCCAATGACAAAACCTGCATCCACGACATTCACGCTGTACTCTCGATAGGAGGGCACCAATGGAACCGAGCTGCACTTCTCCAAATGTACCCCCAATACACACATGCTCAGCTGCCTTACAAACTTGTCAAAGGCAATCTGCAAGCCCCCCTTGGTACCTATGAGGAGGGCGGCATCATCCGCAATGGCTAATGCACCCTCAAGCACACCAAGGGCGAGCTCATACCCTACTTCTTGGGGCAGCACACACAGACACACATAAACCATGCGCCGAAATTAGGTTTTGGTTTATTATTCATTCAGAATAATAACTCTATGTTTTCGGTCGTCCGGGCCGTTTTGTGCCTTTAACATGGTCTAAAAAATCCGTTCTTTCGCACGAAAATCCCATTTGGTATCCAGTTGTGCCCACCATCTCGACAATGCGATCGGATGAAGCCCATGGTTGTTATGGACAAAAGATGGTTAAAAAATTAACAAAACGCAGTATAATCGCAAATACGCCATGTTTCGTATCGTTTTCAAGGTATTTCTACATCCTGGGTCGAATGGAATGAGTATCAGACGTGTACAACTGCGTATAGAGAAAATACAGTAATTATTAGAGTCAACTAATTGAAAGAACTCGCAGGAACTACAGCGGAAGTCAAGGTTTCGTCGTTAGTACTCCCTCCCTCCCTCCCATCTCATCAAAATCACCCACCCGCTCGCCTAGCAACGCCTGCTCGACTCGCAACGTCGTGTCAGTTGCCAAGGGTTTGCTGGAAGTTCCCGTCCCATTTCCCCAACTCTTTTTGCTCGACGGGGCGGAGGAAGGTTAGGGCCACTTTCTCCACACACCCCTACATCGGATCATGAATGCCTACAGACGTTTACGGGCGCCGGGGGCCGGGGGAATATTTAGTTTCCGTAGTTCCATTGTAGTCAGGTTATGTTTCGTATGGTTTACTAGTATTTTTCTATGCTGAATCGAATGGGATGGGTCTCGGAGCAGTAATACTAGGTCAAGCTGTTCATGAGAATAATAAACCGTTGTGTAATAATTGTCAGTGTTTTTTGAACTCAGTAGGCCTCAAAATGTCAAGATCTGAAGAAAACCCTAATTTTTTTGACATGATTACAATACAATCCTTACCCCTTGTAGTCGAGGAAAGTAAAAGAACCAGCTCAATAGGATAAAAATGAAAACGCGTTGAACGTAATGTTTTTTTTAAAACATTTTCATAACTTCTATATTAACTGGTAACTAATTCACTCTATTCAATCAAACTCACGGAATGTCTTCTAGGAACCCATACCCACAGTTCTGACTACATACTGAGGTGGTTAGCTTCAACCTCCTCAAGCATTGCGTGTCTCTAATCGCTTAATGGCGCTCCTATTCTGTGCTTAGTTCCTCATGCACCACCCATACGCCAAGATAAGGTATAACGTCGTAGGTATTGGCATCAATTACAACACGCTTCATACACTACGAACTGTCTCGGAGGCGTAACTTAGCATGCGCATCACAAGAAGTTACCCCTCAGAGCCAGACCTCAGGAGGCCATCCATTTTTACTTTGCGCTATCCTGTATGGTGGCATGTGATTCAGGCAGAGGTAAGTAGCTCTTATTTGTTCCTAGCTAAATGAAGACTCTGAATGAAGGAATGAAATTCTTCCTGCTGCGGCGGATTTATGGGGTTCATTTTGACCCACTCCTGTTCGCGGGGGGGGGGGGGAGGTGAGCGCTTCCCACTGCCCCCAGCCCCAGGGGTGAGGGAAAGTTCTCTCACACTTCCTCGAGCTTCCTACTTCCGTGCGCTGAGTGTATGTTTTATTGAGAATTGATTAAGAAAGTTGTGTGGGGGCGCCAAACCCAAATTTTTTACCACGTGATTATTTCTGTATCTATCTATTGAATGGAGATATAAGCAATGAAAGCTCGCAAAACTAGATTTCTCAAAGAATGATTTATCAGTTTTCCAATTTTCTTAATTACAGCCCAAACGATTTCAATCAAACATATGGAGTGCTCTCAACTAACTAGTACCTATAAATTGGTAACAGAAAATGTTACCGTAGAAATTCGTTGAACGAAGATATAGCGCCCGTGTATGTGGCAGGACGTCAAATTTACAGGTGTTGTGGAAAGTGATGTGTTGCCAGGCAGAAGATATTTTTTAGTCGAGATCAAGTACAAGCTGTGAATGTTCTTGGCTGAATGAACAATATTCAACCACAAGGGTTCTAATTAGAAGCAGTATATACTATGCACCCCACTTCAGATTAACTGAACTTATTCAGTTCCTTATGCACTTGAATATTGGTACAGTTAATCTTGAATAATGAAATGGCGAGTTGATATATTTATTTCATAGATGCAAACATAGTGAACATAGCACTACAATAACATAGATTAGTTAGGTCGTATGATATAAGATTTATAATGTACTCGGGTAATGCAGACGGGTGTACAGTTACTCGTACAACAGAAGGAAGGTGTAATGTTACTCACAAAACATTTTACTTTTTAGTGACAATGGCAATGGACAATAGATTTCATCGCCAGTGGCGCTAATATAGTACACGTCCACCCTCCACCCCCACCCCCTGATATTTGTACAGTTTTGAATAACTTTGTTTTTTACTCATTAATTTTGCTTTATTACATCTCAACAATATGGCGTCGATGCGACAATAAGGGTCGACCCAAACGTGAAATTTTCAAGTTGGACAGAATCAGATTAGTCTGCGAAGCCACAGACTGTGACTCACATCTTTGCTAAAAGGACTAGTTTGTGTTTCTTGAGTTACAGCCTTATCACATTTAATTGTTGCCTTTTAAATGGCTGCAGCTTGCGAAAATGATATACATTTGTTATTTGACGCATCACTATTTTGATTTGCCTTTGTATCATCATTTTTGTTGCGGCCCCGAATTTGGTGAACATGCCTTATCCCCAGTAAATTTAGATCTCTGTAAACTATTAGAAATCAAATCGTTGCAGAATCGTGTATAAATCTCCTAATCTGCTAAATCAGAATTTATGGCACGCTTTATAGTGCGCACGGCGTTGTCAGCCGTGCCATTTGTTCGGGGGGGAAACGGAGAACCAATTTTCAAGACTATTCCGTTACTATTCAGGAATGCCTTCCGAAACAAAAGCGGAAAACAATCAGCAACCAATTCTTCTGGAATACCAAACCTGCGAACAATTGGCGGAGCAATTCTATAGTAACTACCGAAGTCATGTTTTTTTTAGGAAATGCTTCCAACCACTTGCTGTGACTGTCTAGAACCACTAGGTTGTAATAGTTTCTAATTGGACCAAGATAATCCATCTGGTGGTGTTTCCAAGGCTTATTGGGCCATTCCCATGGAATCAAACCACTTTTAGGGAGATTGTCTTTAGACTGTACAACCAATACATGATTTAACCAGCTATGTCAAAATCAAGCTTGGGCCACCATACGTAGGATCCCGCCATTGCCTTAACCTTCAAAATGCCCATGTTTGACTTGTGCAGCTCAGTCGACATTTTGGAACGCAAATCTGAGGGAATAATTACTCGGTACCCCCAAAAAAGAACGTCTTTATCTATGTGGATTGCGTCTTTCATCCTCAGGAACGACCTTGGAGTTTCATTAACCTTTTCAGGCCACCCACACATCGTATACATAACAACCTTCATAAGATCTTAATCTTTTTTGAAGCCTTTTACTATGTCTCGGTACGTCAGAGAAACATCCAAATTTTTATCAAGAGCATAATTAATTGTTTAACACTCACTCACTAGAGTTACATATTTTTTATTCACGTCTGGCGTCCTTGACAACTAATCTGCAATGTTTTTAGCGGATGAAACGAACACAATTTTAAAGGTATAGTTGGATAAGAAAAGAGCCCAGTTTTGCAGTATAATCGCGCTACATGCAGGAATCCCCGTTTTAGGCCCAAATATGGTCACCAACGGTTTATGGTCAGATACTAGAAGCCACTCTCTACCGAATAGGTATATATGAAATTTTTAAACCGCACGGATTATCGCTAAGGCCTCCCCGTGAATTGAAGAGTAATTCTTTTCTGTGTCCAATAATGCTCTACTCGTAAAAGGTACGGGCTGCTCCACCCCCTTCTAAACTTCTAACGGCGGGTTTTAAGTGTGACCTTAAAATCACCGCAAACACTAACAGCAGTACCCCCATTGTTCAAAATTGGTACGATTGGAGTCCCCCATTCGCTATAATCAACTCTTTCCAAAATACCCTCATCTATCAAACGCAATAATTCTTGTTCTACTAACCCTTTCAGCGCAAAAGAAAGTGGCCGGGGAAACAGAACCGGTATGTATTCCGGTTTCCACAGATCGAGCATGATTGCATAGGACCGATGGTTGTTTCGGTGTAGTCTTCCCATCTCTCGTCCCCTTCTTGAATTTGTTGAAATTTGACGTCCAATAAACCGGTCCCGTTTTGATCGTCATTCCGGTCGAGAGATCGTACTGATGTAACGCCGCTTCACATGACGTCGCAAGCGTTAACGCCTTATCCAATTTCAACGCTACTCGATCCTCTCCTAACAGACGATCTCTGATGCGACCCTTTGGCAAACCAAAAACGATTTGGTCAAGTACCTGGTCCTCCAAGTCGGAATATCTGCATGGGGCTGCAAGTGAACGGAGTCATGCTAGCCACTCGTTTAAGGACTCATTATGCTCTTTTATGGCGTTGACAAATTTATAACGACATGAAAACACCGGTTCTTGAGGCAGGAAATGTTTGTCGAACAGACCGATGAGCTCCTTAAACGTTTTCTCCTCCTCTTCAACGTATCGTCTTTCATTGCGTTGCCTACGAAAAAGCTGTTCATTCGCGGTTTTGCGATGGACCATTTATTAATACTTGGCGAAAACGTATGCAACGTGCCAATGTATCTCACGTGCGAAACTGCCGATTCCGTGGAAGCTGGTGACGAGAACACCAAACCACCTTTAATTAATCATCCTCGTCGCCACTATAATGTACTCGGGTAACACAGACGGGTGTACAGTTACTCATACAACAGAAGGTGTTATGTTACTCATAAAACACCTTACTTTTTAGTGACAATGGCAATGGACAATACATACATAGGACAGACAGGACGAAAAATACGGACCAGATACTCAGAACACATTAAATCTCTTAGTTGGAACAAAGACGATTCAAACTTTGCCAACCACCTCAAAACAACTGGACATGAACCCACCAAAATACAGGACTGTACCACCTTACTACACAAACAATACAAAGGACGAAAACTGAACATATTAGAAAACATGGAAATTTATAAACAAAAAAACTTCAATGGACAGATCATAAATGAACAAATCAACACAAAATGCGACACCATATTCACACCACTCAAAACACTACACAAACGAAAACAACCAACTGACGGATTTACAGACCTCCTACACAAAAAAGACTTAATTTCCACATTTGTCAGACCATCCAACACGTTCCATTTATCTCTGGGGTTTTCCCTGAGCTACATGACCTCCTCTCCCCGCCCCCTTCCCCGACGCTCCATCACCTTTCACCTTTCTCTTTTTGTATATAAAGACCACGACCAACTGACTGACTCCAGTACTGACTTAACGGCCAGACGATGATGTCTTTACATCGAAAGCGCTTGCCCACAGTAACTCACAAGCCAGAGGAGACGGACTCACCTAACAGGTACGTTAACTTTAGTAATGGACAATAGTTCGTGATTTCATCGCCAGTGGCACTAATATATTACAAGATTTAACATTACTTTTAACATATTGTTTCCGAAATAAGGTCGACGAAAATAATTGTGAATTACCTCGGCTGCTAGTCTTGCCTCTAAGTTCTTTTCCATCTTATAATGTGCCTTGGCTAACCATAATGTAAATGGATCTGTTAAGTCCACTGGCCCTGAAAATTAAATTTAGTTTAAAATTAGAAGAAAAAATGCTGAAATGCTCAACTTTCCATACACTTAGACAGGTAGTGAACTGTTAATAATTTTACTATAGTGAAAGCATACACATTAATTTAAACCCTTGTAATTGGTAATCATCATCATCAAAAGTCAGAGCTCGTCATCAGCCATTAACGTCCTACGTCGCCCTTCTTGCATTCATAATTTTCAAAGCTTTTAAACCATTTAGGGTTTTTTCCATGACACCACCAATTAGCCCAAGTAGCCTAGTTCGTTAAAGTCGTCTAGCTTACAGCTTTCTATTCTACTGTTGTATCATCATATTTCTTCATAGATCATTTGAGAAATGATTTGTTCCATTGAAGGTTGGGTTATTTGCAGGTACAAAGCTGCAAAAAAGCAACAGCTGGCAATGGCAATGGCTGGTGTATTGGCAATATTCACATAACTGGTGAGTCGTGCTTGGTCCCCCTTCCCTACCTCAGCGCACTGCCTCAGTTAATTGGGCCTAAGGCTACTCTAACGTCTCTCGTGTTTTTATAAACGAATGTGAGAAAGAAGGTCAGGAGCCCACACAATGCTCATTAAACCAAAGCCCAGTTACCAACCACTCCTAGAAGAGAAGATATCAGGGCACCAGCTAAGGCCGAGGGAACAATGACCGAAGTCGTGGCCATTCAGGCCCATTTTCCATCTCCCCAGAGTTATTGGGAGTCGGCTTGGCTTCTTTAAAAGGGGTTTCGGAATTTACCAGTCCCCTCCACAAATTCTAGGATCCTTTTCCATTCCGTTTCTCTCAAGCTTGTATTATTTAGTATTCTCTCCCCTAGTGTATTGAGTCTAGTACCAAACCATAACGAGCATTCCCTAAGACAAGATCCCTCCTGTCTCTATTTCTCCACACGGGCACCTAGCGTTGATGTTGGGATTGATCCTGTTGAGAGTCTTACCCACCGCGTAGTGCCCTGATAATATCCCAGTGATTCTTCGTAGTCTTACCTTACCTAAGCTCAGTACCGAATTGGTTCGTTGCAGGACCAACCACTCCTAGCCCAGTGCAAAAAATTATAACCCCTAACCTGGGAGAGAGAGAGAGAGAGAGAGAGTGAGAGACTACAGGGCATCAGGCAAAGCCGAGGGAACAGTGACCTGAGTCGGCCCTTTTCCCATCACTCAAGTTAAATAAGGGATCCGGCTTTGGCTCCTAGAAGGGGTAATGGAATCTTCTGGTTTCCTCCACAAATTTGGGGATTCTCCTCCATTCGTTGTGTTGTATATCGTCCCTATGTATAGTTCATGCTTCCAGTCTTTCTAATATGGTGCTAAACCATATTGGGCATTCACATATGAAACAACTGTTTCTACTTCCCCGCAGGAACATTCAGCCCCAATTGTTGGGTTATATCTGTGTAGTGTGTACCAGACTGCGTGATGTACAGTTAACATGCCTAATAATCTTCTTAATTGATTCCTATTTAGTTTTAGCGCCCATTTCGTCTTTTGTTTGTTGTACCTTGTGATCCCTGTACGCTTAGAGATTTCAAGTCTATGTCATTGCTAACTCTACCCCAAAGAGTATTATTTATGGCCTTCTTGACTGTTGCCATCGTAATTGCCGTATAGGGTTCATGTCCATGGTAGTGATTGGTCGATCCTTCTTTGGCCAGTATGTCCGCTCTTTCATTTCCACTGTATACCTTGTGTCCTGGAATCCATTTCACTGTCAGAGTATTTCCTCTCAGTGCAAGTTCTTTCCCTTTGTTATTTGTGTCCTCAACTATTAGGCTCCTAACTATTGGATTGGCCAGCGTTTTTATTGACGACTGGTTGTCTGTGTATATTGTTATGTCTTATTGTTAATGTTCAGTGTCATCAGTTTGTCGATGCAGTGGTTAATTGCTAACTGTTCGCTCGATACCTAGTGGTCTGGATTCTTTCCAATCCATTACAGGGATGTATATACCCAATTCTGTATTGCCGTGTGTTCGGTCCTTCCCCATCTGTGTAGCATGTTATGTCAGAGTCATCCTCAACGTCTGTTCTGTTCTCCCAAGTTTCTTTGGGACGTATTTCCGTGTTAATATAAGTCTGAAATTTGTATGTTGTTTTTCTATTGTCCATCGGGAAGTTTGCTGTTTCTATGGTATTATGCAGGTCTGTCACGATAGATCCGTGTCCCCTCCAGACCTGTTTCCATTCGCCATATTTCTTTAGTCTGAGGACGCCCCTCATTGCTTCTTGTTGGACCTGCCATCTGAGGGGCAGCACACCCAGTATCGCCACCAGGGTGATAGTGGGTGTACCGTGGAAGGCACCTGAGATGGTCATCATTATTGCTTTGTTCTTTCCATCCAAGTCTCCTATCTAAGATTACTCCTAAATATTTGACTTAGTCAACGGTAGGGACTATGGTATTTCCTATATTCAGTATTACGTTGTCAGTGTCTGTTCGTTTCCTGCTAAAAATTATTGAATTTGTTTTCTCCAGGTTTATGGATTAGCCCTCACCTGAGCTCATAAAGAATTCTTCGTTGTCTTTCCACCAGTCTCGTGATAACTCATCATTTGGATCCCCATTCGTTTTAAGCTGATCCACTACACACTTTGGTTTATCCTTGCATATTAATCTGAAAAGAAAATAGAACAGCATAATTTGGAATGGGGCGAGTTTTTCTTAATTTCTAATTTTTTAATGGAAACGTTTTCCCCATAACAGATTTTATTATATTGACTTCTTGGCGAGTTAACCCTCAAGTACTTGAGATGGCTACACTTATTTCAAAGTGGGAGCCACTCTTCATTTTTAATAAAAGTTTGGATTCTTAGGGGTCTTTCTCTCCTCTGGGAAAGGTCCTAGAGTCCAAGATGTAACTTTACAACGAACGATTGCCAACTGTTGATGAGACCTACAGACTTGTGGAAAATTTAATGAACATGTTCATAAGCAGAAAGATCCGGTGCGACTCATCACATTCCTCAGCCATATGTACGAGTATATTCAGCGATTTTCATGGCTTTAGCTACCAATAGATTCTATTTATTCTTGACACTCAGATCATATAAAATTAGTAAAACATAGCTTCACGTTGTTCACAGAAACTGCTGTCACTTAAGATTTTGGAATTTATTGTGTTTCTTCTACTAATACCACGATCATTATTGGGTGGTAAGTTACGGATGACTCATTTAATTGTTTACTTGGATTTTCTCAGAAGGGTTGTGTTGACTATTTTCGAATAATCGAGAAAAGCTGTGAGAAATGAATAGTGATAGATGAAATGGCTAAAGTTTGAATTTGGGACTTGGAGTTGATGGTAATTATTTTATGAGCGTTACTAAGCTCTCACTGTTTAGGTAGCTTATTGGAAACCAACTCAAATTTTCTGAGAAAATATCATATGAACAAAATTTATATGGAAAAAACTGTGCAAACATAGATTCTCATTCGTGGTTCAGGAATTTGTGATAATTTATTGTGCTGCTCTCATCATTTTCTAAAACTGTATTTTTCAGTACTGTTTTTTTACTTGGAACTGTCCGTATAAAATATCTGGTGCGTTGCAACACACAACTTTCGTTAGCTCTACGTCAATTCACTTGTGTACATGGCTTTTTCTATTTACTCAATTCATCACTCAGTTAATTTAAACTTGGTCAAACAACAATTCCACAATTTATTGTGCTGCTCGTACTCATTCTCTGACGATTATTGAGGAATTGGTACTCAGAGAATTAATGAGGCTGTAGACACGATTTTTTTTAAGAGGATAGTAATCACTTTTGCAGAGTTAATGGGTAAAAACGTTTAGAACCGCTAGTAAGCGAAACATCAGTAGTACAATTCCGGAATTTCTGGAGTGACCCTCATATATCTTACGAGCGTTTTTAAACGCTCATCTTATAGGTATTGAAAAGGGAGTTTATAGGGAAAAAATCGCACTAAAATCGATTCCGTGGAAAATTTTGGTAATTTATTGTGCTGCTCTGGTCATTTTCCCGCAAATGGGAATTTTATGGTATAGTTGCAACATTGAGAGCTATTAATATGAAAAATGTAATCAAAATCGTTATAGCCGTTTTTGAAAAAAACGATATTTGGTGTTTTGATCACTATGATGACCAAAGTTAACTTACGGTGGATTTTGCTCATACCCTTATTTTGGCGTCTCATGGCAACCTGCAGGCTGGATATCAAGTTCGAGCTGATTTGGTTCGGTCCTTTTCTCTAAAAATCGTTCACATACAGGCTTTATTTGATGACTGTTCCTAAACCCTGGCAGCATCCACCAAACTCAGACCTCCGGAAGTATGGCAGGTATTTGGTCCAGTCTCCCAGTAGAGAGCTGTTGCCGGTGTGACTGCGTGGAGGTGACCACCTGAGGAATCCCATACCCAATGGGAGGAGTTCTTAATCTGGTTTCCTACCTGATCCAACTGTTTACATGGGTGGCAAGGTTCACAGATTAACTATGACCATTATTCTTAGCCATCACCTTCTTCGCAAACTCTGCAAAATGGTTATAGGCTTGCTTTGTAGCAGTCAATGCTGCTAAGTTCGTTCGCCCTCCCAACAACTGTTGTTGTAGAAACTACATACAGCACATTGTTTCTTGTTTCCTCCACACTGGAGGCACAAGACGTGCATAATGGAGAGTTTTTGAGAGAAAAGAAGTGGAGCCCCGCATTGAAGTCACCATGTCCCATGAGGAACTGGCTCGTCCAGTGGTTTGGCTCAACCCATTTTCTTGAAAGACGTTCACGGATGTTGGGGAAGAACTCATACGTATCACGTCCCTTTGACGAGGATTCCCATCTCGCTTGCCATTTCTCTAGAGCCCATTCGTCGATGGCGGCAAGTTTCTGTTCTGTGGTGAGATTTGCACGGAGTTCAGCCCAAAGTGGGGGAAGCTCCCGTTTCACTCTCCACTTGTCAACCATGCACTCAACTGCCAAATCAACTGGTAACTGACCAGTGATCACCTGGAGTGCTTGGGCACTGCCCTTGGCCTGGAAATCCTGCTTTTTTGGGGTGTTTTTCCCCCTGCGCTTTGTGGCCCTAGCAGGCTGCCATTTGGCTTTGGCTCCATGATGGAGGGAGGAGGGCTCAGCAGTGGCTACTGTTGCATATGAGGGGCCTGGGGTACTTAATCTGTGTAGTAGAACTGCTTGAGCTGGTGGCAATGGCTGCAGAGGCTGCTGTCAATTACCCTACACAGCTCTACCCTAATGACAGCAGCCATGGTTCACGTCAGGGATCGCTTTGATCGCCATTTTCTTAATTTCAAAGAGGCATCGGGTGACGAGGTCATGCATTGCTCCCATCATGTTGACCCTCATCAGCCCAAACTAGACAGCTGGACATAGGAACATATCTGTTCCATACCACGCATATTAGGGTCCACTGGTTGTCTACTACTTGTGTAAGGTAAAGATCAACCATGACCACGTTTTAAAGGAAGAACCTTCGTATGAAACTTGATAAAATTGTATCAAGGTTGCTAAGCAGCAGCCAGAGCCGGAAAATTTGTCCTCTAACAACCATTGCTAACTACCACACACCCCAAGGGGTCTTGCTAATCCATCCTAGTGAAACCAACTCGTGAGGGTGGCACCTTTCATGGTTTGAAGGTGTTGGGACATTCAAGTCGTCCATATATACTTGTAGCTTGCAATCAGTCTCCATGAGGCTCCAAAGAGGACTTTCGAATAAAGTGCTACAAATGATTGGTCTGAGGTTTGAACCTGGGGTAAACCCTTCTCAATTGCTGTCTAGACGAAGAGTTGTCTGCATTCAATCATAGCAGTTCTGTTGGTCAGGTAAGTTCTGGAGAGCAAGTATTGTTACGAAGAATTTCCAACCTTTAAGCACATAGCTTAATCCCAATACCATTAATACCATTGGTTGATAGTTTAATTAACACTTTGTAATGATAAACACCCTCTTATCAATGGATCCATACATGACAAAGTTTATGATTAATTAGGCGTTAATCAGAATTGCAGAATATTAATACACTACATAACTTACCTCTCCACCATCTCTTCCATACTTGGCAAATCATTATCTGAGCTGTTTGAATCACAAACAAAATGTAAATAGAGGTAGTTCAACGAGAAAAGAAGAGCAATATCCCAAATGAACAGAACTCCACCTCATTAAGCAAATCCCTTATGAAACTAAGGCCAGGGTGGTAATGAAATAATAAAATGACCGATCTAGTGCACACCTTCAAGTCAACCTAGTGATGATTAGAGTGGTGTATGAATTATGGACCCCAAACCTGCTGATTGTTAATAATATAAAAGCCATGTAAGCGCCCTTCAGGTGCTAACTGCTGACTATTCATTTGCAAGTTGTTAAATAGAAGTGTTAGAGCAAGGGCTCCTCAGTTCTCTTCAGCCCTGTCTTATTATAATTTGTGTTTTAGCATAAATAAAAGTTAAATTTTTGTACATAGTTCAACTCCTAGGCATAATAACCTCTGAAAAAGGCTACTTCACGCTTTGCTTGTATTATGAGGACCCTGAATGCAAGGTTCGCTCAATTTTAGTTTATTATTTATTCTGGTTAATACACCCATGTTTTCGAACGAGACAATTTTTTTAACCCCCCCCCCCCCTTCTAACTCCCAGTTTGACACTTTACGTTTCAAGGACTCTCAATCTGCAATGTCCATCCACTATCATCTGCCATCCAGGCAATTTTATGCCCTTAATGTAGTCAGAAAAATCTGGCCTCCGATCAGACAAAATCCATGGTTGTTACGGGCAAAAAGTGGTTTACAAAATTGGAAACAACCAAAGTTTAGGCAGTTTAATCGCAATTACGTTGTGTTTATTCCCTTTTCCAAGGTATTTTTTGATGCTGAGTCTAATAGAACGTGTCTTGGAGAAGTATAACTGCATCTAAATGGAAACCAGAGCTGCACTCTGCTGGGCTCTCTGTACTTGGGCAACAGAAGCACAGGGCGATCAAAGTGCCATGGTGGTCTGACGAACTTAATCCCCTAAAGCAGAGTGTGAATACAGCTGGAAGGATGTACCAAAAGACTCGTAACCCTGATGCCAGAGCCACACTCTAAACTGCCATCATCCTAGAGAAAAAGGCCTTCCACTGCACTATCAAATAACCCAAATGGCTCATAGAGACTGACTGCGAGCCGTACGCCTATGTGGATGACTTGACAGTGCTGATCTTTGCAGAGTCAGTCCGCAAAATCGAAGAAAAAACCCACCACGTGCTCCGCACTGTCAACCAATGGTGCGAGCACGTCAAGATGCAGGTGGCTGATGAAAAAAACCAGTCTATTCTTTTGAAAGGAAAAGTAAATGGCCAACCCACAACATGCTATGGCGGCCACAGGCTCCTTCTTGAAAAGCTCATCAACTATCTAGGAGTGAATATAGGTCACAGGTGGAGTTTCAGCCACCACCTCCAGTCCCTTACAGGCACTACCATTGCGCGGCATGCATTACCATGACACTATCCTCATGTATAAGGCCATGTTATTAGGCGTGATTGGCTACTGCCTGTTGTCTGGAGTACCAGCTAACAGTCAATCAAAAGAGTGTATTGACCCAACCCCTGAGAGCTGTGTCCCTGAGGATCACCAAGGCCGACAAGACTGTCTCAACGAAACCACTCCAGGTGATCACTGGTCTGTTACCGGTTGAGTTGCTTGTTGAGTGCATGGTTGACAAGTGGAGAGTGAAACGGGAGCTTTCTCTGGTAGTAAACGAACAGTCAATTAAATGAGAGTATTGACCTAATCCTAGAGAGCTGCGCTCCTGTGAATTACCAAGGCCTATAAGACAATGCCAAGGCCTTGAGCTTTCCATTGCTTGAGAAAAGTAAATAATTGCATACGATATAACTAACATGAGTGGAACGAAATGATTTAGAAAACACTTACCAAAGCTTGTATGGCGTACCAGCTTTGGTTCTTCCCCTAAAATCAATCACTCAATAAAGACCTTGAACAGTTATGAGTTGCAAGCAATCAGTGCTCAGTTATGATTTGACTATGTTGTCAAATTGTGAGTGAATTGGTTAATACAAGTATTACAAAATATTTTGGATCGAATAGAATCTTTCGCGATAACCTTTGGGTTATGTTACGAACATCCTTTTCGACAAACAGTTTATATTGATCACTGAGAACTGACTGCCGATGCATATTTTGGGTTTGAGAATTGGCAAGGCTCACTTTGTGCAACTTCTCTTATCTCCAACCAATCTCCCACTGTGTCCTATCAAGTTCAACCAGAGAATATCTGGTGCGTTGCAACACAACTTTCCTTAGCTCTACAACAATGCACTTTGTACACGGCTAATTCTATTTAATCAATTCATTTATCACTCAGTTAATTTGAACTTCGTCAAACAACGCTCTACGGCAGCAGGAAGCGGTAGTGCTTACAGTTCCGGAATTTATTGTGCTGCTCGTACTCATTGCAGGACCATTATTGAGCAATTGGTACACATAGAATTAATGAGGCTGTAAACACAAATTTTTGGAAGAAGGATACTAATTACTTTTGCAGAGTTATTGGGTAAACACCTTTAGAACTGGTAGTAAGCGAAATGACAGTAGTTGAAATTCAGGAATTTCTGGAGTAACCCCCATGTATCTCATGAGCGTTTTTAAACACTCGCCCTTTAGGTATTGGATTGGACTACAATCCCAATTTTTTTCAACATTCAGCAAAAATCCCAGCGAAGTTAATAAGGGAAAAAAACTGCACTAAAAACGCTTTTCGTCGAAGATTTTGATAATCTTCTCCACAATAAAACACTACACAAACGAAAACAACCAACTGACGGATTTACAGACCACCCTACACAAAAAAGACGTAAATTCCACAATTGACAGACCATCCAACACGTCTCATCTATCTCTAGGAGGTTTTCCCCCTGAGGTACATGACCTCCTCTCCCCGCCCCTTCCCCAACGATCCATCACCCCTTTCACCTTTCTCTTTGTATATAAAGACCACGACCAACTGACTGACTCCAGTACTGACTTAATGGCCAAACGATGATGTCTTTACATCGAAAGCACTTGCCTACAGTAACTCACAAGCCAGAGGAGACGGACTCACCTAACAGGTATGTTAACTTTAGTAATTTGCCTACTGGCGGACATAACCCAATTTCTTTAATACAAAATGTACGTACTAGTTAGCTGAGAGTACTCCATAAGTTTGATCGAAATCGTTAGAGCCGTTTTTGAGACAATTGGAATACCGATAAATTAATATTCGACAAATCTCCTTTTCTGAGTTAACTTGGCTTATATCTCCGTTCAACATATATATACAGAAATAATTATGGAGAACGAAATGTGGGTATTGGTGACTGAAAGACACTCCATTAGAATTTATCACATCTGGTGAAGAAGTTACCCTGGAATTTACGGAAATGTTCGACAAAACGTTATTTTCGACGCATTTTGATCTCTGTTCAATGGACTGTCAGAGGAACATTTATTGAGAACAATATGTAGGTTAACTAGTCGAAAACATCTCTAAAGTTTGGTGATTATCGTTGAAGCCGTTTTGCCAAAAAGCATAAAAAATCTATTTTTGCTTCATGGGCCTATATCTCCGTTCACCGTATTTTCATGGAGATATGTATGGAAAAGAAAAGTTAGGTATTAATTAGTAGAAAATAATGTGAAAGTTTAATCAAAATCGTTAGAGCCGTTTTCGAGAAAAATGCAAAAAACCCTAGTTTTTGGTACATTTTCGTCCCCCACCCCCCTTCCCATCAGCCGAAATCGTCTATAACCTTATTTTGATGTCTACAACAAATAACAAGCAAAACAAAAAAAGAACCAGCTCAATCGGATCAGCCGTTCTCCCGCAAATCGAACTACAGACACACACACACGGACCACGCGCCGAAATTAGGTTTTTACTTTCCGCTACCCGAAGGGAAGGAAAGTATAGTAATCGGCCCAAAAAAAAAAGTTGGGTTTTCTTCAGATCTTTACGTTTCAGACCCTACTGAGTCTAAAAAACCTAATTTCGGCGCGTGGTCCGTGTGTGTGTGTGTATGTGTGTAGGTGTGCGTGTGTGTGTCTGTAGTTCGATTTGCGGGAGAACGGCTGATCCGATTGAGCTGGTTCTTTTTTTGTTTTGTTCATTATTTTTTGTAAACACCAAAATAAGGTTATGGACGATTTCGGGCCGATAGGAAGGGGGTGGGGACGAAAATGTACCAAAAACTAGGGTTTTTCGCATTTTTCTCAAAAACGGCTCTAACGATTTTGATTAAACTTTCAAATTATCTCCTACCAATCAATATCTAACTTTTCTTCTCTATACATATCTCCATGAAAATACGGTGAACGGAGATATAGGCCTATGAAGCAAAAATAGGTTTTTTACGCTTTTTGGCAAAACGACTCAAGCGATTTTCACCAAACTCACAGGATGTTTTTAAATAGGAAATACCTACATATTCTATTCAATAAATGTTCCCGTGACGGTCCATTGAACAGAGATAAAAATCAAAATGTGTCGAAAATAACGTTTTTTTGAACATTTCCGTAAATTCCAGGGTAACTTCTTCACCAGATGTGATAAATCCTGATGGAGTGTCTTTAAGTCACACATACCAACATTTCGTTCTCCATAGTTATTTCTGTATATATATGTTGAACAGAGATATAAGCCAAGTTAACTCAGAAAAGGAGATTTGTCGAATATTGATTTATCGGAATTCCAATTTTCTCAAAAACGGCTCTAACGATTTCGATCAAACTTTCGGAGTACTTTCAACTAACGAGTCCCTACATTTAGTTCTGAATAAATGTTTCTGTAGAAATGCGTTGAACGAAGATATAGCACCCGCATATGTTGTTGGTGTTCGAACTTAAAGGGGTGGCGGAAAGTTGTGTGTTGCTACGCACCAGATATTTTAGACTCAGTAGGCCTCAAAACGTAAAGATCTGAAGAAAACCCAAAATTTTTTTTTTTTGAGCCGATTACTATACTTTACTTCCCTTTGGGTAGCGGAAAGTAAAACCCTGCAAATTATTACACAACGGTTTATTATTCGGGTAATCAGCTTGACCTAGCATTAATGCTCCGAGACCCATCCAGTTCGATTCAGCATCGAAAAATATCATAATGAAACCCAAAACAGGTCGAAAAGAACTGAATCGTAATATTAAAATAAACAAAAAAAACGCAAGTATCTAGAAAAAACTGAATTTTAATATGAAAACACGCACGCTAAATACTAATATCAAAATTTAACCAAAAATCTATGAAAAAAACATAATGAGAATGAAACGAAAGAATCTAAAAATATCTGGTGCGTAGCAACACACAACTTTCCGCCACCCCTTTAAGTTCGAATACCAACAACATATGCGAGGGCTATATCTTCGTTCAACGCATTTCTACAGAAACATTTATTCAGAACTAAATGTAGGGACTCGTTAGTTGAAAGTATTCCGAAAGTTTGATCGAAATCGTTAGAGCCGTTTTTGAGAAAATTGGAATTCCGATAAATTAATATTCGACAAATCTCCTTTTCTGAGTTAACTTGGCTTATATCTCCGTTCAACATATATATACAGAAATAATTATAGAGAATGAAATGTTGGTATGGGTGACTAAAAGACATTCCATTAGAATTTATCACATCTGGTCAGAAGTTACCCTGGAATTTACGGAAATGTTCGAAAAAACGTTATTTTCGACACATTTTCATTTTTATCTCTGTTCAATGGAGTGTCAGAGGAACATTTATTGAGAACAATATGTAGGTATAAACTATTTAAAAACATCCTGTGAGTTTGGTGGAAATCGCTGAAGCCGTTTTGCCAAAGGGTAAAAACCTATTTTTGCTTTCAGGGCCCATATCTCCGTTCACCGTATTTTCATGGAGATATGTATGGAGAAGAAAAGTTAGGTATTGATTAGGAGAAGATAATTTGAAAGTTTAATCAAAATCGTTAGAGCCGTTTTCGAGAAAAATGCGAAAAACCCTAGTTTTTGGTACATTTTCGTCCCCCCCCCCCCCTCCCCCCCCCCCAAATCCTCCCTAACCCTATTTTGGTG
Source organism: Pachypeltis micranthus (assembly GCA_020466155.1). Lineage (NCBI taxonomy): Eukaryota > Metazoa > Arthropoda > Insecta > Hemiptera > Miridae > Pachypeltis > Pachypeltis micranthus. Next base: position 81,230,582 of record CM035768.1, on the reverse strand, counting down.
TCTACAAAAAATAACGAACAAAACAAAAAAAAAACCAGCTCAATCGGATCAGCCGTTCTCCCGCAAATCGAACTACAGACACACACACAGATCTGTTTCTTTATTTCATGACTGTACCTAAACCCTCGACGAGGGTTATATCAGTCATAGAAGTTGCGGTTTCGCTAATATGCAAGAGGCCGGCCCCTGCAGCATCCACCGAACTCAGACCTGTGGAGGTACGGCAGGTATGTGGTCGTTAGCCAGTCTCACCGTAGAGAGCTGTTGCCCGTGTGTTACCGCGCGGAGGTGACCACCTGAGGAATCCCGTACCATCTGGGAGTAGTTCTTAATCTGGTTCCCTACCTGATCTTACTGTTTACTTGGGTGGCAAGTTTCAAAGGACTGATCAACTATAACCACGTTTCTTAGCCATTACCTTCTTTGCGAACTTTGCAAAATGGTTATAGGCTTCCTTTGTAGCAGTCAAAGCTGCTAAGTTCGTTTGCCCTCTCAACAACCGTCGCTCACTGTTGTAGAAACTACAGTGGAGCAGCACATGGTTTCTTGTTTCCTCCGCACTGGAGGCACAAGACGTGCATAATGGAGAGGCTTTCAGAGAAAAGAAGTGGAGCCGCGCATTGAAGTCACCATGTCCCGTGAGGAACTGGCTCGTCCAGTGGTCTGGCTCAACCCATTTTCTAGAAAGACGTTCACGGATGTTGGGGAAGAACTCATACGTATCACGTCCCTTTGACGAGGATTCCCATCTCGCTTGCCATTTCTCTAGAGCCCATTCATCGATGGCGGCAAGTTTCTGTTCTGTGGTGAGATCCGCACGGAGTTCAGCCCAAAGCGGGGAAGCTCCGTTTCACTCTCCACTTGTCAATCATGCACTCAACAGCCAAATCAACTGGTAACTGACCAGTGATCACCTGGAGTGCTTCCGTTGATACAGTCTTGTAGGCCTTGGTGATCCACAGGAGCGCGGCTCTCTGGGATTTGGCCAATACTCTCTTTTGATTGACTGTTAGTTTGCTACCCCAGACAACAGGGCAGTAGCCAATCACACCTAAATAGATGGCCTTATACATGAGGATGGTGTCGTGGTAACACACACCCCAAGTGGCCTTAGTAATGGCACGCAGTGAGGCAAACCTTGCAATGGTAGTGCCTTTAAGGGACTGGAGGTGTTGGTTGAAACCCCACCTCTCACCTATATTCACTCCTAAATACTTGACGTGCTTTTCAAGAAGGAGCCTGTGGCCGCCAAAGCGTATTGTGGGTGGATTATTCACTTTCCCTTCAAGAGGATTAGCTGGGTTCTTCCTCAGCCACCTGCATCTTGACGTGCTCGCACCATTGGTTGACAGTGCGGAGCACGTGGTGGGTTTTTTCTTCAATTTGGCGGACTGACTCTGCAAAGATCAGCACAGTCAAGTCATCCACATAGGCGTACGGCTCGCAGTCAGTCTCCATGAGTTTCCTGAGAAGACCTTCGAAGAAGGCATTCCAGAGTGCTGGTCCTAGGACCGAGCCCTGTGGGCACCCTTCTCAATCTTTCTCCGGACGGAGACATGCCTACTTTCGATCGTAGCAGTCCTGTCTGTCAGGTAACTTCTGACGAGCGAGTACAGGTTGCGGGGATTCCCTACCTTTGAGTTCATTAAGGAGCGCTGGCCACCAAAGGTTGTCAAACGCTCCTCTGATGTCAATCAGAACTGCTACGACGTACTTAGCCGGTGCCAGCAGGGAAACACGCCGAATCTCGACAATGACATCCTGCGTGGACCTTCCTTTGGTACACCCGTATTGCCTGCCTGTGAGGTTGCGGCCAAAGACTCCTTCGAGGGACTGCAACATCAAGATTTCTAGTGTTTTGCCTAATATGGAAAGAAGGCTGAGTGGTCTCCATGATCGTGGGTCCGACTGATTGCGGTCGCCTCCCTTTTGAAGAGTGACAACGCGCGCAGACTTCCACTGAGTGGGAACTGTCCGACCTGCAGACAGTCATTAAATAAATTAAGGAGACCGCTGGAGATTGTCCGCTCAGCCTTCCTTAGCATATTGCTTTCTATTTTATCTGGCCCAGGAGATTTGTTGGGCTTTAAGGTCGCAAGAGCCCTGCCGAGGTCGCCTGTTGTCCACAATGGGATGTCGGGCTCGTTCGGAGGGTCCATGATCAGCTCCTTGCTGCCCTCTGGGCTTCAGTGTCTCGAGCTAGTTGGTCATCTGGGAACGCCTTCTCAAGGAGGGTTTCCAGTGAACGTTCGATACTGCAGGCCCAGCCTGACTCATTTTGCATCGCAGCTAAGACCTGCTCTACATTTGCTTTTCCTATGGAGGACTTGTAGTGTCTGCCCCAGGGGTTCTCAGAGCTCTCCGCTTCCACAAAATTTCGCCAGCCTTGCCGTTTGGCTCGTTTGATGGCGCGGTGGAAGGCCTTCTTCTCTTGGATGAAGGCAGTTCGGAGTGTTGCTCTGGCATCAGGGTCACGAGTGTTTTGGTACATCCTTCTGGCTCTATTTGCACTTTGCTTGAGGGGATTAAGTTCCTCAGTCCACCATGGGACTTTGATCGCCCTGTGCTTCTGTTGGCCAAGTACAGAGAGCCCAGCAGAGTGCAGTGCTGTGGTAAATGTGTCCACTTTGCTGTCCACCTCTTCAGGTGTGGATGCTTGCACTATTAGGTCGGTGTCTGCGGCACGCAGTTCACCTTCCAGTACCCTAAAGAATTGCGGCCAGTCAGCATTTTTGTGCGGAATCGCTTTTCACGCGTGTCTTTGCAGAGGATGTTATCATCCGTAATGGCAAAGTCAATAACCATGTGATCGCTCTGCGTTGCACCTGGTACGACTCGCCAACCCTTCAATTTGAGTAGCAGGGTGTGGGACACGGCTGTGACGTCTATACACGACCTTCCTCCCGGGCCATCATAGGTCGCCTCAGTCATGGGGTCGTTGGCAACAACCAAGTTGTACCTGGTGAGCAGCTCTATATACGCCTCGCCCGCCCCATCCAGGGTTGGGGATCCCCACAATGGTGATCTGGCGTTTGCATCAGCACAGACTACGCAGGAGTCGTCCTGATAGGCCTGCTAGAGCCCGCCGAGTGGTTCAAGGCTGTTGGCAACTGGTGCGCCAAATTGCCTGTAAATGAGATTACAACCAGCTCAAAGCCACCGGCTCGGATGAGCACAGCGGCCAAGTGCTGGCTGTTCAGGTGAGTGAGTGCGAGCATGTCAATGGACGGGTCGATGCAGGCTACTGCTGCCTTGGCTCCGTTCTTGCTCCAGCCACCACTCGTGCCTGCGATCCGAGACCAAGAGTTTTGGATCCTATGTACGGTTCCTGTATGGCGAGGACACTGCAGCGTCTCTTGAGTGCATTTGCAGCAACTCAGCCATAACTGGGCAACTCTTATTTGTGTTGTGCTGAAGGATTCGAACTGTTTTTGACCTATTCATAATCCACTCGTGACTCCTGGAGGGCAATCGCTCGCTGACGAATGGTACAGCGTGCGTCTCGTGTAGAGTGTGCGACCTGTTGGATTTTGCGTTCGACGCAATTGGCACACTTGAGGAGCATCACGCTTGCATTCCTTACTCAGATGTGGCAAGGCGCACCAGGCGCACACAACAGGTCTTGTACAGGCCACTGCCAGGTGGCCATAGCGCTGGCATTTGTAGCACTGAGTGGGGGCTTGGTACTTTCGTATGGCGCACCGCTGCCAGGCTATTTGGAGGTGCCTTGCCCTCTAGTTTTTGTACAGGCTGGGTGATACCTCAATCACCCAATCCTTCTGTCTGCCACGCTTTTGGTGAAGAGAGGCCTGACATCCTGCGGCTGCAAGCCTAACGCAGGGTTGTGCTCAACAACTTGTTGGGCCAAGTCCTCTTTTTGAAGGTCGGTCCGCACGTCGCACAGCAGCAGGCGTGGGAAACGACCCAGGGGGGCTGACGCTTGAGCTTCAACTCCTTTTGTGGAAATGTGGCTCGTGAGCGCCTTGGCCATTTCTGGCGTTTCCGTCACAATGACGGCGCCACCTCCTACTGCGGTGCGGATGTTCAGCACTCGGACACTCAGAGCTTGGAGGTCCGTGAGCAGGGACACCCCGCATAAGCGCTTCCATTGCGTCAGGGTTGGAGGGACCAGCCTCTCCTTCCTCACATGTCCGCCTAACCACTACCACGTTTTGTCGTGGGTTTTTAGGGGAGTTTGGCAAGCGGTGGAGGCTTTTTATTTTGGTTTTTATTTTTATTTTTGCCCTTGTTTTTGGGCGGAGGCATAGGCGGGCGCTGCCCTCGGCCTGCACTTCCTGCTTAGTTGGGGCCTGTTTCTGCTTCCCTCTGCGCTTCCTGGCCCTGGCAGGCTGCCATTCCGCCTCAGCTCCATGAGGGAGGAAGGCGTAGTAGCGGCTACTGCCGCATATGAGGGGCCTGGGGTACTACCCTGGCTCGTTGTTGCTCCTCGAGTTTGGGGGGCTGGTGGCACTGGCTGCTGGGCAATTGCCCTACGCAGCTCTTCCCTCACGCCAGCCCCCCCAGTTTCCGCAGGGGGAGTGGCAGGGGCGATGTCGTTGGGGGCATTAGCTTTATAGCCAGCTTCGAAATTTCGAAGAGGCAACTAGTTACGAGGTCCCGCATAGGTCCTGTCGCGTTGGCCCTCATCCGTGCCAGCTGGCCGTGGATGATTTGGACGTATGCGCAAATTTGCTCCATGTCCGACAGTTTAGGGTCCACGCTGTGTCGTGTGCTTGTAGTAGCCGGGTTGCCCGGGCTACTAGGGGGAGAAGGGGGAGATGAACGCGGTTTGCCGGTTCTTTCCGCCCTTGTTTGTTTGGACGACGAGTAGGTTGCTCATCGTCCGAAGAGGGAGGGGTCGAGCTTGGCGAGCCCGAGGAAGAGGCGCAGGTGGCGTTTTTATTACCTGCTGAAGTTTTAGTTGACTTTGTCATGTTTTTTACTTATTGGGGGTGATTAAAGAAGCGGACTGGTGTAGTGTATCCTTGTGAGTTCATTTGTTTTGTGTTTTCGTGGTATGAGCGAGAGGTGCTCGAGGCTGTGTCCTGGAAGCTCGCCCTCAGGCATATTGATTCTAGCCCCTTTCGCTGGTCCGTTGAGGGTCAAAGGGAGGCCCCCACATGCGCCGCAGCTGCCAGTCCGGCCACCCACCGGGACTAAGACGCATGAGGGATTTTTCGGCTGCTGCTCAGAGTCAGCCCTCGGCCACTAGTGATGTGGTGAGCGGGACACACGCTATCAGCCGCCCCAGGAACGCTCAAACCTGGTTTTTCCCCTCCTCATTCCGAAGGCCGCACCTATATAGGGGATCGCTCAAAGGTGTTAGTGAGCTACTTCCAGGACTGTCTTTCGCTCATTATGAGTGTTTCAAGTGAGTGTGTTCTGCCACGCAAGCCGTTGCAGTGTATTTAGTATCTGGAATATGTTGTGTATGTCAGTGTCGTGAGCTTTAAGCCCCTTTAAGGCCGGTTTTAACGACCACGCAGAGGATACGGCAGGAGAATTCTGTACCCCTTCCTGCGGGGGTGTGTTCTGCGATCCCAGCTAAAGGTAGGGGTTCCCAGTGTGTCATGTATGTGAATGAAGTGTAAGTTGTGTCCCTTTTAGTCCGGCTTATACGAACACGCAGGGAGTACGGCAGTGGAATTCTGGACCCCTACTGCAGGGTGAGCACAGTGTGGCGACAGAGTACACTGTGACGCCCAGCCACAGTTAAGCCTCGTTGGATGTAATCCTGCGGGGACCTCATAGAGGTGAGGTTGTCTTTCAAGCTGGGCCCACCCGGCTGTCCCTTTTAGTCGGCTCATACGACACGCAGGGAATACGTCAGCGGAATTCTGGACCCCCGACTGCAGGGTGAACTACAGACAGACACACACACACACATACACACACACACACACACACACACACACACACACACACACACTCATCGGGCGCCGAAGTGAGGTGTTTTAGACTCAGTAGGGTCTGAAACGTAAAGATCTGAAGAAAACCCAAATTTTTTTTTTGGGCCGATTACTATACTTTCCTTCCCTTCGGGTAGCGGAAAGTAAAAATTGAATCGTATTAAAACGAAAACGTCGGGGAAATTGGAAGCGTAAGGCGAATGGGGAGAGACCGGTCGTTGGGAGGGAAGCGAGCGGGAGGCCGCACTCGCTCGCCTCGAGAGCGGTTGGTTTTTTAATGAGACGGGCGGGGCGGAGGGAATTCAAACGACGAAACGCTTGTAGCTCCCGCGTTGTACTGCGTTTCGTTAATTTTTTTAACCGTTTTTTGCCCATTACAACCACGGGCTTCGTCCGATCGGATTGCCGAGATGGCGGGCACAACTAGATACCAAATCGGATTTTTGAGCGAAAGAACGAATTTTTTAGACACGTTAAAGGCACAAAACGGCCCGGACGGCGGACGGGGGACGGGGGACGGCGGACGGCGGACGGACATTGCAAATTTGGAATCTCCATGTCTTGAAACGTAAAGTATCAAATTTTGAGGGGGGGTTGTAAAAAATTTTTCGTGACCGAAAACATAGGGTTATTATTCAGAATGAATAATAAACCAAAACTACCAAAAGGCAAACTCATGATGCGAACTCCGTTTTATCACTACGAATGGGAAGTTTTCCACTGGAGGGGAACTTTTCTCAAGTGAGAAATTCTTACATTGCCAGAAACCACTGCACCAAGTGACTGGTAACCAAGACGGCATACTATGGAGCTACTATGGTTGTCAAACGACCAATGCAAATATTTCAAGTGAATTTCATCAAAAAATTGCCCAAGACCTTGCCAAAACTACATACCACCGAAACATATTTAGACTTACACGGTAATATGTAACTGGGACGATGATGTTGACGATGGCCTGTAAATCGTCATCAAAGACAACAAACTATTGACTTTTCTATCAAACAAATTCAAAAGACCACTTGTCGTCATCCCATAATCACACTCAGCTTTACTAACTTTATCATCAACATTTCTCTAAAATTTTTACTGGATTTCCCAATACATTTTACCAAGTTATATGATTTTCACAAACGTTTCCAACAGGTTTTATTTGCATTATCAACTTCAACTGAAAAGACATTCAACCTAGACGTCAGATGTTTCGCATAAAGATGAATTGTTCAACACATTTTACTCAGCTACCCAACAAGTTGTATACGGTTCCCCACATTTTAGTTTTTCCCGCGGGTTTCAGGCTGTATATTGGCAACACATGCTCAATGTTCCAACAGTTTTCACCCCATGTTACATTGAATAACTTTGCTCTCAATTTTTAGATTCGAGTGAAGCTTTCTCACGCTTTTTACAAAATTAGCAGTCCACCAATTGCAAATATTCCAACTATTTTATTGAATTTCGATCATTTCACCACTCTAAAGGAGCTGAAATCACCCTAATAATGCATTTTTTGGACAAATTCCAGAACTTTTTTGTTTTTAATTTCATCGGAGAGGAAAGTGCCCATATACCCCTGTAGAACTTGGAACATATTAGTCTGAGTGTGCTGAAGCAATAATTGATCACATCGAAGAAATTGATGGAATAATCATACATCTGAGTTCTTGACAAGCCTACTTTTGAAAATCTACAAGACCCAAGTTAATGAATGATGACAAACCTAACACAGAAATGCTTAGAATATAAACTGCTACGAAGTGAGTTAAAACTTCCACAACATTTATGGTAAACAAGCAAAAGGAATTGCACACAAATATTTTAAGCGAATAAAATCAAATTGTTTTGATGGATGTGACGACATCAAAAAGTGGATGACCTATCCCAATGGGCAGAGTGGTTAGCAATGAGTCGCATAACGTCCCAGCATGAGTTTTCTCTGTGTCCCTTCTGATGAGCTTCACTAAGTTTGTTTTGACATAAATGAAACTAATCCCCTAAACTAATCTAACCTAACCTAACCTAAACTAACTATATATGAAACTAATCCCCTAAACTAAAAACGTTTGCTCCCTCTTTATCGTCTGCTATTTTGGATTTTTATTGACTATTGCTTGTCAATCGTTTCCCATATTCTCATGATTATTACGTGCAACAAGCCATGTACCCATGAAAATCGTTGAAAAACGAAACCATTCGTATGTCAGCTGCGCAAACTGCTCAAAGCACATGCCATAAAACACACAACTTATTAGAATTCAGTAAAAGTATTTAAAATATACTTGCCAAGCACCAAGCACTTGCTGATTGTGTTTGCTGATTGCCGATTTGCTTTGATTTTGTTTCTTGCTGATGCCCTTGCCATTATGAATTCCCTGGCTGTTCGAAATGTAACAGACGAGAAATCTCTATATTTCTAAGAACAAGGCGAGTTTCAGTATAGCAAGTGTATTCATATTCTAGGAACTCATAATTAAATATGCAACGTGATCGTTGCCTGCCCCCTGAATTTGGTTGACACAAGTTAACCCACACTATTCAATTTCATTTGTTAAGACCTCGCCACTTGAAAACTGCAACAAAGTTTGCTTATAAAGATAACTACACATTAATTTGTGAGAATTGAAAGAAGAGTTTAAAAGAAAATGTATACGCTATGGTCAGCCTAGATGGCACCTTTCGTCGAGAGATACCTTTTCTGTAATTATAAGACCAATGAAAAATCAATTGCCTGATGAACCAATCCATGCACTAAAACAGATCGATCGTGGTACAGTTCAAAAATTACCAGTTTAGTCAATCACCGTTTTCATGAAATAGACAAGGGGATTGCAGGTAAACTAATTCTGAAGGGTAGAGGAGTTTTGTATTTTTACCATTGTGCGATCTCTATTTCGTGCTGGTTCCATTAGTACCACCCCTATTCATCTTCCAGGATTTGGCTACCTGCAGCACTCTAAAGGCCTTTGTTTCAGAACAAACTTTTGCAACCTTTTCAAACAGAGTCCTACAGTCAACTGGTTCGTCATATGTGCCACAATTCCCATTTCAAAAAGGCCAACGACATTAAATGTTCAAATTTAAATCCCCGTACTTCTATTACTTTTCGGCCAAACCCTGTGGATCGAAATTTTTAACTAATGCAACTATTTGATCAGAAAGCTTTATGTAAACATTCTATATGCACATTTACTCATAATTTCGATCTTGAATAAATGATAAAACGACAACCATACTTTTTCATCAATTGGCAATAGTGGGATTTTCATGTTTAAAATACACTATGAGTGATATCTTCAATGATGAGATGAACCTCATCGCAACGATTACATCAAATAGTTTAGAAGAAATGAGAAACTCGTGTATCACGTTAAAAGTGTTCAGGTTGATTACTAAACCAACCAAGGCCAATTTTAGATTTCACCGACAAGATTGACCATATTTCATGATGCCCACAATCAATATTAACTGTACAGAAATATTTAAAAATGACTTACCCTACTGTAGTTAATTTAGAGGATGATCTTGGTATATGACTGTAAAGACAATCCATTAAGCTGATCAGATTAATTGGACAACCAACCAATGTAAAGTTTTGGAGTCCACCAGAAAGGCCAATCATGTTTTATTTGATGATGCTAACAACCAATATGCACTGAACAGAAGAATTCCGAAAATGCTTACCTAACAGTAGTTAGTGAAGAGGATGATCCTGATCTTGTTACATTACTGTAAAGATAGTACCCATTCAAACCAAACGAGATGAAGACAAAATGAAATATGCTGTGTGCAAGGTCACATGATTCAAGGTTAGCTATCCCAGTAATTTATATACATGTACGGGAATTTTATAATTCTATGAGAAAACACCACAACATTTGTAATGCTTAACTAGGTAAAGCTAGTTTAGAGGTTGATCTCGTTTTTGTTTACTCATTGCAAAAGTGGAACCCCCAAAAATCGAATAATCTGTATGGAACAAGTACCAAATTGTAAAATTCCATGTCAGTTAATCGTAACTGCTAAGACCTTGACATAAACATGTCAGAGTGCTGTCTTTTCCAAAGAGTGGCTGATACAAGAACCAATCCCAACTCTAAGATTTTGGAACCTATGATCTTGAAACGTCCAGCATGCTGCATCTATTCCTGAATAAAGCTTATATTGGTCTAGCCATAATTGGAAAACTATTATTGCTGTTGTTTTGTAAGATGCCTCCAAGAACTTCACCCACCTTGACTTAAGTACCAGTATAGCTTCTGAAGGCTGGGGGCAACATACGTTTATATCCACATTTGGATCATTTATGCTCTGCATATCTCACATTTTGCTTGTTCTATAATCTAGAAATATTATTTACATTATAATTATTACTAGATAGACACAGATAAATTGTTGCTACTTGAGTTACTTGCTAAATATAGTCATATACAGATGGCATTGGATATAAGATGTCTTCCCTTTTAGTCTATGTGTTGTCTGAGATCTTGACGAAAATATATCCCGTTTTCCTGTGCTTTAATTAATCTAATCCGTCGGTCCGTTTACAAGACGTCAGAATACAACATTGCTAATATTCTCGGTGAACTGCGCATTTTTAGTAGAGAATCTAGTTGACCACAATAAACTCGCAAATCAATTTAAAATGAGCCCTGGATTTCTGAAAAGCATCCTCTATATCCCCCGCTATAATTATTAAACGATCAACCATTCAAAATAGAAATTACAGAAACTTGATATACCATTCAGAACCATGGTAAAATTGTCTAGCTTACCAGCTTACCTTTAAGACATGGATAATCAATGTGAATTAAACAGAAGATTCAAAAAAATACTTACCCAGCTTTAGCCTGCCAAGAGGTGGTTTCAGTTCTCAATCTTGTACTGTAATATTGGCATCAATGGAATAAAGGTAAGGATGAAACCAGCCATGAACCAAGTCATTCCACTTTAATGTAACTGAACTATGGGAATTTATTCCAGTTTATGGAAAACTTTATAGTTCATCAGAAAGTTCTACGTATCATGCAGTTTAGACAACAAGTATGAGCTTAACAGCAGAATTTGAAAAATACTCACTCGGCTACAGATGGTTTAGAGGTTGTTCCTACTCTCGGTTTGCTGCAGTTAAAATGAAACCAATGAAAGTTAAATTGTATGGATGTAGCAAGCCTCGTCAAATTATCACATTGCAATGTATCACTTTCCATAATGTTTGTATAATAATTGAATGGCAATATTGCATTAAGTGAGTACATTATCCACCGCGTAATGATTGGAACAAGGAGTTTTATTAGTGAATTACTTTCAGAGAAGTATTACCACCACACCACAAACAGGGAACTGGGTGCGAGTGAACATGAGCACAGAGGACGCCTCGATGAGACTGCTTAGTTACGACTGATGACACTAAAGTTTCGAGTGAGTTGGGGCATTTGGGATGCCTAGTCAGCACAAACTCCCTGGGTGAGCCTTTGCTAAATCGAAGAGTTCAGTTTGTCCCGGTACATTTAAATTAATGTCTCACACAACTCTAACAACAGTTTCACATCCCACTGCTACTTATAGTGGCATGCATCCCTTATCCTAACTCTGCTGCTTCCTGCCAGAGTGCTTTAATGGTTAACCTATGTATAAACATTCTCCAACCCAGCACCATATATTTGTGTGACTACCAAACTCCGAACTACAGACTCTCACATACAATGACAGAAAGTCGAAATGAGGTTGTTCCGATTCATAATGCCTCAAAGCATAAAACTTTAGAATTTATCACATCTGGTGAGGAAGTTACCCTACAATTTACAAAAATGTTCGAAAAAACGTTATTTTCGACACATTTTGATTTTGATCTCTGTTCAATGGACTGTCTGAGGAACATTTATTGAGAACAATACGTAGGTATTAACTATTCGAAAACATCCTGTAAGTTTGGTGATAATCGTGATAGAAGATAATTTGAAAGTTTAATCAAAATCTTCGAAGTCGTTTTCGAGAAAAATGCGAAAAACCCTGGTTTTTGGTACATTTTCTTCCCCCACCCCCCTTCCCGTCTGCGGAAACCGCCCATAACCTTATTTTGGTGTCTACAAAAAATAAAAAACAAAACAAGAAAAGAACCAGCTCAATCGGATCAGCCGTTCTCCCGCAAATCGAACTACAGGTCTGTTTCCTTATTTTATGACTGTACCTAAACCGTCGACGAGGGTTATATCAGTCGTGGAAGTTGCGGTTTCGCTAATATGCAAGAGGCCGGCCCCTGCAGCATCCACCGAACTCAGACCTGTGGAGGTACGGCAGGTATTTGGTCATTAGCCAGTCTCAAAAGTTTCAAAAGAACAGACTAACTATGACCATGATTCTTAGTCATCACCTTCTTTGCAAACTCTGCAAAATGGTTATAGGCTTGCTTTGTAGCAGTCAATGCTGCTAAGTTCATTTGCCCAACAACCGTCGCTCACTGTTGTAGAAACTACAGTGGAGCAGCACATGGTTTCTTGTTTCCTCCCCACTGGAGGCACAATACGTGCATGATGGAGAGTCTTTCAAAGAAGAGAAGTGAAGCCGCACATTGAAGTCACCTTTTCCTGTGAGGAACTGGCTCGTCCAGTGGTCTGGCTCAATCCATTTTCTTGAAAGACGTTCACGGATGTTGGGGAAGAACTCATACGTTTTACGTCCCTTTGACGAGGATTTCCATCTCGCTTGCCATTTCTCTAGAGCCCATTCGTCAATGGCGGCAAGTTTCTGTTCTGTGGTGAGATCCGCATGGAGTTCAGCCCAAAGCGGGGGAAGCTCCCGTTTCACTCTCCACTTGTCAATGATGCACTCAACGGCCAAATCAACTGGTGACTGGCCAGTGATCACCTGGAGTGCTTCGGTTGATACAGTCTTGTAGGCCTTGGTGATCCACAGGAGCGCAGCTCTCTGGGATTGGGCCAATACTCTCTTTTGATTGACTGTTAGTTTGCTACCCCAGACAATGGGGCAGTAACCAATCATGCCTAGATATATGGCCTTGTACATGAGGATAGTGTCATGGTAACACACACCCAAAGTGGCCTTTGTGATTGCACGCAGGGAGGCAAACCTTGCAATGGTAGTGCCTTTAAGGGACTGGAGGTGTTGGTTGAAACCCCACCTCTCACCTATATTCACTCCTAAATACTTGAACTGCTTTTCAAGAAGGAGGCTGTGGCTGCCAAAGCGTATTGTGGGTGGATTTTTAATTTTTCTTTCAAGAGGATTAGCTGGGTTTTTTCCTCTGCCACCTGCATCTTGACATGCTCACACCATTGGGTGACAGTGCGGTGCTGAGGTGGGTTTTCTCTTCTATTTGGCGGACTGACTCTGCAAAGATCAGCACAGTCAAGTCATCCACATAGGCGTATGGCTCGCAGTCAGTCTCAATGAGTCTCCTGAGAAGACCTTCAAAGAAGTTCGTTCCAGAGTGCTGGTCCAAGGACCGAGCCCTGTGGGCACCCCTTCTCAATCTTTCTCTGAACGAAGACATGTCTGCATTCGATCGTAGCAGTTCTATCTGTCAGGTAACTTTTGACGTTAAAGTAATAGTAGCAGAAGAATGCAGGAAAGGAAAATACAAGTAGGACCAGCATGCCTTGTCAAAGAAAGGGGAGTAAAGCTCGTAGGAGATTACTCTGCAACACAACATTGCACTGGCAGTGAATACAATGGTCAGCATAATGCTTTGATGTCGCTAGAATTAGGAGTAAAATACATAGGACAAGTGAGAGGGCTTTTTACTTTCCTATCCGAAGGGAAGGAAAGTGTGGCGGCCAGCCGCCACTCTCCACAACAAAAGCCGCCTCATTCCGACAGAGGGCGCTAGCCGAAAACCACCCCTGGAGAGAACAGCAGGCGGCCAACCAGAGAAGGCGACTCCCTCCAGGAGCAGGTATAAAACGGCCTGCCTGCTCAGACATTCTCCTAAATTGGAACGCCAATGGCATCTTGGCCAAACACCGCAACAAAGTTGCCGAGCTCCACGACCTTCTACAGGAGTTATCAGTCGATGTGGCCTGCATCACTGAAACCCACACACGGTCTACAGACAAGCTCTTCATCCCGAACTTCTCGGTATACAGAAGCGACCGCCCTGGATCCCAAACTGGGGGAGGAGTTGCCATCTTGGTCCGCAACTCCCTCAGACATCAAGCCTTCAGCACCCCCACACTATCCCTGGAAGCCTGCGGAGTAACAGTCCAGCTGAAGTCTGGCCCACTACGGATTGTCTCTTGCTACTCCCCGCCCAATACCCACAACTTGGACGAAATTGCCCCCCTGCTAGACTCACCCCACCCAACAGTGCTTGCTGGCGACTTCAATGCCAAGCATCAGTCTTGGGGTTGCCGAACCAAGAACAGAAAGGATCCTCCCTCCTTCGCTTGCTGCATCGACACAACTTCTCCATAGATGCGCCGGCAGACCACACCTTCCACTCAGCCGACCGAACAAACAATCGGACATCCTTGACCTCTTCATCTCGAAGAACACCACAATCGAGAAAGAGCCTCGGACCCTACCTGCTCTCGACTCCGACCACTACCCTGTGATTCTGGAGATCCCTGGCACACCAGACGCCACTCAGATCACCCACCAGCGAATCGACTGGCTCTCCCTTCGTTACTACCTGGAGACCTCCACCTTTGTAAATGTCGCACTCCCCGGTCAAGGGAAGACATCGACTCCGCTGTGTCCAACCTCACTCTGGACATCCAGGACAAGGTACGGCTTGCCACAACCTCCTCTCCAGCTACCCCAGACCGCCAACGCCTCTCGCCGGACATCAGAGCCCTGATCCGGAAGAAAAACCACTTACGAAGGCTGCTCCAGCGGACCCGCCTCCAGTCCCTACGTCCCAGGCTCAATGCCGCCAAAAGGGAGCTCAACGCTGCCCTTCAAGCTACCAGAGACGCCAGCTTTGAAAAATACATAGCTGAAGCTGAACTCAACCCCAAGCGCTGTTGGAAGATCGTCAAATCCCTCACGGAACAGGCAACCCCACTCTCCACCCCTCTACCACAACAACACCTCACACTCCGCTGAAATCGACAAAGCAGCCATCTTCGCCGAATCTCTCGAAGAACAGTGCTCCCCCCTTTTCCCTCGCACGACGACCACACCACCTTCCACGCCGAGGTCAGCTCCTAGTACGCAGCTTCCTCAAGGGCACCCTGCAACCTTCAGTCCAACCTCCCCGAAGGAAATCAGCGAAACCATCAAAGGCCTCACCAAAAACAAGGCTCCAGGCAGCGATGGCATTCAAACGGAGTCCTGAAGACACTCCCAGGATCCACACAGTGGCCATCTTCCACATCATCAATGCCTGCATGCGCCGCCAATACTCCCCGGCAGCGTGGAAAGAGGCCACTTTCAACTGCATCCCGAAGGCTGGAAAGCCTCTGAACAAGGCTTCTGGCTACAGGCCCATTAGCCTTCTCTGCACCTCTGAGCAAGATAGCCGAGGCCATCATTTTAACCCGCCTCATCAAGTTCATGGCCACCAACAAGGTTCTCCCAGACTTCCAACATGGCTTCAGACACCATCACGGAACCTGCCACCAGCTCCTCAGGGTGACTGAATATTTAGCTGAGAGCCGGAACAAGCATCGGCACACATCCATGCTTCTACTGGACGCCCGCCAAGCCTTTGACAGGGTCTGGCACGAAGGGCTGATATACAAGCTCATCCTGCTTCGCTGTCCACCCTCCCTCATTGGACTGATTCACTCCTTCCTCACCGACAGGACCTTCAGGGTGAGAGTTGGTAATACACCTATCCACCACCCACCGCATCACGGCTGGCGTACCCCAAGGCTCAAAACTCTCCCCAGCCCTCTTCAACATCTTCTGCCATGACATACCAGTCCACGAGAAGATCGTCACTGCACAATATGTGGACGACGTAGCTCTCCTTTACACCTCCAAAACCAAGCTGCACTGTGCCACAGTCATAAATAAGTTCCTGCCGTCCCTGCTCAGCTGGTACCACAAATGGGGACTACGCCTCAACGAATCCAAATCGAAGCCGTCTTCTTTCCCGCCGTAACATCCCCCAAACATCCAAGTGGGAAACCATCAATCCCTGGAAACACCAGGCCAAGTACCTCGGTGTCATCTTCGACAGGAAACTCAACTGGTACAGGCAGACCCTCGCAGTTCGCGCCAAAATCAACGGAGCCTTCATTGCTCTCCGGCCATTCTTCAACAACAAAAAGGTCTCACATCCAACGAAAATTCTGTGTCTTCAACGCCATCATCAGGAGCATCAGCACCTACGCTATCCCGTCTGAGGCCTGGGGCACGGCCTCCTTCGCAAACTCGAGGGCACCTACATGAAGTCCCTCCGAGGTGTCCTCCGCTCACCCCGCTGCATCAGAAACCAGCAGCTCCTGAAGGAAACAGGCCTCCCCTCGCTCAGTGCGGCCGCCTCAACCTATGCCCTCAACCTCCGCAACTCGGTGGCGGGTCACCCCAGCTGCCTCACACAATATGCCCCCAACCCCTCGGACATCATCCGTAGGCCCTGCTCCCTCATTCCACGCTAACCCCGTCCCGTTCCTCCCCGCATCGCACATGCGCATGAGTCCCCCTGCATCCGCAGGCTGGCCTCCCATCCTTCTGGTTTAGAACCTCCGGGTTGGCAACCGCGGGGGAGGGGTTTTAGTCGGTAAAAATCCGACACTACCCATTTGGGTGTCTTTTGAAGATTTCCCCTCCCCGGAAGCGTCCGAAAAAAAAAAAAAAAAACAGGCATTCAATTCATTCAACCTTCCGCTCTTACACCGTCCACATCCTCTGACGACAACCGACCACCTTCAGCGGCTCCGGCGGGGACAACCGAGTCCCCCTCGCGTCAGAAGAAGAAGGAGCGACGATCCAACCGGATCCCTCACCGAGAGGAGCTACGCTCAACCGAGCCCTTCAAACGACGCTTCGACGCCTGAGGAACTCGTCCCTCGCCCGCTGCTCGACCGAACAAACTGACTCAACCCTCATCTCGCGTCTACGACAGAAGGAGCGACGATCCAACCGGATCCCTCACCGAGAGGAGCTACTGCTCAACCGAGCCCTTCGACCTAACGACGCCCGAGAAATCCGATCTTCACCTCACACACTCTCTACCGACAAACAGAAACAACACACACACACAACAACAATATTTCGTCGGCCCTTTTCAGGACCTCACACACAATCAAGCAGCGCAACATCTTGAAAAGGGAGGCCCCGACAGAAAGTATAGAAATCGTGTGGAACTCTGTGTGTGTTGTTACTCTTCAAAAGGAAGGCGACTGCAACCAGTCAGACCAGCGATCATGGAGACCGCTCAGCCTTCTTTCCATATTAGGCAAAACACTAGAAATCTTGATGTTGCAGTCCCTGGAAGGAGTCTTTGGCCGCAACCTCACAGGCAGGCAATACGGGTGTACCAAAGGAAGGTCCACGCAGGATGTCATTGTCGAAATTCGGCGTGTTTCCCTGCTGGCACCAGCTAAATACGTCGTAGCAGTTCTGATTGACATCAGAGGAGCGTTTGACAACCTTTGGTGGCCAGCGCTCCTTAATGAGCTTAAAGGTAGGGGAATCCCCCGCAACCTGTACTCGCTCGTCAGAAGTTACCTGGAGGATTCTCACCAAACTCACAGGGTGTTTCTGAATAGTTGATACCTACATATTGTTATCAATAAATGCTCTCTGATAGTCCATTGAACGGAGATAAAAATGAAAATGTGTCGAAAATAACGTTTTTTCGAACATTTCTGTAAATTCTGGAGTAACTGCTTCACCAAATTCGATCAATCGTTCAGAATGTCTTTCAGTCACCCAGACCCACATTTCGCTTTCCATAATTATTTCTGTATATGTATGTTGAACGGAGATATAAGCCATGTTAACTCAGGAAAGGAGATTTGTCGAATATTAATTTATCGGTATTCCAATTTTTTCAAAAACGGTTCGGGCGATTTCGATCATACCTACGGAGTACTCTCAGCTAACTAGTCCATACATTTTGTTCTCCATAAATCTTTTGGTGGGAATGCGTTGAACGAAGATATAGCGCCCGCATATGTAGGTGGTGTTCGAACTTAAATGGATTGCGGAAAGTTGTGTGTTGCTACGCACCGCTCGTTTTTGCCTCTTAATCCTTTCTATTTTCTCTCGAAACACGATTGACTGGAGATTGTATTACTGTAAAAGGTATCAAAGCCCTTCTTATATAATATGGGTATTCCTAACTATTATTGGTTTAGGTTAAAGCGTCAAAATGAACGTTTATAGTTGTTTGAAATAACTTTAATTATTCAAGAACTTTCTACAACTTTTTACTAACTGACTGGTGAGGCAAAGAAGAGTTACGATTTCAAACAGCTGATGTAAACTGGTAACGGTAAAACAATCGCCGAACTAAACTTAACGACAAAAGTGAAGCTAAGTAGCGTGTAAATTGACGGACTCCAAATCAGCCCCCGTGGTGACTGGATGTCTGGGAGACTGAAACGACCACGACTGCACGGCTGGAAGTGGGAACGCGTGGGAAAACGTGAGGTGAAGCGTCCACCCATGACAGATGAGAGTGGCAACGTAGACTGGCTGTGAGTTGTCAGTGGAAATTTGCGACCATTCCATTGTTAGTAGCCACATGTGCGGCATGTGGTGATACCGAAGGTATCGCCTAATCAGTCGCTTGCTGTGAGGTAGTAGCGCTACCCACATGCATGGTCGAGAGGTCCAATAATGTCCACGTGAATATGTTGAAAAATGTGCAGACAGTGTGGGGAAATTTCCTATTGGAGTTTGTACGTGACATGGGAGATTAGCTTGGCGGAGGTGCAGGACCCAGGGTGGCTGAGCCCATGAAGGTTTAATTTGTTGACACATGGTGGCAGGGATGTATGGGCAGGGATAGCCTGTGCTGGTGATGAGGTACAGTGCGGTTGAGGAGCTGGGTATGCTGACTCGTTCTAGCTGTAGAGCTGAAGGACAGCTCAACAGCTTGCGTAGTTTGGCGTCTTGTTCTTGAGCAGATGCAAGCTGAGTGACGTTGATGGTAACTTTGATGGAAGAGGCTGAGATAGAGATTACTCAACTCTTGGCATCGGCAACAATGTTATTGGAACCGCTAATGTGCTATATATCTGTCGAGAACTGCGCGATGAAAAAGAGTTGGTTAAGCAGCACGGAAGGTAATTGTTACCGAATCTGTTCGAAGGCGAAAGTTAAAGGCATGTGGTCTGTCAAAATGATGCAGTGTTGGGCTTCTAGTATGTGCCAATAATGCTGGATGGCGTGGTAGAACGCATGGAGTTCTTGATAATAGGAAGGCCACTTGATTTTTCAAGCTGTGGCTGGCTTTTCAATGTTACTTGGGTTCACTGGAATTCGTGTGTAGACTTTTACCAGATCTATCTTGGAGAATATTTTGGATCCTCGCAGACAAGAGGTGAAATCGTGGATACGGTGAACTGTGTATTCGTTTGGAATCGTGTGATCGTTGAGAGTGCAGGAATCGCCACAATGCTGCCAGCTATTGGGATTTTTAGGTACCATGTGTAAGTGAGACGACCAGGGTCCATCTAAGCAGTGTGCCATCCCTTCCGCTTGCATACTGGCGAATTCCTTCTCAACTATGCCAAGGCAGTCTGGCTCATGACTGGAGGCCCTGGGGTCATTCGTATGTGATGAAATGTGTCATGCTTGATCGCTCGTTTCCCATGCTGTCTGGGGAGTGTCAGGGCTGGGTATTCCTATAAGATGTCTGTAAAAGCTGCGCGGGTGCCTGGTTCGATGAGTTTCTCACTCGTCTGGTAGGAAGTGCAAGGGGTGCAGTGAGCGGAATGGCCAAATGAAGGGTCCACGAGACGTTTGTTCACCCAGTCCACAAGTAGCGTGCAGTGACCCAAGAAGCCCAAATTATTGGAACAGACACGGTAGTGATGGTGAAGAGCCAGGGAAAAGTGTGGCCAAGTCCGAGGTCAATGTTGGAGTGCATGATACCGAAGGTATGGGTACAGGTATGGTTTGCAGCTTGCAGATCAAAACAGGCGTTCTTGTGATTTCCAGGGATGAATGTGCAAGGAAAGCAGCTCAAATCAGATCCAGAGTCAGCTGTGAAGAGGGTGCCATTGGTCCAGTTGGCTACCAAAAGGCAGCTGGTTGTATTGTTGCGGCCACTGACCACCATTTGCGTTTGTTGACAATGTGCAAGGAGGCTTTCATTTTTTGCCTTCTTGTTCGAACCTCTGGTGATACCAACATACCATTGAATCATTGGGTGCAGTGGAGCCTTTACTTGGAGTGGCTTGTTGCTGTGGAAACGATGTTGATGAGAAAGCAACTGGAGGGCTGACTTCATCGAAGTCAGTTGATGTGCCAGGTCGTCCAGCTGTGCTGAGGTGGAGGAGTCCACAGTGAGAAAAGTGACCTCAGATGAGCATGAAGGAGCAGCATCAGGAACAACTGTGGTGGCCATTGTTGTGTTTGGTGGGGACGGAGGGTGAGCCCTCTAAAATGCTGTTGACTAGCTGGTCAATGGTTACCACTCCATTGACCACATGGGGCAGAAGGATGGGTTGTATGTAGGAAAGCACGCACTGGATCCAGAAAGTACGCAGGGGGTTATCAGGCACAGCATCGGACAGTCACTGAAGGTGGGGAAGGAGTTGTGAAGGAGTACAATCTCCCAGTTCTTCTCCCGACAGCAACTGGCAGGTTTGTTGCTGCTACGTTTTTCATATTAGCAAGTTCTGTATTTGAAGATGAACTATGAGGTATTTTATACTTATTTGGAATTCTAACGCATGTTGATAAAAAAAATTACTTAATTGACTTCATTCTAGTAAGGCGTTCAGTTATATCTCAATCAGATTTGGATTTAAAAAAATGGCATGTAAAATAAAAACAAGTAATGAAAACTTCTTACTGTTTCACAACAGTTTTTAAAGCTGGCCGAGCAGCGATTTTGTCAAATGGATGACCATTAGACTTGCCATTTACTGGCACAAATGAAACATCAGCCGCTGTATACTCTTCATATAACCAGAAGAAGCTGAAAAATGAAATGGGCGTTTTACTTGACCAATAGTTGAAATAATACTTGAACATTTTCATTGCCTTGATAGTCTCAATAATGTATGAGAATATGGTGTATCTGTTTTTTATTACTCTGCAGCCCCTGTTGAACAGACAAACTTGATCCTCTCAACCAGACAGTAAAAAGAGCCATAATGATATACAAAGAGGCACGTAACCCTGATGTTAGAGTCATGCTTCAAACTGTCTTCATTCAGAAGAAACCCTTTCCCCAAAACATCATAAGAGCCAAAAGACAAGGCTAGTTAAATTTTGTGGAAGGGGGTTTCCTTGGGTTTCTAGGAACCATTGTAAGCCTTTTTTTTTTTAAATAGGAAAGACTAAGATAAAGTTAGTTTTAGTTTAAGTAGTAATATAGTTTTAGCTGAGATGCAATCCAACACAGGCTGGTCTCATAGTATTAAGAGTTCTCTAGGAGCCCTTCTAGCAAAGGGTGGCCCTATAGAACTAGATGCAGAAGCCCAGAGAGCAGCATGGACCCTCCAAGCAATCCAGACATCCCAATGAGAACAACAGGCAACCTCACTATGGTCTTTGGGGGATTAAAACCTAACGAACTCCTGGGTCAGA
Organism: Pachypeltis micranthus; assembly: GCA_020466155.1. Lineage (NCBI taxonomy): Eukaryota > Metazoa > Arthropoda > Insecta > Hemiptera > Miridae > Pachypeltis > Pachypeltis micranthus. The sequence continues at coordinate 81,208,995 of CM035768.1, read as the reverse complement.
CTAGATCCAAGGTAATATGTCAAAGAAGGCTGATAAACCCTCTTCTGCCGTATTCTTAAGTTATTTAAGGACAGGTTGGGCTGGACAGTTTCCTACTCAGGGGAAACCTGCATGCATCTGCAATTAGTCAGATGTATGATCATTGAGACTTTCCATAGGGAAGTCAGAAATGTTGTAGTCTCTCAATGGAATTTTTGGTTGTAACCACCTAGGTATACAGTCTTGGTGTACCAAAGAAGTCCAAGTATGATGTAATTGTTGAATCTGCAATGTTTCCCTACAAGCACAATGAGCTGTAGTAGTTCTCATTGACACCAGAGGAGCATTTGACAACCCATGGACCTCAATGAGCTTAAAGGTTGGAGGATTCCCTGTAAATTATCGGACAAATATGTCCTCATCGAAGATCATCTTGGAATTTCTTGAAATGAGGACGGACACTGCCTCTTGCATAACCTTAAACTATGTCAACTTACAGCTTATGGTCGTCATTTGAACATTTTTTCAGTACATTGGAAACCATTTATTAAAGCTCACTTACATATCATGTTTGAATTTGACATCTGTAGCCTGAAAAGAGAGAGGTTGTATTAATAGTGTGAACTTTGAAGGGGATTTAACACCTTTTTCAAAAGTAAAGTGAAAGAAATCTCTTAAAATCTTAACTTTTATTGTCAACCAATAATGTTGTAGCCAAATACAAAGCGTTAGGATTGTATGCAAACAAAAGAGAGGCCTCAGTAAATTAGTATTGTCCCACCCAATGTGGCCACCTCCATGATGATTTTTCTATCATCCCAAACATTTCATGACCTCTGTAAGGGCTATTGGGTGGCTGGCAACCCATTTCCTATAAAAGGCACCTCGCCGTGAAGTCTAGTGACAGAGGAAAAATTTTGGATTACTCCGCGGCTCATCCCGACAGAGGAGACAATGTTCTCAGCCTCGCAGCTCGCCACCTGAGCAGCTACGACTCAACCGAGTCCTTCACCTCACGCCTCACGAGCCGACAGAGAGAGAGAGCTTGCGAAACTTCATCGGCCCTTTTCCAGGCCACCTCAAAAAGGAGCCTGACAACTGGTGACCCTGACACGATTTGGCAAACAGATCGAACATGAGGGACAACCAACCGATTCCACTGCCGCCTGGAATCCCTGCGATGGGTACCACGCACCAACAGGCTCCCAAGGTGGCCTGATACTCGCCATCAGCCCGTCCCAACAGATTCCACAATTCTGGAAAGCAAATCCGACTCTTTGGTTCTACCAAATCAAAGCCGTCTTTGCCACACTGTGCGTCAACTCGAGCGCACAATAATTTCAACACAGTTACAGCAAGTTGAAGACATCATGAGGAACCCTGGGTGGACGCCTTACGAAGCCTTGAAGACCTGGATCTTGCAAAGCTTCAAGGAGTCGGAGAGCACCAGGGCCTGACGGCTGTTCGAGCAGTCAACAAGCTGGAGCCCTGATGTCAGACAATCTCCTTTGAAATCATTGGCTCTCGGTACTTCCCAAATGTATGCAGGAGACCTGGGCCACAAAGGACAATCGACAAACTGGCTACCATCGCCAACAAGACCGCCGAAGTTGAGCCTGTGGGAGTCTCACCCTCGCCTCAAAACTCACAAATTGCCTAGTTGGCACGATAGGTTGCCAAACTGGCCAGCAAGTTAGATCAACTGAGTACCGATCCCGGACCCATACACCCTCCAACTCCCCATCCAGACACCGCTACCGCACTCTATCGAGAAGACGGAACAACAACAACCTCTACCCCAACACGGCTTTCAAAACCGCCACTGAACCTGCCACCAGCTTCTCATGGTGACCGAATACATTGCTGAGAACTGAAACAAGCGCCGACACACGTCCATGCTTCTACTGGATGCCTGACGAGCCTTCGACAGGGTCTGGCATGAGGGCCTTATCTACAAGCTCATCTTGCTCCACTGCCCTCCCTTCCTCATTGGCCTGATTCGCTCCTTCATCGCCGAAAGAACCTTCAGAGTGAGAGTTGGCCAAACTCTATCCACAGCCCACCACATCACTGACGGTGTACCCCAGGGCTCAAAACTCTCCCTGCCCTCTTCATCATCTTCTGCCACGACATACCCATCCACAGGAAGATTATCACTGCCCAATATGCAGACGACATAGCTCTCCTCTACACCTCCAAGACCAAACTGCACTGCACCACAGTCATGCATAAGCTCCTGGCCTCTCTGCTCAGCTGGTACCAGAAATGGGGACTCCGCTTCAATGAATCCAAATCAGAGGCGGTTTTCTTCTTTCGCCACAAAATCCCCCTCATAACATCCAAGTTGGATACCATCCGATTCCTTGGAACAAACAGGCCAAGTACCTCAGAGTCATCTTTGACAGGAAGCTCAACTGGCACAGTCAAATCCACGCCATCTGTGGCAAAGTCAGCAGAGCCTTCACTGCCCTCAGGCCATTCTTCAACAACAAAAAGGTGTCCCAACCAACGAAAACCCGCGTCTTCAACGCCATCACCAGGAGCATCAGCACCTACGACATCCCTGGCTCTCCTCCCTTCGCCGACTCGAGGGTACTTACATGAAGTTCCTCCGAGGGGTCCTCTGCTCCCCCTGATACATCAGGAATATCCAGCTTCGAAAGGAAACTGGCCTCCCCTCCCTCAGCGAGGCCGCCTCTACCTTCGCAACTAAGTGGCTGGGCACCCCATCCCCCAACTGACAGTGCATAACAGCGGCGTAACAGTGCATCCCCAATGCTCGGACATCGTCCGCAGGCCCTGTTCCCTCATCCAACACTAACCCCGTCCCTACCTCCTAGTCTCGAAATTGCGCATGAGTCCCCCTGCAACTGCAGGCCGGCCTCCCGTCCTTCTGGTTTAGAACCTCTGGGTTGGAAACTACAGGGGTGGGGCTTTAGTCAGTAAGAAACCGACACTAACCACTTGGGTGTCTTTTGAAGATTTCCCCTCCCTGGAAGCATAAAAAAAAAAACAACACAGTCAACCAGCTACCATCTCCATTGCAAGAGGCTACACTTGGAAGACTGCACCTGCAGAGACAACGCTCTCAGCTTCGCACCTCACCGCCTGAGGAGCTACGACTCAACCGAGTCCTTCACCTCACGTCTCACCAGCTGGCAGAGAGAGAGCTTGTGAAACTTTGTTGGCTCTTTTCCAGGCCACTTCCAAAAGAAGCCCGACAGACTCGTTTCGTGGTTTCGTGGAACCAACTTTATAAATTTATTTGTATAACTCTGACTGTCCCATGTTTGGGATGAGAACCAAGGACTGAGATCCTACTGTGCCAGTCCGAATTTCTCACAGGTCCATGGCTAACTTCCTAAGGAATGCCAGGTATTTCCTGCGAGAGAATGTTCTTTGATATGTACACTTGAAGTAGTAGTACCGAAGATCAAAAATCACTCCCTTTCAAGTCTCTGGCACTGAACCAGGACATGGTAGATTCATGTGCACCACACCACCTGCACTGTGGGTGTCGACTATACCAATAACATACGTGTGCTTGTTCATGTTACGGTGTCCATGACTGCTATAACTCTTGTTTAGGGTTAATGAACAGTCATCAAATACGGAAACAGACCTGTCCTGTGATTATTTGCTTCCTTTCTATCATTAGGAGGCTATGTCTTGTCTTGTGCGTTGGTCCTGAAATAAAGTGTTTAAGAGTGCTTCACTCCTGCGTTCTAGACCATCTGATGCATTTTCCTGGCCTCAACTGATGACAGAGATGTCGCACAGTGGGAAAGTGGCTTTACAGTACTCATACTCACGCTTTTGGACGTTAGCCATCAGATCCAGAACAATCAGTTAATTCTTACCAAAGGATGATCTGGGAACATTTCCTCGACAACAAGCTTTCTGATTATGGTTGTAAAAATTAACAAAACAAAATTTTGGCGCTTTTATCGCTATTAGATAGTGTTTAGTATTGTTTTCTAGATATTTATCGAAAATAAAACAATAGCGTGCTTTTTACTAGAAGCCTAAAATACGGATAACTTACATATTGGTTTTAAAAACACGTACGTTTAATTCCTCTTCTCTGATCATCATCCGCCTTTGTCCTCGCAGAGGGGCATTCGCCACACTTTCCTAACATTCTATTAGGAGCCTAAGGTACACAAATGTAAATGTCTGTTTTAAAAAATCGTATTATTAATTCTTCTCCTCAACCAACCTATCAACACGCTTTCTTAACTTCCAATAATGTACTAAGAGCCTAGGGTACTCAAATTTAAATTAATGTTTGGGAACATCGTACGATGGATTCCTCTCCTTATGTCATCATCCTCCTTTTTCCGCAGCGAGGGGCAATTACCACACTTTCGTAACATATTATAATCTATTAGGAGCCTAAATTACACAACTCTAATTATCTAGTTTTAAAAATTGGACGTTTATGTCCTCCGCCTTTGCCGTCAGAGAGAGGCAATCACCACCTGTTTTCCCAGTAGGAGCGGGAGTTTTAATAATTCGCTGGCTACCTGGCGTAACGTTTTAATGAAATGTGAGCAACTCAAACAATTAAAAAATAAACAGAAGTTCGTAAATGGAGTGACGAGATAAAATAGTTATGGATCGCTACTGTGTTATATCGGATGCTGATGACTGAATTGAATATCAGTTTCCAGACCAGAACAAATTAGAGAGTAGCCGGTCAATTTTATAAGGCGAAAAACTCCAAAACGCAGCCTACAAAACCGGTGAAGGGCGCACGCTTACTAGCGAAACTCTACGATCGACTGAGAAGGACGTAGTGGTGAGACGGCTACGACGTCACAGTGGAAGACCGCGTCATCAAAAGAGTCAAGAAGTTTTTCTCAAACACCACACTTTCTTAAGATACAATCGTCTATTAGGCCCTTTTAAGCACACAACGCGAAATACCTGAAAACAAGTCGTAAGTTTCATTCCTCAGTGTCGTCTTCCAACTTAGTCTCCATAAAGAGACGCATTAACGCAGCTCTACAAAGTTATTAAACATTCAATCTTCGTCAGTAATCAATGGTATTACATGTAATTTGACGCGTTCGAAATAGGCTATTGAAGATTTTGCCATTTGCCCAGACGTCGTGGATGGCCACAGACGTGGATATAAGACCTACTTGAAATACCATGCTAGTTTAGTTGCCCGATTTTTACTTTCCGCTACCCGAAGGGAAGGAAAGTATAGTAATCGGCCCAAAAAAAAAAATTTCGGTTTTCTTCAGATCTTTACGTTTCAGACCCTACTGAGTCTAAAAAACCTAATTTCGGCGCGTGGTCCGTGTGTGTGTATGTGTGTATGTGTGTATGTGAGTGTGTCTGTAGTTCGATTTGCGGGAGAACGGCTGATCCGATTGAGCTGGTTCTTTTTTTGTTTTGTTCGTTATTTTTTGTAGACACCAAAATAAGGTTATGGACGATTTCGGCCGATGGGAAGAGGGGTGGGGGGACGAAAATGTACCAAAAACTAGGGTTTTTCGCATTTTTATCGGAAACGGCTCTACCGATTTTGATCAAAGTTTCAAATTATCTTCTACTAATCATTACCTAACTTTTTTTCTCCACACATATCTCCATGAAAATACGGTGAACGGAGATATGGGCCCCTGAAGCAAAAATAGGTTTTTTACGCTTTCTGGCAAAACGGCTACAGCGATTTTCACCTAACTCACAGGATGTTTTCAAATAGGAAATACCTACATATTCTATTCAATAAATGTTCCCGTGACGGTCCATTGAACAGAGATAAAAATCAAAATGTGTCGAAAATAACGTTTTTTTGAACATTTCCGTAAATTCCAGGGTAACTTCTTCACCAGATGTGATAAATCCTAATGGAGTGTCTTTAAGTCACACATACCAACATTTCGTTCTCTATAATTATTTCTGTATATATATGTTGAACGGAGATATAAGCCAAGTTAACTCAGAAAAGGAGATTTGTCGAATATTAATTTATCGGTATTCCAATTTTCTCAAAAACGGCTCTAACAATTTCGATCAAACTTACGGAGTACTCTCAGCTAACTAGTCCATACATTTTGTTCTCCATAAATCTTTTGGTGGGAATGCGTTGAACGAAGATATAGCGCCCGCATATGTCGGTGGTGTTCGAACTTAAAGGGGTGGCGGAAAGTTGTGTGTTGCTACGCACCAGATATTTCTACATTTATTTCCGACGTAGATTTGCGGGGTTTAGACTGGAGAAACTAAAGGAGCCTATATCAATTGAATAGTTAGTATTTTCTTACAGTCTTATAGGCCTTGGTGATCCACAGGAGCGCAGGATTGACCGTCAGTTTCCTAACCCAGACAACGGGCAGTAACCAATCACGCCTAGATGTATGGCCTTACATATGAGGATAGTGTCACGGTCACACACACCCCGAGTGGCCTTAATAATTGCATGCAGTGAGGCAAAACTTTCAATGGCTTTATGGGACTGTAGGTGTTGGTTGAAGCCCCACCTCTCACCTATATTCACTCAGCTTGCACGTCCCCCTGCCCCCAGCTTTATTGGTTTCCTTTCCTCCCCCCCCCTCCCTGCGCTTCCTGGCCCTGGCAGGCTGCCATGAGAGAGGGAGGAGGGCCCAGTAGCAGCTACTGCTGCCTATGAGGGGCCTGGGATACTCATATGGCTCAGTAGAGCTCCTCGAGCTTGGGGGGCTGGAGGTACTGGCTAGGCAAGCTGCTAGGCACTCCCTTTGATGGCCAGCTTTGAGGTTGCGATGAGGCAGAGGTTCTTTCTGCCCTTGTTGGTTTAGACGCAGGTGGCATTTTATTACCTGCTGTTGTTTTAACTGACTTTGTTATGTTTGTTCATTAGTTTGGGGGGGATTCGAGAAGCAGATTAATGTAGTGTACCCTTGTGAGTTGATTTGTTGACTGTGTTTGTGGTATGGGTGAGAGGGAGCCACTGGTGATGTGGTGTGCGGGACACTGGTGTGCCCCAGGAACGAGCAAACCCGGTTTTTCCCCCTCCTCATACCGAAGGCCGCACTTATATGGGGGATCGCTCGTAAGTGTTGGTGAGCTACTCCCAGGACTGTCTTTCGCTCATTATGAGTGTTTTAAGTCAATATGTTCTGCCACGTGAGCCGTTGCAATGTTGTTTGTATCTGGAATATGTTGTGTATGTCAGTGTCGTGAGCTTTAAGCCCCTTTAAGGCTTTAACGGCCTCGAAAAGGATACGGCAGGAGAATTCGGTCCCCCTTTCAGCTGGGCCCACCCGGCTGTCCCTTTTAGTCGGTTTATACGACATGCTGGGAATAGGTTTGTTAGACTCAGTTGGCCTCAAAACGTAAAGATCTGAAGAAAACCCACTTTTTACTTTCCTTGCTCTACGAAGTAAAAAGAGAAGTTATGTAATCAGTTGAAATAACATTTTGAGTCCAAAAACACTATTTGGGAACATGGTGTGTGTGTGTCTGTGAACGATTTTTAGAGAAAACAACCGTACCAAATCAGCTCAAACTTGATATCTCGTCCGCAGGTCACCATAGGACGCCAAAATAGGGGTTTGAACAAAATCTACCGAAAGTTAACTATAGTTATCATAGTGATCAAAACACCAAATTTTTTTTTCTCAAAAACGGCTCTAACGAATTTGATTAAATTTTTTATATTGATAGCTCCTAATATGTTAACTATACCATAAAATTCCCATTTGTGGGAAAATGACGAGAGCAGCACAATAAATTACCAAAACTTTCGACGAAATCGATTTTAGCGCGGTTTTTAGAGAAAACAACCGTACCAAATCAGCTGAAACTTGATGTCTAGCCTACAGGTTACCATGGGACGCAAAAATAAGGGTATGGGCAAAATCCACCGAAAGTTAACTATAGTTATCATAGTGATCAAAACACCAAATTTTTTCTCAAAAACGGCTCTAACGATTTTGATTACATTTTTTATATTGATAGCTCTCAATAAGACAATTATACCATAAAATTCCCATGTGTGGGAAAATGACGAGAGCAGCACAATAAATTATCTTAATTTTCGACGAAAAGCGTTTTTCGCGAAGTTTTTTCCTTATAAACTCCGCTGGAATGTTAGTAGAATGTTTTAAACAATTGGTATTTGTAGTCCAATCCAGTGCCTAAAGGGTGTAGTGTTTAAAAATATCATGGGATACATGGGGATCACTCCAGAAATTCCTGAATTTCAACTACTGCCGTTTCGCTTACTACCAGTTCTAAACGTTTTTACCCAATTAACTAGTTTTACTCTGCAAAAGTAATCACTACCCTTCTTCAAAAAATTGTTGTTTACAGCCTCATTAATTATCTGTGTACCAGTTGCTCAATAATGGTCGTGCAATGAGTACGAGCAGCACAATAAATTCCAGAACTGTAGGCGCTACCGCTTTCTGCTGCTGTGTCCTGTTGTTTGACCAAGTTCAAAGGAACTGAGTGATAAATGAATTGATAAATAGAATTAGCCATGTACAAAGTGAATTGTTGTAGAGCTAAAGAAAGTTGTGTGCTGCAACGCACCAGATATTTTTTTTACACGATTACAATACTTTCCTTTCCCTGTGGGTAGCGGAAACTAAAAATTGAGTTTTTCGAATTTTTCCCCAAACCTGCTGTAACGAGTTTGATTAAAACTTGAAATCATCTTTTCTGCTAGGGATTTGGTTAACGGAGATATTGGGCTAGAAAGCAAAAATTGGTTTTTCAACTTTTTGGCAAAACGGCTGTAACGATTTCGATCGAACTTTCGAGGCACTCCTAATCAACTAATACCTACATATCGTTCTCCGTAAATGTTTCCATAGAAATTCGTTGAAAGAAGATAAAGCGCCCGTACATGTAGTAGGTCGTCGACTTTACGGTGGATGCGGGAAAATTGTGTGTTGCTACGCACCAGATTACTGAAAGTTAAAACGTAAAGGTCCGAAGAAAACTCAGATAGCTTTTTGACACGATTGCAATACTTTTCTTACTCTCTGGGTAGCCGAAAGTAAAATGGTACAATGATATTCTCGTCACATCGCATAACAACTAACTCCTGCATCTGGTCAATATTTGTTAGTAATCCCTGTTAGATAAAATCTCTAGTTAAGTTACCAAATATCTGTAAACTATACATCATTAATGTCATTATTTATCATCAGAGGAGAAAGACGATGGACTCGATCTCCCGATCACACCCCGTGTTAATGTTATTATTCATGTTACCGCTGTTTGCTAGATTACGAACTGTCCTAGAAATAAAAATGAAAAATGAAACAATAAAACAATCCCCCTGCGTAAGTCACTATCTGTAAAAACAAACCTACTCACTGGCAATTTTTTGACTTGATGGCAGCTCTTGCTGTTTACCGAAGCCATTTAGCTTTAACGTTCGCTGAACGACTAACTAGACCAAACAAGAACAACTAAGACAGTTTCTGAACGCACCGCTAATGCGTCGAATGCTATCACTTTCAAGGGGATCCGAAAGAGCTTGCCGTGACTTGAACGTTTTATCACCCGTCATAGCACGGAGACGGGCAGAAACGTTTATGTACATCAAAAAGGTCTTCAATGTTCAGTTAAAAGCACGCAGCGACGTGACGAAATATCTGGTGCACAACTTTCCTTGCCCTCACGTGCATTCGACGATTCTCTTGAAGCAATTAATCAAATTTGTTGTTCATTCTACTCATAACAACGTTCGACATCCTGGCTTATATCTCCGTTCAACAGATAGATATAGAAATAACTACGAAGAGGACAAAATGGATTTATGCTGCTATAAGACGGATCTGTCTCAGGTAGAGCAGTTACTCGGGAAATTACGGAAATGTTCAAAAACATTATTTTCGACACATTTTGTTTTTAGCTCTGTTCAATGGGCTGTCAGAGGAGTATTTATTGGGAACAATATACAGGTATTAATACTTTGAAAACATCCTGTGAGTTTGGGTGAAAATCGTCACAACCGTTTTGCAGCAGCTGAAAAAAACTTATTTTGGCTGCATGAAGCTACATCTCCGCTCACCGAATTATTATGGAGATGTTTTCGAAGAAGTACAATTGGGTACTAACTAGTAGAAGGTAATTTGAAAGTTTCCATTTTTACTTTCCTTGGCTCTACGAAGTAGAAAGGAAAGTTATGTAATCGGCTGAAAAAAAAATTTTGAGTTTTCTTCAGATCTTTACGTTTCAGACCCTCCTGAGCCCGAAAACCCCTATTTGGGAAAATAGTTTGCGTGTGTCGACCAAAGGGGTGCAGCCATGTCTTGATCAGACCAGGCGGCCCTAGCCATCACCAACCTCCTCATGGTGGTCAATGGCAGCACCCAAGAGGCGTATAGGACTCCTTTCAACGGATCCTTATGCAGGGGGTCCTGGTTTCCCTCTAGGGCGGCTAACTGGTGCTCTGGCGAATGAGAGTGGCGAGGGGGGCATGTTAATGGGTTCCCCGCTCTCTTCAATGCGTACCCACGCCATTAGTGACCAAATAACATTGCCTCATAGCACCGAAAAACACTATATGGGAAAATGGTCTGTGTGTGTGTGTGTGTGTGTGTGTGTGTGTGTGTGTGTGTGTGAACGATTTTTAGAGAAAACCACCGTACCAAATCAGCTCAAACTTGATATCTCGTCCGCAGGTCACCATGGGACGCCAAAATAAGGGTTTGAACAAAATCCACCGAAAGTTAACTATAGTTATCATAGTGATCAAAACACCAAATATTTTTTTTCTCGAAAACGGCTATAACGATTTTGATTAAATTTTTTATGATGATAGCTCTCAATAAGGCAATTATACCATAAAATTCCCATTAGTGGAAAAATGACTAGAGCAGCACAATAAATTACCAAAACTTTCGACGAAATCGATTTTAGCGCGGTTTTAAGAGAAAACAACCGTACCAAATCAGCTGAAACTTGATGTCTAGCCTACAGGTAACCATGGGACGCAATAGTGAGGGTATGGACAAAATCCACCGAAAGTTAACTATAGTCATCATAGTGATCAAAACACCAAATATTTTTTCTCAAAAACGGCTCTAACGATCTTATTACATTTTTTATATTGATAGCTCTCAATGAGGCAATGATACTATAAATTCTCATTCGGGGGAAAATGACGATAGCAGCACAATAAATTATCAAAAGTTTCGACCAAAAGCGTTTTTAGCGCAGTTTTTTCCTTATAAACTCCGCTGGAATAACTAAAGTTAACGTACCTGTTAAGTGAGTCCGTCTCCTCTGGCTTGTGAGTTACTGTGGGCAAGCGCTTTCGATGTAAAGACATCATCGTCTGGCCGTTAAGTCAGTACTAAGGAGTTACTCACCTAACAGGTACGTACTTTAGTAATTTGCCTACTGGCGGACATAACCCAATTTCTTTAATCCGCTGGAATTCTTGTAGAATGTTAAAAAAAAATTGGTATTGTAGTCCAATCTAATACCTAAAGGGTGAGTGTTTAAAAACGCTCATGAGATACATGGGGGTTACTCCAGAAATTCCTGAATTTCAACTACTGCCGTTTCGCTTACTACCAGTTCTAACAGTTATTTTCCAATAACTCTGCAAAAGTGATTACTATCCTTTTTTTCCGTGTTTACAGCCTCATTAATTATCTGTGTACCAATTGCTCAATAATGGTCCTGCAATGAGTACGAGCAGCACAATAAAATCTGGAACTGTAAGCGCTACCGCTTCCTGCTGCCTTAAAGAGTTGTTTTACCAAGTTCAAATTAACTGAGTGATAAATGAATTGATTAAATAGAATTAGCCGTGTACAAAGTGAATTGACGTGGAGCTAAGGAAAGTTGTGTGTTGCAACGCACCAGATATTCTTGAAAGACGTTCACGGATGTTGGGGAAGAACTCATACGTGTCACGACCCTTTGACCAGGATACCTATCTCCCTTGCCATTTTTCTAACGCCCATTCGTCGATAGCGGCAAGTTTTCGTTATGTGGTGAGGTCCGCACATCTGGGATGGGGTCAATACTCTCTTTTGGTTGACTGTTAGTTTGCTACTCCAGACAACGGGTAGTAGCCAATCACGTCTAGATCTGTACACGGGTGACCTTGTCAACATGACAAACCTTGCAATGGTAGTGTCTTTAAGGGACTGGAGGTGTTGGTTGAAGCCCCACCTCACACCTATATTCACTTCTAAATACTTGACGCGCTTTTCAAGAAGAATCCTGTGGCTGCCAAAGCATATTGAGGGTTGAGTATTCACTTTTCCTTTCAAGAGGATTAGCTGGGTTTCGGTTTATTATTCACTCTGAATAATAACCCTATGTTTTCGGTCAGGAAAAATTTTTTACAACCCTCCCTCAAAATTTGATACTTTACGTTTCAAGACTTGGAGATTCCAAATTTGCAATGTCCGTCCGCCTTCCCTGTCCTCCGTCCGGGCCGTTTTGTGCCTTTAACGTGGTCTAAAAAATTCGTTCTTTCGCACAAAAATCCGATTTGGTATCTAGTTGTGCCCGCCATCTCGGCAATCCGATCGGACGAAGCCCATGGTTGTAATGGGCAAAAAACGGTTAAAAAAATTAACGAAACGCAGTACAACGCGGGAGCTACAGTGTTTCGTCGTTTGAACTCCCTCCCTCCCACCCGTCTCAATGAAAAACGGCGGCAACGCTGCTGGGCAGGCGGCTCAACTTCCCTTTCGCCTCGCAACGAGTTCGCTCGAAGCGCCCGACGGGGCAAAATCATCAGACGTTTTGTTTCCGTAGTTCCATTGTAGCCAGGAAATGTTTCGTATGGTTTACTAGTATTCGATGCTGAATCGAATGGGATGGGGGAGCACTAATACTAGGTCAAGCTGTTCATGAGAATAATAAACCATTGTGTAATAATTTGCAGGGTTTTTTCCTCAGCCACCTGTATCTTGACATGCTGCACCATTGTGTGACGGTGTGGAGCACTTAGTGGGTTTTGGTTTAATTATTCATTCTGAATAATAACCCTATGTTTTCGGTCAGGAAAAATTTTTTACAACCCCCCCCCCCCCAAATTTGATACTTCACGTTTCAAGACACAGGGATTCCAAATCTGCAATGCCCGTCCACCGTCCCGGCCGTTTTTTGCTTTTAACGTGGTCTAAAACAAAAAATGGTTAAAAAATTAACAAAATGCAGTATAATCGCAAATACGCAGTGTTTCGTATCGTTTACAAGGTATTTTTACATCCTGGGTCGAATGGAATGAGTATCAAACGTGCAAAACTGCGTATAGTGAAATTGCAATAATTATAGTGAGCCAAAGTCAACTAATTGAATGTACTCACAGGAACTACAGCGGAAGTCAACGTTTCGTCGTTAGTAATCCCTCCCTCCCGTCTCGACAAAACCACCCACCAGCTCGACTGGCAACGTTGTCGTCGTGTCAATTGCCGAGGGTTCGCTGGAAGACCCCGTCCCAATTTCCCTGACTCTTTTTGGCCAACGGTGCGGGGGAAGGTTAGAGCCAATGAGGCGGGAACTTCCTCCACACACCCCTATACATCAGATCATAAATGCCTACAGGCGCTTACGAGCCAAGCGCCTGGCACCGGGGGAACATTTAGTTTTCATCGTTACATTGTAGTTAGGTCATGTTTCATATGGTGTACTAATATTTTTCGATGCTGAATAGAATGGAATGGGTCTCGGGGCAGTAATACTAGGTCAAGCTGTTCAAGAGAATAATAAACCGTTGTGTAATAATTTGCACGGTTTTTCTTCTATTTGGCGGACCAACTCTGCAAAGATCAGCACAGTCAAGTCATCCACATACGCGTAGGGCTCGCAGTCAGTCTCCATGAGTCTCCTGAGAAGACCTTCGAAGAAGGCATTCCAGAGTGCTGGTCCAAGGACTGAGCCCTGTGGGCACCCCTCCTCAATCTTTCTCTGGATGGAAACATGCCTGCATTCGATCGTAGCAGTTCTGTCCATCAGGTGACTTCTTTTTTTTTTAAGAAGATTTAATCATAAATAGACTTTATTTGTGTCAAACGCTATTAAGTACGCTAATACAGTTATATACTAACAATTCGACACAGGTAGAGGTAGACTACCCACAACTTTTGAACTATAATAAATGATAAATAGATTATAAATTAATAATATAATAGAGCAGTTTTCAGGTGTAGAGTGGTGATCACAGAAGGGTCAAGTTGGGAGAAAGTACTGGCAGTGAGGATGTTCATGGAGGTGAGTGGCTGGTGAATTGAATCAGTCAGGTCCATCAGGGATTATCATTTGATCAGAATGCCTTTTACGTTTTATACGCTGTGTTGATCTGGCAGGCGGAGGGGCCGCAGGGATGTCCTGACGATGTCATTCAGATGGTGTAGCATTCGGCAGACGAGGTTGTTGTATGATGATGACCTTAGTACATCTTGGACTGTCGGCAAGTCCAAGTCGAGTGGAGGAACGTGTTTCTAACGTACCACGGGGATATTGTGTTAAGTCGGAGTGTTCTGTTTTGAAGGGTTTGAATTCGGCGAATCTGTGAGTCAGAAGCAGAGCTCCATATTGCCATATGTCTGATTGTAGACAAGTAAATTTGTCGTTTAGTTTTTAGAGAGAGGTGTTTGCTGTTGAGAAGAAACTTGAGTTGACGAATGCGTCTACAACAATTCACTTTGTACATGGCTAATTTTATTTAATCAATTCATTTATCACACAGTTAATTTGAACTTGGTCAAACAACGCATTACGGCAGCAGGAAGCGGTAGCGCTTACAGTTCCAGATTTAGTTGTGCTGCTCGTACTCATTGCAGGACCAATGTTGAGCAATCGGTACACAGATAATTAATGAGGCTGTAAACATAAATTTTTTGAAGAAGGATAGTAATTACATTTGCACAGTTATTGAGTAATAACTGTTAGAACTGGTAGTAAGCGAAACGGCAGTAGTTGAAATTCTTGAATTTCTGGAGTGAGCCCCATGTATCTCATGAGCGTTTTTAAACACTCACCCTTTAGGTATTGAATTGGACTACAACACCTATTTTTTTCACATTCTACAAAAATTCCAGCGGAGTTTAAAACGAAAAAACCACACCAAAAAGCTTTTGGTCGAAAATTTTGATAATTTATTGTGCTGCTCTCGTCATTTTCCCACGAATGGGAATTTTATGGTATAATTATCATATCAAGAGCTATCAATATAAAAAATGTAATTAAAATCGTTAGAGCCGTTTTTGAGAAAAAAAAAATTGTGTTTTGATCACTATGATGACTATAGTTAACTTTCAATGGATTTTGCTCATACTCTTATTTTGGCGTCCCATGGTGACCTGCGGGCTAGATATCACGTTTGAGGGGATTTGGTACGGTCGTTTTCTCTAAAAATCGTTCACACACACACACAGACCATTTTCCCAAATAGTGTTTTTCGGACCCAGGAGGGTCTGAAACGTAAAGATGTGAAGAAAACCCAAAATTTTTTTCTCAGCCGATTACATAAGTTTCCTTTCTACTTCGTAGAGCCAAGGAAAGTAAAAAGATATAGTGAAGAATGTAGAAAGTGGAAAGTGGAAACTAAGTACGCTTTCGTTAGTATAGGTAGAGGATGAAGATTGTAACTATAGTTATAGGACTCGAAGAGAGAGCCTCATGGCACTAATTTCCCCAGATGGTTAAATGAACGATTTAATCAATATGCCTCTCTATCCCTCTCTTTCTGAGATTGCTTTTATTGCTTAGTACGTGGGCTTGTAGGACTAACACTAATAATGAAATGAGGGTTTCTCGTGCGGGGAGCGAGAGGCTGACGTGCCCCAGTCAGTAGTCAAAGGGTTTTCGCTCGGGAAATGGAGCAAAATTGAAATCGATGCGGGGAAATTAACGTCGCGGGGGTTTCGATTGGCGCTGAGTTCAAATCGATTGGACGTTGGGATTTGGCGCGGGTCTCCCCTCCGCCCAGGCTTCGCCATCTACTGCCGCTGCCGCTGCCGCTGCCTCCTCTCATCGTTGCTCTCCGTTCAATGCCATCCACCTCATAGGAATTTGAGTAGCGGAGTGGGTCGCGTGAGGGTGTAATGGGTGGGCGGTGGTGGTCGCGAGGTGGCTGGGGGCTGTTGGCTCGGGGGGCGGCTGTCAGAGAGGGTGATAGGAGTGTGTGGCGAGGAGACGTCCAACCCCTTTGAGTAAAGGTGGCGCGCGTGGAGGACAAGTTGGTCGCGGAGGAGGGAGAGAACGAGCGCGAGCGCTGCCTGGCGTCGGAGGGGTGAAGTTGAAGTTGAGTGCGGTGGCGGAGTAGGGAGGTCACGACTCCGTGGGATGGCGATGAGCTGCCTTCCCCCACTGACAACTCGGGCGACCAGTGACGCTTCAGTTGTGTTTTCGTCGTCGATGCGTAAGGAGTTCGAAACTCGAAGCCGCGGCGCGTGTGGATGTTTGATGACCAGTTCGTGAGTAACGTGCCAGTGCTCAATCGGCGTCCGGCTCCACGCTCAGCGCCTGTCGGTCGTTGAAGTCGGCGCTTCCGCCAATCGTTGCCGTTCCGTCGCGGCTCTTCTTCCCCCTCACCCCCAATCCTCTCACACTCGACGTCGCCGCTCCGGCTTATTCATATCCATTCGGATCGGAACATGTCGAAGCCACCGAAGCGGCCTCGGGTGGAGGCGCCTTTCCGACGCTCTGTCGACACACTGCTCGACCTGACGGCCCGCGTAGTCGCGGAAAACATCCCCTTCCAGCGGATCGAGGAGCGTTACGATCGGATTCCGGAGCCCGTTCAGCGCCGGATTATCTACTGGTCCTTTCCCCGTGACGAGAGGGAGATCTGCATGTACTCCTCGCTCTCCAAAGTCCTTCCCATACCCGTTAATGAAACACAGAATCTGTCGTTCTTCAAAGGACTCAAACTTCTAGAGTACGGCGCCGTCGACAATGTCCTCCAAGTCGGTGAGTCGACGATCCTCTCGTTATTCTTCTTCTTTGACAATTGATTACTTAGCTTCGACCTTCAGAAACGGCGGTGCTCGTGTGACGTTTTGTCGTCGAATGGCGGTGGCATGAAAACAAGACCGGCAGGTGACAGGACGACGTGCCAAGCGCCTCCCAGTCACCGGCTCGTCCTTCAGTCCCGCGATTCGACAGACTGCAATTGGACGGAAATCTACTGATAACGATTTCCGTCAGCATTTCAGCAATTTTCTATTAATTTTACGAATGTTTTCAATGCCCCCTCCTACCCCCACCTTCCTCCGTGGCCGTATCACGGATCACGCTCTTTTAGCTCTCTTCTGAGACAGCTGTCGACCCCCCACCCCACCCTCCAATACATTATCACCAGCTCCCTTCGCCTTCCGTTGACAACATTATCTGCTTCACACTCGCCTTCCCTCGTTATGTCTTGCGAGGCAGTCAACACCTCTCGCTACCTAATCAACGACGTCCAGCTGTTCGCTTATCACCTCTCCGTTGTCACCTTCCTCGTTCAGTATCAAACGTTTGCCCTTAATCTTTGACTAGGCGCCACCCCTCACGACATCGAGCATCATCTGCCTTAAGGCAAACAGATGCAAACACACGCGCACATTCTCTCTCTCTCTCTCTCTCTCTCTCTCTCTCTCTCTCTCTCGCTCTCTCGCTCTCTCTCTCTCTCTCTCTCTC
The DNA here is from genome assembly GCA_020466155.1 of Pachypeltis micranthus. NCBI lineage: Eukaryota > Metazoa > Arthropoda > Insecta > Hemiptera > Miridae > Pachypeltis > Pachypeltis micranthus. Next base: position 81,191,412 of record CM035768.1, on the reverse strand, counting down.
TCTCTCTCTCTCTCTCTCGCTCTCTCTCTCTCTCTCTCTCTCTCTCTCTCGCTCTCTCTCTCTCTCTCTCGCTCTCTCTCTCTCTCTCTCTCTCTCTCTCTCTCTCTCTCTCTCTCTCTCTCTCTCTCTCTCTCTCTCTCTCTCTCTCTCTCTCTCTCTCTCTCTCTCTCTCTCTCTCTCTCTTCCCCTCTCCCTTCCAAGCTACCTGTAAATGGGACGGTGGCACCGGAAAAGGAGAAACTAAACAAATAAAAATCAGGAAATGGGGAGGGCGTCCAGACTGCGCTACACCGGCTCTACGGAAGAAAGGATGGGGACAAGGAAGGAAGAGCATGTTCCACGATAGAACCACCACCAGTTCAGATACGACCCGAGCAACACGCGGATGGTGATACCTCGAAGAGCGCCTGCTGACGCACCATCTACCACGCCAGGACACAGTCAATGCTTCAACCCTGATGTATCCTGCCTCCACTCTACGAGCTTCCGACGCTGCCATACGAAGATCCAACACACAGGTCTGTTTCCTTATTAAATGACTGTTCCTTAACTCTCGATGAGGGTTTATATCAGTCAAGGATCCAACATACACACACACACACACACACACACACACACAGACACGCACTCCTCCAATGCCTGTCTTGAATCATCAGGTAATCGTGGTGAGATGGGGTGGGGGGGTAGACAGATATCTCGTAGGTGATTACCTAGAGAGAGAGAGAGAGAGAGAGTAGGACTTCGTGTCATCTGGGTCCTGCTCTTCAAGTTGTTATCATATCCAGGGTTGGGGTCTGGCTCTTCATCCATCCAGAGCTCCAGTTCACAGAAAAGTATTGGAGTCTGATGAGAAACTCGACATTCAGTGCCCATCAAATCTGTACTTTTCCTAAAAGTCCCTATAGCAAAGTTACGCGTGCCTCCGGAGAACGAACAGGAAATACTGTCGGAATAAGTAGTAAGTAAATCTGGGATGGTTTGAATCCAAGAATTTTTTCGATTGCTCGTTATGTCTTATGAGGGTCATTAAATCCTCGTCGCATTGGTAGTTTATTGGACTGTGCTCAAGTCGATTTTCTTCGACATTTTTCATAATTTCTTGTGCTGCTCTCGTCATTTCCCCACCAAATTCCCACTTTCATGGTATAGTCCTGTTATTTGAGCGAATCTTATAGTTAATCATACAGAGAAAGTGGCTGCTGGTGAGCCGCTCGAAGTACTTGTCGCTGTGAGGCGATCAAAAGGGTCGAGATGTGCAAGTACTTGGGGGTCGTCGTGGATTTGGCTCTTCTCTGGAATCATTACGCAGCCTACCTTTACACCAAGGTGCGTAAATTTTTGCTAGTGTTTTATCACGTCAGGTCCGTTTTGTCCATCGAGAGACTAAAGCAGGTTTACCTGGCGCTCGTTCAGCCTCCACTTCAATATGGTGTTTTGATCTGAGTGGGAGCTTACCCTTGCCAAATACGGAAGCTAGTGCTACTCCGGAGGACAGTGTTGGAGGAGACTGGAGGAAACCCCAGATGATATCCCAGTGTTCTCCTGTACAAGGAGAGAAAGGTCTTCGCGACCTGCCAATTATTTGTGAACAACGCGGTCCTTATTACTTTCGTTGGCTCCATGAAGTAAAAAGAGAAGTTAATGTAATCAGTTGAAATAACATTTCGAGTTCTCTTCGGATGTTTACGTGTCAGACACTACTGAATCCGAAAAAAACATTTGGGAAAATGGTCTGTGTGTTTGTGTCTGTGAGAGCCATTGAGAGAAAACGGCTGAACTGAAAAAAGAAAGTGTGTGTAGTTGCCCCGCAGAACTTACGTGACAGATAACACTACTGTGATTGAATGCAAGCTTGCCTCTGTCAGGAGAACGATTGAGAAGGTGAGCCTGCGGGGCTTGGTCCTCAGACCTGACAGGAACTGACTGCAAGCCATTCGCTTAAGTAAATGACATGACTGTGCTGATCTGTACACATTCGATCCGTCAAACAAAACCCCATCATACGCTCCAAATAATCACCCAGTAGTGCGAGCGTGGCGGCAAGCTGCAGGTAGCTGATGAAACAACCCAGTTAATTCTGTTAAAGGGAAAAGTTAATAGCCAACTTTCAAAATGCTTTGCCGGCCACAAGCTCCGTCTTGGGAACCAAGTCAAGTACTCAGGAGTGAATAGAGGTGAGAGGTGGGACTTGAGCCAACACCACCAGTCCCTAAAAGGCACTACCATGGCAAAGTGTGTCTCACTGCGAGCAATTAGCAAGGCCACTGTGTTACTGTGCAAGGCCAAATAAATATCTAAGCGTGATTGGCTACTGCCTTCTTGTCTGGGGCAGCGAACTCACAGCCAATTACAGGAGAGTGTTGGCTTAATCTCAGAGAGCTGTGCTCCCAAAACACTATTTGGGAAAGTAGTCTGTGTCTGTGAACGCGATTGAGAAAGAAGGACTAAACCAAATCAGTTCAAACTTGATACCTAGCAGCTGGTCACCATACGACTCCAAAATAAGGGTATGAGCAAAATCCGCCTAATACTAACCGTAGTTACCATAGTGATCAAAGCACCCATTTTTACTTTCCGCTACCCGAAGGGAAGGAAAGTATAGTAATCGGCCGAAAAAAAAAAGTGGGTTTTCTTCAGATCTTTACGTTTCAGACCCTACTGAGTCTAAAAAACCTAATTTCGGAGCGTGGTCCGTGTGTGTGTGTGTGTGTGTGTCTGTAGTTCGATTTGCGGGAGAACGGCTGATTCGATTGAGCTGGTTCTTTTTTTGTTTTGTTCGTTATTTTTTGTAGACACCAAAATGAGGTTAAGGACGATTTCGGCCGATGGGAAGGGGGAGGGGGGACGAAAATGTACCAAAAACAAGGGTTTTTCGCATTTTTCTCGAAAACGGCTCTAACGATTTTGATTAAACTTTCAAACTATCTTCTACTAATCAATACCTAACTTTTCTTCTGTATACATATCTCCATGAAAATACGGTGAACGGAGATATGGGCCCCTGAGGCACAAATAGGTGTTTTACGCTTTTTGGCAAAACGGCATCAGCGATTTTCACCAAACTCACAGGATGTTTTCAAATAGTTAATACCTACATATTCTATTCAATAAATGTTCCTGTGACGGTCCATTGAACAGAGATAAAAATCAAAATGTGTCGCAAATAACGTTTTGTCGAACATTTCCGTAAATTCCAGGGTAACTTCTTCACCAGATGTGATAAATTCTAATGGAGTGTCTTTCAGTCACCAATACCCACATTTCGTTCTCCATAATTATTTCTGTATATATATGTTGAACGGAGATATAAGCCAAGTTAACTCAGAGAAGGAGATTTGTCGAATATTAATTTATCGGAATTCCAATTTTCTCAAAAACGGCTCTAACAATTTCGATTAAACTTACGGAGTACTCTCAGCTAACTAGCCCCTACATTTTGTTCTCCATAAATCTTTTTGTAGGAATGCGTTGAACGAAGATATAGTGTCCGCATATGTGGGTGGTGTTCGAACTTAAAGGGGTGGCGGAAACCAGATATTTCGTTATGAACTTCGCTCTAGCAGTAGAATCTTCAGGAAAATCTATGTAGTGCTGAAAAAGAGTATCTACCCGATGGGCTATTAAAAACACTAATGAGAGATAAAGGGACTACTCAAGAAATTCCGGAATTTTAGCCACCACCCATTCACGTACTACGATTTTCAAAAGATTTTACCCTATAACTCTGGAATGGTGATTATCATTCTACAAAAAAAAATTCGTTGCCCCAAAATTGCTATCGAGCCCTACAAGAGTTTTGGTTTTGTTCGATCAGGACCATTTTTACTTTCCGCTACCCGAAGGGAAGGAAAGTATAGTAATCGGCCCAAAAAAAAAATTTGGGTTTTCTTCAGATCTTTACGTTTTGAGGCCTACTGAGCCTAAAAAACCTAATTTCGGCGCGTGGTCCGTGTGTATGTGTGTGTGTATGTGTGTGTGTCTGTAGTTCGATTTGCGGGAGAACGGCTCATCCGATTGAGCTGGTTCTTTTTTTGTTTTGTTCGGTATTTTTGTAGACACCAAAATAAGGTTATGGACGATTTCGGCCGATGGGAAGGGGGGTGGGGACGAAAATGTACCAAAAACTAGGGTTTTCGCATTTTTCTCGAAAACAGCTCTAACGATTTTGATTAAACTTTCAAATTATCTTCTCTAATCAATACCTAACTTTTTCTTCTCTATACATATCTCCATGAAAATAGGGTGAACGGAGTTAATGAGCTATGAAGCAAAAATAGGTTTTTTCGGTTTTTGGCAAAATGACTTCAACGATTATCATCAAACTCTCAGGATATTTTCGAATAGTTAATACCTACATATTGTTCTCAATAAATGTTCCTCTGAAAGTCCATTGAGCAGAGATAAAAATGAAAATGTGTTGAAAATAACGTTTTTTCGAACATTTCCGAAAGTTCCAGGGTAATTTTTTCACCAGATGTGATAAATCCTAATGAAGTGTCTTTTAGTCACCCATACCAACATTTTGTTCTCCATAACTATTTCTGTATATATATGTTGCACGGAGATATAAGCCACGTTAACTCAGAAAAGGAGATTTGTCGAATATTAATTTATCGGTATTCCAATTTTCTCAAAAACGGCTCTAACGATTTCGATCAAACTTTCGGAGTACTCTCAGCTAACTAGTCCCTACATTTTGTTCTCTATAAATGTTCCTGTAAAAATGCGTTGAACGAAGATATAGCGCCCGCATCTTTTTAACAAACCCCTCATCCTCTCCACCCAACACACAAATTTGTCACTCAACGTTTCAGGGCCTCGGGATTCCAAATTTACAATGTCCGTCCATCGTCCGGGCCATATTTTGCCTTTCATGTGGTCTAAAAAATCCGTTCTTTCGCAAAACAATTTCACGTGGGATTTAGTTGTGCCCGCCTAATCGGTAATCCAATCAGATAAAATCCGTGGTTGAGCGTAAAAAAAGTTTGAAAATTCGAAATTTTGACAATTTTTTGCGATTACGTCGTATTTGGTATAGTTTCCTAGATATTTTTTGATGCTGAGTCGAACGTAACTACAGTCCATCAAGGACTGAGAGGTGTGGGACTGCATCTAGCTGGACAACAGTGAAATCCCAGTAAATAAAGTGAGGCGAATTCTACTACTTGAAGGAACTCACTGATTTCCCGAAGCACCTCCAGCCACACGTCAGTTCTGTTGTAGTCAGGTCATGTTGTGTATGATTTACTAGTATTTTATGATGCTAAGTCGAATGGGATGGGTCTCGGAGGTGTCAGACTTCCTCAAGCTACGCAACAATAAACCGTTGTGTAATATTTCTCAGCATTTGTCATGTCTGATACGAATTGGATGAGACCGGAATATACATATTCCCGGCAGTATTCATGTTTTTTTACTTTCCTTGGCTCTACGAAGTAAAAAGAGAAGTTATGTAATCAGTTGAAATAACATTTTGAGTCCAAAAACACTATTTGGGAACATGGTCTGTGTGTCTGTGAACGATTTTTAGAGAAAACAACCGTACCAAATCAGCTCCAACTTGATATCTCGTCCGCAGGTCACCATGGGACGCCAAAATAGGGGTTTGAACAAAATCTACCGAAAGTTAACTATAGTTATCATGGTGATCAAAACACCAAAATTATACCATAAAATTCCCATTTGTGGGAAAATGACGAGAGCAGCACAATAAATTACCAAAGTTTTCGAAGAAAAGCGTTTTTAGCGCAGTTGTTTTTCCTCACAAACTCCGCTGGAATTTTTGTTGAATCTTGAAAAAAATTGGTATTGTAGTCCAATCCAATACCTAAAGGGTGAGTGTTTAAAAACGCTCATGAGATACATGGGAGTTACTCCAGAAATTCCCGAATTTCAACTACTGTCATTTCGCTTACTACCAGTTCTAAAGGTTTACCCAATAACTCTGCAAAAGTAATTACTATCCTTCTTAAAAAAATTTGTTTTTACTGCCTCATTAATTATCTGTGTACCAATTGCTCAATAATAGTCCTGCAATGAGGACGAGCAGCACAATAAAATCTGGAACTGTAAGCGCTACCGCTTCCTGCTGCCGTGAAGCGTTGTTTGACCAAGTTCAAATGAACTGAGTGGTAAATGAATTGATTAAGTAGACAAAGCCATATAGAAAGTGAATTGACGTAGAGCTAAGGAAAGTTGAGTGTTGCAACGCACCAGATATTTTATTTGGTAGTAGCTGTAAATAGTGGCTATAGCCGCAGTAAGAGGCTCAGTAAGAATAGTACTCCTACTGCCAACTCCCACTCGAACGCTGCCACAGGCCGGGCCTATTGGTGACAGTCCGTGTTCATCTAGTATACTTATAGTCCAGGAGCCGAGGGCTAATATCTTTGATCCATTAGTTGAAAGTTGATTACTGCTTTTTTTAATAGTTTCCTCAACGTTTGGTAAAATCCCGGTTTTCCGCTCTCTCTGGAGTATGGACTGAGAAAATGGGGCTTCGGTGTAAGCAACTTTCAACTAATGGGTCAACGATTTTAGGCCTCGGCCCCTGTACAACCCCCGTGACAGACTCAATTCTCATGACGACCTTTGGTTCACAGCTCCTCTTCAGGAAAAACGACTTAGCCGTGTCCTGTAGTTAACTCGTCAACTTGAACTTTTCGTGCTCATAATAGAGAGGGAAAAAAGTTGGTTGCTGCGTCATCGACTCCACACTTTTGGCGGCTGAGTTCTTCTGCTGCAGCGTTTTCTGATGACAGCCGCTGCTTCGTTCTGTTCTCACCGTTTGATTTCTGTTGGTTGCCTTGGCAGTGGCTCCAGTTCGATGAGCTCAGTTTGTCCCACCAATTGGAAGCTACTTGCTTCGCCAAAACTCGGTTCAAAGTAATTCGCCGTTGATATTTACGACTCTGTTAGCGGGTCGCCCCGCAACTTCCCAGTCTTTCACTGCCGCGTCAAGTTCTCCTTTAATCGAATGAAAATTGTTTAGGTTTCCATCGCCTCTTCATGTTCTAGCTGCTTCCGAGTCTGAAAAACGCCATTTGATAAAGTGATTTGTGGTCGCGATTGAGAGGAAACAGCTGAACCCAACCACCTCCGAATTTATATCCTACCTCTAAAACTAACACAGGGCGCTACAATTATGAATATAAAACCCTGAAAATTATTACACAATGGTTTATTATTCTCATGAACAGCTTGACCTGGTATTAGTGCTCCCCCATCCCATTCGATTCAGCATCGAATACTAGTAAACCATACGAAACATGTCCTAGCTGCAATGGAACTACAGAAACAAAACGTCTGATGATTTTGCCCCGTCGGGCGCTTTGAGCGAACCCGTTGCGAGGCGAAAGGGGAGTTGAGCCGCCTGCCCTGCAGCGTTGCCGCCTTGTTTTATTGAGACGGGCGGGAGGAAGGGAGTTCAAACGACGAAACGCTGTAGCTCCCGCGTTGTACTGCGTTTCGTTAATTTTGTTAACCATTTTTTGCCCATTACAACCACGGGCTTTGTCCGATCGGATTGCCGAGATGGCGGGCACAACTAGATACCAAATCGGATTTTTGTGCGAAAGAACGAATTTTTTAGACCACGTTAAAGGCACAAAATGGCCCGGACGGCGGACGGACATTGCAAATTTGGAATCTCCAAGTCTTGAAACGTAAAGTATCAAATTTTGAGGGGGGGTTGTAAAAAAATTTTCGTGGCCATAATGGCCGAAATGTTTCTGTAGAAAAGCGTTGAACCCGCGTATGTAGCTGGTCTCCAAACTTACGGGGGCGGCGGAAAGTTGTGTGTTGCTACGCACCAGATATTTTAGCCGAGTTAGCCAAAAGAAACTTTCTGTTCCTACACTAATAATTACCGTGATCATTCTTGATCAAGTAGCGTCTGGGATGGATAATTTAACAACTGTGACAACTGTGTACGCCGCTAATGATCGTCTGGTTTCAGTTTATAATGAATTTTATCGCCGGCATTGAAACTGGATAAGTTGCGAAAATTCTGTCAAAATACTTTTTGGATTTGTCTTGAATATTCCGAGCAATAGTTGTATGCTTCCTAAAATTCGCCACTTTTGGCTTCAGTAATTTTTTGCAAAATTGTAGGGTGCAGTCGACGAGGCATCAGTAATTGGACTGGGGAGGACATTTGACCTTTTGGGGCATTTCGAAAGTGAAGTAACGCAATGTGAGGATCAGTACCTGAATCATGACATTTTTTTAGTAAGTTTCCAACTATTTTGACGCCACTTTCTGCCATTCCATTAGACCCACTCATGTATGGACTGGTTACTGTTTGTTCTATTTCCCACTCTCGAGCGAATTCTTTAAATTCTGCTGATTGAAATGGGTGGCCACCGTCAGCCACTAACTGCGATGGAATACCAAATCTGCTAAACATGGATTTTAGACATGCAATTACAGGACCAGCTCTAGTCGACGATATATGCTACATGTCTATATGTTTCGAAAAATAGTCAGTGACAGCCAAATACTTTAAATTGTTGAAGTCAAACAGGTCGGCACCCACTTTCTTCCAAGGCACTGTAGTTAATTCATGTGAACACAAAGGCACATGATTATTTGGTCGATATATAGCAAATGTCTGACAACTATCAATCGCGTTTTTTATATCTACCGACATCTGTGGCCAAAAAAGTACGCCTCACCAGCGATTTTGTTCTTTCGACACCCATATGACCCGAATGAATTCTATCTAGTATTGATTTTCTGATTTCCCTTGGAACTATAATGTTGTTGTTTCCAAACAAAATATTGTCGACTATATTAATCTCCTCGCGTGAATTCCAGTACGGTTTAACGCAATTCTCTACTAGATTTTTTGACTTGGGCCATCCTTCTAAACAATACCGCTTTATCAAGTTATGAACCTCGTCATTCTCACTTGCCGTAGTGATTGAATTTAGGGTTTGAGGTGACACCTCCAAACAGCTCCTAATCATGTTGACATAAACTGTGATATCATTGTCGAGACTATCACACGTTTCAGCTAACGGTGCACGGGACAGTGTATCCGCTATGTACATGTGTTTCCCAAGTGTATATACAACTTGAAAATCGAATGCTTGCAGCTTCAGCAACATTCTTTGTAATCTAGCCTGGACGTTAGCCAAACTTTTTTTGCAAATGGTAACCAGCGGAGAATGATCCGTTTCAATAGTAATAGATTGCCCGCAAATATATTGCTTAAACTTGTTACAGAGTATTAATACTGCTTGCAACTCCTTTTTACTTTCCGCTACCCGAAGGGAAGGAAAGTATAGTAATCGGCCCAAAAAAAAAAGTTGGGTTTTCTTCAGATCTTTACGTTTCAGACCCTACTGAGTCTAAAAAACCTAATTTCGGAGAGAGGTCCGTGTGTATGTCTGTGTATGTCTGTGTGTATGTCTGTGTGTGTGTGTGTCTGTAGTTGGATTTGCGGGAGAACGGCTGATCCGATTGAGCTGGTTCTTTTTTTGTTTTGTTCGTTATTTTTTGTAGACACCAAAATAAGGTTATGGACGATTTCGGCCGATGGGAAGGGGGTGGGGACGAAAATGTACCAAAAACTAGGGTTTTTCGCATTTTCTCAAAAACGGCTCTAACGATTTTGATTAAACTTTCAAATTATCTCCTCTACCAATCAATATCTAACTTTTCTTCTCTATACATATCTCCATGAAAATACGGTGAACGGAGATATAGGCCTATGAAGCAAAATAGGTTTTTACGCTTTTGGCAAAACGACTCAAGGATTTTCACCAAACTCACAGGATGTTTTCAAATAGTTAATACCTACATATTGTTCTCAATAAATGTTCCTCTGACACTCCATTGAACAGAGATAAAAATGAAAATGTGTCGAAAATAACGTTTTTCGAACATTTCCGTAAATTCAGGGTAACTTCTTTACCAGATGTGATAAATCCTAATGGAGTGTCTTTTTAGTCACCCATACCAACATTTCATTCTCTATAATTATTTCTGTATATATCTGTTGAACGGAGATATAGCCAAGTTAACACAAAAGGAGATTTGTCGAATATTATTTTATCGGTATTCCAATTTTCAAAAAAACGGCTCTAACGATTTCGATCAAACATTCGGAGTACTCTCAACTAACTAGTCCCTACATTTTGTTCTCCATAAATGTTCCTGTAAAAATGCGTTGAACGAAGATATAGCGCCCGCCTATGAAGGTGGTGTTCGAACTTAAAGGTGGCGGAAAGTTGTGTGTTGCTACGCACCAGATATTTACTTTCCTTGCTCTACGAAGTAGAAAGGGGAGAATGTAATCGCAGCTGAAAAAAATTTTGAGTTTTCTTCAGATCTTTACTTTCAGACCCTCCTGAGTCCGAAAAACACTATTTGGGAAAATGGTCTGTGTGTGTGTCTGTGAACGATTTTTAGAGAAAACCACCGTACCAAATCAGCTCAAACTTGATATCTAGCCCGGAAGTCACTATGGGACGCCAAAATAAGGGTATGAACCAAATCCACTGAAAGTTAACTATAGTTATCATAGTGATCAAAACACCAAATATTTTTTTTCTCAAAAATGGCTCCAACGATTTTGATGAAATTTTTTATATTGGTAGCTCCAAATGTGGCAACTATACCATAAAATTCCCATCTATGGGAAAAATGACGAGCAGCACAATAAATTACGAAAACTATCGACGAAATCGATTTTACCGCGGTTTTTAGAGAAAACCACCGTACCAAATCAGCTCAAACTTGTTATCTCGTCCGCAGGTCACCATGGGATGCCAAAATAAGGGTTTGAACAAAATCCACCGAAAGTTAACTATAGTTATCATAGTGATCAAAACACCAAATATTTTTTTCTCTAAAACGGCTCTAACGATTTTGATTAAATTTTTTATATTGGTAGCTCCAAATGTGGCAACTATACCATAAAATTCCCATCTATGGGAAAATGACGAGAGCAGCACAATAAATTACGAAAACTATCGACGAAATCGATTTTACCGCGGTTTTTAGAGAAAACCACCGTACCAAATCAGCTCAAACTTGTTATCTCGTCCGCAGGTCACCATGGGATGCCAAAATAAGGGTATGAACCAAATCCACTGAAAGTTAACTATAGTTATCATAGTGATCAAAACACCAAATATTTTTTTTCTCAAAAATGGCTCCAACGATTTTGATGAAATTTTTTATATTGGTAGCTCCAAATGTGGCAACTATACCATAAAATTCCCATCTATGGGAAAATGACGAGAGCAGCACAATAAATTACGAAAACTATCGACGAAATCGATTTTACCGCGGTTTTTAGAGAAAACCACCGTACCAAATCAGCTCAAACTTGTTATCTCGTCCGCAGGTCACCATGGGATGCCAAAATAAGGGTATGAACCAAATCCACTGAAAGTTAACTATAGTTATCATAGTGATCAAAACACCAAATATTTTTTTTCTCAAAAATGGCTCCAACGATTTTGATGAAATTTTTTATATTGGTAGCTCCAAATGTGGCAACTATACCATAAAATTCCCATCTATGGGAAAATGACGAGAGCAGCACAATAAATTACGAAAACTATCGACGAAATCGATTTTACCGCGGTTTTTAGAGAAAACCACCGTACCAAATCAGCTCAAACTTGTTATCTCGTCCGCAGGTCACCCTGGGATGCCAAAATAAGGGTTTGAACAAAATCCACCGAAAGTTAACTATAGTTATCATAGTGATCAAAACACCAAATATTTTTTTTATCAAAAATGGCTCCAACGATTTTGATGAAATTTTTTATATTGGTAGCTCCAAATGTGGCAACTATACCATAAAATTCCCATCTATGGGAAAATGACGAGAGCAGCACAATAAATTACGAAAACTATCGACGAAATCGATTTTACCGCGGTTTTTAGAGAAAACCACCGTACCAAATCAGCTCAAACTTGTTATCTCGTCCGCAGGTCACCATGGGATGCCAAAATAAGGGTTTGAACAAAATCCACCGAAAGTTAACTATAGTTATCATAGTGATCAAAACACCAAATATTTTTTTTCTCTAAAACGGCTCTAACGATTTTGATTAAATTTTTTATACTGATAGCTCTTAATAAGGCGATTATAGCATAAAACTCCCATTCATGGGAAAATGACGAGAGCAGCACAATAAATTACCAAAGTTTTCGACGAAAAGCGTTTTTAGCGCAGTTGTTTTTCCTCACAAACTCCGCTGGAATTTTTGTTGAATCTTGAAAAAAAATTGGTATTGTAGTACAATCCAATACCTAAAGGGTGAGTGTTTAAAAACGCTCATGAGATACATGGGGATTACTCCAGAAATTCCTGAATTTCAACCATTGTCATTTCGCTCACTACCAGTTCTAAAGGTGTTTACCCAATAACTCTGCACACGTAATTACTATCCTTCTTCAAAAAATTTGTGTTTACTGCCTCATTAATTATCTGTGTACCAATTGCTCAATAATAGTCCTGCAATGAGTACGAGCAGCACAATAAATTCCGGAACTGTAAGCGCTACCGCTTCCTGCTGCCGTAAAGCGTTGTTTGACGAAGTTCAAATTAACTGAGTGATAAATGAATTGGTGAAATAGAATTAGTGAATTGTTGTAGAGCTAAGGAAAGTTGTGTGTTGCAACGCACCAGATATTTTGATATTTGATTTAGTAGTGCGATTTCATTGGAGGAATTTGGTATGAAATTAGATAGAAAGGTTACTATCCCAATGAACCTGTGTAGCGCTTTTTTGTCAGTGGGTGCAGGCATCGAGCAAATAGCTTCTATTTGAGACAGATCTGCTATCATACCGTCTTTCGAAAATATGTGGCCCATGTACTTGACACTGCCCATGCACTAGCCCTTTCTAATACTGCAATTAATCGTGCAACGTGCTCCTTCACATTTGGAGCATGCACCAGCAAATTAGCCTGATAAATACACACCCCTTCCATGTTACCAAAACTTTTAGTCATATTTCTATGAAAATTATTCGGTGCCACAGAAATCCCGAAAGACATACGCAAAAATTTGAATCGCCCAAAAGGAGTTCCGAAGGTTAATAGTTTGGAGGTATTAGCGTCCATGCGAACATTCCAAACCCCTGAATTTGCATCTAACGAAGAGAAAATGTAAGCCCCATTTAATTGTGATCTAATGACGCCAATAGTTGGAAATTGGCCTTCAATAGATGGTACCTTCGAAGATTCTGGTTTAGATTTTTAGGATCGATGCAGATCCTTAATGCACTCGACTTGCGTTCTGTTATGACCATCAAACTGATCCACTCAGTCGGTTCAGTGACCCGTTCAATTACCTCGTCTTGTTCCATTCTCTTCAACTCTTCTTCTACCCGTTTATACAATTTAAATGGTAATCGCCCAGGAGGATCAATTATTGGAACTGCGTTAGGCTTTAGGCGTTAGTTTACATACTGTGGGCAAGCAGCCCAAACCCTCAAATTACCCCTTGTTCTCAGCTAAAAGTTGACTGTACCTACTGGGACTAGTATTGTTCGCGCTAAAGACCCTGTTCACTAAATTCAATTCCTTACAGGTTGGAAATCCTAATATAGTAGGAACCTCACTATCAATGATGTTAAATGCGAACTGATGTGCTTTCCCTTTGATCAGACAGGGAAGCATGCAGCATCGCGAACTAGGTAAGCCAGTACCACTATACGCGGTCGGTTTCCTACTCGATGAACCCATGACAGACTGATGTAAATTCAGTTTCCCAACTTGAATGAAAGACATACAATTAACTTGTGCCCCAGTATCTAACTGAGCCTAGACATCTTGCCTATTAACAGACATTTTTATATTCCAAGACTCGTCATCATCGTGATGATCAGAGGTAATTTGACAAACAAAATAATTACGATCGGATTCACATCGGGACTCACGTCACGTTGAACATTTACACTTCAGACTTCTCTATTAGAACGGCTGTGCTTGCTGTAGTGATTATACTTCCCATACGTCAGACACTGTTGACCAATCGCCGGACACCTAAACCGGGAAATTTGACCACAACTGCTACACTGATTTTGCTGGCCATTGCTGGCAGGAACATCACGTTGCGAACCGAATCGATCTTGACCGAGATACTGAGCGTTGACGATGACGGGACGAATTATTTTGAGGCCTCTGAAAGCGAGCATGTCTCGACGTGTTTCTTGGGCTCTCTTGATTTCGATTTGACGACCTATTTCGAGTAAATGGCTGCGAATTTTTTTCAAATGGCTGATTTTGAGAGATATTATCTATTTTTTCTTCTTCACTTTTATTTATTGACCGAGCCTGCAGATGAGTCAATTCCATACTCTTGCAAATCGAGATGGCTTTCTCTAACGTTAACCAATCTTCTTGAAGGAGCCTTTCCTTCATTTTGAAATTTGACCTATTCAGCCCACAAATTAACACATCTTTGGTTAGCGAATCTTTTCGCTAATGTCTTAAGCTCGCAAGTGAGACTAAGATTCTTCAAGTCTGTAACAAAACCGTCCATTGTCTCATGATCCCCTTGCCACCGCGTTAGAAAGTTATGGCGCTCGACTGTGACGTTCTTTTTTGGAGTAAAATGATCGTCGAAATTTCGAATCAGTTCTTGGTATACGATCGTTTCCGAGTCGACGCCGAATGACTGAAACACGACCATCCCTTTTGGTCCAATGAGTGACAGCAAAAGAGCGACTTTTCTTCCATCGGATTCCTCATCGAAATCTGCCGCCACCAAATACAGCTTAAACTGTTTAATCCAGTTGGCCCATCTGACAGACAAACTAGTTGACGAGTGTCTGTCTATTTCCAAATGACCGATGTTAGGAGGGAGATTAGTTTTTGCCATCGACATTTCCGTAACCAAATGACTGGTTGACGAAGTTGCTGAACTCACTTGATCAGGTGACTCACTCAGTGAAGTGCCTGTGGAATTCAAAATGTTGTCTTTTGAATCGTCGATTCCCGAATCACGTGGAATAGCATTATCGTGATTCACCAAGCAATGACTGCTAAACGTAACGACGAGAACACTTCTGACACCATGTTGTGCGTAGGGTATAAATGGAACACGTCAAGTACCACTTGAGGAGTTTATTTATTAGCAAGAGGACAACAAGATAGAGAGAGCGTAAGATGAGACAAAATGGCATAGGCAGTGACAAGGCCTCCTAAAGTTCAAGGGAATTCTAAATAGTATAAGCACATTAGTTATAAGTAATTTGAATTTGATAACAATAACATGAATTTAATTACTTATTAAATTTATGTTTATAGTTTTATTGACAATTTATTGATTCGTAACAAGTTCAAAAGGGGAAATCCGTTGTCGTTGGAAGTTAACCCGAACTTAATCCCTTTGTCGGAGGAGAAGCCGACGACTGAAGGGGCAGTTCTCGGACTCCCCCACGGCATCACATGAAAAAGGCTGAAACCGTTGGGTTGGGCGGACACACGAGGTAAAGAAATCAGCCTTTCAGGATGCGCTGAACATTCTCCCCCGTGCTGCAGCAGCAGAATAACCCTTGAAGTGACGTTACTCAATTGGCTGGTGGTAGTTTAGCTAGGCAGGGAGGCTAGCACAGGGGGATCAGGCTAGAGCAGGAGAATGTGACAGAGTTGAGCAGATGGAAGGGCTAGACGACAGAATGGTGAAAAAAGGTAGGTGTTTGTAAACCAATGATTGGGTGATGAGTGAGTACGACAATGGATTGCTTGAGCTCAGGTACTAAAGTGAGGGTGAATGATAAACGGGATATGCAGGGGGTGGTGCAAAAGAATGGAAGGACAGCACAGGTATAAAGTAAGCATAAAGATTAAGGTGTGATCATACTGGAGTGAGAAAGATGGAGGAAGGCATACTAGGCGGGTGAAAATGGACAGGCACAGTGGGTTAGTGCAGGAGGGTAGGCACACTAGGGTGGTGGAAATATGGGAAGGCGCTCTAGGGTGGTGCAAATAGAGGAAGACACTAGGATGGGTCAAAAGGGGCATTTGTGGTGAGGAGAGGATACGAATTAGGATATGGGATTAAGAGTGCTGTCTTGGGTGAAATGGTAAATGATCCTTGGGAGGTCGAGAGGGTAAGGGATGCTGCTAGGACAGAACATTGAAAAAGGCGGATGGGTACGGCGAGATGGTAGGGTGCAAGAGTAATAGGATGTGAGAGGCATAAGGCATTGGGGCTTTTGGTATCAAAGATGAGCGCTGAATAAAATTTTAAAGGAGAGAAACTGTTAGGAAGAAGATTCGAAAGGGGGTGTAGGCAAACTATATGAATTTAGTAACGTGATTAAAGGGGCCTTGGCGAGAGCACTTGCATTTTGGGATGAGAGGTAGAAAGGGTAGAGGGGAGCTGCTAGGGTGTAGCATTGAAGAAACCAAACGGGTAGGGCATGATGGTGGGGTGCAAGAGTTAGGGTATTATAAAATAGGATGACACAGAGATGACGTGGGTTGAGGTATAGGGTAGTGGTGAGTAGGGCTGAGCTAAATGGTGAAAGGAGGAGAGAAACAGGTAGGAAAAAAGAACTAGATTAGACGAATTGGGGTGTAACGAAGGATTTTGAGTTTAGGACAATGGGCATAGAGGTCTGGGTCAAAACTCTTAAATTTTGGTTAATGGGCACGAGGAGCTGAGAGGAAGGGTTTGTAGTGAGGGCCTTGTAGGATCGGTTTGAGTTTAGGCTGTGTGGAACTGTGAATGTGAGGGAGCGACATGTGAGAAAATGATTGTGGGTTGCATGAATTAAATAGGGATCTAAGAGGAGCTGAGGGCTGCCTCTGATGAGGGGGGAGCTGAAGGCTGCCTCCTAAATTTTACCATGGGAAGCCAGTTCACGCGATTCAGAGCCTTACCTTGAGCAACATTGGTCGGCAGCAACTTGAAGATGGCAGCGGACGGGCGCAGTGAGCATCTTGAGTGATGTGCGGCTTCATTTCGATGGAGACTAATGAAAGTTGGCACGGATTCGGGGCGTTGCGAGCAGTGAATGGCTGCTTGAGTAGAGAGGCAATTCGGTGCAGCGACGAGAGACTCAGAGGCCTTCTTATCCGGCGAAGGCCTTGTACTGGGAGTGGAGGGCATCAGCGCCGGTTGCGGGTTCGTGAGTGCGGCGAAGAATGAGCGGGTGTCCCAGTGGATGGTGGAAGCTGAGGGCATGCCGTGAGGTTGGAGCGTTTGGTGTGGATGAAGGGGCGCTGAGGTGGCGTCTCGACGTCTTCTTTGACGGATGGGAACGAACAGGTCAGCACTGGAGAAGGAGTAGGTTTGAACACTGCCGGTGGTGGCGATGGGGGTTGGCTAGTTAACGGGGTTTTGAACAGCGAATTCATTGCTAGACGAAGGTTCAATTATGGCCGACATCATTTCTAATTGGAAATCGCTTGGGGCGTACCATTTAGTGTCGAATACCTCATCGTCGATTTCTGATATGTAATTCCGTATCTAGGGAATTTATTTAGTGTTTCGGCGAAGTGGCAGCACGATAGCCGAGCTGTGAATGGAGCGGAAGCTGTGGATGTATCCAGACGCGCAGCAGAGGTTTGAAGATCATGTATTGTTCAGGAGTAATAGAATAGCCTTCTCGTTACGTCATTGATGACGAGGTCTGCAGGGAGATAGAAGTTCCTTACTTCCTGTGAGCTATCCAATCTAGACAGACGCGTATCGTTCGAAGGGTTTTGGTGAAGTTCGGCGTCGTGATCCAATGTGGGTGAAAAGTCCATTTTCGATTTTGACGCGGATGGACAAGACAAGAGAGTTTCGGCGGCGGCAGAAGAGGAGAAGGCGTTTAAGCGATTACCGTTTCTGCTTCTTTTCGCCGATTGAAGCGCGTAGAGGGCATCGTGGTGTTAACGTTCGGTCCTTAATACGCGAAAGTCAACTATATCCGGCCTGTAGGACCAAATGTTGGGTCCACGAGAGGGGGAGCTTGATGATCGAAATGAAAATGAAACTCGGTGAGGGTGAGGAGGACTGTATTATACGTGCGGAATTGAGTTGAGTTAGAATTGAGCTGAGATCGTGAAAAAAAGGGCGACACAAGGATAGTACTTGGAACGCATGAACTGGGGCGGGAAACTATTTCGTAAGGAGAGCTGTGACTTTCTTGAGAGTTCGTAGATGAGTGACTGTGTGTCCACTGGGAGAAGAGTGTCTCTGGGAAGAGCGGTATTAGTTGGAGAAGGAGGTTAATTGAGGGAAAGTACGAGGGAAATCCGTTGTCGTTGGAAGTTTACCCAAACCTAATCCCTTTGTCAGAGGAGAAGCCGACGACTGAAGGACTTCCCCGCAGCATCAAATGAAAACGGCTGAAACCGTTGGGTTGGGCAGACGCACCAGGTAAGGAATCAGCCTTTCAGCATGCGCTGAACAAGGTACTTACTGGATGGGAATACCTGAGTTGGATTAGAATCGTTACTAATGAATTGTAGTGTGTTATATCTCCATCTACCGTCAATTCACAGCAATATTTATAGAAACCGAAAGTTAGGTATTAACTAACAGAAGATACTTTGAAAATTTAATTAGAATTGTAACGGTTTTCGAGAAAAATTCGGATCCTCTTCGATTCGGTACATTTCGATCTCTCGCCTACCGCTATTTTCGACCTTACGAAATCGTACGTAAAAACAGTGCGCTCAATCGGTTCATCACACTCACGCAGGCGTCTGGGTTCAACAATTGAGTAGGCCTGACAGAAACGCAACTTTTTCTTTGCACGATTGCAATTCGTTCCTTATGGGTATCGTAAAGCAAAAAGGAATGCGCCATTAAACCTGAACAGAACTGAAAGTGGTAAGAATTTGTATACTTGGGTGATAACCCGCTGGAATGAGGGATTTAAATCATATTTCCTGGTACAATCATCTTCGCCGCAGGTGGTGTAAAAGGAGCTGCTCCGGCCAGTTCGCGTTGTCTGATATGTGAAAGAGGAGTCGGTCGGTCAGCAGTTTCCTGCCCGAGTTCTCATCTTCGGCCTTCGGACCGCCTTTTACGTCGAGAGTCCAACCGCCGATTATGCGGAATTGCCGAGTGGCAGATGTCCAGATGTCAGATCGAGCGTTGATGTCAGCTGACGCTGCAAGCTGATACGCGGCACGCCTTGAAGCCCTTAGGCTTGGCCGAAAAAGTTTGTGGAGGTATTCCGCGGACGTCACTGCTCTCAGTGCCGATTAGTGTATTCCAATTAAGGTTCGTGGTGTCAACATTTCGTTGTGACTGAGTGACCAAGGGGGGCTCATGACAAGCTACTCAACTTTTTATGTTTGTGGCGAGAATTTTGAAGTTCATTATGTCACTGCCATTGTAACAGTGCCAGCGTTGGTGTTCTGGTTCCTTTTTTCCGCATGTCTATCACAACAAATAAATATACCTCATTGACGAATGAGTTGAATGCGTGGGGGGTTAGCTTTTATCGTTTTAATCTTTCCACGCAGAAGGAGGGAAAGCAGATGACGGTAACATCGAATGGTATGTCAGTCATACATCTCCAGTTAATCAAGGATGCGAGGAGGAGTTACGAGGCGGCGTTTGGTAGGAAGAGCTAGACAATCTTAGGGTGTAATATTGTGAATGCTTGTGTTCGACGAGAGAAATCGACTCATGGTTTCTGTGAGGTGTTCCAACGGAGTACTGCGGTTGAAGTCATTGTAGATGGTCTCGTTGCGTACGAAATGGGGGCGTGAGTCAAGTGTCGCCGGAGCGTTTTACTTTACTTACGCTCGGTTTCATGGAACACTGATCTGGAGCAGGTGTCCCAAACTAGAAGCGCGTGTGACCGGATGGGCCTGATGAAAACCCTGGGATTTTGTTGAAAAGAGATAAGATAGAGATGCCATAAATGTATTTAGTTGGGGCTTTCGTGCTGTAATATGCTTTCTGGATGTCCATGTAAGTCACAGCATGTTCGGGCGATTTCGTTCGTATGTGTAGGTGACTATTCCAGGTTTGGATGGGTTAACTTCAAAGCGCCGCTTGCTGCACTATGCCTGGGTCTCTCACTGCATAAACAAAGTCATTGGGCGTATCATGGTTGTAGATTACAAAGAGATAGGGCCCTAATATACTACCCTGTGGTACACCATGACGTTCCCTTGGGGTTGTATCGACAGTAATCGTTTCCTGGCTTCTTAATCCGGTGAGTGAGGTATACTTCCTAACATTCCTACATTTACATTAATTTTATTCAACCCATCCCTGTTAAAAACTTTCCTTAATCTTTTGCCAACTTTACTCCTTGGACCCCCTCACGTGCACGAGAGCCTGAAGGCGCTTAAATAAACGTTTGTTGAGGAACTAGTGAAGTTAGAACGTGGGGGTTTGTACACGCAGCCCAAGTCCACAAGACATCCTGCGATGAAGGACCATCCTTTTGTGCAGGTAGATTCGTTTTTCGTGGTTTCGTAGAAATTATACTCAATTTACGTCTTGTGGCTCACACACCACTCGCCGTCTACTACAGGCGTCATGTGCCTTCAGCATCGTGTACTCCTGTGGTCTGAGTGCAGTTTCGAAGCGCAAGATTGGGGTTCTAAATATCGAGGACACAGTATTATGAATTATTGCACGGAAATTTGGTAGAGAGAGAGAGAGAAGACAATGAAACCTCTTCATCCCTCAAAATGGTCTTCAAATCCTCTGGTTTCCAAAACCAAGGCGGTATAAGGGTTGGGAGAAAGGGGGAACGTGATTGCTTCAACTTGTGGAATTTGCGCGATTTCCGTGTTTTGGAGTCGTGATAACATTTGCTGGAGTTAGATTAAACTTAATGGCTTACGCGCAGGTTTTCTCCGTAAATCACGGATTTCCTTTGTTTTATTTATATTCAACAGGCGTCTTTGTTTCGAGTTGAGCATCGAATAACATTATTTCAAACGACACAAGGTTCGTTCGGTTAAATACTCAGTTTCCATGTTGCTGTTGAAATGAACGATATGAGCTCTAGAACGATCTGAGGGTGAGCCACTTGATTAGAATACCGCCGATATCTGTGCATAGGGTTGTTTCCTTTTGTCACTTGTTGTTATCGAATCGCTGGTCGACCAGGTCTGGTATTATTCACAGATGGATTGCGATTGGTCCTGATGGCACGGATGTCAAGAGAACAGTTGCTGGTCTACACGTCTGTGACAAGAACGCCCGGGGAAAGTCATGGCCAATTTTAAGGTGTGTTTTTAGTTAACGTGTACAAGAGGCCGGGATTATAACCTTGTGGATAGAAAAAGCAAGTTTTAACAGCTGTGCAAAATGTGTAAGGCTGGGCCTGCCACATCAAAAGTTCGCTGGAAACCCTTCTTGAGAACACGTTCTCTGACGGCCAAGTAGCTACGTCCTCTCGACGAAACGTTTACTTCCGCTGGAGTTCCCACGAGTTCATTCAATTAGTAGACTTTGTCTCACTATAATTACTGTAATTTCACTATACGCAGTTGTACACGTCTGATACTCATTCCATTCGACCCACGATGTAAAAATACCTTGAAAACGATACGAAACACGTATTCACGATTATACTGCATACTGTTAATTTTTTAACCATTTTTCGTCCATCACAACCATGGGCTTCGTCCGATCGGATTGCCGAGATGGCGGGCACAACTAGATACCAAATGGGATTTTTATACGAAAGAAACGATTTTTTTTGACTACGTAAATGGCAAAAAACGGCTCAGACAGCGGACGGACATTGCAGATTTGGAATCCCCATGTCTTGAAACGTAAAGTATCAAATTGTGAGGGGAGCTGTAAAAACTTTTTTCCTGACCGAAAACATAGGGTTATTATTCAAAATGAATAATAAACCAACAGTTCAACTAGGCGCGTAAAATTTGCCTCATGCAGCTACAATGTATCAGGTCCAATACAGACACGGCACTCCTGCGAGGGAACTGATGCTTAGGAGGTCGTCCGACCATTATGTCGTTTTGATTATCTTTCTCTGATTAGCAGCTGTAATCACACTTCGAGTTTTTCAAAGTTCAACGTCATGGTCATTATTCCGAACATCTCATTTTGCGGCGTCGTCCAGTGGGCGAAATTTGCTTCAATTAGGATCATAAACTTCTTGTTGCCAGTAGAGAAGCTGGTTCCCTGGAGTTGCGTGGTGCATATCGCTACGCATTTTCTACTCTGTGAGGTATTTCATATGTACTGGCTGATCGCTTCTCATGAAGACACTGGTAGAATTGCTGTTATTTCTTATTTCTCGAGGGGAGGATATTTGTATCGTAGTTTTCACGTTCTTACAGGTGGCCCGCACGCAGCTTCATAAATTGCTACGGCTGGTACGTAAGATCCTGCACCCCCACGTTCCCAGGTTAATAATTTATAACTCATCATAGCCATTATTGAGTGATCAGCTTGTAGGTAATTCATGGGACTGTCAACGTGATTTTTCAGGGCCGCTTTTAATCGTGTTCATGGTGAACGCTGTCAAAAAATGAGCCGATGGAACGAGGAGGAATGAGGTTGAATTTCGGAATGTGCCAAGTTGCTCGCACTTATCTCACGATCACTGTTAGCAAGGTCATTGGAATACTAACACCATTATCGTGAAAACCCAAGCGTCACATTAGCGGCATTTATAAGGACAATAAATTTCTTGAATTTATTGTTCTAATCTCATCATTTTCCAACTAATACACTTTTTGTATTACTGGTACTGTTCACTGTTGTACACACCTTAAGGCTGTTTATGAGCAAATAAATCTTTGGATCATTCATTGATCACTATGACAAGTATAGTTAGTTTTGGACCGATTTTTCTCAAAACGCTATTTCGGTGTGGTACTTTTATGTGCAGGATGAATATGAAATTTGAGCTATTTTTGGCGGGTGCTTTTTCAAATTTTGTTATTCGGACTGTTATCGTTCTGTAGGTGACTTATTGGACTATCGACACGATTTTTTTAAGAACGCTGATGTCATATAAGCCCTGATCTACAATCCCTGTTCGTGAATATTGAGCTGCCCGAGTGATTTTCCACGATGAAAATTCCGTAAAACTGTTATTTGGATCTCTGAGCGTCAAAAATTCAATCAAGATCGTTCAATGAGACAACTAATTTAGTGCCTCGATCACTGAGAACTATTTTCAGTTTTTTGCTCGTATTCTTCTTTTGGCGTTTCGTGTTGATATGTTGGCTAAATGTGAAAATTGCAGCCGGTTCGGTTGGATCAGTATCTCTCGATTGCGAGCACAGACTGGCAAACTATTTCCTCAAATGGTCTTTTTCGGACTCAGAAGCATTTAATACGACGACGTCAGAAGAAGACTAAACAAAATATCTGGTGCGACGGACGCGTCACAACTTTCCCTAGCTCCTCGTACAATCCACGATTATTACCGCTCAAGTTACTAATTCAATACGCTCTTCATTCAACACTTGCCTGTTTCCACTTATGTTACACAACTCGACATTCTATAAGGAGAGGCTAATCGGGTTGCTACTTACGCCGTTACGACGTTCACTGAAATATAGGTAATTGGTGATGCTAGTAACGTAATTGTTTAGTAACGCGTTAGGGTTCTGAAATTATTGACGTAAAACTGAGACAAAAGGACGTTAGGTTGAGCTCCGGGATTTCTGTAGTTGCACCTGATTTTATTATGTACATTATTGAACAGCCATCGTAGGTAGCTAATTTGGCTATCAGCCTGACTTTTTTGAGAGCAAAAGTGCGAGATTTATAGAGAACAAATTGCAGTAAAGTCAAATTTTGTAGAGAAATGGTAATCTTATTATGCTGCTCTCGTCAATTTCTCACAGTCAAAATTTTATAATAGCCGCCTTACAGCCGCTATTGTGAAAAAATTCATTTTGGGTTTTGATCACTATGATAACTATGAAACTCTATACTATGAAGGGCGAAGGAATGTAAAAGACATAAACGGTGCCTGATAACGATTTCCTGACTTGTAATTCGTATTCAGCAAACTCCAGATTTTGATGTGGAAGTGAGGAGTTGAAGTTATTTCAAGAGCCCCACAACACAAGTACAGGCCCGTCGTCGGCACATCAGAGCCGTCTTCAGTTCAATTTCAAGAGGTCCATTTCGTATGAGTTCGAAGGGCGCCGCTTCTCTTGTGGACTTATATGATATTACCGTATACCTCATCGTATAGATACATGATTGGGGTACCACCTGAATTTTTCTGAAGAACGTAGTAACATTTGAGTAGAGTTTACGCTCAACGGAAACAATTACGCTTAACTCGATTTTCGACGCAATATTTGGTCATTTATTGTGGTGCTCTCGTCATTTTACCACGGATGGAAATTTTATGGTGTTGTTGGCTTATTGGGAGCTGTCCATTTGGCAAATTTTAACAATATCGTTAGAGCGGTTTTAGAGAAAAAAAAATGTAGTGGTTTTATCTCTATGATAACTAACTATAGTTAGTTTTGAGCGGACTTTGCTCATACCTCTATTTTGGCCTGCTTTTCAAGTCAAGTTTGAGCTGATTTGGTTTCTCAGTAAAAAGAGAAATATAATGCAATTGACTAAACTCGATCCTGACAAAAACGCATCTCGGGGGTAAAGGACTGTGTGTTTGAACCGAATTCGTCGTTGAAATGTTATGTCACAATACTGTTTCCAGGAAAATCGTATTGAACTCGAACATTCTTATCAGGGCAGTTAGAACTTAGTGCATTTTATATTTAATTTCCATCTCGTACTGTAGTAATAACTGATACCGCTAGTCCAGGTAGTAGTGCAGTGAGATGCGTTGGCCAGTTCAAAATAAAACGTAATTACGTTATAGCGCTGCCTTTCTCCAAGTTTGGGTTGAATCCTCATTGTCTACTTTCTAATTCTCAATTTCCTCGCTTGTCTTTAATTTCTCATGCGGTGTTCGCCAGTTTTTCAAACCTGACCAATCAACTGAGCATTTATCGATTGCTGCCGAACCAGACGCGATTTATTTAAATCTCCGCTGTAATGCTGCTCTCGCGAGGCGTACTAACTCCAACGAGGTACCTGTCGACAACCTCGAAATCTGCCGTACGAAGTTAACACACCCGAAAAGCGCTCCCGTGACTTCACTTCCGCTTCCTCGTCCATGAGAAAGAGGAAGGTAAAAGCGGGAACCTGGGATTCGCTCGCCCTTTCTCTTTTAATACTTCTCTAACGCGACACTCGAAGAAAACAATCGACCGAAAAAATAAGTTTTCACCATATCTTAACGTTCGTTATTTATTTTTAAAGTTTGTCAATTTGGCGTATCATTCTCGTGTCATCTCAGTCGAATAAGATTTGACCTGTTGGTCAGAAACTTCTCGTGAGATTTTCTTCTGAATGAATTTTATGTACCTAGTGAATTATACTCTAACATATTTGATCTTCCTTAAGGAAAGTCAATGTTATTGTAGTCGTTCGGGGCAAGATGGAAATTAATTAATGGCAAAAACATGCTATGAGTGAGAGAGCACTGTATTGTACTCACATTGGCTGGTTAGAAATCACAGAAGACTTCCGACTAACGCGTGAGAGAAAATTAGAAGCAATCCTCTTCCTCAAATGTAGTAGTTTTACCTCCAGATTGTCTTGAGCGTTACTGTGTGGATTTAGGAGTCTTGCACGAGGCGAAGGATGGAGGGGTCGAAAGGATGATTGGCTGATTGACGCGGGAAAGTTATGAAAGTGTGGTGGTGTTGGTAAAGGACGTGTACACTGGTAAAAACATGGTTTATTCATCTCTCAGCTTGATCCCGAATCCTCTCAACCTAAAATTTCCCAATAGGTTTTCCTTTCCCTCTCCAACTCATGACCACCTTTTTTCTTCAGTTCAACACCCATGGACAATTCCCAGCCGCGCATCAGCCTTTCAACCTGATACGATTGTAGCCTCTTCCCAAAGTTACCGCCTTCTTTTTCGTCCTCGCTGTTGTTGACCAGCAGAAAAGGTGCAAGGATAACGGCTGTCATTGGAATAATTGAAGGGGGAGGGGGGTAGGAGTGCTGCTGATGGGGGGTAACAGGTTTTTTATGGGACATAGGAGGTGCTTCTTGTAGTTTTGGAAAACGGCTTCCAAGAAAAGAAGATGATTAAAAAAGGGGGTCAGGTACAAGACCCAAGGTACAGGCTTCAAGATTAAACCCAGAGCAGCTCAAGCTCAGGAACTTCGTTCAGATAAGAGGAACGACCTTGGGAGTATACTCAATAACTGACTGAAGATTTAAAATTTGTTTTGAGGTTGTACGACATAATACAACCAGTGTTTGCCGAACTTCGCAAGTATCTTGCGACATTTTCAAGCAAATTCTCACTTTCTCGTTACTTTTATCTGCTACTTCACGAATTACTGCTCTACCTGTTAATTCCTCAGTTCTCCCTGCCATAATGGGAGTTTAAGTAACCGGGAAAGCTTTGTTCTCTGCACACCGTCTCTCAGTTCACACTTTTATCAGAATCTAGACCCAGTATGTTCGACGCAAGTAAAATTAGTTCGAGTCTTTTGACCTCGGACTTCGCCAGTCATTATCTCCTCTTACCCCCCCACCCCGTACCTGCGGACATTCCACCATCGCTGTTGCAGTTATTTCTAACAGCTACTGAATTTCCCTGAAGTGGGGTTTTCCTTGCATTATTTTCCCTCTCCTCAATTTCAGATTCATCTCCACAGAAGCCACACATGGTTTATTGTTTCCTCCGCACTGGAGGCCCAAGACATGCAGAATGGAGAGTCTCTGAGAGAAAAGAAGTAGAGTCGTGCATTGATGTCCAGCAAGGAACTGGCTCGTCCAGTGGTCTGGCTCAACCCATTTTCTTGAAAGAAGTTAATGGATGTTGGGGAAGAACTCATACATGCCACGACCCTTTGACGAGGATTCCCATCTCGCTTGCAATTTTTCTCACACCCATTCGTCAGTAGCGGAAAGTTTTCGTTCTGTGGTGAGATCCTGGAGTGCTTCTGTTGATACCGTCTCATAGGCGTTGGTGATCCACAGGAGCGCAGCTCTCAGGGATTGGGCCAATACTCTCTTTTGATTGAATGTCAGTTTACTACCCCAGACAATGGGGCAGTAGCCAATCACGCCTAGATATATGTACTTATACATGAGGATAGTGTCATAGTAACACACAACCCAAGTGACCTCAGTAATTGCTCGCAGTGAGGCAAACCTTGCAATGGTAGTACCTTTAAGGGACTGGTGGTGTTGGCTCAAATCCCACCTCTCGCCTATATTCACTATTAAATACTTAACGTGCTTTCAAGGTGCAGCCTGTGGCTGCCTTAGCTTATTGGGGGTGGCTTATTCACTTTTCCTTTCAAGGAGATTAGATGTGTTTTTTCCTCAGCCGCCTGCATCTTGACATGCTCGCACCAGTGGGTGACTCTGCTAGGATCAGCACCGGCATGTCATCCACATAGGCTTACGGCTCGCAGTCAGTCTCCACGAGCCTCCTGAGAAGGCAAAGGGCAAGGCCCCTCCAAATAGCCTCCTGAGAAGGCAAAGGGCAAGGCCCCTCCAAATAGCCTGGCAACAGTGCGCCATTCGCAAGTGTAATGCTCCCACGTGACCGTGACCGTGACCGAAACTGAGGGGTCAGAGGATTAACGATAATAAATAGAAAATTAGGAAAGGTGCGAAGAGATAGGCGATAGAGAAGGAGGAGAAGGTACTGCGACACTAGGAAATAAGAACAGTGGAGACTAGAAAAATATATTGAGGAGTTAATGAAGGGCAACCTACTTCCTCGAGGGACGGAAATGGAGAGAGACCTCGGGTGTTGGGTGGAAGGCTCGGCGATCGTCCTCTGCTGAGCAAGCACTCTCGTTTTAGCTAACTCCGTATATGGGCCACTCGCCTCCTTGAATTTGGTTCTCGAGCCCGTACCCTCACTCCTCATGCCGGTGATATGGTTTACGGCAAGGAGGATAAACGATAGCAAAGTCTTCTCTCTGGGGGGAGAATGCTGTTGCTCAGGAATAGTCCTTCCTCTCGATAGCGCTGTTCCTTGGGTGGTACACAAGTACCAAGCCCCCACACTGTGCTACAAATGCCAGCGTTATGGCCACCTGGCAGTAGCCTGCATGAGACCTGTGGGGTGCGCCTGGTGCGCCATGCCACATCTCAGCAAGGCGTGCAAGCTCCCCTCAAGTATGCCAATTGCTTTGGACGCAAATTACAGCAGGTCTCGTACTCTACACGAGACGCGCGCTGTACCATTTGTCAGTGAGCCATTACCTTCCAGGAGTGATGAGTGGATTATGAATAGGCAAAAAACAGTTCGAACCCTTCAGCACAACACAAATAAGAGTTCTCCGGTTGTGGTTGATTTGCTGCAAAGTGCATTCAAGAAACGCTGCAATGTTCTCACCATACAGGAACGATACATAGGATCCAAAACTCTTGGTCTGGGTTCGCAGGCACGAGTGGTAGCTGGAGCAAGAACCGGAGGTTTGAGATGGTTTTAATATCATTTTACTGGAACACTGGTTGCCAACAGCCTTCAACCACTCGAATGGGCTCTAGGAGGATTATCAGGCCGACCCTGTATAGTCTATGCTGATGCAAATGACTGAAGTTCTCGGAGTTTTAACCCTGAATATGCCCCCCATCGCTGCCAGTTGCAGAGTTGTGGCATGGCAAAGGTGAAACTGTTGAGAAGTCAAGGTGCAGGTGGGCGGAGAATTCGAGTATCTTGAAGTAGGTTATTGGATCGTGGTGTTGCAGGAATCCTTGGTAGCGTCATGACAGAAGCCATCACCCTCGTTGGGAGGGGGCAGCGTTTCCGAACAGGCCTAGTGAGCGAACTAGTCGATGTACAGACAGTGGCAATGCACGTGCAATCCCTGCACCATCTTCCGAGAGGCTTTCAATATGACCTAGGCGCTACTCAGTAGGCGGTAGATTGGTTGGTGTACATGACTAGAACCTCCTGTCCTATGTGTGGCATGGACCTTTCAGGAGATATCCAGTTAGCCTTTGTCTGGAGTGTGGTAAAGTACTCGATTCACCATCGGCGCCATAAAGCTGCCGCCAACGGTACTGTGACCCTGAACTCGTTGATTCAAGCAGGGTGTTGTTGGACATAAGTGGTGGACTGAGAGATTTGGGGAACGAGAGGGCGACAAGGAAAGGGCGCTTACTTTTCATTCCCACTGTAGTAGTCGCGTCACCATTTGTCTCTCCGCTGGAACTTTCACAGCGTCATTGAATCCCGGATCTGAGAATTGGTCTCATTATTTTCTCTCTTAATTTTTTAATTTTTTCTTTTAGGCCTTCTTCTTTTTCTTGGAATGGAAGAGCGTGGACTTGTTCGTAAACAGCTGCCACCAATGTTACGAGAGAGGTTTGGAGACGATTGGGGATCCACTGACTCAGGCAAAAATTAACAGTGTGAACCACTGTGTTAACCACTAGTCCATGATCGCCCGGTGCCTTTAAAGGGAGTCAGGCGGTACAGAGGATCAACTGGACTGAGAACAAAGGGCTGTGAGTTGGGTTGTGTGTGGGGCTCTGATGGAGCAGCCAGATAGTTGAGGAGGGGATGAAATTGCAGTGGGGGTAGGCGAAGTATAAGAAAGTGACCGAAGTATAAGAAAATGACCGGGAGTGAGGAAGTGTAGGTCATTGGCAGAGATTCAAAGGGCAGTGGGGGAGCGAGAATTGAGAATTGCTTCAACCCGGGACAGGAGTGAGATGAATCCCTCCAACGTGAAGTGCTGCCCTCACAAATCCTGGTAGAGTATAACCTTTGCTGACTTCACTGCCTCCTCCCAAAGCCTCCAAAATGATGGGCCGAGGGCGGAATGAAGTACCATTCCGTTCCATTCATACTCGCTTTCAAGGAGATAGCTTCTCTATAGAAGTTAATTGAAATTTGGGCCTCATTTCGGAAGCAGCACCTACAAAGTTTGTGCCATTGTGCGAATATATACGAGAGGGATTGCCATGTCGGTCACAGAAACGCCCGTAAGCTGCAGGCAGCAGTACATAGGAGTGCATTGCCTTTGAGGAGAAACACACTAAGGCAACGAGGTAGTATTTTGTTCAGGTGTCGAGAAAGGGCGTATCGCCTTGTCCTGCCAGAGTTGTTGAAAAGCACGATTGAGCCAGGATAATCTACTCCTACACTATGGAAGGAAGGGGTAGCCGCAGTGCGAGCACAGTGGGGAGATAACCCATGGGAGGCTCAAAGGGCCGTGGCTTTAAGGAGTAGCAACGGTTACATATAACAATGCTCTTTCCATCTACTATCCAGTAATGTTGACGCAGAAAACTCAGGGTTGCCAAAGGTCCAGCGAGTAAATTTGACTCGTGAGCTTCTCAAACTCAGAGGGGGATCACTATGAAGGAGAGCAGGGTGACGCACGGAATAATCTTCAGGAGAAGGAGCCAAATGCCCACCAACACACAATATCCTTGACTTGTCTAGGAAGGCTCCTAGAGATCTGGTTACCCAGGATTGGAGAAACCCTTTGCGAATTTTGTTCAGTGCCAGTTCTTGCTCTGTGAGGGTGATATTCGATGAATGTCGGCTCAGTGCCTGGGAACATGGATCTCTCTGAGCTCTGTGTAAAAATCGAACAATCCAACGAACAGTGCAGGGAAGGTGAGAAAAGGGAGACGCTCTAGCCTCCATCTCCTTGGTCCTTGGTCCTTAGCCAGGAAAGCAGTATCAATGTTGGAGCAAAATGACTGACAAGCTCTGTGGCTACCTCAGGGAGTTGTAACGAAGCTTTGGTACGATTGGGTGGCCAACCCATGAGGTCTTCTTTGAGCCAATCGGGCCTCCCCATCCAGAGGGCGTGGTTCAACAGGTCTTGAGGTGAAAGACCTCAGGAGGCGCAGTTCGCAGGGTTGAGTTGAGATTGGACATGGAACCATTGAGAGGGAGGCACGAGGCAGGTAGCCTCAGCTACTCGATTCCCTACTAAGGTTTTCCATACAAGAGCCGGGTTAACAGTTAACCAAGCAAGCGCTCTCTGGCTATCTGGGAAGGCAAGGACGTGGGTTGCAGGTATGTGTGGAAAGAGCGGGTGAAAGTAGTCAAAGAATTTAGCCAAAATCACACAACCACAGAGCTCTAATCGCGGGATGGTAGACCTTATACGACTGATTAAAGCTAATTTTGATTTAGCACATACCATAACAGATCTTGGGCTATCTTCCTCAAAAGGCGACTAGGTATAAAATGCTGCATAGGCTCTTTCAGGACATCTGAAAACCCTACCAAGTATAATAGACCCGGTGTTGTCGGCAAATATCAGGGAAAACAGAAATTGGAGACGATTGGCAACAATTGAGCAAGTCTTTCCTGTGCATTCTGTACAGATTGTGGTAAGGGGTCATCCCAGCAAAATTGCCCTTTCGCTATAGAGCGAGCAATTAACCATGAGAAGAGAAGAGCGAAGAAGAAGCGAATTGAAAGGATCATACAGACGAGCTATCTGGGAAAAAAGCTGCCATTTTGTCCTGGCTTGCTCTATTGGATATACCTTATAATAGAAGGGGGATCCGTGCGGGGTCGCAAGAGCTTCAAAGAGTTTTCAGTCTCTGGACCTGGGAGATTGAGTTCTAGAGACATTGTAGCGGCATGATTCTCCTTTGGAAGACCTTCAAGTAAGGCAGGGTGATTAGCAGCCCATTTGTGAAGCTCCATCTGAGCACGGCGAAGAAGCTCTATTACTGCATTTTGGGCCTGAATAGCTAAGGGGATAGAAGAACCTTCACCATTTATGTCATCCACGTAAGTCCTTTCACGTAAGATTGGCCCCTGCGGAAAGATTGAGAGGAGCAGAACCAGCCAGGGCTCGCACAACACGGCAAACCTCTGATAGTGCAACGGTCAATTGTATTAGTAGTAGCCAAGCAATTGAAGCACAGCCTCGCCTCTTCTACCATTCTCCGTCTCTCAGCAGGAGAGAAGGCTTGATAGGATGGATCGTGGGAAGGTTAGCCAGCATACACTGGGCATGGAAAGTGGCCAAACCAGTGCCCCTGCCGAAGGTTACAGTGAGGAACGGGCGTTTACTCATGAGGGTAAGTGAAACGTAACGGGAGTTGCTTCCTCGCCACCTGGCAACTATGCGCTCCTCTAGAGAAAAAATTTCTATTTAATTATTCGGTGAGAGGTTATAGCGCAAAATCGCTATCCACCAAAACGGGAATATGGAATAATGTCACTTACGTTTCTTTGATTGGATTCTCTGTATCCTGCGAGAACTTCATCGCTTCATCAACAAACTTTACGTTCTACGCGAAAACTCTTTATGTTTCGGGGATTTATTGTGTCGTTCCTACTTGTGCCACAACCTTTTTTGAGTAATCAGTGCGCAGGTAATTTGTTCGACTTCATCGAACTCTTCAGTTATTCTTACAAATCCAAGATTGTTGACCCATCTCCACGTTGACGCCTTCATTCAATCTTATCCTCGTTTTTTCCAAGTTCCCTATTATGTGTGCATACATCTTTTTCGCATTTTCAGTTATTGCTGTTCAAATAGAACGTGCTATTTTAAAGTTGGATCAGGTGGTTTGTTTGCACGGAGAATCATAATTGTCATCGTGTATTTAAAGAGATTTTGCTCCAGTTGATGTGCAGGTCGAATATAAAATTTATGTAGCAGATATTTAACCTGCAGGTCCCCATTTCAATTAGTACTATTTCTCCAACTTTCTACCTGACAATTCTGAATCAGTCTGTCGTTCTCAAGAAAATCATTTTGACAGTCGCATACGTCCTCTGTATAACAATCTCTCGTTAATGGTCGTGGCACAAGTAGGAGCAGCAAAATCAATTCTGGAAGCCTAAGCACCACCAGTTTTTATGTAGAACTTTGTTGTAAACTGAATGAAAAACAGATTTGATTAGTTTCAAAATTGAAGAACATTGCTGAATCTGATGGAGCCAAGGAATCAACGCAGTGCTGTGATGCATCGCATGAAGATGAAAGGCCTATGAAAGTAAGCACATCGTTGTTTAGTGTGTTTTTGTTCTTTTTCCCTATCGCGGACTCCGTCATTATCGCCTCTGCGGCATAACTTCAAGGTGGAGCTATAGTTCCAAACCGCGAGGATTTCCACCTCTATCTAGGATGAGCCGGACGCTACAAAGCCATCTACGGCCTCCTCTCTCACCAGCAGTTTGGTGGAAGCTGCGGTCGTGGTAGGGGTGGGGCTTATTTCGCACCGATTCTTATTTTAGTACGTGCAGCCTGTTGAAATTTATGTTTTCAGTTGAATTTATTGAAGGTAGTAGTACTTTTTCTATATGGTACAGTTATTGAGGTTATTAATTAAATAAAATGTAAAGGCACATTTTGTTTAATTTTATGTTTTCAAGTCCCAACAAATGGAACTTCTTAAATGTGGTCAGTGTTACTTATGTGAGTAAATAATAGTGATTTTATTGACTGATTCTTAGTTAAAGTTCTAGCGGTGAGTCCAAACTTGTTACTGCCTATTGTCCATGTGAGGACTCGGTGATGTTCCGCAAACCTCAATAATTTGTTCTGAAATTTCAACAAAGTATCTTCTCTTTGACAGTTATATTGCAGGCCTGATTCCTTAGGATAAGCGTATATTATGTCTCTACCAGTCTGGCTGTTACGTACACGCAGAAAATATGGCAGTGGAATTCTGGGCTCCCTGCTTCAGAGTATGCAGTGCTGTTGCAACCAACCGAAGGATTTCGGCATCGTTTCGAATGTTGCGGGTCGGGTACATCCCGGGAAGGCTCCCACATTTCGGAACATGACACCGTCGAGAGAGGAGAACAAAATAATTGGGGTAGGAAGAAGTTGGTATGGGGATGGGGACGGAGATGGGTAGGGAAGTCTTGTCGGTCCGTGAGGATCTCGTCCGTTGAAGTCGGTTGGAGGGGAGTCGGTGGCTGGAGGCGTTAGATCGAGGGAGACGGGTAGAGGTGGAAGGTGCTTTCCTGCCTATTCTAATGCCGTGCTCTACGTCATAAGTAGCGTGGCAGCAGGGGGCAGATGTTTCCAAGGTGACTGGCTTTGAGTTGGGGAACTCTTTGTTACTGAACAGTACCTTTACCTTCCGACTACCTGCCCCGACCCGATGCTCCGACTGGAGTCTTCTTTTCTACCTGGAGATGTTTAGGTGGCCCTGAGATGTGAGCTACACTCCGACCAGCTGCTGCCCTCTCCCTTGACACAACTTGCCATCGTCACTTTTGTTAGAACTACCGCCCAGAAACTCTACCCAGAGATTTTTGTTTATTTATCTCCCTGAAATATTTACAACCTCAACTAACTCGTACAGTTGCCACCAGCTCAGCTTCTCCTTCTTCATGTCATTCTTGTTCTTCTGGCGTACAGGAACCCGCCACTTCCCAGTTTCATCAAATCTATCTAATAAGGGTGGTTGTATCTCTGATTATTTTATAACGGCGGTTCGCACAAACGGAGTTGACTTGATAATCAACAATTAATCCTTATCGAAAAAGGGCCAAATAACAAAACGGAGAGGTATTTCGTCTGATGATGAATAGACGGCGCACGTAGACATAAGCTCTCTGAATTTACATAATTTTTAGATACGATATATATACGGAACGTTGGGCTGATCAGATAAATCGAGTGAAAAGTATTGGATTAGTTGCTGAGTGACAGATGTACGAGTACATGGGGCCTAGGAAAGAAGTGTGATGCTTTGCATAAGATTTTTTGTTTGTTTTGTCTTCAGCGTCCTAGCCCCCTCAGACGATCATAGGGGTCGCTCTGCAGATGGTCCCCTATGAAATTTAGCTTCAGAATTTCTCGTCGTATTCACCTGTTCATGTTGGGCTTCATCGCTATGCGGGTTAGTTTCTAATAAGATTAAGATACAATACTATAGGTTCTGCACACCGAAGGAATAAAATTCAATTTATTTTTCACTCACTTCATTTGAACATTGTTAAAAATCATTTTACATTTTATGTGCTCTTGTGGCGCTAATGGTTTCGACATTTATTGAGTTGTTTCTTCTTTCGTCGCGACCATTATTGAGCACTCAGTGCACAGGACTTGGTAAAGATTTCTGTCTACAGCATTTACAGACACGTACACCCGCGGACCATTTTCTCAAATCTCACGGTGGCAGAAAGTGGTCGCGCGCACAGTTTCGAAATAAATTGAGCTGCTCCTACTCATGCCCTGACCATTATTGAGCAATTAGCACACAGAGAATTAATGAGGCTGTAAACACGATTCTTTTGATAATGGTAATCACATTTCCAGAGTTATTGGGTAAAAACGATTAGAAATGGTGGTAAGTGCAAGCAACGACCGAAATTTTTGTTTTAGCCCCTATGTATCTTAAGAGCGTTATTAAAGACTCGTCGTATAGGTATTTAATTGGAGTACCATGTACAGTTTTTTGGAGATTCTAATAACATTTGAGCGCAGTGTAAAAGGAAATGTAATTTCCGGAACCGAAAGCATTCCCGCATTCTGCCCCCGTGAAGTGATGTTTTACCAATTTCAAATGAATTTAGTGCCAATCAAACTCAAACGAAATTGAGTTAGTAGAAACAGCCATGAACACAAGTAAATTGAGGTAGAGCTAGAGCACAGAGAATTAATGAGGCTGTAAACACGATTCATTTCAATCACATTTCCAGAGTTATTGGGTAAAAACGATTAGAAGTGGTAGTAAGTTAAACGGAGGTGGTTTAGATTCTGGAATTTCTGGCGTGGGCCCTATATATTTTGTGAAACGTAACTAAACGCTCGTCGTGTGGGTATTTCATTGAAGTACCATACTGAGTTTTTTTGTAGATTCTAATAAAATTTGAGCGGAGTTTACAAGAAAAAGAGTTTTCCTCGTTATGTTTGGTAATTTGTTTGCTGTCCTCACGGATGAAGGGTCATTTGAAGCTGTCTGTACGAGAAATTTAATCAAAATCGTTAGAGCGGTTTTTGAGAAGAACATTTTAGTGATTTTACCTCTATGATAACTAACTATAGTTAGTTTTGAGCGGATTTTTCTCATACCTCTGTTTTGGCGTCCTATGGTGACATGCGAGCTAATATCATATTTGAGCTGATTGGGTTCCGCCATTTTCTCTCAATCGCCTTCACAGACAAACAGACCTTTTTCCCAAATAGTTTTTATCGGGCTCGGGAGGGTCTGAAACGTTCAGATCCGAAGAGAACTCAAACTTGTTTTTTCAGCCGATACATAACTGACCTTTCTACTTCGTAAGGCTAAGAGAAGAGTGTTCTGGTTGGAGCACTAAGAATTTCCAGAGTTTTCAAACATTCTATCGCTCTTTTGTAATGACTGAAACGGATGGCCAAAACACCAAAGGCTCTCAAGTTTGGAAACACCATTCAAGAAAATGGCGGTGTCTACGGTCGCGATTGAAAGTAACGACTGGACAAAATCATCTACCTTCGATATCCAACCTATCGATCAACATGGGAAGCTAAATTAAGGGAATTTAAAACTAGTTATAGTTATCATAGTGTGCAAACTCTAATAGTTTTTTCTCTCAAAAGTGGCTCCATAAAATATTATAAGCGGACAGTACAAAGCGACGTAAATGTAACAGAATTTTCATTTGTGGAAAAATGACACAATGAATTTGGCTGAAATAGACTTTAGAGCAGTTTTTCCACATAAATCCGGCTGATATTTTCCAGTGTTCTCCAGTTATCCACTAAATGGTAGTTTATTAGTAGTTATAAAATATATACGGACATCCCACGGAGTTCCGGAATTCAAACTGCTGTTGCGTCATCGACTCACTCTCTATAATTCCAAAACTTTAAACGTAAACATTTTCGTAAAACATTATCTTGAGAGTCACATAAATTACATACGCAATGGTGACTCAATGAAGATGGTGATAAAAATAGGGGTAGTCCAATAAATTCAGGGACGCTATGCACTACCAATTTGTATATAGAACGTAGAGCTTCCACAAGGTTTGTACAAACTGAATTTGCTGGGTTGCTAGAGTGATACGAAATTGCTGAACGCACGTGGGGCTGAGGAGTGTCGTCTGATACGTTGCACTGGATGTTTTCATTCCTAATTGGTTTAAATATTTTGAAGTCAATGTATTACTTATGTTCGGCTTTCTCGTGATTTGCGGATTCGTCAGACCTATTGTTTTTTTACTATTTTTGTGCTCTTGAAAAACGGCTTTTGATTTATTATTCATTCTGAGAAATAACCCTGTTTTCGGTCACGAAAAATTTTTTACAACCCCCCCCCCTCAAAATTTGATACTTTACGTTTCAAGACATGGGGATTCCAAATCTGCAATGTCCGTCCACCGTCCGCCGTTTTGTGCCTTTAACGTGGTCTAAAAAATCCGTTCTTTCGCACAAAAATCCCATTTGGTATCTAGTTGTGCCCGCCATCTGAGCATTCCGATTGGACGAAGCCCATGGTTGTTATGGACGAAAAATGGTTTAAAAAATCAACAAAACGCAGTATAGTCGCAAATAAGCCGTGTTTCGTATCGTTTTCAAAGCCAACTCGACTCGCAACGTCCTGCCAATTGCCGAGCGGGGGTTCGCTGGAATCCCCCGTCCCAATTTCTCCGACTGTTTTTGCGACGGGGCGGAGGAAGGTTAGGGCCACTTCCTCCGCACACCCCTCCGTCGGATCATAAATGCCTGCAGACGTTTACGGCGCCTGGCGCCGGGGGAATATTTTGTTTCCGTAGTTCCATTGTAGTCGGGTCATGTTTCATATGGTGTACGTATTCGTATTCGATGCTGAATCGAATGGGATGGGTCTCGGAGCAGTAATACTAGGTCGAGCGGTTCATGAGAATAATAAACCATTGCGTAATAATTTGCAGGGTTTTTCTTACGTGTTTGTCTGTGCATCTCAAATCTTTTTACTGTGCAACAATTGATTTTGATGGGGGTTGCAGCGATGATTGGGGGATAGGTCCCCAATGAGTTGTACTTCAGCGTGTGCATATTTTTGTGTTCATGGCCGTACATTCAAAACTCTTCTGACCGATTTCCGTAAGATTGTATTGATTGGTCTATTTATGACCTCCTTAGAATTGCATAACGATGCGCAGATTTTGTTGTTTTGCGCTGGAAACAAACAACCGATCAATTTTAATGAAGGTGGCAGAAAAGAGATTTCTGTAGATTGCTTTCCACCTGAGGGCCATTCCGTGTTTTGGTTCCCTCTGTCTAAACTCAGGAATTAATCTACTGATTTCTATGAAATTTACAGGATTAGGTAGGGTTGATGTCTTCAAATTCCCATGAATTCCAAGCGGCAACACGCGCATGTCGCCCCTCCGCTGCGTCAACATTGGAGCTATATTGATAACATTGACGGTGAATACGAAGGCTGTTGGTGGTGAGGGACCTGTTTCCATTAATAAAATGGCCTTCCGTCAATTCGTTTTGTGGACCAGAAACGCCTTCCAAGCAACTGTCTTCACCTCGTGGTGGTTGAGAGGTGGCAAGTTACTCAACACTTACAGTCCCTTGCAGGCCCATCCTCTGTGAAGGCCGTTAGTAAGCCACTGCAGTATCAAGGCAATATTCTGAGGATCGAAAAGCGGCAAGCTGTGGTTATGATGTGAGGGCGCTGAAGTAACGAATTCGAGATGGTCTCCCCTCTGAAGTCAAAACAGCAGCGGTGGCTCAGTATGTACTGCATACATATCTAGCGATATGGGACGTGCCAAAGCGACATGACAAAGGGAAGTAACAAGAAGATTTACGGAATAGGCTGAATTTTTCTGAAATCTACATGTTACAATGGCTTCTGAGTCGGAAACCCCCCCATTTGAGAAAATCAAAATTTAAGACTATCAACAGAAGCACTCCAGGTGATCACTGGTCAGTTACCGGTTGACTTGGCCGTGGAGTGCATGGTTGACAAGTTGAAAATGAAACGGGAACTTCCTCCGCTTTGGGCTGAACTCTGTGGCGACGTATCGTAAACGTTGGAGTAAGTTCGTGTACACAGTAAATTTTTTAAATGTTTTGGGAGTGCCCAATTGATAGCAGATTGAAGCTAAAGGACGGCCGGTAATGAACCCGTGGTGCTCATGGGTGATATTTAGGACACAAGAGGAGACAAGTTCGATGTTGTTGTCAAATCATTAACGTGCAATGTCTCTTGAAGGGGGAGCCTTGGTGCTACCTGCACGTACGAATTTTTGGTACGTTAAAATTTCAAATGTTGTCCCTTTTTGACGAAGACTTGTTCCCCCAGGTGACTGTAATTGCTTTAGCGTTGCATTGTGCTTTTCGGTCGCGTACTTCATCGCCAGCTGCGGCTCCCGACTGGCGGTGCTCTCCACCACGTCCCGCTTTGCCCGCACGCCTGACCTGTTTCACAGCCGCACAGGAAATCCGTCAATGAATAAACATTCGCGTTGGTTATTACCGCTAATAACGTAAGAGGCCCACATCGATATTAGTGAGGGGACTCGGAGCTCATGAGGGCCTTTCCGGTTCTTCGTAGGTCTTCGACCTTCTCTGCCCAACGGAA
Organism: Pachypeltis micranthus; assembly: GCA_020466155.1. NCBI lineage: Eukaryota > Metazoa > Arthropoda > Insecta > Hemiptera > Miridae > Pachypeltis > Pachypeltis micranthus. Next base: position 81,151,961 of record CM035768.1, on the reverse strand, counting down.
CCTCGTCGTTCTGGAATTGAAGCGCAGCCCCGAAATTTTCGACTTCAGAACAGCTCCGCGTCCAATTGCTTTGATCAAAACGAACCTTTTTGAAATCCGAGAAAAGTTGTGGCTTTTCTGGAATCATTAAGTTAGAAAATAACCAGTAAATGAAATTATCTGAAAGATTCAAGTTTATGGTGATTTGGGGAATCGCTCAAAAACTAACAAAAAAAAAAAACATTTTTGATCAACGCTTCGGTTAATTTATACACATTTTTCTGAACTAAACAAACAAAATATCATGCATCTCATTACATTCCTCGCCTCCACATTAATTTTTATCGCTCTACCACCTAACACAATCGGTTTTCACTCAACGACTGTTTAGTGCGCTTGAACTATAGAGAAAAGAAGGCGGAATAAGTTTGTTAGTCTAAAAGGTGATAGGACAGTGCATTCGCCTGTGTTCTATCGAATGGTCCAAACCTTGTTGATGATTTCCGTAAGTTGTATAGAAATCCTTACAGCCATTCTTGAGGAAATGGGGGAAATCGATCATTTAACGTTCGAAAAACCTCATTTTCCGAACTATCGCGGTTCATATTTCTGTTCATCGGACAGATACAGAAATATTTGTGATGAACAATATGTGGGTGTGGCTTGCTAAAAAAATATGCCCTCAGGTAAGAACTACAGGTGCTTGAAAAAGATTATTGAGATAGCAACTATTGTGATTAGATTCTAAGCTGATTTGCTTTGTAGGATTTTCCGAGGATCTATTCGTTGTGTATATTTTCTGTTCAAATGTCCACTGACATTTTTTACTGATCCTTATCCTGCAAATTATTTGGTACCAAGGTGTTCGGCACAAGCCGAATTAGATGGGTTTTGACCTCAGAACGTCCACACTTGACAGTATTCACTGGCCCTACAGAATGTCATTGTTTCCCTTAACACCTTTCTACCACAACCCTTCTGTTGGTACCTGTAGAAAGCCCAGCTCCTCAGTTCTTTCCAAGTGACAACAGATTTCCTCGGACCTGGACTATTACATTTATCTTTCTCAACTCTCAATTTTAGATTCCTCTTCTCAACATACAGCTCCTTCCAAATTAGTAATCCTTCAGCACTCGCAAACAACAGTCGTCTCCCAGTTCTCCCAACGATTCGTCTCTCAGCTCGCGCTGCTCACAACCCAACTCTATCTATCTCTCTGCCCCTCTCCCTCCACTTAGTGTCTCAGAACCAGTTCACATGTGTTGAGAGTCCCTTGTTCGCGTTTATATACTCATACTCAACCGGATATTGCTATTCTGTCAAATGTAATACAGTCCTCACTCACGCACTCCATTTTCATTCATTTTTGTTTCAAGCTCCCCCATTCGTGCGCCCATCACTAGATTTGATACCAGTGTCGTATTACGGCAACAGATACTAATAATGACGTTATTTGATGTTTTTGGTCGTCTTCAGTCTTATTAAATACGCTAATGTTGATCTTTATTGAGCTGAGTAATCGATAAAAGTACTTTAGTGCATAAGATGAACCTATCCATAAACATAAAAAAAAGCTATTAAGTGCACATTATTTTGTGATATGTACTGTAACATTAAAAATATACGTTTCTTTCCTAGGTATCTGATAACGATTATCACTAAGTTCTACATGTTTTTAGCTTCACGGTGCTACTAACATTAGTTAGAATATCGTGAAGGAGGATTAAACCAGTTCTACATGAATCAGTAATGTTCAAGCACCGTGTGCCACTACTTCCTAACAAGTATCAGATGGCAGACTAGTCTCTATATGCCCAGTAGTTTCATTGACAAAAATTTCTTAAATCCAAAACAATTTTCATTTTAGTACAAAAAAAGTACCCTTTTTCAACCATCGTCTGGCAGTACTTTCCATTGGGTGTGTGACGACAGACTAGGTTTGTTCCTCTCTTCGTGTCTAGTTGTTCCAGCGACCAAAATTTTATCAGTCCACAACAATTTTCATTTTAGTACAAGAAAGTACCCTTTTTCAAGCCCCATCTGCCGGTACTTTCCACCGTGGGAGGGGTGGCAGACGGGAATTTTCTATATCCACGTGGTTTTTAGGAACTCTCAGACAATTTTCAGCTCTTCAGAAGTAGTTGCAATTTTTACGAATTTTGGAAATTTAAAATGGTCGCCACTGCTGCACCCCCCGGCTATGAGCTGGTAGACGTGCACGTATGAGCTCAGCAGAGTGAACTCTTTCGCCTTAAGTGCTTGAAAATTGTCCACTTTTTACGACGTTTTTTTGGAGCATGCTCCCGGACTAATATGACGACAGACAAGCAACAGTCGACTCTGATTGCAATTCACTCTTTGTAGCATACTTTTATAGTAATGTACTGGGACAAACCAAACCCTTTCATTCAGCGGAGGCTCATCCGAAGCATTTTTACTGACTGGGCACCTCAAATGCCCCTATTCACTCGAAACTTCACTGCCGTCAATGGTTACTGAGCGGTTCCCTCGTCGCCGCGTTCCCTCCCACCCAGTTTCCTGTTTATGGTGGTAAAACATTTCTGAATGTAATTCACGAATAAAACTCTGTGTTCCAATTGCATTAGGTTGATATCTTACTTACTCCCGAATCGCATAGTGTGATATCAGTTTTACTTTCTGTAACAGTTTGAAGAACTCGATTTACATCACTGACTTAAATAAATAGAGATCGTCACCTGGCTCCAAAAAATCGTGACTTGCTCGTTTGAAGGCTTCACTCGCCATGTACTGAAGGTGGCAGACCAGTGCCATTGCCCCTGAAACAAGGCTGATACATCGATCGAGTCCACAGTGATTGATAATTGATCAAGTCCAATGTTGGGAGCAATTAATGGTCAGTGAAACGCCAGTCATATACCCTTCCTTTCTAAGGGTTAAACATCCCACATAGTGTTTACAATTTTGTTGGTGTCAGGCATCCCAATAATGTACTGGGCAAATTTGAACGGTAATCAACCAACTGTAATCAAAATGACTTAAAACGCTTAATATTGTTATCTTTATTATTTAAGAATTAGGATTAACTCGTTTTGCGCCGGCAGTTTAAAACTATTGCGCACTATCTTAAAAGCTATAATTTGCGACCACGCGCCAAATAATCAACCAATTAGCCAGAAGTACGTTGTGTTTAATCAAAATCGTTGAAGCTGTTTAACATTTGGAGAATATCGTTTTCTCTTTTATTTTGCCTCATATCTCCATTCACGAGAGGATTACATAATTAATTGCAGAGATGTGGGTATAGGTTGCCCCTCGGTGTTTTCAAAGTTGACTTGGGGTTCATTGTGATACCTCGGTTATTAATTTACCGCAAAGAAATTATTTTTGTCAACGGATAGTTGGAAAAGTACTCGTAAATGTGGAGAAGCAAGGGGTAAACGAATTTAGCTTTTGGAGACCTTTGCGGACGTTTTGTGGATTCGGGAAGTTCAGTCACTTGGTGGGATTACCAGACTGAGCAGCTGTTTTTTTACAACAGTCTGACGCAATGTGCCTGCGTCATTGACGCACACCGTTTCATTTCAGCTGATGAAAAGCTCCACACATTTTGAATAAGTGACATTGAATCAGGAAAATACTACGTTCGAACGTAGAAAAAACCAAAACAACGTCAATCAACACCGAAGAATATCGGTTTCACGTGTTCACATGAATGAGTCCTTAATTATCGCGTAATTGGACTAGTTTCCCCATTGAATGAACGGCAGTTGTTCAGTCAATAAACGGGACAAAGGGAATGTAATAAAAACCCAACGAAATGGCGGACGTGAACTAAGTCGGAACTCCTCAGGTTGCACAGATTGATGGCCTGTTCGCCATTGAATACTTTTTTTAGAACGGAAAAACAATCTGCGACTCTGGAAGAGCAATAAGTAATAACAGCTTTGTAAACAATCGGACTGCTGTTACTCTGGTCGTAACAATACTCATAATTGAACTAAAACCTTGAAACATTCGTAGTTGGTTGTTTGTTAGACACTGTTAGCTTAATTGCCTTAGCAATTCAGGCCGTTGACAACGCGACTGAACACGCGTTGTTTATTTGACTTATCAGACGACACGCCAATGAAAAGGAAAGGACCGTTTAATGAGCCCCGTCGCTTTACTTTCTTTACCCTACTGCGCCATAAATGCTCCCTCTGACGCGCTTTATCGAATTGCGGCTCTCGTATCTATTTAGACGGTGCTAGTAAATGATCAGTTATTTATAGTTTTGCACCGAACGTCAAAGCGTGTGTTTTCGTTTTCAGAATTCCATAAATGCAACCTAATGTTGTTCTTGCCTGATGCTATTTGATCAAAATAGGTACACAACTTAGAAAACTGGTGGAACCACAACAACTAATGGAAAACAAGTTGTTGTTAGCATGCATTATCGGGCAACGAACGCATGAAACGATTGACGTTACTGTTTTTACTGATCATTTTCCTTGTAACCCAACCACTTGAGCAGGTAACTCATTCATTGTTATTTAGGTCTGTTTTTATGTATAACTGCCTCGAAACCTCCAACAAGTCTCCATGTTTGATCAGTGAGTGATAATTAATTTCGCTATAAATCTCTGAACAAGAAGCCTTATCTGAGGGAGTACCGTGGATACGACCATTTAGGGATGTAATGTCTAAAGAGGTAAGAGCAACCACTTGTAGACGAGATGCGAGAAGAATGAACTGGCGCTTCATCCGAACTTACGAGAACATTGTTTTTTTTTGAAACGGTAGATGCAAGCGATACCCTCACTGCAGCCACAAACGGGCCTATTGTAAGGGCGTCCATGGTTCTCAGATCATGGCCCCCCTGCACCACCCCCAGGCAACACGGCACTGGTCTCACTTGGTGTGACATCACCTATACGCCCCAACCACCCCCGCACAAAGCGGAGGACATCCACAAGTTCTGCATACGTCACCTCTTCTGGCTGAAGAAAGGCCCTCCCAAACACACAATGGCGCTATGCTGAAGAACCCATCGCATACGCAGAACCTGCATACCTGTACCCCTTGCACTTGCCAATATTTGCAAGGTGGTACCTCTGCGGGCAGTGAACAGGCCACATATGATCCTCTCATATCCTTCCTCCCCAGTGCAATCACCTCCTTGGCCCTCTCTCTGGAGAGTCGGATGAAGAGTTTTGACTGTCTAAGGCCGGGCAGCCCCTGCCAATGAGCAGCCCTGCACCTGTCCTCCCATTTGCCTACCTCTCTACGTAGGTGGCTCCTGGTAGTCCCAACAAAGGGCTCAGGGCCAATAGAGATCTGCTCTGATCCCTTCTTAGCCAACCTATCAGCCCGTTCATTTCCCTCTATACCCTGATGCCCTGGCACCCAACACAGTGTTATACTGTTGTCCTCTGCCAGGGCCTTCAGTCCAGTCAGACACTCCCACACCTGCTGTGATGTGAGACAGTATGAGGCTAAGGCCTTGAGAGTGGCCTGACTGTCCACCATGATGTAGATTCTCTGCCGCTTCAGTCCCCTCTGCAGCAGCCGCTGCACACAGACTGTCACCGCAGCCACCTCTGCCTGGAACACTGTCCCAGCCCTTCCCACCTGGATCGCTCATGAATGAGTATCCGAAAGGGTAGCACGAAGTTAAACCTCGCGGGTATTGAGTCTACCACATGCACCTTGTCAAGGATCAAGTGGCAGGAACTCCTCCCCCACATGATCAGACCCAACTCCAACATATGCACAGCCTGGAGGAACGATATCCTTTTAACATGTCTGTGGAGTGGAGCTGAATCTAGCAAGACCTCCAGTGCAGCCGTAGGGCATGTTGTCATACAGCCTGTAATGGCCAGACATGCTCTACGCTGCAGTTTATTTAGCTGCAACTGCACTGTTTGGTTTTCCACCCTAGTCCACCAGACCAGGGCTCCATAGGTGACTACAGGCCTAACAACCGCAGTGTACAGCCACCGGATCATCCCTGGCCTCAGCCCCCATGTCTTCCCCACCATTCTTTGAGCTGCCCACATCACCACCGACGCCCGCTGTAAGGCTTTTTTCACGTGTGTGGCCCAAGAGAGCTTTCCATCAAGAAAAACTCCCAAGTACTTGATCTCATGCTGGATCTTCACCAATTTACCACCCAGGCTGAGTTCCCGCAGCGCAAGGCTGCGCCTTCTGGTGAATGGGATCAGGCTCGTTTTGTCTGGATCGACAAACAGTCCTTGCCCATTGCACCATGTCTGTAGGGTGTTCAGTGCATGCTGCATGCATTCACTGATTACACTCACGAATTTACCCCTGACTATAATTACCAGGTCATCCGTGTATCCTATTACCTTGTAGCCCTTCTCCTCCAGCAGCTCGAGAAGGGTATCAGTTACCAGTAACCAGTGGAGAGGGGAGAGCACCCCCCCCCCCCCCAACTCTGAAAAGACCACCCTGCTACTCAGCATCTCCTTGGTCCAAGAGATTAGGTAAGGATCTACTCCCTTCCTACCAGCTGCAGGCGTAATTGAGGCATATGACGTATTGTCGAAAGCCCCCCCCCCCCATGTCTGGAAAGCAGCACAGCGCAATCTCTCCGGATCTCAGAGTATCCTCCAGCACTTTCGGCAATTCCTTCAGAGCAGTCTCAGTGGATCTCCTCCTCTGATAGGCATGCTGGGAACTCTGAATGGGGTTCTGAGTAAGATAGTACTCCCTTATTGATAGGCACACATTTAACAATGTATACAATGGTGATAATACCTCAGCCACTTTAGGTACGAATTTTGCAAGATACGTAAATCCTATAAAAGATTTTTAGTCTTGACATTTTCTGGTTTCGGTGCTTCATAAACTGCTCTGACTTTTTCGTCAGTTGTATGCAGTCCATTGCCATATATTCGGAATCCTAAATATACCAGAGATTGCTTTCCTATCTTGCATTTATTTACAGACAGAAAAAGACCTGAATCTTCTAATCTACCTAGAACTTTTTAAAAGCTAGTTAATAATTCAGCCTTATCCTTTCCCCCAAATAAAATATCATCCAGTAGAACTGCGATACCATCTAACCTATCTAACCAAGTCAATAGATTTTTTGAAATTTAGCTGGGGCGCAGGCTACTCCATATGGCAAGCGTTTATATGCAAATATGCCTTCATGCGTATATATAGTAGTTATTTCTTTCGAATTAACCTCTAGCATCATTTGTTGTTATGCCTGCAAAAGATCAAAATTTGCAAAAATAGTGCTACCGAATACTTTTTGGAACAATGTTTCTATAGTAGGTAAAGGATACTGATCGATTTTCAATCGAGGATTAATCGTTATCTCATAGTCTCCGCAGATGCGGATGCCACTCCCTGACTTTGGAACAAGTACAATGAGTGTGCCATTCCTAGAAAAATCCACAGGTTCTATAATGCCATTCTCAACCAATCTTTCTAATGCTTTGTCCACCGCAGGCTTGAGTGAGAATGGAATGGACCTAGCACGGAAAAACTTGGGTTCCGCACTCTCTTGTAATTCCAAAACGGCTTTGGCTTTGTTAAAACAACCCAATTTAATGGAAAATACTTTCGGAAATTCAGCTTTAACGATAGACAACATATCTCACTGACATACTACCTGCTTTGGAATGTACGATTTCAATCCAACATATCTCACTGACATACTACCTGCTTTGGAATGTACGATTTCAATCCAAACAATATCAAACTATCCTCTACCCAAAAGCGGCGGTCCTTTTGTGTCTATGGTGAATATCTTCAATTGACCATAATCGTAATGCTTATACATAACGTTAGGAATAAATATACCTAGTGGTTTGGCTTTTGTATCAAAATACGACAAAAATATCTTGTTTGTTTTTTCAATGCCATAATTACCAATGTCGTATTTATTGAATATAACAACAGGTAAAATCGATGATTGACATCCAGCATCTATTTCAAAATTAATATCTATGCCATTTATATTAACTAAAACCATATAAGGCGATACTGGTGGTGTAATTACTATATCATTTATTCTATAGATCGGCTCTTCCACTTCTTCATCTACAAATGGTTCCTAGTTGATTAACGGTTAGTGAGATTCGGGTTTTTGCTATCGACATTATAAGATTTATTTTTGACAATTTGATTATTTTGAACTTTTTTGTTCGGACATGCCTTATATAAATGGTTACCCTTGCAAGCGTGGCAGGCCACCCTTATAATGGCACGGAGGAAGGTGCCCCTTGCCACAGATACTGCATGCTGTCTGTAGTAGCCCTCTGGAACTGCTGCTGGTAGCCTTCCCACCTCTTCCTTTCTTCAGGGCGCTCCGGAACACAGGCTCCTATTTCAGGAAGTCCGCAGTAGGGGTTGCTGTCTGATCGTACTGCTGTGACGCAGACTCTTTAGCCGTAGCTATGTTCATGGCTTTAACCATGCTCAACTTCAATCGATCTTCCTCAAATAAGCGGTCCTTTAGGTAAACCGGGAACAAATTTATCGAGAAGCATGGCGTCAAGGTTATCGAACTTGCATGGGCCTTCTAGTGCAGGTAGCCTTGCGAGCCAATTGTTCAATGTCTTACCTTTCTCACGAGTAGCATTATAAAAGCGATGCCGAAGTGAAAAAATTGATTCGGCTGGCAGAAAATGATCATCAAGAAGTTTCACGAGTTCCTCAAATGTCTTGTCCTCGGGTTCGATCGGAATACTCAGGTTATGTATCAACTTATAACCTGCTTCGTCGAGAGAATTCAGGAACAAGGTCTTTTTTGTCGTGATATCCGTTATTCCACTAGTCGTGAAAAACATGATCGTTCGCGGCTTCGCCACCCGCCAATCATGCTTAGCCAATACGAATTCGTGTAGTTGTTCCACGTAAGTATTCATTGGAACCGGAAATGGTAAGAGTTCACTAAATATTTCAGCTGTCAACGAACAGTCTGTCGATATAAGCTTTGTAGGCTCAGCTGGCGGACAGTTCGTCGTTGAGCTCCTTTCGTGAGGCCACTTCTTCAGGAAGAACAAATGATCCTATCCTCGTCGCCACTGTAATGAATACAGGGGTAAGGGAAACCACTTGTAGACGAGATGCGAGAAGAATGAACTGGCGCTTTATTCGAACCAATGAGAACGTTAAACAGTGTTGCCACCAACCATATAACTCGGGAAGTACACTACACGGAATTTATTGTGAAAATTGTTGGATACTGAACAATGAACAAGAAGAAGGAAGTTCTCTGTTATGCAGGTTATATAAGTGTTCTGGGTTATGAAGTCAACGTGTTTTAAATTTATAAAAAAAGTGAAGTGTTTTCTTTCAAGGAAACCCCCCCCCCCCTTTTTAAGGATTAACAACTGGCGACGGGGATAAATTCTTCAAATTAGTGGTCGACCTAATTCTTTAAAAAATGTTGGTTCGAGAAGTGCGGGAGAACCTAGTTGCGCTTGTAAGTGTTGATTCAATCATTCAACGGAGACAAAACGTCGTATGTACGTAATTCGTACGCTTGTAATTAGTTCGCAAATCGAATTGAAACAAATCAATACGACTAACTTCGTTCTTAATTTAAAATCGGGTTAACATTAGCTCGCATTGGAATGGCAACGTCTGAAAGATCCAGATGATCATTGGCTCGCCTCCGTCTTTTGATTACGCGACGGCTGATTATTCCGTTTTCAAAACACAGCTTCACAGTTTTATTGAAATAAACGATGTTCCCGTAGGTAAAAGAAAGCCTTTGCTAGTCACTTGCTTATTTCAATCGACCTACAAACTATTAGCAAGCTTATGTGTATCCACTGCACCTGATGATCCATCCCTATCATTTGATCATTTAATAGCAATGTTAGTTTTACATTGCCCGCCGTCGTTCCGATGAAACTATTAAACAATGAATGGGCAGCCCGTATACGGAATTTGGCAGGGCAGTGTGGTTTTGGAAATGAACTTTCAATCGTAATTCGCGACATATTCGCAATCGGCTTCGGTGCAGGACCGTTGAGGGATAGGCTCTTTGAGGAGGATGCAACAAACTCGACCGTCACACTATCGTCGTTATCGCTAATAGCCTTGACCAAGGACTTCACCGCTAAGCCCCGCCAAATTGAACATCCACCTCTCAAAATAGAACCCTCCTCCCCTGGACAATCGTACTTCTTCCAAGGTCGTAAACCCTCCGGCAATCGTTCCAAAACCTCCGGTAAATGGAGTTTCCGAAATTCTCAGCCCAACAGGCAAGAGGCTCCCAAAACCAGCTGTATGGTCTGCGGTCGCAACAATCATTGTACAAACGACTGTAAATTCAAGACTTATACGTGTCACACCTGCTCACGAGTGGGACACTTAGCACCACAGTGTCCTGATAAGGAGAAACGCAAGATCAAGTCGAAATCCCGATACTTGACCTCCGGGAACGCAAATTCGGACTCGGAAGATGTCGACCTCGCTGATACGTTCTTCTTTTCAACTGACGAGCACGAAAACATCGCAAACCAGCGGCAAAAGTAACGTTGCTAATTGGTAACAAACACTTCTCCTTCGAATAAGATAACGGGTGTTCATATAACACTATGTCATTTGACTTGTATTCTAAAAATTTTAACGACAAGGTTTGGAAACCAAACAATTTAATTTTATAGAGGCAAAATTACTCTAGAAACATGTCATAATTCTCAAAAATTTGAATTAGATTTTTATGTAATCAACAATGGTGGTCCCACTCTTATAGGTAGAAATACCATAAAATTGCTCGATCTCATTCAGTATAATATTATACATCCGAATAGCTTTCACATGAACGCCAACACGGAAAGTACAATAGTAAAATTCGATGTGCCAGATAGTGTCAATCGAGTTGTCAAGAAATTTGAACACGTTATTAGTTCTAAACCGGGAACATTCAATAGGTCTCGCTCTATTCCCTTCGCTCTCAGAACTAAAGTGGAAAATGAAATTGAACGATTGATTTCACTTGGCATTTTGAAACCTGCTGACAACAGTGACTGGGCTACTTCCATTGTTCCCGTGTTGAAACCAGATACTTCGATTAGGATTTGTGGAGATTATAAAGTCACCCTCAACTCTTCTCTTCAAGGAACCGCATATCCGCTTCCCAGACTGGAACACATTTTCTCGGAGTTTTCAGAATGTGAATTTTTCACCAAATTGGACTTGACGGATGCATACCAACAACTTTGTTTGGATCATCAATCCAGCCTTCTAACTAGCATTTCCCTCACCGTGGTCTCTTCCGCTATACAAAACTACCGTATGGCATAAATTGTGCAAGTGGAGAGTTCCAGCGGGTGATGGAATTGTTATTTTCGAAGATGGATGGAGTTCGATGTTTCCAGGATGATGTTACAAAAATCCGTCGAATATTTGGGGCACGTTATAGACAAAGATGGTCTTCATACCTTGCCCAACCATATCACAGCAATAAATATCTGGTGCGTTGCAACACACAACTTTCCTTAGCTCTACGTCAATTCACTTTGTACATGGTTAATTCTATTTAATCAATTCATTTATCACTCAGTTCATTTGAACTTGGACAAACAACACTTCACAGTAGAAGGAAGCGGTAGCGCTTACAGTACCGTAATTTATTGCGCTGCTCGTACTCATTCCAGGACCATTATTGAGCAATTGGTACTCACATAATCAATGAGGCTGTAAACACAAATTTTTTGAAGAAGGATAGTAATTACTTTTACAGAGTTATTGGGTAAAAACTTTTTGAACTGGTATTAAGCGAAACGGCAGTAGTTGAAACTCAGGAACTTCTGGAGTGAGCCCCATGTATCTCATGAGCGTTTTTAAACACTCACCCTTTAGGTATTGGATTGGACTACGATACTAATTTTTTTTAACATTCTACTAAAATTCCAGCGGAGTTTATAAGAACAAAACGCTTTTCGTCGAAAATGTTTATAAATTATTGTGCTGCTCTCATCATTTTCCCACAAATGGGAATTTTATGCTATGATTGCCTTATTAAGAGCTATCAATATAAAAAGTTTAGTCAAAATCGTTGGAGCCGTTTTTGAGAAAAAAAGATTTGGTGTTTTGATCACTATGATAACTATAGTTAAATTTCGATGGATTTTGTTCATACCCTTATTTTGGCGTCCCATAGTGACTTCCGGGCTAGATATCACGTTTGAGCTGATTTGGTACGGTGATTTTCTCTAAAAATCGTTCACAGACACACAGACCATTTTCCCAAATAGTGTTTTTCGGACTCAGGGGGGTCTGAAACGTAAAGATCTGAAGAGAACTCAAAATTTTTTTTTCAGCCGATTACACAACTTTCCTTTCTACTTCGTAGAGCTAGGAAAGTAAAAAACGCGCCGATTCCGAAAACAACGGAAGAATTAAAATCTTTTATTGGGTTGATTACTTTTTACTTTCCTTGCTCTACGAAGTAGAAAGATAAGTTATGTAATCGGCTGAAAAAAAAATTTTGAGTTCTCTTCAGATCTTTACGTTTCAGACCCCCCTGAGTCCGAAAAACACTATTTGGGAAAATGGTCTGTGTGTGTGTCTGTGAACGATTTTTAGAGAAAACCACCGTATCAAATCAGTTCAAACTTGATAGCTCGCCAGCAGGTCACCATGGGACGCCAAAATAAGGGTTTGAACAAAATCCATCGAAAGCTAACTATAGTTATCATAGTGACGAAAACACCAAATATTTTTTTTCTCAAAAACGGCTGCAACGATTTTGATTAAATTTTGTATATTGATAGCTCTCAATAAGGCAATGATACTATAAAATTCTCATTCGTGGGGAAATGACGAGAGCAGCACAATAAATTATCAAAATTTTCGACCTAAAGCGTTTTTCGCGTAGTTTTTTCCTTATAAACTCCGCTGGAATTCTTGTAGAATGTTAAAAAAAAAATTGGTTTTGTATTCCAATCCAATACCTAAAGGGTGAGTGTTTAAAAATGCTCATGAGATACATGGGGCTCACTCCAGAAATTCCTGAATTTCAACTACTGACGTTTCGGTTACTACCAGTTCCAACAGTTATTTTCCAATAACTCTGCAAAAGTGATTACTATCCTTTTGTTTTTTAAATCGTGTTTACAGCCTCATTAATTATCTATGTACCAATTGCTCAATAATGGTCCTGCAATGAGTATGAGCAGCACAATAAATTCCGGAACTGTAATCGCTACCGCTTTCTGCTGCCGTAAAGCGTTGTTTGACCAAGTTCAAATTAACTGAGTGATAAATGAATTGATTAAATAGAATTAGCCATGTACAAAGTGAATTGACGTAGAGCTAAGGAAAGTTGTGTGTTGCAACGCACCAGATATTTACATAAAATTTATGCGAAATGCTAGCCAAATTCTGCGTCCACTCCACACTTTGGCTAATTCATCCACTTGGTATAGGTCAAAATTGTGTGATAAAGCGTTTCATGAAATTAATCAAAACCTGTATTAGCGCATTACAACCCATCGCTTCCTCTAAGACTAACTGTTGATGCGTCTTCAAAAGCGTTAGGTTCAATCTTGTCTCACATCTACCCAGATAATTCCGAAAGGCCAATTGCCTTTGGTTCAAGAGTTCTTACTCCAACAGAGGAAAAATACTCAATGGTGGAAAAAGAAGCGTTAGCCATTATCTTTGGTATAAAGAAATTTTACGATTACTTGTACGCTCGAAAATTTACTCTAGTAACCGACAACAAAGCCCTAACATACATCATTGGCAATCACAAGGGTATACCGATATATGGCGCAAACAGATTGCAAAGATGGGCATACATGCTATCTGCTTTCAATTTTAATATAAAATGTACTAAATCGATAAATAACCCTGCCGATTACCTTTCTCGAATTGAAACAAACGAAAAACCCATTGGTTCTGACACAAATTGTAAAATTTCCTACATTAATTTCATTCAGAAAGAATCTCCGTTTTCCTTAGACTAGGTGAAAATTCGCTCATCTACTAGAACAGACCCCGTGCTTTCTAAAGTGACAAATTTCATTTTAACGGGAGAATGGCCTAAACAATTAGATGAGGAATTCAAACATTTTTCTCGATGTAAATTAGAATTAACTGTTGAACATGGATGTCTCTTACGGGGGTACAGGGTTGTAATACCTGCTAACTTAAGGTCTTCCGTCTTGAAGGAATTACATTCGTGTCATCTCTAAACTGAAAAGTATTGCCAGAAGGTGGCCAAATCTTTTGACATTCAAATCGAAGGAACTATCGAGCGGATGCGAAGTGTGTGTTCAAGTGCGCCCCAATCCCCCTAAGACTGTCTTATCACCCTGGCCTTGGCCCTAACTTCCATGGACTCGCATCCACCTAGATTTTTTGGGTCCCATTCATTCAAACAATTTTCTCATTTTGATGGATGCGACCACAAAATGGTTAGAGGTTTTTCAGGTTCGGGATATGACGTCAGAAGTTGTAATAGATAAGCTTTCCGAAACATTTTCTCGTTTTGGGATTCCTCGCAGTATGACTACGGATGGAGCCAAGTGCTTCACAAGTGACGTAATTCAAAAATTTTTCCGAAACCTTGGCATACACCTTTTGACTGGAGCACCTTTTCATCCAGAGTCAAATGGATTTGCAGAGTCCGGATTCAAAATAATAAAAAATATAATCAAAAAAATTCCGATTCAAAAACAAATTTGATGAAAGTCATTCATAAATTTGTTCTCATGTATCGTGATGTTATTCACAGCACCACTCAGGAAACTCCAGCGAAATTGCTACTGGGTCTTGCTACTGGAACTGTCTTAGACAACCTGCTCCCCAAAACTGAGGAAGTAGTAATGAAAAATCAAAGTTCGCAAATGATGCAAGTGCGTCGGGAGAATGTGGCCAGTTTCGCTGTAGGCAACTGAGTGTGGGCTCGTGATTATAGATCAAACAATAAAAAATATGAGCATGGTGAGGTGATTGATTCCATTATTGACAATACCTTTGTTGTCAGAACTGACGAGGGTCTGACGTGGAAACGCCACGCTGATTAAATGTGCCATAATTGTGTCCGCGACAATCTTCTGATTTGTCTAAATCGCTAGAAATCCCTCAGGGTCAATCTTCTCCAAATCACTCTCCAATTCAGCTTGAAATCGCTCAATCCCCGAATTCTCGTCCTGCCTTAGCAGCTGATATTGAAACTCCAGGTAGCCCTCTAGCTACTCCAATACATAAGACTCCTTCCTACACCCCCACAGTCGAGTCCTCCTCTTATAAGATCGACTAGAAAACCCAAATAGGTTTTCTCACAGTCAATTTGGGTGACAAATTTGACCAGAAATGTAATTCACTTTAGTTTCTTTATGTTGCCTTGTATGGCAAATCATACATTAAGATTCAATGGTCCGATGAGATGAATTTCTTTTTACTTAATTGTTTAATTTATTATTTTTATCCATCGCAATTTCAAATTTAAACAAAAGTGGTGGATTGTTGGATACTGAACAATGAACAAGAAGAAGGAAGTTCTCTGTTTAGCAGGTTATATAAGTGTTCTGGGTTATGAAGTCAACGTGTTTTAAATTTATAAAAAAAGTGAAGTGTTTTCTTTCAAGTGTATATTCACTTTGTCCTTTAAAACCCTTTTAAGGATTAACAAAAATTGTGATCAGTGTGATCAACGTTTGATCCCTGCATGCCACAGCGCTGCGGAGTAATACCCACAGGCCCCTTCTGGACAAGTACATTATTGGTAAGAGGTTGCATTGCACCATACACCTGCATTTCCTTGAAGACCAGGCTTGGCTCTTTGGTAGCCTAAACAACGCACTACCCGATGCCTAATGTGGACCGAGTTCATTTGGTTAAATGTAGTATGCGTTATGAATTTATCGTAACTATCATAAAATAACTGAACCCCCACTTTTCTTCTAACCGAGGATGAGAAGAAGAGAGGGTAGGAGACCCCTATAAACCCTAATGCACGCAGTCAGTAGCTTTCCAGACTCCCTGTGGAGTGCGCTGGCTCTGGTTCATCATGAGCTCGAAAATCACGTGCTTCTTACTTCTACTTTCTTCCCAAGTTACTGTTAGTACGTCGACGAAAAGTTAACTGAATTTCTCTCTTCTGCCGAACTTCTGCATAACAATAGTCATAAAAAACTCCTCTTTTTTCTCGTAACAGCTCGTACGATTTTTACAGTATTTCTTCTATTAATAGTTTCAAACAATGTATGTAGCTGTCGAACTCTTTTCCTTGAGAAAATGACGATAGATCATCAACTATGTAGAGAAAACATGACTTTTTGACAGTTAGTCCCCTTATAAATCCAGTTCAACTGGCTGAGCATTCTGCCTCAGATTGAGTAGGTAGTCCAATGTGACTACATTACGGGCGTTTAGTAATGGTAATTGAATAGCAGCAGCTTTCTTCGTTTCAGATATACTTAGAAAGGAGGTATAATCCAAAATACTACAAAAATGTATTTGTATGAACTTGTTCTCCTAATGTTGTAAGTCCCTTTTCTCATTTTCTAAAAAACATATTTCAATCACACCCGCAGAAGTACGGTGTCTGTATACGTGAGATAGTATCGAATTTAAAGAGGGACGTGTAAATTTGAGTGATGTCTTAGGCCAGATATTTTCTTCAGGCGCTTCCGAGCGAAAGTACTCGTAAACAGTCAATAGACAATGAAAGATGGTTAGTTGGTGTTGTCAGTAGGTTGAGATGTTCTACCGTCTGAGCTGAGTGAGGCCTCGGGGGAAGATGCCAGTACCGCGCTTGTCTCGACAGGTCCACTTTAACCTGCCGGTCCCAGTACGCTTCGGAACATCCTCGTTCCCTTTGTGGCTACTACACGACTTTAAACGCCTTGGTTGTCAGCTGACTTATGGGTTGTCTCTGTGTCTGCTCTTACAATTTAACAATAAATAATCATTCATTTACAAGTGTCTCAAGAGTAGTAGTAATTATTTAAACCGGTTCACAGTGTAGCAACCATACCTTCGAAGCTCTAGCTCAGGCCGGGCGCTGGAGTTCAAGTTCGAGTTGGAGCTGGAGCTGACTCACCCCCAATCGTCCTGTTTGTTATTTAAATCACATCTGTGAGCCCCTTCCTTGCTTGGAATTATTAATCTACCCCCTCCCCTCCACAACCCTCCCTTAATATTACACCTCCCCCCCCCTCCCCCAACCGCATCCCCTTCCCCTTGAACCTCTTCCATCGCTATCCCCGGCCCTTATCCCCATCGACAACCGCCCATACCCTTATCGAACCGTCGAGTGCTCCATCCGCCCGATGAAGGGCACCACGCTACGTTCCCTCAACTTTCCGAACCCTCGGCCGACGAATTCTCCTGTCTATTTTCTCTCCTTCACAAATCTTATCTAGTACTTTCTACAATGTAACTCGAATGTGTCATTCGTTCTCAATCTAACCCTCACTAGACTAGAGCAAACCTTACTGCTTGAACTGTTACTCCTTTCCCACAGGGCTGGATTCGACCAAACCAGTTAAGGATGAACGTAACATGTATCTAAAAAAACAAAAACATCTGGTGCGTAGTAACACACTACTTTCCGCAACTTTGGTCAAGTCGACGACCTGCTATATATACGAGCTATGTATCTTCGTCCAACGCATTTATACGGAAACGTTTATGCAGAAAAATATGTAGGTACTAGAAAGTACTTCTTAAGTTTTATCGCAACAGCCGTTTTGGAGAAAATTGGAAAAACCGAAAAATCAATAGTCGACCAATGGAGTTTTCCGAGCTATCATTGCTCATATTTCCGTCCACTAGATAGATACAGAAACAACAGCGGGGCACCACTGGGTATATGTTGCCAGAACACACTCCTTAAGATTAATCTAATCAAGTGAATCAGTTACTATGGTAATTATGAAAATGTTGAGGAAAAACCCATTATATTCGACACATTTTGGTTTATATCTCTGTTCAATGGACTGTCTGAGGAAAATTTTATTGTAAAACTTACGAAATAGTGCGCACAATAGACACAAAATACGATACGTCAGAATAATTCAAGTTTAGGTACTTATTTTGTTTTCATGTTACGACAATCCGCGTCCTACTCTGCCGGCCATTTGATGTTGTAAGGCGTTTTTGTAATTTTCGCGCTACTTGTACCTTTCTATCAATGTAAATTGTTAAAGTCCCCACTACCCGCTGGCTCCTACTTAATAATACCAAGCAACCGAACGTACTAGGACAACATTTTAATTTTCCTCAGTTCTACGAAGTCAGAAGGTACGTTATGTAAAAAAAGAGTTTTGGCAATGGATATTGTTGGGCACACGAGAAGGAGAGAGTTGAAGATTGAAATAAAAGAAACTCAGTGAGCGTGAAGAGGACTGTATTATGTGCAATGAAGTGAGCAAAGGGAGACGAGGCTTTCACGAGGGTTTGTAGGTGAATGAGTTTGGGAGGAGCTGTGTGTTGTGGAGAGCAATCTGAAAAGGAGGAGAGGGAAAAGATGGGAAAACCACTTCATGGAAATCCGTGGCCATTACTGTGGAGGTGGAATTTCTGCAAGTACGAAACTCTTTGGGGAAACAATGACTTTGTCAGGTATTAAAGAAATTGGGTTATATCCGCCAGTAGGCAAATTATTCAAGTTAACGTACCTGTTAGGTGAGTCCGTCAGTACTGACTTAACGGCCAGACGATGATGTCTTTACATCGAAAGCGCTTGCCTACAGTAACTCACAAGCCAGAGGAGACGGACTCACCTAACAGGTACGTTAACTTTAGTAATGACTTTGTCGTTAAGGGCCAGGGAGTCCCATTAGGCCAGGTATGGGCATTCTGAGGTTAGAAAACCCTGACTGATTTGGCTTGCGTTGAACGGATGTATAGCCGTTTATTTTGTTGTTTAAATGAATTTAATATTTAAATGGAAAAACAATTAACGACTTCAATCTAATTCAAAGAGTCAATAGATGTAAGAGTATATTTTTGTACGCAAATGTTCGTCCGACCGTCCATTGAACAGAGATAACCAAAATGTGCCAAAAATCGTGTTTGTTTACGTCTCCAACATTTCTTGTCAGCTGGACCAAGTGCGGTCTGGTATTCACTTCGAATAATCTAAGTGCGTCGCAAAAACATTTGTTTTGGTACACTTCGTTTCTCATTCTCGTACAGTGGGTTGTTGGAGATATACTCGTATAATGGAGAACGAAGGCTGTCTTTCTAAAAAGTGAAAACGCCTCTTCCAGTGCTTCATGCATGATGAGAATGGTTTTAGGGAGGTTTCCTTTGGATAATAGAAGATAAGTGTTGATTAGTAAACTGTCTGTCGTAAATCCAAACGACAAATGTGAGAACAACCCGAGCTCAAAGCCGAAAAATAGTGGTTACTGTCTCTTGGATGGAAGTGTTGATCCGTCAACTTACCTTGTTACTTACATGACCTGTCTACTGTTCTCCACAGCCATGTCCTTCAGTTCAGTTGAACTGTAGCACGAAGTAAACTGTTCGAAAACATTTCTTCTTTTTAAATCTTTTACAGAAAATTCAGAACCCGTTTTGTTCAACCTGAAGAAATGTCTCCCCGCTTCTGTCGTTTTTCCACCATCTTTTTTAAAAGACGGTTCAATGAAGATTTCTTGAAGTACTTCTTAAACGGTTGAGCTCACCAATACACGATTCACGTTAACAAAGTAGTTTTTATGAATTGTCACTTTTTTGTTGAAGGCTAGGAGCCACTCTACCACCAAATTACAAAATACGAAGCGTCATACTGGTTAAAAATAAGATAATAAAATTTGTCTCTAAACCCGCTCTCACGGTTTTGGTTATATTTTTTGTGTGGAAAGTTTCGAACAGTACAATGGGAATACACATATCTTGTTAGTGCCAAAATTGCGAGAGCAGCACACTAAATAATCAAACATTTCGATATTATTACAGATCATTATTTATTAATCCACCCTATACAATAAACAAACAAATTCGTACCAGTCCCGCGTTCTCAATCAAAATCGTGCTTGTAGTCCAATGAGTGAGCGACGTAATGGTATTTTATCTGCGGCTAGAAAGTAATTACACGACATCCCACGAAATTCTGGAATTCGAACCAATGTCAATTCTACGACTAACGATTTTTTCTTTAGCCCTACGAAGTTACGTGATCGGTTGAAATTTTTCTTTTAGTGCTCTCAGATCATTACGTAATCCGAAAAACACCATTTGAAAAAATAGTTTCTGTAAGCCAAATCACCTTAAATTTGATATTTAGCCAGCAGATCAATGCGGAGCCTCAAAATATTAGTATGAGAAAAATCAATCGAAAACTATCTATTGTTATCAAAGTCATCAAAACCACCAATTGTGTTTTAACCAGAAACTGGTGTTGTGATTTTGTGTGTGTGCAGTTCCGAATCATATGACAGTACTATACGATTTTGAAATTCGGGGAAATGGTGAGAGCAGCACAATAAGCTGTCAAAAGCATTGTTTTTTGTTTAAATATAAATTCCAGTCCAGAGCTTTCGTGCGGAGAATCGAATATTTCGACAAAAGCCAATTTTAGTACAGTTCCTCATAAATCGAGCTCATATGAAGCTAGGTTGCTCACAACAACCGTGTTGTGAAATAAACTGATGCAAAATAAGACTAACAATAAAACCGAAGAGAACATAAGAATATTGGGAAGGCAAGCCCAATCTTTATTATAAGACAGCTGTTGTCAGATGCGTTCTGTAATTGTGTTGCTATGGAGAGACAACAGGCGTGGGAAATGCTGAGAAGTTCTAACGATGGCAAGAAGCACTGCAGATTGAAAAAGGCTCTTTATGGTTTGAAACAATCTGGACGACAGTGGTACTTGAAACTTGATGACAAATTGAGGTTACACGAGATGAAACCACTCAACACCGATCCTTGTGTTTATATTTGTGGAAAAGGGAAGGACAAAGTTTTATTGACAGTTTACGTTGATGATCTCGTAATCGCGTCCAGTAACCCCAACTCTCTTAAAAATTTGAAAGAAAAATTGATGGAAGAATTCAAGCTGAAAGATTTGGGCAACATTCATTATTGTTTAGGTCTCGAATTCAACTATAACAAGGAAAAAGGGAGAGTTCAAATTTCACAGAGAAATTACATCAACGATATTTTGAGGAAATTCAAGATGGAATCGTGTAAACCAATTGGAACGCCAATGGATGTAAATACGAAATTTGTGGTTGTGGAAAAAGAAGAGGCGAAGACAGAAGAGTTGAGGAATATACCATACCGAAGTTTGATTGGATCATTATTGTACGTGACGATGGGAACGCGAGTGGATATTACCTACACAGTCAACTGTCTGAGTCAGTTCAACAGTTGTTTCACTGAAGCTCATTGGAAGGCTGCGAAGAGAATTTTGCGCTATCTTCAAGGGACAATTGACTACGGGCTGACTTATACACGATCTGAGGATCAGTTGACGGGATATGCCGATGCCCATTCGGGCAATTGTGCAACTGACCGTCATTCGTACAGTGGCTATCTCTTCACGTTATCAGGCGCAGCAAGAAAGCAGAGGACGGTTGCACTGTCCACCACAGAAGCCGAGTTCCTGAGTCTTTCAGACGCTGTAAGAGAAGGACTGTATCTGAAAAGGTTCTTGGACGAAATTGGATATCCAACTGCGCAGCCTATATGTGTCCATAATGACAACCAGGGGGCGCAGAAACTCATGTCAAATCCGACCTATCACTCGAGGACTAAACATATAGATATCCGAAGTCAGTTCCTGAAAGAAACTTTTAACCTAGGAGCCATATCCATCGACTTCTCAGGAACTGAAGACATGCCTGCCGATTTCCTTACGAAGCCTGTGTCGAGAGAAAAGCATGAGAAGTGTTCTATGAAGTCTGGTGTATTGAAAGTTTGGTCTTGAGGGGGCGTATTGGGAAGGCAAGCCCAATCTTTATTATAAGACAGCTGTTGTCAGATGCGTTCTGTAATTGTGTTGCTATGGAGAGACAACAGCTTCCATTTTCTGATGTTGGAATAAATTTAGTTCGTGATGTGTCTTTCGTGTTTCCGATAGCATTAATTGACTCTCTCGTTGTTCTTATTTCTTTATTGCCATTTGCTTTGCCAATTTTATTTTTTCATCCAATAAAGGAAACCATTCATTACCTCCACGCATAATCGATCCGGGCTCAACCACGGTTGCCAACATCAAATTATACAAAATATAACATTTCCCTCCCTAGAAAAATAATTAAACAAAAACTCACTGGGGAACATTCGTCATCCATGGTGGCTTAATGAAACACAACCTATAGGTGAGCACCGTGGGTGCGTACAAAACAAGTCAATATTAAAACAACACCCTCGTAATATTTTAATTTCAAGTAGCCGATGGTTATCAAACATTAAAGTAGTCCTCCATTGGTATCGTTATGCCGTTATCGTTTCACCTACTTCAGTGTGTGGTTTTACCGCTCTGCTAGGCCTGTCAGTGGCAATCGATCGGGATTTTTCGGGGCTTTGACTTTGTAGGTTTTCTGATTGTCCATTCTCGGTGCCATCGAGGCATTGATGGGGGGAACCGATTGGTTTTATCGAAGACCTATTCTACTTCTGCGGAGTTCTCGGGCTACTTTGGTTCATTTCAGGTAGCTGATAACTGGGATGTTCGTTCCCTAAACTGATCGTTTGATTTTTCGACGGAGGAGTAGGGTTTTCAATTGAACTGTCTAGCGATTGGTCGCTAACTGGTGGATCATTCTGGTCATCTATATTCTTCATCTGAAAGAAAGTACCCAACGGTAGGATTTGATCGACGTGTCGTTTAAAAACCCTTCCATCGTCCGTTTCACATAGAAAAATCTACTATCCTAGAGATTCCACTATTTTAGCGGGTACCCAACCCCGTTTATTTGGGTGTTTATTCACGGACGTAAACAGTTTCATTCAAATGAAATACTTTGTTTTGAGTGTAAGAAACTCATCGGCTGTTATGCTGAGTGTTATTAGATTTTCTTTTTTTCAACTGGTCAAATCAAAATGATATTTTCCTTCCTAACATAAGTTCAGAAGGTGAAACATCAGCTGTAGAATGGGGTGCGTTCCTTTGTAAGAATAGGAATTTCTGCGATCTTGTTTCTAAGGTTGACTCAGCCGAGTCTTTCAACATTTTCACCAATGAATATTTGAACGTTTTCACAAATTTTCCGCGGCACCATTGCTTGCGGGATGGTAGGGTGGTGACGTTAGGTGCGTAATACCATTACTTACATAAAAATCTTGAAAGTTTCGTGAAATAAAGTGGTGTCATTCATTATCTGTGACTATAGTCGTTGGTAGACCAAATCGAGCTAGCACTTCTCTTAACTTAATTACAGCATTGTATGTATCAGCTTTGGGCACTTCAAGAACTTCTGGCCATTTAGTATGAGCGTCTACCAGTATTAGAAACATTTTATTCTTGAAAACAGGCCCTGCGAAGTCTGGATGAACTCTTTCAAACGGTTTATTTGTTTCCGGCCATTTTCCTATTAAAATTTTTGGAGGCTCACTTTTAGATTCTCAGCATATTTTACAATTTTTGCACATATCATAATCTAGACTCGGCCACCAAAAATACGTACGAGACATTGACTTCATTTTAGAAATTCCTAAATGAGAACCATGAAGTTCCTTCAAAATTTGAGATCTGTACTTCGGGGGTATCAATACTCTGAATCTCCATAATATCACTCCTTCCTCTATCCAAAGCTCGGATTTCCCATGAGAATAAGCAGTCAAATCGGCATCATCAGTGGTGTCACGCCATCCATCTCTCGTGTAGGTATACATTTTACTGAAAACTACATCCCTGGATATTTCCAGTTTAATCTGTTGGTAACTACGGGTATGAGCTCCTCTACAAAATTAAGGTAAATATGGGCTTCCTTCTCAAAACTTAATGAGTCTTGGACAGGTAACCTGGATCTCTCTCATCTGCCCTATTTTTCTCAACCTTGATACGCTCTAACTTATAATTAAAATTTGAAAGAAAAGTCACCTTTCAATAAAAGTCGTCCATTTGTCGTTTACGTCGAACGAAGGTAAATCTCCAACTGCTGGACCTCGGGCAAGGTAGTTGAAAAAATCTGCTGTAGGGAACCACTGATAGTTGCCGTGCTTGGCAGCGTTGGCGTCGTCATGGTCAACGAAAAACAAAGAAACTAATAAGTAATGGGCCCTTCCGTAAATGAAAAAAAAAATATCTGGTGCGTTGCAACACACAACTTTCCTTAGCTCTACAACAATTCACTTTGTACATGGCTAATTCCATTTAATCAATTAATTTATCACTCAGTTAATTTGAACTTGGTCAAACAACGCTTTACGGCAGCAGAAAGCGGTAGCGCTTACAGTTCCAGATTTTATTGTGCTGCTCGTACTCATTTCAGGACCATTATTGAGCAATTGGTACACAGATAATTAAAGAGGCTGTAAACACAAATTTTTTAAAGAACGATAGTAATTACTTTTGCAGAGTTATTGGGTAAAAACGTTTAGGACTGGTAGTAAGCGAAACGGCAGTAGTTGAAATTCAGGAATTTCTGGAGTGAGACCCATGTATCTCATGAGCGTTTTTAAACACTCGCCCTTTAGGTATTAGATTGGACTACAATACCAATTTTTTTTAACATTCTACAAATATTCCAGCGGAGTTTATAAGGAAAAAACTGCGCTAAAAACGCTTTTCGTCGAAAATTTTGATAATTTATTGTGCTGCTCTCGTCATTTTCCCACGAATGGGAATTTTGTGGTATAATTTTCTTATTGAGACCTATCTATATAAAAAACGTAATCAAAATCGTTAGAGTCGTTTTTGAGAAAAAAATTTGGTGTTTTGATCTCTGTGATAACTATAGTTAAATTTCGGTGGATTTTGCCCATACCCTTATTTTGGCGTCCCATGGTAACCTGTAGGCTAGACATCAAGTTTCAGCTGATTTGGTACGGTTGTTTTCTCTAAAAACCGCGCTAAAACCGATTTCGTCGAAAGTTTTGGTAATTTATTGTGCTGCTGTCGTCATTTTCCCATGAATGGGAATTTTATGGTATGGTTGCCATGTTAGGAGCTACCAATATAAAAAATTTAATCAAAATCGTTAGAGCCGTTTTTGAGAAAAAAATATTTGGTGTTTTGATCACTATGATAACTATAGTTAACTTTCGGTGGATTTTGTCCAAACCCTTATTTTGGCGTCCCATGGAGGCCTGCAGGCGGGATATCAAGTTTGAGCTGATTTGGTACGGTGGTTTCCTCTAAACATCGTTCACAGACACACACACACACACACACAGACCATTTTCCCAAATAGTGTTTTTCGGACTCAGGAGGGTCTGAAACGTAAAGGTCTGAAGAAAACTCAAAAAAACATTTTTCAGCCGATTACATAACTTTCCTTTCTACTTCGTAGAGCCAAGGAAAGTAAAAATGAACGAATAAATTAATAAAACTTTTCTCTTCGTCGCCAATTGAAATAAACTGGTGCAAAATAAGACTAACAATAAAACTGGATAATAAAGGTAATATCATGAACACTGGTATCCATTACCGAAGAGAACATAAGTAAACCTTTTATTACCTCCACGCATAATCGATCCAGGCTCAATCACGCTTGCCAATATCAAATTATACAAAATACAACATGTTGGCAATCTAATATGCTACCTGTACGACGAGAGTTTAGCTATATCCCTAGAAAATCGGGACCCCATATATTCCGGAATTCAAACTGCTGCCATTTTATCGACTAACTTTATCCACAGTATTATTGTATAACTCCGACCCTCCAGCAGTTGGCAGTTCAATGAATTACACTGTTGACTCTTGCCAGTTAAGCCTGCCAATTTCATGGCGTTAAGCGTTATGTGCTAACAGTCTCGCATTAACTGAGTGAAAAGCGGTTGGGTTGGTGCTGCTGTGGGGAAAGTCAAGGCTGGGGAAAGCTGTGTGAAGCATTGCACCAGGTAGTTTAAACGGATAACACGGGCCATATCAAAGGTTTGCTGCACCTTGCCTTCTCACTTGTTTCGGCAAAAAGCTCGGCTCGTCGCGACATTTTTACTTTCCGCTACCTAAAGGGAAAGACTGGTATAGTAATCGCGTAAAAAAAAAAATTTGGGGTTTCCTCAGATCTTTACGTTTTGAGGCCTACTGAGTCTAAAAACCATGCAAATGTTTAGTTTCCGTAGTTCCATCGTAGTCAAGTCATGTTTCGTATGGTTTACTAGTATTTTTCGATGCTGAATCGAATGGAATGGGTCTCGGAGCAGTAATACTAGGTATTACTAGGTTAAGCTGTTCATGAGAATAATAAACCGTTAATAGCCGTTGTTGTTATAATTTGCAGGGGTTTTTTGTTTTGTTCGTTATTTTTTGTAAACACCGAAATGAGGTGTGGGCGATTTCGGTCGATTGGAAGGGGGTACAAAGGACGAAAAGGTACCAAAAACTAGGGGTTTTCATGTTTTTCTCGACAACGGCTCCAACCATTTTGATTAACCTTCCAAATTATCTCCTACTAATCAATACCTAACTCTCCTTCTCCATGATAATACAGTGAATGGAGGTATAGGCCTATGAAGCAAAAATAGGTTTTTCACGCTTTTTGGCAAAACGGCTTCAGTGATTTTCACCTAACTCTCAGGATGTTTTCAAATAGTTAATACCTACGTATTGTTTTCAATAAATGTTCCTCTGACCGTCCATTGAACAGAGATAAAAATCAAAATGTGTCGAAAATAACGTTTTTTCGATTATTCCCGTGAATTCTAGGGTAACTGCTCCACCAGATGTGATACATTTTATGGAGTGTCTTCTAGCATTCTAAACTCACATTTTGTTCTCCGCAACTATCTCTGTACCCATCTGTTGAACGAAGATATTGGCCAAGTTAATTCAGAAAAGGAGATTGGTCAAATATTGATTGATATTGATCGATATCGGTATTCCACTTTTCTCGAAAACGGCTCAAACGACTTCGATCAAACTTACAGAGTACTCTTAGCCAACTAGTCCCTACATTTTGTTCTCTATAAATGTATCTCTAAAAATGCGTTGAATGAAGATATAGCATATAGCATTTGTAGCTGGTGTTCGAACTTACAGGGCGGAAAGTTGTGTGTTGCTACGCACCGCTCGTTTTCTGTGGAAGGGTGCTTGGGAGGTGGTACGATTCCATCGCACCTTGAATTTAAAGATTGTGTTTGTAGCGTTGATCGCTCATTTTTGCAGTAGGTTTTACTTTATTTACTTTTATTTAACCGTATTACAATTGCGAATTGAGTTTAACTACAATTTTCTCGTTTTCGTTCGGTGCTTTTCTCACACATGAGCCATACAAATTGCTGCCGATCCTTCGTACAACGAATATTGATTGGCGGGTTCATTGATGCACAAGACGCGGTCAATAGATGTATTATTGAGCGTTTAAGGCCCCCTTGAATATTGGCAATTCAGGAGACTAGAGCGGCCCTCTGATGTTCAATCAAAGTGACAATAGCGTCAATCATTGCTTAGAATTCCCATTCGGTGCAGGAATGTCTCCTGCTTCCAATCATTTAAACACGAGAACCGGCGATATAAATATTCGTTTGATAGTCACAGGGCCGCGTCGAGATTAATCTTGGAATCCCAAATAACTTTTTGGAATTTAACAGGCAAACTTCGTACATTTTTGGGTGCTGAATCTGGGCAAGGAACTGAGCAAATTACATCATCCTCAGTGATTTCGCAAATTTCATTTTTCTAGGTCGGTGGTCTAATAAATTTGTTCATCAATTTAATGCACATTTATGTCTCTGTCCTTTCTTTCCCGCTTCTCTAAAAAGCTCCCAATGTGACTTGTTTACTTTTCTTGGCTCTACGAAGTAGAAAGTAAAGTTATGTGGCCGGCTGAAAAAACAATTTTGAGTCCTCTTCAGACCTTTTAAAGCCTACTGGGTCCGGAAAATATCTGGTGGGCACAACTTTCCTTAGCTCTACGTCAATTCTCTTGTGTTCATGGCTTTTTCTACTAACTCAATTTCTTTTGAGTTTGATTTGCACTCAGTTCATTTGAAATTGGTAAAACATCACCTCACGGGGGCAGAATGCGGGAATGCTTTAGGTTCCGGAAATTACATTTCCTTTTACACTACGCTCAAATGTTATTAGAATCTCCAAAAACCTGTATATGGTACTCCAATTAAATACCTATACGACGAGTCTTTAATAACGCTCTTAAGGTACATAGGGGCTACAACAGAAATTTCGGTCGTTCCACTTACACCCATTTCTTAATGTTTTTACCCAATAACTCTTGAAAAGGTTTTATTAGCCTTTTTAAACAAATCGTATGTACAGCCTCATTAATTTTCTGTTTACGAATTTCTCAATAATGGTCAGGTCATGAGCAGAAGCAGCACAATAAATTCCGGAACCGTAACTTCTACCGCGTCCTGCCCCCGTGAAGTGGTGTTTTACCTATTTCAAAAGAACTGAGTGAATAATAAATTAAATTAGTAGCAAACGGCATGGTAACCAGTGAATTTATGTAGAGGTAAGGAAAGTTGTGTGATGCGGCCCACCTGATATTTTCAAAACGTGAAGGCTGATCGTGTTTCACACCTTATTCGATCTTTCGCGTCGTGAAGGCTGTGAGCTCGTTTATGACAGTCATGGGAATTCGCCCTCCTATTTGTATACGGATAACCATATCTACTGCCATAAATGTTGTGGTGGGGGAGGTGAAATTCAAGGCAGCCGTTCAACTGCAGTTCCTCCAGTCTTTGGTGGTTTACTCGAGAGAGTTCTAACAACTTAATATCTTTTTCACGGTTATATTTGTGATCGGCGATAAATACGAGATGTTCGAAATTAGACCGTTGATAACGATAAAACGATACTATAAATCCGTCCAATAACTTTTTCTCGGGATGAAATTGAAGTTATCTATGAAAGGATTTGAGCAGTTAACGATAGTGAAGCGACGCTAAGAGGAGGCAGATTAACTGTTCACCTAACATTAGAGAGGACTTGCTTGAAGATGGAGAAATCGTGCGATATAACGCGTTTTAGAGCATTCTTAACACATTTGATTTCGTGTTTGCGAGATCGTGTCTACCTGCGGGGCTCCATCGCTGTAGATCTCGCCTTCGGGAAGTCAACCTCTTACAGCGACAGATCGCAAGCCACCGTCCTCTCCCTCCACACACCAGAACCGCATCCATAACACACGTCTCGTATCGACGATTTGAACATTTCCTGACATGTTTTGCCGTTAACGTGGTCGAAAGAATCCGTTCTTTCGCACAAAAAGATGTATTTGGTATCGGGTTGTGCCTACCTGTTCGGCAGTCCGATCCAACGAAACCCATGGTTGTATTGGGCCAAAAATAGCTTTAGAAATTAACAAAAACGGAATATTGGCGCTTTTATCGTAATTACATAGTGCGTGGTATCGTTTTCTAGGTATTTCCCGATGCTGTGTCAAATAGTGTGGGTCTCAGAGATTTATGGCTGCGTCTAGACGGAAAAGAGTGGAATCACAGTAAATATAGTGAGGCGCATTCTACTCGTACCACTTGAAGGAATTCGCCAGAAGTGACTGATATCACTATTCATATGGAAGCCCTTCAAACGAGTTTTGATAATTATTTTAATCGAGAGTTTTCTAAATATGAGTTGATTAGAAATCCATTTTCAATGAAATTTCCTAGTCACTCAAAAGGGTGTTTCATCGACCTTATAACTAACAGCTCAATGAAAGATGCGTTTAAAGAAAAACCTTTAAAAACTGAATATCCATCAGTGTTCAAGCAAGCAATGATCTTTTTACTTCCTTTTGTAACCTCGTACTGCTGTACATTAAAAATAAATACAGAAACCGCATTGGTGTTGAAGAGGAGAATCAAGTTGAGTTCAATCGACCGAGATATAGAAAATTTGGTCAAGGGTAAACGACAACAGCGAGCTTATTAGGATCTGTTTAAATTTAAGGTGGTACGTCCAAATCTCTAAAAATTTCAAGTGGTACGTGGTTACTAAAAGGTTGAGAACCCCTGCACTAGGCGATTATGGGTACGAAAATTCTCTTGAGTCACTCACCTTTCACTTTAGTGACTCACTCATTTCAAGTGACGACTATGAATACCGCCCTTGGTTGGTGTTCTCTTGTTTTATTATAAATTGATGGTTTACGAAGAGTAGCCGAATATGTTATTGGTTCAGCTGAACTTGAATATACCACTTATTACTATGTAATTTTGTTGTTAACGGTATTTTTCCATGTTCTCCTGTGCCCACACACTTATTAGTGGGCTGAAGGGCATGGTGTTGGGAGTCGCCGCACACCTCAACACACGTCCTCGGGGGTTAGGAAATGTTGACGAGAACATTTCAATTGTTGAAGTGTATTGTGAGTGGGTGGGGAAGGAGGGTCTTGTGCCGCGGAAAGGTGGTGGTAAATGTCGTGGTGGTGGTGGTAGTGGTGGTGGTGGTGGTGGTGGGGGGGATTGTTAGTTGAGAAATGATAGGCGGAGGCGGCGGTAAACTGTTGTGAGCGGTGGTGCGAGAGAAGCCTGGGGGTGGGGCTGCGTGGTGGCTGCAGGTTTAAAGGGGAACGGTCTCTCAAGCCGCTTCGCCCTTTAAACGTCGTCTTCCCGTTGAGAACCTCCGGTGCCCCCGCCACCGCGCTCATCTCCTTTATTCACCCTCCACAACTGCCCCTGTCCCCTCTTTCGTTGTTTCACTGTTCTCTCTTTCCACTATATCCCCCATCCCACTCTTCCTCAGTTTGACCGCTGTCGTGATATCTACGAGGGGACAGAAATGTTTCCTTTCTATTTCCACGGGATCTCCGCTTGTGTAACCAGCCAGTCAAAATCCTTTCAGTCGTCCTCGAGAAAAATTGAAAATTGATAGTTTAACGTCTGGCAAATCTCACGTTGCGATATTTCTTGGGTTATATCCCCGTTCGACGGATGCTTACAGATATAGTTGCGAGACACAAAGTGGTAGTGTATGTTGCTAGAAGACACTCCGTCAGGTGGTTGAGTTCAGTTCGTGATTTAATCTGGAAAACTACAAAACGTAAAATAACGCGTTCTAAAAATATTTCGGTTCTCCTCACAGACAAACAAACTGTCGGAAGAACATTTATGGTAACTGTTCGGCACAGATCGAAGTAATTGGGTGTGGAAGCGATAACTGTTTCTGCTTCTTTTTGCAGGCTGAAGCATGGGCGTCGGTATCGTGTGGTTAACTTAAGGTCCTGAATGCGCAAAAATTAACTTGAAAACATCCGCCGGGAGCTCTACTCATTCCCTCTTTCTCCGCTCTATTTTCCTGCGCAACCACTTCACGCGCATTCGAGCCCCCTTGTGCCCGTGCTTTTATTCTCAACCTCTTATTGCTATTTTCTTAAAGCTAAATACCTCCAGTACTCACTCATGCTCACTCAGTACCTTTTTTACTTTCCTTGGCTCTACACAGTAGAAAGGAAAATTATGTAATCGGCTGACAAAAACATTTTGAGTTTTCTTCAGATCTTTACGTTTCCCACCCTCCTGAGGCTGAAAAACAGTATTTGGGAAAATGGTCTGCGCGTGTGAATGTGTGTCCGTGAACGATGTTTAGAGAAAACCACCGTACTACATCAGCTCAAACTTGATATCTCACCTGTAGGTTACTATGGGACGCCAAAATAAGGGCCGGTTTATCAATTCTTTAGTTAAAACGTTTATTAGGTAACGATCTGTTAACGATAATCATGGAGTGAAAAAATTCTCGAGCTCGGATCGTGTTTATCAATCGGCAATTGACTAATAGTTAGCTGGCGGGATTTTTAACGCAGGGAAAAAGGGCTGCCACTATGCTCAAACGAGAATCCCTCGAACGAAGAGGCGACTTGGCGAGTTTTCCTCCAAAACAATGAGTTGGAGAGTTGGTACCATTGGGCCACCTTCATTTGCCGTCTGTCGATTTCATTATTTGACATTGTCACTCGAATACCCAAAATACCAGTTGCAGAATTGTTAAATAATATATTTGTGATCTTACTTGATACTTTTCTCTTTTTTTCCTATTCTTTTCTTATCTTCTTACTTCTCATTCTTTTCTTACTCCTCTACTTATCGTGTAGCTCATTTTTCGTATTGTGATTATTTTTGTTAAGTGTTTGTCGTGATTTTTTCCGTCGATTTTATAACTTTCCGTCGTGAGTGGGGCAAGCATAAGTAAAAAAATGTTTCTTCACAAAACTTCACGTGTATTATTCAAAATTAATCATACACCAAGAAACTTTAAAAAATTTGAAAAACGATACATGATGCTTCTCAACACCAAATGTGCGGTGTGTTTCACTCAAATTGACATTTTCACGTGTGTACAGTCGATAACACCAGTGGCCAGTGCCATTCTAGCCCAGTGGTACAACGCTCTTGGGGCTTTTGAGATTTTTTCTTCTCCGAATATCGTCTTTAAGAAAGTAGGGGCAAATGAACAGTGGTCTGGGAAACTAGTTTCCCAATGAGGGAGCCAGGAGTTTTACTAACGCCACAAAAGTCGCCTACAGCTAATAGCATCGAACTTGCAAAGAGAAAACAAAAATGGTTATTTACGTGCTCTACTACCACATAATTCTAAAATGTATACGAATAATCGCATTGAATTGTAATGCCCATTTTCTTTATACAGCCTCATTAAAGTAGGATGAGAGCTACGTGATTGGCAACAAAGACAATTTGATTGAGTTTTCTTCAGATATTTACGTTTCAAACTTTTTCAAAGCCCCCATTTCAGAACATGGTGTGTGCGATTGTGGACACTATTGAGAGAAAATGACTGAGCCCAGTCAACTCACGCTTGATATTCACAATCCCACACCCACATTAGACGGTGACACAAAATTATAGTTTTCATTGTGGTCAAAACGCATAATTATCACCGCCATCGTTCACGTCAAATTCGTGTTGGGAATCCAATAAGGTATGAAATAGAATTTCAATCATAATCAGCAACAACCAAATTACGGCATTCAAACAGCTAATTTCAAAAGAATCAAAACAACTTCCCACAACATAATCGTCTTGGCATAGTCTCGTCAAACGTGACTCATTATTGGTTACTCAAACAATGACATAACGTAATTAGGTATAACTATAGATTCCTCGACGTTCTTTATCAGTTTATACGTACACATTGTGAACACCATTGCACTATGCTGCATTATTAGTGCATTGCGCTGAACGTAAGAGGGGACTAGAGAACTCGTGATTAGTCGAACCCAGACATTTGGACTAATAGAATTGAAACGTAAACATTCGATGAAAGCTCTTAATTACTTTTCGAACTTGACGTAAGTTATATCATGCACATAAGTAACGTGGTAGGTCGATGAAATATTAGGTCTGTACTTACCGAGACCGTAGAACCTGAGCGTTAAGAGGAGTTTCGTCATAGGCGTAATTGCGTTTGCTTTTCGATTCTATTCGCGTTCGAATTAGCGAAAGTACAAACAGCGTTGTTTCTTTCGACAACCGGAACCTAGAATGAAAATCTACGTCGTCGAGTGTGTCAAAATATTCGATTCTCGGACGGACCTGGTACGGTCTTCTCTCCCACTCAAGAAACGCGTATACCTCTTCGTCGAAGAAATCAGAGTCAGACAGATCGTAGTCGGACTCCATTGTTAATAAAATTATTTAAAATTTAGGTGAAGAAAACCCAATAGAATAGAATATCGCGAAAGCGCAAACGAAAACAGAACGAGGCTAGCGAAACACAACCGAAAATGGCTGCCGATAACGGTTAGTTATCCGATAACTAACGAACGAAGAGACGAGTTAAAACATAACTAACAGCTAGCGCTAACGCGGTGTAAAAGTGAGTTGATGAACGCGTCTTCGGGAGTTAACGAACGATTTCGCTTAGTCAACCTAAAGTCAAGCTACCAAATGACATTGATTCCCCCCCCCCCCCCGGCCCTAAGGGTATCAACAAGATCCACCGAAAGGAAACTATAATTATCATAGTGATCAAAACACCATTTTTACTTTCCTTGGCTCTACAAAGTAGAAAGGAAAGTTATGTAATCGGCTGAAAAAAAAAGTTGAGTTTTCTTCACATCTTTACGTTTCACACCCTCCTGAGTCCAAAAAACAATTTGAGTACATGGCTTTTTACTTTTTTACTACTTACTCAATTCATCTATCGCTCAGTTAATTTGAACTTGGTCAAACAACGCTTTACGGCAGTAGGAAGCGGTAGCGCTTACAGTTCCGGAATTTTAGGGCTGCTCGTACTCATTCCCGAACCATTATTGAACAATAATGGTACGCGCTGTAAGCGCTACCGCTTCCTGCTGCCATAAAGCGTTGTTTGACCAAGTTCAAATTAACTGAGCGATAGATGAATTGAGAAAATAGTAAAAAAGCCATGTACCCGAGTGAATTGACGTAGAGTTAAGGAAAGTTGTGTGTTGCAACGCACCAGATATTTTTCATGATGAGATTTTTCGTGCACCCAACATT
Organism: Pachypeltis micranthus; assembly: GCA_020466155.1. Taxonomy (NCBI): domain Eukaryota; kingdom Metazoa; phylum Arthropoda; class Insecta; order Hemiptera; family Miridae; genus Pachypeltis; species Pachypeltis micranthus. The sequence continues at coordinate 81,117,506 of CM035768.1, read as the reverse complement.
TGGTCCTCCGGGCCAGATTTCAATATTGCTTCCGCGCCTTCTGCTTTTCCACCACCCGCATCAACTTTACTATTGATGGAACGTTGTGCTCTCTTGTCTCCTCCTTCCTCGTTAACATCGAAATCGACTTTGATAGACACCAGTGGCTAGCCTCCTACAAAATGGACTTTGTTGGTTCTTCATTGAAGAAATACGATGCCACGTCAATCTCCTTCCCCACCGTAAGAAGAGTTCTGCAAGATACTCTTGATAGGGTCTTCTGTGAAATACGGTAGGCGGAGATTATCGGCACTCTATGAGTAGAGGGGCAACAGCGTAAACCTCACGCATTGGGCCTTATCGGTACGTTCGACTCCTGATAATTCTCCGCTATCACCCATGTTTCGCCAATTATAACTTCCTCGATTTGCGAACCACCATCGCCACAACTCGCCTATTAAACGCGCGCTCATTCTTCGCCGATGCTACCTGATCCTCCAAAGGTCTCAGACTCAGGGCCTTTCTCGCCTACATCCGCCAATAAAGACGCCGAGTTCCTAGTTATCCGTCGTCGTCACACCACACACCCATTGTCACTACACTACGAGGGGTTTCGCCACCTAAACACCCCTTGTGACACCCGCTGTATCTTTGCCACCCTGTAGTAACTCACAATCGCCTAAGTCTGCTCCTTCCAACTTCGGATCGCAGCCGATCAATGTTACACAAGGTAGGTCTCTGAATAGCGTTAACTGGTTCCCCATAGTAAAATATAGGAGGGAGCCTTCAGCTTCTCCTCTTCAGAGAGAAGCTCCTCCAGCTCCTCTTAGATCCATATTTAATTCATGTACCCGCTACCATGTCTCACATGTTGCTCCCTCGCATTCAATGTTGGACACAGCCCAAACATAAATCGTCCCTACAAGGTCCTCAGAACAAACCCTTGCTCTCAGCTCCTTGTGCCAATTATTCAAAATTGAAGAGTTGTGACCAGACAACGGACTCTCCAAAATACCCTTCCCTCCTCTCAATACCTCTTTCTCCAATACTCACAGCTCTTCCCAGATACACTTGCCTCCCAGTGCTCACTACATAGACTTCTTCATCAACTCTCAGGCCAGTCACAGCTCTAATCACTCTCTCTCTTCTCTAGTTTCCAGCACTACAGGTTCACTCGCATTCAGAGTTCTCTTGTGTCTGTGCTTGTATACTCAATCTCATATCACTATTCTGTTAAAGCTCAATACAGTTCTCACTCCCGTTCACCGAGTACCCTTTTTTCATGAACTCCGTTCTTAACCTCCCCCTCTCATGCACCCAACAGTAACAATATTCAAGTAATATTCTATTGTTTAATTAAAGATACCCTACGAGTGTGGTATACGTCGTCATAGCAGTTCTTCCGAAAAGTGTTAAAAAACTCTTCTTTATCTTCATAAGCCTATTTCTCCATCCCCCAAATTCTCACCGAGATATTTATTGAAAAAAACGTTTACTGATTAGTCAAAGGTAATTTGAATGTTCCATCGACATTTTTAAAGCCATTTCTCGTGTGTTTTGTAATGTCGAACTTTTACAACCCCCCCCTCCCCTCATCCTGTCAATCGACGTAAATTGTTCATAACCTTATTTTCACCCCTTTGAGAAATCATGAGCAAACCTAAGAAGAATTAACCTCAATCACAGCCATTCTATCGCAAACCTATCGATAGAAAATCTGTTTTTGCTTCTTAGTCCAATATCTTGGATGTATTTTTTACAGGTACGTTTGGGTACGATGTGTTAGATTATGTGGGCATAAAAAAGATAATACCTAAAGAGTACTCAACTTTTTATAGTAAATACAAAATCATATGGCTGATATATGCTAATTTGTGTTCGAACTGATGTCAACTAGAACCAGCTGCTTTGGGGGGTAGGGGAATGTCGAATGTCGAATGTCTGTGCATTAGATGTAACCATTAATGAAATGTTAAGCTCGATTGAAGGCCCCCTGAAAGCCAGATGGTGCGCAGACAGAAGAGCACTGCGCCTAAATTGTAACTGACTTGAGTCGAGTTGAAGTCTGTCCCTCATTATCATCGATCATTCTATCAAATTTCCTACAAATGGTTACGAAGTTTGCGTAAAACCCCGAAAACGAGAGAACCCCGTAAATGAGAGTTCGACTGGATGTACAGTGGAAACCAGTTGAATATAGTTTGGAATATATACGAATTTAAATGCTTGACATTCGCTGATAATCTGGCAAACAAATACGAACCTCAAGTTATTCAGAAATGGGACAATTCTAAGCGACATTTTGGGTACATATTGTTTGTGGACGTATGTTGTACTGAGAGACGTCACATATCTGATTGTGCGTGGGTCGCTAGGACTACAGACCACCACGGTAACGTACTGACGTAGGAGGTTAGCGTATCGGTATGATATACTTCGCGAGAGGTTGACTTTGAGTTACACGCCGCGAAATTTAAGTTGTAGGAGGGTGATTTCCCCATGGAAGATTGTTGAATGCTGGATGCATGTGGGTCGATGTAACTTGCATCTGGTATTGCAACAGATTGAAGAGCTTTGGCATTGGAGCCCTCTCGAGAGTCCAGCGAATAGTGGCCTACTTCAATGTAAAGGAAAAGTTGACTAGGCTAAAATCTGTGATCGGATTTTCCGTGGATTTGCTCCAGGAGCAGTGGCTAAACGGAGATTTACTGCATGACTCCGATTGTAGTCTAGTAGTCATTGACGAAGATTCACAATTTTTTTGCCTGAGTCAGTGGCTCTCCAAAAATTTCCAAACCACTCCTAACAAATGGTGTCAGAAGTTCCGAACTCCAACAAGCTCCTTTATTCCAAGAGAAGGAGAGAGCCAGAGAGAAATATTGAAAAACTTGAGAGAGAAAGCAGGCTCCTTTCCTTGTTCTTTCTGTTGCGTAAATTGTGTAGCCGGTGTCTGGGCTACGCTCAATCTGACGCCGGTTAATAAAAGAAAGAGAGAGAGAGAGAGAGAGAGAGAGAGAGAGAGAAATAAACTGAAAAATGTGAGAAAAATAAACGACCAAATTGAAGTAGTAGTATTAAATATGGGGTAAAGTATGAATCGAGTCCCAGATCTCATGGCAGACGGCTCCAGGAGCAGCTAACCGTGAGGGGGGTGATGTACCGCCTGACGGAAGTTGGGTATTGGATGGAATTTTTGCCCGAGTCAGCGACGCAAGAAGTCCAAATTGACTTGGAAAGCTTGGTGTTAAAATTGGAAGGAAGTTGCATCAAGTTGACTTTCCAGATGGAAAAGGGTAGAGTTGAGTGGCTAAGTGGAACATTGTCACTTTGATTTGCTAGAGGATGATTCTCAGTAGCAGAGATTTTGTTTAGGTTTGAGAAAGTTCAGTACGCACTGAAAAAGAAGTTCCGGGGGGGGGGGAGGAGGAGCTTAGGGATTCACCTACGAGGGATTACGTTTGGGAAGCAAGTGACGTAATTTCACTTGGACTACAGGGAATTTAGCTTGGAACTGGCTAAGTTTGCTTCAATGTTAGGGTTTCCTTCAAGTGTTTGATTTTCTATTGGACGAGATTCTATTCGATGTGCTTGACATCGTTTCTACGTTGCAAGTATCTGAAGGAAGTTCAGAGAGGAATTTGGAGGACGTTTGACAGGCGGATTTACGAGACGTTTACATTTGTTCAAAACAGTTTTAACATGACGAGTTCAATATTGAAAAGTCAGCCTTTAGTTCGATTGAGTGCGCTTGGCAATGTTTCAATATCCGTCGCACGGCTTGAAACAAGTGGCACTTGTTATTTCTTGGATGCGTTTTGTAGAGAGCAGTTTCCATTTTGCGAATAATCGTTTGAACAGTGGAGGTTTAGTTTGACTTGAAACCGGTTTTGACTGAGTTTGTATGAAATCGAATTTTTGGGGGGGTTGATTAAAGGCAGAAGATTTAGAATTGGTTAAGTTCGAGTTCTAAGAGTTGAACATCAAAGTTCATGGAGTTCTGCTCGATTGGAAGAGGGCAAAATATGAGTTGTAGGCGTTCAATTTGGATGAGTTTGAATTTGCTGTTTACCTGAAAATTCGCCTTGCAGTTGAAATGCAAAACTTGGATTATCACTATCCTCTCCCTCTCCCTTAAAAGGAGAGGAGAACGGTTGCCCGTTGGGTGTTTTAGTTGTATTGTTAGAGCGTGCATTACAGTGAGAAGTACTTATTCTGGAGATAAATCTTTGAAATGAATGGACTTTTAAAATTCTGGTTAATTTCTCCACCTCCAGAATTTTACAAATCATGAATACTCCAGAATGCTCTTTCTCGTGGTCGGTGCTCTACCGCTCTGCTCGAGTAGGTGATCGGCCCTCTGAGATCAAGTAATAGCAGGCAATGCCACTCAACCTTACGTTTTTATTGAACTACGCCACAAATAAATTGATGGGAGGGCGTTTCCTCGAGAAGTAGAAGACCTCATCGAACCGAATTGGTACTTCAAGCGCTCATTACAGCGGCATGCGAGTCGAAGAACGTGAACCTTAGGCTAGGCTTCGTGTGCGGCAGGCAAAGCGCGACCCCCCCTGGTAGCCCCAGTTATCATATCATCTTCATCGTAGTGATACGACTTGAAGGGGATATCGTTGACAGCACTTATCTCACCAATTCCAACAATCTAAAGTACCGAGAAAATCTTGAAGTTGATAAAGAAAAGAAGTGGAATTCGTTTCCCGGGAGTTTTATGCTTTTAACGTTGTCTAAAAATCCGTTGTTTCACACGGATCTAAAAATCCTATTTGGTATCTAGTTGTGCCCGCCTTCTCACCGATCCGATCGTATGAAGCTCATGGTTGTTATAGCCAAAAAGTGGTTCAAAGAATTAACAAAAACGGAATTTCGGAAGTTTTATCGCAAATACACCGTGATCGGTATCGTTTTCTAGGTATTTTTAGACATTGGGTAGAATGAAACAATTCTCAGAGATTTACGACTGCGTCTAGACGGAAAATAATGATATCGCAGTAGTCATAGTGAGCCAAAGTCTCGGAAAAATCGCCGTCTTGCGCCCTCATTCCAGTTGCCATTTCTTTCACAGAAACCCTTGGCTGGGCAACGCCTGCCTTGTCACAGTCTCCAGATGATTATTGCCCTAACATTCCAGTTTACTCACCTGCGCAGCACACCTCGCCATTTCATGATTCTATCTATACAAGCAGTCTAGATAGAATTATGATGGCTGCATGGTGTGGCCACTCTGATTCTGGTGCAGAGGGGGGGGGGATTACTATTTGTAGGGCATGGACCATGGGGCCAAGCTGTCTGAACTAGAGATTACGACCCAATGCCTTGATGACTGTAAAAATGCACAGAGCAAGATCAGCAGTATCACTCTTCTATTCGTTTGGTCTATCAAGGGGGGTAGGCAAGCAAGAGAACCCACTTGTTGCTTGCTTGTTTGCTCACTTGCCCTCTTGTTCATCAATGGACGTCTCATACTTCCAGGATGTCATACTAGATTTCTCTAGAAAAATTAGGGTGAAAAGGGTGAGTTACCATTGCGGTTCACAGAAATATTTATTCAGAAGAAAAATTAGGTACTGAATTTTGAAATGTAGAAAGTAATTTGGAAGTTTAATCATATTTGTTTTTGATACACTTTTGCCACCCCCCCCCCCCTATACCATCGATTGAAATCGCTGATAAACTTGTTGTCGCGTCCTCACAAATCACGAACCAAAAAAGAAACATTCTCCCGCACGTAGAACTGTACTTGGACCACGCACCGAAATTGGGGTTTTCGGACGCAGTAGGGCTCAGTCGTAAAGATGTTAATTTTAACATAGTTTTTAAAGTTAATGTTTACTTTCCTTGGCTCTACGAAGTAGACAGGAAAGTTATGTATCCGGCCATAACAAAGTTTTTAGCTGTTTTCAGTTCTCTTTTGACACCCATCTGCGTCGTGGTCTTGATATCCTATGATGCAATTGTCCATCGCCCGGTATCAAGAATCGCTACTGACCCATCCTAATCGTCTACTGTTCTACCCGCTCCAGAACATGAAAGTATTATTATTATCGAACCCTTTCGTAATACCGCGGCTCGAAGTCCGATCGTGACCTTCCATATGTCTCACAGTCTTGTTATAATTAATTAAAAAATTAAAAATATAAAAAGTAAATCTGTCGTTTGGATGAGTGTTCGCTATTCAGTGCGGCGACGATGAGTACTAGTGATGCGATGATGATGGTAGTGTAACGAGGAGGCTGTCGGGTAAGCTCTGCGAGTCAGAGAAGTCGGCTTTCCGCTTCTATTACCGGTAGTCGAGCGAATGAGAGGAACTCGAATGACATGCGCGTGCGTCGCCCGACCGTTGCTCGCCTCTGCGCAGCCGCACTTTTCTCCGTCGCTATCGACTCCGGTCCCGCGCTCCACCGCGCCGGGGCAAATTTGTTAATGTCCAACTAAATTGGATTTGAGGCAGTTCTGAGGGCAGAGGACGTGACATCTCCGGCCCTAGCCGCGACCCCCCCCCCCCTTCCTTCTCCTCAATCATCCACATTCACCTTCCGCAGTCATAACGGCAATTTTGTGGTCGGCATCAACCTACAGTCAAGAAATACTGGGCACATCCGCTTCAACAAAATATGCCCCGGGTGTAGACAGAGAAATTCGTTTAGCCCAGGATTTGGTGTAGTTCATTTCGGGTCGCGACTGCCAGTACGACTTTCGTTGGGAGTTGTGAGTCATAGCACGAAACCACAACACAAAACCTGGACCAACCGTGATACTACACGCGGTGGTTAATCGGACACCGTTCCATAGACACGTAGACTTTAGACTTGCAGCGTGCCACCATTCCAGCAGTTTGGGAGGTTCAAGAGTTGTCTATCCTTCATATCTTCCTTTTTCATCCCAGCCTGGCTCTATTATCTTTTGGCTGAGCACTGCCTAGGTGAATTGAGTGATGCACCTCCAGTATCATGGGAATAGAACATGGTGAGGTGTCTGTTCGATGCAGGTACGTCGTAAATGGTCCATGTTCCGTGAGGTAGATATTCACCTCACTGTGGCACCGCTTAAATCATGAACTGAGTGCTGGAATCAGTTGGTTGGTACACTGTCTCTTCTGAGATGCGTCCATTTCTCCTTGCCACCTCCCAAGAGTTGCAGCCCTCCTCCTTTTCTTCCAGTACTCAGGTTGTCCTCTGGGTACAGCTCCTTCCGCTCGGTCAATGGAAGGTGAATTGGGATAATACCCACTAAGACCAACAGTTCTTCATGAGAAACTGTGCTGTACGAACAAGCAATCCAGAGTGCGCCGCCTCCGCTTCCTGTGGTAGGCAACCATATTCCAGTGCCTTACACTCAAGTGCAAGGTGTAATAAATTTCTAGGCGGAGTGTAGGAACCAGTTAGTGTTTGAGTTTGATCAAACTCGCTGTGTTTGAAAATGTGAAGAACGAACTTGTAATGTTGGGAGAAGATACGAGTATTAAAGTGATAGTGTTGAGTAGCAGGGTGTGAGACACGGCTGTGTCGTCTATGCACAACCTTCCTCCCTGCTCATATTAGCTCGCCTCTATGAAGTAGAAAGGAAAGTTCTGGCTTCCGAACTGATAACAAAATTTTGAGTTCTCTTCAGATCTTTTTTGACACCAATCTGCGTCGTGATCTGTGTGATGATGCAACTGTCCTTTGCCCGGTATCAAGAGTCGCTGGGAGTAGGAGGAGGTGGTGGGGGATGTATCGCATTTTCCATCTTGAGGCGGCGGTTCGCGCCGCATCCGAGACGGGAGACAGGAGACTGCGACAAGTATCACGGCATTGTGTAGCTCCGTGAGGTTCTTCAATTTTCGTTTAATCACGAGAGTTGAGTTGCTGTTACCAATCAATTAAAAATCTGATAGGCCTTGAATTAGTGCGGGAAATTTCATAGAATTAAGGAAAGTAAAAAAGGGAAAATGCTTCTGGAAATGCAGAATTATGATCGTTCGTTGCGCCAGCATTGGAGAACGTAGAAAAAAATGAATAATAAACAAAAAAATGAATAATAAACAAAAATGATAGCATTATCGCGTGGTTTATACCTCGAGTTAGCTGCATTTCGCTTAGCGCGACACAACTCTTCCGTGGAGGTGTTCTCGGAGGTTTCGCAAGCCGCTAATTACTTGGAAGTTAGAACGCGTGCTGACTGTCTCAGGTGGGATTAAGATGTAACTTGATGAAATACGACACCACTCCTGAACGGACGGGGCGCATTAATCGATATATTGTGTAGCTCCGCGAGGTTCTTCAATTTTCGTTCAATCACGAGAGTTAGGTTGCTGCTACCAATCAACTAAAAATCTGATAGGCCTTGAATTAGTGCGGGAAATTGTTTGGAGGCTTGGCATCCGCGAGGTGATGGAAAACCGAAGAGTTGATCGTAGCGGCGGTGGGTGGGAAAATCGATGAGAACGAGACTCGAGTGAGGCATGAATTTCGTGGCAGAGGCCTGAAACACATCAGCAAGGATGACGGAAACCCCCGAATAGATCAGCGAAGCACTTCCTGTTACCTCTGAACTTCATGAGACTCGAGCTGCCCTAATAATTTGCTGCGCCTCAAAGCCGAAGTGCCACGATTCCACTACAGTACGTTTTTCTGCTCGCGTTTCTTAGTCCTAGGACTACGGAAGGAAAGTTGTGTAATCGACTGAAAAAAGGAAAACAGTTTTTTCTGATCTGATGGTGTGTGGCAATCTTTAAATTACAATCTGAACGGCATTATTTTGGGAAATAACAATCTCTCATGGTTTTTGGAGAAAAGAGGAAGTAGGCTTATGGATTTGGTTTGGCTGGCACGATTTGTTGCCTCTTTATTCGTTTTTTTAAAAAATCATTATTACATTAGCATGTGTCCATGTTTGTGGAAAGCGTGTGGTTCTCAAGATAGCATTAACATACATATCCAAGTTAACGGAACTGTTACCCAACGGGGAAGTGCTAAGAGGAGAGGTTGGACTATGAAATTATGGCCGGGTGCTTTTGGTTTATTATTCATTCTGAATAATTACCCTATGTTTTCGGTCACGAAAAATTTTTTACAACCCTTCCTCAAAATTTGATACTTTACGTTTCAAGACTTGGAGATTCCAAATTTGCAATGTCTGTCCGCCGTCCCCCGTCCGGGCCGTTTTGTGCCTTTAAGGTGGTCTAAAAAATTCGTTCTTTCGCACAAAAATCCGATTTGGTATCTAGTTGTGCCCGCCATCTCGGCAATCCGATCAGACGAAGCCCATGGTTGTAATGGGCAAAAAATGGTTAAACAAATTCACGAAACGCAGTACAACGCGGGAACTACAGCGTCCCTCCCTCCCTCCTGCCTCAATAAAAACCACCTGCCTCGTCCTCGCCTCGCAACGCTGCCGGGTAGGCGGCTCAACTCCCCTTTCGCCTCGCAACGGGTTCGCTTTCCTCGACCCGACGCGGCAAAATCATCAGACGTTTTGTTTCCGTAGTTCCATTGTAGCCAGGACATGTTTCGTATGGTTTACTAGTATTCGATGCTGAATCGAATGGGATGGGGGAGCACTAATACTAGGTCAAGCTGTTCATGAGAATAATACCAACCATTGTGTAATAATTTGCAGGGTTTTTAGTAGGAAATCGACGAATGGAATTGCCCAATGCGAATTACTTTTTAAAGTGCTGCAGCGGGAGAGGTGAATGAAGGTGCTCTGTGGCTTGCAGCGTAAAGTTGGGGTTATGATCACGAGGTTGAGGGGGGGGGGATTGGTATTTAAGAATCACGTCCGTGAAAAGATTGCTACTCCTTCTATGGGAGGTAACACACCTTCGCGGCTAACTCTTATACTCTCTGACTGTCGTTAAGTTGGGATGAAGAAGAAGACTGCAGGGCATCATCCTAAGCCAAGGGAACAGCGTTGTGGCCACAATGGGCCCATTTCCCATCACCAAAATGATAAAGGGCCTGGCTTTGGCTTCTAGGATGGGTTCTGGAATCTTCCAGTTCCCCCTAGAAATTTGAGGATTTTCCTCCATTCCTTATTTGGTATGCCATCCCTGTATGTTATACGTCCTCCCTAGTCAGGTTCTGAACCAAATTGGGCATTCACACATGAAATGCTCAACCGTTTCTATTTCCTCACAGGAGTGTTAAGTGCCAATAGTTGAGTTGAATCTATGTAGTGTTTTCCTAACTGTGTTATGTCCAGTTAGCATACCTAGTAATCTTCTTAACTGGTTCCTGTTCAGTTTTAGCGCCCATTCCGTCTTCTGCTTGTTGTACCTTGTGGTCCCTGTTCACTCAGAGAACTGAAGGCTTCTGTTGTTATTTATGCCATTCCTAACTCTCTCCCAGAGGGTGTTATTAACAGCCTTTTTGACTTCCGTCATCGTTACTGGTATGTATGGTTCTGGCCCATAAAATTGATCAGCCGATCCATCTGTAGCCAGTATATCCGTTCTTTCGTTCCCCCTGGTACCCTAATGTCGTAGAATCCATTTCACTGTCAGGGTGTAACCCCTCAATGCTCCTTCCCTTTGTTTTTGGTGCTCTCAACTAGTAGGCTCCTACGATTGGATTGGCCAGTGTTTTTATCAACGATTGGTTGTCTGTGAATATCTTAATTGTCTTATTATTGGTGTTTTCCTTCATCAGTTTGTCGATACAACAGTTCATTGCTAACAATTCCCACTGAAATAATGTTGTGTTAATACCTAGTAGCGTAGATTCCTCCCAGTCCAATGCAGGGATGAATATCCCCATTCCTGCCTTTCCACGTATTCGATCCTTCGACCCATCCGTGTAACATATTATGTCATAGTCGTCCTCTGCAGACGTTCTATTCTCCCATGTTCTATTCTTTTGGACATATGTACACCTTCATAGCTTCTTGTTGTACCTCCCATCTGAGGGGCAATACTCCCAGTATTGCTGCTAAGATTATGGTAGGTGTGCTGTGAAAGGCTCCTGATATAGTCATCATCATTATTCTTTCTAATTTGTTAAGGGAGCAATTCCTGGTTGCTCCTTGCCACCATGTGATTGCTCCATAGACTATTCTTGGTCTTAGCACTGCTTGACGGATTCATTTTGCCATCCATGGTTTCACACCCCAAGTTTTCCCTATTATACTTTTCACTTGATGCGGTAGGGTCCTACCTTTGTCAGCCTGCCTACATATTTGTTCCTTCCATCTAAGTCTCCTATCTAGGATTAACCCTACATGTTTGACTTTATCAGTGGTAGGGACTGTAGTGTTTCCTATATTCAGTACTATGTTGCTAGTTGAAGTACGGTTTCTGCTAAAAATTACTGTATTTGTTTTCCCTGGGTTTATGGACAGGCCTCTTTCTAGTCACCAACTCATTATTATATCTAATACCCCACTAGCTGTGCAACATGCTGTGTTGCGGTCCCTATCTGGTACCGATATAACCCCATCATCTGCCGAAATAGACAGTAAAAACCCGCTATATTTATCGCCTTAATTAGGTCATCGATTACCATACACCAGTATTTCGGCCCAAGTTAGGTCCAGGAGGTGCTGCCCCCTGTAGGGCGTGGGGCCGTGAAGGTAAAGAGCCCTTCGCGGCCCTCGGGCGAATTATTACTGCTAGAGCTCCCGTGTGCACCGGTAACCGCTCCGCTTTCCCAACATTTTGTTCTGCATAAATGTTTCTGTAGAAATGCGTTGTTTCATTCGTATCCCGCTCCCTCAGAGTGAATTAACGCAAATTGGACGAAGAAAAGTCTTCGTTTTGTTTTTACCAAGTTTATTGCTTTCCGCTACCTATAGGAAAAAGAAAGTATAGTAATCGTGTCAAAAAAAATTTGGGTTTTCTTCAGACCTTTACGTTTTGAAGCCTACTGAGTCTAAAAAACCTAATTTCGGCGCGTGATCCGTGTGTGTGTGTCTAGTTCGATTTGCGGGAGAATGGCTGAACCGATTGAGCTGGTTCTTTTTTTGTTTTGTTCGTTATTTTTTATTGACACCGAAATGAGGTATAGGCGATTTCGGTCGATGGGAAGGGGGTACGGGGTACGAAAATGTACCAAAAACTAGGGTTCTTCGTCTTTTTCTTGACAACGGCTCCAACCATTTTGATTAAACTATCAAATTATCTCCTACTAATCAATACCTAACTTTCCTTCTCCTTGAAAATACGGTGAACGGAGATATAGACCTATGAAGCAAAAATAGGTTTTTTACGATTTTTCGCCAAACGGCTTCAGTGATTTGCACCAAACTCCCAGGATGTTTTCAAATAGTTAATATAGTTAGTGTTTGTTCTCAACAAATGTTCCTCTGACCGTCCATTGGACGGAGATAAAAATCAATATATCTCGAAAATAACGTTTTTTCGATGATTTCCGTAAATTCCAGGGTAACTGCTTCACCAGATGTGATAAATCTTATGGAGCGTCTTCTAGCATTCTAAACCCACATTTTGTTCCCCGCAACTATCTCTGTATCCATCTGTTGAACGGAGATAGAAACCAATCTAACTCAGAAAAGAAGATTTGTCAAATATTAATTTATCGGTATTCCACTTTTCTCAAAAACGGGTCTATCGATTTCGATCAAACTTACGGAGGACTCTCAATTAACTAGTCCCTACATTTTGTTTTCTATAAATTTATACCTAGAAATACGTTGAACAAGATATAGCACCCGCATATGTAACTGGTGTTCGAACTTACGGGGGTGGCGGAAAGTTGCGTGTTGTATCCCGCTCCCTCAGTGAATTAACGCAAATTGGACGAAGTGAAGTCTTCGTTTTGTTTTTACTATGTATTTTATTAATATTTCGTGTTCCCCGCATATACTTTCCTGTCTGGTGGCAAATTATTATTTACGATCGATCCTCTATCGCATGAACCAGCAGCAGGACTCCCTGCCGGGGTCGTCATCTCTTCTAATTCTATTACCGTCTTGCTTACCTCTTTTGCCAGTAGTGCTTGCTTGATTGCTACGAAATGTATGTTGTCGAAGTCAGCCCGGATATCTAAGAAGCATCCAGCAATAAACTCTTAGTTTATTGACACTTTCTCTTCTATGCTGGTAACCAGGTTATGCAGTGCTCCCTCCGTGGCCTTTCCTATGCAATATGCGTATTGTTCCCTTCGTAAAGGCGACAATATATCATATCTGATGTGTCTGTCAATTATATTTTCAATGATCTTGATGAATATAGTACATAAGCCGTCAGGACATGTAGTCATTCGATTGTGTATTCCTATTCCTCCCCGGCGTTAGGAGGAATATTTGCCCTTCTAAGAGCTGCCCTAGTACTCTAGCTAAGTGCTAAGTGTACCCTAGACATACTATGGTTTCAAAGTCTGAAAATATTCTATCTCTTAAATTGATACCACACTTTTGAACCAGTGCTGGGAATATCCCATCTGGCCTTCTTTTTTTGTGGGGAGACATAGAGTCTACCGCCCAATCGCATGTGTTAATGAGGTGGTGTAGACTGTCTTCAAGATTTTCAGTATACGTCCATTTTGCCGTATCAGTTTGCTTATGTGCAGTTGTTGTCCCTTGTGGAGCTACCTATTATTTTTATCGCTCTAGATGTTTCAGTTATGGTGCTAATGTCTACGCAGAATGCCTTCCAGCATTCTCTGTTCTGTTTACTTGGTACTTTCTTATAGTCATTTTTGTGTGATTTATATTCCCTCCACTATTCCTCCGTGCTGTTCCTGTTAAGTGTTTTATGTAGTCTTCTAGTATTCTGTCTAAGTATTTCCAGGCTGTGCTTCCACCGTCTTTTATGTTTTTCTTTTATGTGTGACTGTTTACATGATTTGTAGTATGTCTTCGTCAGCGTCTGTGTTATATTTTACAGTTTTGTTTCGACCTGTTTGTTCTTTGTTGATTTCCGTTAATGATTTCGCTACAACATTTCTTCCGGTTTGTGTTTTTGGGATTTCTGTATGCCATATTTTTCCGATAAGGATCCATAGCCAGGTCACAGGGTTGACCTCCTCGAGCTTGGTATGTGGGGGTTGACCTCCTATTCTCTATCTGTAAGTTGTTAGTCGTAATACAGGTTGCTAACATTTTACCTCTTGTGATCTTCCGTGTTACCCCACACATCCTTGAGTGTCCATTGGAGTCCACAGCTATTAGCACTCCAGCACCGTTCCTAAGGGCTTGCTCTGCGATTGTCGTGAACAGAGTGTTCATTCCTTCTGGGTGTTCGTGTGCGTCTGCGTAGTGAGACCAGGATGAGTTTTTTTCTTCTTCCTTTTGTGTCGCTTGCTGTGAGTTTAATCGAAGTATCGTAGTATCTCTAGAGAAGAGTTCTGTAATCATTATTGGAGTTTATCCCAGGGTACCAACCAGCACCTCATGGGTCTCCCTTGCATCTTCCATAAAAGTTCTGTCCGTCCTCCTGATAAGGCCAAGTTCCTCAGGTTTGTCCATGGAGAGCGCTTTCGACAGCCTGGACGTTTCTGAGACGCATGTTACGTTGCTGCTTTAGAGGTCCCTCCAAGACTTCCTCTCTGTTCTTCGGATGGCCCTGCTGTATCTTGTAAGGGATTGCTAGTAGGCCTCTCAATCCTCACTTCTCTTGAACCTGTTGAAGAGCCTCCTCGTTGAAGACCGTGCCCAGCTCCTCCCTCACTCCACCTTCGAGCCTCAGCATTGGTCTTGTTGGTTCAGCATGGGCATGTGTTGTCCTTATAGGAACGAATGATCGGCCTTCGTGTCCAGGTCTTCCACTGAGTGGATTTCCCTGTCCATTCCTCCTAGCTCTGATAGATAAAGCTTGGTTTGATAGAGTGGCCAGTCTGTATTCCTAGGAATGCGAAAACTTTCTTGGGAACAAAAACTTGGGAGCCAAATCACAGTCCAAACGAGATGATCCTGTGATCGGACAGTGATGGCTCGTCAGTCAGCACCCACCAGTCATTGACTCTGCAGGCTATAAAGCAACTAGTATCTCTTCCCTTACTCTCTTCTCACTACAACTACCAGTCAGTTTGACTCGCGTCGTGCAAAATGCCCAGTATCTCCTATAAACTGTCAATTAATTTGTTCCGTTGTAGTCAAGTCATGTTTTGTATTGTTAATGAGATATTTGGAGCCAATTTTAGCGGAAAGCACGCTAAGGATTATGAAATAGAAAGGAAAATGGTTTTACGACAATGTGGTTGTACAGATTAAAAAAACGTTAACATAACATTATTGCTATATGAACGTAAGGTTCTGGTGGTGCTTGTTAAATGAAATGTCTGTCTTGCTTAAGTTATAACACTCTTCCCCTCTAGGGATTGAAACGCATGGGAGGGTTTCTGGAACGCTGTAGGCGGCTGCAAGTTGTAAGAGTGGAACCAGTCTTTATAATTGTAAATGTTGCATTGGCAATGACAATTATTTTTATTTAAGTTGCACTGGAAGAGTTATTGCCACTAGCGCGCTCTGGCGAATTCCTTCTTTTCTTCTTTTTTTCAAATGTACTTGTTGTCGAAGTGCGTTCCGAGATAAGTTAGGCTTTCATCTATTCTAAAATCCTAACCAGATTTTAATTCTGGTGGTCTCATCTATAGTCTCCACATACGTCATTGTGGGTGGTTCAAGTGGATCAACTAGTGATCATAAAGGACGATAATTTGCCCCCCTGCCGTTGGCGCTTAGGTAGGGTGTCGAAGGTTTTCCCAGTTTCAGACGGTATTGTCAGAGTCGCCGAAGTTAAATTTGGGCAGAGGGCACCAGGTCCGTGACAAAACTGCCCTCTTCCAATGCCTCAGAAATGAAGTACTGTGAGTAGTCCTAGGTATGTTCTTACAATTGGTTATCGTAATTTAGAAGATTTTGGTTTTGTTATAACCTTTAATTACTTTCCCGAGGGCTTCGTTTTCTACGCGGAAGTCTCCATGACAGCCCCCTTTGAGTGAAGATCGATTAATTTTCCTCCCTACATGTTCCTTTATCCTACTCACTCTCTTAATTATTTCTCAACATAATTAATTATGGCAACATTTCGGAGGACCAGGTCAAGAATGCATAGTAGTAAATTCTTTTCTTTCTTTGTTTCTCATTTTTCTGCGTTAAAAAAACTGCTAAACTCTATCTTTATGTCTATAATTAGCAGTGGCTCAATTTCGATTTTGTTTTTGGTGGAACGTTGTTCCTAGGTCGGGGGTATGTATAATTGTAATTGTTGCATTGGCAACGACAATTATTTTTATTTAAATGGCACTGGAAGAGTGATTGCCACTAGCGCGCTCTGGCAAATTCCTTCTTTTCTTCTTTTTTTCAAATGTACCTGTTGTCGAAGTGCGTTCCGAGAAGTTAAGCTTTCATCTTTTCAAAAATCCTAACCAGATTTTAGTTCTGGTGATCTCATCTATATTCTCCACATACGTCATTGTGGGTGGTAGAATTCGTGCGGCGATTGTTGGTTACTGAAACACGACTTCACCCTCGGAACCCTCGCCCAGGGAAGTAGGCAGCGAAGACGCCAGTTCGTGAGTTAATCCTACTTCACAGGTGCCACTTAAGGAATAAACTTATTCTGATTCCAACCCCCTTTAAAATCAAACTGCAAAAATACAGTCCACGAATAAAATCACTCAAGACATAAATCAAAACCAAACACAGTCCCTTGTTCTCCTGAGCTTCAAGAGATGTCCCCATCTCCAAACCCCGAAAAGGTGGTGATTCTGGAGGTAGTAGCTTCGAAGGATATCCTGAAAGACCTTCTGCTGCGGGCTTGCTTTGCCTGGCTGTCAGCAGCTGGTCTTGATGGTGTTCCACTTCTGCTCCTCCTTCGCCAATTCTGTCAGACACTTTCCTCGTCCCCAGTGATGTGCAAAATCGTGAATTTAGCCAAAAACTCCTGAGACTCCTCACTTTTAAAATATGTGCAATTGTCTGTACCTATAGTTTTGGGCAAACCAAAACGAGCAAAGAGTGAAGTGAGATGCTCCATCACCACTGCAGAAGATGTAGTTTTTGCTAGGATACACTCGATCCACTTACTGCTGGCGTCACAGACAATCATATAATGAATATTACAGATTAGTCCGAAAAAATCCAACTGTAGAAGAGTCCAAGGATTACTTGGAATTGGCCATTTCTGGGGTGTTTTTGGTGGATTTGGCCTGTACTGCTGACATTACTCACAGTTGACTGCAATCTTCTCAATGTCTGAGTTCAGACTTGGCCGTCAAAAATAGTTTCGAGCAAGGGCTTTAATTTTTGATGAGCCAAAATGACACTCATGGAGCAGTTTCAAGAGTTCTGTACGAGAAGACGAAGGTGTGACAAGCCTATGGCCCCGCAATAAGCAACCCTGGTCTATTATGAGCTCGTTACATCGGTTCAAGTAAGGCTTTGAGCTATCTTCGACTTCTTCAGCCAGCCAGCCATCCATCATGGAGAATGTGACGGTAGGCAGTTGAAAGTGCAGAATCCTTGGCTGTTGCTATTTTCGTGGTGTTCCAGTTTGGTACTATTGGCGAGTTTTCTTGAATGAAATGAATATTTTGTACAGCTGGTATCGGAGGTTCAGGCATTTGGCAGAATTTTTAGTGAGGAAATTTCTAAAAGTCTCATAATAATACGGCCTGACAGTGGTGGCCCACCCCTAGGTACTACTAGAAACGACAAATTTTGAATTGTATCATTACATTTGCATGGCAAAACAACCTTTCCCATTGGGGAAAAAGGTTTGACCCACATAGTCCTTCAATTCCACATCCGTTTTCAAAATTTGAGATATTTTCCTTTTGAAATTCGGTTGAAATGAAAGAATGAGCAGATCCTGAGTCGGCTTCAAATAGATATTTTCTATTATCGATACTCACATTTATGGATGCAATCTGGTCGCCCTCTTTTACTTTAGATGAGTTGTAAGTAATATAATTTTGAATGAATTTAGTATGCGAGGCCTTTTGACGGATACCTTTCTTAGGACATTGCGGTTTTAGGTGACCTTTTTGTTTGCGCAGGTGACGCGAATAATCCTTGTACAAACAATCCTTTGGTTTGTGATTTTTGCGGCCGCAAACCGATTTTGATGTCTGAGGGATGGGAGACGGATGCTTCTTTAGACAGCGCTGTGCAAGCGACCGATAAAAATGTGACAGTAGTTTTGGAAGCATCCTCATCAAAAATTCGATTTTGTATTTTACTTGAGAAAAGCCCTACTGCAAATTCTAATTCTTCTCCAAAACCACAATCAACAGCAAGGGTCCTCAATCTTTTTGACCATTCTGAAATTGGCTCACCAGCTTTTTGTCGAGCTGAGTAGAATTCCTTCCGGATAACAAAAAACGCCGAAATGGGAGTAAAATTCTTTTCCAGTTCATCATACGTTTTAACGTCAGGATTAAGTAGCTCGTAGGCATAAACTTGTCAACAGTTTGGTACTACCGTCGGACAGGGAAGCCAATAAATAGGATTTGTTGTATCAGCGACGGTAGTCGGATATACTTTAAAAATGTTGGTCAATCTGTTCTAAAATGAACGCCAATCTTCTGTAGCTTGGTCGAACATACCGGGTAGCGGCAGTTGCGGTGAAAGTTGCACAGTAAAACGTTGCGGCTGTGAAGTTGTTTCTGGCATTTTCACTTAACTTATGAGTTCACGGTAACTTGTGGGTTCACTAACTAAATCGTCGCCATTTGCGATATTTGGAGCTAAGTTGTGCTGAAAACACGCTGAAGATTATGAAATAGAAGGGAAAATGGTTTTACGACAATGCGGTCTTATTGATAAAATATCTGGTGCGTTGCAACACACAACTTTCCTTAGCTCTACAACAATTCACTTTGTGCATGGCTAATTCTATTTATCAATTCATTTATCACTCAGTTCCTTTGAACTTGGTCAAACAACAGGACACAGCAGCAGAAAGCGGTAGCACCTACAGTTCTGGAATTTATTGTGCTGCTCCTACTCATTGCACGACCATTATTGAGCAACTGGTACACAGATAATTAATGAGGCTGTAAACAACAATTTTTTGAAGAAGGGTAGTGATTACTTTTGCAGAGTAATTGGGTAAAAACGTTTAGAACTGGTAGTAAGCGAAACGGCAGTAGTTGAAATTCAGGAATTTCTGGAGTGATCCCCATGTATCTCATGATATTTTTAAACAATACACCCTTTAGGTATTGGATTGGACTACAAATACCAATTGTTTAAAACATTCTACTAACATTCCAGCGGAGTTTATAAGGAAAAAACTTCGCGAAAAACGCTTTTCGTCGAAAATTAAGATAATTTATTGTGCTGCTCTCGTCATTTTCCCACACATGGGAATTTTATGGTATAATTGTCTTATTGAGAGCTATCAATATAAAAAATGTAATCAAAATCGTTAAACCCGTTTTTGAGAAAAAAAATATTTGGTGTTTTGATCACTATATCACTATGATAACTATAGTTAACTTTCGGTGGATTTCGCCAATACCCATATTTTGGCGTCTCATGGTAACCTGTAGGCTAGACATCATTTTACAGCTGATTTGGTACGGTTGTTTTCTCTAAAAATCGCGCTAAAATCGATTTCGTCGAACATTTTGATAATTTATTGTACTGCTCTCGTCATGTTCCTACAAATGGGAATTTTATGGTATAATTATCATGTTGAGAGCTACCAATATTAAAAATGTAATCAAAATCGTTAGAGCGGTTTTTGAGAAAAAAATTATTTGGTGTTTTGATCGCTATGATAACTATAGTTAAATTTCGGTGGATTTTGTTCATACCCTTATTTTGGCGTCCCATGGTGACTTTCGAGCGAGATATGAAGTTTGAGCTGATTTGGTACGGTGGTTTTCTCTAAAAATCGTTCACAGACAAACACACACACACACACACAGACACACAGACCATTTTCCCAAATAGTGTTTTTCGGACTCAGGAGGGTCTGAAACGTAGAGATCTGAAGAAAACTCAAAATTTTTTTTTCAGCCGATTACATAACTTTCCTTTCTACTTCGTAGAGCAAGGAAAGTAAAAACTTTAACGTAGCTTACCTTGCGTCTTTGGAAGCTCGTTCTCGGGGGGGGGGGGGGGGGGCTTCTTGGTTCCGTGCAACGAACAGCGTTGGTCGGCAGTCTCCTATTACCCCAAGCCAGAGCCGCGAAATGCCAAACGGTTGGGCAAATGATTAGGAGCAGAATGAAAAATGGGTTTTGGCGTTTGAAGCGAACGTCGGAACAAAAGCGTATTACTCAATCGCAACGCAGCGTGTAGCGAAATGAAGAAAGAACACGAAGGTGAGAAATTCGAGTTTCCGAGACCTAGTTCATCGCTGGCGATAAGGGGCGATCGAGACCGAACGATTCGCCGACAAAAAGGGCAGGAAATAAGATGCCCACGACATCTGTTTAGCTCCTTACTAGGTTTCTCCATAGTTTTGGAAGGGAGAATGAAGGGAAAATGGTTTTACGACAATGTGGTCTTATTGATGAAAAATTTCAACATTGTTGCTATATGAACAAAGCTTATAGATGTTGCGTAAGAAAGGAATATTCAAACTTCTGGTGGTGGTTGCAAACTTGATTGCGAACTTGCATGGCCAAAGTGTCACGAGGGAGGGGTTTGCGTTAGAAGCGTTTATTTCAGAGACCACTCATCTGACCTTGTGAAAACTTAGCATTCTACCGATGCAATGGAGGTCCGTTGGAACTGTTATTCCTCAGACCTAAAAAATCTTACGCTATAACGAGTTCTTGAGTTCGCAGTGAGGACCAAGAAAAATACTAGTGTGGGGGCTAATTTGTCACATTCCTTCTAGACATTTGAGAAGGTATTTTTAATGCCCTCAAGCTCATTCATATCCTTCCCCACATTTTTCGGCGAGGATTTCCGTCAAAATGACTCTTTAAGTGCAATCGTTCTCCTCCAACAGCTCAATTCTACAATTTTCCTTTGAAACTCCTACCTCAAAATTTTACTCCCACCACCCACCCACTATTTCTTGCTCACCACTTTCCAATGGTCGCCTATTTTTTGCTCCATCTAAATAAATTTCACAAACCGAATAGAGACTTTTACTTGTACTTGCTTTTATATTATGTGCTCTTTATGTACATACTCAATGCATTCCATCCATTCACGATCTCGCTGATTACTCATTATTTTCCCCCCAACCTTCTCCACTGTTGAGTTAAACTCACCGATAGTATGTGCTTACTAGCGTCATTACCGGGAAACTGGAGTATATTCCTTTCTCAGGGTGTAGCTTAGTGAGTGAGAAGAGTGTTGTGGAATCATCTGTCCATGGGCCGATGAAGGGCACTTAGACAGGTCTGTTTCCTTATTTGATGACTGTTACTAAACCCCCGACAAGGGTTGGGCGAATACGCTCTTTTGATTGACTGTTAGTTTGCTAGCCCAGACAACGGGGACGTAGCCTTATATATAAGGAGAGTGTCATGGTAACACACATCCCAAGTTTCCTTAATAATTGCACGCAGTGAGGTAGACTTTGCAATGGTAGTGCCTTTAAGGGACTGGAGGTGTTGGTTGAAGCCCCACCTCTTACCTGCATTCATTCCTAAATACTTGATGTGCTTTCCAAGAAGGAGCCTGTGGCATTTTAAGGGTTGGCTGTTCAGTTTTCCTTTCAAGAGGATTTAACGCCTCAAATTTAACGATATGCACCCAGGGCCATACAACAAGATGAAAAATTTTGAAATACCGGAGTTTGTTCCACATCCAGAGCCACGAAACATGCGTAAGAGTCTTAAGCTCTGGCGAAACCGAAGGGAAATTCATCCAAATCCATTCAGTCCCCGTAGAACCGGTTGACGAACCAATCAACGAACAACGCAGAGAAAATTTAAACAATTATGTTACAGACGAACTCAATTTCAAATTTGACCTTTCCAAACCCAAACTAGACCACAAATCGTAGAGAAAATACGAAGTCAGTAAACTAGTGTTCAAATATTCCAATATATTTCACTGGGAAAAACTCCACATTTCCAAACTCTATTCCACTTTCACAAACAACGTAAAACACCAAATCAAAACCTCAAACGAACAACCAATCTACACCCGAAACTACAGAGCTCCTAAAATATAGGAAAGAAGTAGACAGACAGACAGAAGAAATTATAGAGCAAGGTATCGTGAAACATAGCGAAAGCCCGTGGAATACACAATGCTAAAGAACGCGACGTTAGCGGCAAACCAGGATTTCGGATGGTTATTGACTATAGGAAACCTAACGAAAAAACTACAGAAGATCACTATCCCCTTCCACATTTGCCGGAGCTGTTAGACAAGCTGGGCCTAAGCCAATATTTCAGCGTAATTGACTTACAATCCAGATTCCATCAGATCGAGATGCATCCTGACAGCATCGAAAAACCCCCTGCAAATTATTACAATATGGTTTATTATTCTCTTATTCAGCATCAGAAATACCTGTGAACCACACAAAACATGACCTGACTACAATGGAACGACGAAAACTAAATATTTCAGGCACCCATAAGCGCATGTAGGCGATTGGCACGCCGCAGCGAGTCGAGCGGGCAGGTGGTTTTGAGGTCCCGCGAATTCTTTCTAGTTGTAGACTTTGGCTCACTACATTTACTGTGATTTCACTATTGACGCATTGTAGACCTCCAGAAATTGTTCTATTCGATCCAGCATCTACAATACCCAGCAAACGATCCCGAACACGGCGTATTTCCGAAAAAGATACCAAAATTGTGTTTTGGTTAATTTTTTAAACCGTTTTCTGCCTCATAACAGCCACGGGCTCCGTCCGATCGGATTGTCGAGCAGGCGCGCACACCTAGATACCTAATGGGATTTTTGTGCGAAAGAACGACTTTTTCAGACAACGTTAAAGGCACAAAACGGCCCGGACAGCGGGCTTGAAAGGTAAAGTATGAAATTTTGAGGAGGGGCTGTAAAAAAATGTTCCTGCCCAAAAACATTGGGTTATATTATTCAGATTGAATAATAAACCAAAACGGCCAAATTGCCACCTACAATTCAACAGAAGGCCCTTTGGATTGAAAAACTCCCTCAACATTCCAACACATGATCGATTTAACCCCAAGAGGCCGGCGGAAGACGCCAGCAGGACACGACCTCCGCTCTCTAGGAAAACGGTTCCATTCTTTTTCCATTGAACGAGTTTTTTCGATTGACGCCACCCCGCCGGACTACTCCGCTCGACGCGACGGCTAACCCCTGCAAATTATTACACAGCGGTTCATTAGTTTCTTTAATAGCTTGACCTAGGACAATTGTCACCAACTGCATTGATCTCGATTAACAGTGCCTAACCGCCTCGCCCCGCAGAAACGGGTTTCACCAGATCGGGTTTAGCTCTAGCCCTGATCAAGCGCTGACCCCAAAAAATTGGGCGGTTAGGTCCGGTTAGCTCTTATCTTTCTTTATCATATCCTGATATTTGTCCGCCATTACCGTGATCAAGCTCAATAGAGTATTCTCTTCCATTATTGTGAATAATTTACATATGTTTTGGAATAATTATAATAAGCAAAAGATGCGGTTTACAAGTGCGCAGTAATTGCAGTTGCTTTTCCACTACGCTGATAATCTAATATGTTAGGTTATCGTCATCTCACCCGGCGCCTCTGATGGAAACGAGAGCGTTCCAACGACTTCAATATGTATGAATTTAAATTCTGCTCCGAAGAAAAGTATTGCGATTGTAATTACTTGCAATTACAAGTTGTTGTTCGCTTTTTTTTCTTCTTTTTTTTTTCTGAAACGGTGGATGCAGGCAATACCCTCACTGCAGCCACAAACGGGCCTATTGTAAGGGCGTCCATGATACTCAGATCATGGCCCACCTGCACCACCCCCAGGCCCCACGCCACTGGTCTCACTTGGTGTGACGTCACCTATGCGCCCCCACCACCCCTGCACAAAACGGAGGATATCCGCAAGTTCAGCATTTGCCACCTCTTCGGGCTGAAGAAAGGGCCTCCCAAACATAGAACGGCGCGATGCCGCGAGTCCATCGCATACGCACAGCACATGCTCTGCTGTCTCTAGCCCTACCTCGCAGAACCTGCATACCTGTACCTCGCACTTGCCAATATTTGCAAGGTGGTACCTCAGCGCACAGTGACCTGTGAACAGGCCACATATGATCCTCATATCCTTCCTCCCCAGTGCAAGTACCTCCTTGGACCTCTCTCTAGAGAGCCGGATGAAGAGTTTTGACTGTCTAAGGCCGGGCAGCCCCTGCCAATGAGCAGCCCTGCACCGGTCCTCCCATTTGCCAACCTCTCTACGTAGGTGGCTCCTGGTAATCCCAACAAAGGGCTCAGGGCCTATAGGGATCTGCGCTGATCCCTTCTTAGCCAACCTATCAGCCCGTTCGTTTCCCTCTATACCCTGATGCCCGGGCACCCAACACAGTGTTACACTGTTGTCCTCTGCCAGGGTCTTCAGTCCAGTCAGACACTCCCACACCTGCTGTGATGTGAGACAGTATGAGGCTAAGACCTTGAGAGTGGCCTGACTGTCCACCATGATGTAGATTCTCTGCCGCTTCAGTCCCCTCTGCAGCAGCGGCTGCACACAGACTGTCACCGCAGCCACCTCAGCCTGGAACACCGTGGCCAGCGTCCCCAATGGGATCGCTGCTCTGATCCTCGGCCCAAAGATGCCTGCCCCTGCAAGGCCAACCTGCACCGAGCCATCAGTGTAGTATACCAGGGCCACTGCTTCGGAAGCGGGAGCTCCTCCTTCCCACCTGGATCGCTCATGAATGAGTATCCGAAAGGGTAGCGCGAAGATGAGCCTTGCGAGCATTGAGTCTACCACATGCAGTTCAGGCCCCTCCACCGTCACCTTGTCAAGGATCAAGTGGCAGGAACTCCTCCTCCCCCGCATGATCAGACCCAACTCCAACATACGCACAGCCTGGAGGAACGCCATCCTTTTAACATGTCTGTGGAGTGAAGCTAAATCTAGCAAGACCTCCAGTGCAGCCATAGGGAATGTTGTCATATAGCCTGTAATGGCCAGACACGCCCTACGCTGCAGTTTATTTAGCAGCAACTGCACTGTTTTGTTTTCCACCCTAGTCCACCAGACCAGGGCTCCATAGGTGACTACAGGCCTAACAACTGCAGTGTACAGCCCCTGGATCATCCCAGGCCTCAGCCCCCATGTCTTCCCCACCATTCTTTGAGCTGCCCACATCACCACCGACGCCCATTTAAGGCTTTTTTCACGTGTGTGGCCCAAGAGAGCTTTCCATCAAGAAAAACTCCCAAGTACTTGATCTCATGCTGGATCTTCACCACCTTGCCACCCAGCCTGAGTTCCCGCAGCGTAAGGCTGCGCCTTCTGGTGAATGGGATCAGGCTCGTTTTGTCTGGATTGAGTCCTTGCCCATTGCACCATCTCCATTGCATTCACTGATTACACTCGCGAATTTACCCCTGACTATAATTACCAGGACATCCGCGTATCCTATTACCTTGTAGCCCTCCTCCTCCAGCAGCTCGAGAAGGGTATCAGCTACCAGTAACCAGTGGAGAGGGGAGAACAACCCCCCCCCACAACTCTGAAAATACCACCCTGCTACTCAGCATCTCCTTGGTCCAAGAGATTAGGTAAGGATCTACTCCCTTCCTACCAGCCGCAGCCGTAATTGAGGCATACGACGTATTGTCGAAAGCCCCCCCAATATCCAGTGTTGTTCGCTTAAAATGTGTTGAGCATTTTTGAAAAAACTCTTGACGTCATTTCGCCGTCAGGAAACCCAAACGAAAATGGCTTAACTGGGTGGATTTAAAAGCAGATAGGGAGGAAATGTTAAATAATAGCACACTAGTTTGTGTATTAAACAACTTTTATTAACACGATGACTCTCCCTTCCTTGTTAAGTTCCCTGCTCGTAAAAGTTGTAACCTCCCAAATTCGGTTTTTATTATTGTTCAGTTCTCATTTTCTTGTACCTCTTTCGATTTTCCCTGTTCACACGAAGCATTCCCCCGTACTAATTTGGTTTTTTCCTGCAGCTCTTGCAGTTGTATTACGCGTCTTTTCACTGTATGCCCCTCCCCAGTTTCCGGCAGAGGTTAATGCGGCCACTTTGGCTTCTGACAATTATTAGAAACAATAATTTGGTCAACTGTGGATTGTTGATGGTTGGGCATCTACGGGATACAAGGTAACGGGGCCGTTTACGTTTACACGACACTTGTTTACGGGTCGGGATGTTGAACAGACGTCCAATTTCCTTACTTTACTGTAACCTCGTTAGTCCACTGCCTTCTCAATGTGGCTTAGTCGCAGCGTAATCACGTCTATCTTAACCGCATCCCTCAGTGATCTCGGCTAGCATGGTGAGAACGAAACAGGCTAGCTTTGATTTACTTATCTAGCCGCGATCAGTCGGATCACGATCAGTGCTGTTTAGGTGAAAGAAGACCCATCCCATTCGACCCAGCATCGAAAAATACCAGTGAACGATACGAAATACCTAACTACTACGAAACGACGAAAATTACGAATTCCAGGCGCCTGTGCGCGCCTGCAAACAAATGGCACGATTTTGCGAGTCGAGCCTGGCAGTTGGTTCTAATGGTTGGTGGGGGGGGGGGGGAGTATGAACGATGAAACGATTAGTTTCGTTGTAGTTATTGTCCCGTGAGTTCTTTCAATTGTTAGACTTTCGCTCATTATAATTACTGTGATATCACTATTTTCCGTCATGACGTACACCTCTCAAAATTGTTCCATTCGACCCAGCATCTAAAAACACATAGAAAACAATGCCGAAATTCCATTTTTGTTACTTTTTTAACCATTTGTTCCCCTTAACAACCATGGGCTTCGTGCGATCGGATGGCCGAGATGGCGGGCACAACCAAATGGGATTTTTGTGTGAAAGGTGAAAGGACGGATTTTTTAGATCACGTTAAAGGCACAAAATGGCCCGGACGGCGGACGGGCATTGCAGATTTGGAATCCTCGTGTCTTGAAACGTAAAGTATCAAATGTTGAGGGGGAGCTGTAAAAACTTTTTTCCTGGCCGAAAACATAGGGTTATTATTCAGAATGAATCATAAACCAAAACGACATGACAAAGTCAGTTAAAACTTCAGCAGATAATAAAAAACGCCACCTGCGCCTCTTACCTCTTCTTCCGGCTCGCCAAGCTCGACCCCTCCTTTTTCGGACGATGAGCAACCTACTCGTCGTCCAAACAAACAAGGGAAGAAGAACCAGGCAAAGCGCCTTCCCCCTTCCCGCACTAGTAGCCTCGGCAACCTGGCTGCTACAGGCAGTAGCCACCCAGTGGACCCTAATCTATCGGATATGGAACAGATTTGTGTCTATGTCCAAAATATTCATGACCAGCTGGCACGAATGCGGGTCAACGTGACAGGACCAATGCGTGGCCGTGTTACCCACCGCCTCTTAGAAATATTGAATCTGGCCATTACAGCTAGTGCCCCCCCCCAACAACATCGCCCCCTGCTATTACCCCACTGCGGGAAACCATGGTGGCTGTCGTGAGGGAAGAGCTACGGAGGGCAATTGCCCAGCAGCCTGTGTAGTGAGTGCCACCAGCTCCCCAAGCTTGAGGAGCTCTTCTAACCCAGAGGAGTACCCCTGGCCCCTTATATGCAGCAGTAGCCGCTACTGAGCTGTCCTGCCTCCCTCATGGAGCCAAGGCCGAATGGCAGCCTGCCAGGGCCAGGACGCGCTGGGGAAAAAACAAAATGGCCCCAAAAAACCAGGACGTGCAGGCCCAAGGCAAAAACACGCCCCCGCCCACGCCTCTGCCCGAAAACAAGGGCCAAAATAAAAATAAAAACTAAAGTTAACGTACCTGGTACCGTCTCCTCTGGCTTGTGAGTTACTGTGGGCAGCGCTTTCGATGTAAAGACATCATCGTCTGGCGTTAAATCAGTACTGGAGTCAGTCAGTTAGTCGTGGTCTTTATATACAAAGAGAGAAAGGTGAAAGGGTGATGGAGCGTCGGGAAGGGCGGGGAAAGGTCTTGTTGGTCAGTCTTGTTAGTAGTACCTTAGCGGACTGGCTGTGTTAGGTATTAAAGGGTGGGTTATGTCCGCCAGTAGGCAAATTATTAAAGTTAACGTACCTGTTGGTGAGTCCGTCAGTACTGACTTAACGGCCAGACGATGATGTCTTTACATCAAAGCGCTTGCCCACAGTAACTCACAAGCCAGAGGAGGCGGTAACAGGTGCGTTAACTTTAGTAATTTGCCTACTGGCGGACATAACCCAATTTCTTTAATACCTAACACAGCCAGTCGGCCAAGGTACTACTAACAAGACGACCAACAAGATTTCCGCCCCCTTCCGGCCTCCATCACCCCTTTCACCTTTCTTTGTATATAAAGACCACGACTAACTGACTGACTCAGTACTGATTTAACGGCCAGACGATGATGTCTTTACATCAGCGCTGCTACAATCTCACAAGCCAGAGGAGACGATAACAATGCGTTAACTTTAGTAATTTGCCTACTGGCGGACATAACCCAATTTCTTTAATACTTAACACAGCCAGTCCGGCTACAGGTACTACTAACAAGACTGACCAACAAGACCTTTCCGCCCACTTCCCGGCGCTCCATCACCCTTTCACCTTTCTCTTTGTATATAAAGACCACGACTAACTGACTGACTCCAGTACTGATTTAACGGCCAGACGATGATGTCTTTACATCGAAAGCGCTTGCCCACAGTAACTCACAAGCCAGAGGAGACGGTAACAGGTACGTTAACTTTAGTAATTTGCCTACTGGCGGACATAACCCAATTTCTTTAATACCTAAAAATAAAAAGTCTCTACCCCTTAGCGAACTCCCTCCTAAAAACCCACGACAAAACGTTGTAGTAATTAGGCCTAGGTGTGAGGAAGGAGACGCTGGTCCCTCCACCTCTGATGCAATGGAAGTGCTGATGCAGGGTTTCACTGCTACGGACCTACAAGCACTAAGCGTCCGAGTGCTTACATCCGCACCGCAGTGGGAGGTGGCGCCGTCATTGTGACGGAAACGCCGGAAATGGCCAAGGCACTTACGAGCCATATTTCCACGAAGAAGGAGTTGAAGCTACAAGCATCAGCCCCCCCCCCCCAAACAAATGGCACAACCCTGCGTTAGGCTTGCAGCCACAGGGCGTCGGGCCCCTTTTCTCGAAAAGGTGGGGCAGACTGAAGAATTGAGTGATGGAGGTGTCACCCGGCCTACACAATAAACTAAAGGAGGGAAGGCACCTCCCCTCCAAATAGCCAGGCAGCGGTGCGCCATCCGTAAGTACCAATCCCTCACACAGTGCTACAAATGCCAGCGCTATGACCACCTGGCAGTAGCCTGCACGAGACCTGTTGTGTGAGCCAGGTGCGCCTTGCAACATCTGAGCAAGAAATGCAAGTGTGAGGCTTCCCTCAAGTGTGCCCCGAATGCGTCGAACGCAAATGCCAACCGATCTCGCACTCTACACGAGACGCACTCTGTATCATTCGTCAGCGAGCAATTGTCATCCAGGAGTCCCGAGTGGATTATGAATAGGTTAAAAACAGTTAGCATTGGTCCCGTCGCGTTAACCCTCATCCGTTCCACCTGGCCATGGATAATTTGGACATACGCACAAATCTGCTTCATGTCCAACAGGTACGGGTCTACAGGGTGCCTAGTACTTGTTGTAGCCAGGTTGCCTAGGCTACTAGGGGGGAGAAAGGGGAGATGAACGCAGTTTGCCCGGTTCTTTCCGCCCTTGTTTGTTGTGACGACGAGTAGGTTGCTCATCGTCTGAAGAGGGAGGGGTCGAGCTTGACGAGCCCGAGGAAGAGGCGCAGGTGGCGTTTTTATTACCTGCTGATGTTTTAACCGACTTTGTCATGTTATTTTTACTAATTGGGGGGGGGGGGGGGGAGATTAAAGAAGCAGACTGGCGTAGAGTACCCTTGTGAGTTCATTTGTTGTGTGTGTTGTTGAGGTATGAGCGAGAGGTGCTCGAAGCAGTGTCCTAGGACTCCCCCTTAGGCATATTGATTCTAGCCCCTTTCGCTGGTCCGTTAAGGGTCCAAGGGGGGCCCCCACATGCGCCGCAACTGCCAGTCTGGCGACCCACCGGGACTAAGACGCATGAGGGATATTTCAGCTGCTGCTCAGAGTCAGCCCTCAGCCACTGATGATATGGTGAGTGGGATACTCGTTATCAGCGACCCCAGGAACGCTAAACCTGGTTTTTCCCCCTCCCCATTCCGAAGGCCGTCACTGTTCTGCGATCCCAGCTCAAGGTAGGGGGTTCCCAGTGTGTCATGTATGTGGAAAAGTGTAAGTTGCATCCCTTTAAGTCCGGCTCATACAAACACGCAGGAAGTTCGGCAGTGGAATTCTGGACCGCCAACTGTGTAGAGCCAAGGAAACTAAAAAGTATTGAGAAGAAGCAATTTGACCTGAGCGTTGACAAACTGGTGGGAAAACTAACTGGTGGTTTATTCTATTGATGTTGATTATGTAATGGACAAAAGTAATCATGCTACTTGGAAAATGTTTAACATCACTGCTGTCCACTGCTAGTTGTCACTAGCCATGGTGTAACTGTTTAGTACAATTACCAGATCTCAAGTTTAAGTGTGAATGCTTGTATCGCATTTTTCGTCACTCTATGTTTACGATCGCCTGAAATACATGTCAAGTATGTTTCTCATTGCAGGTTTCCACTTGAGTGGCATTGTTTCCACCAACCGAGTTCCTCAGAGTTCATCTTTACCACCTCCCTATCATCCAGAACCTGACAAAAAGTTCAAAGTCTCTGTCAGTTTTGACAGGTAATTTCACTCGTCGATTATTCAATTTTATTTATTATTAATTATCGTATTCTTCAAGTCATCGTTTCTGTTCATTTTAATCATTCATTGAAGCTTAACAAAATATGGTCGCATTTCGGACGTTTAAAACATCATTCAGTTTTAAGTTACAATACCAATCAGAGGCTAAACGATTGTTTGCATGTTGTATACCCTTGTACACAGTCATCAATTACGTTGAACGTCTTGAATTGGAGGCAAAAGGTGAATCATGTGAGCAATGCATATGAGCATGTAAGGTGGGGGCGAATTTTGGAAATTCGGGTCCGTTTCCATGCAAAGTGTGAAAGGATATCCAAATAAACAGTATGTTAAGGAAACCTAAGTTATTGAAAGTTTCTGGTTTCTGGTACTTAGTGTTAGATGTACTCTTAAGAAAGATGCCAAGGCAATGCGTCAGCTGGCTGTCATTCATCAACCTCAACGCTCTCTCGTCATCTTTTGTTTGTTTAAACTTTTCTTCTCATTTTCACTGCTGTATTATGTTATGTCTCTCTCTCTCCCTCCCTCTCTCTCTCTCTCTCCCCTCACCATCTCCCTCTCCTCTCCTCGACCCCTCTCCACTCCTCTCCTATGTACCAGTCTTTGAATTGCCGAACAGCTGAAATGAAATTTGAACCGCAGTCCGAATATAAATCTGTAGGAAGCCCTCTTAATGAGACAAACCTGTCCAAAGCAGCTAGCAGAGCGTCAGCAGAGAGGCTAGTTACAGCTTCTATATGTATCGCCTTCGTCGCCATACAGACAAAAATGCACAGGTACACCTTGGAGGTGGATGTCTTTCTTCGAAGTGAACCCTTCATATAAAATGGTCTGGCAAACTCTAATCCCGTCCTCAGGAAAGCCCGCGTGGCTCGTACCCGATAGGGTGGAAGGTGTGCCATTTTTGGTATGAAGGATTTCCCTTTCAGCCTGTAACACCTGCGCCTGAGGGAAGGTATCCGAAATTCCAGCTGGACTACTGCTTGCAAGAGGGATGCCTGTGAAAATGATCAATGATCATGACGGTCAAACGGCTATCAGCTGGTAATAAAACAGGATGCTTGTGGTTGTACGGCAGATGGGCATTGTATAATCTGTCGCCCGCCCTGAGGATACCCAGTGAGTCGAAGAAAGGGTACAGCTTGCCGAATTTTTTCATGATTTTAGCTTGTCCCTTTTCTGATAAATCGTTCTTGAAAATTTCGTGAAGTTGAACGGCTTCCACGCAGATATTCTGGGCTGAGCAAATTTCGTGAAGTTTTAACGGTCCTGTCGTGCGATTTTTCATATTCCTGAGATTTCGGATGAAACTTAGAACGTGAGCCAAGGTGCAAAGTAGACGGTTGAATGAAGAAAATTTAGTGATGATTTCAATGACGAACTGGGTTTGAAATGATGGAGGTGGTTCTATAGAAATCAAGGAAATTTTCTCCTTCTTTCTTGACTTCTGGTATTTCTGTGAACGAAGGCAGGTTCCATTCAGACTCAGGTTGGGACAACCACGGCGGCCCATTCCACTACAGGTGTTTTCTAGAAGTTTGAAGACCGGCAATACCGGAATCGGCAGGGTTGTCACGAGACGATACGTGGTGTCACTGTTCTTTGAACGTAATCTACAGAATGTCGCTCACTCGACTGCATACAAATGTTTTTAACGTGTATGAGGGTGTCAGTAACCAACCGAGAGCGATTATTGAATCTGTGAAGAAAAGAGTCGCGATCATATTGGTTACTCCTAGTAAATCCAAAAATTCAGAAACGGAATGGTACAGCCTTGCCAGTGGAAAACAACGGCAGAGTTCGAGGCGTAGTATTGTGAGCGATTTTAAAGGGACCAATTTCGTTTTCACAGTTAGATGTTTTTATTTCTTCTGAAGAAATGACACGAAGATAGATCGTTGAACTATAGGCGATTTCACTCGCATCGGCAAATTCTACAACTTGATATGTTGATGGCTCAGTTGCACCAACAAATCTCGGAATATGCAAACCTGAAATTACGGGCAATTCATTTAGAACACACTCCCAATCAGTTGCAAATGCCCTAATTACAGTTTGATCCCAATCCAGGCCTAGTTTCCAAGAATCCTGAATGAATTTTTTCATTTTCACAACTAGAGGAGAAATTAATCCAAATGGGTCATAAATGTTTGAAACATTCGATAAAATTGTTCTTTTAGTCGGCTTAACTTTTGGTAGGTCCAATGTGTATCCAAAACAATCAGTTTTAGGGTTCCATTGTAACCCTAATATTTCAACGGAAGTGTCGTCGCTTGAGATGATGGTTAATGGACTTTCAGAAGTTTCTGCGACATTTTTCAAGAGTTCTGGAGTTCTGGATTACTTGCCCATTTACTGAGTTTCAAATTTCCTTCCCCCAGTAAGGCAATTAACTGCTGCTGAAGTTCTTTTGCTTCTTCGATGGCGTTGGATCCAGAGACAATGTCATCAACGTAGATATCATGAAGTAATACCTTACTGGCTTCAGTATAGTTCCTTCCATGGTCCTGAACGATTTTCCTTGCAATTCGATTGGCTAGGTAGGGCGATGACTTCAATCCGTAGACAACTGTGTTGAGTTCGCAAACTTGCAGAGAATCGTAAGGGTTGTAACGCCAGAAAATGGTTTGGTATTGTCGACCCTGAGGATGAATACAAATGTCTCAAAACATCTTCAGTCTGAAACCAAGGCAGCTTTGTGAACGCTGAAATTGAGTAGAACGTCTCTTATATCTGTCTGCACCTATCATTAAATAATCATTTAATTAACTGTTCAATGATTGAGCCGATCCATCAAAAACGACTCGGAGTTTCAGTTCGTTTGTGTCAATTTCAGAAACATGGTGATGAGGAATTACGTAAGCAGGTGTGTTTGGAGAAACTGACGTGTGTTTCAACTGCCCGTATTCCTTCATAAATTCGTGGTATTTTTCACGAAGTTAGTCATTTGTTAACAATCTGTTTTCCTGATTGCGAAATCTTCGAAGAGCTATCTTTTGAATGTTCGACAATTCGGGTGGCGAGGTTCGAAATGGTAATCGAACTCCATAGCTTCCATCTTCTAATCTGTAGCGTGTCTGATTAAAATGATCCTCGCAATAGGCTTCATCAGGGCTAGTTATTTTGACAGGTTTTGGTTTCTCTACTTCCCAAAAGAGCTGTAGTCTTTCCTTGCTGTAGTCAGATAGAGTTGTTTGGCTGGTAGCGATCTATGAAGTACCTTGAAAGGTTTGTTGAGACGGGTCAGAAGAATTTTCAGAAAATTCCCCGATCACAACGTGACCAAAACTTGTAGGGAACAGTTTTGGCGAATTTGAATTGATTTCAACTGGACTACCAAGTCAAATTTCAGCAAATAGATCAGCCCCTAACAATATGTCTATACGTTTGCTGTCAGCAAGCGGAAATTTGACGTAGTCATTCCACAAATTCCGTGGTAGCGTGACAGTTGGCAAATGAGACGTGATTGAGTTCAGTAGTAGTGCTTGTATGGTAAGATGAGGTGCAGTTTTATTTAGAGGCTTAATCACGCAGTTCACTCGCCCTTTTACACCTTCGCTAGTTTCACCTATCCCAGAAATGGTCATATTGTTTTAGGTACTAAGCCTAGGCGTTTTGCACATTTATTCGTCACAAATATGTAGTGACTTGCGCTCTCTATTGCTAGACGCTCCACGGTAAGTTTTATACGTACCTCTAGCATCTAGTACCTCTGTCAAATACTGTACCTAAAAATATCTGAGAATGCAGTGAATTATCGTTGGTGGCCTTATACGTACCTGAGGTAGCACAGAAGGTTAGGCTGGTAGAACTTGCGGAACTCTTTTTGCATCCGTTCTCACAAATCATAGAATTGTGGCGTTCCTTGCACCACCTACAGCTCCATTTTGATTTGCACTCATCAGTTACATGCTTACCTGAAAGGCAGCTTCTACAGCCTTTGACATTATTGAGCCAAGCTATACGCTGTCTCACATTAGCTCCACCGAACCTTTTGCAACTTAACAGTCCATGCGGTTCGTAGCATACCACACATGGTGTGTGGGATTGTGGGTAGTGTGGCTTTTTAGGGTTTGGAGGCACTTTCGGTTGGCTAGCTACCAAACTTGATTTCCCCGAAGTCTTATTGTGTTGTTTTTTGCCAAAAGGTTTACCTTTATTTCTATCCAAATTCTGACCTTGTTTGGCTGAAGACGCGGGATTAACAAACGACAAGTTGGTGTCGGCCGAAAGCTGCATATTAAAACACTTATCCTTGATGAAAGTCGAAAGTTGTTCGTAGCTAGGAAATTCAATGTCTTTACGCGCGTTCTGAAATTGTTCCCTAGTGCCAGGATCCAACAATCTGAAAGCTAGATGGAATAATATGAATTTAGATACATTGTCTCCTATTTCAAGAAGCTGAAAGCTCGAAATACTGTCACTTACATGAGTTGTAAACGAGTGTAAAGATTCCATTGTTGGCTTGCCTTGAATAGGCGGAAAATTGAGAACACGATTAAGATAAGCTGTAGCCAACAAACGTTTTTTATCGTAAACACCCTCTAAAGATTTCCATGTCAATGCATAATTAGCATCAGTAATTTGAAATTTACTTATTAGGGATAGCGCTGGGCCCGTAACAAATGTTCTTAAATAATGGAACTTCATTGTTGGTGTAAGAAATTTGTGCTCGTCAACAATTGAAACGAAGGCGTCGCGCCATTTTGGCCAGGCCAAAATATCACCATCAAATTTATCTAGCGAAATGAGAAGCAGACATATCGTGAACTATGGTTGTGCTATCATTTAAACCAATAGATGCATTGAGGCTGACGCGATCAGGAGGCGGAGTGTCCGTTAACGACACAAATATTGTTTTTATTTCATAAAATGCTGACCTCGTAATACCGCGATTCTTCTTATCATCTTCAGTAGGAAACCCTAGATCTTCCATTTCATCGTTGAGGACGTATAATTCATCGAAGGCGTCTTCATATTTTTTATAATACCCATCTAACGAAGAAATCATACCTCGGAGAGTTGGTAGCTTAGAAGGGTCGGCCTTGGCATCTCTCGCTGCTGTCTGAATATTTGTTAATTCATTCATAGAAGAAGAAAATTGGCGCTTTAATATCGCTACTGTTCTCTTGGGGGGTTCATTCATTGTTAATCACTGATAAGACAGAAATGCGGGAGAAAGAGATAAGGTAGTCGGAAATATGGGTCAGTAGATTCAAGGGCAAGAATAGGATAGTGTACAAGAAAAGTTCTGTTAAGATTGGCAAGTTTCTTGTCTACCTTCAAAGTTGAATATGCGACGTAATCGTATATACTCTGACCCTTGACGTGTCAACACGTACCAATTCAGTTCAACATGAATGGTATTTCATCGTACGTTCTCAAAATTCATTTGAACTTCGAAATAATTAAATTAATTAAATTCTTATAATTCCAAATATAGCGATTTAATTTTCGCTGATGCACGATAGTTTACTACTTATCATGCTAAAACACGTAAAATAAGCCCTACAACCAAGTTCTGCTACCAAACATCCAAGGCAACAAGAGTTGGTTCAATTTGTAAATTCACTTTTGAATCTCAACGCGAATTGATGAAATTATTACAAGGTGAAACAAGGAGCCCCTTCTAAAATACTTGAAATTAATCGTAGTTTTCACGGAATACGCATTATGGCATTGTGTCGCTTAAAAGGCCTTCTATGATTAAAGTAAATTAAATTTCTGAACGTTTCGACGTGACGTGGGGAGCACGCGTGTGTGCGCTTATGACGATTTACCGGGCGAAGCCAAAACTTGGTCTGAAGCCAGAAGACAAGAAGCAGTATGGAACGGTGCTGCCAGATACGCCACTTGGAGCTGCAAAAGAAAATCATTTTTCACCATAATTTGCTCCGAGTTGAAAGCTCGACCGCGGATCCATTGGTAGATGAATGGGGGCTTTACTCGTGCTCGGACTTACAGTTAAATTTAAAAGAATGAAGTAGAGGGAGATCCAGATGAGTAGTGGATTTGTGATGCTGATGGCCCGTACATTCTCCTCACAAAAATCCAAACAGGGGATGCTGATGGCCCATAGTTTGGGTTTTTACTATTAAAATCGGAGGTTTGGTCTAGGGAGATGCTGATGACTGCGTGGAGAACAATACTGGCTATAATCGAAGTCACTAGGTGCCTTCAACTCGATGTGTCTGGTGGGAGAGACAGCGAGTCTCAGCAGGATCCAAGTTGAGGCGAACTGCTTTGTCGCGCACAAAGCACACACGAACACTTACACACAACGTCGACAGAGGCTTATTACGTAAACATGACAGATTTGAGAGTATAAAATAAACGAAACGCTTCGGCGTTGACAGTAGCAACTATTAAAGCGTGCAACTTTTGTTACTCACGTCGTGATATGATGTGATTATAATTCCTGTACGTGCTTAAATGTCATACTAGGTCGATGAATTCCAGTCGCTAATTTACTGTGATTTGTGTTTCAGATGCAAAATTACATCAGTGACCTGCAGTTGTGAAACAAAAGATATATTTTGGTGCGAACATGTTGTTGCCTTATCTTTATATAGAATACGAAATGCTGACTCGGTCAGATTAAGGGTTCCTATTTCTGGTAAGTAGTATACGGTTTTGCTCGTGCTTCACAATGCAGTTCATACATTTTTTTATTTTTTCCTTTGTAGTAGTTATAATATCAAAACTTGGAACTTAGAGTCTGCACTCGAAGGGCCCTGTTGTCTGCTACTTTGTAGTAAAGAACAATTCGTCAGGTCAGTTCCAGTTTTCCAGCAAGATAGTTGAAGCTGAAGCCATAAGGTGTCAAGAGAGTGAGCATTGTTATTGCATTGAATCAATGTGATACCCTTGAATACACCATTTTCTTCCCATCCAAGGCTTGGCAACAAGGCCCTTTGTGCTGCTGTGTCGATCAATGTAATGCTCCGACATGGCCAAAACTGAGAGGTTGCAGGATTAACGATAATAAGTAATTAGGAAAGGTGCGAAGAAGATAGGTGTTATAGAAGGGAGGAAAAGTGCTGGGAGACTAGGAAAGAAGGAAGAACTGTGGAGACTAGAAAAATACTTGTGTATTACGGAGTTACGGAAGGAGAATGGAAGTTGAGAGAGATCTCTGGTTTTGGTGGAAGGCTCGGCAGTTGTCCTCTGCTGAATAGGCACTCTAATTTTGGCTTACTCCATATTTGAGCCACTCGCCACCATGAATTTGGTTCTTCAGTCGGTACCATATCTAACTATTAAAACTATCACATCCTCGTACCAGTGATATGCTTAACGGCAAGGAGGAGAAACGATAGCAAAGCCTTCTCCCTAGGGGGAGAATGTTGATGCTCAGGAACAGTCCTTCCCCTCAATAGTGCTGTTCCTTCGGCGTTACACTATTATTTTTGTGGCTCTGGATTCAGTTTAACTTGATTTTCTTTAAATGCTACCCCTAACTATTGTAAGCGTGCACAACCCGATGTTCTTCAAGTTGAGAACATTTTTAATCAGAATTAGATTACTCTTCGTGCCAGAAAAACTGGCTATCAGTTTATGTCACGTTACATCAAGCCTCAAAGAAACAGTAAGGTGCTCAATGATTTTTGACTGATGATGATGGCTTTTTCTCACTTCTCATAAAGAAAGCTGAGCCCATTTGAGCAATTAGAGATCAAATTGGCACTTTTTGGTGAGGGGCGCTTATGTTTTTGTTTTTGTCCCCAGTCTCACAATTATTATAAGGGTTGTGTGATGTATCCTTTGAAGGTTGTTAGCCAATTCATAGAGTAATAATGAACATTTTGACTGTAGCAATGACATCTTGAAGTTGTATTGATTACTTTACGACAATTTTACAGAGACACTGCTACAAATGGACAGACAGCAACTTCAAAAATTTGTACAATACCTCATATCAGAACATCATACCGAAGTGCTTCCAACTGCTCAGAAGCTTGCTGATGAGATTTTGCAACAGAGATCGACTATTAATCAAATACCAGGTTGGCCAAAAGGGTCATGAAATTTTGTGGTACTGGTTGTGAAATTAATGAATTTTGGTAATTGTGTCCATCATATATATAACTCATGTCAAGTTCTCAAAATGTTTTAAGGAACCCATAACAGAGAATTTCAAGTGTTATCAGTTGTGCATGAGAATTTTGTGTATAGTTTTCAAAAGTAAATTTTAAGTATTGTTGTGTGTTTGTAGAAGGTAACAAGGGAAATTAGAGTATAAAAGTGATACGCCAATACAATGTTGAAGATAAAAAGTGGGGGAGGGGTTGTTCATAAGGTAGAGCTTGATTAGAAGGGGAATTGGGGATTAAACATTCAAAAGTATGAATTAGTTATTTGATTTGATTGCCTAATCCTTGACTGATCAATTGCATTCCAGATACATTTAATAGTTGGAGGGGGGGGGGGTGCGCCATAAGTATCACTCTACTGCAAATCTAACAGGTAATAACATCAGCTATATAAGCCATTTGTTTTATTTTACAGGAGCACCTGATCCTACTGCTGGAGCGAGTGCTGATGATGACCATACATGGCATTTAGATGAAGAGCAAGTCTGTGAGCAAGTTAAATCGTATTTATCTCAAGGAAGCTATTATAACGCTAACAAACAGCTTAACTCGCTCTTTGCAAAGGTAACACAAGCTGTTCTCATATGAACTAGCTATTAAAATATAACATTGCTTGATACTCAATGCTTAATGACTTAGGTTCTTTCAACCACATTTAGGAACACTGAAGCCTAAAGAAGCTCTAATCAATTTTACAGTTTTTAAAAACTAATATTTGTTAACTAGTCTTATACTGCAAGAACAAAATATTTGGATCATAACATGTCTGAGACTGAGGCCTTTGCTAAATCCCTCAATTCGTTTTCATAAAACATGTCACAAATCAGTTTGAATTGAACATGCCATTGTACATCTACTCATACAGCTTCTGAAAATAATATGCTATACCAGGACTGAGGGTTAGTACACTCACTCATACTATTTCAGTATGCAAACTGCTGTAATTTTCTTACCTCACATACTGACTGGTGTCACTTTTAACCATGTTCTGATTGTAATTATAATTCTATGGGGGACATATGAACGGGTATTGTTAATTTCTCAGATTGATCTACAAAATTGTTGCTGTGTGTAAATAACACAATATTGGAACCTCATTCATTACATTCCATCTGTAGAGTTCATCTACTGGTGCATGCCTGTTGGATTCCTGACATTTTAGAGAGTTTAACATGGTCTTAAGGCACATTCAGTAACATTAATATTCAATTTGATAACTCCCAGTGGAATGGTGGTAGCCTTTATTAGAATTTGAAGCTGAACTTTCGAATATCATGCATAACGAGAAATTTGATTGTCCACAATTAATATAGAGTCATTAATACATTTACCACTATTGCTGGTAGATTGCGGACGTTGACCAAATTTGAATCAGTAATGTTTTCTTCGTTTTTTAAAATTTATACTAGCGGCTGATGTTTTATTTTTCTGGTTGAAAGATTCATCAACTTCTGGAATGTGTACTGACAAATGCCAGTAACTCAATTGATGAATGGGAGATGAGTTTTTCACAATAGTGGTTTCTGAATTGTCTAACTGTGCAATTCAATGGTTCAATTCCTAGTTAACAGAATGCATACTGTCTTTTGAGAGGAAAGTCTGTGGGCCCTCTCAGATACTTTGATTTTTTCTGCCTTCGAGGTTTTGCATTTTTGGGTCTTTCAAGTGCAAGTGTTCAGCTTCATATTCTTTTATCCTCTTCTCTTTCACATTCTTGAAGTGAAGACAAATTATTCTCAATATTTTCAATCACGATATTAATTCAGCTACATAATGTATGTTGCAATATCCTGCCTTTCATATGGATGCCCTTTGCATCCATGCTTAAATGCCGCCATCAAGAAATGCCAACCAGCCAATCTGCTCTCGTTCAAGTATTATCACAGAATTTTGATTTTTGTCAATGGCACAGTTTGAAGTTTCAATCTAGCTTTAGACCAATACAGATATGCAACACACATATTCCATATTCAGAAAGGAAGGCTGATATTAGAAGTACGAAAATCCTTGTCTACCAAAATGTATGTTGGTATATTCAATGAATGAATAATCGGAATAGTACTATATACATAAGAGTAACCATACCCTCAAACAACTGAAGTCAGGTGAATGCAAACAAAAACTGTTGCGACAAAACTTATTTCCACGCTTGTGGAATTCTGTCTTCGAGGGAGGGGCTACTAGTTCTATCCTGCGAGCTTTATACAACTTCAAAATATTCCAACCTTGTGCAGAGTAATTTTATATGTAAATGATTCAACTGCATTAACCACCATTGTGAGTGACCTGAGTACTATCTGATTTCATTACATTTAAGTATCACTCACCTGTTGTTAACTGCCTACTTAAGAAGATATTTTATTTTTGCTTGAATTTTGTGGTTTGCATATCTCTGAACAGCTTCAGTATCATTTCAATCTACGTATCTAGAACTATAGACATGCACAAAAACCATCGGTGTTTCAATACAATTTACACTAATAATTCTTTATATTTTTCCCTACCCATTATAGTGTACTGTAAGCATTGCGCTTTTGCTTGTGTATGTTTTTCCCTTTCACAATCTGGCATCTTAACTTTGAAGTGAACCTATAACATTTTATATTGATTATCACGTTTTGCCTTGACAGCATCCTGA
Source organism: Pachypeltis micranthus (assembly GCA_020466155.1). Lineage (NCBI taxonomy): Eukaryota > Metazoa > Arthropoda > Insecta > Hemiptera > Miridae > Pachypeltis > Pachypeltis micranthus. Next base: position 81,075,994 of record CM035768.1, on the reverse strand, counting down.
GAATTCCCAAACGACATGCATACCTTTCTGCTCATATTTTTTGCTTACATTCATAACTAAGTAATGGATATCAATAAAATTCACAGGGATTTTGAGGTTGGTTCCCTGATATCCCAGATAAGCCTGATGTGCACATGGCATGGCTTTCCATGTGTGTACCTAATGTCATTCTCTTCAATGCATATCTCTTTCTCGAGACCAAACGGGTTGCTTAAGGTCTATTGGTTCAATAAAGTCATGTTATCAACATTCGAAAGCTATAAATGAGGCAGGTTTTTTTTTCATTTCTAAATCAATGAATCCTCTCTCTCTTTCGAGAGCATTTACAAATCCAGAATGTTTTTATGATGTGTTTCATCATGTTATTGCCATTCTTCTGTTAATACTGCATCTCTCTTCTGGAGTATAGCTTAAGTTTAGTGTGACCTTTTTGTTGGGGGCTTAACATTTGTACCCGAGGTTAAGCCCCTTTGTCACTTCTGAAAATGCCCCTTACCTGGTGTTGTACATGCCAGCTCCCTTTTAGAAGCTGAGTATGTATTTCGCAGCAGACTTTGCTATGAGAAGTGGTCCCGAATACTCAAGCACTGTGCCCCTGATTAATGCTTCATAGCATTTCCTATGTGTCCCTCATAGGGCCATCATGAATCCTTAATTGTCACTAAATCATAATTTACAAAAAGTATCTTCTTTCTGCTAGTTGAGCTTTCTTGTTTGTGATACACGAATGAGTTCATCATTAATGGTTGCTTGGGTTGTGCCTTAAAACTGGTTTTATGTTTCGATACATGAGGCCACAACTTGATGACTTTCTAGCTGACTTTTGAGCAAGATTTTTTTTGCAATTCAAGTTGTTCATTTTCTCTTTCATCTCCTTCTTGAGCCTTTGTTGCTGATTTTCTTTGCACTTTGATCACCTATCCGTTTCCTATTCTTCCATGCCCTATCTCCTTCTGTATTTTTTTTCTTCTTTCCCCTCTCAGGGAATCATATATGTTAAATATTCCAAAAAGCATTCAGGTTTTCCATGCTGTGATTTTGTAGAGTTCTACTTCTTCATAACACAAAATGAAACTTTAACATTGAAAGTTTGATGTGTGAATGAAGAAGGTGGTTTGGTTAGTCACCATGTTTGTTTAAATTACTTGAAACCCTCACATAATGTACTTATTGGTTGCATCTCTATTATTCCGACATCATAATTATTTTCTAGGTTCGAGAAATGCTGAGGGCTAGAGATTCAAATGGTCCCCGGATGTTGACTCTAATTACAGAACAGTTCCTCTCAGACCCACGTCTAATGTTGTGGAAGCAGCAAGGAACACCCATGAGTGATAAATGCCGACATCTATGGGATCAACTAGGTATAATCCGTCTAAAGTTTTACTAAAAATTCTCTCCTGAAAACTTCTCCCACCACATGTTATTGCATGATGTCCTTCTATCACCCTACCCCTCATACTAAATGAATGTTCACTTGCCACTGAGTACTTGGGTTTAATATATGAGTGAAAACTTAATGTTTTGCACACTACATATCTATATCGCTCGTGATCATTAAGCAAAAGTGCTAAAGTACAGACACTTGAGTGTAGAGTAACTCACACAAACAAGTAACTCACCCAAACATGTAACTCTTTATGAAAATAATCATGCTTTGAACTTGCAATGGGTATATACTGTTCAAGTGTCTCTCAATCAATAACATTTCCTTCCAATAAACGTATTTTCAGGTCCGTTCCCAATAGACAGATACATAGACCCAAGTAGAAAGATCGATGGAAGAGCAAAGTCGGAGGAATAGACTGCACGGTGCATTCCCGGATCCGTGACTTCTCAATTGCAGCCACCCGGCTCCCCCCCCCCCCTGCAGTTCTTCAGCCGATTTTGTCGTCTTCTACAGAGTGGCTCTGCCTGAAAGTAACGGTTCCTTACTCCTGGTCACCGCTTACTCCAATCGTGCATGTAACACCACTCCCCCTTGTAGAAAGATCATGATCACATGGTATCAGGGGTGGCCCAAGGGAAATCCTCATCCTCATTGTCTCTTCGGTGAGGGGGCAGCGCAGGCTGGTGGGAAGATATGCTGGTAGTTGCAGGGTTGGAGCGATTGGGTTGTGAGTGGCTAGAGTGTTTAGAAGCATGAGACGTTGGGCTTGAGATGCAGCATTTGGCCTCGACCACGGAGTGTAGGGCCTAGTCAGGTGGCAATAATTTGGCATCCAGGGGGTGTGTGGCCCCAGAGCAATAGGCCTGAGACAGTCGAGCGAAAGTTGGCGTCTATGGAGAAGTATAGACCATGGAGCGCTGTACCTGGTTTGTGGTTTGGTTGGCAGGAGGCTTGCGTCCATAGAAAGTGAAGGCCATGGCACGTTTTGCTGGAGATGAGCAGTAGGTGGGACAAGGGGGTAGTCGTCATCCGTAGCAGACGGAGAAGCAGCGGCAGAAACAGACAAGCGGTAGTGGGAACAGACATGCCTCAAAGTACCCCCCTACTAATTTGTACAAGAGTGTGATTTTTTTACAATAGTGGGTAAGTGTTGCCTAGAGTAGATACAGAGAGAGAGACAGAGACAGAAGAGTAGTAGTGACTAGATGGCGTGGAAATAGGTAGAGTAAAGGGAAGACTAGACTTAAGAACAAGAACAAGAGTAAAGTAGAAAGTACAGACAGACGTACTGAGGGTGATGACCACTGGTCAAGCTGACAATTAATATGTTACCTTGCCTGTTCCACAAGCACTAATGTTGCCTTCGTACTCTTATTCCCGTATGGTAATATCTCTTAGCTCCAAACCCCAAGCAGAGTGGCATTCCTGGAGCCAATTTTCCACGGTTATCTCCCTGGAAATCCACTTATCATTAAACATCAACCCAAAACTGTACAGGACATTTATCATATTCAAAAACCTCTGATGTGTTAACATGCAGCATGCAGTTAGACAAACATAATTACTGCCTTTCCTCCCTCCAATCAAACTTTCGCCCTCAAAAGTTTAGATTCCCCTGTAGGAGAGGAAAGAAGAGGCGAAGGGTGTAGAAGTCATTGTACAGCTGGATGTGTAGATTTCTGAAACAGAACGCGTACTCATCCAAAAAAAAATTTAGGTGCAGGCAAGTATTCACCTGGTATCCATTCCTGAATTGCTGGGGGCTAAGTGACAAGCAGAGCAGTGCGGGAGAAACTTAATTGCCTGTAGGGCCATTTTCCTAGAAGACACAGGAATGAAGGAAGGTGTGCATTGGAGTTAGGGCTTACCTGTTGGGTAATGGCAAGGTATACGTGTTCAATATAACCATCACGCTATTACCTGTTCTGGTGCAGCAAGTACAAAATCTATACATGAATTGTGCAGCCTGTAACATAGTCAGAATTAGTGACCAAGAAACAAAGGACAGGTATAAGGAACAGGACAAGCATATGTACAGGCTCCTATATTTTGTTGTATAGACCAGTTTCTCCAACATGACCTATTGTTCGGCGTGTGTGACCCCCGCTGGACTTGTTTTGAGGAGGGACCATTAGATACGCGTGTCTGCCCATCAGTCACAACCAGGAGGAAGGGGGTTGGGAGCTGAGTAACTGAAGTTCAGGTGGCATGGGCTATCCTTCTGGGCAATGTGCTGCCTAGCCCCCCACCCCTGCCAAGCTGAGATACGTATCGCCCATGGTGGGTTCAAGAACCAAGATTCTGTGGCAGTGTGGCCCAGGCTGTGGTGTACCTCTAGCAAAAATAAAAATAAAAACAAAACTAAGAAGGCTCCAGCGCTTGCCAAACTCCCCCCTAAAAATGTGGTAGTGGTTAGGGGTATGTGTGAGGAAGGAGGGGCTAGTCCCTCCACCACTGATGCAATGGAAGCGCTGATGTGGGGTGTCCCTGCTACGGACCTCCAAGCACTTAGCGTCCGAGTGCTTGACATCCGCACCGCAGTGGGAGGTGGCGCCGTCATTGTGGCGGAAACAAATGGCCAAGGCGCTTACGAGCCATATCTCCACGAAGAAGGAGTTGAAGCTACAACCACCAGCCCCCCTGGGTCGCTTCCCACCCCTGCTATTATGCGACGTGCGGATCGACCTACAAAAAGAGGACTTGGCCCAACAAGTTGTTGAGCACAACCCTGCGTTAGGCTTGCAGCCGCAGGACGTCAGGCCCCTTTTCACGAAACAGCGTGGCAGACAAAAAGATTGGGTGATCGAGGTATCACCCAGCCTACACAAAAAACTAGAGGAGGCAAGGCACCTCCAAATAGCCGGGCAGCAGTGCGCCATCCGAAAGTACCAAGCCCCCACACAGTGCTATGAATGCCAGCGTTATAGCCACCTGGCAGTGGCCTGTACAAGACCTGTTGTGTGCGCCTTGCCACATCTGAGCAAGGAATGCAAGTGCGAGGCTCCCCTCAAGTGTTCCAATTGCGTCAAACATTCACACGATACGCACACTGTACCATTCGTCAGCGAGCGATTGCCCTCCAGGCGTCACGAGTGGATTAGGAATAGGTTAAAAACAGTTCGAATCCTTCAGCACAACACAAATAAGAGTTTCCCGGTTATGGCTGAGTTGCTGCAAAATGTACTCAGGAAACGCTGCAGTTTTCTCGCCATACAGGAGCCATACATAGGATCCAAAACTCTTGGTCTGGGATCGCAGGCACGAGTAGTGGCTGGAGCAAAAATGGGAGCCAAGGCAGCAGTGGCCTGCATTGACCCGTCCATTGACATGCTCGCACTCACCCACCTGAACAGCCAGCACTTGGCCACTGCGAGCCAGTGGCTTTGAGCTCGTTGTAATATCATTTTTCAGGCAATTTGGCGCACCAGTTGCCAACAGCCTTCAACCACTCGAGCGGGCTCTAGCAGGCCTATCAGGACGACCCTGCATAGTCTGTGCTGATGCAAACGCCCGATCACCATTGTGGGGATCCCCAACCCTGGATGGGCGGGCGAGGCATACATAGAGTTGCTCACCAGGTACAACTTGGTTGTTGCAAACGACACCATCACTGAGGCAACCTATGGTGGTCTGGGAGGAAGATCATGTATAGACGTCACAGCCGTGTCTCACACCCTGCTACTCAAATTGCGGGGTTGGCGAGTTATACCAGGTGCAACACAGAGCAATCGCATGGTTATTGGCTTTTGCCATTACAGATGGCAACATCCTCTGCAAAGACATGCGTGAAAAGCGATTCCGCACCAAAAATGCTGACTGGCCACAATTCTGTAGGGTACTGGAAGGTGAATTGCGTGCTGCAGTATCAAACGAGCCAAAAGGCAAGGCTGGCGAAATTTTGTGGAAGCCGAGAGCTCTGAGAACCCCTGGGGCAGACATCACAAGTCCTCCATTGGGAAAGCAAACGTAGAGCAGGTCTTAGCTGCGATGCAAAATGAGTCAGGCTGGGCCTGCAGCAACGAAAGTTCACTCGGAACCCTACTTGAGAAGGCGTTCCCTGATGACCAAGTAGCTCGAGACACTGAAGCCCAGAGGGCAGCAAGGGAGCTGATCATGGACCCCCCCTTCCATTGTGGACAACAGGCGACCTCGGCAGGGCCCTTGCGACCTTAAAACCTTAAAGCCCAACTAATCCCCTGGGCCAGATAGAATAGTAAGCAATATGCTAAGGAAGGCTGAGCGGACAATCTCCAGCGGCCTCCTTAATTTATTTAATGACTGTCTGCAGGTCGGACAGTTCCCCACTCAGTGGAAGTCTGCGCGTGTTGTCACTCTTCAAAAGGGAGGTGACCGCAACCAGTCAGACCCGTGATCATGGAAACCGCTCAGCCTTCTTTACATATTAGGCAAAACATTAGAAATCTTAATGTTGCAGTCTTTGGCCGCAACCTCACAGGTAGGCAATACGAGTGTACCAAAGGAAGGTCCACGCAGGATGTCATCGTTGAAATTCGGCGTGTTTCCCTGCTGGCACTGGCTAAGTACGTCGTAGCAGTTCTGATTGACATCAGAAGAGTGTTTGACAACCTTTGGTGGCCAGCGTTCCTTAATGAGCTTAAAGGTAGGGGAATCCCCCGCAACCTGCATGCCCTCGTTAGAAGTTACCTGACAGACAGAACTGCTACAATCGAATACAGACATGTCTCCGTCCAGAGAAAGATTGAGAATGGGTGCCCACAGGGCTCGGTCCTTGGACTAGCACTCTGGAATGCCTTCTTCGAAGGTCTTCTCAGGCGACTCATGGAGACTGACTGTGAGTCATACGCCTACGTGGATGACTTGACTGTGCTGATCTTCGCAGAAAAGACCTTCCGGCGAGAAAAACCCAACACATCCTCCGCACTGTCACCCAATGGTGCGAGCATGTCAAGATGCAGGTGGCTGAGCAAAAAAAACCAGCTAATTCTCTTGAAAGGGAAAGTGAATAATCCACCCACAATACGCTTTGGCGGCCACAGGCTCCTTCTTGAAAAGCACGTCAAGTATTTAGGAGTGAATATAGGTGAGAGGTGGGGTTTCAACCAACACCTCCAGTCCCTTAAAGGCACTACCATTGCAAGGTTTGCCTCCCTGCGTGCAATTACAAAGGCCACTTGGGGTGTGTGTTACCATGACACTATCCTCATATATAAGGCCATCTATCTAGGCATGATTGGCTACTGCCCCATTTTCTGGGGTAGCAAACTAACGTTCAATCAAAAGAGAGTATTGGCCCAATCCCAGAGAGCTGCGCTCCTGTGAATCACCAAGGCCTACAAGACTGTATCAACAGAAGCACTCCAGGTGATCACTGGTCAGTTACCAGTTGATTTAGCTGTTGAGTGCATGGTTGACAAGTGGAGAGTGAAACGGGCTGAACTCTGTGCGGATCTCACTACAGAACAGAAACTTACCACCATCGACGAATGGGCTCTAGAGAAATGACAAGCGAGATGGGAATTCTCTTCAAAGGGACATGATACGTATGAGTTCTTCCCCAACATTCGTGAACGTCTTTCAAGAAAATGGGTTGAGCCAGACCACTGGACGAGCCAGTTCCTCGAGGGACATGGTGACTTCAATGCGCAGCTCCACTTTTTTTCTCTGAAAGACTCTCCATTATGCACGTCTTGCGCCTCCAGTGCGGAGGAAACAAGAAACCACGTGCTGCTCCACTGTAGTTTCTACAACACTGAGCGACGGTTGTTGGGTGGGCAAACGAACTTAGCAGCATTGACTGCTACAAAGCAAGCCTGTAACCATTTTGCAGAGTTCCTGAAGAAGGTGATGGCTATGAAATGTGGTCATAGTTGGTCTGTCCTTTTGAAACTTGCCACTCAAGTACATAGTTGGATCAGGTGGGAAACCAGATTAAAAACTCCTCCCCGACGGTACGACGACCCACCCCCAGGTTCCCCACTCCTGTGGCAGTCCAGGAGGCCCTTAACTCCCTGGCGTAGGAGAAGGGGCTGCTGCTCTAGAGCTGTGTCGGCTATAGTGAGCATCCATATTTGGCGATACTGGTGCCAGGATTGGCTCTGGACGCCACGCTGTTCACTTGCTAAGCCTGAGTCTATTAGACCTGTCAGATCTGAGCAAAGCGCTCGCAATTTCTCAGAGCTCGGTTTTGAGGATCAGTTGTCGACCTTGTTGGTCGACAGCTGAATCTGTGAGTTGAGAGTCCTTCTCTAACAAGCTCTCAACTCCGCTACTGTTTCCATGCACACTATTTTCCTCCCCCTCCCAATTAATGGTTGACACCAAAACTGAGGACCAACATGATGTGAAAGAATTTCTTCACTTTTGTGTTGACCAAAGTTGTGACAGCGACCCACCCCAGTGGTGGCCGGTTAATTGTGGCAGTGAGGAGAGGCGATAACGTTCAGAAAGGAGAAAAAGGATCAGTACCTTTTTTCTGATTAACGAAATGTGGGAAGGACTAGGAATGTGAAAAGGTGTATGGGGTAGGCTAAGAGCGGAAAAACCGATTTGGAAGGAAGGAAAGGCAAAGGGGGGAGACATGAGAGGAAGTCGCATTGAATTCAAATAAAAAAAGGTCCTGAAATGATTCCAAAGTTATGGAGTACAAATAAATTCAGCCGGGGCAATAGTTTCAAAATTGTGACTTTTGAACTTGCCCATGCACGTGGAGTGAACAGGTAGTGAATTTCAATTTCCTAAAATTTGTGTCGCATAGAAACTACGGAATTCACTAGTTCCTCCCTAGTGAAGTGAACAACCCAACTCCAAAACCAATTTGAATAGAATCATGAACAAAGACACGTGTTTGGTTGCAGGTGAAACCTGCCGATAGAGGTACGAATTAACCAGACAAAATGCGAATAGGAAGGAATTCGTACTTATGTGCAGATTCCGGAGTTAGGTGCCAATGTAATGGGTATATACTGGTCAGGCGTCTCTCAATCAAAATAACGCTTCCTTCCAATAAACGCATGTTCAGGTCCATTCCCAATAGACCAATACTATGGTGAAGTAGAAAGATAGACAAAAGAGCAAAGTCCTGCGGAAGGCGTCCAGAGGAGGAATGGACCGACTCCATCGTTGCACTGCGTGTTCGCGAATCCATGCCCCCCCTCCCCTACACAGGTCTTCAGCCAACTTCGTCATCTTCCATACAGCGGCTCTGCCTGGCAGGAACAGCTCTGCTCCAATCAGTCAGGCAGTCACCGCACAATCCAATCGTGCCAATAAGAAACTCATAAGTTCTCACTTTCAATCACTATCTTCCTAGAAGTTTTATTTTGTGTGTATTCCATCATTGGCTGTTGAGGCTGTAAAAATTGTGTAGATATGTTTTTGGTTGAGTACTCAGAGTCCAAGCATCTTTGATGTATAATATCAAAAAGTTAAACGCCGAGCAGCTTTTGAGTTTTCATTTTTACTGTTCCCACACTCCTCTTCAACTCCTTAGTGCCATTTGCCCATAGGGAGCTCTGGGCAGCATAGGGGTATGGCAGCAGTAGGCTGTACTGACCTGTTTTGAGATAGATTTCTGATCAATGCTTCAATATACAATGTTGTTTGAACACCAGAATCTCATGCTGATGGGGTAGATCTAATTTAGAGTTGTTAATGGGCAATGAGAAAATGTAGTGATACTGCTCGTCAGTGCCCCCTGTGAAGACATGTGTGAAGAATATCTGGTGGGCAGCAACACACAACATTCCACACCCCTGTAAATTGAACGACCTGCTACGTATGCTATATTTTCATTCAATTCATTTCTACTGAAACATCTCTAGAGAACTTTATGTAAGTACTGGTTAGTTATGAGTAACCTATAAGTTTTATCAAAATCGTTAGTCTGTTTTGTGGGAATTGGAGAAACGATAAATTAATATTCGACCAATCTCGTGTTCTGTGATATTATGGCTCATATTTTTGTTCAACCCATAGATATGGGAATAGTTCAAGAGAAGGAAATATACGTATAGGCTGTTAGAAAAGTCATAATATTGGTCAAATCAATTGAATTTCCATGGAGATATTTATGAAGAAAAAAAGCTGGGTACTAACTAGTGGAAAATAATTTGAATGTTTACTCAAAATCGCTACTGCCTTTGTGAGTGTGTGGTTTGTGAGCTTTGGATTATGGCTTCAGGGTCGTTTCGTAAAATCCAGCTCTCATCACCCATAACTACTAGATCAAGCAGCGTGGGATCATTTCCCACTTGTTCCTAACAGTCGTCTGTGACAGTCATTCAATGCTGGTTTTTCTCCGAAACTGCAGACGAACTAAACAAGCTAGAGCGATTGTAAATATATCAATAGAGAGAGGAACGATGCCAGGGAAAGGGAAAAGGAATTTCAAGGTTACAGATTTACCACAAGCGCAGCAATAAAATCATTCTCATTCCTTAATGGTCACACCTTGTACATCCTGTAGGAAAATTTGATCAAAACAGAGCTAGAATTTAAGTTTAAGTGTGAAGCATAGAATAGGAGTGGGAAAACTCTGATTCATTTCCTGTATTTTTTAGGATTAACCATAGAGAACACTACCACATAGTGGCGACTAAAAATATTAATCTTCCTCAGGTGCTCTATGGGTAGGTGTTGTGTTGAACCCTCACTGCAGCCCAGCTGAAAAAGTACATTGGAAGAAACTCCTTGAGAAGTGGACTAAAATTGATGTTTGTCCTCTTGAAGATCCTGACATTCGTCCCCACCAACCACCACATCGTTTTAATGATGTAAGTTTCTTTTGAAATTTACTCTTCCAGTTAGGTAACCTTTGCAACAACTTTTTTAATGACACTCTTTTCATTTTATGTGAACCATCAGGCTAGCCAAAATCATCATTCATCTGATAGTAGTTCAGATGAAGAAGTAGCAGCAGTAGAAAGACATCGCCAGCGGCACAGTAGGAGGAGGACATGGAGTCAATTAAATATCAAGCACACATCACTAATCCCAAGAACAGTGTTTCAGCGGTAAGTTAATGTTTATTAGTGTCTGTTCAGAAGTAAGTAAAAATATCTGGTGCATAGCTACGCACAACTTTCAACGACCTGCTACGTGTACGGGTGCTTTATCATAATTCAACCTATTTTTACAGAAACATCTATCTGGAGCTTAATGTAGGTTCTAGTTAGTTACGAGTAACTGGTAAGTTTTATCGAAATTCTTGAGAAAATTGTAAAACCAATAAATTAATATTCACAAAATCTCGTTCTTCATGATATCATGGCTTATATCTCCGTTCATTAAATGGATACAGAAGTAGTTGTAGTGGGAGGGGAGGGAGTACAGACTAGATAGAAGACAGTCTATAAAATTGATCAAATCCATTGAAACGGCTACTACTTCATTTATTAAGATATCCTGCAAATTATTACACAACGGTTTATTATTCTCTCGTACACCTTGTCCAAGTCTCACACCTCTGATACGCATCCCATTCGATTCAGCATTGAAAAACACCAGTAAACCATACAAAACATGACCTGACTTCAATGGAACGACAAGAACTAATATTCCAGACGCCCGTAGGCGCCTATGGGCAAAGTAGGCATGACGAGTCGTGCTGATGGGTGGTTTTAATGCGATGGGAGGGAGTAAAAATTAAGAAACGATTACTTTCGCTGTATTGGCCGCGAGTTCATTCAATTAGTAGAATTTAGCTCACTATAATTACTGTGATTTCACTATTTTTCATTTAGACGAGATTTAGTCGTAAACCCCCTGAGAATTGTTTGATTTCATTCAGTATTTAAAAATACGAAGAAAACGATACCAAACATGGCGAATTTGCGATAAAACTGCGGAAATTTCGTTTTTGTTAATTTAAAAAAATTTTTTTGCCTATAACAACGTTAGAGCCATATTTGAAAACAATGCGAAAACTCCTACTTTCTGGTACATTTTGGTCCCCCGTTTCCTTTTCCCATCGATGAAAATCGCCTGTAACCTTATTTCTGCGAAAACACAACTCATACACCCACAAACCCAGAGTGGAAATTAGGTTTTGTGCACTCAGTAGACCTCGAAACGTAAAGACCTGGAGAAACCACAACTTTTACTGTCCTTGGCTCTACTGGCTGATTTTCTAACATATTTCACTCCAGAGTAATGATCTGCCAGTTTGATTTTTGTTTGATCTTGTTATCATGCGCCCTGCACCTGTTGAGGCGTGTATTTTCTGTTGTTGCTCCCTTCCACCTTTTCCTTCTGCTCTTCCCCACCTTTAGTTTGTCTGTCGCCGCTCTTCGGTAAACCAGCGCGAGCGCAAAACCCGAAATCATTTTCCCTTCCCCTGAACTCACCATTTTGAGCAATATTGACTGCACCAGAAGCCCAGACGGGAAATGTAGTTGCCTTCATCTCCAGGTAACTAACCCTCAGCAGTCATACACGTTCGTTTGATTTGAGGGCTGTGTAGCAAATACCAGACAATTATTTCAGCGCTGTGCAGTCTTTACATTTCATCCCTGAATAGGATTCTGGTTAGGTACTGCACAATTTTCAATATTTGTTATTGACACTATGGTGTACAAATAAGTTGTTTATGGTGCTGTCTGTGATCAAAACTAATGGAGCTAGTTGTCAGCTGAATGTCAGTAGACTATGGTAGGGGTGAGGATGTTGCATTCACCTGTAATATTGGAAAGGCTGTTTAGGAGTAATAATTGTTGCCTTTTCCAACTTTTCCAGTTTTCTTGAGCACCTCTGCTCAGCATCAGATGCAATTGAAACCTCCATTCTTCTTTGTTGGGGAATTTAAATCACAGAAGTTTGACTCTGTCAAATCACAATTATCAGTACTGGGTAATTTTCTTGTTTGCTTTAGTTGAAATGATGCTGTTACATATAAGTGCTGATAGTATTCAATGAACCAGTAATTTGGGCCTTGACGTATTGGAAGAGTTTCTGGCAAAGCGTTGATATATCAGGAGTGACTGTAAGACATGTGTTGAAGGTGGCACATTCGTAGACACGAATTCAAGAAGAAGGAAAGTTGATTGCAGAAATGGTTAATGACCTAAGGAATAGTCAATAACCTACTGCCCGGGTTATTAAAAAGGATGCGTTGAATCCCTTTGACACTGTGTAAAGGTCGAGACAAAAATGTCAAGCCCCCAATTACTAAATAGTTAGTAGCTACAATGATATTTGAAGTATTAAAGTAATTGGGTTAGATCCGCCAGTAGGCAAATTACTGAAGTTAACGTACCTGTTAGGTGAGTTCGTCTCCTCTGGCTTGTGAGATACTGTGGGCGAGCGCTATTGATATAAAGACATCATCGTCTGGCCATTAAGTCCGTACTTTAACGTAGTAGACGATGATGTCTTTACATTGAAAGCACTTGCCCGCAGTATCTCACCAGCCAAAGGAGACGGACTCACCTAACAGACACGTTAACTTCACATATTTGAAGTGTTCAAAATAGAAGTGGTAATGTTGAATTTGCGTCTTTAAGTCTTGTAACACTCCTAATATTGATCTACAGAAGAAAAACTTGTTAAATTCACATACTGTACCAGGAAAAACAGTTATTCCTTTCATTACAAAAAAGAATCACTTGCCATTAAGTGTGCTTGAAATGCTGTGATCCGTGTAAATTATTCTGAATAATTGACTATTGGCCAAGTTTCTCATAAGAAATAGTGTTCATATCCTTTGTGTACCGGAACGAACCAACCCCTTCTATTCAGCGGAGTCTCGTCCGGGGCATTTGTGCTGACTGGGCACCTCAAATGCCCCGATTTGCTCTCGACTTCACTGCCGTCAGTTGTAACCGAGCCGGTTCCCTCATTGCCGTGTCATCCGCGCTCGTGTTCGCTCCCACCCAGTTCCCTGTTTGTGTTAGTTAAACATCTCTGAAGGCAATTTGCGAATAAAACTTGGTGCTTCGTACTAACTTACCAACTCTCTTAGTGCGATATCGCTTCAATATTAATCCCCCCTTCAACAGTTCATTATGAAGTACTCATTGATCCTCAACAAACTATGAAAGGATTTGTACATGGAACAATGTAGCTGCCTCACTCGCTACCATACTTCGCATGTATATCTGGCTGCACAACTGATTATAGAACTTGTCTAAAATCCAAATTGCCCTTAAGATGTATGCAATGGTATGATATGGAATTAAAGTCTTTTGAGAGTCAGGTGTTACAGGAATATATTTTTTGTTGAATTTTATGATTCTTGCATTATTTTTCAGAGCCCTGGATGCAGTTTGTTTGTCTTGGGATAATATGCATTTGAAGAATCTTTTATCTAGTGATTCCTACTGCAGCCATGTGCCTGATAGTGATCTTACTTGCGGTAGCTTCAATTCTCTTGGTCATCCATTATGGCATGGTAAGAAGGAACAAATAAAAATATATAGCATGACCTTGAACATCAAGCCTGTAAATGTTTTGAAGCAACTTTATAGGTTGTTCAACTTCAATGTCAATGATAACTTGTTATTCAGTTCTCATGATTTCAAAATATTAAAAATATGTCGGAATAACATTCAATGACTGCATGACATAAGGCCTTCCTCAAAGAAGGCAGTAATGGCCATAATGGACATAATGTCCATTTGTCTGTGACTATGTGTGCTTGCACAGGTATGTGCTATTAGACAAGATGCCTGAACTAACTACACTATATGAAGTAACACCTTGTAACAAATTACATGAACTGGTTTAATTTGAGAATGGAGTGTAACAGATTGGTGACGAGGGACAATGATTTTAAATTCAGGACACAGTTCTGGTGAATCAAAGCTGCCAGAAGCTCTGGGGATTAACAATTAAGTAGTACCAATTGTGTTGCTTTATTCAGAGGGAAAGTTGGGATAAGTACAACTTGGTCCCTTGCCATCAAAAGTGGTGCATGATGCATCCCAGAGATGCAGATCACTGCACAAAAGCGGCTATTCTCAAGTAATACTGTTGGGTTGGTAGGTAGAATGACAGGTTTTGTCACAAGTAGGTACTGTGGCCTGTGACAGGACATCATCACTGGTGGTTGTAGGGTTGTAAGGAATACAGTATTTAGATTTGTTTGTGTGGTAGGAGCTGAAGAAAGAAGTTGAGTAAGGAAGGAAGGCCTGTCAAGTTAAATTTGGCTAGGAAAAAAGTACATGAAGGTACTGCTTGCCATTTGATGCATAATGGTACTCGCGTTCGGTAACCCATTTGATGATGCTCTCGAAAAGTGGGTTCTGGCAAATTTTAAGAATGCCCAAAAGATCATAGATATCAGGTTGCCTCCACTTATTTGTGGCTCAAGGAATGGGCAATATTTAAGTTATGATCGGACCACTTGCTGACAGAAAGAAACTTTATTATCCCTCAAATATGCAAAACAATACTCAAGGTAATTCATAGGTTTGAACTGTTTAAAGATGAGTGTTTGGTAGAGGTTTGTGAGTGTTTGAGGCTAATTAACCTTGTCGTTTTCTCATTTTTTCAGAACCTCTGCCAATATGTGCTGCAAGGGTAGATTCCCTTAGGTCCCATGGTCATCAAGCAGCAGCATTAAGACTGGCTGTAGCAGTTGTGCGAACAATGAAACAGCAGCAGCTTACAGCTCAAAGAGAGTGGCAAGAAACCCAGCCTCGTCATCTGCAAGAACCACTAATTAATAGAACGACCAAATGCAATGGGGATCAACAAGCTTGCACGTCCAAATGTAAATTCTCTGCCCATTCCCGGTACTACGATAGCAGATATTGTAAAATGAGGTTCATGGACTGCCAGTGTAGAGCACTTTGTCCACCACGTTGTTATGAATTTCATCACCGCCCTAGTCCTTCCCCTTGCCCACCTAGCTGCAGTTTAAAAGTTGTAAGCAACAAGAGGCCTTGCGAAAATGTAACCACTTGCTCCAGCCAAGAATGTGCTACTGCTATGTGGGCTGATAGTTGGATTGGGCATCCACTAGACCCAATTGGTTGTTTATTTGATATTTTGGCTGAAGCATCTTTAATTCGTGATGAACTTACTCCTAGACCCCCCTCATATTTTGGTAAGAGTCCTGTTATTAAAAAATGTGCATTTCTGTTATTCCTACTGTAATAATTTTAATTGTGTTTGCAGTTGTGTTGTTTTAAAGTCTTTCTTCTTTTTTTGTTATAATTTTCTATTGACCGTTGGCAGATCCTGTTGGCTGTGATGAACCTGTATCTAGTGTTCCACCCAAATATCAACATATTCCAGTTGTTGGCTCTCGTGACCGTTCAGAAACTTACCTTACTTTGGCTGTGGAAGCAGCACTTATTGGTCTTGGGCAACAAAGGATAATGCCACCTGGCTTATATGCTCAGGTAAATGTACTGAATAAGCTATTTGTTTTTATACATTGTTGACATTATTTTTTCGTTACTCATTTTAGTGCCTTAAAGGTGACCTTCATTATCTTCAGCAATGTCCCTCCATTGCAAGGAATTGAATGCGTTTTGCATGTCAGAGGTGAGAATAAACCTGAACTCCGGGAGAAACACTTACCACTCACTACATTGTTGTAAGGGCCTTCGCCATTTATTGGATTGCTCATATTGTGGAATGCCCAGTCCTGAAGCCAGTCACATCTTAGCCTAGATCCTCGTATGAGCCAACTACCTTGCTCCTGCAGAGTGAACCAAAGGTTTTCCTCAGTTCTTCTTCAGTAAACAGCAGCTTGCTGAGCAATATGACCCATGACGTCTTTGTCTGTAGCCTCCCTTCTGTGAGGACGTCAAACTTCCTCATAGCCATTCTTTAAGAAAGCTAGTGTAGGTCAGGATCTCTTTCTTCTTCCACCCTCCTTCATCAGACAGACATGTTTGCTCTGGTTGGTTGCCTGTGAAGATTCCTCTAGGCTTTCCTATGCGTGATCTACTGCACTACAGATCCATCTTATTTGCTTCTAGTTTCCCTGACAGATGCCTGTCTCAGCCCTTTACTAGTCCTCATGAGCCTCAATAGTCTTTGGAAATGAGGGAAGGTACGGAGGTGTTATGGGGCGGATTAACATTATCCCACTAAGTGATTCGGGGAGTGAGTACAACATCAACTGAATGCAATTGGAACGCGGAGTTTTATTCTCAATTACACTCGGGGAAGTTTTGCCACCACAAACAGGGACGTGGGTGGGAGCGAACCCAAGCATGGGCGACGAGGGAACTGCTCAGTTACAACTGACAACAGCAAAGTTTCGAGTGAATCGGGGCACTCGTGGTGCCCAGTCAGCACAAATGCCCCAGACGAGCCTCTGGAGAATAGAAGCATTTGGTTTGTTCAGGTGCAGTAAAAACTGGTTCTGTAAGGCTTAACCTGTGTAACTCAAACTTCTCCTGTGTTGATGGCAGCATTATTTGCTGGTTGGAATGGCTGTAATTGAAGTCCCTACATGAATGTGGGGCTCACTCAGAAATTTGAATGCACCAACAACAGGACCAATAGCTGCTTATGCTATAAACATTAAAACTGTTTCTGTCTGTGTTAGGAATGCTGGGTAGCCCCTCTCTAATCATTAGTTGTTACACTTGAAACAATTGTATAAAAAACTGAGTTATTAGATGGTTTATTAAACTATTTTACTGTGGAGGGGAGCTTGATATATATAGGTATCCCTGGAACACAATAACGACTCTGTTTGTCTTCGAGAGCACAATGAACGGTCTGAAAAGGACTCCAAGTCAAAAGCATTAACGTGAGAGGAGCAATTTTGATGTCTGCCATTTCCTTTTCATTGATCGTAATGAATTTCGGCTGTGAATGCGAAACAGAAGAGCACAATACGAGTTCGTGGTTGTGGTAGGTGGATTCGTTTGTAGGTTTTATCAGATAAGTTCCATTGATATTCACTATCTTTGATTCTTAGGCTCCCTTAACTTCGAGTTCTATAGTGTTAGGGGCTGACACGAGTAACTGATTTAATTCCGGGATAACTCTTATGTATGTCATGTTAATTTCAACGTTGTTGTATCGGCATTCTTTGATGCTGTTTTCCATTATCAAGTGTCGCTCGCAGTTATTTACGCTAGCCCTCAAGCTTCCGGCGTTACAGTAGTAATTGTTCTTAGATTTATAACAGTCTTGGTTAGTAATTGAATACAGGGCTCCTTTTTCTACATTCACTACAGCCCATTTATGATGGGGAATTATAATTACATATTCGTCGTTTCAATTAATAGGTACAGGACAAAAAGCAAATAATTTGTAACATTCTTTAGAATACATTGGTATGCATATAATATATACGATGTTCTCACCTTCTACTGAGCACATGACCCTAGAATTGAATTCATAATCCGCAGTGTTATTAAATGGTTTCGCAAGGTATTCCTTATTTTTCTCGAGAATTTCTTTAATTTCGTTTTCGTAGGTTCGTGGAGTTAGTATACTAGGGTGCAAGATTCCTAGCTTGCAGAAAGTTAGCGAAGTCTCCAGTTCCCTCATTTGTTCTAATAGGAAGTTTAAGTTGATTTGCATGTGCGTTAAAGTTTCTCATATGAAAACGGTGTTGGCGTCCGTTGAGTTATTTATCAGGTCTAGTTTCTGCTTAATTTTTTCGTTGTTACAATTTATACTTGGTCATGAGAGAGCTGATCGCAGTATGTTGGAAATGTAAGTGTGAGTTCATTAATTCGTAATCGCTGTTGGCGTTTCTTCCAAATGTTCTCTATCGCTGTTATCTAGGTTCCCTGTTATGATCTTGATTATAGTGTCTAATCCGTTTATCAGTCCTCTTTTCGTTCCTTTCCCCTGTATCTTGATCGTTCCCAATTTGTCTTTCAATATTCGTCGGGACGTGTCAAACATTTCGAAATATTCGTCGAATTTATTATATAACTCCGGAAAATTTTTGATTTTCTTTTGAAAGGTCTTATAGCTCTTTTCTAAACTGTGTATGGCTTTCCTTAGTTGACTTACATCGTAGTAGTGTAAGAGGAAATGTTCGTCAGTTTGTACGTGAGCCGTTCCTAGTTGGATAGGCGATTCAATCGTAATTCTTTGGTTAGTTATCGTTTAGTTTTTTATTCAATATTTCCAAGGCGATCGAATCACGGAATTTAGGTATTTCTGATTGTAGGAATTGTATTCCTTTATTCTGTGCTAGGTTATTGGCAAACAGGCAAAGGAAAACTCCGCAATCGTTTGAATTCGATTGGGTTGGAGCATTATCGACGTCAATTAGTTTCCTTTGTTGAAATCAGTCGAGTCGTTGTTTTTGTTTTTTGTTTCGCAGGATATCAAGTGCTACTTCGGTTCCTCTGAATTTGAGGCAATCGTAATACTCGATTGTTTTCTCTGTGGGTCGCGCTGCTGTCCACCATCCGGGCCGTTTTGTGCCGTTAACGTGGTCTAAAAAATTCGCTCTTTTGCACAAAAATCCCGTTTGGTATCTAGTTGTGCCCGCCATCTCGGCAATCCGATTGGACAAAGCTCATGGTTGTTATGGGCAAAAAATGGTTAAAAACATTAACGAAACGCAGTATAATTGTGAATAAGCCATGTTTCGTATCGTTTTCAAGGCCCTCTCGACTCGCAGCACCCTTTGGACTCGCAGCGTCCTGCCAATTGCCGTGCGAGGGTTCACTGGAAGCCCTCGTCCCACCCCTCCATCGGATCAGACGTTTACGGGCGCCTGGCACCGGGGGAACATTTTTAATTTCCGTAGTTCCATTGTAGTCAGGTCATGTTTCGTATGGTTTACTAGTATTCGATGCTGAATCGAATGGGATGGGGGAGCAGCAATACTAGGTCAAGCTGTTCATGAGAATAATAAACCATTGTGTAATAATTTGCAGGGTTTTTTTCTTTATATTCACTAACATACAGGTTCAGGATTCTTCGTTCGATATCGATATTTATGGGGTTTCCGCTCTTTATATGTCCGTTGATAATTTCAAAAGGAGTCATTTTTGTTGTACTATGTATGCTATTATTGTATGTTACCAATGCGTATTTCATTTTTTCGTTTATAGAGTCCCTTTTGAATTGTTTCAAATCTGTCATGAGACGGATAATCTCAATTAATGTCGAACGCCATCGTTCAATAGGGGCATTAGAATTGATGTGTTGTGTACTTGTATAGTGTATGTTAATGTTATGAAGGTTTAGAAATTCTTTAATAACAGATGAGTTGAATTCCTTTCCATTGTCCATCGTAATTTCACTGGGCGTTCCGTGATGCGTTATGAACTTGAGTAATTTTTTCTTAATGTTTATACTCGTCGCATTCTTCAGGGGATAAGCCTGTGCGTATTTTGAAAATTTATCTATTATCGTGAGGAACTTTGTTTTCTCTATAGTAAGAGTATCAATATGCATTGTTTTGAAAGGCCTACTGGGGGTTTTAGTTAAGTTGTAGTAGGGTTTAATAGGATTTCTATCGTATTTGCATCGCAGACATATTTCGCACTGGTTGATCTGTTCTATTATTGACTCTTTCTGATTGGTCCAAAAATATGTCCTTTTTATGTGATAGTATGTTTCTTCTATACCTCGGTAAAATTGTTCTCGCGTGTGTTCATTGCAAATGATTTCTTTTTGATCTTCAGAATTTTCAACATCTGATAAGAATTCCGAATATCTCACCAAGGTAATTTCCGAAGTTTTGAATATAGTAGCGACAATTTTCGAGAATAATGTGTATTGATCGGAGATGAAGTATATCCCATAATGAGTTTTTGGTTCCACGTTTTCTTTTATGAAGTTGATGATGCTTGCCTCTAAATTCGTTCTGGGGAATTCTACCGTTATCCTGGTTTTTGATGGTTCAAATAGTTTTCGTGTTAGAATGTCTGGATGAAGTTGATCTCCTACATCTACGATTATTTGTTTGCTACAATGGTTCACTGCCCTTTCCTTGAAAGGGATTCCTGCTTTGTGTTTCCTTCGCGAGTTGAATGAACGGTGCCATTTTCCGAGTTATTATCTGCATCGCAACTATCTTCGTCAATGTTGGCGAGCATGGATAATGTCGTCGGACTTTTCTCGAAGGTTTCATTAGCGTTTATTTCCACTCGTGACAGTGCGTCAGCATTTTGGTTTGTTTTCCCTTTTTTGTATGCTACCTCGAAATCATACTCTTCTAGTCGAAGTATCCAACGAAAGAGTTTACTGTTCAGCTCCTTCAGAGAACTCATCCAAACAAGAGGGCGATGATCTGTCGTCAGGGTGAACTTGCGTCCATATAAATATGGTCGGAAGTGACGAGTTGCTCAGACACAGGCCAGTAGCTCCTTTTCTATAGTGGATAGTTTCTTTTCGGATTCGTTTAGGGTCCTACTCGCATAAGCTACGGGGTGTTCGTGCCCATCGAATCTCTGGGAGAGGACTGCTCCTAATGTTACATTCAAAGCGTCTAAGGAGAGTATGAATTGCTTCGTGAAATCGGGCTATTTCAGTATCGGGTCGTTCATTAACAATGTTTTACAGTGTTCAAAACTCCTTACATATTCGGGGTCCTCGACGTTTATCTTTTCTCCCTTTTTCAGCTTTTGTATCACTGGTTTCGAAATCTTTGCTAAATAGGGGATGAAACGTCTGTAGTAGGACAGAAGGCCAATGAATTGTTTAATCTCTTTGGTTGATTTTGGTATAGGGAATTTTCTTATAGCTTCTATCTTTTGGGGGTTCGGTTTTAGTCCGTCAGGTGTTATTACGTGACCTAAATATGCTATTTCTTTTCTGAAGAATTCAGTCTTGTCTAGTTGTACTTTTAATTTTGCCGTTCGCAGGCGGTCGAAAATTTTTCTTAGTCTCTCAATATGCTCTTGTAAGCTCGTACTAAAGACGATGATGTCGTCCATGTAGACGGCACATACTTCATTTTGTAACCCGCAGAGACAATTATCCATGAGACGTTGAAAAGTCCCAGGCGTGTTTTTCAACCCGAAAGGAATTTTTGTGAATTCCCATTTCCCATTTTCAGTTCTGAACGCGGTTTTTTGTATGCTATTTTCTTCCATTTCAACTTGATGGAATCCGGAAACCAAATCCAAAGTGGTGAAATAGTTACAATTCCCTAATTTGCAAAGAATATCTTTGATATTGGGCAAGTCATACTTGTCGTCGATGGTCTTCTCGTTTAGTTTCCTATAATCTATGACCAGTCAGAATTTCTTTTTTCCTGAAGCATCTTGTTTTTTAGGAACCACCCATAAGGCTTAATTGTATGGGCTAATTGATGGTCGGAGGATTCCGTCATTTAGCATTTTGTTAACCTGCGTTTTTACTTCCTCTTGGTAAATTTGAGGATATCTGTACGACTTGGTGTAGATGGGGATTTCATCTGTCGTCCGGATTACATGTTGGGTTAGGTTAGTCGAACTTAATTTTTCCGTTTCGTCGTAAAATACGTCCGAATATTCGTTTACTAATTGTAGAAGAGCCGATTCTTCTTCTTTGTTTAAATGTGAGGTCCTCAGTTTATTCCTGATCTCGTTGCTTATACCTTTCGATTTTTTATTAGAAAAATGCCTACGTTCGAGGTTATTCAGCCCTACGATGTTTTCGTTCTCGGCTAGTTCTTTTAATTCTGTTTCTTCTATTCTTTGAATTTTGCTTTCGCTTAGACCTCTTTTTATACGAATTGTTTGTTCTTGGTCGCCAAAATTCGTTATAACACACTTAACAACATGGTCATGCACATTGACAAGACATTCAGGTATTTCACAATTACCTATTTTCGCGTGTTTGATAATTACAGCGCCTTCTTTAATTGTGTTTAAGTTTAGATGCACAATTTTTCTTTTCCTCCCTTCTATTTTAACCTCGGCGTTAATGTTCATTTCTTTTTCGTTACTTCTTTCATTAATTTCTTTTTCGTTAATTCTTTCATTAATTGCCTCTTTATTTAGTTTCTTTCTCTCGTATTTTTTATTTTTCTTTACGCTCTCCTTGATTCTTTGTTTAGGTGACTTCCGTTTCTCTTCCTTTTTCATATTTGTTCCGACTCTCTCTTTCTGGTTCTCCTCGGCTTTCTCGTCTTCTTGCGGTATGTCGTACGAGTGAATTTGTATTACGTCTCCCTGTGGAGTTATTAGTTTATTTGTGTCGAGTTTCATAGTTATTTTCAATAGTCTTAGATTGTCGAGCCCATGTAATACGTCGAACTGTCGATAAAAATTGAAGGTGAAGAATTTGCATTGTTCGTTTGCTCTGGGCAACAGGAGGTTGCTAGGCATTGAGATGCAATGTTTCCCAATTGTTTTGCCGTGGGCTGTTCTGACTTTGAAAAGTTCATGTGAAATTTTTGAGTTGGGGAATGACTTGATTAAATCTGGTTGGACAAAACTATTCGAGCTTCCGGTGTCTATTAAAATTTTTAGTTTTGATGATATTATGTATGGGAGTTGTTTAGACGAGACTAAGTGCATTAAGTCGAGTCAGGGTGACTCGGTCCGGTCTCTAAAAAAGATTCGTGGTCAGTTATTTCTGTATTTAGGGTAATTTGGTAGCTCATTGCGTCGGGAGGTTTGTTGATGCTTTTATGTTGCGAGAAATTCGAATGGTTTTGGTTAGGAGGTTTTGCGAATTGGGATATTTCTGGAACTGTGTTCCTTTCATCACGAAGGGTTGGTGTCTTGGGTTATTCCGCTGAAAGTTTTGATTCCTGAAGTTTGTGTTGTAAGAATTATAAGGTCTCGGAGGGAATCATGGGCTAAATTGAGGGTTTCGCGGTTGATAGTTTTGTTGATGAGGTGGGCGTTTTGTGGAGTGTCTATATTTTTGGTTCGTGCTGTTACTTGAATGTGGTTTTCGGTGCAATTCCAGTTGGAAGTTGTTAGTTAGAATGTACATTGCTTCATTTAAGTCTTTTGGACCCTGGATCCTCAACAGGGGACCTATGTTCCAGTCCGTTTAATAGTACCCGTAGTGACAATTTCTCCATGACCAGGATCATAGAAATGGGGTATTCTTCAGGGCGATTTTTTATAGCGGAGACCATTATGTTGAAGTGTTTTTGGATTTTTTCGTGAAAGTAAAAAGCGCTGTCACTTGATTGTCGAAACGCGCAAAGTTCGGTTATTAGTGAATACAGATCGCGTTTATCGCTATAATTTGCAATTAAAGTGGGTTTTAGTTGTTGCCAATTAAGGATCTGTGCTGAGTAGATGGTTTGTGCTGCTGGGCCCTTAATTTTAGACATTATGTTTCTAAGGACAATTTCATTCTGAAATTCCGTTGGATCTGAAGGATCCGTAAATCTATTGAGTAATTTCTTGGAGGTAGTGAAGAATTGTGACAGAAGTTCTGGTTCCCCGTTGAACTCAGGTATCATGTCTAAATGGTGTTTCTTTAAATCTAGGTATTGCATTTGTCGGAGTCTTCGAGATAGTGCGAGAAGCTGTTCGTGGGAGTCACACGGTGTGGGGTTAGCCATGTTAGCAGTTTGATGAGAGTTATTAGAGAAACTTTGAGAGTCTTGAGGAGCGGAAGATTTTGCAATAGGTGCGAGAGTACTTACAGGAAGCAGCTGATAAAGAGCATCCCCTCTCAGTCTCAGGCTGGGTCCTCTTCGTCTCTCGTCTAAAGGATGGAACACCGTCCGTGGAGTACTTGTTGAGAGTTTTCTTGGACGACACGTGATGGTCCTGTCCTGCCATCGCGTTGTTGTTCGATTGCTCTGGTAACGTGGAGAAGGCTCGCTGCTCGTCGAGTCGACTCTGTAAAAATATAGTACGGTGTTAAATTGTAGAAACAAACCACGATATGCCTTCGTGTACACCGGTCCTACCAAATGCGCCAATTAACTAATTACTTTGGGCAAAAGACTTTTTAAAAATTAATTTAATTTCAAAAAGTTACAACAGACGGGAACTCAACGCGTGACAACTTGGTACGGATGAATGAACATGGTTACAAGGGAGTCGCTACTATATATACTAAAAGCTGACGTTGGCAGTTCTGCCAGATGAGGGCTTCTGTTGATGTAAGTAGCTGAAGTCGGCGTCTTCGTATCTGTCGTAGACCTGACTCAGGCGGCTTCTGGAAATGATGAAGGACTTGCTGACATGGCGATGAGGGTGACTCAGCGTCGCACAAGGGTTCTTTATGTTAGGGTCGCATGTTAGACATAACGTATATATATATATATATTTTTTTTTTTTTTTTTGTGTATGTCAAAGACTATTCAGAAAGAGAGGATGTAAATAGTGGCTGCTATTGTACCTTAACTTGATGGTCATAATAGGTGGATGAGCCTCAGTTCCTTGGAAGATGACTTTGAATGCGGTTAGCATCCTTTTACTCATCGCAGAAGTGGGTTATCAAAAAATCGTCTCTCTGTTTTTGTTGCAGGCCTAACTGATACATCCTACAGTACTCTCTAGCCACTAGATATAAATTATCTGATTTGGCGATTTTGATGTTTGAATACAATAACAACAATAATACTATAGTTGGTTTTGCATTTACTTTTCGTGAAATATGAAGGACCAGCGATTTTATGGATGTGCCAAAAATACAACTAGCTAGCGAGTGTGGACTCACCTTGAGGGCTGTTTGTACACTGTCGGAGCGTATTTAACATGGTAGGTGCTGTCGGAGGTGGAAGGGTGGATGATGTGAGGATCAGAAGGATTTGATGGGAAGGGAATTTTACCTCTATTAAATGATTTTGACGCTCCGTGGTCGATGCAGCAGTGAGATTGAGACAAACATATAGCGCGTCTCTCCAGTGACATTTGCCAGGTTTTACTTGGTGAGCTGTCCGCTTGGTTTGAGAGTTATTTGCAAAGGAAAATTAAAACTAACTTTAAATAACGCAGAAAAACAGAACGAAAAGGATAGGAGAACGATGCGGTCGCCGTTTGCGATAGCAATGATAGTAGTAATTGGTGGGTAATTTTTCTTTTATGTCAGAGGTGGGTGCGTCCCAGTCAAAGCTTCCCAGAGTTCATTCCGATAAAATAAAGAAGGCACAACCAATAGTGTTACCTAATTTTACTACTTGACGTATATAGTTATACACATATCAATAATGTACCATAAGTTAACCTTAATTCATAAATTCAATTCATTAATTTGTTTCTTTTTTCAGGAGAAATCTTGCAAACAAGAGGATAGACTGATAGCTATATTACAAGAAATGGAAATGGACAATTGTTTAATAGCTGTCCTACGTAGACAGGCTATTGTATTACTAGAAGGCGGCCCAACCAGTGGCTTAGGATATGGAATACATCCTGAAAGTGTGCCCATGCACACATTTGCACGTTTCCTCTTCCATTCCTTGTTAAACTACTACCCAGATCTAGCTTATGAAGTTGGACTGCGAGCCATGAGGTTTGTTCAAGCATTTAAATAAATTTCTCATTCATTAATTGATTTCTTTCAGTGCTTTGTAAATTTGTAGGAAACTTGTGTTTGCATTTTTTGCTCTACTGTACATCGACCTGCCATGGAGAAACAACAGAGTGAGTTGAGGGGACAGTGCTCTCAGATTCTTGTGGATTGATGTTCCAGCATTGTTTAATAACAGACAAGTATACGTGCTCTACATGTTATCTATGAATGACGTTTACTAAGAGCAAACATTTTGTAGAAGTAAAAGGGTTAAGAGGAATAGGTGATTTGGTATCACTACCCTGTCAAAATAGGATTGTGCAGACTTGAAATCATAGCCTTATAAACCCCTCTTTACTTTGCTTGACCCTATGAAGTGAGAAGGAAGGTTATGTATCAGGAGAAAAATGTCTTTTTACCTTCCTTGGCTCCATGAAGTAGAAGGAAAAGTTATGTAAACGACTGAAAATGTTTCTTCGAGTTCTCTTCTAATCTTAACGTTTCAGAGTCTATTGAGTCTGAAAAACATTATTTGGGAAAATGATCTGTATGTCTATGAACACGATTGAGAGAAAATGGCTGAACTAAATGGCTCAAACTTGATATCTAGCAGGCACGTCACCATGGGAGGCCAAAATAAGGGTGATCTGATGGTTGTCCTCGCGGTGTGGCAGTCAGTACCTCGGGATCAAGTTTCTCAGTGCGACCTCCTTGACTGGAAGCCATATGAACCTTGGTCATTATCTTTGGAAAGTTGCCATGGTTCTACTCTGAAGCCACAGCAGAAGCTGCCCCTCCTTCTAACGTACTTGCTCCCAAGGCTGACCTTCACGCTGATTTTTTGAGGTTGACCGTTCCAAAGCTGTGCTTGCTTGGCTAGGTCTTACACATAGTGTCCCATGTGCATACATTAAAGCTCCGTTTCAATCTGGGGGCCTCTCAGTGTTCCACCACTATTCAGTTCTGGGTCCCTTTTGGGCGGTAACGCTTGCAGGGCACCTCCTTGGGGGGACTCCTTGGCCTGGCTGTCCCAAATTTTGTTACCCTTTTTACGTTTGTGCTTCTTGGCCTTAGCAGGCTGCTTGTGACTGTCATGTTTTTACTTAATTGATTTTCAGTGAGGAAGAGAAGCAGACTGATGTAGTATACCATTGTGAGTTTAATTTTAGTATTAATGGTATGAGTGAAAGCTGTCTGAAGCGGTGTCGTATGTGCCTTCCCTCAGGCATATTGATTATAGCCCCTTTCGCTGGTTCATTGAGGGTCAAGGGGTTGCACCCATGTGTACCACAGCGGCCAGTCTGGTCACCCACCGGGACTATGACACATGAGGGACTATTGGGCTGCTGCTCCAAGTCAGCCCTCTGCCACTAATGGTGAGGTGAGGGGACAGAGGATGAAACAAGTCACACTCTAACTAATTTTGGTTCAGTTCAATTGTAAAGTTATCTTGAATTTAAGGGTTAGTTCTATCATAGACTGCTCAATAAAACTGTTGATTGATTGGTTGTTTCATATGCTCTAGGCTTCCTGTACTTGAGGAGCAAGAAGACAGTGATGATCCTCTGAATGGTGTTTTGAGTAGTTACCCTAGGTGGTTCATATTAGGTCATGTTGAAACTCAGCAATGTGCACTTGCATCAACAATGCTTAGTGCAGCTAAAGGTAAGAATGTAGCGTTGATAGTTGAGAAATTATCTTTTTTTTTTGGTGCATGGTGTAAGTCTATACTATACTCAGAAATTGTCATAAATTGGCATACGATCTTTGATCCACTCCTAAGCATCCTTGTGGCACAAACAAGGCAAAGAATATTGGCAGACTAACTCATAATTTCTGTTCGACGTGCAGAATTGATATGGACTAAGTCACAGAAAAAGTGATTCGCCGTAATTGATGAAATTGTGGACCTTTTCCACTAAAATTGGTTGAAATTTAGATCGATTTTGACATCTGATCACTAGTAACTCAATGGAAATAGCGTTTTCTCAAGTTCTATAGCTTGAAATAGGTTTCCTCCATTTCTATGCAAATGGCTCAGTAGTTCATATCAGTTCTGCAACTAAAGCAAAAACCCCAAGGTAGAAGAAAAAAAAATTGGTACACACAATTGCATTTCCTCCTTCTGTCTTGCATTATCATTCGTTAACCCTATCATAAGAAACTTTTTTGAGTGCATGTATAGCTCAGTAGACAAGATTGACTATACTATACTATAGACAATTTGTGTTGTAACTCATACCCCTATAGTAAATCCCATGGAAAATGGGTAGTGCACTTGTGCAACACCAAAGAGGAAGGTCTTATTTTTGTTTCATCTTGAGTGGGAAGCAGTGATGAATGCAGCTGCTTTTAGGTTTGATCCATGTTCACTTTCTGCCAACAGTGCTGGAGGAAATAGTAGGCTGAGCATGTCGCGCTGTTTACACAGTGGCTGTAGGAGACTGGGAGTAGCAAAAGAGGCATGTCCCCAAATTTAGATTCATTTATTAAGATTTTCACTCTACTATGATCCTAAAATATTGTAGAACAAGATTATCCAGATTTATTAATGTCGGCGCAACAAAAGAAAAAAAGGAAAACAACGAGAGAAGCTGAATAAGAAACGAAGAAAGAAAAGAAAGAAAAAAAGAGAGAAAGACCTGTCCCTTGCGACGACAAGTCACAGGCATCATCGTAGCCAGAGTGAGTCACTTGCGGATCCAGGGGCTTCAAACAGTCGCGTCGCGTTCGCCGCCAAGAGCCATATTGTTGTGTCGTCTCTCAACTTTGCCGAATTTTCTATAAATCGTGCACTCTATTTAGGGTTGAGCTCACCCTCATAGTCATTATTTCTTTTATTTTGACTTTCGTTCAGAGAACATTTTTATTTTCGTTTGGTCGGTGCCCGGGCGAAGCTTTCGAGTCAGACGCGTATCGTCCCTCGTCATTAGAACTTCACACCAGGTCGGATCGTTCCTTTTATTTCTTCACAGCATCGTGCAATTGACTTTTATTTTACGCCGTTTCGTTGGTCATCATTTCTTATTTTAAGTGAAATTACTTTTCTTTTCTTGTAACGGAGCTCCTTTAGGTTTTAATTTCGATTGGATTTTTATTTGATAAATTAGAAGCAGTTTTATTTTGGCATTCATTTTACATCACCTTTTTTTTTTCAATTTTCTCCCAAGGGTTTTCTTTGACCTCGTACGTCCACTTTATTTTTCGGGTTTGTTTTAACCAGGTTCGCATATTGGCGCGAACAAGTTTTATGGTAGCAGAGCGTGGTTACATTGCATTATTGGGAGATATTGTACGGTGGCTGTTATTCAATTTGAGCTTCAAGCTTAATTACTTATATCTATTACTTTAAAGTTTGTGTTACATTCTTGATAGCCTTTCAAAATAACTCTGCTAATTGCTCAAAATCCAATCGCTGAATTGAAAGTTGTTGTTCAAGTGCAAGATCTTGCTTGTACAGTTCAGTTTGTTACGACCATCTCTTTGTAGAGTTGTGGTTAATATTGTGGATTGGTTTATCTTCTGAATCGAACATTGTACCATTGTTTATTAACTCCGCGCGACTATTTTGCTATTAGTTCCACAATGTCGAAAAGTGATTCAGACAATGCTGCAGGGACCTCTGATATGTCAGAATTAGACAAGAAATCGAAAATGTTCCGTAGACTTTTATTAGGCGCAGCGGTAGAAATTCAAAATATTACGGACGTCGCTCGAGCTGCGGTTTCCGACGAGTCTCTTCGATCCAAATTCAAATCTATGTTTCATTCCGTCGAAAAATATTTCACCAAATACGAAGACAATTGGGATTCTTTAATTGCCCTTTACGAGGAACGTAATCAAGGGGATAAATTCCCGACCGATAAAGACTCGACCCAAAGGGCTACTGTTCGTAAATATTATTACGAATGCTATAAGCACCACGACACCTTTTTCACCATTCGCGAGTCTAATCAAACTTTAGGTAATTGTTCATAAACGAATCTCGTTCTTCTCGGAATTTGCCTAAAATAAATCTACCCAAATTTGATGGCACTCGAATCACTGAATGGCCCAAATTCCGCGACACCTTTTCATCATTGGTTCGTCAGGATCCTCATTGTCAACCATGGAAAAATTTCACTACTTAGTTTCGTCACTGAGCGGGTCAGCACTTCCAATCATCAGTAACTTGCCGTTGGTGGAAGGGAATTTTGAGATCGCGTGGCAGTCTTTATCAGATACGATATGACAACCGTCGTATTCTGGCCACGTCATATTTGAATAATATTCTAGCGTTCCGTCCTCAACATGGAAAACCAACGCACGACTCATACAGGTCGTTTCTGGCCCAAGTTTCAGACAATGTAGCCGCGTTCAAACGTATTTCTATTCCAACAGAAAGCGATTTTATACTTTTTCACCTCGCTATCCGCTCTTTAGACCCCCAAACTCGCGAACTCTTCGAAGTTGCGCACAAAAATGTCGATTTTCCAACCATCGGCGATCTTACTAAATTTGTAAGAGAGCGGAGTATGGCCTTACATTTGGCGGGTAATAATAGCCTCGGAAACGAGCAGCAGTCGTCATCCATAAAGGTAGGAGTTTCGAGAAATCGAGACCACCAAAATCGATTCTCTACCAAACCTGCGCTTATTGCCGGTTCAGAGACCAACCACATTACCAATCAATCAAGAGCGGCGGAATTATGTGTTATTTGTCAACAACATTCACACCCACTATTAAATTGTGTCAAATTTAATTCTATTACACCTGATCAGAGATTACAAAGCCTCAAAAAATGGAAAGGGTGTAAAAATTGTTTGTCACCAGCGCACAATACACATAACTGTACGTCAAAATGGTCTTGTAAATTTTGCAAGCACCGACATCACTCGATGTTACATCTTACTATGCAGACGAGTAGATCTCCTGCTAGTCCTACTAATGAAGTGCCTGCTCCGTCATCTCTTGATGGCTCCCAGGCTACAATATCAGGAGCAGTTTTGAACTCCACGTCAATCAGTGACGTAAACGTACTTTTAGGTACCGTAGTAGCCGAAATAATGGATGCCCGTGGACAATTTCAACTCGTACGAGGTGTAATCGACTCAGGAAGCCATTATTCGTTTATCACTCAAAAGTGTGTCAAACGGTTAGGACATCCAGTTTCACCATCAACAAAAAGGCTCAGTGGGATTGGACACAGTGTGTTTGATGGAGTACGAGGTGAACTTCCGTTTACCCTCCGACCGAAGAATGATCATTCTCATGAATTGTCCATCAGGGCCTTGGTTGTGAAGCAGATCACAACATCGTTGCCCACATTCCAGGTTCCATATAGCATCCAGCAACGCTATTCCGCATATCCATTGGCAGACCCCAATTTTTGGGAACCATCATCTATAGATGTTCTTTTAGGAGGTGATGTTTTCGCTGATATTTGGTCTGGGCATCAGGTTGTAGTGGACGAAGACTTACCAAAATTATTTCAGTCAATATTTGGCTACATCGTGATAGGTAAATATTCAGAGCCCACGTCGTGCAATCTATCAACTGGCGTTTCACTTCTCGCTAGTCAAATCAATTCTGACGATCTAGGCGACAACTTAACGAGATTTTGGGAGCTCGAAGAAGCACCTGAACAAGAATCGAGCAAATCTCGAAAGGAAAGTGAGTGTGAAGAGCATTTTCGTGCCTCACATTACCGATTAGATGAAGGTAGATCCGTGGTGAAACTTCCCTTCTTGAACAATGACATTGTAACATTTCCTAACTGTCACTCAATCGTCACTAAACGATTTATTAATCTAGAGCACAAGTTATCGTTCGATCCCACATTGAAAGAGCAGTATTGCAATTTTATGGATGAATATTTGAGTCTAGGTCATATGTCATTAGCTACCACGAAAGCTAAGTTCATAATTCCCCACCATTGTGTTTCAAGGTAGACCGAGGAAAAAACAAATTACGTGTGGTTTTCGATGCATCTTTTTCGTACCAGTATTGGATCGTTAAACGATTATTTGCACGTAGGTCCAAAACTACAAAACGATATACGAAATATACTCATGAATTTCCGTATTCACCCCATCGTGTTTTTAACCGATATCGTCAAGATGTACCGATCCATAGCTCTAGACCCCTCAGATCGCGCCTATCAACACATACTGTGGCGCAACAGCTCATCAAGTCCGTTGTTAGTGTACGAACTAAACACGCTAACTTATGGTCTTGCATGTTCGCCATTCCTCGCTCTCAGCGTCATAAGACAGCTTTGTGCCGACGAAGGACACAATCATCCGGAGGCAGCTAAAGTGATGATGGATGACTGCTACATAGATGATTTAGTTTGGTGCCCCTCAATATCCCAAGCCCTCGAGTTGCAAAAGCAAGTGATAGGCCTTCTGGACAGAGGAGGCTTCAAATTGAGCAAATGGGCCAGTAATTCCCAGGAGTTCCTGGACAACATACCATTAAATGAAAAATCCGTGGAAGCCGAGATACCATTGCAAGAAAGTGACGACTCCACTTTGAAAATTTTAGGTCTACAATGGAATCCCAAGTCGGACATATTTTCGTATTCCATTTCTGTTCCAAACATAATCCATACGAAGAGAAGAATCCTTTCTGAAATCGCCAAAATCTACGACCCGTTGGGATTCATTAGTCCTGTTGTTATAAAAATGAAGATTATACTTCAGGATTTATGGAAGGAAAAGCTGGGATGGGATGATCCGATTCCAACCACTATAGCTAGCAATTGGAATAGCGTTGTTGAAGAATTGTCGATGATCTCACTATGCAAAATTCCGCGATACTTGGGCTCACTTCAAACCACTCATTATCGAATAATTGGATTTTGTGACGCATCGTGTAAAGCGTATTGTGCTGCACTATATATTCAAATGATAGGGCCTACCTGTACTACCTCGTATTTATTAATTGCAAAGACAAAACTTGCCCGGTAAAACAAATTTCAGTT
This sequence comes from Pachypeltis micranthus, assembly GCA_020466155.1. NCBI lineage: Eukaryota > Metazoa > Arthropoda > Insecta > Hemiptera > Miridae > Pachypeltis > Pachypeltis micranthus. The sequence continues at coordinate 81,043,361 of CM035768.1, read as the reverse complement.
CCTCGACTAGAACTATGCGGAGCATTGTTATTGGCCCAACTTTTCAGAGGAACGTCCCAATTTCAGCACAAACTACCTTACGAAGCTCTAACCCCCCGATTTTTCTCCGACTCTTCAATTGTGCTGGCGTGGATTAACACCCCTTCATATAAGCTCAAGACATTCGTAGGCAATAGGGTATCAAAAATCATTTCTAAGACTACTCCATCCTCCTGGAATCATGTTGATTCTAAAGAAAATCCAGCGGATTGTGGTTCTCGGGTCTGCTTCCCAACGAGCTTGAACATTTTAATTTATGGTGGCAAGGTCCTCTATGGCTGAGTCTTCCAGAGGAATCATGGCCTTCGGCAAATTTCAACCTACCCTCCGATATTCCTGAGTTAGCCGCTGCGTCAGGTGTCCTTATTTACGGTGGTTGGACAAGCAGACTTAATCAAATGGATGACTAGGTTTTCATCTTACTTGAAGTTACTTCGATCCATTGCTTGGATCAAACGTTGTATCCGGAATAGGAGAGAGGACAAATCGAACAGATTGGAAGGAGCATTCACGCTGTCTGAGATCGAAGACGCCCGCATCGTGTGCATTAAGAATATTCAATGCCATTATTTTTTCCAGGGTGACCCATTGAATTACTCAGCCACAATAGAGAAATATGTTAGGCTGCAGCCATTCATGGATTCCCAAGGTGTCTTAAGGGTAGGAGGTCGGTTGAGACATACAGACTTATCATTCGACCATAAATACCCAATTTTGATACCCCAGATTGCCACTTTACTGTACTCATGGTGGACCATTTCCACAAAATCTACCACCATCCTGGACCTAATACCTTACAGGCACTCGTTCAAACAAAGTATTGGGTTCCATCATCCGGAGATTAGTGCGGCGACGAACGTTCTTCTGTATGGTCTGTTACAAGTCTCGTGCAAAATGTTTGCACCCAATAATGGAAATCTTCCCCCTGCAGACTTCAGGGTGGGCGGGCTTTCACCAAGGTAGGGGTAGACTTAGCGGGACCTTTCATGATGCGAGAATCCCGAAGGCGCAAAGCACCCTTGACGAAGGCTTATCTATGTATTTTTGTTTGTATGTCAAGCAAAGCAGTACATCTAGAAGCCGTCACTAGTTTGTCCACTGAGGCTTTTCTAGCTACCTTGACACGTTTCACGTCACGTAGAGGATTTCCCTCGGAAATTTGGTCAGACTGTGGCTTGAACTTTGTCGGAGCTTCCAACCATTTGAAAGAGCTGTTCAAGTGGTATTCGCAAAACAACACACAACATGCTATCACCGAGTTCTGCTCAAAGAATTGTTTCCGTTGGTCCTTCAACCCACCTTATAGCCCAAATTTTGGCGGCTTATGGGAAGCAGGAGTCAAATCCAGCAAGGCAATTATCCGAAAAATCTCCGGAGACTCTCCACTGACATTTGAGGAGATTAGTACATTATTTGCTAAAACCGAAGCAATTTTGAATTCAAGGCCTTTATGTCCTTTGTCAAGCAGCCCAGAAGAGACGGATTTCCTTTCACCAGGACATTTCCTAATTGGAAGACCACTTCTAGGGGCACCAGAACCATCGCTTCAAGACCTTCCAGACAACCGTTTATCTAGGTGGCAGTTGGTACAGAAAATGACTGACCAATTTTGGCAAAGATGGCGTTTGGAATATCTCCACACTCTGCAAGGACGGTCCAAGTGGTTCAGAAGAACTCCAGATTTAGAAGTTGGAGACCTCGTTCTTCTTAAAGGTAATGCGCCAGTCCAGTCATGGCCCACGGCAAGAGTGTTGGCCACGCACCCAGGTGCAGACCACATCACCCGAGTTGTGACCATCAAAACTACCAATTCCCAGTTTGTTCGTCCTGTCTCCAAGCTCATTCCCCTGCTGCCCCTCAAAGAACCTGCCTACTCTTTATAAATTTCTGTCAAATTTAGGTGGGCGGTATGTCGGCGCAACAAAAGAAAAAAGGAAAAAAACGAGAGAAGCTGAATAAGAAACGAAGAAAGAAAAGAAAGAAAAAAAGAGAGAAAGACCTGTCCCTTGCGACGACAAGTCACAGGCATCATCCGAGCCAGAGTGAGTCACTTGCCGGCTCCAGGGCTTCAAACAGTCGCGTCGGCGTTCGCCGCCAAGAGCCGCATATTGTTGTGTCGTCTCTCAACTTTGCCGAATTTTCTATAAATCGTGCACTCTATTTAGGGTTGAGCTCACCCTCATAGTCATTATTTCTTTTATTTTGACTTTCGTTCAGAGAACATTTTTATTTTCGTTTGGTCGGTGCCCGGGCGAAGCTTTCGAGTCAGACGCGTATCGTCCCTCGTCATTAGAACTTCACACCAGGTCGGATCGTTCCTTTTATTTCTTCACAGCATCGTGCAATTGACTTTTATTTTACGCCGTTTCGTTGGTCATCATTTCTTATTTTAAGTGAAATTACTTTTCTTTTCTTGTAACGGAGCTCCTTTAGGTTTTAATTTCGATTGGATTTTTATTTGATAAATTAGAAGCAGTTTTATTTTGGCATTCATTTTACATCACCTTTTTTTTTTTCAATTTTCTCCCAAGGGTTTTCTTTGACCTCGTACGTCCACTTTATTTTTCGGGTTTGTTTTAACCAGGTTCGCATATTGGCGCGAACAATTAAGTTTAGTGCGCTGAATATTGACTTTTCCATCAATGCTCAAATGTATTGAAGACAATGTGAAGCTTCGTTCAAGGTCTGTCAAGATATAGATGACAAAAACATTGAATGACAGTTCCAAGTAATAATAATTGCATTAACTGCATCATCTCATATTCATATCTCAAACTACTATCTCGAGGCAGAAGTGATTGCGTGACAGTTGGTTTTTGTTTTTGTTAGTTGTTTCGGAGTCAGTTTGTCTGGCATCTATACTCTTACCAATCACATCTGTATGCCAACTCCTTACACTTTTTATGAGGATATGTACAATCAGTTGAACTCCACCTGTTCTAATCATTGGAGCCTTCTATATTGGAACATAACTAATTTGAGGAAAGTTGAAGTGACTGTCTGTGATTGATGACTGTAGGCGCGTTAGGCAAACGTCCTATGTTGAACACCCCATCAGCTGCAACTAAATGATAAGTTGTCTACACGTACACCATCCCCCTTAATAAGTGGGACATGGGCTGCAAAATTCAGCCTTTTCAAAAATTTAATACCTCGTGGAAGCTTATGGAATTATTATACATGAAATAATAATGAAAACTTTGTGCAGTTTGTGTATTTATATATGATTACGTATTGCCAGAACACGTTAGTGGCTCATTTTGTCTTCGAGAGCACGTTAGTGGCTCAAAAAGGGGCTCACTTGATGAGCCACTAACGTGAAGATTTTACCGCTTATTGCGCTCCTCGCCGACATTGATTCCTTTAGTTTCTCAAGACTTAACGCCACAAATCTGCGTCGAAAATAAATGGAGGGAAAACAAAGATGCGTATTAGTAGTTCTGAAGTAGCCATTGATTATGTTTCTATATTTTCTAACGAGGCAATCGCCACACTTTCCTCACATCCTATCAGGAGCCTAAAGTACCAAAATCAACAGGTCTGTTTTGAAAAATCGTACATTTAATTCCTGTATTTTATTGAATTTCCGCCTTCGTCCTCACAGAGTGGCAATCGCCACACTTGCCTCACATCCTACTAGGAGCGTAAATTATTAAGACTAAATGTCTGTTTTAAAAAATCGTACATTTAATTCCTCTCTTCTGGCCACCACCCGCCTTGGGTCTCAGAGAGGGTATATGAAAACTCCTAAGATGATATAATGTGATAGGTGCTATTCAGTACTCAACCCCAAATATCTAGTACAAGACGGAGATTTAATTCTCGACAACCGTCCTCCATACAGAGGGAGAGAGAGAGAGAGAGAGAGAGAGAGAGAGAGAATGAGAACGAGGGAGAGTCGTTGAGTAATTAATGGTATTACATAAAATTCGGTCATGGATATGAAACCTACTCAAAATACTATGCTGGGGGCCAATTTTGAACTGTGCGAAATTTCGAAAAGCTCGAAAAAGTCGCACCTAGATATTCTTTCCCTGTTTTACACTTGCTCTCCCTTCATGCCTGCAACCATTCACTTCTTGGCAAATGGTCAATATCAAATAGCCAATTTTGGAAGGTGTCAAATTCTGAAGAACTGAAAAAGTGCTCACTTAGATGTTTTATCCCTGATTTCAAATTCATATTGTTTCATATCAATGGTCGCGTTCTTCCATGACATCTGGGCAACCTACGTAGCCAATTTTAAGTTAAGTCAAGTTTTAATTTACTGAAAATTGGATAATGTTCAACGAGATATTCCTCCCATGATTTCCACTTGGTTTATGGGAACATTCATGACTTCTTGGCAAACGGTCATAGTCTTTGTTAGGTGGCCAAGTTTCACAGAACAGGTTCGGTAGCATATTGATGTCTTTGACCATCCATGACTGGCCAATGGTCAAAATCTAGTGGGTTAGGTGGTCAATTTTGAACGAGGCCGAAGTTCAAAACATGGAAAAAGTTCCACCTGGATATTGTTCTGGTGATTTCCGATTTGTTTCGTATGTATGTCTGTAAACATACCATCCACACCTTCTGGCCGGACTAGGTTGCCAATTTTGAATGGGGCCAAATTTTGAAGAATTAAAGAAAGGTCCAACCAAGATATTTTTCTTCTGATGGCAAATCAGTTTGATATTCGTCACTGCAGCCATCCAGGACCTCTGGACAAATAGTCAAACTTTCGATTTGGTTGCAAGGCCTGGTGACCAGCTACCTGGCAAACATTACCCGGCTGGCTACAAGCGCAGGTAGCTGCCAAGCAACTGCACCCGGAGCAACAGCCCCTTTGTGGGAGGAGCTGAGCAAGGCGATTGTCCAGCAGCCCACTCAGGTACAGCCCTGTTCTCCCAAATTGGAAGGGCCCCATGTGCATATGAAAGACCACCAAACCCAGCACTCCTATATCCTTAGCTGCAACCGAGTCTGCTCCCACCCAAAGGTGTCAGCAGTCTGAATGCCAGCCTGGCAGGCCAAAGAAGCACAAAAGGGGTGGCAAAAAGGCGACTGCTGGGCAAAGGCACCCACCCGCAAGCGGCACTACCCAAATCAGGCCGAAATAAGAATGGGAGTGCCTCTTTCTGTGTTTCGAAATTTGGGCTCGTTCAAAATTGGCCACTAGATTTCAACCATTGGCCAAGAAGTCACGGATGGTCCCAGACATACACACTAAACAAATTGGAAATCACGGGAAGAACATCCAGGTGAAGTTTTTTCTTATATTACAAAACTTGGCCACGCTCATAATTGGCCGCCTAAAAAAACTTTGACCGTATGCCGAGAAGTCGTGAATGGTCAAATTGAAAATCATGGGAAGAATATGGAGGTTGGACTTTTTTCAATTCTCTGTAATTTTCCCAGTTTGAATTGGCCACCTAGTTTGCCCATACGTCATAGGAGGTCGCAGTCATTGATATAACACAAATTTGAAATCAACTGAAGGATATCTGTGAGGGATGTTTTTCAGGTTTTCGGAATTTGACTCCTTTTGAAATTGGCACCCTAACAATAAAGTTGAACGTTCGCAAGAAGTCATGGGTGTTCAAGGACACGAATATGAAAAATATTTGAAGTCGGGGAGAAAATATCTAGGTGGGAATTTTTCTGGTTTTCGAAATTTAGCCTAGTTCAAAATTGGGCAACTAGCGTGGTATTTCAAGTAGGGGTCTTATATCCATGTCTGTGACCATCCACGACGTCGGGGCCAATTGCAAAATCTTCGATAGCCTATTTTGAACGCGTCCTAATTACATCCCTCAAATTACCATTGATTACCTTTGAAGATTGAATTTTTAGAAACATTGTATCATTATGGAGACAAAGTTGGAGGATGACTGTGAGGAATTAAACTTAAGAATTTTTTTTAGGTATTTCGCATAGTGTGCTTAATAGATTGTTGTATCTTAAGAAAGTGTGGTATTTGAGAAACACTTCGTTACTCCTTTGTTGACGCGTTCTTCCACTGTGACGTCTTTGCCGCCTCACATCTACCTCCTTCTCAATTGACCGTAGAGGTTTGCTCGTAAGCATTTGCCTGGTACGGTTTTGTAGGCAGCATTTTGGAGTTTTTTGCTTTCGATTCACCGGCTATTATCTTGTACCTAGTGAAATTTCCGTTTTTCTGTTTATTTTATAATTATTCGAGTTTCTTACAATTCACTAAAACGTTACGCCAGTTAGCTAGCGAATTATTAAAATACCTGCTCATACTGGAGAAACAGGTGGTGCTTGCCTCTCTCTGACGACAATGGCTAGGACCGGAAATAAACATTCAATTATTAAAACTAGATAGTTAGAGTGGTGTAATTTAGGCTCCTAATGGATTCTAATATGTTACTCAAGTGTGGTCATTGCCAATTTCTGCGGACAAAGGTGGATAATGTTAATAGGAGAGGAATTAATCGTACGATTTTTCCAAACAGTCATTTATATTTGATTACTCTAAGATCCTAGTACATTAATAGAAGTTAGAAAAGTGTGCTGACTGCCCCTGACTGGGGGCAAAGGCGGGTGTTAGCCAGCAGACAGGAATTAAACGTCCGATTTTTTTAAACAGACATTTAGATTTGTGTACTTTGGGCTCCTAATTGGATGTTAGGAAAGTGTGGTGATTGCCACTTTCTGGGGATGAAGGCGAAAGTTGGTCGGAGTACAGAAATTAATCGTACGATTTGTAAAACAGACATTCAGATTTTGGTGCTTTAGACTCCTTATAGATTATCGGATGCTAGGAAAGTTCGGTGATTGCCTCGCTAGGAAATGTACGAACAAAAGTCGTATTAATAGTGAAAATTAACTCGAGAAATATTCCCTCAGTTCATTCATTAATGAGTCGACCGCCGTAGACGTAAAACCCGCTTCAAACGCCGTTAGCGAGGGTTTTTGTGAGATAGTTAATATCTTATATCCCATGGACGGGGTGAGCCACTATTGTGCTCTCGAAGACGACGAGGCTGAGCCACTAACGAGCGACGGGGACAGCAGGAGCCACTAATGTCGCTTGGCTATATATATATAAGTTAAGTTCTTCTTGGAGATGAAGAAGTTTTCAAAAAGAAACTTTTAATTTTCCACAAATAAATTTTAAATTGCAAACGTTAGACAGGGACAGATACTGATGGCAAGACAGCTAAACGAGTACACACCAAGCTGAGCTCAAGAAGGGGTTTATGTTGGTTCGCATAGCTGACGCAGCAACTTAGTTTGCTGCGTTCGCATGGCTGGCAATGAGTCACCTTGTTTACAAACTGTTGCAGGTGGCTTCCTAGAATACTGTGTGTCACATCAAGTTGTCAACCATTATTCACAATATAACTTATATATATATTTACTGTACACGTTACATAACTGAATAATTGTAGCCAAAAGGTTTAAATATCCTTGATGTTCCTGTGTTTTTTAGGAGAAGTTATGAGGTTGAGAACTGTACTGGAGTCAGCTCAGCGAAATATACATAGCTCCTCCCACCTATTCAAATTAGCTCAAGATGCATTTCGATATGCAACCCCTGAAAACGTTCCAGCTCACCCAACACTTCTCAGTGTTGCTTTTGAACTTGGTTTGCAGGTTAGACTTATAATATTTATTGTACATCTGAAACATCTAATATTTTGTCGACCACTTTGTTGTTGCATTGCTTCAACTCGATCATTCAAATATTAAGCATTGAAACAACTTATTGAGCATACGAATCAAGCCCAAAAAATTTTCCATAGTTTTTGTTATTCAAGTAGCCAATTCTTACACCTACCCACATTAAGCACGCATTGCTCAATGTGCCATTCCCTAAAGTAGAAAATATCAATATATTAGGGTAAAAATACCATGTATATACTATGTAAATGACTAATTTCTTCATGATAATGAAATTTTCCTACCTAAAAATCACCAATTTCTGGCATCATTTGGTTTAGTTTATGGGAAATTTATAATAAATTCAGTTCATTTTTACTTTTAATGGCTTAGGTGATGCGCATCACTCTATCTTCACTCAACTGGAGGCGACGTGAGATGGTTAGATGGCTTGTCACGTGTGCTACTGAAATAGGAGTGGATGCCTTACGGTCCATTATGCAAAACTGGCATAGACTATTCACGCCTGCTGAAGCTACTGGTATGTTGAGGAATTTTATGTATTTTTTTAGTGTTATTTGTGGTAATAAGCTAAGAAAAAAGAAAAAAATAGGTTAGCAGCCTTGGTTGAACTAGTCATACAGTGTTCAGTTTGTTTCCTTGTTCCCAGGACCAGTGGCTACCACAATTATGTCTACTACCACCATCGTTCGTATGAGTCTTCCATTCACACAAAGAGAAGAACTATCTGCCTGTGCAAGAACCCTTGCTTTGCAGTGTGCATCTAAGGTATTTTGCGTTAAAACAATAAATTTGCATACTTACTGATACTCAAAGGTTGTCATAGTTGTCAAGAAAATCAAAAATATGATTGCCGTTGGTGTGTTATACGCAATAGTTCTTGTCTTGATAGCCAACCATCAATTCCAAAACAGTGTTAAATAATTTATAGGGAAGGAAGAGTGGGCAGATAAGACTAACAAATATTCCAGGTACCCTTCCTCTCTACTCACCTCTCTCTTCTCTTATTCTATATTCTTATTCATACCAGATTCAAACTTCAACTCAAGTCACTTCGATTGTTGATTGCAATTTTTGGTTTCAGCCCCTTAAAAGTCGTTGAATGATTTTTTTTTCCTTGAAACGGAGGATGCAGGTGATACCCTCACTGCAGCCACAAACAGGTCTATTGTAAGGGCGTCCATGATCCCATGACCTCGAACCATGGCCCCCCTGCACCACCCCCAGGCCCCACGGCACTGGTCTCACTTGGTGTGACATCACCTTTGCCACCACCCCTGTGGAGGATATCCGCAAGTTCTGCATTTGCCACCTCTTCTGGGTAAAGAAAGGGCCTCCCAAGCACACAACGGTGCGATGCCACGAGTCCATCGCATACACACAGCACATGCTCTGCTGTCTCTAGCCCTACCTCGCAGAACCTGGATACCTGTACATCGTACTTGCCAATATTTGCAAGGTGGTACCTCAGCGGACAGTGACCTGGCCACATATGATCCTCATATCCTTCCTCCCCAGTGCAAGCACCTCCTTGGACCTCCTTCTGGAGAGTCGGATGAAGATTTTTGACTGCCCCTGCACCTATCCTCCCATTTGCCATTAGGTAGCTCCTGGTAATCCCAACAAAGGGCTCAGGGCCAATAGGGATCTACGCCGATCCCTTGTTAGCCAACCTATCAGCCCGTTCATTTCCCTCTATACCCTGATGCTGTGGCACCCAACACAGTGTTACACTGTTGTCCTCCTCGGCCGGGGCCTTCAGTCCAGTCACACACTCCCACACCTGCCGCGATGTAAGACAGTATGATGCTAAGGCCTTGAGAGTGGCCCTACTGTCCACCGTGATGTAGATTCTCTGCCACTTCAGTCCCCTCTGCAGCGGCCGCTGCACACAGAACAATACCGCAGCCACCTCTGCCTGGAACACTGTGGAAAGCGACCCCAATGGGATCGCCGCTCTGATTCTCGGCCCAAAGATGCCTACCCCTGCAAGGCCACCCTGCACCGAGCCATCAGTGTAGTATACCAGGGCCCCAGCTTCGAAAGCGGAACTCCCCCTTCCTACCTGGATCGTTCATGAATGAGTATCCGATAGGATAACACAAAGTTGAACCTCGCGGGCATTGAGTCTACCACATGCAGTTCGGGCCCCTCCACCTTCACCTTGTCAAGTATCAAGAGGCAGTAACTCCTCCTCCCTGCATGATCAGACCCAACTCCAACGTACGCACAGCCTGGAGGAACGCCATCCTTTCAACATATATGTGGAGTGGAGTTAAATCTAGCTAGATCTCTAGTGCAGCTGTAGGACGTGTTGTCATACAGCCTGTAATGGCCAGGCACGCCCAACGCTGCAGTTTATTTAGCTGCAACTGCACTGTTTTGTTTCCCACCCTAGTCCACCAGACCATAGGTGACTACAGGCCTAACATCCGTAGTGTACAGCCACCGGATCATCCCAGGTCTCAGCCCCCATATCTTCCCCACCATTCTCTGAGCTGCCCACATCACCACTGACGCCCACTGTAAGGCTTTTTTCACGTGTGTGGCCCAAGTGAGCTTCCCATCAAGGAAAACTCCCAGGTACTTGATCTCATGCTGGATCTTCACCGCCTTACCACCCAGCCTGAGTTCCTGCACTGCAAAGGCCAGCCCCCCCCCCCCTGCAGGCACCCCTTAGTGGGCAACAAAGAGAGTTTCTCTCCCCCCAACTCTGAAAAGACCACCCTGCTACTCAGCATCTCCTTGGTCCAAGAGATTAGGTAAGGATCTACTCCCTTCCAAACAGCCGCAGCCGTAATTGAGGCATACAACGTATTGTCGAAAGCCCCCCCAATATCCAGAAAACTTACTTACTTACTCCTAGGCGCTACAGAAAACAGCACGGCGCAATCTCTCCGGATCTCAGAGTATCCTCCAGCACTGTCACCAGTTCCTTCAGAGCAGTCTCAGTCGATCTCCCCCTCTGCTAGGCATGCTGGGAACTCCGAATGGGGTTCTAAGTAAGATAGTACTCCTTTATTGATAGGCACACTATCTTCCCAATTGTTTTCAACACTAACAGGCTAGACCGTGTGAAGGTTTGGAGATGTTTTTAAGCCTGGCTATGCTGAGTGCCATCCCCAAAGGTCTGGCATAAGCCACTGAGAAAATTTGGTGGCTCGCAAAATACCAGCTTAGTTCTAGCCCGCTGAATTGTTGAATGATACAATAGCTTGTTTGCGTTTTGTGTATGTTGAGTCTACCAATCAACTTGAAAACGGTTTTTATTTTTTCCAGGACCCACCGAACTGTGCATTGAATGCTTTGACATTGTGTGAGAATGATGCGCTGTCATTTGATACGGCATACCAGATTGTCACTGATGCAGCATCATTAATAATGACATCCTCACAACTGTTCACTATAGCAAGGTACATGGAGCATAGAGGGTACCCTACAAGGGCATACAAACTGGCTGTTCTCGCCATGAAAAAAGTACATCTCGCATATAATCAAGTAAGTTGTCAGAGATTTCTATCTTTATAGTTACCATTACCAAAAAGCGTATGCTTCTTATAATGGATTGTTTTACTAAGTAACTGAGAGGGATTGATGTTGACTTGGCAGTTAACCTGGTAGAAATTAGTTTGAATAATGAACTGGTGGCTATCTGGTTAGCAAAAAATGTTTTCCCATTCATATGATCTCGTTGAAGGAATGTACTTCTAGAGTTCTCTGCAAACTCCCCCCACCCCTACGTTTTTGTTACATCAACATTATGATCTGTTTAGCCTCTACCTTGCACAACTTGCTCAGATAAGTTTCAAAGGCTAGAGGGGGATAGAATTTTCTGAATTCTAATTTATTGGGTTTGGTCACAACACAATCACCCCCAGTGCCACATCTGCCAATCAAAATTGGGCTCCTACAAATCACTGTACAGACATAACATCTAATTATAAATTGAAGTGATATTCAAATTCCTTTTCGAAGCTATCAGTGAGTTCATGATTCAAATCTGAGAGAAGTTTGGAAGAAGCTCTTCCAACTCAAATTAAATGAGGAAATCTTATGCAGACATTTTGGAAGCTGTGGTACATTTTCAATGCATTCACTTAAAACCAGTTCTTCAGTGAATTGAAACTGCATACAACATTCAGGACATACTTGTTTTAGATTAAAGAGGCTCACCTACATCTAGTTCACAACTCTTTTAGCCTCTCTCAGTTTCAATTTTTTAGCAAAACTGTTGTGCCCTATCTATGGCTCATAGAAAAAACTGAGAAGAGACACACCAAAAGGGCTATGGTACGACTGGTTCACTCTCAAATAAACGAACTTACGAGTTCGTCGCATCATGGTCAAAATGATGTGAGGTCAGATTGTAGTGGACACTCAAATGTTTGGTCAAAATTAGTATAAAGTAACAAATTATAACTAGTTGTTCACAGCTACTGAGAATAGTTATAAATTGATTAATATGAACCATACAACCAATTCCAGCTCTTGTTTCATTGCAAAATTCTTCGCCTTATTTGGAACATTTAATTCCAATTTTGTATAATGAATGAACACTACTTACTGTTGGGAAAATTATAATAAAAAGGTTCGTCACAGTTTGTGTAGTTCTCAAATTAATATGTTGATTTATTTTCTCTCCGCTGCATAAGCGCACAACACTTGTGGAAAATAATTAGTGTTTCTATTCTCCTATCCTTCCATAATTTTCCTATTCCATATTCTCTACCCCATCATTAGCGGTAATTGATTATTGTATTTGTATTATAATCATGATATGATCAAATGAATAGCAAATGAGCTTCTCATGTCATAGCATTTTTCTCTTTTTTCAGGAGAGTCACCCTGCTATTAATGATGTTCACTGGGCATGCGCATTGAGCCATTCTTTGGGGAAAGCTGAGCTTAGCAACATGATACCATTGCTTGTGAAAAATGTGCAGTGTGCAACAGTGCTTTCAGACATTCTCAGAAGATGTTCTATTACAGCCCCTGGTATCCCTTGCCCCCACACGAATGGAGACAATCCTAAGCACCACCATGGACATCACGTCCACCATGGACACCATAGCCACCATCATCATAGTAACCACCGAAATCCCATATCATGTAGATCTAGTTTGAAACCTCTTCCATACGACAGACCACCATTACGCCAACTTCTAGACGCTGCTGTAACAGCCTATGTGAACACGACTCACTCACGGTTGACCAACATCTCTCCTCGTCATTACGGGGATTTCATTGAATTCTTGGAAAAAGCACGGGATACATTTATATTGGCACAAGATGGACATGCCCAGTTTGCACAGCTATTAGAAAATATGAAACTAGCTTACAAAGGGAAGAAGAAACTAATGTTTCTAGTCAAAGAGAGGTTTGGCTGACTATTGCACAACTCATCTCCTCATGTAAGGTGAGGTGTCAGCAGAAAGTGGGTACAAGAATGCCAACTCTCGGTATTTGAAAAATGTATTGCGCTAAGTTTTTCTTCGAGAGACAGTTACTGTAGGAATCGCAATGATTTTCATCAACACTTGCGGATCACGTTCACAAGTATTTTAAAATCGACAATTCGTATTTTTATTTTGTAACTTATTTTTTTATTTAAAGTTGGTTACTTTACTTGACTAGGGGCTCAACGTATTTATTTCTTTTCGCTTACATTGGCTCTATCTTTCCACAGTTTCTTCAGAAGAATGAATCTAAAATTGAGCTCAAGACATTGCTTACTGAAATTTGTTTGTACACTAGGCAAAACTAAACCTCTAAGGTACTCTGATGACTTCTAAATGATTTGATGAGCTTCCTTCCTGAAGTTCCTAATGTATTCACTTATTTATTAAGAGTACAGTCGTTTGCTCAATACATTATGTTAATCATTCCCGTACTCTTCAGTTTTCTCCATGATTTCCTTCATAAACTGATTTGGATTTGATTATTCCTTCTTGGAGTAATCTCTTCTAGTTCTTGACCTGAGCTGTTGATACATGTTCATTTCCATTTGAATATTTTACATGTTTGAATTAAATTGAATATTTTAAATTAAAATATATCATTAAATAGTTTCTGTGATAGCTAAGGTTCATTATTTTTGTTTTGTATAATTTTCATTGCTAAAACTTGGGATATCTGCTGGAAATGAATAAATAGTGGAAATTCATTATGAAATAGAAATTTGAAAAGAATGATTTGATTTCTACAATCCTCGCGGAAATATACTGCTTCTTTTCAAATGTACTCATGTATTTGTTTGTTGCTGATTTTCACTTATTGAACTTGCAACCTCAAATAATTTGCTTACTCCCCATCATTCAGTGAGCTTCCCTTGTAATTTTTCTGAATGTTTAATCATTATTCCCCAGTGATAGTTTTGCTCCATGAGTTTGCCTGTGAGCCTTCATTGAAGTTAAATAATTTATTTATAGTGTATGTGATTCCCTGTGTAAAGTTTATGTTGAATTATTTTTATGAAATTCTTTCTATTAGCTGTCAATTTATATTGTAATAATTTAAACCCGTGCAGTAGAAGAAGGTTCATGAAACGTATGCTCAACTTGAGGAAGTAATTTCGTAAGATCTTGTAAGTTGCATGTTCTTGGAGGAAATATTGTTTATTTGCTCTCAAAAATGTCTTAATTCACTTGATGGAGTAGTCCTATATCACTGATTTCAAGGATGGGGTTTGGTAATATTCATTTAGAAGTAGCATAGTTATTATTTGCTGTGAATTTTCCTCAACTAACTAAGAGTCATGGGTATCGCCAGGTGATTAGAAGCAAGGTGAAATTCGACCTATTTAAATATGCTCTATGAAACCAAGATAGTCTCATGAAAACGTTTTTTGCTTACATATTGAGAATAATTTTTGGTTTAAATCTTGAGTTACCGGACATTACGTATTTGTATAGCTTTATTATTTTATTAAAACAGTCTCTTTTACCTACTAGTTTCTAGGTTTACCTTGACTTTCCAAAGGTTTCAGGATACTAATTTTCAAACCCTCTAAATTGTATGCTACCAGTTTACCTCTTTAGTACGTTATGCTTACTTATTTGTTGAGGTTGTTCAGTGGAAAAAGCAGTTAGGCTAAAACTTCCTCCTCTGTGGCCCTGATGGCAGACAGGATCATTGAAAAGGCGTTAAATTAGGGTGTGTATAATTATCATGAACATTTGGCTGAACCAACTCAGTATGAAATATTATATTATTAATATTTGGCCATCATATTTCCATTAACAGGTGTAGCATGAGGTAGTTCTATACCTATGTACAAGTGGTAGTAGTTAGAAAAATATTACACGTTCAACATGTAAAGTGTGCTGTAAGAAGAGTAAAACATTGGTGGAGAGGTGGATTAGCTGCAGGCGCCTTTGTCTCTACTATTCTTATCTGTAATGGTCTTCAACTCTGGGAATGGGTCGATTCCCAACAATTTATCAGCGATTACATTAGGAATAATTTTTTGTGAGGCCTTGGCCTAAGCTGTTGTTCATTTCTAATTATCGAACAAAGGTGTGTGAATTAGTTCCCATTCCTTTCTCTTGAAAAAGGTTGAGACACATTTACATGATTCAGGTGATAGTAAGGTATTATGGGTTATGAATAAAATCCTGATCAGGTTGGCGAGGTTTGTTCTGGCACAGCAGATTATGAGTAGTTCTCAGTGATAGCTTGCCTACTCTTTCAAGTTCTAAGCCCTTCTCATTACCATCATCTCACCACCGCTACCAAAGAGGCTGCAAGTTGCTCATTTAATCCTGGTATTCTCAGAAATATCAGGGTGGTATTCCAATAAACTACCTACAGGGTGAGAGTTTAATGAGTCCTTCATAATCACTCATAAGATTATAAGGAGCAACCCCAGAAATCTGGAATTCAAACTACCACTGTTTTTTCACCTAAAACTATTTGCCTGTGTCCACTTCACAAAAACATTCTTAGGAAAGTAAGAGCACTATATAACTCCCAAAACCAAACTAACAAGTTTATAAAAACGGAATGACTTAGTTGCTAGAGTTATACAAATTTCTAAATGCATATGGATGGAACGAACGTGAGTGGGGAAACCGGGCACTTTCCTGTGATTCGAACAACTCACTTATCACCCTTTGCCCTGTGGTTAATCTGTCAGTTCTTTCCCCAATATACGTTTTTTCGCCGCAAAATGAGTGTTTCCAACAAGGATTCCGTAATTGAATCATACAAGGAACATAGCTGCTCGTGGAAAACGAGTGACCCAAATTACCACAACAAGGTGAAAAGAAACCTTGCTCTACAAAGCCTTGTGGATCTTTTCAAAACTGTAGATCCCACCATAGATATTGCAGTGACGAATTTCAGCTCTTCAAAATTCATCCCAGTTGCCAGAAATCGTAATGTAGCAGTGAGCCTCTCCTGTCTCATGACTGTGTCTTCTTTTTTAATCATTGGTGTAACCAAATGGAGTAATTGAAAGTAGGCCTCTTGATTCATTCGCAAGTAATTTCTCCAGTCAGAAGGTTCCAACCGCAGCTCTTGAAGTAAATTTACGTGTGTGTGCTGTCTTCTGTTGAGAAACCATTGTTTCACCCGTTTGGGTCTTCTTTGTTTGGCGTACAAGCATACAACTGAGGCCAAAAGGAGAAATTCTTCTTCGTCCATCTTGCGGCAAGACGCTTTTCAAACTATCATTAATAAATCAAATGATAGTACAGGTAATCGGCAACTTTGATACACCACTTCCTCTTCAAAAGACAGAATGGCACTGGTGGATTGGAGTAGAGTGGAGCGATCGTGAATGAACCCCACTTTCGACTCTTCTTTCCGTTATTCCAATATCGCCTGACTTCACGCCGCGCCACTCCACTTGGAACGATCGTCAGTGGGCGCCTTTAACCGAAAGGAATTGCTGATTTTTCAATCTGGTGGTGAAACTTTTTCATGATCACTCCAAAGGTTTTTTTAAATCAATGGTTAAAGAGCATGGTTTTATCATCTAAATGTGCTAAAGTAGCATTTTAGACCTTGCTATTGGTTTAATAGGTGTGTGATCAAAAATTTGATGTGGTCTGTGAAAGGATTGATGCCTCAACATGGAATTTGCACACTGATTTGGACTGCAGGGAGCCTCCCATGAAATTCTTGATGCGAAACGTCCGAGTAGTTCTGCATTCTTGGTTTTGTTTTTGAATTTTTAATAACTCATTCGTCTGAAAGAATTGGACCACAATTTCCTTGAATCACGCAAAGTAACAGGAAGAGGGTTGAAGTGACAAACTAAGATTTATGTTTCAACCCAAGTACATTTCTCTAAATTGTTTCCTTTGAACACCTCAGAGCTTTATGTCAACCACTACCTACCTTGAGAGTACCACTGAATTGGTTTAAATTTTATGATAGCATACACTTGGTTATTAACTGGATTGAACCCAGCATATTGCCACTCTAAGTTTAAGAGAGTTGCAAGTTTAACTTTGGATCTCCAACACCTCCTTTTGAGATATATTTCTTCTAGATTTTAATTACCTTGATTCTCTCATATTATCAGTTATAGTCACTTATTGTATGTTGAGCTCCTATGTCATAATTTAAAAATAATGATTACAGAATTATTATGTTTTTGTTCAATGAAATTTGTGAATAGATGCAGAATTGTATTTTTTTTAAATCAATAATGCAATGATGGGACCTGATTTTGTTGTTGTGGATGCTGGATATATATTTCATATTCATCATTGTTGGGTTAGAATTTAGATATTGGCCCATCACACAAGTTTTGATCTCTTTAGGGGCATAAGTACTACATTACGTTATACGAGTTAGCGTAACAGTTTTGTTTATTTGAATTGCTGCAGAGAGAGTAATTGTATGTTTGATGAGTAAGTGATAGGCAGATTTAATATTTTATTGATTGGCTTGGACTACACGTTTCTTTAAGGACCTACTAATTTAAGATTGTACTGATTTCTGATCTTAATCTCTTGCTCGTGCCATAAAAAGTTATACTTTCGACATGCGTAAATAGAATGACTGACTGAAAAAGATGTGCTAAAGATTTTGTGGTCTCATAATAAAGCCAATATTGTGATTTTAAAGGGTTCCCTCGGTTTTTATAGTTAGCTGGTTGTCGCTAACTAGAAACTCTCAATTTATTCATTGACAGTATTTCAATCTGTATTTATAATTTTTATATTAGCTTCTAGTACAATCATGATTTTTACATGTGTCATGCTTGATACGAATGTGGTATAGTTCCTCATTTGAAACCATGTATATAATTATGTAAGATGTAATTTATGTATATTTAAATGCTGAGGTTTCAAAATACTACTATCTGAATAGCAAATGTCTAAAGAGCTTCCATGTGTAGTTTTCATTTGTTTTGTGTTAGTTAGGTTTACTTTTCGTCTGAATACCGTTTTTTATATTATGTTCTCAAGTTGTTTTTAGTTCTTGTTTCACTTTTGTTATACCACATTTATTATCCAATTTCTCTTCTTTTTTTCTGTTTTTGGAGGGCAGTTAGGCGTATGTTGTTATAAAGTAACCAAAGATGAGATCTACTGTATATAATAAGTATCTACAAAGTAGATTGTATAAATAACTTAATTGATATTCACGTGCACTTATCGTTTATTGTTGTGCATAAAACGATATTATCAATAATTAAAAAGTGTACCAGTTCTGCACATGTCAATCATTTGGTACCAGTATTTGACCTCCTTTACTTTTATTATATTCTTGTCTGAAGCGTTAGCAGTTTTACCTCTGTTTTACTTTCGGTAGTTGAGTTCAAATCATTTGTGCAATCAGCCTGAACAGTACTGGCAATAAATAATTTTTAAGACAAAAAGAAAGGTTTTTACTGATTTGTTTTCTCAAATATAAGGGAGGTTATTTTTTTCAATTTACTGTATTACTTTCGGTTCTTCCCTACCGTAGGAGTACGCGAGAAGTTGAAAAAAATGTATCCTCCAATTTTAAAGTTCCTACTCTCATTTCATGCTTCAAAGTTTTCTGAAAAAATCCACTCACTACTACTGTCTGTGGTCAATCCCTTTCCACAATAAATACAATACGAAATTATATATTGATTAGTTGTGAGGGTGGTCCAAGATGGTCTTGTAGGTATTTTATATCGGTCAGCCAGATTGGCCTCATTGGTGTATGAGCAAATATGGAGTTTTTACACTATGCATGCATTCATGGAATCCTCACAATAGGCATAACTGTTACTGTTTCGTCCTGATTTCTATTAAATATCAGTAGTTGGGCTGATGAGTTTATCATGGCATTAGTGACAAACATCATCTAGACATTCCCACATGTTGAATTTGTGCAAGTTCTGTACACTGTAAGAGGCCTGTCATAAGAATACTGTTTGACCCAAACATGTTACCACGGGACTTCACAGCCCGTGGCCTTGCGCCGGTGCATTATGGGTTAGGGCCACAACAGGGGGCTGCCTCCGCAGGAAAGGTATGTAGAATGGAGCAATCGAACTCCTACCCCGTGCAAGGCCTGAAGATGCTGGGAAATGTGCTTGCCATGCTTGGTCGTGGGGTAGCTAGAAGGTAGTTCACCCATCCCAAATTTTATTTTTAA
Source organism: Pachypeltis micranthus (assembly GCA_020466155.1). NCBI lineage: Eukaryota > Metazoa > Arthropoda > Insecta > Hemiptera > Miridae > Pachypeltis > Pachypeltis micranthus. The sequence goes on along the minus strand of CM035768.1, from coordinate 81,024,104 downwards.
GCTGCAGGGTCTGAGGGAGGTGGGGGCCACCTGGTTGGTACGCCTCTAGACATCCCCAAATGCAGAATCTTAATTGTCGATGTGAATGCATGTGTGAATGATGATGAATGCATATTAATAAATGCTTGCTTTTTTGGTACCTACATGGAAGGATTCATATGAGACAGCGATGTACTCGCACACTGGGTAAATGTGACAGTACGCCAATAACTCACGCTCCCACTAGTTCATATTGCTGTTATGGGACGAACCAAACCCTTAGATACTTAGCGGAGGCTCGTCCGGGGCATTTATGCTGACTGGGCACCTCAAATGCCCCGATTCGCTTGAGACTTTGCAGCAGCCAGTTGTATCTGAGCCGGTTCCCTCGTCGCCATGTTGCCCGCGCTTGCATTTGCTCCCACTCAGTTCTCCTCTCTGTGGTGGTAAAACTTCTCCGAATGTAATTCACAAATAAAACTCTGTTCCAATTGCGTTCGGCTTGATATCGTGCTAACTCCCCGACTCACCTAGTGCGATATCGCTTACAATAGTAATCCCCCCCGTAACATGTTATAGGATGGATCTTTCGGGCATCTCTAAATAATAAGGCCTTCCTTAATAATCAAATATTCAGTTCCGTTTCCGTTAATAGCCCACAGGTACAGATAGAAAAGAGGAGCGAAGTGGTGCCGCTGGAGTCCAGAAGAGGAATAGGCAGAGTGCCTCGTTGCGCGCCGCAGACCCGATTTTCCTAACCTCCCGATCGCAGCAATGCGGTCCCCTCTTTCCCTGTTCATCAGCAGCTATCTTCCTCTTCAGATTTAATCGGAGCTGCTTCAAGTGGCTCTGCCCAATAAAAGAAGCTCCGGTGTTCTGAGTCACAGCTCAATCTGATCGTGCCCGTAACATTGCAATAAGTTACTAAGTTCCACTGTCTACGCAACCCAACTACCTTTTCACTTTCCTCATCCCTACCCACTGATAGATGGTCATTTTATTGAGTGCAAAATTGCATCAAAACCATATAATCAAATTATATTACATTTCAGAGTATCCTGAATCCAATAACCAACGTTTGGGAAAATGGTCCAAGTGTGTGTGTGTCGTTTTGACCGCACACTTTTCTCGCCAAGCTATTGACCAAATGAATACACATGTACCCCTCGCTTGTCTCCGGCTGCCTATGGATTTTAAGCTGCTTTTCTCTCAAAGACTCTCCATCCTGCATGTCTTGTGCCTCCAGTGTAGAAGAAACAAAATACCTCATGCTGTTACACCGTAGTTACTGCAGTAGTGAGCAATCATTCTTGGAAGAGTAGCCAAACCTTTCACCTTTGGAACTTATTAGGTTAGAGCCATTTACTTTGACTACTACTAAGCCAGCTTATAACCATTTCACCCAGTTTGTAAAGAAGGTTACAAGAAAATGTAGTTGCAGTTGATCTCTCCCTTTGAAAATTGACTCCTCCCAGATGGCATGGATTCCCCAGGGTCATATCTCTGTGTGGTGGTACGTGGGCAAAAGCTCTCTACAATGATACTGGCTAAATGGCAATGCCTAGATTCAGTGGATGCTGAGAGAGTGCCCATGCTCTTGTATGCTGCCAAAACTGCAACCTCCATTGCTTCCAACTGACATAACTCTCTTATTGAGTGTTAGCAAGCAAGTAAGCAGTCCTATAGTTGATATGACTCTAGACAAAGGCAACAGTGACTCTCCCCCTCATTTTCTTTCACTTCTCCTCCCACCTCTTGCTTTTCTAGTTAATGAACTGAATTACTCGCATGATGAGAGTTCAATAATGGTTACAAAACAATTAAGAGAAATCCAAAGAAGTTTGGAATGTACTCACCTTTTAGTTTATTACAGCATTTTCCTTACAATTTCTATGACGTGGACACGCGTATTTTCAACAAAAATCGGGATGACTAATGAATATGAAACACACACAGGTTTTCATTGGAGATATGAAGTTGCTACGAAGGAAAGATGTGAGGTGTGTGATACCAAATGTTTACTTAGGCATTTTTACTTTCCTTAGCTCTATGATGTAGGAAAGATAGTTACACAATTGTCTGGCAATTTTTTAAATAGTTTTCTTCATGCCTTTACATTCAACGGGCTACTAAGTCTGAAAAACACCGTTTGAGAGCACAAATGTCATAAATCCAATTCAAATAATATTAAATGAAATAAGGGTTGCAGTCCAATAAACTACATACACGATGAGAGTTTGATGACACATTTTGTGTCACTGATACGTTACATTTCATCTGTTTGGTTCTTTTTCCATATCTTCCTCAAATCGGTTTAAGCGACAAAAATAGCTAAGGCGCAAATGGGGAACTCTCCTCTTGCCTTTCAGCCAGAGTTTAGTCTTCAATCCTCGCCTTATATATGCTTCAGAGCTCTGACTCTACCAACTATCTGCTTACTTATGCATATTTTGCGTGCCTAACAATTTAGACGGCCTGATTTATACTTACGAAGGACTTCTTCGTTCATCATGTATCTATGCCTGAAGGTATTCCCTCCTCAAATTGACCTACTTGTACTCCAGAATACTGCTTCTCAATTTACGTCTCTTAGCAGTTCTTCAATTTTTCATCAATTGATTGGGAAATCACAAGCGAACATTATTCCAAATCGAGTTTTTAGTGACTAGTTCCCTCATTCTCTTGCTTTTCTCTTTACTTTTGTTGGCCCCACGAAATAGAAAGGAAAGTTATGTAATCGTCTGAAAAAAAGTTGAGTTCCTTCCAGACCTTTACGTTTTGAGGCCTACTGAGTACGAAAAAACACTATTTGGGAAAATGGTCCGTATGTGTTTGTAAACAGGATTGAGAGGAAATGCACGAACTGACTCAGCTCAAACTTGATATCTAGCTTCCAGGTGGTCACCATGCGTTGCCAAAATTAGGGTATGAGCAAAATCTACCCAAAACTAACTACAGTTATCACAGTGATCAAAATACCAAATACTTTTCTTTCTTAAAAACTGCTCTAACGATTTTGATTAAATTTTTAATATGGACAGCTTCTCATAAAAAAATAATTCGATAAAAGTCCCATTCATGGGAAAATGGTGAGAGCAGCACAATAATTTACCAAACATCCTTATAAACTCCGTTCTAATGTTATTAGAATCTTCAACATAATTCAGGTGCAAGTTCAATCAAGCACTAACTTGTCACTTATTACTGTTTTTACCTGTTAATTCTAGAAAAGTGATTATCCTTTTCAAAAAAATCGTGCCTCATTAACTCTCCGTATGCCAATTGCTCACAATAAGTTCCATAACTGTAAGCGTTCCCACTTTCTACCGCCATGAAGTGGTGTTTCACCAAGTTCTAATGAACTGAGTGAAAAATAAATTTAGTTAGTAGAAAAAGCCATGAACACAAGTGAATTTATGTAGAGCTATGGAAAGTTCTGTGATGCGGTGCACCTGATATTCAAGTGCATTGTGCTTGAAGTTCATTGTGTCAAGTAACCCAGTTTCATATACATATTTATTGTCATTCTCATGTAATAGAAGTTCGTTTGTTTGCCTAATTAATTTATTCTTTTCCCAAATACCAACCTCTTCCCCATCTTGCACGGTCACTCACAAGATCATTAGGAGCGATTTAGAACTTTTGGAACTGTAACCCTGAAACCACTGCCATTTCTCACAGTTTTCACCCAATAACTTCAAAACACTAAACATAATCCATCGCAAGTAAAATCATGTTGATGGTTTCTTGAATCTTCTTGGCACCCATTGCTCAATAATGGTAGTGGCGTGAGTAGGAGCAATTCAATAAATTCTTGAACTTCAAGTACTAACACATTCTAGATGAAACGTAAAGTTCGGTTTTGCCAAGTTCAAATGAACTGAATGAAGAATAGATTTCACCATGTACCAAAAATGATTTTATTTTGTACTTTCTCACGAAAATAGCGGAATTGATTTTGATAATACATACTGTTCAATATTACACCATCTTTCTCTATTATGGTCTATGTGAAAATACCATGAATGGAAATATAGGTATATAAATCAAATAAAGGTTGTTTATTCAATTTTTTGACTACAAGCCAAACAATTTAAATTAAACTTATGGTACTAGACAACTACTTAAATAATGCCAGTGAGGATAGTATACCACATTGTACACTAACTTCAGTCCTGAGACACTCTTGAAACTCCTTTCAAACCCTCATTCATTCAATCTAATGCATACCATCCCATTCAAATTGTTGTTGAAGGATCACCCCTATGGTGTTTGTACATGTACATATGGTGTTTGTAGTATTTATGTGGTGGTGAAGGAAGTAGTGGTGCACGTCACACTAGATTTTTTTCCTCCTAATTTTCAAAAAACTTTATCTGAGGTCAGGTCTGTTTCCTCATTGAATTAACTGTTTCTTAAAACTCATAAAAGAGTTTTATCATTGCGGTTTTGCTATCGTGTAAGAGCTCAGACACTCACTTAGCATCCACGGAACCCAGGCCTGAGGAGGTACAGGTTGTCATTTTGTCAGTCTCCCAGTCTAGAGCTGTTGCCTATGTGTTCCACATGGATGTATGATTGGTCCACTGGTCCAGTAGCCAATTCTTGGCAATGGAAACCTGGTGATCAGTAGACTCTTCTCGGAGCACCTCCTGCACCACATTCACCAGTGGCCCCTATGGCAAGGTGCAACATAATTCGGTATGCTGGGAGGACTGCCAGCAGTATGTCCCATTGAAGCGTCCTGGCACGCTGCCTATCCAGCTCGGATGGCATGATCCACCAGGACACGGAAGCATATTACACAATGGGAAGGAATACCGCCAATAGAGCTGCCTAGTGTGTGAAGACTCCCCAAGATGGGCCTGCCAAGGCTCGGATGTGGGCTGTCAGGGATGACACCATGCCGCTGAGCAGGGCAAGGTGCAGGGCGGGCCTCCTTCTTGCGCAGAAGGTCACACCCAGATATTTAGCCACAGCTATCAGTACTGTGTTGGTGCCTGGAGCAGTTTCTATCATGACCTCATCGCTATGATCTGTGTCTTGGAGGCAGAGAGTTCCAGTTGCATGTCCTGGCACCACCTCGTGATGAGCCGGGTCGCCCTCTCAACAAGGAGCTTCGCAGCCCCGAGGCTGTCTGCACTGACATCTCTGGCAAGGCCATCCACATACACTATTGGGGTGTAGCCCTGGCTCAGTTGGAGGTGGAGCACTGGGTCCAGCAGGACTGTCTAGAGCAGAGTGGACTGCAGGCAGCCTGCCATGATGTTGACTTCAGCTCGCTGGCACCAGCTCCCCGTGGTGGCGGTGCGGTCCTCCAGGAAGCTAGTTTGGCTAGGAGTTCATATAGCTTGGAGGGGAGCGCCATGCCATGTTGAATGCTCCTTTCACATAGTAGAAGGCCACGGGAACAACATGGGGGGCGCTGTCCCTCACTACCTCCATCTCTCCCAGGGTGGATAGTTGGATAGACGAGTGGGTGGAGGGAGACGAGAATTAGCTTCTAAAGCCATTTTCCCTCAATGCACAGCCGGCTGATGGAGCGATAGGAGTCTGGGGTATTTCGTGGACTGTGTTAAGAAAGAGGACTACTGATGCCCTTGTCCACATTGTGCATTGATTGAAAAGGTTGGTGGCCTCCTGAACGCCGCCCAGAGGGGTGCTGGTAAGCCACAGTTTTGGTCCCTGTTGGACCTATAGCTCTATAGGAGGACAGGCTGTGCAGTGCCAGTGACACATCGTCAACTGTCCATGGCCCCATGTCCCACCACAAAGGGCGGGCAAGTGAGTACCCTAAGGTCAGCGTCCTCGTGGGAATCAATGCCCGGGACATCTGGGGAGAATAGGGGAATAGTGCCGTCAGGTGGCTCTTGTGGTGATTGCCGATGGTTGCCGCAGTGGAAGGGCCAGTGAGTAGAGCTTTGTGACCTTCCCCAACAGCTGATATGGGGCTTCGCACAGGTTTGAGAAGAGCCCCTGACCAACGAAGCATCGCTAGCTGGCTCTTTTGGCTCTCCTAATGAGCCACTCGTGCAGGTGGCGCACCTCATGGTAAGCCATCAGTGATGCCTGCTGGAGGTTTGGGGAGACTCGGTTTGCACAACTGGGATCGGGTGCGCTTTCTCAGGGAGTGCCCAAATCCGTGGCATCTATTGTACCAGGCCAGGGAGAGACATGGTCTCTCACTGATAGGATTAGCCAGCCTAACCTGACTTTTCCTTTCTCCAGCAGGCTCATATGCAAAGCCTGCGAGACCTCCACCACCTATGAGGTGAGGGGTTGGTTGCACTGACCCGTCTTGTTATCGGAGTGAGATGGGCGTCATGTGCAACAGTTTGGGAGTTTTCTTGCTTAAGGCAACCAGGGCTTGCGCTTCCTGGGACACCACTGATGAGCATTTGCAGCAGGCGTGAGGTTCTTGGCACAGCAGTGATGCCTCCCTGGTTTCGGCCATGTTTATCAGTCTAGTGGCGTCCTCAAGGGTGCTCATGTTGATAGCTACTCCTGTGAGCCAGGGACGCATCCTTTTGACACCTGGCCTCAATTCCCACAGCCAATACTTGGCATCAAGCAGTACTAATTCGGTATCCTGCTCTGTGGCACGGAGAGGACCACTATCACTCCTCTCACTTTTGGTATGGGGCCCCCTCTCTGAACAAGAAGTTGTCTGATGTGGTCTTCAGTAGATTTGATGGGTGTATTGGGGGGGCTTGCACCAGTGACTGTGAGGGGGCGGCTGTGGTTCCGCTGTCGTCGCAGCGCATTCTGGCTAGACCGCTCGTGTGACTGGTGTCCTGTCACCTGCATCATCCTTTGCCTATTTACCAGGGCAGTAGCGATCCTGTTCCGCAGGACGTGTATCAGGTTCACTACTTCCTCTGGCGTTTGAGAACCACTCCTATGGTTCTGAGAGCTGGGGTATCAGTTACGATCACCTGTATGTCTGAGGAGCATTAGTAGGGTGTTATGAATGTGGCTGGGGTGTGGGTGTGTGAGGTTGGAGTACTGTTGATGTTCTGTGTGGAGGAGTGGTCAGGGTATTTGCGTGTGGTGGTGGGTGCTGGCAGGGACTTGGCTTCTTTTTCCCTAGTGACAGGTGGTGAAGAGGTTGGTGTGATCCATACAGTGTTGGTGTAAGATGTGGTGGTGGGGGTGGGTTTGGGAGTAACCGAAGAGGAGGTAGTTGTGGATGCTGATTTGTTTTGTTTAGGTTCAGGGGTGTGTTTGTGTGAGGAAAGGAAGGAAGGATCAGCTGACACCGATGAGCCAGAGCCTCAGGAGCAGTGCTTCAGGCCCAACAGCGTGTGGCAAGACAATGGTGGCCGTGGCAAAGGAACCCATCCAAGCTGACATGGTCCCTTCCAATCACCAACTGGCAGTGTCGACCCAGCGGGAGTTCTATTAGGCACCACTGGGAGGAGCATCGCCAACTCCTTTCCTCCACGGAGGATAAGTTGTACCATCCAAAGACAAGCCACACGCCGAAGAGACCTCGACGCCAATGACGCCCCAAGCCCAATGGCTGCAATCCTGTGGGGAGAAAGGAAGGAGAGGAGAAAGTGGAAGGGTGAAATGCGTGAGGAGGGAGTGGGAACACTCTAGTGACTAACGGTGGTAGGGGGGCGTCAACCGCTTCTGTTCTGGTCTCGAAACAGCCGTTCACCAGCAGATTGTCCACAGGATCGTATTAGGCTGAAGCTGTATTCCGATCCAACCCATCCTTGTGATGCACACTGGCTCTGACAAAGATGGGGCCCCCCTATCACCAACCTGTGGACGCGCCCAATGCGGGATGCCGCCCGACACAGTAGAAGATCCTACCAAGTCCTGCTCTCACAGTGGCAAAAACAATTTTCCGCATACCAAGCTGGATAAAACTACAAAATACCGGTCTCAAAATCCAAAAGACCACCTGGTTTGATAGCATCTCTGTAGCGAAGCCGAAATGCTTCTATGAAGCTATTTCTAGGCGGTGTTGCGGACACTGCAACACAAATCAGTTCCTGCATTGTTTTGACCCATCACACACCACTATGCCGAAACTGCTCATCGATAGAAGAATCCCTGCAACACGTAATACTGGAATGCGAAATACATGAAGCTGCAAGAAACCAATTGATAGACGCCATCCCCAATAAGGTCCCACGCCCGTTTAACCTCGACACACTCCTTGCTGAATGCAACAATGACATTTATGATGTATTATTCATTTTCTGTTCCAAGTGACAATTTCATTTTATGCTTCCCCTTCTTTTTACTATTTCTTTTCTGTTACTCGTAATAATTTATAATAGCTGTAGTGTTATAACGGCTGTATGAATGTACTTCGAAGCCAATTAAAAAGAAACAACAAAAAGTGGCCACGTTTTTGTTTTTTTTGTCATAACTTGTTTGCAAACTGCGCCAAATGGTTATAAACTTGCTAAGTAGCACGCTAAGCTGGAAGGTTTGGCTGCTCTTTCAACAATCATTGCACTGTTTTAAGAAACGAAAATGATAAAAGTAGTTTTATGGGTCTTGGAAAATCTCCTTCATCCATGTCCAAAACTGTGTCATGTAGAGGCATGGAATCAATGCAACATGTACTTGCGAGAGCTGACTGTGAAACACGTAACAGTGTATGCTAGCCTCTCCTGTAGCTAGAGAAAGTTGTGGGCGTAGATCTAAATGGTGTTCTGTGTTTTGCGGAGGAGTGCCCGAGATGTATTTGGAGCATAGCACCAAGAGCTACCTGCTGCATGGAACCTGGTAGTGGAACTAGGAGGACTTGAGTTTGCTCGTGAACCCCCAAACAGCAGACTCATTTTCAGCCGGGCGTGGGGATTTTCATGTCCACCTGATAACAACTATGAAGGAAAATAATACCACACCAATAAATGTACGAAATTTTGAAGGGTGGGATGACAAAAATAATTATTTTTGTATAACTTAGATGTCAACTGGAAGGTCGAAATGAGTAAGTCACCAAAGCATTTATCTAATACAAATAACTTATCCAAATGAAAGTGGTTATATAATAAGCGTATTTCAGGTATTCAAAAATCAACAATGTAAAGGTCGGGTAGGCCAGATATAGGTTTGCTTGACAAGTACGTTGAACGCATTGCCTGTTGGACCCAAAAACCCACTGGTTGACCTATTAGTTGGCTCTAAACTAGTACACTACACTAGTATCTGCCGCAGTTTCACCATTGCGATTTGCGCTGTGTGGGCCGTAGCCCCATCTTGCTGAAACCAAATATCCCCCAGATCCTCTTCTTCAGCTAACTGGTTCAATTCGGGTTCAAAAAATCTTTCCAGCATGAAAAGATAACGCTGAGCATTGACGGTAACAGTCCTTCCATCCTCCTCGAAAAAATAAGGCCCAATCACCCCAAATTTTGAAATGGCACACCAGACAGTGAGGTCTCTCGTGAATTTGTCTTGGGTTGCGGTCACACCAATAGCGGAAATTTTGTTTATTAACCGCTCCAGAGAGATGGAAGTGGGCTTCGTCCGAACTGAAAAAAGTGGACGTTGGTGGGATGCGGTTTATCATCTCTTGGCATCGATTCAAGCGGTTTTGGTAGTCTGGAGGTGACAATTCCTGAACAATCATAATCTTGTACGGATGGAATGACAAGTCCATGTGCCAAATCCTCCTTAGTGAGGTGTTAGAGATGTTCAGTGCTACTGCGTGCCTCCGAGCAGAGCGCCGAGGCGACTGTTCCACTGCTGCTCTCACTCGAGCCAAATTTTCAGGTGTTCTTGCGTTTCTTGGTCTTCCCGCACCTCTACGCCTTACTGTGGAACCAGTTTCTTCCAATGCTTGAACCCAACGTGCGATAACATTGCGGTGAGGGACGGGATCACGACGTGGGATGTTGTAACGCAGTCGGAAGGCCCGCTGGGTGGCGATGAACGAACGGCCACTTTCAAAAAACCCTGCAAATTATTACACAACGGTTTATTATTCGGACAATCAGCTTGACCTAGCATTAATGCTCCGAGATCCATCCTGTCCGATTCAGCATCGAAAAATATCATAATGAAACCCAAAAAAAGGTCGAAAAGAACTGAATCGTAAAATTAAAATAAACAAAAAAACGAAAGTATCTAGAAAAAACTGAATTTTAATATGAAAACATGCACGCTAAATACTAATATCAAAATTTAACCAAAAATCTATGAAAAAAACCAAAATGAGAATGAAACGAAAGAATCTAAAAATTGAATCGTATTAAAACCAAAACGTCGGGAAATTGGAACGAGGGCGCTCGAAGCGAACCCGGGGAGTCCAGTGTTGGGAGGAAGCGAGCGGAGGCGCTGCTCGCTCGCCTCGAGAGCGGTTGGTTTTTAAAGAGACGGGCAGGGCGGAGGGAATTCAAACGACGAAACGCTTGTAGCTCCGCGTTGTACTGCGTTTTTTAACCGTTTTTTGCCCGTTACAACCACGGGCTTCGTCCGATCGGATTGCCGAGATGGCGGGCACAACTAGATACCAAGTCGGATTTTTGGGCGAAAGAACGAATTTTTTAGACCACGTTAAAGGCACAAAACGGCCCGGACGGCGGACGGGGGACGGCGGACGGGGGACGGGGGGACGGCGGACGGGGGACGGGGGACGGCGGACGGCGGACGGACATTGCAAATTTGGAATCTCCATGTCTTGAAACGTAAAGTATCAAATTTTGAGGGGGGGTTGTAAAAAATTTTTCGTGACCGAAAACATAGGGTTATTATTCAGAATGAATAATAAACCAAAACGTGCGAATGATGAAACCTCGTTGCTCTCCCCTCCAAACCATTGTAACGACTGATCCATTGTACGGGACCACTGCCCGGGCACAATGAGACCCCTCCCAGGCCGTTAACCCCACTACAAGGCATGCAGCACCCCTTCGAAACTGCACCATTTGTTATGGCTCACCCTGTAGTTGGGCTAAGAGCAGTCAAAATGAGTTTTTCGGTGAAAGCACTTTAGAGGAAATTGATAACCACAAATAATGCACCGGTGCCAACTCTATACGAGTACATCTGCGGCAAATAATTAAAATTTGAGTTAGTTTTAGGGTATTGTCCAAAACATTTATTTATAAGTCGATTCTTCCTGCAGTCGCATTTACCTGAAAGCTCGACCCCTGCTAACCAACACTTCTTTCAAATTTATTTCACCCGCCCAGCGTTTCTGCCCATCATTCCAGAGCATCCAGACACTAACTTCTAACAGCTCATTCCCGTTGCTGAAAAGAATCCAGCTTATCCTCCGAAACCACAGTCACAGTGCCACTTGCGACTCCTTCCTGCATTGAACACACCCAATTACAGTATCATTTGAGGGGCTGCACTCATACTTACGAAGGACCCCACGTCTGCTTCAGTAGCTCTAAAGATTGGGGCTGGCTCTCATTTTCCTCTCAAGGTTGGAAAAACAACAACTAACAATATTTTACGGGTCGGCAAGGGTTAGGAAAGTTGTGCGAAGCCAAGGACTTGATGTAGTACCTCTTAGAAGTAAGAGGAACGAGGTTCCCATGACGACGGCATCTTTACACATATCGACTGAAATGATTGTGGAGGTGGGTGGGGGTCCAGTCGACAAGTGGCTAAGGTCAGCACCCACCCCCACGAACCATGAAATGGTATAGGTTGGTGGGGGGGAGTCGTTGACCGCTGAGCGGTTGATGCCTTGAGGGTAGGGGAGGTACTTGCCGAAAACCACCCGCGGCTCGACGTTTCGTCTTCAGTTAAACGCAAACGCTCCTCCTTCACGTGTCTACACGTCCCGTGAGCGTCCTTCATTGGCGGCTCACAGTTGCCACGGCTTCTCGTTATAAACCTAATGAGCGGCGATTTTTCCATATCTGCTGAGCGCCCGGTGACCGCTCGGCTAGTTCGCCCTCGGCTTCTCGACCCCTCGTGGTCTCTACAAATAGACATGACGACAATAAAATTATCAGCCCTTGAAGAGGTGGAAGCAATGCTCACGAAACCCCGCAAGAACCACGACGTTAAACACAACGGTAACATAACCGTCGACAAAAATAACAAAAAGAAAAAAGAAGACGTTCTGGCCAAAAAAGTTCGGCGACTCGTTCCGGGGATCCTGGAAAGCGGGAAACCGCAGAAAACGACGGCGATGGACATTCTGGGTGAAGAGGTGAGCGCCGCTTACCCATAGCTCCATTTAGTTTTGTACACTTCCTCCGCCCGCACTCCCTTCGTCCATCCAATTGACGTCGATCACGATCCACCACCACAGTTTGTAATAAATTGTGAACCAACTCAAAAACCCCCTACAAACGTACTTGCGCCATATATTTTTATCGTATATTAGGACTGTTTATGTAACAACAGGTATGTAAGGGATGCCACATGTGCTAAAGAAGAAATGAGAGAGTCCATCATCCTATTTATCTCGTATGTTTTGTCCACTGCTTGTGTGAAATTCCGTGAGCGGGAGGAGGACTGTATCATGTGAGTAAATAACTGAGTTGAATTAAAATTGAGCTGAGTTTGCATATGAAAGGGCAAAGGGCGACACAATGCCACAATAATTGGAACGCGTGAACTGGTGCAGGAGACGTTCGGAAGGAAAGTGCTAGCTGTTACTGGGACGAGAGTTGATAGCAGAGTGATGAGTGGAGAGACGTGTGAAAAGGAGGGGACAGCTCGCATGCCACGCTCATACAATTTATCGAAGTTTTCAGTACAAATATAAAAGCACTGAAGATGTTAGGCATAGACAACCTCTTTGATTTTTTTATATTACAAATTGCCCTTCGTGCACTGCCAGAAAAGTTACAAGTGGAATTTGAGAATGAGAATTCATCCACCGCTACACCCAAGTTGAAGGATTTGGTCCAATTCATTCATGGGCAGATACGCATTCTAGAACTCGCTCCAGAAACGCCGAAAATCGCGGAAAAATGCAATAGGCCGACGATCGAGAACGATTCGCCGACAAAAAGGGCAGGAAAGTTTAGCTCCTTACTAGGTTTCTCCAGTCTCCAGTTAACTGGCCTTGCCAAGTCGTTATTTTATTTTTCTACATCATCGCAATCGCCGCAAAACTACTGAAAACTCCAGTGTCCACTGCTGATCTATCTTCCAGCCATCTTCAACCGGGACTCCTTTGCCCCAACCAACGCGAGGACTGCGATCGATCGCGTGTGCAACAATTAATATTACTAAAGTTAACGTAGCTGTTAGGTGAGTCTGTCTCCTTTGGATGGTGAGATACTGTGGGCGAGTGCTTTCGATGTAAAGACATCATTGTCTGGCCGTTAAGTCAGTACTTGAATCAGTCAGTTGGTCGTGGTCTTTATATACGAAGAGAAAGGTAAACAGGATGGTGGAGTATCGTTGGAGGGGGGGGGGAGAAGCTGGCCGTTAAGTCAGTACTTGAATCAGTCAGTTGGTCGTGGTCTTTATATACGAAGAGAAAGGTAAACAGGATGGTGGAGTATCGTTGAGGGGGGGGGAGGGGAGAAGCTGGCCGTTAAGTCAGTACTTGAATCAGTCAGTTGGTCGTGGTCTTTATATACGAAGAGAAAGGTAAACAGGATGGTGGAGTATCGTTGGAGGGGGGGGGGGTGGAGAAGCTGGCCGTTAAGTCAGTACTTGAATCAGTCAGTTGGTCGTGTCTTTATATACAAAGATAAAGGCAAACGGGATGGTGGAGCATTAGGGAAGGGGTGGGAAGGAGGTCATGCACCTCTGGGGAAACCCAATAGAGGGGAAGGGAAAGGAACGTCTTAAATAGTCTGTCAGTTGTCGATTCTAAGTCTATTTTGTATAGGGTGGTCTGTAAATCTGTCAGTTGGTTGTTTTCGTTTGTGTAGTGTTTTGAGTGGTGTGAATATGGTGTCGCATTTTGTGTTGATTTGTTCGTTTATGATCTGTCCATTGATGTTTTTTATTACTTTCCGCTACCCGAAGGGAAGGAAAGTATAGTAATCGGCCCAAAAAAAAAAGTTGGGTTTTCTTCAGATCTTTACGTTTCAGACCCTACTGAGTCTAAAAAACCTAATTTCGGAGAGAGGTCCGTGTGTATGTCTGTGTGTATGTCTGTGTGTGTGTGTGTGACTGTAGTTCGATTTGCGGGCGAACGGCTCATCCGATTGAGCTGGTTCTTTTTTTGTTTTGTTCGTTATTTTTTGTAGACACCAAAATAAGGTTATGGACGATTTCGGCCGATGGGAAGGGGGGTGGGGGACGAAAATGTACCAAAAACTAGGGTTTTTCGCATTTTTCTCGAAAACGGCTCTAACGATTTTGATTAAACTTTCAAATTGTCTTCTCCTAATCAATACCTAACTTTTCTTCTCTATACGTATCTCCATGAAAATACGGTGAACGGAGATATGGGCCCCTGAAGCAAAAATAGGTTTTTACGCTTTTTGGCAAAACGGCTTCAGCGATTTCCACCAAACTCACAGGATGTTTTCAAATAGTTAATACCTACATATTCTTTTCAATAAATGTTCCTGTGACGGTCCATTGAACAGAGATAAAAATCAAAATGTGTCGAAAATATAATATAATAAAATTTCATTATGATATTTTTCGATGCTGAATCGGACAGGATGGATCTCGGAGCATTAATGCTAGGTCAAGCTGATTGTCCGAATAATAAACCGTTGTGTAATAATTTGCAGGGTTTTTACTTTCCTTGCTCTACGAAGTAGAAAGGAAAGTAATGTAATCGGCTGAAAAAAAAATTTTGAGTCCTCTTCAGATCTTTACGTTTCAGGCCCCCCTGAGTCCGAAAAACACTATTTGGGAAAATGGTCTGTGTGTCTGTGAACGATTTTTAGAGAAAACCACCGTACCAAATCAGCGCAAACTTGATATCTAGACCGGAAGTCACTATGGGACACCAAAATAAGGGTATGAACAAAATCCACCGAAATTTAACTATAGTTATCATAGTGATCAAAACACCAAATATTTTTTTTCTCAAAAACGGCTCTAACGATTTTGATTAAATTTTTTATATTGGTAGCTCCAAATATGGCAACTATACCATAAAATTCCCATTTATGGGAAAATGACGAGAGTAGCACAATAAATTACCAAAACTTTAGACGAAATCGGTTTTAGCGCGGTTTTTAGAGAAAACAACCGTACCAAATTAGCTGAAACTTGATGTCTAGCCTACAGGTTACCATGAGACGCCAAAATAAGAGTATGGGCAAAATCCACTGAAAGTTAACTATAGTTATCATAGTGATCAAAATACCAATTTTTTTTTTTTTTGTTAAAAACGGCTCTAACGATTTTGATTAAATCTTTTATATTGATAGCTCTCAATAAGACAATTATACCATGAAATTCCCATTCGTGGGAAAATTACGAGAGCAGCACAATAAATAATCAAAACTTTCGACGAAAAGCGTTTTTAGCGCAGTTTTTTCCTAATAAACTCCGCTGGGATGTTAGTAGGAAGTTAAAGAAAATTGGTATCCTAGTCCAATCCAATACCTAAAGTAGGAGTGTTTAAAAACGCTCATGAGATACATGGGGGTCACTCCAGAAATTCAAGAATTTCAACTACTGCCGTTTCGCTTACTACCAGTTCTAAACATTTTTACCCAATAACTCTGCAAAAGTAATTACTATCCTTCTTCAAAAAATTCGTGTTTACAGCCCCATTAATTGCCTATGTACCAATTGCTCAATAATGGTCCTGAAATGAGTACGAGGAGCACAATAAAATCTGGTACTGTAAGCGCTACCGCTTGTTGCTGCCGTAAAGAGTTGTTTGACCAAGATTCAAATTAACTGAGTAATTAATGAATTGAGTAAATAGAATTAGCCACGTACAAAGTGAATTGTTGTAGAGCTAAGGAAAGTTGTGTGTTGCAACGCACCAGATATTTCTCATAGAATTCCATGTTTTCTAATATGTTCAGTTTTCGATCTTTGTATTGTTTGTGTAGTAAGATGGTGCAGTTCTGTATTTTGGTAGGTTCATGTCCAGTTGTCTTGAGGTGGTTGGCAAAGTTTGAATCGTCTTTGTTCCTACTAAGAGATTTAATACTCTCTCTCTCTCTCTCTCTCTCTCTCTCTCTCTCTCTCTCTCTCTCTCTCTCTCTCTCTCTCTCTCTCTCTCTCTTCTCTCTCTATCTCTCTTCTCTCTCTATCTCTCTCTCTCTCTCTCTCTCTCTCTCTCTCTCTCTCTCTCTCTCTCTCTCTCTCTCTCTCTCTCTCTCTCTCTCTCTTCTTTTTCTTCTCGATGCACATAAATCATTTACCAGACTAGGTTAATTGGTGCATTTTTCTTACCCACCTTAACAAGGTCTAACATCCATTAGGTGCGATGGTTTCCAATATTCCGATGGCTTAGCTTCCACAGGAGACTGCAGCCAGGAGTTGATAGTAGACGAGGAATATGCAGAAGTAGATGAGCAATGGGGGAGCAAAGCCGGAAATGTTGGCTCTGGCTAAATTGGTGTGGGGGGAAAAAACCACGCCTCGTACTGCAGTACAAGGTTTTTAGACACGACAACAGAAATTAAGAACTAACAATATCGTGGCCTCAATATAACGATCCAACTTATATTCGGGTACGGCGCAAAAAACAACAATTAAAACAATGCGTATTCGTTATTGAATTTGTTGACACGCAAGTAAACACTAAATTATTGGGTAGGAACAGGAAAATTAATTCAGTGCGATTGAATCGTGACCTCAGGTCGTGTTATTTCGGCAGTATTAGACGATCGGGAACAAACTTGATTTAAAAGACTGTTCCGGTCTCCCAAGCTGGTACACAACAAACTAGCAAATTAGACTCGTAACTGAACAGGCCTTTACTTTTAGGGCCGTGTTCACCAAAACGCTGATCGTGATCCAACTGATCAGGGCTAGATAAGTAAATCAAGGCTAGCCATTTTCGTGCCCACCACGCTAGCCGAGATCACTGTGGGATGCGGTTAGCATAAACGTGATTACGCTGCGATTAAGCCATATCGAGAAGGCAGTGGACTAATGAGGTTACAGTAAAGTAAGGAAATTGGGCATCTGTTTGACATCCCATCCCGTAAACAAGTGTCGTGTAAACGTAAACGGCCGTGTAACCGTAGATCCCAATGCTCAATAATCCGGATTTGACCAAATTATTGTCAGACACCTAAGTGGCCGCATTACCTACATAACCTCTGCCGAAGCTGAAACTGGTGAGGAGCTTAAAGTGAAAAATATCTGGTGCGTAGCAACACACAACTTTCCGCCACCCCTTTAAGTTCGGACACCACCTACATAGGCGGGCGCTATATCTTCGTTCAACGCATTTTTACAGGAACATTTATGGAGAACAAAATGTAGGGACTAGTTAGCTGAGAGTACTCCGAAAGTTTGATCGAAATCGTTAGAGCCGTTTTTGACAAAATTGGAATACCGATAAATTAATATTCGACAAATCTCCTTTTCTGAGTTAACTTGGCTTATATCTCCGTTCAACATATATATACAGAAATCATTATAATGAACGAAATGTTGGTATGGGTGACTAAAAGGCACTCCATTAAGATTTATCACATCTGGTAGAAAAGTTACCCTGGAATTTACGGAAATGTTAGAAAAAACGTTATTTTTGACACATTTTGATTTTTATCTCTGTTCAATGGACCGTCACAGGAACATTTATTCGGAACAATATGTAGGTATTAAATATTTGAAAACATCCTGTGAGTTTGGTGAAGATCGCTGCAGCCGTTTTGCCAAAAAGCGTAAAAAACCTATTTTTGCTTCAGGGGCCCATATCTCCGTTCACCGTAGTTTCATGGAGATATGTATGGATAAGAAAAGTTAGGTATTGATTAGGAGAAAATAATTTGAACGTTTAATCAAAATCGTTAGAGCCGTTTTTGAGAAAAATGCGAAAAACCCTAGTTTTTGGTACATTATCGTCCCCCCACCCCCCTTCCCATCGGCCGAAATCGTTCATAACCTTATTTTAGTGTCTACAAAAAATAACGAACAAAACAAAGAAAGAACCAGCTCAATCGGATCAGCCGTTCTCCCGCAAATCGAACTACAGACACACACACATACACACACACATACACACACACGGACCACGCGCCGAAATTAGGTTTTTTAGACTCAGTAGGGTCTGAAACGTAAAGATCTGAAGAAAACCCAAATTTTTTTTTGGGCCGATTACTATACACTTTCCTTCCCTTCGGGTAGCGGAAAGTAATACGCGTAATACAACTGCAAGAGCTGCAGGAAAAAGCCAAATTAGTTCGGGAGAATGCTTTGTGCGTGTAGGAAAAATCGGAAGCGGTACAAGAAAATGAGAACTGAGCAAGAAATAATAAAAACCCAAATTATGAGGTTACAACTTTTACAAGCAATGAACTTCAATGAGGAAGGGAGAATTCTCGTGTTCAGTAAAAGTTGTTTAATACACTAATGTGTGTGTAAAAGCGTGGTATTATTTAATATTTTCTACTTATCTGCTACTAAATCCACCCAGGTAAGCCATTTGCGTTTGGGTTTTCTAACACGGCAATATGACGTCTAGTTTTTTCAGAAACTGCTCAGCACACATTTTACATTTTACGCTAACAACAACTTGTTTTCGACGATCGTAATACTTTTGTTCGCAACAGAATTTAAATTCATACTTCTAGTAAGTCGTCGGATCCTGCTCATAGCCATTTGAGGCGCCGGGTGAGATGACGATAACCCAACATATTAGATTATCATCGTAGTGGAATAGTAACTGCGCACTAGTAAACAGTATCTTTGTTTATTATCATTATTCCAAAATATACGTAAATTATTCACAATAATAGAAGCGAATACTCGGCAGTGGAAGGTAATGGCGGACAAATATCAGAACATGATAAAGAAAGATAAGAGTTAACCGGGGTTAGATCAGGGCTAGAGCTTAACCCAGTCTGGTGAAACCGTTTTTGTGGTAGGAGCGGGTTAGGTTCTGTTAATCGACTCTAAACGAGATCAACGCAGTTGGTGAACGCGGCCCTAAGAAGGTACACTTACAATACGGCCACATAGGTCCGAAACATACAATAAACACAATAAAAAATTATTACTACTTCCATAATACGTATAAAGAAATTCATTCATTCATTCTCCTCTTTCATGACGAAGAGAGGAGACGGCTGGCTGACAAGCTTGGAGGACTGTCCGCAGAGACAATTGTCAATGTTATGATGAAAAGCAGAGAAAATTGGCAAGCTGCAACAGACTACGTGCACAGCATACTCAAAAAGAAAGAGATGAACCGAGAATGGGAAGGACCCTAGAAATGATAAAGCTGTAGAGCCATGACCACACGACTGACCCGAAGTAATACAGAAAGCAGTTCCGGGTCAGTCGTTCTAGAAGAAAGGGCGGTTTTTTAGACGGTAGGGTCTGGGTTAACCCTCCCTAGTCCTACTCCGTCATATCCTGTCGGTCCTTGCAGGAATCCATAAAGGATTTTTCCGCCCTTGTAAAAAAAAATAAATAAAAAAATTCATCGATTCTGTTCCATGCGTGACATTTGCCGTAAAAATAAATCAAGACGAAATAGAGTAACAGGTTTTTTGGGTCACTTGGGACCCGCCAATACGCCGTTTCAAACCATGTCTATTGGCACAATAGGCGGATTTGGTGGAAATAAATCAACCAAAATATATCTACACTTATTTGTCGTCAATTTCACTCGTTATGCTTTTATTTCAACGCCACCAAATCAAACTGCTAGCGAATTCATTACATTAACTACAATCGTACAGAATATCCATCAAATTGGCACATTGTTAACGACCCGTATGCAGGTTTGAGTTCGAATGAATTCACTGACTATTTTCAAGTAAACCGTATAAGTCATCTCTATACACCCATTGATCATCCTGCTTCCAACGGACTAAACGAACGTTTTAACCAAACACTAATCAATAGAATAAGATGCAAAATTAACGCACATAAACACAAGATATCAAGGACGTCAATAGCCAGAAGATGTACTGAGGAGTATAACAATACAGTACACAGCGTCCAAATTATACTCCAAATTATCTGATGAATTGTATTATGCCAGATTTGGTTCCGAAAGAGATCCTAAAAATCGTTCGTTGAGGATGCGGATGTGTTCGATTGGAGTTGAATGAAAACGTTTGATCAACCCGTTCGAATCCGGATGTTGGGATGTAGTGAAATGGATGTTAATGTTGTGCAGCTTCATTAGTTCCCTTACTAGCGAGTTCTGGAACTCGGGACCATTGTCTGCTACTACATTCACCGGTATTCCATGGTTTGAGAAGTGATTGGTAGGCTTGGGCGTGCCTAGAGAACGAATCTATTATCGTCAGGAATTTCGAATCTATAAGAGTTATTTTGTCTATGTGGATGGTTTCTAGAGGACGAGATGCAGTTAGTGTCACATTGTACTTTACCTTGAGAGGATTTCGATCGTATTTGCATCGGGTGCAAATTGTACAGTTGTTAATGTACTGTTGGATCAATCCATCATGTTTGGCCAGTAATGAGACCTTTTTATGTGCTGGTGCGTCTCTTCGATACCACGGTGGTTGGTGACTCCCTCATGATATCTCTTCGTGAGTTCTGACCTCTCAGTTTCACGGTACACATTCTCTAATTTCACTTTTGATTTTCTGAGAAGGTGAAATTCTTGGTCATAATATTGACGAATTGCTCGTAGAAATCATCCTCAAAATAGACTCAGTATTTTATTCGCGGCAAAGCGTATTCTTTTACGAACTTGATTACTTCTTGTTCAACGTTTGATCGTGAAAATGATACGATGATGCGGGTTTTATTATTAAATATTTTCCTGATTACTACTGGATTTTCGGTGGGGAATTTTACGAGTTTGATGGTAATTTGGTTCTAACAGCTGTTGATAGGTTCATTTAATATTGGGATTGACACAATTGAGTCGCCAATCGCATTTGAGTGAACGATACTGCAGGGATTGAATTTGTTTTCTTTGGCTTCTGCTTCGTCTGAGTCAAAATTTACTATTATCGCGTCTGGTGTGTCAACGTCTTTGTCAGTTAGTCGGAGTAGTGTCTTGGGGGTAAGGGCGTCCATAAACGCGTCTACAGATACGTCGGCGTCTACGATTTCGTTGTTAGCGTCATTGTTGTTGTTCAATAGCTCGACACGCGACAAAAAAGTCGACGTTCGAGTTAAGTGAGCCTTTCTTGTACTCGATGTCGAAGTCGTAGGCTGATAGTTTTGTACGCCATTTGAACTCCGAACCTGGTTCTTTAATCGAGTAAAGCCATTGGAGGGGCGGTGGTCCGTATGTATTTTAAATTTTCGTCCGAATAAGTATGGGCGAAAATGTTGGACGCCCGAGACAACTGCTAGGAGTTCTCTTTTGTTGGTGGAAAGACGTCTCTCCGTGTCGCATAGAGTGCGGCTAGCATAAGCTATCGGGAGGTCTGCTCCGTTTGTTGTCTGACTTAGGATGGCTCCTATAGCGACGTAACTTGCGTCGGTAGTTAAGTGGAATATTTTTGTGAAGTCTGGGTATTGTAATATCGGGTCGTTAGTCAGTACGTTTTTGCATATGTTACGGGTGTTACGAGGAAGTTTGGAGATGCTTTTGAAGAGCTGCTGATTCAGGCAAAAATTACGGCAATCGCACCGGAGATTCGATCCACAACCCTCGACTTACGTCGAGAATTAGGAATCAACTGTCTTAACCACTAGACCACGATCAACCGCTTGCCTCAAATAAGGAGTCGGTCAGCACATCTCCCCCCTCGTCTTTTAACCGCTGCTCCTGGAGCGGACTCTTTTAAGGAAAGAATGTACGAGAGTTGAGCGAATTCCCGGAAAATCCGATCTTTGATTCGAGAGACGAGAGGGCTACAAGGAAAGTCTTTTTTCTTTCGCATTGTAGTGGGCGCGTCGCCCATTTTATTTCCCTTCGCGCTGGAACTTCACAGCGTCAGCGAATCCCGGACCCAAGAACTCGACTCATCATTTTTCTCTTAATTTTTTTATTTTTCTCTCTGGGCCTCTTCTTTTTCTTGGAATGAAGAAGCCAATGTACTGAAGAAGTTTGGAGATGCTTTTGAAAAGCTGCTGACTCAGGCAAAAATTATGGCAATCGCGCCAGAGATTTGATCCACAATCCTCAACTTCTGTCGAGAATTATGAATCGACTGTCTTATCCACTAGACCACGATCAACCGGTTGCCTTTAACAGGAGTCAGTCAGCATCTAGGCTAGTAGCACACGGGCACGATCGGCTTGAGCTGTCACTCGGAACACCGGAGCTTCTTTTATCGGGCAGAGCCACTTGAAGCGGCTCCGATTAAATCTGAAGAGGAAGATAGCTGCTGATGAACAGGGAGAGAGGGGACCGCATTGCTGCGATCGGGAGGTTAGGAAAATCGGGTCCGCGGCGCGCAACGAGGCACTCGGCCTATTCCTCTTCCGGACTCCAGCGGCACCACTTCGCTCTTCTTTCTATCGATACCTGTGGGCTATTAATTGGACGGAACTGAATATACTTATTGGTTGGAAAGGAAGGACTTATTATTGAGAGACGCCCAAACGACCTATCCTATAACACATCTGTTGAAAGCTTCTACGTATTCTGGGTCCGTGGTTTCTATTTTGTTTAAAACAAACACACAACAGTACTCGTTTGCAATTCCTCGCAGTATACTGTCCATCATTCTTTGGTTACGTAAACCGAACAGTAGGCGGTTGAATTCGAGGTGATAGTTCGGCGTACTGAAAGCAGTTTTTGCCATGCTGCCTGGGTCCATTTCGATTTGGTGGAACCCGCTTTCCAAATCAATTATGCTGAAATATTGACAGCGCCCTAATTTGTCGAGTAATTCCGAAATCTGGGGGAGTGGGTACCTGTCTTCTATCGTCTTTTCGTTCAGTTTCCGGTAGTCGATGACAATTCGGAATTTAGCTTTTCCGCTGGCATCGGCCTTTTTGGGAACGATCCACAAAGGGGAGTTCCAAGGACTGTCACTGTGTTTGACGATGCCTTGGTCCAGCATTTCCTCTATTTGTCGGTCTACTTCCTGACGATAGATTTCGGGAAACCTATAATTTCGTGCATAAACTGGGATTTCGTCAGTGGTCCTAATCACATGTTTGACGTTGCTGGTAAACGAGAGGGGTTCACCTTCTTCATGAAATACATCGGCGTATTTGGATACTAGCTCGATGATTGAAGATGCCTCTTCTTCGTTCATGTGACCCAGTCTCAACATTGATAGGTCGAATTCATGTTTCGTGTGGTCGTCTGTGTAATTGTTAAGTGTTTCCGTGTCGGTTAAGTTGTATGTGTCTTCAATGTCGTATACTTCTACTGGGGAAATTTGCGCTAATTTTTCAGGTTTGTCCTAAGGGTTTAGAACCATGACATGGGTTTCGTAGTTGTTCACTCTAACTAGACATTCGGGGATTTCGAGGGTACCTGTCTTTGTGTAAGGGAGGACGGCGTCACCATTCTCCATGTTTCGCACTCGAATTTTTACTTTATGAACGGACCGGGCGTTTATTAAGTGTGTTTCGGCGGTCCCAGTGCTAAGATAGCAGAGCTGGGGATACTGATCTTCAGGGTTTTCAGGAGGTGATTATCGCGATCGATTGATGCTTTGATGATTTTAAGGTTGTCTAGACCAAGGAGAAGGTCAAATTTTGAATGGAATTGAAAAACGTTAACATTTAAGTTTAAATGTCTTTGCTGGCAAATTTCGCCGCAGGGTACTTTGGTGGTGAACTCGCAACGCGATGAGCCATAGGCAGTTTGCACGATAAACGGTTCTACGCGAATTTTGTTTGGGAACGTTTTTTGGGCAATCTCGGGATTTATGTAGCTGTTTGTGCTCCCTGTGTCAACGAGGATCTTCAGATTGGATCTCGGGAATGTAATGTAAGGGTTCGCTCACGCTTTTCCGGTCGATATTCATCAGCTCGAATTTTGGGATTCGAGGCTGGTTTCGCCTTGGAAACTTCCGTTTTCTTCAGTTTCCTCTCTCTCTCTCTTTGTAGTTACAGTTTTCCGGAGTTCCGTTACAGAAGTTTCCACTTTCCGCGGTTTCATCGTACTCGTACCCTTGAGAGAAACATTGGTTCATTGTTTAATACCTACATATTGTTCTCAATAAATGTTCCTCTGACAGTCCATTGAACAGAGATAAAAAATATCTGGTGCGTAGCAACACACAACTTTCCGCCACCCCTCTAAGTTCGAACACCAGCTACATATGCGGGTGGTATATCTTCGTTCAACGCATTTTTACAGGAACATTTATACAGAACAAAATGTAGGGACTAGTTTGCTGAGAGTACTCCGTAAGTTTGATCGAAATCGTTAGAGCCGTTTTTGAGAAAATTGGAATACCAATAAATTAATATTCGACAAATCTTCTTTTCTGAGTTAACTTGGCTTATATCTCCGTTCCACATATATATACAGAAATAATTATTGAGAACGAAATGTTGGTATGGGTGACTAGAAGACACTCCATTAGGATTTATCACATCTGGTGAAGCAGTTACCCTGGAATTTACGGAAGTGTTCGAAGAGTTGATACAAAGTTTTGCCATTCCATCGGATTTAAAATCACCCTGGTGCGTCCTTCACATTTGAATTCAACGTGCGGAATAAAGTACATTGATTTCACTGCGACTTTGACGTCATCGGTAATTTGGAAACTCTTGGCATTGGAAGTTTTACGATTTGAAATGACAAAACTGATAAACTCCACTGCCAAAGCCAAACGGCCGAACTCTTCGAAATTGAGCAAGACAGACTTTTTCATTCCTTTCTTGAAGATGAGTGCACCAAAGTTTACGTCCAGTTGTTTGAAGAGGCCAATAGTCGTAAATTTGGTATCTATTGGATTCAAATTGTAGGTGACTTGTAGAAAGGCGGATAAATCTTCAAAAGGCTGCGTGCCCACCACAAGATACTCAACGATAGACACGGCTGGTTGTACCAATTGAGTATTATCCTCCTCCACTTACTCTCGACTTCTGCTAGCTGGTTGTTTGGTAGGTGCTCTTCCACCTCCCATCTCAGTTGCTTGACACTTTCGACATTTTAGTCGTCTGCCGGGTTTATATACGCTGCGAAACTAGTGGACTCTGCTGACAGTTCCAGACAATAGACGGTACTCGGTGAGTGATTCGAGCATAATTAGACAGTAGGCAGTCGTGTTGCGGTAAATTGACGAGTTGTTGTTGGTAAAGTAGGATACTCGTGCAGCTCCCAACTCCGGTACGGCATCTCGATAGTAATGTCCCGATCCAACACTTTCAACAGAGGCAATTTTACTGCTTCTGAAACCTTTACATGTGGAACTTGCCTGTACACGTTGTTAATTGTTAGATTTTAATCCGTGAAATTAGCGTCAGCCAACGCAATAACACAAGGCATTGGCTGAGTTTTACTGAGAAGAATAATGAGCTCTTGCTTTTGGCTCATAATAACTCGTTTATAATCCTCGAAAAGTCCCATGAGCATTCGCATTGGAATACAAATTGATATTTTCGTGCCAGTGTAATCATTTCTAGGTTGTGCCACTCCTGCATTATATGCGTAGTTTTCATCCTTCGGTGTAAGTGAAAGGAGATTGTGGATTGTCGATGTTATTTCCACATTTTTACTACGATCTATCGTCATTCCAACCAGCTCGTATCTGACTTCATCGAAGAGGAATGGAATACCATTGCTTATTAACACCAGTGTAGGATTCACAGTCGTCTTGTCAGCTTTGGTTATGACGATGTTGATGTGTAGGTAACTTTCACAGGGTAGAGTCAAATCCTCCTGCTGTTGGATGGCAATTCTTACTTCATCATTTGGGTTGAACGTTGTCGATGTAAATGGAGTGTGACTTCTATATTCGTAGTGCGTTATAGTATTGTCGTACCATGCCTTTGTGTTTACAACCAACATCTTGAACAAGTGTCAATCCGAGAGATTTTAGGAGTGCACAATTTTTTGGTGTTAGTGGTTTCAATGACGACAACTGTCCAGTGGATTTCATCGATTGCGACGGTAATATAAAGCCTATTTGATCCTTGTTAAACACAAGACCCATCTCTTAAATGAAGAAGTACGTTGACTGCCTCTCCTCTCAAATTGATCACTCTGTTGTCTTGATCACGAATGGGTAATGGTAATATTGTGGTGTCTCTTGGTGTTGATGGGTAAATATATTACGTTCCTCGGTGTTTCCAATATTTTAAAGCCGGGCGGTACTGCTGGGTAAAATTCGTGAATAATGTAGCTCTCCTATCCGTCTTGGTATGATTCACGAACAATGTTACATTCAATCCGAATGACGTTCAATTTGATAACTTCCACTGGTTGGTTTGATACGTGCTTTATATTTGCTTCCAACGTTCTCGGAGAAACGTCTAACAGTCGGGCGAAGTAGATACAATTGAGGATTTTCAGCACGGCATATCATGCTGTGCCTCCCTTCGCCTATGGTTTAGATGAGGGGAGGCACAGTTCATTGAGGCGGTTCCGTCCAGAGAAGAAGACGTTGTGCCACCGCTCATCCATATTGTAGGCGAGGGGTTAGAAGGGCGAGGATTCGGAGCTCATTGAGACACCCCTCTTCCCATCATCATAATGTGATTCGTCCTTTTGCGGTTCGTCGAGACGGCCCCCTCCCATGATCATGCTCTGCCTCCGCTCATCCATCGTATAGGGTGGTCTGTAAAAAGTATTTTGAGTGGTGTGAATATGGTGTCGCATTTTGTGTTGATTTGTTCATTTATGATCTGTCCATTGACGTTTTTTGTTTATAGATTTCCATGTTTTCTAATACGTTCAGTTTTCGATCTTTGTATTGTTTATGTAGTGAGATGGTGCAGTCCTTTATTTTGGTAGGTTCATGTCCAGTTGTCTTGAGGTGGTTGGCAAAGTTTGAATCGTTTTTGTTCCTACTAAGAGATTTAATTTGTTCTGAATATCTGGTCCGTATTTTTCGTCCTGTCGGTCCTATGTATGCGTTTTTACAAGTACGAGTTATTTTATATACCCCTCTTTGGTCGAGTGGGTCAGTCTTTTTTCAGTCTTCGCAGTTAGTTTGGTTCTAAGTGTGTTGTTCGTAAGTAATGCGATTTGTATACCTTCCTTTCGAAGGATGTTAGTTATTCCGTATATTTTTGGTCCTGTAGACGTAAATGTGCAGCGTCTTGTCAAAGTCTGTGTATTTTGTGTTTTTAGATCGTATTTTTTGGAGTCATATTGTCTCAATAATTTGTTTATTGTTTTTTTGGCGTAACCGTTATATTCTGCGATAGTATTGATAGTATCAAGTTCTTTTTTGTAATTTTGTTCGGATAGTGGGATATTTTTTAGTCTCCGTACCATGTGTCAAGTGTGAGTGCACTTAGTTTAAACCACCCACAACAACATAAACTCCTCTGCACATTGGTCTGCCAAATTGGTGAAAGCCTACACATGCGTTTTCGTATGCTTAAGTGTTAAGGCCGTTAACATCCAACTGACGGGTGATCTGAACACAGCTACGTACCATGGAGCGTTGAGTCGGTTCTTCGCCAGAAGAGGGCTTTGCAATCGCATTTATTGTGATAGGAGCACCAATTTCGTGGGAGCTGCTAACGAACAGAGCCGCATCTGGATGTTTACGCGGGATTCAGCACACCAAATTTCGAATTTCCTCTGTGAGGAGGAAATATAATACTTGTTCAATCCTCCTGATGCGCCTTGGATGGGTGGTCTTTAGGGAGCCGCAGTTCAGTCTGCCAAGGGGCTTTTGTTCAAAATCACCCAACATAAGTCCTTTACCTATGAAGAAATATCGACCTTCCTTGAGGGGGTTGAAACATCCCTGAATAGCCGACCGCTGTGCACCTGGTACTCCTTGTTCAAGCCCTGGTCGCTTTCTGGTTGGAGGTCCATTGGCAGGTCTAATAGAAGAAGACCAGACCTTCCAGAAAGAACTGTTACGTTGGTGGCAATTGGTACAAAGAGCCTCACAAGAATTCTGGAAGAGATGGTCCCAAAATTACCTCAATACCCTCATTCAAAGGAAAAAGTGGACGTCACCACGAAAACCATTGAGCATTGGAGAACCAGTGTTTATATATAGTGAGAACACCATGCCTTTGCAGTGGCCTCTCGGTATCATCAAAAGACTGCATGTTGGCAAAGATGGAGTAGCAAGGTCAGTAGAAATGAAAAATCTCCGTGGAGTTATTGTGCGTCCTGTGGCCAAGCTGCTACCACAACCACAAAAACCGCAAAAAAAACCCTGCAAATTATTATACAACAGTTTATTATTCTCATGAACAGCTTGACCTAGTATTACTGCTCCGAGACCCAGTCCATTCGAATCAGCAGCGAAAAATACTAATAAACCATACGAAACATGACCTAACTACAATGGAACTACGGAAACTAAATATTCCCCTGGCGCCCGTAAACGTCTGTAGGCATTTATGATCCGATGTAGTGGTGTGGGGAGGAAGTGCCGGCCTCATCGGCCCTAACCTTCCTCGTTTCGTCACACTTTAGAATAAGTCGGAATAAACGAATTAATGTACGACAAATAAATGAATAATTTCGACGATTAAATTTTTTCTTCTTTTACTCCTTCCCTTCCTTCTTAATCCTTCAAGCTGTTCAAGACAATAATAAACCGTGGCTCAATGGGCACTCTGAAGGATAGGAAACGGGCTGTAAGCAGTGCCACAGGGGTACCAGATATGCAAGACCTACTAAACAATAACAAAAACACATTGAGCTTGGCAAACAAAAAAAAACACAGGTCCACAGGTAAGCAGCGTGATCACTGGACATGTAGGGGGTTGATTAAAATGGTGTCTGAACCTGACCAAGCGATGTCATCCATTAGATGCGATGGTTTCCAATATTCCGATCGCTTAGCTTCCGCAGGAGACTGCAGCCTGGAGCTGATAGTAGGCAAGGAATATGCAGAAGTAGATAAGAAATGGGGGAGCGAAATCGGAAATGTTGGTTCTGGCTGAATTGGAGTGGGGACCCCCCCTGCAACTAAAATTACTGAGCGTTTGGATGACGTCACTTTTATTGAAATTTTCTCCCCTGGAATCGAACGCATAACCTCATGTACTACAGTTGGAGGCTCTATCTACTAAGCTATTAATGAATCGTTGAAGAATAGCGTAAACTGGCAGTATATG
The DNA here is from genome assembly GCA_020466155.1 of Pachypeltis micranthus. Classification (NCBI taxonomy): domain Eukaryota; kingdom Metazoa; phylum Arthropoda; class Insecta; order Hemiptera; family Miridae; genus Pachypeltis; species Pachypeltis micranthus. The sequence continues at coordinate 80,994,971 of CM035768.1, read as the reverse complement.
AATGCCAAGAAAAGCAGGCGTGACATCATCTTTGTGGGATGCTAGGGACATGCGTTCACATGATCATTCAAGGAGGAGTCGCGGAATTGTTTAATAGCTGAGAGGTTTAAGCATATGGTGCAATAGCATGACGTTTTCACGTGATTGTATAGCCCTAGACATTCTATTCTCGGAATGTAACAACAAAAAGAAACCCTGCAAATTATCACACAACAGTTTATTATTCTCATGAACAGCTTGACCTAGTATTACTGCTTCGAGACCCATCCCATTCGTTTCAGAATCCAAAAATACTAGTGAACCATATGAAACATGACCTGACTACAATGGAACTACGGAAACTAACGCCAGGCGCCTGTAAGCACCTGTAGGCAATTGGCGCGGCGTTGCGAGTCGAGCAGGCGGGTGGTTTTGATGTGACAGGAGGGAGGGAGTAATAACGACGAAACGTTTACTTCCGCTGTAGTTCCCGCGAGTTCTTTCAATTAGTTGACTTTGGCTCACTAGATTAATTACTGTAATTTCACTATGCCCAGTTGTACACGTCTGATACTCATTTCATTTGACCCAGGATGTAAAGATACCTTGAAAAGGATACGAAACACGGCGTCTTTGCGATTACACTGCATTCGGCGAGTGAAACTAGAGCTCGTTCGCGTTCATCGATCGCCAATTGACTAACAGTTAGCTAGTGGGAGTTTGAACACGGAGAAAAAGGGCTACCACTACACTCAAACGAAAATCCCTCGAAAGAGGCAAGTTTGCGAGTTTTCATCCAAAACAATGTGTTGGAGAGTTGGTACCATTGGGCCAACTTCATTTGCCGCCTGTCGATTTCATTATTTGACATTTTCGTTCGAATACCCAAAATATCAGTTGCAGAATTGTTAAATAATATATTTCTGATCTTACTTGATACTTTTCTCTTTTTTCCAATTCTCTTCTTATCTTTCCTTACTTCTCATTCTTTTCTTACTCCTCTTCTTATCGTGTAGTTCATTTTTCGTATTGTGACTACTTTTGTTAAGTGTTTGTTGTGATTGTTTGTACACAACGAAGAGCTTACGAAAAACAGGGTTTCCTTCGATTTTATCACTTTCCGTTGTGAGTGGGACCGACAAAAGTAAAAAAATATTCCTTACAGAAAACATTACGTGTATTATTCAAAATGAATAATATTCCAAAAAACTTTCAAAAATGTTAAAAAACGAAACATGATGCTTCTCCACGCCAAATGTGCGGTGTTTTCACAAACATTAACATTGATTGAATTTTCACGTGTGTATAGTCAATACCACCAATGGCCCGTGGCATTCGAGCCCGAAGATTTCTTCTTCTCCAGACATCATCTTTATGAAAGTGGGGGCAAGTAACACAATGGTCTGGGAAACTAGTTTCACAATGAGGGAGGCAGTAGTTTTACTAACGCCACAAAAGTCGCCTACAGCTAATAGCATCGAACCTGCGAAGAGAAAAGCGAAAATGATTATTTACGTGTTCTACTACCACATAATTCCAAAATTTAGGGTTACCAGCTCCACTGACCTGCATGCCAAGATGGTAATGACGTCGGTCCTCCAGCTATTGATGCCTTCTGCATTTTACTTGGACACTCAAAAGCTTTGTGGCCTAAGCCTTCCTTGCACTTGAAGCACTGAAACTGAACTGTTTTATCGGAACTCTTAGTGTCTTTAGGTTTTCGTGGAGGTTTCTTAAACTTCGCGATTAACGCGTTTGGTCCTACACTGTCAGCTGCTTTGTTCCCTCTTGCATCCATCCGACTCTTCCACAATCTTCGTTCCCAATGCTCCAGGTTTTGGCAGGTCATCCCGTGACTCAGGTCATCTGGCCTCATTCGTTCCAGTATCAGCTTCTTCAAAAGTGTAGCCTTTCGCGAAGGTCCATTCGACTGATATATTTCGCGCAACCTGAACCAAACTTCGGTCAACGTTTTCCAGTCTTTGATCAAATTCAATTCAGACGGCCTTATTGCCAAAATCAAGTCCGTTTTGGCTTTCCGATCTTCGTTCGTCCAAACTTGAGCTTCAGCAGGCTCCTTTGGCTTCTTGATGTCACCATTGGCATATCTCCATCCTCCGTACTTGATCAGGAGCGCTTCCACACGATCCATGTGTCGTAATTGCACCCGCCAAGCGACTCAATTTTATACGAACTTGCCATTGCTACTTATCGCTAATCTGTGCCCATAACCTATTGGAGAAAAAATATGTTGGCAGAGAAAATGGCAATAAAGAAATAAGAACAACGAGTGAGTCAATTAATGCACACGTCACGAAATAAATTTATTTCCACGTCAGAAATGGAAGCTGTTGTCTCATCATAGAAACGCAATTACAGAACGCATCTGACAACAGCCGTCTTATAAGGAAGATTGGGCTGGCCTTCCCAACAACTTGTAACTGTTTTGGGAAGAAAAAACTGGGCCATTAAAATAGATGTCGGGTTCGTGAAAGTTCCTAAGAAAGGTGTACGTTATGGCTATAGATTGGGTTGTATAGATCTGCAAGCGCCATTTGGTACACCGTTGACTCAACTTTTCAATGTATACTTGCAGGACTTGTGTAGCCTCTGCGGGGTCTTTACGGCTTACTGCGTAAACCAGATCATCAGCATGTAAACCAGAACCGAAAGCATGTTCAGTATCGAAAAACGTAGTTTTACATACCTCCTTCGAGTGGAAAGCGTTCTTGATATAACCAGTGAGTCGCTGTAGTTGTAGAGGGCAGGATAACGCCTCTCTAAACCCAACCTGTTGATTTGGAATTGGATATTCTGTGCACCTGAGTAAGTGACGAAGTAGCAACTGTTCAAAAATTGTAGCTAGGATAGAAATTAGCTGGTAGGTCTGTATGAAGTGACTTCGTTCTCTACTTTCCCAGGTTTTAGGATCATAATGATATTTGCTCGCCTCCTTTGACACGGGAAGTAACCCAGATTTATGCAAGCGTTGCAAATTTGCGCCGAACGAGCGATAACACGGTGTGGAGTATGTTTGATTAGTGGTTGAACCATGAGATCTGGACCAGGTGCTTTAGGAGTTTTGGAACGGGTAACAGTTCGCGTTACTTCCTTTGGTGAGAAGACGATAGATACTGAAGGAAAGAAACAGTCAAGGTCTATGGGAGGTGAAAGAGGAAGAGGCGACTCCCATGGCTTAAAACGTAATTCCAACGAGTCGGCGATTAAGTTTGCTTTTTCTTTGGGAAGGGAAATCCAATTTCTTCCATGCTTCAGTTGTGGAATCGACATTCGGCATTTAGTCAACATTTTAGTCTACCGGTACGGGGACCCATTTCGCCCCTCCAGAGACAGAATTTCCTCGCGTAACTCCTCAGTTAGCAACTCCCTAACTTCGTGTCGTATTACATTACCAAGTCTGTTGAAAAGCTGTCCGTCAGTAGAATTTTTGGTTCTGCGAGCTTGTTCCCTCTTGAACCAGATATGCTGTAAGTATGGCGGGAATTTGAGGTTTATTCTTGGCGAGGGAAGGCGTTTTGGAGCAGGGAGGTTGGTCGCTTCTTATATTAGAACAATGAGATTGTCAATTGCGGAATTTACGTCGTCCGCTGAACTTAACGTACTTCTCCGGGTGAGTTTTTCGTGCAAGACTTTCTTGTACTGTACGCAATCCGTGGGAACCTGAGAAGAGCAGGTTTTGGTGGCGCAGTTTTAAGAAGCGAATGGAGAATAGTGTGGAAGGCTAGATCATCAGAGCTCTTAACTTAAGTGTCAATCCCCTTTTTACCTTTTTACCCAAACCTTCTAACACGAAGAAGCCCAAGTGAGTTGGTTTAACACCAGGTCTTGAATCGTATCTCGTGAACACCAGCATGCTCAATATGCTATTTGAACCGCCGGCACCAACCCCAGTAGTGATTTGGAATTCCACCTGAAGTGCTTTGCATTGAACCCCCCCCCCCCCCCCAAAGGAAATTGGTGTTCAACTCGTGCAGCACACCAATGACGGTGGTACTTAGCTTCCTATTCAACCTTCAGCATTAGTGGCGGGACATACACTACTCCTAGTTGAGTATCAAGACCGTCGACATAAGTGAGACTACGCGCAACATGAATAGCATTATCTATGATAGGTAACAAGTGGGATTGGTCGTAATAGGATCTCACAAGAAGCATAGCACCAGCGCGAGATCCATCGCTTGGATCGTGAGCTATGTACGTTTTGTACGCAGGAAAATTGAAACTTTTCCCAGAAGGCAATTTTATTTTTACACAACATGATGACGTCGATTCTGTAGGAAGAAACATGTTGCAACAGTTCTTCAAATTGTCCTCTAGTAGAACGGCAGTTCCATGTCATAATATTGATGCATGTGTCTCTGATCGTGGCGATAACATTTCCTCCAGGTTCAAGGATTTTATGACGCGTGAAATTTCCTCTTTGAATACGACCATTAATTTTTGCACGTTGAACAATTTTTTCTTAAGGGGAACCCAAGATTACGAGAACTGAGTCCGCCTTACCCGCCAAAACGGTGTCATCATTTCTACTTGGTCGGGGTTTTTTATTGTTATCACTTCGTGATGGAGATATCCAAGTTGGTACATGAGTGCGCGGACTAGGGTCTATCGAGTTTGGACCTTGAGTGTATAACTTCGCTAGTGGCAGGAAATCAGTTGCATTATCAAGGGGGGGACTTTTTGCCGAAAATTTATTTTATCTGTTTTGTTAGACTTAACTATTCCGGCTGATTTTCTATAGACTGTGCAACCCTTCTAACTTGAAGCATGGTTTTCTCCGCAGTTAACACATTTGTGAGTGATCTCATTTGCATCGTGGACCTTCGTGTCGTGCGAACCAGCAGATTGCCGCATTTCACAGGTCGCGAACACTGACCACGGGCGTGGTTCCATTACTGGCAGTTTTTGCAATGTATGGAGCCCACTCTGGGATGGTACTCTTCAATTTTACATGTGACATGCCCGAGATGAAATATTGAGAAGAGTATATTATAGTCATCTGAAGGGCTGACTTCAGTGTAATAAATGGGCATAACGCTGCCTTTATACTCGCCAGAAATATGCTCTGCATTAACAACTTGCTTACAGTGCCATGTTCATCTCTAATGATGTTAGCTGTATGTGAAGTATCCATATTTGGTGGGAACCCCGTTAGTACCAAGCGGTGTGGACGTTCTTCTTTCAAGAGAAAAGTGTGGTACTCAAACGTTTCTTTTTGGTTCGAGATCATAGAAATGAATTCTCTCTATTTCATTTGTGAGGAAGGAGTTATTTTGTGCTCGTTTTTATGAATGCGGTGGGATCAAGAGAGTGAATCAGTTCGATGAGTTGTGAAGTTGTTATATAAGTGCGAATAATTCATGGTCCATGTCGGCTGTTTTCAGCTGAAGTTACCATGCTATCATTCATGCTAGAAGGAGTTTGCTGGGATTTACGTGGAGTAAATCTGTTTTCAAGTTCAACAGGGGTTTCTTCAGGTAATCCTGGTTTGGCATACACATTGTTCCTTGAGGTATGACGTTTGGAAGGTACTTAGAAAGAATTAGAATCGAATGCGAGAGAAATTTCCGGTCCCGACTCGACTTCTGAGCTTTCCATTTCGGAAAGATAAGTCAGAGGTGAAAGAAATAGAGATGACTATCGGTGAAGATCAACGCCTATAAACGATTCTCAAGAAAGTTGTGTGATAACCTCTCACTACAGTTTTTTCGGTTCAGTTGCGAATTACCAAGCCGACTATGAAAGAGGGCGCCCTTGAGTCCTGTAGCGGTTTCAATGTCGCATGACCGTGTCAATGTTACATGCCCGTTTGTTATGTCAACCGATCGTTTTTCACTCGGTTGCCTTTGTTCTCCCGTCGCTGGACGTGCTGCCCCTGAAATCAATCGAACGCGCTCATCGATTTCCGAGCAATAATTCAAGAGCAAACGGAGCGCGATATTCTCAGTATCTCGACGCTGGCGAACGATTTCGCTCTTTGAAGAACTTGGGACTTCGTATCATGGACGTTGTCTCCCCATAATTTAATTCCATAAGCATTAACAAGAAATTGAACACAAACCGTTGGAAATTTCATGAAAAATCGTTGCGAACGAATTGTTGGGAAATGTCGTAAAAAGTGTTGGGAAAAATAGTGTCAACACTGTTGAGAAATGAAGTGAAGTTCGTTGGGAATGTGTTAAGTGTGCTAATCTCACTCGATTTTCCGACAACTTTTACTGGATTTGACGTCAATTTTGATTAGTTTTCCGCACTGTTTTTGCTAAATTTCCTGACAGGTAGAACCAAAGGGGGTACAAAGTGTGGGAGAGTATGCACCATAACGACCGAATGCAATTGGAATACGGAGTTTTATTCTCAATTACAGTCGGAGGTTTACCATCACAAAGAGGGAACTGGATGGAAGCGTGGGCAACAGACAGACGACACAAGCTCTGTCCAGACTCCAGCACCTTAGTTTCGAGTAGATTGGGAGGTTTAAGGTGTTTAGTGATCACACGTACCCTGGACTAGCCGTTTCAGAAAAGATAAGTTCGGTTCGTCCCGGTACATCACTCGACCCTTCACGTATTGAATAAAACCATTTCATATTGAGCCAGTAGTGTTTTGCCTGGACTTGTTTGAGTATGTTATGCTACCCTCTGTTCCCAGCTTGTGATGAGGAATGTGCAAGATCCATAACGTTAGGCCTCAAAGGCTTTGACAAAGCCAAGCGCAATCGCCTTACATCTTGTTGTGTTTTCACCAATCTTGTTGATTTTGGCAGATCAGAAGATTAGTATACTATCTAGCGATCAGTGGCGACAGACGACCTCGGCAGGGCCGTTGCGACCTAGAAGCCGAACAAATCTCCTGGGCCAGGTAGAATAGAAAGCGATATGCTAAGGAAGGCTATCTCCAGCGGCCTCCTCAATTCATTTAATGATTGTCTGCAAGTCGGACAGTTCCCACTCAGTTAAAGTCTGCCTGTGCGTCACTATTCAAAAGGGAGGCGACCGCAATCAATCAGACCTGCAATCATGGAGACCGATTAGCTTTCTTTCCGTATTAGGGAAAACATTAGAAATATGGATGTCCCTTGAAAGTGTTTGGTCGCAACCTTATAGGCAGGCAACAAGGGTGTACCAAAGGATGGCCCATGCAGGATGTCATTGTCAAAGTTCGACATGTTTCCCTGCTGTGGCACTGGCTAAGACCGTCGTAGCAGTTCTGATTGACATCAGGTGAGTGGCCAGCGCTTCTCAACAAGCTTAAATGTAGGACGATCCTCCGCAACCTGTATTTGCTCGTCAAAAGTTACCTGATAGAAAGAACTGCTAAAATCGAATGCAGGCCCGTCTACGTCCCGAGAAAGATTGAGAAGGGGTGCCCACAGGGCCCAATCCTTGGACCAGCGCTCTGGAACGCCTTCTTCAAAAGTCTTCGCAGAAAGCTCATGGAGACTGACTGTGAGCTGTACGCCTATGTGCTGATCCTTGCAGAGTCGGTCCGCCAAATCGAAGCGAAAACCCACCACGTGCTCCACACCTTCATCCAATTGTGCGACCATGTCAAGATGCAGGTGGCTCAGGTAACAAATACCTAATCCTCTTCAAGAGGAAAGGTAAATAGGTAACCGTCAAGACGCTTTGGTGGCCACTGGCTCCTTTTTGATAAGCATGTCAAGTATTTAGGAGTGAATACAGGTGAGAGGTGGGCTTCAGCCAACACCTCCAGTCCCTTAAAGGCCCTACCATTGCAAGGTTAGCCTCATTGTGTGCAATCAGTAAGGTCACTTGGCGTGCGAATCTCACCACAGATCAGAAACTTCCGCCATCGGTGAATGGCTGTTAGAGAAATGGCAAGCGAGATGGGAATCCTCGTCAAAGGGACGTGAAACATATGAGTCCTTCTCCAACACATCATTCACACGTCTTCCAAGAAAATGAGTTGAGCCAGACCACTGAACGAGACAGCTCCTCACAGGACATGGCGACTTCAATGCGATTATTTTCTCTCAAAGACTCGATCGTGCACGTCTTGCACCTCCAGTGTGGAGAAAACAAGAAACCACTTGCTGCTTCACTGTAGTTGCTACCACAGTGATCAACGGTTGTTAGGAGGGCAGACGAACTTAGCAGCATTGACTGCTACAAAGCAAGCCTATAATTGATTCACTGAGTGCACGAAGAAGGTGATGGCTAAAGAACGTGGTCATAGTTGATTTGTTCTTTTGAAACTTGCCAGCCGAGTAAATAGTTAGATCAGGTGGGAACCCAGATTAAGGACTCCTCCCTGACGGTACGGGATTCCTTAGGTGGTCACCTCCGCGCGTTAACACACGGGCAACAGCTCTCTACCGTGATATTGGCTAACGACCAAATACCTGCCGTACCTCTTGCATATTAGCGATACCGCAACTTCCGTGACTGATATAACCCTCGTCGAGGGTATAGGAACAGTCATTTAATAAGGAAACAGACCTGTGTGTTTGACTCGCTCTTTGAATGTCACAAGTTCAGAATGATTTTCCTACTCAATCCTCTGGTAAATCAACAGAATTAATACATATCCACATCAGAGGAGCCACCAAATTGTTCAATCCTTGTACTGTTTATTTTGTGCTGAATTCTCTGGCAAATGTCAAACCTTACGCAACCTTTTGAGTCGGCAAAAAGTACATTGTGAATGAAGTTTTGATTTTATTGAATAACGAACAACTGCAATCTGACCAGAACCTCAGTATAAGTGTTTAGTTTCTTCTAAGATGGGTTAGCACTTCGTGTATCACCCCTTACCAAATATTCGGTGGTCTTCCGATCTGCTTCTAGATGATCGGCAGTTCAGACAACTAATTTTAGGATAAATTAATTGTGATTATTAGTCGGTCAGTTAGATTTAGTACGACTCTGCCCTTAGGTGACGGGGGAAGTGCCGAGCCCTTGCAAAGCGTGTTCGAAGAACGACGAGCCCGAAAGATTCCATTCACACCCGAAGACGACTTCGTCGGCGAGAGCTGGCAGCTCCTGCGATAGTAGCAGACTCTCGTCCGTCGTGCAGCTTGTCAACGACAGCGAGTTCAGCGACAGGTCCAGAAAAGCTATCACTAAACCAGTTCCTCTCAAATTTAGAAGCGGCAACTCCAAAGGAAGGCCTTCGGGTACAAATTCAAAGGTCGTAATTGACAAATTGAAAGAGACATCTCACCTGGTGCCTCCTGCTAAACTACCTCCTGCCAAAGTCAACATTAGAAAGGTGAGCTTGCTTAGTGTACCCGTATTCGACTTTCTAGTTGAGCTCATTTGTAGCGTAATATCGATCAACTCATTATTAACTGCGGCCTAGTGTGCTTTGGACTCGACTGCGAGAACCAAATAAAAGCCAAATTGAGAATATCGCTACTTACATTAAAATCCTGGTCCTATAAATCAAACAACTACGACGTTATTTTCGAATTTCTACCATCACAATGACAAATACCATCAATGAACATGAAGATTTTTTCATTTTTTACTTTCCGCTACCCAAAGGGGAAAGGAAAGTGATGTAAATTTGGGTTTTCTTCTGATCTTTACGTTTTGAGGCCTACTGAGTCTAAAAAAGGTCCCCGCAGGATTACATCCAACGAGGCTTAACTGTGGCTGGGCGTTACAATGTACTCTGTCGCCACACTGTGCTCACTCTGCAGTTAGGGGTCCAGTACTGCCCTGCAGTACTCCCTGCGTGTCTGTATGAGCCGGACTTGAAGGGACTTGACAAACAAACAAGGGCGGAAAGAGCGGCCACCTGGCTACTACAACCATAATCTGTCGGAGATGGATCAGATTTGTACCTAAGTCCAAATTATTCACGGCCAGCTGGTGCGAATGAGGGTCTACGCAACGGGACCAATGCGTGACCTCGTCGAAATTTATACAGAGTAGGCAGGTTCTTCGAGGGGCAGCAGGGGAATGAGCTTGCAGACAGGACGAACAAACTGGGAATTGGCAGTTTTGATGGTCCCAACTCGGGTGATGAGGTCTGCACCAGGGTGAGTGGCCAACACTCTTGCCGTGGGCCATGACTGGACGTGTGCATTGCCTTTAAGTAGAAGGAGGTCTCCAACTTCTAAATCTGGAGTACTTCTGAACCACTTGGACCGTCCTTGCCGAGTGTGGAGATATTCCAAACGCCATCTTCGCCAAAATTGGTCGCACAGCTTGTAGATGTACTGCTTTGCTTCACATACAAACGAAAATACAAAGATAAACCTTCGCCAAGGGTGCTTGCGCCTTTGGGATTCTTTCATCATGAAAGGTCTCGCGAAGTCTTGGCGCCCACCTTGAAGTCTGCAGGGAGGAAGCTGGTTTCCCATTTTATGGTCGAATGATTAGTCCGTATGTCTCAGCCGACCTCTTACCCTTCACACATCATGGGAATCCATGAATGGCTGCAGTCTAACATATTTCTCTTTTGTGACTGAGTAATTCAACGGGTCACCCTGGAAAAAATAATGGCATTGAATATTTTTGATGCAGGCGTCTTCGATCTCAGACAGCGTGAATGCTCCTTCCAATCTGTTCGATTTGTCCACTCTTCTGCTGTCCCAACCCCCGTAAATAAGGACACTGACGCAGAGGCTAACTCAGGAATATCGGAGGGTAGGTTAAAATTTGACGAAGGCCATGACTCCTCTGGAAGACTTAGCCGTAGAGGACCTTGCACCCATAAGTTAAAATGTTCAAGCTCGTTAGGAAGCAGACCCCAAGAACCACACTCTGCAGCATTTTCTTTAGATTTAACATGATTCCAGGAGGATGGAGTAGTCTCAGAAGTGATTTTTGATACTCTAATGGGGGGGGGGGGGGTTAGTGCTTCGTAAGGTAGTTTATGCTGAAATTGGGACGTCCCTCCGAAAAGTTGGGCCAATAACAATGCTCCGCATAATTCTTGTCGGGGAACTGAAATTTGTTTTACCGGGGCAAGTTTCGTTTTTGCACAGTAGTACAGGTAGGCCCTACTCTCATCTTTTTTTCTTCTTTTCTTATTCGTCTTCTCTCGGTTTGGTTTATTATTCATTCTGAATAATAACCCTATGTTTTCGGTCACGAAAAATTTTTTACAACCCCCCCTCAAAATTTGATACTTTACGTTTCAAGACTTGGAGATTCCAAATTTGCCGTCCCCCGCCCCACGTCCGCCGTCCAGGCCGTTTTGTGCCTTTAACGTGGTCTAAAAAATTCGTTCTTTCGCCCAAAAATCCGATTTGGTATCTAGTTGTGCCCGCCATCTTGGCAATCCGATCGGACGAAGCCCGTGGTTGTAATGGGCAGAAAACGGTTAAAAAAATTAACGAAACGCAGTACAACGCGGGAGCTACAAGCGTTTCGTCGTTTGAATTTCCTCCCGCCCCGCCCGTCTCTTTAAAAAACCAACCGCTCTCGAGGCGGCTCGCTTCCCTCCCAACGATGCCGCCTCTCCCCTTTCGCCGTTCGCTTCGAGCGCCCCCGTTCCAATTTTTCCGATGTTTTGGTTTTAATACGATTCAATTTTTTTAGATTGTTTCGTTTCATTCTCATTTTGGTTTTTTTCATAGATTTTTGGTTAAATTTTTATATTAGTATTTAGCGTGCGTGTTTTCATATTAAAATTCAGTTTTTTCTAGATACTTTCGTTTTTTTTTGTTTATTTTAATATTACGATTCAGTTCTTTCCGACCTTTTTTTGGGTTTCATTATGATATTTTTCGATGCTGAATCGAACAGGATGGGTCTCGGAGCATTAATGCTAGGTCAAGCTGATTATCCGAATAATAAACCGTTGTGTAATAATTTGCAGGGTTTTTTCTTTTTCTTTTGTTGCGCCGAGAGGAGGGAAAGAAATGATATTTCGGAATCCCAGACGAAGTGGGGGCTGACAGATCCAATGAAGCAGTAACTCTCGAAATTACGGAGACGCTCAAAAACCATTATTTTCGACACATTTTGGTTTTTATCTTTGTTCATTGGGCTGTCAGAGGAACATTAGTATAGAACATATTGAAGGTATTGAGTTTGGTGAAAATCGTTGAAGCCGATTTGCAAAAAAGGAAAACCCCCATTTTTGTTACATAAGCACCGAATTATATCGGAGGGCTCATATGTATGGAAAAGAAAGTTAGGGGTGGGGGACCAACGGCGACGATGTCAGGCCTCAGTCCTTCTCCAGAGACAACCCGGTAGTGCCGCTCTCTCTCTACTACGCTCTCTTCTCTACGCGGAAACACCTGCACATGATTCAGCGGCTCGAACAGGTTACTACGGGCATGACAGCGAGCATTCACAACATTACAATCCCGGCCTCTTGTATAACTCATCGCACACACACCCAATCCGGTTTCCTTATTAAAATGATTGTTCCTGAACGCTCATACGAGAGTTATATCAGTTGGATGTCATGGAGGTTGCGGTTTCGCTTGCAGGCGAACACGGGTGGGCACACGTTCAGCAACCACTGAACCCAGACCTGTGGATGAACGGCTGGTTGTCATTTAGTCATTCTTCGGGTAGAGAGCTGTTGCGCTGTTTGGAGCTATGACTCTTAAGAAACCCATACCATCTGGGAGGGATTTTTTACCTGATCTAACTATTTACTTTGATGGAAAATTTCAAAGAGACTGATCAACTATGGCCACGATTTATTTGTATGTTTTGAGACCCGACTGAGTCCGAAAAACACTATTTGTTCTTAGCATACTGGGCGAAACGGTTTTAGGCTTGCTTAGAACCAGTCAAAGTTGGAATATTTTGCTGCTCGTCCAACGACCGTCGCTCACTCAATTCTCATCTGTGCCAAAACGACGAGAGAAGCGCAATAACTTACCAAACATTTCGACGAAAACGATTTTAGCGCAGTTTTTCCCTCATCAACTCTACTCAACTGTTACTAAAATCGTCAGAAAAATTCTAGTGGTAGTTCAATCAAGTACCTATACGAAGAGTCTTTAATAACGCTCATAAGATAAGTAGAGGTTACTCCAGAATTTGAAACATCGCCGTTTCACTTACCACCATTCCTAATCTTATCCGATAACTCTGGAATAGTGATTATTTTATTATGTGGGGGGAGGGGGGACAGTTGCCAGTTTCAGAAGGAAGCATTGCTTGGGGAAAGGGAAGTCTGCTTTGGTTAGACTGGCAGTTGGTGTGGGGTTTATCACTCCCCTTTATCACACCACCATAGGTCGTATTCCAACTATTGTATCTATCAGCATTTTTGCTTCTCATTTGGACTGCTGTGTGTGATATAGAGAAGAGTGTGATGTATACTTCACGTGATAATCATCACGTAAAAAAATATGTTTATCAATACTATGGACTATCGATACTGTGCAGTCTTCGTTGGAATCACGTTCGTGCGGAAATGGCCTCTAACGTTTTCATTCTGATCGTGCCCATAAAAAATCCTGTGTGACCCTCCCCCCCACCTCTTCATTCTTTTTGCACACACAACACTGTGAATTATAGCCGACATAGATGGATTGTGTTGGTGACCCAATTCGTTAACTATAGTTAGTATTGAATAAACAACGATCTTCTTGTAGCGTCGGGCCACCGAGTAATTTTTTCACGAAGTAAGTTGACCGCAAGTTGTGGAAGGTTGAATACATTAAGTTGAGAGCTGAGAAAATCGATGAGAGCTCGAAAAAGCTTCGTTCAGCGGCGTCAGAACTGATCGGTCTCGGTAATTCATATCTCAACTTCGTATGTGCCGCAAGTCCGAGAATGACGTTGCGCGGGGGAGCTACTAATAGTTAGACTTCTCCTCATTTGTCCAGATGTGAGTAATCATGCTTCCTCACCTTTCACTTTAAATAACTATGTACGGGAAATGACATTCCTTCTGTGGGTTCGGAATGTATTCAGGCTGGAGTTCTCTAATGAAGTGTGTATAGACAGAGTCCATCCTCATTTAACATGACGCTCTGTTTCTGAATGGTGACGCAGTCTTTACTGAAACTAGGTATAGGATGTGTTCACTTTAATTTGGTGTTGTCACCTACAAATACGTCTTGAAACAAGAAGTGACCCCCTTTAATGTACGACCCACCCATTATTTTATGACCCACCTTTACTTTACGGTCTATACAGGGAGCTAATGGACATAGATACCACTGAGTTGATCACTAAACTACGAAACCGCATACCCTTCTTGAAATTATTGTTAGAGAACCAAAATGTATCTGTTCAACAAAAAATATTAGCATATGAAACATTCATCGGGCCAGCAAGGAATGTATGTGAGCTACGAATGTAGGGGTAAATGATCTTACTTGCTATTGAGGAGCGTTTCAAATCTGAGGGGTGGCTCAGATCTAGCCGAATCAGTTCAGTGTCCTTGGTCCTAGCGGAAGATCCTGAGCTCTGGGTCTTTCCCCAGCTTCTGTCACCAATTCCGGAATTCCAGAGCCCCCTGTCAATCAACTCTTTGACATGTCAAGCAGTGCCAACACAAGGTATTTTCCCTATTAGGGTTTTCATAGTGGGGTTTTCCTCACCCCCTTTCCTCGTCGCAGCTCTTACTAGCCACCTCTCCTTACGCTTCCCTAATGTACCCAATGTCCAAAGTAAGTTCCCTGTTACACGCTCAATCTAATTCCCCGCATTGTGAGTAAATTGAAGCATGGGTAAATAGAAGCCACGAGGTGCGCGATAAATATCGATGGGAATTTTGCCTTTGCCCGGCACCTATCCATCGTCCATCCATTTCTCCACAACCCGTTAGTACTTATCCTAAAATACCAAGCCCGTCACACCTTCAAGACGCAATGTATGGAAGTATAAACATTTACTTGCTCGTTTATAACTTTATATAAATTTACAATTTCATATTAAATTAAATCTGTAATCCCTACGAGTGAACGAATGAGTGTCGTTAAAGAAATTTGGTTCGAAAAAGTTGTTTTGAAAATGAAAAACGTTCTCAATCTCAAACTAGAAATATTTTAATTAGAAAACAAGAAATTGAGAAATTGAAACACGTCATTCCAAAGTCACAATGTTTCTACCTGTAGAGCTTCTGTAACTAGGCAAGTGATATTTTATCTGAAAGATATTTCAATGGAGAAAAACTGCTTTCAGTTGGCTCCCTCCGTCAATATATTTTTATCGATGTTATTGCAGGTACTGGTGCCTGTAAATTTAAAAATGGCCTACGATGCAACTTTGCTATTCTGCAAAAAGTGTGGGAAAACATTTGGAGCCAACAAAACGCTTCTTCAGAGCCATGTCGAGTCCTGTGACATTAAATGGACGGATTTGGACGAGCAAATGGATAACGAAACTTCAGGTGAGCATGTGATTCAACCCGATGTAATAAAAACTGATGTAAGATTGTGATTTGAACCATAGGTTTTCCTTTCGGTGAAAGTTATATTGGAGGATAGTTGCATCTAAATTAGATATCAATACGTTAGTGCTAATATGGTTGACCAGTCTGGAGTTAAGCTAAAATCACGTCAGAAACCATGCTCTTACATAAGACATGAAGCGGTGTTCACATAGACCTGGAGTATCAAAATTTATCTACGCATGTGTCACACAACGAAGTGGTTCCTTCCTGTACGTCCTTCACACTAATCTAAATATCTATTAGACATCATGACATCATCTTTGTATCAATTACGTTACAATACGTCATTTTTACGCTCCCTGCTTCATCCAGCCTTCTCCCACGAGCCTCCTGGTGAGTATGCTGTAGTAGGAGTACACCCTCCCCCAATCCTTTACTGAAATTCCCGAGTGTTTGGATGACAGTAATTATTTTTTAAAACGTTCCTTCCCTGGGATCGAACACAGTACCTCACGTACCATAGTTGGATGCTCTATCCACTGGGCCACGAATGAATCGTTAAAGAATAATGTAAACTGGTGGTATAAGAGGGACAGGCGTGACATCATCCTTGCGGGGCGCTACAGGGCTCACATGATCGTTCAAGGACATGACTCATCAACATGACATAATAGCAACTGCCCCAGGCTACTGTGTAGTATTCTCGGAATTGTTTAATAGCTGAGTGGTTTCAAAATAGCATGCAATAGCATGACGTGTTCACATGATTGTATGTTCTCGGAGTTTAATAATAGGCATTAACGCACAAATTATCTCTATACGTGTTTCAACTCGTCTATTGCGCAGCTGGATCGAAATTTATTGCCTCAGAAGGTTCTAGCAGTTTTGTCACGTAGTCAAAATGCGATGTACGGCAGAGTGATGTTGAGAGTGTTTCAAATGAAGCAGGTTGTTGATCACGGGACATTTTTCGTTGTCTGTGTTTTTTCTAAAAAATGATCCTGTTGGTCAACGCAATTCGGGCAATTCGTTTCAAGGCTCTCTTCCTCTTGTATGTTGTTGAAATTCGGGTTAGTGGTTTGCCAGGACATTGGGGTTTGTTTCGGGCGATAAAATCCCGATGGTTGTTTATTATGCAGTTGGTGAGTCGATGTTTTATGCGTTGTGTTTGGGGAATTTTGTTTATAGTTAGTATCGTGAGTTTTGTTCATTGGTTGAAATGTTTGCGTTCTCGGCGCGTTTTGAGTGTACTTGTTATGTCAATTGTTGTTAGGAGGTGGGAATCTCATGTTGTTCCATGGTATGTGTGGTTTGGTAAAAGGTCTTGAGTTTCCACGAAACTGTTGAGTGTTTTGTGTTCGCGGTTGTGGTTTTTGAATATTTTGAGTTCTAACTGGATTACTCGTCTGATAATTATTAGTAATCCATTTGAGAGCTTCACCTATCGATCTAGGTTGTCTAGACCGTAGTTCTCTTCCTACAGGATCGCGAATGTGCAGTAACAGAGTTCTGAGTGCTAACTCATTGTAATGTTCGATTAGTGTCTTTTGCTCCATTGGTGTTTTGGGGTTCCGGACCCAAGCTACTATTAAGTTCAATGTTTTGGTTTATTATTCATTCTGAATAATAACCCTATGTTTTCGGTCACGAAAAATTTTTTAGAACTCCCCTGAAAATTTGATACTTTACGTTTCAAGACATGGAGATTCCAAATTTGCAATGTCCGTCGGCCGTCCGCCATCCGCCGTCCGGGCCGTTTTGTGCCTTTAACGTGGTCCAAAAAATTGGTTCTTTCGCACAAAAATCCAATTTGGTATCTAGTTGTGCCCGCCATCTCGGCAATCCGATCGGACGAAGCCCATGGTTGTTATGGGCAAAAAACGGTTAAAAAAATTAACGAAACGCAGTACTACGCGCGAACACAACGGAAGTCGTTTGAACTCCCACCCCTCCCGCCCATCTCAACGAAATCGCCGCTCTCCTCCTCATCTGGCAACGCCGCCCCCTTGCGTCGTCGCAACACAACGCTCTCGCCCGCCCGGCCCACTCTACGATTAGGGCTGGTTTCGTTTCATTCTCATTTTGGTTTTTTTCGTAGATTTTTGGTTACATTTTGATATTAGTATTTAGCGTGCGTGTTTTCATATTAAAATTCAGTTTTTTCTAGATACTTTCGTTTTTTTTTGTTTATTTTAATATTACGATTCAGTTCTTTTCGACCTTTTTGGGGGTTTCATTTTGATATTTTTCGATGCTGAATCGAACGGGATGGGTGTCGGAGCATTAATGCTAGGTCAAGCTGATTATCCGAATAATAAACCGTTGTGTAATAATTTGCAGGGTTTTTAGCGTATTTTTTTTTTTTTTTTCGACCGACGTTCAAACCGAGATCGGAATTGAGGGGATATCACTTTCCGTGTGTACCTGCGCTCGTGTCAAATTTTTAATCGATTGTCTGTTTCATACCACCTATATTCTGGAATAATGATAATAAACAAAGATACTGTTTACTAGTGCTCAGTTATTTCTGTTGCTATTCCACTACGATGATAATCTAATATGTTGGGTTATCATCATCTCACCCGGCGCCTCAAATGGCTATGAGCAGGATCCGACGACTTCTAGAAGTATGAATTTGAATTCTGTTGCGAACAAAAGTATTACGATCGTCGAAAACAAGTTGTTGTTAGCGTAAAATGTAAAATGTGTGCTGAGCAGTTTCTGAAAAAACTAGACGTCATATTGCCGTGTTAGAAAACCCAAACGCAAATGGCTTACCTGGGTGGATTTAGTAGCAGATAAGTAGAAAATATTAAATAATACCACGCTTTTACACACACATTAGTGTATTAAACAACTTTTATTAAACACGACAATTCTCCCTTCCTCATTGAAGTTCATTGCTTGTAAAAGTTGTAACCTCATAATTTGGGTTTTTATTATTTCTTGCTCAGTTCTCATTTTCTTGTACCGCTTCCGATATTTCCTCCACGCAAAAAGCATTTTCCCGGATTAATTTGGCTTTTCCCTGCAGCTCTTGCAGTTGTAGTACGCGTATTTTCACTTTAAGCTCCTCACAAAATTCAGCTTCGGCAGAGGTTAATGCGGCCACTTTGGTGTAAGACAATAATTAGAAACAATAGTTTGGTCAAATCCGGATTATTGAGCATGGGCATTTACGGGATACACGGTTACACGGCCGTTTACGTTTACGTGACACTTGTTTACGGGACAAGATGTTGAACAGACGTCCAATTTCTTTACTTTACTGTAACCTCATTAATCCACTGCCTTCTCGATATGGCTTAATCGCAGCGTAATCACGTCTATGCTAACCGCATACCACAGTGATCTCGGCTAGCGTGGTGGGCACGAAAATGGCTAGCCTTGATCTACTTATCTAGCCCTGATCAGTTGGATCACGATCAACGGCGTTTTGGTGAATGCGGCCCTAATAGGAGTCAGAGCAGTCAGCACAGTAATAACTGATCAATGTGTTCACCACCCATACACTGACGCAAAATTCTAAAGTTATCGGGACCTTCTTGCGCCAAATTCTTCACCAACGAGTCCAACGATGTATTGAGAAATTGTAACGAATCCAAAAATCTTAACGATTCCAGTGTTACAGAAATGTAGCGCTCACTAGTGGTTGCGATGCAGGATAATTTTTCCTTTTTAAACTTACCGAATCCTTGCATTAAATGATGGCAGTCGTATGCTCGTAAATTATGAAAAAAGGACGGAATATGCGAAGGGACTTGGTAATTTAGATTGTACGCGTTGTGTGCTGCTTCCAAGGATTTACCGTTTAGATGGTTGTGGTTTGCAACTCGATCATCTCCAAGAGTTTTTTTGCAACGATGACACATCACTGCTTCCTCAAACACTCGCGTATCTTGCTCCGTCATGTTGATGGGAACGTTTTTTTCAATAATTGGCATTAGATCTTTCGCCTCATTCATAAGCCTATTTAAAAATTCATCCTCCACATTGGGTCCACTGTATACAACTGGTGATTTTATTGCGTTGCCCTCGCTATCAATTATGACGAAATAAAATCCACACGGGATGTGCTTGGCCACATTGTTGGTGTACGAGCGTTGTGGGTTGTTGGCACAGGTGTCTATTGGGGCGGTGAACGATTCAAAGTCACAGTATATGGTGAACGGCACTTTGTGGCAGTAGGTATAGTTTTTAAAATAAAGCCACTTTTCTTCCTCTGTCGGTAATCTGGTTTTCTGTGCACCGTGAGGAGAGCACAATGGTTCGTGTCCCACCAGTAAGTCATGGCGTGAGAAGCGGTGGAGACAGTAATTGCAATAGTGCGCTGCTTCACGATGTTTGGTGAGATGTGCAAGGAATCGAGAGAGATCAGAGATTAAACAATAATGGTTCTTGCCTTGTGCATCCGTTAATATGAGAAGGTTAACGTGCGTTTCTCTCACCTTCTCCTTCGTTATCCTGATTGGGTACACCTCTTCGTTTTCGTAACCGAAAATATTGACCGACAATCCGATATTCCTCTTTTCAAATTTGTTCACGTCTTCGATTTCCACTAGATATTTGATCCCCTCCATATTGATGGTATGCTCATACTGTTTGAGGATCTCCACCTTGTTACTTGCATGGAATGTATACAAGATGGACCACAAGAAACTTTTTACATCATTAAGGTTCTTTATATTTATTAGTCCTTTAAAGCTGTTGGCTAATTTTTTGGGTGTTGACATATAGCAAGATGTTTTGCTTGATGTAACGATGGGAAGAAAGATGACTTGGGGTGGATTGCAATCGTGACTATCCAGTAAATTCTGACGAGTAAATCGATGAAGACAATAGTTGCAGTAAAATTGCTCACCGTTTCGCTTAGTCAAATCTCGACATACTTGAAATTACGCAATAGTGACTGTTCCCCTCTGGATTCGTTAGTAGTAAGAGGTTAATGTTTCGACGGTTCCTACATTTGGTTATTCTAATTGGAATCACTTCTTTCTCATAACCAAAAATATTCACCGACAAATTTACATTATTCAGCTCAAATTTATCCAAATCTGTTATTTTTACTGGGTACTTGATTCCAGTCATGTTAACAGATGATTCGTGCCGTTTAAGAAAAGTTAGGCGTTCGTGACGTTTACCCGGGTTCAGAGTCAACAGCACCGACCACAGAAAGCACTTTTCATCGTTGTTTTTCACGTTGAGGATACCCAGCTGCGGTTTGGCTATTTCCTTCGGAGTAGGAATGAACGAAGAAGCGTATAATGGTTGATACTTCATATACAAATCTATACGCTCAATACATTCCAATTTCCAACCGCTTCCATCTTGCACGAATTTTGTCATACTCTCCAATATTTTATTGGTGGCTTCATTATACTGCTCCTCGACAGTATCACCATGTAGCAGAGATCGTATTTTTCCGTGAAATGTGGGGGTAGAGAATATTTCTTCGTTGTTTACAGTCTTACTGAATTTCACCAATACCGCAATGTACCACTTTAGGCCCCCGAGTCGGCCGAGATGATGTTTCAATGTGCCAATCACGTCCTTTTGGTATTTCGACAACGCCGATATTACATCGCAAGTTTCACCGATCGCCAACGTTTCTATAATTTTATGGAGCGACACGGTCACCAAGTTTCCGTTAATTGCACTGAATCCACTCATGTTGTAGGTTAATTTCACGTAATATTCAAACGAGAACTAAAACCGAGAATGAATCCGCTCAGCTTATATAGAGTTGGGGCCTTGATCACGTGAACACGTCATGCTATTGCATCATATTTTGAAACCTCGCAGCTATTAAACAATTCCGAGAATACTATGCAGTAGCCTGAGGCAGCTGCTATTGCGTCATGCTGATGAGTCATGCCCTTGAACGATCGTGTGACCACTCTA
This sequence comes from Pachypeltis micranthus, assembly GCA_020466155.1. Classification (NCBI taxonomy): domain Eukaryota; kingdom Metazoa; phylum Arthropoda; class Insecta; order Hemiptera; family Miridae; genus Pachypeltis; species Pachypeltis micranthus. The sequence goes on along the minus strand of CM035768.1, from coordinate 80,973,782 downwards.
GCGTCCCCCAAGGAGGATGTCATGTCTGTCCCTTTTATACCACAAGTTTACGTTATTTTACCACGTTGGGTTGTAGCCTATTGGATAGAACGTCTGACTATAGTACAAAAGGTACTGCGTTCGATCCCAGGGAAGGAACTTTTTTAAAAAAATGACGTCATCAAACTTTTAGCTGTACAAGGGGGAGGGGGTGGGGGTGGAGTAGTCCGACTATAGTCAGGAGGCTCGTGGGAGAAGGCTGGATGGGGGTAGGGGTGTAAAAATGACGTGTTATACGGTAATTGGTACAAAAGTGATGTCATTCAAACAATAGAATTTTTCTGTTGGGGGTATATACACTATAGCAAATTCGTTAGTAGGATGAGACTGTAAGGAGGAGGAGGAGGGGGGGGGGGTAAAAGGGGCGTACTACAGAACGATTGGTTAATAAATATGGTGGAGGGGCTAAAGGGGCGGGGTGGAGGGGGTTAAAAAAGGTCGTACTACAACGTGATTGGTCAGGAGGCGTGGCCAAAGTACGAGGGCGTGGTTTTCTTCCCCCACTCCAATTGGGCCAAAACTCTCACTTCCGGTTTTGCTCCCCCATTTCTCCCCTACTGCGATAGGTGGAGTAATCTGCTTTTGAGGGTTGGCAATGGCTGGAAAGGAGTTAACGCACCTGCGATAAAATGAGCAGAGACCAATGAAAGCCTTCACCTGACAGACTGTCTTGGGGACAGGGAAATCTTTGACTGCAGTAATTTTCCTATCATCAGGTTGAATACCTGCAGCGCTAACAATGTGACACAAATAGTGCACTTTTCGCTGTAGGAAATGACACTTGAGCAATTGGAGTTTAAGGTTTGCCTCTCTAAAAAGTTTAAGCAAAGAGCGTAGCTCTTCTAACTGTTCCTCCCAAGAAGCGTGAAAAAGGATAATGTCGTCTGAAAAGGCAGGAGCTCGTTGGGAGCCCAGGGCCTTGACGAGATTGAAAGCCATTTTCTGGAAAGTGGTGTACATTCGACAAGCCAAATGGCATTCATTGGAATGCCCGAATACCGCCACGAGTACCGATTTTTTCAACATCTTCCTCTTTAATCTTCACCTGGTGGTAACCACTGCGTAGATCCAATGTGGTGAAGTACTGGGAACCCGACATTTGGTCCAGACAGTCTTGTACGTGGGGAAGAGGGAACAATTCTGGTTCCGTGATTTTGTTCATTTTTCGAAAATCTACAACCATTCTCCACGATCGTTGAGTTTGACCATCTACCAAGGTGCGCTTTTGCACAAGCAAATATGCTGACTGCCATACTCCGGATCTGGGTCTAATAATTCGGTCAGCTAGGTGTTCTTCCACAATGGAATCCATAATTTCTCTCTGCTTAACAGGAGTCCTATACTGACGAGTACGAATTGGCTTATGGTTGCCAGTAGAAATAGAATGCTCTGCTAGGTTTGTCACTCCTGGTTTTTCGAAGCCAGGGAAGCTAAAAACATCACAGTAGGGCACTAAACGTTGGGCGAGACTAGACTTGTGTTCAAATCCCTCTGCCTGGGTATTGAGAAATCCCAGGAATGCCTTTTTCTCACTATCAAAAGAATTTCCCTTATGCTCCGCATCACAAATTACCTTGAGGTTGAGCTATATCTTCAAGGTAACCCAATCTTACTGTGCCGTTTCAACTTCATGGATTTATCACTACAGTTGTTTAACATAACTGCAGGGTGAGTAGCAGTCCCATGTAAGGAGCGAGCAAATGCGAAATGCAAATTATTAAATCGTCTTGTCACCGCTAGGTGAAATATCTGGTGCGTTGCAACACACAACTTTCCTTAGCTCTACAACAATTCACTTTGTACGTGGCTAATTCTATTTAATCGATTCATTTATCACTCAGTTAATTTGAACTTGGTCAAGCAACGCTTTACGGCAGCAGGAAGTGGTAGCGCTTACAGTTCCAGATTTTATTGTGCTGCTCGTACTCATTGCAGGACCATTATTGAGCGATTGGTACACAGATAATCAATGAGGCTGCAAACACAAATTTTTTGAAGAAGGATAGTAATTACTTTTGCAGAGTTATAGGGTGAAAACTTTTAGAACTGATATTAAGCGAATGTATCTCATGAGCGTTTTTAAACACTCACCCTGTGGATATTGGATTAGACTACAATACCAATTTTTTAAATCGGTTTCGTCGGAAATTCTGATAATTTATTGTGCTGCTCTCGTCATTTTCCCACAAATGGGAATTTTATGGTGTAATTGTCTTATTGAGAGCTATCAATATAACAAATTTAATCAAAATTGTTAGAGCGGTTTTTGAGAAAAAAAATATTTGGTGTTTTGATTATTATGATAACTATAGTTAACTTTCGATGGATTTTGTCCAAACCCTTATTTTGGCGTCCCATGTAGGCCTGTGAGCGAGATACCAAGTTTGAGCTGATTTCGTACGGTGGTTTTCTCTAAAAATCGTTCACAGACACACATACACACACACAGACTGACTGACAGACCATTTTCTCAAATAGTGTTTTTCGGACTCAGGGGGGTCAGAAACGTAAAGATCTGAAGAAAAAATTGTTTTTCAGCCGATTACACAACTTTCCTTTCTACTTCGTAGAGCCAAGGAAAGTAAAAAGCGGAGACAGTGCTGCCAACCTATTTCCATATCCAATAATTGAACTGAATAACTCAAATCCTTTTCTTTCCACATTAACGCAGTTAACCAGCGTACAAAATGTAAATTAAATTTTGGGTTGCATGTACTTTATTTGGTATGGACGTGTTATTTGTGATGTTTTTCTTCCTTCAGTACTTACAGCATGTTAGCGAGAGCTATGTAACTTTAAATTTAGTGCAACGAGTAATATATAAATACATATACTGATTTTTGTGAATATTTAATATTGGTTGTAAATGCAAACTATAGAGGATGATTGTGAAATCTGTTTCCTGGTTAAAATTCTACAACTCTAATCAACGCAATCTTTCAGCAGACAGACGTATTTTGAAATTGGAGGCCATCGAAAATTCTAGTTGATGTACATGTGTGTTTTCATTTCATTTCAGATTCGAAAAACGGTGACGAGGAACAATACGAACAGTACAAAGAAAAGTTGTTGCCATGCCCGATTTGCGCTCGGAAATTCTTACCTAATAGACTCGAGACTCACGAATCAGCCTGTCGCAAGGTCAACAGCACAACTAGACCCAAATAGTGAACGCCTCGTGCTCATATTCGACTAATTGGATTCTGCTTGTTTTGTACTTAACGATGTCCGTTTAGACGAAGCCTGGGTTCACTGACGTGGGAACGTATTAAAGTTGTTTATATCCTATCTATGTAAATAAAAAAGCATTCTGATTTGTTAACGTTTTCTTTAACTGAAAACCCCAGTATATGTAAGTTATGGATCCCTAACCTGCCGCAAGGACCTAGAGTGGTGCGTTTGCCTTGTGATGATCCGTGGGCAGTTTGAACTATCAACGGCTCCCTTTTCATTTTCTTGGAAATGTTCGTCAATTTCTGGGCTAATATAGCTCTTCGTACTGCCGGTGTTCATGAGAATTTAAAGTTTCATATTGGGGATGTTTATGTAGGGTAGCTCGCTTATGAATAAATTGTAAGTAGGGGGTTGATTTTTGCGTTTTTACTTTCCTTGCTCTACGAAGTAGAAAGGAAAGTTATGTAATCGGCTGAAAAAAAAATTTTGAGTTCTCTTCAGATCTTTACGTCTCAGACCCCCCTGAGTCCGAAAAACACTATTTGGGAAAACGGTCTGTGTGTGTGTGTGTGTGTCTGTGAACGATTTTTAGAAAAACCACCGTATCAAATCAGCTCAAACTTCATATCTCGCCCGCTGGTTACAATGAGACGCCAAAATAAGGGTATGAGCAAAATCCACCGAAAGTTAACTATAGTTATCATAGTGATCAAAACACCAAATATTTTTTTTCTTCTCAAAAACAGCTCTAACGATTTTGAAAAAACTTTTTATATTGATAGATCTCAATGAGGCAACTATACCATAAAATTCCCATTTGTGGGAAAATGACGAGAGCAGCACAATAAATTACCAAAACTTCCGACGAAATCGAATTTAGCGCGGTTTTCAGAGAAAACGACCGAACCAAATCACCTCAAATTTATCTCCAGCCTACAGGTTATCATGGGACGCAAAAATAAGGGTATGGGCAAAATCCACCGAAAGTTAACTATAGTTATCACAGTGATCAAAACACCAAATATTTTATCTCAAAAACGGCTCTAACGATTTTGATTACATTTGTTATATTGATAGCTCTCAATAAGGCAATGATACCATAAAATTCCCATTCGGGGGAAAATGACGAGAGCAGCACAATAAATTATCAAAATTTTCGACGAAAAGCGTTTTTACCGCAGTTTTTCCCTTATAAACTCCGCTGGAATTCTGGTAGAATGTAAAAAAACTACTCCAATTGTACTCCGATCCAATACCTAAAGGTTGAGTGTTTAACAACGCTCATTAGATACGTGGGGGTCACTCAAGAAATTCCTGAATTTCAACTACCGCCGTTTCCCTTACTACCAGTTCTAACAGTTATCACCCAATAACTCTACAAAAGTAATTACTATCCTTCTTCAAAAAATTCGTGTTTACAGCCTCATTAATTACCTGTGTACCAATTGCTCAATAATAGTCCTGAAATGAGTACGAGGAGCACAATAAATTCTGGAACTGTAAACGCTACCGTTTCCTGCTGCCGTAAAGCGTTGTTTGATCAAGTTCGAATTAACTGAGTGATAAATGAATTGATTAAATAGAATTAGCCATGTACAAAGTGAATTGACGTAGAGCTAAGGAAAGTTGTGTGTTGCAACGCACCAGATATTTAAAAAGAAATTGGTTAGTTAATACAAAATCAAAGTTCAACACGGACGGCGTTACGTTACAGGAGATGGGATCGAAGTGAAGCTGCTGCTTAATGTTGCAGGGGGTTTATATAAGTTTTGCTATCAAAGGGTGCATTGTTCATTTCTGCGACGAAGCTGATGAGGCTGGCGAGATCAGCGAAGTCAGCAGGTTGATATCTCTTTGAGTCGGAGGCGACAATTGTGGCGTTCGAGGAGTCAAAGGCGTCTATTGTCCATAGTTTGTTAACTCCTCCCACCTGAGATTCGGCTTGTGGAGGTGAACTTGTTGACGGTTGACACATGGAAGACGGTATTCGTCGGGACATCATATCGATCTGTAACGGGAAATGAGTATTATGGACTCTGTTGGATTTGAAGGGACGAACCTTTTTCGCCGTCGGATCTCGAAGAGAAAAAGAGTTAACATTGCGGCCATTAACATACAATAGATTGGGCTCAGACTGAAAAATAGGTTCTGTTCCGGCTGGAAGTCTGAGGGCGTTAAAAGGAAGAATTGTTGTTGGGTCAATTTGAAATTGAACAGGTCCCTACGGACTTGGGGGATTCTTGGTATCGCGTTGATGCTAGAAGAGCTTTCGATGCCATGAATAATGACGAAAATTGCTTGGCCTTTCGTATGAATGAGCCACGTTCCGTTAATTTCTCTGCTTCGTTGCGTTCCTGATTCAACGGTGTTGTCGATCGGGAAAGAGGTCTCAATACCAATTACCCCAGACCATAAATTTTGTTGTTAATCTCCAATATAATTTGAAATAAAATAAAATACGTATAAAAATATAAATAAACCAGGAATTTCTTCTCAAATATAAACAAAATAAAGTAAGAGGTGCCAGGCGCTCCTGAAATGGAAGCTAGGATGAGGCCATAATCTAATATTCACTCAGAAGTTAGAGTCGTCAAAGGTTTGGCTTCTCTCCCAACAACTGTTGCTCACAGTTGTACGAAATAGAGTGGAGCAGCACGTGGTTTCTTGTTTCCTCCACAGTGAAGGCGCAAGACATGCAAAATGGAGAGTCTTTGAGGGAAAATAAAAGGAACCTCGCATTGAAGTCGCCATGTCTCATGAAGTCGCCAACTCACTTTCTCTCAAGATGTTCCCGGATGTTGGGAAAAAACTCATACGTGTTTCAAACCTTTGACGAGGATTCCCATCTTGCTTGCTAGTTCCCCCCCATGCCCATTCATCGAGTGGGGTAAGTTTTTGTTCAGTGGAGAGTTACATTTTATAAGGATTTTGGCCCAGAAGCTCCCTCCCTACTTGTCCACCATGCTCTCACTTAGAGTGGACGCCGTCTTGTAGGATTTGGATATCCGTAGGAGCTCTCTAGGATTGAGCCTTTGGTTGACTGTAATTTTGCTACCTCAGGCAATGGGACAGTCGCCAATCATGCCTAGGTAAATGGCCCCTGAAACGCCATCTCTCATCTATATTGTCTCCTAAGCTCGTGACTTGCTTAAAAATAAGGAGCCTGTGTACACCAAAGCGTATTGGCGGTAGGATATTTAATTTTGTCACTAAGAGGATTATCTGGATTTTTTGCTGAGGGTTCTGCTTCGAGTCTATAGATGCACAGTCAGGTGGTCCACCATTGTCCAAAATTTCGTTCTGAGTTGAGGGGTTTAGTCAATAACGAAGGAAGCATGTTCACTCCCTTGTCACGCAACACTTGTTCATAATACTCTAACTAGCCAAACATCACTTGGAGTGCTTCAGTGGATGCTGCCTTGTAGGCATTGCTGATCCACAGAAAAGCAGCTACTGTAATTGAGCCAGTACTACTCTCTCTACCCCAGGCACCGTGGCAGTAGCCAATCATGCCTAAATAAATGGCCTAGTACATGCGGTGTCACATTAACAACCCCCCCCCCCCCCATGCGGCTTCGCTAATTGCGCGTAATGAGGCAAACCTCACAGACACACACAACCAATTTTCCCAAGAGCTGGGCCTTCAGACTCAAAAGCCTGATGCTCTCCCTACAAGGGGGAGAAAATCACCCATACAAGCGTAGTAGTTAGGCCTGATGGCTGTTGACAAACACGAGTCATTGGATGTCAATGGTACTGTCGAAAATTCGAACACTAAGTCGTTCGACACGTTTGCACTACTTCTTGCAGTTCAACCAGCTAGACATGAGAACTAGAATTCGAGGCTGTACATTTTCAACAGAACTGTAACTTAGTATCTTTTTGTGGGTCGACACCGATTCACTAAACGACCTTCGTTTGCGAAAAATTAAAATATTTGGTTTGCGAAAAAATGAAAATATTCGCTACCTCTGTAACTGCCCTGATGTGCGACATATAAGGACGCTATCATTTCTATCAACTCATTTATATACACGTAGAACCAAATGTAAGTACTAGTTGCCTGAAAAACCCCTTGAGTTTGATCAAAATCGTAATAACCGCTCGTTAGACGATTGTAAAAACGACGATCGCCAGTTTGGTGAATCATCAGATCATTGGGGCGTAGCATCATCCTCTGTTTAAACCGAATGAAGAACGGGGTTCGAATGTATTCAGGAAAGTTGGGTAATGCTTTGCATCTGATTGTTTCGACTTGGTATGAAATGGTAGCCAGTATCTGCGGTGCTAGTTGGGGGAGTATCGCGATCCTTACGTTCTGTCACAGGATTGTCTTGAATAGGTACATTTACATAAACAAAGTTTTTATTTAGTTGGGTAAAAGCATCAATTATTGACACTATTCCTAATGTTGACACTTCAATTTTAAAACGTAAAAATAAGCTATTGGGGCACTGAAGGTATTTGAAATTGGCGTCATTCTGTACATAAGAATGTAGTTATTGAGGGCGGCCTGCTCCCCTAGTTATAATATCCGATATAACTCTGCTGGCTGAAATTGAAGCCGTTGTCAGGTGTTCCAGTTACTCCGTCGACGCCATCCTTGTGCCGCAGGTTAGTGAGGTAAGTCAACAAATTTAGACTTTTGAAGTCAAATTTTCTGTGTAAAATTACCATTTCACATGGCCGGCTCTTTGAATAACATAAGGAAGAATGCGTAAGCATTGAAACCCCAAATTTTAATAGGAAAACATGGTTAAATTAGGTGTCATCATTAGGGTTTTATGAAATAGTGTTGTGTCCTAATGTTGACACCTGTGTCAACATTAGGGGAAACTGTTGATTTGGGTGTTAAGGTGATATTTGGATTTGAATAATTTTGTAGTATATCACGAGGTTTGAAGTTTTTAATTTAACGTAGTGAAACCTAAAGTTGACACCGTCTGATCCCAATGTTGACATTTGGTTCCTAATGTTGACATCGCCTTTTTTACTTTCCTTGGCTCTACAAAGTAGAAAGGAAAGTTATGTAATCGGCTGAAAAAAAAAAATTGAGTTTTCTTCAGATCTTTACGTTTCAGACCCTCCTGAGTCCGAAAAACACTATTTGGGAAAATGGTCTGTGTGTGTGTGTGTGTGTGTGTGTGTGTGTGTGTGTGTGTGTGTGTGTGTGTGTGTGTGTGTCAGTCAGTCTGTGTGTGTATGTGTGTGTGTGTGTGTGAACGATTTTAAGAGAAAACCACCGTACGAAATCAGCTCAAACTTGGTATCTCGCTCACAGGCCTACATGGGACGCCAAAATAAGGGTTTGGACAAAATCCATCGAAATTTAACTATAGTTATCATAGTGATCAAAACACCAAATATTTTTTTTCTCAAAAACCGCTCTAACGATTTTGATTACATTTTTAATATTGGTAGCTCTTAACATGATAATTATACCATAAAATTTCCATTCATGGAAAAATGACGAGAGCAGCACAATAAATTATCAAAATTTTCGACGAAAAGCATTTTTAGCGTAGTTTTTTCCTTATAAACTCCGCTAGAATTTTTGTAGAATGTTAAAAAAAAATTGGTATTGTAGTCCAATCTAATACCTAAAGGGTGAGTGTTTAAAAACCCAATAACTCTGCAAAAGTAATCTATCCTTCTTCGAAAAAGTCTCGTTTACAGCCCCATTAATTCTCTGTGTACCAATTGCTCAATAATGGTCCTGAAATGAGTACGAGCAGCACAATAAAATCTGGAACTGTAAGCGCTACCGCTTGCTGCTGCCGTAAAGCGTTGTTTGACCAAGATTCAAATTAACTGAGTGATAAATGAATTGATTAAATAGAATTAGCCATGTACAAATTGAATTGTTGTAGAGCTAAGGAAAGTTGTGTGTTCTAACGCACCAGATATTTTCTACTCGCAAAGAAAACAGAATAACTGGAAGGAAGGGAAGAGGAACGGTAACTGGAGGAAGGGAAGAGGAATTGTCAAATGAAGCGGAGCCAGTGGAAGAATCACTGAACGAAGATGAGCCGATATCCTTACCAGGAGGGACCAGCAAACAAAGTGGACCTTCAAACGGCGAAGCCGACCAGGCAAAACAAAGTCCGCAGTGTTGTGTTGCTGAGATAATTACCACTGTAGAAGAAGTAGAACGTTATGCCATGTCGAGGAAGAGAAGTGTCGGGGAAGAAGTAGGATGAATTAATGAAGGAGACATGGTTGTGGCTGTGTTGCCTAACAAAATATCTGGTGCATTGCAACACACAACTTTCCTTAGCTCTACAACAATTCACTTTGTACATGACTTTTTCTACTCAATCAATTCATTTATCACTCAGTCCCTTTGAACTTGGTCATACAACACTTCACAGCAGCAGGAAGCGGTAGCGCATACAGTTCCAGATTTTATTATGCTGTTCGTACTCATTGCAGGACCAATATTGAGCAATCGGTACACAGATAATTAATGAGGCTGTAAACAAAAATTTTTTGAAGAAGGATAGTAATTACTTTTGCAGAGTTATTGGGTAAAAATGTTTAGAACTGGTATTAAGCGAAACGGCAGTTGTTGAAATTCAGGAATTTCTGGAGTGAGTGCCATGTATCTCATGAGCGTTTTTAAATACTCACCCTTTAGGTATTGGATTGGACTACAATACCAATTTTTTTTAACATTCTACAAAACTTCTAGCGGAGTTTATAAGGAAAAACTACGCTAAAAATGCTTTTCGTCGAAAATTTTGATAATTTATTGTGCTGCTCTCGTCATTTTTCCATGAATGGAAATTTTATGGTATAATTATCATGTTAAGAGCTACCAATATTGAAAATGTAATCAAAATCGTTAGAGCGGTTTTCGAGAAAAAAAATATTTGGTGTTTTGATCACTATGATAACTATAGTTAACTTTCGGTGGATTCTGCCCATACCCTCATTTTTGCGTCCCATGGTAACCTGTATGCTAGACATCAAGTTTCAGCTCATTTGGTACGGTGGTTTTCTCTAAAAATCGTTCACAGACACAGACCATTTTCCCAAATGGTGTTTTTCGGACTCAGGGGTGTCTGAAACGTAAAGATCTGAAGAAAACTCAAATTTTTTTTTTCAGCCGATTACATAACTTTTCTTTCTACTTTGTAGAGCCAAGGAAAGTAAAGACGTGATACGGCATGCGTTTGCCTGGTTGTCAACATTAATTCTGAAGGTGCTGCTGAAGTAACACCACTTACTCCCTGCAATAGACTTAGGACGGTTTTTAAGCCTTCGAGCGACGGGAATCATCTCCTAAAGATCATCAACGTCAAATACAAACTCCCCAAGCCCAAATCTTTCGGAGCCAATCCCAATAAATTTGTGTTCCCTGTTTCTGTTCCTGTGCCTCTTTAATAAAGTATGTTCATATTCCAAGGTAATTAAGTAACTCCTTGAAATATATTTTAACCTATTTTGAATATCTTTTATTCGTTTTTACCTAGAGCAATAACTTCTGGAAAGCGATGGGACAATATTTAAGTTGGTGTCAACATTAGGAACTGCAGATGTCAACAAATGGAATTTTCGAGGACAAATATATCAACATTGAGGGTAAAAAACCATGTTTGAAAAAAGTCGTTTGTGATAGTATAAAAAAATGTTTTGGTAAGTCCAATACGTGCAAACTGTTCACAAGGAACTCACAATTCATAATAACTACTTGAAAGTTTTATTTTCTTGAACACTTTTGTATAACGCAGAATTGAATGATTTTTCTTCCTAACAGTGTCAACAATTGGTGCAACTGGTACCCTAAGTCTGTAGTGACGAGAAATCACGAAATTATGGCTGTGACCTTATGTTATTTACGGCCAATAATAGTAGATATTATTGTGACCGTCAGTTTTCTTCCGAAACTTGGTAGGAAAGGAACTTGGCAGCCGCCTAGAGATATCTATTTTTATGAGTACGCGCACAGTTAAGTAAACATCTTGAACGTGGACGCGCTTGAGGTTGCAGTTCGATAACGTTGTGTTTGTTGTTTAAATATCGTTCGTGTCGTCAATTTAGTGTTGACAATTGTTTACCAGTCAACGAAATGCGTTGCAGGTCTTTGTTTCATCGTCGTCTAGTTTGATACCTGAGAGCGGCACGTCGGGGAGGTTTCGTCGAATTAGAGACTAACGCGAAGACCTGGCACGTTCCTATTATTATTACATTGAAATAAATTTGTCAAATTCATCTGTTAAATCTTTCTCGCCGATTTCACCGTTTAGTCGAAAATAATTTGAACCGATCTGTGAATTGCCGCTGACGTTCGAAAATTGAATTTATACTTCGTGGGGACGTCATCACGGTTCACACAATAAACGCTTTTTACTTTCCTTGGCTCTACGAAGTAGAAAGGAAAGTTATGTAACCGGCTGAAAAAAATGTTTTGAGTTTTCTTCAGATCTTTACGTTTTAGACCCTCCTGAGTCCGAAAAACTCTATTTGGGAAAATGGTCTGTGTGTGTGTCTGTGAACGATTTTTAGAGAGAACCACCGTACCAAATCAGCTCAAACTTGATATCACGCCCGCAGATCACCATGGGACGCCAAAATAAGGGTTTGAACAAAATCCACCGAAAGTTAACTATAGTTATCATAGTGATCAAAACACCAAATATTTATTCTCAAAAACGGCTCTGACGATTTTGATTACATTTTTAATATTGGTAGCTCTTAACATGATAATTATACCATAAAATTCCCATTAGTGGCAAAATGACGAGATCAGCACAATAAATTATAAAAATTTTCGACGAAAAGCGTTTTTGCCGTGGTATTTTCCTTTTAAACTCCGCTGGAATGTTAGTAGAATGTTAAAGAAAATTGGTACTGTAGTCCAATCCAATACCTATAGGGTGAGTATTTAAAAACGCTCATGAGATACATGGGGCTCACTCCAGAAATTCCTGAATTTCAACTACCGCCATTTCGCTTAATACCAGTTCTAACAGTTATTACCCAATAACTCTGCAAAAGTGATTACTATCCTTCTTCAAAAAATTCGTGTTTACAGCCTCATTAATTACCTGTGTACCAATTGCTCAATAATAGTCCTGAAATGAGTACGAGGAGCACAATAAATTCTGGAACTGTAAACGCTACCGTTTCCTGCTGCCGTAAAGCGTTGTTTGATCAAGTTCGAATTAACTGAGTGATAAATGAATTGATTAAATAGAATTAGCCATGTACAAAGTGAATTCTTGTAGAGCTAAGGAAAGTTGTGTGTTGCAACGCACCAGATATTTAATTTATATGCCTCAGCAAAGTGAAATGTGTTGATGTTGAGTAAACATGCCTCAGACACATGCTGAGAAGCGCGTTAGTTGAATCTGATTGACGTAGGGCTCTACGAAACTTGTTCAGACGCATTTTTACTTCCATATGCCATGGCACATGCACACGTATCGCTGACGCGATTAATTTATTAAAATGTACATTCCGATTTATATACAAAATATCTCGCTGGACCTCCCAATTTTCTTCAGTCTCATTAACTAATCCAATCGGCTTTTAACTCAGTTTTTTCTCAATACTGGTGACACCACGAAAACCTCCACTGCGGCCTGAACTGAGCTTATTGTGAGGCATCCATGAGCAGCCTCATGTCCTCTCAATTCCACCCTTAGGTCCCTGGAGCTGGTGTTCCCTGAAGTGACGTCCCCACCATTCACGCAAGACAGAAGCAGAATCAACAACTCTGTACCTTTGACTAATCAACCATGGCCAGTGTCTCATGAATAGTCCACATATCATCCGTATACTTTTTCTCTCTCCAGACTGAGGACCTCTCTTGATTGCTCTGTGGAGAGTTATAAATAATCTTGACTGCATTTGGCACTTCTCCTCTCATTGTCAACCTCCTTTTTCAAGTGGCTCTTAGTGGTCCGTGCAAAGGGCTCAAGTCCCACTAGGATTCATGTAGATATGTCTCTCGCCAGTTCGTTGGCCTCCTAGTTCCCTTCAATTCCTCTATGACTCAGCACCTGACACAATGTTAAAATATTGTCCTTTGACAAGGGTTGGTCGAACGAGGTAGTGCTATGCTTAAGGCTCAAGAATTCATTGAGTTGCCCCTACTGTGGCCACCCAGTGAATAGGTAAATTAAGGGTTTTGGTCAGAGAAACGACAGTTCGAATTCAAATTTCTTTGTCCTGTTCTTTGTCATCTTAACACTGGCAGATCCATAGAATTAGTGACTGTGTATTAGGAAAGAGTGTAGGAAAATTAATTTAAAAAAAGGGTAATCAGTCTTTATTTTCTTATATAAGAAAAATAAACTCGCTAAAAAATCTTTTCTTCAAAATTTCAGGGGCTCTCACTTTTTTAGAAACAAATTTTTTGGTGTTTTGATCACTATAACAATTATAGTTAGTTTTGGTTCAGTTCCCGCTCAATTGTGTTCTCAGCCCATTTTCTCAAATGATATTTTTCGAATTCAGAAACCATCGAATTGTGAAGATACAGAAATACGTCAGTTATACTACTTTTTTACAACTTTGGAGGACTAAGAAAAGTAAATATATGTGATGGGACACTCATCACCGCTTTCATCCTTCCCACGTAAATTAGCCTACCATAAATGCAGGCGCTGTATTATCGATGCCCATTTGTAGGCTGATACTACCCCACCTCAACAACACAGAAGATGGGGAACGTAACAGAATCTTTTGGAAACCCCATGTAGTCAGTCATAGGAAGCATTTGTTGTGATCCAGTAAAGAAGAATCATTTTGGCGGAAGCTTAGATAGATGCAAGTAGAGCATCAGTTAGGGCTTTAGACCTGTTAGTAGAACTAAGCTCAAGTTGACTTTCGCATGTTAGGCATGTGGCAGCTAGTTCACTATTCTTTCTCCAGGTGAATTAAAGAAAATGTTTCCAGCCCTAAAACTAAGTTGTTTACACGATCCATTGTATCTAAATTCGTGGTTGTGAATTATATGTGATAATAATGTAATCGATTACAGATAAACTATGGCAACAGATGTCCGAAGTCTTGTACAGAGAGTGTATGAACCTGTAAGGAAGATTGAGAATGCATACTTCAAACTTAGAAATTTAGGCATTATGTTCAATCAAGTAAGTAGGGCAATGCTAATGCCTAGCTGCTCATTTTATAATGCTGCCTATTGACGTTAGTTTTTGTTTCATTTTTTACAGATATGCTTCTTTATGATTTGTGATCACGTGCTTGTGCCTGGGCAGAAGGTTACCAGCCTATATACCTTGATGTTTTACAATGTAATCGCATACTGCGTGGCTTATATAAAGGAACTCCTAGAGAAAGAAAACTGGTCACTCTATGTTAATATGACGGAACACACCAATATCCGACACCTTGCCATGTCAGCGACAAAAATTGTTCTCGAGTGGACGAAAGCTGTTACATTCATAATAACTGTGGTATTCATGCTTTTAGTTTTTGGCTTAGAAACAGGATTGGAACATTATAAACCTACAGTGCCTTACATGGCGGTGACATTCATTTACTACATACTAACAGAAAAGGTGTTTTCAGAGTTGTTGATGTTGCTGACATGCTACATTCAATTTGGTATCCTTGAAAACATGGAAGCTTTGTGGTTACCAGCAGCTTCTCAAGTGTTGACAACTGGAACTTCAGCTCTCCTATTAATACCGCTCATCATCTGGGGCCCGTACCAGCAAGCATTTATAGGTCTTTATGTGAATGTATACTTACAAATAAGGGGTGGCTGCCATTCCAGTTTGAGAGAATTGAGTGCTGAGCGAGCACTAGTCACACCATTCAGATTTGCGACTCCTGAGGAGTTGAGTGAATTTGATGACGTTTGCGCTGTATGTCTCAACCCTATGAAGCTACCGCGTATCACCCCTTGCCACCATATCTTTCATGGGGATTGCTTAAGGAAGTGGGTAAAAACATCCAACCATTGTCCACTTTGCAAGCGAGAACTCAAGTTTGATTAATGTGTCAAAATTAAAGCTATTCTCAGTGAATCAATTGTGTCCTTCATTTGTTAAACACTTTTTTGAAGAGGCTAAAGAAAGTGGTAGGGAATGAGGGGGTATTTAATGGATTTGATTACTTGAGTTAGTTTGGTTCTCGTACAGACTAATTCATGCAGTAATTGGCCACCATGTTGTTTGAACTACAAGGTTTAGCTTTCTATTCTAGATTTGCTCTAATGGTGCTGCATAAATTCATCCCTTTCTGCTGCTATCTGTTCAGTTACCAGCTCAATAGCATTTTGCAATCAGTAATACTTAATTACTAAGGAACTTGTTCACAGGAAGAAACCTACTTTTCTCTTAAGTTAATTTAGTGTGCTGTTAAGTAATTTTAAACAGTTTTCAACATTTCAGATAAACGTTTGTACTTGAGTTTATTTTTTGTTGTAATTCACTATAGTTCTTTGTATACAATTCCAGCGAATCCTCACTATACACGGGATTTGATGCTACTATATTCAAGGACCACCCGTTCCAAAACGATGTTTGCAGATGCTAAATAGTATCTAGATTTTCTACTCTATAGAAATATGATGAAGTCACAGTGCCTTCATGTATCCATACAAAGCTTATCATCAAACTCAATGAGTGATTTATCCTCAACATTCTCAACCAGGAATCAAGATAATTCTATCACAATACAAGGTAAACTTGGAGGATTGACAGTGAACTAACGTTTTAGGATGTCAAAAAAAAGGCGCTCATTAACCAGTTCCACTCTATAACAAACCTAGTTATAGTATAGTGTAACGAACTCATCTAAGAGTTGCAGAGTGAAACAAAGAAGAGCATTTTGAACCTGATCAAGCTAACCACACTACACATTGCAGAATTGAAATAAGGCAGGATATATGGAGTGAGGTGATGAGTCTTGGGACATCGTTAAGACATAACTTGCATGTAAGTAAGAAAGGGATACCAAACGTAACCTCGCATCGATGGATCCAGGACATTTTGAACGAGGGAGCTTGGAAGTTTGAACATCATTTAATGTAATGTGTCACTACATCAATGTTAGGCACAAGCCTAATTAGATGGGGTTTTCACCTCAGAACGTCCGCACTTAACGGTACTCATTGGCCCTACGGAAAGTCATTGTTTCCCTAAAAACCTTTCCGATCTCAACCCTTTTGTTTGTACTTACAGAAAACCGAGGCTCCTCTTTTATTTCCAAGTGACAACGGATTTCCCCTGTCCTGGACTTTCCCATCTATTTTTTCTCACCCCTCAATTTTAGATTTCTCTTCTCAACAGACAGCACCTTCCAAGTCAGTCAGCTCTCACAATACATTCGTCTCACAGGTCACGCTACTCTCTACTAAACTCTGTCTCTCTTCCTCCACTTAGTATCTCACAATCACTTCACATGTATTGAGAGTCCCTTGTGCGTGTTTATATACTCATACTCAACTGGATATTGCTACTCTGTCAAGTGTAATACAATCCTCACTCACGCTCACCACGTTAATTTATTTCTCAGTTTCAAGCTCCCAACAATCACTTTGGAGAGTTATCATGTTGACTTTATTTAGAATTTCACTGTATACAACAATAATCTAGTTGTTCGACGTACATTAATTTTCAATCCTTGTTCATCACACCAACCGGATACACGTGCTACATGGCTGCTCAAAACACTGACTCTCTTTTCCATGTTCTAGATCATCAACATTGTACCATCAGAGACAACCATTAACAGAGATCTAATACAGAGCATGAAGAAGACGAACGAAAAAATGCCTTCCATATCAACAGTACACTGTTGTTTCTCTTAACTAGGGATCATTCCAACAATGATACATTGAAATAATGATACTATCCACACGAATCAACTTTAAAATTGTTAGAAAAATACCTGTTTAAAATACAGAAAGGTACATAATAAGGAAAATCTAGAGAAATAGACGAAAACAAAGAGAGCTGAATTAATAAATAACCAGCAAATAAATAAAAATCCACAAAATGAGCCGAAATGCAGCACCAATACATATCGCTACCTAAGTACGCTTGAAATTCCATACATTTACAATTACTATAGTTGTAACAACCATTACCTTGAAGTAGAAAGTGATACATAAATATTGTGATAATTTACAGAGTGGCTCTATATTTTACTAGCAACAGATTTAATAATAATAAAATATAATATATATTGTTCCAAACAAATCTCCTACATTGTCTTCTATAAACCCATTTGCAAGATGGATCAAAACGTAATCTTAATTAGGAGAGTTCGCATTTTTCGTAAGAACCAAATTTTCTAATAATCATTACCCCGATTTTGCTTACAATAAATATCATTCACTGCACTACTGACAAGACACACACCTCTAAACTGGGAGTGCTCTTAGGCCCACTCATGATACCTACATTAAATGGAGACTAAAAACCCTAAAGCAGAGATGGAAGATAACACTTGCAACTTCTCACCTCTCTATTCATGAACTTACAGCCCCCAATCACAGCCTGTTCTCAGTTTTTCCTTTTATGATGTAATAACTAGAAATTTTAACCATCACCTCCAGCGCTGACCCCACCTTTTTATATCATCTGTTTTCTTTAGCTCAATGTTCAATAAACCACCACTGAACTGCACGTTACAAATTCGATACAACGGCTAATACGCATAAGCTCTGAAAATGTCAAGAAGTGAAATAAGAGCCCATGTTAGTTTCATTCATGATAGACAACCATAGTACCAGGAAAAATCAATGGAAAAAGGATTTGGGCACAGACTTGAAAAACGTCAAACTTTTGTTTATTAAACGAACTAGGAAAAATTAGCTCACACAAAAGATTTTCAGTCTTTTGTTGGTCGAAATACGTTTCTTATAAATGTAAACATTGTAGAAAATTCCTCTCAGCGCAAGGAAAATGATTTGAAATCACAGGAACATGTTTTCTTTTTAAATAACAACAACAAAATCGTCTAGGAACAAAGACGTACTGAACGCATCCACATTAATCTAAATGTTCATTGGTGATACTACACACATAATTCCAGGAAAAGTAACGAGTTTGGCACAGACTTGAAAAATGTCAAACTTCTCGGTACTAAACTAATTTGAACAAATTAGCACACAGAAGAATTTTTCAGTCTTTTGGTGGTCAAAATGCATATCTTATAAATGTAAACATTGTGGGAAATTTTTTTACACGCAAGGACAGTAATTGGAAATTACCGCAATTTATCTTTCTTTTTTAACTTAAAAGAATCAAATTTTTTTATAATCAATACCTAGATTTTGTTTACAATAAACAATGCAACTTCTCACCACTCAATTCGTGGACTTACAGCCCCCAATCACAATGCCTGTCCTCAGTTTTTTCTTTTATGATGTAATAACTGAAAATTTTAGTCATCACCTCCAACGCTGAACCCACCTTTTTATATCATCCGTTTTCTTTTACTCAATAATCAAAGAACCACCACTGAACTGAATACTACGAATTCGATACGACAGCTAATACGCATAAGCTCTAAAAATGTCAAGGAGTGAATCAAGAGCCCATTAGTCTCGAAAAACATCAAACTATTTTTTATTACACCAATTTGGAAAATTTAGCTCAAATTAGCAAAATTAGATTTTCAGTCTTTTGTTGGTCAAAATACGTTTCTTATGAATGTAAACTACACCTAGGAACAAAGTACTGAGCGCTTAATATTTATCCAATTATTCTTCGCTGATACTGTCATGTGTAATAGGCGTTTCCAAGGATGCCGGATCACCAATGTCTGTGGAAAAGAAGAAAGAATTGGACAAAAAGAAACATATATATTGGGAGAACTATTGCAATTCGTAGAATGATGGAGGCAGGGATGTTCATTCTCCAGGCCCCTAGGCCCCTTAACTACAACGGATTGCCCTTTTTAATTGTTTTTCAAAATCTTTTTATTTCAGCGCCTTTCTACTTGTTAAAAAGCGAGGGTGGAGCCAAAATTCCGTAGGTGACAATGTCTGCAAAGTAAGAGTGGTATAGCTCCCTATCTATAAGTAGCATTGACAGACATATGTGGAAATAAAATTATTCAGAAAGGCCTTCAACTTGACATACAAGTGAAGACTTATGCAAGTTTCATACTTATGAGTGTTTAATAGGCTACAGTGGGAAAGTGGAATGGTGGGTCAGCAGCACCTTAACATAAAATAATATAAGCCCATATTTATGCAGACGTAAGGGCGTTGATTTGGTCTAAGGATCATCCAACACATACTAAAAAAGGGGCCAGGCTCTAAAAATGTTTGGGTTAGGGCGAAAGTGCCACAACTCTTACCTGCACATTATCTCTGAAACACAGGTTAATGATTAACTTAACAAGTTTGCTAATTAGACAAGGGTTAGGTCACTTTAGTTGACACAAAACCGAAAATGCACAATTTCTCCAAGCTAGGCTAAAAGTTTTGGAAACAAAACCAAATTTTCAACGAAGCTTATTGTGAAATGCTGCAATTTATTACACAACGGTTTATTATTCTCTTGAACAGCTTGACAGAGTCTGACACCTCTGAGACCCATCCCATTAGATTCGCCATCAAAAAATACCAGCAAACCACACGAAACATGACCTAACTACAACAGAAAGACAAAAACTAAATATTCTAGGCGCCCGCATACGCCTGACAGCAATTTTTTTAATGGCTTTTCCTTATATCAACCATGGGCTTTGTCTCATCAGGTTGCCGAGCTTATACCAAATGGGCTTTTTGAGCGAAAGAACGAATTTTTGAGACCATGTTAAAGGCACAAAACAGACTGGATGGCAGACAGACATCGCAGATTTAGAATCCCGATGTCTTGAAGTTTTGAATTTTGAGGGGGGCTGTAAAATAATTTTGCCAACCAAAAACATAAGGTCCAGAAGGTTCAAAATGAATAATAAACCAAAATGAAAGTAAATAAATAAAAATTAATGGCATGTTTAGGTACGATCTGAGCAAAATGCGAGTGGAGATACCTTGACATGCCTTAGCACTTTTTTTGACACGACATGCCTCGCCAGAGCACTGTCAATGCTGTAACCCTGATGTTACCTGCAGCCACTCCACATGCTTCAGACATGTTCATACGAAGATCCATCCTGTCATATTCCGCGTTTGGCTAGTGAAGTAAGCCCAAGCTCCCAGCTTCCTGACACTACCTGTACACCCAATACCACTGAAGGCAAGTTGAATGAGACTAATGGTCACAACAATGCCTGCTGCCAGTCCTTCTCCAGAGACAACCTGGTAGTGCAGCTCTTTGATGACAATGCAGCAGGCAACCTGCAGCCTACGAGGCAGCTTGTGATTGATTCCACACTGGGTAAGCTGTGTCGGAAAATAGTGATTGCTCTTGAACAGCGTATCTTAGTGTGCCTATTAGTCATTGCAGCAACAAAACAGGTCTTGCAGACTGCCCTAGATAGGTTTACAAGAGTGATCCTGAGAAACATGGCCAAGTTTCCTTGGTGTCATCCTATCGAGGTTACAGTATGAAGGTGGCAGATGCTGGTTCTAGCTAGGAGCATCCTTGAGATGTGGATGTGGGAGTTGCATTTCTCGGTACAACATCCCCGATTGGAAGCTGAGCAGGCCTTGGTGATTATTTTCAGAAAGTTGCCAATGCTCTACTGAAGCTGCAGCAGTAGCTACGCCTCCTTCGTATGAATTTGCTTCCAATGAGACTGAGCCACACTTCCAGGATTTAAATTAACACAGACATAAATACACGCAAGCAACCAATCAATCGCACGAGATGCATAGCACTGTGATGAAGTAGTCAACCCTTTGCAGGCAGTGAGGATTGCTATGGAAAAGGCATATCACATAATTAAACTGATCTTGTCAAGGCACTACTAGAGCCTGTCCTGTTTGACAAGTTGAGGGATGGTAAGACACACAATAAGCCAACAGGCTTCTCCCCAGCACTAGCTGCAATTCACAATCCCTTTCTTGCCAAGTAAAAGGAGCCTTCAGAGATACAATTTCACTTGCAACAACATTTGCATCTGATCTACAAATGGTTAATGCCACAGCACAACTCGCTATTGGTAGTTTGTTTATTTGTTGGTATATAACGCAATGAAAGATTGCTCGTGTATACAAATCGATTCATTGTTCAATTAACCTTCCTTAAAGGTGAGTGTTTTTTATAAGCCACCGTAGACTTTGAGTGATCACATGCAATAAATCTGGGTAGATGCGTGAATAATAACTGCAACCAACTGCATATTTCTACTACAATAATTCCTGAGGTAGGTAACTCAACTATAGAAGAGAAGATGAAGAGAAAATGAAACAACTTACACGAATTTGATGGTGAAGGGAAAAGAGGGTATTGCATACATTGATAGTCACAAAATAACTCCTTATATACGGGTGGTCTTGGTATTCCTGCATCAAATGTTAGCATCCCATTCATAGGGGAGAAATTACGGTTGTCATAGTCATCCATATCATTCAAGGGGTTTATGCCTTCGGCCATCTCATACCAATTACGATCATTGATCTAAAAACAGTTAACATTATTAAGCATCCAATAGTTTGATATAAGTGACTGCAACAACAGCCACCACAATGTACCCAAAAGTAGCGGCTTACACCATTTAAAAAAAACATTATTTTGCGCTACTCTGCAGAACACAGATATGTGAATATGACAGCTGGGAGTTGTAGATGTTTGATGGCCGGTCCAGCTATTTGCTCAGCTGGTGGCAATTTTATTGGGCTACTTCCACTCGTCTCATTCTTGTCTCCGAGGTCCTAACACTGATAGCCGGACTAGCATCAGGTAACTCAAAAGTCTTCTTGACTTCTTTAGTGTTAACAAATTTAGCTTATGTTATTTCCTTAGCTCGATGAACTAGAAAGAAAAGTAAGGTAATCTGGTGAAAAGAAAATTTTCCATAGCTTAAAAAAAAGAGTCAGTGCAGGGCCTCTATGTAATTGTGTGACTGAACACAATTGATATAACCCTCATCGAGGGTTTAGGTACAGTCATCAAATAAGGAAACAGACCTGTGACTGAACACATTTGAGAGACAATGACCGAACCGAACCCCATAAGCTCAAATTTGATATGTACCTTCATGTGAGATGAGATGATATGGTTATAAGCAAAATCAATAAGAGCTCAGAACTAACTTAAGTTGCTACAGCAACAAAGCCTTTTCACTAGTTTTATGAATGTAGGAGTCTCAAAATGCCTGTAAATCTCTCTTTTACTACTCAAGTAAGAGAAGCTGCAATGTAGATGATGAGTAATCGCAAGATCAATGCAACTGCATATCTCACAAGCAATGAGAACTATCCGGCAAAAAACTATTGTCAGAGGCATTCAAAATTACCAACTACAGTTCAGTGATTTCAAGCTCTGAATATTACAGACAAATGATAACCCGAACAAGGCATTCTTTGCATCAATTATTTTAAGGCAGAACAAAGCAGGGCTCGATAACTTGACACACAGTACTACAACATAATCAACTGTTTCGCTTCATCTAACAACTAACATATTTTTTCAACGTTATTTGTCACTATTTCTAGTTTACGATGTGAAACTCACATAAGAGACTGGCATTTGGGCTCTAGGGACATGAATTTCATCTAGGCAGTCCAGATGAGGTCGAAAGCAATGGGATCTTATAGATTGGATGTGCTGAATCCAGGACATTCTGTCCCACTGGCGGTAAATTAATACCTGACAAGCTGTGAGTACTAAAACAGCACCAACCACCGAAAACAAGAAGCAACAACCTGGAACAAGTGATGACTGAGGTCAATTGAGAGGTTTTCGTAAACTAATGGAGATAATATAAATAGAATAGAACCATTGAAACACTGTAACTCCTCAAACAGTACTCGGTGATCACACAAAGACTTATAAAAACTAAATAAAAAATGCCATGCAAAGCAGGAAGATACTCAAACTATAAGGTGTAGCATCGTAAGAGTTCTCAGGCAAATATGCGGTGGATGTCTCCAGGAAATTTACTGCCTCATGCGTCAAATTGCCTGCAGTGAACAATGTCCAGAGGTGGGATCTCACCTCAAAACATTTAACGTTAGCCACATTAATTTTTATTTCACAACTCACTAAAAGTTAAAACCCCACGAGATGCCTAGTTAGCTCAGGTCCTTAAGCATGTGGCACTTAAGTCTCCGGTCTTTTAATACCCAAAGTCCTGGAACTGCCTTGGCACTCTTTAGCCCCAGGCAGCCCTTAACAGGGTTACTCTATAGTGGTTAGTGGGCCATGAGATCGTCGAAGGGAATGAGGAAGTGGAAAGGTTGGGCAAAACTGAGGCCTGTGTGCCTCTACGTAGTCCCCAACTGCAAGTTATATCCCATTCACCAGCTACTTGAAACAGCAAAGTCAAACACTCAGGCACTTGAAACAGTCACTACTTTTAATGCTGAATAACATGTTAATATGCAGTTAGTCCTTCTCCTACGAGATGTTAGGTTTCAGTTGATGAACATTTTGTACAATTCTCAAAAGTAAGACTATTCATTAATGTGACGAAATGCACTGTCAAAATATCTGGTGCAACGCATCACACAACTTTCCTTAAATCTACGTAAATCAAATGGTTTTCATGGCATCTGCTACTAATTCAATTTATTTTTCACTCAGTTCCTATGAAAATTGTAAAAAATAACATCGAAGTAGTAAAAAGTGGTAGCACTTGCGTTTCAAAAACGTATTGTAGTGCTCCTACTTGTACGACAACCATTATTGAGCAAGTTGGAACTATCAGGTAAATAGTGAGGAATTGTAGTAAAAGAAACTGGGTTGTTCAATTTTTGGAGTAGCTTCTATATATCTCACGAGCATTATTTAACACTAATCCTAAAAGTACTTAATTGGAGTATCACCTTAATTTTTGGTTTATTATTCATTCTGAATAATAACCCTATGTTTTCGGTCACGAAAATTTTTTTACAACCCCCCCTCAAAATTTGATACTTTACGTTTCAAGACATGGAGATTCCAAATTTGCAATGTCCGTCCGCTGTCCGGGCCGTTTTGTGCCTTTAACGTGGTCCAAACAATTCGTTCTTTCGCACAAAAATCCAATTTGGTATCTAGTTGTGCCCGCCATCTCGGCAATCCGATCGGACGAAGCCCATGGTTGTTATGGGCAAAAAACGGTTAAAAAAATTAACGAAACGCAGTACTACGCGGGAACACAACGGAAGTCGCTTAAACTGCCACCCCTCCCGCCCATCTCAACGAAGTCGCTCTCCTCCTCATCTGGCAACGCCGCCCCCTCGCGTCGTCGCAACGCAACGCTCTCCCCCGCCCGGCCCGCTCGACGATTTCTCGTCTTCACCTCCACGAATGACTGTTTCGCTCCTTCTCAACTATTTCCGTTAGCAAAATATCTGTTATCTTCGACTGAACTTTTCATTATTCGTTTGTTTTTGGTTTATTCATTTAATAGTTCGTTCGTTTCATTTTTTTGGTTTTAATACGATTCAATTTTTTTTAGATTCTTTCGTTTCATTCTCATTTTGGTTTTTTTCGTAGATTTTTGGTTATATTTTGATACTAGTATTTAGCGTGCGTGTTTTCATATTAAAATTCAGTTTTTTCTAGATACTTTCGTTTTTTTTAATATTACGATTCAGTTCTTTTCGAACTTTTTTTGGGTTTCATTTTGATATTTTTCGATGCTGAATCGAACGGGATGGGTCTCGGAGCATTAATGCTAGGTCAAGCTGATTATCCGAATAATAAACCGTTGTGTAATAATTTGCAGGGTTTTTTTTAGGGTTCTAGCAACATTTGAGCGAAGTACATTAGGAAAAAACTGCTCTAAAATCAATTTTCGTTGAAATATTTGGCAATTTATTGTACTGCTCTCACTTTCCCTCAGATGAGAATTTTATGGTATTGCCGTGTCATTTGGGGCTGTCTATCCAAACAACTTTTGATCAACATTCTAAGTATAGTTAGTTGTGCCCATATGCTTGTTTTGGCATCCCATGGTAACCGGTGGGCTATATGTCAAGTTTGAGCTGATTTGGTTCAGCCATTTTCTATCAATTGCATTCACGGATGCATGTACGCACACATCATTTTTCTAAACAGCATTTTCTGTACTCAGCAGGCCTTGAAACGCAAAGATCTGAAGAGAACTCAACATTTTCTTCAGTTGATTACATAAGTTTCCTTCTTTCTACTACATAGAACCAAGGAAAGAAATCTTAGTTATCAGTAAATCAGGGATACTGCTTTACTAATATGACTGCTGAAAAACCAATTCAATCCGCAACAGGTTTACGCCTCTCAAATGAATTTGAAAGTAACATGTGTGCAAAAACAAACAAAAACAATGATTTTGCATTATGATACAAATTAACACATAATCAGCTCGAATAGGGACTGTTTTACGCAGCAAACTCCCTAAATAAGCGGCGAAAAAAAAACACGAAAAGTGATAAGCTTGTACCAAAATTCTCAAAATGTGATAGATACTCCGATAAAACTATCATCATCTCACAGTGAAAGCAAATATAGTTTTCGCAGGTGCACATTCCAGGATGCTCGAAAAAAAAAAGTGCAGCTTAAATCATTTTGCTATACTCATAAAAATTTCTCGACGAAAGCTGATACCATTGATATTGCAGAGCATTAGCTGTCCTCAAACAGCGGACTTAGGACCGATGCTTCATCGCAAGAGTGTTCTATTTTCAGTAAATACCTGGCTTTTTCTCTCGCGATTCGTAGTCAAGGCATAATTTCCTGTAATGGTTAACTACAAATCAATTTCGAACCAACAGTATTCGTTATTTTCAGTGAGTTTATTTAGCTGGTACAGGTTGCTAAGCACCTAATATTTGTATACATGTCAATGAAGTTTAAAATATTTATATATGTAACGAGTTTAAACTAAAGAAATAAATTACCAGTCCCTGCACCCCATTGTAAACCATTCTAACGTTTGTTGAATCACTTAATTGAGGATGGTTGAACCGCTCATTGGCACAAGTTCACAACATCTATATCCTCACTAAACTATGTTTCTTTACTAATGATATGTTTTGAAAGTTCAGTTTTTTCGTTCCGGAGACCCTTCCTGCCACTTGAATACATGTAATTATAAATTTCTGGCAGTATGACAGCAGTAACCATTCCAGGCCCTTTCTATGGCATTGTCAAGAGCACAGAATGAATTAAGAGTGAATTTCGGTATTGCTGTTCATTTTCTTGAGTTTGTTGTGAGAGGCTGAGCGGGAATCATCCAGTTGACAGGAACTATATATTTACCTTATCAAGTGGAAGTTTCTATACTCGGATAGCTAGCTAATGTCGTCCCATAGTGTTTCAATCAGAACCCCACACCAAGAAAAGAAGGCAGCACTCAAATAAGTTCCAAGAGTTCATTGAGCAAGGGAATCCAGTCGAAGAGCTGAAATCTGCGTGTATAGATTGGCCAACAGACAATGGTTACGTGGCCCTCTCCTCTCTCACCCTATGCTGCCTACAAAAGGGTTGAGTTGTCCTCATGGATCACTCCAATTGAATGTATGTAGAATCACAGGGGACTAAAGCCTAAAACCAGGCGTCGCCACCTCAACATTACCTGATCTGGAGCAGCTAATCTGCAACTTCTTAGTTACAGGGCACTTGCTCTGAACAAGACCTCCAGTTCTGACTGGCGATTCATCGATCTGGCGCGTCCATTACATGAGCCTATCAAGGCCATGTGAGCAACCTGACAGTCCAACATCATATGAATGTGCATGTGGCAGTGTCCTTCTCCCTTAATAACATATATTTTAGCCTGAAATACAGAGAAATGTCGACTAATTGAAAGTTGAAAGGTGGTCTCAAACACTGCAGCAACTGTACCCCTCCTAATTTAGGATTAGTCAATGAACTGTGGGGTCACTGGGAACAGTATACAGAAGAAACAAGAGTGAGGGATCCCTTGGAAGGAAGCAAAAGGGGTGGGACAAGGTCTATAAGACCAGCATTCAAACCAAAAGCAAAGTCCATGGTCTACGTTGCATGCAGGTGTTAGTACAGGTTCCTCATCGTCCCTCTCTACTCCTGATGGTTTCAGTGTTTTCAGGAATCTTCAATAAGGACATTTAAGCCACTCCCTGCCACCCTGACAATTATTCAGTTAACAATTTCCTGTTACTATTTTGGCATACACTACTCACTGCTGCATTCATTGAAAAGCTTTGGTGTTATCTCACTAGTTCAATGTTAGTCTTCTTTTTTCTACATCTTAATCTATCTCACTCAAGACTCCAGAAGTGAGAGATTACCTAGGAAGTCACAGTGAACTGTCTTGAAGCCACATCAGAATTAGGATTTCTTTCACATAGTATATACACTTCACGATTTTCCAAATCCTTTATAAGGTTCAATACTTACTATAATCAAAACATTATAGAATAGCATGAGCTTACCTAGTATAACACGAAAAAACATTGACCATCGAGTGTTTTCATCATTTTCAGCGTGGGATGAAGTAGCGACTGCCTTGTCATTGATGAGTTTCACATGATCCTTGTAATGTTCAGGGCTGCCCCAGTATGTTGAGGTTTTCACTGAAAATGAGTTACAAAACTATAAAGATAAAAGAGTTACAATATCACACTAAGTGTGGGATAGTACGACCAAATGTAATACAGAGTTTTATTTTCAATTGAAGTTAGGAGATTTATCACCACAAACAGGGGGATGGGTAGAAGCGAATGCAAGCACGGGCAATAAACGACCCTTCAATGAGACAACAGTTCCATTTAGAATGTGGCACTGAAGGTTCAATTAAATTGGAAAGTTTGAGGTGCCTGATGTGTACAAATGCTCAGGACAAGTCGCTAAATCGAAGAGTTCATCCCAGTACATCACTCTGCCCTTCATGAAGCGCCTGCCCTCACACACTCATGGCTGTGGTATGCTGCTAACTGAGTGCTGCTGTCGATTTTCTCAGGATGGGGAGTAGAAGCTTCTCTCCCCCTCAGAGGGCACCTGCCTACTGGTGATCCAGAATTGGTAGTTGTGCGAGAAGACTATGACTACCGTGTACTGACCAATTGCACTCTTAAAAAATACTGGGGCGTTCTGGCTCCTTTCATGGAGAAACGTGTGATGCCTGCATTGACATTAACACGTGTATGTTGAGTGGCAGCTTTCGCAGGTGCGTGAAGATGCCAGGCACTTTGGGCACGGATTATACATTTCCACGTAAATTCTCCAGGCATACAGTCCGTATTAGAGAAAAAGTGGGTACGTTCTTACCCCATGATGTTTGTCGCAAATAGGACAGGGATGCAGATTTGGCAATCTAGTGCTGCTATGACTGGACCTTTTCAAAACCACATGATTTTACCAGATTCATTGTTTGAGAGGTAATCCTGAGATAGTTTTCAGGTCTTTGAATCTTTGATCAGGCTTTCCAGGTATCCACCCAAAGGGGCAGCAGCTTACAGGTGAGGAGGGATATATATCGCCTGGGTCCCATTGCAGGAACCCCAGTGATTGTCGTCTAGCAGCCAAAGAGGAGAACAAAATCAGAGCTCAGAATCATTGTAATTTTTGCTTGAGTCGATGGTTTTCCAACATTTCCTAAACCCCTCGTAACATGGTGTCAGAAGTGGGATAGAGAATTTTATAACAGCTTAGTAGTGCGGGGTTACTTTTTAGAATGAAGTTATTAATTAAAAGCAGGCTGTGAGTTAGCATCTCTGACATAAAATGAGCAAAAATGTGAACAATCTAGTGAGACTGACTAATATATTAATCCTCATTACACAGGCTTCTAATAACTGGCATGTGTCACCAACATTTGAATACTAAGCCAAGAGAACATACAGAAATAGGTGGTTTATTTTAATAACGAATACTATACTGAAGTAACAAACCATTGTTGGGGCAACAATCAACATCCCATTTCTTCGTGCAGTTTTCATTATTAATGCAACACCAGCTTTCTGGAATGCACCTTTTATCGGGGCATCTTATTTTACCAGCGCAAGGATCTTGACCTGCAAGCAAGTCAAAGTTCAAAAATTGATGTTCCAAGCAGCTAGTTATAATTATTAATCATACATTGTAACTGTCACAACATAGTAGATATAAACTAAAGCAAGGTTCATACAATGCTACGTGCACAGTTAAATAAGTAACATGAAGTGTAGAAAAAATCAACTGTTCACTCCACGTTGGAACTTGGTCTTCCAACCAGTGGAATGTGGGTGTGCGGAGCCAGGCTAAAATTCGAAAACAAGTTCCATGCAGTAAATTTGTGAGAATTACGACTGTTATCAAACTTAGTAGCAACCCTTATACATTATTATAGATAGAAGGATGCATGTACACGCGGAACACCAGCAAACTGTACACTGTCAATAACCAGTTTGACTGATTGAACTCTCTCTTATGAGTGTTAAGGAACAGAAATTTTGATCAAGGAACGAACCTCTCAGCAGCCAATCCGACTGATATGACTATATTAG
Organism: Pachypeltis micranthus; assembly: GCA_020466155.1. Taxonomy (NCBI): domain Eukaryota; kingdom Metazoa; phylum Arthropoda; class Insecta; order Hemiptera; family Miridae; genus Pachypeltis; species Pachypeltis micranthus. The sequence continues at coordinate 80,944,093 of CM035768.1, read as the reverse complement.
TGGACCACAAGATTCCTGTCAGAGGGTTCAGGAATGGCCAATATGAGGAAAAACCTACCTGTCGACAATCAGTTTGAAAATAACTACCTCTGTTATTTCTGTTTTGCTTAACGCTCAATGCGAAACGCTTATTGGCGAGTCCTCCTGTCTTTTTTTATTTCAGTATCCCCTTAACCAATTACTGAGTATTAAAGTTTGCAATGAACCATTTAACCTTTGCTGTTCAGTTTTGTGGTTGGGGGAATGAGTCGTGATGGCTCCTCTGTCACTAGGCTCGACTGCTGTGATTTAGTGCTGTAATTTAAGTTTTAACCTATTGGCTGACTGGTTGATTCTTGTATCTTTGATGATGAAGTGAGATTATCAGACATCGTAAAAAAGAAACACCACATTGATCGTAAGAAATTGACAGAGAACGTATAAAAATTGGAAAATGAAAACGCGACTGAGATAAATACAGATAAAGGTGGGGCAATAATATTACGAAGAGATTCAGAACTTAGGACTCGGAGCGACTTTTAAACCAACCTTGATAAAATGAGAAATGCTGCGATAAATGCAAAGAAAGTAAACGAACTGCTGCAAAACACATTGGAAATGAATCGCTAATGAGTGAACTGTGTGGGGTGTGATGAGCGCAAATGTGTTGAGGTAACATTATACATACATGTTTTACCGTATTTCATTGCAAGCTATCAACTCCAAACATGGTGAAAGTTAGACAAATAAACTAGTTTAAAACACAGAAGTTCCAACTAATATATCTACCTTCTTACCAAATTTTGAAGGAAAGTAAATATGTTCAAGTTGTTATACACGTACACTTCAAATTACAGGGGGGCCATGGCACGAATTTTAGGGGCAAAAATCTTTCTAAAATTCTCTTCCATTTTGGTTTATTATTCATTCTGAATAATAATCCTATGTTTTTGGTCACAAAAATTTTTTACAACCCCCCCTCAAAACTTGATACTTTACGTTTCAAGACATGGAGATTCCAAATTTGCAATGTCCGTCCGCTGTTCGGGCCGTTTTGTGCCTTTAACGTGGTCTAAAAAATTCGTTCTTTCGCACTAAAATCCCGTTTGGTATCTAGTTGTGCCCGCCATCTCAGCAATCCGATCAGACGAAGCCCATGGTTGTTATGGGCAAAAAATGCTTAAAAAATTAACGAAACGCAGTATAACGCGGGAACTACAGCGGAAGTCAATGTTTCGTCGTTAGTACTCCCTCCCATCTCAATAAAAAACCACCCGCCCAACGCTACCCGGCTCGTCCTCGCCTCGCAACGCCACCCGCTCCACTCTCGACGCCCCCCCGATTGGGCGGCAAAGCCACTTCCTCTGGCTACTGACATTTACGGGCACCAGGGGAATAATTAGTTTCCGTATTTCCATTGTAGCCAGATCATGTTTCGTATGGTTTACTAGTATTCGATGCTGAATTGAATGGGATGGGTCTCGGAGCAGTAATACTAGGTCAAGCTGTTCATGAGAATAATAAACCATTGTGTAATAATTTGCAGGGTTTTTTTCCTGATAGCAATCGCTTTCAACGAACACAAGTTTTGCAAATAATTTTTATTTGAAACTGAATCAAATCCAAACTCAAGTGTTAACACACGAGATGATTGCGATTCTCGGATATTTTGATAAGAATGTGTACGACACTTATTTACAAATGAATAAATGTACTAGCTGTGAGTTCGTGAAAACTATAATAATTTATGGAAGTAATAATTTATCATTCAATGAATACAGACAAATTTTACCACATCTCAGTTCCGATTCATCTTCATTAGAAGGGCAATCGCGGAATCCGTCACAAACATAACGTTCTACTATGCAGATATTTGTACCGGCACATAATACTCCAGAGCAAGTTTTCCCTGTAAACAAGAATTGCTCAGTACAGAAAGATGGTTGGAAATATTACTCACTTTCTTGGTTCACATGCAAAAGTTTGGATGCCAGTGACATTCATGCATTACTCAAAGTTCCATTATAAGGCAGTGTGAAACATGGCGACCCCCCCCCCCCATAGGCCAAATTAGTGAAAAGAAACGTTACATAATAGATTGTAGACCGTGTCTCTTATGTTTTAGAGCCCCTCGGTCCCAAAAACGCATTACCGTGACCCATGATTGAGAAATAATAGCTGCATGAATATCGTGTCTTACCTCACCAATAAATGAATGGACCCTGAAAAATGGTTTCAATATTGCGTTTGTGAATATGGTTAAAGAGAATACTAGTTAGGCAAGAAAAACCTATACTTATGGTACTATCCTTTGTAGCAATATAAACTCAATGTACTAGTTGTAACACTGTAAGCCGAGATTTGCACACCAATATGCAAAAAGCATTTTCCCTGACATTTAGTTGAGGCCTGATAAAATTATCCAATTATCAGTACATATACAAAAATATACCAAATAAAAGCTTGTTCCCCCATTAGATATTGAATAGATGAAAATAATACCATAGATTGAGGAGACATGTGGGGTGACAACAAATCGTCAAATTTCACTAGAAATAATTAATAATAACGAAAATGATGTAACTTTTACTTTTCACGACGAGATTGATTTCCCCAGTTGAATCCTTTTGTCCACTTTCCTTGCTGCATCCGCTACACTTGTACGTACCGGCATCATTCTCAGTTAATTGCTGTAGAGCTATAGTGAGATTCCCATTCTGACCCTTAATAAACGAAGCCCTAGAAACATGGCACAGATTGTATATAATTGCAGCAAGACATTACTTCAATGTAGAATGGGACAGTTATGGATAGAATTTTCGTATACCTAAACTTCATAAGACCTGCATTGTGGATTGTGTTTGTAAAAAACGTTTGAACTAATTGATAAAACAAAAGTCCTAGGTGTGTACCCACTAATAAGCTAACATTCACAGGTCTTCAAGGAATTTTCCACAGAACTGAACAATTTTCTCGTACATGGAAGTTCGAGAAAACTCAAGAGTAGTTAGTTCTCACAGAATTCACAACTGCCCTCATAGTTAAACAGAGTTACTGATTACATTATTACTACACAGTGCATTCCTCATGAATTCCGCTGCTAATTCAACACTTGCATTCGCACAAAAAACATGCTGGTAGTCTAATAGTAACTTATACAGTGAGAATTAAATAATGGCTGTAAAAAATCAGCAACATCCAACTAAATTCTAAAATCTAATATTTTCATTGATTCTAGAATGGTAAACATGAACCTTGAAGGGGGAAAAAAGAGCATGGCAGCCTGATAATCTACTTACACCCTTGTTACTCATTGAAGACCGTATTTAGAATTTTAAGCATTCCTAGTTTCTACATTGAACGTTAAGTTTTTTCAGGTTTATATAAACCGGGTAAAAACAAGTTGGAGTAGTAGAGCTTTGTTTGGAAGTATGTGGGAAACTTGTGAGGCTCACTACACTAGAGATTTCATTTCAGAGTTGTTAGGGATCTGTACCTGGAAGTAGCTCAACGCACTCTTAGTTAATTCTTTCCATTAAATATTGGTGAAAGGGCAACACAAAAATATGTTCTGTTATAGAAAAGTGTGTGATATTATGGCATTATGCTTACATTTCTACACAATGTTTTCAACCATAATAAGGAGTTAGTGCTTAGCCAATTTTTTATATGTCTTCATACAGCAATGGTAAACTCAGTGAGCAACAAGAGGATTGATTTCACATTGAATGGATAAGTAGTTTTCAAACCTACCTGTCACGAGGATGTGATGGGACTGACCATGTCAAGTTTTGGTTATGCTCAAGGAAAGAAGAGCAGGTTAATGATAAACTGTCGTTCACATACTTCACAAGAAGATACTGGTCCTGGATCTCGACAGTGGAAGTCGTCACCACACATTGACCAACGCTTGAGGGAACTACCACTGGAAAAATTCATAACACTCGAATAAGAACCTTTAAATAAAACTACTCCTTTGCAGCAACTTAATGTATATTTAGGATACCACTGCTGGAAATACATCAAGTATCATGAGAAATCAAGGAAAGGTACATTTTTAAATAAAGGGCACCCCACCACGAGAATAAAACGCCAATTTGGGGGAAAATGGCTCATCCTTCCACAACTAGAGCAAACGATAAACTGAGGGATGTACGGTAACGTTTCTCAGTATACTGGGAATAACGAGAGGCATCATTAAGCCCTGAAAAACAAGTTCTACTGTTTTACGCACGTGAACATAGACATCAATGTGTACTACTCCGCCCACTAAATAATGATATAATTTTATACGAGCGATATTTTCCAAGAGAGGCAGCTTGATGAGGTGAGGGGAATCATTGGCAACCGAGAGGGCGGTGATAAGAGAAGGATTCCAAAAGTAAAGGTGTTAGACGTAGAAACAGTATCACAAAGTGACAGTAACTCAAAGACGGAAAAAGCATCAAACCGTATTCACAATACACAGAAAGACATTTCCGCTACAGGTGGCGCATTGCCTGTAACGTGACTTTTCATTTGTAAGACGGCCGTCACCAAGCAAAATTACGGTGGCTCCGTGGCTATGACCATTTAATAAAATTACAATAGTTACGGTTCATACTCATACAGTATAATAAATACCGTTAGGCAACTGTAAGCAGATTATATCAGGAGCAACGCCATCCCTTACCACCGCCTCTAAATCTGCCTTGTCACGGAACCTCATCGCCACTACGGATTTAATGTCTGGACTACCGCACCAACATAGCTCCACACTAAACCTTCAACTAGTAACCACAAACACGAATGGAGTGAACATAACGGACGAAAAACATGCTAACAATTACATTTACACGCGAATTTAAATCTAACTGCGAACAAAACAGTACAGAAACTACGGGATATGATGAGAGCACAAACCTCCAAAAACAATTGCTAAATCCAACAATGATATCAATATTCTCATCGTTAGTCGTTCGTGGATGTTATGAGAGCAGAATTAATTTCGATTAGTAACAAGTTGAAAGAAATTGAAATCATTTTAAAATTTGTAAACAACAAGTAGTTCCAAAGCCCTCACACTGACACAATGGTGGGGCGGTTAAACGGGAAGCGGCTACAACCTTATTCTTCTTCTCTTTCCCTCTCCACCGCAACTTCAATACCTTTCATCTGAAAGGTACCTGATGCAATCGCAAATATTCATTTGCGCCGACTAGTCAATTAGAAATCGGTAATAAATAAATCCCATAATTTCACAGATGATGCTCACAATATCGTCACAGAAACGTTGCTAGATTAAAAAATTATTGAACAGGGAGAATGAGGTTGTGAACTTGGAAAGTCTCCAAATATTTTCACTAGTATCCTTAATTAAAAAGAAGGGGAGGGCCAATCCTTGGCCCTATGAAGTTAAAAGAAAAGTAGTGGAATCGGGTTTAAAAAAAAACGTGCAAATTAATACACAGTTTTTGCCCATAACAACCGTGGATTTCGTCCAATCGAGTTGCCAACAGCTAGATCCTTAATGGAATTATTGTGCGAAAGAACATATTTTCTCGACCACGTTAATAATCGTACAGCTGTCGTTATTTCTAATTTCAAACATGGTGAGTCAAGCCTACAATGTCGGGCATATCGATAACCTGACCTCGGTTGTGATATATCGATATATTGCCTAATCAGAGGGAGCAGTCCATATTCTTTGCTTTTACCTGCAGTGGTGCCACACAAATGGCCTGAAAGTGCCAGGAATCCTTCCCATGAATGCCCTCTGAAGCCCACTCCACCGACGCAGAAGAGTAGGAGGATCATGCACCATCCAAGCCAGATGCTTGCAAAGCAAGCAGGCGCTTACAGTGCAAGAACAGAATAGTGGTAGAGAGAGAAGGGAGCGTGAATGTACGCACCTGGGGCGCTATGTAGGAGACCTAGCCAAACACAAACCACAGAGCGCACCATTCTATCAAGGCTTATCACTGCTAAGTTCGTCTGCCCTCTCAACAGCCATCACTCACTGTTCTAAAAGCTACAGTTTCTTCGCACTGGAGGCGCAAGACGCGCATCATGGAGAGTCTTTGAGAGAAAAGAAGTGGAGCTGTGCATTGAAGTTGCCATGGTCCATGAGGAACTGGCTCCTCCAGTGGTCTAGCTCAACTCATTTTCTTCCAGGATGTTCACAGATATTGGGGAAACAGGCATACGTGTCACAACCCTTTGACGAGGATTCCCACCTCGCTTGCCATTTCTCTAACGCCCAATTGTCGGTGGCGGCAAGTGTCCGTTCTGTGATGAGATCTGCATGGAGTTCAGTCCAAAGCGGGGGAAGCTCCTGTTCCACGCTCCACATATCAATCATGCACTCAAAGGCCAAGTCAACTGGTAACTGATCAGTGAACACCTGGAGTGCCTCTGTTGATGTAGTCTCATAGGCCTTGGTGATCCACAGGAGCGCAGCTCTCTGGGATTGGGTCAATACTCTCTTTAGATTGGCTCGCAGTAAGTGTCCATGAGCCTCCTGAGAAGACCTTAGAAGAAGGTGTTTCAGAGTGCTGGTCCATGGACTAAGCCCTGTGGGCACCCCTTCTCCAACTTACTCTAGATGGAGACATGACTGCATCTGATCGTAGCAATTTTATCTGTCAGGTAACTTCTAACGAGCAAGTACAGGTTGCGGGGGTCTGAAACGTAATGATCTGAAGAGAACTCAACAAATTTTTTCCAGCCAATTACATAACTTTCCTTTCTACTTTGTAGCGCCAAGGAAAGTGAAAACAGCGGTGTGAGGGGGGAGAGGGTAATATTAATGTACCCTGTACATTTTCACTCTATTTCCCAACACTCCCCCTCCACTTGACGTATTTGAAATTACACAACCCAGTGATGATGACTTCATTATCCCACAAATTAAACTTCCTCCAGATGGCTACCAGCTATTAACCTATTACTAACATTTTGCTCCAAAACGGTTTATCAAATGTGGTTAATTGAACATCTCCTTTGATGAATGTCGAAATTTGTTTCTTAAAACACGACTCTATGAAGATCAATAAGTGAGGAAAAATACTTAGGCGGCAAAAGGAAGTTTTAAACAAATGTGTTATGTGACTGGTGTTGAAGTGGTTGTGTTAGGGCTGGTTGCAGCATGGTCATAGTCAAGTCACTTATTGGGTGAGCCCGTCTTCCTTAGGTGGGCAAAAATGAGTAAATAGACGCCCACTCAACATGTTTGTCCGTACCTAAGATTTAAGACCTGCATTATTGAAATTGAAGTACTTCCTGCTTTTGTTAGTTCTATCGTTATTTTTTCAAAAGTACGAGGTTTTGTAAGTAAGACTTGTTTTTGTAGAACAAGTACACAACTTTACTAGGCGTGTAAAAAAAAGTACTAATTTGCGCGAAAGGGAAAACAACAAAATATAGTGTGCGTCAGATTTTTTGGGTGTTTAGTTTATAATTTAAGATCTATGAGGTTAGTAGTAAGATTTGTTTCACGCCCCTTAATAAAATTGACAGCGAGGGCTGTTATCCTTCGAGTCTCTGCTCACATGAACGTAGTAGGAATTAGGGATAGGGATTATGCAGGGATTCCCCCTCGATCTTTATTGTTGCCAAGCTTCTTTATATTGTGGTTATGAACCTTTTATTCAAGTGTTTACCGAATTATTGGGAGTGAATCAGTTCATTCCTGCTCAGGAAAGGATAAAGTCCGCGTGGCTCAACGTTTCTCTCACATTTTCTGTTTTCCGTCAGGCCTAAAGATGGACAATCAATAATCAGCACATCGCCCAAGAGTATGGAAAGAGTGGAAACCGGCTGAAAGAAAGTTGAGGGCCAGTGTCACGAGTGGAATACGAATAGGTTAAATATCGTTAAAAGCCTTCAGCATAATGCCAATAAGAGTTCGCCAGTCATAAGTTGCTTCAGTGCTAAAGTGCACTACAAAAACGCTGCCCCGTTCTCGCGCATTCCAATTCCCCTTGTATCGCCCTCATACACTCAAACTCCATTATTCATTTCACGTGTAATACTGTACTCTCACGCTCACCGAGTCCCCTTTTATTTATCGATGCTCCTCCCCTCGTGCGCCCAATAACCATTATTAAACACGAGATACGACGTTGGTCTACCATCCTGATTTTTTTGAGAACTATAGCGTCACATTAGCTGGGTTTTAAGGGAAATAAGCATTAAAATCTAATTTCGTCGAAGCTTTTCATAATTTATTTGCTGCGCTCGTCATTTTTCTACTAATGACAATTTCATTGTACTGTCATGTGATTTTGAACTGCTCGTACAAAAAATTTAATCGAAGTCGTTGGAGCCGCATTTGAGGAAGAAAAGTATTAGGTGTTATAGCTAGTTCACCCCATTTTGCTCATACTCTCCTTTTGGCGTAATACGCTAATGTACTGTTGATTTTTGTCATACTCTCTGAAACACACAGATCATTTTCTCAAATGGTGTTCTTCAAACTCGTAGCCAAACATATTGGACATTTGTGACTGTTTTAGCTTCAGTAACTCTAATGTTTTTCGGCGAATGCCACATATTGCGCTGAATGCCCTTAGTCGTAATTTCTGAGTCCTTTGTTTAAGTGTTATTACGTAATGGACATTCAGTGCCGTACTTTCACTCTCAGTTCTCGTCCTGAAGATCGTCTGACCACCCGAGCAGTTTTAATTTTTCTTCCTGGTGATCCAGAACGTGCATGTTGGAAGTGGGTTATCCTGAAGCACCTAGTTCGATCATTTGGGAATCCCAAGCTTTATTCACCTGACCAGAACGTTATTCACCAGTCGGACGTTTACGCGATCTTTGTGCGTCCAGCACCATCGCCTCAATTTCATCAACTCAAAATTGACTTAACCCAGAAGAAGACGCCTCAGGTCAGACGTAAATGGCGGTGTTTAGTTTGTTGGATCTCTACAAGGAACCTTTTACTTTACGCATATTGGATTTATTATTTTAATATAATAAATCCAAACGACGATATGTCGTGTGATTCAAGGGTTTCGTTCAAAAGAGAACTCCTTCCCCACCACATTGATCAATACAGAGACATTTCAATATTTGAAGTATAGTAAATATTTTCTTCAGCCGATTACTTAGCATTCGTTGCTATTACGTACGGCTGAGGAAAGTAAAAAGAAAGCGAACATGCGATGGAACAATTAATTGTGTACTCGCCTCACAGTTTGGAATTGGGTTCTGTACTGTGGGTGAGGGCGGGGGCTAAGTCAATCCTGTCTGCGTCAACAGGTGTGGGAGACCAGTGAGAATTGGACCAGTTACTCAACGTAAAGGCTCTTGGTTGTTTATTAAAGCAGAGACTGACTACGACCCTTTTTCACAAAACACGGCCACTAGAAGGTGAAAGCGTAGTCGTTGCTTCAGTTCTTTTCTTCCACATTTTTGGAGACCAAACGGTTAAGGTCGCGCACGTTTTAGCTCGTCGTCAACACCGGTTGTATAACTGAAATGCACTCGTTAGCTCAACGCCGCGAACGAAATCATTTCGTTTCACTCAACTGATCTCCTAAGAGAAGTGTTGGACAACGAGTAGCCCAGCTCTGGAGACCAGTCGATGGAAAGGAGTCACCACCCCAAAAGTGAAATGTCGAAGTAGCGCTCATTGTGGTGATAAAATTAGCGCCGTTACTCCATCTCTCGCTGCAGCAGTTTGGAGCTAATGGCACCTTGACAACCTGAAGTGGCACCTACTGAAGCCATCCAACCAGTTTTTGTCCTGACTCAAAGATGAAAGTATCTTGTTTCAAATGTTTTCTTTAAAGTGGCCAAGAAAGTCCGGGATGTTCGGGACGGGGGCCTGAAACCTGAGAGCGAAACGTCGACAGTCGACGAGTGTGAGTTTAGCCACAAATTAGAATGAACAATAAAATAACGCGTCCTAATCACCATAGGAAGGACCACATACGATCACTATAAACATGAATGACAAAAATTGAAATGATTTAAATGAATAACCCCTTGAAATTTTCGGATGCCGTGATTGAGTTAGAACAAATCCCATGATCTGAATGACGAGGATTGCATCCAGAACCAACAAAACCAACACTTATTCTCTACGATCATTTCAAAATCAGCGGAGAAGTCGCAGAGAAAGTATTCTCAAACAACGTGGAAACATCCCCAAAATGCGACCTATGGCAAAATACAAACAAGGACTGTTTCGGGTTCCATGACAGACTGGTTGATGTGTGAAACGCTCGTGCTAATACCGTTCATATAAAAATTAGATCTTATGGTTTTTCTCAAGGGGTTAAACGAGCATTTTTCAAACAAACCAAAACTAAGTTCATCAAAAACAGATTTTACACACTCTTCTATCACAACTACAGCACCCATAATAACCATTGGTGCCAGAAGGGCTCGCTCGTCCTACCGCCCCAAGACTACTTCGACTGCGACTCTAGGTCATCTTAATTGTAGTTTGTGACCGCAGTAGAAGCATTTATCAGAATACTGCTAGTCCCAGTTGTAAAACTGCTGGAAGCCAGTTATATAAATTAATGCATAAACTCTGTAAAACCAATTAGCCATGACAACTTTACCCATTCATCGTCCACAAAAGAATACCTTACCAAATCCTAATCTCACATTGGCAAAAAGAATTTTTCGTATATCCAGCTGGTCAAAGCTACGAAGTACTGCTCCCCGACATTAAAACGACCTCCTGGTTCGATAGCATCTCTGTAGATAAGCCGAAATGCTTCCGTAAAACTATTTCCCGGCTGCTTTGTGGACACTGCAATACAAATCAGTTCCTACATCGTCTTGTCCCGTCACACACCCCGCTCTGCCGAAACTGCTCATCAACGGAAGAATCCCCGCAGCACGTAATCCTGGAACGCGAAATGCTGCTGTAAGAAAACGCTTGAGAAGCGCCATCCCCCTCTAGACACACTCCTTGCAATGCAACAACGACATTTATGATTTATTATTTAATTTCCTTTTTCCAAGTGACAATTTCATTTCAACTTCCCTTTCGTTTACTAGTAATAATTGAGGAGCCAGGGGGAAAAACAATCATAGTCCTCAAAACAGCTTTTCGAGAAAAGCAAAATTTAAAGTTTGGAATTGAATAACTCGGGTCAACTTAAACACATAAATTTGCAATTTTGTCTATTAACAGCAAAACATCTTGTAAGATATAATCAATAATCTATAGTCTTCTATAATCAATAGAAGGGGAAAAAATTAATTTCCGAAACAAGGCGAAAAAAATTGTCCTGTACATCATGGACGCTGAATGTTGTTCCCCAGTTTAGCCATCCGCATTTGGATAAACTTCTTCGTCTGAACCTCTATCTTCTTCAGTGGGTTTTAGTTCTGCGTAGAATCATCTAGAGTCTGGGTTCTCAAGGAATCTTGTTAAGTGAAGGAGATCCCGCAATTTGGCGGCTTTGATCGGAAGTCGTTGGTGGTGCTATATCTCCGGATGAGTATTATGACTCACTGACGGGCTCTCTGTTGGAGTTGTGGTGGAACGTCTTTTCTTCTTGCTTTGGGGGTATCCCTTGGCTTTTCTTTGAAACACTGAACTAGCAAAGGATCCTGAATAGGTATTCTTGTAGAAGATGAACTGGGGGCTGTCTTTTCTGATTTCTAGCACTCGAATTGGCCTCGTAGTCATTGGACATTTCTTGGGGTACATGTTGGAGAAATGCTTAGTCCAATTCAGAATTGAAACATCTTTCCCACACTCTCCAATCGTCAGGTGTTTCCTTATAGGCTTTTTCATTGATCAAACTCATGTTACAGTCGCATTCGAGATAGGACTGTCCTCTGATGGGAAAAATTACCTTCACAAAGTCAAACTGACCTTCTGTGTGCACTAGATAGTGAAGGAACCGAAAAACTGTATAATTTTTATTTTGCCCTCCAAGATACGAACTTTATTTTCATCACAGCTAGCATTCAATTTCTGCGAAAGGGCAGATATTTCCGCGTTCATCGTGCCACAGTTGCCGCCAAATGCAATTTTTTTTTTTTAATGAATAGCGCGATTTCCGTCCTTTCAAGGAAGCGATATATTCCATCACTTTGGCGATAGTCTTGTCGAAATTTTGCGTGGCCTATTTTCATGTTTCCCCCTGGCATCTAATGGTATTGCGCCGGTTGACGCTAACGCTTCTCGAATTCTTTGCACTCGGAAAGCAGAAATTCCATGAATAGATATGAATGCTTTGAAACAGACGTGTACGCCACGATAATCTCCATCATCGAACGTCCTAACACGATAGGAATACGAGGCTAGAGTTGGAGTCCCGCTGTTTAATCTATTTCGTCGACGCATAACCGGGAGAACGGTAATCAAACCACCTAGATAACGATTTTGATTGTCGTAGTTGGCAACTTCATTGAATTCTTTCAATATACGTCGTCTTTCGGCTTCATTGACGTTCTAACGAAGCAACGAAGTCGGTGGCACTTACAATCTAACTCTACCTCATGGGTGCTGGCCCTCAAAATCTTCATAACGTCACGAATGCGGCCTGATTTCTTTCTCTTCTTGGCAGTTTTCTCAGCAGTCCCTTCTTCGATCTCACTCAAATCACTACCACTTTCCATCGATGCGCAAATTGAGTAGGTACCTTTCAAATCGAAAAACACTGTAAACACGCCGGCGAGGAACAAAACAGTGGTGAGCTGGGAATGTGTGAATTACAGAAACGCTCCACAGAACGACGCCAATCTGGTGAAGGAGGGAGTTTAAATCCCCCGTCATCGGACTCTGACTGTTTTTCTCCCAAAGCGCGTGGACCATGATGTTTCTTCCCCAGCACGCCCTTTCTGTTACCTCTAATATTACAGGACTACGAATGTTTTTCCTTTTTTACAAGTTACCATCTGAAAGTTAACTGTAGACGCCACTAGATAGCAACAAAATCTCAATTTCCACCGAAAGTGGACTATGATTGTTTTTCCCCCTGACTCCTCAATTATAATAACTGTAATGGCTGTATGAATGTACTTCGAAGCCAATAAGGAATATTACATGTATACTAGGCTTCAAAAATGAAGGTCTACCGATCAGTATGTGCTCATAAGAAGGGTACGAGGAATCCGTTCGGACGAGGCCCATGGTTGTTATGGACAGAAAACGGCTAACAAATTAACAAAAACGCAATTTTGGCAGTTTTATCGGAAGTACGCAGTGTTCGGGATCGTTTTCTGGGTATTTTTAGATGCTGGATCGAATGGGATGAGTCTCGGAGCTGTGAGATACCAGTCGCGGATATCGGCAGTTGCATTCTTCAATTTCGAGCAGCGAAGAATTCATTGCATGAGACTAGTTCCACAGGATACCATATAACGAATTTCACGCAATCGGTTGAAAAGAATGAAATTACCTTACGATTTTCACGATTCAGTTCTGAATACAAACAACGCCGAGTACGAAGAAGATTAACTACCCCACCAGATAGTTCAGGGATCACTCTACGGATAAGTTGACTATGATTAAGAAAAATACCATTTGGCAAAATGGGTTCTGAGGGTGTCTATGTGATATGTCTCCGAATCACATCCTCTAAAACTTGATATTCGGCCTGAATATTATCATTATAAATAGTGAGTGTTCTGACTTCACGCGGATGTGGTTAGCTTCCACCTCCTCAAGCCCTGCGTGTGGAAAAACAATATCCCAATGGACAACCTGTTCGCTGAACGGCGAACTTATTCCGTGCTTAGTTCCACATGCACCTTCCTTACGCAAAGAAAATGGATTATTGGCATATTACACCTTCTAGAGGCAGAAGAACCCCATATGAGTTGACTATCGGTGACTGCACTCCTCTATGACCCATTATCCTAATATATTAATACAAGAAATTGCCCAACAGTCCCCTCCACCACCGTCTGAAAAGAAAGCGACTCCAAGATGCCCTCAATCCCACTAATTAAATGAATTTAAAAATAAATAATTAAATATAAAAAATAAATAAATTTTCAAAAGTGATAGTTATCAATAAATTTAGATTTTTCGTTACCAATTTTACTCTGTATATAGGTGATACTAATTTAAAGCTATTATAATTAATAATGTGACCTAAAACGTTTACTAATTATTCTACTGTTGGGTAGTTACTGGATCGCGCCTGAATAGATGAATTGAAGAAGTTTGAATCTTCCGCCTACTCCGCGCTGAGAATTTGGACATTATCGAGGGGCACACTCGACGGACGAATAACTCACGAACATCCGCAAGTAGAAATGAATTATAAATACTTATTGGACTCGTCTTCCAAGTGAGATACGAGGAAAGCAACAATTGTGCTTAACTGGAAACATTTTGATTTGCGAGAAAGTGGCGAGAGGAAGCACAATAAATTACGTGAAATCGATCTGTTTTCAGCGTATCCGCGTAAATCCAGCTTCGAGAACACAAGCATTCCGGTCAAATTCGCGTTTGTGGCTCAATCAGCGGCACTTCTATAGTTATAAAATAATTTGGAGCAACACGCAAAATTCAGAATGTGCATTACTATTGACACTGCCCCCCCTCCACCCCTCAAATTGTGATACTTAACGTTTCAAGATATCGGGATTCGAAATCTGCAATGTCCGTGCGCCATCCTGGCCATTGTTACAACGGTTACGCGGTCAAAAAAATACTTTCTTTCCCAAAAAAATCTTGGCGATCCGATTGTACGAAATTCATGGTTGTTGTGTGCCAAAAATCTATTAAAAAATTAACATAACGCAATTTTGGCTACGTACGCAATTACGCCATGTTTGGTATCGTTTTCCAGATATTTTTGGTACTGGGTCGAATGGAACTGTTGTCAGAGGAGTATGACTGTGGGTAGAGCGATAATAGTGAAGTCACATTATTACAATGAGACAAAGTCTAGTAATGGAAAGAACTCGCGGAGCGTTACAGCGAAAGTAATCGTTGCATCATTTTTACTCACTCTAACCATCATTCAGCTCAACTCGTCACGCCGTACCAATTGCCTAGAAGCGCCTCGAACATGTAATTTTCGTTTTCCGTTGTAGTCGGGTCATGTTTTGTATGTTTTACTGGTATTTTTCGATCTTGAATCGAATGGGATGGATCTCGAAGGTGTGAGACTATGTCGAACTGTGCGAAAGAATAATAAACGGTTGTGTAATAATTTGCAGCACTAGCTCGAACCTTCACGATGAAATCTCGTTGATAGTTCAGTAAATTACCGACGAAAACGATGCAACAATTCGAGGGAATTCGAAGTATTTTTGCACGAACAATTGAATGAGCTCCCCCCCCCCCTCCACAAAGAGTTTTGATACGTTGACTTGTTTTGGAAATTTCGTGATTTTTGGGCTTTTTGTCCATTTCTAACGTCGCGATGAGGCTCATCTGTCTATTTATAGTATTATTTGTGTAATGTGAACGATATGGCGAACCACGAAAATTTACTCATTTTTTTACTTTCCTTGGCTCTAAGATGTAGAAAGGAAAGTTGTGTGTTTTTCTTTCCTCCGGTCAGACTAAAGACATTTCCTCGATATACTTTACTCGTTAGTTAATTATGAACTATACAAATATTGCTGTATTGACCCTCCTATTCTCGTTAATTTCATTTGCCTGGCCTTCAATTAACAAATCTGAACTACGCGTCACATAACAGCGGAAGCTGTGCAGTAGAAGCTCCCGAGGCTCAGGCCCCAATGACCGACTTATTACGCAAGCGGTCTCTCTCGGACGAACCGCCCTGATTAATGAAGGCCAACTCAACCGTGAAATGCCGTGTAAAATCAAGCGGAGCGCTCGGGGACTGGTCCAACTTTGCAGCTTCTCCTACGTTCATTTCTCCGCCAAAACGAGATGATGCTGTTAACAGGCTCAACTCCGCAGGCTTAACTGGTCTCATCGGCTTCTACACACATAAAATATCACAGAATATATGTATGTTCAAAAACGTTTGAAAATTACACTAAAACAAATCCTGGGGGGAGAGGAGGGGCACCTCAACAATTTGAGTGGAACTGTGACGAGAGTCAGAAGCCAAATTGACATAGTGTTAAAATATCATCCGAAAAACAGGTTGAGCACATCAGCATCTCTTTTACTCTGGAAGTATTTCCCTTGATATAGTGCTGTAGAGTCAGATGATGCTTGGAAGAGTGGAAGTTTTGGTGGGAGTTATTTCCAATATGTATACGAGTGCGTGAGTCTGTTCCATTCTAGCTTCTCTTTGCTCTACTGGTGCTTGGCTGGGACGTCGCGTATGCTTCTTGAGTTCAAACAGGACCAGCTCCATGAAGTCGCATGGCAACATCTCTTGCCCCAAAGCCCAGTATCTCTTCTACATTTTCAGCTGCTCTGCCTGGCTCGGGAGATGAAAGAGGACTCAGGTCGTTTTCTGACTCCCACCAAACTTCATCTTGGTGGAAGAGAGAGGATAGTCGGCTTCAGGTTGGATTACCGGCACATTCACGCCGTTTTGGTGGCGCCACTGCCTGCTGCAATGAGGAGAGACATAGATAGAGAGAGGGCGCCAACACTGGGTTGTATCTGGTGGAAAACTGTTGTGTGACGTGGTCGCTGTTAGTTCTGACCATTTTGCTGTGATCCCAGGTGTCTATGTCGTCTACTGGAGCTAGGATCTTATGCTCCCTCTGCACGTCAAGAATAGCGCATCTGAGAGCATGGATGGAGGTTGCTTACCAACGTAGATACCCGAGGGGTTATTTGAGAGGGATGGGGTGGCAAGTAGATGGAAATCACATAGAATATGGTAGTCCATTCAATTCTAACTACAGCGAAGAGCGGCGTGGAGAGATGGGGAACGAAGAGAAAAGGAACGGTTTTGGGTAGTAGGATAGTGGTTAATGGCTAGCAACGTAGGGTTGGGAATATGTCGGAGGGGTGTGGAAAGCTGGTTCGTCCTGATAGGGATCCGTATGGTTTCTGTATAAGTATGATGTGATAAGGAGTTTCCGGTGCCAATTGCTTTAGTAGGTTATGTGAGAGCAATATTTTGCCAGAGTTGGGGCCATGTGGAAGGACGAGTCACTGTTGATCTGGTTATAACTGATATAACCCTCGTCGAGGGTTTAGGCACAGTCATCAAATAAGGAAACAGACCTGTTGATCTGGTTCCACTAAGTTTCCCTCCTCCTGGGGTTGAAGTGTACGAAATGTCAGTGGTGATAGGCCAGAAGGGCCTGGTGTCTGTGATGTTTCAGGTATTGTTCCCGATGGGCCTAATGTTTCCGACTGTGAGGGTAGTGGTCCTGGTGGGCCTGGTGCTTGGGATAACTCAGGTCAGGGTTCAATCCCATTGTCCACTTTCCACATGGATGGGCATGACCATTGGTTGGGCAGTTTGCTGGGTTTTGTGAAAATCACTCACTGGACCATATCCACCTGGGCTACCTCGCCTACAAAGGCTGAGGTACCATTGACCAATTTGACTAAGACGCTCTCTGCTCCAGGTACCCGCGTATTCCTCTCCTGGGTTCTATCTCTTCCCCCCACCACCCACCCATGGTGAACTATTCTTGGTCCACTTCCCACCAACGAATATCTCCTCTACCCTCTGCCGCACCCTCATACTGCCAATCTCCTTAGTGCTGAAGTTTCCTTTTTAGTATCTCACTCAAGTCACTCAAGACCTTTTGTACTGACTGACTCCTATTAATGGCTCCCTCGCGATCGCAATAATTTTTGCCTGAGTCAGCGGATCTCCAAACATCTCCAAACCCCCCTCGTAACATTTTCTCTTGAAGGCCTTATTTGTGGCAATAGCTTTTGATCTTGTCTGCGTACCATTGGGCTCATACCGTTTAAATAAACCGAAAGTTTCACTTGCATTAATACAGTTCAATTCAATTCTCTTTCAAACTATTTCTGTGTTCAAAATAATCCTCAATTCTCTTTTCAAAATATTAGCAATTTCACGGGAAACCGTTTGCACCGTTTCCTTCGGCGCCATTTTCAACTCTCAGTTCGGTACAATCGTGAGAGCGCAAATCGTTCGCGAGTTTTCTTAATTCACAGAAAGTTGACTAATTGATTCGTTTCGTGGGAATCGATTTCTTATTTTGCAATGGAAAGAGGTGAGGGTCTTTCCCTCTCAGCCAAGTCACGAAAAGATGAATATAAAATATGACTGCCATTGACGTTATTTTCAGGAATGTTGATGGTATGAGTCTAAAGTAATGTCTTGTAATATTCTTTCACGACCTCCGCAATCTGAAACCAAAGCCAATGGTATTTATTACTGGCGGTCAAATCAAGACTGTTAAATTCTTTTGGGGGTAAAAATCGAAAATCAAAGAAGTGCGTTCGAATGCTGACTCATTCATTTTTAAAGAATTGCTTACGCAATGAACCGGAGACAAAGAATTTCCTAGTTTCGTTTCGAGAACCTGTTCGTAGAAATCTTTCGCATTCGTTTATTAAAAAAAAAGAAGGAAAACCTTGAATCTATCCGCATAAGAATGTATTTTACCAGACGGAACGGAGTTATAAAATATTATAGCCGACGAGTTCGATGAGTTGCGGAAAGCGGATACGTAGTTAACGTCAACAGCAATGGCAGACCTTCATTAGTTTGTCAAATTGCTTCTTTACATAATTTATTTTTTCTTTTGTAACTTTTATTGACTTTCGAGTTGCTTGAGATGTGGTTTGGCTAAACTTGCAAATAAAGACCCCTCAGGCCTTGAAGCGTTCGCAAAACTATTGTGCAACGCCCCCATCAACCTTCTCATCAGCGTACTTGAACTCCGTCTTCACGTTACTGAACGATTCTTTGACGTCTTGCGTTGCTTGACATGTTTTCCGCCAAACTTGAAACACTTCATCGTTGAAAAGCGAACAACTCTGATCACTCAATTTATCGGGTCCGCGCCGTCGCGCGTTCTATCGCGGTCGTTTCTTTCCATTCATTTTTCTCCCTTTCCTCCCGATACTTCTTTCTTTCGTTTCTCGTTGCCAACCTTCTATTCACGGTGAGCTTCGTTAAGAAAAAAGTTTGTATGAGTCTCAGTCAACTTTCCAAGAAGCCAGCTGAATCGTTCGTTCTTGTTCTCGTTTACTTTCCTTCACTCTTTCCTTAAGATCTTCACGATTCGAGGGCCACTGAGACCGAAAGACACAATTTAAGATAAACTAACTATAGTCACTGATCAAAAAAATTTAAATTCGTCTTTTTTTTCAAAATGATTTTGATTATATTGTGTGTATGGACAACTCCAACTGGATCTATAAAATTTTTATCCGTGGAAAAATGACAAGGGCAGCAGAATAAATTATGAACCATGGTCGACGAAAATGTGCTGTGTTTTCATCATAAATGTCACTCATATGCTACTAGCATCCTCAAAACAATCGCTCAATAACTTGTCAATACGACGAATACTTGATAACTGCCGTAAGATAATCAGGAGAAACCTCAGAAGTTCTGGAATTTTTCGACGAACTATTTTCCGCGGTTTCCTTATAATTCAAGAAATCCAAATACGAACCTTCATAAATCATAATGGCAATCCTACTAATACGATGACAATCTTGTTTCAATAAAGGTCGCGACAGAAGTAATAGCATTTCAATAAACACTTATATCTCTCTACATAGAACGAAAAGTTGTGTTTTCCCAAGTTCGTATGAACTGAACGAAAAATATAATGAACATCGTTATGTATTCAAGGAGAGGGTGGCCAAAGTGTACCAAGAGCGATGGGGTTTTCGCATTTTCCCGAAAAACGGGTCTAAAGGGTTGAAGAAAAATGTAGCATTTATTCCATTAATTAATACACAACTCTCATGACGTATAAACATCTCCGTGAAAAGCCGGTGAGCGAAGATACACCCTTAGGAAGCGGAAAGAGTTGTTTTTCAAATTTTTAGTAAAAAGGTTGTAGCGATGTAAATCAAATGGCGCCTTTAATTTTCAATACCTACATATCATGCTCCTCAAATGTTTTTTTGATACTCTGTTGAAGGGACATAAAAACTAAAATGTGTCAAAACGGTTCGACGTTTTCAAATTTCACGAACTGGATTTGATCAGTTCGGCGGAATGGCTTCTAGCAACCTATTCCCACATTTAAATTTCACGACTACTCCAGTGGGATCATCTATCGAACCAAGGTATGAACCAATACGCATCAGAAAATAAAATTATCTGAACATTAAAAGAACAATTTTTTCTGAAACGATTTTGACCGAACTCATAAAATATTTTCAGGTAACTGACGCAATTTGTGCATCTGTAAGTTATTCCGTAGAAATGCATTGAATGAAGATACATTACCCCTGTATGAAGCGCGTCGTTGAATTGAATGATTGAAAGTTGAGTAATTCTCAATTCTAGATATTTTAGTCACTGAGTTATCAGTACCAAGCGTACACGAACCAATCGCCGCACTTTTCTTTCGGCCGAGAATCCCAAAACCGAAGTTGAATCGATTTTTTATTCCCGCTGAATTCCGGCGGTTCCCTTCTCTTCCTATCTCTTTGAATGGTTCCTATCAGGGTTCCTATCTCTGGAATCACAGCTGCGAACGATTCAAAATTACTCGTACTAAAACATAATATTGTGCTAGCATATATTGCAGGAGGTTGTAAACTATATAGAAGATTATTATGCAGTTCAATCAGGTTCAAAGGAAACGAAGTCGAGGATGTGCCGTGGGTTTCGACCTGTTTTTGCATAGGTATTCATGTGATCTTATATTTCTGTTGACAAAGTACGTCGTATATTTTACTAGGAGTTCCGTAGGTGAGTCTATTTTGAAATCACGATAGATCGTCATATTTCGCAGGTGGTGCTTGCAGAACGGTTCACTGATGCATTCCTGTTTTGTCGTCCTTCGACATTGGGACTGAGAACAGGGACCCCATAACGGAAGGCAATACGTACAGATGGGACGTATCAGCACCGTTTATATCTGGACCTTATTGGACCATCTTGCGTTTGGATAACGTAATTGAATTGGCGAGATTGGTGTCTTAGGCGCAGAAGAATACACAGTTACAGAGACGACGCTCCAGTGTAATTCCCTGGTATCGATGGAATTAGGTGCTATAGGTAGTGCACTCCACAAATTTAGTGGTTAAGGTGTAACTCACTGCTGCTGATTTGCTTGGATTGGTTTTCAATCTCCATCTGTTGAACCGCTCGCCCAATCCCTGAGTGCACGCGTGTAGTTGTGCGTATGCTTGTTCAGCGCCCTTGGAACAAACGGCATAAATCAGGTCATCAGCATGGAACTGAGAAGTGAAGTGAAGGAATCGGCCCAACACACTGCTCTAAGGCACTTCTTCTGACCGATGAGCATTAGTTCTGCCACCCCAAATAGTAAAACCTATCACTAACGTAACTTTGTACGAACCGACAGGGCTTGTTTGGAAGGGCAGGCGAACAGCCCAGCATTTATGCTAAACCCTGTCGTACAGTTGCTCTGCATCGACGTTAACTGCACGGCAGATTTCTCCTCTATGGTAATCATCTTTTACGTATTTAGCGAAACGTAATTGTGAACAGCAAGATAGCGAGCGATTTTCTGATCCCGGCAACAGGTGTTCATTGAAGTTTAGAAAATGCGGAAGTATTAGTTTTTCAATTGGTCGGTAGGAAGATATTTCGTTTTCTGAAGCTCGCAATTGGAGCTGCACATTCTTACGATGTTCCAATAAATGGGTCAAATCGGACGATTGCAACGGAAGAACTGAAACTTTCACTTCGGAAGGAAGAGCTTCACGAAGGTTGAACTATTGTTCGAATAGGCTGTTGGGCTCCCGTTCGTTCGTTCTGTTGGAAAGAAGAAGGTTTCACGGACTTTCCTTCGATCGATTAATTAATTTCGTGAAAGCCACGGACTTTGCGCGAGAGGCGGATGACGTGGGTAAGCCGTTGTCAAACTTGTGAGAACTTTCAGACGTGACGACCAAATTGCTCTTCGAAGACGATCGAAAAGTTTTAGAAATATGCGAACACTTGTTTGAGACGCGGTCGGTCAGACGACGACACGAACGCTTCGGGATCCATTGGGGAAGCGCTAATGATTTAACGCCATTGGCAAATGCCGCAAAACACTACGAAACCTGATATAAATCCCTGGAACCTTTGGACTTGAAACACTTGAAACAATGCCGTCTGTTTAATCACCTAATTAGGGACGGGTGATAATTTATACCCAAAACAATCGATGATATCGAGCCTTTTTGGTTTTTGAATTACGATCGGGTTGGCGTTTGAACGTGTTGAGGAGCCGTAATTATCTGACTTTTGAAACTTGGACAACTTTGATCTGTTATAAAATTAACAGGTGCGAATCACTAACTTCCCTCAGCTCTACATAAATTTACTAGTTTTAATGGCTTTCGCTACTGATTCAATTCATTATTCACTCAGTTCATTTAAACTTGGTAAAACGCCACTTCACGGCGGCAGAAATCGGTATCGCTTCCAGTTCCAGAATTCATTGTGCTGCTCTTACTAATGCCCTGACCATCATTGAACAATTGGTACACAGATGATTGATCAGGTTGTAGACACGATTTTTCCAGAAGGCTAATAATCAGCACGACATCAATGTCAGATGACCGGGTGGAGATGTTCCGGGTAGATTTCTCGAAAAGGGATCGGGGGACTCATCGAAACCCGAAAAACCCTGCAAATTATTATGTTCGCGCACAAATAGGGGTGATGATATTGACACCAATTAATCTGGGCGAGCACGTTAAATGAGGGCCTCGTGTTGATAGTGGGAAATGACAATTAAAATGAAATGAATAAAGCTGTACTGATAAAATAATATTTGAAAATTGCTGTTCGTAAATGAATAAATTAAATTCTTCTTCGGCACGGATAAATCGGGCAGTTCTGACCTTGTTTTTAACGATGATAACGAAGGAGAGTCGAATTTGTGTTGCGTGACTGCAGTAAGTGATCGCGATGATACCGCTAAATTTGTCCAACTAAACGTAAAAGTTAAATGTCTCTTCGGAGCACAATTTGGTTGCGTACGAAACAAAAAGGCGATTCCGATCGACCTCTTCTTCGGGCTCTCGAGCGCACATGGCCGGAGATTCGAGCCCACCAGGCCGGCGAACGTCCTCGAGAGGAGGGGCCGTCAGGTCCGGTCCGGTCCGGTCTTCGATGCGCTGGCGATCCTTGTGAAGCTCCGTGATATCAAGAACCAAATAAATAAAGAAAAGAAACGAAAACAAAGTAACTCTCTTGGCCGTAACATATTACACAACGGTTTATTATTCGGATAATCAGCTTGACCTAGCATTAATGCTCCGAGACCCATCCTGTTCGATTCAGCATCGAAAAATATCATAATGAAACCCACAAAAAGGTCGAAAAGAACTGAATCGTAAGATTAAAATAAACAAAAAAACGAAAGTATCTAGAAATATCTGGTGCGTAGCAACACACTACTTTCCGCCACCCCTTTAAGTTCGAACACCACCTTCATAGGCGGGCGCTATATCTTCGTTCAACGCATTTTTACAGGAACATTTATGGAGAACAAAATGTAGGGACTAGTTAGTTGAGAGTACTCCGAATGTTTGATCGAAATCGTTAGAGCCGTTTTTGAGAAAATTGGAATACCGATCAATTAATGTTCGACGAATCTCCTTTTTTGTGTTAACTTGGCTTATATCTCCGTTCAACATATATATACAGAAATAATTATAGAGAACGAAATGTTGGTATGGGTGACTAAAAGACACTCCATTAGAATTTATCACATCTGGTAAAGAAGTTACCCTGGAATTTACGGAAATGTTAGAAAAACGTTATTTTCGACACATTTTGATTTTTATCTCTGTTCAATGGACCGCCACAGGAACATTTATTGAGAAGAATATGTAGGTATCAACTATTTGAAAACATGCTGTGAGTTTGGTGGAAATCGCTGAAGCCGTTTTGCCAAAAGCGTAAAAACCTATTTTTGCTTCAGGGCCCATACCTCCGTTCACCGTATTTTCATGGAGATATGTATGGAGAAGAAAAGTTAGGTATTGATTAGGAGAAGATAATTTGAAAGTTTAATCAAAATCGTTAGAGCCGTTTTCGAGAAAAATGCGAAAAACCCTAGTTTTGGTACATTTTCGTCCCCCACCCCCCCTTCCCATCGGCCGAAATCGTCCATAACCTTATTTTGGTGTCTACAAAAAATAACGAACAAAACAAAAAAAGGACCAACTCAATCGGATCAGCCGTTCGCCCGCAAATCGAACTACAGACACACACACACACACAGACATACACACAGACATACACACAGACATACACACAGACATACACACGGACCTCTCTCCGAAATTAGGTTTTTTAGACTCAGTAGGGTCTGAAACGTAAAGATCTGAAGAAAACCCAACTTTTTTTTTTGGGCCGATTACTATACTTTCCTTCCCTTCGGGTAGCGGAAAGTAAAAACTGAATTTTAATATGAAAACATGCACGCTAAATACTAATATCAAAATTTAACCAAAAATCTATGAAAAAAACCAAAATGAGAATGAAACGAAAGAATCTAAAAAAATTGAATCGTATTAAAACCAAAACGTCGGGGAAATTGGAACGGGGGGCGCTCGAAGCGAAGCGCGTCGTCGTTGGGAGGCCAAAGGGGTCGTTGGGAGGGAGGCGAGAGCCGCCTCGAGAGCGGTTGGTTTTTTAAAGAGACGGGCGGGGCGGAAGAATTCAAACGACGAAACGCTTGTAGCTCCCGCGTTGTACTGCGTTTCGTTAATTTTTTTAACCGTTTTTTGCCCATTACAACCACGGGCTTCATCCGATCGGATTGCCGAGATGGCGGGCACAACTAGATACCAAATCGGATTTTTGGGCGAAAGAACGAATTTTTTAGACCACGTTAAAGGCACAAAACGGCCCGGACGGCGGACGGGGGACGGCGGACGGACATTGCAAATTTGGAATCTCCATGTCTTGAAACGTAAAGTATCAAATTTTGAGGGGGGGTTGTAAAAAATTTTTCGTGACCGCAAACATAGGGTTATTATTCAGAATGAATGATAAACCAAGACGCAGACTAGGCTCTGTACAGCTGTACTTTTTCACGGAGTTTGGAAGGATTCAGCTGCATGGTGCGGACTGCTGTGGAGGTAGAGCAGGCAATAGTCATAATTAAAGCAGCTATAATGGAAGCCTATGCGAGTTGAAAACCTGGGAGTCAAATAGGGATGTTCCGTGGTGGAACAAGGACCTAGAACTCCGGACAAATACGAGGAGGCTCATTAATAGGGCAAAGAAAGCTGGTGAGTGGGATGCCTATTGGGCCTTCCTCACAGATTATAATAAGGCCCTCTTCAGAGCTAAATGATTATCCTGGCAGAGCTTGTACATGGCATGGTACTCCTTAGGAAGAGCGGCCAATTATAGGCCTGATACAAAAGGCAGGTGGAGCGTATACTGGGAGCGGAAGAGAGACTGCGGAGGAACTGGCAGTTCACTTCCCAGGGTCTCTCAGCATGGAGCGCTAACCGAGCAACCCTCAGCAACCAGAGGATCAGGGATACACCTGCCAGAAGCTTGAAAGGGAGTAAAATGGGCAATGAGCCCTTCAATACAGACGAGGTTAGCCCTGCGATGTTACAGCATGGCCGGTGACCCTGGCGCCACTATGATATACCCCGTTCATACCCAGTGGTTGAAATTCTGGAATTTTTCTGAACATTCTAATAACATTTGAGTTTATAAGGAAAAAAATCAGCGCTAAAATCGATGTTCGTCGAAATGTCTGGTAATTTATTGTGCTGCTCTCGTCATTTTTCCTCGAATGAGAATTTGTTGAGAGAGAAAGTGTTAGTGTTTCGATCACTATGGCAATTATACTTGGGTTTGAGCTGATTTTGCTCAGCCGTTTTCTCTCAATTGCGTTCATAGACAAACAGTTTTCCCGAATACTGTTTTTCGGACTCAGTAAACTCTGAAACGTCTGGATCTGAAGAGATTCATTCGATTACATAACTTTCCATTTAGTAGAGCCAAGGCAAATAAAAGTGAATGGTAATCGTATGAAATCGAAAAGAAGGCTACGTACCAGTAGATATTTTTACTTTCCTTAGCTTTACGGAGTCGGAAGAAAGTTTATTTAAACGGCTGACAACATTTTTTAAAATGTTTTCCTCAGATCTTCACGTTTCAAAGGCTACTTCCGAAAAACGCCATTTGAACTGACTGTGCGTCTGTGAACACTATTGAGAAATCTTTAAGAAGATTTGAGATACGAATGTACGACAAAATAATGCTATGAGCGGAATCGAAACTCGTTATAGTTATCATAATGATCAAAAAATGTTTTTCTCAAACTCGGGCGAACTCAGTAACAGTAAGTGGCAATAGTGGTCGCCACTACACGCTCGTGAGAATGTCCGAAGCGCTCTACCGAAAGGGCGCAGTTTAAATAATGATGGGAGAGGGGGAGGTACAGCATGATAGAGGGGAGCCAGTGAAGGGCGTGCAGATAGGAGCTAGCCAATTGAGAAATGTAGTCAGTAGGAGTGGAAGAAATCAGCAAGTTAGCTGTGCTGATTTTGTGGGAGATGGCTCATTTGCTGGTTGGTCATGTTTGTACGGAAAAAAAGGAACGGAAAAGAAGACAGTGTGGGGAGCGGGAGTTTGAGCGACGGACGTGCTGGATAACCAGAGCGAGAAGGCAAGGAGCATCAAGTCGGCCCGAGAGGAGACCATGGAGGATGGCCATGTCTTATATTATGATGACAGCAGTCAGCAGGCCTCAGGGGCTGGTAATCAATATCCGAAGGAGCGATTCACATCTTGAAGGCTATTTAGCAAAGGAAGCATGCACTCGACTTGACAACCATAAAACGTGTATGTTATTACCCAACTTTACTTTTTCTTATTTATTATCCCAACTTACTTTTTTCTTATTTATTTCATTTTTACTTTTCCACAATGAAATACAGCAATCGCCACACTGAGCAGTTGATAATAGTTCATGTAAAGCGTGGTAAGTGTGATCTTTGGTATGTATGCAACAAAATGTATGGTAGAGAGTGACTACAATCGTAATTTTATAACGTTGAAAGGACAACACCCAGAGAGCCAGTTCTGCTCATCACAATTATAAGTTAATCTCACCCAGGATTTTCACATACAATCTTCTTGTTGGAATGAAAAATAAAGGAATTGGCCTTAGGAAGGAATAAACTTTGGACACAATATTATTAGACGAATTAAACAAATTAACATTAGACATAATCATTCCCCCTTCTTTTGAGCTTGAATATGTGGAAGTTCCGAATCCCAAATGAAGCTGTTCTTCTGAATTGTCTTCCATTGGTGGTTCCTGGAGGAGTTTTTTGAGGAGGCTGTCGTGAAGGCTCCGTCAAAGAAAGTATAGTTTGAACTACCTTGCTAGAGGAAATACGAGCTTTTAAAATGTAGAAAAAAACAGGCATGGGCAGGGGAATTTATCTGGGAATGGCAGTTGTGAAAGTTCTCTGATCAGTTCAAAGGCACACAAATGCACGTAAATTAAGGGGAAATATTTAAACGAAATAAATAACTGTTGCGTATTTATGTAGGCAGGAGCATGAGCGTTCGGCTAAAATTAATTATGGAGGCCTTGCCCTACCATGAGTCCAACAACATGAGTGAAGTATTAATAGTGCATCTAGGGAAAACAGAGATTTACAGGCCTTTTTCTTTGGAGTTTCTAGTTTGTTAGGTTAAATGGTAGTCGATGTATCATTAGAACGTTGAGTGCATGTGTGAGATGGAAGTCGTTATTTCCAGATGATTGAACGATTTCCGAATGAGTGAAACTGCACGTTACCAGCCCGGATTTGTGACAAAATGAATACAGACATAGAATAAGACAGAAACAGAGTAAAGATCGTTCTTGAACCTCCTAAACTTCTGGGCAGTATAGGAGGATGTATGAGAATGGCGGCACGTTGCAAGAACCTCACGAGGGTGAAGGGGGCAAGAACAAAGAACTGCCGTTGCACAGAGGCGCGAGGACCGACCTGATGCAACGTGCTTAACCGTTCCAGGTTGCAACCTCAACGCGCCGACGTAAATTCCCTCCTACGTCCCACAAAAAAACAAAAACAAACAATAAATAAATACAAAATTGTACGTCCTCGTGTTGTTTTCATTGAATTCCAAAGTCACATTTATGGCGTATGAAATGGGTGAATGTTCCCTGCCATCAAAATTAAACTGGTGGAGAAGGAAATACAATTCTGTAGTCGTTAAATATTCAGATGGAGAGTTGCTCTAAAGGGACATCAGCATATAGGAATAATGAGACGTTGCATAATGATAATAACGGGCTTTTCTATTATTATCACATTCTCAATTAGTGATGAGAGAGTAGAAAATTCTATTCAGAAAATGTACCCCATTCCTGCCCAGTGGGTTTGACGTCTTCTTCTTAATTTATTGTCAATCAAATAGCATTCTTCGGGAGCTTTGAGTGGTCAAGTTACAGAAACGTATAAATTAGAGTGCCGTTACAGAAACGAAAGTTCCCTTTTCTACGATGTAGTGAGTCGATAAAAGTCTGTATTCGGCTTTCTTCGCCAAAGAAAGTCAGAAAGGACGTCCAGATAGTAAAGAAATTAGATATGCGTCGCCAGTTTGGAATAACTAGCCCGAGAGTCACGCCATGGAGAAGAGCTTTCGGCCGACCATTGACAAACTTCACGGTACGAGAGCGTGGAGTTCAAGGCCTCGGAAAGTGAAAACGGTACCAGCTTCTCGAAATGCCATTGAGCGCATCAGTTGTTAGAAAGCGGTAAGTATGCGTTTACAATTACGTCTTAACTGGTAGGCGAAAAGTCGTTTATATGCGTCAGGAAGTGACGCACCGACCTCAATCTCAACCGTCAATTTATTTCGTGCAACTACTCCGAACACCTTTTAGTCTTCTTCTGGACGCATTAGCTTTTGTGGGCGATGTCGAATTTGCGGATACCCGGCAGAACGCACAGACGGGCATTTGGGAGTTGGAGATTGATCCTGAGACATTTTTGCCGTCAGTTCCCACTTCGATCACTCTTCGCCGACACTTTCCCAAAGGGTGACCCACCGGTTGCGTTGTGAATAAATTTAAGAAAATGAATTTTACTAGATGACCTGGAAAATAGCC
The DNA here is from genome assembly GCA_020466155.1 of Pachypeltis micranthus. NCBI lineage: Eukaryota > Metazoa > Arthropoda > Insecta > Hemiptera > Miridae > Pachypeltis > Pachypeltis micranthus. The sequence continues at coordinate 80,915,014 of CM035768.1, read as the reverse complement.
TATTTGCATTTCTAAAATGATGAACGTCGTTGGTGGTACGAAAATATTACACACCCACGGACGAGGCTATTGGGCAGAAAGAGGATGTAAGGGGGGGGGGGGGACAAAACGTACTAAAAACAGTAGGTTTTGGCACTTTTCTTAAATAGAGCTCCTATAATTTTGGTTAAACTTGAGACGTAGTTGCGACGAATGAATAGTCAACTTTCGTTCTCTATAACAGTACTGAACGTTGTGGACGGAAATGCCAGCTAAAGTGTGTCAAAAACGTATCCTTTTTAACGCTCTTAAAATTTGCCAACGATCATTCTAGTAAACTATAACCACGCTCCGTTCCTATAAATTATTTCTGGACTGTGTAACGGAAGTATTAGCCGAAGTACTTCAGAAAATTGGGTTCTTCGGAAATAAAATATCATGAGAGGATACTGAAGTACAGATATGAGAGAATGCTGAAGTTGCAGCGGAACACAATGTGTGGTTGGGTATCGAGGAGGTAAAACCCTCCAGACAGGACACGATCCGATTAAGTCTACGTTTTGTTACAAGAAAATATACGAAAGTGGTTCAAGGGTTTCGATCGAAGTGGAATATTACCGAATGAACATAGAACCGATATCTGGAGGACGGAGCTATAAGAGGTATCGTTTCCGTAGCTCGATACTAATTGGGTTTTAGAACAATACCGCTCTTCACTTCTCACAACCATATTCCTGTATATGGGGCTTCTGATCGTATTACACTTCACATTGTTTGATCGGCTCGTCTCGTATTGGTTGACAGAATTGAGAAAATCAATTTCTGATAACGACCAATGAGGAAGGGAGCTGCGCAGCCACTGAGGTAAGAACTGCGAGCAACGGAAAATCATTCATGCAGCTAGAATAACTTCAAGGAGTTAATGCAAAGGTTGATTGTCCAGCGACGTTCTCAGCGACAATTCGTTCTCACTATTCAGTGAAAAATGCATTGCTCGGAAAGACGACATCTCCAAAAATGTGTACAGAATTGAATTGTTCATAAAATCCGCCCGTGGAGTTAACTCCCCTTTCGCGCTAGTTAGAGAAATTCTGGAGGTTACTGCGCTATAGAACAGAGTACTTAAAGACTCAGTCCTAAGCCCTAAATAATTGGGCACCCGGTCCACTAATCACACAGGTGTATGAATGGTGGATGCACAGACTACATGGTTCTCTTGGAGAGGAGATAGTCGATCCCTAACGAGGTTATTATTCTAGTGATTCCCTAAGATTTTTGAAACAGGAGCTTCCTGACGTCTTCAGTGAGGAATGTATAACCGTACAACCAGCCAAAACAAAATTAGAAGCTTTCTAAAAAACCGGGAAACTAAAAACAGGGAACATGGAACGGGAATGACGGTTGCGACGGTGTCCTTAGACGACTGCTAATCGCATCGCTCATCAAAGTTTTCTGCGCTTCACATAAAAACGGATTCTTTGTATTCTTAAATAGACAGGAGCAAAGCCTTGACTAAAACTAATCATAAAGGCCCCGGTCCTAATCCTACTATGCCGGTCAAACACTAAATTAATCGCATTCAACACAGTGCAATCTAGGCGAGCTTAGTACAAATCCTCATGACACTCCACCTATTGAATTTCGTGGAAATAAGGTTCTTTTATTTTTAACGCTTTTTTGAGTACGTTTTGATGTTCGAAAAGTAAATGCCGGTACACCAAATAGTTTATCAACAAGAATGTAATTGAACACCAGCACAAAACGGTTTACCTGGAATATTTATTATTTTTCAACAATATTCATTACGATTTATTTATATTAAGATTTACTTATTTGATTTTTATAATTTATTTACGATTAATTATGATCGTATATCTATTAAAATTATTGGAATATTACAGTTAACTGTTATCTGTGTTACTTAATCGTTAAATTGTATTTATTGAATATAATTAGTAACAGTGTATACTATTATTTATCAAGAGCTATAACTGGTATATATACGTAATTAAATAACAGGTGAGAATTACTAGTTACAATTTATACTGTATAATTAAATGGTATTCACATTGTTTAATTACTAAACGGGCTGTATTGTGTCATTTACATCAAATGTATTTTCAAAGAATTATAATCAGTGTATTTATTAATATTACAAGCACAGAAGGAATACTTACTGTTAACCAAGAATATTTATTGCAATAATAATATATTAAGTGTTCACTATTCTTTATATGGAGTTATAACTAGTGTATTCATTAATATTATTTAAATAACATATTATAAATGAAAGAATTTTGAATTGTTTAATTACCAAGATGGGTACGTATGTTTACTTATATTATTTTAATTAATAATATTTAAATTACTTATATTAGTCACAGTATTTACGAAGGAATATAAATGATATATTTATTTACATTATATTTATTATTTTCAAAGAGTAATACTTTACCATGATTATTTACAACGATCCAAAACACAAGAATATCATCTCACATCCAATTCAGATTGAGGCTGGATTATAAGAAATTAATTATTAATTGTACGAAGAAAAACATTTGACTTCACCCACCACAGAGGTTTGGGATACTCTGGGTTAGCTGTTTAAGTGGTAGACTGAAAGTACCGGTACGCAACCAATTATCAAGGTTAGAGGGTTTTCTACTTGTTCATTCGGAATGGAAACAGCAGCTTGTTGTCAAGCTTTGGCAATTAGTGGCGGGATGAAGAGGTTCATGGAATGTCTGAACCAAAGCAGAAGAGGTTCGTCATATAGCCATAGGCGTTTCTCGATTTCTTGTTGAAGCCATCGGCTGTCCCTTTCTTTAGAAGCAATTAACATCCAATCCCGGAAACTACTTAATCGTTTGTATCGCAGATAGACAACGGCGAGAAACTTGGAATCCAGCTTCTTCAAAGGCGTGAAACTAGGGACTAGATTTTCAGGACGCTGCAGTTGAACGCTCATTAGTTACTGAAGCGATTGAAGTTACCAACGAGAACAGTGAAGGGTGTGATCTTACATTTCATTAATTTATTGTCCTCTTCTAAATGTGAAGAACGTTTCATTTCAGGAATTTCCATTTTCCGACTAATTCTATCTACCGAAACTTCCAGGAAATGCGCTACAGCGTCCCTGCTTCACTGCGAGGGAGGTTCGTCACTGTAGAGGATCATTGCACCTGTGGAGGACCGTCTTTTGTCTTTCATTCGAAATCGGCTTTGTCCGCGCCATTCAATCAGTCGGCCTTCACTGTTGCAGTACATTGTCGTCGGTGGTAGATATTCGCAACAAACATTGCAAGAGTAACGTTGGAAGACATTCGTAATACTTGCTGGTATTTATTTGTACATTCGGCATTCGTTCGTCCGAGCGATAGTGGTCGAGGAGAGTTCCCTCAGCGCGTTGAAAAATGTTTGTAGAGCTAAGGCAAAAGGAAGCAACGCTCAAAAGTTCAAAGTAGTATCAAGAAGAAAATTGTTCGTTTTGACATACAACGCAATTAGGCAGTCGCAAATTACTAAATTATTTGAGAGGAGTGAAGAAAACTTCTACATTCGGCTTTACCGATAATCGATCAATTAGGCAATCATTCGCCGAAGAAAGGCTGGGAGAATAGGATTCAGTAAATCCGAAAATGAATGGTGGTTTGCCGTCTATCTCCACGCGCCAGTCTAATCTCAGTTTATCAATGCAAAAGTAAATATCTGGTGCGTTGCAACACACAACTTTCCTTAGCTCTACGTCAATTCACTTTGTACACGTCTTTTTCTACTTAATCAATTCATTTATCACTCAGTTAATTTGAACTTGGTCAAACAACACGTCGCGGCGGCAGAAAGCGGTAGCGCTTACAGTTCCGGAATTTATTGTGCTGCTCGTACTCATTTCTGGACCGTTATTGAGCAATTGGTACACAGATAATTAATGAGGCTGTAAAAATGAATTTTTTGAAGAAGGATAGTAATTACTTTTGCAGAGTTATTGGGTAAAAACTTTTAGAACTGGTAGCATGCGAAACGGCGGTAGTTGAAATTTAGGAATTTCTGGAGTGAGCCCCATGTATCTCATGCGCGTTTTTAAACACTCACTCTTTAGGTATTCGATTGGACTACAATACCAATTTTTTTTTTTACATTCTACAAAAATTCCAGCGGAGTTTATAAGGAAAAAACTGCGCTAAAAACGCTTTTGGTCGAAAATTTGGATAATTTATTGTGCTGCTCTCGTCATTTTCCCCCGAATGGGAATTTTATGGTATCATTGCCTTATTGAGAGCTATCAATATAAAAAATTTAATCAAAATCGTTAGAGCCATTTTTGAGAAAAAAAATATTTGGTGTTTTGATCACTATGATATCTATTGTTAACTTTCGGTGGATTTTGTTCATACCCTCATTTTGTCGTTTCATAGTAACCTGCGGGCGAGATATCAAGTTTGAGTGGATTTGGTACGGTGGTTTTCTCTAAAAATCGTTCACAGACACACAGACCATTTTCCCAAATAGTGTTTTAAGGACTCAGGGGGGTCTGAAACGTAAAGATCTGAAGAGAACTCAAAATTTTTTTTTTCAGCCGATTACATAACTTTCCTTTCTACTTCGTAGAGCCAAGGAAAGTAAAAACGAACTGTCGTAAGACTGACGTACACCATTACATACCAAAGAATCCAGCCACCACATCACCAGCTGACAGGTCCCATTGCCTGTCGTCCATCTAACGTCCAATCCCTCGCCTTCCCGACGCCCACGCACCCCTTCCAGTCCGTGCCAAGTGCAGTCCAAGATCTTATGAGTGGCTGATAAATCTGTGTATGACCCTGATTGTCAGCCTAATTACTATCTTCAGTTAAACTGGGGCGAATATGGAAAGCAAAAAGAAATAAACAAATGCTTCTAAAATAGTCGCCCAAACATATTATTTCGTAATTATCGATGAAAAAATTCCGTGTGACGCATCACACGACTCCTAAACTCCACGTATATTCAGCGATTTTTACCGCTCTACTAGCTAATCCAAAACGTTCTTCACTCAGGTTACAGGAACCCGGATGAACTGAACTGAACAGAAACTGGTGGAGATTAACGTTCCCTAATTTATTAGGCCGTCACTAATAATATATTGACTGCAATTTGATCCCTACACCAAGTTTTATCCGTTCAACCGACTGTCAGAAGAAGATCAGCGCAGAACCTCAAGTTGCGTTTATATTTTCGCTCACCCTGTTTTCACACCGATTTTTATTGAGAAGAAAAGGTAGATATTTATTAACTAAACATGTACAGTCCATGTTCAATCTAAATTATGGGAGTTGTTTTCGATTTTTTCCCAATTGATGGAGACTGTTCACGAATTAATGTTCACGTCACGAAAAAGTGAAGAGCAAAAAAAAGCTCTTGGTTCAGCATTTGGTTCAGCCGTTCTTCCATAAGTTCACTACATATATGCGAAGAAATTAGAGTTTTAAAGTTCAGAAAGCTCCAACAAACAAAATCCGTTTTTAAACTGCTGACAAAATGGGCATGCGGCGAAGCTTCCTCGGATTTTTAACTCAACGCTGTAACCAAAACGTTTAAAATACGAAAATTTCATTTTATTTTAATGGCGAGAAATCGGAGGAAGGAAGTGAGCAGGATATAACTGGTAAACAGAAACTTGTGAACTACTGCAAGATATTTTGTCGATAATTAAGATTATTTAGTTCTCCGGTACAACTTTCTCGACCACCTTTTGTGGCCTATAGAAGTCTGGAGGGCATGCGACCTTGCTCCCTCGTCGTTTCCCCTTGGTAGAATAATGAACGAATCATGAATGCAAGTTTCGTCGTTGAGCAAATCTTTCGACCTGGCCCGAGGCTTTTCAATGATGTGGCGCAACGCTTCGTCAGAGGAGCTGATCAGCCAGATGCCCTAGTAGGTCGCTTGTGTCTTACATCAATTATTTAGAGAACCCCACTGCCAACAATTCAACGTGTTTTCCGTCGACCGGTTGGGAGTGCTTCTGAAATAATGGACAACTCTAATAAATACTATTGGCTGGACAGTTCGAGTGGAATTGTATCTCTTCCGGTCTCGTTGAGTGAATGAATGCCGTTTAATTTTCCCCTATGTCCTTCGAAGAATATTTCACGCTCGTAATATTGCAGGTGGATTCATTCTAATATCGTTATTGAGCTGTAACCCTAGAGTCCTGGCCGTCATGACTAACAAGATCAGGTTATATTCAACCCATCGTACTTGTTTTGGACAAAAAATGTTTACTAAACAAACAAGTTTATTAAAAAATGTGGAAAGCGATTTTCCTGGCTTTATCTACTAATCCCTGCTTTTTTTGACTTTTACGTGAAAATTGGTAGCCCTTAAAGTTCCAAACTCTCCAACTTATCGCACGATCATTATTGAGCAGTGTACAGGAAATTTACGAGGCGGTCGACGTGACTTTTTTTGGGAAGGATCGTGTTCACTGTTTTGGAATTATCGGGTATGAGCTGTGAGAAATTGTGGTGAGGGAAACGGCGGTGGTTTGACCTCAGTGTTTTTGGGGTTGCTTCTAATTACCTTATGAGCGTTATTACACTCTCGTCGTAGGGTTGTTAATTGGACTGCTACTCTGATTTTTCTAACGTCGCCAGTATCATATAAGCGAGGTTCGAAAGGAAAAAAAACTGCGATAAAATCGATGTTCTTCAAAGCACATCTTGTCTAATATAACTATAGTTTTTACTTGTTTTTGGTGCATTTCGACAAAGTTGAAGAATCAATCCTTTGAAGAACTTCGTAGGGCATGGAGAATAAAACGTCAACTATACACACCCTATTCGGGATGTCCGATGTATGCAAGTGCGTGTGAAAGTATCCTCTGGGATAACCAAAAACGTCACTAAATCGCTTAACTGCGTTAGGAATATATGATATTGGGCGATTTACCCAAGATGTCACAAAATTCTACAAGCTGTACTATTTAATTTAATTTTTACTTTCCGCTACCCAAAAGGGAAAGGAAAGTATAGTAATCCCGTCAAAAAAAAAAAATTTGGGTTTTCTTCAGATCGTTACGTTTTGAGGTCTACAGAGTCTAAAAAATCTCATTTCTGCGCGTGGCCCATGTGTGTGTGTCTGTAGTTCGATTGAGCTGGGTGGCTTTTTACGTTTTGTTCGTTATTTTTTGTAGACACCAAAATAAGGTTATGGGCAATTTCGGTTTATGGAAGGGGGGGGGGGGCGAAAATGTACAAAAAACTTGCGGTTTTCACATTTTTCTCGAAAACAGATTTAATGATTTTGATTTAACTTTCAAATTATCTTCTACTAATCAAAACCTAACTTTTTTTATGTATACATATCTCCATGAAAATACGGTGAACGGAGATTTAGAGCTATGAAGCAAAAATAGGTTTTTTGCGCTTTTTGGCAAAACGGATCCAACGGGGGTTTGAAATCCTAGAATTTTCGTAGTATCTCTTATATACCTTATGAGCGTTATCCAACTATCATCGTGTAGGCACTTGATTGGACCCCGTCAATTATTCCGAAGATTCTAGGAACATTTAAGCGGAGTTTGTAAGGAAAAAACTGCATTAAATTGCCTAATTTTTGCCGAAATATTTGACAATTTATTGTGCTATTCTCATCATTTTCTCACTAACGAGAATTTCATTGTATTGTCGAGTTATTTGGAGCTGTCCTTACCAATAATTTAATCAAAATCGTTTGGAGCCGTTTTTGAGAAAAAATGTTTTTTGTGTTTTGATCACTATGATAGCTATACTTAGTTTCGAGCAGATTTTGACCATACCCTCATTTTGGAGTCTCATTGTAACCTGCGGGCTAGATATCAAGTTTGAGCTGATTTGGTTCAGCCGTGTTGCTCAATCCCGTTCACAGACACCTACACACACATACAGACCTTAAACCGTAACTTTCTTTTCTACTTCGTAGAGCCGAGGGAAGTAAAATGGTATGACTAAGTTTTGGCAACAATTTTAGGAGTAAATAAAATAAGAAATATTTCCATAGCTCGCTCTAATTGCATTGAAGTGGGAGAAGAAAAAAGTTTACTTTTAGGCCCGTTTTCACCATCTGCGTTGATCCTGTTTAGGCTCGACTAACAGTGTCTATTCTCCTCCCGCCACGCTCCTCAAGCGCTAACCCCTAAAAATATGGCAGTTAGGTCCGGTTAGCACTTATCTTTCTTTATCATATCCTGATATTTGTCAGCCGTTATCGTGCTCCGTCGAGTATTCTCTTCTATTATTGTGAATAATTTACATATATTTTGAAATAATAATACTCGAAAATGCTGTTTACAAGTGCGCAGTTATTGCAGTTGCTTTTCCACTACGGTGATAATCTAATATGTATGGCCTCTTATATATTGTCTAATCTAATATATTGTCAACTCACCCGGCGCCTCAGATGGATATAAGAGTGTTCCGACGACTTCAAGACGTATGAATTTAAATTCTGCGAACAAAAGTATTATGATTGTAATTACTTGCAATTACAAGTTGTTCGCGTAAAATGTGTGTTGCGCAGTTTTAGAAAAAACTCGAGACGACATGCGCGGGTGTATAAGCCGATAGGTTTCAGCTTCGGCAGAGGTTAATGCGGCCACTTTGGCATCTGACAATTGTTAGAAACAATAATTTGGTATTAAAGAAATTGGGTTGTGTCCGCCAGTAGGCAAATACTAAAGTTAACGTACCTGTTAGGTGAGTCCGTCTCCTCTGGCTTGTGAGTTACTGTGGGCTAACTCACAAGCCAGAGGAGACGGACTCACCTAACAGGTACGTTAACTTTAGTAACAATAATTTGGTCAAATCTGGATTGTTGAGGGTTGGGAATGTACGGTTACGGAGCCGTTTACGTTTACAAGACACTTGTTTACGGGACGGGATGTTGAACAGGTGCCCAATTTCTTTACTTTACTGTAGCCTTCTCGATATCGCTTAATCGCAGCGTAATCACGGCTATCCTAACCGCATCCCACAGTGATATCGGGTAGCGTGGTGGAAACGATACAGGCAAGTCTTGATTTACTTCTCTGGCCATGATCAGTTGGGTCACGATCAGTGCGGTTATGGTGAAAACGGCCCTTAGTGTTCGTCAGGCCGTATTAGTCAGGTCATGCTTCATATCAATCACTGGTATTTTTCGATAATGAGAGAGCTGTCCAAGAGAATAATAAACAGTTGTGTAATAATTTGCAGGGTTTTCTTTTGACACGATCGCTATAACCGGTAAGGTTGGGTTGAACCCACCCCAGCTTTCGGCTCGCAGCACAAATACTTCTCACAGTACTTCTGCCACTTCCACATATTCCTCAGTTCAGACTTTTAGGAGAAGGGAGAGAAAAAGAGTAACCTTTGGGTCGAATAAAGCCCTTACGGTTAAATAAAAATATTCTTCGTACGAATCCCTGAAGAATTGCCATCTTTATAGTGCCCCGAAGTAAACAACTCAAAAAGCTTTGTGCTGTGTAACCTGCTCGAAAATAAGCTCTTTATTTAGCGCTTCATTACGCAGTTCTGTAAAGTTTTTCTCGTTTTAATTTTTCTGAGCTCGAAAGCGTTCAGATCGCTGCTAATTTTTATTCAGTATGCAAAAGCACGATTCACCGCCCCTGTAAACCGCAAACAATTGGGTGTTGGAATAATAACATCACTCTATAAACAACTGAAATGTTAAAAGTTTGGAAGGGCGCATATTTTACTTAAGGCAAGAAAAAACGTTTAATGAAAAACGACTTGCAAGGGATTCTGGGAAATGGAGTGGTGGAATAATAAACTATGTACACGACGGAAGTTACGAGAAATGGTCCGTGTTTGTGAGAAAACGGAAGAGAGAGAAAACGGTTGTTCGAATTTTATGCTTAGCCTCATAATCGCTATGGAACGCCACAATAAGGGTATGAACAAATCAGCCCACGACCGACTATAGTTATCATGGTAACCGTAACGCCCAGTATTTTAAGCTGTAACGATGTTCGTTAAACTTTGTGTATAGACTGATCCAAATCCAAGTACCATAAACTTCTCATTTATGAGAAAATGACGAGAGCAGAACAATAAATTATCAAAAATACCGAAGTAATTGCAGAAAAGCAATTTCCCTTATAAATCTCGCTCATATGATACTAGGGTTAACAAACAAAACAGGGTGGTAGTCCACTAACGTATGCGATAGGAGTGCGATAATGGTCATAAGGTAAACAAACCCCAGATATTCTGGAATTCAAACCCTCGTCGTTTGGTGAATTTTTCCTCTGTGTTTCCCCTATAATTCTCGAAATTCATACTCAAGTGCCATCAAAGAAATCACGTTGACAGTTAAATCAATCATCTATACATAGATTACTCAATAACGGTCGTGGCATTGTACCGGCTGACTCCCATAATAGGTACTCTAGCGATCTTAGTCTAGTGGTAAAGACGAAGGTTCATAATCTGACGAAAGTTGGGCAATGGATCAGAGCTCGCGATCCAATAGCCCAACTTTCATTGGATCATAAACCTTCGTCTTACCACTAGACTAGGATCGCTAGGGTGTCAGTACGTCTCCCCCCTCATTGTTAGCCGCTCAAAAACTGGCTATGTCACTTGTTCAAAGTGTAGATTTATACAGGGTTCTTTCATTTTTGGACGAATTAATTCTTTTTCATCGGGACTTCTCCACTCATTTGGTGGAACTTGAAAATCTGCTGCTCATCCTAAGAAAAACCAATTTGACTCTCCACCTTGCCAAATCTGCTGTTAATTTTCTTGGATAGCAACGTCTAATGGGATAGAATCTGACCCCAAGAAATTACAAGCAGTTTGCAATTTATATGAACCAACTGACTTAAAAGGGCTCAGATCCTTTTTAGGTCTGCGTTCTTATTATCGTCAAATTATGAACCTTCGTCTTACCACTAGACTACGATCCTTAGGGTGTCTAGTATGGGAGTCAGGCAGTAAAGTATGAGTAGTAGCAGCCAAAAAAATTCCGGAATTTAAGCGGTACCAATTTCAACACAAAACGTGAAGTTATGTTAGAAAAAGTGCGAGAAATATAGTGGGTGTGGGGGGGGGGGGGGCTGAGAAAAGTTGTGTGCTGCGTCAGTTATATTAGTTGTCTTCCTGCAAATTATCTTTCTAGATATAAATACAAATTCCACGTACGTACGTTCAGACAGGCCCCTCCCTTGATGTAAACAACAGCGCGTTGTCTGATAATCGAAGTGGGAGGTTTATTAATAATCGGAAACGTCGCCGTAGCTGAATATTTTATTGATTTGAATGAAGCTCGAGAAACCACCCCCCTGTTTTCACCGAGCAGTCTAGACGCCCAACCTTGCTTAGTATCAGGATCAGATAATGCGTTATAGCGTTCTCTTTTGTAGCCGCGCTATTGTGACGAATACCGAGTTGAATTGAATAGGAGTACATAATGATGTATGGATTCAGTACAGAACGCGTGGGTTGATATCGAAGTTCCGACTGATACCCTCACATTCGCTTGTCACGAAGCTTCCTAATTGGAGCAGAACGGGTGATACGTGTATTATGCGAAACGTACAGCAGCTGACGTGAGGTTCATGATAATGTTTTTTACAGACGTTGACGATGTTTTCTTTTCTGTATTTAGGGAAGCAAAAAGGCGGCAGACACGTCCAGTCTGAGGTCGATCGGTTTCCACAATGAGATAATCGTTTGGGAGAAAATGGCGAGACACCTAAATCCACAGCCCCGGTATTCATATTGATATACATCAATATGCGGTGAATCTCGAGTAGGCTTTAAAAGAGCACTGGACCAACTCGTTGGGCGAGAAGTTGAAGTTCACATTGTCGTCCATCCGCCGTTTCGCGGACCGGTTTTTCTTAAACCCTAAGACGCGAGGATTATGTCATGTTGAAATGTAGTTGATGAGGTTCATTTGGCTAACTATTCGAACGTACTGGTGTTTGACCTCTCATGCTCTGCTGATGGAAAACTTAACTCGGGAACAACATTTCTAAGAAACAATCGTTGTAAGTCTACCGCTGAACGCTTCGAAATAAAATTAAGTAATTACGAACCAATTGCACACTGACTCAAAACATTCCACCGATTCATTGATATTTTATTTCGCCATGGGAGGGAATTTAGAACTTACGGACCTCTCTTCCATTTTCCGTGGCTACAAATCATTATATCAATGTCCCATCCCTCAGCTCCCGTATGTTCAGTCTGCTTTGCAGTCCTACTGCAAAAAACTACATAGTGTTCCATAAATTACAATTATTTCATCGTAGACAATGAATATTCGAAATTTCTTTCCTCTCGCAAAGTCAGATATTTTGTCGCTCAAACAACGAATCCTATCTGCTTTCCCATCAATTTATACAAACCTGGTTTTAGCAGGTGACGTTCACTAAATGACTTAGTGCGGCGCAAGTCTCTAGAATCTATCAGATCTGTGCATATAATTGAACGCGATTGAGGGGAATCGGCTCCAATTTGATATTTACTCTTCGAGCCATTATGGAACGCCAAAATAAGGTATGAGCAGAATCGGTTCAAAATTAACTATAGTTATCATTGTGACACGAATGCCGAATATTTTTTTCTTCAAAAACGGCCATAACGATTTTGATTGCACTTTACTTTCCGCTACCCGAAGAGACAGGAAAGTATTGTAATCGTGTCAAAAAAAAAGTAGGGTTTCCTTCAGATCTTTACGGTGTGAGTCTGTACTTCAATTTGCGGGAGCACGGCTGGATCGATTGAGCACGTTCATTCATTGTTTTGTTGGTTATTTTTTTTAGACACCGAAATGAGGTTTTTGGACGATTTCGGTCAATGTGGAAAGGGGGTTGGGGGACGAAAATGTACCGAGAACAAGGGTTTTTCGCATTTTTCTCGAAAACGGCTTCAACGATTTTCACCAAGCTCGTAGGATGTTTTCGAATAGTTAATACCTATATATTTTTTCCAATAAATGTTCCTCTGACAGTTCATTGAACAGAGATAAAAATCAAAATGTGTCAAAAATAACGTTTTTTCGAACATTTCCGTAAATTCCTGGGTAACTACTCCACCAGATGTGATCAACCGTTCTCCGTAATTATTTCTGTATATATATCTTGAACGGAGATATAAGCCAAGTTAACTCAGAAAAGGAGATTTGTCAAATATTAATTTATCGGTATTCCAATTTTGTCAAAAACGGCTCTAACGATTTCGATCAAACTTACGGAGTACTCTCAGCTAACTAGTCCCTACATTTCAATCTCCATAAATGTTTCTGTAGAAATGCGTTGAACGAAGATATAGCACCCGCATATTTTCCTTATAAACTCCGCTTAAATGTTCCTAGAATCTTCGGAATAATTGACGGGGTCCAATCAAGTGCCTACACGATGATAGTTGGATAACGCTCATAAGGTATATAAGAGATACTACGAAAATTCTAGGATTTCAAACCCCCGCCATTTCACTTCTCTCAGTTTTTACTCCACAATTCTGAAACAGTGATTATTATACTTCTCAAAAAGTCGCTCACGGTCTTATTAATTTTCTGTGTATCGGTAGCTCAATAATAACTCCGTGCATTTGATCGAAATCGTTCGAACCGTTTTTGAGAAAATTGGAATACCGATAAATTAATATTCGACGAATCTCCTTTTCTAAGTTAACTTGGCTCATATCTCCGTTCAAGATATATATTGACAGAAATAATTACGGAAAACGAAAAGTGGGTGTATGTGGCTAAAAGACACTCTGCAAGATTGATCACATCTGGTGGAGTAGTTACCCTGGAATTTACGGAAATGTTCGAAAAAACGTTATTTTCGACATATTTTGATTTTTATCTCTATTCAATGGACTGTCAGAGGAACATTTATTGAGAACAATATATAGGTATTAACTATTCAAAGAAATCCTGAGAGTTTGGTGAAAATTGTTGGATCCGTTTTGCCAAAGAGCGTAAAAAACCGATTTTTGCTTCATAGGCCTATATCTCCGTTCACCGTATTTAAATGGAGATATGTATACAGAAGAAAAGTTAGGTATTGATTAGTAGAAGATAATTTGAAAGTTTAATCAAAATCGTTAAAGCCGTTTTCGACAAAAACGCGAAAACCCCAAGTTTTTTGTACATTTTCGTCCCGTCCCCCCCCCCCCCACGTTCATGGACCGAAATCGCCCATAACCTTACTTTGATGTCTACAAAAAATAACGAACAAAACGAAAAAAGCCGCCCGGGTCAATCGAACTACAGACACACACACGGACGGGCCACGCGCAGAAATTAGGTTTTTTAGACTCAGTAGGCCTCAAACCGTAATGATCTGAAGAAAACCCAAATTTTTTTTTGACAGGATTACTATACTTTCCTTTTCCTTTGGGTAGCGGAAAGTAAAAATTAAATTAAATAGTACAGCTTGTAGAATTTTGTGACATCTTGGGTAAATCGCCCACTATCATATATTCCTAACGCAGTTAAGCGATAGTGACGTTTTTGGTTATCCCAGAGGATATTTTCACACGCACTTGCATACATCGGACATCCCGAATAGGGTGTGTATAGTTGACGTTTTATTCTCCATGCCCTACGAAGTTCTTCAAAGGATTGATTCTTCAACTTTGTCGAAATGCACCAAAAACAAGTAAAAACTATAGTTATATTAGACAAGATGTGCTTTGAAGAACATCGATTTTATCGCAGTTTTTTCCTTTCGAACCTCGCTCATATGACACTGGTGACGTTAGAAAAATCAGAGTAGCAGTCCAATTAACTCCAAGCAGTCCATTAAATTTTCTCAAAAACGGTTCCAACGATTTCGATATAACTTACGGAGTACTCTCAGCTAACTAGTACGTACATTTTGTTCTCCATAAATGTTTCCGTAGAAATGCGTCGAATGAAGATATAGCGCTCGCACACGTAGCTGGTGTTGGAACTTAGGGGGGTGGCGGAAGGTTGAATGTTGCTACGCACCCGATATTTTTGTCTGGGCTCAAATAAGCAAATGATCTGGCTGAACCGATTCCTAAATCTGTGATGTAAGCCTCTTCGATCAAGTTGTGATTTCACTTTTGACCACTCCGTTGAACCTCCGCCCAGAGCTCTCGCCCCCACAGTTACACACACTCGTACGACAGCCGGTTCCACTAGTTTAGGTAAAGACCTGATGAAGGGGGCGAGGTGAGCTAATTCTAACTCCAAGGAATGTGCGCCATTTCCGCGATTTTTAAGGGATTTATTAGATGATCCCTTGACTAACCGTAGGCACTCGTCTAAAACCAACTCACTGGATCAGTCGACGTCTCCGTCGTAGCGTCTCAGCTCCCTCAGACGAGACTCTTCCTGAACCTCACATAGCTAAAACCTATCAACCGAGAGAAAGAGAAAGAGAAAGAGAGAGAAAGAATTAATTGTTTATTCATTCATGAAGGAGGTGGTTGGGCCAGAATTCCTGCTCTTCTTCACTCGCTGAAGAACTCATCCCAAAATATAAATATGTACTCGTACTCCCTTTAAAAGTTTAAAGACTTACTTAATTATAATCCTTAACTAGAAAATAAACTATAACTCAAAAAGCATAAATGCTTCTAGTGTACTTAAGGTAGCTCAACTGTTTCTAAAGAGTAGCTCATGGTGGTAGTAGGAGTAGTTGATCATTTTTTTAAGTTTAGACAGTAAAAGTGAAAATTCACTTGTTCTGAACCGACTTCTTTGTTGAGAGTCTTCGAAAGCTGTTGCTGTTCAAATCTGCGACGTCAGTTCTCCGTCCGGGCCGTGTTGTGCCTTTAACGTGGCCTGAAAACGGTATGTTTAGTGTCGTTTTCTAGGTATTTTAGATTTTTTCTCACAGGTCCGACCGAAAAAAGTGAAATCACAATAATTATAATGAGCCAAAGTCTCGCGGACAATAACTACAGCGAAAGTAATCGTTTCATCGTTTGCACTCACCCCTTCCCGTTTCATTAAAATCAGCCGCCAGCTCGACTCGCCACGTCGTGTCAATTGTCTACAGGCGCCTGGAATATTTAGTTTTCGTCGTTCCGTTGTAGTCAGGTCATGTTTCGTATGGTTTACGGGTATTTTTCGACGTTGAATCGAATAAGGTGGGTCTCGGAGGTGTGAGACTACGTCAAACTGTGCAAGAGAATAATAAACCGTTGCGTAATCTTTTGCAGCGTTTTTGAACTGTGACTATTCATCGCCCACTATTTCGAGCTACCCTTTAGACTGGGAGTGTTTTTAAAGGACGATTGCTCATGTCCGAGGCGGATTTATAAATATTACTGGCACTTAGCTGAAGAGAAATACCGTCGTCGTTCAACATTCCCGTTAAAGACGTAACACCATCGACTAGGAAATGTGGCTGCACTATGGAACCGCTTTACAATCTCTTCGGCTGATACGGCAATTACGAAAAGCGTTCTTCGTCGATCGCTCATTATCTCAATGAGATTTCAAGTAGTTAAGCGAACTACTTTACATCACAACGGAACTTCAAAGTCAAAATGATGACGTAAAGTCCTCCAACGGGCTTAATTCGCAATCCCTGACGATGGACCGATGCACGTAACAAAATATTCAAAAGGATTACCTAAGAATATTCAATAACACCTCGTAAGTCATCCAACAACAGGATTAAAAATGAATGAAAATTCGTATTTAACGGTATGCGTAAGATTGGGTATGACAAATTTTTCATATTTAAAAAAAAATTAAAATATTGCTTTATGTTAATTTGGCGTGTGGTATCGACTATCTAAATGTCACGCGGAAACAGTGAAGCGGAGAGAAAGTGACAGCGGAATTTGTCGTAAAATGTGTGAGAGGGTTCCTCAGTGCACAATTTCATCTGTTGTATAAACGTTTAGGAGTTTAGGCGCCTTCATGTTGATTGATCGGTTAGATTTGAACTTTCTAGTAACAAAGGCAGTAAGCGAGTTGAAGTGTGAAACGTTAAAACTGAACTTGTGTATTGTGGATGAGTGATAGATCATCGCAATGCTGAGGTAAACTAAAACGTTGTGCGCTTGAGGGGCGAAATGTCTGCTACTGAGCGTTCTCCGAAAGGAACACTTTTTACTTTACGCGACCCAAAGGGTAAGGAAAGTATAGTGATCTTGTTTAAACAAAAGTTGAGTTTTCTTTAGATCTGCTGAATCCTCAACAAACCAATTTCGGAGCGTGGCCTGTAGTTCGATTTTAGGGAGAGCGGCTGGACCGACCTTGTTCTTTTTGGTTTATTACTCGTTCTGAATAATACACCTACGTTTTCGGCCAGGAACATTTTTTTACAACCCCTCCCACCCTCAAAACTTGATACTTTACATTTCAAGACATCAGGATTCCTATAATGTCCGTCCGCCGTCGCCTTTACCGTTTTCTAAAATAAGTCCATTCTTTCGCACGAAAATTCCATTTGGTATCTAGTTGTGCCCGCCTGCTCGGCAATACGATCGGACAAAGCCTGTGGTTGTTATCGGCAAAAAATGGTATACAAAATTAACAAGAAAGGAATTTCGGAAGTTTTATTGCAAATACGCTGGTATCGTTACCTAGGTATTTTTCGATGCTGAATCGAATAGGCTGGGCCTCGGAGGTGTGCGATTAGGGCTAGCTGTCCAAGTGGATAATAAACCGTTGCGTAATCATTGCCAGGGTTTTTTATTTTGTTCGTGATTATTGAAGGCGTGAAAATAATTTTATCTGCCATTGATGGGAAGAGAGAGTGGGGGACCCTAACGTATCAAAAACGAGGGTTTTTCGCATTTTCTCGAATTTGATTAAACTTTCACATTGCCTTCTACTAATCAATAACTCTCAACTCAACTCATCAACTTGTCTTCCCTGTAAATATCTCGGTGAGAATTCGGTAAACGGAGAAATAGGCCTATGAAGGAAAACTAGTTTTTCTTTCGCTTTATGGTCAAACAGCTTTGAGGATGTTGGCCAAATTCGTAGGAGATTTTCAACTAGTCAATGCCGATATATCATCTTCATCAAATTTCCTCTGACAGTCCATCACAGTGTTGTGCGTTGCCACGCACCAGAGAAATTGTCGGAAGAGATGCCGATAGAGTTTTTGAGGTGATCTCGGCTAATGATTCAATGGCAGAAGTCAACAACTCAAAATATATGGTGCGTAGCAATGCACAACTTTCCGCAACCCCCGTAAATTCGACAACCTGTCACGGGCGCTATTCGTTCGTTCAACGCATTTGTACGGAAATATTAATACTGAATAAGATGTAGGTAGTAGTTAGTTGAGTGAAATCCGTGAGTTTGATCGAAATCGTTCGAGCCGTTCTTGAGAAAATTGGAAAAACGATAAATTAATATTCGACGAATCTCGTTTTGGTTTATTATTCATTCTGAATAATAACCCTATGTTTTCGGTCACGAAAAATTTTTTACAACCCCCCCTCAAAATTTGATACTTTACGTTTCAAGACATGGGGATTCCAAATCTGCAATGTCCGTCCGCCGTCCCCCGTCCCCCGTTTTTGGTTTTAATACGATTCAATTTTTTTAGATTCTTTCGTTTCATTCTCATTTTGGTTTTTTTCATAGATTTTTGGTTAAATTTTGATATTAGTATTTAGCGTGCATGTTTTCATATTAAAATTCAGTTTTTTCTAGATACTTTCGTTTTTTTGTGTATTTTAATATTACGATTCAGTTCTTTTCGACCTTTTTTTAGGTTTCAATATGATATTTTTCGATGCTGAATCGAACTGGATGGGTCTCGGAGCATTAATGCTAGGTCAAGCTGATTATCCGAATAATAAACCGTTGTGTAATAATTTGCAGGGTTTTTGAGCTATCATGGCTTATATTTCCGTTCAACATCTAAATACAGAAATAATTGCAAAATGTGGGTATATGTTGCCACAAGACTCTGTAAGATCGATAAAACCAGAAGCAGTTAGTATGGAAAATACAGAAACGTAAAAAAAAAATTATTTTCGGCACATTTTGCTTTTTATCACGGTTCAGGGTACATTGTCGCCCCCCTCCCCCTTATTCATCGGTGAAAGTTGCTCGTAACCATACTTTCGCTCAATCGGCTGAGCCGTTCTCCCGCAAATTGAACTACGGAGACACACACGGACCACGCGCCGAAATTAGGTTTTTGGATTCAGAAGGCCTAACGTGAAGATCTGAAGAAAACTCAGTTTTTTTCGTCCTCACGATCGCAATACTTCCCTTACATTTTGGATCGTGGAGAGTAAAAAGGAGGGAAAAAGGAGACAAAATTACGTCACATCATAAGCTAAACTTGAAACTAAATTGCGCAAAATCTACTTGTATTAAACGGTGCACTCGTAAACATTGCACAACTTACTTTGCCAGATAATGAGAATCGACATCAAGTGTAGGTTTCAACCATTGAGTTAATTTATTCGGTGGTAATAGTTTTCGCATAATGTAACGGTGATGGAGCTGATGTGGAGGGCTGCGGAGGAGATAACTAACTTATAGCTCGTAAAGGGTGATAACGAACCATTAAACACCTCGTTCGTGTCAATTGAGTTCCGTCGGTTATTTGAATCGTAATTTGATTGCTCTACAAAGGAGCGTTGTTGAAAATTGATCGGAGTAGATCATTTTTAGATGGCTTTAGCCAATACGAGCCTCCATTCAGTTGCACCTTAAGATGCATTTATATGTCATGAAATGAAACAGGTCATAAACTTGCTCGGAATGAGTTTTGAAGTGCAAAGGAATTCGAGGTCAATTGGTTAGGAGTGAGCAGTATTGATAAACAGGCTCAGCAATGTTTCAGTGCAATTTTCATTACTCTACATCAACCGTTACGATAGTTGAAGTCGATATTCGGCGTTACCCAAGGCCTCTGTGCACACGTCTCAGACAACTGATGATATCTGTCCGACCGGCAGAAATGTGGGAAGGTTGGAAACGGATAACTTTTAAATGGCTCGCACCACGCCCTCGACTCATTTCAGATCGTTCCTGCTGACGTTGCGTTCGAATCGCGACCCCTTTTCTTAGAGCCGGTGTTTCTCTTTGGGTCATCGCCTTGCGTCCCAGATTTCAATCGCCCGATACATAGACATCAGTTTAGACAGCCATTTTGAGATTTTGAACTCGCTTCGACTTACGTTATGTAATCGTTGCATATGAGATTTGAAAAAGTCAGTGTTTAATTTCCCCTTTTTGATTGTGTGAAGTAAGGTAAGCGATCAGAGCTTTGTGTTTCATTTTCCCATTGTCCCTTTATTGTCATTTAATACAATCCGAGCGTAGGTTATTTATTTCATTCTAAAAGGAGTTCGTTTCATTTCATTCATTTCGAGTTTGCCGATTAAATTCAAGTGGGTCTTAATTGCCTTATAATTTCATTTCCCATTACCTTCTTGAGAGTTATTATTTTATTTATTTGACCGAGTGAGTATTATTGAGCGTGTTTGATTTATTCTTTTCTTTTGGGCCCAGACACGACCTTCACGAGTGTTCTGTACGCTGGAATTGTGAGACACTTCCACCACAACGTACGTCACAAATTGGTAGCAGAACGTGGTTTCAATTGGCTGATGTGTTGGGTTTTAATGTCAGTGGGGTCGGCAACATTTTGCAATTGGTAGGTGACATCGTCAATTGCGGAGCTCAGGGTGTATGATCGAATTAGGGCATGATCTCCAACCTGTAGGGTCCGGGGGGTATGACGGGCATTATAGTATGCTGTGCGAGTGTCGCGTGCCTTTAACAGGTTGCCGTACGCCTGACGCGGCAACCGTGACGTATTTTCGAGAGGGGTGAATCGGAAAGGCTCTGCTGGTGGCGGTCAGTGTTGCCACCTCGCCCAGTCCGCCGCGAAAACCATTACAGATTAGAGTTTTGGCAGCTTGAGATGGAGCAGTTTCCAGCAAGTAGGCAAAAATCAGCTGCTGGTAACTAGCTAAGCTAACGTCAAACGTTCGTCATGCACCCAGTCCAGATGCTGTTCAGTGAGGAACGATTTGTTGGCTTGTAGCACATTGACGTTTTCCTTGACTTAACCCCGTGTCTCTCCTGTTGGTACGCACAATTTCAAAACGACACTGAATCAGAAACAAAAGCCTCGCTTCGCCAGGATTTCAAACTAGTTCTAATGAGATGCATCACACAACTTACCTCAGCCTTCCTCAGCTTTAAATAGACTTTTTTTGAAATTGTAAATAATTTATTGTGGTGCTTTCGTCATTTTTTCACAGAAGAGAATTTCATGGTACCGTCCAAGCAAGAAATTTCTTCAAATTCGATAGAGCCGCTTTGCAGAGAAAATCGATATAATGTTTGGATCACTAGGACAACTATAGTTGGCTTTGGCCTGACTTTGCTCATAGTCTTATTTTGGCATACCACGGCAGTCTGCCGGCGAAATATGAAATTTGAGTCGATTTGTTCCGCTCGTTTATTTCAGTCGCGTTCGTTTTTTTTTTAAATTCAATTTTTTTTAATTAAACGTGAGTTGATGTAAATGTTAACACCCAAAAAACTAAATAATTTGAGATTAACGAAATGGAGACGACGCCGGTTCTAGAGATGGGATGATTGGAAGAGGGAAGGAAAGAACGATGAGAGGATGTTCCACGACAGAACGACCAGCAGTTGAGATGGTGATTTCTCGAAAAATTCCGCGAAGACACACACACGGAGACCATTTTCCCAAATGGTGTTTTTCTGTCTCAGACGCTCTTGAAACGTAAAGAACTGAAGAAAGCCCCCTAAAAGATAAATTTCGACCAATTGCGTGACATTCCTTTCTAAGGAAAGCTAAAATCCCGCAACTGGATGGGCAGATTTTCGACAGCTTCTCTTTCAGCTCAGGTGAAACGCGAGTGGTCAATTCTGTACATACTTGTCTACTTATCAATCATTTTAATACACGAAACTTTCACCCTTCACTGAGATAACGAGTCAAAAAATAAATTGATGAAAGATGGGGCGTGCAGCAATTCGTCTTTGGGAATGATTTTGATTAACCTCCAAGTGAGAAATAGAAATATCTGGTGCGTAGCAACACACAACTTTCCGCCACCCCTTGAAGTTCGAACACCACCTACATAGGCGGGCGCTATATCTTCGTTCAACGCATTTTTACAGGAACATTTATGGAGAACAAAATGTACGTACTAGTTAGCTGAGAGTACTCCGTAAGTTTGATCGAAATCGTTAGAGCCGTTTTTGACAAAATTGGAATACCGATAAATTAATATTCGACAAATCTCCTTTTCTGAGTTAACTTGGCTTATATCTCCGTTCAACATATATATACAGAAATCATTATAGGGAACTTGGGAAATGTTGGTATGGGTGATTAAAAGACACTCCATTAAGATTTATCACATCTGGTGAAAAAGTCAACCTGGAATTCACGGAAATGTGAGAAAAAACGTTATTTTTGACACATTTTGATTTTTATCTCTGTTCAATGGACCGTCACAGGAACATTTATTGGAAACAATATGTAGGTAATAACTATTTGAAAACATCCTGTGAGTTTGGTGAAAATCGCTGGAGTCGTTTTGTCAAAAAGCGTAAAAAAACCATTTTTTCTTCATAGGCCTATATCTCCGTTCACCGTATTTTCATGGAGATATGTATGGGGAAGAAACGTTAGGTATTGATTAGTAGAAGATAATTTGAAAGTTTAATCAAAATCGTTAGAGCCGTTTCCGAGAAAAATGCGAAAAACCTTAGTGGCCTGGAGAGCAGTATCCTGCGCCAGACTTTCCTGCTGCCCTGTCAGATGAACCGTCCGTGTAGATATGTATCCAAAACTCGGCGGGGTAGAGTTCCCTAACTGTGTTGAGAGAGTGAGCAAGCAGCTCTGGAACGGTTAAAACCCCAAATTTTTTTTTTTTTTGGCCGATTACTATACTTTCCTTCCCTTCGGGTAGCGGAAAGTAAAAATAACAGTTGAAAAACGGGCAAAGAATAATTTTGAACAGCCCAACCATAGTATCGACAGTGTCCATCGGTAATGAAAGGAAACTCAGAATTGGCTTGAGGGTGCTTCATAGCCGATTTACCGACAAAAATCGAAGTCACAATATTGATTAGATGAAACTCAAATATAGATCATATTAGGTTAACTCGAGAGGAGCGGCGGTGTCCGGTTTCCCTTTAATTTAACTGCAGGTGTCGGGTAATTGATCTTCACATCGCTTCAGACATAAGAGGTGCCCAATTTCCAATTCATTCCCACACGAAGGGCTCCCTCTGCCAATAATACAGATCCTGTCAACCCCACCCCTTTCAGCACACCCTTCCAACCCTTCCCTTCGTCATTTACCTCGTCGAAACTGCAAAAACTATCGCAGGCAAAATCGAGGGCTTGTTGACGTTTTTCTAGAACAAACATAATAAAGCGGCTTCTGCGAAATGTCTGATTGGATTGTTAATTTTGCTTTCTACCTCCACGATATTCCCCTCTCAGTTGCCTCTAGTTTCATTAGATCGCCTTTTGTCTCGTCAAGTTGATGTCGAACTTAATATGCGTTTGAAGAACTGTGTACACATTTATTTGGATAACTGAGCCTTTGTGAACTTCAGTCGCACGTAACATAATTCTGCTTTTCTCTTCTACTCCGGCCTTTTTTTTATTGGACGAGCGTTCAAAGCGAATAAATCCCTGCATTCTACAGCCTCTCGTCCTTATTATTGACGTTACAATAGGACCTCTGTTTCGTGTTCGTTTAACCTAAACAATATGTTTGACCCTAGCGAGTTTTCTACACGACGCAATGGAAATTATAGTATTTGGAAAAAGTTCTCCTGATCAGCGAAATTTCATGGATCGCCGAAGAAAATCCTCCTCCACGAAATACGTGCCACAGGATTGAAGCCGAACAAAGCCCGACGTACCGATTTCTTCTCCGGTTTAGTCCAAGTTCCAAGCTACAGGAAAAGCTCTTGACGCATTGAAGACCTTTTTTTGTGTTCTCGCGCGTTTTTAAACCTCTGTAGGGGTTTAATTGAATTATACGCGGAAAAATGCACAAATAACTCTCGTCAAACAATCTTTCATTTAAAAAGTTGAGTGGGAAATATACAAAAAGTACCAATTTCACGACATCTTCACGAAGGTTGAAGCTATCAAATGAGCAGATGGCTTAAATTTAATTATAAAAATATCTGTCGCAAAGCGTGACACAACTTTCCTCTACCCCGTATCCAACTAATGCGATGTGTTTTTCTCTCAGTTTATGCCTATGCGTTAAAACTTAACCTATTGATACCGTTCCAAAATGCGCTGGATTGCCCGTACTCAAACTGACTGACAATATGCCAGAGAGTGGTAACCAACAGTAGATAACTCTTCTCAACGAAAAAAAACTGAAAAAAGTTGGGACAAGGAGGCGGCACTAGTTAAATAAATTTCGTACCAACTGCTGTCAAGCTTCCGAGTACACATTTACATTAATAGGAATTTGGATTTGTAAGGGAACAACTAAAACCACTTTTCGTCGACATTTTTCATTATCCATTGCGCTGCTCTTGATCAACATTTTGTTCTACCTTTTAGTTGAATGGAACTGAACACGCATCAAATTCTGGAAAATTATGGCCCGTGAGCCACGCAGGTATCCTTCCGCTGATCTCTTTAGAAGAGACCCTTTCTTTCTCTCTCAAGCAGCTCTTCGCGAGGAACCATCTAGCAACTCTGCTTGAGACTAGCGCAAGGTCAGCTCAATGCCCTACAAGATTTGCAGTTCAGGGTCACATAGTCAATCCCAAACCTCGAGTGGTTCTGACCACTAGAAGCCCTGTACATTCTCCACAAGCTCCTGGATAACGAGTTGAGGTCTCCGGGTCGCTACAATAGAAGCGAATATAAAAAGCTAATTTTTTCATGGGTTCTAATGAAATGTTTTGATTTTTTTGAAACGAACTTGAGAATTGTAAACTCCACGCGATTTTTTTCCCCCTTTTTTTCTCTACGGAAATACGGCTATTAGTTGTCTGTTCCACTTGGTAAATACGTCCTTCCTGTTTTTATTTTGAGTCCGTGAACTGTACATACTTTTTACTTTCCTTGGCTCTACGAAGAAGAAAGGAAATTTAAGTAATCGGCTGAAAAAAAAAATTGAGTTCTCTTCAGATCTTTACGTTTCAGACCCCCCTGAGTCCGAAAAACACTATTTGGGAAAATGGTCTCTGTGTGTGTGTGTCTGTGCTGGGATCGCATCCTGTGGATCACCAAGGCCTACAAGACTGTATCAACAGAAGCACTCCAGGTGATCACTGGTCAGTTACCAGTTGATTTTGCAGTTGAGTGCATCATTGACAAGTGGAGAGTGAAACGGGAGCTTCCCCCGCTTTGGGCTGAACACCGTGCGGACCTCACCACAGAACAGAAACTTGCCGCCATCGATGAATGGGCTCTAAAGAAATGGCAAGCGAGATGGGAATCCTCGTCAAAGGGACGTGATACGTATGAGTTCTTTCCCAACATCCGTGAACGTCTTTCAAGAAAATGGGTTGAGGCAGACCACTGGACGAGCCAGTTCCTCACGGGACATGGTCACTTCAATGCGCAGCTCCACTTCTTTTCTCTGAAAGACTCTCCCTCATGTACGCCTTGTGCCTCCACTGCGGTGGAAACAAGAAACCATGTGCCGCTCCACTGTAGTTTCTACAACAGTGAGCGACGGTTGTTGGGAGGGCAAACGAACTTAGCAGCATTGACTGCTTCAAAGCAAGCCTATAACCATTTTGCAAAGTTCGCGAAGAAGGTGATGGCTAAGAAACGTGGTCATAGTTGATGTGTCCTTTTGAAACTTGCCACCCAAGTAAATAGTTAGATCGGGTGGGAAACCAGATTAAGAACTCCTCCCAGATGGTACGCGATTCCTCAGGTGGTCACCTCCGCGTGGTCACACACGGGCAACAGCTCTCTACCGGGAGACTGGCTGACGACCAAATACCAAGTATCTCCACAGGTCTGAGTCCGGTGGATGCTGCAGGGGCCGGCCTCCTGCATATTAGCGAAACCGCAACTCCATGACTGATATAACCCTCGTCGAGGGTTTAGGTACAGTCATCAAATAAGGAAACGGACCTGTATGTGTGTCTGTGAACGATTTTTAGAGAAAACCACCGTACCAAATCAGCTAAAACTTGATATCTCTTCCGCAGGTCACCATTAGACGCCAAAATAAGGGTATGAACGAAATCCACCGAAATTTAACTATAGTCATCATAGTGATCAAAACACCAAATTTTTTTTTCTCAAAAACGGCTCTATCGTTTTTGATCAAATTTTTTATATTGATAACTCCCAATAAGACAACTATACCATGAAATTCTCATTAGTGGGAAATGACGAGAGCAGCACAATAAATTATCAAAATTTTCGACGAAATCGATTTTAGCGCGGTTTTAAAAGAAAACAACCGTACCAAATCAGCTGAAACTTAATGTCTAGCATACAGGTTACCATGGGACGCAATCATAAGGGTATGGAGAAAATCCACCGAATGTTAACTATAGTTATCATGGTGATCAAACCACCAAATGTTTTTTCTCAAAAACAGCTCTAACGATTTTGTTTAAATTTTTTATATCAATAGCTCTCAATAATGCAACTATACCATAAAATTCCCATTCGTGGGAAAATGACGAGAGCAGCACAATAAATTATCCAAATTTTCGACCAAAAGCGTTTTTGCCTCGGTTTTTTCCTTTTAAACTCCGCTGGAATTCTTGTAGAATGTAAAAAAAAATTTGTATTGCAGTCCAATCCAATACCTAAAGGGTGAGTGTTTAAAAATCCTCATGAGATACATGGGGGTCACTCCAGAAATTCCTGAATTTCAACTACTGCCGTTTCGCTTACAACCAGTTCTAAAAGTGTTTACCCAACAACTCTGCAAAAGTGATTACTATCCTTCTTCAAAAAATTTGTGTTTACAGCCTCATTAATTCTCTGTGTACCAATTGCTCAATAAAGGTTCTGCAATGAGTACGAGCAGCATAATAAAATCTGGAACTGTAAGCGCTACCGCTTCCTGCAGCCGCAAAGTGTTGTTTGACCAAGTTCAAATTAACTGAATGATAAATGAATTGATTAAATAGAATTAGCCATGTGCAAAGTGAATTGAAGTAGAGCTAAGGAAAGTTGTGTGTTGCAACGCACCAGATATTTTTTCGTGGAGCGGTTCGTGCTTACAGTTTTGCAAGAGGTTAACCAAAAAAAAAGAAAAAAAAGTTAGTTGGGATTCCGGAAGTTTTTCGGTTGCTCTTGACCATTATTAAACTTCTACTGTATGGATAGCTTACTGCACCGACAACACGATTATTTCTCGGAACTCTACTGCCACAATAACGGGATTTATTAGGAAAAAATTGATTTTCTTCGAAATGTTCGTTAATTTATTGTGCTGCTCTCATTATTTTCCTACGTAAGATAATTTCTAGTAAGAAATATTAACTATCGTCCACAAAAAAAAATGTAATGAAATTCGTTCGAGCGGATTTGAAGAAAAAACGTTCGATGTTTCGATCCTTATGATATTCCTACCCGTATATCGACGCCCCAAAGAGATTGTCAGGATTTTCAGATTCGGGAACAGTGAACACCGCTGTACGCACTTGAAGCTGAAGAAAGTTGCCCAAGGTATTCTTTTTTTAAATATTGGCAGTTCATTTTCTTTCTGTAATGAGTTCAAGCATTAGAATTACTTTTATATTGCGACTTGGAGTGCTAATATTTGGTTGCATTACTGAATAGAATAGATTTATGTAGCTAATGATTGGGGAATTCAGCAAGATGTAGCAGCTTCCTGCATACCGATCGATGCACTCACGTTAGTTCGACTGAAGTTTAGTTGATTGGGGAAGATCGGAACAATCTTCTTTCCAGACGATTGCAATCCTTTCTTCACTCTTCGTGTTAAGGGAAGTAACAAAGCAGGTGCCGCAGGATTGTATCTCAGGCTGAACCCAAGTTCCTCCTATTTTCACGACTTGAATAATTTATCGAACATCTAACAGAGGTTTTCATGAGCCTGGTAAAGATGTCGACGTGATTGGATGTAAGGAGGTGCTTGTTTATTTTTTCGTAAAATTGAATCCCGTGTCTGAAAGTACGTAAAGGGATTACGACTCTTCTCATAAAAAGGCCGATAGCTGGGAACCCGTTAAAGCATTGTTGGGCCGCCTCTAAGAGAGTGAGCCGCTCGCAATCGATATTATAGTGCAGACACTCAATACGTTATTACCTCATAACTCTACCCACACACACCTACCGGACCTCGTTGCGTAACAAACAGCGGCCACATTGTCAGATGACGAGCGCAGGCGGAGCTGGCGCGACGGGGTCGACTTGGCACATTAAGTTCAAGTCTTTGGGAGGGAAGATCAGTTAATGAATGCAACACTCAGTCACTCTATGCGCATAAAAGAATTTCAGCCTTTCTCTAGCCTCCTTCGCTAATGTCATTGTGTTGTTAATTGATTGCCCAATTCTATTTGTTAAGCAAAGCGCTATTTAAGTGGGCAATTTTCTTTCTTTTTTTTTCTTACAAATGCCATTCCGTGTATTATAATGGACTAAGCTGTCTTACGGTCTCTGCGCTAACAATTTTTCTCCATCGTTTCTTTGTGGGGGGGGGGGGTGAAGGATGAAGAGTCTCAACCTTCTGTATGCATTTGTGTGTCTTCAGGAAGTGTGCGCGTCTGACTGGAGCAATGTGTGTCTTCGAAGGCTGTGACGTAGAGTTATGGGTGTGAGTTAAGGCAGGCTCAGCATGAAGAGGTGGATAGGTCGTTACAGAACCGTCCACTCTGTTGCGTGTGTACGCGCGTGTTTACCTAAGCCTCCTGCACCAGTTTACCAGGAAAGTTGGGTGTTCTACGCACTGTCCTATTATTCGTTTTCTGCCTGATCGCTCCACAGATGCCTAGCTGCGATTTTCTTCGCATTGTGGATGGTTATCGGACCACTACGTGCGCTGGAACGTCCCGTGACACTATCTACCACTGTTCCTTTTGAATTTGTGGGTGAAGTCGGCTTTAGAGGGCACCCATGAGAGGGATTACTAGCAGTCTCATGTTGCTGTTGTGGTGAGACTGCCTGATGAGATGCGCAAGCAACTGAGATGCTAATGTAGTAGGTGATCATTGTTGACCGGTATCTTGTGTGGCAGGAGTACCGTTGCTCTCATAGCGTGATGATACCTTTGTAAGCAGGTGGCTGATGGGTCAGCGGGCTGGGATTGAGAAGAAGCAGCACACCGAAGTTGTCTGTGGACAAGGACTGAGGAAGACGCACTATGAGTTTGAATGTTCAGATAGTAGTATCAATTCGCAGTTCACTACTTATTTGAGGAAACATAATCATAACAATTAACGGAAAAATATTGTTTGGTGAGCGGGGGGGGGGGGGAGCAGGTCGAGTGAGAACAATTCGGCCTACAAACCTAAAGAAATGATTGCTATAACTCCTGGTAGGAGGAGAGAAGTATTCTATCGGTTGCGTATCTAGCCCTGTACTCTCCAGATAATGTCTTGAGCCCAGTTTCGGGCAGTTTCATAAACGGAAATGAGTGAACTTTTTGATTCCGACCGTTTTAAAGTAATTTTAATTATACTTCGCACAGTTACATTGTTGGACATACGAATGGGGAAGCTTGAAACTGAGAAATAAGTTAACGTGGTGGGCGTGAGTGAGGTCTTTATTACACTTGACAGAATAGCGATGTCCGGTTGAGTATGAATAGTGATGAGAGAGAGGCGCAGAGAGAGAGAGAGAGAGAGAGAGAGAGAGAGAGAGAGAGAGAGAGAGAGAGAGAGAGAGAGAGAGGAATTGTTGGGAGAGAACTGGGAGACGACTATTGTTCGTAGTGCTGAAGGTTGACTGACTTGGAAGGAGCTGTCTGTTGAGAAGGGGAATCTAAAATGTAGGGGTGGGAAAAGATAGTTTGGAATGTCCAGGACAGGGGCTAATCCATTGTCAACTGAGGAGCGGGACTTCCACAGGTACAAACGGACGGGTTGAGATATAAAGGTGTTTGGGGAAACAATGACTTTCTGCAGGGCCGGAGAGTATCATTGAGTGCGAGGGCGGATCTTCTGGAGGTCAAAGACCTGATTCGGCCTGACGAACATACATTTTATTATCAATGCGTAGAGTTGCATTAGTTCAACAAAAAGTAAGAAATTGTGGTCCTTAAGAGAAACGTTTGTGTTTCAAAAAATGGAAAATTTAGACTCAATATTCAGCGCCTCATACGCACAAGAGGTTCTGAAGAATTAAACGAAGGGGGAACTAGAATACAGGAACAAAGGGGGGAAACGTTTCAAAACATGCGCATGCTTGCGATGGGTTTTGCACTAAGGCGTCACACAACGGCCGAACTATGTGCGTCTTTATAAATGTTTTCGTTTTGTAGTGATAATTCGATACAAATACTGCAGTGTTACTAATAAAGCACACGATCTTGTAATAAACGCGACACTTCTCAAGCGAAAATCGTTGACTGAATCTCCAAACCTGCTGACGTGGGAAGAGACGCATGACGATCGCTAACGGATTAGGTGACACCACGTCCCTTCTTATGGTTTCCTCATGTTTGGGATATCGTTGGATGTCTGTTCGTCCCAGGCGATCTTCTGAGCAGGGTTGTTGAAGCTTGACGTTCACAGTTTCGAGCATCATCACCATTTGAGTTAGGGTTGCTCCGTAGTAGCTGCTTCTTTATTTCTTCTGATGAGGTGCGAGATGCCATCTATTTCGCCTCGTTACAGTGCCACTACATAAAGTGACTATGTACGATGGTCGAACTTAGCTTTAATCCTACCCTCCTTGCGTACGCCTTTTACCCACACTTTCTCCCTACGGTTTAAAGGTTGAAGACCCCTCACACTTTACTAACGTCAAAATTCGTGGGTTTTGGCGCAAACTGTTGGAAATGTTCGTTCTCATTTTTCGTCGCAATCGCTCTTCCGCAGAATTCCTAAAACTGACATTTAAAACTATGCGACGAAGCGCGTCGGATTTACGAAATGTGATATTAACTCATTGTCGCTATCGTTCGTCACTAAATGAGGTTTGCGAACGTCCCAACAACCGTAAACCCTTCAACGGTATTTTCAATTTATTGGGCAGAAAGCAGCAACATCTATTATTCCAAAGTAGCGGAATGCGCACCAGGAAAAGGAAAACGGAAATATAGCGCCGTAGCCTCTCAAACCACAACTGTTCACTTTCTCCTTGATCAGTTGCTGGAGGTTACTTGCGGTTTGCATTGCCGCTTTCACGACACTGAACCTACTCAGTGAGCTCCGTTTTGCCAACCGCAATGGTTTTGATTTTTTTTTTTTTTTTTTTTTTTTTAAATAATGTATTCCATATTCTGCAGTCACGCGACCGCAAACCCGTACTAAGCAGTGCAGTTTGAGGTCGAAAATCGTTTGACAGAAGAAGTAAAACAGTTTTCTAGTGACCTTCTCGAGAGCTCGGTCGGCAAAATTATTAGGACGTTACTTCACATAATATTAACCTGTTCACGAAAAATTGACACGAACAGGATGATATTTTTGACTTTCCGCTGACCAAAGGGAAAGAAGAATTTCAAAAAAATTTAAGTTATCTTAAATCTTCACGATTGAATTACTGAATTGAAAAAACCTAATTTTGGAGCGTGTCTGTTTTTGTTTTGCTGCACGGCTGCAACGAATTTAATTAAACTTTCAAGATATTTACTAACCAGTACTTCACTTCCGTCGTCCATAAATATTTCAGCGAAAACTCGATGAACGGGGATGAAGCAAAATGAGCTTTTTTGAAACTTTTTAGGGAAAATAACTTTAAAAATTATCATTTAACTTTCCAATTAACTTCTTCCAATCGGTAAAAATGTTCCTCTCCAGATTTTGATGAAAGTTTGTATATGGACAGATCATAATAATACAACGATAACGTTAAATTTTAATTTGTGGAAAAATGACTAAAGTAGCATAATAAATTAGCGAATGGTTAGACCAAACCGCGTTTTAGTGCAGTTTTCTTTCTAATAAATCTCACTCGCGCGACGTTAAAAAAAATCTGGACCGTAAACCCAATAAGCTACCTGCACGTTGGAAGTTTTATGGCGGTCATGAAATCATCAATGGAATTCATAATAATGCCGTTTTTTTATTACATTCCGGGGCTACCGGTGTCCACGTAGAACAGAATGCTTATCGAGTTCGTATGAATTGTGTGAAAAGTGGATAGGATTATTAGGTAGAGTGTACGTGGGTTTGAGGGAAGTTGTTTGATACATCGTACCAGATGAAAAAAAAGTATTTAAATGGGCCGCGACACAACCTCCCTCGGAAAACGCCTCAGAAGTCTGTTAACGGACGAGACTTGAGACGATCATGGATTGTACATGCTCATTTAGTACGCGTTATTTAAAGTATGAATACAGAGTCAGCGTGTTAGTTTTGTGTTCTCACGCCTCCGCAGTGTTAGTCATTTAAATGACACCTAAGCACGTCATCCAGCAACGCAAGTTGTATTATGTGTTCGAATTATGTATTTGATTTATATTTATAAATAAACAATAATCGAAGGAAAAACGGGTTCGTGTTTTTTATTCAAGATGTACCAACAGGGAAATTAGGATTCCTGGATTCTACTGATTTCAGAACGCGGCATTAGGTCGAAATTAAAAATCACACATTCCTATAAATTTTTAGCTCTGGAAGACATCAATCAATTTGTGTCAAAACGGGTACGATCCAGTTTGTGATGTAAAAGTCGCTCCTTCGCGCAGTCTTCCCGGCAGGTTACTAATATCGGACAGAAGCTGGTTTTGGGCGAATCGCAATGAGCTCCCAGTTTATTATTGATAAATCGCTGTTAGGTAAACACTATTACGACGGCTTACCGCGCTATTTGCGAATCGCTTCTAACTCCGCAAGATAGCGATCGTCGAAAGTTGGAAAGAAAACGACACACATATTTCCGTAAGGGCCCTTCGTTTCGGAATTCATATATGTTAAGAGTATTCCTCTTCCTTTTTATTTACCCAGCGCCTTCTCGTCTAAGCGTTTCAATTCATGCCGTTCCATACCACATTTGAGCTGATTTCTGCACCCTGTTATCAAATAATACAACGCCATGCTCGGAAGCGCGCATGAAAACTGCTTTGAGGGGCGAATTAACTATTCGCTTACACAGTATTTATTATATTCGTATTTAAGATACTACTTTTTACTATCATCAGCCAGCAAATGATGTAATCGGCTGAATTTTGTCGAGCTTTCTTCAGATCTTCACGTTTTAAATGCTCGGAAGTCCGAAAAACACCGTTTGAGAAAATGATCTGTGTGTAAAAGTGATTGAGTACATAAGATTGTACCAAAATGTCAAACATTTGCTATTTGACCACGAAAACACCATGGTACACGAAAATAAGGGTATTAGAATAAAGATTCGAAACTAACTATAGTTATCATAGTGATCGATGTTGATGTTGCAAGTGTAACTCCAGTTGGTTTACTTCGTAACCAAGAAAATATTGTTTTATTGTGTTGCATATGTTACGCATGAAATTATATTCATTCTCGGTTTTGCAAGTGACCGTAATTATTGTGCTATGAAATAAACTTTCCGATACCAACATAACAACCATCGAAACACCAATTTTCATTTTCTCAAACCACCTATTTTCGTTTATTTTCTTTTCATGAACACTTCCAAATAACGTGATAGCGCCATAAAAGTTTCATTTGTGGGAACATGACGCAAGGAGCACTATATACCAAGCATTTCGAAGAAAATCAATTTTAGCTCAGTTTTTTCTTGTAAATCCCGCTCGTGTACAACTAGCGGCAGCCCCCCCCCCCCCCCCAAAAAAACTAACTGTATAACGAAAGTTTAGTAAAGGTTCGTGAGATAATTAGGAGCGAGCGCAGAAATGCCGAAACAATAAGCACCGCAGTCATCATTCCTTCCATCCCTCACGCGTTTTAGCCGATAGTAGCAAAACAGTAAGCGCGATATTTCTCAGAAAATTCATGAAAGTAGCAGCATCTGATTAAGTTCTGGAACTTTGAGAGCTATCACTTTCTACGCGGAAGTTTTTTACCTAGTTCAAATGCGCTCAGTCAAATATAGATTAAACAGATAGTTAATGCCATGCAAATCTTTGAACGTACATGCGGCTGAGGAAAGTTGTGTCGCATCAAGTACTTTAACTCAAAACGATTTGAATTTCATTTTGACGAGGATGAGTCTGAATTAGGCTACGGTAATATAACATTTCCATTTGTGGGAAAATTATAAAAGGAGCGCAATAAACAATCAAATATTTGAGCGACAACCGATTTTAGTGCAGTTTTTATCTTAAAACTCTCGCTTATAATAAATCTTATAAGCATTGGTATTAATTAATAACTGGTATAAAATAATGAAAGACATTCCGTGAGATTTCAGAATTCGAGCTGTTGTCTTTTCTATGGCTATTTTGTTTCCCCCTAAACCAGATGCAACTGAGGAACCTACGCAGCGGCCTCAAATGGGCCTATCCAGTTCCATCTTCAGCTCCCAAAAAGCTGGTATTCCCCGACACCTCCTCACCATTCTCGCATGGAATGCAAGACGTCCTTGAGGTCCAGCCCTGCAACCTCCTCTCGCCACAGGTCTGTTTCCTTATTTGATGACTGAACCTAAACCCTCGACGAGGATTCTATCAGTCATGGAAGTTGCGGTTTCGCTAATATGCAAGAGGCCGACCTCTGCAGCATCCGCCGAACTCAGACCCGCGGAGGTACGGCAGGTATTTGGTCGTTAGCCCGTCTCCCGGTAGATAGCTGTTGCCTGTTACCACCCGGAGGTGACCGACCACCTGAGGAATCCCGTACCGCCGGGGAGGAGTTCTTAATCTGGTTTCCCACCTGATCTAACTATGTACTTGAGTGGCAAGTTTCAAAAGGACACATCAACTATGACCACGTTTCTTAGCCATCACCTACTTCGCGAACTGTGCAAAATCGTTACAGGCAAGCTTTGTAGCAGTCAATGCTGCTAAGTTCGTTTGCCCTCCCAACAACCGTCGCTCACTGTTGTAGAAACTACAGTGGAGCAGCACGTGGTTTCTTGTTTCCTCCGCACTGGAGGCACAAGGCGTACATGAGGGAGGGTCTTTCAGAGAAAAGAAGTGGAGCTGCGCATTGAAGTCACCATGTGCCATGAGGAACTGGCTCGTCCAGTGGTCTGGCTCAACCCATTTTCTTGAAAGACGTTCACGGATGTTGGGAAAGAACTCATACGTATCACGTCCCTTTGACAAGGATTCCCATCTCGCTTGCCATTTCTCTAGCGCCCATTCCCTCCTCTCTCCACAGCAGAGGGACTCGAAGCACACTAATCCGCACTGCAGTCAGCCCCTTTGCCCACTCATGCTCTGCCTCGCAGAAACTACAACTCTGTAACTCTGACTTACCAATCTTGGCCAGGGGGTACCTTAGTGGAGCCTGTGAA
This sequence comes from Pachypeltis micranthus, assembly GCA_020466155.1. Taxonomy (NCBI): domain Eukaryota; kingdom Metazoa; phylum Arthropoda; class Insecta; order Hemiptera; family Miridae; genus Pachypeltis; species Pachypeltis micranthus. Next base: position 80,879,562 of record CM035768.1, on the reverse strand, counting down.
CAGACTGAGGATCTCCCTTGCTCACTCCCTGGAGAGTTTGATAAACAACCTTGACTGCATTTGACCTGGTACATCCCCCCGATAGGTAGCCCTGAACTTTTCCCCCCACTTGCCACTCTCCCTGATCCATCGCCCGAAGTTAAACTTCATCTGTACCGAGTCCCTGACATGTGGAGCAGCCCCCCCCCCCCTCCAACGACACACCCTGTCCAATACCAGGTCCGGTCAACTTCGCCTGATAAGACCCTGTTCCAGCAAACTGCCGCCTGTAAGTAGGCAGCTCTCTCCACATATGTGGAGATGGGCAAGATCCAGCTGGACCTCTAGCGCAGCAACAGCCAGCATCAAAAAGTTGTGTGATGCGTTCCTAGTCATTATACCAGCGCCTTCTCATCAAAGCTTTTTAATTTGTGGCGTTCCACATCAAATGAGTTGATTTCTGTCGACTGTTGGCTCTTAATTGTGATCACACTCACTCGCATCTTGCACAGAAACGGTGTATTTTATGACGTGAGTTCATGGTTCATTTATACAGTATTCACTTAATTTATCTCACAAACCGTCCAATTAGAGTGTCATTATTGTACGTACACCATAACAGTGTTGACATTTGAGTAAAACATGTTACACGATGAGCACGTAGTGATTTAAAGCTAAAATAAAAAGTCTCCCCGTCGCTCAGGCAGATTACATGTTTGATGACCACTTTTCTTAACTCTCTGTTTCTTGGCCGTAATTTATGAACAATTTGAAGCGCTCATCAAGTTCACGTCGTCGAATATTACCGCCGAAATTATAACTCTTTGTCGAGAGAAAGTTCACAAAACTTGTTTTTGGCGCTCAAGTTTTTTTTTCGAGACGTCTTCAAACGTAGAAGCCAGTTTTCTCCTCGAAGTCTGTTAAAATCTGTTTCAGATCGCATCCTCGAGTCTAATCAATGGACGCGTCCCTACGCCAAACTGCGCGATAGCGAACTGTAACTTTCTTGTCGAGCTGTGCAAATAAGTGGGGAGCTGGGATCTAGTACAATGAAGGCCAAGTGGTCTGTCTCGTCAATTAAACGGATGTGTGCGCGACACTCGACTTAACCTCTGGCTTTGATTTGTGTACTGGTTATGGTACTGGTCGTATAGTCGTAGATTCTGCATAGGCGAACTTATTTATATCGTTACTCGTGCGGTTATCCCATACGCTATCTAAACACCAGCCTAAATTGGTTATTATTAGTCTTACGTGGTCTATCATCAACATGAAATGTTGTTTCGTCAGGATTTCTAGCTCTTTGTCATTGCTGTGCGTGAACAATTAATCTTTTTTCTCCCCGTCATATCAGAGTTTCACACTGCACTGTTTTATACTTGTGCAACAACGATATTTGAATTATGTCAGATAGTTTTTTTAATTTTTTTTTTTTTTTAGATCTTAAAGTTTCAAGGGCTTCCGAGTACGAAAAACATAATTTTAAAGAATGGTGGACCACCTGACTGTGCATCTACACAATCGAAGCGAAATCTTCAGCAATAAATCCAGATAATTCAGGAAAATTAAATATCCAACCATCAATACGTTTTGGCGGCTACAGGCTACTTTTTGATAAGCAAGTCACGTGCTTAGGGGTCAATATAGGTGAGAGATGGCGTTTCAGCCAACAACTCGAGTCTCTCAAAGGCACTATTCCCGTAAGGTTTGCCTCGTTGCGAGCAATTAGTAAGGCCATAAAGCAGAGATTTATGCTATTATTGCTGGGGCAATCCAAATGCATGAGAAAGGCTATAGTAATAGAACTATCAATATATTGACCGATAGTCAAGCGTCGTGTAAAGCGCTACTGAACTACTGCACGACGTCAAAACTGGCGCGAGAGTACAGGATGTGGCTTAACTCCCTAGCAAGTGCGAATAGAGTTAATGTGTATTGGATTCCAGGACACAAGGGGATCATTGGAAATGAGAGGGCGGACCATCTGGCCAGACGTGGTTCGTCCACAGTACCTATTGGGCCACCGCCCCATTGCGGGATTTCTCTGTCACTGGTCAAAAGGACTGTGAGAGAACACGCCAGAAGACTGCATCAGACAATCTGGAACGCTGCAGGAGTAAGACACTCCAAACGATTTGTCTCAGAGCAAACAAGTGAGACGAGAGACACCCTTCTGAGGATGGAGAGGAAGGACTTAAGGCAGGTTGTTGGGATCATAACAGGACACTGCAGAATGAACAAACACATGTATGTTATGGGAATAGCGGAAACACCTCTATGCAGGTGGTATGGCATGGATGAAGAAACTCCCTACCATGTTCTGGCCCAGTGCCGGGGACTTGAGAGGGAGCGATTTTTGGTCTTTGGCACCACTTCTCCCAGGATGGATACCAACGAGGACTCCTTCAGGAACTACCTGGTTTTCCACAGGAAGCTAGGCATAGACCTGTAAGACACTAGGACTGGTACAATAGGTCATATGGCCGCAGTGCACACCCCATTACTGGGAATACAGTCAGAAGATTATATATAAGGCCATTCGGGGTGTGTGTTACCGTGAAACAACCCTCATGTATAAGGCGATTTACCGAGGCATGATTGATTACTGTCCCATTCATTGTCTGAGGTAGCAAACTCACAGTCAATCAAAGGCCCAATTCTAGAGAGCTCCTGTGGACGTCCAAGGCCTATAAGACAGCGTCCACTGAAGCGCTCCTAGGTCGTTGAGTGCATAGTCGACAAGTAGGGAGTGATGAGTTGGCATAAGATAAATGGCAAGCAAGATGATAATCCTCGTCAAAAGGACGTGACACGTATGAGTTTCTTTCCGAAATCCGTGAATATCTCGGGAGAAAGTGGGTTGAGCCAGTTTGTTGTGGGACATGGTGACTTCAATGCGCTTCTTGTCTTGAACACAGACTCTCCATCCTGCACGTCTTGCGCCTCGAGGAGTATGGAGGAAACAAGAAACCACGCGCTGCTTCATTGTAGTTCTCACAACAGTTAACGACTGTCGATGGAAGAGCAACCAAACCTACCAGCTTGGACAGTTACTAACCAAGCTTATATCCGTTTCATCCAACTTGCGAAAAAGGTTATGTCAAAGAAACGTGGCCACAGTTGATCTGCCCCTTTGAACCTTGCCACCCAAGTAAATAGTTAGATCATATGGGAAACAAGAACTTCTCCTCGATGGTACACGATTCCTCAGGGTCATACCTATACGGGATAACATAAGGGGGGGGGGGGGCTCCATCGAGGGGCTGCCTTAATGACAACCTACCGCAATTCTACAGGTCTAGGTTCGATGGATCCTGAGCGAGTGAGCCGACCTCGTGTACGATAGCGAAACCGCAGCCTCCGTGACATCCGACTGATACAACTCTCTCAAGAGGGTTCAGAAACAATCCTTTTGATAACGAAACAGACCTGTGCGCGTGTGTGTGTGTTGGAATAAGATGAAAGGGTCGAACCAAACCGACTTAAATTTCATACTTAGCGTGCAAATCAACATGGAGCGCCAAAATTAGGGTATGAGCAAAATAGGTTCAAAACTAAATCAAAATACCAAATATTTGTTCTCAAAACGGTTCTGACATTTTTTCTATGGACAGGCCTAATAACGCGACAATGTAAAACTAATTGACGAACGTAATAAAGTATACAACATTTTGACTAAAATTGGTTTTAGCACAATTGTTTCCTTATTACTCCCACTCACAGGATACTACCTTCCTCAGAACAATCAGAGTGGTATCTATGCAACTATCGCTTAATAATGGTCGTGGCATAAGTAGGAGCAACTCAACAAACCAAGTTCACATAAACAGTATGAAAAACGAATTTGATTATTTGGTAGCGGGATAAAAATGGCTAAATGTGTTGGTGAAGCTGAGGAAACTTATGTGATGCGTCACACCACATATTTCGTATTGAATTTTTTCTTCTTTCCGTTTCGTACAAGGAGGATTTTCCCATTCATCGAGTGGACGGTGAGAAACATTAACGATCATCAATTTATTAATAACATTGGTAACACCTCCACGCATTATCGGTATTTCCAACAGCCCGACGAGCGTGAACTTCTGATCGGTGCACACACGCAATTTGTAACCTTTTATCAACCTCAACTCGGGCGGGTTTATTGGCGAAATGTTAAATCCACCGTTCAGATCTTCCTCGCTGAAGAGAGTTTCAATTTGAATCTGTTGTTTCTGGCTCAATTTGAGTTGTAGTGCGCTGTGCTTCAACTCAATGGTTTTCGCTGACAATTCAAATGTTTGTCAGACCCGGAAAACCATAATCTAATAGAATTATCGCTTTGTTGTTGGGGATATAAAAACGCCATATTTCTTGCGGTAAATGATACATCACTAAGTCACCACACGACCGATAAACAACAATTAGTTCGGACTTAACTGAACAACGCAAATTTTTTACTTTACTTCATTCCTCAACAGTTTTTGCATATTTTCCAAAATTTTTTATTGAACTGCTCCTGAATTTTTACATTACTTCCTTTTAATTTTCACCGGAGTTCCTGATGACTGTCATTCGACGTTTTAAACACTTTGATGGGATTTCTCGGGTGAAACAAAGAATATGGACCGACCGCTTGATGACACTACGACTTAATGTATCGATAGGTCGCTTGATAACGCTACAACTGCATGTGTCGATATCAATCCGTTAGTTATCTCATATTTATTTTATATACCTATTCTTAATTTCATTGAATTAACTCCTTTTCATAGTCTTTGTACATTTAAAATAATTATATAACGGGGTATTACATAATGAACATTAAATAATTGGCATAATACAGCTGTCGTTATTTCTAATTTCAAACATGGCGAGTCAAGCCTACGATGTCGGGCATATCGATAACCTGACCTCGGTCGTGATATATCGATATATTGCCTCATCAGAGGGAGCGGTCCATATTCTTTGCTTTTACCGATTTCTCATTAGTCAGGGAGAACACTTTAAACTTGTGTCAAGTCATGATGACGGAGTGGAAGGGAATGAGAAGGCCGACCAACTGTCGAGGGACGGTCCTGAACTGATCAAGGTGGAACCTGAACCCTTCGGAGGAACCTCCAAGACCCACTGACGGAATGGGTCTTGTGTCTTGGGTCTGGCAGTCAAGGTTACTCATTATACTTTCCAGGGAGTGATCGAGGGAGGTCCACAGTAGGGAGAAAGAAGGTATACGGACTGTTCAGAGGAAACTGTCCAATAAGGCAACACCTGGGCAAGATTCATGGTACAGAGCTGCATTCTGCAAATGGTGGGGGGGGGGGGAGTTATCAGAGCGTGTACTGATACGAGGGGAGGATGTGGCCTCGTGCTTGGGGTGCCTTTCCTGTTGGCGAATGAGGTTGCTAGAATGTGCCTCAAGGCTGTCTTGAGCTGTGTGTTGGGGCATGTTGAGGACATCGCATTTTCATTGAATACGCCAAATTTTTTCACCCATCTTCAATTAAATTGCCCATGTTCTCAACTGCCCCAGCGTTCAATTTTTCAACTCGTTTTTCTCATCACCAGCGACTCACAAGGATTTTAAATTTCGCACTTACAGAATCCTCATACTCCTCATTTAGTCTTCATTCTTTACCCGAATCTCACTTAATCCCTAATTTCGATTTTCGCTCGACTTTCCAACAAAATCTCCTTAGCTTTGTCTTCATTTTCAATTTTCTACCTTTTCTCAAAGCTTCTTCTCCCTTTTTTGAAGAAATATCTTATTCTCACTCAACTTCCTACATTGCATTAAATTTTACGGTGAATTTCTGGTACATTTTATCATTATTTTAGGGGAAAACTTCCCACGATTTCCCGCCAATTTTGACTTAATTTTTTTTTCGATTTCCTCAGAAATTTTACACGAGTTCTCCACTATTTTTTCTCTACTTTTCAACAGCTAAAGAATTTCTCGGAAGAATTTTACTTCGATTTTTTTCAATAGTTTACAGAAACTTCCAAAAAACGTATTTTTCTGTTCGTACACGATCGGTATAATTTTTCACTCAAATCATTGACAACGCTGACGAAATTACCGGAAATTTTCACTCGATTCCCGCGTGAATTTAAATTAAATTTAACGAGTTCTCCCCGACTTTTCAACAATTTTGATGCAACTTCCCGTCAGTTATGGCACCACCCTTTATCAATTTCATGCCATTTTTACGGATCCATCTCTTTGAATATGAAGAACTATCTTACAACTTTCGCTTAATTTTCTGTTTTTCACTCAGTTTCTCGACTAGTTTTGGTCGCTATATTTTTCAAATTTCCGACTGCTTCGCGAAACCTTCCCAACAATTGCCCAACGTTTATTTAATATTTACTAGATTGTTCAATGGTTTTCACTAAAGTGCTAACAACACAGCGAAATTTTTTTTTTTTTTTTTGAAAACAAGTTTCAAACGATTTCCCTACGATTGTTTACAAGAGTATTCAACGATTTTGAAGCTATTTGAAACATCGCCATTTCCCAATCCAGAACCCTATTTCAAAAAACTTCAAAACCACTTCGAACCACGAATTTTTATCGATTTTCGCCTCGTTTTGAGGGAAATTCTCTTCGGTTTTTGCTGTACTTTTCGACCCTTTCGCGCGACTTCTCAAAAACTGCGTTTACTCACTTTTTGTACAGAATTTTCCAACATTATAGGTACATTATACTCGATTTTCCAACGGGTTCACTCAAACCTTATACAACGCTGAAGAAATTGCCTGGCAATTTTCACTCGATTTCCCTGGGATTACACTAGGTATTTTTCGTTATTTTTCGCTTCCCTTAATTTTTCTGCTTTTATTCACCCAAATTTCTCATTTTTTTAAAACTTGATTTTCCAAGGGTTTTCGCTACAATAATATTGTTAAACTTCTCAATAATTTTGAGTAAGTTTCTTTATTATTTTTAACTCGATTTTGTGATGATTTTTAATCACGTTTTTGATGCTCTCCAACTTTTTGATAGCAGTTTTCAACAACTTTCATTCATTTTGACGCCCCTAAGTGCGTGTAGGGCCACTATTCCAAGTGTTATCTTCGAAATTAATGTGGAGGAGAGTCAAGTTCACTTTTAGAGACTGACGTCGCAGATACGATTTTCTTCGACGGCAAGGGCTTGTCAGTGAACTGAAATAGTCGTCGTGATCAGCGCAATTTTATGCAGAAAATTGATCGGGGTGGTGAACGCTTATGAATTCGTCGTCATTGTTATTTAGTGTTGCAGAGAAGAAGCTAAAGGTCAATGCAGTGAAACGAGAAGTGCCAGATTAAGGAAAAGATTGATAAATTGTGTCAAAGCTGCTAAAAGGGCGGTTCTCGACTTTTTTAGCTTCTTACATAAAAGTTGTTGGCATTCGAGGGAATTGGTTGTTTTTTTTTTTCTTCGTGTTCATAAGACGAATATAGAAGGCGAAAGAGAGAAGAAGAGGGAAAAGAAGAAAATAAGAAAAAGGAATGACGTAACGAAGCGACTAAAGTCCACTTTGTCAGAAAACCTGAGGAGCTCGCGCGGCGTCCTCGTCCTTTCGAGGAAAGCGTTTTACCGGACCAGATTTGAGTCTGAGCATCCAGCGCAAGAGAAACCCTCAAAAAAAAAAAGCGGGGAGAACTCTCAGCTTTCGAGCAGCTCCGAGAATCGCCAGCGAGAGGGGAACGGTCGTATAAGAAGGCATGTTCAGACCAACATCGAGCTTGACAAGTGTTAGTGGTTGTACTGGTGCGAGGGTTCTACTTCAATTAACCGATTACTTAGAAAAGGCCGCGCTCTTTTATTTCAAGTTTAACCTGAGTTACGTCTTCAGTTTCGCTGTCACGTTCTGTCATCGCTATGAGGTAAGTCTCATTAATTATTTACATCGCGTCGCTATTCAATTACCTATTAAATAAATATATATTAATGTACAATACTAGCGAGTAAATCAAAATGTTTGGAGGAGCAGCGAACAGCCTTCGGTTTTCTTCCACCGGAAAAAAAAATTGGGTTATCAACAGATTTATAAAATTTGAAACATGAGTCAGAAAACCCTAATTTACGTTTATTTGTGCGTACGTGTTAACTGTGGGCGCAAGAACTGCTGAAATGAATATTTTTCTGAGAATTGAATTCTGTCGCCCTCGTTAACTGCCACGATAACAAAATAAGCACATTTTGTTTAATCTTACGTCGTATCTTTTACCGGCAAATGGTGACATTTTTTATCATAGTTATTCTTGAGAAAATACTTAAAATACTTTGTGTAGCCAATGCCTAAATATTTATTTGAACGGCCGTCGGACGAAAATAAAAGCGACAATGGTCCAAAAAACCAATTTCCACGTTTTCAAAATGTTCATAGTCCGCGCCCAACTGACTTCAATTACCGAGGTAGCGTATTTCCGCGATTAACTCACTCTTTTTTTTTTTTCTTCCAAAACTATTTCTCTCGGCGGTACGGATGAGAATATCATGTCACTTTTTTCAAATACGTAAAACAGTTTTGTTTTTATGTTTTCTCGAGACAATTTGGATTAGACTCGCGGGAAATTTTACTTGATTTAGTGTGAGGGAGCCTCACCAAATGTATTCATTTCATTACTTAGCAACCTGCGGTCAAATTTAAAAATCATCCGATCATCAGCCGTTTGGAGATGACCAAATTACAACTAACGAAGCGCCGTTGAATTGTTTTTGCAACAAGTAAAACAGTTATTGTTGTAACGTGAAGTGGGGTTAATAATAACTATGAATAATATGTGATTGAGAAAAAGATGCACTTACGAAACGTGTGAGTTCAGATTTGAAATTCTTGAGGCGATAATTGGTATTTGCATTTTCCTTTCATCTTACCCTCTTTCTCGAATTGAAATTATGCCGTTTGCGAGGCAGCACTTCTTTTATGTTATAATTTTCTCATAATACACTAACCTAATACGGATTCATTATATACCGTAATTATGAAAAAACCCTGAAGAACGAGGTATTTCAGTACTTCATCGGTTCTGATTTCTTCGTCTCTTAACAGCAGAATAATACATTGACTGGAAAACGATATCATTTGAGAATTAATTTTTATTGTAAATTTGTGGATTTTGTTATAATTTGGTTGAGCTAGATTATGGAGCTGTGGAGATCGTAGATATGAAAATACGCTTAAATTGAATGATTTGAGCTATTTTGTAAATGCACTTTAGAATTTCTAAGGTGCTCTTGGTATTGTAATTCGATCGGTAAATTTTAACGTATCGTTGTCATCTCATTTACCCGAAGAAACTCTTTTGCGCGTGAAGTACTTAATTGACCAATCCTCCTTACTATTATTTCAACAAATAAAGTTTTATCGATTTAATGTATAATTTGTAGAAAAGCAATCTCGTTTAAACTATGCTGCTTCCTGTAGAAGTCACCCATTACCTGTGCATAAGAAAAGTTAATTTGACTTGAATGACTGCGATAACCATAAAAACCAACTCTCAGCGGGCGAGCCTGTGGGGCGCTGTAGAAACTGAAAAAGTGCCCAGAGCTTCCGTTGTTGGATTCCACGTGGAAAAGTGTACAAATAACCCCTCATCGTGGCATTTGAAAAGAGTGTGAAATATAAATACAAAACATATGGTATTGACGAATTTCCATAATTTTCAACGCTCAACGATTACTTCCAATTACCCAATTTGGCTGTTAACGAACTTTGGACGATTAGCAGAACTTTATTTGTGGCCAATACGGAGCTCTCTTTTCGAAAAATTCATATTTGATATCGCGATGGAGGATCCTTCATTTAAAAATAACAACAGTTCAATCAAATCATAAGTTTTCTTTTACTTTTTAACAAAAAAAAGTTTTTACGTATAGAACACTCGAGACACAAAATTCTCATCAAATGGCGATTAGATCGTTTTTTATTTATTTGTTTTTATTTTCAAGAATCTCAACGTTTCAACGGCCCATTGAAATTTAATTTTATTGTACTAATTAGCCTATTCGAGGACGGAAAAAACACGTGGTTTTTAAAGGGAAAGTCGAGTATCAATCAATACGCTCAGCTGTCACGTTATTCTCTCGGAGAGCGGCAATTAGTGGTTGAAACTCGAGGGCATAAAGAGTGATTGCTGGCCAGGCAATCGTCATATTACGCGGCGAAATCCCTAGAACTACTCCACGAGTTAATGTTACTCAAACGGGAAGGCACTTTAATTTTATTCGGGAACCGAAATAAACTATCTGCTGCGACTCATCGCACAACTTACCTCAGCCTCAGAAATTCAGCGATTTGCGAGCCTGCGGTCATTAATTTAATTTGTTTTTCACTCAGGTCATTTGAAAAATTTGCATTTCACGTTACGAAGTGTTAGGCGTTGTAGTGATAGAGCTTAATGTTCCGGAATTTATCGAGGTTTACCCCCACTTAACGAGCAATAAGTGCACAGTTGGTATACGAGGCTGTCAACATGCTTTTTGCCGAAGGGTCGAGTTGGCTGTTTTGGAATTATCGGGTAAAAACTATGAGAAACGGTAGTAAGTAAAACGGCGGTGGTTTGAATTCAGAAATTTCCGGGGTTGTTCACAATTATCTTATTACTAAACTCTCATCGTACTAGTTTTTTATTCGACTTCCGCCCAGAGTTTTCTCAAAAATACAAAGATCGAATGGGCGGAATTTATCAGGAAAAAACTGAACTAAAATCGATTCCCTTCGAAATTTTGGATAATTTATTGTGCTGCGCTCGTCATTTTTCAATAACGAAAATTTATCGTTTTGTCATTAGTAACGATCTACACAAAAAATCATGCTCGCCGCTCTTGGGGGAAAAAAGTTTGACGTTTTGATCATTATGATAATTATAGTTAGCTTTGAACCGTATTTGTGCAGATTTCGCTCAATCGCGTTCACAGTAAAATACGGACAGACCATTTTCCCCGATGGCGGACTCAGCAACCCTTAAAACGTAAAGATCTAAAGAAAACTTTTTTCGGCCGAACATCTAACTTGCCACCTTTTGCTACTTAAGGAAAGAGAAAATTCTCTCAAAATTGCAATTTAATAAAATAAAGTGTCCATTAGTAGGAGTTTCCGTGAAATATCCATCAAACACGTTGATTATTCGTAACAATACGAGGAATATGATTATTGTCGTTTTTTTTCCAACAAACGCCAAGAAAATGGGGTTGAAAACAAGAAAAGTGAGTTAAGGCTTATTTTGCTCCACCGACAACTGCGTAATGGTTCGTCGCTCCAACGCACGCGCCGACTTTGCGGATTGGCTCTGAAATGAATGAGAGGTCCATTAGACGAGCCATTTTTCTGTTCCGGCGAGCAGAAAAATTGTATTCCGTCCGCAAACATCGTTTTCTACGCTATTAAAGTTTTCGCACGGAAAACGTTAACAAATTTGGAATACAAAGGACGACTTTCAAAACATCCATTCGTAACTTGTTCAGTAAAAAAGTGCGGGTCGAGAATCAATTCATGTACAGACTCGAAGAGTGGGATTGTAATAAGCACCGACCAGAGTCGTTTTCAAACATAATGCGGGTCGCTGGTGTTTTATAACTGTGTCGACTACTTGCCCGTACGATTGTGGCGATCTCTTGGCAGACTCTTGATTTTACGACCACAAAATGTTTATTACTGGGAAAATTTTTTTAAAAATTCTTCAGATGATGTATTGAGACAGGATGGCTGTTTCTCGCCACGTTCCCATCAGCCCTCATTTCGATTCTGTTCGTCGAATGACTCATCAAGGATCAATCGTTTTCGCGTGGAAATGCGTCCGCGCAATTTCTCAAATAATGTGACAAATTATTCACGCTCGCCGGTTACTTCTCTTACCGGCGATAACCGTCGGTAACATCTTGGATGCGGGTAGTCATGAATCCAGAGGTCGACCGAACAGACATAACTTCATGAAGTTTTCGATCGATACTCAAAACATACTGAAATAATGAAGTAGTTTTCCGAGCGGTAATCACGAGTGTAACAGCCACACACAGGAGCCAGGTTGTAGTTCTTCATTATATATCTGGTCTTACCGCACATTTTCTGCTTACACTGGTGACCAGGTGGTGAACAAAGAGATAAATTCAATTATTAGCGCTCTATTTTTAGCTATGAATTCTCAAATGTTTCAAAATTTTTGAGGCGAGTCAAATTATACCGATAGTACCCGCGGGTATTAGTTACTGCTCAATATGTACCAAAACACGGTTTTCAAAGTTTTCTCGGAACATATGGTTCCGGGCATCACACAGCTTTCTTCACCCCTTTATCAATTCGGTGTACGTAAAGCCGCCGGATTTTCGTTCAACGCATTCCTACAGAAATTCGTACACAGAACAAATTGTTGTAACTAATTAGTTGAAAGTACCCTTCAAGTTTGGTCCAAGCCGTTATAACCGTTTATGAGAAAATGTGAAAACCGAGCTGTTCCGATAATCTCTTTGATGTGATTTGCCGTTAATCTCAGCTCTGTGGGGGGTTACACTAACAAACGCGAGGAGCAAAATGTTCATAAATCCATTCGATCAAGTTCTGTTTAGGATTTACCGTGGATAATTTAAATGGCGCCTTTTCATTATTTTGTGGCACATGAGCATTTCTATAAGATGACAATGGACGGAGGCATAGCACAAAGATTCGCATTAAACTCCCAGAGCACCTTTATCAGTCATAAATTCTTCTCTAACTGAACGGAAATAAAGACCAAACTAGCGAAGAGCGAATATTTAACGATTTTCATGGTTTTAGATTTTGACTCCTTTCATTTGAACTTGACCACAACATTCATCATGATAGTCTCACGGATTACCTATTTCCTGGCAGCTCAACAAAGGTCGTGACATACATGGGGACAACCCAGCAAATTCCCGTTCCTCAAAAATGACCAGTTTCTATACAGAGTGTTCCGCATTTGTTGTAACAAAAACGAAAGGGTAAAATTAGACTAAACGCAGAGAGAAAACTCGCGTTCTTCCTTTTTCGACCACATTTTTCGAATCAACCTCAAATTTCTTATACGCCTAGTGCACATTTATAATTAGAAACGAACTTCTAAAGACCCGAAAAAAAGAAATAAAGTTTCTGTAAGAGTTGAAGGTTAATTGCATTTCCAGAAAACGTGTTGGAAGCTGTGAAATGTCAATAAAACTTGTAAATGTAACCGGCTTTCTGATGGTACGGTCAATTTTGCGAGTCCTTGTCGATTCCATAGAGAAATTCCAGTTTGAGTGCGACATAATACTACGCACCTACGAAAATACGTCTCAAGTGAGCTAAGAGTAGTCGAAGTTCTCATAATATCGCCCTTGTTGATGATAAAATCTCGTCGATAAAATGTCACTCCAAATAAAGAGTTTAGTTTTCTTCAAGTCGTGGCTCGTGAGGAGTACGCGGAATAATTTATGTGTACGACGGAAATTCAGTAAAACGATCTCAAACTTACAACGCAAATTTCATTTTGCTCTGAGATCCTTGAAATTTGAATCATACCCGAACGACGGCAAACACGAGAAAATTGAGAATCACTTTTGCTAATATTCTGGTTGGTACTCATATTCTTGTAGGTACCTAGCGTTCCGTTTTTTTATTGCGGTTAACGTAGCGTTTCAGAAACTTAATTTTTTTCAATTTTCAATGTTTGAACTGCTATGCGATCGCTACGAGTTTGTTTTTGGTTATGAATGTGCACTAAGAGTGTAGGAACTTTAACGTTGAATCCGAAAATGTGGTCAAAAGTGGAGGAAGGGTTTTATGGTAAAAAAGTGAAGAAAAAAAATCGTATCTCGGCAACAGGTACAGGTGTTACCGGACGATTTCTTCTGAGCGACGCGATAAACGAGCTGCTCACTTTTGCTCTCAAAGTTTCTCCTGGTGTGAGTTCACCTGATGGGGAGTCAGTAACTACTCAGTTTTGTTGAAGAAGCATCGAGTGAAAGTGCGCTAGAACAAAAACCTTCTCATATGATGCTAATTCGAACGTACAGACGTTCCTTACGTAGCGAATAGGTCTGGCACAACCTACAGGTTCAGTTCTATAAAATTGATTGGATCCGGCGCTACGTATATTTAAAGAAAAAAAAGGCCCTATTTAAAGAACTTGAGTGCGCTTACGTAACTTGAGTAAGGTTTGAGGCGTATATTTATACATACCGGGTGTTTCAGGAGAAAGTCCACGAACTCCAGGAGGAGATTGCGCACCTCGGTAACTACGAAAAACTTTAACTAGCGGGAGAACGGGTGTACCTAATGAGAGGGTACTTTTTTAGTTTTGTTCGTGATATTTGAAGTTGCGAAAATGAGGTTAGCGATTTCCACCGACATTAAGGGGGGGAGGGGGCAAAATATACCAAAAGCGAGGGGTTTTTTCACATTTTTCAAGTATCTAACGTTTACATATGAATCAAAAGTCGGTGCTTTTTTCAATTTCGCTAAAACTTCGACGATATATCCTATATTTCGTTCTACATAAATGTTCCGCTGACAATCCGTAGAACGACGACGTATCTTCTTGAGCTCGTACGAATCTTCGTCGATTACGGGGATTCGAGGAAAGTTGTACGTTGCTACGCTCCAGACACTTTATTTTAACTTTTCCAACAGTCCACTCCCTTGTGTGCGGTTCCGTTCTGTCCGGTACACGATATAAAAAGAAATGAAGGAATCCGAACTGGAAAAGCGTGAACTGTAGTTGAAATCGGGAACGAGTTCAGACGCGAGTATGTACAATTAACGTAGCCAACAATTGAAGCTCAAGCTGACTTGACTTTGGTCGAATTGACTAAATCGAATCACGTTCTAAGTTTATAGAAAACTAAAACGGCAGTGGACTAAAAAAAATTGCAAAAATAACTAAAAAAATGTTCAGTTATCCCCGTAAATTCGGCGACCTGCCAAGTTTTCGGGCGCTGCACCTTCGTTCAACGCATTTATGGAGAAAGATATGTAGTTACTATGTTAGTTCGTTAAGAGTACCCCGTTTGGTGAAATTTAATCGAAATCATTAAAACCATTTTTGAGAAAATTGGAACAACGATAAATTTATCCGCAGCAAATCTCGTTTTCCGAGCTATCGTACGTTATACTTCTGTTGGACAGATACAAAAATAAAAATGTGGGTGTAGGTTGCTAGAAGAGACTCCGAACAATTGACAAACCCCAGTGAAGTTACTCTGGAAATTATGAAAACGTTCAAGGAAACATTATTTTCGACACATTTTGATTTTTATTTATACAGAACAATATATAGGTATCAACTGTTTAAATACATCGTGTGACTTTGGTGAAAATCGTTGGGGCTGCTTCAGAAACGCTAACTAAATTTTCATAAAGGTAGGAGGAAATGGAGGTCAAGTAGGGTACTAACCAATAGGTGGTAATTCGACAGTTGAATTAAAATCGTTAGAGCCGTTTTCGACCACTCCTCCTCTCCCATCGATGTAAATCGCTCATAAACTTATTTTCATATCGTCAAAAATTCACCAACAAAACTAAAGTTGAACCAGCTCAATCGGTTCAGCCGTTCCGCCGCAAATTGAACTACAGCCACACACACGCGGGGAATCTTAATCAATCTCATTCAGTGGGCCACAAAACGTAATGATCTGAAGAAACCCCAACAAGAAGGTTACAATCGCTCTGATTGACCCTCCAACTGGCTGCAAACATAAGGGCGATATAGCAAAAATGAGAATAAATGTTTCGGCAAGCCCAGACTGAAAAGTAGTTATCGTTAATTAGAAATAAAACGTTTTTAAAATGAGAACGGCTGTGCAGCGAGTGTTCCCCACTAAAATATAATCTGCTGTCCAACGGGTTATTCTAGTCTTACGTAATATCAACAGTTAAAGAAGCGTGAGGCTATTTTTACGAAGAAACCGCGTCTTTTACAGGAAAAAATGAAAACAAAATTCTGCTCTTGTGGTTAAAAATCGAACAGGAAGCTTTTTCTTGCTTTCGAGATGTATCCTGTGCATATATTTACTTATAGCGGCTTCATTGCCAATCTGTTCGTAATTTTGTTATACGCTCTGTACAAGAAATAAATGAACAGTTATTCAACTTGAACGTACTTACTATATCGTGGGTTTAAATTTGAAGATTACCTTACGTAAGCGTACATCGTACTGAAAACAGCTTAAAGCGGCCCTGAGATTGGAAAATCTGAGGTGTGGCTTCGGATATTGAGCGAGTAGCCACATCCCGCGCCGATGCTCCTCAGCCACAGCCACCGCCGCTTTCACTTAAGAGGCGAGTCCTGTTTCTCAACTCCACAACGTTGTTCGGTACACAAATTTAGCGCCGAGCCTAATCGAGAGCAAGAACCCTCCTTCTTCTTTCTCAATATCGCGTTTCATAACGAAGATAACGAGGTTTTGTGCAGTCGTCTCAACGTTCGGACCGCTTGAATTTTATTGAAACCCTTTGGTCGGGGGTTAGAAAATATATGGTGTGACGTAAAACAAGAAATATCACCCAACCTTCAACAACCAAACGTACAATCATTATTCCACGGTGGTTTGGAACTATCCGTACGCATACAAATTTAATCGAAGTCGTTAGAGCCGTTTTTGAGAGAGAAAAACAAAATTTAGTGTTTTGATCACTGTGATAAATAGTTTTAGGACCGTTTTTTTCGTACTCTTATTTTGGCGTTCCGTAGTAACCTTCACGCTACGTTTCGAATTCGAGCTTTTTTATCTTTCTCGGTTGCGCCTGATTATCTTACGAGCATTGTTAAATTTTCATCGTATAAATTTATGGGACAACCGATTTCATTTTTCTGTAATATGAGCGAGATGTATAATGAGCATCCAAATTCATAATTTATTGCGCTGCCCTCATCATTTCCCTGAAGACGAGAACTTTACGGTACTGTTGTGTGATTTGGCGC
The DNA here is from genome assembly GCA_020466155.1 of Pachypeltis micranthus. Lineage (NCBI taxonomy): Eukaryota > Metazoa > Arthropoda > Insecta > Hemiptera > Miridae > Pachypeltis > Pachypeltis micranthus. The sequence goes on along the minus strand of CM035768.1, from coordinate 80,862,702 downwards.
CGCCCAAACCAAAAACCTAATCGAAATCGTTAGAGCGGTTTTTGAGACAAATCTCCTTTTCTGAAATAACTTGGCTTATATCTCCGTTCAACATATATAAACAGAAATAAATACAGAGAACGAAATGTGGGCATGAATGGCTACAAGACATTCTGTAAGATTGATCGAATCAGGTGAAGTAGTTACCCCGGAATTAACGGAAATTTTCGAAAGAACGTTATTTTCGACACATTTTTATTTTTATCTTTGTTCAATGGACTTTTAGACGAACATTTATTCAGAAGGTATTAACTATTTAAAAACATCCTGCGAGTTTGGTGAAAATCGTTGAAGCCGTTTTGCCAAAAAGCGTGAAAACCCTATATCTCCGTTCACGGTATTTTCATGGAGAGTTTGTACTATTTTAAACATTTGAAAGTTTAACCAAAATCGTTTGAGCTGTTTTCGAGAAAACCCCTATTTTTTGGTACATTCTCGTCCCCCATCCCCCTTTCATGTCGGAGGAAATCGCCCATAACCTTATTTTGGTGTTTACAAAAACTAACGAACAAAACAAGAAAAAGAACCAGCTCTATCGGTTCAGCCGTTCCCATGGAAGTTCAAAGATGTCTAACGAGACGTAACATATCTTCGGTTTAACGCAGGAGTTTAATCTGATTATTTGATAGTATCTTTTGTACGGGACGTACTGCAGTTTTGTTTGTCCGCTATTAATGTGAGGCGTTGTTCTGGAAATAAGGTAGCGGCAGTTCCAATTTCCACGGTCCTCAAGTCCGTGACTCCGTCAAATCTTGCAACGTTCGCTTCTCTAATCAGAGTACTGACCGATTTCTCGCTCTACCGTATTTATCGACTCGTTGGTATCGCAGCTAAAGGTAAGTCGAATTGAAAACATCGCAGGGTTAACTGACGTTGCAGACGAAGTTATATAACACTCCGAAAATAAACCCGATTTTACGGTTTCGACCGGGTTCTTTGTAATTCCCGTTAAGCATTCGTCGGAGAAGAAAACCCTCGTGACCCGTATGCGCTTTATTGCTTTTCAGTCGACGTTACGACTTACGGCTTTTGGTTTGATTGAGTTTCAGGTTGTTTTTGAGGGAACGTTCGCTTTTAGCGGCTTCCCGCCGTGCGACTTTGGAAGGGAGCTAAATGAAGCCGATTCTCAATTAGTCCTCGAGTCTCTCGCTACCTTCACGATAAATTGTATAGAGCCAATTCACAAACTTCGCTAAATGGAGCCGTTCAGGAGTTTTATATGGCCGATCGATAGACGGAGTGCCACAAAGCCCCGAGCCGTACCCGCTCTTTAGTCTTGACCTTCCGGAAATTGAAAGAAATACCGCTACCGCTTTTGCACGAGACGCTGCTAAATTTTGACAGTGTGAGAAACAAACGTCGAACCATTTAACAAAATAAACCGCTGCGTCTACATCAAGATGGTGGAATCAGATCGAACGAGACGAAATTTGTGCGTGTTAACTTCACAAATAACAGGATCAACTGTCTGCGAGGTTCCTTCATTGTCTTCAGTTCAATGCTCATACAGCACCCACGACCGAGAGCTTTTAGCAGCTTACCAAGGTGTCAAATTCTTTCGATTTATGCTTGTGGTTTGACAATTTTCCATTCTTACCGACTGTAAACCTCTCATTCATGCGTTTGCGCAACGACCAGGAAAAGCCTCTCCGTGCCAACTTCGTAATTTCGATTACATTGGGCAGTTTACTACAGATATTTGGTAGGTTGAACATAAACGATGGTTTGACTCTATCCACTTAAATAGCCCGTTCGCCTCGGGTAGTCCGCAGCCGGTAAACTTTTGCAGTTCGAGAAATCACGCGATAGCTAGCAATTATTATACAGGAAAATGAACTGGCCTACGGAGAGACCTCAATCGTAGGGTTCGGTATTGTTTAGAGTTTTCAGAAAACGTTCTACGAGGCTGCGTACGGTTATTTAATTAACGAGAGCTATCTGTCAATGTGGTTATTCCCAATGTCAACGACTTTTTGAGGCTCCATAACTATATTAACAAGGATGTCCTGCTCCTTGACAAAGACGATTAAAAAAAATGCATGAGAGTGACTGATTGATGTACCAAACCAATGGTGCTTATGAGCTGTTATCACTTAACGCAATGAAAATTGTCAGAAAGTATCTCACAACATTCTTTGCCCTCAAATACTTTCATCTATTTTTACGGCTTTTAGCTCTTATCCAATCAATGTTTCACTCAGTTCATTCGAACTCGGTAAAACATAACATCACGTAAGTAGAAAGTAGTAGTTCGGCAGAATTTATTGGTAGGCCTTTACGCCACGCCCTTTACCCAGTCATTAGCGTATAAGTAATTGGTGTGACTGCGAACACGAATTTTTCGGTTTAGAGTTTTGGAATTACGCTGCGCAAAAGATGGACGTTATTTTGAATTGCGAAATTCTCCAGGTTGCTCTTATGATCATTTAACTTCCATCGTACGAGTAGCTTATTGGAGTATCACGCTGAGTTTTTGAAAATGTTACTGTCACTACTGTGACATTTGTATTTTTAAAAACTGCACTGAAATCGCTTTTTGTTGATAATTTATTGTGTTGCGTACCGACGGATGAGAATTTTGCAGTGAGGTTATATTATTAACTACTGTCCATACGAATATTTTTGTCAAAGCCGCGAGAGCCGTCTTTGTAAAAGATAAAACAAGCCCCTTTTTGATCACTATTGTTCGACACAGGCCGAAGTTGCTGGGCTCTTGAACTTGTTGGGCCTTTTCCCAGGTGCGTTCGGCCCTGCGGCTTCCAGATCCTTTTTCATGCCGCGAGGAAGTGCCCGTTCAGTCGACTTCTCCTTCAGACGAAGGGATTAAGTTCGGTTGAACTTCCAACGACAACTGATTTCCCCTTTCGAACTTTCCATATGTCCTGCCCTCCCTCGATGCACACAATGCTCTTCGCAGATACACTCGTCTCCCAGTGTTCACTGTATTCCTCTATCTACTCTCGGCCCAGTCACAGCTCTTCTCACTCTCTTCCTTCGCTACATTTTCCCGCGGCAATACACGCGTATTTTGAGTCCCCTTGTGTTCAAATCACTATGATTTAACGTGCAATACAGTCCTCACTTACGCTCACCGAGTTTCTTTTTATTCCGTTCTTAAACACCCCCTCTCATGCCCCCAACAACTATGATAACTATAGTTACTTTTATATAGAAGTTAACTCATACCCTCATTCTGGCGTCGTGTTTTTCAGGTTCAGTAGCCCTTGACACGTACAGATTTGAAGAAAACTCAAAAAACATTTCATTCAATAACATAACTTTCCTTTCCACTTCGAAGGGCTTAGGAAAATCAAAAAATGGAAAAACACCAACTCTCCAGAGTTCAACGTATTTTTTTAATGAAGTTTGTTGTCTGAATTTGATTATTAAACCGTGTTAAGCGCGCATTTCAATACGTTCTGAATGTATTTGTGAGATGAATGAATACCCGCTTGGAGAATGAATATACAGCAGTAATTAAAATTGTCAAGCAAATCTTGCACTGGGAAAATAGTTTCCTGTTACGATGATTTCCATGCCGCGAATGAAAAAGGCCACGCCTCTAAATTAGGGTTTAGGATGCTGAAGGCCTCAAAAATACTAAGATTCGTGTTTACCGACTATAATACTTGCTTCGTTGTGAAAAATAAAGTGTTTTAGCAATCCTCATTGATAGTACGAGTCGAACCTATTAGAGTGCAGGTTAATGAGCACTCCAAGTCCAAAAATTAAAGTAAATATACGATGCAACATTTGATTTTACGTAGTGAGTCGCGTAGCTTCTTATATTCACGCTCGCGTTGACTGTTACATACGATTGATAGTTGGGTCCTAGACGGCGTTGTTATAGTAGCAGCAAGAGGGCCTCGTTGGTAGTGAAACTGTTTGTGTAATTGAAGTGGCACTTTGAGGTTCGAATCACGAAAGTGAAGAGGAATTCCCAGACCTAATTAGGCACGTAGTGCAAGGATCATCAGCGCCACTTCGACGACGTTCCCCTCTTCAGAGAGAGCGAATTAAAGTTCAAAACACCTCTCACTTATTACGTAATAACTGTAATGTATAGCATCGCACAACTTTCTTATCCCGCACCGTTCAATTTTTCAACGGATTCAGTTCAGTTCGATTCCAAACCAGATCCGCTTAGGGAATATTTTGTCCCGTTTCTGAAATCAACGGAGGCTGTTCATGACGTTAGGGGGTGCGAGCAGGATTGTGACAAAGTCGCCGAGTTCACCAACCGACTTACACAAAATATCATAACCCCAATTTAGGATAGCTTTCAGGGTGGCGAGCTGCTCTGCTCTATGGCATCGAAGGTATGGCACAAAAGTCTGTGTAAAGGGCGAGAAGTGAGATAACCTTAAAACGAGCCCAGCTGTCGAAGGGGCGATGCAACTTGGCATATCTGCGCGCCATTGCGATTTTCCAGGAGCTTCCAGATTGTTCTGCTCTTCAGGAGGCGAACGACCTTAAGGCGATCGAGTTCCCTCCAGTGTCTCGGATTTTACGCGCCTGTTTTTCCCAATCTTCGTCCCGAAACCACCCGAAACCACGATTTTCAAGAGCGCGGGCTTGAAAATCGCCACATTTCGATTACAACGACCCACAGGAATAAATGAGGCGTACACGACTCGAACGATCTACTGACCCTAGTAAAATGTATCGGAACAACGTAGTCATCAAACCGCCCCGGAAGTTGTTTCCAACGCCCTATTTATTTACACAGGGTTCGGAGCCAGTTCAATAGCAGACCGCAACGCACAACAGTTGTGCGGGTCGCTACTTAGACCGACCTCTTTCTTTCAGGCGTCGGTTCATTTCTGACGGATAAAAGATTGAGTTCGAGCCACGTTTGTAAGAAACGATTGCTTACCGCACCCGCTCTGTGATACCTAATGGGAATAGAGACACGATCGTGTCATGCAATAGAACATTACGTACACATAATATATACGTAGCTAAGACGGCGTTCGTACCGGAAAGTTTGACAAGTCTTTTTCGGGGTTTCGTTCTTTCGTCCACCATTCTAGACCCCCCTGTTCTTCCATCGTTGCTTACTGAAAAGACTATGTGTACAACAAAACTAATTACTATATCTCCTTATTTAGACGTCTCCGTCAAGGAATAGTTGAAAGAGGACGAAAAGACAGAAAGGAAGAAGTAACTCGCACAACTGACCGTCAACCGTTCTAAGTATTACTTATATGTAAACATATGCGAAGGAATTGTCCCAAAACGAGAGCCATCCCCTCAAATATTCCCCCCTCTGATGATTGACACCCCCCCCCCCCTGCAATCGCTCAAAAATCCTTCGCCTATCTTGTTTCCGTTGTGCCTTCTGCTCTTCAGTTATCCCAAGTAATCCCAAATAGAATTAGATCGGTCGTGCCTCCGGAGATACGGAGGATTTCGATAATTCGGCAGTTAGAACTACCACACAAAAACAAGTTGTTGATGTTTTGTACCTGGTTTGGCCAAAAAAAAAGTGGTGTTTTCTTCAGATCTTTACCTTCTGAAGCCTACTGAATCTAAAAACCCTAATTTCGGCTCGTGGTCCGCGTGTGTGAGTCCCTGTAGTGTGATTTGCGGAAGAACGGCTGAACCGATTGATCTGGTTCTTTTTTTGTTTTGTTCTTTATTTTTTGTAGCCCCCAATATAAGGTTATGTGCGATTTCGGTCAATGGGGAAAGGGGGTGGAGGACGAAAATGTGCCAAAAACTAGGGGTTTTCACATTTTTCTAGAAAACGGCTCAAACGATTTTGGTTAAACTTTCAAATTATCTTCGACTAGTTAGTTCAAAACTCTCCATGAAAATACGGTAAACAGAGATATATCCCTATGAAGCAAAAATAGGTTTTTCACGCTTTATGGCAAACCTGTTCAACGATTTTCACCAAACTCGCAGGATGTTCCTCTGACAGCCCATTGAACAAAGATAAAAAATGAAAACGTGTCGAAAATAACGTTTTTTTCGAACATTTCCGTAAATTCCGGGGTAACTGCTTCACCTGATTGGATCAATTTTACAGAATGTCTTCTAGCCACTCATGCTTTCGTTATCTGTAAATATTTCTGTATACATATTTGGACAAATAACTGCGAAGATATCTACTTTGGGCTTACCAGAAATTGGTCGTCGTGCGGTTCACCCTATTTTGAAAGTCGGCGGTACTGCCGCTTTTGACCACTGTAGTAATTTTTGTCTCGGGTGGCACATGGACGCCAAAGATGAGCGGCGCCATTATTCGATAATTATAAAAAGTGAGGGTGATGATACAGGGAGTTCCGTGGCCCAGTATATATTTTCATTGCGAGTTTAGTGTTTTCTCGGCTGTTCTTCGTGTACACGTTGAACGGAGATATCAGCCAAGTTAACTAAGAAAAGAAGATTTGTCGAATATTAATTTATCGGTATTCCAATTCTCTCAAAAACGGCTCTAACGATTTCGACCAAACTTTCGAAAAACTCTCAACTAACTAGTCCGTACATTTCGTTCTTCATAAATGTTCCTGTAGAAATGCGTTGAATGAAGACATAGCGCCCGCATATGTTCGAACTTTCGAGGGTAGCGGAAAGTTGGGTGTTGCTACGCACCAGATATTTTTCACATGGGATAGCGAGCATGAGAGAAGCTCTTGTCAACTGTTAGTGAGCTATGAGCGAGTGATCGCCATCAGGTGGTTCGTTTCGAGGATGCAGTTTTCAGGCACACTCTTTGACGTATGGATTGTTGGATAAATTTTCACGCCGTTAGTACGTTTAGATTTCTTAACCCCTCACAGTGCACTGAGTAGATCGCCGTTATGTCTCAGTCGTCCTCTTTTTTTCTCATTCCGCGCCATTACGCTCTTCGTAGCAACCGCAATTAAACCAGTTCTTTGCTTGCTCTGAGTCACCGCAGACCGTTGGGAATTGTTGCAAAGAAGATTCGATATCCAACCACGTTGGTTTTCATTATTGTATTGTAGGCCTCCTTGTGGCCGAGTGAGAGCTCCGATATAATTTAATCGACTACACCACAAGTTGGGATAAACTCAGTCATTTATCGTTGGTTGCAACATAATACGTATCCGACGTGGCGTAGGGCATTAATCGCTCCTTAGAGCGGCGCAAATATTTATAGGACGAGCTGATGCCCTCAAAATGAGCCATAACCTGATTTCTCGACCGTAGCGATTGTTATCGGAGCTTTATTAGACACTTTGAGCTCCATTTTACAGCACTTTCCAGGTCTCCCTGTTGCCTACTCATTCCCTTCGAGTGGGAGTAGACAACTTGTTTGTGGACGTCTGTCAAGATCATGCTGATCAAGATAAATCATGATGTTCGGTTTAACGATGCAGTGAAATTTTCAAGTGGCACAGGCAGTTCATTTGTCAACATCCACATTCAAATGTCAATCGTTGCCTGCGTATTTGTTGGAACATCAGCATCATAGCATTCATCAATCTCTGAACCATTTTATACCTCCTAGAACCCAGCATTGCCATTAATACGTACCTTATGAGCTACGTCCCTTTCTTATTGATCTGCTCAAACAACGATAGACAATTAACGTAATAAGGAAAGATATATCACTCGACATATTCTTCAGCAAACGGATTTTGGCGTTTCAACTGTTTAAATCTAAACCTCTAATTTTGTGCTGGTGAGAAATCACACAGTCAACTCAACAAGTAATTAAAAGTTGGTGCACACCCCACAACCGGTTGACTACGATACGCCTTTTCCCCTTCTTCTTAAAACTGAAATTACTTCCTGTCTTGAATGGATATACATTTTTAGCCTATTCAAGACGAATTATCAACGTTACGGTGTTTTAAATGATCACAGTACAAACAAACAAAGTCGTTTAGCTAATAAAATATACTTCCAAGCCCAAAATGCTCAATAATTTGAATTATATTAATTATCAGCTAACGGAGCTTATTATTTTACTGGCATAATTAAAATGAAGAGAAAACCATTTCCAAGAGGATATCGTAATAATCCTCGGTAGCGCTAAAACGAACATAATGGAGATGCAGCTATTCAATTTTCAGAGTGCCAATCCGCTTTCGTAAATGCGAATGTTACGAATCCGCTTAGGGTTTAGCATTAACTCACTGCGCTTTTGGCTATTAATGTGCGTTCGAGGATCTCCACAATTACGTACACGTCGATTTGGCTTCACTTCATTTCTACTTGCTCAGATTAGCGTCCATTATGGCCGTTTACATTCTCATCCTCGTTGGAGTGCTGAACGTTAATTATAAAGGTTGATTCCTATCAACGGTATTCAGTAGGCGTCGATTCAGAAGCTACTGGAGTGCTTTGGGCGCTATTTCGTGAGAACAATGAAGCTTCGCTAATAAAATGGAAATATATTTGTATGAAATACAACACACCAAGTACAAAATATCGAACGGTGTAAATATGATGTCTTTTGATGGCATTTCAAATTCAGTTCAACTACAACAATGTGAAATATTTTGTTAGCCGGGTTCAGGGAGAGTGTATAGCAACGCGGGAGAGCTGGTAATCATCACAAAAGGCCAGAATGTTCACGACACTGTATTTACCAAACACCAAGATTTCAACACGCTTCAGCAGTACGTAGCACAGCAGTTATAAAAATATTCACAAGAAATATTAGGAGTTTAAGGGGCTATAGTTGGGGTCTTCGGGTAATACACGTGAACTGTTAGCTAGAAAGAAATAAATTGACCGGTCAAGGAGTGAGAATGAGAGCTTGAACTGGAGAGAGAATGGAGTGGAGGTGAATGGGGGGTTTCCGGTGCGTGGTTCCAAATTCCCCGCGAACTCCGGAAGAAATCAGAAGGGATTTTCCGATACGAGGCCGTTCCAAGAAAGATTCATTGACCTCGATTTAGAGCAAAGGGACGCTCTGAGACTTGAGGGACTTGGGAAGCTCTTGGACTCAGAACGACGATGTCGGTGAACTAGTTCAGGTTTTTGCTGAACAGTTCACACAGAGCTACGTGCATCTCACGAGGGGGGGGGGGGCCTAGTAACTCGCCCCGTAAAACTTGATCAATCAAACACCCCTGTTTCCTTTGCCAATGTCGATTTGAATTATCGACGACGTGCAGGTTTGTGTTATAGGCCTTTTAGTTCCATCTAGCTGGGAACCAGTCTATTTTTTGTTGAACATCTCTCGCGGGTCGTGATTTCTGCGACTAAAGCTCATTACGCAAGTAGCAATGAAAATGAAGTTTTATTGTCTCTCATAAGTATTTCTCTGCACAGAGCTAAATGTATTTGAAGTACAATTTAAACAATTTGCAATACGTAAAATAAATAATTGAACCTCGTTTCATGGAACTATGTACTCGTTGGTAGTGATTAAAACCACAAAAGATTAAACGTCCCTTTGAAAAAATTAAAAGAAAACTCTGCGGCTCTTACTTGAATACTAAACAGTTCAATTCGGCGAAACAAGCACATGAATCACACGCCCAGTCAACTTAGGGCACTTGATAGTGGGGAGCTCGATTTACACCACTGACTAAATTAAATAGAGATTTATTTGGACTCAAACGCTGTGCACGCTGTCCAATGAACTCCCCTATATACTTACTCAGTCAGTGGTGTAAATCGAGCTCTTATTGCTGGAAACTGTCATACAAAGGGCCCCACAGCACAAGCACAACGGCACTAAGAAATTTCATAAGAAATATTTAAAGAATTTAAGAATTTTACTTGGAAATATTTAAAGAATTTTACGGTAAAACCTCAACTCCTTCCAGTAGTACTTGCTAGTACGAGTAAAATAATTCATTCATCAATACGTTCCAAAATCCACTTTTCACAAAAACTGCGAATCAAACTCAATTTCTTTAACCTGTAAGTGCGTTAACTCTACTTCTCCGGCAAAAATTGTAACAGAAATATGTAGAAAACCGAGTTGCGTAATGCGTTGCACTGCAAAACCTTCCTCGTCCTTCCCATTGAAGTTTCATGCGGGCGAATGTATTTTATTGTAATATCGCGCTTTTCGTGACAATGTGCAGTACTTCGAATAAAGTTATTGTAGAGCACCGCCAATTTTTCATTTCAATCAAATTGTTTGCTCAACTGAAGCCTCTTCTGAGGTTTTGAACTGTTGTGTACTTGACGACAAGTAATGAAAGTAAAGAGCGAATTCGAATCTCCCAAGGCAGATGGTTGGCTCTTTATTCTGTTAGCGTGTTGGATTTTTCACTATTCTTCTACCGAATAAACATACAAACATGACATGAACGGTAATTGAGACGCCGGAATAATCGTAACTGCCAGACAAAGGGGTTGAACAAATCAAATACCAAGGGGGCGAGGAGATAATAAGGTAGGAAGATAGATTAAGGATCGAGTTCGGAGGGCCTAACTGACCTGGTATAATCCTCGACGTGGAGAGGGATGCAACGGTTTCCATGGAAACTACTTGCCCTCTCCCCTTTGCATTTACCTATCGCTAATCCCACCCATCAGCAGCCCGGCGCAATTCTGGAGCTTCTATCGAATCTCATCAGGCTGTTTAGACTGGCCAACTACTCGAAACTTCTCTTTCTGCCATTAATTATTGCAGATTTATAAAAACCCTAATCAGTTTCGTTTTCAAACTGGCAGAAAGTCTCTGTCACCCTAAGCCCGATCGAAATATACTAACACTGGAACCTTCTCGTACGTTGGCGGAGTTTCTTCCAGTTGACCACTGTCCGAAAGTTCTTGTCAAAGTTCGTGAGCTTGGACGCCCGCACGACGGTTTGGAAGTTTCCAATAAATATGGAGCATCGCCTAATCCTCTTAATCTCGAATATTCCCAGTGATCAAGATTTTTTGTGTGTATAAGTATGGTTTGGATGGTGGACGGGAACTTAAAGAAAGTGCGGAATTGCCCTTCTCTTTAGTTAGAACTGTCGCATTCTCCAAAATGAATCGATTTGAAGCGCATCAATCCTTATAAAAAGAATCAAAAGAAAAGGCATCGATTCTTTAATGAATCGATACTTTTATAAATATTAAGAACAAAAATCTTTAGCCAATTAAATTTTTATTGAAAAGTGTACACAATTTTCCATTAATATTTGCTCACACTTGAAATAGGTTGTAACTACTCGTACTAGGTGCCTATTTTCCAATTTACGTATTACCTACTAGTAAATGATGCTACTTTTCATAAACTTCATTTCTTAGGTTGTTTTGTGAAATTTTCCCTTCTTCTTCAACTTCAATTCGAGTTGGGGTGACGAAGGGAGCGAGGTGACCAAGCGCATTTGATCCCTGACCAGGCACCCCTCTCCTCCAAACCCAGGGTGGTGAGGCAATGGGTACCAGCGGCGGTTGGGGCACTAAGCGGGCCCCCCCCCCCCCAACGGGCTCATCGAGGAGTTGGGACATGGGCCCGTTTGTGGCCACAGCAAAATGCCATTGGTCCCAGCAGCTCCTGCGGGTCCTTTGGTCCTCCCTGATATCTTCTTTTTCTTCTTCTTCTGGGGTGATGGTTTTTCTTCGTGTATGTTGAAACTAAATCGGCCTCGGGTTCTCGATATTTTTAATCGATTCTCTGATACTTGAAAAAGTAACGATAGTTTTTGACAAAAATAGATTTTTTCGGGAATCGATACTTTTTCATCACATCCGTTCGATGCTTGCTATTGTGCCAGTAAATATGAATCGAGAGGATCTCGTTCTCACAGTGAAAGCCAAAATACGACGAGGATCGGCGTCAGAAGCTCTAACAGCGGGATCAAATTAATCAGCGTTGCAGCACCAAGTGCTGAAAATATGAGTCTACTGGGTGTAACCCATTCTTGTGGAGCTTTTGCGAATGGAGGTTGATGGAGTGGTTTGTGCAGTGGCTACTGCTCTTAGAAACCTGGCTATTGATCAGAGAAATAAGGAGCTCATAGGTAATTCATAATCATATTATCTTATCAAGCAATTTCCATGGCATCGCGGCCTACGTACTGCTCTATTCGTATCTCAGCGAGTGACCATTCCATTACACAACCTTTTATCCTTCTTCGAATCTTCCTGCCAAACCTTTGGCCGGGGCATTCTTGCCAACTTCTTCGTTTATTTTCTTCCTCTTTAATGGATTAACTGGGATAATTTGGCCCACAGAGTGTTCATTCTTTAACCAATCACTGCGTAATTTAACGTTACACACGTATAATTCATTTTGATATCTATATACATTCTGTATTTATGCACAATATGCCGCACGTATATAAAAGAACTGCATCGTTGTTTAATGCGTTCATGCATCAACTTTTATCAAGAAACATTTCAGGTGTGACGTATCACACAACTTTCCTCAGCCCATCGAACATTCGGCAATTTCCATGGCTACCCAAACTATTTTTCACTCAGTTCACTGAACACGACTTCACGTTTTACGTAGGAAGAGGTAGTACAAGAATTTATTGAGTTACCACTATCGTCACTGAGCAACCAGCGCAGATGGATTTCGCGAGACTCATCATGCTTTTTCTGGAAAGGTCTTTTCTGTCGTGGTTTGAATTTCTTAATTTCCGGGTAGTATGATCGGGATTTATAAGAGAAAAACTAAGCTAAAACCGACTTTCGTCAAAGTTTTTGATGATTTATTGTGCTGCTCTCTTCATCTTCCCGCGGTATTACCAACTATTCAAACAAAGATGTACGAAAAATCGTTTCTCGCTCGTATTTGAGAAAACATGCACGGACCAGTTTCTCAAATGGCGTTTTTTGGACGTAATAGCCCTTGAAACGTTAAAATCTTTTCAACCAGTTACATAACTTTCTATTTCGTAGTACTTACAATAGGAAAAATGAAGTTACTAGTTACTTAAAAGCTACCTGCAAGCTATTCAACATTTTCGGAGCTATTTTTGAGGTAATTGCGTAGAACAAACATACATTACCAAAAAATGTTACTTATTAGCGGAAGACACTGTCAATATGATCAAAGCTGGTTCCATAGTTTCTGTATCAATGTGAACGCTTTCACAATAAAGTGTATGTACGTTCTGACTGTTATTTTCGTTCAACGGACAACTACAGGAACAGCGTTTGAAATAAATATGTTGACAAAGGCACTCAGTGAGCTTGATCCATACCATTTTTCAGCTACAAAAAATGTTCTTACGTTTCTGAAGACAATCCCCGTTCACGTTATGTTAACAGAAGTTTTAGTGGAGAATATAATAGTTAAGTATTGATTGGTAGACCGTACGCGGAAGCTTGATCAAAACCGTTTGAGCCGCTTACAAGTAAACCACGATAACCTCTCGTTTTTGCGACGTGTTGGTCCGTCACACACGTCGATTTGTGAAAAATGCGGTTTTGAACCTTTTTGTCAGTTACGTAATACAATTAAGGAGCTTTCAATGAATTGGCTTCTCTTAAACTGGTTTGTATGGACGGCTTCGTTATTATCTCCCGCCAAGCCTTTCTTCCTCTTGTTTGGATTTCATATTGGGCTGTCTCCTCATTGTTCCTTTCCTCCTTCATTTAAAGGAAACACTGCTCTGAAATACACATTGCCTCATAATGTTGACTCAGAATGAATTCAATTAACGAATGGCTGTATTGAAGTATATCAGTCCTAGTAAATGATGAGGCTTCGTATTTTTATCTAATACCCCTTTTTTTTAATAGGTTTCGGAATTCATACATACGGCCGAAACTAGAACTGATATTAAAATTCAATTAAAGAAAGAGCTACATAGGGAATTAAACAAAAAAATACATTTTTAAAATCAAAATGAACGCTTTACTCGGCAATAATGTTCGTATAAGCGGAGTATGTTGGAGCGAGTTGAGGAGTTGGCACCAGACTACCTCGTGGGATGGGCATTCCAGGACAGCGTATTGTGGCGATTCTTCGTCCCAGGAGCGTGCATGGCAGAGTGGTCGATTTGATGAAGACACAGGCTTGTTGTGCTATGGCGGCTTCGTAACGCTGCGATCGTCCTGTAAAATGCCTAGCGTCTTCGAGTAATGCTTTGTACCTGTCGCTGTGCGGCGGTTGATCATTACTCCGTGGTAGCTATCGGGGTAGTTTTGCCATGGATAGTGTTGTGGGAGCATTGCTACACGTCCATACACTAATACTTCTCACCGATGAGTGTCCTTTTATCCAGCAAAGCCTTGTCGGAAATCGAACTTCATTTAATGTACATGAATCCGTGAAGTATTAATTTATTAATTAAAAACGTCCTTTTCAAGACCGCAATTTTTCGTGACAAATTAAGACGATTTTTTCAAGTAACCAAATAAAATTAACAGTAGGTGCAGCGCCCCACACAACTTTCCTCAGCCTGACGCACATTCAGCGACCAATCAAATCTAATGTTTTCCCCTCATCACAACATTCTTCCCCGCTCCTGCTAATGTCGTGGCCTTTATCGAGTGACCGGTTAATATAGTTAATTTATAGCGATGTGGAAGAGATTTTGTTTTCATGGCGCGTTTTCTGTCAATGAAACGACAGTGGTTTGATTTCTGGCATTTATCGGGTTGCTCCTAATTATCTAACGACCATTGTTAGACTCTTATCACGTGGGCAGAGCATTGTAATATCGGCGCGTCGACGCGGTTATTGTGAGAAAATACCTGGCAAGACGCATCACGCAACATTACTCAGTCTCATGTGGATTCATCGGTTACCCCTACAGTAACTAATGAAATCTTTTTTTCGTTCAGTTCACGTGAACTTCGTTGAATGTAGCTCGACATTCTGCATGAAATGTGGTCGTGCTTGATATTCTGGAATTTATTGAGTTGCTACGACCTTGGTTGAGTAATCGGTGCGCGTGTGATTTATGAGACTGTCAACTCAGTGCTCACAGTTTCGGAATTATGAAACGTTACTAAACCCTCATCGCATAGGTAGTTTATTTGAAAACCACCCAGACATTTCATAAAATGTATCGTGTAAGTTATAAGGAAAAAATTGCGTCAAAATCGATTTTCTTCTAAATTGTTGATCATTTGTCGCGCTCCTCTCGTAATTTTCCTACAAATTAGAATTTCGTTGTCACCTTTTCTCAAATGGCGTACGTCGGACTCGAAAGCCTTGGAAACGTTCCGATCAGAACAAATCTCAACGACAACAGAAATTCGATCGACTACACAACTTTTCATTCTACTTCTGAGGGCTAAAGGAAGTAAAAAGAGACGGTACCAAGAAACATTTTGATATTGATTCAGCGAAATGAGTGCCCTTTGAAATCAAATCGATATCTCGTCGGGTTAGAACTCATCAACTGGTCGGCCATAAATACGCGCGCAACTGGTGTGTAGGGAATTCTGCGGAGTGCGCCTTTAATGCGATTCTCCGCGTGTCGCTCTCCATTTTGAAATGATAATTTATTCTTCTGTTGGCGCTTCGTAACAGGAAGCAGATCTCAGAGAATGTCTCAGGACTAGATAAAAGGCATTGAGGATGCATATACGAGGGTCAAGGTTTTCAGGTTGAAATGGTCACTTTAAAATGAAAGCTGAGTGACGTTCTTTTTATGAATCATAAGAACATTCGAGCGAGAGTTGTAAAAGAGACTTTATAGTTAAAAACGATGATTACTCAGTATATAGTGGTTGCTTAGTTGAAGGGAAGTACTCTAAAGCTGTAAACTGAGCAGTTATGAGCTTCACCGTCTTGCGAAGCTTCCTCGGCAACCTTTTCAAACCTTTTAAGCTCCTTAAAGCTGTCCATTAACTTGAGTGAACAACAGGCAAAGGCATTTAATTTATTCAACTATTTTAAAATTACGAAAGAGGATTTACGGCTATGTATGTGTAATATTCATTCGACTGATATAACTCTCTCCGAGGGTTCAGGAACAGTATCGATAAGAAAACCGACCCGTATAATTCATTCCCACAGTTAACATTTATTTTTCGTTTCGTTATAGGATGAACTTGTTGGCGGCACTACTCCTCTGCTCGGCGCTCTCCTTCTCTCAGGGTGCTGTGCCCAGAACGAAACGACAAGTCCCGTATAACTCAGGCATCTCATTGCAAAATAGGCCAGTTCAGCGATACCCCAACAGTGGAGGGCCGCCTCAGGGCTTCAGGCCGTCACCCGGTTTGGAAGAAGACAGCGAAGAAGAAATCGATCGTAATACCGTGCAGCCAACTCCTTATCGACCGCAGGTGAGACAGCGAGAGTTGACGAACTCATTACTTATTTGTTAGTTGGCTGTTAACAATTCATTTCCGACTCATGCCGTGCTGTGATTCGTTCGTGATGTCAGTTTTAGTCGTAACGCATTCAAAAAGCCAACTGATGTTAATGCAAGTGAATTGTGGTTACTTCTCTTCGCTTTAGATTCTGTTAACACTACGTTTCCCAATTCATTCTAAAGGACCAGGTTGCTGTCCTTGAACTAACCACATGAAATCATGAACTCAGGACAAGTCAAAGAACGCTCACGAATCAGAATCTCGACCAAAAATCACCACTTCTCCCCATCTCCCCACAATGCGACTGTTTCAGTAAATGTTTTTCGCACACAGCTGGATTAGCGTCACCTGGTAGATGAGTGAGAGCTGGAAAGAGCTCTGTGTTGTGGAGAGGAATGTACAGAGGGGTTGGAAAAGGGTATTTTGTGAAATCGAAAAATAGGAGAATTCCGTTTTCACTTGGAAATAACTGTAGAGCTGGACTTTCCCACAGGTACAAACAATAGGGCTCAGTGTTCGAGGAAACAATGACTTCCCATTACGGCAAGTGCGGCTATTCCTAGGTCAAAATCCCAACTGCGCCAATCATTCTCCCCTGCACTGCAGCAACAAAATAGCCCTTGAAGTTACCCAGGTGAAGGGTGGTAGTTCAGCTGGGCAGAGAGGCTAGCGCACTCAAGGATTGATTCGGAGGATGTGGCAGAGCGAAGCGAGTGCTAGAGCACAGAGTGAAGAACAAGGTTAGGTGTTGGCAGATAAATGATGGGGTAGTGAAAAAGGCACTCTGTGACAACCAGACGCAAATTCAACAGAGCTTCAATTTCCATCCTCCTCGAGCGTATTCACGAAGGCACTACTGAAGTTATGCCAGAGCGGAAGAATTTTTACTTGTCTTACAGCGTCTGCGTTCACTCACGAGAAAAGCAGGAGAGAGGGCCGTTCCAGACTGCAGTGGACGCACTGCTATGGTACAGTGAGGGTTCTGTGATAGGGGGAGGGGGGGGGTCTGAGCATCGTAGCGTCCAACTTCAGCCTTGCCAAGCCGTTGGGAGAGTGCGCCACAATATATCAAGTAGAAATTCTAGCCATAAAGATCTGGGTAGAACAGATCCTGGCCAGCGGATCTACATGTTCTCAGACAATCAGGCTACCTTAAAGGCCATCGCCTTCAGATCCAGGCTGACATGGGAATGTGTTCAGGCGCTCAAACGACTCAAAGCCCATAATGGACTTTCCCTCACTTAAGTGCCGGCTCAAAGATGGCACGGGGCCTCCACACAGAACCGTGCAGGAAAACAGACATCTATTTCTGGACCCGCGGTAAGCAACCTACGGTTGTTCATTTAAATATTTTTCAGCCATTCTGATTGTAAGGCCGATCTATCTTCAGATAACCTCCGAATGTGAAGTAGTTGCTACAATTAAGACAACTAAGCGATGTTTTACGCGATTTCAGGGTTCAAAACATCATCTTTCAGGGCTCACCAGCTAGCAGGACGATTTACGCAGTCCACTTCAATAGCTCAATACACGATTAGACTTTGTTGTCGCCGTGGACTTGGCATTAACTGCCTTCGAGCCATGTAGACGAGCTCTAATCGGTATACACGAAGCAATCGATTGTATGAAGCTAGTACTGGACTTCTGTGGGTTAGTCATGACTTTATATGGGAGAAGAAAAGTGAGAGTAAAATAAGAAGAGGGCTGTATCTCACTAAATGTTAATTCACTTCTATAGACACTCCGCCGGAGGAAGGATGAAATACGTTTAGTGTAGTTCACGCCCGCAGCAGCAAATTTTACCAGCTCTTTAATAGTTGATGTTAAAGCACATCGCACATCAGAGAGCTGCACATATTACATTAAAACTCGAGGGAACCGGACTTCCACAACAGGCTCGTCGTCTTTGATCGCACATCATCCAGCCTTGGCAATATCAACTTTAGTGATTGGTTCTTTTTGACTGTCCCTGGCAATAAGAAGGCAGACTTCCTTAAGAGACGGGGCACAGAACCCCTACCCATCGTGCCTGAACCCCACATAAGAACGACAAACAGCCACCTGAATTTATACTTTCCTCTACCCAAAGGGTATGGAAATTATTATGATCCTACGATAACAAGGAGTCAAATCACATCAAAAATAAAATCAGATTTGTGGGAGAACGGCCCACCGATTGACCTAGATTTTGTTTGTTTTATTTTTGATTTTTCGAAGGCCCGAAATAAGGTTATCAGCAATTTCCAACGTTGGAAGGGGGTGGGAAACCAAAAATGTAGCAAAAATGAAGGGGTTTCGTATTTTCCTCAAAAACCACTTCCAACAATTTTGATTAAACTTTTAAATTATTTTCTGCTAATTAGTACCTAAGGTTTGTTTCTCATTAATCTCTCTCTGAGAAAAATCTGTAAATGGAGATATAGACCTGCACTTGACTATGAAACAAAAAGAGTTTTTTTGTCAACTTGACGATTTCGAACAAAATTACGGGATATTTTCAGATAATCAGTAGCTACTTTTCGTTCTTCATAGATGTTACTATACAATTCGATTTTCATAGCCTAGTGCATTTCATACAACTGACATGTTATTTTCTCTAGTTACTACCATTCGCAGCTCATTTTCTGTAAATCTCATTCGTTGCGGTTTTAATTGACAGGCGCAGTACAGACCTGCCCAAGAACAGCGAGGCCGCCCGCAGGAATATGCCGTACAAGGAAAGAGACAGCCAGGCAAAAATTTCTTGAAGGTACAGCACAATTTACCAGCAACATGAATGAACTTTTCTATTCGCTACTAAATGGCGCGGTATGTGCACGGTTTTTGCGACTTCAGAGACAAGGTTGTTGACGTTTGACGGGAAAAGTCAGGCGTGACTGACATTTCTGACAGAAGACAATCTCGTGTTCTTTACCAGACAGATAAGCCAAATATTACGAGACAGTTCATCGTATCGCTCTGTCGACAGGAGACACTGTGAAAAACGAATTAGTCGTTTGAAATAAATTGGCAATCGGGGGGAACATAAATCAACGATTAAATTTACTGGTGGATCTTGTGCGGTTTTAAAATGTTGTTTAAAGGGCATTTGGTTAAAAGGCAGCGCCACTTCATTTCGTAACACACGAAACGAGCTGCTTTGAAAAGTGGGCTTGTTGAGGAAATAAATGAAGATACGTTTTAGCGCACAAAGGGAAACTCGTCGCCCAGAACCGACGAGCCGATACGACCTTTCTTGAGTAATATACATATTGCACCTGTCTCTTGTCTCCTTTCTCTTCGATATTTATCGGGGTGTCTTGAACAGCCCCTCTTCAAATCGTAAAACATCCTCCGCTCATATGACAACTCACTGGTCTGTGTTTTAAATGTCTTTAAAAGCGATGATGGGATTACAATTTTTTTTTTTTTTGCGCAACTTCTCGCCGTCGGACCGGGTGCACAACCGGAGTGGAAACTGTTGCTTTCAAACCGGTTCAACTGGGTGTTTTAAGAGTTGCGGTGAAAGTGCTTCGAATGTCGTCATTTGAAGCGGCAATTCCCTGGTTTTCCTGTTTACAGCTCAAGTTAATTAATTCGCGCTCTTCGTCCTCGTTCGACTTCACAACATTTTTTTTTTTTTGAGACTGTTGAAAACTGGAGAAAGAAAAAAAACGATTTCATTCCGTCGACCCGTTCGCAGTCTTCTGCCAGCGACGAGATGTTGCCCGGTCGACCAACGCCAGGATATTACTTCATTAGTTGTGAATCTGGAAATGACTTCATTTCGTTGTTACGGTTACAACTCCTGGAGCTCCAAGGAAGAAAATAGGGGCGTTCGACGCCAACTAAATTAGTAAACTCTACGTATTGAATGAGAACCAAACTATCAACTGTTACACCTTCTCCAGGTTTACCTTCCCTATCTTAATTCTCAGATTTACAGGGCGGGTTTCGCTGGAGAATTTTATTTTGCTGACCACCGGTATCTCCTCGAAAGCGATGAGCATCATGAACAGCTTCGTCAACGATATTTTCGAGAGAAGCGCCGCTGAGGCCTCCCGTCTGTCGCACTACAACAAGCGCTCGACCATCACATCGGGGTCACCACTTTGCTTATGAAGATACAGAAGAAAAGCTTTGTAGTAAAGTAGTTTTATTAACGAAAAAGTTAAAAAAGGAAAAACGAGAATGCAATTAAAAGGGGGACAAATTGAGAGCCACGTCATGCATAGCAACCAGACAACATCGTCAGCTTTTGTGAGGTTGGGTCTTCACACCCCTAAATATGAAAAACTTTATACACAGCCCGTACAAGGTACCATCGTCGTATT
This sequence comes from Pachypeltis micranthus, assembly GCA_020466155.1. NCBI lineage: Eukaryota > Metazoa > Arthropoda > Insecta > Hemiptera > Miridae > Pachypeltis > Pachypeltis micranthus. The sequence goes on along the minus strand of CM035768.1, from coordinate 80,842,192 downwards.
GACGGGGGTTGGGGAAAGTTGGGTGTAGCTATACATCAGACATTTTCTTCGCTGATAAGCTTTTTCGAGCAAGACATGAGGCAGTTTCCATCTATGTGATTTAATGGGGGGGGGGGGTAAACAAAGTATTTAGCGAGTATTTCTCTCATAGCCTTATTTTGGCGTTCCATGTTAAATGCAGGCTAAATGTCACATTTGAGCCGATTAGGTTTTGTCGTTTTCTCTCAACCGCATTCACAACACACGCAGACTGCTTGGTCAAATGGTGTTTTTCGAACTCAGGATCCTACGAAATCAGAGAAATCTGAAGACTTTTTAAAAAAACAATCGTAGGGCTATGGAGATAAAAAAGTGTGGCTTTTAGGAACCAGTGTGTTGAACGAATATGACTTTTAGTTTCAGCGAATTTGATAGGAATCAGCTTAATGAATGAACTACGTACAATCATTTTCGATATTATTTCAGGAGGAGGAAGAAGAAGAAGAAAAAGAAGAGCCCGACCGTTTGACGATGCTCCTTCCCCAATCGAAATTCAACTGCCAGGGACGTAACACCGGCTACTACGCCGACGAAGGGTTGAGCTGCGAAGTATTCCATTACTGCCAAGATAACGCTAGACACTCGTGGATTTGCCCCGAAGGATTCCTCTTCCACCAGGTATTTGTTTCTAATTGCACTATACCCTTGTGAACATGAATGCACCTCTGTAAATGCAATTCGACGTAGTAGTTACTATTATTTTTAATTTTAGCTGTTAGGACACTTTTCGGACCAATATCACTGTTGAGCGCACGAGAGGTGGAATTGAAGAGCGAAATAAAAAGAGACTCGGGGAGCGTGAGGATGACTGTATTATGTGTGAATTGAGTTGAGTTTGTGTACAAAAGGGGGATACAACAGAACGACTCAGAATACGCGTGAACTGGCACCGGAAACTGTATCGGAAGGAGAATACAAGCGGTGACTGGGCAGAGTTGTTACTGAAAAATAAAAAAGGGGAATTCCGTTGTCGTTGGAAATAACCAAGGACCTGGGCTTTCCATAGGTAACACAAGGGTTGAGAGTACGGTTAGTTGCAAGCGCGGATATTCCAGAGGTCAAGGACCATGCTATATTTGGCCTACCGAACAATCACAATTTTGGTGCAGCGTCAATTTCGACCTAATTTTATTTTCGGTTCGGTAAATGCTCATAACTCATAACTCATAATGCTCATAATGACCTTTACACACTCATAAGTTGAGTGTCAGGCGAACGAAAACTCGCCGATTTAGAGTTGAGCAAAATGAACTGAATCAGTACCAGAGGAAGGTTAACGTTGTGTAGAGAAAAGGAAAGTAGAAACGACGGTAACATTTCGGTATCACGAGTGACACTTTAACCAAGTCTTCAAAATTAGTGTATTTTGGGCAGAGAGCTATTTTTAATTGCAAACTTACTGGTTTGGTGGTTGGAAGAGAAGAAGAGCAACACAGTGTGTTGAGAGGTGGAAACGTATAGTTAGAAACGGTCGTTACCGTAGTGGTGTTGTTGAAGATAGATGTGTGGGAGATGAGTTGGGCGGGGGGGGGAGAGACTTGCAGGAGTGCAGGCTTAACTTCTTAGCAAACGCGAATAGAGTTTATGTGTATTATATTCCTGGACATAAGGGGATCAGTAGAAATGCGAGGGCGGACCATCTGGCGTGACTCAGATCGTCTACTGTACATATAGAGCTACCTCCCCATTGTGGGATTTCTCCATCACTAGTCAAGAAGACTGTGGGAGAATATGCCAGCAGAATGCATCAGACAGTCTGGAATGCTGCGGGAGTGAGGCGCTTCCAAACGCTTTATCGCAGGGCATACATGAGATAAGACGAAGCCTTCTGAGGATGGAGAGGAAGGACGTAAGGCAGATTGTGGGGAGACTTAACAGGGAGCGATTTCTGGTCTTTGGTTCTACTTCTCCAAGAGTGGGCTGCAAAGAAGACTCTTGCAGGGAACACCAGGCGTTGCTTAGGAGGCTGGGCATCGACCTGCGAAACGGTCTGTATGTCACGGTGCATATCACGCCTGAGGGACAGTCAGAATGCTATATAAGCCAAGTGCTAAGGCACACAATTATAAACACCTTCGCAAATTGTATTCGCATGTATTTGTTCCAAAGAAATTTTGAGGATTTATTTTGATCTATGATTTCAGGTTCATCTGATCTGCATGCCGCCTAGTCACGACAACATCTGCACACAATCCTCCCAATTTCACTTTGTCAACGACTTCTTGTACAAACCAATCAACGCCGAGGAAGTGCAGTCGAGACCAAACGTCACTCTGCGATACTCTGATCGCTACTACCCTGAAAACTTTTACGAGGAAGAACAGGTAACGTTGTACCATCGAACCAGCCGAATAATTCCGTATTAACTTATAAAGAACGTCGATAGTTCTGGATTGCTGGAACCAAGAACAATCACTCGTTAGTTAGAGCTGTTTCTTTCATTTCGATGAATTGACACAACCCTGTTGCTGCAGATTCACGATAAAATACAAAAAAAAAACAGTTAATTACCACATCTTGCGACTGAAGATGAAAGAAGTGCTCATTATTGAGAGAATAAGTTGCAGAAATTGTAACTTAATTAGTTTTTTTTTTAGTTTTTTTCTGCGGAAAAATTTCAAAAAGAAGGTGTGCAGTGATGACAGGTGGTAGATGGATTTAAACATTGAAATATTTCAATTAAGGATGATTCATATTAGAACAGTCGGCGTTAATTCGTCGTTCAGCTTTTTGCGCACGTTCTTAATGGTCTCGGCTCTAAAAATGAGGATCGCAGGGTGATCCTCCTTGACTGGGAGTGATTCATACCCAGCGTGGCCCCCACAAAATTCTGCCTCCCGACGCATGATCTTCTTCGTGCGTACGTAATGCCGACCTCTCTGATTTGTCTCCTGTCATTTCATTCTCTAAAGAGTTGGGTTGGTATTGAACTCCAGAATTATCTTTGAAACAGACCTTGCTGCTGATGCCATGACCTTGGAGAGGGGGACAATACGCCCGTTACAATACTATGTCTTGCACGGGTGTCCTTGCGTCAGTCGAATCGGACCAATATTCATGAGTATTGCTGCCAAACCTCTCTTCTGATGTTGGAAGGGTTCGGATGGCTGGATCAGCAAACGCGTCCGTTAGTTTAGAGGAAAACGAATTAAATTCTACCAAAGCCGGTGTTTAACCGAACTTTTTATAAACAATTAATGATTTTGGTTCTACCGAAAACGTATCTATTTATATGCGTATATTTTCTTTACGACAAACGTATGGTGCTCTGGAGTAGAGTTTCATAGACATGTCATAGTTCTTGGTATCTAAAATAGATCTTTTAGGGAGGGTTAGAAAAAGTTGGTGGGGGGAAGTGCACGAGCTTTTTTGACCAATTGATGGGGATGGAATGAACGGCGGGCACAGGAGTGTCAGTTTTTTCAGAGGACGCTTGGTTGGCGGCAGACCCGTTAGTAAGATGGGGAAATGAATGGCCGCAAACTCCCTCAACTCTTGCTATTCGATGGGTGATAGTAACAGCAGTGGAGTGTGCGATGGACTGCATTTGCCCCAAAACAACCATAAATCCCCTGATTGCTAAACAGGAGGCTTATGAGTGGGCTGATCTATTAACCGTGTGAGTCAGGGGCGATTTGGCACTGAAGGTATGTTTTTGGATCTAGATAGTCGAGGAAGTAGCGAAACTGGAGAAATGGGAAAGGCCTCTGGGCTGTTTCTACGGGACGGCGCATGAGTGGCGGAAGTTCTCACCACTTTGGAAACACTCAAGGTAGAGTAAGTTAACAGACGGCGCATGCGTGGCCCGACCAGTTAACCGTCATGAGAAAAGTGATCTGCTTCAGAGAACCAGTAGTACAGACCCAATCGAGGCTCGTCAGTGTCACACAATAAGCTCTGAGCTACAAGCTCGAACTTCAAACTGTTATAATTACAGCCAAACTTGACTTCTTTCTTTTCGTTTTCAGCCCCAACAACAAGCAGCACCCCAGGGAACTCCCAGGCCTCGACCACCGCAGCCTCAGCAGCCCGCTTTCCATCAGACCCCACGCCCAACTCCGCAACAACAAGGTCTTCGACAGTCAAACCAGGTATTCCATTCCCCCGAAGAGGTGAATATTCCTCTTCAATTCAGGAGGCCTGTTCAGGCGCCTTCTCCTCACCGAGTCCATCCATCTCAAGGATCAAGCGAAGAGTATGAATACTGAACCAACTCCGCTGAGCCCTGACTGAGCTGTCGCTCCAATTCACCGGTGTAGGTCTTGAACTTCACAGTGACACGTGTGTTGAGCGTGAAGTGGTCGGCGAAGTTCGTGATCCATATATCTAAGTTATGAACGATACTGACGTATTTGGGGAAGGTGTCCTCATTTAGTTAATAATTACTAAGAGGGCACAATTTTTTATAGTATTCGTGAGCTAAGAACAATTCGTCTAATTTATTGTTTTTTCAACGTTGTTCTGAACATATATTCATGGTTGACGCACTCAATGAAGAAGCGATTGGCATTCATATCAAAATAAAATCTTGAAGATTTGTTTTTTTTCTGGGCTCCAACAGCAGGGAGCGCCAGTTTTTTGTTATTCGTCAACTACGGCTGTAACGCGAGTTCATTCTGAACGTATCAAAATTATTTCCTTAGCGCAGGATCATCACAATGTTGTATGTGAGTTTTGTAAAGAATCCTTTTCTGTTCAAATGTATTTATGATTATATTTTGACAACATGTTGTTTATTAAAACTCTCTTCAAACACTTAATTTTTGTTGCTTATAAGAGCAATTGCGTTTGCTTTGAATTGCACATTGCAAATTGACGACGAAGAAAAACTTGTCGCTCTTTTCTGACAAGAAACTCCCTGCCAAGAGCGTGGGGCACGTACTTCGTACCTATACGATGAGCGTTTCATAACCGGAAATCCCAGAGTCCAGAAATCACAATAATCATTCCCACACGGTGAACGGGATCATATTCAAAAGAATCACGTTAACAGTTTATTAAATCACTAATGAACTGATTGCAAAAGAGAATCGCCGAGAATGCGTTACATGCTCAATGAAGGGTGTAGCACAATTGATTGAACGCTAATGTCAAGAGAATCGCTTAGTGCATGAGGCCAAGAAAAGTTGTGTGATGCGTCGCACCAGATAGTTTATTATAAATGTGTTTGGGCTAGTAGTAAATTTAACCCTGTATCGGATAACCTGGTCAAGCGTTGAAAAATTTAGTTTTAAGTGGAACGTCGGTTTCTCAAAAAAAAACTTTAAAATATATCTCGGCAATCAATTGTTAGAGAAATTTGCGATTGGCGGAATTCTACTCCATTTTCAGACTAGTTTTACCAATAATTTTGTTACACCATCTACGGAACACTCTTTAAACAGCAAATCGAAGAATAGACGCGGTTTGCGAAAATATATTTCTTTACACGATTACACTATTCAATAAAACTTACTTAACATATTGCACAACGGTTTATTATTTTTGGACGCACGGGAGGGGAAGTTGCAGAAAGAAACTATGTGAGCGTGAGATGGGCTGTAGTATATGTGCAATGAATTAAGCTGAGTTTATGTACAAACGGCGACATCAGGGGGCCGACTCAGAGTATGATTGAACTGTATCGTAAGAAAATTGCAAGCTGTCGCTGGACCAAGAGTCGATCGAGGAACGTCTCTGTGTGACCAATGGCAGACGAGTGTATCTGGGAAGAGCGGCGTGTGTTGGAGAAGGAGGTAAATCGAGGGAAAGTACAAAAGGGGAAATCCGTTGGGTTGAGCTGAAGACACCAGGTGAAGGATATAAGGCTTTCGGCATGTGCCGAACCAATTATTCTCTTGCAGAGCTTAATATTCTAGGCGCCTCTAAGCAATTGGCACGACGTGACGAGTCGAGCTGACGGGTGATTTGGAGTGAGATGGAAGGCAGTGCGGGAAATAAGCGCAAGCGAGGGAGAAACGACAACGTACTCTGTATTGTCCTTCGAGTTCTTTCACTACTGTGATATCATTTTTTCCATCTCTGAGACCCGTCCTATTCGGTTCAGCGTCGAAAAATACTTGGGAAATAATACCAACCGCGAGGTAATTGCAATAAAACTGACCAACTATCGTTTTTGTCTAATTTTTTAAATCACGTGTTGCCCGTGAAACGTGACAGCCATCGTCCACACCGATTGTCGAGTAGGCGGGCACAACTAGATCCCAAAAACGAGTTCTTGTGTGAGAGAAAGGATTTTTTTGGACAACGCTAAAAACATTATAAGGTCCCGGCGTAGTAGATTTGGAATCCCCACGCCCTCTTAACAAGAAGTCTCAGATTTTGAAGGGGGGGACGTTCTTGGCCGAAAACATAAGTTTATTATTCAGAATACAGTATAAAACCAAGTCGCTGTCGTTGTTGTCTGTCCCTACGCATGCTAAATATTTACAACTAGGGAACGGAATTTGAAGGGACTTTTTTGGTTTATTATTCATTCTGAATAATAACCCTATGTTTTCGGTCACGAATAATTTTTTACAACCCCCCCCTCAAAATTTGATACTTTACGTTTCAAGACATGGGGATTCCAAATCTGCAATGTCCGTCCGCCGTCCCCCGTCCACTGTCCGGGCCGGGGTTTTGTGCCTTTAACGTGGTCTAAAAAATTCGTTCTTTCGCACAACAATCCGATTTGGTATCTAGTTGTGCCCGCCACCTCGGCAATCCGATCGGACGAAGCCCATGGTTGTTATGGACAAAAAATGGTTAAAAAATTAACAAAACGCAGTATACTCGCAAATACGCTGTGTTTCGTATCGCTTTCGTATTTTTACATCCTGGGTCGAATGGAATGAGTATCAGATGTGTACAACTGTGTATAGGGAAATTAGAGTAATTATTAGAGTCAACTAATTGCAAGAACTCACAGGAACTACAGCAGAAGTCGACGTTTCGTCGTTAGTACTCCCTCCCCCCTCTCATCTCATTAAAACCACCTGCCCGCTATCCTCGCAACGCCCGCTTGACTCGCAATTTCGTGTCAATTGCCGAGGGTTCGCTGGAAGTCCCCGTCCCAATTTCCCCAACTCTTTTTGCCCGACGGGGCGGAGGAAGGTGAGGGCCACTTCCTCCGCACACCCCTACATCGGATCATAAATGCCTACAGACGTTTACGGGCACCCGGGGCCGGGGGAATATTTAGTTTCCGTAGCTCCATTGTAGTCAGGTCATGTTTCGTATGGTTTACTAGTATTTTTCGATGCTGAATCGAATGGGATGGGTCTCGGAGCAGTAATACTAGGTCAAGCTGTTCATGAGAATAATAAACCATTGTGTAACAATTTGCAGGGTTTTTTTAATAGATAGAGTAATTCTAGAGGCAGGTTTATATGTATAATACATGCATAATATTGTAGAAAAATACTGATAAATTTAGAGATCCAATGCGATGTCGTAAACAAACACATGTTTTTGCGCCTACATTACAAAAACTGGCTGAACCCCGCGAAGTAATCAAAACAATGCAGTACAGTGTAGTACACCATTTTTTATCCTTTACCAAAGTGATTTGAAGCAATACAGCATTAATACTTATCCAATTAAGTACCATAAAAACGTTGTCCATTTCATATAGATCAATACGGCCCTCTGCAGCAGGTAATTTAAATGAATATTTCCGAAGAAATTACAGATTTAAAATGCAGGGACATAGCGGTGCGGCGATGCTGGCCCGGCCGGCGGCGCGTGCCTATAAATTGCGCGTTGAAGGCCGGATAGCTCTTTATGAGCAGCCACCAGATTAATCGGATATTTAACGCAAAGCTTATGTTAAGTTAAAAAAAATAACTGAATAGAATAGGGATTTTTGTTGTTGTTTGATAATATAATTATTGATTAACTTTTGTTTTTAGTAGAAAGAATAGTAACTGAAATGTTTTTGGCTGTAGCACTTACTAGTGATTTTTACAATTCATTCATAATCATACGTATAGTTTTAAGTTGTATTTCTGAGTTGCATTTTTTACAGAAATTATTATCATGTTTGGAAGACGTCGTTGTTCGAGCAAACGTCGTAGTACAGTGAACGCCAGAAGAGCAAAGCGAGGTGTAAAAACCCTGCAAATTATTACACAACGGTTTATTATTCTCTTGAACAGCTTGTCGGAGTCTCACAGCTCCGAGACCCATCTTATTCAATTCAGCATCGCAGCATCGAAAAATACCAGTAAACCACACGAAACATGACCTAACTACAACTGAACAACGAAAACTAAATAGTCCAGGCGTTTGTAGGCAATTGGCACGACGTGGCTGTAGGAAGGAACCAGGGCGCTCAGAACCATGGGTCGTTATCGTTGGGGGATCGGAAAGGTCAGCGAGATGATCTCTGAAAGGTTGCATGTGGTGTTTTCTCAGAGGGCTGAGGCAATCGCTGAGCTTACCTCACGACTGTTACTCTTCACCACTTGTCGTAGGAGCCTTAGTGCTTAGAGGCGTGGCAATGGCGTAGCTTAGATCACCAGGTTGATGGTTCTCATTTGGAGACTGCGACCGTACAGCGACATCACTATCCCACACCACCATCAATTTTTCTATTCTCCGCAACAAACTAACTTTGACCGATGCGCAACATGCCGATGTTCCCACGGGATTTACGCTACAGACATCGCAAGGAGGAGGATGAGGAGGATATGACCGTAGAAGAGGAAATGGAGCAATGCGACGAGAACGACTAAGATCAAGCACTGTACTGTTGCTGCAACAAACTAATGCAACGAGCGCCTACAATCCAAATCAATGGACTAGCCTGTAGTACATGCGGATATTATGGCTGGTAAGTCATATACCACATCCGGCAGAAGAGAAGGAGATGCGATGTTCAAGCGAAATATCTACGTCGAAACATTTTTGACAAACCCGATGGTTTGTATCAGTCAAACGCGCACCACGTTTTGCTGCAAATCTTGTTCGGGTGAAGATCATAAACGACGAGATGGGAGCGGAATAATAAAGTCTCTCGCAGAAGACTCTATACTACAGAGTAGGAATAGGAGGTGAAGGAGGAGGTGCGTTTTTGTCATTTTTTTAAATAAATAAGTTTTAAATTTTCCGTTTTTACCCATAACAACCACGGGTTTCGTCCGATCGGATTGCCGAGCTGGCAGGCACAACTAGATACTAAATGGGATTTTTGTACGAAAGAACGGATTTTGTAGACAATGTTAAAAGCGCAAAACGGTCCGAACGGTGGACGAACATCGCAGATTTAGAATCCTGATGTCCTGAAACGTAAAGTGTCAAATTGGGTTAATATTCCCGAGAACGTTTAAGTAACTCTGAGCTATTGAATCATCAATTGATGCCGCGAACCTGGGGACGCAAACGCATAACGACGCTGGTCAGGTATAACCATCTTCCACACTAATATTATAAAGAGAAAATATTGGTACTTAATAACTTAAAAGCTACAGATCTTATACGTTTAACTATCTTTATTTATCCCAAATTTTTTTTAATTTTTAAATTTCAACCGTGCGACGCCAAGACAGTTTCCACGATGTCTGTCATCACGAACTTTAAATGTACGTGTATTTGTTGGTGAGCACCGCTACTTTCACGAGCAAAGGTTTAATCGAGGTGGTTTGGAGAGCCCCAATCGCATCTCGTACTCCTGCATTATGAACCGTGTAGAGCTTGAAGATAGTTCGGGGTTGGGCGTCATGCGTATCCGCCGTTCGCCGAGCTTCATAATATTTCTCAGCGGATTACGTAACTACATTTTTTTACTTAAAAGTCAAAAAAATGGCAATGCCCATAACGTTGTTACATTGTGCGTTCAGTTGTTAATTAAAGATTGTTTAGAGTTCAAACCAAAATAATAAGTAGTTGGCATCCAGTTCTTTTACTCACAGCGCGAATTTCATAAAAATTACTAGGTCAGCGTCTGAGTTTTCTGTCCTGTTGACCGAATAGCGTCAAGGTTTTGCTCTTCTGGAAACTCAATGAAACGTAACCCCCGAATCATCTACGCGCAATTCACATAAATTGGAAGGCTAATATTCGAGCGTCGGATCGTGAGCGCGATAACGTGCACTGGCGAGAAAGCGATGTGCGCAGCATGGGTGGAACGAACGGAGAAATATGACGAGACGCAGATCGTTTCACCCTCGACAGCGAAGATGTTGGCGAAAATTATTCCGACGATGAATAAGGAATGGCATTTCGTTTACGTAAAGTCCATTGAGAGTCGAGGGCTCAACATTGTAATTCAGTTTCTCGTGAATAACTCGTACACTCCATGAATGGCGAGAAGTGACCCTTCCCTGAGAATAGAATACGTTGTCATTGGCCATACCGAAGAATACCTTATGCTAAGGAGCCTGTTTAGCTCTTCAGGGACGTCAAGTCCGGTGCCTCTGACAAGGTTAAACGAATCTGGGGTCAAGCATCGCTTTTGTCGCCCTTTCCTTTATTCTTTTTTTTTTTTACTTTACTTTTTCCAACGACGCGTTCACGTATTCTGCGCCTTTTCAGAACAGACGCGACACCTCCGTCGCCTGCTGATTTAGACAACAATGAATTTAACAGGTAAGGGGAGATAAACCGTGAGTACAAGAATTCATTCCTCAATTTTGAGAAAGTTTGGATTAGTGTTCAGTAATAGTGGTATAATTCATTTCACTCGCCCCAGTTTGTACCCTCTAATTCCAAAACAGTCAACACGATCCTTCTCGGAAAAATCATGTCTATCATGGAATCATTTATGCAATGGTCACTCGATAATGGTCGTTAATGAGTAGGTATAACTCAATAAATTATTTATTTATTTATGTACATAGGGGCACAATGCTCTATTGTGCTGTAAAATAATTAGATTTTAAGGGAGAGTTTTGATAACCTTAAGGAACTATAAAATAAATCAATATCTGTGTGCGATGCCACCAGGATCGCATATTATTGAGTAGATAATTAGTAGGGGCTGTTTGAATATAAAACAGCTTCGAGGTACAAGTTCGATATTGGGGCGTATGTACGTTAATAAGCAAGGTAGCAGAACGGGGCAAGCCATTGCCGGCTTCAGAAGGCGGATGACAAAGACGCAATCAGCAATACGACGACGCTGACCAAGAGAGGAGCCAATTCGTAGTACATCATTGGGGTCAAAATCTCCCACCTGAAAGGGACAAAACGAAGAAACCTGGGCTGGACCCCCTCGACTCCATCAGAAGTACTCAAGTATCGCACGGACAGCCAGTGAGTCAACATCAGGAAATTCCTTCGCATGACGCGTCAAAAAGTTCGCGAGTAAGTACCGTCGATGTTTAACTAGAAGGGCAGAAGAGTATCGAAAGTGACCCCCAGGTCTCCAATAGAAGGTGCTAGCCTGACCATTCAAGTTTTATGTGGGCCACGGAGGCCATTAGACTCGCACTAGTCGAGCAGTGAGTCGAGGACCGCCTGAAATGCATGAGCGCACCCCGTGAAATATTTTTAGATCGCCGGCAAAAAGCGTACATCACCAGAAAAAATTGCTGATATGTCGTTAACGAAAATTAGAAAACACGTACGCCCCGCAAACCCTGAGTTACCTCAGAAGTATTCGGGAAGGACCTTTTACCAGGCTCATCCTTCTAATTGGCAGCCCTGAACATCTCTTCCCACTTGTCTTCTTATTCCCATCTGGTACCCAACACAATGGCAGACTATTCGGCTCAGCGAGTGTCTTCAAACCCGCCAGGCATTCGCAAATCAGCCCCATCGAAATACCACTGGGCTTGGAGAGCTTTCTATTTGTCTGCCATAAGGCGCCTTTTGTCTGAATATTGGTCTGCTCTGTAACAGGCATTGCATGCATGCAGACACGATAAAGGCTTCCACCTGTTACGCCGGAAGTCTCTACCCCTGGAACACATCTAATTACCTGGTTATATCTAATTGAATTGCTCCCTGGATCCTAGGTCCAGAGCATCGGCTTTAAGCGTGAGGCCTTCCCTACTCATCTGGTTCGTTCACGGATGGGTGTCCAGAATGGTAGTTTGAACTGGAACACTTAACTCTGTCTCCACAAGGGATGCGTCCCCTTCCCCTCCCTCCTCACACTCCTCATCTAGAATCGCGTGGCGAATACTGGTTTCCCTCACCTGGTTAGACCCCAACTACAATGCGCGCACTGCCTGCAGCTTGTTGGCACTTCAATTCGTATATGGAGCCGAGGTAAATCTAGCAGAACCTCCAGTGAAGTTACGGGAGTCCATTAGAGCGATCTCAGCTGCACTGTATTTTCACCAACGAATGACACAATAACAAAACGTCCTCACTGGAATATCAGGTGGAACAAGGTCAAGAGGAAAACCAAGACTTCAATGAACCAATGAGGAGGAAAAAGTTGAGGAATGCAACACTGCGACGGTACCCAACCAGTCGAAGAGGTGTGAGTAGCAATCGTAAACGAAAATTGGTTTGAAACAAAAACAGAAATAAATGTTGCGTAAAATAACAAAGGATAATTCAATCGAGGACTCTTGTTAACTAAATTACTGGAAACCACTCGAAAATCAACCGGTGAAAAGGGCTAAGAAAAATTAGAGAAAATAACGATGTACCTCGAGGGCTGTAAACGGCATTGGCGGATGACAGTAACGACGGTTGCGATCGGCGGGGGCTTCACAAACGAAGTGACGAGTTACGTGCTCCTTCTGTGCGGTGCGATGACGCGGGCGCCCTTTCAATGTTCAGTTAGGCCCAAGCCGCAGGCCTGGCCATCGCATCACCCCTCCTACCGTATATAAAAGATAAAGCTCAAAGGAGCGTGATAGGTGTACAATATATCAATTAACCGAACGTCTTTAGTGTTTTTCCTCCAAATATTCGGGATGCCAATCAGGGTAGGCAATGAGTGGACGCGCAGGTTACAACGGAGCCGGCGAGGGACGAGCCCTGTGGAGAGCAAGGACGTCTCATATGGACGATGGTGGAGAGTGATGAGACGAGGGCGGAGAGAGGCCCTACTCAGCGTGTCTTCCTGTTGTGCTAGGTTGGAGTCGGCCTGTCGCCTCGCATGACTGCTCCGTACAATTCAACCCAGTGGAGGTGTGACCAGTGAAACGCCAACTTCGGCGCTTTGCCAGGTGGTGAGTCAGTTCTGCTATAATTCAGTGATAACGCTCTTTGGGAATGATTGTGGTCGTGGAACGACTGACTTCATCCGTTGAGCATAGTCTGCGACATAATCGCAAGACATGCAGTCATCGTATTTGTGTCATGTTTAAGTACTTAAGTACTGTGCACTTAAGTACAATACGTGTAAAAAAATAAATATCGTTCGACTACAAATATTGTTTCTGTTGCAGAGAACACATATCCTACTATGTGATTGACTTACGTGTTTGGTTTTGCAGCACTGTGTCAGGTTATGTAAAATTATACCCAGCTATCTTCACACCGACCAAGTTTCAATCTCATTGCAGAGTACATGAGACGTTACTCTGTCTGCATAGCGTCGTACATGTGACTCAAGTGACTCCTTCGCACCCAGTGAATGCATGAACCGCCGGATCGAATGTCTACTATATGAGAATTTCTAGCCAGGCCCGTTGGTCGTTACTTATCCATTTTAAATCCCTAATTCATCTAGTACAAAATAATTTCTTAACGAGAAAATTCGTAAAAATTAGTTTTTTCCTTTTTTTATTGAAACTCAGTTTCCCAATAGACAAAAGTTTGTTAATATTGTGTGCCCTGTGGCATCCTTGAGCCGAATGAAAAATGTAAATCTAGTAAAACCGTCCGCACACGCAACGATATATTTAAACTGATCCTTCCTAGACGATGGGAGTTCTCCTGCTATGTCTACGAACAAAGCTTGACCAGAACTTGGTGAAGAAAGGTTTTTAGCTTGTCTGATCATATTTTTATTTCTGGCGATCCTAACGCGCAGTGTAATTGACGAAACTGAACATTGTTCTTAATATTCGGAGCCGTTTTGGTAACTTAGGTAACTTTGGGACTTGCAACTTAATCTGATAGTGTTTTCCGAGATACTTCAAGTTTACGAGACGAAAATATATCGTTTCAAACGTTTATTTTCCTTCGTAGCGGCAATCAGTTTGCCAATAACAGCAATATCTGGGAAGTATTCTTCCACTGTTAACTCGAGCATTACTTCGGTAAACGTTATTATTGAGTCCAGGTTATCGGTTTTTAATGGCTCGAGGTGTTCGAAGCGGGCTGTATTAAATCGGCGGCTGTTAAGGTTCAGGTTGTATTTAAGAAAGAAACATCCTACCTTTTCAATGTGGCGTCGACTCGTTGACAGGGAGCCCACAGACCAATGTTTCTTCTCCAGAGCCACATATTATGAAACCGTCAACTGCGGATAGCACGACGCCAAATTTCGAACGCTGAATGCAAAAATTGTGGGGTTTCCCGACCGAAAATCGTGATTCTTCGAGTAAAAACGGGGCACACCGGGCGGATAGGGGAGCGGTTGAAACATGACTGATTGAAGGAGGTGGCCAGACGGAAGAGGAGGGAACAGACACTGACCAAAACAACACTGTAACGTAAACAATCCAACCTTTAACACGAGATAATTGAGAATTTTTCTAAGGAAGACGACATTCGGTAGGGTTTTTGTTTCAACTGGCCCACTGGACTGTTTCGAACTGTAGCGGGTGAATCGGAGTCCGCAGAGAAAGATACGTTCGCCAAAAAGTTGAACCTCGGTGGTTTTCGCTGTTCAACGAGTGCTAGCCCCTCACCTATTATTTTTCCCGCGCCTTATATCACTCCGTTAATTATACCGCACCAGTCGCTCCATTAGCAGTCTCGTGTGAAAGAGCTCAGCATAACAGAAATGCAAATCTCTGAGGAAGGAGCAGCATGGACCTATCCATCCAGTCTTCCTCTCGCTTCTCATTTGTACTGTAATTATTTGCACTCACTTTGGTGCAAGGGACGTGATAGTGTTTCAAACACAGCACATTTGGCAACCCAATCTATTGCTGCCGGCGGATATAGCTGCTTTGCTAGCCATTTTTGGCCTTTATCCGGCTAGTGGACGCTGTGTGGGTAGGAGTCAGAAAACAAATTTATTTCGAAAGAAGGAAAGTAAATGTTGCAAAAAGTAACATATGATACGTCAATCGAGGATTTTTATCAGCTAAAAAAATTAAAACAACTCGGGAACCAACTATGAAAAAGGCCCAGAAAAATTATTGTTTGTACATCAAGGGCGGTACAGCTTTGGCGGATGGCAATAATGACATGATGAAGTGAAGGGAGCGGTGCAATGACGCAGTCGTGCTACCAATATTTCATAGCTCAAGCCGCAGGTCTGGCCTCTGCAACTTCAGATCATTGGCTAGAAGCAAAGCGAAATGGTGGAGTGCTGTGCTGCGGAACTTTGCCTGTGTGGAAGCATCAAAGTAGAGAAGTTGTTCACCATACCATCGACCTCACAATCACTGTGAACAACCACAGGACCATTTTGCCCCCCGCATCTTGCACACCACTTTCTGAGCTGCTCACACATTCCACTTCGCACTGTGTTCTTCACACGTGAGCGGTTCACATTCATGAGGCCTAGACCAAGAATTTCTCGGGGCAATCTCCTTGAGCAGAAACCATGTGGACATTGTTGGTTATCTCAAAATCTTAATTAAATCTGTGCGTGAAGGTTGGTCATCTCAAGGGGGCATCTCTTCTCATATCGTAACCAAACCACACAAAGCTGCCCATGAAGAGGATTAAATGCAGAACACGATGTTTCCTCCTGCTTTTCACCTTCGTGTGTGCCTCCTACATAGTAACATGCCTTATACATAATTTTCCTTACATTCGTTCTCCTGTAGGATTTCACTGCTTCTTCTTTCCTATAAGCCTACCTAATCAGCCAATCGGCTTCATAACCTTCTGACCGTAGCTCTACTAATTCGGATTTCATTCACTGTATTTTTTGTGCATCCATTTTAGTGCTGAATTGTTTTATCCGCTTTTTAAAATCCATTCAGTCTTATGTCCTTGAATAACAATGAAGAGCTTTTATGTAAAGGAAGAAAAAGTTGGGCTATATTCTGAATATTGTGGAAATAAAGCATCTTTAGTGTGGTGTATTTGTGTTCTGTACATAATGAAAAGTAAACTTCGGTGGTAGGTTCTACATGCAGCACGGGCGGCAGCTCTTTTGCCCAGTACCCAGCCATGTGCACATTCCACTAAAGTTTTGTGTTCAGGGTAGCACCAGTTACTTAGCAACAATTGAAGAGTAGAAATTCAGAGAAGTCCCCTAGTGTACTAAACCCTCTCTGTCATGGGTAAAGTAGCATGATTGAAGATCGTCATTGTGAATTCTAGTTGAAAGGAAAAGTCAAAACTTTGAAAGAACAATGCCAAAGAATGTATCCAACTGGGGGAGGGTGGAGAGTTAGTTCACAAGGCTTCCAAGTTGTTGCAAAAAGTGGGGCTCTGTGTGGTGAGAGAGGAATTTTGAGATAGAGAAGAAACAGAGGAGTATAGAAAAATGATTTCCCTGTGAGAGGAGGATGACTGATGGCGAAGGCAGCCGCATGAACATTGAATACCAACTGATGCTGGCCAAAAATGCTCCTGAGGTAATGAGGAAAGTGAAGCTCCCTTGGCACAAAATTACCTGTCTCTGAGCTCAGAAGCACCTTTTCTCGCCTCACTCTTCCTGCAGCAATTGTATCACTTTTGATTCGTCACAGGTATTAAAAGTGCAGGTCTTCATATTTGGGTGAGTGAAACCACAGCTCTGCATGATCATTAAAGAAGTTAATCAGGAGCTCCCTTGACAAGCCGTTGCTTACTATGTCAACTGCACATATTTATTGCCTTTTTCTTTCATATAGTACAGCTCATATTGCAATCACAAAATGGTCAGTTGGTTTGTGTAAATAATTTCTTTCTTGCCCACGAACCAAGTATTTTTGTGAAATAGCATGTAACAGTATGGAAAGAAAGTCGAAGTAAATAACGAGGTTAGAAAGAAAAGAGTAGTATTGATAACATGCATGTCTAAAACATTGCCATAGTAATCTGGGGAAAACAACCTCCATAGTTCTCACACTAGTGATTGCTCAGGAGGAAGACCGTGCAACCACACTGGATCTTCACCCCCGTAGTCTATCATCTTCTCCAAATTTGCCTGATAATTTCAGTTTGAAGCATAGCGACTCAACAGCGAAAATTTTCTGAGACAAATGAGCTATTGTGCACAGTGTTTTGGGATTTATTGGAGATTACAAAGCCATTGTGAATTTTATTAAAGTGGTACTAATTAATTTGTGTTTTATGTCAGGCATCGTAAACATTGAAATGTCTGCCGGTGAGAGATATATCTCTAGCGCAACTGGTTGACTACAAAATGAACTGTCATCATCCCAGTGGGTTTCTTACAAGGGTCTCGTTTTTATCTCCAAGATCATTGACAAAAAATCTGTACAAAATAAATGGAGGAGCATGAGGTGACTCCTCGTTGAATGAATAAAAATTAAGAGCCCTCAAATGATGATGACACGGAGAATAACAATCGACTCACCTGTTTGGCACTTTTTTGCAAAACCAGAACTCGTTGAGTGCTGCAACTCTGACTGTATCTGCTTCCACCTGAAGAGCTTCTGACGCTACTACTCTTGGATATGCCCTTGAACGCTTGCCAGGTGAGCACAATATCCGGAATAACAGGAAATTGCTCAGAGCCCACGATGCCATGTCAGCATCTTTCCACAGAGAACCTCTTGGTACCTTTCTCTCCCCATGCCACAGCTGTTATTTTTAATAGGACCAGCAAACTACTTGTAGACTACATTTAGACCCTTGATACCACCTAAGTCTGCCATGAGTTCAAGTCACACCCTGCGCCATATGATTCAGTGACGCGAAGAACGGTAGAATCTCAGCTTATAGTACACCTTGTCCAAGGATTTCATAACAAGTATCCCAATAGTTTGCTAATAGCAGTTTAAGAGTAATGACAGTTCTCTCACCACATTTTTTTTCATCAACTTTGCTTGTAGCGGAGAAAGTCTCACTTTCCTCAAACAAAATAGTATCATGATCAAAGTTTCAATTAAATCTTAACGCTCTCTATTCTTCTCACTCAGATTACCAGATATTTGCCTGTAATCTGTGCTTATGTGTTTGCGTCTAGTCAAGATTGAGATAAAACCAATAAATATTTCTTTCATAACCTATTGACATAAGATGAAAGCCAAACTGTCAACATAATTAAACTGTAATTTTTTAAAACGTCGCATTCCTTGTTTAAACCATTTGTTTTATTTCATTTACTATTTTTTTGGGACCTACGATGATTTATCTACGTTTTTGTCATATTGCTCCTACTCAGTCAATAATTCTTTATCCTTGTGCCCGGACACTTAATTCGACAGTTCTGACTCACAAAGCCCATATTTGGATAATTACTAATAGCGGCTATCTTAATTCATACCTTGCCTTTATTCAAACAAATTAAGGTCAAACTAAGTTCATTTAAACAGATCTTGAAAGAAGGTTCTTTCAATTCCCCTCAGCATCTGACCCCGACTCATTTTCAACTGTCAGGGCAAATTATTAAATTCAATAATTCCAAGTAAGTTATAAGTAGACGTAGTTTGTATTATTTATTTCTTCACTACACAGCTCTTCTCTCTAATACGGGCCTTCACCCACATAGGAAAATAATTTTGGTGTTTTTGATTTTGACTATTGTATATATATTTACTTACTTGCGAAATAAAATAAATAAATGTCTATGTCTTTAGCATGAGCCTAGGAAGAATAATTGGAGCATTTTGATTGGCCTTAAGAGACAATATTGACTGACGAGTTTTCTCATATAAACAAGATGGTGAAATAAACTGTGCATTCATCTTAGGACTGTTAACATACACACATAAATTGCAACACAATAGGAAGCCACACTCCCTCATTCCAAGAAAAGAAGAGGACCTAGACAAAATGGTAATAAACCACAAAGAGTGCAAGTGAAAACCAAAACTTAAATTAAGAAAATAATGAGACAAATTTTGAGGTCTGAGATTTACTTACCTAGTCAGTAGTTTTCAGCAAAGAAGTGAAGCGGTGCCTATTACAATGTTGTGAAACAAAAGCAAGCATCCCTTCTTTAGCATCCCTTGTCCCCTTTCCCAAAGGGAGGGCGAGGGAGCGAGTATACGACTCAGGACAGTCTAATATTATCTCTATGTTACTGTCACCACCATCAACCAGCGCTGATACTGATACTCCCATTTTAGTTTATTGTACAACCCTCCCCCCCCCTTAATTTGACACTTCACGTTTCAAGGCATCGGGATGCCAAATCTTCATTGTCTATCCATCATCTGCGCCATATTTGCCTTTTATGTGATAAACAATCCGTCCTTTCGCACAAAAATCCCATTTGGTATCTAACTGTGTCTGCCTGCTTGGCAATCCAATCAGACGAAGGCCATGATTATGAATTTTTATTTTTTGTATACTTTATTGTTTCAGGATATAGTTATTATCATAATGGATGCAACCAGGAAAGGAAAGATTGGAGGGGAAAATGGGTTAAAAGTCGTAATTTTCTTATATGAGAAATCCCCCCCCCCCTAGTTATATATTGGTTTTTATTGTTAGCGGGCCATGGTGATATTTTTATTAGTAAAACAATACATACTTAGGCGAGGTGAGGAAAATAGTGTGACGTCTCGCGTCAGATGTTGGGTGAAAAATAGTGTCCGGACCGTATTGTTCACTCATCAAGAGCTGCTACTTTCAACTATTCCCCGCCAGGCTCGTTCTATAGGTCGAAATCGTTGTTGTCAAATATTATGGCTATCAAAACGACCCGCGCTATTAATTCGCTTTTTCGTATCGCCATTTGGTGAAAATGGCCTCAACTGTTATCTTGAACTACACTGCTGTGAACTGTTATCGTTAACCCTAACGGTCAGGACAACGATTTTTTGCTTTGTTTCGCTTTACAAAGTAGAAAGGAAAGTAATGTAATCAAGTGAAAACAAATTCGGAAGTTCACTTCCGATCTTAACGTTTTAAGGGCTGGTCCGGAAGTTAGCTCACAGATTATAAAGTTATCATAGTATTCAAAACACTACATATTTTTTTCTCAAAAACGGGTTAGATTGATTTTTTTTTTTAATTTAGACAGCTCATAATGAGACAAAAATGCCTTAAAATTCCCATCCTTGGGAAAATGACGAGAGCAGCACAATAAGTTATCAAACATTTCAACGAAAATAGAAATTGGCAGTTTTTCTCTATAAACTCCATTCAAATGTTACTAGGATCTTCAGAAAAAATCCGGTGGTACTCCAATCATGTACCTATACGATGGGGTATACAGTAGTATCATATGTACACTGTTGATACTCCGTAAAAATTGCTTTCTTTCACAATGCGGTGGAATTGGTGTCGACAAGAGAATCGTTCAGGCCCTTCCAGTGGCGCCCTTCGAACTCTTACGAAATGGAGCTCTTTGAATTGAAAGGAGATCTCTCTGATGGTACATCCAATGATGGGCCATGTCCTGCTGTTCTGGTGCATCAAAATCCTCCTCACAAAATGTCGTTCTTCGCGTTTTGTTGTATGCAAAATACGAATTACTAGTCAGAAAATCGTCATCAGGTACCGTTCATGCCTTTTAACATTCCTTAGCCCTTCGTAGCATAGTATTTTATAGTTATAGTGATCAAACCCCAAAATAATTGTTTTCTCAAAAGCGGCTGTAAGGAATTTTGATTAAATTTGTTGTGTTAACAGATAAAGATTATGTAAGGCTACTATAAAATGTTGACTCGTGAGAAATTGACTAGAGCAGCGCAATAAAGTAACAAATATTCGACAAAAGTAGTTTCTTTGACAGTGAGTGATGGTTGTTGGGAGGGCAGACGAACTAAGCAGCATTGGCCGCTACAATGCAATCCTATAGCCGTTTTGCCGAGTTCGTGAAGAAGGTGATGGCAAAGAAACAATGTCACAGTTGATACATCCCTTTGAAACTTGCCCCCCAAGTAAATAGTTTGATCATGTGAGAAAGCAGATTAATGACTCCAACCAGATGGTACGGAATTCCCCAGGGGTCAGACCTCCGCGCCGTCACACATGCGTAAGAGCTCTTCACTGGAGGACTAGGACCTGCCGAACCTACCCACATCTGGGTTTGGTGGATGCTGAACAAGTAGCCAGCCTCTTGCATGATAGCAAAACCGCCACTTCCATGACTGCAAACTGATATAACTCTCGTCGAGGTTTCAGGAACAGGTCTGTTTCATTATTTGATGACTGTACCTAAACCCTCCACGAGGGTTATATCAGTCATGGAAGTTGCGGTTTCGCTGATATGCAAGAAGCCAGGCCCCTACAGCATCCACCGAACTCAGACCTGTGGAGGTACGGCAGGTATTTGGTTGTTAGCCAGTCTCCCGGTGTGACTGCGCGGAGGTGACCACCTGAGGAATCGCGTACCATCTGGGAGGAGTTCTTAATCTGGTTTCCCACCTGATCTAACTATTTACTTGAGTGGCAAGTTTCAAAAGGACAGATCAACTATGACCACGTTTCTTCGCGAAATGTGCAAAATGGTTATAGGCTAGCTTTGTAGCAGTTGTAGTTGTAGAAACTACAGTGGAGCAGCACGTGGTTTCTTGTTTCCTCCGCACTGGAGGCGCAAGACGTGCATAATGGAGAGTCTTTTATAGAATAGAAGTGGAGCGGCCCATTGAATTCACCATGTCCCATGAGGAACTGGCTCGCCCAGTGCTCTGGCTCCAGGCCTACAGGCCTACCTAGACGATATATATATGCTCATACGGTATATAGGAGCTACTCCAGAAATTCTGGAATTTCAACCTCCCGCTCACCACCATTCCTCACATTTTTACTTTCCTTGTCTCTACAAAGTCGGTTGGAAGTCTATTTGAGAAAATGTTCTGTGCGTGTATGTGTTGTGGATACCGGTTTTGTTATTGGCGAATCCCATGTCTCGGCTAGAGGCGTCCTCGAGATGTGGCATGTGGCGGTATCTAGGGATCGAGTTTCTCGGTGCAGCCTCCTCAGCCAGAAGCTGTGTGAACCTAGGGGATTATGTTCGGAAAGTTACCAAGCAGAAGCTGCGCCTCCTTTAGACGTACTTGCTCCCTAAGCTGACCTACAGGTTGGTTTTTGGGAGGTTGACCGCCCAAAGGTTGATAAGTCTTCATAGAATGCTGCGATCTGCTGTTCGGGCTTCCACAAAGCATCCCATGTGCGTACATTCACGCTTCGGTTCGATCTGGGGGTGTTGGTGTTCCATCTCTCTCGAGGGTTAAGGAACAGTCATCAAATAAGGAAACAGACCTGTCTGTGAACGACTTTTAGAGAAACCGTACCAAATCAGCTTAAATTTGATATCTAGCACGCATGTTAACATGTAACGCCAAAATAAGGGTATGTGCCAAATCCATCAAAATTCAACTATAAATATCATAGCGATCAAAACACCAAATATTTTTATCTCAAAAACGGCTCTAACGATTTTGATTACATTTTTCATATTGATAGCTCCTAATCAGGCAACTATACAGTGAAATTCCCATTTGTGGGAAAATGACGAAAGCAGCACAATAAATTACAAAAAGTTTCGACGAAAATTTTAGCGCGGTTTTTTTCTTATAATCTCTGCTGAAATGTCACTAGAATGTTAAAACAAATTGGTGTATTAGTTCGATCCAATAGCTATAGGGTGAGACTTTAAAAACGCCTATAAGATATATGTTCACTCCAGAAATTCTGGAATTTCAACTACCGTCATTTCGCTTACTACAGTTCTAAAAGTTTTTACCCAATAACTCCGCAAAAGTGATTACTATCCTCTAAAAATAATCGTATTCGCATTAATTCTTCGTGTATCAATTGCTCAATAATGCTCTGGGAATGAGTACAAGCAGCACAATAAATTCTGGAACTCTAAGCGCTACCACTTTCTGCTGCTGTGAAGTGAGTGATAAATGAATTGAGTAGGTGGAAAAAGCCATGTACATAAGTGAATTGACGTAGAGCTAAGGAAAGTTGTGTGTTGCAACCCACCAGATATTTTACCAAGTAATTCTGGAACAGCTGGGCCTTTTTTCTGTTTTTTTTTTTTTTTTAACTCGTGTTCCCTGTGCTCAATAATGGTGGGAGCGCCACGATAAATTTTGGACCTGTTCCTAGGACACGGTTTAGTATTGAGTGGTGGGGGGGGGGAGGTCTTGCCGGAACGCAACTAACGAGATTCGACTCGCGGGTCAGGAGAAGGGAAGGAGAAGAGGAAGACGGGATTGAGGAGGAGGTAAGTTGTGTTGTGGGGCTTCGCAGGTTATGTTGTTCAGTTGTAAACCAACTCGGTAATCAGCTGAACCGTACGAGAGGATGAGATCCGAGCTCATCATCCGGTAGGCGGCCCGAAGTATCGATTATCAATAGCGTCGTATTTTGACAATCCCCTCGTACCGAAGAGTTTGGTGACGGAAGTGACGCGCTCGGTCATCAATTTCGAAAGCGATCGGCGGCGGTGAGTTCGAACTCGCGGGCGGTGAGTTCCTCGCAAATCGATCGCGCAATTCCGTTACGTTTCGATCGATTTGGATCGCGATTCAAAACGACTTCCTGCGAGTTCGCTCCTAACTGGGCCCCTACCCTCCGACGAAAATCGCCGAAAATCCGTCAAATATCGTTCGTTCGACTCCGAGAGGGCGGTTCGCCCGAAGATGAAATGTTCTCTAAAAGGCGAAGGGAAGGTTTTGAGGGATGAGCGATTTTAAAGGAAGTTCAGGATCGTTCAGCCCCAGCGACTATCAGCCGAGTAAAGATGAGTCAAAGGAAAACAAGGGGTTGCAGTACCTCAAGTCGCTCATCACTTCGACCACTTTGTCGAGGAAAGGTAAATCACTGAATCGTAAGTCCGCTTGTAGCACGTTTTGTACGATAATACGCATTATCATGAATTATCGTGAGTTTCACGTCCGTCCGGGAGGGAAGAACGTGTTTACGTTTTGTACAGCGAAGAGAGGAAATGCTTAATAAAAGTGCGACAATCCCTCTCCCCTCCCCCTTTCGTCGTTGCTAACATCTCTCTTCAGCCACCACTCCTCCAACTCCTCCACTTACGCCCCTCCCATCACTGTTGTACGCCTTCCGTCTGTCGGTGACAATGAACGGTGACGAGGGGCGATAGGGGGTATCGATTGAAAAGCGCAGGGTGCGCACTGAGCATGCTCCCTTTCTTCCTTCCTTCCACCCATTTCTCCTGCGCTCGGGCTTCCCATTGGATCAATTGGTCGAATTTCACCCCTTTCCTATGGCTCCTCCCGTCTCCTGTTATGGCCAATTCGTGCGGGGTGGGAGTACGTTTCGTTGTATATAAATGCCGACTCGTTCGTAGCGAAATATGCCGCAACTCTAGTTGCCCTACAACTGTCATCACCACCTTGCAATATTAGGCCTTTCAGGCGATTTAAGCTGATGCAAACGCTACGCAAGAAGACCAGCCCTTGTAAATGTAAGTTCGCACGTTGACGTTGTCTCTTCAGTGTCGACCACACGACTTGGTGTTATCTCCTTCTCTCACTATCTCCAGTGTTTTTCCTCTTCCTCTCCTCCGCCCTTCGCCCCCACCCATCATCCCTTTGTTTATTTCCGTCGACTTTCCGACGTCAGACGCGCGTCTATCCGCCGAAAACTGTTCTTGTTTGTTGTTGCCCGGCCGGGAGCGGCGGGTTTTTGACCGCCGGTTCGACGCCGCCTGCCCATCGACAGCCGCAGTCAACTCGACGTTTCGCCGGTAAATCGTTCATTATAACGAGCTCCAGGTTAGTCAATCCCCTGACCGCTTCCTACGACTGTCCCCCGCTGTCTAACGGTCAACCTTTGTTGACATCCCGATCCTCCGCTGTCCCCCAGCGATGATAAGCCTCTCCCTCTCATTTCGTGGGAAACTCCGTCAGTCGCTACGCTCACAACTTTCCTCAACCCCCCCTCCGAACGAACCATGTCGCTCCGTTAACTAATCCCTTTTGAAAGTTGTCACGTCGTGAGTTCCTCAAATTTGAGTTTTGATAATCGTTTCGCACCCCTGAATTGTTCCAAAAAAAAACTGTTATCTCGAAACGCTTCGTAATTCGTCGAATTGCCCCTAATTATCTCGTAACTTTCATTGAACAACCGACGCGTTGCCACTTTTTTGGTTTTGTTGACGCGGTTTTCACTCAACGCGATCCAAAAAGTGAGAAAAATGTTCGTGTCCGCCGAAAAAATAGTTCTCTATTGAATCGAAAATATCTGGCGCGTTGCAACACACAACTTTCCTTAGCTCTACGTCCATTCACTTATGTACATGGCTTTTTCTACTTACTCAATTCATTTATCACTCACTTCACCTGGAGTCCCGTAATTTATTGTCCTGCTCGTACTCATTACCGGACCGTTGTTGAGCAATCCGTGCACTGAGAATTATTGAGGCTGTAAACCAGATTTTTTTTGAAGAGGATAGTAATCACTTTTGCGAAGTTATTGGGTGAAAACTTTTAACCGGTAGTAAGCGAAACAACGGTAGTTGAAATTCCAGAATTTCTGGAGTGAGCATATATCTTATGAGCGTTTTTAAACTCTCGCCCTATAGCTATTGGATTCGACTATTACCCCATTTTGTTTTAACATTCTAGTGACATTTCAGCTGAGTTTATAAGGGAAAACCCGCGCTAAAATCGATTTTCGTCGAATTTTTGGCAATTTATTGTGCTGCTCTCGTCATTTTCCCACGAATAGGAATTTTATTTAATTGTCTTATTACGGGCTATCAATATAAAAATGTAATCAAAATCATAAGAGCCGTTTTTGAGAAAAAAATATTTGGTGTTTTGATCACTATGATAACTTTCGATGGATTTGGCTCATACCCTTATTTTGTCGTCTCATGGTAACATGCGGGCTAGATATCAAATTTGAGCTGATTTGGTAGGGTGGTTTTCTCTAAAAATCGTTCACAGACACACTGACCAATGTCCTTAATAGTGTTTTTCGCACTCAGTACAGTCTGAAACGTAGAGATCTGAAGAAAACTCAAAATTTGTTTCCAGCCAATTACATAACATTTCTTTCTACTTTGTAGAGCCAAGGAAAGTAAACCTTGTCAACATTGAGAGAGAAAGACAACCGCTCGAGCACATTAACTTTTGAAGGAGAAAAAATAAAGTTGTCAACAGTTTCCACCGGCTGTTGGAGGATTGTGACCAAAAATGAGACCATTTGCATTTTTCTGAAGGGCTGCTTGAACGATTCCGATCAAACTCATCTTCTATTAATTAATACCTCATTTTTGATCTCTTTAAATCTGTGTGAAAATTCGACGAAGAACATTAATTTTTGCCCTATGAAGCACTAATCTTCCGTTTTCTAATCTAAATCAACCTCGCAAGCTGTCTTCAACTAGTCTATACCTGTATATCGTTCCCCATAAATCCCCCTCAGAAGGGAAATACCGAAAATGTCCCGAAAAACGAGTTTAAAAAAAATATTTTCCACTCGATTAAATTTGATCAACCTAACAAAGTGCCATGCAGCAACCTAAACTCAACTGTTGTACGCTGCAATGGTTCCTGTTAGCCTCAGTTGTTCACAGATATAAGCCATGGTGCATATGAAATGTTCGTTTTCCTCTTGAACTGTTTTAATTAAACTCTGGAGGTACTAAGTAACACCTAACTTTTGTTCTCTGTAAACACCTTTGTGAAAATGTGGTGAAAAAGAAATTTTGGCCTTTGAAGTAATTTTATTGATTCAACATTCCCCACAAAAAAAAGGAATCAAATGTCTAAAGGCCCGTTTGAACGGAAATAAAAACCTAGTATGCAAAACAAATATTTCAAAAACAATTTTCCGGAGTCCTGCAGGTATTCGTCAGTTTCTATCCCTCTTCCAACTACTCTGAACTGTTTTTCACTCAATTTATAAGAACTTGGTAGAACTCAATGGGAGAACAAATTGTCTTTGTTGCACTTGAAAAATACAACGTGGTCTTCCTTGTTGAGGAGTAGAGCGTCTTGGACGAGAAAAAAAAGTCAGCAGCTGTACAGTGCAACGTTTCAAACGTAACTGGTGGGTTGGTGGGGGGGGGGGGAGGAAATGCTTAAGATGGTGAAGTGGTAGAGAAAACTGAGGAGAACAGATAAGGCTAGACTAAAGAGCAGGGGTCTAGAAGTACTAATCGATAAGGCGTGAATCATGTGTTCGATGAGTTGTAGAAGACCGGAGTTCAGTTGTTGAAATGCAATACACACGTCAAAAGCTTAGGTAATTGCCTAAACAGCCAAGGAGGGTTATTTTTTTAGATCGTTCCTTGTGTTTCGTTATGCAGTTGTACTGACTGACTCCTATTAAAGGCACCGAGCAATCGTGATCCAGTGGATAAGATAAGGTAGAAAAAACTCGTACGTGCCACTTCCCTTTGACCAAGATTCTCATCTCGCTTGCCATTTATTTAAATCTAATTGTCCACTCATCTAGTGCAGCAAGTTTTCGTTCCGAGTTTCGCCCAAAGCGGGGGAAGTTCCCTATTCACTTTCCACTTGTCCCCATACACTCAACTGGCGTTTAACTGGCTGTTGATCACTTGGAGTGCTTCAGTGGAACCCTGCTGTAGTGCTCTTGTATACTTGTTGATTCATAGAAGCACAGCTCTCTAGTATTGAGCCAGTACTCTCTTTTGATTGAGAGTTGGCTACCCCAGACAATAAGACGACAGTCAATGTCATGTCCAAGTAAATGCTCTCCTACATAAAGATTGTGTCGCAGCCCCAAGCGGTCTTACTATTTGCTCATAATGAGGTAAACCTTGTTAGGGTTGTGCCTTAGAGGGACTGGAGGTGTTGACTGAAACGCCACCTCTCACCTATATTGACTCCCAAGTGCTTGCCTTGCTTCTCTAGAGGAAATACAAGTACAAATACATACAAGCACAGAACTATGTTTTACAACCATCTCAAAACTTGACGCTTTACGTTTCAAAGCATCGGGTTTTCAAATCTGCAATGACAGTCTGCCGCCTGGGCCATGTTTTGCCTTTAACGTGATCTAAAAAATCCAATCTTTCGCACAAAAATGACATTTGGTATCTAGTTGTGCTCGCCTACTCGGCAATCTGATCGGACGAGAAAAAATTAACAAAAACTGAATTTTGGAAGTTTCATAGCTATTATGTCGTATTTGGTACCGTTTTCTACGTATTTTTCCTTGCTGGGTCGAATGGAATGAGTCTCCGTGGTGTGCGACTCTGTCTAGACTGAAAACAAAGAAACCACCGTAATTTTAGTGGGCCACAGTGAAAGTAATCGTTTCATCATTTCCACTGCCTCCCACCTCACTCCTGCTACCTTGTCAGCCCAATTCGTCCCACAGTGCCAATTGCCTACCGGGCGCCTGGAATGTCATTTTCATTGTTTTGTTGTAGTCAGGTCATGTTTCACATTGTTTACTATCTCTTTTTTTGTTACTCTGAATTGACCTCGGTGCCTTTAAGAGGAGTCAGTCAGTACAATAGGATGGGTCTCAGAGGTCTGAGACTACGCCAATCTGTGAAAGAGAGTAATAAACCATTGTGTTATGTGCAGCATTTTTCTCTACATAAGCGTTTCTAAAGAAAAAACGTTGACGTGTTCTTGGTTAAGGCGTTGTAATTACAGTGAAAATGCTATGAAATGCACTTGCCAAAAGGTCGAATGATGGGAGCATTTCAGAAATGTTGAGCTGCTTCTAGTTAGTAGAACCATCTTAGTACTTTTGTTTTGCGTTGTCAACACTATTTTTGCAGGAATATTTGTGTCAGTATTGAAAGAGAGAAACTGGATAAACAACAGGTTGATAATTTAATGAGCAGCTCTCGTCAGTTTCCCACTCTTGAACTTTCAAGCAGCTTAGGGGGCTGTCTGGAACTACAAATAGAAACAGTTTGGTGAGGAGCAACGCGCAACCTGCTTGCCCCTGTTTATTTCACTCCTTTCATTGAGGTGATTCATGAGGCGATCAGATTTTTTTTTTTTAATTATTTTTTTTAGCGAGGAATTGTAAGGGTAATGCTGTGTGTCTAGCAGGGAAGGGCTGTGCGGACGACCTGTCTGCCAATCCGTGTACAGTTGGTCCCCCAAGTCGAGGCATAAACCCTTTCAAGTGCTCCGCTGTGAAAAGAGTTGGTCTCAGAAACTGCAATAATTTGAGTTTCGGAATTTCTGTTCCTAATTGTCCCATTTCCATTTCACTACCAACACGATTTGTACTAGAGTGTTAGTGTCTTATTGACGGAATTATGCGGACTAAATTCCCTACAGTCGATTTTCGTCAACTTTTTTTTTTTTTTTTTTGCTCTCGTCGTTCGAAGATTTTTAGAGTGACCGTTATCGTTATGTAATTTGGAGCTGTTCGGGCTTATAATTTATGGAAGATCGTTGTAACCTTTTTGTTTTCTTGGGGGAAAAGTATAATTGGTGTTTGATCACTATGATAATTATAGTTAGTTTTGAACCCTTTTTGCTCATGTTTTCATTTTGATGCCGCCCCTAAACTTGATGATTGTACAGGTGCTGTATCTTTCTTCGTTTAACTACCGTTTATGTAAATGTCGATGTAGCACGTTGTGTAGGGAATAGTTAGATAAACAGTTCCCCTTTAGTTTATTTAAAATAATCACGGCTGTGTTTGCATATTTTTGAACATAGTTTTCATCACCTGGGGAAATCACCGTCACGTGTTTTTGCTCACATCTTTCCTCAACGAAAGGTTGGAGAAATAGTAGTAAGGAACAGAATGTGTACGTCTTTTGCATGAGGGCACTCCTAAAGTTTGATCCACGTTAGCTCTGCATTTGCTGTTGAACATTGTAAAACGTCACAAAAAAAAAACTCATTTTTATTTCTATTTCTTTACAGCCATTTTCACAACAAATACTCCACTCTTTGCTTCTCATATCATATTTCCCTTGTTAGGTGATGGTTAGTGAGAAATCAGCTGTAAATGTTGATGAACATTCTTCGAGTTGTTGAGAAAGAAGCTAACAACTTTCCATTTGATAGAAATTGCTCGTTTGCTTTCTAGAAAAATAACAAAGAAAAAAAATCTCAATCGATTCACCTGTTCACACTGTTGACTGCAGGCTATGTACAGTTGCCTTGCGTGGAGCGCAGCCTCAAACTCACAGATTAAGATAATTCAGGCATTCCAAAACAGAGTGCTCAGAATCATCTCAGGCGCCCCTTGGTACATCAGAAACTCTCTCCTACCTTCAAATTCCATTAGTCAGTGAAGTGCTATGTACCACCTATCGAAAACTACACACAACTATGCAAGACCACCCAAACGAACACATTGCCTGCATTGCTAACAACCCACCTCCTCCAAGATCCGTACGACGCCTTAAACAAATAGAGACCACCAAACTTGCTGACATATGAATAATTCAAGCCCCAACCCAACTTACCCAGCAAAAAAAGTATATATAGTAATTGTCCCTATTTTTTACTTTCCGCTACCCAAAGGGATGGAAAGTATAGTATTTGGCCCAAAAAAAATTTGGGTTTTCTTCAGAGGGCTGACTCTGAGCAGCAGCCGAAAAATCCCTCATGCGTCTTAGTCCCGGTGGGTGGCCGGACTGGCAGCTGCGGCGCATGTGGGGGCCTCCCTTTGACCCTCAACGGACCAGCGAAAGGGGCTAGAATCAATATGCCTGAGGGGGAGCTTCCAGGACACTGCCTCTCGAGCACCTCTCGCTCATACCACTAACACACACAACAAATGAACTCACAAGGATACACTACACCAGTCTGCTTCTTTAATCTCCCCCCCTCCCCTCAAAATTAGTAAAAAACATGACTAAGTCAAATAACACAATTGCAGGTAATAAAAACGCCACCTGCGCCTCTTCCTCCGGCTCGCCAAGCTCGACCCCTCCCTCTTCGGACGATCAGCAATCTACTCGTCGTCCAGACAAACAAGGGCGGGAAGAACCGGGCGAACCGCGTTCATCTCCCCTTCTCCCCTAGTAGCCCGGGCAACCCGGCTACTACAAGCACACGACACGCCGTTGACCCTAATCTGTCGGACATGGAGCAAATTTGCGCATATGTCCAAATCATCCACAGCCAGATGGCACGGATGAGGGTCAACGCGACAGGACCTATCGCGGGACCTCATCACTAGTTGCCTCTTCGAAATTTCGAAGCTGGCTATAAAGCTAATGCCCCCCAACGACATCGCCCCCTGCCACTCCCCCCTGCGGGAAACTGTGGCGGCTGTCGTGAGGGAAGAGCTGCGTAGGGCAATTGCCCAGCAGCCAGTGCCACCAGCCCCCCAAACTCAAGGACCTTCAATGAGCCAGGGTAGTACCCCAGGCCCCTCATATGCGGCAGTAGCCGCTACTGCGCCCTCCTCCCCCCCTCATGGAGCTGAGGCGGAATGGCAGCCTGCCAGGGCCAGGAAGGCGCAGGGGGAAGCGGAAACAGGCCCCAACTAAGCAGGCTGAGGGCAGCGCCCGCCTACGCCTCTGCCCAAAAACAAGGGCAAAAGTAAAAATAAAAACAAAATAAAAAGCCTCCACCGCTTGCCAAACTCCCCTAAAAACCCACGACAAAACGTGGTAGTGGTTAGGCATACATGTAAGGAAGGAGAGGCTGGTCCCTCCAACCCTGATACAATGGAAGCACTGATGCGGGGTGTCCCTGCTACGGACCTCCAAGCTCTAAGCGTCCGAGTGCTAGACATCCGCACCGCAGTAGGAGGTGGCGCCGTCATTGTGACGGAAACGCCAGAAATGGCCAAGGCGCTCACGAGCCACATTTCAACAAAAAAGGAGTTGAAGCTCCAAGCGTCAGCCCCTGGGTCGTTTCCACGCCTGCTATTGTGCGACGTGCGGACTGATCTTCGAAAAGAGGACTTGGCCCAACAAGTTGTTGAGCACAACCCTGCGTTAGGCTTGCAGCCGCAGGATGTCAGGCCCCTCTTCACCAAACAGCGTGGAAGGCAGAAGGATTGGGTGATTGAGGTATCACCCAGCCTATACAAAAAACTAGAGGGCAAGGCACCTCCAAATAGCCTGGCAGCGGTGCGCCATACGAAAGTACCAAGCCCCACTCAGTGCTACAAATGCCAGCGCTATGGCCACCTGGCAGTGGCCTGTACAAGACCTGTTGTGTGCGCCTGGTGCGCCTTGCCACATCTGAGTAGGGAATGCAAGCGTGATGCCCCTCTCAAGTGTGCCAATTGCGTCGAACGCAAAATCCAACAGGTCTCACACTCTACACGAGACGCACGCTGTACCATTCGTCAGCGAGCGATTGCCCTCCAGGAGTCACGAGTAGATTATGAATAGGTCAAAAACAGTTCGAATCCTTCAGCACAACACAAATAAGAGTTGCCCAGTTATGGCTGAGTTGCTGCAAAATGCACTCAAGAAACGCTGCAGTGTCCTCGCCATACAGGAACCATACATAGGATCCAAAACCCTTGGTCTGGGATCGCAGGCACGCAGTGGTGACTGGAGCAAGAACGGGAGCCAAGGCAGCAGTAGCCTGCACCGACCCGTCCATTGACATGCTCGCACTCACCCACCTGAACAGCCAGCACTTGGCGCTGTGCTCATACGAGCCGGTGGCTTTGAGCTGGTTGTAATATCATTTACAGGCAATTTGGCGCACCAGTTGCCAACAGCCTTGAACCACTCGGCGGGCTCTAGCAGGCCTATCAGGACGACCCTGCGTAGTCTGTGCTGATGCAAACGCCAGATCACCATTGTGGGGATCCCCAACCCTGGACAGGGCGGGCGAGGCGTATATAGAGCTGCTCACCAGGTACAACTTGGTTGTTGCCAACGACCCCATGACTGAGGCGACCTATGATGGTCCAGGAGGAAGGTCGTGTATAGACGTCACAGCCGTGTCTCACACCCTGCTACTCAAATTGCAAGGTTGGCGAGTCGTACCAGGTGCAACGCAGAGCGATCACATGGTTATTGACTTTGCCATCACGGATGACAACATCCTCTGCAAAGACATGCGTGAAAAGCGATTCCGCACAAAAAATGCTGACTGGCCACAATTCTGTAGGGTACTGGAAGGTGAACTGCGTGCCGCAGACACCGACCTAATAGCGCAAGCATCCACACCTGAAGAGGTGGACAGCAAAGTGGACACATTTACCACAGCACTGCACTCTGCTGGGCTCTCTGTACTTGGCCAACAGAAGCACAGGGCGATCAAAGTCCCATGGTGGACTGAGGAACTTAATCCCCTCAAGCAAAGTGCACATAGAGCCAGAAGGATGTACCAAAACACTCGTGACCCTGATGCCAGAGCAACACTCCGAACTGCCTTCATCCAAGAGAAGAAGGCCTTCCACCGCGCCATCAAACGAGCCAAAGCGGCA
Source organism: Pachypeltis micranthus (assembly GCA_020466155.1). Taxonomy (NCBI): domain Eukaryota; kingdom Metazoa; phylum Arthropoda; class Insecta; order Hemiptera; family Miridae; genus Pachypeltis; species Pachypeltis micranthus. The sequence goes on along the minus strand of CM035768.1, from coordinate 80,808,727 downwards.
AGGCTGGCGAAATTTTGTGGAAGCGGAGAGCTCTGAGAACCCCTGGGGCAGACACTACAAGTCCTCCATAGGAAAAGCAAACGTAGAGCAAGTCTTAGCTGCGATGCAAAATGAGTCAGGCTGGGCCTGCAGCATCGAAAGCTCACTGGAAACCCTCCTTGAGAAGGCGTTCCCAGATGACCAAGTAGCTCGAGACACTGAAGCCCAGAGGACAGCAAGGGAGCTGATCATGGACCCTCCGAACGAGCCCGACATCCCATTGTGGACAACAGGCGACCTCGGCAGGGCCCTTGCGACCTTAAAGCCCAACAAATCCAGCGGGCCAGACAAAATAGAAAGCAATATGCTAAGGAAGGCTGAGCGGACAATCTCCAGCGGTCTCCTTAATTTATTTAATGACTGTCTGCAGGTCGGACAGTTCCCCACTCAGTGGAAGTCTGCGCGTGTTGTCACTCTTCAAAAGGGAGGCGACCGCAATCAGTCAGACCCGCGATCATGGAGACCACTCAGCCTTCTTTCCATATTAGGCAAAACACTAGAAATCTTGATGTTGCAGTCCCTCGAAGGAGTCTTTGGGCGCAACCTCACAGGCAGGCAATACGGGTGTACCAAAGGAAGGTCCACGCAGGATGTCATTGTCGAGATTCGGCGTGTTTCCCTGCTGGCACCGGCTAAGTACGTCGTAGCAGTTCTGATTGACATCAGAGGAGCGTTTGACAACCTTTGGTGGCCAGCGCTCCTTAATGAGCTTAAAGATAGGGGAATCCCCCGCAACCTGTACTCACTCGTCAGAAGTTACCTGACAGACAGAACTGCTACGATCGAAAGTAGGCATGTCTCCGTCCGGAGAAAGATTGAGAAGGGGTGCCCACAGGGCTCAGTCCCAGGACCAGCACTCTGGAATGCCTTCTTCGAAGGTCTACTCAGGAAACTCATGGAGACTGACTGCGAGCCGTACGCCTATGTGGATGACTTGACTGTGCTGATCTTTGCAGAGTCAGTCCGCCAAATTGAAGAAAAAACTCACCATGTGCTCCGCACTGTCAACCAATGGTGCGAGCATGTCAAGATGCAGGTGGCTGAGGAAAAACCCAGCTAATCCTCTTGAAGGGAAAGTGAATAATCCACCCACAATACGCTTTGGCGGCCACAGGCTCCTTCTTGAAAAGCACGTCAAGTATTTAGGAGTGAATATAGGTGAGAGGTGGGGTTTCAACCAACACCTCCAGTCCCTTAAAGGCACTACCATTGCAAGGTTTGCCTCACTGCGTGCCATTAGCAAGGCCACTTGGGGTGTGTGTTACCACGACACCATCCTCATGTATAAGGCCATCTATTTAGGTGTGATTGGCTACTGCCCCGTTGTCTGGGGTAGCAAACTAACAGTCAATCAAAAGAGAGTATTGGCCCAATCCCAGAGAGCTGCGCTCCTGTGGATCACCAAGGCCTACAAGACTGTATCAACGGAAGCAATCCAGGTGATCACTGGTCAGTTACCAGTTGATTTGGCTGTCGAGTGCATGATTGACAAGTGGAGAGTGAAACGGAGCTTCCCCGCTTTGGGCTGAACTCCGTGCGGATCTCACCACAGAACAGAAACTTGCCGCCATCGACGAATGGGCTCTAGAGAAATGGCAAGCGAGATGGGAATCCTCGTCAAAGGACGTGATACGTATGAGTTCTTCCCCAACATCCGTGAACGTCTTTCTAGAAAATGGGTTGAGCCAGACCACTGGACGAGTCAGTTCCTCACGGGACATGGTGACTTCAATGCGCGGCTCCACTTCTTTCCCTGAAAGACTCTCCATTATGCACGTCTTGTGCCTCCAGTGCGGAGGAAACAAGAAACCATGTGCTGCTCCACTGTAGTTTCTACAACAGTGAGCGACGGTTGTTGGTAGGGCAAACGAACTTAGCAGCATTGACTGCTACAAAGGAAGCCTATGACCATTTTGCAAAGTTCGCAAAGAAGGTGATGGCTAAGAAACGTGGTTATAGTTGATCTGTCCTTTTTGAAACTTGCCACCCAAGTAAAAAGTAAGATCAGGTAGGAAACCAGATTATGAAATACTCCCAGATGAGTGCGGGATTCCTCAGGTGGTCAACCTCCGCGGCGGTAACACACGGGCAACAGCTCTCACGGTGAGACTGGCTAACGACCAAATACCTGCCGTACCTCCACAGGTCTGAGTTCGGTGGATGCTGCAGGGGCCGGCCTCTTGCATATTAGCGAAACCGCAACTTCTATGACTGATATAACCCTCGTCGAGGGTTTAGGTACAGTCACCAAATAAAGAAACAGACCTGTGTTCACCCTGCAGTCGGGGGTCCAGAATTCCGCTGACGTATTCCCTGCGTGTCGTATGAGCCGACTAAAAGGGACAGCCGGGTGGGCCCAGCTTGAAAGACAACCTCACCTCTATGAGGTCCCCGCAGGATTACATCCAACGAGGCTTAACTGTGGCTGGGCGTCACAGTGTACTCTGTCGCCACACTGTGCTCACCCTGCAGTAGGGGGTCCAGAATTCCACTGCCGTACTCCCTGCGTGTTCGTATAAGCCGGACTAAAGGGACACAACTTACACTTCATTCACATACATGACACACTGGGAACCCCCTACCTTTAGCTGGGATCGCAGAACACACCCCCGCAGGAAGGGGACAGAATTCTCCTGCCGTATCCTCTGCGTGGTCGTTAAATCCGGCCTTAAAGGGGCTTAAAGCTCACGACACTGACATACACAACATATTCCAGATACTAAATACACTGCAACGGCTTGCGTGGCAGAACACATTCACTTGAAACACTCATAATGAGCGAAAGACAGTCCTGGAAGTAGCTCGCTAACACCTTTGATCGATCCCTATATAGGTGCGGCCTTCGGAATGAGGAGGGAAAAACCAGGTTTGAGCGTTCCTGGGGCGGCTGATGGCGTGTGTCCCGCTCACCACATCACTAGTGGCCGAGGGCTGACTCTGAGCAGCAGCCGAAAAATCCCACATGCGTCTTAGTCGGTGGGTGGCGGACTGGCAGCTGCGGCGCATGTGGGGGCCTCCTTTGACCCTCAACGGACCAGCGAAAGGGGCTAGAATCAATATGCCTGAGGAGCTTCCAGGACACTGCCTCGAGCACCTCTCGCTCATACCACTAACACACACACCAAATGAACTCACAAGGATACACTACACCAGTCTGCTTCTTTAATCCCCATATTAGTAAAAATAAAATGACAAAGTCAACTAAAACTTCAGCAGGTAATAAAACGCCACCTGCGCCTCTTCCTCGGGCTCGCCAAGCTCGACCCCTCCCTCTTCGGACGATGAGCAACCTACTCGTCGTCCAAACAAACAAGAGGCGGAAAGAACCGGGCAAACCGCGTTCATCTCCCCTTCTCCCCCTAGTAGCCCGGGCAACCCGGCTACTACAAGCACACGACACAGCGTGGACCTAAACTGTCGGACATGGAGCAAATTTGCGCATACGTCCAAATCATCCACGGCCAGCTGGCACGGATGAGGGCCAACGCGACAGGACCTATGCGGGACCTCGTAACTAGTTGCCTCTTGAAATTTCGAAGCTGGCTATAAGCTAATGCCCCCAACGACATCGCCCCTGCCACTCCCCCTGCGGGAAACTGTGGCGGCTGTCGTGAGGAAGAGCTGCGTAGGGCAATTGCCCAGCAGCCAGTGCCACCAGCCCCCAAACTCAAGGAGATTCAACGAGCCAGGGTAGTACCCCAGGCCCTCATATGCGGCAGTAGCCGCTACTGCGCCTTCCTCCCCTCATGGAGCTGAGGCGGAATGGCAGTCTGCCAGGGCCAGGAAGCGCAGAGGGAAGAAATAAAAGGCCCCAACTAAACAGGCCGAGGGCAGCGCCCGCCTACGCCTCTGCCCAAAAACAAGGGCAAAAGTAAAAATAAAAAGCCTCCACCGCTTGCCAAACTTCCCCCTAAAAACCCGCGACAAAACGTGGTAGTGGTTAGGCGGACATGTGAGGAAGGAGAGGCTGGTCCCTCCAACCCTGACGCAATGGAAGCGCTTATGCGGGGTGTCCCTGCTACGGACCTTCAAGCACTAAGCGTCCGAGGGCTGAACATCCGCACCGCAGTGGGAGGTGGCGCCGTCATTGTGACAGAAACGCCAGAAATGGCCAAGGCGCTCACGAGCCACATTTCCACAAAAAAGGAGTTGAAGCTCCAAGCGTCAGCCCCCCTGGGTCGTTTCCCACGCCTGCTATTGTGCGACGTGCGGATTGACCTTCAAAGAGGACTTGGCCCAACAAGTTGTTGAGCACAACCCTGCGTTAGGCTTGCAGCCGCAGGACGTCAGGCCTCTCTTCACCAAAAAGCGTGGCAGACAGAAGGATTGGGTGATAGAGGTATCACCCAGCCTATACAAAAAACTAGAGGGGGCAAGGCACCTCCAAATAGCCTGGCAGCGGTGCGCCATACGAAAGTACCAAGCCCCCACTCAGTGCTACAAATGCCAGCGCTATGGCCACCTGGCAGTGGCCTGTACAAGACCTGTTGTGTGCGCCTGGTGCGCCTTGCCACATCTGAGTAAGGAATGCAAGCGTGATGCTCCCCTCAAATGTGCCAATTGCGTCGAACGCAAAATCCAACAGGTTGCACACTCCACACGAGACGCACGCTGTACCATTCGTCAGCGAGCAATTGCCCTCCAGGAGTCACGAGTGGATTATGAATAGGTCAAAAACAGTTCGAATCCTTCAGCACAACACCAATAAGAGTTGCCCAGTTATGGCTGAGTTGCTGCAAAATGCACTCAAGAAACGCTGCAGTGTTCTCGCCATACAGGAACCATACATAGGATCCAAAACTCTTGGTCTGGGATCGCAGGCACGAGTGGTGGCTGGAGCAAGAACGGGAGCCAAGGCAGCAGTGGCCTGCATCGACAGGTCCATTGACATGCTCGGACTCACTCACCTGAACAGCCAGCACTTGGCGCTGTGCTCATCCGAGCCGGTGGCTTTGAGCTGGTTGTAATATCATTTACAGGCAATTTGGCGCGCCAGTTGCCAACAGCCTTGAACCACTCGGCGGGCTCTAGCAGGCCTATCAGGACGACCCTGCATAGTCTGTGCCGATGCAAATGCCAGATCACCATTGTGGGGATCCCCAACCCTGGATGGGGCGGGCGAGGCGTATATAGAGCTGCTCACCAGGTACAACTTGATTGTTGCCAACGACCCCATGACTGAGGCGACCTATGATGGTCCGGGAGGAAGGTCGGGTATAGACGTCACAGCCGTGTCTCACACCCTGCTACTCAAATTGCAGGGTTGGCGAGTCGTACCAGGTGCAACGCAGAGCGATCACATGGTTATTGACTTTGCCATCACGGATGACAACATCCTCTGCAAAGACACGCGTGAAAAGCGATTCCGCACAAAAAATGCTGACTGGCCACAATTCTGTAGGGTACTGGAAGGTGAACTGCGTGCGCGGACACCGATCTAATAAGCGCAAGCATACACACCTGAAGAGGTGGACAGCAAAGTGGACATATTTACCACAGCACTGCACTCTGCTGGGCTCTCTGTACTTGGCCAACAGAAGCACAGGGCGATCAAAGTCCCATGGTGGACTGAGGAACTAAATCCCCTCAAGCAAAGTGCAAATAGAGCCAGAAGGATGTACCAAAACACTGTGACCCTGATGCCAGAGCAACACTCCGAACTGCCTTCATCCAAGAGAAGAAGGCCTTCCACCGCGCCATCAAACGAGCCAAACGGCAAGGCTGGCGAAATTTTGTGGAAGTGGAGAGCTCTGAGAACCCCTGGGGCAGACACTACAAGTCCTCCATAGGAAAAGCAAATGTAGAGCAGGTCTTAGCTGCGATGCAAAATGAGTCAGGCTGGGCCTACAGCATCGAACGTTCACTGGAAACCCTCCTTGAGAAGGCGTTCCCAGATGACCAAGTAGCTCGAGACACTGAAGCCCAGAGGGCAGCAAGGGAGCTGATCATGGACCCTCCGAACGAGCCCGACATCCCACTGTGGACAACAGGCGACCTCGGCAGGGCCCTTGCGACCTTAAAGCCCAACAAATCCCCTGGGCCGGATAAAATAGAAAGCAATATGCTAAGGAAGGCTGAGCGAACGATCTCCAGCGGCCTCCTTAATTTATATAATGACTGTCTGCTGGTCGGACAGTTCCCCACTCAGTGGAAGACTGCGCGTGTTGTCACTCTTCAAAAGGGAGGCGACCGCAATCAGTCAGACCCGCGATCATGGAGACCACTCAGCCTTCTTTCCATATTAGGCAAAACATTAGAAATCTTGATGTTGCAGTCCCTCGAAGGAGTCTTTGGCCGCAACCTCACAGGCAGGCAATACGGGTGTACCAAAGGAAGGTCCACGCAGGATGTCATTGTCGAGATCCGGCGTGTTTCCCTGCTGGCACCGGCTAAGTACGTCGTAGCAGTTCTGATTGACATCAGAGGGCGTTTGACAACCTTTGGTGGCCAGCGCTCCTTAATGAACTCAAAGGTAGGGAATCCCCGCAACCTGTACTCGCTCGTCAGAAGTTACCTGACAGACAGAACTGCTACGATCGAAAGTAGGCATGTCTCCGTCCAGAGAAAGATTGAGAAGGGGTGCCCACAGGGCTCGGTCCTAGGACCAGCACTCTGGAATGCCTTCTTCGAAGGTCTTCTCAGGAAACTCATGGAGACTGACTGCGAGCCGTACGCCTATGTGGATGACTTGACTGTGCTGATCTTTGCAGAGTCAGTCCGCCAAATTGAAGAAAAACCCACCACGTGCTCCGCACTGTCAACCAATGGTGCGAGCATGTCAAGATGCAGGTGGCTGAGGAAAAACCCAGCTAATCCTCTTGAAGGGGAAAGTGAATAATCCACCCACAATACGCTTTGGCGGCCACAGGCTCCTTTTTGAAAAGCACGTCAAGTATTTAGGAGTGAATATAGGTGAGAGGTGGGGTTTCAACCAACACCTCCAGTCCCTTAAAGGCACTACCATTGCAAGGTTTGCCTCACTGCGTGCCATTACTAAGGCCACTTGGGGTGTGTGTTACCACGACACCATCCTCATGTATAAGGCCATCTATTTAGGTGTGATTGGCTACTGCCCCGTTGTCTGGGGTAGCAAACTAACAGTCAATCAAAAGAGAGTATTGGCCCAATCCCAGAGAGCTGCGCTCCTGTGGATCACCAAGGCCTACAAGACTGTATCAACGGAAGCACTCCAGGTGATCACTGGTCAGTTACCAGTTGATTTGGCTGTTGAGTGCATGATTGACAAGTGGAGAGTGAAACGGAGCTTCCTCGCTTTGGGCTGAACTCCGCGGAGCTCACCACAGAACAGAAACTTGCCGCCATCGATGAATGGGCTCTAGAGAAATGGCAAGCGAGATGGGAATCCTCGTCAAAGGGACGTGATACGTATGAGTTCTTCCCCGACATCCGTGAACGTCTTTCTAGAAAATGGGTTGAGCCAGACCACTGGACGAGCCAGTTCCTCACGGGACATGGTGACTTCAATGCGCGGCTCCACTTCTTTTCTCTAAAAGACTCTCCATTATGCACGTCTTGTGCCTCCAGTGCGGAGGAAACAAGAAACCATGTGCTGCTCCACTGTAGTTTCTACAACAGTGAGCGACGGTTGTTGGGAGGGCAAACGAACTTAGCAGCTTTGACTGCTACAAAGGAAGCCTATAATCATTTTGCAAAGTTCGCAAAGAAGGTAATGGCTAAGAAACGTGGTTATAGTTGATCAGTCCTTTTGAAACTTGCCACCCAAGTAAACAGTAAGATCAGGTAGGGAACCAGATTAAGAACTACTCCCAGATGGTACGGGATTCCTCAGGTGGTCACCTCGCCGCGGTAACACACGGGCAACAGCTCTCTACGGTGAGACTGGCTAACGACCAAATACCTGCCGTACCTCCACAGGTCTGAGTTCGGTAGATGCTGCAGGGGCCGGCCTCTTGCATATTAGCGAAACCGCAACTACTATGACTGATATAACCCTCGTCGAGGGTTTAGGTACAGTCATCAAATAAAGAAACAGACCTGTGTGTGTGTGTGTGTGTGTGTGTGTGTGTGTCTGTAGTTCGAAGGGGCTTAAAGCTCACGACACAGACACACACAACATATTCCAGATACAAAATACACTGCAACGGCTTGCGTGGCAGAACATATTGACTTAAAACACTCATAATGAGCGAAAGACAGTCCTGGAGGTAGCTCACTAACACCTTTGAGCGATCCCCTATATAGGTGCGGCCTTCGGAATGAGGAGGGGGAAAAACCAGGTTTGAGCGTTCCTGGGGCGGCTGATAGCGTGTGTCCCGCTCACCACATCACCAGTGGCCGAGGGCTGACTCTGAGCAGCAGCCGAAAAATCCCTCATGCGTCTTAGTCCCGGTGGGTGGCGGACTGGCAGCTGCGGCGCATGTGGGGCCTCCCTTTGACCCTCAACGGACCAGCGAAAGGGGCTAGAATCAATATGCCTGAGGAGCTTCCAGGACACTGCCTCTCGAGCACCTCTCGCTCATACCACTAACACACACAACAAATGAACTCACAAGGATACACTACACCAGTCTGCTTCTTTAATCTCCCCCTCAAAATTAGTAAAAACATGACTAAGTCAAATAACACAATTGCAGGTAATAAAAACGCCACCTGCGCCTCTTCCTCGGGCTCGCCAAGCTCGACCCCTCCCTCTTCGGACGATGAGCAATCTACTCGTCGTCCAAACAAACAAGGGCGGAAAGAACCGGGCAAACCGCGTTCATCTCCCCCTTCTCACCTAGTAGCCCGGGCAACCCGGCTACTACAAGCACCACGACACGCCGTTGACCCTAATCTGTCGGACATGGAGCAAATTTGCGCATATGTCCAAATCATCCACAGCCAGATGGCACGGATGAGGGTCAACGCGACAGGACCTATGCGGGACCTCATCACTAGTTGCCTCTTCGAAATTTCGAAGCTGGCTATAAAGCTAATGCCCCCAACGACATCGCCCCCTGCCACTCCCCCTGCGGGAAACTGTGGCGGCTGTCGTGAGGGAAGAGCTGCGAGGGCAATTGCCCAGCAGCCAGTGCCACCAGCCCCCAAACTCAAGGACCTTCAATGAGCCAGGGTAGTACCCCAGGCCCCTCATATGCGGCAGTAGCCGCTACTGCGCCCTCCTCCCCCCCTCATGGAGCTGAGGCGGAATGGCAGTCTGCCAGGGCCAGGAAGCGCAGGGGGAAGCGGAAACAGGCCCCAACTAAGCAGGCTGAGGGCAGCGCCCCGCCTACGCCTCTGCCCAAAAACAAGGGCAAAAGTAAAAATAAAAACAAAAATAAAAAGGCTCCACCGCTTGCCAAACTCCCCCCTAAAAACCCACGACAAAACGTGGTAGTGGTTAGGCATACATGTAAGGAAGGAGAGGCTGGTCCCTCCAACCCTGATACAATGGAAGCACTGATGCGGGGTGTCCCTGCTCCCAAGCCCTCCAAGCCCTAAGCGTCCGAGTGCTAGACATCCGCACCGCTGTAGGAGGTGGCGCCGTCATTGTGACGGAAACGCCAGAAATGGCCAAGGCGCCACGAGCCACATTTCAACAAAAAGGAGTTGAAGCTCCAAGCGTCAGCCCCCTGGGTCGTTTCCACGCCTGCTATTGTGCGACGTGCGGACTGATCTTCAAAAGAGGACTTGGCCCAACAAGTTGTTGAGCACAACCCTGCGTTAGGCTTGCAGCCGCAGGATGTCAGGCCCTCTTCACCAAACAGCGTGGAAGGCAGAAGGATTGGGTGATTGAGGTATCACCCAGCCTATACAAAAAACTAGAGGGGCAAGGCACCTCCAAATAGCCTGGCAGCGGTGCGCCATACGAAAGTACCAAGCCCCCACTCAGTGCTACAAATGCCAGCGCTATGGCCACCTGGCAGTGGCCTGTACAAGACCTGTTGTGTGCGCCTGGTGCGCCTTGCCACATCTGAGTAGGGAATGCAAGCGTGATGCCCTCTCAAGTGTGCCAATTGCGTCGAACATAAAATCCAACAGGTCTCACACTCTACACGAGACGACGCTGTACCATTCGTCAGCGAGCGATTGCCTCCAGGAGTCACGAGTAGATTATGAATAGGTCAAAAACAGTTCGAATCCTTCAGCACAACACAAATAAGAGTTGCCCAGTTATGGCTGAGTTGCTGCAAAATGCACTCAAGAAACGCTGCAGTGTCCTCGCCATACAGGAACCATACATAGGATCCAAAACCCTTGGTCTGGGATCGCAGGCACGAGTGGTGACTGGAGCAAGAACGGGAGCCAAGGCAGCAGTAGCCTGCATCGACCCGTCCATTGACATGCTCGCACTCACCCACCTGAACAGCCAGCACTTGGCCGCTGTGCTCATCCGAGCCGGTGGCTTTGAGCTGGTTGTAATATCATTTTACAGGCAATTTGGCGCACCAGTTGCCACCAGCCTTGAACCACTCGAGCGGGCTCTAGCAGGCCTATCAGGACGACCCTGCGTAGTCTGTGCTGATGCAAACGCCAGATCACCATTGTGGGGATCCCCAACCCTGGACAGGGCGGGCGAGGCGTATATAGAGCTGCTCACCAGGTACAACTTGGTTGTTGCCAACGACCCCATGACTGAGGCGACCTATGATGGTCCAGGAGGAAGGTCGTGTATAGACGTCACAGCCGTGTCTCACACCCTGCTACTCAAATTGCAAGGTTGGCGAGTCGTACCAGGTGCAACGCAGAGCGATCACATGGTTATTGACTTTGCCATCACGGATGACAACATCCTCTGCAAAGACATGCGTGAAAAGCGATTCCGCACAAAAAAATGCTGACTGGCCACAATTCTGTAGGGTACTGGAAGGTGAACTGCGTGCCGCAGACACCGACCTAATAGCGCAAGCATCCACACCTGAAGAGGTGGACAGCAAAGTGGACACATTTACCACAGCACTGCACTCTGCTGGGCTCTCTGTACTTGGCCAACAGAAGCACAGGGCGACCAAAGTCCCATGGTGGACTGAGGAACTTAATCCCCTCAAGCAAAGTGCAAATAGAGCCAGAAGGATGTACCAAAACACTCGTGACACTGATGCCAGAGCAACACTCCGAACTGCCTTCATCCAAGAGAAGAAGGCCTTCCACCGCGCCATCAAACGAGCCAAACGGCAAGGCTGGCGAAATTTTGTGGAAGCGGAGAGCTCTGAGAACGCCTGGGGCAGACACTACAAGTCCTCCATAGGAAAAGCAAACGTAGAGCAAGTCTTAGCTGCGATGCAAAATGAGTCAGGCTGGGCCTGCAGCATCGAAAGCTCACTGGAAACCCTCCTTGAGAAGGCGTTCCCAGATGACCAAGTAGCTCGAGACACTGAAGCCCAGAGGACAGCAAGGGAGCTGATCATGGACCCTCCGAACGAGCCCGACATCCCATTGTGGACAACAGGCGACCTCGGCAGGGCCCTTGCGACCTTAAAGCCCAACAAATCCCCCCGGCCAGACAAAATAGAAAGCAATATGCTAAGGAAGGCTGAGCGGACAATCTCCAGCGGTCTCCTTAATTTATTTAATGACTGTCTGCAGGTCGGACAGTTCCCCACTCAGTGGAAGTCTGCGCGTGTTGTCACTCTTCAAAAGGGAGGCGACCGCAATCAGTCAGACCCGCGATCATGGAGACCACTCAGCCTTCTTTCCATATTAGGCAAAACACTAGAAATCTTGATGTTGCAGTCCCTCGAAGGAGTCTTTGGCCGCAACCTCACAGGCAGGCAATACGGGTGTACCAAAGGAAGGTCCACGCAGGATGTCATTGTAGAGATTCGGCGTGTTTCCCTGCTGGCACCGGCTAAGCACGTCGTAGCAGATCTGATTGACATCAGAGGAGCGTCTGACAACCTTTGGGGGCCAGCGCTCCTTAATGAGCTGAAAGGTAGGGGAATCCCCCGCAACCTGTTCTCGCTCGTCAGAAGTTACCTGACAGACAGAACTGCTACGATCGAAAGTAGGCATGTCTCCGTCCGGAGAAAGATTGAGAAGGGGTGCCCACAGGGCTCGGTCCTAGGACCAGCACTCTGGAATGCCTTCTTCGAAGGTCTTCTCAGGAAACTCATGGAGACTGACTGCGAGCCGTACGCCTATGTGGATGACTTGACTGTGCTGATCTTTGCAGAGTCAGTCCGCCAAATTGAAGAAAAACTCACCATGTGCTCCGCACTGTCAACCAATGGTGCGAGCATGTCAAGATGCAGGTGGCTGAGGAAAAACCCAGCTAATCCTCTTGAAGGGGAAAGTGAATAATCCACCCACAATACGCTTTGGCGGCCACAGGCTCCTTCTTGAAAAGCACGTCAAGTATTTAGGAGTGAATATAGGTGAGAGGTGGGGTTTCAACCAACACCTCCAGTCCCTTAAAGGCACTACCATTGCAAGGTTTGCCTCACTGCGTGCCATTAGCAAGGCCACTTGGGGTGTGTGTTACCACGACACCATCCTCATGTATAAGGCCATCTATTTAGGTGTGATTGGCTACTGCCCCGTTGTCTGGGGTAGCAAACTAACAGTCAATCAAAGAGAGTATTGGCCCAATCCCAGAGAGCTGCGCTCCTGTGGATCACCAAGGCCTACAAGACTGTATCAACGGAAGCACTCCAGGTGATCACTGGTCAGTTACCAGTTGATTTGGCTGTCGAGTGCATGATTGACAAGTGGAGAGTGAGACGGAGCTTCCCCGCTTTGGGCTGAACTCCGTGCGGATCTCACCACAGAACAGAAACTTGCCGCCATCGATGAATGGGCTCTAGAGAAATGGCAAGCGAGATGGGAATCCTCGTCAAAAGGACGTGATACGTATGAGTTCTTCCCCAACATCCGTGAACGTCTTTCTAGAAAATGGGTTGAGCCAGACCACTGGACGAGTCAGTTCCTCACGGGAAATGGTGACTTCAATGCGCGGCTCCACTTCTTTTCCCTGAAAGACTCTCCATTATGCACGTCTTGTGCCTCCATTGCGGAGGAAACAAGAAACCACGTGCTGCTCCACTGTAGTTTCTACAACAGTGAGCGACGGTTGTTGGTAGGGCAAACGAACTTAGCAGCATTGACTGCTACAAAGGAAGCCTATAACCATTTTGCAAAGTTCGCAAAGAAGGTGATGGCTAAGAAACGTGGTTATAGTTGATCTGTCCTTTTGAAACTTGCCACCCAAGTAAAAAGTAAGATCAGGTAGGAAACCAGATTATGAAATACTCCCAGATGGTACGGGATTCCTCAGGTGGTCAACCTCCGCGCGGTAACACACGGGCAACAGCTCTCTACGGTGAGACTGGCTAAGACCAAATACCTGCCGTACCTCCACAGGTCTGAGTTCGGTGGATGCTGCAGGGGCCGGCCTCTTGCATATTAGCGAAACCGCAACTTCTATGACTGATATAATCCTCGTCGAGGGTTTAGGTACAGTCACCAAATAAAGAAACAGACCTGTGTGTGTGTGTGTGTGTGTCTGTAGTTCGATTTGCGGGAGAACGGCTGATCCGATTGAGCTGGTTCTTTTTTGTTTTGTTCGTTATTTTTTGTAGACACCAAAATAAGGTTAAGGACGATTTCGGCCGATGGTAAGGGGGGTGGGGGACGAAAATGTACCAAAAACTAGGGTTTTTCGCATTTTTCTCGAAAACGGCCTTAACGATTTTGATTAAACTTTCAAATTATCTTCTCCTAATCAATACCTAACTTTTCTTCTCCATACATATCTCCTTGAAAATACGGCGAACGGAGGTATGGGCCCCTGAAGCAAAATAGGTTTTTTACGCTTTTTGGCAAAACGGCTTCAGCGATTTTCACCAAACTCACAGGGTGTTTTCAAATAGTTATTACCTACATATCATTTTCAATAAATGTTCCTGTGACGGTCCATTGAACAGAGATAAAAATCAAAATGTGTCAAAAATAACGTTTTTTCTCACATTTCCGTGAATTCCAGGTTGACTTTTTCACCAGATGTGAATAAATCTTAATGGAGTGTCTTTTGATCACCCATACCAACATTTCGTTCTGTATAATTATTTCTGTATATATATGTTGAACGGAGATAGAAGCCAAGTTGATTCAGAAAAGGAGATTTGTCGAATATTAATTTATCGGTATTCCAATTTTCTCAAAAACGGCTCTAACGATTTCGATCAAGCTTTCGGAGTACTCTCAGCTAACTAGTCCCTACATTTTGTTCTCCATAAATGTTCCTGTAAAAATGCGTTGAACGAAGATATAGCGCCCACATATGTAGCTGGTGTTCGAAATTATGGGGGTGGCGGAAAGTTGTGTGTTGCTACGCACCAGATATTTATTTATATTACTCAATACTATTGTTTGATTGTCCGCTATTTATTGTAATTATTAGTGGGGGCTGTCAGTGGATAGACCTTCTTCACATTACCCATGTAGTATACAACTTTATACAAGAAATGCTATCTAAACCAAAATGTAAAAGAAATCACAATAAAGTTGGATTAAAAATTAAAAAGAAAAGTGAGCGCTCTTATGGTTATTTTGATGTGAACACTTGTAACATCAGGATTACAATTCATATTCAGATCAGTTGATCAATTTATTGTTTTCAGATAAAAATGAACCTGCCAGATTCTTGGGAGATGGGGTAAGCTTCAAAGCTAAATTGATAGGAATACTTGAAGTGAGTGAAGCAAGAGGGGATAGAATGTGTCAGGAAGCCCTCTCAGATCTCAAAATGGCAATAAGAGCTGCTGGAGAACACAAACAAAGAATCAACATCAACATTGCCATCGATGGCTTGAGATTAAGAGACGAAAAAACTGGGGTGAGTTATTGTATTTTTATTGCCAATTAAGTTATTTCGAAAGTAAATTTTTTTTAAAGGATTTGGAACACCTTACGAGCTTTCAAGTTCTTTGGTAATGAGAGTTTTATTTGTTTAGAATTAATTAACCTTTATGTAAACCTATCACACCAAGTTGTTAACCTTGAATTGTCATTAGAGTTATCGAAGATTCGCAGTATTAGCACATGAATGTATACTCAATCATTTGTGATATTTAGGAGCGTGTGTTCATTTTGGGAAGTTTTGGATGTATGAAGGTTCAACCGAAAATATCTTAAACTGATAAAATGCAAACTGGTGACATTAAACGTCTATTTTTCAGGATTGTCTATACCACCACCCAGTGCACAAGATTTCATTCATTGCTCAAGATATGTCCGATTCACGTGCATTTGGCTACATTTTTGGCTCTCCTGATACTGGGCACAGATTTTTCGGCATCAAAACAGACAAAGCAGCAAGCCAAGTAAATTCAGTTTAGATTATTTATTAAAATAATTATTGCTTCTTATTCCTTCAATCATTGGGTCTGTGTTTTACATAGTGATATCGCTTTCCGAACTGTTTCGGCTTAGCCCATTTTCTACTGATATGTTTGTAAATTTAACGTAAGAATTTGACAGAGGTAGTACCAAAAAACTTCATCTTTCTTCAGTTTTTGGTCTGATAATTATAAGTTCACTACACTTGCACCTAAATTAGTTATAAATAGTGGTAATAAGTGCACGTACACATTACGTCCATATTCATTGGGCAAAGTAGCTTGATAAACATGGTGTCAAAAGCTTTCCCTTAATATTTTTGAAACTGTAGAGCTAACAGACTGATTCAAACTAAGAAGAAAAACTATTGAGAAAAGACATCTGCTCCTCTAAAGCATATGGCATTGTGAATTAAGAATTAGTGAAAACAATATTAAACAAGATGCAAAAGATACATACTCCCCACCCTTACCTCAATGATGAATGTTTTGCTAATGATGCTGTTCATTTTCAGGTGGTCATTACTATGCGTGATTTATTTCAAGTGGTTTTCGAGTTGAAGAAAAAGGAAATTGAAATGGCGAAGCAGCATATTGAGCAACACCAAATCAAGTATTCATCGCCCTTATTCCCTGCGTCAGCAAGTAAAGTGAGTAACTCTTTTGTAAATTTTTTATGGGGAGAAGGTTCCCAGCCCTTATTGTGTTATCCATGAAAATCTTTTAGATAACTTCATGCAATCTGGTAAAATAGTAAATCATAACAAGAAATTGGAAAAATGTAAAATTACATGAAATTCAACAGTCGTTTCACGGTATGATTTAATAAGGAATAATGGTGTAGTATAGGTTCAGTATGCAACTCCTAGGTATGTCTTGTACACTTATGAGGAATCAGCTTAATGTGGCGGGGAAATGACAAAGGAGGAGGGTGTATAAACTGAATATGCGCTCGAGTGCCTATATGATAAATGTATAGGGTGCGATGGAATTGGTAGTAAGGTGAGTGATGTGCACCCCAAAAGTAGAGCTGTCGATGACATTAGATTAAAATACAGTTGGTGGATGTAGGGTAGGAAGAAAACTCGTGCAACTGCGACGGACCTACTTTTTTGTAATACACAGAAATTAAGGAAACATTCGTCAAATGTCAAATGATTCTAACATACTGCATTAACCTCCCCAGACCATGCCATCTGTATATTCTCTCTATTCAGATTGAGGGGGTCCAAGACTCTGGAGAGTCTAATGAATAACCTTGACTGCCTTTGGCCATACACATCCTGCCCATAGGGCCCTCTACTCCTCCACCACTTTGCCAACCTCCTATGCAAATGTCTCTTGGGTGCCCCGTCAAAGGATTCATTGAGATCAGAGCAGATCCATTCCTTACTAGTTTGTTGGCCTCTTCATTTCCTTCTATTCTTGTATGTCCTGATATCCAACACAACGTTCCTCAGACAAGGTCTTCAGCCCAGTCAGGGATTCCCGAACCAGCACTGACAAAATGGTATAAGCTGCTTTTAGTGCAGTCTGACTGTCTGTCAAGGTGTAAATCTCTTTCTGGTTTCAGACCCTAAAAGGTCGGTTTCCTTATTTGATGACTGTTCCTAAACCCTCAATGAGGGTTATATCAGTCATGGATGTTGCGGTTTTGCTAATGTGTAAGAGGGCGGCCCCTGCAGCATCCACCAAACTCAGAGCTGTGGAGGTATGGCAGGTATTTGGTCACTAGCCAGTCTACCGGTAGAGAGCTGTTGCCTGTGTGTTACGGCGTGGAGGTGACCACCTGAGGAATCCCGTACCATCTGGGAGGAGTTCTTAATCTGGTTTCCTACCTGACCTAACTATTTACTTGGGTGGCAAGTTTCAAAAGGACAGATCAACTATGACCACGTTCCTTAGCCATCACCTTCTTAGCGAACTCGGCAAAATGGTTATAGGCTTGCTTTGTGGCTGTCAATGCTGCTAAGTTCGTTTGCCCGCCCAACAACCATCGCTCACTGTTGTAGAAACTACAGTGGAGCAGCACATGGTTTTTTGTTTCCTCCACACTGGGGGTGCAAGAAGTACATGATGGAGAGTCTTTGAGGGGAAGAAAGTGGAGCAGTGCATTGTAGTCACCATGTCCCGTGAGGAGCTGGCTTCTCCAGTGGTCCCGTTTTCCCCATTTTCTAGAAAAGATTTCGCGGATGTTGGGGAAGAACTCATGCGTATCACGACCCTTTGACGAGGATTCCCATCTCGCTTGCCATTTCTCTAACGCCCATTCGTTGATGGCGGCAAGTTTCTGTTTTGTGGTGAGATCTGCACGGAGTTCAAGAAAGAGCTTGTGGTGCTTTTCAAGAAAGAGCTTGTGGTCGCCAAACTGTATTGAGGGTTGGCTATTTACTTTTCCTTTCAAGAGGATTAGCTGGGTTTTTCCTCAGCCTGTTTTTACCTGCACCTTGACATGCTCGCACCATTGGGTGACAGTGCGGAGCACGTGGTGGGTTTTTTTTTCGATTTAGCGGACTGATTCTGCAAAGATTAGCACAGTCAAGTCATCCACATAGGCGTATGGCTCGCAGTCAGTCTCCATGAGTCTCCTGAGAAGACCTTCGAAGCAGGTATTCCAGAGTGCTGGTCCAAGGACTGAGCCCTGTGGGCACCCCTTCTCAATCTTCCTCTGGATGGAGACATGCCTGCATTCGATCATAGCCGTTCTGTCTGTCAGGTAACTTCTGACAAGCCAGTACAGGTTGCTTTCGCTAATATGCAAGAGGCCGGCTCCTGCAGCATCCACCGAACTCAGACCTGTGGAGGTATGGCAGGTATTTGGTCGTTAGCCAGTCTCCCGGTAGAGAGCTGTTGCCCGTGTGTGACCGCGCGGAGGTGACCATCTGAGGAATCCCGTACCATCTGGGAGGAGTTCTTAATCTGGTTTCCTACCCGATCTAACTATTTACTTGGGTGGCAAGTTTCAAAAGGACAGATCAACTATGACCACGTTTCTTAGCCATCACCTTCTTCGCGAACTTTGCAAAATGGTTATAGGCTTGCTTTGAAGCAGTCAATGCTGCTAAGTTCGTTTGCCCTCCCAACAACCGTCGCTCACTGTTGTAGAAACTACAGTGGAGCAGCACATGGTTTCTTGTTTCCTCCACACTGGAGGCGCAAGACATGCATAATGGAGAGTCTTTCAGAGAGAAGAAGTGGAGCCGCGCATTGAAGTCACCATGTCCCGTGAGGAACAGGCTCCTCCAGTGGTCTGGCTCGACCCATTTTCTTGAAACAAGTTCACAGATGTTGGGGAAGAACTCATACGTATCACGTCCCTTTGATGAGGATTCCCATCTCGCTTGCCATTTCTCTAGAGCCCATTCATCGATGGCGGCATGTTTCTGTTCTGAGGTAAGATCCGCACGGAGTTCAGCCCAAAGCGGGGGAAGCTCCCGTTTCACTCTCCACTTGTCAACCATGCACTCAACAGCCAAATCAACTGGTAACTGACCAGTGATCACCTGGAGTGCTTCTGTTGATACAGTCTTGTAGGCCTTGGTGATCCACTGGAGCGCAGCTCTCTGGGATTGGGTCAATACTCTCTTTTGATTGACTGTTAGTTTGCTATCCCAGACAACGGGGCAGCAGCCAATCACACCTAGATAGATGGCCTTATACATGAGGATAGTGTCGTGGTAACACACACCCCAAGTGGCCTTAGTAATGGCACGCAGTGAGGCAAACCTTGCAATGGTAGTGCCTTTAAGGGACTGGAGGTGTTGGTTGAAACCCCACCTCTCACCTATATTCACTCCTAAATACTTGACGTGCTTTTCAAGAAGGAGCCTGTGGCCGCCAAAGCGTATTGTGGGTGGATTATTCACTTTCCCTTTCAAGAGGATTAGCTGGGTTTTGTCCTCAGTCACCTGCATCTTGACATGCTCGCACCATTGGTTGACAGTGCGGTTCTAGTGTTTTGCCTAATATGGAAAGAAGGCTGAGTGGTCTCCATGATCGCGGGTCTGACTGATTGCGGTCCCCTCCCTTTTGAAGAGTGACAACACGCACAGACTTCCACTGAGTGGGGAACTGTCCGACCTGCAGACAGTCATTAAATAAATTAAGGAGTCCGCTGGAGATTGTCCGCTCAGCCCTCCTTAGCATATTGCTTTCTATTTTATCTGGCCCAGGAGATTTGTTGGGCTTTAAGGTCGCAAGGGCCCTGCCGAGGTCGTCTGTTGTCCACAATGGGATGTCGGGCCTGTCGGGAGGGTCCATGGTCAGCTCCCTTGCTGCCCTCTGGGCTTCAGTGTCTCGAGCTACTTGGTCATCTGGGAACGCCTTCTCAAGGAGGGTTTCCAGTGAACTTTCGATGCTGCAGGCCCAGCCTGACTCATTTTGCATCGCAGCTAAGACCTGCTCTACGTTTGCTTTTCCTGTAGAGGACTTGTAATGTCTGCCCCAGGGGTTCTCAGAGCTCTCTGCTTCCACAAAATTTCGCCAGCCTTGCCGTTTGGCTCGTTTGATGGCACGGTGGAAGGCCTTCTTCTCTTGGGGCAGTTCGGAGTGTTGCTCTGGCAACAGGGTCACAAGTGTTTTGGTTCATCCTTCTGGCTCTATTTACACTTTGCTTGAGGGGATTAAGTTCCTCAGTCCACCATGGGACTTTGATCGCCCTGTGCTTCTGTTGCCCAAGTACAGAGAGCCCAGCAGAGTGCAGTGCTGTGGTAAATATGTCCACTTTGCAGTCCACCTCTTCAGGTGTGGATGCTTGCACTATTAGGTCGGTGTCTATGGCACGCAGTTCACGTTCCAGTACCCTACAGAATTGTGGCCAGTCAGCATTTGTTGTGCGAAATCGCTTTTCACGCGTGTCTTTGCAGAGGATGTTGTCATCCATAATGGCAAAGTCAATAACCATGTGATCACTCTGTGTTGCACCTGGTACGACTCGCCAACCCTGCAATTTGAGTGTGCAGGGTGTGAGACACAGCTGTGACGTCTACACACGACATTCCTCCCGGACCATCATAGGTCGCCTCAGTCATGGGGTTGTGGGCAACAACCAAGTTGTACCTGGTGAGCAGCTCTATATATGCCTCGCCCGCCCCATCCAGGGTTGGGGATCCCCACAATGGTGATCTGGCGTTTGCATCAGCACAGACTATGCAGGGTCGTCCTGATAGGCCTGCTAGAGCCCGCTCAAGTGGTTGAAGGCTGTTGGCAACTGGTGCGCCAAATGGCCTGTAAAATGATATTACAACCAGCTCAAAGCCACCGGCTCGGATGAGCTCAGCGGCCAAGTGCTGGCTGTTCAGGTGGGTGAGTGTGAGCATGTCAATGGACGGGTCACTGCAGGCTACTGCTGCCTTGGCTCCCGTTCTTGCTCCAGCCACCATGGGCTTCAGTATCACAGAAGGTGCTGCATACACAGCGTCACTGTGACCATGGCCCCAGCCTTAGGCGATTGACCACTTCCTTCACATTTTGACCTTCCAGGAGTATCCCTGACATGCAATGCAGCGCCCCAATGTGTATGTGGAGTGATGCTAGGCCCAGCAAGACCTTCAGCACAGTTGTAGAGATGCTTTAGAGTATTGTGCTTCCTGGTGGATGGGGCTCGGCTGGTTTTATCCCGATTGACATACAACCCCTGCTCGTTACCCCATCTTCATACTGCAAACTGCATTAATTTGTCAATCACTCGCGCGAATTTTCCCCTCATCGTAATAAAATAAATCATCCATGCACCCCACTTGTGATGCACATTTGCTCAAAAACGTTCATCATCAGTGGTGGTGCCAGTGTCTTGAATGGTTTACACGAGCCTGTTGCCCATTTAACTTTATTGCGCGTAAATATTTCTCTGGAAGCAGTTAGTAGCAACTCCCTCTCATGTTTCTTGCAGGCGTTCCCCTCATCAGCTGCCCTGAGCCATCTACCTAGGTCTCTGGTCTACCATGGAAAGTCCCCATTTGACTCCAGACTTACAAGCTCACAGATCATCTCACAAGCTTCCTTTACAGTTGCACTAATTATAACTGTTGTCTATTCTACCTCCTCAACAGTCTATACATCACATCTGAAACCTTTCAAGTTAGAGGATAGGATGCTGCTGTTCTGAGCCCAGTCTATTTGTTGGGTTCAGATGTGTCCCCAGATCCTTACTCGGGAAAACCAACAGAGACAGGGATCTCCACATCTTCACCCGAGAAATAAGTGATGCTGCCATCAATCTTAGAGCTCTCCCCTTCTTCCCAGCATTACTGCTACCAAGTCCCTATTACAAAATTCAGGGATTTCTAGGGAGTGCTAAGTACTGCTAACTACAATAGCCAGCCCAGGCGACCTTCCATTGTGCAAAAGACCAACTGGCTGACACTGACAGGTAACACCCTTGACCCTTGTGTCATCTGCCTGAGGATCCTGCACCAGAGCCAAGTTGCACTCCCTCCAAATCAATAATCGTTAGTCGTAGAACATTGTTTTACTGGTGAAATTGGATATCAGTAATATGTTGGTCAACAGACTCCCTTATGTCTTGTAAGTAAATGCCTTAAAAGTATTGTTGGGAATGAAATCGGCTGTATTAGTTACAGTTCACACATCTGTAGTATAATCATTCGACTTGTTTGAGTATGCTCTGAGCCTGCCGTTTAACATTGGCTATAACCCCGTACAGCTTACCAACTTCAAAAACTAATGTGTGATGGGTGTGGGAAATGGTGAATTTTGATTTGAATAACCGGATACAACTAAAAGGGCGACAGGGGAGTTTAAAGAGTTTATTAACAATTACTGGTTGGGGAAACACAAAAATAAATAAATGATTTGGTACTTGTATAACTCCAACTCGGAATCACGAGTGGCAAACGTTGAGAGAGAGCGCAAAATTGATCAAAGCTGTTTCAATGTCTCCCCTGATGGATGATCGGGAGTCACTGTCCAACATGTCCGAATGGGTGGTGAGATCCCGAATGAGAGGAGATGAGCGGCGTATAAGATGTTGTAAACGATGCAAGCAAAATGGTTAAATTAAGTTAAGTGAACAAAAAAGAAACGGCACACCCGAGGGCGCAGAAAAGAAAGAAAAAAGGTGATTGTTGATGATGATGATGATGATGATAGAAGAATAAAAGAATAATACTAATAATGGATGAGCTCACAACCTCGTTCCCTCTAGTGGTGGGCAGCTGTTGCTGCTGCTGGGAATAGCGTTACTGGTCAGGTTTGAGAACAATAGTGTGCTGGAATCTCTTCTGTTCTATTGGCATAACTGTTGATAACTGATAACAGAAAAGTAAACATTAAGTAACGGTATTGGGAAAGTGTGGGGTGGTGGATGTGAAATGGGAAGGAGTGATTTTAATGATGAATAAGTGATGGTCTGGTTCGGCTGCATGCAAAATCGGAGATGGTGATTTGAGTTCCTAACACAACTTGAATTACTTACAACATTGGATGGCATTAATATGTGATGTGTGATATTATTATGTTATCTTATGAAGTGCGGGAGTGGATAAACAATAATGGTAAGTGTTGACTGTAATCAGAATACAGACAAACAGGGAACTGGGCGGGAACCAGTGCGTGCGCTGGCAACATACAACACCCAGAGACAGCCGTTCAGACTGATGACACCAAAGTTACGAATAAATCGGGGAATTCAGCGCAAACACCCAGGACGAATGTGCACTAAATCAGAGGGTTTAGGTCGTCACAGTATGCCATACATAATGCTTGGAACAACTGTATGCTTGGATCAGTGCTCCAAACCTGGAATAACTATTCAATTATTTGATCATAAGTGGGCTGGTCAGTGATACTGTATGTAACGCCATAAACCATTTAGCATCATTTCAGAATAAATTGTGACAGGCGCCTCTAGCTACGAAGGAGGGCTCTTTTGTTCCACTACTTGTCAGAGATACCTAAAGCTCCTCAATGGCTTCACTATAAATAAAATTTAATGCTCCTTACTGAACATTGTGTGAGGGTTAGAGTGAGTCATGTCTATGAGTAGAATAAATCACGTCACTGACCTCATAAGTCAATTCAAGAGTAGTACTATTCATTTACAATCTCAACTGACAATATACTCATTGAAAATGTCATCAATAAAATAGAAGCAATCTGTAGCACAGCAATAATCTACTAATGACGAACCCCTTAAACTGTCCCTAATGAACTACCCTTGAACTCAAGTGAGCATTTTTATTCCATGAAGCTATAAAAAACAAACCTGATTATGAAAAATAATCAAAGCTGTAGCGCGTGAAATACATTTTTATTGACGGAAGAAGTTGTTGGTGTTGAAAAAATTGACAGTTGGTAGTTTACCTTGTTAATGATATAACCCACTGCTGCTTCACCCAAAAGAATTTCTTCAATTAGGTATCTTTGCATCTTATTTCTTCAATTTTGATTGGGTATCTTAGTTGATATGAACCTTGTTGCTACTCACTAACGCAATGTGGATGCAGTAGGAGTTTTGTTTTGTTTGTCTTTGGCACCTAAAGCATCTTAACAGACGAATTGGGTGCAGTAAAAAGTACTGTCAACACAGACTCTTCTGTTTCAACACTCTTTAATTGCCGGAGTAAAGATAATAATAACAAAGCATGTAACGTATATAACAGAAGAAAATGCCATTCCCGCTAGGTGCAAATAACTGAACACATGCAGAAAAAGGCAACAATTACATTGTTACCAACTAAAAACAACAATTGATGACCATCGATATTCAACAAGTTTCGATTTTGGAGCAGTCATGTGACCTAACGTTCGGTTATTACATCTAAAATCTTCAATGCGTAGTTATTCGTTTAAATTAGCTTCCTTGGTAGACAATGTACTGTGGGGAAGGGAAGACGAACTCACTCAACAACTAAGTTGGCTATATTTCCGTTGTTTTACTAGTGTTTCCTATACATTCAACTCCCTTTTTGTCATACAGTACAAAATACACCATTCCGTGTGTGCAGAAGATTGCTTTGATCTTTGCTCTGGTTTCCTTTTGCGTTCCTCCTTCCGGCTTCTCTTCTGCTAATGTCTTCACAGAGAAGCAGCTAGCCTTTCCATGTTCCGAATTCTGGGTCACTGGGAGTGTTTGAAGTGAATATATCTAGTGGTTTTATTTTCTTTGGTCTCATACTGTGCTGCACCCTTCAAGTAACTACACTGCGTGAAAAGGTAATATTTTTAATTGTTTCTTTTCCTAATGATCGTTCAACGTAGTTGATATTCATTTTGACCTTTTTCCTATAATAACTAGTCTTATTATACATTAGCAATCTTGACTTGTGTAGTTTGCTCACTTTTCAATATTTTCATTTAATTTCAATCTAGTTACACTATTTTTGTGTTTTCTTGTGTTCCTAAAATTTATAGTATGTGCGTCTCTGTTTTCAGTTCTAGATGAAGATTCAAAAAGAAGTGTGCCATGGAACCGTTTTTTTTCGCGTTTTTCCTCTTTCCTTGTTTGTGTGAATGGTCTTTGTTCGTTAATCGGTGAAGGATTTTTGCCCTTCAACGCCTTAGTTTTCATCTATTGGGTCCTTTGAAAGCTCCTCAAGTGATTTGTAACTTGTTATTCGACTCGAGGGCTTGTTCAGGTCCTCCCCACAAGTCATGAGTTTCCTTCCGAGCATACTGAACGTACCAGAATCATTGTGTTGGTTTTGAAGAAATAAAAAAAACATTTTCTTTGCCACTTTGGTTCTACAAACAAAATACTGAACATTGGAATGGTTTAGATTCAACTTACAAATAATATGGAAGATATGTCACAAACTGCCTTTTTATACTTGAACTTGATGTGCACATTGCTTTTTTACCTTAGCACAGTTTTGTGTTTGTTACTCCACATGCTAAACTTGGATACTGTTGGACATACTTCGTCAAAGTTCATAGTAATAGCTGTGCACATTTTCATGATTCGGACTTGGTACATAATCTCCAAATCAACTTACCCAAGATATTTAGAGCAACATCAAGGATTGACCCTTAAATAGTGGCGGGTTGTGAAGGTCTTCACATTTCGTTAATCATCTCCCTACTTATGAGCATTCACTGTTACGCGATTGTTTTCCCACAATACCAAATTGAACTAATTTTTCTCATCAATGTACAGCTTATGTGCAATTTCAACGTCATTAAGGACATGATTGCTGATGAACATGCCTATAGTTGGCAGCTGGTATTCTAGTTGGCCAAACAAATTTTTCAGATTATATTTCAAAACTCCTTTATTTACTTAATCTCGTTCTGCAAACATTTCCTAGTTGTTTTCTACATCATATGATATTATCACCATTTAAACTTGAAATCTTCATTCAATTAAACTCTTAGCGTAACTATTTAGATGTGTTGGGACTAACTACAGCTTTCCAGTTCAGAAATATTGTGATGGGAACTACAGTACCTGAAAAGGAATGTTAAAAGTGATAATTGAGAATGGTGTCTACATTCCTCAGAATTGGAATTATTCAAGTTCTCAACATGATTTCTGCTAAATATATTTGAAACCTGTGGCTAAATCCGATCATTAATTTCGAGTTGGAAATTACTGACTTACTAGCGTTATAACTGGCCATTATACCAACTCTTATGTCCAGCTCCAATTTCATCTGTCATGGTCATTTTTCATCATTCTTGGTATAAGTGAAAATAATAGAGCTGTGTTATGTTTTTGTGTTTGTCTACCTTTAGATCCCCCGCTTTGCCTGCCTATCCCCCCCAAGTCGCTTCTACCTGATATTTTTTTTTGCATTCCTATCTTCCAATACTTCTTCATTGTTGTTCATTATGGCTGTTTTATTTAAATAGATTTCAAGTACCCCACTCCTTGGTGCCCTTTCATTGAGAATATCGCTAAGCTCTGTCATACATTGAGAAGAGAATACTTATACAAAGTGGATGTGTTTTTATACTCCTGAAGTAAATGTTTAACATACCAACTTCAGTCTTGCTGAACGCCCCTGAGCAACAAAGGGAGGTGCCCAACACCTCTTTTTTAAATTCACTTACTGCTGTTGGATTACCAAATGCCTGGAGAAAGTGAATTCCTAGTGCTCTTGGAGTCGCTTCATACTTCCACCCAGGAAGCTGTGGCATTACTCCCTGTGCCCCCCTCTTATCAGAATTGTTAACATCGTATGACGCATTACATAACTTACTTCATTCTTATGTCAATTTGGTAGTTAGTCCTACTAGTTATTTTAATTTTGACACTTATATCTCCATTTAGTGAGTTTGTGAAGAAATGTTTATAGAGAACAAAATAAAGGATGTTTGAGCTACGAATAGGCCCATCTGTTTGTCACGCTGATTAATTCAATTTCCTTACTGTCAAGCGTTATTGCTGTTAGGGTGTAGCAAAGAATGCAATGTGCAGAATAGTTATTCCGCACAAATTTCAATTTAACAATTTTTGTCACTTGTGGACAAATGATTCAATAGGTACATCATTTCCAACGCATTTTTATATCATAATTGAGTGAAACTATTGTGCATCAATAGCTCGAACCATTCTAAAGATATTTTGAGTTTTAAAAATCAAATATTCACTGATTGGTTTGGGTGTAGTTATGACCAAATTTGCAGGAGAACGAGTCAATTGATTGAGTCCATTCCTTTTCATTTTGTTTTTAATTTTGTTGAAAAACAAGCAAGGTCTTGATAATTGTTTACTTCTTTGGGAACGGAAAGAGTGAAACACTGATGTGTATCAAAACCTACCCCCCTAGGTAGGTGGCTTTCAAGATTTTCTCCAAAACGGCTTCAACCATCTGGATTAAACCACAATCTTAATATGGATACAACATAATTTTCTCGTACAATTTTACTTGTAGATTTCAAATGTCAAGATTTTTCATGAGCATTTATCTGAATATATATAGTTTGAACAGAAATATAGTTCCGAAAGTTTTTTTGACTTTTCACATATGCTGCTGTATCAATTTTGATCTAGCATGAACAGTTTTTTAAAACTAAGCAACATATTGCTCTCCATTAATACATTGTGATTTTCTAGCTTCCTTTAGATGATAAGATGAGAGAGCTTCTCTTAATTCATTACATCTGTTCCACCATGCAAGCAGTTGCCTACCTTAGCTTTGCTCTCACCCTGAGTACACGTTCTTGTTCTCTACTCAGTGGATCTTACCTATGTATATAACTCATTGAGACTCGCCTGTATTTTAGAGTAGTAGTCCTCCTCTGGAAATTTGTCCCTCGCAGCTCCCTTGAGAAATTGTTGTACGAATGGCTGCGTTCTATGATGAGTGTCAGGCTAGCCTCAATCCATTAAAGACTCAGAACTGTAGTCTTAATTTCAACCAAAATATACCCACTTACTGGCCCTGGTTTTGTTCACTGCTGCATCTACGGAAATTTATTAAGTATCAGTTAGTTAAATCAATAGTATCAGTATTAGTATGTGAGCATTCTGACCATTTCCTCAATATCAAGAGGGTTGGTACAGGTATGTGCATGTTCATCGTGTTGTTCTTTCTTTGGAGTACGTGTAGGCCCTTTGGCCAGTACCTGAGGTTTCCTGATACAACATTGTCAAACCATCAAGTTGTTTTGAATTACTTGTCCTATTCTAGGCATTCGTCTTCAAAATCGTTTTGCTCTTGAAGACAAATTATTTTCTCTACGGCTGCATCTAAACTGGTTTTCAGAAGCCTTTTAAATGAAAACTATACCTATCTCATTCTTACATAGAGTTTAGACCAGTTCGTAGCTCAGTGTATTTCTATCGTTGTTAGAGTTCCACTGCTTGATTCCTCCCTTGTTGAGAAACTTAATTGTCTTGACTAAATTTTGATAGTTCCGCTTCTCATGAAGTGTTGGTCTTCTTGGTTTGAGTTGGAGAGTTCAAGTAAGTTTTGAAAATTTCTCACCACAGATTCATTTCTGAAAGATTGAGCTCCTCTGAAGTGCTTATTTCCATACCCAGTTACTGTAATCTTTGACAATCCATTGATACACAAATTCATGTTCTTCCTTTTTAAAATTCAAACCACTTTATTTCATACAGTCCACATTAAATTATTCGTTGATTAATAATTTCATTTTTTAGATTAAATAGCGGGTTTTAAAATTATTAATTGTACTCTTTTGCAATAAATAAGAAAACGTATGTGATGTTTTTCATTTCGGCTTCAACCCTAGTTAAATCAGTACAAAATTTACATGTACTATTTTAGGGAGAGAGAATATTGAAGAAGTAGATTCCAAGTATGGGCGTGTAACCATGTGGGTGTGTGCTATCACTATAAACTACGACGTGTGAATATTCAGTGATGTTTTTTCGACGATGTCTATAATGAAATCATGTGTATGTCCAGCATGCAGTTTGTGAGCCTAAGAAACATTTTTGCAGTTATCCAGTAGTTAATTTGTGGCGTAGCTTTGAATAAATATTCACATTGTTTGCATGAAAAATTATTTGGAGGCTGGCAGGGAGGAGGAAATTGAGCTATGTTTGTACCTCACTATATCAAGTGCTTTGTTTGCATTGCAGTTTTAAGATTTTGAAAAATGTGGCTCAGTTCATCGGCGATCATTCCAACGCTGTCTCGAAATATTCCTTGATGACTGTAGTTTGTTTTGTTGATTGTAGCCTTCAAAGAACCTTAGGCCCCCTTTTCAATTTTTTTATTTTCAATAACTCGTCATTTTCTCACAATACTTTTTGTTGTTTTTTCATACATCACCTCCATTTAAACTTGATTTTTTAAAAATGCATTATTTGTTTATTTTAACCATTAAAGGTGTCCTTTGTACAGGTTTTAAGTGAGAAAAACAATTTATCCGAGTAGAATGCAAAAAATAACTTAGTCCAATATTATCTGATTTATTTTTGTTCATAAGTTGGTCATTGTTATAAAATGTAGGTTTTTGCTGTTTACTGTAGTTGAAGGGGTAAAAAGGTAGAATTAACTGAAGCATAACTAAAAAAACACCGTCAACTAATTGAAATCATCTAAATAACCAAATGACCGAGGGAAATGGAATAAGACGGTCAAAGCAGATTGTGATCTTGCTTGATGGAGTTCAAACTATTTAGAACTAGGAGTTCAAAGGCAATTAGTTCAACCTGAAAATTAAAGACAAATTCCGTGCATTAGACTCATTGACATTTGTATAATTAATGCTTACTTTTTTACTTCAAATTGAGTATTTGGCGATGGTACTAGAGATAATCACTCAAGCCCTGGTTAATTGTGTCTGCCGCCTTATCTGAGGCTCTCCCTCTCCCCTGTATTCTCATCCACATGATGAAGTTTTCAAACATCTTACAGTATGAATCAATGTAGAAAGCTTCTCAGCCCCGAATTTGAAATAGTTTTTAATTATGCATAACACATTTCCATAGAAGAGCAATTAATGTCATTTCTGAGACCACCTTTTCACGAACACATACAGCTGAACTAGGCTGAAGTTAAATTTGCTTTAACTAAATGAAATAAAATCAATTATTCTTCACTGGTTCTATTTTACATTCAATAGACCTTTGCCAGGTCCAGCTCCTATTTTTATTGAAAATTCCTTACAAGGATTCTAGTCTATTGAAATTTGGAAACTGAAGTTGCTATTGATAGAAACCACCTTTGTTGAAATGAAAAAGTAGTGTAGTAAGTAATATTTGCTTGCTAAGGTAAAAAATTATGATCAGTTTTGGTCTAAAAGCCAACAAAATCCCATCTCTCTTTGTGCTGTACTATTTTGCTTCAATTTGTAATAGTTAGCATCTTGCCCATTTTGGATTGAATTGTATTTGTATCCCTATAATTTTTTATTCAATTCAACAATAACATATAATGTTTTGAATGGATCCAGTAAAAAAGACTCATGTTGGGATGCATCAAGTTCCCTAAAAGAAGTACTGCCGCATTAGAAAGTTTTTTTTTCTTTCAATTTCCACATGAATTCTCGTGAGGGACATTAAATAGTGATTTTATACCGCAGTAGATCTGATCTGGTTCGATTTTAATATTAGGATTTACATTTAAAAACATAATATACCCACTCTCTCTTAAAAATGCAATATGTCAACATCTCCATAAAATCTTGAATGCTCCCAAGGCACTGTGGAGTTGCTCGTAGAATATTTTCAGAAAACTTGCCATAATAGGTCCTTCTATTTCATACTAACTCCACATCAACATCACTGTACTGTACCTAAAATAAGCCCAACTACTACGGTGTACTTTGCGACAGCCTTGGTGTTCAAGCATGAAACTACATTTTTAAAGCAGTGTGGTACAGTTTCATCTTGCTATGTCAGGACTAGGCAATTTTGGAGGAGTGGTGAGCTTGTATGTACCAGTGGCAATACTAATATTTTGCTTCCACCATGATGTATGTTGAAAAGAAGGACATTTTGAAATTGTCTTGGTCCTGCTTGATGAAATTTGTGCCGTAGTCCCTCAAAATCTCTAACTCCTAACAATGGGCCCCATTGATTCTAATTGTCGTTTTTGACTGGGCCTTGAAGGAATTAATTGTATCACTCACTACATTGTATACTTTTCCTAACAAATATATCAAACTTTTATGGCATTCTACAGGAAAAACCTTTTTAGCAAGCTCAATCACCTAATACTTGTGATTGGTACTGAAGTATTGGCCCTTCCTACCACCCCATCCCCATAACAAGTTTTCGGACAAAAAATAACCTAAATCCGAGATTGACTTGACTATGTTGATTTCGAAATTGTAGTTAGTCGGTTGTTGCATTCCTTTTGATGCATCTGAAAATGGGTGAGTCCCTTGCTTAAATGGCATCTTGCCTCATCTCATCATTTCTAAGTTTAATTGAATCTGGCAAACTCGCTAAAGCAGATAGTAGATTCTTGGAAGATAAGAACAAAAGCACTTTCCATGATGGTATCATCTGGTGATGTCAACCTCATCTTCCTTGCCTGTCGTCCGAACAAGCACTTTCCAAACCTTCGACGATTTTTTCCCCATCCCTTTCTCTTATGTAACCTTTTACAGGGTGGGAGTATTATGGCGCACATTAATAGTCGCCTGTGACAGTTTTGTAGACTAGAGCAAGGGGCCATGTCAGGAATAGGTTTCTCGGGGGATGTATGTCATCTCACTAATTGATATTGATGGTTTTCTCCACTAAAGGCCTTAAGTCCATATCACTGATTCTTTAGGGAAATTAGGAATTTTTTTCCATTTTCAACCTCCAGTAACCTCAGTGATATCTAAAATAATGTATGCCCACACAACGATTGGCTCATGAGTTGCCACAAAATATAAAAATTAAAGTATATTGTGGGAGCTGACATAGAAAATATTTTGTTTACATTTTGTCAATACGAATCATGAAGAATTCTTAGAAATAATTCGTTCATGTTCATTCAGATTGGCCCTTTTCATTGAATAGTGTTTCTTTTTAGTATGTTTCATATATTGAGACTTATGTCCCTCATTGGCCAAAGCCTCAGGTGTGAAAGTTCAAATAAAAGTGGTTCGACGTTAGCATGTGATTGGGTGTACTGTGAATTCATAACATGAAAACTATGATATAACAGGTACTGAAAACTTACATCAGTTCCTTGTGGAAATGCTTGAAGTTGTTGATAACATCTTCAAGTTAGATAACTAGTCTCCTCTTGAGAAATTTGATGCGAGAACGTTGGCTCATTCCCTAATCTCTGCTTTCAGTCGTCTGTAGAACCAACGAAGATTCGGCCAGCAGCTGAAGACCGTAGCAAAGAAAACGCCAGTTCATCTATAGGGGAAAGCCAAGAACATATCATGGACCTATTGGATTTGGAGCTAGAGCTGAATAATATTCAACAAGGAATCAATCAGATGGATAGGATTACTCCTTCAGACCCCTTTGGTCCTCCAGCATTACCAAAGTCAACCGGCGATCCATTTGGTGACTCATTCAATCCTTCCTCGCGAAAAGGAAAGCTTCCTCCTCCTCCCGATTCTGGGAAAAGATGTAAACCTTCCGAGAAACATTGGTTTGATCGTGAAACTGAAGCTCTATTTGAAGAAACGGAATTACCCAACACACTAGCTTCCTTGCACAGTGTTGCACAATCAGTCTACCCGCTTCAGTCATTGTCCACTTCTCCTCTTCCAACTTCAGATGTGGTAAGAAAGCTTAGGATTTATTTATCCGTAGCTGTTTATTTCAAAGGAAACTCTCGTTTAATAATTCCATTTTAATAATTTCAATATCACAATAATACTGCATGATAACTTTGCGCCTATCTTTTTTTTCCTGAAGTATCGCAATTTAACCACTATAAATGACAAAGATAAGGTTGATTGTGGCAGCAAAACTCACTAAGAACTTCACTCGAGACACGAATAATATCCTTACCTTCTTCAAAGACAGGAGTTATAGTTGAGCGGTTGTACTGTACACTATCATGTTTGTCCTTTAAAATGATGAAAGCTGTGATGTGCATTATATCGCCAAAATTCCGTTAAAATCGTTTCGATCAAGACTTTCGTGTTTGTAGCGTTATCTCTTCGTGGTATCAGTGTGATGAAACTCATATGGGGATTTTTAATGTTTACAGGATTTTAATTGTTTTCTGTGGCTGAAGTATGTCAATTCAAATATTGGGTATCTTGGTTATTAGTCATTTGAAGTCTTCAAATTCGTTTCTAAGTGGTGTTCTTTCAAACAAAAATTGTATTTCGTGTGAAATTTGTGTTCAAAGAATCGTAGAAACCATGTGACATTATTTAAATTATCATTTTTTAAATTTAAAGCATATTCAGGGTAATAATAAATATGTATAAATTACATTTATGCTAGGTTTAATAGAAGTAGAAACAAGGTGGCAAATCTTCCTGTGTGTCGAAAGTTAATGAAAACCGCACCCTATTCTTTTTGAATCTGAAGTAGGCAATCAGGAATAATTTTAAGCGTAAAAAAGTTTTGTTGTGACTGATATCTACCATCCCTGTTTGGATTCCAAAGCACATCCTCCTAATCAAAGCACATCCTGATTGTGGCAGCACACGTCATTTGCTGATTCAAGTTTCAGCGAGTGATACTTGCAGCATGTTTTGTCCCCCTTCTCTGGCCTTTCGTTCACCATCTACTCACTTGCCCCACTGCTTGCTAAGTCCCTGGCCCTCTTCCCCTTGAGTTGAGATCTTTCTTGGTTCAGTTGGGTTAGATGAGATCGAGCCTTTTTTTAAAATATGCTGTATGTAGGTTTTGTTTTTGAAATTTACTGTGAATTTATTTCGATGTGAGAACAGAAGGAACTCACAAGACTGAGCTTTCCCCTCTCACAGAATGTGGTTTCAAAAGCTTGTGAAAATAAAGTTGAACAAGAAACACTGTAGTTGTGTTTTAAAACGTACTATACATACTTTTCCATGCCATCTTATGCTTGCTTTCTTGACGGATTCGTCCATTTTACCCTATTTCTTCCACTTCACTCATGGATTTATGCATACACTTGTATAAACATCCATCACTTCACAGAATTTGATGAATGTCCTCTAAAAGAACTTATAAATCTAAAATGTAAACTAGACTGGTTTTGGGGAAAATACGTCAGATTCAACTCAACATTGATCATCTTCTAATGATTATGAATTCAACTCATCATTACTTTCTGTTCATTATACAGTGAACTATGAAATAGTAAGCCTTTTCATCCGCTAAACAAATAACGAAACCCTTCTGAGACTGTAGGTCAGCATGAGCAGATGCACAAAGCATGTATTCAATTTATCTATTGCCATTATCAATTTGAGGAGTTGTGTATACTGAACTATTCATGAATCCATACAAAGGGTTTGTTCAAGATAAACTCGCACATTTTTAAGAATTGTAAGTGATATCATTTTCCCAAATGTATTTCCTCTCCTCTTACGTCTCATAGAAGTACTAAGGTTATCATTTTCGTGTGAGCATTTCATAAGAAGATAGCGAACTGAGATTAACTCTAAATAATATTCCCCATGCATAGGAAATATGTAGAAATACTGTGTTTTCCAAGACTATTGGGGAACAGAATTCATACTCACACCCTGGATTAAGTATATCAGCATTTATTTTTCAAATGTAAGAAAGGTTCTAAATTTCAC
The DNA here is from genome assembly GCA_020466155.1 of Pachypeltis micranthus. Lineage (NCBI taxonomy): Eukaryota > Metazoa > Arthropoda > Insecta > Hemiptera > Miridae > Pachypeltis > Pachypeltis micranthus. The sequence continues at coordinate 80,774,312 of CM035768.1, read as the reverse complement.
TCAATCACTCTGGGCCACATTGTTTAGATATTCATTAGCTGCATATCTAGCGTTTAAATTCCTGTTAAATTGGTTTTATCGTAACTTGATATTTTTTGTTCACAGAATAATGACGGCAGTGTTGATAAGAAGCAACAAGATTCAAGAGACCAGTTTGATGTATTTACCGATCTTGATCCACTCGGAACGGGGCGTAGTAAGCCTTATATTGATAAAAAAGATTTTTTTCAAGATCTGAAGAACCCACCTAAAAAAGTGTTGAAGGATCTTGTAACGGAGAGTTCAACAGAAAGTAAACCTTCAGTATTTCAAAGTAATAGAGGTAGTGACAATGCATCAACCAATACCTCAGATAATTCTGATCAACCGTTTGTGAATAACCCTACCCAGATATTCAGTGATGGATTCCAAGATGATCCATTTGACTGTGATCCTTTTTTAGAGGTAGACTTTTCCCAGCCTGCTTTTACTCCTTCAGATCCTTTTGAAAGGTTTGCTGACTTCGGTTCATTTAAAAACAGTTCTAAAGATGATGGGAGACTCAGACGTAAAACATCAATTGGTGAGAACGAGCCAAAGCCTGCACCCTTGAAAGTTTCCCTCCCACCAGAAAAATTAGGTTATGAATGTAGTACTTTAAGTCCATCGCTCTCTCGAAAGAATCGCTTACAAAAAGCTAGTTCAGTTAGTTGTGTTTTAAAGCCCCCTAGTCCCAAGAAAAATCGCTCCCGAATCTTGAATCAAAGCTCATATGATGCATTTGGGGACAAAGGATCGCCGATAATGGAGGATGTAACATTCAAGTCTAGGGCAAACACGTATGCTACAATTGAAAGGCCAGTTGCTGATTTAGTAGCTCCTGAGCCTCCTCCACGCTCTGCGTTAAATGCGGCCTCAATGAAACCTCCCCCTTTACCACCTAAGCGTGTGCCAGCACCTATGTCATCTAAACCTCCTCAAAGGCCTCCTCATTCTGACTATGACTACATTGAAAATTATCAGACTACATCGTACGCTGATGTGAATAGCCCTCCTCTTCCAGCTCCAGCTAGGAAGCAAAATAATATAAGCAAAACTCCTGAGCCTGATTACTATCTCCAGCCATTTCCATTGCTGCCACCACCCAAGAAAAAGAATGATTCCAGTAAAAGTGTTGAGCAAACTGTGCCATCCAACTCTGAGACCACTTCTCAGGCCTCACCAGTTGTTAATAAATCTCTGGATATTACTTTGAGTCAACTGACAAAAACTGGCTTCAGTGATTTAGCTGCCATGCTCAATCTTTCTCCCGCATCACTCTCCAAAATGACCCTCCAGGACCTAACAAAATGTTTAGTTAATTTGTCTAATGATAATGAACACTTATCTGACATTTCTTCCGATAATAAAAATGGTAAACCTAGTGTCTTGAACAACGAGTGTTACTCTGCTCTTAGAGATTCTGTTGATGAAGATACAATTAATTTCAAGGCTGAATTTGAAGCCCACTTCAGCAGTAGTACAAATACTGCCAGGAAAGAAGAGGAATCATTATTCGACAAGTATGCAGTTTTCCGAGAATTGCTTGAAGAAGAAAAAAAGCAGAATGAAAGTGTGTTTGATGATGGTCATGGTACTGGTAGTACTGTTAATTCCCCATACACTTTTAAGGAAGAAGAAGATGAAGGATTGAAAGATAGCGATGATATGAAAGCATCATCTTTACTTAAAAATGCACCCTCTACTGAAGACAGGTATGCAGTTTTACGAGATATATGTCTTGATGAAGTAACAGAAGAAAAATACGAAGACTTGAGTGATAAAGAAGATAGCATTATAGAACCATCGAGATTAGAAGAAGATACCAACCTTCTGCCTCATTCTAGACCTCACAGTGAAAGCACAGAATCACCAACTGTTACTATGAAGGAGCACCAGTCCATAATAGAAGCCACAATCATGGAAGAGGACATTAGTACCATAGATGTTGATGAAGAGGATGTTCCGGAAGAACCTATTGAAGAATGTTTGAAAGATACTTGTGTGAATACTCCAGACTCTCAGGAACAGACGTCTAAAACAGTTAAAATATCAAAGAATAACGACAAAGTCAATTTTTCTCCTACACATAAACTGGTAATGACTGGAGAATCTAAAACATCTGAACCTCCTTCATCATGGGCCAAGTTTGACAATAATATTATTTCGGCCGTCGATAGTTCCAGTATACATAACAGCGAAGGTCACATTTCCCCATGGTCTAATGAAAGCAAGGATAATGACTTATCGCCAGCTTGCCGTGACAAAAAAAAAGTAAGGAAGGTAAGGAAGTATAAACCTAATCAGTGGCAAGAAGATGATGAATCCGAAGAAAGCTGGGATTGTCGTGTTGAAAGATCCTGGAGCCCATCGTGGCGTGAAAATGGGTGGAGCGATGGTGATTCCTTATATGATGAAACCCCTCCTCCTTACATCGGTCGAGAGTACCCAAGCCCACGGAGGGGGAGAAGAAGGCGAGTGTCGCCTTGGAACTCACATGAACAGTCTCCTTGGGAAGAAGACGATCATGAATTAAGTGAAGATCAATGGGAAAACCCGCGCTGGCAAGAAGATGTTCGACAGAGGCCCAAACATAGAGGACAGAGCAGGGAAGATGAGAGGAGGAGGCATTATGATGAGCTTCGTAAATCTCGCAAGCCCTTACCTCGACCCAATGATATGGATCGCAAAAGCAGTAGAGAGTCATTAGCTTGGGAAGATGATGAACGATATCTGAGTAGAAATTATGTTGATCGTAGAAGGAGAAAATGGGATGAAGATGGGCACAGTCGTAGCAGGACGTGGAGGGAACGTGATTATGGTGATCAAAATGTCAAAATGAGTAATCGATATTATAAAGATAGAACTCATGATTCACATTGGGATATTGATTACAATGAGCGCGGAGAAGATGATAGTTCAAGGTGGTCACGAAGGCCACGAAGTTGTGATAGAAGTCGCCGGCCTTTTTCAGGACATCATGCAGGTGATAATGAGTTCCAAGAAAGGAGGTACATTCGGTCAAGAGATGGACATTGTCCTGATCTTGACTACAGGCGGAAAGCCCAAACATTGCAAAGCCAAAAACAAAGGAGGAAACATAGTCAAACATCTCCTTTTGAAGATGACTTCTCTCATTTTTTCTCTAAAGATGGCGCTGGAGGTTCAGATGCATTTGAACCTGATCCTAAGACTTCACAAACATCTTCTTTGCATGATTCAAGTAAAAAACAACATTTTAGTGAATCAAGTAAGACTAGAGGGGAGATTACTGATTTTACAGGCACACAAGCTAACATGCATAGCTTTGATTATGCCTGGGAGTCCGCTGGAAGTTCTAAAGCTAATCGCTCATATCAGCAATCTCCATTTGAAGATGATTTTGCTCCTGGTGATGCTAGGCGATGTAGCGGCCGTAGTGCTTCCAGTGATATGACAGATCCAAGAGGAGACGAATTTTTCTTTTCTGGGTCTAATGAATCAACAAAAACGTTTCGAAGTGACATGATTAGAAGGCCAAACAGTGCTAATCAAGCAGAACGATTGTCACGTATTCCCAAAAGCTCCAACTCTCAAAACATTGTTTCTAAAGCTAATGCTAATTCTAGTGTTGAGGACTACAAAATGGGACAAGGCACTGCTGATAGTAAGCGTGGCAATGACATGAGAGCTATTGATCCAAATCTCCATAGATCTGATTCTGCCTCTAGTTTAAGAAAATCTGATTCCACAAACGTTTTTGAGAGAAACAGCGATCCATTTAATGATGATTTCTTTCGTAATGACAATCTATTCCGAAAGAATAAAGATAAAACATCTAAACCGAGTAGCAGCGAATCAAAAATGTCGGAGTCATTCAACACATTCAGTTTTGACCGCGACTCCAAGTAATCGCTTTCCTGTTATTTCGCTTAATGAACTGAATGTATCGGATTCTAACACTGCTTAATTGTTTGGTATACTGATCAGTAAGGCCGCGGACTGTTATATTTCTGTAGCTTAATCTTTTTAACCAGATTGTTGTAAGATAGCTATACCTAATAAAGCTTTTGTATGTATTTATTATACTTAACAATGACCTAGTTAATTGCTGATGAATGTAAATACCAATCCCACTTTGATTCACGCATGCAAAATGTCATGAAATTGCAACTTTTAGTTTGACTGTAAATACCTGTAAAATTAATGGAATATTTTAGTAAGGTTTTTGAAAATATTCATTTATGATTATATATTATATAAGTTGTTGCGAATGACTTTGTTATTTACAGACTGAGATAGTACTCATTACTTAAATTTAACGTTACTGTCTTGACGGACTTTAAATTATAATATATTTATAAGTTTATATATAGTGAATTTAAAAGAATTGTATATTTTGGAAACAAGAGAATCTATCATGTTAGTGACTTTATGCATCACAGAGGCCATCAACAATTTTATTTCTTTGCAGTACCATGTACATTTTATTTTCCAATGATGTTTTGGAGCGTTCATTTGTAAAACGTTATGTGAAATCGTGATTGTTTCAAACCTAGATATGAATGTCTATTTACATCAAGGGAATTTGTATGATCAGCAACTGAATACCAGTGGGATGTATCTGACACTTGTCTCTACGCCATTTATCCATTCATTCTTCAAATACCCATATGTGCGACTACTTTTTCTACTCTCTATAATAATAGTTTGTTTTAGTATTGGTTTCGTACTTCCCTAAACCACCACTTAATTTTCTTATTTCAACACTTTTAATTTTATGTTGCGCAGTATAACCCCCTTCCCCCTTTTTATTAACTGTGGCAGTTCATAACTGAAAAGTATTGTCCGCGATGTGCTCTTGTAGTACATAATCGCTGTTTTAAGTTTCAAAATAAAAAGAACTCTGAATTACCCAAAAATTTCGTTACACATTTCACAAGATACCTGTGTGTGAATAGTGATTCTACAAATCAGTAGGCTTTTCACGAAAAACTTGTTAATTATTCTTCAGTATTTATTCTTATACTATTCAGTTTGTGTGTGACCGTAACACTCATTTTGCACAGGCCAGAACTGCAAAAAGTCAATTTGTCATTATTGGCAAGGATGATTCAAGATTTTATTAAATGCCAAATGAGATCCTAATCCATTGTGGGAATAAAAGTACCTTAACATCTACTACGCAACGTCCAACATCTCTCACCTCTCTCTCTTTTACATCGTGTTTTCAGTTGGTTGATCTTTTTCGGTTTTGGAACACAGGATCCATTCTTCATAGCAATGGAAATAATTCATTCAATGTGAAATCTTATTCACTGCTGTGTACTCGTAGAAATTTGAAGTGAGCTTATTTCAAACTGCCGTATGTCATATTTTTCACGTTTGAAGCCCTCTTATTATTTATTTCTAGTCCACTTAGAGACGATCTAGTGTTTACTCGAAAAGCGTTTATTTATTTTCCCGTATTCCTTCAAAATTCGGGTTCTGATTGAATAGTGCAATATTTGACATGTTGCACTAGTAAACGAACAATTATCTAATCAGTTGAGATCTGCATTTATTTTACATGTATATGTTTGATATTTACATAACCAGTTTATTATTGATTCAATCTTCGTTTTTTATCGGCTCTGGCTACCAATTAATTCCTATATGAATACAGAAATTGAAATTTTTCAAATAAAAGTATTCTTACCTGAGAGACATTACCATTTTCATTATTTGAGTAATAAGTACATATCATATATGTGAACTGTAATGCCACCTTAGTTCATACATCATGGAATACAATTCCCTATGGGTTTTATATTTCCTGCATGTATGGGTTTTATATTTCCTGAAATGTTCAAACCTGTATGTACCCCTCTTCAAGAAGAAAAATCGATTCTTCCACTTTTTGGAATATGTGTTTTGTACCACATTATAGAGCGCATTTTACTTAACTTTCCTGTTGATCTTGTGTGTTAACGTAGCTGGCATTGGACAATTTTCTTAAATGTTTTAGAAGTAGAAAAATTGTTTTTTTCCAATTTCTCTTCGAGGTGTTTGACAAGCCAGAAAAGAAAACTAAATATTGTGGGAATAAAAGTACCTAATCAGGTTTCTCATGTTTAATAAATGTTAAGTCGTTTGTAGTGAACTCCAGGAAAACAGTAATGAAATAGAATTCGGTTTACAATGCATCAGGGCTAACCTCGAGTAATGACGTTTTTAAAAATGAGTTGAAGATTGATTGTAAACAATACTAAACATTATTGTGGAACTGTGTTATAATTGCTTTGACATTCCTCTCAATTCGTATGATAATTATTTCGTCCCGTTCGCACGAAGGTAATTATCCCATTCCTCTCGATTCCAAGGAGGATTTATCCAATGCCATGGCAAATGTATTCAATGATCGTAGAAAAAATAGCGTGCAAGTGTCAAGATCCAGTTTACTGTTATATGAAGGAGTTTACCCTCCATTAGTCGAGAAATTTTAAAAGAGAAACTACATACTCCTCATAAAGACTGCACGATATGGCATTAGGTGAAGTTTAAGAGCTGGATAGAAAATTGAACACCACTTTGCCATAACATTCACAAGCTAATTTTATGCTTCGTGATAAAGGAATGAAGGCGGAGTTAGAAAGTAGGCGGATGGTGAATTTTAATATTTTTTCAAATGTTGTTGTGACAGGAAATAGTGTTAGCTCCTGAATGGATACTGATTTGATTATGCGACCCACAGTGTAGGAATATTTGTCCCAGTGCTTCTATACTGTGCGGAATGGGTTTTGTCAACAACACGTTGGACCCTACCATTTATTCTTGTTTTGTGGTTCCAATTTGTATACATTTGAGTATATTTTCACAACGGCACTATAACTTGCTACCTGATGAGTGTACCATACTACGAATCTTTGAGTTCTTTTAAACGAATAACAAACTGACTAGATGACATCTTCTGAGCAGTTGGAGTATATTTATTCTCGAGGGCTACTTTTACTACCCAGAAGTAGGAGTTAGTCTGAAAATTGTCAACTGCATGCAATTGGTATTGTTTTTTATTTTTTGTAAGAAGAATTACACATGTAATAGCAATCTCATCCGAGTGCTCAATTAGTGAGTGTAAGCTGTCAGTTGCTGTTCAGAGTAAATAGAAGTCTGAGCATTAAAATTTACATAAAGTTTATGTTCCTTTTTATGGTACTAGTTGGAAAGCGCAGAGTAATTACTTGAAACTGATTATGCTTACCTCATTTCAGATTGGGTGACAACATGAATAGCTATGGTGGTAATCTCTTATTGAACAGTCAGGGGGGGGTCAGGGCTCAAATAGACTAGATTGACAATACCAATCTATCCACTATATAACATGCACCTCTTCAATAAAATGCGAGAAGTGACACGCCTGCACTTTGTTTTTCTTGGATTGTCCTTCCAAGCAGGCCATCTCTTCGTATCTGTGGTATGTTTGTAATAAATTATGCAGACCTATGCTCTCAACTCAGTTCATTGCGGAAGAATTGATTTTTGCGTGCTGGGTTCTATGGGTTGATTTCGACCACTAAATTTTAAATGGATAGTGCAATGTTCTCTCAATGGTTTTTCATCAGTGAACAACATACAGAAGGATTTGAACCTCTCTAGTTGTCTAGCCAATTCAAAAATAACTTTTAAAGTACTGAAAACGTCAACAGGTAATGTATCAATACTTCTTTATCAGAATTAGTATTGATTGCCTAAATTTTGGCCAAGCTACACTCACCAGCTCAAAATTCATCTCATCGTCTTGTTTAATTGTGCCTCTCTATTGCCACACTTGGTTAATTCCTGGTGGATACAATTGAAATGATGTCCCAATACAAAATGTATTCATACGGACAGTTGAATAAGTTATTTATTAATTAATCTTTTCTCTTGATTCGAACTAAATTACTCGCGACAAAGTTGAGGAAACCCATTTCAATGATAAAACTCAGAAAGGACGATTGTCTATTCCCACTGAATTTGAGTTACCATGTTATGTTGTCTGTTAATTCTCATCGCGTTCTTGTTACTGATGAAGACCACCAAAATCGATCTATGTAACTCGACTTTAGTGTAAATGGACAATAGTCCTTATTAAAGCAATTGGGTTATGTCCGCCAGTAGGCAAATTATTGATAAAGTTAACGTATCTGTTAGGTGAGTCCGTCTCCTCTGTCGCAACTCACCAGCCAGAGGAGACGGACTCACCTAACAGATACGTTAACTTTATTAACAATCGTCCTTTTTCCGTTTCATTATTTTATCTTGATTTGCTGGTTTGAGTATGACGAAGCGAATCAACAACTGATTGAAAGAGGATACTATTCATTTGGAATAGCGCTATGATTGGTCTCCTCCAAAATCTCCACATCTTGGTTGAAAGCCATCTGCTTGGGGGTCGTGTTTCCCTGGCCTATGTCAAATTGTTTGTAAAAAAAAACCCAGATCTGTCAAGGGTGTTTCTTTAGTATCAGCTCCCTTCAAAAAACGTCTGGTTGTTTCATTTGGGAACCATTTAGGCGGTGGAATGTCAATCAAACTCTCAAGGCAATCGTGTTTATATTGCAATCAAAACATGTTGCTTTCGGCATTGGTATCGTGCGATTCAATTTGATCAATTGCTGCCTCCCTACTTCCATAACCAGCTAATATCTTTATAACGGTGAGTAGCTATTCCGTGATTGGAGTCAATTGAAACTTTGTCTCTCTCATGCCCAAAGAAAAACAGTTATCAAGAAATATTTGGTGGTTACTCATCAGGTAGAGAAACCCAAGGGCAGTATAACATGGCGTTCTGTCATTATTTTATTTTTTGCCAGGTTTTGATCAATTGATATTTCAAGCATAACTACTTTCAAGGGCATCAACATTCAAGCGAGTGTACTGGGCTAGGAACAACACATGCTATCCGTTTATACAGTATTTTTCACCAATATAGAAACTACAGAAATGTTAAACATTGTGCTGGACATTCGTTATGAGAAAATACTGGCACGCTCTCCAATATATTCATTGATGAGTTCCAAATATGAAAGACCTAGTAAACTTGTTCATGTGTAATTTGAGCATTTAACTTGAAGTAAATGTAAGTTGTTGAAATGATTGAACTTGGGTGTGTCATTGATCATAACACAGTATAATCTGATGAACAGTGAGAATTCCAAATATTCTATCACAGAATGATCAACAAATTTAAGTGCTGTAAACATTGGATTGTCTCTTATGTGTAATTATTAATGTGTATATTTTATTAGAGCTGCTCGCAATGATGTTCGCAGTAATTTTGAAAGTAGTTGTAAATCTTTGCTTCAGACTTGAAACTAGGCTTAACAGAAAAACCTTTTTATACATGCTTATTTCACTGTGCTCTTTTTGAATTGTTTCAGGGGAAATTCAATCCCCTTTGTACCAATGTTCTTGGATGTGGTGTGAATTAGACTTCACCCTATGATAGCGTCAAATAGATTTTTCTCTCCTTGTGGATGTTAATGTGGAAACAAAACAAAATTTACTAAAAACATTGAGAAATGAAATAAAGTGACTGCGTTATCAACAATAGGTCTCCTGGTTTTAAATCTCGTTTGAAAATAATTATTCCAACACATATGTTAGTCATTTGTGCTGGTTGTTCATCATTCAATATTTGGGAAATTGGTTCATCCTTGATGCTTTGGGCCTTGTCCTTCCTCCTATTTTGATCAAAGTTAGTTAACTTTCTTCTAATCATTCACTCCTAAATTTATGTTTAGCTACAATCATTCAACACCTTTACTTTTCTTCTGTAATGAAATTGTATGCTTTCCTGCGTGCAGTGGGGTAATGGTTCTGGAAGTCTTTTCTAAATGTATTGTATTAGTTGCTGCTGGTTTTTCAAAAGTTGTTCAAGTAAAAGTGTGTGCACTTCTGTATGGATTTCCATGTAGCTGTTCAAATCAATCAATTGGATTTTTTTTTACTTTTATTTGCCCCACGTTTAAGCAAAGAAACGAAATAGGTTGTCAAATTTGCATTCGAGTTTTTGTTGAGTTTGGAGTGCCCTGAATGACTGAACCAACATCTTTCGAAACAGTTATCTTTGTGTTCCATTGATCACAAGTGAGAGAAAACGGTCTGGCCAAATCTGGTTAAGTTTCATTCTCAATCTTTGTATTGATATGAGACGCCGGTATGAGTGAGATATTCGCCCAATCAAACTTTGGCAATGGCTGTAGTTATTTTAATGACCATACTCCCATGTATACATTTATTTGAAATGGCTTGAGTTTTGGTAGAACTTTTATTATGGATAAATTCAGAATATTTTTCATCTGAAACATAGTGGACAAAAAGTGGGAAATCTGTGCAAAATTGGCCCTGAGTAAAATCCAAGTAAGCTTTCAATCTACCGTAATTGAAAAGCACAGATTCCCGTTACATGGAGTGTTTCTGATGTGGCTCACGTTTCCTTTCGAGACTCCAATAGCCTTTATACTGTATTTGGTTCCACCAAACTTTGATTTTTATTTTCCTTTTTCAATTGCAATTTGAATTCTGGTATTTGATTTCCTGGTGGGGCAATACTTTGTTGAATTGCTTTCAGCATTGGATGTCCCAAATTGCCACATTTTGTTATTGGGCATTACTCAACACTTCCATTGCATCATAATGGTACAGCAACTTAGTGTTATAATTTCTGTGTATTTTGATTTGAAGAAATGGTTTAAATTTCGTATACTTGAGTGCATAAAATTTGGTGTAATGGAATTTTAATACCCCAACAGATCAGTTTTTCAGCAACCCCTGAGAACGCAAACTTATTTACTTCATTTATTGTCTTCCACCTTAAAAAAAACACGTTGGGTGACTTTTATTTTCATGGCTCAATTGGTTTTCTTCCATCTTCTTGGGTCATGACTGGATGGCAAGTTTGTATGCCAGGGAATACCACGTTTTGAATCTGATGAAAAACCATGAGTAAGAAGTTTTGGTACATAACGCAGAATTATTGTGATCTCACCACGAAAAACTATTAAAATATCGGTTGATACCAGCCAAATAAACTAAATAGTGTCGAGTCCAATCTGCGAAAAATGTGGAGGCAATTTTTGATGAGTTCAGTTTCAAGCTTAGTGATAGGGTTCCTTCAAGTGCTCGGGAGAAGAAAATACTTTTGAAACTCTCATTGCAGATTAACGAGTAACAAAATGTCTTAAATAAAGCCACCACCACTCACACAGCCACTTATATTCCAAAGAGAAAGAAATTTGTCTGTGCATGTAGTGTACTAGGAATGGTCGTCCATTTCTGAGATGCATTCTACAAAATTGCAATTATCTCTCCGTGGACACACAGAATTGATTTTTCCGTCTTCCACCATACTCATCCAGTCACCCATCATTTAGTAATTTACTATTTGTGGCACTATGCCGAGAACTTAGCGTTAAGCCTTGCTGAAATGGTTCCATTTGCACCATCCTGTTTGTTAGTTTGGACCTGTGGCCAAATAAGACAATGTAACAAGTGAACATGTCGCCTCAGTATTATTTTATTTTTCTCGTTGGACGCATAAAAATCCCCTAATTCCAAGATAGTTTTGTGAGTAATAGTGACATGCATTGTTGACTGCTCATACACCCAGATTTAAAATATCTCTTCATCATTTCTCAAAGTGTCGGGACCTGTTAATAGCAGTCGTTACCTTCAAGAGATGGTTTCACAATTTAAAATGTGGTTTTTTTTTTTTTAAATTCTCTTTTAGCTAAAAGTAATCAAGTTCCAAACACTCCCTTGCAACAGCTCTAGTAGTTTCTGGGCTGTCGTCTTTCGGTCTAGCAGAAGTAATGAAGTTTACTCCAAGAATTTCCCTTTGCTCTTCTTTGGTATAGCGGAATTGTGTCTTTTGGCTGCTTATAAAACTGGACCATCCTAACTCTAGAATGTGAACTAGGCCTTAATATTATTGGGTTGTAATCACACTTTCTCCATAGTGTGAACTACTATAGAAAGGCATGATATTGTAAAAACTTGTTTGTTAGGTGGATAAATACTCCCTCACTTAACTCCCAATGTTTAGCACAACATAAAATTATCTATAGTTGTTGAAATCACGCCTGATTCATACATGGTGCAAATTACAATCACCAAATGTGAAATCAGATATTGAAAGACCAATCGTCTCTTTGATTTGTAATCTTTTTGACAGGCCTTCAGAGAACCATCTCCGACATTAGTTTGTCTAAAAAATCAAGACATCTGCGTATACAAAGAGGCGCTTCCTTTCATTCTTATAAGTGTCTGAGATGAGGTTGAGTGTTTCTTGGTTACACTTTTAGGCCTAAGGAATCGTGTCTGTGGAAGCACTGTTGATAAGAAAGAGACGAAACTGTTCTAGAATGGCTTGGGGGTAAGGGTTTAAATAAACCAGTCGACCATTGAAGAACAACAAAACTGAAGACCTCAAAATGTTTCAGGCTCTCACTGTCTTGATGCTAACTTTCCCTCATTTTGCAGTGCTACTTGAATACGAAGTGTTATACTACTTTGTTTTAGGGTTTCATCAACCTTCAAAATCAAAAATAGAATTTCGAGGTGTTGGTGTGTAATGGGGGCTTGCATTATTATGAGACTATGGACTCACAAACTAACCGCACAGATTAAGGAAAGTGGAGGAAGAATTTACATTTGACTGCACATATTTTTTCTCAATTAGTTAATTATTTTCACCCAGCCCCTTCACTGGTTACAATAATCAAAATCTGTCAATCTGATATATGGTAGAATAATTGGCAAGTTTCTTGTGGCTTTATGTTTTGGCAGTTCTTGACATGTGGGAATTAATAGTAGACCTATATGCGTTATATAACCTCAAATGTTCGTTATTACCTTACCACTTTACAAATATGATTCTATTAATGATTATTAAGAACAAGTCTTGAAATCAAAACGAAAATCGGGGTTTAAAATTATTTTACTCATTGTCACTGTCACCTAAACTATGAGGTTTCACATAAAAACTCTCCTCTGTATGGGAGTGTAGTTATTGAGTTATTATTCACGTCATAGTTCTAGACAACCTAATTTACATTAGAGATTTCATTCATGTTAATTTATACTAAGATATTTCAAAGTGGTGCAACCTCTTACTTGCACACTGTCAGGAAAACAATCTGTATGTATTGTTTTATTGCAACGTGAATGTATACTACATTAAGTGTTGGGGCTGAAAATGAAATTTACGTTATTGATTTCTAAGCCGTCCAAACACCATGTTCTGTTTTGCAAAGATTTGTGAATGTCCACGCCACGTTGCTCACGTTTCTTCATACTGGAGTGCGCTTTTCAATTCTTCATACTGGAGTGCGCTTTTAACATCATGATGTCTGTTAAAAATTAAATTTCAATAACGTTTGATCAGTGACTGAAAAGCGAAAGTAAAGCAATCTGAAATACATTTCTCAATTCATTGCTTTGTGCAATTTTCTCCCAACACTTACCCTCTAACCCCCATTCTTTTGTTCAATTGAGTTCCTAACTTCCATGACTCTAATTGGAGTATTAGCGTAATCAACTTAACCATTTCAATTCCCATGACGCTACGAACGAATAAAATCGTACAATTATTTTATGTTTTGGTGTTAAATTGACTAGAAATAAATACCCAGTGAATTCTTAACTAATCTACATCATTTAGAACATGATTATTAACAAAATATTGGGTAAAAGCATGTCTGAAAAGCCAACAGGCTAAACCATGTATTTGGCAAATAGTTTAATTTTGAGAATGTACAGATTATTGTATGATTATCTCATTTCGAAATACAGATACTTGTGTAGTAACACCAATTTCAACTAAGACGCTGCAAAGGCCACTAATATGTTTCAAATCTTGAGATTGGGGCACCAATGTCACTCAACATACTTGATCAAGGCTAGTGACCTGTCTGTGGGTACTATTCCTAGCCCACTGGGATTGACTATTGGGGCCATCATTCTTGTACATTAAAATATGGTGTTTGTATAAATTGCTCATCTGGTCCATTGTGCTGTAAAAAATGACAAAACATTCATTTCAAATAAACTAAGTATCGAAAGTGTTATGAAGTATGTATGATGCATGCCCTGTCGTATCTCAGATAGTTTCTGCATGAGCACCCTTTGACTCATTCTTAAAATTAAGTACCTATCGTTACCCAATAACCCCTTAATATCTTTTACGAAAACTGTAGGCAACTATGTTGAAAAAAAAAACAGCTGCTCTCACCGATGTGAGACCAGCTTGCTTGGGCCTAGGACATGCGGCACATAGTGCTTTGCTGAATGCCCTTCTCTTCGTTGAAAGTTCTCTGGCCCCAATTCTCAATTACAACCTTCCACTGCTTACTTGTCCCTATTGATCGCTGCTACCAACTCCAAGACCCAGAAGACTGAAGAAGGAAGCATATGCTTTTTATTTGTATCCTTCATAAATCAAAATGATTTAGCCTGCAATTGACAATGATTTTATTGGTTTATTTTTTAGTCAATAAGTGGAATAGACTTACCACATATCACTACTAGATTCTGCAGGCCATCTGCTAGCTGCGAGCTTATAGGATTTTTTGTCGAATAAATAGTTATCAATTGTTTGCCAATCAGAAAATAGTGATTAAGTGGTGCCAGGAATCGCTAGTTGTCCATTTGAGCAACACCAAAATGAGTTGCATGGTTAGGTGACAATAGAGCTCAGGGCAGTAAGCTTTGTCATAGCACAACAAGGGGAGAGGTGAGAAGAAAAAAAGCAACTACAGTAGAGAAGATGAGATGTTATTGATGAGTAGTAAAAATCCCTGTATTTTTGTTGGTAGAGAGAAGTGCACATATTGTAATAAACAGCACTGTAAGTTTCAGTGCGCCCCAAAGTCCAATTCTAACAGGGTGGGACTCTACACTATTGTGGTGTGGAGATTTCTACCAGGCGTTCTCCGTGAAATTCCCATCAGTGTCAAGGGTGCACTGAACGTGGGGCCTACCTCTCTTATTCCCTTAAGACAAGACACTCTTTTTTCTATCAAGGGCATGGGCAGTCATTTAGAAAGTTAGAGATCAGAGATGACATTTCATTTAGCTTTACTTCTCTCACTATGAACAATGAGATACACCAGATCTGTGCTGGGATCCACTTCTCTCTTCGTGTGTGAGGAGGGTTCTAGTAACCTACTCAATCATCTAACTGTACATCTCCCACGCAGAAAGGACGCCATATCCTAGTGATATGAACCTCAAAACTGCATTTGTGCCTTTGTGCCTTCAGCTTCAAGTGGTTTTCAAAAAAGTAATTGTGGGTATCAGCAGTAAACTTCATTTCTGGTTTGAACGATGAAATAAACGCCAAATTAATGAAATTATAAAATACCTTTTAATTTACAATCATTGTACACAGAAAAGTATTAAAGAAGACCACGAAAACAATATGTACAAATTATTATCGCTTGATATTAACAAAATGCAAGAGCCAGCCCAGCTCCAATCAGAAAATAACTAAATCAATATTTATGTACAACTATATTTACAAATAAATCAATACTCTTTCTGTCCTCCAACAATTAAGTACAAACTGCTTACAACTGCTCGATAGTGTAGCACATTGCTTCCTCACATCCATAACACGACTGTATAATTAACCAAAGTGCCCAACAATCTGAGAAAATTCAGTACGAGGGTTATCAACCCTAACCGGAAATGTGTACGAATGAGAGTACAGTAAGCACACCAAAATAAAACTGACAAGGGGCCCCCACTTAGCAAAACATATTGGTCAAATAAGTTAACATGCCTATAACTCACAGAAAATGGAGCAATGTGAACAGAGCAAGAAACTTGTAGATTAGAAAGCAACGCTAATAATCCCTGTGAATGTGATCTGAATTGAATTTCTGAGTTGCATGGGGTGGGGATCAAGAAATTTATGCTCATTAGCGAGGGTTTTTTAAAGGAGGGCTAAAACCAATGGGTTCATCTAGGAGCTGACCCTGCTACTACACCTTGCTAGCAGACAAGAAACCAGGTTTCAGAAAGATCGACAACACAAGATGTAGGCGAACATTTTGAACTAGGAACACACCTTTTTTATGATTGACTTTTACAACTTGACTTACTTCGACAATCCTTGAGAATAATTCAACATTTGGTGATTATGATTTTCCACAGGTCATATTTACTTTCACAAAAACTACTGGATCAAAAATTTGTAGCAATTTTAATCAACTGTTGGAGGACAGAAACGAAGTAATGAAGTAAACAATCAAGAAGAAACAGGGCAGAGTAACGGTTCAATAAACCAGCTAACATTAGTGAAGACAACAACGATACGTCTTATCACAACAAGTACAAAAAATCTATAACAACTCAAAAGTTAGTGAACAAAGAAAACAAGAGCATTAGGAGAAAAAAAGGGAGAAGGGAGGGAGCGCTCAAAAGAAAATGAGTATTCAACAAATGTAGACATTATGACCATGTAACGCCAGGAATAAACAATTTCATTTCGGTACCATCCAGATAACGTCATGACTGAATTAATCAATACACTGAAATTCAAACCTTTTACATTCTAGCTATCTGAAGAATCACTCAGAATTCCACATTCACCAGTCTACGACCTTTCAGCCTTGTCAGGTGTGGTGATTCAAATAATGAACATGCCTCACAAGATATCAGCACTGATTTTCCACTAAATATTCGTTATGAATGAAAAATTAAATCAACATCTTTTCTCTTAGTTGTTAAACAGTAGTATTGTCGGAGGTTTCAGGCAAGACTTCAAGGGTTCCGACGCAACCACCTACTTCTAGCATCCCCCACTCATTATTTGACCTTCCCCAATGCTACAGACTACTTATGTCCATTACAAGTTAGGGTTAAAAGGGAATGACTGTCTCAACTAAGAGGAATTCAAAGATAAGCAAAGAATAGTGAGCTTGATATTCATGATTAAAGATATGAGGCGACAGTAGTCATCATAAATTCACAACCTAAAAGGGACGTAGCCATTTTTCCAACAGACTTTATAAAGAGTGTTCAAGAAATTGGTTGATACAACTGTCTTTTAGCCTCACACAAGTTCTTATTCTGATTACATCCCAGGACCAGAAATTCACATTATCCAAATCAAAGCAACTATACACGTGGAATAATTACATTTAGCTTCCAATGTATGATTTATCTCATTATAGGGAGCTTGAGCGGTGGATAGCAATAGTATCATCAGGAGACAACACTAATTAAAATAGGAAAGTTATTCTGATGAGGGATTCATTACGGCAAAAGATGTCAAACATATAAACTAAAGTAAACATGATAGCTGGAGTAGCATTTCAAAAGGCCAGAAGAATGCCTTCGATATAAATTCAAACCCCAATCTCCTTGACAAAGGCAGACATTAAGAAAACCATGATACTGTGGCTACATAATTTTTATTCAGTTCATCCGGTTAATTATTATCATTAGCTGTCCATTTAAACCAGAGGATTGTTTTGGTATTCAGATAGTTGAATTTTTAATGAAGGAATTGCCAAGTAAGGGTTTTCAATTGGTGGATGAGGTGAACAACTATTTGGTTATCAAAACTAACTGTTAAAAAAATATAAGCAACCCACAACCAATCAAAGAACAAAGCAACTTTGAAAATCGTATTGACAATGGTTGAGAGCTAACACATTTCCATTTTCATCACCTCTCATTTTCGCTTGTTTCAGACTGACAATGTACTTGTTTTGCCACAGAGAGAACAATCATGGTTTTGATCTTAGGCTTTGTCAGGTGAACACTGGAAGATCTCCAACATCCAGTTCAACTTGTGTGTGGGGATACTCAGTTGCCATAGTGTCCCAACTCGAGGTACAATGGAAACAGTATACAAGTTTGAACAAATAAACTTCTTATTGGAAACAAAAACTAGGCGTATTATTCTGAATGAATAATAAACCTAAATGATGAAACAAGCTTTCTATAGAACAAGAGCAGCATGAATGACAGTTAACTATTGTGAACCCATCCAACAGTTGGGCCCATCATTAACCACAATACTCATTGAAAGGATCTTAAAATATCCACCAATCAAATTTGAATAAACTACAATTTGCTAAATAGGCACCACCAGCAATAGCTTAAATGTTAAAAAAAGAAGTAATTTCTGCGTGACAAAACATGCTACTGACTGGTTGTGGCCCAAGGGAAAGATTACCACTTGGCAACAGTTGGCTCATTGTGAGTCCACTGCAAAGAGAAGTCATCTCGAATAGCTGGCAATTATGACACTAATCAAACACGCCACTAGTTACCCTGATGGTAGG
Organism: Pachypeltis micranthus; assembly: GCA_020466155.1. Classification (NCBI taxonomy): domain Eukaryota; kingdom Metazoa; phylum Arthropoda; class Insecta; order Hemiptera; family Miridae; genus Pachypeltis; species Pachypeltis micranthus. Next base: position 80,755,995 of record CM035768.1, on the reverse strand, counting down.
GTAACACATATGCCCCCGCTATAGAAAAATTCTCATACAACGAATCTTGAAGCAACATATACAAGAACATTAACCTAATATTTTACAATCAGGAAAGGAATCAATGCTTTGGAAAGGATTCACGTACAATGTACCTATTAGGTTACACATGGAAAAAATAAGTTCGAGGGCATAGTCTGAATTACACTTCCGTTGTTGTAATACTAACATACGTCCAATTATTTCCTATCATTCATCAAATGATACATCACAAGCACGGTGTTCTTCAGTTAATTTAGGTTGGTGTTGTGGTTGGTTTAAACTATTGGTGTGTTGATGTTACAAGTTCTCTACAAGAGCTAACGTTTTTTGCTTCAGGCGTATTACTGACAAAACCATATTGTTATTGTTCTAATTGTACAAAAAGTTCACTTTTCACCAAGATTTACGTGGTTTTAGCAGTATTAATTTTCTGAACACCCTTTAACTATCATGGATCATAACGCACCAATTTACGATATCAACAAAATATATGACAGAAACGTTTTGGGGGACCATTCATTTGCTCAAGTATCTAAGGAAGCATGTCTCTCAATATATCTTTTACGCTGGGAGATAAAGCATTAGGAAACATTATGTCAAACGAGACAACTAAATCTCCTTTCTTGGAGGGGTCCTTAGGAAGAGGAAGCCCGTGTCCAACAATTCGTTTAATCGTCGATGGCTTGATAATTTCCGAGGTAAATGACAATGGAATGGTATGACCACTTAGCGTTGGCACATCAATAGCACATCCACATAGAGCCTAGAAAAAAAAAGGAAAAAGTTAAGCTTGCTGACTAACAGTAAACAAGTTCAAGAGAATAGGCAATGATCGCTTATCCAGAAAAGCCACATCAAAATGGTACCCTACACTACCAATAGTCTGGCACCTGTTTATTAAGTGTTTACTATAAGTGCCCATCAACGTTCTGATGTGGGACCCGAAAAAAAAGGAAATTCTCATTGATGGTAATAAAATATCGTTGTATGATTGATAGGCTCAATAAGGAAAGGATGGCAACCCCTTGAACATTCTTCAGAGCAACAGAAAGGGCTGTACTGCTTTGTCATTCAGCTTCGAGAGAGATTGAATTGCTTCATTTACAAAACAGGTAGTTAGGGCTAAGAGAATTCCAGTTTCCTCATTTCACGAATGACAAGTTCATTGCCAAAAAAGTGGCGCTTGAACACACTTAGCTGCTTGCTGACCTCAAACATTTTCAAGGAGCCGCAGCTCTACCAGATAAACCAAGGATGAGAAATCATTCTGCGAATTCACTTGCCCCTCTGGAATTCTATAGCCCCAAAACACAAACTGTGGGACGTAAATGAGATTGCTATTCGAAGCCAATCATGAGAGACCACACAGTTACAGAACACTTTCGATGCAGTATTCACCATCCTCTCTGCATTTAGTTGGCCCTATAGGTGATGCCACATTGTCCACACTTTTCTTCGAGTTTCGTGAATGGTAGTTAAGGGAAAATTGCCTGCCAGTAGATGAAGACATTAGAGACTCATAGAGAAACGTTTGCCTGTGTGAGGAAATAAAAATGCGCTACGCCTGCGTGAAACATTATTTCCTTCAGCTGTTACATCAACAAAAACCATGTGAGTCAAGGATGTGGGTTGTAGAATTGCATTATCTAGCTATTTCTTTTATGTGTTCTACAACTGTAGAGCTATCAATGAAAGCTTGCACAAAAACAATCTCATTCAATCAACACTCACATGTATAGCCTGAAGAAGTATGCCCCATTTCAATTAGCATTAATGAAAATAATCAACGCCATTGAGGGTATATCAACAACAGACACATACTGAAAGGAATTGAACATCCTAACCCTAATGATGACTTTTACAACAAAAATTAAAGAATTTTTGTTTACATGAAAACCCTAGGAACCCCTTCAGTGTTTTTCCGGAAAGAAACTTCTCAAGCTTCACCTCCACCAGCATGTACTAACTAATGTATTTCCAACTTGCTCTCTTGAAGCAGCAGCAGGTAATGTATTAAAGCAATTGGGTTAGATCCGCCAGTAGGCAAAATAACTAAAGTTAACGCACTTGTTAGCTGTACTCAGAGTACACACACACCATGCTTAACAGCCAGACGATGATGTCTTTACATCGAAAGCACTCACCCACAGTATCTCACCAGCCAGAGGAGACAGACTCACTTAACAGGTACGTTAACTTTAGTTCAAGGTAATGCATTACTGTCGAGAATAGACCTAGTCTGGCACATTTTCTTTCCTACTAACTCTTTATTCAGTGACTGAACCAGATTGGATTTTGAGGAAGGTATATATATTGAACTCCATTAACAGTCACAACATACTTCCTTCATTGGAAGAAGACACTGATGAATTGAATCAAATCACTTGCAACATAATCATGAAACCCGTCTCAAATAACAAAACGTAGTTATTAGAAAATAATCCATTTTCCTTAAGATGTTCAAGTGACTGACAGTCGAGTCATCATCAATATAATTGTCACTGGTGATGAGATATTATAAAATCCATTTAAGATTGTCACTTTCTAATAGCTGTTTTGTTACTTGATGAGGCACTGGTCCAAATTCATGAGGAAACCCCTTGCCAACAGAAAGATGAAAATAATTTTCGGTTGAAATGAATTAAAAATTGAAATAGTACCTGTTTTAAGGTTATCGGAGCTTTATACTTGACATCACTCCCATCTCTTTTAAAGGTTGGATGTGGCTTGTCCCTAATGATGAATACTATGTCGGCAGGAATTTTGTTGCGGCCCTGGTCGCCTTCTTTTTGGAACGTTATTTTGGTTCCAGGCTTCCAACCTGGTTTTACGTTAATAGTCAAAACTTTGTCTTCTTTCTTGTATGAACCATCAGGCTGTTCCACTCTCCTTGATATTCTCATTTTCTTGACGCAGCCCTTTTGAATTTCCTCCAATGAAACGTACAAGTCGTGTTCCACTGGGGAATCCTGAGCTCTGTCTTTACTTCTAGGGCCGTTGTTTTGCATATTGAATGATTGGGATCTAAAAGCCGAACGAGGGACACCCCCACCGAATAAAGAAAACATGTCATTCGTATCCATATCTTCTTCATCAAATAGGTCATTAAAAACGAACGACTGCTGTTGAAACGGAGTCGAAGTACCAAAAAACTGAGCGAATGTTGCTCTTGGATCACCGTGGAAATAATTAGTTCCGCCAGTTGATTGATGTTCGTTCTTGAGGCCTTCTTCGCCGAACTTGTCGTATCGTTCTTTCTTTTTGGTGTCACTCAACACTTCATACGCTTCAGCTACCTCTTTAAATTTGGCTTCAGCTCCAGGGCTTTTGTTTTTGTCGGGATGATATTTCAATGCCAAACCTCGGTAGGCTTTCTTGATTTGCTCCATTGTGGCAGTTCTCGGAATCCCCAAAATTTGGTAGTAGTCCTTGGCCATTCTCATCAGCTGGAAAAAATAAATAAAATACCCGTATATTACTACAGAATGAGCAATTGGCAAGGATATCCATGAAACAATTGATTTTTTGTGTGAAGAAGGTGGCATGCTTGTGAATCGCAATTTAAAAATACGATCGCCATGATGCTGGTTATTTGTTAGAGTGATTGAAGATGTGTGATGTATTGCAAACAAACATCATAGAACTAAGCATCGTTTTTCCTGTTATTGACAATGTTTAGAGATAGTGACACTAAGAAAATTCTAAAAACAATTATTTTTGGTTTAACTAGGGCACCTTTCTCAATTAAAGGAACACACTTGAATATGAAGAGCTACTGGTTCTCAACCCGTTACTGTAAACGGAAATACACTTTTGGTGGATAGTCAGGTCTGTTTCCTTATAAAAATGGGTGGTCCTTAGCAATCATAAGAGAATTATGTCAGCCGAAAGCCCTGAAGGTTGTGGTTTCACTAGAATGAGAGAGCAGAGGCACTCGCTCAGCATTCACAGAACCAGACCTATGAAGGTACAACAGGTAGTCATTTAGCCAGTCTCCCAGTGAAAAAGGCTATAGCAATAAAACTATCAACATAATGACTGATAGTCAAGGGTCTTGTAAGGCGCTGAAGAATTACTGTACGTCAAAACTAGTGAGGGAATACAGGATGCGGCTCAATGCCTTACCAAACACAAATAGAGTCTAAGTTTATTAGGGATCATTAGAAATGAGAGAGTGGACCATCTGGCCTGACTCGGTTCGTCTATTGTACCTATAGGGCCACCTCCCCAATGTGGAACTTCTCTGTCACTAGTCTGACTGTGAGAGAGAGGCGCTCCGAAACGCTTTACCTCAGGGCACACACATGAGATAAGATGAAGCCGAAGCCTTCTGAGGATGGAGAGGAAGGACCTTAGGCACATTGTGGGGATCATCACGGGGTTTGTCAAAATGAAGACTCGTATGTTACGGGCATAGTCGACACCCCTTGGTGAATGTTAAGACTGGCCAGTCCAGATACTTGAAAGGGAGAGATTTCTGGTCTTAGGTGCTACTTCTTCAAGAGTGGACATCAAAGAAGACTCTTTCAGGAAATACCTGGTATTCCTTAGGAGGCTAGGGATTGACTTGTGAGACATAAGAGCAGGCACAATGCCAGGTGCCCAGGGTGCTCATTCCAATTTTGGGACAGTCAGCGAGCTATATATAGCCAGTCTCCCTGTAGAGAGCTGCTGCCAATGTGTTGCCACACAGAGGTATGACTCTGGAAGGAGTTCTTAATCTCGTTTCCCACATGATCTAATTATTTACTTGGATAGCAAATTTCCAAGGGACAGATCAACTATGGCCACATTTTTCCATCATAATCTTTTTTGTGAACTGGGCAAAAAGGTTAAAAGCTTGCTTAGTCACAGTCAAAGCTGGAATCAGCATGGTCGACTAATCCACCACACAGGCATATGGCTCGCAGACAGTTTCCTTCGAAGAAGGCGTTTCAAATAACTAGTCAGGGGACCAAATGCTTCTCTGATGTCATTGAGAACTTCTACAACGTACTTGGCGTGTGCCTGCAAGGAAAGATTGCAGACTTTAACACTGATGTCCAGCATGGACCTTCTATTAAAGCACAATGTCTGCCTTTGATGTTGAGGCCAAAGACTCACAGGGAACTGCAACATCCAAGATCTCTGACGTTTTGTGTATTATGGAAAAAACGTTCCATGACCACAGGTCTTGATTGAAGTCACCCACCTATTGAACAGCGAAACAACACGTGATGATTCCCATCGGGTGGGTGGGGAACTGTCCAGCCGGCAGACACTGTATTTTCAATACATTTTTGCAACAGTGTACGCGATCGTTAAAAAACATCCATTGACATACAAATAAGATGGAGCTTGTCATGAGAAATGCCAGGAGAGGTAACGGTTGGGGAGCCGTTGAAGGGTCGAGGAACGAACAATTCGACACTCGGGGGGTTTCAACTCGCGCTTATCACTTTCGAAAATACCAAAACAAGAAAGCACTTTAGCTGGAATTTTCAAGAGTATCTGGTGCGACGCACCCCAGCAACTGATCAAATCTATTTTTAATTCATTCCATAACGACTGTCCAGATACTGTCCACTTGAAAGTGAATAGTAACCGCCAGTTGTAAATATTAATATGTAAAACGTAAAACTGATGTACACACGCTAATAAGTTATATTATATTTACCCTTGATATTCTTGGGCTTGTGCGTATTCTCTCTCGGGTTACGATTTCCCTTACAAGCTCTCAGTCTAGGGTTCCTGCTCACCCTATCAGTTCTCCAGCAAGGGAAACGGATGTCTACCAAAACGGAGTATGAAGACAATCCATGGTGCCTCCTTCAAATCCCCTAATTGAGCCGACTGCTCGATGGATATTCCCATTCGAGAGTATTTTACTAACCTTACGAGCGAATTGGCCCAAAACTAACTATAGTTATCAAAAAACGTCCTGTTCCAAAACGGCTGTAACGATTTTAATTAAATTTTCTGTATGAACAGCTTCAAACGACAAAATTGTACCTTTAAACTCTCATCTGTGGGAAAATGACGAGAGCAACACAATAAATTATCAAAAGTTTCGAAGAAAATCGAATTTAGCAGTTTACAAAAAAAAAAAGTTCAAATAATAATGGAATTCTCAGAAAGAAAGAGCAGTACTACTGTACAGTAAACTAATTACACGATAAGTATTTAATAACGCTCATAAATTAGCCCCCCCCCTCAACCAGAAATTCCTTACTTCCAACCACCACCGTTTTACTTACAGCCATTTACCCACACACGCGATCCTTCTCAAAATTATACATCTTAACTTTCTACTTTGTAGAGCCAAGGAAAGTAAAGATTGTGTTGACGTTCTGATCAATCTCCTGTACGCTGGTCGTCCAATAATGGTCGTGGCATGAGAAGGAGCACCCAAATAAATTCCTTAACTTTAAGCGCCACCACTTCGTTGGTAAAAACGTGAAGTTATGTTTTATCAAGTTAAAATTAACTCAGAGAAAAATTGGTAGAAATATCTGGTGCGTTGCAACACACAACTTTCCTTAGCTCTACATCAAATCATTTCTCTTTTTACTAATTCCACGTAATCAATCCATTTATCACTCAGTTCATTTGAACTTGGTCAAACAACATTTCACGGCAGCAGGAAGCGGTAGCGCTTACAGTTCCGGAATTTATTGTGCTGCTCGTACTCATTCCAGGACCATTATTGAGCAATTGGTACACAGATAATTAATGAGGCTGTTAACACAACATTTTTGAAGAAGGATAGTAATTACTTTTGCAAAGTTATTGGTGACCCCCCATGTATCTCATGAGCGTTTTTAAACAATCACCCTTCAGGTATTGGATTGGACTACAATACAAATTTCTTTTAACATTCAAATTACATTCCAGCGGAGTTTATAAGGGAAAAACCGCGCTAAAAACGCTTTCCGCCGAAAATTTTGATAATTTATTGTGCTGCTCTCGTCATTTTCCCACGAATGGGAATTGTATCGTGTAATTACCTTATTGAGAGCTATCAATATAAAAAATGTATTCAAAGTCGTTAGAGCCGTTTTTGAGAAAAAAATTGGTGTTTTGATCACTATGATTACTATAGTTAACTTTCGGTGGATTTTGCCCATACCCTTATTTTTGCGTCCCATGGTATCCTGTAGGCAAGACATCAAGTTTCGTCTGATTTGGTACGGTGGTTTTCTCCTAAAACCGCGCTAAAATCGATTTCGTCGATAATTTTGGTAATTTATTGTGCTGCTCTCGTCATTTTTCCACGAATTGGAATTTTGTGGAATTGTTGCCTTATTGAGAGTTATCAATATAAACAATTTAATCAAGCTCGTCAGAGCCGTTTTTGAGAAGAAAAAAAATTTCGTGTTTTGATCACTGATAACTATAGTTAAATTTCGGTGGATTTCGTTCAAACCCTTATTTTGGCGTCCCATGGTAACCTGCGGGCGAGATATGAAGTTTGAGCTGATTTGGTACAGTGGCTTTCTCTAAAAATCGTTCACAGACACACAGACATACCATTTTTCCAAATACTGTTTCTCGGACTCAGGAGGGTCTGAAACGTAAAGATCTGAAGAAAAGTCGAAATTTTTTTCTTCGGCAGATTACATAACTTTCTTTTCCACTTTGTAGAGCCAAGGAAAGTAAAAAGCCATGAAATCACGAATTTGTATAGGCAGGGTGCGGTAGGCGCATTGGAGTAATAGGAATACCCAGTGTTCGAAATATTAAAATTTTTATAAGCGGTAACATTGGTGTTGAACATGTCTAGAAATGTTTGCAATTCTTTTAATGAGCAGCCTCGTAATGGCGAAAAACCTAACATTTTGTCGGGGTAAAATTCTGCCAAATTACGGTGTAGCTATAAGTTCGTATGCAAGTTTTGAACTAGTTTAAGAGGTGAGCCACTCAATGAACCTTTCAGATAGCTCATTTTTGTTACGTCAGCATGAACGACTGTGTTGAACAATTTCCAATAATTGTGAAAGGTTTCCTAAACTAGCCGTCCTAAACTGGGACCTCAATTGTAGGTTAACGAACGTCCGCTATGGTAGGTACTGAAGTTGGAATATGAATAGGACTTATTTTAAAAATAAAAAAACGAGCGGTGCGTAGCAACACACAACTTTCCGCCACCCACATACGTTCGAAAACCAGCGACATATGCGGGTGCTATATCTTCATTCAACGCATTTCTACAGAAACATTTATGGAGAACAAAATGTAGGGACTAGTTAGCTGAGAGTACTCCGAAAGTTTGATCGAAATCGTTAGAGCCGTTTTTGAGAAAATTGGAATACCGATAAATTAATATTCAACAAATCTCCTTTTCTAAGTTAGTTAAATTGGCGTATACCTCCGTTACACAGAGTAAGGGCAGAGTATGGGTGACTAAAAGCCACTCTGAACGATTGATCAAATTTGGTGAAGCAGTTACCCGAGAATTCACCCGGAAATGTTCGAAAAAACGTTATTTTTGACACATTTTCATCTTTGTTCAATGGACTGTCAGAGGAACATTTATTGAGAACAATATATAGGTATTAACGATTCAAAAATATCCTGAGAGTTTGGTGAAAACCGTTGCAGCCACTTTGCCAAAAAGCGTAAAAAACCTATTTTGGCTTCATAGGCTTATATCTCCGTATACAGGAAAAAAGTTAGGTATTGATTAGTAGAAGATAATTTGAAAGTTTAATCAAAATCGTTACAGCCATTTTAGAGAAAATGCGAAAACCCCTAGTTTTTGGTACGTTTTCTTCCCCCGCCCCTCCTTCCCATCGACCGAAACCGCCCACAACCTTATTTTGATGTGAACAAATAATATCTGGTGCGTAGCAACACACAACTTTCCGCCACCCCTTTAAGTTCGGACACCACCTACATAGGCGGGCGCTACATCTTCGTTCAACGCATTTTTACAGGAACATTTATGGAGAACAAAATGTAGGGACTAGTTAGCTGAGAGTACTCCGAAAGTTTGATCGAAATCGTTAGAGCCGTTTTTGAGAAAATCGGAATACCGATAAATTAGTATCTCTGTTCAATGGACCATCACAGGAACATTTATTGAAAAGGATATGTAGGTAATAACTATTTGAAAACATCCTGTGAGTTTGGTGAAAATCGCTGAAGCCATTTTGCCAATAAGCGTAAAAAACCTATTTTTGCTTCAGGGGCCCATATCTCCGTTCACCGTATTTTCATGGAGAAATGTATGAAGAAGAAAAGTTAGGTATTGATTAGGAGAAGATAATTTGAAAGTTTAATCAAAATCGTTAGAGCCGTTTTCGAGAAAAATGCGAAAAACCCTAGTTTTTGGTACATTTTCGTCCCCCCCCCCTTACCATCGGCCGAAATCGTCCATAACCTTATTTTGGTGTCTACAAAAAATAACGAACAAAACAAAAAAATAACCAGCTCAATCGGATCAGCCGTTCCCTCGCAAATCGAACTACAGACACACACACACACACACACACACTCACACGGACCACGCGCCGAAATTAGGTTTTTCAGACTCAGTAGGCCTCAAAACGTAAAGATCTGAAGAAAACCCAAATTTTTTATTTTTTTACACGATTACTATACTTTCCTTTCCGTTTGGGTAGCGGAAAGTAAAAACCAAACAAAAAAAAAAAAAAAAAAAAATAAGAACCAAAATACGTGTTGACCCACAATCTCTTTACTAGGATTAGAACGTAAACCGCGTTACGAGCTCCCGACGTTGGCTTTGGCCTTGGCCCGCTTTACGCACAAGATTACCCTTTTATCCGCGAACCTCCCGTAAGGTAGCGGGAACTTTGGCCCGCCTTACACCCCCCCCTCCCATCACCCTCATCACCAACACATAATATAGTCGTCGGACAAACCGTCGCAGTTTTTCTTCCCGACGCGCTCAAATCGTGTCCGGACCTTCCAACTTACGAAATTATTGAGGAAGGTCGTCCGGGAGTTAAGGGATACAGATTGATTCTTTCATGGGGACAGTGCGCCAACTCATCCCCCCCCTCCTCCCCCCTGTCAAGATTCCCCGTGGTGGTGCGCCTATTGAACGCAACTTGGGATGACCCCCGGACCCCCACCCCCACCCCCGTCACAAAGACCAACAACAAAACAACGATGACCTCTTTTCGCTCTCCAGACTCAATAAAAAAAGACCTCAAAATGGGAGGGGGGTCTCGTTATCTTCGAGCCTTCGTTCGTCTCAAATCCTAAATTCTCTGTGACACTCGAGAGGAGACTATAGAGACCAGACCATTCTAGAAGCGATGTCATTCAGCGCTCAACTACCGTGTCAAGGTGGAAAAAACACCCCCCACCACAACCGCCGCCCCACCCCGTCAAAAACGCTGAACGAATGAAACGGGAAAACACAGACCATCACAGACAGAACAGAGGTATTGCTGATTAAATGTCTAACCCTGTCCTAAACCCTCGACGAAGATTACATCAGTTATATCGGTAATTTACAATCAACGTACATGCGAACCCCATCTATGAGGTAAAAACCGATAGGTCACATCCACTTTAACAAGTCAATTAACCCCCCCAACACACACGCTCGGCCAATATAAAAAACGAATTAACGTGTGGTTCTGCTTCACCTGTGAGGTGCACCGTCACGGCTCGAGTATGCGAGTTACAGATTGTTATTGGGGGGCAAAGGGCACCTTGAAACGCTGAAAAAGTCAATAGAACTAGACACGCATAAACAGCTATTTAGGCCTCGCGCGGTCGTCTATACAATCAAATCGTTCAAGCTCCACAATAATCAGATAATTACCACTTATTTGTGGGGAGACTGTAAACGTTCCAAACTTTTCGTCTTGGAGGAAAATGAGGTCTTGGGAGATGACGGAAAACTGTGTAATTCTCTGACAACCGTCAGAAAGGCTGTCAAAAATGGCGGGAGGCGGTCAGAGCTGACGACGGTCGGGTGGGCAGCGTGAGGGGGTAAGGGGGCGAGGACGGAGGTAAGAGGATTAACTGGCGACGGTCGACGAGCCGGAGGAACGACCTGCGAACCGCACGGCCTATTTTTGTAAGATCGCGGGGGCGGCGCAGTAAATACGTTCGGCCAGTTGACGACAGATCGACGTCGGCGACGCGACGGCGTCGACATTTGCGAGGAGCCGAAAGGCGAATATGTCGAAACGACGGGGGGGGGGGGGAGTCGGGAGGTCGCGAAACGTCGACTTTCCCGAAGGAACTCGGTGAAAAGAGGCCGGAGAAGGACGAGGCCGAGAAAACCTTGAGAGGAAAAATTCGAGAGGGTCGAATAGCCGTAAATGGTCACGGACGGCTACAACTCGACTCTGCGCCGTCAACCTGCGAGCGGATTTGACTAGAGCTCAACCTAATACTTTCAAACGGAGCAATTGTAAGCGACGAATTACGAACAAAACTAAATCGACTTACCGTTGAAATGCCAGTTGGAGACTAACGACGCTCGTCGTCACAGAATCACAGATCAACTCGCGAACGCACCAATAAAAATGTGTCAACGACGCAGAATTGAAAAGTTAAGGACAAATCGCTGTCACTAGATTAACCTCGTCCGCTCGTCTAAACTTGGCCAATGAAACTGAAGGAGTAAAATAAAAATCCGCCAGTCAGTCTCCGTCCACGGCCAACTTGATCTCTCGCCGAGGCCTCTAGAACGTTCTCGAAACTTCCACATCATTTACGAATCGATACGCGTCTAAGCGATATATCGAACGTTTGCAGGAGCCCTCCTCATAGTAACCTCGTACTTTAACCCTCCCTCACCTCGCCACCCTACCCCCCTTAACCACCCTCCCGACCTCACAGTTTTTTCTTTCGTTAAAAACACTAAACAAGAAGGACATTTTTTTTGAGTTTTTTGCTTTCCTTGGGTCTACAGAGTAGAAAGGAAACTTATGTAATCGGCTGAAAAAAAATTTAGAGTTTTCTTCAGATCTTTACGTTTCAGACCCTCCTGAGTCCGAGAAACAGTATTTGGTTAAATGGCATGTGTGTGTGTGTGTGTGTGTGTGTCTGTGAACGGTTTTAAGAGAAAACGACTGTACCAAATTACCTCAAACTTGATATCTAGCCCGCAGGTTACGATGGGACGCCAAAACAAGGGTATGAGCAAAATCCACCGAAAGTTAACTACAGTAATCATAGTGATCAAAACAACGGCGCTTGTCAATGCAGCCACACATGGGCCTAATGTGACGAAGAAAGAAACTATTTACTTCAGTTCTTCTTATTCGTAATGGCAAATAGTTGGTAATTAATTTCATTAATGTGCAGACCAACGCGTTCCCCACCATGCAAACCTACAAATATTTGGGTGTCATATTGGATCACCGTCTTACTTTCAACGCTCACATAACTCAACGCCTCAACATCTTACTCAACCACCTACGTAGCAGAACTAACCAGCTAAAATCATTACTTAATAATAAATATACATCACTCCAAAATAGACTCCTTATATATGAAACTCTTATCCGCCCTATCTGGATATACGCCCTAGAAATCTGGGGCACTTGTTCCTGATCACAGTTCCGTCGCATAGAACAGCAGCAAAACAACATCTTGCAAAAAAGGATAGTTTACGCTTTGGTACGCAACGAGACCCTTTAAAATGATCTGCATATTGACCCACCATACATATTCCTGCGTAAACACCTCACCAGCTTTGTCTCCCACAACCTCGACCATCACAACCGTCTAGTCAACGAAGGGTTCCAACCCCCATCACGTCGCAGGCCCCACTACCCCTGCAGAATTCGGAGGACATCCGCAAGTTCTGCATTCACCATCTTTTCCGGCTGAGGAAAGGGCCTCCCAAACACACGACGGCACGATGCTGCGATTCCATTGCACATGCACAACACATGCTTTGCTGTCGCTAGCTCCACCTCGCTGAACCTGCATACCTGTACCTCGCACTTGCCAATATTAGCAAGGTGGTACCTCAGTGGACAGTGACCTGTAATTAGGCCACATATGATCCTCATATCCTTCCTTAACAGTGAAAGCACCTCCTTGGACCTCCCTCCGGAGAGTTGGATGAAGAGTTACAACTGTCTAAGGCCGGCAACCCCTGCCAATGAGCCCTGCACCTATCCTCCCATTTTTGAACCTCTCTACGTAAGTGGCTCCTGACAGACCCAACAAAGGGCTCAAGGGCTCAGGGCCAACAGGGATCTGAGCCATCCCATCTTTGGTAGCCCATCAGCCCATTCGTTTCCCTCTCAACCCTGATGCCCCTGCACCCAACACAGTGTTAAGCTGTTGTCCTCAGCCAGGGCCTTCAGTCCAGTCAGACACTCCTACACCTGCCGCGGCGTAAGACAATACGAGGCTAAGGCCTTGAGAGTGGCCTGACTGTCCACCATAATGTAGATCATCCCCCCCCCCTTCAGTCCCCTCTGCAGCAGCCGCTGCACACAGATTGTCATTGCAGCCACCTCCTCCTGGAACTCCGCGGCCAGCAACCCCAATGGGATCGCTGCTCTAATTCTCGGCCCAACGATACCTGCCCATGCAAGGCCCCAGCTTCAAACGTGGGAATTCCCCCTTCCCACCTGGATCGCTCATGAAGGAGTGTCCAAAAGGATAGCGCGAAATTGAACCTCGCGGGCATTGAGTCTACCACATGCAGCCCAGGCCCCTGTGTGGGTGAATATGAGCCACCTCATGTCCTCCCAGTTCCTATGAAGCTGGTGGTCTCTGATGTGGCGTTCCCATTCTCGCACAAAACGCAAGACAACCTTAAGGTCCGTCCCTGGCCGCAGCTGATGAACCCTTAGCACTCAGAGGCATTGCTGCCAGCTCCTCACTCGTACACAATACGTGCTCCACTGACTCCAATTCCACCTCGCAGTATCTGCAATTCTGTACCTCTGACTGATCTTGGCCAGGTGGTACCTTAGTGGACAGTCACTTGTACTCAGCCCACATACCATCTGTATATTATCTCTCTCTCTCCAGACTGAGGATCTCTCTCGTTTGCTCCCTGGAGAGTTTGATAAACATCCTTGACTGCGTTTGGCCAGGCACATCTCGCACTTTTCCTCCCACTTACCAATCTCCTTGATCTAGTGGCTCTTGATGTGCTCAGAAGGGCCCCCCAAGAGAAGCGCAGATCCTTTCCTTGCCAGTTTGTCGGCCTCCTCGTTCCCTTCTGTATGACCTGAGATCCTAGCTTGATGACTGTGGGATCAAAAGTGTCTAAAATCGTCGTCGGTTTCTGAAGCGAATGAAATAAAAATGGGAGATTTCCCTTTGGCAGTTTAAAATCGATTGATATTTTATCGCGCTGCTTTCATCATTCTCGCTGGAATGGGATTTTTATTGTACTATTGAGTAACGTAGAGCAGCGTATAAAAAAAATTAATCAAAAATCGGAGTCGTTTTGGAGAAAAAGAATATTTAATGTTTTGATCACTATGATAACTACAGTTAGTTTAGGTCAGATTTTGTTCATACTCTTATTTTGGCTTTTCTATTAATCACGTTCATAGACGTGCACAGACAAATCATTTTTTCAAATAGCGTTTTTCGTATTCAATAGCCTTTGAAACGTAAAGACTTGAACAAAACTAAAAAAAACAACAACTTTTTAGCCGATTACTGACACTTTTCTTACCCGTCCGAAGAGGAGAGAAAACATTTTACAGTTTTCGGCGATCGATAATTCTGGACGGAAGTCGCTCGAACATGCGAAGAAGCGCAGACTTTAAGATAAGAACACAATGGACCGACGGCTCGAGGTGGCGCTGGACGAACGATTACGACCTGGCGATAAACTCTACAGCGACAGGGACAACAATGGAACGAAGGTCTCGTCCCGACCAACCAACCATGGTATTATTATCATTTATTTTTACCTCACATAGTTATTAGCAATAACCCACGAAATTCTGGAATCCAAATTACTGTCGTCTGTTTGACTAACTTTATTTCCATTGTTTTCCCGTTAGTTCCAAACAGTAAACATTCACGAACCGTGTCGACGTTCTTAAAAGTTAATTTTGCTGGTTGCTCTTGGAACA
Organism: Pachypeltis micranthus; assembly: GCA_020466155.1. NCBI lineage: Eukaryota > Metazoa > Arthropoda > Insecta > Hemiptera > Miridae > Pachypeltis > Pachypeltis micranthus. The sequence continues at coordinate 80,740,948 of CM035768.1, read as the reverse complement.
AGTAGGAATAATTCGATAAATGAAAGAATTATGGCATTTTTCTCTTATTAATTCTCAAAGATGAACGTGTTATAAATATTTGAATAAAGAAAGGGGTAACCAAGATTATTCAATGCCACGGAGAGAGTATTGGAGTGTGAAGAACAGAGGGATAGAGGCAGTTGAAAAAAGCAGAGTGAGAGAGTTGACCAATCAATTAACTACCAGTTGACATAAGAACCGAGCAGCTCGTGAGTCATGGTACCAAGAACTGCGCCTGTGAGTTCACAGAGCCATCTTACATTCTCGGCAATTTCCTACATTAGGAGAAAATCAGTGCTGCCACCTTGACTGCGCTTGTCTCTCTACTTTATCTGCTTCTCATTTGCCATTTGAAGATTCACACTGTCATATTTGTACTTCTCAGGTTGCCCTTGAGTTTCTCTAGATGCTACTTGGTTTGGCTAATCATTCAAGATGACAGAAGATTGGTCGGGATTAACCCCTGCCTCCAGTTCTGATGTCTGTCTTGTATCTCCACAGACAACCTCTCTTCGCAACAATCTCTCGACATCTCAGTCTTTGAATGTTGAAGCACCAGGGACCTGCTTGCATGTTACTTTATGGCGTCTGATGAAGCTCCTGCCATAGCTAGAATACATCTAGCCTAGTTTTTACAGATACACCAGCGAGCGTTCCCAGTGTTGTATCCCAATATATTGTGCACCTTACCGTTAAAACAATAATATACAAAGAGGATTGATACCCTTTCCATGAAAGAACTCTGGTAAATGTAGGCAGAAGGATTGTGATACTGGAGACCCACCTTTGTATGCTAAACCAAGCGAACTATTCTGTCAAGTCTTTCAAATTACCTAATGATCAGCCATAATTGGTCAGCTTTGAAAGAAAGTATGTTCAGAGAAGAAGTAGCTTCTATTGTTGCTTCAGTGGAGCTTTGGAGACTTTCATTAGATGATCAACTTAACCATACACAACTTCTAGCCAAGGAGAAACTCGTTGCCAAAATAAGACTACTCTAGAGGATGCTAATAGTCTTGAAACCCCAGAGATACCCGTGGTCAAACGTGCATTCACAATCTTCACGACGTGACCTTAACAGGAAGGCGCCAAGAAGGATCATGGGAGGCACGCCAAGCTGCTTTGCAAATCATACTAGGTACCTACCAGAAAGACGTCATTCTCAAAACTTGATTATCCTACCTATGTATCTGTAGAAACCAAATCTCGTGTTTATTAGTGGCTGCATCGATCACAATATTGAAAGGTAGCGTAGACTAGTGATCTTCATGTGGGACAATAAGCCTTACTGCCACGTTTTCTAACCATAATTTATCTAAAAACTGTTTATAGAAACGTGTGTTTTATAAACGTTTTGGTTTATTATTCATTCTGAATAATAACCCTATGTTTTCGGTCACGAACAATTTTTTACAACCCCCCCCCTCAAAATTTGATACTTTACGTTTCAAGACTTGGAGATTCCAAATTTGCAATGTCCGGGCCGTTTTGTGCCTTTAACGTGATCTAAAAAATTCGTTCTTTCGCACAAAAATCCGATTTGGTATCTGGTTGTGCCCGCCATCTCGGCAATCCGATCGGACGAAGCCCGTGGTTGTAATGGGCAAAAAACGGTTAAAAAAATTAACAAAACGCAGTACAACGCGGGAGCTACAGCGTTTCGTCGTTTGAACTCCCTCCCTCCCGCCTGTCTCAATAAAAAACGGTGGCAACGCAGCAGGGCGGGCGGCTCAACTCCCCTTTCGCCTCCCAACGGGTTTGCTCGAAGCGCCCGACGGGGCAAAATCATCAGACGTTTTGTTTCCGTAGTTCCATTGTAACCAGGACATGTTTCGTATGGTTTAATAGTATTCGATACTGAATCGAATGGGATGGGGGAGCACTAATACTAGGTCAAGCTGTTCATGAGAATAATAAACCATTGTGTAATAATTTGCAGGATTTTTACATTTTCTGCAGTGGAGTGTTAAACTCAATATCATCAAATGAAAAGGACGTGTTTTAGCAAAATATACTCAGATTCACGTTTGATTTTCCAAACGCGTTTCTGTAGTAAGGTATTGAACGGAGATACACCGCCTGTATGTAATATGCTTCTTACCGTATATTCTCACAAATCTTGGAGTATCGAATTTGATCGATACATCGAAACATATGAACAACAACAACAACAATCAGTCACCCAGTACTGTTATTCCCGTCACTTAATTAACTGTTGTTGCTGTCCGGCTCATGTCAGATTCTGAACGGTTCATCCGTCAAGATTAGATCCTTTCGTTCGGAACCAAGTAAAGAGTCCGGCTCGTCGTAAATTCGACATGTCTGCTGTCAGCGAGCAATTGAAAAATCCGGTAGCTACCGTCAAAAGCGAAAATTCTTCTCAAAAATGGTACGTTACATTTATTTGACTGAGTGGGTTTCGGCCTACTTTCACTTGATAGTCATTTCTGAATTCGTAGAATTAGTTCTCTTGATTTTGCGTTTCGATTGAGTAGCGAACGACATTAGGATTCCCGTAATCCACTCACAGGCGTTGTTGTGATGTGTCCCCTGACAGGTGTGAGCTTGAGATGCAAGTGAAAATGTCAAATTTGGGTCACATGAGTGAATTTGCGGTGTTGGGTGTAAAAGAAGAGTTCAGTGGCCGTGAGGTCGGAGGCGCTTATAAAATACAGCCTTTCGCGTTAACGGCTCACAAATGATAGCTGAATTGTCGTATACAGGTCTCTATCCATAGTTGAAGGTAGAACTGCAGTGATGGGGGAGCTACAAGTACGAGCCGAAGGATTCTTCACCTCAAATGAATACAGTTGTTGATACCCTGACATAATTTTCCTCTACAAATTTAAAAATCAACCAGAGTGCCTTAACCTTGTAAATGACCTATAAAATTTCAGCGTACCTTTGTACTTGAAAGGAGGTACAATAACAGGGAGCAGAGTAACCAGCCCGACGATCTGAGCAGTCTAGGAAGTGATGAGAAAACCTCAAAATATAGGAAGAGGGGGAAGAGTACATAGCCCGATGAACTGTGTGCTAAATTCTCCGTCTCTGCCATCGAAAAACCTGGACATGCCATGAGGTATGACTGATGCCAGGGGTGCCTGCTGTTCCTGGGCACACTAGAAGGCATGTCAATGCAAAGACGAAAGTGTCCTTGCAGTTGAAGAGAAGAATATGGAGTGATTGGAAAATCTGAATGAGAAAGGAAGAACGTGAACGTACGAGCAAGGCTATCGAGGTGCTGATGGGTTGTTATAAGCCACTTATGAGGCCTAGGTGCAACCGCCTCCCCACCAGTCAGGAACAGCAGGTTACCTCTTAGCACGCTCGTCTCAAATTTTTTTGGTTGGGCAGATGTAGCGTGCTGTCCTAAGCAGGATTGTATGCACTAGGCATGCGATGAGCACTGTGAATTAAATTTTAATCCATTGGCCGACTATTTAATTTTTCTTGTATCTTCGATGACAAGGTAGGACACCTTACAAAAAAACAATGCCCTGATTGTAGAAAAGTCCCAAAATATGTAGACAAATTGGAGAAAGAACAGGCTCAAGGTGGCTGATGTAAATATAAACGAACATGGATTAAAATATATTATGAAAGGATTTGAAATTTACGACATAAAGAGACAACGTTTTAAAATAACCTCAACTAACTTTAAGAAATGCTCAAATGACTACACAGAAAGTGAAAGAACTGCTGTAAAACACATCAAAAATGAATCACTAGTGAATAAACTTTGGACCTCAATCTCCAACTACAGCTCAATGATATTTGTACCTTTTACCTTGCTCTAAAAAACAAACAAACAAAGGATCGATCCAATTCTACCAGTTTGGTGAATAAGGGGGATCATTAATAGTGGCCTATGTAAAGAGATCGGAGTAATTATGAGATTGATCTTGATTAGTGTTGATTAATGATTCATTGTGTAGGTCTTTACAAACCATTGTTTCAAGCTCACTCATTTCTTTGTTCCAGGTCCCACAAACATTGGTTGCTTTTATTCAGCGTTGTAACCTTTTTCTCGCTGGCAACACGCTTCTATAAAGTATCTGAGCCAGACCATGTGTGGTAAGTTTAGTATAAATATATAAATTCTATGAATGTTCAGATTTGGTTGTGCTCCCAGAATGTTTTAGTCTTAGAGTACCTGTGATATAAAATCATGCAGTAGTGGGCCATTAAAAAAAGAACGATAGTTCGAACACGACGGTAGATACTTCAATCTCATGAACCAAAGTTTGGATTTGGGCCAATGAAAACCCTCAGTATATCAACCTCGGTCAGACCTACCTTGTGCTTGAAACTGTGTGTTGCCTTACCTGTTTTATCCAATGTTACTGGGGAATCGGTAGGGATCCTTCATTTGAGAAATTATATTATTAACGATTAAACAGTTCTGTGATACATACATGTGACATAAATGCACTTAAATGCTACCTGAGGATATGGATATTATAAATTCAATTAACTTTCATGATACATGTTTGGTTGGTTCAATGAATGTGTCTATTTTTTTGTTGAAAGTATGCTTTGATTGTTTTACAGTTGGGATGAAGTGCACTTTGGCAAAATGGGTAGCTGGTACATAAACAGAACATTTTTCTTTGATGTGCACCCACCCTTGGGCAAGGTAGGTTATATTTGTTACTGTTTTTATTCACGGTTATCATAATTATTGAGTCACTTTTAGTTAATTAATCTTGAGTTGTGAATCAAGAAACTAATCATCAGGCTTTCTACCAAGTATTTATATTTTTACATATCTCACCCTGAAGGGACGTGGTGAGCAGAAAAAAGTTCCTCTCAAATTTTTGCATTTAGGGACCTCCAGTGTAAAAAACGGTTTCAGTCGCCCTGAATGAGTGAATTTTTATGTATCATCGCAAAATCAGTCTTAGCCAGATTCTCTAAAGGCACGAGCAAAAAATTTTGTGAACCATCTCATACAAATATGGGCGAAATACAGTTTATTTCATGAGAACGATATCACTCCAAAATCCAATCTACAAATTTCTGTTACCCTTGTGGCACAACTTGAAATGATTTGTTTTCCGCGTTGTGAGTTGTAAAATGTCAGCAGGGGTTCTATAATATATAAGCTTTGGGTTGCGGAAATTGACATTATTGAGCCGAACTGAATGGCTGACCTTTCATGTACTTCCACAGTATATTGGGGTTTGCATGTAGGTTTTAATTGTTTTCTTGAACGAAATTGAATTATAGTAACTTGGTTTCACCTCCTTGATTGCAGATGTTGATTGCCCTGTCTGGTTACATGACTGGATATGACGGACAGTTTGCCTTTGACAAACCAGGGGACAAATATGGGGATGTACAATATGTTGGAATGAGATTAGTAAGATTGAATCTGACTAATTTGTATTGTTAATCAAAATATTTCAAGCTTTACAACAATTTTCAATGTGTCTTAATCATTATTTTTAATTCATTTCAGTTTTGCACTTTTTTGGGCTCTTGCCTCCCTCCTCTTGCCTACTTGATTGTGTTTGAATTAACAAACTCCACGTCAGCAGCATTCTTATCATCAATAATGATTTTGTGTGGTAAGCAGTTTTTGCTTTATCAATTCAAATGTTGTTGAGGAATTTTAAACATTCATTTTGCTTCTTGGGTCTGTATCTCCTATACATTATAACAATGTTGTTATAGAGATGTTCATTTAGAGCAGCAATTGTTTGATGATTAATATAATTAGCGTACAATATATAACTTCGTAGTTAGAAATAACATTTAAATTATTGTAGCCATTTTTGAGTATACCTCAATTTTCGGTACATTTTGATCAACTTGGGTGTAATGAAGTGCACTCGAGAGCAACAGTGAATATGGCACAAGAGACAAACAGTTTAACTGTTTGGTGACGGAATGGGTCTGTATATTGTAGGGGAATAAGATGACCCCAGTCCTTTCATGAAGGCAGTTGAAGAGTGCTGTACTGGCCACTTTTGTTATTAAATGCCTCTCAAGAGGGCTTCTGCTGGGGGGGTGATGAACCATATGCTCATTTACAGGGTTACTCTACTAGATATAAATGAGAAACAGCCAATGAATAGTGTGATGCTCCAGTTCACTTGAGCAAATAAAACAGGCATAGAATTACAGGAAGACTGGCGTCCATTACTTTCATGCTCAGAGTTTGAGTGTGTTTGTACTTTTGTGTTTTTATTATCACTTAAACTGCCTTAGGCTTTTTTCCAAAACTCAATCAGCCAGCCAGTCACTGCATTTCTTAAATATATTCCACAACTTAGTACTAATAAGCTATACATGAACAATTTTAGTGCTGCTAAATTTAGATTTGTGTGATTTTTCTAGATGTTGGCATTCTGACGTTGACTCAATACATTTTGCTCGACCCAATTCTCTTGTTTTTCATTATGATGGCCACATACACCATCATCAAGTTCAACAACTGTGCGCAGTGAGTATGCAATATGACTATGTTTTTGTAGAGTTTGCTTGATGGGTTAAATATCAATATGAAAGTAACTAAGGTTGTACTCTACTCTTGCGCTTGGCAATGATTTTTCTGATATCTTTATTATTGACATCACATCTTGTTGAAACCAATTGAAAACTAGCCTCTGCTCTGTATCACCTTTGTGAAAGTATGTTCAACTCGAAAAACACGTTTGTGATAACTGTTTTCACATAATAACGATGATTTATCAATAACATTTGAAACCATACAGATGTACTCATTGTGTCTCACCTTTGTCTCGTTGTCGTATTTCTCAAAAACTATTCCTTTGAGGTTGGATTCTCTTATTCCCAAATTATAGATTCACCTCAAACTCATAAAGCTAGTGTCAGTGAGCAATAGTGATCGGGTTATTTGACCTACCATTCTATGCCTACCTTCATTTCGTGTCATTATTAGCACACTTTCGTAGCAATTGAAGCAACTACGATAATATGAATAAATGTTTGCGTGTTCTAGAAAATGTTACCAGAATTCATTACATCGCTTTCCTTAACAAATCTTTGATCTGTATGTTTTGATAATGTTCAAAGGAGTGAGCTTAGGGGTTTGAAAATGGGAACAAATTGTTAGTATCTACTTTGGCTTATTTTTATCATTTAATTTAATGAGGCTAATGGTGTATCAAAACCTTGAACAATTCTGGTAACGTCACAAGTTTCATTGTGTACCTCCCACACATCTTTTAAATGCTTTGATGAAGGGTATCGACTGTCTTAACCATTAGACCACGATCAACCGGTGCCTTTCATAGGAGTCAGTCAGCAGATCTCCCCCCTCGTCTTTTAACCGCTGCTCCTGGAGTGGACTCTTTTAATGAATTTATGAGAGTTGAGCGAATCCCCGGAAAATCCGTTCATTAAAAGTCGTCCGCTCCAGGAGCAGCGGCTATCGGTGAGGGGGGAGATGTACCGCCTGACTCTCTTTAAACGCAACTGGTTGATCGTGGTATAGTGGTTAAGACGGTTGATTCATAATTCTCGACGTATGTCGAGGATTGTGGACCGAATCTCCGGCGCGATTGCCGGAATTTTTGCCCGAGTCAGCGGATCCCCATAAGCGTCTCCAAACCCCCCCTCGTAACACTTTCATATGCAAAACTCAATGACCCTTCCTGAGATTCCTAGACTCGTAACAACACACAAATGTACCGATTTTCATGTTCATATAGTGTGCCAAGAGCTACATTAGAAGCCCTGGGCTAAACATAGAAGACATTGTTGTTAGAGGTTTTGTGTGCAAGTGGCATTTAATTATTTTCACTCCGATTCTTATGAGAAGGTTCTCAACTTTTTTTCTCGAATAACCACACCGAGGAAAATTACCAAGTTTTGGATTTGATTCCCCAATAGTCTGTGAAAGTTCATACGAGGAGCTTTCGTTTTGCTATATTTATATGAACTCGCTACTTGCTTCGGATCCTTGATCGGATACTTTTTCGTGGATCCTATTTCCTATACTGAGTCCTGCTGCTCTTATTATTCGAAACCTCTTTATCCCACTATATACTTCACTTTGTTATCTCCCGCATAACCTGTTTTCTCATTACTACCAATGCCATGTTTTATTCTTACATTGCCCCTTGCATGGCTCACAGCTGTGCCCCTCTTGATTTAATTATCTGTGTAAGCTGCTTACCAACGCAGTATCTTCTCAATCTACTATGCTCATCTGTTAATGTGCCCCCCAATAGTTTTACAACCTTTTTCATACGCGTCTTTGGTTTCTTCATCAACAACGTTGATTCAACTCAACCCCGCTTCAACTTATAAAATTTCACATAAAAAGTCAACTGTTATTTCTTGATATAACGTGTGTATCAGCCACTTATCTCTTATTTGCTTTTCAAGGGATTTCTCAATCAGTTGGTGGTTTTGGTTGTGCCTTACCGGGACAATGCTGGCTTGTGCTGTTAGTGTCAAGTTTGTTGGGCTGTTTGTTGTGATTCTCTGTGGCCTTATCACAATTTGGAAGCTTTGGCTGCTTTTGGGCGATTTGAATAAACCAGTGGTAATTACTTGAATAAATTATTATTCAGTACACCTTTTCTTCAAGTTCATAATTTTCTTGTGTGTTGTGATTATAATATGTGTGTTTCTGGCTGATTAATTATTTGTCTTGTTCGTCTTTTAGAATTATGTTTTGAAGCATTTCGTGGCCCGAGTATTTGGACTCATATTGCTTCCTGCTCTGCTGTACTTGTGTATTTTCAGTATCCATCTGAAAATATTAAATAAAAGTGGAAATGGCGATGGATTTTTTAGTTCCGCTTTTCAATCTGTGCTAGAGGGAAACTCACTTCACAATGCATCCATGCCTAGAGGTTACATATTTATTTAATCTCACGTAGGTTTAGTAATGATGTCTGTTATGTACATTTAGTTGGCTGTATCTATATTTTACCTATGGTGAATTGAAATCAATGATACAAGTTTTCAGTGAACTGTGAAGTACACAACATTTTGTCTAAAAAGCAAGCAGGTTGGGAAATATTTTTTGTAATGCCTAGCTGTTTCCTAAAATCTGTGTTAGTGAGGATCATTGTGAGGAATCAAGTGTGATATAGTTATTACATTATAAATATATGACCTGGTCACAGTTTTAGAACCAGAAATTACCTGAATCGTTTCAATGTGGGGTCCTTCTTGACTGTAGAAGTTAACTCTCGTCTGGATTCTTGAGAGCCAGTCAGAATGAATGAAAAGCTTTCTCTAGGCCGACATTTTGCTTAATTGAAATGTCGGCCTAGAGAAAGCTTTTCATTCCTATTATTCCATTCATTCAGTCTTATTTTTAGAGGCTACTGTCTTTTCTCCTGAACGTTTGCTGGCTAAGCAACTTAGTAACCCCAGAAAACGAAGTCCCGATGATTCCTACTAGCCACGACTAAGAGAGTGTTATCCTTAGAGGCCAACATATCAGTTCCCAATATGAGTGGATTTCGCATTCTACTTGGAGCATGTCTTTGATCTAGAAGTTATTTTCCAAAACTGGTCAACCACCCCATTCAAACTTCCTTCTTCATTCAAATCATCTGGATTGGCCTGGCTCCAGTAAAGTAGTCAGAAAATAACCTGGAGTTTTAGTGACCTCAACTTTTAGAGACTGAGGAAAATTCACGCAGTTGTGATTTTGAAGATAGAAATGCAGCTCCACTGACTCAACCCAATATTAGCAAATAACATTCAACTGTTACAATGCCTTTACAATGAATAGGGCAGGGTAAATCACTTCTTATGGTTAGGGAAATATATATAATTTTATACATCACAGAACTTCTCTTATCACCATGTTTCATACTGCACTATATAGACGCAATATATATATATATATATATGTTCAATGGTGCTTGATAGAAATGTTTATGGAGAATAATGTGTATTCCTCTGTTAAAAATACCCTGTGAGTACTATATTTTGATTAAATGTTTGGTAGGTGTCATTTTCTAATGTGCTCTGGCAAAAATCACCTTTTAGCGGATATAGCGGTACACAGTGTAGGTAGAAGACATAGGAATAACAAAATCAAAAGGAAATGAAATAAATAGAGTTGAAGAGAGTAAACTATAAAACTTTGCTTGAAGGATAACGAAAATTGGTTCTAAAGCAATAGGGTTATGTCCGCCAGAAGGCAAATTATTAAAGTTTACGTATCTGTTAGGTGAGTCCGTCTCCTGTGGCTGGTGTGTTGCTGGTGGCAAGCGCTTTCGATGTAAAGACATCATCGTCTGGCCGTTAAGTCAGTACTGGAGTCAGTCAGTTGGTCGTGGTCTTTATATATGAAAGGAAGGTAAAACTGGATGATGGAGGGTCGGGGAAGGGTCGGGGAGAGGAGGTCATGTACCTCAGGGGAAAACCCCTAAGGTGAATGGAACGTCTTGAATGATCTGTCAATTGTGGAATTTCCGTCTTTTTTCTGTAGGGTGGTCTGTAAATCCGTCAGTTGGTTGTTTTCGTTTGTGTAATGTTTTGAGTGGTGTGAATATGGTGTCGCATTTTGTGTTGATTTGTTCATTTATGATCTGTCCATTGTGTAGTAAGGTGGTACAGTCCTGTATTTTGGTAGGTTCATGTCCAGTTGTCTTGAGATGGTTAGCAAAGTTTGAATCGTCTTTGTTCCTATTAAGAGATTTAATGTGTTCTGAGTATCTGGTCCGTATTTTTCGTCCTGTCTGTCCTATGTATGCGTTTGTACAAGTACAAGTTATTTTAAGTGGGGTATATAAAATAACTGGGGTTAAGTGGGGTATATAAAATAACTTGTACTTGTACAAACGCATACATAGGACAGACAGGACGAAAAATACGGACCAGATACTCAGAACACATTAAATCTCTTAATAGGAACAAAGACGATTCAAACTTTGCTAACCATCTCAAAACAACTGGACATGAACCTACCAAAATACAGGACTTACCACCTTACTACACAAACAATACAAAGGACGAAAACTGAACATATTAGAAAACACGGAAATTTACAAACAAAAAAACTTCAATGGACAGATCATAAATGAACAAATCAACACAAAATGCGACACCATATTCACACCACTCAAAACATTACACAAACGAAAACAACCATCTGACGGATTTACAGACCACCCTACACAAAAAAGACGGAAATTCCACAATTGACAGATCATTCAAGACGTTCCATTCACGTTAGGGGTTTTCCCCTGAGGTACATGACCTCCTCTCCCCGACCCTTCCCCGACCCTCCATCATCCCGTTTTACCTTTCTTTCATATATAAAGACCACGACCAACTGACTGACTCCAGTACTGACTTAACGGCCAGACGATGATGTCTTTACATCGAAAGCGCTTGCCACCAGCAACACACCAGCCACAGGAGACGGACTCACCTAACAGATACGTAAACTTTAATGAAAATTGGTTCGTTACAGTTCATGTGAACTATAGCAGAATATTACAAGAGTAAGAAACTCTCATGTGGGTGTTGAAGTTGATAGTTGATATTGTAAGTAATTTCCATATGGTATTAAAATCAGCTGTTGTTTTCTGAGGAAATAACAGGAAATCTACTAGTTACCTTCTATCTTTTATGTTTTGCTTTAATGATTGTGCTTAAACCCTTTTCACAGTCTTCCCTTTCAATCTTTGCTTAATAACCCCTTTGGGGTTTTTTGGGTTGCTTTAATACACCATTAACATTTGTGACATCCCCTCAAAACTGTAATGTGCATGCTAAAATGGGCTTCTCTGTGCATTTAAGCCGTTTCTAGTTTTATCTGTATTCTACTTTGTACTTGTGAATAATACTATCACCATTTGAAATGACTGAATGGTTCCAATTCGATATGGACTCGAACGGAATACTTATAGTTGACACTATTAGAAAGTTAATATTGTATGGTTTCAATGTTCATTGGCAGTAATTAGTTTGTAGAAAACTGAATCCAATGCTCTGAGGGCCTATTTCAAGGTGGTGATTTCTCCTATCTCTTTAGTGAACCCTGGAATAATGGGGAATTAAAGAAAGTGAATGGAATCATTCGCTTCCTCACCCTGAGTGATGGTAGATATTATATCAGTGATAGGGCCAATGCTGATGTTGGTGTAGCTATAAGGGTATAATGGTGGAAGGAGGGCTTCTTGAAACTAATATTCCCCGCTAGCTAAAATCAGGTGAAATAAATAGAACTAAACAATCAAGAGACTTTAAGGGTGGGGGTGGAATGAGCAGGCTGTTTGAGTTCTCGCTATTGTTTTTTATTTAGATTTAATCAACACTGGTTACGATACCCACCAGTCAGTTAGCAATGCTTACACAATGAGTTGTAGGCCTATCTGTTAGTATACCTTTTGGAGGAAGGGTTTGGGGCTAGTGTACTCCCCATATACAGAACAGCCTTGCACCCAGCCCTTCAGGTGCTAGCAGGCATGCTCCCGCTGGACCATCTCGACCTGGAGGGGATCAAGTCTAGCATTAAAAGAGGCACCCTGGACTCATGCAGCAATGGGCTAGACTCCCAGTCACCTTCACACCCTGATCCCCATCATCCAAAACTGTCTGCATCTGATGGTGGCATCCAACATTCCCTACAATCCAATTGCCGCCGGGCCATGGGGCTTTCAATGCCTGCCTGATGTTCTTCAGATAAAGGGACTTCTTCGCCTGCCCATGTGATGATGGGGTGGTAGAAGGAGTGGCTCGTGTCATGTTTGATTGCCCCCTTTATGCAGCAGCATGTGCACAAGCGTGTATCCCGAACCAAGACCAGGCCAGCCACCTTCTTCACTCCAAGGCAGCCATAAAGCGCCTCACGACTTTGCTCAAGTATAGGCAAACAAATGCAGCCACCTTAAGACCTGGATGCCTGGTGGTCCAAGGTTGCAGATTGGAGAAGGGGCAAATGCGTTGCCTACACATGCAAATGCCACTAGGGACTATGGGGATTAACAAAGGGAGCCTAGTAGCCTAGGCATCTCCTACGCATACATTGAGTAGATGGGTCGTTAATTCGGCCTGGTCCAGGACACTGATTAGAAACTAGTGACACATCGCTCTCCAAGAAAACAAGAAAAAATATATCTCATTAATCTATCTTCAGTACGTGCTTACCTTACCACTAGTTCAATGAGAGTTTAATTTTGACATTTTTTGGCATCGCTTGGTTGGCAAGTAATTTTTCATGTGCAGATTTTTCACTTCATGTGTATTAGTAATGTACAGGTATGGGATGTTTGTAATAACATAAAAAGCATGTGCAACATGCATGTTGGTTATGAAGAATTCAAATATTTTCACCTTTTTTTTATAGGATCTTATCCTATTCCATCTTCGTGAGTCTTAATTCTTTATAGTTAAATAGTTCCCTCAAAACCAATGGCAACACTCATGGGGGGTTAGAAGAGGAAGGCCGGTAATGAAGACTTTAGCAGTCTCACTACAAACTAGGATACATGAAAATACTAGTTATTGTTGAACAATTAGAACTGTATATTGTTTCTACGTGAATTTTCGTTTAATTAAATTTGTTAAAATGAGACTTAGAGGTGCAATGAGCTGGAAGTTTCATAGCATCCATGAAAGTGCATCAGGTGTTACATTTTCCCGGGACATATTTTTGTAAATGTTGTTCAAAGCATATGAATGTACTAGTTGATTGACTTATGTCACCATTTTACTGATAATAGATTATGCCTAGATGATGAACATAATACCAGCTGATCAGTTACCAATATCTGTGTTGTTTTGCAGAGGTTGCATATGGATCTATCATTACCTTGAAGAACAAAAGAACTGGAGGTGGTTATCTACATTCACATTGGCACTTGTATCCTGATGGTGTTGGAGCAAGACAACAGCAGGTTGGTTGGGGAAAGTATTTGTACACTCCCATTCTTATTAGTTTACAGTTGCATAAAGTGATCACGCTCAGTCCAGGGGTTAGAATGTCAAGGTAAGGGGCGTATGATTTATTTAGTTTTATGTGAGCACTTAAATCTGTGTGGCAGAAGTTCTACACAACTGAACACAGAAATATTAATATGATATGTTATAGGTTAGGATAGAAGTGCATTAAGTTAAACATGTGTTCTGAACATGTATTCCTACCTATCTGCAATTATTTCCTTCTCTTAATGGGTCAAAACGTTTTTATTAGCACTGAAATACTGAAATTCTCTTCAACACCACATATTCTTGCCTTGCCCCAGGATTAGGTACCATCTTCCTACTCAACAGTGGTACACGAAAAAGTGTTGTTTCCCTAATTAATTTAATCAATTTTTGGATCAGTATTTAGATGAAGAGCTACGATTCCTTCTGGCATTAGTTCTTCCACTAGAGTTCTGTTATCTGCTTTGCAGGCATCTCATTTCTAAGCCTCTCTTCTTTGTTAAGGTTAGTGTAACCTTGGTGTGTGACTACTTTATAATGGGTTGCAAGTGCCACGATGGCTGTGCCTGATTCTCTACTCGTTTCTATTAGACATTGAGAGCTACATTTATTTCAAAATCAATAGGAATTTATTAAGCGACGCTTCAAGAAGCAGTTATCTGCTCCTTTAGAGCAATTGTTTGAATGTGACTTATTTGATAGGTGTGGAGCATTAAGACTAACATCCTACCCTAACAATCATTTCTGAGTGTTGGTACCACTCACTGAAAAGTCAAAAGGACTCTTCCCTTTTCGGGTGTGTGGGAATTGTAGTGTGTTTAATTTTTTGGGACTACTGTGATAATGGTGGAGGTGGATGAAAGGTGCTAGGGGCAGATGAAACCACTTGTCAATGGAAGCATTCTGAACATTTAGACTTCAAGAGTGTACGAATGATGCCTTATGTCTTGACGCTTAATGGTGTCTGCATTTGTCCCATACTTTTTTCGGAACCTACTTCATTTTTTGAAAAACCTTTTGAAAACTAGATTGTATGCATTTTAGTGCACTACGTACACCCACAAGGACGATAACAACAAATTTCTCGTTAAACCTTACAACTCGGAGGCTCCCGCGGATGAAATAAAATTTTTGAAGAGTGGAGACTTAGTGAGACTTGAACATGTTCCCACAAGACGAAATTTGCATTCCCATCGTGAGCCTTCTCCAATAACCAAAAGGCACTTTCAAGTTACTGGATATGGTGAGGTATGTATCTGCCTTGTTATTCATGTTCCCATTGGGTTTCAATTTCCTTTAAATTGTTGCTATCTTGTTTTTGTTTTCATAGAAATATTTCAGTAAGCCGTTTATTTATTCATTAATTGGGTAGGATGTAATGCTCTCCTTGCTGGGCCCCTTGTGGAACTGCTGAATACACCTACCTCTTTCTGAAAATATAATGTGGTAGTGGCAAACAGCTCCGAAACCCCATCTGGGACTTTTAAACTTACTATGTTCAACCACTTAGTACACGTACAGTGTGCGCTCAGCTGTTACTATCTCCCAGTTTGTCGGGATCATACATCTGTTTCAGGCTTGACGATTTTATTCAAGTGATGGCTAATGGTATTGTGTCCTGTCAGGGATGCTGAGTCATAACATACAACACAAAACAACATACTTAGTCCTCTTGTGCTTTGAGCGCCATGTTTTACTATATTTGCATGATTAGACCGAAGTGTTTTGACACTTGCTAACCAATAGATTTTCAGAATCTACGATTGTAGAGTGTCTTCTAGTCATACTGTACGTTAATAAGATGTAAGTAATGATAGTTGCACATTTTAACGTATTTTGTAGTTGATTATTTCAGATAGATTTGCATAAATTCTTGTCTGTTTCATTAATCAGCAATCATTTTCAGAATGGAGTTGGAGACCCTAACGATGTGTGGAAAGTTGTTCTGCTCAGTGGAGGTAGTGATGGTGTTGTAACAACTGTTACATCGGAAATCCGCTTGGTGCACTATTTGCAACACTGTGTTTTGACAACAACTGGAAAACAGCTACCCGCCTGGTATCAAATTTAATTTACAAAACAATTCCTATTATTAAGTATTAGGTAATATTATCAAATCTGGTGGTGTACTGAAGCTACTCAGAATGATGGCTGGAGTAATGATAGTAATGTGCTATAAGAATTATAAAGTGATAATCAACTGTGTGGGCCTAGACCAGATAATTTGATAGCTGAAAACTTTCACCTGCCATTTCTGCTCATAAGCTCTTCTGTTTGCAGAGAAAAAAAACTCAGAAATGAGTCACAGAATTTGATTTTAGCCTGTGGCACGGAGTTAAATGGCAGCTTTGTATTATTTCACGTATCATTAATAGCAGGAATAATTAGAAGTTCACGTAAAACTAGCTCATCTAGAGTAAAGTAAAGGTATAATTATTCTAATTTTTGAAGCACCTGTAATTGTCTTGCCCATTATTGTTGATATTGAATTTATTTTTCGTACAATTTTGTGATATTTTCTGAAGTGGCATTTGAAATTCTATTTTGCTCTAATTCTAACTATTCTAAATTCTAATCTATTTAGATCTATCATTGATGCAACATTTACTTGATGATCATATTTTCAGGGCTTATGAACAGCAGGAAGTTAGTTGCAATCCTAGCATGAGGGATCCATTTGCAGTGTGGAATATTGAAGAAAACTTCTTTCCTAAATGTTAGTGCTTTATTAGTCAGTCAGTAACAATCACATATGTTCTTTTGACGATATTTAGTATAATTCTTAAACTTCTTTCCAACTTCTGTGCCGATTCTCCTTGTCGTTTTGGAAAGAAATTTGATACTTTGCCTTCGCTATTTATTTACTTTCTCCCCCCCCCCCCCCCCATTAGCAATTGGACTGCAGTGTATATCAACTTGAAAAATGTTGCCCTGATACTTTAAATAGGTGCTTGAATGTCTACATGGTAGGAGTATAATTTTACTTTTTATGTTAGTTTACAAATTTTGACAAACTAGGGACAGGCAACTCAAGCAGGATGTTGCCATCAAAAGAAAGAACCGTTGACCAGTATTTTTTTTTCTTATTTGCATTTTTGTGACAGTATTTTTTCCAGTAACACCTTCTTCCATAATTTTGTTGAATACACTTACTTTAATTTCTCAGTGCCGAACGTGAGCTTTGAAGTGTTTGCACCTGGATTTGTTGCCAGAGTTTTAGAGTCCCATGCGGTAATGCTTCATGGTAATGCTGGCTTGAAACCTAAAGAAGGAGAAATTACTTCACGCCCGTGGCAGTGGCCTATCAACTATCGGGTATGTCAAACTTTATCATAACTTCAAGTGTTGCAAGGTGCTGTTAGTAAAACACATTTTTGCATTTCCTTACCGTTACTTTGGGGTGTAGGAAAGTATTGCAATAGGCAAACATTTAGTTTTCATTATATTTTCACATTTTGAGGTCTCATGAGACAGAATGGTAACATCTGAAAGGGATGCTAGACTCTTGTTAATGGTCTCCCCTTCCAATATAATGAATGGCTGCTGGTTTTGATATAGTCACTAGGCATTTAGGAGCGTCTAAGGGCGCATGTATGGCAGAAGTATCCTGTTGAAAAACATGAAGCGTTGAATCAGAATAATGGTGTGCTGCTGGTGTGTGTGGTGAGGAGATGCATCTTACTGTAGTTGCTGAGGTGCAGGCTGCAACAGAGAGTACAGGCCACATCAACAAACATCTCCAGAACCCTCTTTTGCCTTTAAAGCATGAGTAGCAGCTGCCAATGTTGCTTGTGGTGAGTTATTCCCCACAAATAAAGAGTGGGCTTTCCCTGGCTCTCCCATTGTAGGTATAACCCTCAAAAGAGTCGCCAGACTTCTAGGGAGCTTCTAACCACTCCCACTTGAGGAGTGAGATTCTGAATAGTTGATGGGCAGTTGAGTGCAAGATTATGAGGGTAGCCACCTTCAGCTCTTCTGCACAGAGAGCTGTTTCTGGTGTAGCCATTCATGTAGGTGATGTTCTGTGTGTTGGCACTAACGATCTGTACTGCATGTTCCCGAGGATTGAGAGACTGACCAGTGTGGGTGACAGAGCCAAAGTTTTTGTAATCAGTCCTCTTCAAGTGATTAAAGGGTTATGGAAATGAGGTAGAAGAAATATCAGAGGGCGAGGAGGAAGCACAGCAAGGGTTAGCAGACTTGAACTTAGTCTTCACGAGTTTGTGGCGTTTAGGAAGTCCCCAATGAGTGCTCCTTGCCTGTTCCTCCTCCTTCTCACTGAGAAAGGAGTGGGGTTCCTTGCTTTCACTAGGGAAACCTTGACCCATCCGACGTTTACTCTTAGCCTCAGTAAGGAAGCACATAGCTGCAGCTTTAACAGTTCAGATGAGGCTGATGATATTTTATCTCACTAATGGAAATAATGAAAGAGCACCTTGACAGAGTTGTATGGATTGTACAAATTGATCTATGCTTTGTTGGACGTTATTCGTTATCTGCTTCATTGCCAAATCATACCTTTTTAAAATGAAATGTCATTAGAATAATATTCTACTCAAATAATAACAATCCAGTCTCGAACCATACGATTCAAGGGATGAGTTTTGTAGTACTTTCTACTCGTTCCTTCATAGGTTAAAAACTTGAAATTGATGTCTTTATTAGTAAAATGTTTTTATTATTATTGCAGGGTCAATTCTTTTCTGGAAACGTCTACAGGATTTATTTGCTGGGAAATCCCATTATTTGGTGGTGTAATATCGGTTTTCTCATATGCTTTGTGCTTGTTGGCCTTATTCACGCTATCTTAACTCAACGAGGATACACGGTGCCTTTGACTTTGAAAGGTATTTATTTGTCTTTGTTCCTAAAATTCAGGAGTATCGAAATGGAATTAGAAAGTTTCACAAAACAGCAAAAATGAGTGAAAATAGGCTAATTTTAAAAAACTTCGTTTGGTACTGGTGATTTGGACTCTTATCTATGAGTGTATTCGCTCTCTATAAATGTTTACGTTATGAGTGTTGTTAATGGTGACACCATAAATCTTTTTCGATTGTAGTTTTGAATTTAGATGCAGTTTGTCTGCAATTTCATTTCTAGAACTCCTAGTAACTCAGCCCCACGTAATCTCACTGCATCCCAGACTTCACAAACAAACGGTGTGAACTACCCCGAAAGCTATTTTGTGAATGAATGATCCTGGAAAGTCTCGTGAAATTCTGGTATTGAAACTAACTTATTCCTATCCTGTTCTCACCTAAGAAATTGAATAAAAAAGTTGAATAAGGTCAGAAGCCAGTAAAAAATTAAGCCCCTTGCTCCATTTCTACTAATCAAGTATAACAAGTTGAGAACTGATGGTTGTTTATTCAATTGTACCACCTGACTCTCACTGTAGGCAACTTCAGTGATCGTAGTCTAGTGGTCATAGATGAAGATTTTTAATCTGACGAAAATTGGACGTTGGATGGGAACTCAGGATTGCTGTAGTTTTTGCCTTAGTGCTCTCTAAACATTTTCAAACTCCTCGCAACACAATCTTGGTTGAACTGATCATGCAAATGTGTTTGTGCCAATAAATGGATTTTTTTCTTTCCCAGTAGCTTCTTGAGCTCACAGCGTGCCAAAAGGTGACAAATTTATTTTTTAGGTTCAACCCCGACATGTAATATGCTTCTTACATACTTCATAGAACTAACTGGTTCTTAATTAATTCAAAGATCAAAGTGTAAAGTAGTTGACTGTTTGGTCTATTTGGGTTCAACTGCTTGGCAGGAATATTTCAATGTATAAGATTCCCCGTATGGCTGAATCAAAATTTTCTCACGAAATCACAGAAGAATAACCAACTTCTTGAATTCAAGTGTGTGTAATTCTGTTCAACATTTTCATGATTAATGAGATTAATTTTTCACTTTGTTAGTGTTCAAAGGAGGGGGGGTTCATGTGTAACTAAGTTTTAATGTTGTTCATTCTTTTTAGACTCAACCCAAATGATTGAAAGTTGTGTGTGGCTTTTCATTGGGTGGGCTGTCCACTACATTCCATTTTTTACAATGGGTAGAGTCTTATACTTTCACCATTACTTTCCTGCATTGCTCTACAGCTCTATGTTGTCAGGTAAGCACCACTTTATTATATGATATAAAGTACGTTTTTATCTGATATTTGTATCCACACCTTTACACACTCAAGCTGATTTATGCTAACTTTTAAGAAGCTAAATGTGAACGCTTTTCTTTATTCTTTGCAGGAACTCTATTGCATATTGCAATAAATACTGTACCACGCCTTTTCTCTGACAAACTTCAAGGCACAATTTATCATAGTTTGTTCGGTCCAATACTCGGCTTAATTGTGTTAAGGTATGTCTCTTTCATGTTCTCATGCCTATGATCTCATGAGATTTTTGTGGCTAAGGGTGTCGTAGCATAATATTTTTTTCTTTTCTTCATATTTGATTCTTTTTTGTCTTCTAAAATGCCCCGTGATGTATCACTCACTTCGATCTTGATTCCATTCTTTCTCTTTGGTGGCTGCTTAATGATGAGTGTTGGAGTTTTGAATATCTCTAAAGGCATCTTCTACTGTGTAGTGCTGCATTATTGTTTGCTCCAATAGTACAAGCGGCAATGGAATGGGATAGTGGCTGTGGTGGTGTGATTTGAAGTCCAACTAGAGAAAGTAGCTATGTTCATGAAGAAATACCATATCAATAGTTTGGCATTGATCAATGAGTCTGGTTAAGTGAGCAGTCAAGGTCTGTATCGTCTAATTTATTGAAGGAACGCCCGATGGACATTCTCAATCTGCTTCACATAGCAAGCATGCAGTAGGCTCCTTACTACTGAAGCATATTCAAGGGCAGGCGTAACAATCGGCTGATGATGGGTTATAGGGGCAGGTGGATGTGAGAAACCTCTTGTGTTATTCTTGAAGAATGTAAGAACATTTATCTCACAAGAGCATCTTGGATTGTGTGTTTGGAAAAGAAGAGTTTTGAGTCAAGGAGGTTTTGAACTGGAGCAGCTCTGACAAGTGTTGAGTAGTGATGGCACATTTCAATGGGTCCAATCCATTCAGTGAGTACCACTGGAATACAGCATCGAGATCATTCTGCAGGCCAGCAGAAGAATTTGAAACTAGAGCAAAGAACTTCAGGTCGTTTGTGTGTACAAAAACTGAAAGTTGTTGATGGCTGAGACAATGTTGTTGATAACTAGGGTGAACAGCAATGTGCCCACAACAGAACCCTGCAGTACTCCCGAAGAAGTGGTGTAATGTCGAGCAGTACCTCCACCTACCCTAACCCATTGCTTACAGCTGGACAAATGGCCCTCAAACCATGCAAGGATATCACCTAACACCTTACTATCACGTGAACCTGAGATAACTTGATGTGTCCAGGAATGTGCAAGTTGTCTAATGACCAGCTGGATCATTGGTATTGAAATTTGATGGATACGTGAAGTCAGTGTTTTTACTGAGTATCTCTATGTCGTAATAATCTACTGCTCAAAGTGCACATTATACTCATTATGATGTTTTAAAATAATCTATTATTATTGGTTTAGATGTATATGTATCTATGTAAGTGGTTAAACTACTCATGGGCACTGTTATATTTTTTTCAGCTTCATCAAATTTTCACCACTGGCCTATGGAATGACTGGCCCCTATTCAGCAGATGCAAATAGCACTATGCATGGTCTGAAGTGGTTGGATTCATGGGAGTTTTAATACTTATTTATACAGTTACTATTATTTTTTTCACAAATTAGATTGCAAGAATTTATCATTTTAATGATGATTTGAGAAGCTGCATTAGTAAGTATGAAACGTGTATGTGATTCTGACTCCTTGTGAATAAAGGAAGCCTTGGGACTCGGGGTTTGTCCTCAAGTCAGCCTACGATAGACTGGCCATTTTTGGCATGACTACCACGCTTTTATTCATTCAAATCTCTTTTTTATTTTAGTGTCTTTAGCCCTTCGAAACAGAAAAGAAAATTGTGTAATTGGTGGAAGAGTCCAGAAAACACAATTTGAGAAAACGGTCAGTGTGTCTGTAATTTTGCTCGTAACCTTCTTTATGTGTGTCTAAGGACACAATTTAATGAGAACAACCGAACCAAATTTGATATTCCATTTGCAAAATTAACATGGGACTCCAAAACAAGATTATGAGCAAAATTAGTTCAAAATAACTATAATGATCAAAATACCAATTTTTTTTCTGAAAACAGCACAGACGATTTTGATTATATTTTATGTGTGGGGACATCAATGAATAGTAACATAAAATTTGCATGTCGAGGTAAATGACTCAAGCAGCACTATACGTAATCAAGAAATCTACAAAAATGTCTTCCAGTACAATTTTATTTTTTTAAATAAATCTGTTCATGTGTCCATTGCCCTATTCTCCACAAAGAAAAAATATTTAAAAAACTATCCATAAAAATGTTGCGATTGTAGCTTAATGAGAACAACAAAATAATTATGGGTGTCCTACGAAATTTGGGAAACCAAAATATTTTGGCCAGCTTGTTTCACTGCATTTTCTCCATAATTCTAGAACAGTAATCACGAACCGTTAAAAAAACATAAATTACTATGCATTGATCACTCAATTTAGGTATTGACATGAGTAAGGGCTACCCAATAAATTCTGAAACGTTAAGCTAAGTTTTACCACTGAGTTGAAAAACAGTTTGGATTAACTCTTGGAGCAATAAACACACTGGATATTTTCAATGATGTAAAAACCCACAATTGATCAATGAAACCAGCTTAAATTTGCTATGGACAGCTACAATTATCAGGTTTTTTGTAGTGTAGGTTCTAAACTGCTCACTGAATTGGCGGTCTCAACTTGCAATTCTGGAATTTTACCTGTGCAACATCTGCTAAATATGCTTCCTAACCTGAAACAATGATAATTCCAAACCCAACGTTATCAAAATGTACAAACCTGTGCCATGTTTACATACGGACCACTCCAAGCGCAATTACTATAGAGATGTGTACTAAATACAGAGGGAAATTAGGCATTGACACACAACGAGGGGTCATTTGTATAAACAATGCTGATAAACAAAATGCAGTTATGTTGAAGTAGTTGTAATGCAGTAAAATGGTGAAAAATGAAATTCACGTCACTTGTGAACGGTTTTTGTGTGGTGAGAAATGTCTGAGTTCAAATCCCCTTCTCACTCATTGGTAGTTGGTGATAATAGTCATGGAAGTAATACAGCCTGAATGGGTTCCATGTAGAAAATGATAAAAAATGTTGCATATTTATCACCTGAATCATAGCAAACATTTTTTTCCAAGACTTTTGAAAGCAAAGCGTTTTTTGCTTCGAACGTTTTCAAGACGACATAGCAAGTGAGTTGTGAACAATAAATGTGATATCCCTATACAATCATTATGTTAGTCTTTGAGGCAGTTTCATTTATCATCCAAGTTACTTCCCTTTTTATGTTGAACACTATTGTACAGTTTACGTACTTTGTAATGACAGTGGGTAGGTACCCCTTCCAGGTAACCGACCGACATTGTCTACCTCATTAAGTCTGTTGACTTCACGTTTACAAGAAATTTTTGATTTTTCTCGAGTGGCTTTCATAACTGTACCTCTATTTTTTAATTGATCATCAATGACAGAGTCACAACACATTTTTGTACCTTTGTGTGAAAAGTAGATTGTGTGCATGAAGCCCATCACAACAAAATCATCACGCTCTAAAACGTCACAATATGATTGATTGCTCTTTTATTTGAAATGGCCTCAGAGCAATCAAAAGTTAGGGCAGATACTTAATTCATGCATAATGAGACTGCCCCGAGAGAATAGCATATTTGACATTTCAATCAGTTGGCCATATCAATATTTTGTATAAATGTAATTAAAAATAATGACTGCCATTCAGAACTGAAATTTAACATCAGTTTTGATGTATAGTGTAACAAGGTGTAGCCTATTTTATTTCTCTGAGTTTCATGTTTGAAACAATTTTATTTATATACGATTTCACTAAATAAGAGCTGTGATTGATCAGTATTTGTAAATAATTGTTACTTATTTATTGAATGCATTTTAACAGAAGCCATCATTTGCATATTTTCATGTATGTATTTATTTTTGTAATTTGTGACATTAAACAGAACAATATGATTCATTCTAATTTATCCTCACAAATAACTTGTACACAAACTGAATTTTTTTTTAGCTCTTCCTTAATCCTGAGCACTTACAAACTTTGGAGCCTAAAATTTGAAAATGGTTTGAGACCATTAATTCAACAGTAGAAGCAGTTCTTTTCTTCGTCATTGCCCAATTTTAAGGTAAAATGTTTGATACACAGATAGAGATCCTTGTCAGTTACATGTACTGGGGATGGTACTTGCCATCCTTGGACGGACTTACTAGTTTTATGTTGTGTCTACTCAGGCCAAACAAGAGCCCAGTGAACTATAAAACCTGTGTCTTGAACCCTTAACTCAACCTTCTTCAATACCTGATTCTATTAATT
Organism: Pachypeltis micranthus; assembly: GCA_020466155.1. NCBI lineage: Eukaryota > Metazoa > Arthropoda > Insecta > Hemiptera > Miridae > Pachypeltis > Pachypeltis micranthus. Next base: position 80,716,509 of record CM035768.1, on the reverse strand, counting down.
TTCCACAAAATCTCTCCAAAAGTAGATTTAGTGAATGAAAACAACATAAGCTCATTGAAATCGAGATCAAAAGATCATCATGAGCATGTGCAAAACCAAGCTAAGAGCTCGGTAAAAAACCACCCAAGCCAACTTCTATTCTCGAATCCATTGCTTGATTTGTCTAACGCACCACTTTTGGTTTATTATTCATTCTGAATAATAACCCTATGTTTTCGGTCGGGCAAATTTTTTTTACAACCCCCCCTCCAAATTTGATGCTTAAGACATTGGGATTCCAAATCTGCAATACCTGCCATCCAGGCCATTGTGCCTTTGACATTGTCTAAAAAATCTGTTCTTTCGCACAGAAATCCCATTTGGTATCTAGTTGTGCCCGCATGCTCGGCAATCCAATTGGACGAAGCCCGTGGTTGTTATGGTTACAAAAATTAACAAGAACAGAATTTTGGTAGTTTTATCGCAAATACGCCAATTCGAGATCATTTTCAAGGTATTTTTAGATGCTGGATAGAATGGAACAATTTGTAGAGGTCTACAATTCGTCAATAGTGAAATCACAGTAAATATAGTAAGCTGATGTCTACTAATTGAAAGAACTTGCGGGACAATAACTACAGCGAAAGTAATAAGGAAGTACGAATGCTCCCTCCCTCCCGTCTCATCAAAACCACCTGCCCGCTCGACTCACCACATCATGCCATTTGCCTACAGTCACCTAGAATATTTAGTTTTTGTCGTAGTCATGTTTCGTATGGTTTACGGGTATTTTTCAATACTGAATCGAATGGAGTGAGACTCTGTCAAGCTGTTCAAGAGAATAATAAACCATTGTGTAATAATTTGCAGGAGTTTTATTTCATAGGTTTATTTGCGCCAAATTTGAAGGCCACACCTTGTTTTCTCTGAGGTGTTCCTGAAGTAATGAGTTATATGCTCACAAACTGAAACACAAGTATTAACATATTTTGGATAATCTCGTTTTCTTGCCCAGCTATTCAAAGATTGAGGCGCTTGTCCTTATCATTATCCAAAGAATATCAGTTTCTTCACTGGTTTCAGCTTTCAAAGGCTCTTGAATGTAGCCTATAGATCTCACGCTCACTGTTTCAACCTTATACACGTAGATATTCTCTGTGATATATGGCAGTATATATATATAGGTTTCTGAGGGTCCTTCTAGGAAAATCCAAAACGGACACTAGCTTCGATTGCTTTACTTCACAAAAGAAATCGAAAACAAATGTTCCGAATCCGGGATCAACAATAAATACACATGCAAAACAAAAAAAAACGCGAATAAACTTTGGCGAGAGTCTCTAGCCAACCTCGACAACACCGTGGCTATCGCCCAACTGAACACTATTTACTTCTGTCGGTGAACCTCGCATCTTGATCCCATTACCTTTTCATCCAACTCATCACAGTCCAGCAGGTTGATATTATTGGATGAGGTTTAAAGATGAATGCACATCTTAAAGAAATTGGGTTATATCCGCCAGTAGGCAAATTACTAAAGTTAACGTACTTGTTAGGTGAGTCCATCTCCTCTGGCTTGTGAGTTACTGTGGGCAAGCGCTTTCGATGTAAAGACATCATTAACAGCCAGACGATGATGTCTTTACATCGAAAGCGCTTGCCCACAGTAACTCACAAGCCAGAGGAGATGGACTCACCTAACAGGTACGTCAACATTAGTGAATGCACATCTTTCTTAGCTCAACCGGCGTCTATCCACTGATTTCTTTGATTGATACATGAAAAGGGGAACGAGAAAGGCACACAGATGCCCCACCATATGGTAATATTTCAGTGTTCAAGGGAGAACAGCACTGCTTCAGAAGTGAGACCCATATCCACATCTCTGGGACCACCTTATGGACGATATTTTTGTGTTTTAGCCCCATTTTAATCAAGTGCAATCATAGATCAGATTTATGCAACGATTCCATTAGCTGCTGTGGTATTGTTGAATGCCGAGGGTTGGCAGAATGAGAAAATTACCTTCACAGACCCAAAATATTCAGACTGTTTTGACAATTACTGACAAACAACTCCTTACTTCAATGTCTTGACTTGAATAAAACTTTCCGCCTCACCACAAATGCAACTGGCATAGCTCTAGGCGAGCATGGCCCCTTCTCATAGCATATGCCAGTAGTACTCCAAATGACACAGAACGTCGTCGTACTCTCATTGCCTTCCTACCATTGAATGATAATTACTTGCTGGATCAAATCCAATGCTGGCACCCTCTCTAGAGAGCAACTACGAAAACGTAGATGACATTCTAGATAACAATGCAGCCCTGAAAAATGTAACTGGTAACAGATGTAGACGGAAACAACAAGTGCAAGGCATCACACTTTGCGTTAATTCAATGGTTTTCATGGCTTTTGTAACTAACTAAATTCATTTTTCATTCAGTTCATTTGAACTTGGTCAAATATAACTTCACAGACATAGAACGTAATAGTGTTTATAGTTCCAGAATTTATTGAGGTGCTCCTACCCGTGTCACAACTACTTTTGTGCAATCAGTGCAAAGAACATTAAAAACACTGTTTTTTTTTAGAACGATAATAATAATCGTTTCAGAAATACAGGTAAAAACCGCGAAAAATGGTTTTAATTCCGGAATTTATGGAGTAACTTCTATATATCCTTTGAGCGATATTAAAAGCTCTTCATGTAGGTACTTGATTCATCATTTTCCCAGAAATTAAAATTTTATGGTATTGTGACGTCGAGAACTGTCTGCAAAAAACACTTGATCAAAATTGTTAGAGCCATTTTTGAGAAAACAAATATTTAGTGTTTTATAAATATGATAACTATAGTTAATTTTGGGCAGATTTGGTACCCAATAGCGACTTACAGGCTAAATATGAAATATGGTTCAGCCATTTTCTCTCAATTGTGTTCACTCACACGCTGACCATTTTTTCAACTCAGTATGATCTGAAGAGAAATCACTTTTTTTCAACAGATTAGGTAGTTTTTCTATCTACTTCGTAAAGCCAAGGTAGGTAAAAATCTCTGGTGCGTTGCAACACAACTTTCCTTTTAGCTCTACGTCAATTCACTCGGGTACATGGCTTTTTTCTACTTACTCAATTCATTTATCACTCAGTTAATTTGAACTTGGTCAAACAATGCTTTGCGGCAGCAGGAAGCGGTAGTGCTTACAGTTCCGGAATTTTAGGGCTGCTCATACTCATTCCCGAACGAGTACGAGCAGCACAATAAATTCCGGAACTGTAAGCGCTATCGCTTCCTGCTGCCGTAACGTGTTGTTGGACCAAGTTCAAATGAGTTGAGTGAGTGGAAAAAGCCATGTACACGAGTGAATTGACGTAGAGCTATGTAAAGTTCTGAGTTGCCACGCACCAGATATTTTTTTAAAACATTCTAGTAACATTTCAGCGGAGTTTAAAAGGAAAAAACCACGCTAAAACCGATTTTCGGAGAAAATTTTGATAATTTATTGTGCTGCTCTCGTCGTTTTCCACGAATGGGAATTTTATGGAATAATTGCCTTATTGACAGCTATCAATATAAAAAATTTAATCAAAATCGTTAGAGCTGTTTTTGAGAAAAAAAATTGGTGTTTAATCACTATGATAACTATAGTTAACTTTCGGTGGATTTTGTTCATACCCTTATTTTGGGGTCCTGTGGTAACCTCTGGGCTAGATATCAAGTTTGAGCTGATTTGGTTCGGTTGTTCTCTCTAAAAACCGCTCTAAAATCGATTACGTCGAAAATTGTGGTAATTTATTGTGCTGCTCCTGTCATTTTCCCATGGATGAGAATTTTATGGTATAGTTGCCATATTGGGAGCTATCAATATAAAAAATTTAATCAAAATCGTTAGAGCCGTTTCTGAGAAAAAATATATTTGGTGTTTTGATCACTATGATAGCTATAGTAAACTTTCGGTGGATTTTGTTCATACCCTTATTTTGGCGTCCCATGATAACCTGCGGGCGAGATATCAAGGTTGAGCTGATTTGATATGGTCGTTTTCTCTAAAAATCGTTCACAGACACACACACACACAGATCATTTTCCCAAATAATGTTTTTCAGACTCGGGAAGGTCCGAAACGTAATGATCTGAAGAAAACAGAAAGTTTTGGAAACAAATCAAGGATCACTGCAATTTTCACCGTCAAACCTTGAGCAAGAACTCTTCCAACTGCATTCGTAGCGGTTAATGGACTCAGAGAATTCTTGCTGCGTAAGATCAATGATAACTTCATTGCCTTCCAACGTCTGTAGCCCACTGGGCTAGTGAAAAGAAAGCCCATTGCATACTGATATAACGTACCTGAACTCTTATGAAAGGACGAAATATCCTAGTACTCCCCCTGTGGTGTGAATGTAATTTATAAGGTACGACTGTAAGTTATTTGGAATGAATGGATATGTCAGTGATTGTTTTCTGTTCTGTGTAGGTACATGCCAGGTGGAAGCAAGGGGATGGACTAGAGGGCGCATTGATCTCTTATAACCCACCAGGATCGGGCAGTGACGAGAAAACTCTAGGACATGAGAAGAGGGGGAAGAGTAGTTAGCCCAATGGACTGTGTGGCAAGTTCTTCCCCTGCACAGGAAGAACCAAAAATAAGTAAATAAATAAACGAAGAGGTAGGAAGGCTCCGTCTCAGCCATCCTAAAAACTTGGCGCCGCCACGAGGTCTAGTCTGGACATGCATGAGGTATGACCAAAGCCAAGAGGACAGGAGGGGCCTGCTGTTCCCAGGCGTGCTGGAAGGCGCAAACGTCCTTGCAGTCAAAGAGAAAGAAAAGGGATGACTGGAAACCCTGAATGAGAGCACACTAGCGAGGCTACTAATGTGCTGCTAGCTGTTTTGGGCCTAGGTACAACCGCCTCTCCACCGATCAGGAACAGCGGGTTACGACCAATGAAAATACGCCGTTCCTCTACAAGAAATCGGAGAAATGCCCAAATGATGGTCCTTTTTTACTAATCCAGGTTGTTGATGACGGCAAAAGAATTGAAAGGGTTAAAGGAACAAAATATTTCCGTGTCAATGTAGTCGGGAAATATTTAAACCCCAGACGGAATTGAGGCCCAACTCATGGAGAAGGGCAACCAAGGAAATTTAGAGGCAGGTCAGGAAAGGGGCAGGATGCAGGAAGGGATGAACATCGTACAAGTGGCAACGATCGCCCCAGACAAATTTACCCCCACTATGAGTTTGCTTTAACTCACAGTTGTCGATGAAAAGGCGGGGCTCCCTAAGCTCCAAATCAATGTGAAGTTCTGAAATTGAACGCAGGAGCGCGGGGAAACTGCACGCATTTGAGCTCAGTAAACAGGAATCACGATCTCGATCGTGAAAGAAACAAAAGGGGGATTGAAGGGTTGATTGGAGCCGACGGAATCGCTCAAAACGAATCGTTGTAATCCTCCATGTAGGGCACAACGGAAAGTGTTAAAGAAGCACAATTTCCAACTTCATTCGATTTTATTATATGTCGGCGTCATAAAACACATCACACAGCTTTCCCAGCCCTCGCGTAAATTCGTGGGTATTCCTTGCCAGTGGCGAATCCCATCCCCCACCCACAGAAATATTGGATAAACATTTTTTCAGCTAGTTTATTAGGTTTCTTACACACGAACATCAAGATTATTTACCCTTTTTTCGATTTCCCCTTCAATCTTTCTCTTCCTGGTTGCATCCATAAAGACAATAACAATAATAATATCCGGACACAAAAAATAAATAAAATCCCCCCGCCCCCCCGCCATCACCCGAAAAATTGCAAGTGTTCCCCGCATCACTTAACTCAAATTTTGCTGGTAATTTAAAAAAATATTTACACACCAACAAAAAAAATTTTTTTTCGAGTGACAAATATCGTTGATCTCCAACATAATGCTAAATATTACACATTTATTCGGAATGATGTTATTCATTTTCTATGTTTTCGACCAGAACATTTTTTTTTTTTCAATTTTTTATCACCCCTTTCAAAATTTCAGACTTAACGTATCGAGATTCCCTGAAATGTACGTCCGCCGTCGTTAGGGCTATATTTTGCCCTGACGCAGTCTCAAAAATCCGTTCTTTCGCACAAAAATTCCATTCGGTATCTAGTTGTGCCCGCCAACTCAGCAATCCGATTGGACGAAACCCATGGTTGTTATGTAAACAATTAACAAAACGGGAATTTTTTCAGTTTTATCGCAATATTGGTACAGTGTTATGGGTAGCATTATGGTAGTATTTTTGGATGCTGAGCCGAATCAAAGGGGTCTCAAGGGGTGTACGAATGAGTCTAGATACACTGAGCCAAAGTGTACTAATTGAAAGAACTCGCGGGTCAATACACCAAAAGTGTTCGTTTTTTTCCAGCCTGTTCTCGTTTCCCTTCCTACCTCCCGTCTCACTCCAACTACCCGTGTGCTCGACTCGTCACGTCGTGCCAATCGCCTCCAGGCGCTTGGAATGTGTCAATATGTCGGGTCGTGTTTGGTATCATTTACTAGTATTTTTCGACGCTGTATCAAATGCGATGGGTCTCGGGGGCGTGAGACGCCATCGAGCTAGATAACCATCCTGTGCAAGATGATAATAAACTGTTCTGTAATAATTTGCGGCATTTTTGAATTGAAATTCGGGTTTTCATTTCATGTTCATTCACATTTTTAATTTTCATTTGCAGTCCGTTCTCATTTCAGTTTTCAGTTTCATTCCCGTTTTAATTCCACGTCCCTCCCTCTCTCACCCCCTGGATCCGCTGCTGTAACATTATTGTTTTGATCTTTTCGGTTGGACGACGTTTTGCGGGCACCCAAAAAGGAATAAGTATAAATTATATAATTAATAATTAAGGAAATGGGGAGGGCGTCCAGACTACCCTACGCAGGCTCTGGGGAAAGAAGGATAAGAGAATGTTCCACAAAAGAACGACCACCAGTTCAGATAAGACCCAAGCAATATGCGGGTGGTGATGCCACAGAGAACGCTGACTAATACACCCAGTTGACGCATCCTCTCAGCACTTTTCTTGGACCACACTCTGCACGGTCAAAGCTGCAACCCTGATGTTACCTGCTTCCACTCCCCGAGCTTCCGACATCGCAATAAGAAGATCCGTCCAGTCATATTTTCGCTTCTTGGCTTGCCAAGTTAGCACTAGAACCCGACTGCCAAATACTACCCGAACATCCAGGATCGCTGTAGACTGGACGATGTCAGGTTGTCTTTCTCCAGAGACAACCTGGCAGTGCGGCTCTCCCACAACTTTCCAGCCCTCAGATGACAATGCGCCAGCAACCTGCTTACAGACTTCGTCATAATCCTTGAAGTCAGACTCCCCATGAGTACTCAGACACACCTGCACCACATAATTCAGTGACTCAAATTGGTTACCATAGGAACCTCGAGACACCTGACACACACAGACCACCCACTGATTTTAGGTCTTTTCGATTCAGTAGGCCTCAAAACGTGGGCCAAAAAGAACCTTACTTTTTTGAGTAGGGGAAAGTATAATTTGACAATAAAAAATGAAGCATTAACGTCAACACTAAAATAAAACATTAATTTATTAAAATTGAAACTACGAATTTAATGTTAAAGTTATCATTAAAAAAAGGAAATTACGTAATTTCAACAACTGGTGTTTTTAATTAAAATAAATAGCCTACATAGTGGTCAGGTCGATAAAGGTTATCTGTTGGAGCAACACCACTCCATCCCAGAACATTGAGCATTACCGATTAATACTCGCATAAACTTTTTGAGGAGTGCGCTGCTTCAGATATTCGTTTACTATCTCGTGGGTTAACAACTGCTCTACCAATAAATCCTGGTTAAGCTTGATGAGCCATATGTCGGTTGTTGCTCTATTAGCAGTCAATTTAGCGTCCTGTGATAATTCCCTCAGAAAATGTTAATGCGGGATTTTTGCCCGAAGTTTTGTGAGCTGAGCTCAAGTTGGTGATATCAATTCATTTTGCAGTATAATAGTCTCTTTCCACCACATTTTCAGGTTCATGTAATAAAGTAGAGGAAATCGTTAGTTGGAGGGCGGAGGTGAGTGATTGGTTGCCCTGGAAAAGCAATATGGAGCATCAGAGATTGTTCAAGGTCAATGCAAGACGAAGGATTCATGCGCTTTATAGTTTTGTGGCTGTTGCGAGGCGGCCGACGCGCCGACGTGAAAAGGTGGAGAGGGCGATAAGAAGGTTGTCGGAGCGTCTGTTAGGAGGCGCCCCACTCGGGAGGAGGCGGTAGTGTGACATTAGCTTCAGACGAGTGGATGCCGCCAAACTGTAACCTTCTAATTGTGAGTTCCCCCAGTTCTTCTAATTCGAGTGTCGTTTCGTTTGTTGTCTTACTCGAGCTACCGTTTCTGAGACAAATAGTTCGGCTGACCGACGTTCGAATTCCGTAATCCTCTCGACTCTTTTCCCATAGCCGCCTACTCCCGTCCGAGACGGTCTCGAGAAGTCGGGAGCATTTCGTTCAGCCGAACTATGACTTTGACGGGCCGAGCTCGTCTTTTCGGTTGATTTCGGACGTCCTGGAAGAAGGAACGACTCGTCTCTTGAGCGATGTCTCAGTTGAACGTGAAACAGGAGCTCGTCGAGAGCAACACTTGCGAGTCGCCAGAGAATGACTGGGCTCTCCTCAGGTGCATCAATTGCAATGTCGTATTCAAACCGACTGACAAATCCTACTTGTTGGAGTGTCTTCACCCGGTCTGCAACAATTGTCTCACGGGATTCGTGGACGTCGCTTCCTCATCTACCGCCCCCGGTAACATATCAAGATTTTTCATTTCTATTATCTATATTCTCGGTTTTGTTAATTTTAAACCATTAAATGATACTAAATATTTATTACGTTCGATGTTGTACTTATTTCGACAGGGTAAAAGTTATGTTACGGTGGGTGGCGGTTGGGGGGTTAGCTACCTCAATGTGAACTTGCTTGCTCCATGAAAATTGGTTCTGCGCAACGCAATTTAGCTCGTCAATAATTGCAATTGCGATACCTTTGAACGACGTACCTGACAGGTGCGCCTGACAGGAGCTACATCTAGCAATATCCTGGTTGGTTGCCCGTGGTAACCGGGAGCCTGCCGCCCCTCTCCCACCTCTACTCATCATCCAAACTATTATGGATTTTATTAGACCCACCCTCCCGGTGCCAGACTGGGATAGGTTTTATAACTTGACCTGAAGCTACGTGGTTGAGGAAGGGGGAAGTGAAGAGAGGAAATTAATTGATGATACCAACACCTGAAGCACCTAATCTCGCATTCCTTTCCCGTCCGCTGTTCCGAATTGCTCATTCATAGACGGCGCTTGACTACGAATACTTCGATTTTAAACGTATCTTGCACTTCGAGTGCACTTTACATTTCACCTGAAAAAGCGTAGGTTATCCTAATGTTCACCATCTTCAATAAAATCAAACACTAGCTCGACATTGTATCAAGTTATAACAGGGACAACCGTTAAACCATGCAGTGATGAAGCAACAGTTGCGAATTATTACATCCTTCTCAACCTGTGATGTTATGGCGCTGACACTCATATCAGCCATGAAACTTATTCGAATAAATGGGAGCCAAATGCCTCGCCTTTCATCTCGAGTAGCCTGAGCGAGCAACTTCCACGTACCCTCCATAATGTTGGTTCAGAGCGTGTAGAGTACAGGGAATGAGTGACTTGCAGATACTTCAAATGTGTTTCCTGAAAACTTATGACTTCCAATAATCTGATAATTGTTCCTCCCTGGATATGTTCCTTTATGCCAACAGTTCTTCCACTGCCTGTTCGTAACAACTTTGAAAATGCTGTCATTGGATCTTCTTCCAGTCACATGACAACACTAATTTTCCCTTCTACACTCGTTAAATTTCCATTTTCTGAACTTTGATTCACTGTTTTCATCAACTAGACCCTAACATCCCATCATATAATGACCACTTGTAGCCACAATCGCACAGCTCTCTCTACAAACGCTAGTCCAGTTGGTGTCGGTGGAGTTGGCAACATTCACCTCCAACACATGATGTTGCATGGGCCTATGGTGTGGTCATTTCATCTCAATTAATTTGGCGCACACTTGTTGGTTGATCACATCTACCTCCTCTCAATCATGTAGTACTAAGGAAAGGAATGATTCAGTCATTTTTACGATTCTGGTCTCTAAGCAGATCAGCCTGACTCTAATCATCACCAAGGTACAAAGTGGTGCAGAGACTTGGTGCTTCTCTAGCAAACAATCGTCTTATCTACCTTTCTTTTCTCTGTTATCTTAAATCCCCTGCTGGAAACGTTAGTGTTAGAGATTTACAGTACCACGAAACACTCCTGTGGCATCGGTAGGCTGGTAGTGTGAACGTTACTGCTCCCTCCTCACGATTCTCTCAGGAGAGGATCAACTTATACCGGCTGATTTCAGCTATCCATTCTTCTTCCTCCTTCTCTGCCAGGGTACTTGAAGTAAAACAAACCGCCCCTGTATCTCATTTTACCTCAGACCTCAAAAAGCCCCCACTGTCGACTTGACCTGCTAAACATTTGGACGATATTCATGGGGTGGGATAAAGAACACTTTATCAAGTTGCAGTAATTTGAACCTCCAGAAAATAGGAAAATAACGATGTGATGGAATGTTATGACTAACGTAATGCCATGTATTTATGTACAGGTTTGCAGCACCAATCGGGTTTGTGTTTTATTTAATATACTAATAACTTCCCCACTGTCTAAACCTTTTGTATGCTGTTCAAAATGGTGCCCATTAAAGTCCTTTAAACTCATATCTGAAGACTTGATTTTGCACTTGAACTCGTATCTTTTGCTTAATGATGATATGCACAAATTTGTCCATTTTCAGATGTTACCCCTCGTCAGTGTCCTGGCTGCGAAGTACCGTGTAATAGCCAAGCATTCATTGAAAATAAGTTTTTAACGGATCTGTTTGTGAGCCAAGAACCACCAGATGATTTGAGTGACATCAGATGCAGTAATCACCCTGAGGCTCCTGCTACCGATTGGTGCGAATCATGTGGATCATTCATATGTGAGACTTGTGTCATGGTAAGTTTTACGCGATGTCTCTTACTAGCAGTGTTGTCTCATCTTCCTTTTTTATAGGGATGAGTAACTTGCCCGTTAAGCAATCTGCATGTTTACCAAATTTTTGTTATTTGGGTTTATCGTGATTTCCACCCTGTAAAATCCACATGCCCTCTTATTGTAGCCCAGTTTCAGGGTAGGTTAGACTTGAGCACAGTTAAGCAACAAGTTTAGGAGCAGAAATAGAAGAAAAGAAAGAAATGTGGTTCAAGTAGTTCAACTGCGAATCTTCTGAAAATCCGATCAAAAATTCGAAGAACGCGAATATATCAAAGCTTTAATGCCGAGTCAAAGAGGAGGGGTGATAAGAAAAGGGCACCTGCTCTTCTTTCACAATATTGCAGTAGCCGCCGCGTCAACACTTCATCTCTTAGCTGGAGTTTCATTTTCTCTCTTCAACCTCTTTTGCAACTTGTTGTTGTTTTCTCTGGCCATTTGTTTCTTTTCTTGGACCGAAGGAGCGCGTATAAGTTTAGAGCTCTCTGGCGCCTTTTGTTACAAGGGGATTGAGAATATTGGAAAGCATCTGACTGGCAAACATTACAGCGATCCCAAGCTCTGGTCCTACTCCACAGTATCCTCGTAATAGGAATCTTCGCCTTTATCACAGTAGGAGTCAGGAAGTCACAGTAGTTTTTGTAGTAACTAGGATTGAAGGCTCAACATCGTTTTCTTTAAATCAACATTTTATGGATGAACGCGCTTTTTTTCCGTTGTCAACATTTTTATAAAGTATGAGCTAATCAGTTGTTTATTTTTGGCAGGCACATAAGCATCTGAAACCAACCAAGGATCATTCGATAAAATCTAAAGCAGAGCATATTGAGTCTTTGAAAGAGAAGAAACCTCAGAGATGCACTCCCTGTTTAGAACATCCCACGGTTAGTATGATCAACATAGGTTCTGTTACAAGATATGTATATTTTATTTAAGGTTAGTAATTCCTGTTTGAGATTTGTCCCAAAATTGTGTCGCCATGCAAAATTGAATTTTAAAAGATCCATCTTTGGGTAACAATTACTTTCTATGGAAAATTAGGCTTGTAAAATGTGATGTCGAATGATTTTGTGGCTGTAAGATTACTTGTGTTACCGTCAGCCTCGCAAGTTCTGGCTTGATCTATAAAACTTGGAAGTATCTTATCTGGAGCTACTGTGTTGCAGTCCAGTATCATAATTGCTATGCTGCCAGTGTCATCTAATCACAGACTTGGAGAAAATGGAAAATAACCCCATTTGCTGTACATTGGTCCTAAATTGGACCAGCAGTATGGAGTCTGATGAGAGTCAGCATTCCTCTCTCCTCTTTGATCTTCATCAATTTTGTTCTCCAAGTCTGGAAAAATGCATTAGCATTGCTAATAGTCTCTTTTGCGATCGAGTCCTTCAGAACCCTCCTTTTCTATCCCAAAAACTGGATCGTGGCGATTTTCCTTTTTTTTCCTGAATGAGAATGTGTACGACACCAGTATTTATCGTGCCTTTAAGTTAGGACTCATGAGGGTAGAAGAATGAGCGTTCACAAAGGTTCATAGAATCGCTTAGTATAACAATTTTCTTGAATAGAATGTCATTAGCTTATTTTGACACATGAAGACTCCCCTACATGCAGTAGCAGTTATGCCTGACTTTGAGAAAAAACCTCCTAGAGGGCAATTGCAACATAATTAGCTGAATTTCCTTCCCGTGAGAACTAATTGCTACGTAATAATTTCATTAGCAATACATGCATGTTCAATTAGAATTGAACTCGTCATCAATTAAGCACATAAAGTAATAGTAGTAATGTGTCTAAGATTTCAAGTGGGATTCCATTCTTCTGACATGGTTAACGTTTGAATTATCAGTTTCTGAGTAAACTAAGTTTCATCCATCACTTTTGTGTTTTAGGACTCAATGTTTTCACTATGTTCGTGTAAGTAATGTACGAAAGGATCATATTTTTACTCATTTCAAAGATTGCTAAATCTAATCCACTAATGAGAAATAGTTATGGAGCGTGAGAAATACAAATTATAAGTTCTAATAATCTAAATCACATTTTCCAAACTATTTTATTTAGGAGCACATTTTGTGACTTAGCGTTTATGAAACGTGTGTGCTATTTGATTGGTGAATTTAGCTGATTCTAGAATATGTCCTAAATACCTGTTTTAGTGTAATTGAGTAATATTCAAAATTAACTTCTTTCTTGAACCATCTGAACTACCCACTAGTAGGAACTACCACCTGGGCTGAGAAATTATTGCAGGAATAAGTTGCTTGATGCTTATTTCCTGGAAAAAGATTGAATAACTTGAATGAAAAATGGTTAGGACTGTTGATGGTATTGTCTATCTGGGATGTCTTAAACAGTAAGAGGCTTGTAAAACTGTTCCTGAGGTATTTTTTCTGTGTTTTCACTGAGAGTAGTTGTTATTTCCTTCTTTGTGTATGAGCTATGTTCAGATCAAGCGGGTGACAATTATTGTGTAATATGCACGAGCAAATGTTAAATACCATTATCTCATGCCGCGCAAAGACCACTAGAGTTTCATAACTCTCATGTGTACTATAAATATAGTGATCATCCATACTCTTTGCCCAACCTACCTTTAGAAGATTAACGCGGTGGGTAAGGTACTCTTTCTTTGGCACTCAGAAGTGTTCAAATAGCTGTTTAAAGCTTTTGTTCCATTGCTGGCCATCTGTTTCATGCTGCTTGTCTGTCACATGCAGTCAATGGCATAGTCTTCTAACTTGGCTGCTTTCATGATACCACTCTTTGACCAAACTTCAACAGAGAGTTGTTGTTAGTTAGGTGAAATGTAATGAAAATGAATTTGGGAGTCTTCAATACTGAAACTTGAAGAAAATTCATCCCAGTTAAGCACTCAAATTACTTGATTTCGCCACGTGCCCACTTTACCTCATCAGTAAAAGAAATGAATAATGTTAATGAGGAAAATTGATAATTTATATAGTTAATAAAACCTTTCATAATTTGACTGTAGTCTAATTGCTTCGTTATGTATAAAAGTAATTAGCTTACTCATTACAAATTTCTTTAAAGTATACATACGAAGTCAAATTTAAATAATCATGAAGCAAGGTAATATAACAGAACTATATTGTTTTCAGGAACTCTTGTCAGTTTTCTGTTCCACGTGCAATATGATGACGTGCCGTGATTGTCAGTTGACGAAACATAAATCTCACGACTACGTATTTCTATCAGAGATAGCCAACTCTACAAGAGATGTTTTGCTGACACTAAAAAACGAAATAGAGTAAGCCAGTTTCATTTAATGTTTCTTTCATGTTGGGATATACATGTAACGTCTCTAAACAGCACTCAACTAATCCGTTCAAAGCGCTTTAGTTTTTTGAAGTCTTTCCCTCGTCTACAGAGAAAAAAATGTTTTTGCCCCCTCCGAAACTTCTTCTTTTGTTATTATTGTTGATTAGGGAGAATTATTTGTAGAGTATCTGGGTAAGAAGGCGAAATATCTCGTAATGGATAGGGTGGGGGACTTTCGAAAAAGAAGTGTATTATGGAGGGGAGCCCCCCCCCCTGTCTTGGGGGGGGGTAGGTGATGAAAGACATGTTTGTCCAGAACTGTCGTGGGCAGAGCATTGAACGGTTTAAAGAGCATAATAGAGCCATGTAACTATTGAAAACTTAGATAATTCTATAGAGAACTTTGCATATTAGTCAGTTTTTTATTTACTTAGATGATATTTATTCTCTGAACATCTCCTGACATTATGTGTTGCAGAAGTACTCGCTTCCAGGTAGATGCTCAAATAGCTGCAGTGAAAGAAATTGAATCCAGAATTGGTCAGAAGAAAACTAAAATGCTCCTGGATATTAAGGATATCGTATTGAGGTAGTTACTTGACTACAGTTTTTCAGTGGTCGTTTGAGACTCAGACTCTAAAACTATAAGTTTGGTGTGAAAAGTGGGATCTGACTACCCCTTTCTTTTTTTAATGTATAATTATAACATTGAAGTAATTTATTTCGGCCATTCGGCATCACTCAACCTAGGTGGGTGTCTCTAATACCTTTAGGATGTAGTCTATCGTTGAAGCCATAAAGCACTTAGCAGTGGATAATCAGGATGCATTTATCTGTAAGCTCATACGAAATGTATCTAGAATCTTGGGTGTAGGACAATCCCTGCATCAGTGCTAGCTCACTTTGCACAATTGCTGGCAGCTAAAGTACTATGCAGGGAACCTCTACTATTACATATATTGTTTTAGTTGCTGCTTAATAACCAGTTACAGGTTTGAATAGTTTTCAATGTTGAGATGAATTGAACAAAAGCCCATTGCTGTTCTTTTGTGAGCTAATTGTGCAGTTAAAATCTAGTGTACTTACCTTAGACGTTTCTCTGCTTTACAGATTAACTGAAGCTATTCGAAAGAAGGGAACTGATCTTATTGTGAAGGTTGATGAAATATGTCAAAACAAAATCCGAGAAATGTCAGTAAAGAAGGACAGGCTGGAACTTAATCTTCGTCAAATAGACTACTGCTCCATTTTTTTGAGAAACGCAATTGAAATAGCCTCTGATCCTGTGTTGGTTTATTCCAAGGAGTAAGTTCGTATTGTGGCCCATACCCTGTAATTTACCTATGACTCGGTAAGGCAGTTAAAATCTTGGTGACTCACTAGTGTGCGATATTTTCACATATTCTAGCTAAGTGGATTGCCTTAGGGTTTTCTGACTAGATGGTTAACAAACAATTATTACAATAACGTTGATGCTGACTATACTTTAAGAGCCAGTTGCATTAATAAGCCTTATTAAATTAACATTTGTTTGCTATGTCATGTCATCTAATTGTTAAAAGATAAAAATAGAAGAGTTCTCATTATAAAAAAGATTAATACGATGGCAAGGGTTTAGTTAAGAGTTTATTTGATTTGGCTAAAAATTAGGGAAATCTTTACTTGAGTAATCGTATAAGACAGTGTAACTTCAATTAAAACGATGGCTTATTCGATTTTCTTTGGAAACTGAATAACTCACGGTGATTATCACCCATACAGTTCTCTGTTTTTTGCACAGGACACTCGGTTGAACAGTTCTTTCTTCAAATTTTGTTCCATAAGTATCGTATTTTGGTCAGATTTATTTTCAACTCCTGCTGCAGCTCACAACTAAGAATTTTCAAGTGTTATTACACAAGAATTGAATAGAGAAAGGAAAGTGAATAGTAAAGGAATAGAAAAGTAAAAGTGAGTTCATAATTTTAAACAACCACGGAAGCTGAATTATTTGAAGTAAAAGTCGCTGGGGAGGGGTTATTGTTTACATTCTAATGCCAGGTGGGTGATGCTGATAAGTAACCTCATGTCCGCTTGTTATTGGTAAGCACTTTTCAAGATAAATTCAATGGCAAAGTTACCCACAGTACAAATTCTAGATCATTTATACTTTCCACTGCTCAAAGGGTAAGGGAAGTATAGTGATCGTGTCAAAAAAAAGTTAAATTTTCACACTTCGAAGTCTAATCAGGGTACACTCACCGGATGTCTTTAACTGATTGATATCTTTATATTGTTTTCAATAAATGTTCCTCTAACAGCAGGCCAATGAACAGAGATAGAAAACAAAATGTGTTGAAAATAGTGGTTTTCGGTACATGTTCATAATTTCCAGAGTAACCGCTTCACTGGATTTGATCAATACTATAGAGGGTCTTCTGGCAATCTATACTTATATTTGTTCTCCTCAATTATTTCTGTATCCATCTGTTGGACAGAAATACAGGGTGAGCCATAACAAATGGTGCAGTTTTCGAAGGGGTGCTGCATGCCTTGTAGTGGGGTTAACGACCTGGGAGGGGTCTCATTGTGCCCGGGCAGTGGTCCCGTTTTCAGTCGTTACAATGGTTTGGAGCGGAGAGCAACGAGGTTTCGTCATTCGCACGTTTTTTGAAAGTGGCCGTTCGTTCATCGCCACCCAGCGGGCCTTCCGACTGTGTTACAACATCCCAGGTTGTGATCCCGTCCCTCACCGCAATGTTATCGCACGTTGGGTTCAAGCATTGGAAGAAACTGGTTCCACAATAAGGCGTAGAGGTGCGGGAAGACCAAGAAACGCAAGAACACCTGAAAATTTGGCTCGAGTGAGAGCAGCAGTGGAACAGTCGCCTCGGCGCTCTGCTCGGAGGCACGCAGTAGCACTGAACATCTCTAACACCTCACTAAGGAGGATTTGGCACATGGACTTGTCATTCCATCCGTACAAGATTATGATTGTTCAGGAATTGTCACCTCCAGACTACCAAAACCGCTTGAATCGATGCCAAGAGATGATAAACCGCATCCCACCAACGTCCACTTTTTTCAGTTCGGACGAAGCCCATTTCCATCTCTCTGGAGCGGTTAATAAACAAAATTTCCACTATTGGTGTGACCGCAACCCAAGATAAATTCATGAGAGACCTCTCCACTCCCCGAAAGTCACTGTCTGGTGTGCCATTTCAACATTTGGGGTGATTGGGCCTTATTTTTTCGAGGAGGATGGAAGGACTGTTACCGTCAATGCTCAGCGTTATCTTTTCATGCTGGAAAGATTTTTTGAACCCGAATTGAACCAGTTAGCTGAAGAAGAGGATCTGGGGGATATTTGGTTTCAGCAAGATGGGGCTACGGCCCACACAGCGCAAATCTCAATGGTGAAACTGCGGCAAATGTTCCCCGCACGCCTCGCCTCTCTCAGGGGTGACTTGGGGTGGCCGGCAAGATCGCCAGATTTGAGTGCGTGTGATTTTTTCCTGTGGGGCTACTTGAAGGAAAAGGTGTTCAAACATCGACCTCACACTCTGGAAGACCTGAAGATTCGAATCAGGGAAGAAATCGCCGCGATTCCCATCGAAATGTGCCAGAGGGCGGCCAAAAATTTCAGGAATCGCCTACATCAGTACGTCGCTGCTGAGGGCGCCCACCTTCCTGATGTAATTTTCAGGACTTAATCTACCGAAATGGGGTGATGTATGGCGTTCAATAAAACAAACCGTAATCTTCTAAGTTGCACTGTTTTTTTTAAATCGCCCTTTGAAACTGCACCATTTGTTATGGCTCACCCTGTATAAGCCACGATAGCTTGGAAAATGAGATTCGTTGAACATTAATTTATCATTTTCCCACTTATCTCAAAAACTGCTATAACAATTTCGATCAAACGTAACTATTCTTCACTAACTAGAGACTTGTTCTCGGTAAATGTTTCCATGGAAATGTGTAAAATGAAGATACAGCTCCTGCATATATGACAGGTCGTCGAATTTACAGAGGTTGTGGAAAGTTGTGTGTTGCTACCCACTAGATATTTAAAACTGAAGTGTACTGACTCTATTTTCTGAAGAACTTATATAATCGACTCCGACTATTTGTTTTTTTAAACTGATTTATTGTTAATCTCTTCCTTGATGCTTTTCAGGCATGTCTTGAACCACCTGAATTACGTTAAAGACAATACTGCTTCACTGCAAAATTTGAACTTACTGTTCAATATGGAGTTGCAGACTCCCAATATTGATGACTTCGTTGATGGTATTTCTTCAATTATTCGAACTCAGTTTAATGCAAAATGATACGCTGAGTTCCTCATAATGATGCCTTTTTTTCATTTCAGCCATTTCAAGATTTGCAAAAGTGCATACATTGGAAGTAGATCAAGATGGAACTGTAGCCCTCCCTGAAGGAACCATATCTCCAATTGAAACTGAGCGTTTGCTTCAAAAGTACCATTCTCCACCTCTTCCTCTTCTTTCCCGCCCTATTAACCCTATACATCAAGAACAAAAAGTAATCAACCCTCCCCCTTTTGTGTATGATGGCAGTAACCAAGCAAATGCCATCACCCATTTCACTGGGCATACTGCTAAATTGGCTCAAGTCATACAGCGTACGCCACTTGCTCGATTTTCGGCGAACAGTCTTGTTAGCCCAATGAGACATTCGCATGCTAGTTCTCAAAAACAGACGTTTTCCAACCTACCCCAATCTTCCACCTGTGCCGTGGTAAGGGAAAATTCATCGAACCAGCTAGAGTGGTGCCAAACTGGACCGAGTTGGCAAACTACACTTGCTGGCCATTCTACTTTCAGACAGGGCACTGTCTGTGGCAGCGTTCCAGGTATTAATGATAGTTTATTTCAATGTGTGCTTCTACCGCGTTACTGTGCTTAACTGTCATTATTTAATCCACATCATTATTACATACCTCTTTTTCTACTGGGTCTATTAATGAGATTGTTTGTGAGCATCCTTATGCCCTCACTGTTCCACCACTCGTCCCTTGGAGCTGCTCCACTCTAATCCCTCCCAAAAGACACCCTTTAGATCCAGGCCTGCAACCTTCTTTGGGTACAAGAGTAGCCTAATATGCACCCTTAAGCAATGCACAGTCATTCCTCCGCTAGTATGTAGTACGTGCTTCACTAACTGTATCCTGGTCTCACAGAATCCGCAACTCTCTACGCTCTGATGTACCAGCATTATCTACATAATGGCTGCTACACTACATAAACTGCTGTGTAAATGGTCCACATACCATTTGTACACTTTCCCTCGTATGGCTTGGGATCCTCCTTAACTCGTCCCCTGGAGAATTGATGAAGAACATAGACTGTCTTTGGCTAGCTTATCCCACTAATACATAGGTAGCCCTACATGTATTCTGCTTGGCAATTTCCCTACAGAAGTAAGAACATATTGGTGAAGCCAAAGAAACCTGTGGTTCATAACCTGCCAGGATCAGTGCAGATCCACTTCTCCTTGATTCAAGGACTGTTCTCCACTGCCGCTGTCTTCAGCCCAGCCAGGGGTTCCCAAACTAGTTCTGGTGAAATGGTGTAGTGCCAGCGCTCCTAAGCAGCGTAGCTGTAATGTAAATGTTTTAACATATAAGATCACATGGTGAAATCCTCTTATACTCCGCCTGCTGGATCAGCTGGATTAAAACAGTCCTCTCTTATAGTTAGATCTATTCTCTTCAACGTGCGGACATCAAGCAGCCATGTATGCTTTCAGTTGGTTGATCTCTCGCCTATTAACTGATGTGGTTGTTTGGTTGTATTCTCCATGTATTATTATATGACTAAATATTATAAGTATATTTGTAAACACAGACACTGCGTATACTCTGAAAATATTCACACAAAAACTTGACATTACTACAGGAAGCTATATACACATTCAACTATTATGGTCTGAGATAGGGCCTCCTCCTGATTGCATCCCCTCACAGTCCTCTCCCTCAGCAAAGTCTGAATCGCTCCGCTGTTCAAAACAGCAACCTTATTACATTTCTATCGACATATAAATATCATAGTTCACGTATAAATTTTTCGCTTCATTTCACTTGTCTCGTAGTTGGGAGAAAGAGGCTAAGGAGAAAGTGAGGTGAATAATAAATGAAACTCAGGCACCAAATCTTAACTATAACTCTGGAAGGAAAGAGTTGTAATAAACAATTTGCTACCTTTAAGGCAGGTTTATGGTACCCTCATCATTTTTTCATTCAGTTCTGTTTAGAACTACTGTGCTTTCAGTTGTGTTTAGAACTTCTGTGCCTTGATTCTGTGTGAATCGAGGGTTCATAAGGACAATTAAATTAGAACTACCTACGTATAAGTTATTTTTGAAATGTAGGGCGTTCAACTATTACTTAAGTGAGGGTGTGGAGTAACTCTTTTTACTCTAGTTTATTGATGTTGTGCTGATTTTTGATTTCTAGTCCAAAATGTCATCAGGATTGCGACCAACCATCAAGTAACCTCAACGTCCAATTTGTACAAACCAGTAAGTTTTCATTCTGTAGATGGTACAACTGTCATAAAATGAAAAATAGTGTACTCTTTGGTTTGGCTTTATAGGATTATGGACTATGCTATTATGTAATGGAGCGAGAGTGGATATTGTATGGTGAATGATCCAAGGAGCAATTTATTATCAAATTGAAAGTGGTGTATTGATCACATTTGGTAATAGCATTTTGAGGTAACGTAGTGCTTAATAGGTCATATCTGTTAGTTGCTGACAATAACTGGGAATAGCTTTTTTCTTATTCACATTTCATTTGAGCGTTTGAAATATTGAGTATATAATGTTGAGTTGTAGTTTAATTATCCTAAATAATTCAGATTTAACTAGTAACAGATTGCAACATGCATTTGTGTATCTACAACACAAAGATTACGTAACTAAATTTCTCAAGGACTGCCTGACTTGCACATCGAATATATCGAAAGTGACAATTTTGGGAGTTTCATTAATGGCCATGGGTTTCCTCTCTGGAGTTGTTCAGTAATGCAATGAAAAAATGCTAATAGATTTTGGGACAGGGCCTCTTTGCCACATAGTGTGTGTTCATTTGTCTTTCTGGAACGGACTGAGAAACATTAAGCTTTCATAAACTGTCTCAATTCCATTGTCACACGCCATTTTCTGATACATTCAACACTTTTACATACCAGGTCCAACATCATTCTAGATAGTTTCTCACTTTATAAACCTTCATCTGCTTGCACTAAGATGTAAGGGCGCTTGGTTCGACTTCATTCCTCTTATTGTGAACACAAAATGCGGTGAAGTCTACAAAAATTTTAAAACTCTAAAATGTTAGCTAATGCACATCCTATGTATAGTTGTCATGAATAGAACAGATGAGCGTGGAAGAGAAGTAGTGATGCCTGTTGGAACAGAAGTAGTGGTTCAGCTTTCTGAAATGTCAGCTCATCCACATACTGAACTGTCCTCGTCACAGTAGGCCCATCATGTGGCCACAGTGACAAACAAAACCTGCCTCTGTGTGCCCTCGGGCCAAAAAAAAAAACAAAAAACTGTCCTGTACTGACATTGTTGCCTGAAGCCCTGTATCCCATCCTGCTCCTGATTGAAATTCATACTTATTTCATTTTATATTGGCTTACTCGATTAATTTGTGTGCTGTTTCGTTTTGCTAGGTTGGGCTTGCCTTCACAACAGGTCCAGTTGTGAGAATTGAGCCAATTCAGGTCTCTCGGGTTCCATTGCATGCTACTAGAAAGGTCAATGCTAGTCATGTCAGCGTACCCAAAATGACTCATCAAGTGAATGTTAGTAACACCTCTTGAATTTTCCTTCTGCCTCCTTCGTTTGATGAAAAAATATGATCCCAGTTGTGTGATAGATAGTCTTTGGCTGAATGAATCGTTCAATCTGTGTGTTGCACCTATTTTGCCCTTAATTCACTATCCTTAGCCCTGTGTGGTAGGAAGGGATGTTAAGTAATCGAATGAATTTTTTTTTTAGTTTCTTCAAATCTTATTGTTTCAAAGCCTTATGAAGTGCAGTAAACACCATTTGGGAAACTGGACTGTGGTATGTCTGGTAACAAGAAGTCTAATTTGATATTTAGTATTTAGCCTGAGGATTGCCATGGGAATCTGAGGGTACGGGCAAAATCGGTTGAAAACTAAGTATATATATCTTAGTGATTAAAACTCTCAAAAACAGCTCTTGATGAATAGTTTTGTATGTGCAGTAGTTAATAATATAACTTTACTACAAAAATTTCATGGTGAGGAGCACAATAAATTATCAAATTTTAGGGGAAATTGAATTTTGGTGCAGTGTTTTCCTTATGAATTCCACTAGTGTGGAACTATCATTCACAGAAAAATCACAACCATCCACCAATCAACCACATGTAGATGAGGAGTTAATAACATTCATACGATAATTAGGAGTAATCCAAGAAATACTGGAATTCAAACCAGTGCTGTTTCACTTGTTACCGTTTCACAATTATTGCTCTGATAATCCCAACTCTCCCCCCAAATCCCCAAATCTTTCTAAAAACAATTATGTTGACTGTCTCATAATCACCCTTGTACTGTTTGGTCATGAGTAAGAGTACCTCAATAAATTCTGTAACTTTGAGCTGGTGCTTTCTACATAAAATGAGAAGTGAATTAAACTATAGAATGTACATGGGGCTGAGGAAAGTTGTGTGTGGTGCATCGTGCAAGTTAGTTATAAATAAAGTGTTGCTTTGGATTTGGTATGTGTTCATTTCATAAGGCTGGGAGGAAGGGAATCAGTATTAATTAGGGTAATACATTCTCCTTCCTCCCATGTTTTGATGTAAGTTCAAAGCTCCTCAGGACCTGGCGTGATTAGTGTAAGCAATAATTTGCTTGTTATGATCTCATTTTTCTTCTATCAATACTGAAAAAAATTTTCATATCCCCAACACTTACAATCGATGAAAGAAATTACATTAACTTTTTATTGATCCTAAGCAAAATACTAGTATATTAGGTAGATGAATACAGTACAAATCAATCTGAGATTTATATTGTATTGTAGTTGTATGCTCTTTTGTTGATTTTAGGGATTAATAGACGTATTAGTATTCCATTATAACATTCACAGGAAGATCAGGGTGGTTGGCATATTAACCACGTATAAGATGGGGGTTAATAACATTCATACGATAATTAGGAGTAACTCCAGAAATATTGGAAATCAAACCATTGCTGTTTCACAATTTTTGCCCTGATAATCCTAAAATAGCTAACTCAATCTTCCTACTCCTAATTAGTCGTGATCGAATACACCACAAGAATAACTGCAGTATTGTAGGAAAGCATAGGTGCTGCGGATGTGAGGCATCAGAGAGGAAAGAGGAAACCAAAGCAAAGATGAGAAAATCGTTCATCATTTTCACCACTCCCTCCTATCCATTTAGAAGTCCTTCCCAGGCACCTAGTCAAGTTCATGGGTCAAAAGAGTTTAAATAATCAATTACTACTAACCAAATTGAATTTACCTGAAGCCCACTGAAACCTTTTACACTAGGCAAAATAAATAAAGAATATTGAAGAGTAATAAAGGATAAGCAATGATGTTCTATAAACATGACTACGCGTGATGCAACAAGTACAGAATTTATTTAAATACACAATTGAGTTACTATGAAGAAAATGCCTGTTGATAATAGCTCTTCATTTTATCCAGTACAGACATCAATGGAAAATGTGGGTTTTCATCAACAGCCAGGTCACTAAAGAAATAAACTGTGGAAGTGATTTTGTTATGGGATGTGTCTATTTAATACCACAATGAAGGTATATTGCCTTGAACATCACTCTGGCTTTAAAATCCCCCCCACCCCCCACCCCACCCCCACCCCACCCCAAGAGATAATCGTCTATAGCCACACAGGTGGTTTGGAAGTTGTAAGTTAAATTTCCTGAGGTATGTCTATCATTGGTGACAGAAAGCTCGTACCAACTTCATGTTGAACACCATTTTGGTACCATTTACCTACGTTTGTTGAAGGGGAGCACCTAAATTTGGAGAGAATAGGTCAGCGGGTTATACTAATGAAGATTGTGTAAAGTAGTACTTTCTGATGATGTATGGTATAATACATAGCAAAGTGCAGATAATGGCAGTAATTGTGATCTCTATTAGGACAGAATTGCTGCAATTTAAGGAATTTGGGTACCGTAGATCAATATGTTGACCTAATTTATTGATGAACTGATAACGGATTAGTTGCTATGCGCTTTTAGGAGTGGTTGGTGGAGGAGATGTTCCGGAAGGATTCCATCATTGTCATTATTTAACTTGTAGCTTTGTAATTGTTGATCTAGAAGAACATTAGTCTTTGACTAGAACGAAGTTGCGACTTATAAAATACCAATCTAAGAGTTGATAGCCACTACTGAACGCCTAAGGTCATGCGCGAGAAGGTGCTTATTAAATACTCAGCTAGTAATGCTAAAAGAACTTGACTAGTTTGAACTCCTTTTCTATTTCTGACACACATCCACATACAAACTGAGGAGATCAATACACGTGTGCGGCATGAGAGAGTGAAAATGGGGAAGGTTGTAGAAGAGTAGCTAGTGGATGATTGTGAAGGAACTGAAAAGATTTTATAGTGTGTTCAAGAGATTAAGGGAGAGCATAATTATCATACAGTTCATATAATTATCAGTCTAGAAAAAATTTGGAGAGATGTGTAGGCAACCTGAATTTTCTTGAATCAGTTTCGTTAGTGAGAATAATTATGTTGTTGGCCTCTTCTAGAACTTCGTAATTGAACATTGAACTAGACAGCTCTTCATAGGTGTAAATTTGTCAGTGACCCTGTTTTTCTTGCCCGGATATTAATTGTAATGAAGATTCTCATTCTTCAATGATCCTTTTTAACAATTGTCTTTGAAAAAGTGAATGAGCAAGAGATTTACAGTGTATCAAACTAATGTAAGAAACGTGAATCACTCATAGGTTCCAAACCATTTGGTCTGGGAGTGTAAGCGCGAGTGGTAGCTGGAGAGAGAATGGGCAGTTGCCTGCATTGGCTCTGGACATGCTCTCACTTAGCAGCCAGCACTTTGCCACTGTACTCATTCAGTCAGGCAGCGGTGAGCCAGTGGTGATATCATTTTACAGGCAGTAAAATACCAACAGCCTTCAACAACTCGAGCATGCTCTGGCTGGACCATCAGGATGACCCTGTATGGTTGGTGTTGTGTCGAATGGCAGATCACAACTTTTGGGATCCCTGATCTTGGATGGGGCCAGTGAGGCGTGTGGAGAGCTGCTCACCATTACGATTTGGTTGTTGCCAACAACCCTATGATTGAGGCGACCTATGATGGGCTAGGAGGTAGGTTGTGCATAGATCACAGCTGTGTCTCGTAGCCTACTACTCAAAATAATGCAGAGGTTATTGACTTAGCCATTGGAGATATTCACTATAGAGACACACGTGATTCCTCGCCAAAAATACTGGCTGATCCCTCAATTTTCTTGAGTATTGGAAGGTGAACTGTGTGCTGCAGACACCAACCTAATAGTGCAACCTGCCTCACCCGAGGAGGTCGACATATTCACTACAGCACTGTACTCTGCTGGGTCTTATGTACTTTGGAAACAAACACGGGGGAGTTTAAGTCCCTTGGTGGGCTGACGGACTTAACCCCTTCAAGCAGAGTGTTAAAAGAGCCAGAAGGATATTCCAACAGACTCGTGACCCTGATACCAGAACCACACTCTGAACTGCCTTCATCTGGGAGAAGAAGGCCTTCCACAGCACCATCAAACAACAAGGCTGGCGAAATTTTGTGGAAGCAGAGAACTCTGAGAACCCCTGGGGCACAAGTCATCCATAGGAAAAGCAAATATAGAGTAGAATTTAGCTGTGATGCGATGTAACTCGCACTGGTCCTGTAGCTGGAAACCCTCCTTTCAAAGGCGTTCCCCAGTGACTCGGATAGGGCTGGATACAGAAGCCCAGAGGGCAGCTAGGGAGCTGATCATGGACTCCCTGTATGAGTGGACATCCCATTGTGGACAACTGGTGACCTCAGTAAGGCCTGTATTACCTTGAAGCCCAACTAATCTTCTGGCCAGATAAGGTAGAAAGAAATTTGTTAAGGAAGGCTGGGCAGACCATTTTGGGTCTTCCTTGGAAATCTTACGAGCCGTCACCTCTCGGGCTTCTTTCCATATTGGACAGAATGTTAGAGATATTGATTTTCAGTACCTTGAAGGCGTTTTTGGCTGTAATCTCATTGGCAGACAATATGGGTGTACTAAAGGAAAGTCTATGGGGGACATCTTTGTTGAAATCTGCGATGTTTCCCCTGAGGGAAAAAGCCAGCTCATCCTCATAATGGGAAAATTAAATAGCCAATGAACGCATTTTAGTGGCCATAGGCTCCATCTTGAGTAGTAAGTCAAGTATATAGAGTCAATAAAGGTGAGAGGTAGCATTTCAGCCAACACCTCTAGTCCCTCAAAGACACTACACAAAGGTTTGCCTCATTACGAGCAATTAGCAAGGCCACTTACTTAGGCGTGATAGGCTACGGCCCAGTTGTCTAGGGTAGTAAACTTAACAGACAATCAAAAGAAAGTACTCGCCTGATACCAGAAACCATGTACTGCTCTAGTGTAGTTTCTAAAACACGGTGGTTGAAATAGCAGTTGTACCCTTTAGCTTTGACTGTTACTGAGCAAGCTTATACCCAGCAGCTCTTACTCAGTGTGCAAGGATGGTTATGACAAAAAAACGTTGCCACATTTGATCTGTCCCTTTGAAACTTGCACCCAAGTAAATAGATCAGGTGGGAAACGATATCGAGAACTTCTCTCGGGTGATACGAATTCCCCATGGTCATGCCTTTGTGTAGTAGCATATGGCAACAGCTTGTACTTCCATAGGTCTAGGTTTGGTGGATGCTGAGTGAGTGCCGAGGCTCTTGCACAATAGAGAAACCACTAACTCCATGACTTTTGACTGATATGACTCTCTTATGATTGTCAAGGAGCAGTTATTTCGATAAAGAAACACACCGTATCCAATTTGAGAAAAGTAGAGTTGTAGTGGATTAATGTTTTTGTGAATTCAGCCGCAGTCGACTACTCAACTTCTCGGTTTATGTTACTGACTGTTCCCTGGTAGTTCCTCAGTATTAATGGACAGACCACCTCCCGATTCTCTACTGAAAGTAGTCATTTCTGCCCTAGTGATGATAGCCCTGTTTTGGCAGTATGTATAATGTAGTTAGCTTTTTGAATTGGAAAAGCTAAATGAAAGTTGAAGCAAGAGACAATTTTTGAGAGACCATGGCTACACAACTAAAAGACCTTTGTAAAACTCGACCTGACACATCAGTTGAAGCTGATGGTGTCGGTACGATATTACCATTACTACATCCTCCCCTGTAGAAGTACCCTCAACTGATCCTGGTAACACACTCATTAACATTGTTTTTCTCTTTTTCAATTTTTCACTTACTCATTTAAAAGAATAACGTTTTCCTTGCTTTCACTATCTTCCTTTGGTGTTCCACAATTCCTTCTAAACGTCATCAAAACCTGTGTTTTATCCTTCTACTACATCAATCTAACTGCGCAGATAGATCCCCGCATTGAATGTCTATATGGGGTAAAATGGTAACAGTAATGACTAGAGTAAAAGCTGTTAGTGTAGTTGTAGGAGAAAAAGACACTGTAGGAAAGGAAGTCATGTCTTCAAATAAACGGGATGTGAGAAGCATTCTGGGGTTTATCTCCTACTATCCGAAGTTGAATTTTTCCTTAACTGCTCGGCATTTCAGTCCTCTGAATACTTGTGTGTGTGTGTGAATACTTTTGTCTCATTCAATGGGTACGATGGTCTCATTTGTTCAATTTGTTATGAAAACAAATACTGTGAAATAAACCCATCACTCAACAGTTTGACAATGTCCAAGATCTGCTGGTGGTCTACCTTAGTGTAGGAAATCGCAGTACCTATTTTTGCGTCATTTTTGAACTGCCTAGCATTCTCTCTTGTCAGGCTATTAGAAGTTATCAAGCGTGAATATATGTTGGCACCCCACCTTTTTTCACACAATTGCAAAACCTTAATTTTCTGTAAAAATCCCCTTGAAAAAAGGTGGAGGAACATCCTCACCTAGTCTTGTTTAGCGGTCCCAAAAATCTGCTCTCACGTAACTTCCAAAAGTTTAATTGTTCCTAGGCCAGAGAAGGGTGTCAGCACCCTCTTCTACAAATTCATGGGAATACTATTTAGAGTGAGGCAGTCAGTGCCTTTGGTGTTCTACACATTTACATCAAAAAGTTATATCACGCGATTGTAAATTATTTTATGTAACCATAAACTTAAGAACTGTGTGGCCAAGTTGAAAAGGTTTTGAGTGCATATAATGGGAACAAACATTGGCTCTGACTGGCCTCTGTGGAGCTTCATTTGTCGAATTAACCCCACATTTAATTCTGTTCCTCCTTGTGTATA
Organism: Pachypeltis micranthus; assembly: GCA_020466155.1. Classification (NCBI taxonomy): domain Eukaryota; kingdom Metazoa; phylum Arthropoda; class Insecta; order Hemiptera; family Miridae; genus Pachypeltis; species Pachypeltis micranthus. Next base: position 80,687,564 of record CM035768.1, on the reverse strand, counting down.
GTTCTTGATTGTTGATTAGTTGAAAAACAAAAATTTCTATTCCCTCCTGTCTTGTTAGTTGGCGATCACACTGTAGTTTTTAGCCCTACTTCTGTGTTCCACCTATTTGTTGTTGTAGTGTGATGACATCTTTAGTAATGAATAAACCAATTATTGGAGTTGTTAATAGCATCACACTTTTCATAGACATTATTTATTCTTCAGGTGACTTCGGCAAATATGGGGCAAAGTCGGTTTGCAACTTGTCGGAGCTACAATATGCCACCAACTACTGCCCAATGGACTCTACATGCCACTAATAGGCTCAAGGCGCCTGTTCTTCGTCGGCCATTGACGGTTGGTTCTGGAAATACTCAAACTGTGGTAGAGTGGGTCAATACTTTCTCATAAATGCAAATGCATAGTATGTCAGCCACTGAGAAAAAAAACTACTTGCAATTGTATTTCATGCTTTTTCCCCACCTCATAAAAATACGTGTTTAGAACAGAAGCGGTTTGTTGGCTGTAATTATTTCATTTCCAAAGAAATTTAGTCTTCGTGTGACTAAGTGTTACCATGAAATAAAACAACAGAATATATCAACACTAGGCTAAAATATTACTGCCCCATAAATATGATATCTTGTCTATCGAGAAAGCCGCAATTACATTAGACACGTGAAGATATTTGAAGAGGTTTAAAACCATTGAATGGTTATTTAACCATTTACTTCCCATTATGTTAATATTGCATCAGGTATTTTAATTGGTGGTGGCAATTATATAATTTGTCTTATTAGGAGGTACAAATCTCTTATTAATAATAATTGTTATTGCAGCCTGGTCTATCGTGGCACATCCCTCAAACAGATGCAAACCATCCCCAGCAACATCCAGTTGTCCCAACAGCAGTCAATGTCAATCCTGTTCCTGATGCTCCATTCAAAATTCTTTTAACGAAAACACCGCCAACTGTACCTACTCCCACCAGCGTCTCATCATCTGCCCCTGAGGGTTCAAGCACTTGTCCACAGAACCAACCTGGTGCTGCTGAAGCTCTAGATACTCTGTGTCAAGTAAGACAGTCTTATTCTGGTACACTCAGATACATAAATTCATTCAAAAAATCGAATTCTCTTTTACCTTTTTAATTTATTCCTTTCCCTCAAACAGAATAGCGTTATTTCCAGATTTCTTATCCATTTCAATTCTATCTCCAGTTAATTTTAAAAGATTGAGAAAAAATTGTGTGGTGGTTTTGGCACTGTGGAGCTTGGAAATTGCAATACAACATTGTTTTGGGTTATTTTTTAGTGCAGGTTAGCCCTAGGAAGTTTAAATCCCAGTGACGTATATGGTCATCTGTTCATTATTAGCTCGCATAATAGTTTTTACTGCCCTGGTATCTGGCTGCGGAGTTTGACAGAAATTAGACGTCACTGGCTTTGTGTAGCTTCACATGATATAGTCCTGTTCTTTAGTTTAAGAAGCACTCTTTTATTTATAATGTATAGCTACAATATGAGAGAATTTACTGTGCTACGGAAACAAATATAATTCATTCAGTCTCTCCACAAGAGCCTTATTTAGAACATATTATCTAATCACATTTTCTATAAGAAAGATACGTCTCCTGCAAATAGTTCATCCTCAATAGGATCAATATCGAGTTACCTTTGCTGCAACTAAGTTGTAGCATTAATGAATTCTGAGGAGCTAAACTAAATAACTCGATTCAGCTGTGAAATGAACCTTCGTATGAAAGAAAGACAACTCTTTAATAAATCATCTCAAAATTCAAGTAGAAAAATGATTAAGAAATGATGGTTTAGGGATTCCTTAGAATTCCTTAGATTCCTTGATTATCTCCTGTATTCTACCATATAATGTTTAGTTTTATTTTCCTTGATTGGTAATTTTCCCTTACAGGCATCGCTGGATGATGTATTGAGAACTCTTTCAGATTTTGATAAAAATATTGACCCCAATGACGTGAATAAGCGTGATGGTGCTGTACACAGTTCAACAGGCTCTGCCCCGAACCCTGAATCAGTGACTCTTCAACCAGTTAATATACAAAAAAATCCAGGTAAATGTTAGGTATTACTTCGTGCTTATATTATGAATTATGTATTACTCACTTAGCTACAGAAGGGTGTTCCCCTGCGTCTTATTGCCATGTTTTGGGCAATGCCATTCCGTAGTGTACTCATTGGTACTCTTTCAATGCCATTAAGTTGATCTTCATGGTTCAGTTGCCGGAAGGGACTGTAGGTAATGTTTTGAATTCCCCTTCTGCCATGTGGGCAAAGGGTATCCATGGGAGAAATTACTGGCTCATAAACTTGAATCATGTGCACTCCTCTTTTGGGGGGATAATACATAGTTTCAAAAAAATAACCTCAATTTGGTTTGAACATACTACAGATTTTCTATCATCAATACCTATGTTTCATTTTATATAAAAATTCCTCCTACAAAAACTGTGCTAGGCTGTTTGTAACTAATATATATTTTGTGTCAGTACATACTGAGTTCCATTTAAATTACTTACTAATTGGAGTGAGTCTTGACGTTTCAGTTGTATGAATAATTCATTTTCTCCTTTATGTTAGGAAAAATGCACTGTTGATGAGGGTGTTTCTCATTTTAGGTGAATGGCAGAAGGAGGATCCAAATGAAGATTGGTGTGCCGTATGTATGGATGGCGGTGAACTTGTCTGTTGTGATCACTGCCCAAAGGTTTTCCATATCAATTGTCACATCCCTACGCTCCCTAGGGTTCCTCAGTAAGATGGCATATACTTTTTTTTAAGTTGCACAATTGAGTGAAAGTTATTTCAGTGGTTACTATATCACTAGGTATTATGCTACATTACTTGGTAGTTATTGTTTGATTGCTAAATTACATATTGCTTGGTATATCAATGTTATTTGGCTCTCCCACTTTATTATTGCCCCTGTATACCCAGCATTTTGGAGTTCAGGAGCAATAAATTTGTATCTTCACTCATCATCCTCTTGTGCTAGTACCGTATCACTATCTTCCTTCATATTCCTACGTAATGGAGGCATGGATCGTTGGCATGAGCAGGCCAATAGTGTCCTACAATGCGCATAGCCAGACTGCCCGTGTTCAGCACTAGGGTTTTATGGCAGACTCATGGCAGTTCAAACTAGAAAATTTAATGTAAATGTTCTAAGTGGACTTTATTTCTAATAACATATGTTGTTGGATCAGGTATTTTTCGAGGAGTGTAAGGAGGTTCAAGGAAAGGAATGAAGGTCCTACATTTTTCCTATGGCAGTGACTCATTGACTGGTAGGGAGGGAGGGGGGGGGAGCTCGATGTCTTCCTCTTCCAGCCGATGATTATGAGGTAGCACGTCACAGATTTCCAAACCAGTATACAGGGTAGGGTTTTCCGACAGACAATCAGAGTTCTAAAAAGAGGAGAAAAAACAGGGGAACACCAGGAGATGGAGCAGCGTTTGGAACACGAATGAATTAAGGGGGGTTAAGTAGGAAAGGAGGACAGGATCAGACACTGATCGAAACAACACCGCCCCACAACAAACCAACCTCAAACAGTAAGTAAGCCCTAACAACTACTTTATGTTCTGTGAAAAGAAGGGCGAGGTAGAAATCCACAATTGTACTGTGTGCTGGAATCAGCTGTCTCATCCACCACTTCTTCTAGATATGTCCCACTCCTGGGTAACAGTTTTCCTCCTTCTCTACAGCTAGCTTTGTTCTTCTTAGTTGCTGGGTGATGATTTTGGATAATGCCTGCTATCACCGAGACTTACTTCTTGAGATACAGTGTGATGTGAGTAGGTGATACTGGGATGTACCTTTACTACACTGCAGCAATCCTTTTTCTGCGGTCGAATGTCCACCTACATCTCTGCTTCGTACAAGAGAATGAAGTAGACAATTCATATAAGTGTTTGGCCCAAACCTATGGGCCTCTTGTTTTTGCCATGATACTGGAAGGAAAGAGCTATTGTTGTGCTAGTCTTATCAGCCACTGGGCAACAGCAAGCTAGAATCCCCTTCACCTTTCCGATTAAGGATTAATCGACTGTGGTCTTCCAACACGATAGGAAAGATCTTGGCTACAGCCTTTTTCAGTAAATAGTGGGCTCCTAAGTGCTTTGAAGTGCCCATCCCTGTCAGCTAAAAGAGGATCCCCAAGAAGCAGTCATCCACCCGAGTAGGCTTGGAACTTTTTGTCTGTTTTGAAGAAAAAAAACCAACAGGCCCATTTTGGCTTCCTTTTTCAGTAGGCGTGTACGTTGATGTTCGAAACAGAGCTGATTGTCACGAGAAGATTCATATGGTCTTCCTAATGAGTGATCTAGCTAGATGATTAAGATTTGAGTTTGCTTCTCTATCACAGGCCACTTCAACTGGGGCTTAGAGGTATGATAGCTGTCAACCTTATTTACTCTACCCTCCACCCGTCCCTCCAGTCCTGCTCACAGTTGCCTTTTTTCAATAAGTAACTAGACAAAGCTATGGAAGTAGGTTTTGAATGAGGTAATACCACCCACAAATTCTGTACACAATTTAAATTGTGTATACTCTTTACTTTCAATGTGGCCTTCACGCGTTCATCACCACCCTTGCCTGTTTTGGCATGAAGTTATATATTGTTTTTAATTTTCAGGGAGATATGGCAGTGTTCCCTTTGTCGAGATGTTTCACCTCTCCCTTATGCAGGAATGCAAAAACATTCCAAAAAGAAAAATCTTTCTGCACAAGAGCAAAGCGTATGCGAGAGAATACTCCTGGAACTCTATTGTCAATATGATTGCAGTCTTCATTTCAGGGAACTCGTACCTCCTGAAGTAAGAATGTCTACTTTTCCTTTTTGGTTCATTTCAATTAGCTAGCAGCACTTTTGTAAATGAAAATCTTTTTTTTTATAGAATATCGAGTACCATAAAGTTATTCAGAGGCCTATGTGTTTTGACATAATACGAAGAAAATTGACTTCACAAGACCTTCCTCAATATTTTAGCGTCAGAGAATTTATAAATGACATCCGGCTGGTCTTCAAAAACGCATTTACTTTCAACCCTGTGAGTATATTCATTTCTACGGAATCATCCAGTCTCTATCTGATGTTTGTAATGCTTGTAATTAGTGTTTGCATCACCACTGAAGTTGATCACTTTCAATGGCAATGCATTTGAAGATGTTAGAACCTGCTTCTTCAATGCATCATCAGCTCTACAAAAATTGATGTAGCAAGTCTAGACAGAGATAACATTTGTAGTAAAGGTTGGCTGAGAGAACAGTTATTTATTCTCTAGCGTCCAGTTTTAATTTTTTCATTTTGATTGCTTTTCAAGTGCATACATAAGGATGGTATTGATTGGTTTGTATTGGTTCGAAATACTGCAAAGTCCTGGAAGCTGTCAGTATTAATTTTTTCCATAAATGGCACAGGGGGAGAGGTTGGAATGTGTCAAAATGTATGGGTGTTATTATGGGTGTCGTGTTATTGTCGAAAATAGCTACAACCATTTTCATTGCTTTTCCACATAACTTTCATAGTAAATATTTGTGAACACGTACATAAAGATGGCTTCAATGATTTAAATCAAACATTGTGTCTTCAACTAGTAATTACTTCAGGAACTCTCATAAATATTCCTCTGACAGTCTATTAAATAGAATGTGGCAAAAACTTGTATTTTTAATCGTCCACTGTGAATGTCAAACACACAGAACTGTCAGCTAACTGGTAACTACGTATTATTCGCCATAAGCATTTCTGAAATGTGTTGTATGAAGAATCATTGAATGACTGTGTGTATGACGAAACATTGAATTGGTGGTGGGTATGGGAGGTAGAGAGAGTTAGTGTGGTGCCTAATACTGTATGTTTCATGTTCCTGTCCTCGGTGTTATCATATTTCCCAAGCATTGAATGAAAAATACACTTTCATATTTATGTAAGTGGTCTGCATCTTTCTTTTTAAACCTCAGAGCACTCAGGGGGAGAGGCTGTTGAAAACGTATGCACCAGCTCCTCCCCCGAAGCCGTGTGTGTCCTTCAATTGCAGATTCAGCTTTGGTTTGGAATTTAGTGAACCCCCTGAAAAAGATTTTCAAGTGCTTAGCCGCTAGGACGGAACATAGCATGTGCTCTACTGTCTTGTCCTTGCCGCGTAAGCAACTTTCAACTTGCCCACTTGTATTTAGGTGGTACCTGAGAGGAAAGATATTAGTGAGGACTTGGATAGTTCCTGTTCAGCCGAAGTAAGTGAAGCTTTGGCCCAAGAATGGTTAGGGATGATGAGTCTTAGCTTTTGGCTGGTTGTACCAGTGGGTAATTTTTTCCAGTTTCCCATCAGGTTACCTGCCAATTCAAATGATTTTTTGTTACCCCTATGTGAGGCTCAGTGCAATAGTTTGGAAGGTACATCTTTTTATTACTCTCATGGCCTCAACGAGCGAGTAAATGCGGAGGAGCTTATTACAAGCACTGAGTTGTTGAAGCGTTAGAGGAATCATTCCCATAAGCCTATATATGAAGGGGTCGACTAAAAAAGCCTCCAGGTTAGTTAGGCTATGTGAAAATAAGTACATTAATTTTCCCTGGACTGAACATTAATCAAGTTCTTCCATTCATGGATGGTATCAGTAGCAAGCACTGCTGCCTCTTCTATCTTGAACCGTTTCACAGTACAAACCATAAGGCTTCAGTCTGATGTAAGAGACAATAGGTGGATGGAAAGCCCGCTTTAGAACAACTTAAGCCCCTCGATTACTGTTTTCAGCTGTGGAAGTGTCTACCTCTGTGCATTCCTAACTCTAAACTGATCATAAGTGAAGGAGCCCAGATCAGACTACTCGAAGCTAGGAACCACAATGGGCTAAATATATTTAACTAAGGAACTTGGATTAGTAACCTTTTCATGTTCTTCGTCTACAACCACCCTCTCTGCCCACCATCCTATCTTCGACGCTCTCAACTCCTTTTTCCTTTCTTGAACTACTCCCTCCATTCCACTGTTCACTGTAATGGTCCCTGGAAAGAAGAGGAACATAATATGCGTTCATTAATCCACGAAGTGCTGTGTGGTTTTGTTTGGCAATAAGTTTATCCAGGAGTTTGTAGGTATTCTTTTTATTGTCCCATATCTTATGAGTTATGCACTACGATTAAGCTCATTTCGAGATTGAAAAGTTGATTTTTTGCCCAACATTCAGTAGATTTAACCATTTTTATAGTTTATTGTGAGGAACTTTGCACTCTTTCTAGATGGCGCTAAAGGGTAAAATTGTTAATAGGTTTCTTGGAGGAAATTTCGAGCTATGTTTCATAGATGGAATATTTAATTTGAAAGATTGCTCCCACGTACTATAACACCACAATTATCTATTTAATTGATCTTATATGTAATGGTCGATTTCAGATTGGAAGCCAAGTCTACGCTGATGGAATGACTCTTGAAGAATTCTTGGAAACATTGCTAACAAAGTTCCTCCCTTTGTTTGCGCATACTAACCTGCATGATGATCTGGAAAGTGATGATGATGATGAGCCAATCGTCCCTTTGAAAAAAACCAGGCGTATGGTCCCTGATTAAAAGTGTTGTTTTGTTCTCAATGTCTGTGTAGTTGGTAAAGATGTGCCCTGTGAAATGTATTTTCCTTTCCTCAGTTATAGATTTTTCTGTACAATAGAAGTACGAATTGTTGAAGAAGGCCTGGGTCTACTGGCAGAGCAGATCTACGAGATATTTCTGAATGAAATCATATGAGTGGCAGAACAACCTCCTTTGTACAGAAGCATCTATAACATTTAACTTTTATCAACCAAAGTAGTCGTGGTCATCGTTTCAATTTCAATCTCAGTACTCACAATTAATCATTTTGGTGTTGATATAAGTACTCTTGGTGTTTTAGGATGTTATCCAATAAGCATAGGGATAAATTTTAAAGTTTGGAATGAAGTTTCATTTTCATCATTTGTTTGCTTGGTCACTAACTATGGCAGGGAAAGGAAAACTCTTATGTACTTGCAAGTAAAAGGATAAGTGTTCTCTAAATATGAAATCTCCACTCGCATATTATGTTTCAGTGCTAACTGAAGAAATTCGGTTCTTAATCAATTATCATCTGATTTGGTTAACATTTGTACTCAGGGGTACATAACCTGCATTTCCCCTTTAAAATTTATTTTGACTGAACTGACAGCACGTTTACTTCGTCCATTGCAAAATCATTGCAATGTATGATCGTCACTATTATCATCTAATTTTGTTAGAGTCAGCATAAAAATATGGACTCCGGTGATTCTGAATTGTGTCTTCAAGTGTTTCACTGATTGCATCTGTGTTGCAATTGGTGAGGGCACTAGTGTACTACTAAATCAGCTGGTACCACCGAATTTAGCATATGTTACCAATGTGAGTTTGATCCTGTACAAAAAAATTTGTGAGTCATTTCAATTGGTACAAAGTTGCTATATTAAACTTATAAAAATTGGTGGCAGTCTATTTACAGGATCATCATTTAAGATTACTCTTCATTTTTCTGAAAATCAGTTATTTGATTTATCGAAAAGGAATTGGAATGCATCTCAAGGTTCATGAAATTAATCGAACAGTTTTCTTCTTACTAAACCTTGAAATTTATCCCTAATTATTACATTTTGAACAACTTTAAATGTTTCTTGTTGGTGTTATATGTGAATTGAAATTGTTTAAATATATTGACTTGTCCCCCCCCCCTCCTTCCTGACTCTTTGACAGCAAAAGCAGTTATTTTCTTATATTTTTATTCATTTTTTAAAATGAATGTCGGATCGGAAGTAGTGGGTATTTACGAAAAGCTTGAAAAGCTTATGATAGTGTAGAAGGATGGATTAGGAACAGCCAATGATTAATGTGGTTGGTGACTTATTGTGATCTCTATTCAAATGGAAGTATAGCTTTTCTAATTTTAATAGCGTCGACATTGTGAAGGATAATAATGTGATGAAGAAAGTATTTTCGACTAATTCTTTATTATTTCTTCATTTCACAGTGTATAGCATACGTATCCATGTCAACAGAATGTTATTTTCTAACAGTTTACCAGATGTTGGTTCTGAATTTACGTTCAACTGTGGTTCCTATGTTTTTGCACACTCGTTTATAGTATTTATGCAATCCCGAAAACTTAACTCTTTAATAAATGTATATTTGTATATGTGTCAAGGAGTAGAATACGTGTTATAATCTTCGAAGTGTTTATTTTTATTTATACATTATTCGAATTACGTGCCCCATTATTACTTCCCTCAATTCTTTTGTTATAATGTTTCTGTTTGTTAATAGTCTCTCGTGTCATTGTATTACATTACTTACTTCTTAAGTCTCATATCGCTGTTTGTCTTCCTTTAGAATGGTATAGATTCAATTGTTTATTTGCAGTCATGAAACAAATGGCCATTTTCCCAAGTGACTCACGTTTCTTCTCTAGTCCTTCACAGGTAAAATAATCTCTCTAGAAGATTGACTCATTATTGAAAACTTTCCATTTACCATACCCTGCAAATGTGCCATGTTCATTGACAAAGACTGTGGTAAATTCTCTCTCTGCTTGTTTTGTAATTTGTTTGAAAAGCCGGCCAAAGCGTATGAAACTAAACAAATGAAAGTACAGTGTTAATTTACAAAAATGAAGTATTTATTGTTATTAGATTGATTGGGTTAATTCCACCACAAGGCAAATTATTGAAGTTAACGTACTTGTTAGATGGGTACGTCTTCTCTAGCTAGTGAGATGGTGTGGGGCCACCGAATCTCACCAGCCAGAGAAGACACACCCCCCAAATAGGTACATTAACTTTAATATTAATTGTTCTAACAGGTTTCTAAGTAAGATCTCATGCAGTTCTATGCATTTCATGCTCTCTGAACATTCCATGGTTCATCTTATAACAATCACACTAAATGAGCTGTGAATGCTAAAAATGAATCATAGGTAATTAGCGTATGATTGAGTGCAGCATCAATATTTTCCTAAAATCAATAACAATCGTTCTGACATTCTTCTTTGTTGTTGAAATTCTGGGTCTCCACGAATGCAACCAAAGCACAAAATAGTGTTCAATTGTTGTTTTGTTTGTACCCTTGTTGCGAAATTGAAGGAAGGTGTCCTTGTAAGGATATTGATAATTACTGTGACTCTAATCTTATGTACACATATATGTATAAATTCATAGCCAAACAATAGCTGTGTTCACTGAATGGCCATTTGGATTGAATGTTTTCTTACTGTGCAATATATCTTCAATGGAGTCTTAGGTTCCATTATTTTTATTTTATTTCATCTTTTTCTTAAGTGTACGTGTTGATAAACCCTTTAGGTCTATTAGCATTTATTTACACTTTTTGGCATCCAATGTCAATTACTTGTTATTCCAAGTTGTCAATTCTTTGCATTTACCTCTAGTAAAGAATTATTTGTTCAGTTTTACCAGTATCTATAAATCTTGAATTGATGTTAAATGACATTCGATGTAATGTTTGATGTTATTGTCACCCTCCCTTAGCGATTCCATTGCAAATGTGGTTGCATTAGTAATGACAGATCTGAAATTGGGACTTCCAATTTTGTTGGAAAAAAAACAACAATTGTCAGTCCTCTCATTACTTTTGAGATCTCACATAGTTCTTATAATTAGTGTTGTGATAGAATAGTGTCACCAAAATGGTAAGCTTTCAGTGTCAACTAATATAACACAGTGTACGTTAATCCATCAGTTTATCTCCTGAATTTAAGTTTCAATACTATTTGGCCCCTGTAGAAATTCAAGGCTTTGAATCAATGAATTTGAAAGAAATTCCAGAGTTTGCGTAGGAAATATTAGTTTAAACAATGTGTGACTACCCCAGTGGGCCTTGGTAAAACTGGAAAACTCACGTGTTACTTGTTGATTTATACAGAGAGTGCAGGATTACTTCATTTCAATTTTGTCCTAGTTTAATTTTTTTTTAAAAGATATCGAGTGCGACGTATCAGTTGATCAAACAACTTCCCTTAGCTCTACGTGCATTCACTGGTTGTCATGGATTTTGCTCTCAGTCCATTTGAACTTGGTAAAACATAACGTCACGTTTTCGGTAGAAAGTGGCAGCGCTTCAAGTTCTGGAATTTATTATGGCATTCCTACTGAAGTCTCGGCCCTTATTGAAGAAACAATACACAGAGCATTAATAATTTTTTTTTTTTTTTTTTGAAGAGCGACATTCACTGTTCTAGAATTGTTGAGTAATGAGAAATGATATTAAGTGAAACGGTATTTAGTGTTTTGATCACTATTATAACTATGGTTAGTTTTGGACAATATTTTGTGTCCCAGGGTGACCTGCGTTCTAGACCAATTCAGTTCCGCTGTTTTCTCCCTATCGTGTTCACCAATACACAAACCATTATCCCAAATTTTCACGTAATGATCTAAAGATAATTCAAAATGTTTTCTTCGGCTGATTACATAACTTTCCTGTCTACTACGTAGAGCCAAGGAAAGTATAAAATTGATGTTTTAGGGACTGAGGCGTTTAAAGCTTAATTTTTTCTGAGAATTTTTTATTTTGTAAACATCTACACACAAACATGAAATCATACTGGAGGTTTCAGTTCAATATTTAAACCTAGAATGGTAATTTTGTTTTTTCTTTGCTCGACTAAAATCTAATAAAACCATTAAACTACAATGTACCGTCACTTTCAATGTAGTCGTAGATGTTGAATCAATTAACACAAGGACCGTTCGGGGTATTTCTGACTCGGAAATTCCAGTAAAAAAAGCTGATTAACTAAGGCAACAGCCGTCATTCAATTAATAAAATTACTAGTTGTCCTAATCGCCTCAAACTTCAGTTGTCACTTATTTCGGTTCTTTTTTTGTACATCAAATTGTAGGGGTAACTTCGTAGAGAACAAGACAGGTATTGAATGTCAAGTTACCACTCATGCAACTAAGTAATGCACTGGGGCAACCTAAAGTAACTTTATTGAAGACTAAAATTTGGGAATGAACTCAAAAGATGCTGTAAGTTTAAAGTAAAACTAAACAGAAAGCTAAAAAAACATGTTAAATTCCTTAGTTTTTTAATGGATATCAGCCCTGTTGACCCCCTTTTCCATTGAATAAATGTAAACTTGTCCACATTTGTAGTATCAGTCAGTTACTCGAAACTGAACTTTCAAGAAGTACCTCAATTGGTTTTACTATGTGCAATTATTTCTGTAGGTCTTTCCCAAACCGTTTCTCATCTTATGAGGCAGCAAAAGTAAAAACGCTGCAAAATTATTACGCATCGGTTTATTATTCTCTTGAAAACAGGGTGGTTTTGATGAGACAGAAGGGAGGGAGTACAAATGATGAAATGATTACTTTCACTGTAGTTATTGTCCCGCGAGTTCTTTCAATTAGTAGACTTTGGCTCACTATAATTACTGTAACTTCACTATATGCGGTTGTACACGTCTGTTACTCATTCCCTTCGACCCAAGATCTAAAAATATCTGGAAAACGATGCCAAACACAGCGTCTTTGCGATAAAACTGCGTTTTTGTTAATTTTTTGTTGTTGTCCATAACAACCATGGGCTTCGTCCAATCAGATTGTCGAGCAGGCAGGCACAACTAGATACCAAATGGGATTTTTGTGCGAAAGAACGAATTTTTTAGACCATGTTAAAGGCACAAAACGACCCTGACAGTGGGCAGACATAGCAGATTTAGAATCCCGATGCCTTGAAACGTAAAGTATCAAATTTTGAGGGGGAGTTGTAAAAACATTTTTCTGACCGAAAACGTAGGCATTATTCATTCTGAATAATAAACCAAAAGGGTCTTGAAATAAGAGAACTTGGGAAAACTGTTATGTAATAAATTGTAGAGTGGGGGTGTGCTCTTCAATAAAGTGGATCATAAAGTTATGCGCAAACTGTTTCGGCCTTTTGAATGTCATGTTTTTGTTCTTCAAGTAGGTGGGAGGGTGGAGTGCTAGTTTTTTAAAGATGTGGCACTGAATTGGAATTTCAAGCACGTAACCTGAATGGGCCTAATTAAGAATATATTGGCCAAAATAAGGCAGTGTCTTGTTACTGCCTTGATATTTTTAGAGTTGAGAGAAGACCTTTCTCATCTTCAGCAGTATTTTCCTTACCCGATGACATCGAACATCCTAAAATGCTCAAAAACAAGCGAAGCCGCATGAAGGAACCTTTGAACCATTATTCAACCTTTGACAGTCCCTTGAATTCCTTGGCAAAATACTTGTGGCTTTAGGTTGAATCCGTTACTTCTCTAAATCTTGGAAGCATGCTAGCAAATTAATCCATGACCCTAATTCACACTACTTGATTAGCGTGTTATCAGTCCCAGTCAAGGTGCTTCCACAATTGTAGACACCTACCCATCAGCTTTCTGCGGCTACAATTTAGATCCCATACAATGATGTCTAAATTACTCTAGAGGGCTATCTTATGAGGCATGAATTGTGACGGAATGGAGCCCTACTCTAAGTGGATGGTGAAACTTGATGGTGTAAAACCTCATTATCCGCATTAACATGGGGGGAACACACATGAGTACCAAAAACGGATGAGACCATACCATAACAGAAGCCATGAGGGCCACGCCATATGTGTCCAGTAGTTGTGGGAAAAAAAGACGAAACTTCAAGTTGCTCACTTCATGTTTCCGCATTGCCATCAACTTTGTGCAAGCAACGGTAGAACTGACTTAGATCTTTCTAAAATACCGATATTTCCAGGCAATTTTCCATTAAATGTTGAATGCTGACTGGTGGAGAAATAATGGATTAAAACCTGAAGATCATATTGTAACTTTTTCCTGGGGCAGTCACATATAACATTGACACACCTAATAGATATATACCTTTGTTGATTGTTAATTCCTGTTTGTTAATTTATTGATCATTATTGTTTCTTGAGATTATATATGTGGCAAATTGATGTGATACTTGACGATAATAAAAAAATTTAAAACGACTTCATTCTATCTTAGTGTTGGATCCTTATCGCAAACCAGCTGTAATTGAAGATAGGTTTAAGAAATTCAGTTTCAACTCGTGCTTAGCACTTGATGTGTCAAAATTTGATATCTTCCCTAGTGAGAGAAAATGTTTAAACGCAATATCTACAACAGCTAAGAACTGTTTGATGTTTGACTAAAAACAGTGTCTAGTACGACAATACTATCATAGTATTAATAACGTTCATGAAAGCTTTGAGGCCATCCCCTCCTCAAGCCGACGTTAGCTCATTGAAAGCTGGCTGAATTGGCAAAGATTAGCAAGCTATTCCAAAAGTTGAAAAGAATTTACTCTTCGTTATCACCCAGGTCTATAACCAACATTTTCTTCTAATTTTAAAACTGCTGTGCCATACCTGTCTCTTTATAATATAGTGTAGTTACTGCATCAAGCTTGGCAATGGCCATACCCCAAAAATCCCTTTACTGAACAGTAGAAAGTGAGTTAGCCTAGCATGGAGTCAGATGTTCTTGCTTCTTACTCATTCTGTTCAGATGGTAACGAGCGGTTCATGCACAGTTATGATTCTACGAGGGGAGACAAGATTTGCTAAGTTTGCCACACGTTAGGACTCCTTTGCCGCATTTTCCCTCTTTTCAGCATCTAACCTGTTGTTTTCAGTATTTGAGGCACTTGTGGCTTCAGGACTGATTGGAAGTGTCTTAACTTATTCATCTCCTTGTTGCCCTCATAACAGTAACGATGTTATGGCACTAAAGCAGCCTTCAACCAGCACACAGAATGGCAGGAAGTTGTTTAGTGACCACGACTCAACTATGTCACACGAAAGCTGTGAAGTAATCTCACCAACTGGTAACCTCTTCCACATATGCCCTCTGAGGCTCACTCTAGCCACACGGGAGAGTAAGACGCTGCCTTAGTTCCTTTCTGTAAAGTAAATCATGTGAATCTGCCCCAATTTCAGAAGGAGCATTGGATTTGGGGGCAGATGGTGTTGAGTTTCAGATCACCGCAGCCGGTGCTGTATAAATCCAAGACCAGCCGTAGCATACATACCATACCACTCCAGCTAGGTTCCTATGAGTTCGAAATTGATTTAAAAAACAAGAGTGGCAGAAAGAGATGCAACAGCAAGTCCTCCAGCTTAACCTGTCTCATGAATGCATGTACAAGGAAAGCTGTTACATAATTTGCTCTGGCAGCATCTATGAGAGACCAAGGAGTGGTTATGGCTAGTGCAGTGTTTATAGTAATTTCCACTCAGACTTGAAAAAATGATGACGTGGTGGAAGATCGATATTTAACAGAACAATTTAAGATGAGTGGTGGAACACGCAAAAAGTTGTGTTCCTTAATTTGTGGGCAAATGAAGCAACAACCATTATCGTGTCGGAGGGCAAAACCCCCACAAAATATCAACAGCAAGTTTAAACAGTATATGAACTATCAAAAACATTATGTATAAGAAAAGAATAGCTGGAAAATAGCAGAAATCAGGATCCTCGAGAATTGATCATTTGACAAATTGTTATTGTTGTTCGTACTCCCAACAAATCGATTTCCACACCTTAACAAATACCATGCCTCACCCTTCCTTATTCTACTGGGCACCATTCAAGACGACTGTTTTAAAATCCGTGGCTAAAAGAGTGTGCAAAAAGGAAACTCAAATAAATACAAAATAATTGTCTATATTATATATTCCTTGAAACAACTTCCCCAAAAAATGTCCTACTCCTCTCGACTTAAAGGAAAAAAAGCTCCTCGTTTTTATTTGGTGTGGGCACATTGTCGAATGAAGGAAATGTGACAAACAAGAAGCAACAGGATTTTTGGCCTACAAGAACATAAAGCAAATAACGTGAACTGCGATTAGTTAATGAGCTGGAAAAAAAAACCATAATTGATAAAACTGTGAATGCTCAATTGATCGGAGGCAATGAGTCAAATAAATTAGGTTTGACAAAAAAAAAAAAAAAATTACAAGATCGATTGACATGATGCGAGTCAATTGATACGGAAATTCTCTCTATCTATAAACGTCTTATCTAAATCAATAATACGGGTGGGTTTTGCCACGTAATGAACAAAACTGAAAGCTTTGTTGTCTCAAAAAGGGCATTCTTAGGAGAATACTTTCGAATAAAACCTCTTTGTTAAGATATTTTTTCTTGATAATATTAAAATAAAGACTAAATGTAAATAACCTTAGAATAATGGAAAGTATGTAAGAATATATTCTTATAATGAGTATAAGAATATATGAACAGCCAACCTGTTAATCAATTTATCGCCCTAATCATTAGCCTAATTAACTATGTACACGAATTTTCTTCAAAGTGAGCAGCAAGACATTTTCCATCTCAGCACGAAAATTTCCCTCAGGGTGAACTTTTAATAGAAAAATAATGTAGGAGACGATCATTTTATAAATGGCAAAGCGGATGATCAGGCTTCTATGCTATAGGTGAGTTATGTGGCCCATTCTTCCAGTTGCTTCAACTCATCATCTTCATCAGCCGCTATAACATCAATTATTGTTAATGTAACTCAAATATGGGAAGGGGCCGATGCAAAATAATGGAAAATATGAAATCGCACTCACCAGTTTGTTTAGGTTTAGAAGGAAGTGGAGTCGCTGGCACGGATGGCAAATTATCAGCAGCAGGCGTGTGAGTTTCAAGGAGTTCTCTGTCTAACTCTTGTTGCTCTAGCTCTTCCAATTCTTTCTCCAACTCCTCCTAGAAAGAAATTAGAAGTTATTATTTAGTTTACTGAACTACATCAAGTGGAGAGATACACCAACATAAAGCGCAAACTGGATTGGAACATTGGAAACAAAGTATACTTTCAGCAGGGACCTTCATATAGCGTGTCCTATGTCTTTCCAACCTGGAATTCCTATTCTTATGGACTGAGATTTTCTAGTAGCAGTTCACGGTTACTGGCAAGAGGTGAGGGAGTCGTTCTCTTCACCCAGCACACAAAACGTGGAGATTAATGGTGTCAAGATAGAAGGTATGCAACATTCAAACCTACCATGAAGTTGTGAGTAGCTCCTTCCTTGGTCTTTATTTCTTCACCAATTCTTCTCAGAACTAGCTGGAGCGATTGATGAAATGCTAGTAAAAGTGGATGAGTGCTTATAGTCTAACTCTGACGCTCCGAAAGATGGAAATAATGTCATTATGACATGAAGGATGATGACTATCCTCTCCATTGGCATAGAGGCCATGGAGCTCCATACTCACCAGTCAGTGCAGTAGGTGGGAAGAGCAGTGAAACACAATGCAGTAGAGTAATCCGAGGCCTTGGTCTATGACAGAGTTGTTGCCACAAGGACTTTATCCAACTCCTCCAGAGTCTTGAAGTGTTGGTCACCTACCTGCACCTAACAGGCAATCCTTTAAACACTAAATTTTGTGCTGTTGAGTAGGTGAGGACAAGATTGGTCCTCCGTGGGTACCCCTGGCCCTAATGCCTGTGAGAATGACAGGAAGAAGATGGAGCTCAGAATCGGTAGAATCAATGAAGAGCATAACAATGACACCAGACACACAGGCAAAGTTCTCAGAGAGAAAGCCTTCTTGTGCAAGAATCAATTGGGAGGAATTTTGGAAACTGCAGAAAGGCACTAATGGGATAGCGAAAAAGACCACAGAGTACAGAGTGGTAAGGAAAAAACCTAAGCAAAGTAAGGAACAGCATTGTGTCAGCCTGCATCGTGCATATCGTGGGGCTAGTAGGAGCAAACCATCCTCCAGCCATCAAAACACTAGTGACTGACCTCATCAATATCGTTGCCAAAGGCCACGGGATTAGAAATAGCTTCAGATATTTCCTTAGCAACATCTTGCTGCTCAGCGATATCATCCATCATGTCATGCACTTGGTCAACATCCCTGAAACAAACATAAACACAAATTACTATTTGGAAATCACATGTTGCCATCTTTACATGGAACCCCTATCAATATTCATTTACAAGCTTCGTGGTGAGTGAATAGGAGAGTAAGCTATTTTCAAATATAATAAAGTCCACTATATTAAGTTTAGCAACTCTAACACATTGCCGTTCAAAAGTTATGCAATTAGTTAATTGTTATATTAGAGTTTTAAAGCAACCTCAATTAGCACGTTCAGTTGAAAAAGTAAGGAATTGACTAGAGAGCTTATACAACAGCTGGCTGCCCTCACGAAAATTACACATTTGAGCTGTGTAGGTAGCATAAACATGAAAGTAGCCTGCAAGCTCATTCAGATGAGAATTCCAGAGACACATATACAAGGAATCCCTGTAAACGTTCTTTAACAAGCTTCATGGTGAGTGAATGGGAGAGTAAGCTACTATTTACAAAAGACAAAGGAAAGCCCAGGGGTTAGAACGTGGTGTTCAATGCGGGCCAAATCCACTAGGAGAGTTGAGCTGTCTAGGGAAGGGCTTTAGCAACTCACTTTGCGGTAGTACACAGCATTAACAAATGATATGGTTCATCTGAAGGAGTAGAAAACTGACTCACGATTCAACTGCTGAAAATGACAATCAAAATTCCTTATTGTTCTTCTTCTTTCGAGTAGTTGAATTATCATTGTCTGGAAAGATTGTAGAATTGGAACTGTGCTGGACAACCGTGAGTGTTATCAATGGGTGTTCTTCATAACATGAAGGTTGGTAGAAACCAACCCAATGTAAACAATCAACGTTTTGAAGATGTGTACCCACACTAGTTCACTGACTGCTGTTTCCTGACCAGCTTGAGAAAAAATCTCATCCAACTCTTAGACAACGGTGGCAACCTTACGATAGCTACGAGGGAACAATGTGTCGCACTTCTCTAGTGAGAATTATCGTTTGAATTTTCTTTACACAGTTTAGTAATGTTCATTCCATTACTTCTCAACAACCATCTTTCCACAAAGATTGCAGAACATGTAGATGATAATAAGTAACTGTATGGTTTCAAAGTCCAATGAGCACTCAATATTTCAAGATAGAGAGGGGACATTTTCATCACTCCCCAATAAAACAGAATTGTGTGTGACGTGTTAATCAATGCATGATTCCCTTGTTACTCAATAAAAAACAAGTAATAACAAATTCGCATACATATGTTGGTGAGCAGTTTTGAGTGTGTCTGCTGCAAGTTTCATAGTCTGGAGGACAGCAGTGTTGGTGTTCGCTGATTCTAAGGCTTCTCTTTGCATTTCAATCGTTGCTAATGTTCCATCGATTTGCTGTAACTGCTTTTCATATCTCTTTTTTCTCTTGAGTGCTTGCAAAGAAACTGTAAAAAAAAAAAAAAAAAAAATTTGAAAGAGCACGAATGAGAGAAACATGGTGTACTACCAAAACAGTAATTACCATTTTCTATGTTAATAGACAACTCTTGTTTCAATCCCAACACAACCTTCATTTGTTATGAGTTATTTTGTATCTTATTTGAGAAAAGAAATGTAAAAGCGGTGCAATAAACACTTATGTGTATGGATATGTCTACTTTATTTCTATCCCCCCCCCCCACAATGCTTATATACTCCCCCAGGACTCATGCTCCGTAGACACACCTGGTGACAATGACAAGGAGGTTGCTTATGACCACACACAGTCTAGGTTCAATCGACATTATAGTGGGCTCAGTAGTGGTACGTTACTAATAAGATTTCATTTCTGGCCTATGTTTGCTACCACACTAGTGTTCAATGTAACATCATATATATTATGTATATACAAGGCCAGTCAGGTGGGTGAAAGAAAAACGTCAAATTTACACGGGTCAGAAAGAAGGAAGTGGTTTGAGTCCTAACACATGACGTTATTTCAACTACATAGATATTTGAGCCATTCTCTTCAGATCTTCATGTTTCAGACCCTCCTGAGTCTGAAAAACACAATTTGGGAAAATTATGTGTTTGTGAACGCAATTGAGAGAAAGCAGCTCAAACTTGATATCTAGCCCACAGGTGATCGAAACACTAAATTTTGTCTCAAAAATGGCTATAACGATTTTGACTAAATTTTATGACAAATGACTCTACTTCCATACCATAAAATTCTCATTCATGGAAACTGACGTGAGCAGCACAATAAATTACCAAACATTTCGACAAAAATCAACTTAAGCACAGTTTTTTCCTCTAATGTTATTAGAATCTTCCGACAAACTCAGGCGGTAGTACAATCAAGTACCTGCACAATGACACTTCAACAATGCTCTTAAGGCATGAAGGAGCTATCGTTTCACTTTCTACCATTTCTAAAAGGTAGAAATTATTACAAAATGGTGAACGCGATCCTTTTGAAAAAAATGACGTTGACACTCTATTAAATCGCCTGTGAACTGATTGCTCAATAATACTTGTGGCACAAATTGGAGGAGCACAATATTTTCCAGAACCATAACAGATCATGTGGAGCGTTGTTACAAACAGAATGAAGACAGATTTGAGCAGTTGCCAGAGTCAAGAGAATCAATGAATGCACGTGAGGCCAAGGAAAGTTGTGTGATGTGTCGGATCAGATACTTTTGTTGTTTTTCTGAGGCACAAAAATAAGTTTATGTGGTCCTCTAAAGCGAGGGTAGAGGACCAAAATATACAAAAAGGTTTCAAACTTTCCTCAGAAATATGAAACTTTTATGATCCTACAGCCTATGTTTTGCTGATCAATGCACGATCTTCATTCTGTATTAGCACATCTGCACACAAATGAAGCAAATAAAATGTTTTTTCCACTTTTTGGCAAAAATGTCATTTTATTCGTATGGAGGTCACAGTCTTCAGTCAATACCTAAATACTGCTCTTGTGAACATTCCACAGAAAAAACATTTCAGCTTCTAGTTGTGAAGAAGGATCTAAAGGTTGTTTTATCAAGGATATAAATCCTCAAATTCAATACGAACTGAAGTTCACAAACACTAAAACGAACATGAAGTTCAACGCGCAGCAGATCAACACGTTCGCTGCTCGAACACACCTAGCGCATCAATCCCGCGAATTTGGGTGTCCATGTCACTGAGCTCATCACACACCAAACATGTGAGAGGGCAGCTCTGCATCAGTAAAATGATCTCCCTTATTCATCGGAATGGCCCATTGGCTCGATCCTTTTTTGAGCAAGGTAGAAGGTTCAAATAGCACTGAGCCGAGCCGCAGTCATTGATTATTAAGGGGCTATCCAAAGTTCACTCATTATCAATTCATTTTCAATGGGTTTCGCATCAGTTCTTTTACATTATTTGTGGTCATCGCAGCGTTTCTCAATGTTATTTTAAAACAATGTAGCTGTAAGTCCTAATTTTTTTATCCCTTCGCAATATTATTGTTCCACGTTTGTTTACATTTATCTCTGCCACCTTCAGCATGTTTTTTTCTTCATATTTTGTGAATTTCTCACGATTGATATGGTGTTCATTTTTGTTGTTGTAAGATGTCTGATGTACTTACTGCCTCATCAAAGATACAAGAAGAATCTACCAGTTAGCCAATAGATTGAAATTTATTCACAGTGCGTACAGTACCTGGTGCATGCAGTCTAGGTTAGTGACTCAAAGACGCCAGCACACCATATCTGCCCTGACCAAAAAATTGAGCAGCGAACGTGCTGAGAGATAACCACGCTGCGTGTTGGGCATATTTGCAAAGAATAGGATGGAGCGTGCGCTCACTGTGGGGGAGAGGGAGATATGGAACATATTGTTATGGAATGTGAGCAATACAGTTCTTCCAGAGGTGCACCTTTCACACGGTTACATAAACCTATTGTACAAAGATATGCTGAAATGTCAAGGGCCATTTACAAGATTGAAGCACTCCGTTGATTTTTAAAATAGTAGAGGAAAACGATATCACGGATTCAACATTTGTATTGATTGCCTATTAGCGATTGGTTCTTAATAATAGCACAACAATATCAGTAGGCAAAATGATTTTGTAGAATTACGTATTATTTTTGGTTGTGCGTTAATGGAAAAATAATTGTCGAGTTTTTACATTTTCAACAATATGCGTCAAACTGACAAACTTTGTTCTGGGCAAATATTTGCCTATTTGAACGAACATATAATCCAGTTGAGAGATGCTTCAAGCACAAAAACGGCTTTCACAACTTCTGTCAAACTTTCAACCTATGAATACATACATCTTGTTGTTCATGACGATAACACACAACTTGTAAACATAGCATACCACCGACTAGCCAAGTTGTAATGCTTCCGACAAAATGGAACGTGTTTGTTGTTCATAAAAGAAATGGTACCGTGATTCGCCAACTAGTTACGTTTCGAGGCCTCGGCAAATTCAAAATAGTAATTTTTGAACCAGGTGAAAACGCTTGAGAGGGCAATCAGGGAGAATAGCCCTAACGACATAATTGACTTATGAGGGGCTTTTAACGTTTTAATGGGCTCAGTCGACTGTTGTATTATAAAAGAGCGTCTCAATGCCATTAATTCGGCCAGTGGACTACGCGCTTCGTGGCCTATGAGGAAGTTCGAGAAACTGGAGAGACGCGTCGCACCGAACATGTTGCGAAATAAGCTTGAAATTCGAATCGAATTAATACATTTTTCTAGCAGTCATGTGGTAAGGGGATCGGGGCTGTTGTGACGAAAACGTCATGACTCACACCCGACAATCAACGAGAACCTCTTCGGTCTCCCACTTCATTGCTGCGCTTTGCTTTTCAACGAAAATGTTTTCTCCTTCGACGAATTTCTTTTAACTCAACGGACAGCGAAATATTCTAAAGCGAAATAATAAAAATCAACGACCCCCAGGAAGCTTTTTGCCGCACATAAGGCGCAGTCAAGCAAACCAACTACGACTCACCTCGTCTGTTTTCGGTCCCATTTTTCTTGATGATTTTCATTTCGGCGTCGATTTTGCTCTCTAAATGCTCCTGTTTCTTCCCCAACATTTCCTCTGTTTCTCGTAGCTTTTGAATCGCCTCCGATGCCGTCGGAAGCTTGTCATCTTTCCGAGACCCGAAGACTTTGCTGAGGAAACTCATTTCTCCGAATGATAACTGCCAGGAAAACGGAAGGCGTGTGTTATTGGGATAATCGCGAGAAAGACGAACAACGGATGACGGGCATTGACACAACGGATCGCCGCGCCGTCCGCTATAATCACAGCTGACTCAATAGAATTGCAGAAGGGTATCGCGTTTATCAACGTCTTGTTCTTCTTTCGTCTGCGTGTTTCTAGCTTAGTAACGTCCCCATGTACAAGAAATGTATCCACCCCCAATACCTTCTTTATGTATACGCCTTTTGGTTTATTATTCATTCTGAATAATAACCCTATGTTTTCGGTCACGAAAATTTTTTTACAACCCCTCTCAAAATTTGATACTTTACGTTTCAAGACATGGAGATTCCAAATTTGCAATGTCCGCCCGCCGTCCCGTCCACCATCCCCCGTCCCCTGTCCGCCGTCCGGGCCGTTTTGTGCCTTTAACGTGGTCTAAAAAATTCGTTCTTTCGCCCAAAAATCCGATTTGGTATCTAGTTGTGCCCGCCATCTCGGCAATCCGATCGGACGAAGCCCGTGGTTGTAATGGGCAAAAAACGGTTAAAAAAATTAACGAAACGCAGTACAATGCGGGAGCTACAGTGTTTCGTCGTTTCAATTCCCTCCCTCCCGCCCGTCTCTTTAAAAAAGCAAGCGCTCGAGCCGAGCGAGCGCCCGCTCGCTTCCCTCCCAACGACGCCTCCACTCCACTCCCCTTTCGCTTCGAGCGCCCCCGTTCCAATTTCCCCGCGTTTTGGTTTTAATACGATTCAATTTTTTTAGATTCTTTCGTTTCATTCTCATTTAGGTTTTTTCATAGATTTTTGGTTAAATTTTGATATTAGTATTTAGCGTGCATGTTTTCATATCAAAAGTTAGTTTTTTCTAGATACTTTCGTTTTTTTTGTTTATTTTAATATTACGATTCAGTTCTTTTTGACCTTTTTTTGGGTTTCATTATGATATTTTTCGATGCTGAATCGAACAGGATGGGTCTCGGAGCATTAATGCTATGTCAAGCTGATTATCCGAATAATAAACCGTTGTGTAATAATTTGCAGGGTTTTTTCCACAGAACGCCGATCTCTTGAGTGCCATTTTAGCAGTGGAAATATGTGACAAACTCCACGCAATCGTCCATGAGGAGCCAAAGCAGGGGCATGCGGACGAACCCTTATAAATCTACGCTAGTCAGCTTCATCAACCCCCTCACACGTGATTGTAAGTTGCCTATAGTCCAAATTGACTTTCCTTTGCTTTGGGGAATGTGATATCAATCATTCAACTTGCAGCCCTTTTTGCCTAATTCGCACTTAGTTCAGATACGAAACATTCAACCATAGTATGCAATGAACAGTATCTGCAATCGAAATATTGGACAGAGTCCTCTATTTAATAACCAGAGCCTCATCACAAGTGTGTCTTCATTGCGACTTGAAAATTCCGACTGTAGCAGAAGTCCTATGTAATTCCTACTACAATTTCTCCCATGATGTCCACAAAAACTTGAAAATGCCCAGTATTCTACCTAACCCAACAGTCCCCCGAAGACGCCGTCACTTGAAGAGAAAAAGACCATGCGACCTTATGCAGTAAATTCTGCAGCAATTCAAAAACTCTGTATACATTTACCTATTATGTTTATTACCATATACATTGTCATGCACCTGTGTTGATTCTATATAAGCGAGGGCTATCAATGGACAGTAGCTCACATCAGGTGTTATATTTCTTCTTTGCACTCATTATAACATATTTGTTAATTCAACAAAGTTTTATTGTAATAATAAAACTTTTTGAAATAAAAACGATCTTTTCATGGAACGGTTTATTTATCAACTAGTAATGTACTTGGCAAGAATGAATCTACCCCTAAATCATAGATTAGAGTTCTGTCACTGAAACACTAATAAATACTGTGTGTTTCCAGTCAACCATGTGGAGATAAAACTGCAAATATTTTATTTATTTAAAATATAAATACATAATAATGTATTTATTTGCTCCTTTTAGTGTGCGTAATGTAACAACAACTCATATAGTGCGATAAATCACTGAAAAAATTAAAGATAAATGAAGGAGATCTTAGTTTGTTGTTCTGGGCCGATGAGACGGAAGTCTCATACCATTATTACTGTCATTTGAGAAGTTTTGCGTCCATAATATTTGCTATGATTCAAATCAATGAAGCGAAAATAAGGTTAGTTTTTTTTAATTGTAAATGGTTCTGTAATGTTCTGATGACGAGAACAATGGTTGATTAATTTCGGTTTTCAGCATCTTCATACTCACTCCAGTTGTACTATTCAATAGTATAATCTAAGAAAAAACTTTCAGACTATTGTTGCAGCACATGAAAACGAAAGATAAACTATATCGAATAAATTAAGAAATTGTCCATGATAGTGTTTTCTCCTTTATTCATCGGCTAAGAACATCTTTCATTTCCTGCCACTTGAACCTACAGCAATTAGCAGTTATTTTATAAAATAAAAAATATTAACTCTCCTTGTTTATCAACCTACAGAGCGCCAGTAACTGTGTTTTCTTTTTTTTACGAAAATAGATAAATATGTTAATTCACCACCATAAGTAGAATAAAATGGTAAAATAAGGTAGATGAGCCCACTCCATATTCAAGCTCAGAGGGAGCAAATTGCTTAAGAGAAAGTGGAATAAATTGAAGTAAAACTATTGCAAAGATTTTATACTCGTGTGGGCTACTCTATGAACATAAATACAACTATTAATTATTAGATTCCTTTCTGTCTGAATTGTCACACTTTCGATCACACTACGATTCTTCGTTTAATTTAAAAAAAAAGGTAAGAAAAGAGGAGTTCACTGCCGCTGCACTAACCAAACGCTTCACTGATTTTAGCGTTTTACCGTTGTTCACCTCAAATGTTTCTCAGGACGTTCGCAACTTGTACCTGTGACAATTTCAACTGAGAACGACAAGATATTACGTGCCAAACAGTTCCGAACGGAAACGTAGACTCGGTCACGTAGGCCAAAATACGAGTGCTTAGGGCCTGACCGAGCGAGCAGCTTCGGCTTTCTCCCGAACATTGCCGCTTACGTTCGTCGTATTGACGGTTTTTACTTTCCTTGGCTATACAAAGTATTAAGGAAAGTTACGTAATCGGCTGAAAAAAAAATTTTCGAGTTATCTCCAGACCCTACTGAGTCCGAAAAACACTATTTGGGAAAATGGTCTGTGAGTGCTGACTGCTATAACCCTCGTCGAGGGTTTAGGTACAGTCATCAAATAAGGAAACAGACCTGCGTGTATATGTGTCTATGAATGATTTTTAGAGAAAACAACCGTACCAAACAGCTGTAACTTGATGTCTAGCTTACAAGTTACCATGGGACGCCATAATAAGGGTATGAGCAAGTTAATTATAGTTATCATAGTGATAAAAACACCAAATTTTTTCTCAAAAACCGCTCTAACGATTTTGATTAAATTTTTTTATTGACAGCTCACAATAAGGCAATTATACCATAAAATTCCCATTCGTGGGAAAATGATGAGAGCAACACAATAAATTATCAGTGTCATTTCTTTGGAAAGGTGATACGCGTTTAAAGGTATTTAGGTTGAAAGGTTCCCAGGTGAAGATTGCTTCTCATACCGACTTCAGAAATTCAAAAACCCTGCAAATTATTACACAATGGTTTATTATTCTCATGAACAGCTTGACCTAGTATTAGTGCTCCCCCATCCCATTCGATTCAGCATCGAATACCAGTAAACCATACGAAACATGACCTGGCTACAATGGAACTACGGAAACTAAACGTCTGATGATTTTGCCCTGGCGGGTCGGGGAAATTGAACGGGCGCCTGAGCGAACCCGCTATGGCAGGCTTAAAGGAGTTGAGCTTGAGCGGGCGGGTAGCGTTGCGAGGCGGGTTGTTTTTTATTGAGACGGGCGGGAGGGAGGGACTTCAAACGACGAAACGTTGATGTGGCAGTCAGCCGCCACTCTCCACAACAAAAGCCGCCTCATCCCAACAGAGGGCGCTAGCCGAAAACCACCCCTGGAGAGAACAGCAGGCGGCCAACCAGAGAAGGCGACTCCCTCCAGGAGCAGGTATAAAAGGGCCTGCCTGCTCATTCAATTCAATTCATTCAACCTTCCGCTCTTACACCGTTCACATCCTCTGACGACAACCGACCACCTTCAGCGGCTCCAGCGGGGACAATGAGGCCCTCTCGCGTCAGAAGAAGAAGGAGCGACGATCCAACCGGATCCCTCACCGAGAGGAGCTACGCTCAACCGAGCCCTTCAAACGACGCTTCGACGCCTGAGGAACTCGTCCCTCGCCCGCTGCTCGACCGAACAAACCGACTCAACCGAATCCCTCATCTCGCGTCTCCGACTGAAGGAGCGACGATCCAACCGGATCCCTCACCGAGAGGAGCTACCGCTCAACCGAGCCCTTCGACCTAACGACGCCCGAGAAATCCGATCTTCACCTCACACACTCACAACCGACAGACACAACCAACACACAAACACACAACAACAATATTTCGTCGGCCCTTTTCAGGACCACACAAGCACTCAAGCAGCGCAACTCTTCTTGAAAAGGGAGGCCCCGACAGTTGACTTCCGCTGTAGTTCCCGCGTTGTACTGCATTTCGTTACTTTTTTTAACCATTTTTTGCCCATTACAACCACGGCTTCGTCCGATCGGATTGCCGAGATGGCGGGCACAACTAGATACCAAATCGGATTTTTTGCCGTACAAAGGACAGCGGACGGGGAACGGACATCGCAAATTTGGAATCTCCAAGTCTCGAAACGTAAAGTATCAAATTTTGAGGGGGGGTTGTAAAAAATTTTCAGAATGAATAATAAACCAAAAGACTCTCCATTGTTGTCCATAAAGTTACTATCCATTGTCGCTAGTATTTACTACCCAATAAGTGTTTTAGGAAACTACCGTCGTACTAATGAAATCGTTAACTTATATCAGTATGGATGGCAAAGGTTGGATGAGCAGTCGTAGTTCCAATCGGATTGATGAATAAGCGGGCACAACTTGATTTCAAATGGAATTTTTGTGCGAAAGGACGGATTTTTTAGACCACGTTAAAGGCAAAATATGGAGTTGACGGCGCATTGTTAAAACTATTGTGGATGTTCTTTAACATATAACTTATTTTGGACGTAGCCCACATACCAATCGACCACATTATTTATTTATTTGTGGTAGTTTTAATGCGTCACTTATACGTGTTCGGACAATAAAAGCTTGGCAGACGGTCTAAGCGTATGAATATTAGTCAAGAATATTCAACTAACCGATGGATTTCAAACTTTTCTCGAAAATCAAACATTTTCGAGAAAAGTTTGAAACGAATTTGATTGAATTTACAGCACACCGTCAACGCCAATACTTCGTTTTTCACGAACCTTACTCTGAAAACACTGAACAGAGAAATAGTCCAAGGAACCCCTACTTAGTAGGAAGGAAAGTTACTTAACGAGCAGATTTTTTTTACTTTCCTTGGCTCTACGAATTAGAAAGGAAAGTTATGTAATCGGCTGGAAAAAAAAGTTGAGCCCTCTTCAGATATTTACGTTTCAGTATTTACGTTGGTCGTTCGCCAGTCTCCCGGTAGAGATCTGTTGCCCGTGTGTGACTGTGCGGAGGTGACTACCTGAGGAATCCCGTACCATCTGGGAGGAGTTCATAATCTGGTTTTCCCACCTGATCTAACTGTGTACTTGAGTGGCAAGTTTCAAAAGGACAGATCAACTGTGACCACGTTTCTTAGCCATCACCTTCTTCGCGAAGTTTGCAAAATGGTTATAGGCTTGCTTTGAAGCAGTCAATGCTGTTAAGTTCGTTTACCCTCCCAACAACAGGCGCTTACTGTTATAGAAACTACAGTGGATCAGCACATGGTTTCTTGTTTCCTCCTCAAGATGTGCATAATGGAGAGTCTTTCAGAGAAAAGAAGTGGAGGCGGGCATTGAAGTCACCATGTCCTGTGAGGAACTGGCTCGTCCAGTGGTCTGGCTCAACCCATTTTCTTGAAACACGTTCACGGATGTTGGGGAAGAACTCATACGTATCACGTCCCTTTGACGAGGATTCCCATCTGGCTTGCCATTTCTGTGGTGAGGTCTGCACGGAGTTCCACTTGTCAAATCCACTCTTCTTATTGACTGTGAGTTTGCTACCCCAGACAACAGGGCAGTAGCCAACCATGCCTAGGTCCCTTATACATGAGGATAGTGTCACGGTAACACACACCTCAAGTGGCCTTTGTAATTGCACGCAGTGAGGCTAACCTTGCAATGGTAGTGCCTTTAAGGGACTGGAGGTGTTGGTTGAAACCCCACCTCTCACCTATATTCACTCCTAAATACTTGACGTGCTTTTCAAGAGGGAGCCTGTGGCTGCCAAAGCGTATTGAGATGGATTATTCACTTTGCCTTTCAAGAGGATTAGCTGGGTTTTTTCTTCAGCCACCTGCATCTTGACATGCTCGCACCATTGGGTGACGTTGTGGAGCACGTGGTGGGGTTTTTCTTCAATTTGGCGGACTGACTCTGCAAAGATCAGTCATCCGCATATGCGTACGGCTCACAGTCATTCTCCATGAGTCTCATGAGTGGACCTTCAAAGAAGGCATTCCAGAGTGCTGGTCCAAGGACCGAGCCCTGTGGGCACCCCTTCTCAATCTTTCTCTGGACAGAGACATGCCTGCATTCGATCGTAGCAGTTCTTTCTGTCAGGTGTCAGGTAGCTTCTGACGAGCGAGTACAGGTTGCGGGGGATTCCCTTACCTTTAAGCTCATTCAGGAGCGCTGGCCACCAAAGGTTGTCAAACGCTCCTCTGATGTCAATCAGAACTGCTACGCACTCAGCCAGTGCCAGCAGGGAAATACGCCGAATCTCGACAATGACAGGTCCTGCGTGGACCTTCCTTTGGTACACCCGTATTGCCTGCCTGTGAGGTTGCGGCCAAAGACTTCTTCAAGGGACTGCAACATCAAGATTTCTAATGTTTTTCCTAATATGGAAAGAAGGCTGAGCAGCCTCCATGATCGCGTGTCTGACTGATTGCGGTCACCTCCTGTTTGAAGAGTGACAACACGCGCAGACTTCCACTGAGTGGGGAACTGTCCGACCTGCAGACAGTCATTAAATAAATTAAGGAGGCCGCTGAAGATGTCTGTCTGCTCAGCCTTCCTTAGCATATTGCTTTCTATTTTATCTGGCCCAGGAGATTTGTTGGGCTTTAAGGTCGCAAGGGCCCTGCCGAGGTCGCCTGTTGTCCACAATGGAATGTCAGGCTCGTTCGGAGGGTCCATGATCAGCTCCCTTGCTGCCCTCTGGGCTTCAGTGTCGTCAAGCTACTTGGTCGTCAGGGCACGCCTTTTCAAGGAGGGTTTCCAGTGAACTTTCGATGCTGCAGGCCCAGCCTGGCTCATTTTGCATCGCAGCTAAGACCTGCTCTACATTTGCTTTCCCTATTGAGGACTTGTAATGTCTGCCCCAGGGGTTCTCAGAGCTCTCCGCTTCCACAAAATTTCGCCAGCCTTGCCGTTTGGCTCGTTTGATGGCACGGTGGAAGGCCTTCTTCTCTTGGATGAAGGCAGTTCGGAGTGTGGCTCTGGCATCAGGGTCACGAGTATTTTGGTACATCCTTCTAGCTCTATTCAGACTTTGCACGGGGGGATTAAGCTCCTCAGTGCTGATTCTTCAGCTCTTTGCGTTTCAAGGGCATTTGGGAAAATGGTGTGTGCCAACGAGATTGGGGGAAAACGCAAGAATCAAATCAGTTCAAATTTGATACGCAGCCAGCGGATCACGATGGAACGCCAAAATAATGGTGTGACTGAAATTGGTTTCAAACTAATTATAGTTATCATAGTGATCAAAATACCGATTTTTTCCTTAAAAACCCAGCTCTGACAATTTTGATAAACTTTTTTGTGTACTACGGTACCTTACAATTCTCATTTGTGTAAAACTTACGAGAGCAGCACAATTAATATAAACTAATTTGAAACAAAAAAAATAAAAGGGTTTAGCGCAGTTTTTTCTCATAAATCCTGTTCAAGTGATACCATTCTCAAAAAACTCGAGAGGATAGTATTATTAATCACCTATGCACTGGTTACTCAGTAATGGTTGTGGTATGAGTAGGAGCAACTCAATAAATTCCGAAACGTAGTGCGCTACCAGTTTCCGTGTAGAACGCTGATCTACCCTCGACCTTTTTCTTATAAATTGGATGAAAAACAGATCTTATTTAGTGGCTAAAGTCATCAAAATCGCTTACTGCACATGGGGCTGAGGAGAGTTGTGTGATGAGCCGCACCCGATGTTTCTTTTTTCAACTTTACTCAAAACTCTAACGATTTGAATCAAACTCGCAGGTTTTTTACAAAGCGGAGTATCTTAGGTTAGGAAAGTTGCGTGAAAATGTCGTAGGGTATTCGAGTAAACTGGAGGTGCATCTAATTCAGTGCGCGGAGGCCATGTGATTGTGGTCAACGTTCAGAAGCGGTCAACAGCCGATGAGAGCCGATGATGCTCCGCTGGTCACCCCCTAGACACTCCGAGTACCCTCGACATAACCTTTTGTTTGACGTTACCTTTCATAAGGTTAGTTTCTCTACATTAAATTGTTTTTCTTTATGGCGTGTAGTTTGTTACTTACAATTTGAAGTTGGTTGCGCTGTTAGGTACTGGTGACCGTGACTATTATTTCTGTTAATCGTTTATCGTCAGTTGTCGATGACCTGATGATGTCAGTGTCTTGGGGCAGCAAGCACATCGTCAGTTATGAGTCTCTCGACGACTTCTCTTTCATCAGGCCTAAAGAAGCTCCTGTGTACAAACCGACCGAAGCCGAGTTTGAAGATCCTCTAGAATTCATTAATCGTATTCGACCAGAAGCTGAAGAATATGGGATCTGTAAGATAATCCCGCCTCCGGTACGTCAGTAGCTTTATAACAATAAATGCCTTACGTTACGTTTACCTCTTTACCAGAATATTAGGGAACCATATGAATATCGCTCTTAGTTCTAGTGCATGTCACGAGTTAGGAAGAAACTCCACTTTACCTATTCTTTAGCTTCAAATTTTACTCCGAGCTGTCGTAATGTCATCTGTCACTTTGACTCATGATGTCATTTTGACTCTGCAACCCCTCAAGCCTGTAATGTATTCTTTTCGTAGCGTTTATGACAATCTTATTGTGGTGAAGCCTACCTGGGCTTGCAGTAGATCTCGAGCTGCTATGGCATTAGCGAGCGTTCTCACAAAAAAGTAATAAATATGGTTCAGCCGGGAACAAAAAAAAAATTTATTTTACGCCTTGGCGTTCATAGTTTCGCTAAAATAGTGCCCACCTGAACAAGTGGTTTCTCAGCTCTTGATGAGAAAGAAATATTTCAACTACTCTGTTCGAAGTTAAAATCCTTTTTCCCATTAAATTTTGTTATATGTGTTTTGGAGTGTGCCGAACACAAATTATCAGTCATCGTTGTATGCCATTTATGTTTTGGGGGTTTAAATATTTCGAGGGTATTTTTGATTGTTGAAAACTTAAACAAACAAAAATGTCTGACGCATCACACAACTTTCAACAACCTCACGTACAGTCAGAAGTTTTGGGTGATTCCTTACGTCCGGTGACACCACTCCTAGATTAAGCTTTGATCATTCAGAACTGTTACTTGATAACAGTAGTGATAACAGTTTTACAACCAACACCCAGTTTTACGAACAGCTTTACAATAGTGGTAACGTTTGAGGGTGGTTTTCTAGAAAAAGTTACCGAAATCTATACGCCAATCCTCAAACACTCTGCGAGCCTTTTACACCCTTAATTGATGAGTCAAATTAATTTGGCTACCTATGCTTGGTCGTTTAAAGGCAGTAAGTAAAGCTCTTATGTATGTATGAAGTGGGGAAATTCGTGTTTCAAATGAAGCGGACAAAGTGCGTCGATCACTTTGGCGGCTCTTTGTGAACTGAAGGGCGATATTTGGATTACCACTGAAAACTGACTAAGAGTGGTATTCACAGTTTGATTCCATAGTTCAAAAGTTGGTCGAATGATTCAATTCGATTTTCAAACAACTAGTGCTAGGTAATAGCCAGCAATAACAGTTACAAGTAGCAGCTATCAAGTAATATTTCCGAATTATTAAAGCCTTAATATTGTGTCGTGGCCTGAACATTGGGAATCAACTGTAGTTTTATCGCACTCCCAACTGTTTCAACCTGTTCTTAAATCAGTTAGTATGAACTCGATAGAATTTAACATTATAGGTAGATGTTAATGCGGACTGTATAAAAATGGGACTTACCCAGTCGAAATCTGGAAGCCGCGAAACCTCGTCTGTCGTGCTGTCGAAGGGGGAAGGAGAAGTAGGAAAGGAGAAAAGAGAATAGGAGAGAAGGAAGAAAACAGCTTAGACGAAATGTACAAAACTAATGAACAAAAACCAACTAAACCGGACAGGGCCGAAACTATAATGCGATACGCGAATACAAGACCGAGAGAGAGAGTCGTAAGGTTTCCGCCTTGCCAGGTTACACCGCACGCGACATCAACGGCTTACAATGGACATGCAGACTCTCTCTATTGACCTGACCGGAAACAACATTGGAGGGTATGTCTTCACGCATTGCAGCCCTGTGCCCACCTAGTCTTCTATTGCCAGAACGGCGCAAACAGTAGAAACTGGTACTGCTAAGAGAGCTACTGAATTCATTGAACTGCCCTTAGCTAGGCTTTCAACAGCTAATATTGCCCTGTACATGAGGAAATAGAGCATCAAAAAATTGTCCTGCTCTGACCACATCTCGATAACCTAGGATTAGTTTGATCATCTCAGTTATATTTATATTCAGAGTCATTGCTCTAAAACCACAATATCGTCTTCCTCATCCTGCGAGTTTATAATTTTCTTTTCTTTGCCAAGTTCATTTGTGTATGCTTCAATAACTCAGGAAGTTCTGTACTGATTGAGCTCAAATTTTGATACAGTATACTAACTAACCACTTGGAAGATTTGTAAAATATATTTTTGGCGTTGGTGACAGCAAGAATATATATGTTCAGTTGGCTGTGTACCAGTCACTGTTCCTTCCGCTGGAAGCAAAGGGAGCACACATCAAAGTAGCTAACAACAACCACAGTCACATGTGAAACATTACCTTTTCCAAATAAGTATTTATTAGCATTAAAAAATTATTCACCTGCATTGCATTCAGATTTTTGTACTATCGGAATTCACCCTAATTGAGATAATTTTGTGAGATTGTGCCTGTGGGTGTGGTAATAGTCCTGCGTTAGTTGCCATATCGTAAGCGAGGTTGTTTTGAATGAAAGACTGACACAGAAAATATTAATTTTTCTTAAATACAACCTCTGTTCTTTTTCGATGCTATTGGTGAGTGTGTGATTAAGATCTGGTAATTGTGGATGATGGTGGATTAGAGATGATTCTGGGGCCTATTTCATGTTTGATCTACATAAATGGGGCTTAACACACCTTTCATCTTTTTACGGATCATACTGGAATCATAGTCAAAGGAAATGCTGATATCAGGCCTTTGGCAAAAAAAACTTCTAGGTTCTGTATACAGTTTTTTTTTTCTTTTCCGAGGGCGTGCGGGACAAGTCCCTTTGTCACTGCGGCCACGTGTGGGCCTATTGTGACTCTAGCCCTTCCTTAGTAAAAGGCGTCGTACATACCCACCCCCTTTATGAAGCTGAGTATGTCCTTCACCGCAGCTTCCGCTATGATATGTAGCTCAATAATCCCCTGGGCAAAGTATCCAAAGCGTTTGACTGCTAAGGCACGGAACTCACATGGGGTGTACTCCGTCGTCTCGTCCTCCTCACCACAGAGTCTGCATTCCACCGCCTCTGAGATGCCCATCTTGTTGACGTGATACCTGAGTGGGCAGTGTCCAGTGAGGAAGCTAATCAAGACCCTCAAATCCCTCCTGGAGAGTATCAGCATTGCCTTTGCCCTTTGACCAGAAGGCGTAACAAGCCTTTTCGATTGTCTAAGTTGTGGCTGGCGATGCCAATGGGCGCTATTTTCCTGTGTCTCCCATTGAGCCACCAAACGGTTCAGGTGACTTTTGGTTATACCTACGTGAGGTTCAGGCCCAATGGGTAGAGCTTCTGTGCCCTTCTTCGCAAGGTGGTCAGCCTTTTCATTGCCCTCATGCCCCTTGTGAGCCGGCACCCAGATGAGGGAAAGCCTATTGTGGGCGCTGAGCTGCTTGAGCGCATGAAGGCATTCCCATGCCAGCCTGGACCTAAAACTATAGGCTGCAATGGCGTTTAATGCGGCCTGGCTGTCCGAGAATATGTAGATCTGCTTGCCCTTGAGTCCCTTAGACAGGATCTCTTCTGCCCAGATCTTTATAGCTAGTATTTCAGCTTGGAAAATCATGGCGTACTCCCCAGACTGTAGTTGGGCCCAACAATGCCCAGTCCAGCTCTGCCTCCCATGACTGAACCATCAGTGTACCACCGCAGGGCGCCCACCTTGGTCCGGAACGTCTTCTGCTCCCATCGTTCCCGCGAGTGGATACTTACCCTGAATGGCAGCCGAAAGTTCTTTCGCTCTGACATAACGTCGGTAGCAAGGACCACTGCCTCTTCCAGTTTGAACTGCCTCTTCCAGTTTGAACTGTCTAGTTGTTCTTTGGAGGCTTACCTCAACCTTTGTGGTCTTATTATCCCCTTATAGAGCTACTCCATCATTTTTGGAGTTATGCCCCATGATTTGCTGCACAGCCTCCTGCATGCCCACAGGGCTGCAGTTGCCTTGTGCAGCGCAAATCTCACATGTGAATTCCAAGTGAGCTGCTTATCCAGTATCACCCCGAGGTATTTCACCTTTGTACTTATATGGAGCCTTGCTCCTTGCATGGTGGGTGATACTATATTTAGGTTTCTTCGCTTGGTGAATGAAACTATGGTGGTCTTGGTTGGGTTTATGTGCAATCCCTCCTTATCACACCATCCTTAGATGATATCTATAGCTCCTTGCATCCTTTCTGACACAGTGGTGGCAAATTTTCCTCTCACTAGAACTGCAAGATCATTTGCATATGCGACCACTTCGTAGCCTTCAAGCTGCAGTGTTTCCAACAGCTCATCGGCCACAAGTAGCCACAGGAGGGGAGAAAGTACCCCCCCCCCCCCTTGAGGGCAGCCTCTTGTGGGAACCATTGTGAGGCTGCCTTCCCCTAAACTGGCCGTGATTTCCCTACACCTTAGCATGGACATAGTCCATTTCACGACCTGGAGTTCTATACCCCTTTGCGCTGCTCTTGCCTCTATGGAGCTGAAGGAGGTGTTATCGAAAGCACCCCCCACAACCATGAAAAAGCACAACGCCACCTCTCTCGTCTGAAGAGCCTCATCGATCTGTGAGACCAGCTTCATGAGTGCAGTCTCAGCCGACCTGCCCCTCAGGTAGCCGTGCTGTACCTTCGAGAGGGGTTCGGTCTCAAGTGTGTCCTTGAAGACCAGATCTATGATCTTTTCCATTGCCTTCAGGAGAAATGAGGAGAGGCTTATGGGTCTCTGTGATTTCGCAGTCGAGGAGTCACTGCCTGCCATAGGCAGAAACACAAGCCTGGTCCTTCTCCATGAGTAGGGCACATGGGCCAGCAGGAAGCTGGCTCTGAAAGTTCTCACCAGGAGGGGTAGAAGGGTCCCCAGGCCCTGCTGAAGCAAGGCCGAGAAGACCCCGCCCCCCCTGGGGGACTTGTAGGGTTTGAAGGTATTTATTGCCCATTTAACCCTTTCAGGAGAGAAGATGCGATTCGCATACCCTAGGAGCCTACGC
This sequence comes from Pachypeltis micranthus, assembly GCA_020466155.1. NCBI lineage: Eukaryota > Metazoa > Arthropoda > Insecta > Hemiptera > Miridae > Pachypeltis > Pachypeltis micranthus. The sequence continues at coordinate 80,650,667 of CM035768.1, read as the reverse complement.
GGGTGCGGACGTTCCCTGCCTGGCTCCCGGGGTGGGGCAAAAGCCCCTTCCTCAACAAGGGTACACCCTTGAAAGTGGGTATTAACCAACACCTCCAGGGTCTCCCTGGCATCTTCCGTGAAAGTTCCTCTGTATACAGTTAGCTAGTGATAACCCTCCTCACATTGATTGTCTCTAAAACCAACGATTTGCTTCTCAGAAGCACGATGAAGTAATAATCACATCATACCCTGGTTATCGTTGCATGCACAATACACCAGCTTGTGTATGCAAGTCATAAGGACACATAATCACATAAGGGCACAAGGTACAAACTAGTAGCTGGATGATAAAAGTGAGGGTAACAGAAAAGCTACTCATTTCAGGGCTATTCATAGGGGAGATAACATTCTTCAACAAGAATAAAAGTTATAAGTTGCTGTGTGGTCCAAGCCTCACAAGCTGAGTGTACACAGCCTTATTACTCTTCAAGTCTCAAACTGGTAATTTTAACACTTTTCCTATTAACTTTTGACAAGGTTACGAAATGTTCTTTTTTCCAGAACTGGCACCCTCCTTTTGCTGTAGACATTGAACAATTCAAGTTTACACCGAGAGTTCAAAAAATTAATGAACTAGAGGTAACACGTTAAAATAATACTCCTTTTCGAGTTAGTTATTAATGTTAATTTTGACGATTTTTAAATACGTTTAACGTGTAATGAATACCATTTTACCTATCAAGTATTGAATAGTTTACAAAAACCTTAATTTATGTTTGCTTTGCAGGCTCACACGAGGATTAAGCTAAATTTTTTGGACCAAATTGCAAAGTTTTGGGAATTACAAGGTTCCCCTTTAAAACTCCCTGTTGTTGACAAGAAAATATTGGATCTCTATTCCTTGCATCAGCTCGTACAACGTGAAGGTATATTTCATTGTTTTATTGACAATTATTGTGGGTATCTGATTGAGATCAGATTTCTGAATCATTTTGTCTTGTCGAAGGTGGATTCCAGCAGGTCACTACTGAAAGGAAGTGGAGCAAAATAGCCTCATTGATGGGACTGTCTAAGGAAAACAAAGGTTGCACATCAGTATTAAAAACGCATTACGAAAAAATTTTCGTCCCTTACGACATTTTTTTGTCCCAATCTGACACGAATGAAGGGCCTAATGTAAGCTTTATTCTAACTTATTATCTCAGTTCTTAGAATAGTTACAGTTATTGCATCAACATGTGCCAGTAATCGATGAATATAATCATAACTTGATGTGTGTGTGAATCACAAGGTTTCTTTTTACATGTGTGTGGATGCATACAATCGTGAAATGACGATATATTTCTAGTAATTATGATGCTTCGTGTTCATCCTTGGTAACTCATTCGAGTTGCTGACTCAAATAGTGTAGTTGTGTCCCAGAAACTCAGAAGAACGTATCATGAGTTTGAATATAATGTGTAAGCTCGGTGCTACTTTCTTGTGTCATAAAAGCTGACATTCAGGGATCTGCCCTACTGAGTTGTCCCTGAGTGAAGTCTCAGGTTCCCAATCAGTTTTCGGCGATCTTGTGTATCTCAACACACTCAAATAGTGTAATTATGACTGCTTGGATTTCTGAATGGCAGTATTACTGCCATAAGCTGAAGGAAACGTGAGGAGGCTAAAATCAGAACAGCAGTTTTGCCTGAAGTGAGGTGCTAGGTGTGGGCTGCAACAATTCAAATTAGACATAGACAGTTGAAGTGACATGCTGCTCATAATTTATTTCTTTTAAATTATGTTCATTCTAGCCTGTGTCATTTCTTGTGTTTGGATTTTAGCTTAGTTTAGGCATTCACTCTATGCCTTGGAAGTGTAGACCTGATGTAAGATGGTAGCCTCAATTTTAGTACCATCCAAATTTGGTCTGAACTTCTTTAGTTTGGAAAGACAGTTACAATGAGTGGTGTAGTAGCGTGTATTTGAACATGTGTGTATTCCAGTGCCTCTTGGACTGTAAAAGATTCTACCATATTACTAGGACGCCTAAGCCTAAGCTAATAGTAACGTGTTGTGTGGTAGGAGAGGTATAGAGCTGTAGGCCTGCAGCATCGAAAGTTCAGGGAAACCCTCCTTGAGAAGGCGTTCCCTGATGATCAAGTAGCTCGAGACACTGAAGCCCAGAGGGCAGCAAGGGAGCTGGTCATGGACCCTCCGAACGAGTCTGACATTCCATTGTGGACAACAGGCGACCTCAGCAGGGCCCTTGCGACCTTAAAGCCCAACAAATCTCCTGGGCCAGATAAAATAGAAAGCCAAAGACTTCTTCAAGGGACTGCAACATCAAGATTTCTAATTAAAGTTTACGTTATCTGTTAGGTGAGTCCGTCTCCTCTGGCTGGTGTGTTGCTGGTGGCAAGCGCTTTGGCGACGATGATGTCTTTACATCGAAAGCGCTTGCCACCAGCAACACACCAGCCAGAGGAGACGGACTCACCTAACAGATAACGTAAACTTTAATTAGAAATCTTGATGTTGCAGTCCCTTGAAGAAGTCTTTGGCCGCAACCTCACAGGCAGGCAGTACGGGGTACCAAAGGAAGGTCCACGCAGGATGTCATTGTCGAAATTCGGCGTGTTTCCCTGCTGGCACTGGCTAAGTGCGTTGTAGCAGTTCTGATTGACATCAGAGGAGCGTGACAACCTTTGGTGGCTAGCGCTCCTTAATGAGCTTGAAGGTAAGGGAATCCCCCGCAACCTGTACTCGCTCGTCAGAAGCGTTGGACCAGCACTCTTGAATGCCTTCTTCGAAGGTCTTCTCAGGAGGCTCATGGAGACTGACCGCAAGCCATACGCCTATGTGGATGACTTGACTGTGCTGATCTTTGCAGAGTCAGTCCGCCAAATCGAAGAAAAAACCCACCGCGTGCTCTGCACCATCACCCAATGGTGCGAGCATGTCAAGATGCAGGTGGTAGAGGAAAAAACCCAGTTAATCCTCTTGAAAGGAAAAGTGAATAATCCACCCATAATACGCTTTGGCAGCCACAGGCTCCCTCTTGAAAAGCACATCAAGTATTTAGGAGTGAATATAGGTGAGAGGTGGGGTTTCAACCAACACCTCCAGTCCCTTAAAGGCACTACCATTGCAAGATTTGCCTCACTGCGTGCCATTACTTAGGCCACTTGGGGTGTGTGTTACCACGACACTATCCTCATGTATAAGGCCATGCAAAATGAGTCAGGCTGGGCCTGCAGCATCGAAAGTTCACTGGAAACCCTCCTTGAGAAGGCGTTCCCAGATGACCAAGTAGCTCGAGACACTGAAGCCCAGAGGGCAGCAAGGGAGCTGATCATGGACCCTCGAGCAGGCCCAACATCCCACTGTGGACAACAGGCGACCTCGGCAGGGCCCTTGCGACCTTAAAGCCCAACAAATCTCCTGAGCCAGATAAAATAGAAAGCAATATGCTAAGGAAGGCTGAGCGGACAATCTCCAGCGGCCTCCTTAATTTATTTAATGACTGTCTGCAGGTCGGACGGTTCCCCACTCAGTGGAAGTCTGCACGTGTTGTCACTCTTCAAAAGGGAGGCGACCGCAATCAGTCAGACCCACGATCATGGAGACCACTCAGCCTTCTTTCCATATTAGGCAAAACACAAGAAATCTTGATGTTGCAGTCCCTTGAAGGAGTCTTTGGCCACAACCTCACAGGCAGGCCATACGGGTGTACCAAAGGAAGGTCCACGCAGGATGTCATTGTTTGATTCGGCGTGTTTCCCTGCTGGCACCGGCTAAGTAGAAGGTCTTCTCAGGAAACTCATGGAGACTGACTGCGAGCCGTACGCCTATGTGGATGACTTGACTGTGCTGATCTTTGCAGAGTCAGTCCGCCAAATTGAAGAAAAAACCCACCACGTGCTCCGCACCGTCAACCAATGGTGCGAGCATGTCAAGATGCAGGTGGCTGAGGAAAAAGCCCAGCTAATCCTCTTGAAGGGGAAGTGAATAATCCACCCACAATACTCTTTGGCGGCCACAGGCTCCTTCTTGAAAAGCACGTCAAGTATTTAGGAGTGAATGTAGGTGAGAGGTGGGGCTTCAACCAACACCTCCAGTCCCTTAAAGGCACTACCATTGCAAGATTTGCCTCACTGCGTGCCATTACTTAGGCCACTTGGGGTGTGTGTTACCACGACACTATCCTCATGTATAAGGCCATCTATCTAGGTGTGATTGGCTACTGCCCCGTTGTCTGGGGTAGCAAACTAACAGTCAATCAAAAGAGAGTATTGGCTCAATCCCAGAGAGCTGCGCTCCTGTTGATCACCAAGGCCTACAAGACTGTATCAACAGAAGCACTCCAGGTGATCACTGGTCAGTTACCAGTTGATTTTGTCGTTGATTGCATGGTTGAAAAGTGGAGAGTGGAACGGGAGCTTCCTTTGCTTTGGGCTGAACTCCATGCGGATCTCACTGCAGGACAGAAACTTGCTGCTATTGACGAATGGGCGCTAGAGAAATAGCAAGCGAGATGGGAATCCTCGTCAAAGGGACATGATATGTATGAGTTCTTCCCCAACATCCGTGAACGTCTTTCAAGAAAATGGGTTGAGCCAGACCACTTGACCAGCCAGTTCCTCACGGGACATGGTGATTTCAATGCGCGGCTCCACTTCTTTTCTCTGAAAGACTCTCCCTCATGCATGTCTTGTGCCTCCAGTGCGGAGGAAACAAGAAACCATGTGCTGCTCCACTGTAGTTTCTATAACAGTAAGCGTAAGCGACAGTTGTTGGGAGGGTAAACGAACTTAACAGCATTGACTGCTACAAAGCAAGCCTATAACCATTTTGCAGAGTTCGCGAAGAAGGTGATGGTTAAGAAACGTGTTCGTAGTTGATCTGTCCTTTTGAAAGTTGCCACTCAAGTACACAGTTAGATCAGGTGGGAAACCAGATTATGAACTCCTCCCTGACGGTACGGGATTCCTCAGGAGGTCACCTCCGCGCGGTAACACAGGCAACAGCTCTCCATCGGGAGACTGGCTAACGACCAAATACCTGTCATACCTCCGCAGGTCTGAGTTCGGTGGATGCTGCAGAGGCCGGCCTCTAGCATATTAGCGAAACTGCAACTTTCATGGCTGATATAACCCTCATTGAGGGTTTAGGAACAGTCATCAAATAAGGAAACAGACCTGGGTATAGAGCTGTAGTTATAATATTGATTAGAACACTAGTTTTTTTCTTAAATGGTATTAACAATTTTGATCACATTGTTTTGTGTGAATTCATTGACAATGATTGATTTATTGAACACTTTCCCTTCCCTTTACCTGAAGGCATCGCCATTGTGGTGAAAACACATTCCAAGAAGCTATCTAATGAGTTGAATGTAGATAATTTAATCATTTGGAGCCACCCATGGAAACCCAGAATCCTCACTGCTATCATTACCATCACCAACTTATTTCACAGATGTTTCTCTATGTTTCCAGAACATTAGACATAAAACCTTTCTGAATACTCATGTTGGCAGTCCGCTATATTACCTCACACTCGTTCACTAATGGTTGTTGGATAAGTAGGGAAAATTGAGAAAATGCTGGACAGTAAGCTTTACAGAGCAACTGATGAACTTTTTATCATTCTAGAACTGTTCGCGTGAGAAAATGGTCTGTCCGATCCATTGTGGTGGTTTGTGTGATGTGTGATTCTACATGGAGTTTTCACCTACTTTAACATGATCCCCCTTAGCCGGTGGAATGATGATGACAGCTAAATGTGGGTGGTGCTGAAGATAATAGCTCATGTTAACCCTTGGCAATTATAATATCATGTTGTAGGTTGAAGATGATGTGGAGAAAAGAGTTAAAACTAGTCCTTCAGTTTCACCAACCAAAATCAAAAGGAAAGGTGTAGTGGAAGTACTGAAGGTTACTGATGAGTTAGTAAGTTTTGTTTGTTGTATCTTCTTCCTCCATTTTATTACATTCAGCAGTGTGTTTTTTTATTAACTCTTTTTTTTTATGGTCTTCACTATTAAATTGTTCTCCCCTGAAATGATTGGCAACTGAACTTATGATTAAGATTGTATTTTACTATGTATCAAGGCACATCTAGGTATTACATGAATATACTTAACATAACAAAACAATAGTGTGAGAAGTACAGTTTTATAGCTTTTATTCAACAAATCTAATCAGTATTTATTTATTAAAAGTGAATATTGCTGAGTTTTCTGTCATTTTACAAGGTCATGTAGTGGAGATGGAGTTTTCAGTGTCCAAACTCCTAACTTTGATTGGTTATTTGTAAGCTATCCTTCTATAGTGAAATTATCGAAACTCGTCATTTTCTAGTATGGATAAAATTTTGAGGTTTCAGAACACCTTATTTGTAATAGATGTGCTGACTCTCGTTAACACTAATGCCTAGCTCATTTGTGGGTATTTTCTAAGTTTCCGCATGAAGCAGAGAGTGAACTGTGAGAGAATGTCTGTAGGATTTAGAGCTTCAGTGTTCATTCTCAAAAGATATAGACAGGGAAGGGTAGTAATTATAATGCACGGAGGTTTGTCAAGAAAGGTATTGTGAACTTTGCTGGGAGCAATTTAGTAGTCTTGTTGGATCCCGATGTGTACTTTATTTCTTATATTATGATAACTTTAATATTGTCATATCTCTTAACTTCTATCATCGGCATCAATGAACATATTGTAAGCAAAACATGAGATTTGTGTTGGAAGCTGCAGTTTCAAAGCCCAAACTGATTTTTTGCTGGTTTCCATTTCAATTTTGAGTGAAATGCAACTTCTATATGAAGTTTGATCTAGGATCCGTGAAGTAGCATTGTTTTCCATATATTTAACGATAATTTTTGTGGCTTGTGTCTCGCCAATAGGCTCACTTGGTTCAGGTTTTGCTTTGAAAAAATTCTTGTTGTCACAGGAAATTGAATACAAGACTGCATAAATTTCATTTCATCGCTAGTGAAGCAATGTTAAACTTGGTTGAGGATATCTGTAATTCAAAGAATCATCAGTTTAATGCAAAGCAAGGAAACAGCTTCAGTACTTTAGAAGATTCATGGATTCATTACTGCAGTTATAGATGCGAGTGGGTTGTTGTATGATCAACACTGAGCTCTATTACTGAAAGCCAATGACAGTGCTAGATATACTGATATCAAGTATTGCTGACCCAAAGGTATGTAGAAGGATGTTAATAGCGGTCACCAACTTAGTTCCCATCGAGGATGCCTTGAAGTTTGAAAAGTAATCAGGTGGAGGAACCAGTTAATTAAAGAAGAGGAGTGACAAACAACGCTGTAGACTTGTCTAGTCGAGTTTGACTTCCGAAGTTTTTGACGCTGAGCCAAGAGGCTCATCATGGACATCTCTGGTGGTTTCTCCATTGATCATGTGGGAAATGTATGCAACGTGAGATGCATCCACTGTGATCTGAAAGGCACACAATATGATGCACACTTTCGTTGTGCACTCTTTGGAGGAGTTCAGAGTGCTTCTTCTTGAGCAAATTAGGAATATGGTGCACAATAGCTTGTCAGCTGCTATGTACACACATAGGCAGCTGGACTCTCACTTCTGACAGTTAAATCGTCATCATTTATAAGGTACAACTCTTAACTGTCCATGTAGGAGATGTAACATAAGAGATCGAACAGAAATGCTTGTAGGTATCTCTCACCCAGCCTTATGATTATATGAGTTACAGTCTCTGCTTGGTGCTATGCTGAAATACACTGACTTGTACAGTGTATCCAAGCTAAGTTGGTTTTGGTGACTAGACTGATACAGATGGTTTTCAATATTCTAGGAAATCTGTCGTGAAATGGGAATAGAAGAGTTTGAGATATTGTCACGTCCTCATGAGATATTGTCACGTCCTCAAGAATGAATTGAGTGGTGGATATATAATACGAGGGTATTAGGGCCTACTCTTGCCTGGGAATTAGTTAGAATGGGATTGGTCGTTCTATTGACATTTTGGTATGGCCTCCTCTTTTGTATGACAGGTTATTGATTACTAATTGGCAACTTCATTAGCTGTTTGCTTGTGACCTCCAAGTTGTCCAGTGCCTCCGTGACCTTCTTCGGAGTTCTCAGAGAGATACTAGGCACAAGATAGAACTGAGAAGATCTCCTCTGTATGGACGTTTTTTCTGTACACTGATTTTCGGTCACGAAAAATTTTTTTACAACCCCCCCTCAAAATTTGATACTTTACGTTTCATGACATGGAGATTCCAAATTTGCAATGTCCGTCCGCCGTCCCCGTCCCCGTCCCCGTCCCGTCCCGTCCCCCGCCCGCGCCTGGCCGTTTTGTGCCTTTAACGTGGTCTAAAAATTCGTTCTTTCGCCCAAAAATCCGATTTGGTATCTAGTTGTGCCCGCCATCTCCGCCAATCCGATCGGACCGAAGCCGTGGTTGTAATGGGCAAAAACGGTTAAAAAATTAACGAACGCAGTATAACGCATTCGTCCTTTGAAGTCCTCGCTCCCACCCATCAAAAGCGATCGTCACTGGTCCGGCAACACCGCCGCCCGCCACCCCTTTCCACTCGACTCACAGCGCTTCGCCCAATTAGCGCCGGGGTTTTTTTTTTTTTTGTCTTCCTAGAAGCGCTCGTGTTTCGTATATAACCTTTGGCACTCACGATTTGTCTCTTTATCGTCCGATTGCCTTGTTCTCGTCTTCACCTCCACGAATGACTCTTTCTCTCCGTCCTCAACGGTAGCAAAATATCTGTTATCTTCGATTGAACTTTTCATTATTCGCTTATTTTTGGTTTATTTATTAATAGTTCGTTCGTTTCATTTTTTTTTTGTTTATTTTAATATTACGATTCAGTTCTTTTCGGCCTTTTTTTGGGTTTCATTATGATATTTTTCGATGCTGAATCGAACAGGATGGGTCTCGGAGCATTAATGCTAGGTCAAGCTGATTATCCGAATAATAAACCGTTGTGTAATAATTTGCAGCGTTTATTTTAGTGAAATAGGAAAAACTGCTATTAACATCTTCAAGGAATCAGACATTTAACATGTTTGCTGCTGAATTGTTTGATCAGGCGAGTGAGCCCAGTTGGCCCCTTTCAGTCACTAAGTTGGGCTGCAGGGACCAGCTGTGTGATGAGTGGTGTATTCTCCTCGCATGTTTGTTGGCAAGGTGAGATAAAAAACAGGAGCATTGATACGACATTAGTAAAGTGGCAAAATGTGTAGAAAAATTAGAAAAAGAAACATGCTGAAAGTGGCTTAGCTGATCGTGGAACAGTAATATTACGAAGAGTTTCAGAAGCTACGATTTACAGTGACAATGTTTTAAAACAATCTTGAAAAGCGCTGTGATGACCACAAAGAAAATAAAAGAATTGCCACAAATTCCATCTGAAACGTATAACTTATGAGTGAACTTTAGATAGCTGTTTTCATACCTGATGAGACCCCAAGTAATAAAGTTAATGTACTTGCTAGGTGAGTCTGTCTCCTCTGGCTGGTAAGTTACTAAGGGCAAGCGCTTTTGATGTAAAGACATCATCGTCTGGCTGTTAAGTCAGTAAAATTGCTTTAATACCAGACCCCAATTAATCCCTGACCTTTGCTCGATGATATTTGAACCCTTCTATCTTGCTCAAGACTGAGATTGAGCCGATCAAGCAGTTTGGTAAATAAGGGATTTAACTTACACAGACTCCTTCAAACGCCTGGTGTGTGATGAGTATGACGAAGTGGACACTCAAGTGCTGGGCATGTTTTGAGCAGCGAACAAGTTAAGGCTTCACACCACATGAAGGTTAAGAGATTTATATCGTGTCTTCTAGCTTTGTAATAATGATTAGCCAGCACAATGGCTAGTTAATCCATCCATAGATACAGTTATGAGCTTTCTGTCTTTGATTATTTTGATGCCTTTTTTGTTGCTATTGAAACTTTGTCAGTGATGGGATGTTTCGACTTATCTCTTTATTGGGCTCTTCAATTAAGTCTTGTATGTTTATATGGCTTTGTGGTTTTTGACAGGATGGTGGAGGTGAAGAAAATGAGACTGCCAACAGTAAACGATTAAGGCTGAGAAAAAATAATTCTAACAATGTGTCATACAGTAAGAGGAGAAGTGAACATGATAAAATTAAAGCTTCTGTCAATCAGGCCTCAAGTAAAAGTGAAGCTCCTACCGCCAATGATCCAGTAAGGGTTACTCAACGTTTTTTTTACATTATTGTGCTTATATTTATACGAATAAATATTGAATGTAATAGGATTAACTGCTTCCTGATGTATTCTCCATTACATACATTCTTCATATTGTCTACCCTTTTTAGTTAAAAAACGATTTTTTTTACATTAGACACGCAATAATTAGAAACAAGATAATAAAAACTAAGTTTGAATGCCGCTTGATGTTCAAGTGATTAGTGTTTTAACCTTCCCACTATGTAATATTGCTGCCATATATTCCCAGAGCAAGTCGTGAACTGTGAATGTATATATAGCAAGATAAATTCATTAGTAGCTCTTCACTCGCTTCGAGCAAATATTATTAGTTAAAGCAGGGTAATAACTGAAAGGTAGAAAACACGTATAATTGGATGTGCATAAATGCTGTTGAGCTTACGGCTTCCGAGAGAAAGCAGCTAATTTGAGCAGGGAGAGGAAAGTTGTGTTATGTTCTATACCTTTCAGCATGTTAACGAAATCGCTAAAATTCTAGTGTCAAATGCAGCTATTTATTTTTTCTTTGCAGCTTGCTAAGTACATTTGCCGGAAGTGCCTTAGGGGTGATTCTGAATGCCATATGTTGCTTTGTGATGGCTGTGATGATAGCTACCACACCTTTTGCCTTAACCCTCCTTTATCGTCAATTCCGAGAGGTATGTATAAATGAATTTTACTTATTGGTCGGTTCAACCCACATACTAACAATTATTGAATGTGAAGAATTGACAAGTTATGGATTGCGTGGTTGTGAAGTTAGTTGCGGTAGAAGACTTTACTGAACCTCGTTTCCTTTTTTGAGTGCTAACTATGTAGGAGTGGTGAGAACCAATCCTTTTGACTTGAACCTTAAGACTATCTTGAAACAGCAATAAATGTTAAGGTACGCTCTCAAAGTTAGAAAGTTGATCCAAAAGAGATCCTTCTCATAACCTACAGAGGCTCTATGGGAAAGCCCCAAGCAGCCTCATATATGTGTATAAAGAACTCCAAGATCACGCATCAAATAGGGGGAATCATAAGGGACCTGTGACATGGCAATGAGAAGTTTATGGTCACACCTCCTAACTCAAATAGGGTAGATAGCTCTGAAACTGCTTGGGAAAAGTACCAAACAGCCTGTGAATCACCAGGGCTATTTTTATTAAACGGTTTTGACAAAGTCAGGATTACTTGATTTATCGTGGTAACTAGATGAACAGGGGAAATGCCATCCAGGCTACTTCTCCTAAAGATATCTGAAAAAATATTTTAGAATGCAAGTGTTTTCATCTTGAATTCGGAGTTTTATTAATTGCCCAAGTATGGTCTTGATGTTTCAGGTGATTGGAGATGCCCCAAATGTATCGCTGAAGTGGTAGCAAAACCATCAGACCCATTCGGGTTTCGTCAAGCCACGAGTGAATACTCACTGACACAGTTTGGCGAGAAGGCAGACCAATTCAAATCAGATTATTTTAATATGCCAGTACACGTATGTGCTGTTTGACTCTCTTAATTTATCATTATTCAACTGAACATTTTTTAATCTAGAACCACTTTCCTTTACTGTAGAAAGTTCCTTGTGATCTCGTGGAGAAGGAGTTCTGGAGAATTGTGTCATCCTTTGATGAAGATGTGACAGTTGAGTATGGCGCTGACCTACACACTGTTGACCATGGGTCTGGTTTCCCAACGCATGATTCCATCAATGAAGAATGTGTGGTATGTGAAGAAAAAGTAATAGAACGTATTGAATATCACATATTCCAACACAATTTAAACACTTGTGTACACATTTTGGATGTTAACAATTTAATTCATTCATAAAACATATATACACACAATTTATAAATTACTCACATACACAGTTAAATAATACGTTTATGCACTTGTGTATCAGTTTGATGTAAACAGCACTAGACTTAATGTCATTTTATGCAATTGCTATGCCTATATCTACTGTTTGGAACTAACAACAAAAAATGATCGACAAGAGCTTTAATTTTTGAAATAAATGGCCTATTCGGTTTCATACCTTACTTGGCCATTGCTTGTACTACGATTTTCAAATGACACAAGGTTTCTTATTAAAATATTGGTCAACTGCTTGGGACTCCCAATAATGTTTTTCACGGTAAAGCTGGCAATATATTGGCTACTTAGGTAAACTCCTGTACATGTATATGTTCCTCTACTTTGAGGTATTGTGTTGCTATATTGTATTCAATAAAGTGTTTTCTTTTATTTGACGTTAACGCTATTGTTTGTCGATTTCCAGAATCCTGATATAATGGACTATGTTGAATCAAAGTGGAATTTGAACAACATGCCAGTTCTTGAAGGATCTGTCCTAAGCCATATTACTGCTAACATATCTGGTATGAAAGTTCCTTGGATGTATGTGGGAATGTGTTTTGCCACATTCTGTTGGCACAATGAGGACCATTGGAGTTATTCAATAAACTATTTACACTGGTAATGGTTTATTTATTTCAACATGGAGTGTTTCTATTTATGTGTCACTATGCGTATCTATTTTGTTCTTATTGTGGCTGTTGTTCGCATCATCTTGAGCATTAATTTCATCATTTTTATAGGGGTGAGCAGAAAACTTGGTATGGAGTGCCTGGGTGTAGTGCTGACGATTTCGAAACAACGATGAAGCAGGCAGCACCTGAGTTATTTTCATCTCAACCAGATTTACTGCACCAGCTCACCACAATAATGAATCCGAATGTCCTTATGAAAGCAGGTGAGTAGGATATGCTTTGTTATTCTACTGAGTCTGTAAAACATGAATGCTATGCTGCACATTTTTGTGTGTTGGTTGTTGCTTCCCTCTGGAAATGTTCATTTTACATTACATGAAATTATGTTGCGCAGGTATGGCGCAATTCATGAGTTGAATTAAATAAAAATAAGTTATAATCGTGACAAAAATACTACAAGCTGTATTAAAATGCGCTAAAAACATGCCTAGTTTTGAAGATGGAAGGAGCGTGCCAGTATGCTGGATATGAGTGGTTACTGTCTTTAACCTTTTAGTTTTAGTCATTATATTCATTTAACAGATGGTTAAAGAAATAATTGAGAGGACTAAAACGTCGGTATATTGGTGAAAGACCTTCCATCAAGTTGTTATTTACTGTAAGCTTGTAAAAATATCTGGTGCGTAGCAACACACAACTTTCTGCCACCCACGAAAGTTCGAACACCAGCTACATATGCAGGTGCTATATCTTCGTTCAGCGAATTTCCTCAGAAACATTTATAGAGAACAAAATGTAGAGACTAGTTACCTGAGAGTACACCGTAAGTTTGATCGAAATCGTCTGAGTCGTTTTTGAGAAAATTGGAATACCGATAAATTAATATTCGACAAATCTCCTTTTCTGAGTTAACTCGGCTTATATCTCCGTTCAAAATATATATACAGAAATAATTATAGAGAACAATTTTGGTATGGGTAACATAAAGACACTCCATTAGGATTTATCACATCTGGTGAAGAACTTACCTTGGAATTTACGGAAATGTTCGAAAAAACGTTTATTTTCGACACATTTTGATTTTTATCTCTGTTCAATGGACTGTCAGAGGAACATTTACTGAGAACAATATGTAGGTATTAACTATTTAAATACATGTTGAAAGTTTGGTGATAATCGTTGAAGTCGTTTTGCCAAAAAGCGTAAAAAACCTATTTTTGCTTCATAGGCCTATATCTCCGTTCACCATATTTTCATGGAGATATGTATGGAGAAGAAAAGTTAGGTATTGATTAGTATAAGATAATTTGAATGTTTGATCAAAATCGTTGGAGCCATTTTCAAGAAAAATGCGAAAAACCCTAGTTTTTGGTACATTTTCGTCCCCCACCCCCCTCCCCCTTTGGCCGAAATCGTCCATAACCATATTTTGGTGTCTACAAAAAATAAAGAACCAGCTCATTCAGATCAGCAGTTCTCCCGCAAATTGAACCACAGACAAACAGGTCTGTTTCCTTATTTTATGACGGTACCTAAACCCTCGACGAGGGTTATATCAGGCATGGAAGTAGCGGTTTCGCTAATATGCTAGAGGCCGGCCCCTGCAGCATCCACCGAACTCAGACCTGCGGAGGTATGACAGGTATTTGGTCGTTAGCCAGTCTCCCGATAGAGAGCTGTTGCCCGTGTGTGACTGCGCGGAGGTGACTACCTGAGGAATCCCGTACCATCTGGGAGGAGTTCATAATCTGGTTTTCCCACCTGATCTAACTGTGTACATGAGTGGCAAGTTTCAAAAGGACAGATCAACTATGACCACGTTTCTTAGCCATCACCTTCTTCGCGAAGTTTGCAAAATGGTTATAGGCTTGCTTTGAAGCAGTCAATGCTGCTAAGTTTGTTTACCCTCTCAACAACTGTCGCTCACTGTTGTAGAAACTACAGGGGAGCAGCACGTGGTTTCTTGTTTCCTCCGCACTGGATGCATTAGAGGTGCATAATGGAGAGTCTTTCAGAGAAAAGAAGTGGAGCCGTGCATTGCAGTCACCATGTCCCGTGAGGAACTGGCTCGTCTACTGGTCTGGCACAACCCATTTTCTTGAAACACATTCACGGATGTTGGGGAAGAACTCATACGTATCATGTCCCTTTGAGGAGGATTCCCATCTCGCTTGCCATTTCTCTAGCGCCCATTCATCGATGGTGGCAAGTTTCTGTTCTGTGGTGAGGTCTGCATGGTGTTCAGCCCAAAGCGGGGGAAGACCCGTTGCACTCTCCACTTTTCAACCATGCACTCAACAGCCAAATCAACTGGTAACTGACCAGTGATCACCTGGAGTGCTTCTGTTGATACAGTCTTGTAGGCCTTGGTGATCCACAGGAGCGCAGCTCTCTGGGATTGGGTCAATACTGTCTTTTGATTGACTGTTAGTTTGCTACCCCAGACAACGGGGCAGTAGCCAATCACACCTAGATAGATGGTCTTATACAAGTCAGCTACAGACACATATGGACCACGCGCCTAAATTAGGTTTTTTAGACTCAGTCGGCCTCAAAATGTAAAGATCTGAAGAAAACCCAAATTTTTTTGACCCGATTACTATATGAAAGTAAAATTTGGAGAACGAGTTATTGCAAGAAAGAAAGAGATGATAGCCAAGACACAAAGAAGGAGTAATCACCCACAGCCTCAGCAGAGTATATTCGAATTTATTATACCTCCAATAACAGTAATATTAACTCGTGTCATGTTTCTCGTAACCAATGTAATATCGAGGTAACAAAAATATTCCTACTCTGTCACCTACCTCTTTTTCACTGATTTTAAATTGAAGAGTCCAGGATGGTATTGCCAATTGCCACTATTGACTAAACCCAAAAATTGTATCAATGTATGTATTGTACTCGTTAAATCACTTTGTATGTTAGATCTGAATTATTGATGCCAGTTTTGCCGAAGTGAATAAAAACTATTTTAATAGTAAGGACTATATCTGTTCACATCCGGTCCCTGTTTTTACTGATTTATTTATATATATCAACATTCAGGCAAAGCTTGGTCACACAAAATAATTTGCTACATCACTTAGTACATATATTTCAGATCAGCTGTCAAACCTAATGTTGCATTTCAGGTGTGCCAGTATGTCGAACTGATCAATGTGCTGGAGAGTTTGTGATCACTTTCCCCCGGGCCTATCATGCTGGCTTTAATCAGGGGTATAACTTTGCTGAAGCAGTCAATTTCGCTCCACCTGATTGGGTAACTATCTATTGCAATGATTTACCCCTTTGCCCAAGATAATAAAATCTGTGCGTGCTTTTATCAATCGTAATGTGCTGTGTTTTGGATTCTGTAGCTTAAAATGGGTCGAAACTGTATCGCACATTATGCCATGTTGCATCGCTATTGTGTTTTTTCACACGATGAGCTAACCTGCAAGATGGCAGCAGATGCAGAAAAGCTTAGCTCTCGTGTGGCTATAGCAACTTATAGAGATATGTTCAATATGGTGAAATCTGAACACGACCTTCGGAAGTCTTTGCTCTACCTGGTGAGTATAATTTTACTTTATAGTGATGCATATACCCATACAGGTTTTGTGTTAGTGATCCATTTTGACTTTTGAGAGTTTTTATCTTCTGATGAAGGTGGTACATTTCCGAACACCAAATTTTGATCATTTCTAGTACTGAGTGTTCCAATGGGTAACATTTCCTTACAGAAAATTTCCTTATAATTGGACCAAATACATTTTCTTGAAAAATGTTAGGCGTGATGCATCACAAAACTTTACTTACCCCAAAACTCGATTGTGTGCTGTATCTTAGATCGTAGATGTTGTATAGTTTACTAAAAAAATTCAAGTACTTGAGTTTGATTCATACCATTAGTAATTTGTGTAAAAATGAAGAAAATCCTGTTTTGCTCTTTGTGGCTACATTTCTGTTCACAACATTTTTAGCAATAGTGTATGTACGCCAAACAATCCGGGAATGCCATTTTTGATCCATGTTTGTAATTATTACCTCATCATAAAATAACTTGAATCACTCGTTAGAGCTTTGACTTCTCACTCTCCTGTACATATTGCTATGTTAGTGGAATAAATTATTTCCACTTTGCATGTATTTCCAGTTTCCAAAAAAAAAAGAGCCAAAAGTGGTATATGAAAAAACACCGCTACTCACAACAGCTAGGCAGTATAAATCAGCTCAATCATTGTGGGCGTGCTATAAAGTTTTTTCAGATGAAGAAGCGGACTTATTTCTTTTGAAGCATTGAAAAATTTGAATAATGTGGGGGTTTAAATTAAAATGGCGTATGTTGAATTGGAGAGGAGGATATGTGGAAATGAAGGGATGTGATATGATTTTAATTACCACATTTCTCCCAATAAAAATGTAAGAAACGTTAAATTTTTCATTTAATGTAGTGATACTAAATCTGAACAAATTGGCTAGCGCCTTGGCAATAATTGGCCTATTTCATGTTGAAAAAAACCAATCCCAAGCAGGGCAGTGATTTCTGTTCTTCATTACACTGATTCTCAAATGTGTACTGTTAGTTCCCTAGCTGGATTGAGTGTACAAACCCCAACAACACAATGATGCTTGTTGTCAATTGTCCAAGTAGTGACGAATGAGACCAAGTGCTGTATTAGTGATTTGCAACACTTACCAGGGATATGATTGTTCAATTATTAATGGTTCTACAGTTGATTTAGTTAACTAGGAAATACAAGCATTATATATCTCTCAATATGAAATTCAATGCATCTACAATAAAACTTGCTTTAGACTTGTCATTGATAACTTTTGTTTTCTTAGGGAGTTAGTGATGCTGAAAGAGAAGCTTTTGAGTTAGTACCAGACGACGAAAGACTGTGTAATTTTTGCAAAACCACGTGCTTTCTGTCAGCAGTTACGTGCTGCTGCAAGCCTTCAATATTGTATTGCCTTAATCATAAAGAGAAATTTACCTGCAAGTGCCCTCCTGAAAAGAAGATACTTCGGTGAGTCTATCGAGGATTTCTGAAAATATGATTCTGTTCAAGCAGGGAAGCATTGTTTATATCTCCTCAATTAATTTACAGTTACAGATACACAATGGATGATCTCTTCGTTCTTCTCCATAAAGTTAGATCTAAAGTTAAAGAATTCACAGCTGTCACTGCTAACAAGAAAATGCAATAATTTTTTGAGGTATGCTTATATTTATTTTATGGTTTGGTCTTGAGATGAAGTGTAATAGTTATCAGCTGTCGAATATGATCATGTTATTTAAAATAGAGTTAAGTCTGTCGTTTCAAGGCTGTTACTTATGTACCTTTAGGTGACCTCTGTCTACGCTATCAACTTTTGTCTCTCTCTCTCTCTCTGTTGTGCTCTGTCACAACAGTAGCAGTATTTGATCTCTCATAATCGTTGATACATTTGGTAACTTCTGGTACCATTCTCTTTGCCAGTACCAGTCCTTCTGTTACGAGGAGTTTGGAAATGTTTTGAGAGCCACAAAAATTACGGCGAACTTTTGTTGGATTATGAATCTTCGTCTATAACCACTAGACTACGATCACTGGGGTGCCTACAACAGGAGTCGGGTGGTACATCTCCCCCCTCACCGTTAGCCACTGCTCCTGGAGCGGACCAGTTCAATGAATGGATTTTTGAGAGTTGAGAGAATCCCTGGAAAATCTGATCAAAGGTTTGAAGAATGAGGGGGGCAACAAGGAAAGGGCACTTTCTCTTCTTTCACATTGTGCTTACTTTTCTTTCACATTGTAGTACACACGTCAGCATTTTTCTTTTCACTGGGAACTTTTACAATGTCAGCGAATCTCAGACCCGAGAATTCGTTTCATTATTTTCTCTCTGTAATTTAAAAACATTTTTTCTCTCTGGCCCTCTTCTTTTTCTTGGAATGAAGGAGTGTGTTCGAGTTCAGAACCTCTGACATCATTTGTTATGAGGGTTGGTTTGAAAATGTTTTGGGGAGCCGCTGACTAAGGCAAAAATTACAGGGCTTACAAGCTCCAATCCAACTTTCGTCGAATTATGAATCTTTGCCTACAACCACTAGACTACGATCACTAGGGTGCCTACAATGGGAGTCAGGCAGTACACTTCCATTCTCTCATTAACATCGTTTGCTTCAACTACTGTCGCAATAAAAATCTGTGCTAAAAAACATAGCAGGGAAGACTGGTATTTCCGGAAAATGTCACACAGCTGCTGATTGCTTTCAGTGGTTGAAGCTTTCTTCGGTGGAAGGTATAGTGTGTTACAAAGGGGAGGCGTTACGATGCGCAATGTTTGTCTCCAATGTGTGACAAATCAAACCTCATCCGCTGAAAGGACAGCTGATGAACGACATATTAAATTCTACTGCACCACAAAAGGTTCAATTTTGTTTTTTGTCTTTGCAAAGTAACACATTGAAGGACATTGTGGGAGTGAAAAAAATAATGAAAAAAAGAATTTGATATATTCATATTACTAGGGTAACTATGAGAAGAGTGCCCCCCTGGCTCTTGCAATTCACACATTGATAAATAAAATTGTAACATGCACCAGGCCTGTGATGAGCACTGAACCTAGGGTTTCTGCTGAATGTGATTTAACACTGTCCAACCCTACATGGGTGCACATAAGAAGCTGTACCAGTCGTTAAATAATTGCAACTTTAGCAATAACCAAGCTGTAAACTCTTGTCTGGTGATAAAAGTTGGCATGGGGTTTGAAAAAACTGAAATGGTGCTACTTCATCATGG
This sequence comes from Pachypeltis micranthus, assembly GCA_020466155.1. Taxonomy (NCBI): domain Eukaryota; kingdom Metazoa; phylum Arthropoda; class Insecta; order Hemiptera; family Miridae; genus Pachypeltis; species Pachypeltis micranthus. The sequence goes on along the minus strand of CM035768.1, from coordinate 80,631,219 downwards.
CTGTTTCCCATATTACGACTGTTGAAGAGTACTTTTACACATTAAAACAACAACAAAAGAGAGTCAAAAAAGATTATCAAATACCACTCAATTAGTTGAAAAATTGGTTGTTCATTCAACTTCTGTCATTATTGGTTGCAGATTGATGCCACTTGGAGTTCTCTGGCAGTGTTTTGCAGTCTACTGTTTGTTACCAGCTCAAATGTGTTGGTAGAGGGTTAAGCAAATATTTTAGGCCCTCATAACCCTACACCATTCCATGTTTTGTTTACGTTGTTTTTTCTTGTTCGTTCATTTTGTATTTTTAAGAGTTTGATTTAGAGTTCATCCTTTCTTATTTTCTGTTATTAAAATTCAGTTCCACCATTCCGCCATACATGTTATAGAATGCGAAAAATAAACCGTTTTAACAAATTTTCTTACTCTCTTTTTTCGATTTGATAATGATTGAAGAGGTTTTAATATTTTATACGAGTAAATTCCGAATTTAAAAAATAAGTTTTGACTTGGAAGAACTAGCTTGAATTTTTATTTCTGTTTTATTATTTGTCTCGTTTCCATAACATGTTGAAGCAATCCGCCCTTTTTTCTTATAAATAAGTGGCTGTTTTGTTATTTACTTAGATGAGCATATGTCCTACTGATACTTTGTACGTAGTATTCACAACAGAAATTGCTCCCAACAGGTCATTATTTCCTATCAAAAACCTAGATTATTCATCAAGGAAGCGTCAGTGATTATATAATATGTTGTAAATAACACTAATTCATAGATAGATCACATTACAGTATTATTGTTAATGCTCAGAGTTCAACATTGAAGCAATTTAAGATTACAAATTAAAATGAGAAGATGCAGTTTAAATGCCCAACTCTCAGTGGAAAAGTTTGGTTACACTCTGTAACATACCCTTTCTTCACTGTCCAATTAGGTCTTAAGTAATCCCATACTTTCGGAAGCAATAAATAAAAATATGATGAAAAAGTTAGTACTGCTACATAATTACGATGTAAAAGGTGGTGCATTGGGGGAGAGGGTTTGTTAATTGCCAAGTAGAAGCTAACTTTCATGAACCATCCAACACCTTACTCCTTACTTAGGTCGTATGTTCAATAACTTTTGATATGTTGGTTATTTCAAGCCTTAAAATTGGTTAAAACTTGCATGTGGGCAACTGCTTTATCATCTTAAAGTAATCTGTTGCAACTGAGCTGAGGTGATTCTGGCTAGTCAAAACTAAGTGCACTTTCATGTTCTTGTTTTATTGAGGTTACATAATATAATACATTTCACATACCCCAATTGTAAATGAGTCGAGTGCAGTAGAAATTATGCTAAAATTATGAAGAATATAGTTCCTATGTGTAAAAGTCGTGTAATTGGTTTTTGTGTCAGAATTCTATAAACAAATTTTTCCAGTTATTGCTTTCAATATTTTTTTTTTTACGTTCCTTTTTTTTACTCGTGAATCACAAAATATTGTGTAAGTCATTTAATTTTAATTTGTGTTTAGCTGTAGGAGGAAAATGTAAATAGTAGTAATTTTGTTCACCTATCAAGCTGATGGTGCACTATCTTTTTTGTACAGTGCACACTTAACTTCCTCATTGCATTTAATATGGTTTCCTCTACTAACCATTCAATAGAAAAATGCCAATAATGAAAGCATTGGTTGAGTATGTGGAGCCGAAGTCTTTTAATTACATTTTCTTCTCCAAAAGTGTGCACTGCAGTAATACCTTTTGCATGTGAAATGTATCTTATCTTTATCACTTGTTTGAAAGCATCTTGCGGCTGTCTGATTGTTGCTCAGTACTTAGTACTTTCTCACACTACTAAATTTGACTTTCTTCCTTTTTTAATTTTGATCCACCAATTTCTCACCAGGAGCTGTAAGACATTCCGTTTGGTTACTCCTTTTTGAACCCTTCTCTTTTCTATTAGACTGAGTGTCTCATACATCCATTTACAAAACTTGGTGAAATCATAATTTCGAACTAAAGTGGATGTTGTAATAAATCATGAAAACTTAACGTTTTTAGTTATCTTTTAATATTCCTGGTATGTAGCTTAGCATATTTACTCCTCCTTTTCCCTTAGCTTCGGTACATTGTGAATTTGGTTGAAAGGTGAGAATGATGTGGTATTTTACCCTTCGCTGACATGATAGCCACTTGAAGCAATCATCAGATCAAGTCAAAAAAGTTCTAGTGTGAGTTGTTGAAGCATTTTTAGGTTTTGCTATCTCCAGAAATGAATCCTTGAGTTCCACATTTTTGGATTAGTAGTATACAGATGTATGTATACTACTAATCTCATTCCTCATTACGTTTGCTAACTTTGCAAAGGTATGATTTAAAGATTTCAAATTCGTTGCAACGATGGTTCTTCTAATTCCCCATGATATATATGTTGATCAGCAAAATTAGATAATGTATTGGGGGGGGGGGGGTCCTTATTAGGTTAGCAGTTTGCAAACGCCATTATTAGTATCACTCAATAGAGCTCCAGCAGAGTTTTTCCAAATCAGGACAGCTCTAATAATAAATTATTTTCATGTGGACCAACAGTTTCAGTAAGAGCCGTAATTAGAATGTTAGAGCAATTGGTAGGTCGAGCTCTCTATGGCGTTTAATCTATTTTCTCTCATATTTGCCACAGACTTGAGAGGGAGCAACTTTTGGTCTTTGGCCCCACTTCCCTCAGGATGGATACCAACGAGGACTCTTTCAGGAACTACCTGGCTTCCCTCAGAAAGCTAGGCATTGACCTGTAAGACATTAGGACTGGCACAATAGGCCATATGGACCTGGTGATGCACATCCCACCAGTGGGACAGTCAGAAGACTATATATTCTCTCATATTTCTATGAGAATTGACTTTTTTTAATAGAAAAAAATGTCGATTTCAGACTAAGTTTGAAGCTGATTTGCGATGATTTATGAATGATAGCTCATCAGTGGGTCTCCATTACTGGAATAATAACACATATCATATAACAATAACTTACTGATGACATAATTGGTTGAAACGTTTGCCTGATTATAACTTGTTGAAAACAATACCAAGATATGCTCCAATACATGTGCGTATGTGCAGTGCATGGCTCTTGATTTCCATATGTTACGAAAGGTAGTTTGGAGATGCTTTTAGAAGAGCTGCTGACTAAGGTAAAAATTACGGCAATCGCGCCAGAGATTCGATCCACAACCCTCGACTTACGTCGAGAATTATGAATCGACTGTCTTTACCACTAAACCACGACCAACCGCTTGCCTTTAATAGGAGTCAGTCAGCACACATAAAGTCACTGTTAACAATCCTCTATTCGATGTTAATGTTGTCAATTACAGTGATAACTTCAGAACATGCACCAGTCGTCTTTAAAGTGTGCTCTTGAATTATTTATTTAAATTAGATGCAACCGAGAAAACTCCAACTGTGTGGGTGTACATGAGCACCCTCATGCCCTCCATGTTCCACCCCAAGTTCCTATGGAGCTGATGTTCTCTGATCCGACATTCCCAATGCATTGCCATCATTCTTGTATAAAATGCAAGGCAGCGTTAGTGGTTCATCTAGCTGCAGTTGAGGAACCCCATAGACTCTGATGCGCACAACACCCAGCTCCTCACAAGTACACTGTACATGGCCGGCTGATTCCAGCTCCACCTCACAGAATCTTCCAGACTGTACCTCTGACTTAACAATCTTGGCTAGGTGGTACAGACACATCCTGCTAATAGGCAGCCCTGTATTTCTCCTCCTACTCACCAAGCTCCTTATTCATGTGGCTCTAGGTGGTTACTACAAAGGGCTCAAAAGTCCTACCAAGAGTCACTGAGAACCATCTCTCGCTAGTTTGTCAGCCTCCCTCATTCCCTTCTATTCTTGTATGACCTGGCCCCTAACATAGTGTTGAAGTGTTCTCCAAGCCAATGCAACAAGCCCTGTGTATAGTTATTCTCACGTGTGTGGCCCACATGAGCTTCCTATCTAGAAATACTTCCAAGTATCTCACTGCCGGTTAGATTCTCTGTGAGCCAAAGTTCTTGCATTATAAGATTGGGTTTCCTGGTGAATGGGACCAGACTGGTTTTGTCTGAATTGACATACAACGCCTGCTCATTGCACTATCTTTGTACAGAGTTCATAGCAAACTGTGTCTGCTCACTAATCACACTCAAGAATTTTTCTCTCATAATTATTACCAAGCGATCCGCATATGCCATCACTTTGCAGTCCTTCTCCTCCAACAACTCTAGGAAGGTATCTGCAACAATAACCAGAGCAAGGGAGAGAGTACACCCCCCCTGCTGGTCTGATAGAGAGTCTCTCCTAGTTCTGAATAGACCAATTTGTTCAGAGCAGTCTCTGTGGATTCCCCTTCTGATAAGCATGCAAAGAACAGTGGATGGGCGTATGAGCAAGATAGTTCTCCCTTACGTTGAGACCTAATATCTTCTCCATAGTTTTTTAGCAGAAGGATGTGAGGCTGATGGAAGAGTAGGCCTTCGTCTGTGTCAAGGAGCCACCCCTTCTCTTGAACTTGGAGTGATTCTAAACTGAGGGAGGGAATAACGAGGATAAAAGGAATATAAAACAAAAGAAGTGCTATGAGATAGGGGGAACAATTAATTAGTAGACCAGTGAAGCTGAGTAGAGGGGAAAATATTAATGTCTGTTTTGATCATTTGACAGTCAGTGCTTTTCACCTTATTACAGCCAATCTTGTGTAACTAATAACAATAATTAATAACTAGGTAGCTACCTGCTGCTTACCACCACTTAAATTGAAAGGAAGGAGTTGAGTTCAAGTATCAAACCTGTGTCAGCTGCCTTGAACATCATTCGAATCATGTCTTACGCTCTATTCCCCCCCCCCCCCCCATTACACATCCTTACTAGCTTATAACCTGAGGTTAGAACTGTATATTGGCGTTAGGAAGAGGATTATATTTATTAACATGGAGTGCTAGATCCCCAGATGCACTCAACAGTGGTTAGATGCTTCTAACATACTAATTCCACATGTTCTTTCATTTCATTCAAGAATGCTGAATCAAGAAATTTTTGTACGTAGTTAAATTGTTCCCAACATGTAAACAACTCTTAATTATGTCGACGCATTTTCTCCCTAGAAATTCTGATGTTCTTCATCCTGCCTTTAATTTTAATTAGTAGAGGAAATACAACATTTTTAAACCTGGTTTAATGACTTTCCTTCCCAAAAATGTCACTATAGTCACTTCTTTTGCTCATTTAGTATAGATTTTTGACGCATTGTTTCCATGGAACCTTCTGTACAGGGGATTCTGCTGTTGCTCATAGTCACAGGTTGTTTCAGGTGATGATTTAATGTAACACATCATCCCTTTTTAGCTTGCAATATGATTTTGAGAGCTCATGAATCACTTTCACCAATTGAAATATGTAGAATAATAGAATTTTTAAGTTCCTAAAACTTCGAAGCATCGACGTATTTGAAAAGAATGAATATTTCACAGTAGCAAAGTATTGAGGACAAATCGGTGATGACTGGTGTTTGTACATTCAGCAGCTCTTATAGCTCTGCCTTTGTTAATCCATTCCATCAAGGACAACGTTCTGACAACCAAAAAGTGAGGTTTTAGACTCATAATGTATAATGAAGGAGTTGATGAAAACTCAGGGTAAAGTAGTTTTGCAAATTATTTCGTGTTGTAAATGATTGAAAGAAAGAAACCTGAAATAGTTGACTATCCATTAGTCCCCAATATTGTGGAATGGTGTTGCTCCAATTCATTCCATGAGCTCTTTTGAATGCACGTAGTAAAAAAAAAAAATTGGTGTTTACTGCTGTGGAATTGTAGGGAAAACACTATGAAATCAGGTCATCAAGGAGAACTTCATTGTTTAGGTAAATTATTTGACTACCAACCTGTTTTTTTCGGTGTTGTGTCAATTGAGGTGTATTTATGCAGGGAATTGTCCACTGCAAACAAATTAGGAGTTGGTCGGAAGGCTTGACAATTTATTGTGCTGCTTTCATACTTCCCCCTAGTATGAATATTTGTTAGCATTGCTCACTGTTTAGAGCTGTACTTACAACGTTTCACCAAAATCATTATTCATTAAAGGAAAATAACGTTAGTATTTGCACTACTGCGATAAGTACAGCTGGCTTAGGGTCAATTCAGCACATAACTGTAGTTTCTAGTTGATATTAATATGTGGGCAAAGTAGATGAGCACTGGCAGATTTGGTTCAGTATTTCTTCCTCAGCCATGCTCAGAAACACATGGACTATTCTCTTGAAATGTGTTTTTGAACTCAGTGCAGCGCTTTGTATTGTTGAAAGGTTGAATGCCTGCAATATCTATTCATAACTTCATTCTTCCGTACCTCAAGCATATTTTCTACCTCTTCTTGTCCTTGTATTTCATACATCTCATATCTCAACATGGGCACTTGAGCGTGATGCATGTTATACACTAAACACAATGATTAAATATTCCTAGTGATTTTTCAAGTGCAAGGATATTAATTCCTTCAGAAAACCTACTGAAATAGTTTCTATCCTGATTAATTTTAAAAAAACAGTATTAATAATTTTATAGGGGTTCACAGGTAATGAAATCACCTTAGCAGTCTTTCTATACATCTCATCTGTGTATGACTATGTCAAAATACTTTTGCTATCCTGCAAGCTGCTGTGAGGACTGTCATCCATCTCATTCAGGTGAGAAACATCCACGTGTGGTGTGGAAGAAGCTCCTTGGGCCTCACTTCTTTTGGCAGGGGCTCATATTGAGTAAAGGGCTCTCTGTGCTTTTGACATGGAGACCCTTCCAGACCAAATCAATATTATTCAATTCACTGATGACATCTGCTTGAAGTGCACCACTTTGAATGCAAATGCCTGTACTGACCAAATGAGGTCACAGAAAATAATGCAATGAACTCTTTTGGTAGCTCCGGCTCGCTAATATCTGTTCTGTGCCCACTCATTGTTGAGTTGTTTTTATCTACAGGGAATTTATCGAACAGTGTCAACTCAGACAACTGTTTTTCGGAATGTGAATTGTATGAACAATGCTAGATTATGTAGAACCCTATCAACTAACAATGTTACACAGGGATTTCACAAACAGCAGAAGCCTATGCACATTTATGAAGCATATAGTCTCACTATTGTGTTAAAATAAATACTGAGTAGCTGAATGAAATGAAACTGACATAAAACGCAAGTTCACGAGTTATACGTTTTTTTATTTACAAGCAAAGGTAGACAATTACTCAGGTAAGTAAACACTATCAAAGAAATTATTTATTTTGTAGATGCTCGGGTTCTTTTATTCCATGAAAAATTAACGCCATAATTCTTTACCCTGGGCTTTTTTGGTTTCTCTTCATCTACATAACACTCCCAGCCATTTTTCTCACAAAATTCTATTGCAGCTTCCTTAGAGTCAAATCGAAGCTCCATATTTGACAGTGGGTCGCCACTGGAACAAGAGACAACAACAGTTGAAACCATAAAATCAACAAATTTGATTGATAAGGGGGACATGAAAACGTACTAATTGTTGGTTAATGATGACGTAACCACCAAAATCAATTGACTGTAACATCCAGCGACAAATAAAATTTAAGATTTATAGCATACGCCTAGCACGTGATCAGAGTTTTCATCAACAGCTACTAGGCATGGGACAGATCTAACTGTATTCCAGTAATACGGGTTTGCTTCCAAAAAAGAAAAATGGCTGCAAGCACTTATCCTTAGTTTAAAAGTAATTGTACTCTGATTATAACAATTACCTTAGCGTTTTATATGATTCTGAACAACTGTGGTTTCCTGTGTCTTTATGAGTTATGTTCTACCTGGAATCCTCTTACAGCAAACTATCTATATTAGCCAGGAAGATTTTGGTGAGTGTTAGAACAGTGGTGGGGTTCGGCGCACACATGGCCCCTTATTAGTTACAGCCTGCTGGAGACATTGCTCTCTTGCTAGCACATGTTCGGGTGGTCACAAATCAACATCTTCAACTCTAAAACACTATAAAGAGAAGCTGACTATAGACCCATTTCAGCTCGTGGGTGGGTCCACGAAGATTCATGAAAATCTGTTTCTCAAGGAGATCGTGCGGTAAAAAATAAATGTAACTTCAGCTTCCAAAATTAAACCAAGGAAGTGCAACCTTTGTGGTCAATGTAAGAAAGCAGCATTATTATTATTATAGTATCATCAACAGCAAGACAATTAATTATACACTCACGTTGAAGACCACCCCATAAGTGGATTTTCCCATCTACTCCTCGTTTCAAAGTCCATCTCCCAACTATGAGTATTGCTGGTACCAGACTGCATTGGATTTTTCGGGGCCAGTCGAATACGCACGAGCCTTCCTTTTACATGTTCTTCCGGGACACCAGTCAAAGGACTAATCACCTCCTGTGTTATAAAGAAAAAATCACTAAATATAATTATTCCTAATGGTGGAAGTTTCAATCACTACTTACTACCTAACTCATCATTCTACTCAAAGCTGCAGAAATAGTGAATATTACTGTATTTTGCCTAGGTCTGACAATAAGATTTTCATAAATAGTGTATGTTTTACTATATACACTCTTAACCTATCCATTTTAGTAATGATTGGTTGGATACGTTTACAATGACATTCAGAAATTACAAGAACGTTAAATAGTAACGTTTGAGATATTGTGAGTTGCACGATTTCCATACGCTACACATTGTTGTGAGGGATGTCAAGGTAGTTTTAGAAAAAATAAATAAAGTTCAATAGCACAAGTGTTGATTTTTTGTCACTCAACAAAATACAATCTCACCAGCCAGAGAAGACAGACTCACCAAACAGGTACATTAACTTTAGTAATTTAGCTACTGGCGGAACTAACCCAATTACTTTAATACCTGAAAATAAAAGGTCACTTCATATCTTTACAGTTTGCTAAGGGCTAGAAAACGAGTACTAAGCAACAGGGAAATAACTATAGGGTTGGGTTTTGCATGACATCATTTCTTCTTTTACTGACAACTTCTGAGAAAAGTAAGCCACAAGTTTTATGGGAATCCACAATAATGTACTCATCAAACATGTGGTATGTTGATTTACTTCACTTTTTGGGGGGTAAGTTTCTGCATGAATACGTTTTGGAATAATAATTTATACCTTTTACAGTAATTAGCCTTAATCCCTGTATAGTGTTTAGATTCGAAATAGAAAATGAAGCACCTTGTGATCAAGAGGAATAAGAGCTACTTCATGAGCACTTCGACGCGCAGCCACTTCTCTTGGGAGAAGCGCATATTTGGTATCAAGTTTTTTAGCATCCACACGAACAACATTGGTCACATGTAGTTCGGACCTGGAACATCCAGTAGTGTAAGTTGAATAGATGTACAAAGACAGTAGATAGATCATAAGACAAAAGATATTAATAAAGAATATCAACGCAAATACATTCAACAATTCATTTAAACTTTCCTAGGCAGTAAGAATGTTTATCCTTCCTTAAGTGACAACAAACTAGGGAGTATTCATGGGCATTTACAAAATTATTGTTCATGAGAGAACACAAATACATCGATTGTTTCTCTGAACACAGAAACCTGTAACTCTGCTATCATTTTGTCTGTTGAACAACAGGATCACTTGGATGTAACATGAGATGTTGAGTTCTTACTGAAAACTCTCTCAATCAACCTTCTTATCGCATAAGTCAACCAGCCGATAGGCATGAGATGTCCCCCCCCCCCCCCAAACAGAATCCTGGGCAGTTATGTGTCATTTATCTCATTATCCAGCAAGGGAAGTTGTTCGATGATGTTGGATCTGATGTTTAGTCATGCAGTCACTTGTATGACCCAATACACAGGTCGTTCCCAACCTGGTAATTAAGGATCACTGGTTGGAGTAGTTAGGATGTTCAACTGCAATGCAGATTAAATGCTGGGACTGGTGGAACATGCTTCTTAGACTGAATCTGACTGCAGTAAAACTAATGATAATCGAAGTATACTTCAGTATCATGGGAGATACTCATAAGAGAGCGTATATTGTCTATTAGAAAACTCAAATGTTCATAAACCAACAGTTTATTTCGTTTTAACCTGGAAACAGAGAAGAAACTACGATATAGCAAAATCAGACGCGCGACCCACTGAAAGCTTGTTAACACTGAAAGCAGAGTGGGACAATCTGGGTAATCTTGTATTTCCCCACTGGTCCTATTCACTAGCTCGATGCATCACTGTACATATGACTGAAAAGTAGAACATGGTTCCTTCAGCCAGGAACTGCAGGACGAGCAGACTGAAAAGTGTTGAGGTATATTTTCGTTAGGACCCTGAATAAGTTTAAGATAAATTTATGAAGAGGGAGGCGGGGTTGCCTGTCACTTCTAAGAACTAGGTAGAACTGGTTAAACCTAAACTTTTACCACCATCCTTGCAATCTCCTCCTCCATTTTAGCAGATTTTGGATTAGGAGTGAGGGATATGAGACAACAACATTTAACCAACTATTTTGTATTAATTTTTTTTTTAAGTGAGAAAAAGTTACAACTTATTTTTCTGGTGCAGGTTGTACCCGGGCTTCTAGCTACCACCGGCATTCATGATGGCGCTTGATTCAACATAGTGGGCTGACCAACGCTGTAATAGTAGACTATTGTGGCCGATTGTATAAACAAATATGGGGGAGGGATATTTGTAGATGTGCCCACAAAAAAATCTCATCCAAAGTAGTCAAAATGCCGCCCATGTGCACAGAAGAAGGTTAAACGAACGCGTCAGGTGAGGTCAGACTTAAACTGCCTGGCTCTCAGCCAGAAAATGAAAACATTCAAGAGGGTGTTTCTGCTTTGCCTACCTACGTAAATGACTGAATCACTGAATGAGTGATATTGAGTACTGGGCAACGTCATTTATTTGACACTCGATGCATTGGGATTTTTGTTCTGTCTTACTTTGTTGAGAAAGTAACTCGGACTTGAGATCAATCCTCATACTGGCGGCTCCAGTCCTTCAAACCCATAGAGGCGGCGACCAAATCCAGCCATATATACACTTTGGTCTAATCCATTTTCTTTGACTACCAAAAGTTATACTCGATAACCCTAAGTCAGCAAGGAATGTAATTTTCTTCTTAATAATAATTTTAACACCCACTTTATTGCTGCTTGTACTACGATGAATTATCTCATTTTGTCATTCAAAAATTGAAGAAAAGCAATCGGTTACAGATTTACCGCCCTAGTTTTAATCTGAATATGACGAAACAAATGACAGCAACATGTGTTTTCAGCGCCCAGGCTACTATGGACGAGACTTGAATGGCATTCGCAAGTTTTCACGGGCCCAATGATGGTACGTAGGTACCGCTTCACGTATAAACGCCACTTAGCAACTTCCAACACTGTTAAAACTTGGTATTACCTGGCAATAAAGCTTATACGAGGGACGGTACGCCACAACACATTAGAGCTGATCATTTTGAGACTGAACAATTCGCGATAGCGGAGAAGACAGCCTTCTAATATTTTGAAAACGTTATCAAACTCAGCTGATAACGAAAACCTCTCGTCTTCTTCTGAGTTCCTAATAATCATGGAATGTAATTGGAATGTCCCCAGCTGGTCGCGGACATTTTGAAAACGGCCGCTCAAATTGAAGAAAGAAAAATGTTCGTTTCTCGCTCTTAAACCTCGTAAAAGGTAGATTTTAGTTCACCAGTTGTGGGTGCTCAAGTACAAATTAAAATTCAAAAAGGCCAGCGGAACGTGAATAAATAAAACAAGCAGTACAAGTATGACGCAGCCCTTTCTTATTTTTATTCCTACCTTTTGACATTCGTTTTACCAAAATGTATCATAAATGCAGAAAACAGAGGTAATTAAATTTAATAAAGTTGAATGTTATGAAATTATAGAGGAACACAACGAAACAAACTTTTACGAATTTTAAAATCTCATCATTTGATATTATAAAGGAGAAAGTGTACTATAATAGATTTTAGAAGATATTTTTGATAAGTTATAGTAGTACCGTGGTCATTTACGCAAAAATAAAAATGTTACAATGCTGTTTCGTCGTTTGAAACTATACGCACAAGCTTCACTGGTTTCGAGTTCTCAGAGTTTTGTATTTGGAGCGGTATCACTCAGAATCTGACTTCTCCTTTTCAGCCAGCCAATAATGGACAGGTGGAAAACTTTGCCAAAACGTTTAAAACGACCCTGTCCAAGATGCTGATGACAGGCGATAACAAGCACGTGTTCACAAAATCCCAAAACGACAACACGCCGCATACCATCATCAATAATGTTTGGCTAAAAAATTAATATTCGGTCTGATCAAATTTTTAAAACGAGGGGATATGTTAATGTCGGCCCACGGATTACTATCTAAGACGTCCTAGCAACGGGACATCGTATTTGTACGAGACTACTCTCGCGCCAACATAAGAGGATGGCTAAAGTGCAAAGTCACTAAAAAACTGAAAGGGCACCTAAATTGAGCTGAGGCTTCCGATGGTCGTGTTTTTAAACGTCATCAGGACCAAATCACGAGAGTGGGCGAGTTTTTCGCTCTACCCAACGAAAGTTGACAGTTAGGTCTGGACAATCCTTCTGAGCATGACCCCTCCCCCAACCCAATAATATTCCCTCAGTCACCATCACGGTAACTGAGTTTAACTTCCAAGGAGCATGTGGAGACTCCTACAGCAGGAACAGCAATGGCACTGGTCGATGTGCTGGAACCTCCTATGAAAGCCAAAAATGACAAACACCACAACAGCCAAAAGCTAGGGTATCAATAGCAGATAATAATGCCAAATAGCCATACCTGCGACCAAAAAGAGTTCTGAGAAAACCTTAAGTCCTCTCGGATTAGATTTTTTAAAATTGGATCGTTGGGTTTTCATTCTTCATCGTTAGATTTTCACTGTTCATCTACTTGTTCAACTAGTTTGTGTTCGCAATTCCCTTTATTTGTGTTGAAACAACATGTTGTAGTGGGAAGTGAACTTCAAAAAAAAAATTTTACGCCTGTCAGTCATTTAATTTTAACCACACTGATTCTGGTTTTCGGCCTCAATTTGCTCACTTTAAGGGGGAGATGTTCTGGAATTTGGTAGAGAGATCGGTGGTACACCCCCCCCCCCCCCACATCTATTCTCACCTAACTTATATACAAAATAAAGTTGAGCTGTGCTGTGGTGATTATGGCTCATTGACCCTTTCCCAACATTCATCGGATTATCACAATATTCCACATGCTTGCCATGTTTTTCAGTTTGTGTTCCACTAAAATCCAATTCATTCCAATTACAATCTGAATTCGATGACAGTCTTTCAGCTGAAGGTAAACTAGCAACAGTTTAGAAAGTGACTATCAAATAACTAGCTAGAGATGGGAACCCTTATTAAAGAGGTGTGGCATGTACTCATTTTTTCCCAACATCTGAAAGCGTTTCAGGAAAATATAGGTTGATCCAGACCAATAGGTAAGCCTGTCCCTTATGGGGCATGGCAACTTTGTTTAGCAGTTCAACTTTTTCACTTTCCTTAGCCCCACAGAGTAGGAAGGAAAATGACACAACCGGCTGAAGGGTTTTTGAGTATTAAACATACCATTTGGGAATATGGTCTAAGTTTGTGTGTGTGTGTGCTCCTGTGGATCACCAAGGCCTATTAGACTGTTTCAACAGAAGCACTCCAGGTAGTCACTGGTCACTTACATAGTTGACAAGTGGAGAGTGAAAGAGGAACTTCCCCCACTTTGAGCTGAACTCCATGCAGATCTCACCACAGAACGAAAACGTGCTGCTATCGATGACTGGGCATTAGAGAAATGGCAAGCGAGATGGGAATCCTCGTCAAAGGGTCGTGACACGCATGAGTTCTTCCCCTACATCCGTGAACGTCTTTCAGAAAGTGGGTTTGCGCAAGACCACTGGGTGAGCCAGTTCCTCATGGGGCATGGTGACTTAACAAGCAGACCAAACAAGAAACCACGTGCTGCTCCACTGTAGTTTTTACAACAGTTGTTGAGCGGGCAAACGAACTTGACAGCATTGACTGCTACAAAGCAAGCCTATAACCATTTTGCCGAATTCGCTAGGAAGGTGATGGCTAAGAAACGTGGTTATAGTTGATCTGTCCTTTTGAAACTTGCCACCCAAGTAAATAGTTGGATCAGGTGGGAAACCAAATTAAGAACTCCTCCCAGACAGTATGGGATTCCTCAGGTAGTCACCTCCGCTCAGTAACACATGGGCAACAGCTCTACCGGGAGACTGGCAAGCAACCAAATACCTGCCGTACCTCCGCAGGTCTGAGTTCGGAAGATGCTGCATGGGCTGGCTCTTGCACATTAGCAAAATTGCAACTTCCATGACTGATATAACCCTAGTCGAGGGTTTAGGAACAGTCATCAAAAAAGGAAACAGACCTGTGTGTGTGGATAGGCCCAGAAATTCTGGAATGCAAACCACTACATTTTCACTTACTACCAGTTCTCACTGTTTTTACCTGATAATTCCAAAAGGGTAAATACGAATCCTCTCTGACAGGTCTCGTTCACGGTCACATTAACCCATTCAATGCGGGACCTTCCTAGCGCTCTACACTCCCCTACTGAACAAAAAAACAGGATTTTCGAGTGTGTACTTCTCTGGTGTATTGCGGCTCAGGTACAAGAGGTACGGAAAAACGGCGCGTACTGGTGCACTGAGAAAATCATAATGAAGGCTATCCCATCCCACTGCAGCCCCTAAAGTAGAAGATCCCCCCTTCGAATACGAAAACGTACAGAGCGATGCGAGAGGGCCTTGGGGTAATATTACCTCAAACGTAGGAGGAGTGAAGTGTCATGAGGTAATATTACCTCATCCGTGTTGAATGGGCTAATCATTTACGCACGTATTACTCAATAATGGCAGTAGTGTAAGTAGTAGTAACTCAATAAATTTTGAACCTTGAGTGCCATTAGTTTCAATGTAGAATATTCGAGTTACTCTGTGAAAGTCTAGCCAGTACTCATGCTGCGTACTTCTAGAAACAAGAAATCACTTTATGTGACATTGCAACTTCCTATTAATAATGACTGATGATGATGGATGAACGGTCAACTCATACCACTGGCTGCTTTGTAGCAAGAATTTAACTGTTTTACCCATTTGTGAAGTAATGTAGTAATCATTGAGTAGATTTAATAGTAGATCAGGAGAGAAACCAGAGAAGTTGAATAAAACTGCAGGTCCTGGATTCCCCTGGTTACTGACCTGAGCAGTGTATATCGCTATGAGACTCTGTATGACAAGTCGTAGAGCAGAACTATCCAAAGCAACAAATATTTGAATGGCTCCCACAAGTCAGGGTGGTTGCTGTCGACTAAGTGCCTAAAAGTTCTCAATCAATAGGGAAAACCTGTAACCGACATGATAGAACTTATAAATAATGACTGATGCTACTTGGTTGCTGTAAGGTACAGTCACATATGAGAAAAAACTGTTTCCCGAAGACTTGTTGGCACCAAATTTTGTCAGCAAACACAGCTCTAAGGTACGATGAATTAAATCAGGCGTATCAATTCTTGTCAAGCTCTAATAAATCGTGCACTTTCCATTACCCTTCTTCTAATTCTTGTGCCTGTAGAACAACAACAAGTGTTATCCTTAATTTAGAACATCACCACTGTTGAGACAGAAACTGCATGTTGCGACTGAAGCCAATGTTTTTGTCGTCTTAGGTACACTACTTCTACTTATGTAGCTCTTCATTTTGTTTCCCATCTTGAAATAAGGAAGACTATGAAAAGTTCAAATGCTTCAATTTCGTAATTACAGTATGAGTTTTGTTGATTCCGCTTGACATCTCTGTTCACAGTTCATAGTCCACATTGCATTTCCTTAATTTTCTATAAAAGCTATGGGGCTTAGTCTTCATATGTTGAGGTTTGAAATTAAAGCTTCAATAAATATTAATTTTATTATAGGGGCTTATAAAGTAATACTGTCTTCTTTCGATATTGCGTAAAATGAAAATAAATCATAAATAATTATGAGTAAATAATAGTGACGAAAAAGTACCAGAAACAATATCTGGACACAATTTTCCTCGTCAGATATAAATAGAAAGCTAAAAAAGCGGAATGATTTTCTTCATGTTCACTTGAACAACATTTCCGTTTGAATAGAGTGATTGGAAAGTTCAATCATGAGGTAGTTCCGTTATGTGGTTTACACATACTCTTAGGCTAACTCGTTTCATTACACATGTGTCATGAATTTAGAGCACTATATTGCACTTGTATCACTATACATATCGATAAAGCAATCATCATAACCTTTATTGTTATGCTTTCTGCACCAACAGGTTATGATATGTCCATTTTTTCATTGCAGAGGTATTGAATGAATTGTTTAAACGTTGTTTTCCATTAACGATAGTAGATTGTGAGTCACTTCTTTGTACCACTGTTTCTTTTCTTCTGAAGACACCACAGTTTTTTCTAAGAGATTGAGTTGAAGTTGTACTATGGCGTTAGCCGTAGATTTCTTGAATAATTCTTTGAGTTTCGTTCGACTTCGTACCAGTGAAAATAACGTAGGCACCGTAGCACTGTCGTCATTAACCGCTGGCAAAGCATTGTTGGCCCACTCCGATAAATTTAGATCACCACTTGCTGCCATAATTTTCCCCACGCTCTGCACAAATGTTGGTTTTAAGAAGTCATCAATTTTTGTTATTGGCAGATGAGAAGTAATGCTGTGGTCATTTCTTATTTGCATCCATTTTTCTTTATCAATGGCAAGCACCTGCAAAATAAATTTCAGTTAGTCTCAGGATAACTCAAGATAACGTTATTTCTCAGTGTTTAGAGATATTCATTTATGTGAATAATGCATCTTACATAAAGAAGATTGAAAAAATCTAAATGTTAACTCACCTGGAACAATAACTCTCCAGTGGTGAAAGATTCAATGAAATGGGTGCCAACGTTCGTATGGAAATTTAGTATTGAATTGGCATTATTTACAGTGATGTTGTCGAACGAATTTTGGACTTGATCTGCAGCCTGCTCTTGTCTTTTGAGTTTGTACGAGTCCCTCAACATCTCAAGCTTGAGAATAGCGTAAGCATATTTGCCATTGTACAAAGCCTCCTCAGAGATTCCCAGAGTCTTCCTTTTTTTATGGTTGGTCCATGCTGCAGAAAACGCTTTCCAAGATTCGTTGACTCCACAGATTCGAAAGCGATGAAAATAGGAGCGAAGGAGGCAGTTGATATTGCTGCACAGCATTACATTAAACTTGAAGGGCTGGCCACTCAAATGTCTCCTGCGAAGTAATGTGAGGCTGAGTACAAAATAAGTGATAATAACTGTGTCAATAACTTATCAGACTGGTAAAATGAATTCACTTCAGAATTAACTCTGAAAGTCTCGAAAATTTCTTAGCTATCCCACAATCATATTATCAGTAACTTATCATTAGAGTATACCACATCAAAGTTTGGTACTCAGTGATTGAATGGGAGCTCTGTCCATTTTAATTTTATTTGATGCTATTTATCGAGTGACTACAGTTTCAGAAAACTCTATTGACCTCTGTGTAGTTTGCGGGATGAATATACAAAGGGATGTTTTTCAGCACCAGTGTTTGAGGTCTTTAGCCAAAAGATAATGAGGTATGATTTGCCACTGGCCCATAAATTCAAGAATGTGGTCTCTCAATGTATAATAGAGCGCTTCAACCTAATGCATGCTTCATATGAATGTAAAATACCACTGTCAATAATTACACAACAAAGACGTTGAATATTCACCTTATAACGGTGATATTTTTCATGACGTAATGAGGTTCTATTCTGAATAGCCATTGTTCGGTGTCATTTCGAGGAGCAGTTCTGATGATGAGCGAAAGATCTCCAAACCTTTGGGGTACGTTTACCGCCAACCCAACTCGTTCAACATTCGATGGTTGTAAAGAAGTGTCAACGTATCGCTGGTTCAGGTTTGTATGATAGTGCAAATGTTTCGCCTCTGTGCTCCCTGCTATGTTTGCCATGATGAACGCTACGATGAATCCCAGGAAGGCTTTCAAAGGTGTTTCATGCATTCTCAACGGCAATCCTGAACATAAAAGAAAGCTGTTGTGAGTTCCAGTGTTAAAATGTTAGGGCAGAGGGTCATATTGTAATCAGACAGTTTTGATAGATACAAGTACATAATGAAAACTGAATGTTAATAATTCCCTTCTACTGGGATAGCTTGTTAATTGTTGAATTATTCGGCACACACAGTACTTATTCGATCTCCTGTGCTACATACTTCACCCATTTACTTATTGTTGCCCTCCCTTTTAAACCTTACTAGTATTTTTTGTGTTTATACTGATCTTCTCCATTTTAATTAAACTTACCTACGGATGTTCCTCACTTATGCAACAGAAAAATAAACCAAGACCTTAAAACTAAAACGAACAGGTAATAAATACCATGAACCACCTAGTTTGAATACCTAGTTTCAATTATTCTGTATATGGTGAGTAACTAACAGGCAACTAAGTATGGCCACGTTTTTAATCATCGCTTGACTAAAGCACTTGAGCAGGGAAATGTTTTGCTAGGGATTCAGTTTTAGTAGAGAAGCTATTTGAGAATTTCTCGTTTAACAACTTTGACGCTGCATTGTTTGAACTACAGTAGAACAAATTGTGGTTCCTTGAGCCTTCAAGCTGGGAAAAGGCTGTGCGGAATGTAAAAATCTACAAGGGAGTATAATTTGAGTAATTTCTTGAAGTCTTATCGTTTGTCCACATCCTCTCTATGAATTTTTAAGTAGGGGGACTAAACTTGCGCGTGTCTTGAGGATTTATTTCTTATTTCTTTAATCAATTTCAGTGCTGCAGCCATTTCAGAGTTTATAAAGGTGTACTGGGACGAACCGAACATTTCCATTCTGCAGAGGCTCGTCTGAGGCATATGTGCTGACTGGGCACCTCAAATGCTACGATTTGCTTGAAACTTCGCTTTTGTCAGTTGTAACCGGGTTCTCTCGTCGAGGTGTCACCGTCACCCGTGTCTGCTTTCACCCAGTTTCCTGTTTGTGGTGGTAAAACTTCCTTGAGTGTAATTGCGAATAATACTCCTTGCTCCAATTACTGTTCGGACGATATTGTACTTATTCCCCTTCTCACTTAGTGCGATATCATTACGTAACCGTAACACAGGGATGCATTTTTAAACTTAATCACTTTAACACCATGGCTTCTGATGATCAACTATAAAACAAATAAATTTGAACGTTCTGTTTCAAATTACCCAAAAAGGGGCACCGAGTATGGCACACTACATGTGCCCCATTTATTACTGTGAACATTTATTATTCGTGAGTAATGGTTTTACCGCATTGTTGAAGGTGCACTGTAAAAGAAGGCTTATCTATAGATGTCAGTAAATTCATGTAATTAATTCACATCACCTCCCTAATGATGAAGGAGGGTAATTTGAACTGTTTCCATATTCAAGATTCGAAGCCATCGACCCTAACTTTTCTCAAGAGGACTTTGGCGGACTTGATAGGTCAGACTGCCGCGTGAGTTCAACATAGATTGCCAGCAAGTAGAGGGCAATTATTGAGTGTTAGTGGGATGGTTGGGCAAATAAAGTATCAGGGTTATTTTTATTGGTAGGTCCAATACTTATTGATGAGTGTAGTGCCACTTTCACTACCAACAGTGAGTGGGATATCACAGTACAATGGATTTTAAATGTGGACGAGAAAATAGTTCATGACGTATACTCTGATTTTATTTACTCTTCACTTGACTTGGCCACACTTCTCTCGTTATGTGCGGCAGTTTTGGAAATGGGGGGGGGGGAGTGTCGAGGAAATTTGGACTCACCCCATTGAATTAGGTTTTTCTTCCCTTTCAAGAAGATGTTTATACATTTTCATGCACACCTCTTTCCCACTGAACTTCATTCATTATCCACTTCTTTGGGCTTTACGAATTCTTCGTCCGTTTACATCATGGAAAACTTACCTAAAGGTAGGAGATGAATATTAAAACTCCAATTGATGTTGACCACTCTTGCTTGCAGTTGTAAACTGTATTTTTTCCTCCGTTCACCAATGCTTTCCCTTCTCAAACCTCCTTCCGCACTTTTTCCTCACTTCTTCACTTTGTTAAAATGGTCTTAGCCGGCAAGTTAATGATCTCAAGATATGCACAGTCTACTTTTTGATAGCTTTCTCTTGAATTGTTCTTTTCCCTGATCCTGCAGCCAGTTTTCAGTTCACATAGTCATGGGTGTGATTAAAGTACACATAAGCACCTTTGAATTTTAAGTTGACTTCAGTATCCAAAGTCCCAGTTGCATCAACGTTGCTTGCAATTATTAGTGACAATTTCACACGCTGACGGCAACTCGGGTATTCGCAGCCACAGGTACATCAACACTGCTTGTAATTATTAATTATGACTCTGCAGTTTTTGCTCATGCATGTTAAGCCCAAGCTGCAGGCTTGCACCAAATTTTCTCTTTAATCTGTGACGTTTTCTGTGATGCTTACTACACGTTCATAGTTGGTTTCACTTTGCTAGCGCAGAGACAGGTACGGCAACAATATTGGGCGACAGTGACTTTCCAGTTTCACTGTTTAGATTTGTACTTTGCTTTTGTTTCTGGCCTACCAGCCAAATCATTTTTATTTAAATTCGTGGCCCATATTAACAAATCTCAGAAACGTGCGTAGTACAACGACCGACCACTTTCCCTTTCACCGGAAAATGACGCTGTTATTCGACCTCTAAAGATGTATAGATTCAAAAAACCCCTTTCTTGATTGGGGTCACAAGTGAAGTCAAGTTTGTTGATCGAGAAATAGATTTTAACTATTAAGTAGCTGGTTGCTAATCAAATATAGTTACATTACTGCAATGGCTATTCGTAAAGCAAATTGTAACAAGCTATTTCAGGATGATACAGCAACTGCTTCATGTCCCAATGGAAATCCGGATATTCTAATTAAAAACAGATCGATAATTGGACTAGATAAATTCAATCTTCATCTTAGAAGATCACCGAAATAAATCGTGCGCTGTACATGTTCACACGTGGATTGCGCAAGGGCCGTTCCGGTTGAATAACCTAATCTCCGTCCTAATTACTTTTATCTTATCTTTAACTATCGTTAGGTAATTAAAACTTTATTGATTTAATTTCTTTTTTTTCTTCAGGGGACAAACGACCGGCGTGAGCGGTTCGGAGCTTCTTACTCGTTGCCTTCAACAAAATACATTGTCATATGTCAAAATATGATGCCAGTTCCGTTCTTCAATAATACGACGCCTTAATCAGAACGAACAAAGGAGTGAATGTAGGGCAAATCCCCAACAGGAATACGATAACGAAGAGTTGAGAAAGGTCGACATTTTCCGGGTCTAAATGTCAATTTTCATAATTAGCCCACGTGAACAACGTGTGTATTGGTTTTAATAACTTCAAAAACAGGTTCT
This sequence comes from Pachypeltis micranthus, assembly GCA_020466155.1. NCBI lineage: Eukaryota > Metazoa > Arthropoda > Insecta > Hemiptera > Miridae > Pachypeltis > Pachypeltis micranthus. The sequence continues at coordinate 80,609,675 of CM035768.1, read as the reverse complement.
ACAATTCATTCGTTTCTAAAGAAAATGTTGAATTATTGATTTTTATAGGATTCTTTAACCAGGGAAATCCGATAGTAGGATTTGAATGAATTACGTGTGGGAATCTTACAAATTGTTGGCGCAATACGAATTCACGTCGTAAAAATAATACTCGTAGCATTCCAATGCACGTGTTGTTAAACGACGTTCACCCTTCCTTTTATCGAGTTTTTTGCATTTGTCTTCAATGACCTCGGCAATCCCTTCTTTCATTAATTCAATCAATTCAAACGTAATTCTCTCTTGGATTTATTTTAACTAAGCCTCCGATCTCGTTTGATCCAATCAAAAGTAGTACAACCTGCTCCACGCCTTATGTGTATTTACGATAAATTCTTGCAAACTCGACAGGTTTGTCTGACATTGGAAATTCCTGTTCGTCCGAAAGCAACTGTTATACTAACAATAACGATGTAATTAAAATTAAGACGTAAGAACAACTTTAGTATCAACGGAGGGTAAAATAGATGTAGGTATTACGTATGTATTGGCCCACACCTGGAACAGATACTACAAAGCCGTGTTCCTGCCTATAGTGGAATATGCGGCGGGGGGCTGGTGGATTGTCCCAATGCAAGGTTATAGGCAGAGGGCAATGGGCACGACCTCTGCAGCAAGACAGGCTGGAGACTTTACCAGCCTACCGGCCAACATCCCTCATGGCCCTGCTGAGCCTAGCAGGAACTCTTTCCATGGGTCTCCTCTTGGATTCAACAGTAGTGCAGACGCACATAAAAAAAAGGACTGCTGCACTCACACGAGGGTGCAATGAGAGTCCTAATACCAGAACTGCAGCGTGCACAGACGGTACAGCAACAGCTCCAACTGGGCCGGTATTGCGCAAAAACGCCCATTGGCAAGAACGGTGGGACACAGGTACCACATTCCGACACTTGCACAGTAAAGCAAAGGTGGTAGAGAACTGTCTGCAAATGGGGCGGTGGCGTCCCACATTTCCACTAACCTGGCTAATGTCCGGACATGGGTCTGCCCGTGCGACGTGGGCGTGCACGTCCTGTATGCTTGTCCCTTGTAGACTTGAGAGTTTGTGCGTTCCCCACAAAGAGGGAACACGGAGGCGGTCTTGGCAGTTCCTCGCCACCAAATCAGGCATTCGGCGTCTAACAGTACCTGCATAGGCATGGGCAAATTGGCGTGGAAGGCTGGAGTCCAGGGAGCCACGCCCCCAAGACGCACAGCACACGCTGCACAACAAGAAGGACCCCCCCCCTCCACCCCAACGTGCAAATAACAGTCATGCCATACATGTGAACCTGTATCTGTAATCTCCAGAACACACCAACCAGTTGCAATCGTAATGAACCTATGGGTTGCAAGACAGCCTGACCCATGTCAGCCATCGAGAATTACGTATCTGAAAAGTGCGTAACAAGCGCATTTTCGGGGATATTTGAGACAAAAATCCGTTCAACGGAGTGTCAAGGTGTTCTGTACTACCAACAACGTGTAGTTAGGTATTGTCAGGTTAAAGACGCAATAAGTTTGATTTGAATTGTTAAGAGACCCGACTTCTGATTCACAATATTTTCTTAGAAATATTTATCGAAAGACAAAGTTAGGTATTAATTAGTAGACTAGTGTTGTAAATGTTATTCAAATTGTTATATTAGTTTTGAGAAAAATGCTACTCCTCCTCTCCCCCCCCCACTCCACATCACCCTACCAATCATGGCCGTTTTCATACGTCTCAGGATGATAAAGAAGAAAACGAGCTAACATTTCAGCCAATAACCCCGTTAAGTTTGTAAATTAGATCAAAACGCAATTCGTTTTCCAGCCTATTGCAATACTTTTGTTACCATTTGGGCGGAGGAAAGTAGACGTAGCACTGGCCCCATTGTACTGAGGTGGGGGGTTTGGAGATGCTTTGAAGAGCTGCTGACTCAGGCAAAAATTACGGCAATCGCGCCGGAGCTCCGATCCACAATCCTCAACTTTACGTCGAGAATTATGAACAATGTCTTATCCACTAGACCACGATCCCCGGTCTTTAATAGGAGTCAGTCAGCACATCTCCCACCTCGTCTTTAGCCGCTGCTCCTGGAGCGGACTCTTTTAAGGAAAGAAATTAAGAGAGTTGAGCGAATCCCCGGAAAACCCGATCTTTGATTCGAGAAACGAGGGGGCTACAAGGAAAGTCTTTTCTTTCGCATTGTAGTAGGCGCGTCGCCGTGTGGAAAAGACAACAGTTTGAATTTCAACATTTCAAATGGAGAAATGAGAAATTAAATTAGTTACACAATGCACGTAGTTTTTGTTTTGGTAATCAACTGAACACCGTCAGATGTTACGCTCCTTGAAGAAAATTCTCTTTACCTATTGGTTCCTTCGACAGAGCGGTATCGAACAATAATATTTGGGTTATGACACAATCAACCAGGTTCGAGACAACGGACGCATTAATGAGAACACTGGTAGAGTGGCAGATTATTGAATGGCATGCGGCGCACATGGAAATCAACACAGCTGATCTAAACAATCCCACGCACCCCAGACTAACTTCTAAGCGACTTGCTATAACGTGCTTGAGTGTATGAGTACAGCCGAGAGCCTCGGAGTTCCAATTTGAGTTCCTTCAAAAACGTTTTAGGGCGCTATATCAACTAAGGCGCGTGGTCATACACTAAAGCAACTTGTAAATAGTGTTGCTATGCCTTCTGTCGGACCGTGGCTGCTTAGAAAGTGTTTTAGTGCGCGCGACAACAATGTTCAACAGAAATCTTATAAATATCAACAAAGATATGGCGTTCTCGCGGTATTGAGAAGAGAACATTGACTATATTGATAAAGACCTGGTTTAGATTTATGGTCTGGAGTAATTTGTACTTCGGGAGGTGGTAGAGAGGACATTGTGGCGAAAATCTTTCTCTCTCTCACTCTTCCTCCCTCTTAACTCTTACTCTTTTACGTCCTGAACTGTTTCGCTCGTTGACAATACGATACCTTATGTTGTGAGACTTCTTATTGTTAGTGGTCAATAGTACTACTAGTTCTCTTCAAGGGGGGATGGAATCGTGACGGAATCATCAAAACACAAAAGAACGAAAATTGAGTTCAATATTTATTAATCTTTATTTGTTTTATTTCTCTTTATTTTAGGAAAGAAACCTTAAGTTGACATTCTTCATAATTTTTCAACGTATTTAAACAAAAATAAATGCCTATAAGTTCAATTATGAATATAACCTGACTCAAATTCACGACCCCCTGCAGTAGCTCATTTTGTGCTGGGTAGTCGGAGCGAATATTAAATTACGGGAAATGACGCCTAAAAGCCAAATGTAATGGAAATAACTCATATTATTTGTCCCGAATTTATAATCGCCGTTAAACCCCCATTTTCTAGGTAACTTATTGGGATACGAACACAATTTGTTAGAACGCCAAGAGCGGGATTTATCAGAAAAATTTTCCACCACAAGTCGAAATTATCGATAATTTATTGTGCTGCTCTCTTCGTTTTCCCACAGACGAAGATTTGATTTTATCGTTCACTTGGTTCGGGCCGGTTGAGAGAAAAAATCTCTGGTGCGTAGCAACACACAACTTTCCGCCACCCCTTTAAGTTCGAACACCACCTACATAGGCGGGCGCTATATCTTCGTTCAACGCATTTTTACAGGAACATTTATGGAGAACAAAATGTAGGGACAAGTTAGCTGAGAGTACTCCGTAAGTTTGAACGAAATCGTTAGAGCCGTTTTTGAGAAAATTGGAATACCGATAAATTAATATTCGACAAATCTCCTTTTCTGAGTTAACATGGCTTATATATCCGTTCAACATATATATACAGAAATAACTATGGAGAACGAAATGTTGGTATGGGTGACTAAAAGACTCTCCATTAGAATTTATCACATCTGGTGAAAAAGTTACCCTGGAATTTACGGAAATGTTCGAAAAAACGTTATTTTCGACACATTTTGATTTTTATCTCTGTTCAATGGACCGTCACAGGAACATTTATTGGATAGAATATGTAGCTGGTAACTATTTGAAAACATCCTGTGAGTTTGGTGAAAATCGCTGAAGCCGTTTTGCCAAAAAGCGTAAAAAACCTATTTTTTGCTTCAGGGGCCCATATCTCCGTTCACCGTATTTTCATGGAGATATGTATGGAGAAGAAAAGTTAGGTATTGATTAGGAGAAGATAATTTGAAAGTTTGATCAAAATCGTTAGAGCCGTTTTTGAGAAAAATGCGAAAACCCTAGTTTTTGGTACATTTTCGTCCCCCACCCCCTTCCCATCGGCCGAAATCGTCCATAACCTTATTTTGGTGTCTACAAAAAATAACGAACAAAACAAAAAAAGAACCAGCTCAATCGGATCAGCCGTTCTCCCGCAAATCGAACTACAGACACACACACACACGGACCACGCGCCGAAATTAGGTTTTTTAGACTCAGTAGGGTCTGAAACGTAAAGATCTGAAGAAAACTCAAATTTTTTTTTGGGCCGATTACTATACTTTCCTTCCCTTCGGGTAGCGGAAAGTAAAAAATTGGTCGTTTTTACTTGTATGGCAATTATAGTTAGCATTTGGCCGATATATTTTTTATAACTCTGACTGTTCCTTATTTTGGATGAGCACCGTGACCTGAAGTCCTGTCTTGCCAGTCTTAATGTCTCATAGGCCCGCGCCTAGCTTCCTAATGAATGCCCGGTATTTCCTGAAGTGTCTTCTTTGATGCCCACCCTTGGTAATTTTCATCAACCCTGTATTATTAAGCGCCCCTTTGTACTTCAGCTAAGCAGCGGTTTTTGGTTTTGCGCGTACCCTTTTAGGTGTCCCATAGTGATCGCCATTTGGTACCCCAAATATCGTTTTTGAGCTATTCTGTCTCAATCCAGACCTAAGATACATACCGACCATTTGGTCAAATGGCGTTTTTCGGACCGGTAAAAATTGGATGAGTGCTAACAAAACGTATTTCAGTCGATTAGATAACTTTCTTTTCTGCTGAGTTAGGGAAAGTAAAAATGAAGCTGAACGACCCTGAGGTGAAGGTGAGCTATTCGAAGGAAGCTCAGAGAAACATCTAGGGTTGGGCTACGGTTCGTCGAACTCAACATTCGAAGATAACGCATATGACGAAGGTTAAAAATCGCTGGGTTGCATAAACATTGCCAGCATCTTCAAATCCGTTTTTCTATGTTAGCTTCTGTGTTCAAAAACATTATTGTTGAAATACAAAGAATAGTTTTGTAACTCTCAAAAATGTTTTTGTGCATGTAAAAAATAGTTTCGATAACGCATCGACACTAATAGAGACAGTGCCAAAGGCCAAGTTGAATATATAACAGTAATTTAATTATTATTTTCACGTTAGTAAATTAATAATAATAATAATGATTAAGTGTTTAATAGTTTTACATTTACTACATATACATACTGCTTTTACTACATATACTGTATATTAAAAATCTGAGATTCATAGAGTCGCCAAACGGACCTTGGCACAAATTTTCTCTTCCTTCTAATTTCTGACCATTTTGGCGCCACTTCAATATTCGCGAGCTTCATTTTAAACTGGAAAATCTTTTAAAAAAGTAAATAATTGATCCGCTGGTGCCGTTGGGAAGGAAAAAATAATTTTGACATTCAATCAATTTGATAACTAATGCCAACTTTCGTCTGATTTCACTGAAGGCGTCAACGTGACAAGGTCAACGACAATAGTGTTAACGACAAACGTAGAGCGGATTACGTAAGTTTCCTTCCTACTACGTACGGCTGAGGAAAGTAAAACCCCGGGAATCAACGAAACGTTGTTGATGATTACGCCAACGCCAAACCGAGTGAGATTGATATCAGATTGCCAAACTACGCTGCGACCTTGACGAACGGGATCGCCTTTATTTTACTAACGCCACTTTCAATTGCTTTTTGCCCCCAAAAAAAAAAATTTTTTTTTCGGTTTGGTTACATGTCTACATAACACGTTTTTGCCGAACGGTTGCGAGCGGTGATAGTATTGAAGATAAATGTGGGGTTCCGCCCTCTGAAATATTTTAGTGGAATTAATTATTTTCTCGTTCTCAGGGCACCGGGTTAGCATTACGTTCAACACGCCTCCCAGTCCCTGAGCGATAAGGTAATCGACTGATTTCCGATCAAAGTGTGACATTGGCGATGAGTAAATGTGTTCGATTGTGAATGAAGGGAACATCAGTTTTCCTCCCTCGTATGACATTGCGTTCAAAAGGATTGTACGCAGTTGAACTATTTGAGCGGTCCCCTCACTCCATAGTTTCACGTCGTTCGATTTATAACGCGGGGTTTTTTTTAAAACAAATTGTTGATGCGAAATACAGTGTGAGGTTCGGTAAAGAACTATCAAACCAATTCTGCAACAAACTACGGTGGCCAAATACGGAAAACGGTTTTGTTGATGCGATCCATGAGGCGACATAGCTTTTGAGGTTCTGTAGCAAACGTTTGAGGCGATGTACAGTTCTAGGTTCTACGAAAAACTTTTGTGACGGTACATTGTGGGTTTCTACGACAAACTGTCCACGCGAACACATCCACACTAAATATACACTATGATGCCCAATGACATGAAAACATGATTCTGTGAAAATCTACCGAGGTGATACACAGTTTGAGGTTCGGCGAAAAACTGCCAAAACTGTTACTGAGAGGATTTTATTCATTTCATGTTCTTTGTTTTCAAGATATTTGCAGGCCTCTGGGTGAGGGAGAGGCCTAAAAACCTTCATCTCTCGACGTAGCGCCTCCAAACTAATCCACGTTTCATTTCATCCTTATCCCATACATAAACGATACGATTAGCCTAGGGTCTCTAAGTAAGAAAACTAAAAACGACTTCACTACAGTGTGGAACAAAAAGTGTTAGTATCAAAGCAAATTTGACGCAAAGTGAACAGCACGTGTTAGCAGAAACGAAGATAAACTTTTGAAAATCTTTGGGTCGCGAACTTACTGGTTAGGCGATTGAAAGATACTGAGATAAACATTCCGTGATTTGCGTCTAGCACGGGGGCAAAAATTGGGGACGTATCGTCGGGTAATTGGATCTTTCAGGAGCTCAGGTCAGGGGAATTGGGGACGGGACGACCCAGGACTTTTTCGGGGATATGAAGAGAGTCCAATGGCTTGACGTGATGGGTCAAACACCCATTCTCGTGCTGTTGACTCTGCTGCCCTTCCTGCAGCAAGATTTCAAGGAGTCATGTTCGTTCCATTCCCAGATACGGATGTGCTTGATTGATGGTAGCAGTCAACTTCTCCATAGCATTCAGCTGACGGTGAGATGGAAAGGTTCTACAACCTCACCTTCTTGAAATCACGTCACTGGGATGAATGGCTGGAAGTACCAACAAAGGCGGAGAGATAACGTGGGTTTGGGAATTATTGCAAGCCAATAGAATCAGATATTACCCTAATGCGCCGAAGTCCCAGAAAAGAAAGTATAAAACACATTTTTCCTTCTTGACACTGTACCTCTCTATTGAGGCTCATTGTTTTCACCTGGTGCTGCAAAATAGTTGCAACGAAGCACCTAGAGACAGCAATGAATCATATGGCATGTGTGTTTATTTGGGAAATTTTACAACAAGCAGCTCGCGATAAGAGCGTCTTCTCTCTAAATTGTAAACATTAATATCAAGGAATTGGCGCATTATTACTCGTTAAACTTCTTAGCACGTTTATATTGACTGGATTGAAATGTTGGTCCAGTGGTTCAAGAATTTTTAGGGTTGGTTTTGAATTTCGTAATTTGACAAAATGCTTTTGTTTTATAAACTGAAAGTAACCGACTTACGATAACGGGAAAGGTTTCCGATTGTTTGAGCAACATTCCCCCAGGTCACAACGTCAAGGGATTTGGCCACAATGTTTACACGATTTCCCGAAATGAATCAAATTGTGGGTTAACGGCTGATTAGAGAGCTTTCACTCAGAACGGGTTTGAAAGCTCTCTAAATAGTGTCCGCTTCCCAGTATAGACGTTTCTGAAGAACGAATTATATGATACATTTTCCAATGTTTCCCCTCAATTTCCCAATGTTTTTAAAGTCAATTCCCCACTTATACGACTCCGCAAAGATTCTAGTCGTGCCCACCTACTCAGCAACCTGATGGTTGTTGCGTGCAAATAAGAGTTTAAAACATTAGCAATAAACGCAGTTTTATACCAATTAAATGGTGTTTGGTGTCTGTTTCGATGCTGAGTCGAATAGGACGGGCCTCAGATGTCTAAGATTGCGTCTAGATGGAAAACGGGAAATCACAGTAAATATAGTGAGGCAAATTCTACTACTTGAACGAACTCGTGGGACCATAGAGCGCAAGTTATCGTTTCTTCCTGGCCTCCTCTGGTTTCCCACATTGTCTTCTCTCCCTCCAACAACCCGCCAGTTCAACTCGTCGTATCTTACCAATCGTTATTCGGTTGCGCTCAGGTCACGTTTTGTATCGTTAACTAATGTCATTCAACTTTGAATAAAATGAGATGGGTCTTCGTGGTGTGAAACTGCATAGAGTGGTGCAAGAGAATGATGAACCGTTGTGTAATAATTAATGATGAAAACACTTTCTGCGCCAATTTCAAAAACTGCTGATGCGTCGAGTGTTTCAGATGATTCTGTAATTTCCGATACGACCTAAATGGTGCAAGGACATGTGGTGAAGAAGAGGGGTAAGCAAATCAACCAATCAATGAAAGAATAAATATCAGCGAAATGAATCTCCGCAAGAAGTTTAGCCAGCCGCCATGACTCCTTCTTCTACACACTTAGTGGGGAACTGTTCGATGCCATAGTGAAGACTTTAGAATAATTCGAGTAATTGCCGAACACCACGTGCTAGCAGAAAGAAGATTGTGCCATCAAGAGCATAGGAAAATACAAAAAGATGCCTGTTTTCTGTGGCTGTTGGTGGATGCGCTGGGATTTTCTGGGAATACAGAGACTGTGGAAGTCAGCCTGGGCGGAAGGAGACAGTTGGTGTGAGGGGGGCGAATAGATAAGTTCTCTTCATAATATCACGATTTTCTTGACAATCCTGAAGATCTCTCTCTCTCTCTCTCTCTCTCTCTCTCTCTCTCTCTCTCTCTCTCTCTGTCTTTCTCTCACTCCGGAGAATCTCACGACTTCCCCTACCCTTCAGTTTCGGCGGAGGTGTTTTATGAGGGCCTTCATGGAAGAAATTACTACCATTTTCGAGCCGTTTGTGTGGCCTCACTGCCTACCGCCATGGGATACGCAAGAGGCCAGAATGGCAACATTGTGGATGCTCCCTGTCATGTCTATGGTAACCAGTTTGACTAGCTGTATCATGAGGTGCAAATATTTGGTTTATACGTAAACCGAAACGTTGCCGTAGCTGAATTGTTTAATTGTCTGACTAGGTCAGACAATTGGTGTAGATAGTCGGTGTCAGGAATGATTCTAGAAACTTGAATACCTGAACTGACTAACAGCGCTCTAGTTAATGAAGGATACATCGGGTCAGCCACCACTATTTAACACAATAGGCAAGCGTAGTAGAGTGCCTGGTAATAAGTATGCAGAGTTTGATTACCCACGAGACTACGCGTAGGGAGTACGATGGTTTGACCAGTTTCTACTATTTTTCTTCTTGCTCCACCGGCCACCCAATCAGGTCAACCCAATTAAGTATAAAGTGCTACTCCCATCTATATGTCGTGTGAAATCGTGGCTTTGAATCAGTCAGTTAACTACCAAGCAAACTAATAAAGAGACAAGTTTTGGGTTTCGATTTTTGGTACAAGTTGGAAAGGTTTAATTTATGCTCTATGTTGCTGTGAATCTGTATGGAAACAAAAAACAAAAAATTAAAAGCGTTGGTGGAAATGACATGTTTCAGTGGAGTTGGCGGCCAAAACATAAGTTTCCACGCCACAACAGTGGAGCTGAGAATGGGGTTATTATTAAAAAGTACGGATGAACGTCCATTACAAAGTACTAGTTCGAAGCAACACGACGCGAATTGGATGAGACCAATAAACACGTTGATAGGGTCAACGAATATTCTCCAACATGTGTCTCAAACTTGAAAGAATAGTAATAACGGGGGATGAGAACTCACATTTACAAGTTGGGAACAGTAACGGAGGTCTCGCAGTACGTGCCTGCACTTGTGACGCAGTCAACCGGCACTTAGTCACCACTTCACCGGTTCCCGCAATTTACATCGATGGGTAAATGGCCAAAGAGTAATTCGACGCTTCTAAACGTACTACTGACCAAACTGAATGAACAACGAGCGCGGCAACGGAAGCACAACATCTGTTTGGCGAGAAATCCAATCCCCCTTAAATTGCGCTACACGAAAGATAATTGGCAACTGATGGGGAAGATCGCAATCGACGAGAAATTCCTTTAACGCTGCTGATCAATGACGTGGGTTGAGTTCAATTCCGAACCCGGAGTATAGAAAGCGATATCAGTTAGTTACGACAGATCAATGACAAGTAACCTTACGAGATTAAACACGGGATAAAAAAAAATTATTCGGACGGTTCTGAGCGATGAGGAACGCGCCTAGCGCCTGGTGCAATCCGCTGGCGCCCCTCGTGACGTATTTCCTGGCCCTTCGAAGAGAAAATTGCGTGGGTTTAAGAAGGGCGTTCGACGATGTATTTTATCGTCGGAAGAGTGAACTTTTGCGCCCTGTCGAGGTGAAGATTTGGCCTCCGAGAGCCTCGTCCTCCCATCCACTGCGATCCTTCAAACGACCAATTAATTAAATCAGCTCTGAATGAAACGATCAGTAAACGAGGTAGCGATTATACTCGTCTCCCAGTACCAGGAGCATGTGCCGACCGAGTGCTCCGACATCTGTTTCGAGCCGTTGGATTTTTTCTTATTTATTTCTTTTTTCGCCAGATACAAACCAATTAAAAGAATGTGTTGTTAGGAAGGGGCATGTACAGTCCATCGTGACTATCATCCTGTTCAGACTTTGATCAGATGACAACGTGAAAAACACGTTAGGGTTCAACAGCCGCCGAGGAACGTTTGACTTGGTTGAAACGTCGTGATTAGATGTAGAGTTGATACGCCAGCAAGCTGGTTCGATCTGTGAATGAAAATCTTGCATTAGAGGACCGTAGTTGAGTGGCAATACGGTGCATAACATCCAACCGCGTGCGAGCTCGTTTAGGGGAAAGGAAAATTAGCAATTCAAATGTTCACCTGTCATCCCCAAGAGTTACAGGTCTCGCGTGTCAGTTTACGTGTCAAACCGAAACCTTCAATTTGAGAATCGTTTGCGCTTGTCCAACAACACAACTGAGAGAACCGAATCAGCACAAATTTGGCATTTGACCTACACAAAAACGCTGGATGGTCCACTAAGGAAAGCAAACATGGGAAAACAAATTTAGTTATAGTGATCATGACAGCCCATACATATTTGTCTTAAAAACGAATCTCACGATTTTTGTTAAATTTTTTATGTGAATCATTCCACACAATTGAAAGTTGCTATAAAATTTGTGGGAACATTATGTGGGCATAGTAATGAATTATCAAATATTTCTACAAAACCCGAATTTTTTACAATTATCCTATGTAATTCTCTGTAAATTGGTTCGTTTACTCTCAGAAAATATCGCGTCGGTAGCCCTAAAGGATAATCAAGATAAACTTCAATTTTCTCTCTCATTTTCAATTTCATGAAAAGTTTCCAAGTATTTTTTCTCAAAGATTAGAACGTAAAAATGTGCACAGACAACATGGCGTAGCTTGAAAGCTGTGAGCAACGCTCTGCTTTCAGGACTGTCAAAGACCGACTCAAACAATCTAATCGAATTCCACAGCTAGGCCAAGTCCAAACAAACGTAGAAGAAGTTATTGTGCTCAATTAAAAATTATTAACTTGTTCGAAGCAACCCAAGAAATTCCACTACTTTCGTTTCCTCGATTAAGTGTTTCTCGTTCCTTATGCTATTAACTCCACAGCAGTAAACTGTACCCTAACTACGTATGTCGTGTTGAAAGTCCAAACAATGATTGTTCAATAAAGGCTATGATGACAATTCTGTAACACTAAGCATTACCGTTCTGCGGTCTATTTTATTGTGTTCCACAACTAATAGTAGCGAGAAATGATTTGCACATCGAGTCCTCATTATACATCACGTGATCCCCTATGAGTCAATGCCGGGTCATTAGGATATTACGTCCTTCTCATTGGTAGATTAGTTCAGTTAGGAGAGTGATAACGAGAGCCGAACTTTTACGTGAGGCTGAGGAAACTAGTGAGAAGCGTTCACGCTCAACGTTTATTATTTTCCTTAGCCCTGTGAAGTACGAAAAAAAGTTGTATGATCGGCGGAATTTTTTTCAGTTTCCTTCAGATGTGTACGCTTCAAGGGCTTCTGAGTAAAGAACGTTTGAGAAAATGGCGTGTGTGTCGTCTATGGTATTCCAGCTCTTCCTGAAGGTTCTGGTACGTCGACTCCAGATGGGTGGTGTTATTAGCAATGCCTGTAGGGCATTTTGGCAAGTAGATAGCACTACCAATGTGCCAATAGTGCAGTCCTAGGCCAGAAGCAATTACTTAGGTTGCCCTGGACGTCGCCAAAGCTTTTCATATTGTAGTCAACAAGCATTGCCCAATTGCCTCTGTGGTATGGGGGGTTCTGATTAACTCGCAGATAGTGTGACTGTCATCCAATTCTGTTCTCTCTATTTTGTTTCACTTTTCATACCATTTACAACTTGTATAATGCGTAGATCTGAATTATGTAGGTGATATAGTAATATTATTGAATTTTACAATTGAATTTTACAAATGAACTTTTCTTGCTTTCCTAGACGAAAATTACACCAATAATTCATCAAAATAGGCGTAACCACAACATAAATCCCAAGTCAGTGCAGAGAAAAAAATTAACAGAGATATATTGCAGAAAGTTTCGACATTGCCAAATGAGTGGCGAGATGTAAAGACTGACATAATAAAGTATATGATCATATTTCTTTCTCTCCAGTTGATTCTTCAGAGTCAGTCACAATAAAATAAACAGTTTCTGTTTGGCGTACGAGTGGGGGAGCTTGAGTTGAGAAATAAATAAACGTGGTGATATCAGTTTGAGTGGGAGTATATAAATGCGAACAAGAGGACTCTAAATACAAGTGAACTGGTTGCATGGAAAATTACTGGGGGGGGGGGGGTGAGAGAGTGTGTCGCGAGACTTAAGAGACGAATAAGTTGGGAGAACTGGGAGAGGACTGTCGTTCAAGAGGGCTGATAGATATCAGAGTTTGGGGAGGAGCTGTCTGTTGAGGAGAGAAAAGTAAAACGAGGGGTGGGAAACGAATCATTTGGAAAGTCCAGGAAAGGGGGAAATGTGTTGTCCCTTGGAAAGAACTGAGGAGCGGGACTTCTCACAGGTACAAACAAAAGGGGTCGGTGTTCAGAAAAACAATGACTCAGGGTCATGTGCGAATGTTCAGAGGTAAAAAAACGCAGCTTATTCAGCCTGCGCCGAGCAGTTTCCTTAGGTCGACATTCAGCTCAATTTATTAAGCATCTTCAGGGCTATAACATATCACAGCAGGTAAGTAAGTTGTTAAACATGAACTATACTGTGAGGTGTTATAGCCCAGAAGATGCTTAATAAATTGAGCAAAACGTGGGTCTAGAGAAGCTGTTTGTTTTATCGTGACTGACTCTCAAGAATCCATACCAGAGTTAATTTCTACAATCAATAACTTTACATGGCACCCTTTTTCTTTTGTTCAATACCCTAAATGTGATAATAACTTGTACTAGCTGTTGTATATATGAATGCGTTTCGTATGCCAGGTTTTTTGTATGGTACTTGAGTTTAAAAATTTAAAATACCACAGCGGTTTCGTTTAGCAGTCCAGAGGAATGAATGGAAGTCCCAAACTCCAATAGGTTCACACTCCACATTGGGCTAAAAGTGCTAGAATGGTTTTCTGTCACCACCTGATATCAGAAATGTCCATCTGCCATCCAGGATATATTTTGTCTTTAACATGGTGTAAAAACTTCGTTCTTTCCACAAAAATTCCATTTAGAATCTACTTGTGCAAGTGTGCTTGGGTTGCCAGATTGGGTGAAATCTATAGTTGTTAAGGGCAAAAAAGAGTTTCAAAAAGAAGCACAACGAAGTTTTGGCAGTTTTATTGAACCCACATGGTGTTTGGTAGTGTTTGCCAAGTATTTCTTGATGCTGAGTCATAAAGGACTTGTCTCAGAGGTGTAGAACTGTATCTAGTTCGAAAATAGTTTAACATAGTCACAGTATATATAGTAGATAAGTCTTACTACTCGAAGAAATTTGAGAAGCATATAGCGTAAGTTATCGTTTCTCCCTGGCCTGCACTCATTTCCCCCATTGCCTCCTACCTTACTTTAACCACCCGTCATGTTGGATGAATGGCCTAGTGCTGCCTGCAAAACGTCAATTTTTGTTGTTTGGTAGTAGTGGTCATGTTTCCTATCAATTAATAGATTTTTCGATGGTGAATCGAATGGAGTAGGCCTCGAAAGTTGGCTTGAATAGGATTGGCCCCAATCATACTGTGCGGTGTGGGAAATGATTGTGTAATAATTTGCAGCGTTTTTAAGAGTGTTTTGAGAAATGATATCAAATCTTCGTGTGCATGTTGTGACGACGTATTGTGTGTATGTAGTTGCGTTTCAGGTCGCGAGGAGCGCGAAAAGCGAGTAACGTCCACTTGGCTCCGAAGGAGCGAAACGCACAGACGAAGACGAAGGCGAAGGTTGCAACTGCGGCTGACAGCTCGGGGCCACCGTTCTGTAACGTCAGACTCGAGCACCTCCTCCGCCGATTGTTTATTTACTCCGTTCGTTTTCCGTTTGAATCGTCCAAGTTGTCGGCCCTCGCTGGTTCCTGTGCGATGTGATTCGGCAGATTCTCGTCTCGTCATCTCCGAACTTTCGTCGGCCGCCGGAGCGATTAGACGGTCCCAACGACTCGGCTTCTCTTCCTTTCTTCCGGTGAGTCACTTTTGATTTACACCGCGCTTTAACTCCGTCTATCGGCCAACTGTCGGTCTTCGGGGTCTGGTGCCTGGGTGGGAGATTGATATACTTCGAGCTAACCGAACGTCCGCTCTCGACGCCGCTCTGCGCGTTGATTAGTTTCAATTGATTCAATAGTTAAATGTGGCCCAACCCATGCGCTAACTCCGTTGTCGTCAGATTCGTAGTTTTTACTCAACGCTTTGTCTAATGAAGTCAGATATGAGTCTTGACACTCAAGAAATGCCTCCACATCTGTAAGTACCTCAAGAGTATAATCAGGGTGTGGTAGAGTAGAAAAGGAGAGGTGAGATGTAAAACGATTTCATCTCCACGACAGCACCTGCTTGTTTTCAGCAGCTTCAGCGTCATAACTTCCTTTGCTGCCAAATCTCGTCGTTTTCGTACTCGAATCCCAAACTGATGCGCCCGATGCTTCCAACTTGGGAACTTCCCTTTGCCTTGCTCGAAGTGAAGGTCTAGAAAGGAAAGAGGCTGTGAAGGTTTAGTCCTTAATTCATGAGCAGTTTCAATTCGGTAAGTTCAGGAGTTTGATCAATCTGGGGCAACCACCACTCTATAATCCCAACAGAACTGAGCCACACTTCTCAAAGTTAATCCCCACCCCACACTCTGGACCCCTCATTTGGTGATCCGACAAAAGACCATCGTTGTCGTCTTACAGCAGTGTACAATTCCTGCTTGGTTAGCTATAACTTTGTTTCTTATTGTAAAAGATTGTCTTTGCCTTATTTTGATGGATGAGGAAAAGCAACATGACGTGATCTCTCACATCTGCGTGCTCTCTGGTCTGCTGTATATCTTTAATACTTTGAAGAATCTAATGAAGAGGCTATAAATGCCCTCCACACTTAGGACTGTCGCCAAAGTACTTTGTCTTCAGTAGGGATCTTGGCATATTAGAGTCTATTGAAGAAGTGCAGTATGCTATGTGTTCAGTCATCAGTATTTGGTAACGCATGATTTGGGACGTTTTTGTGACTCCCACAATTCATTGAGCTGTGCATGATCGGTTGATTTTCTGGAGGTATTAAGCTATATATTCTGGGTCTTACTGTACCTCACAGGGGTTATGAGAAGAAAACCACTGCATACTCACTGCTGCCCTATTTATATGTAGAGGGATGGAGGTAGTAGAAAGTGTCTTTGTTGTAGATACACTGAATGGCTTAATTAAAACTGCTCAGGCCCTTTTTGTATGGATCTAAAACTGAATAAAGTAATTAGAACCATCAGTGTGATGATGGAAGAGCGTGACGATGCGCATGAAGAAGCACTCACTGGTCTCCTATAACCTAGTGGGACATAGATATTGTCACTAAGCTAGGTCTGAAAAATAGCAAATCAATGCGGGGTTGACTCAAATTGTTGTGAAATCTGTAACGGAGTATGGGGGTCTGGTCTCAAATTATTGCCGATGGCAAGACAAAAGGCATTGAATGAATTGGAACTGTGAAAGAAGGGCAATTTCAGGCGATTGAATGTATTGGTGTTCCAACCACTGATGAGTTTGTGTGATTGTTAGTAAGTGTTAGTGGCAGGAGCAGGATGTGAAGTGTAGTTGTCAAATGACATTTTATGTGGGCAGAAGGTTGATGGGAAATAGGTTTATGGAGGCAACTGCAATATTTGTTCGTAATGTAACGCTATTTGTCGTCACTTTGGTCCCCAGGTCAACAGAAACAGACAACAACATTCAGATGATGTCTACGGACAAAGTCACGTTAACCGATGCTCTATCTAATGTGGATGTTTTGGATGAGCTGACTTTGCCAGATGAACAGCCCTGTATTGAAGCACAACCCTGTTCCATTGTGTACCAGGCTAACTTTGACACCAATTTTGAAGACCGAAATGGATTTGTTACTGGTATTGCAAAGTACATAGAAGAAGCCACTGTGCATGCAAGTCTCGTAAGTATCTTATTGCCAAAACCTAAACTTTGGGTTTCTATGTATTGTCAAGGTGTTCAGTAAAATGTATTATTTGGACCTTTTTCTATGTCTGGCTTAGTATACGAGGCATATCCACAAAGTAAGTGTACTGAAGCTCCCGTAGGCCGTAGGGAATTTTTTTTGCTATGCTGGGCACACTGTCGTGTAGCGTGACTTCTCCCCTCCGAAACAAAACCAAAATGAGATCAGTACGTTGAAAACTGTGGTCTCAGGAGCATTTCTCGTGAAAGATATCGATCGACTCTGCCGCCAAGTGCGAAATCCGCGCGGTCATCCGGTACCTCGTTGTTAAGGAGAAATCCCCAATTGAAATTTTTAATGAGGTAAAGGCAATTTATGGTGAAGGACACATGAATCGTACGAGTGTGTACAAGAGGTGTAGGGAGTTTAAGAACGGTCATTAAGAATGTGCATGACGAATTGAGGAGTGGGAGACCGATTGTGACTGACAAACTTGTGGAAAAGATTGAGAATGCGGTCCGTGACGATCACAGATTGACTCTGGACGAAATTTCTACGAAGTTTCCTGAAATATCCAGATCTTTGCTGCACGAAACAATAACAGAAAACCTCGGATTTCATAAACTGTGTGCAAGATGGGTCCCAAAACAACTGACTGAACAACACAAGTTGAATCCAACGTCACGAAGGAACTGTTGGACTCTTTTGGATGGGGTGTTTTAGACCACCCCCCTTATTCCCCCGACCTGGCGCCTTCAGACTATCATCTTTTCACTTCTCTAAAGACGCACATGGGTGGACAAAAATTTTCAACCGACGAGGAAGTGAAGAGGGAGGTCGACAAATGGACGAAGGAGGTGGCGGCAGATTTCTACGAGGCAGGCATAAAAAAATTGATCCCCCGCCTAACTACCTGCATCGAGAGAAATGGCGACTACGTAGAAAAATAGCTTAAATGTATACCTACGTAAGCACGTATTTTTTTTTGTTTTAATAAATTTTTTTGATCCCTAAAAAAATCGAGTACACTTACTTTGTGGATATGCCTCGTACTATGTATGTTCTTTGATAGTGAATTGTTCGTGGGGCTGCTGGATGTTATTGAGCATGCTGTTGTTCTTTGAATCTAAGCAAAGATACCTTAGCCAGTAGATTGTTGTTTAGGTTTAAGCATAAATGCTTAGCCATGGAAGCAGGTGTCCTATAGAGCTTACATCTACCAGCCAACCGCGTTTATCAGATGAAGAGTATGAATGGTTCCTTTTCTGTAGTCTCTCCTCATTGCCTGCAAAGTGAATCTTGTGTCAGCCTGGTGGAGTAAAAGTGAAACTGTTGGGAGCTGAAGCCTATCACCTATCTAAGGTCCTTCCACCTGAACCACAGCAACCCATGGGTTTGGTTCAGCTAGCAGGCACTTATTTGAGCATGTCTATCTAGTTCCCACTATCTTCTGGTTGCTCAATTTATCCCATTTGGTGATGGTCTTTCAGAAGGAGGGACTGTAGATGCCGATTTTCAGCTCTGAACCAATATAAGGAGCCATAGAGCTCTTTGAGCAGTGAGGAAGCAATCTTGTTGCTCTCTGTACTGTTGCCACCCACTCAATGGTTACCTTATCAAGTGGAGAAAAGAGTGAGTAGGTGGGGCCATGCCACTGATGCAGGCTGTGTGTCTGTAAGAGAGGAAGTTTGCAAGTAGCCGTTTGATACAGTATGGGTATCTCGTTTTGTAAGAATTCATCTGCACAAGGGGCTAGAGGCTATTTTGGCTTGAAATCTATTGGTGTATGACTCAAGATGAGCTGAGAAGTTGCGTTCAAGGCATCCTGAAGTCAGTGTGCTAGTTTTACTTTCTCAGCTCATACAACTCTAGTATGTAATTGGAGCAGCCTGGTATTGTCACTTACCACCAATATTGGATATCATCGATGGTAGGTTTATGAAGCATATCAATGATGGATGAGTGACTTAAGGAAGGGCTCTGTCTATCTATTCCATTTCTGCGCTCCATTAACACAGTTGGAGTACATTTGTGCGAAAAAAGAATGAGTTGAATAGGTTGTCATTGTATTTTTAGCTGCTGAAAACACACCCGTTTAATGCGTTAACATTATGTTTCTTCCTTCAGGATGCCCTAAAATGTCAATATCGGTTAAAACCCCATTTTAAAAAAATTACTTACTATACTTTTCCTTCCTTTGGGTTGAATTAAGTAATAAATGTATTGATGTTCAACTTTCATTTCTTGTTCAGTGTGGCAATGCAAAAGCTCAGGGATTCTTATAAAACTAATAGGTCTAGCCAATCAACGCTGTGTCAAGTAAATCGTATCACAGGTGAATGCAATTGAAAACCTGTTGTAATTTGTGTGGTTCATTTTTTTTTTGATGTATTTTTTTACTGTCCTTTGAATCTCGTGTTAACGTGGCTGGATCTCTCTGAAGCAAATGTTGACACATTTTGGTTTGAGGATGGTGATGTATCCTATGGGCAGGGGCACTATGACTAATAAGTAGGGAGAAATGGAATCAGGATTGAGACATATTTCTTTCATTTTTTAGAATGAGTTACTCGAAGAAGGCCAAGAGCATGCTGTTATGCTGTACACGTGGCGGTGTTGTTCAAGAGCAATACCTCAACCTAAGTCCAATGAACAGCCTAATAGAGTGGAAATTTACGAAAAAACTGTTGAGGTCTTAGCACCTGAGGTCAATAAGCTTCTCAACTTCATGTACTTCCAGGTAACTTGTGTGTCTATTTGTTTATGCTTCCTCTGTGAATTTCAGTGATGGTTAATTACTCACATTTGGTATCAACAATGATGTTTCTTAATCACCTTATGTAAGTGTGTTTAAAAAAGGAGACATTTTTAGCACAAATGATTCTATTTAACTGAATGTCTATTGTGCCAAGTGTGCCATTCAAAATAGAATATTAGTATTATTAATAAGCCAAGTTTCATTTAATTCTCAAGTTACGATTAATTTTAATGCATTCAATGATCTGCAACTAGATTATCGTTTAATGCGGTTGTAGAACTCGGTTGTATCCATCTTTGTTTTTCTTTGCGACGGTAAAAGTGTCCATTGCTAATCATTCCCCCATTTTGTAATCAGTAGTGTTCAACAGTTGGAAACCCATGTGGCACTCGCTATTTGTTTGCTCAAGTGCTTCTAAATTGTTATGTTGAATGTTTCAGAGAAAAGCCATTGAACGATTTTGCGGTGAAGTTAAAAGATTGTGCCATGCGGAAAAAAGAAAAGATTTTGTGTCTGAGGCTTATTTGCTCACTCTTGGGAAGTTCATCAATATGTTTGCAGTTCTAGACGAGCTGAAGAACATGAAATCCAGTGTGAAGAATGATTATTCGACTTATAGAAGGTATTGTTTTTACAATGAAGTTTGAATATCTTACTAAGTTCTTGATAGTGTAGTAAATGATCTTTTATTTCACTTTGTTGGAGAATACTGATCTCTGGTTGACTCAATCATTCCTGTTCATGTAGTGGTGCACAAAAATTGGAAATTCTAATTGTTTCAATTCTGAGTTTCGCAGTGACGTACCTGAGAATACTACAAAGGTCATTTCACAAGGTTTTTAGGTTGTAAGAAACTTCTTATACATATGTTGTCTTGAAACAAATCAGCCAGAAGGCACGTATTAATTATTTCCAGTTTCTTCAAAACATTACACATATGCAAAATACGCCCTCATACCACTTTTCTAGGCTACCTAATTATCAGTGCCATTAGAAGGACAAAGTGAAGTACCGCAACTGGAAAATGCCCTCACACAGGTATTTTTCACTGAGAGAGGAAGTTGGCAATCTTTTGTATAAAATTGTACAAAATAGTTGATTACTGATTTGAACTTGTAGTCTGCATTATTGTCCCTGCTCACACTTGCTTTACCCAGTTCGTGTGAGGTGATAATTTCCAATATAACTAAATATAGTTATAGTTTGTATGCAAGTTTGATTGATATGTGATCATTCCAGCTCCTTGTGTCTCACAGTTGTAACAGGTAAGATTTTTGAGTATATATGTACCAGCAAAGATGTGAAAATTGACTTTTTGGGCGTATTTCTGTTTCAGAGCGGCTCAGTTTTTAAAGGTTCTGGCAGATTCTCACACTCTTCAAGAGTCTCAGAATTTGTCCATGTTTCTTGCAACTCAAAATAAAATAAGGGATACTGTGAAGGAAAATTTGGAAAAAATACCTGGGTATGAGGAGCTTCTATCGGATGTGGTTAATCTCGCAGTCCACATGTTTGATACTAGAATGTACCTTACACCAAATGAGAAGCATATGTTAGTGAAGGTTAGTCAAATTATTGGAGCTATATTAAAGATTTCAGTTTTCGTTTCTTCTTGTTGATATTCCATTGCTGGAAGTTTTAAATGCATAGTGATTCACATACTGTACTATTAATGACATAACCGATTGAGATAAAATTTCCACAGAGCCCTCTCGGTTGTTTAGAATCAGGGTTCCCCAACAATATGATGTGCACATGTATTTGTTAATTAGAAAACTTCCAGCTGAACACAACCTATGGGATTACAATTACTGTACCATCAACGTCATTGCTCCTATATTTATAGTAATTACTAAATAATCTAGGAATGTGTCATGGAGATGGCCTATCCCCAATCCCATGCGTGGACATATAAGGCTTATGTTCTTTAAAAAAAGTGTCCTTTTTTATAGTGTGATGTGTTTAGAAGTTTGAACATTCAGTGCAGTTACTATCTGATATTTACCACCATATCTTACATTGACTTTCCCTTCCCTCATATGATAGTGAATGTAACAATGAACTCTTAATCTGATGCTACCTCGAATGTCTCATTTCAGGTCATGGGATTTGGCCTATTCCTGATGGATAATGAAATGTGCAATATCAATAAATTGGATCAAAAAAAGAAGCTTAGTTTGAGCAAAATTGATCGCATATTCAAGGTATTGGCAGCTATTCATTCTGTTCATCTACTATCTGTAAAAATCATACTTTCATATCAATTTTACATGTATGTAAATGGGTTGTTCTTAGTTTGTAGCCCCTGTGGCTCCAAACTGTATCATTCCAAATGCTGATCATATTCTTTCACTGGATAGTAATTATGTACAGTGCAATCAGAATAATCTAAATGAAACAAACTTTTTTTGGGAAAAAACAAGTGAGTATCAATAGTTCCTTGTCAACTGCTAGGTTGATGAAGTTTGATGAATCTAATTACAGCAGCCCCTTGATTTGCCCGGTATGAATATTCTGGGGGTGGGTGTTTATTGTTTATTTTGTTGTTTTACATCAAAAATTGAATGACCGACGAAGTGAAATGTTCTATGATAAGATGCAGAGCACAGTATTCACGGGGAGTTCAGTAGTTGGTTTTCAAGGACTGAGAAGGGCATACAAAACAGATTGCTATAAAAGGAGAACTCTAGTCTGAAACTCCTCAGTTAGTTTTCTCTCTACCAGTTTTCTTTTGTCACTGGAGGTGATAAACGCCATGCGGACCAAATCATTGTAAACCCATATGTGATGTCTGTATACCAATTACATATGTATGAATGAGCAGGGTATTTCCCTTCCCCCACTACTCGGCGGATGTACTGGGTTTAACATATACCGTACACCCCCGACTCACATCCAGCATGGTAAATCGACGGGCCTAGTGTTTTATGATTTGTTGGAGACCCCTATGATCCAAACAATGTATTTTCAGTTTGCTATCAGTAGTCCTTTTATAATTTGTTGAAGCCTATTTCTGCCCGGATAATCAACTCTGTATGGCCCCAATGGCCTGTAGGTTTTTTTCTGGCTTACTGGATAATTTTATCTTTGATTTATTATCTTATTAATTATTATTATCTTACGGGTCCTCAGTCTTCAAGCTGAGCCCGTTTCTCCCTATTCTATACACTCTTTTGAGATCTGTTTTGGGTATGTGTCTTATCCCTCATAATGTGATAAATGTATTCCTCTGGGTCATCCTAGGGCATTTCTTCCTCCCATAGCTATCAATCTAAATGTTGAAAAAGGCTCACAAATTTATCTCAACTGCATATCATCTCAGACCAGGTCTATTTTATCCTTAGGTTCAGAAATAACATGCAGTTATAGGGTTTTTATGTGGTGTTTGATGAATCATCTTGAGTAGTTTTTAGTTGATGCTGATTAATATATTTTGGTATCTCTCAGAGCAAGGCCACTCATATGTTGACTATCTTAAAGCAAGCCCTGCTATAACTGTACTTGAGAAATGCATCACATGTGTTGTTTTCTTCAATTTCAGAATCTGGAAGTTGTGCCCCTTTTTGGCGACATGCAAATAGCACCATTCAATTACATCAAACGAAGTGCGCATTTTGATGCTGGTAAATGGCCATTATCTAGTTCAATCACAATCAGTCCACAAGCTGAACTCATGATCCACTTGCCACAGATAAGAGAAGATCACGGGAAATACATCAGTGAACTAGCAAGATACAGTAATGAGGTAGAGTATTTGTAATTGTATTAATTAGTGTATCGTTTCAGTCATCATTTTTCACATTTATCGTCTGTCCATCACATCTAATGAGTATGTTGGTTTTCTTTCGGTGTCTCTTGCTTTCCCTAGCCTACAAGGAACACCATTGTTTGGGTCAATTAATATGGCTTTTCTTCTCCTTTCTGCTGGCTGTTGCTGAACTGGCTGTATATTATTAATTTATGGCCAATCTAATTTGGCTTTTATCTGGTGAGAGATTGACTGGCATACTTGGCTTGGCCCTCTGAAGTTGGGTGCTCACCAGTTCTTTTTCCAGGGTCAATGTATGGGCATGGTCATCATACTGCTGGCTTGTAATCATTAGTAATGCAGTCCCTGCTCAAGGACATTCCATATCCCTCCCTATCAAAATGTTGGTCAGATTCATAACCTGTGTAGTAACAGATTTCAATCACTGACCCCAACACAATGCTATGCACTCATATAGCTGATTATCTGTATATACCTGGGACCTTTCATCTTCTGGCTGTCAGGTATGTATAGCCCCCAGTCAATTACATTTATGTCAAAGATGCATAGCCTGCCTCGAAAGTGATGTTATTGCAGCAAAATATAATGAGGATTAGGTTATCAGTGGAAGAAAACTGCTCTGAACGTAGTCAGAATGTAAAAAATCTCAAGAAATCTCCACAGGAAGGGTGTGAATTTTTTAGCACTTTGTGAGGTTTTGCTGTAATGTTTTAGGGACACTTATAGTTCAAAGGCTCATTCACAGATTGAATTGATTGCACTCAACAGGCATATAATTCTACGGTACAATACCCTTTTATGCAGTTGACTTTGAAGCTGTAACTTTTTTCTGTTGTAGGTGACAACAACTTACAAGGAAACACGTACTGATGCAGAAAATAAGGAAACTGCAGACTTAGCATTGAAAGGGCTACAGCTACTGTCTGAATGGACTAGTGTTGTCACTGAACTTTATTCTTGGAAACTGCTCCATCCCACAGACCATCACCAAAATAAAGAGTGTCCTGCTGAAGCAGAAGAGTATGAGAGGGTTAGTTTACAATCTAAAGCTTAGCTTTACATTGAAAACAGCATTTTTTACATATATTTTTGATTTTTGATACATCTCCTCCTGACTTTGTTTTTTTAGGCAACTAGATACAACTACACGGCTGAGGAAAAGTTTGCTCTCATAGAAGTTATTGCTATGGTTAAAGGACTGCAGGTGTTGATGGCCAGGATGGAAACTGTATTCACCGATGCCATTCGCCGTAACATTTATGCGGAACTTCAAGATTTCGTTCAATTAGTTTTACGAGAACCACTTCGGAGAGCTATAAAAAACAAAAGGGAACTAATTAGAAGGTGAGAAATCGTCTGTTCACAATGGTCTGTTTGCTTTATCTTTTTGACTGACTATGTACTCAACACTTTCTAAGCTAATGATGACATAAGACATTGTGTTTACATTTGGTGCTCTGGAATGATGTTATATTACATCATGCTGTTTCCAAGCAGTGAAATCATTGATTCCAGCACAGAATCAATCTGTGAGACTCATGAGGTTTTATTTTTCTTCATTAGTTTCAAAAATGCTCAAAATTAAAGCTCCAAGTCAAATTTTGGACGTTGAGTGCTCACGTTAGAGGCGTTGGGGCAGGTTTTTGACCAGTATTGGAACTGTTAAGAAGATATTTAGGGCCATAGGTGAGCCCTAGTGTTGAACAACTAATTGTAGCCATTGCACTCCTATTTTATGAGTTGACGGGTGAAGTTTGGTAGTCAATTAGACCATCTAACCTACTGCAGCATCATTAAATTACATGTGGGAGTAGATGGATTGATATACAGTAATGTGTAATTGAAATTCTGGGGTTTATTCACAATCAAGAGCAGAGTAGGTTAACCACCTCATACAAGGAACTAGGTAGAAGCAAACTCAAGTGTAGGCAACAGACGATGTCAGTTGTTATTAGGAGCATCATGAAGTTTGAGTTTGACCTCTGCCAGCAAAAGGTCCTGGAGCGTTCACTTAATTGATTTCAAGTTGAGATACTTGAACTTGATATTGATTTGTTGATACTGAGATACTAGATAGTTGATATTGAATGGTATGCTCTCACTAAGTTCATCGAGGATCATACAGTGTCTTTGTAAATAGCGCACACATTAAGTAGCAGCTTAGTTTTGAGAAGCAGCTTGAAATTCCTGCCGAGGCCATACATTTTCGTGTATGATCTTGTAGTATCCGAATAGGATTTAAGGTAACGTGGATACTTTCCCACCCTATGATGTTTTTTCAGATTGAGGGTTGATACGCATCTGTTGAAGAAATATTGCTTTGTCTGAACACTGTCGAAACAGTGAGATTTATCATAGCTTGTTTAGGACAGGTTTTACTTGGGACAATGCACAACTGCCGGATTGTTACTCGTTCTATCTTTCCTGGCGTGTATTAGAGAGGATTTGGAATTTACTGTGCTGACATGGTGTTATACAAGTTATAAAATGTTTTTCAATGTGTGCTTTTCATCTGCAGTGATGCACATCTCAAAGTAACTGTTGTCAATTCAATATGACGCAACGTAATCAAGATAATGTGATAGGCAATAGAGAGTTGAAGGAGAAGGATGCAGAATTTGTAGATGGAACAAATTCCCCATTCATAAAAATAAGGTTATGAACGGAATGCAGGGTTTTATTCACAATCACATAAGGGTAAGAGAGTTATAAACGAGGTAAGTTGGGTAGGAGCAAATGTGAGCGCTGGGTGGCAATAGGCATCTTGAGTCAGGGACACAATTACATTTGATGATATTGGTCTATCTCGAAGATTGCAGAATTCCACCAGCAGAAGGCCTTGGATGGCAGTTTGCTAATTTAGTGGAGAATGATACTACCATTGATATTAAACACTAATGACATAGTAGTTCAATATCCCGGAATTAATTAAACCTCCTGTCTGCCTGTACGCACTGTCTGTATTAATAAATCGAATCATTTTCTTCTATAAAGTTACTACTTGAAAAGCTGTATTTGCTTGTAATTAAATGGTATGAATTGCTCTATGAACTTTGGGCCGCTTGTTTCGCCATCAATTAAAAATTCACTCATTAAGCAGTAGACTGGAGCATTCCATACGAGTGTACTACATTGGGTTTTCAAAGCAACGTGCTTTTGTTTTTCCTTATGTGATCCACCCTTTCTCTCCACTTTGCAGCATCATTGTCTCAGTTAGGGAAACTTGTGCGGATTGGCAAAGGGGCGTTGAGCCTCACTCAGATCCTGCTCTTAAAGGAAAGAAAGACCCAGATGCTGGATTTGGTATCAAGGTACCTCGTAGAAATGTTGGTTAGTAACAATTCAGATTTTTCTGGCTTATTTAAAGCATTTGGTAGGCTATTAATGTTTTGCTGTGCAAATCCAATCATAAAAAAGAAAGTCTGGAGTGTTGGAATGATAGCTACGTGCATATTTCAGGCTCCTTATCAACAAATAGCTTTTTAAGGGTAGGCCCTATACCTACAAATAACGACCTCTTATAACAAGTACATGTAAACTACTCTTTCTATAAGTTTTCGTTGATTATTTGACGCATCTTCCTCAGGTCCTTCATCTACGCAGCTGTACATGGTTCGAACTATGCTGGAATCTTTGATTGCTGATAAATCTGGAGGGAAGAGGACATTAAGGAAGGATATCGATGGTCAAAACCTTGTACAAATTGATCAGTTTCACAAGAACAGCTTCTTCTGGAGTTACCTCCTAAACTTCAGTGGTAATTTGTGTGCTCAATCAATTATGGTTAGGTGTTTAATCCCATCTCAGCAAATTCGTATACGTTTTAACTAAGGGTAAGAAGAGTATGTTAGCCAGGGGGGAAAATGTAATCTTTGATCAGATGTGAGTTTTGAGGTACCCTTATTCAGAAACTCCCAATTTAAGTATGTGATCAAGTTGTAGTTGTCAAAACGTTTGAGAAGAATTTCGATTTTGATTTAAATTGTTGATATGAAATTATGTCAGACGAAATTGTGTGTAAGAAACGTATTTAAGTATTTTTTATTTTTCAGAGTCGTTACAACAATGCTGTGATCTGTCACAGTTATGGTACAGAGAATTTTATCTTGAAATGACTATGGGAAGAAGAATCCAGGTATGTGCGTTAGGTAGTATTTCAGTTTGACACCAGCCATTATGCAAAGCAGTCTTGCCATCTGCGTATTATAAGCTCTCCTTTGTATATCTTGCTCAAGCACAGCTAAGTTCCAAGTGTGCGTCAAATCTAGGGGATTTTTACTTTGGTATTAGTGCATCTTACAAAAGCTTTGCTTGATAGAAAATGTAAAAGCAGAAAGAAAAATGAAAAAAAAAAAAAAAAACGCTTTTTGACTTGTGCACATTAGAAGACGAAAAAGTCGTCTATGTACTTGAAACTGCATGCTCCCTGATTTTGTATTAATTAAACCTTTAATAATTAATTAAAATTATGGTGCGTGAAAAAGATTTATCAATATTTTTATCTTAAATAAATACGACTAAAGTGGGGGCAGCCTACCAACTCTATGTGGGGTATATATTAACTGGCACTGGCTGACTGCTCTCTATATTGAGAGCCAACATCATCTTTGTAACATCTTGAAGTCACTTGGTCATAAAAATTATTTAATCAGTTTGAGCTTATTCACTCTAAAGATTTTTTATATTTAGCATGTTCTACTCAACATTTTGTAGAGGGGGCTTTTATAGAAACAGAAAATCTAATTCGCTTCTTTGGCTCTTGACTTGAACAGTGAACTAAACCAAGTTTTTTTAAAACACCCGACACTGAGTGTTCCAACATTTACATGAAGCATTAGCTTATATATCTATTTATGATTTCTACCTCTCCAAAAATATAGTAGGGGATGATATTAAAGAAAGAGATGTCGGTATTCTATTGAATACGTATCAAATGGTAGCTCTCTGTGAGTTGTTAGCTGTATACAAGGTTCATTCAAATAGTAAGGTCTCAGCTGTAATGCTATTTTGTTGTAAGGAAATTTTATGAGATGTAGCTGGCACCACGGTTACTTAGCACTGTTGCCTTTTGGGTGTGCCATTCTCATGCTTTCTGTATGGCTTAGTTGAAATTTTACAGCCATTCACAATGGTTAGCCACTAGTTGCTACTAGTGTGAATGTGGGTTAGTTGGCCCTCCCGATGAAAGGTGTGCTAAGTTTATGGAATAGAATGTTTAATAACCAAACACTTCATAAACGGTATAGTGAGTTTAAAGATGGTCAGAGAAGAAGCTCAGTGTTAAGAATGATCTGGGAGGTCTTCATTATCGGATTAGGTTGTTTCAAAGTTTGAAGAAGAGGTGGGGGTGACCACCATCTTAGTCACTTTAAAGCTTCATTCTTCATTGACTCTAGATAGTTTAGTAAGGTCTGTGCAAGGTGGGTCGGTTCTTTACACATTGACTCAAGACCACCATATGCATTTGAAAAGTTTTGCTGAAGAAAGGCACAGGCTCTTGAATTAAATTGTGATGAAACTAAGGTGTACTATTACACACCAGACCCAGAAAAAAAAAATCCCCTGGTTTGTGGCATTCGACCTCCTTTAGCTGAAGAAGTTCAAAGAAAGGCTGTCTGCCTGGAAAGTCATGGCCACAATTTTCTGGAACTGAAGCGATATTTTTCATGCGACAGCCTCATGTTGGACATTTTGTGACAGACCTAATCGACAACTTCGGCTAGAATATTATGAAACATCCAATTCCTAGTCCTTATTAAGCAGTCCAAGGGACTTGTTCATTTATTTCATTGATTATTTGAGTGGAATGCAGTATGATGATGACAACAAAAGGTTAGAAGAGACCAAACAGCTGTTAACTGTGCATATGGCAGAATTTTATGTCACTGACATAATTCAAATTACAGAGGCTAAAAAAAAGAATGGAACGAGGTTTTCAAGTGGGAAAACAGTCTAATTATAATATTGTTTTGAATTTTAAAAAAACAGAGATCTTACTTCTTGATGACCTGCATATTAATCAGGCATATGGGGTTCTAGCACCATTAATCTACGACCCAGCTATTCTAGGAGGTAAGGTTTAATATTAGGTAAACAATGGGTTTTATGATCATGTGTGGCACTTGGCTTTTTTGCCCGAAGCACGACAATTTCATTGGCAAGATGCTGCACACTACTTAATAATGAATCAATTGCTCTTGTGCCCAAGTGAACTAATTCATTTGAAGCATGTAGGACTGAGGTAATATGTATTGTAATTGCCAAAACTCTGTTACTATTACCCTAGAGATTTTGAAACTTATAAAGGTAGCATGTACTTTGCACCTCCTTAATATACGCCTATACATTCTAGTCAGAGGTTAAATTTTTGGAAAGGATGAAAAAGGGGCTCTTTAAAACTGTTTAATATCTAGGTAATAATAAATAAATCTTTCGTCTGATAAAAGGATGAACTGGGGGTTAATTGAATGAGTGGGTTTTGATACTTATTCATTCGGAGCAATATCGTCATCCCCTTAATTGAAGGAGTGATAGAATGTCTATTGTCGTGTTTAACACTATGTTTTACAAATGGAATCAGATGCTCTGAAAAATGACACAATATAATAATTTCTTGATTGGTTTTAGTCACATGGCACGGTAGCTCTGCTTTTTATTAGTAGATTGTATCTCCTCCTTCGAAAATAAGTATAAGTTGCAGCCTTGCATGTTTAAATGAAATACGCTTCCTTTGAACCTCAATGAGAATCTCTGTTCCCTGCTCTTACAAACTTGGGAAGCTGTACAATAAATTAGCTTAATTGAAATCTTTCGTTGGTATGAACTGTAGCTAATGCTTTTAAATGTATGATCTGTTAGCTTGGTCAATGTGTAAAACGAAAAAATGTCATAAAACGAGAGCTGGTCATTTTCCTCATCAATGAAGTCCATTGATAAAAACAAACCTTCTCTCTGTTTTGACTTGTGTTCAGTACAATATACACAATAGAGTAAGTTGTCTCCGTTTTTGTGAATGCTTATTACAGAGATAATACTGTTGCAGATTTATTGAAATGTACTGTGGGAGTCCTATGCCACATTTGTGTTTGCCTTTGAATTTTCATTTTAAGTTTAAGTAGTATTACTAATGTTATTCAACTAGGGTAGGGTGGTCAGGACACACCTTTTTGGGGTGAAAGACATTGGTGCTCAGGCTCCATGATCAGGATTGGCAGAAGTGATTTATGCAGTTTTGCGTGACAAACTTGTACTCCTTCTAAAAACCACCAAGGAATCATGCCCTTGAGGCTGGCTTCTATGATAATCAACACTTTATTCCCTGGGTTAGGTGCTTGGAAGGTTGAAACAGAAGTTAACTGTACAGTATTGGTTTTGAGACCAGAGTTAGTTTTGAGAGAGTTAGAAATGAAGTTGAGTAAGAGTAAAGTGAAACAGATGTACATGGAGGGACCTGAGAGTGGAGTGATTGAAAGTATGCACTAGTTGAAGGGGGCAAATATGAGATAAAAGGGGCGAGGAAAGCCCACTAAGGGCTAAAAGATGTTGTGTCTAATTATTAGTTTAGGTGACAAGGTAAGAACTTTTGTTAAAGTACATCACTCCTCCCCCTTCTTACATCAATCTCTGATAATCTACTACCAAACCTTGACCAAATATCAGATATTAAAGGAGAAGACATCTAGGCACACTTGTTCATGGGAAAATAGTACCTGTTAGCTAAAGGACCTTTTGTTAGGTTGCTCTCCCAGTTCTGTGATCTCATGTTTCATGCTTAGAGTAAACATTACTCAAAGTAGCCTTCCCTTCATGTCCCTAATTTTGGCATATTGTGTAGCATGATATGAAACAAGTTCATTTAAATGGGCAAGGAATTCATGATGTTCTATGTGTACTTCCTTTACTAAAAGTTGGACGTTAATCAACACTAATAGATCTTAAAAGAGTTTATATAAATAAATAAACACTTTAATTTATTAGAAGTAGAAAGCAATGTGTGTGGGATTGATCCATTTTCAAGTGGTTGCCTTGAATTTCGTGTTTTTTTTAAAGGCCTAAGGGCATGAGCCAGCACGTCTTAACTTGACTTTCTTCAAAGGGAAGACTATCCGAGAGTTATAAGAAATTTTCGTAGTTTTGAAAAATTATTTCAATGGAGTTAATCACTTCAAACTTGCTAAACCTGACAGTGTAAAAACAAATGATCTGTAGTGAAGGTTAAAGAAGGGTGGCATACTGATTTAACAATTTAAACAGGTTTTGGCATGAACAATGGAGCTTTAGCTATGCTTATCAGTCGGGTATATAGAAAAGATTTCGAGAAGGGGTTTTTTTTAGAAAGAAGTAGTTCTGTCTTGAAGGCTGTACTTTCAAGTGGGTCGTACGTCTTGTATTTGTTGTGGATTTGCTCGTGAACTTCAGTGAATACTTGGTTATCTTGCCTAGTGGTTTGGGGGCTTATTACATTAGTAAAAACTGGTTAGTAGTTGGCAGTCCCTCCAGGTTTACAAACAAACCAAAGTTTTTTACCAAATTTCTTATATATTACAGAAATGTACAGTCAGGCACCAACACAATGAAGAATGCAGTGACTTAATAACCATGGAAAAGCGAATTCAGGTAACTGATGTTGAATAGGGCCGGAAAAGTATCCCTAATGAACCATTTTCAAACTTAGTCCACATAGTTGCATGTTACTTAGTGTTTAGGATTTTTCATTGACATTCACTATTAGTCATCAGTGCATCCAATTACGTAACAAATATTATGTAACCAGCAGGCCGCCTGTATTTTGTTGGTGATTGTTGAGGATGCTGGTCAACAATGCACCTGAAATTATTGGCCCAAATTTGATTCAACAAATTCCAGCTTTCCTGAATGTGTTCGAAACCTTGTTAGTAGAAAAAATGTTGATTTTGAAGTATGATATCTTTCAATTTAATTCTTAATTGAACTTCTAACACAGAATAATGGTCAAATACCGATAATTACCGTTACAGCTTAGGGATATTCTTTGACTACTTCCAATCTTGAAAGATTGTCACGTAATAACGAATACATAAAGGCAGAAATTAATTTTGAGTTGTGTGATGCTCACAGCACTTCTTCACATGCTAGAGTTTCATTACTTTTCTAGAAAAAAAATCCTAAAACATCAAACTGACAGATACCTTTTAGGGTTATATCTGTAGTTTTGTGATTAATTAACTAATCAAGTACAACGATAGTCTTATTTTGTAATTTTATTGAAACTATCAACATTTCCCCCCTGATGTTACCAGGTGGTTGGTTGTTTCAATTAATGACCAGCATCAGCTTACCCATCAGTATTGTTTTCACACTAGTTATCTGCTGGCATAGTTTGAGCTTATAAGTGTAATGTAATGGTTGGTAATTGAGTGAATAGATGAAAACTTGACTGCATGCAATCCAGGTGTAGGGTGATTACTGTATAAGGGAAATCCAAATTCAGCTTTTTATGGGCACCGTGTTTCTGGTTCCTTTGAGTGCTAGTTTTCTATTTTGTTGATTTTTTATTCAGATGTATTCTTCTAGTACATTTTAACCCCATGTTCTACATAAATATTGATCACGCTGTCCAAATATTACGCTAGCAGCAACGTGTAAAAGTCTAATTTCGTGCCCAGTTTAAAAAAAAAATTTTTTTTAAATTTTATCACTGAGTGGTATGATGTCGAATGGGATTACTATTACTTTGCATGAACGCATGTTTGTTGTGATCATACATTACTAAGCCTCACCAAATGGATTGAGTTTGTTTAATTTTGCATGCAACCAGTTTTCCATCTACTGTAACTCTTCTGTGTTGCTTATGTAGTTGTAAATCGCGTGATAAGTAAATGGAGTAATATTTGTCCGATCCATGTCGGGTCAGCGTTTTTTATCCTGAGAGTAAGAAATGAAAGATGGACACCAAGTAGGTCAAGAGTAAATTGTGTTCATTAGTACACGCTTATTGTTCGTAACTGTGTGCGTCAATTATGGAAAACAATTGTATGTGTAGTAACATAGCGTATCACAAAACATTCATGCTAATTAAAGTTGCTCTCAACGAGTGAAGTGTTTCGAAAGGATTTGTCTGCTGAACTATGGGAACTGCTGGCATCCTCCTTCCCTCATACCATAGTTTTCTATAGATACGCTTGAATGGCTCAATTTAAAATGAATAACCCTTGCTCTCTCTTAAGATTTATTCTGCAAGCCTAGTGTTACATTGTACACACTGCTTACTGACTCCCTCGCTTGCAGTTGGGATTCAAGCTATAGGATTCAAAATGTGGCTCTAATACTGCTTAGGAGAAGGCCTATCGACTCAATAGGACATACACATGCTGCACATATTTCTAATCTCAATGTGATAAATAAATCTGTGGTAAACTTGGGTCTAATGTGCTTTGCAAATTGGAGGAAGCTTCTGGAAATCTAATCAAAGTTTTTGATGATCCTGTCCTTTTTGAAGCGTCTATGGTGTGATATTTTCTATCAATTTTCCCCATTATATTTTTATTAAGTTGGCATTTCTTCACCAGCAATGGCTAAGCAGCGTTTCTTCATGTAAGTTATCGAGTTTTTACAGCTGAAGAGCACAGAAGTGATGCTTGTAAGGTATAAGCCTTTAATTTTTCTCACCCAAGAGGATTTTAGTTCTACAGTATTTCCAACTATAGTGATACAAACCGCTAATGTTTAGCAAGCTGGTACAAATTCATCATTCTGTGCTTTAAATTTTGTGAGAACCAAACTCTCCTTCGCTGCTCTAGCTCCTTACTTAATTGGACTCCAGAGCTCGATGAAGCCAAGAAAAAGTCATGAAGCAGTCGAAGTAGATTACAAGCAACTTTTATGTGAAGAGGTGAACTGTTATGGTGAGCAGTCAAGTGCGCCTGGTGTTCCAGCTACATGTTCCAACTCTATAATGATGAGTTAGTACGGAAGCTATATCACTCTGCTATTAGCTTTGTTGGAAGAGACGTTGCTCGGACACTCACTACCTTGCGTTATCTGCTGGGAAAGAAAAGGATTAAAATTGGTTTAGCTGGTCCCTTGGTCATTAATTTTTCAGCTTCTGTTCGTGGGTTGGACAGTAAATCCATCAGCAATGTTCATAACCTAATCAGCTCTATAGTGCCATCAGTCTGAATTCCGTAAGTTTAGCGTGTGTTTAGTTGTTGGTTGTGTAGCTGCTTCGATTACTCACTCAACAGGTACCTTGACTTGGTGAGTTCACAGTTTTCTGCTGATGTTGGTTTATTCAAGTATGGTGGTGAAAGATTATGAAATCACAAGTATTTTTCTATACCTAGAGTATCAAATCACTGTTGGCTTGCTTAGCTATAATATCCTTATTTTCTGTGAGTTTAGTCTCAATGATTAATTACTCAGACTGTTTCCAGAATGATACTGTAGTAATTCATTTTTCCAGTAGTACGCATTGCTCCAGTTAGTGCAATTGTTTCTAGATAGACACTGTTCTATTTGTTGCAGTTCCCAATTGAAATGTCAATGCCCTGGATCCTCACTGATCACATTCTTAAAACCAAAGAGCCCTCAATGATGGAGTAAGTTAAAAATACATCAAAACCATCCAACTTCCTCGAGTACATTAATACCTCAAGTTGTTTATGTAATAATGAAACCACTATCAAGTTTTAATGCGTTTTGTATTGATTTTGGACGTATGTGGGGCTAGGCACCAAAACTTCACATTTTGGCACTAATTTCATTTTCGTTGCCGTTGACATAATAATAAATCATCCTGTCATTTTAAACGACTGCAGGCTTGAGCTCTAGGGATGTGCTCTTAGCTTTTTATGTAGGTACATTTTTACATTAACAAGAAGTTGCAAATTGAAAATGCAAAGGGCAATGTCAGAAAGTATGATGATGAGTATACCATTCTAGTCAGTAAAGGACGCCTATCAAGAAGTGACTGCTGCAAATCTGCGAGAAATATCTATAACTGACGAATTCAACAAGTACAAAGAAGGTAGATCACTGCTTGAAGGGACTAAACCTTTATCTCTGATGTCGATTTTTCAAGGAGAAGCAGAATTAGAGTAGGCAGTACTTGTCAAAAACAAGTTAGCACATTTAAACCTGCAGCGTCCATCAAATGTACAACAAGTTTCCAGTCCAATTAAACCGATTGAGATGTAGGGTTCAAACTGAAAGGGTGATGGAATCACTAACCAGACGCGGAATCTGTTTCTTGCCTTCAGAACAATTTGATGGGTTACTCCCAACTTCTCAAATGTAGAAGAGGAAACTGCGATTCATAAACAACATTCTGTCATGCCTATCCAACTTTACACTATAATTTCAATATGAAGGTGGCTCATGATTATTTTTGTAACCGCAAAGTTATTTGAAAACATGCGTTCTACCAGTTCTTTTTCAAAAGGAGGACGATTCAAATGATAACCAATGACGCTGCAAATGATTACTCTATGGTTTATTTTGTTGCACAACACGACTGGGACAGCAATCCATAAAACGACAACTCCTTACTGATTCTGTAAAACACTTCCGAAACCCATCTGATTCGATTAAGCATCTAAAAATATGAAACATGACCAACAGAACAACAAACATTTACGTTTTCTAGGCGACACTATAAAATCAGCGCGACATGAGTCGAATTGAGGGGTGGTTGGAGTAAGGCAGGAGGCAGTGGGGGAGATGCATGCAGGCTAAGAAGAAACAATAAGTGGCACTATGTTCCACAAGCTATCTTCAAGTAGAGGGATGGAGAGAGAGAGAGAGAGAGAAAGGAAATTTATTCTATATAAAGACAAAACAGCATTTGGTACATCAAATAATATAACAGAATAATATTGCTCGTTGTAGGTTGCACCAGTAGTGACGAGCAAGAGTCGCAATACTTTATGTTAGTATGACGTACAAATTTGACGGAATATATATGAATAGCAAGTCTGAACTCCAATGAATAATAAAATAAAGACAAAACGCTCTTAACACACATAAACACTCTTCAGAAGTGATTCATACTTATGGCAGTCCACTAAAATTAACCAAATAAATACCATACACTCTCATATGTTCCGAGAGTGTTGCAAAGGGAGTCTCATAGTATGGGAAAGGAGGTTGAAAATTATATGAAGTAAGTACAATGGTCTGTGAGAGGATTTAATGGAGGTATTTATAGAATTATCAACATTATATAGTAGTGCAAAACGTAGTAGTTGAACATATCTCACTATATTTACTGTTATTCAACTGTTTTCAATCTAGACGCAGTCCCCACACTCCTGAGACCTGTCCTATTTGACTCAGCATCAAAAAATACTTTCAAAACAGTATCAAACATGATGTAAATGTAATAAAACTCCCTGAGTTTCATTGTTAGCTAATTTTTTTAACCATTTTTTGCCCATAACAACCATCGGTTTCATCCTATTGACCATAGTTATCATAGTGATCATCAGTATATCATATCATAGTTATCATAGTCGAAATGACTGGACAGTAACATAAGAATATTAATTCGGTGGAAAAAGACGAGAGCAGCATAATTAATCATCAAAAGTTCCGATAGCAATCAATTTGAGGATAGTTTCTTCGTTGTAAATCAAGCTCATTTTACTCTTGCAGTCTCAAAAATCTTGTTGATAGTCCAATAAACTCAATGATTGATGTTTTTCCTAGATATCCAAAACCACGAAGCTGAGCTAAGGAACTTATTACAATTTCTGCTCATGTGTAGTTGATGGTTACAATCAGTTCTGTAATAATTGTTTTCTTTGTTTCAGGTATGTCCTTTATCCTCTGGATTTGTACAATGACAGTGCCCACTATGCGCTAACAGTTTTCCGGAAACAATTTTTGTATGATGAGGTGGAAGCTGAGGTTAACTTATGTTTTGATCAATTCGTCTACAAATTATCGGAACAGATTTTTACACATTACAAACAACTTGCTTCAAGGTAAAGAACTGGTTCAACCCGTGTTTCCAGTCATCAGTTGAGTTTGCTCTACTTCCTGTCATGATCTTAATCCTCCTTCAATCGTCTTATTATGTTTTTAGTGCTGTTTTATCGCATTTGTTGGTTATTTCAGCATTCTGTTGGATAAGAGGTTTCGTGTTGAGTGCATCGCTCAGTGTATGGGAACTTATCTGCTGCCATATCCTCGTGCCAATCGCTATGAGACGCTTCTGAAACAAAGGCACGTTCAACTTTTAGGTCGGTCAATAGACTTGAACAAGTTGATAACCCAAAGAATCAATGCAGACATGCAAAAAGCGCTAGATTTAGCTGTGAGTAAATTCGAAGCTGGAGATATAACTGGAGTTGCGGTGAGTAATTCACTTGTTAATGTCAATAATTTTTCTATAATGAGGTGTAATTGAACCATTGTTATATTTGGTGCCATTCAACTTTTGGGAATTTGTCTCGTTAAAAGCCAATTTGTATTTTTTACTCGAGAAAGTTAGAAGTGTTCTGAATAAGGCAGAACATTGAGCTATCCGTATCATTATACAATGACTTTTGAAGGAAAGAATGTTTTGAGTGCTACAGGATATTAGTGACGAATCGGTAGTCTTTATAAATAACTGAATGGAAAACAAACCCTACACCTTGGACTTAGAAAGTAATTGTTTTGTCTCTGAACATTGGTGAGGCATATTACAGAACAGATCACCACCCAGAACATTTCACTACTCAGCTGCTGGGTAAGGTGGTTTGCCTCAGAATTGATCTATTGAGCACTTGAAGTTCTTGACTCGCAAACATTGTTATTGTTCGCTTTGCGATCTATGTGAATTAATAATATTTATTTCATTATCGTTGTATGCCAATCATTCTCGAGATCCCCTAGAAATTAACACACATGATCAGTGGGTAGCAGTACTGGTAAAATAGTTTCAAAGATTGCACTTTGAGATAGACAAATTTCGGTCAGAGATCAAATGGATGTATATAATGGTCTAAAACTCAGGAATTATACTAATCTTGAGTTTTATCTGAATCCGAAAGAAGCTTGGTCAGTTCCTCAGTTTGGTCAGAAGCATATTTTGGTATAAAGGCGACGTTTACATTCCATAGAAGTACAAAAAACGTGCTTCAAGAAAAGAGAATGGGGTGGAGTTGAAGGGTTATGGCTAAGGGATCATGTCAATGCTATCAATGTTGATTGTAAGTTAGTTACTGAGATTTGACTGTGTAGTTGTGGGAACGTAAATGTACACAAGCAAGAGAGCAATATTCATGCCAAGCAGATAGAAATAAGAGGTCATTTAGATAATGATCCTCATATTCATTATGTGCTTCACAAACAGTTTTTTTTTTTTCAATAAAACAATTCTGGATGCACACAGTCAAAAAGGGAAGATGAAATTAATGTTTATATTATTAAATATTTTCCATTAGCGATTTTCTTGATGAGTGATCTAAAGTTTTGTAAAAGCTACTCTCGTAAATCGCTCGTGTACAAAATGAAGGGAAATTGTCCCCTTGCCCCTGTATTCTTTGTCTTTTTATTTTCCAAGTTCAACCTACTGACAGACCAACTCTCTTGATTATTCTAACTATGTAATATTAATAACAGAAAGAAAAATAATTAGTTAACTAATGATATTAATTGCACAAATTTTTTAGGAACTCGATGGCTTACTTCAAGTTAATAGAACGTGTCATAAGTTATTGAGCAAATTCCTTGCATTGGACGATTATGATGCAATGTTTCGAGAAGCCAATCACAATGTGCTTGCACCTTATGGAAGGATAACGTTACACGTTTTTTGGGAACTGAATTATGATTTCCTTCCCAATTATTGTTATAACGCTGCTACAAACAGGTGAACAATTAAATCACTTTCCTCTTAGTTACAGTGCTTGGACGTTGTGGTCTTCATGATTTTATTCCTAATTGTTGTCTTACTGAGAACGGTGGAAAGCAGGGTACAGTTTTTTGTATCCCAATACCACCTATCTTGACCTAATTTGTTTGTGATATGAGGATGCTTTGCTCTTGCTTTATTAAATCTCACGTTCCCATAGACATTGTCGTTGATGATTAACTTTATAGTAAAATTTTGAGATGAACTTTGTTTGGTATATTTTCTAACATGACTGTACAACTACATATTTTTTGTGTTTTTATGGGTGTTCTGAGTTGAAGTTGAAATTATGTCACATTTAGCTCCCTGCAGATCAAAGTAATGTCTCGTCATAAGAAATATCTATTGTAGTGATTTAGTGAACCTGCTGCTTAGATTTGGAGTTTCTTTCAGGTGGAAAAATGGAGTCATTAAAAGACTATGTATTGCCATTAATTTGAGTTATGTACGATGTGTTGATTTAGATGGTTAAGTTATTGTCAATAAAAAACTGTAGCTTGTTAATTTTTAGATTTCGTTACGTAAAATCGGCTTCCAGTTTTGTCATCAATGACATATTTTGTGTTTCTTCGAGTTCTGAAAAGTTGTTTGAGCATAGTTTGAATCCAATAACATTACTCAGAAAATTTCATTTGCATTAGAGGCAATTTTAAAAATCATACAGTACATTCCCATCACAGGTGCAATAAACTCCTAGTTTTAGATATTTAATTCGTACTTCCATTGAACTGCACAATTTCTGAAAGTTCATTACTGTGATTTTTTGTAGAT
The DNA here is from genome assembly GCA_020466155.1 of Pachypeltis micranthus. NCBI lineage: Eukaryota > Metazoa > Arthropoda > Insecta > Hemiptera > Miridae > Pachypeltis > Pachypeltis micranthus. Next base: position 80,569,483 of record CM035768.1, on the reverse strand, counting down.
TTGTGAAGTGTAGAGGAATAAACTTCACTCAACCAGTACATCGTGATAAACCACCTCAAATGGGTTATCAGTACCTTTGGGGCAGTAAACATCTGAATTTGTCATACTCCACAATTTATGGGCAGTACAGCGGTAAAACAGACATTTTTAATACAGTAATAGTGCGGTCATCATTATAACTTGATTCAAGCTTTTCATTGATAGAATGTTCCAATTCTTCCTTCCCAGGCTTCGTGGGTGCATGTCACATGAGGTCTATTTGTCGTCTACTTGGCTACCAAGGCATAGCTGTTGTAATGGAAGAGCTGTTGAAAATTGTGAAAAGCCTCATTCAAGGAAACCTATTGCAGTTTACTAGAACACTGATGGATGCCATGCCCAAATTTTGCAAGTTACCTCGATACGACTATGGGTCACCTGGTGAGTGTTAAGTCGATTCAATATATGTATGGAAACTACGTAATAATTTGAAAGTGTAAGCTTTTTTTATATGAAAAATAATGTGTGTACTCTGTAGCATAAAATACTATGTTTGTCTCAATTGCAGGTGTTCTAGGCTACTATCATGCTCAATTGAATGACATTGTACAATATCCTGACGCAAAGACTGAACTTTTCCACAACTTCAGGGAGTTAGGCAACACGATTCTTTTCTGTTTATTAATGGAACAGGCTCTTTCTCAAGAAGAAGTGTGTGATCTTCTACATGCTGCACCTTTTCAAAATATTCTTCCTCGCCCGTACTGCAAAGGTTGTTCACTACACACTGTACTCAGCATTGACAATTGGACGTGATATATGTGTTTAGTTGACTGTTGCTCTTTTCAATTATATTAAATGTTCTAGATGGAGAAAAACCGGAGGTGAAACAAAAGCGCTTGGAGACTAAATATTCTTCCCTTCAAATAGTTCATAACATAGAGAGATTGGGAACTCCTAAGGTGAGTTTTTGTATATTGTTTGTTGAAATATATGTTAAAGTGGTGGTCTAATAAGGGGTTTTAAAAGTAGGTTTTTTTTATTAAATCGTCTTCTTATGTTAATACTCAAGGCGTCAGGGAATACCCAAAATTCATTGTTTGCGTTTATGGTCCTAGTAGTTAGCGTTTCTACAGGGTGATCAGTTTCACGAATTACTTATTATATACAACGTTAAAGGTCGATAGTGAACATTGTATAAAGCCCCTGAGCTATTGAGAAATAGAATTCTAATTACATAAGGCATCTGAACTAACATGGAGTGTATGTAATTGTGCCTGAGAAAATGCCATTCCAACAGGTAGTCATAGTTCAGGTTGGGACTTGAAGATAGTCAATTGTAGAAGGACAAAGTAGTTTGCTTGTATGCAAAAAGCTGAATATTTGATTGCAGATTTAAAAAGTAACAAAACTATTCTCGTTATTAATTTCGAAAGATATTACGCAAAGGTGGTGGCAGGTAAAACCTATCTGTCAAAAATGAAGGTCCCGCATATTTTATCGCCCGTGTTTCTTTCGGTTTCAGCAAGCCCAAATCGCTCGTGAGGGCGATCTTCTTACTAGGGAGCGGTTGTGTTGCGGCCTCTCAATTTTTGAAGTTGTTCTTTCTCGTCTAAGGGGGTTTTTAGATGATCCAGTTTGGATTGGACCCCCACCTACAAATGGCGTTATGAATATTGATGAATGTACAGAGTTCCATCGCTTGTGGTCTGCTCTACAATTTGTGTACTGCATTCCAGTCGGGGACACTGAGTTCACTGTTGAGTAAGTATTATGCTAAGATTACAATGTTCAACTTGGACGCTTAACCCATTAGCATTTTGTGGAATCTTGCTTATCTTAGCTGCTTAGTGCAGCTTTCTGTATACCTTATAACTTTGAGTTTCTTATTGTCCGTGTAATGCTCTGGCGTTGACCAGTAATGGGAGGTCACAAAGAAAACAAATGGGGTGAAATTACAGTTAAGAAGGAGAGTAGGTGTAAAGGTGATTGGAGACTAGAATGAGAACTGCAGGATGCTCAGAACACTTTGTGTATTAGTCTATTATAGATAGGCCAACTTGCTTACCCATACCCATGTCTATGGACTCTCTATTTGGCTTACTCTATATTTGAGACACTGTCCACCCTGAATTCAGTTCTAAACCCGATACCATATTTCTCACTCCTTGTGTCGTTGATAAGGTTAACAGCACGGAGGAGGAAGGTAGTTAAGCCTTCCCTCCAGGGAGAGAATGTTTTGGCTCAGAAACAGTCTTTCCTTTGGCGAACAGTTAGCAACTGATGAGTAATCACATTTCATTTGACACTAAAAAAATAGTGGAAATTGGCTTCTAAGATGTTTTCGACTCCCACTTGAAAATTTGTGGATTTGGAACTAAATTAGGTTTTCCCTCTCATCTGATGGTTTTGTTGGTTAGCATAATATAACTGTAGGGAGTTAGAAGACCTCTGTTAACCAAATTTGAGCCCCCTCACTCACTCTTTTCAAAATTAATTGTGTGTGATGTATCACTTGGAAAAACGCTCCATTCGTTACGAAAAAAATACTGTTTCACTACTGTCAGTTTCCACACAGTCAATCAGTTCAGATCAGGAATATTATTTCGTTTCCATAGTCACTCCTAACTGAATTCAAGCCAATTCATATTTGTATAATTTGGACAATCTTTTGGGCTTCTTGAGGACCAAAAATATTTTATAGTAACACAGGCTAGTAAAGAGGTTTGTGCATACCTTGATTCTGTTTTACTGTTGAACCGACTGATTAGGATAAAAGGTGTTCTTCGGCATTATTTTGTTTGCTAGGATTAAAAATAAGGGGGTTACTAGAGAAAGGCACACTTTTAATTTTCTCCCTCCCACTTTTTTTATTTTTTGCAGGGAATTGTTTGGTGAAGGACTGAATTGGGCTGGCTGTACAATGATCATTCTACTAGGGCAGCAACGAAGATTTGAAGCCTTGGACTTCTGCTACCATATTCTGCGAGTACAAAGAGTGGATGGCAAAGATGAAAATGTTAAAGGAATCGTAAGTTACTTTATGAAATATGATTTACTAATAGTCGTAATTACTTAGAGAACCTTCATACGTCAGAAAATCATGAACTGTGCGATCAACCTACTCGCCAATTCAAAGATGAATTGCACCTTTCCGCCCCAAAAAAAATTATTTCTTTATATGTCGGTGAAAAGTGGGAGTACATGCAAATTAATTGTCTCTTGCAATAACGAATGCATGTTAGTTAGATAGTTAGTTAGTTATTCAATAAATGGATTGCAACTAATGGTGAGGTGGATAACACGCATAATGTAATATTGTGTTCTAATCTGTCTTAATCTTCCATACGTTTGATTTGTTTATCTCTATTTTTCAGCATCTGAAGAGAATGGTGGATCGAATCAGAAGATTTCAAGTTCTTAATTCTCAGATATTTGCCACTTTGAACAAGTACTTAAAATCGAGTGACAGTGATTCAATGTCTGTCGAGCATGTTCGGTGTTTTCCCCCACCAATACACCCTTCAATTGCGCCTCAATCCCACTATTATCGGCCCGATCAAACTATTCACAATTAAAGCACTACTGAATCACCGAGTCATTTTCACAACAGAAGGATGCCAACTGAATGTGTTACATATCAAAATTGAATTGGTGTATTGATGTGTTGTGTAGTATATAACTCAGGAAAAAAAACTGCTTGGTCATTGTCTTGACTATAATTAGCGCATTAATCGTGTCCATCAGTACAACGTCGCATGATTATCCAGCTGAATGCTAATCGTAAAACTGAGGACGGTTAACTATGGCAATATTTTGATTTGGCCTATTAGTTATTCTCTCAAACGAAAACAAAAATGTCAACTATTGGCGATTCGTTCCATTGGTACAATTAATCATTTAAAGGCTATTTAGTATTTTTCTAACTTTTTATATCTAATCATAATACGGTGTTGTTGTACGATTATTATTTTGTGGTAGGTTGAAATGTTGATTGTTAGTATCGAATAATAATCATCGAATTTCTAATACTCTTGCCTGTTTTTGTGTTCGTGGAAAAGAGGTATTTATAGTTCAGTAAATGGCCTTGCAGGGGACTGATAGGCTTGTAACAAATAGCTTCTGTTTTGTACTTTGCAACAAAAAATATGGTGAGGGATCACTGTAAAGACCTTAACAAACGGTTCATTAGTGATTTTTGTGGACTCTGACCGAAGTAAATCATCCAACCAATGGGATCTAACTAGCTCCTCTCATGTTTCTCTAGCGCTGAAGGTAGACTCGAAGCTCAAACAATATAAGTAAAGGGCATTTCAGATAAAATTGCTTTAGAGGGCTGTCATTTATAGTAAAGCTGGATTGTAAATCCATGTAAGCGTAAGTGTGTATTAAATAACCTTTTAACATTTTAAATCGCTTTAAAATATTTGAAAGGGAAGGGAACAAGAGGAGAAAGCCTTAAGATCAAACATGGTTAGCTCCCATTGGTTTTCTGGTTGTTAAATGAATAGCATTACAGTAATTTATGTTACGAAAAAAAAAAACTCACAGTTCATGTTAAATTTTGATAAAGAGCAAAGGGAATACACAGATTTAAAACATGCTGTGTATAGTGATTGAGATAAAGGATGTAATTATTTACTTGATGTTTTCCACGTTTCTTCTTGTTGAGTGCCATTTTGTATCAATAGCAACATTGTGTCAAGGAATTGTAATTTTCATTCCCATTTATCAACGTTGGATGAATAATCTGTCAACCAAACAGAAGTCGAATAGTTATTTTGGTTGGTGCGATCGGCTGTGAAAACGATGTCTCTGTATCGATAAATGCGACTTTTTTTTACAGTTTAATTCCTCGTCTTTCCTATAAAATAGTGCAGTTTTATCCTTCAAATGAGTAATTGTCAGTTTCATGAGGTGATGCTATTGATAATGTACAAGCTTATTATAGACAAAAAATAATGCTTAACAGATTGAATTTGAAACTAACCGTAGCCTACTTCGTGCACTCCTGCTGTATCTGAGTAAATATGTGCTTGAATTGCACAAAGAACCGTGCGAAACAGCATCGTACAACTTTTCTCAACCCCTGTTAATTTGGCAGTACACGATACACAAAAACGTTCTCTTTGTTCTACGCATTTCTATAGAGAATTACATATAGAACAGAATGTTGTCCTTGATAGCAGAACGTACACTGTGAGTTAACTCCAGATCGTTAAAGCCAGTTTTTGTTTAGAAAATTTGAAAATGAACATTTTCTGAAGTATGTCTGCTTATATTTTCATTCAATAATAGCTGGGGGAAGTAGTACGCGGATATAGATTGCTAGTCACTCCATTAGGTTGATAAAATAGGGCAGTTGGGTATTTACTGTGAAGATTTGAAGAAAAACAGATTGTCAGATGATCGTTTATGGAACACAATATATATGACTAGTTGAAGATTTTACAAACCTCTTTTTGCATCTCAGGCCTATATCTTAGCTCACTGTATTTCCGCAGGGCTTTTATGAAGAATGAAAGTTAAATGCTGATTAGGAGAGGATGTATTGGAAGTTTAATCAAAATCAATGGAGTCATATCGGGAATATTTTTGGCACACTTTTGTCGCCTGTTAACCTCATTTCATGCCATATAAAATAAAGAGCTCAATTCGTTAGATGTTCTCTCATGAAGTTGGCTACATACCTTCACACACAGACCAACATACTGAAAGCTGGCTTTTCCAACCCGAAAGACCTCGAAAAGTGGTCATCTGATGAAAACTCAACTTTTTTTAAAAATGATAATCCTTTTTTTTACCCTTTAGGGTTGTGGCATGTAAGAATACAAATACCTTTGATTCAAGGACATTCTGGGGTTCCTCAAGGTTTCTTTAGTCGCATTATGTGCAAATCTAAGCCTCGGCAAACCTCTTGAAATTCGCTAAATTACTATTTTCCTTTTAACACTTGAAAGAATTCTTGTAATTGAAAAACTTAGAAACTGACCTCACTGTTCTGTCATTCAAGACCTCTAGTACTCTCTCGTCATATTGTTTATGGAATTGTTTAAAAACTGTTCAAATACATGTTTCTCTTTGAGGAAATTGCTTCCTCCATTACATGTTCCTTTTTCCAGCGAGGTGAAATGCAAGTTATTGAATTGTATAGTTAGTGAGTTTCTTTAAGTGATTGATTAGTTTTCAGTATTAGCAATTAATCTAAGTTGCGATGGTTTCAATTATGTAAACAAATCCATCAATGATATTTCATAATCTGTCATGTTTCTTCTTCTAGTTTTAAAAATGGACTCTTCATTATAGTAACAGTTGTGTATTGTTTTTACAAGGAGGAAGGGATTTTAAATTCCAGCAGTCAACATGCAGCTTATTTTGGCAAAAATAACAACGATACTGTTGACAATCAACTCAGTTTAATGGCCCTTTGCATAACATGCCATGTAAATAGAAACTGAAAATCGTGCTTCTTTTCTTCTCAATACGAGGTACAAAAACTAATTGAATTTAAATGTAGTTTCTAATTATTTATTATAGAGTACAAAGAGTAAGTAACGATATTCATATAAAATGTGTATGTGAGAAATGAAACATGTTAGAATGCCAGTCCTGTAAATAAATGGTGAAGAACTCGGTTTATACTCCAATACATTAACTTTGAATACTAAGTGGTTGTTTTATTAGTATTATTAGTTCAAAACTCTGTATAAAGCTTGATAGAAATTCACTTGGAGGACTTCCAAAGGTTTTTTCTGTTGAATCAAGTAAATAGAAAAACTAATTCAAGTGAAAAGTGTTACCAAATTAGCTGACACCAGCCCTAGATATTATTAAAAGGAAGGAAAGAAGGTTAATACTTCAATGCAAGCGCTCTATCGGAGATATCAGGAATTGTTCAGGCTTTATTAGAGGAGCTTTGTCACAATTGGTAGTCTGCCACAAAGGTCTGTTGAATGGTTCAGCTAAACTGAGTTACACAATCCCACATGTGTTCTCACAGTTCAAACGTTCAACGAGTGCAGTTGGAAAAATCGAAATTATTACTACTACTGTTGAACTTTTTCAGCCTTCCTCAAATATTACTCTGGGGGACAAAACTTCTCATTCACTGTTGCATGAAAGACATGCTCATGGGTTGTGTGAGTCCCTACAATTATTGGGTGCAGATGTAGGGGTGCAAACGGCTTAGTCTATAAAAACTTCATTGGAAAATATTTTTGAGTTTTCAAATGGGAAAAAATTACACTCTGGAGACATATTTTATAAGAACGAAAGATGTGCAGTAAAGTGCCCGCTATTTTGAGAAAGGTGGAATTATGACCTCCACCTGAAATTTTGTTTAAAATGTCATTAAAACTACCCTTGAATTTTTCAGATTGTTTGCATAATACCTAAGGCAGTAGCCCAATTTTGATTTTTGAAATACGCTTTTTTTTGCTCAGACTTTTGAAAATAACTTTTATAAACTACTTTGCAAAATTGTGAAACTTCGTATAGTTACGTTTTTGAGGTCACTAAACTCGAGTATGCAGTTTAAACAAGTCAACAGTGACAGTTGTTGATAGTTTAGAATCTAAAAATCGTCAAAAAATGGCAGTTTTTCAAAATTGATTGTAAAATTATGAAAATTCATATTTTTACGTATTTCTGTTTTTTTTTTTTTTTTTGACCCGAGGGCGTGTGGGACAAGTCCCTTTGTCACTGCGGCCGCATATGGGCCTATTGTGACGGCCCTTTCTTAGTAGAAGGCGTCGTACATACCCGCCCCCCTTAGGAAGCCGAGTATGTCCTTCACCGCAGATTCCGCCATGATTTGGGGTTCAGTGGTCCCCTGATCGAAGTATTCAAAGCGTTTTGCTGCCAAGGCGCAGGGCACTCACACAGGATATGCTCTGCTGTCTCGTCCTCCTCACCGCAGAGTCTGCATTCCACCGCCTCCGAGATGCCCATCTTGTTGAGGTGATATCTGGGTGGGCAGTGCCCGGTGAGGAAGCTTATCAGTACTCTCAGATCTTGTCTAGAGAGTGTCAGCATCGCCTTCGCCCTTTGACAGGAAGGTGTGACAAGCATTTTCACCTGTCTTAGTTGTGGCTGGCGATGCCAATGGGCGCCATTTTCCTGTATCTCCCATCGAGCAACCAGACGGTTCAGGTGACTTTTCGTCATACCCACGTGTGGTTCAGGCCCGATGGGTAGGGATTCTGTACCCCTTTTCACAAGGCGGTCAGCCTTCTCATTGTCCTCATGCCCCCTGTGAGCCAGCACCCAAATGAGGGAGACCCTGTTACGGGCGCCGAGCTGCTTGAGCGCATGGAGGCATTCCCATGCCAGCTTAGACCTAAAGCTATAGGCTGCAATGGCCTTTAAGGCCATGTAACGCCTGAGAAAATGTAGATCCGCTTGCCCTTGAGTCCTTTGTTCAGGATCTCTTGGGTTTTGCCCATTGTTCGCGGCTGCTTATTCAGTCAGCATGCTGTCCTTATTCACAGCTGGCCGCAGACATGCCCCTGGGGACAATGCCGTGGCCGTTCCACTATCCACAACCCGTGGTCGCGCCTGGTAGCATGGGCATGCTCCTGGGAAGATAACCCAGAACCAGGCCGTATTTCTGTTAGAATTTTCATTAAATTCAACAAAGGAGATCATCAAAATTCCACCTTTCCAGGGAATGAGAGAGAAAAAGGGCGAATCGTAATTCATCGTTTTGTGTGAAACCATTCATCCTAGGAAAGGTTTATGACTCAAATCTCTCTCCATGCATGCTGAAATTCCTTTGTCAAGTAAAAAAGTTTCTCTGAATGCAAAAGAATAACTAAAATCAGAGTTTAGCAACTGAGTGGCTTCAAGTTAACATAACTGAAATGTTGCTCGTTATAACTGTTTGGTTAATTATTTTTACCTGCTTTTAGCTGACTTCAAATTCAACTTTTAGTTTGAAGGAGGGCAAACAATCCGTTAGTGATGAGTTAACTAAACATTATGACCGCTCCATTAATATTGCCGTTTAATACCTATTTTGAGGTTTTAAAATGCGTTAGCACCAATTTAGTAATAATTCCCCTATAGCTGCTTGGTGTTTTCAAGTTCATTTATTGCTATTCATTCCACTTTTGGAAGGCCATGTTCACAAATTCGTGTTGTGCTGTCTGAGATAATTTATGTAATGCAACAATTAGTGGAAAGCTCAGGATAAGAACTTACAGGAAGCATAATGCTGTTCAGGTGAGGAAGTCAGCTACACTCACTGTCCAAGGACTAAACACCACGGTATCCGAAGTGCACTGCAACCATGAACATAGGATAGGATTCGATTATATCTAAACCCACATCCCCGGCTTCAACATAATAACCTCAATTGAAACTCAAAGCCAGACATTCCAAGCTGCTCTTCATCCTTCCGAGCTGAATGTGCGAGCACTGCTTAGTACCTGTGAACAGGTCAACACCATCTGCAAAGGCTAATGTGGTTGGTAGGTGTTACTCCTTAGGCCCATTTGACCTGGTGGATGAGAATAACAACAGAACCCGATATGGCTAAAGAGTGACCAGTAGGCAAAATATGACTGTAGCACTTCACTTGTACAAGCTAAATCTGCAATCATGGTGAAAAACGAAAATAATGATAATTTCACAAAGCGCTGTGTCACATCACAAGTAAGAAGAGAAGTGGATGGAGGGGAGACATCTCGTGTGCTAATCATTGTGCAACTTTTGTTTCTAATGTACATTTCTGTGAAAATATCACAGAATAGGTGTATTCTCTGCGCCCTTTAGTACATCTTATGGAGTTCCTCAATGGTCTTACCTTGGCTCCCTTCTCTACATCTTTGTAACCAATGGGGTTTGCGCATTTCTCAGGGGGAGCGATATCTTCTCTTCGATAAAATCTTCCATAGGGTGCATCTACAGCCAGACTGCTTCACTCTGTAGACTCATCTCAATGCCTTTGTAGATCAGAGCTCTAGAAAATACTCTGCACCGACTCTCCATCACTCCATATTCCCCTTAACACACTCTTACACCATTGATAGTATGCCTCTTGGCTGCCGGTCATCAACTGCGGTTTTGGTGTTCTAATTGACCATCAATCCTCATTTGTTGTCCATATTGCTCTGGTTTCCTCTCATGTTAATCGTGCCTTGGGGTTTCTCAGGCGAAAACCTTGGGAGTTTACGCGTGTCTCAGCATTGTTGGCTGCACTGCGCTCTTTTTAGGGCCACACTTGGAGGACTCACCACTCCTTTGGTCTGTCCACTATAATTCCTTTATTGATCAATTCGACCAGGTTCGTCGGGCGTCCTTGCACTTTCTTTCCTTCACAGTTCACATTCCTCGAGATAGTATCTATTGCGATGCGCTTAGCTCTCATTTTCGCCTTCCTTGGCCCATTGACAAAAGAGTGATCACTAACATGTTCCTTCTCACCTGAATCGACTTACCTGTGCTTTGGCCTGGCTTGAGGTCACACTTTCACTGTGCTGTTTTATCTACTAACTATATGCTCCATTGACCAGTCTGTCACCCGCCTCCATCATAAAACACGATTCTTCCACACGAAAATTTTGTCTTCCAGTTTCTTTCAAAAACGCCTCACGGTTTTCACTAGATTAGCAGGAAATTTTTACATTATAATTAACTTCGGTTTGTTCTCTTTACGCGTTTCTACAGAAATGCATTCGGGCGTCAATTTTAAAACTAATTTGCAAACCCGTTTTTCAATTCCGATAAATTAACCACTTTTACGATTTTTTTTTTCGTGACCTTGTCTCACTAAAATGGTTACCCCTTCCATAATTGGTTGTGTAAAAGAGGAACTGAGAAAACTGTTGAAAAGTGGAATACTTTTCCTACCCAGCGTATTTGAGAAATTGAGGAAACTTGAACAGAGGAGTGACCTGATACGTTGCCCAATGTACTTTCAAACCCGCTCCAAGTAGGGAGTTACAATGTGTTAATTGTTACTGTTTTTGAGGGAGATCACGAAAGGCTCCTATTAAGGAAAATTGACGAGAACAACAAGCTTAACAATTTGATGTGTACTCTGCACCTTAAGGAAAGAAATAATGAAACCTTACGTTTTGGCGGTTAAATCGAGGTTAGAAAAAATCGCTTTTCAAAGGCATGAGCAGAGGTGCAGGTTAAGTGTCCCGTTGGAACGCTCAACTAGTCTATTTGATAAAAACTTCAATGCTCTTTCCATCGGTTTCCTCAGTTCGTCTTTTAAATAAATAATTAACGAGGTGATGGTCGCTGAAGTGTGACGAGGTCGAAGTCACCAAAACATTATAGTACGTATCACACACCTTTCCTTAGCCCACTTACATTCATCGATTTTGATGGCTTTAGTTACTTCCTTCAGTCGATTTGAATTTAGTAAAACGTAACTTTATGTAGAAACTGGTAGCGCTAAAAGTTCCGGAGTATATTCCAGCGGAAAATGTAAAGGTGTGAGAGTGATGGGAGGGGGGGGGGAGGGGGGGGGGTGACAGAAATGTTGGATGCAAAATGTTTAGTATTAACGTCGTTCATTAGCTTTCTTATTCAATGCAACAAATACTCGTATTTGAACCAAAAATCGTTCATCTCCGATTTGCAGTATATTGAATGAACGTTTTTCGAGTATTATCCTTTTTCGAGAGAAATTTCCCTTCAATATTTTCTTTCCTGGTTGCATTCAGCAATAAAACAAATACAACAATAATACGTACCCAGAAACAAAAAATAAATAAATATTCATATCTTGCTTCCCTCCCCGAACTGATTCTTTAGATCCACCTGTGATTTATTGAGTATTTCGTACTCATGACTCGACCATTATTGTGCAATCAGTGCACAAAGAATTCATGAGGCGGTCAACATTTTTGTTTTCTCGAGATGGTTTTGGTTGGCTGTTTTGAAACTATCGGGGGAAAAATTGTTGAGAAATGGCAATTAGCGACGAGGCGGTGTTTGGAATTCTTAATTTTTTTTATGAGAGCAATTGAACGATCGTCATATAAGGAGTTTATTGGACTGCCTCCCTGATTTTTACTTTCCGCTACCGGAAGGAAAAGGAAATTATTGAAATCGTGTCAAAAAAAAAAGTTGGGTTTTCTTCAGGTCTTTACGTTTTGAGGCCTACTGAATCTAAAAAAAACCTAATTTCGGCGCGTGGTCCGTGTTCGTGTATGTACGAGTCCAGGTAGTATTTGGCAGCCGGGATCTTGCGCTAACTTGGCAAGCCAAGAGGCTCAGATACGACAGAACGGATCTTCGTACGGCGGTGTCGGAAGCTCGTGGAGTGGAGGCAGGTGACTTCAGGGTTGCAGCATTGACCGTGCCCTGGCGTGGCGTGCGGTGCAAGAAAAGTGCTGAGGAGGTGCGTCGGCTGGGTGCGTCAGCAGGCGTTCTCCATGGTATCACCACCCGTGTGTTGCTCGAGTCGTATCTAAACTGGTGGTCGATCTATCGTGGAACATCCTCTTATCCTTCTTTACTTCCTCGTCCCGATCCTTCTATCCCTTGAGCCGGCGTAGAGTAGTCTGGGCGCCCTCCCCATTTCATATTATTTATTTCTTCTTTTTTGGGAGCCACCGTCCTATTTACGGTGAGCTTTAGGGGGGTGTCTGTAGTTCATTTTGCGGGAGAACGGCTGAACCGATTGAGCTGGACCTTTCTTTTTGTTTTGTTCATTATTTTTTGTAGACATCAAAATAAGGTTGTGGGTGATTTCGAACGATAGGAAAGGGTGGTAGGGGAGGAAAATGTTCTTTCAAGTTATCTTCAACTAGTTAGTACAAAACTTTTCTTCTCCATGCATATCTCCATGTTTTGTTGAGAATTGTAGCATCTTTTCAGGTAACGTTTTAAGAAAGAAAACAGCACTGAAAGTGATTTTCTTCGACACTTTTGATAATTTATTATTGCTCCACTATCGTCATTTTCCAATAAATGAGAATATTGTAGTACTATCGTGTTATCTGGAGCTGTGCACGCAAAAAATATAATCAAAATAGCGGCGGTTTTTGATTGAAGAAATATTTGTTGTTTTGATCACTATGATGAGTTATAGTTAGTTTTAGGGCAATAGTGCTCATACCTTTATTTTGACGTCCAACCGTATCCTGCAATGTAAATATAAAATTTGAGCCGATTCGGTAACGGTACGAGGAATTTACATGGGAACGAGGTATTTAGTACCAAATATTTGTCGAGTATCTCCAAATCTCGAATTCAACAAAGTTATAAAACCTAAAACCCGATTGGAGACAATATTTCACAGTAGAGTCGCCAGTTGTGAGTAACGTGGTGTAGCCTGACGGCCTCAATAATGCGGAGGGAGGCTGTTCACTGGTCTTTTGTGAGGCTGAGACTGCCTAGCCTCTGCTCAGCCTGAATTGGGGAATATTTCCAAGTATTTATGAAGTGCCCACAACACAGTTACTTGACCTGTTATTTCGTCTCCTCATTTCTGATCAAGCGTGCGTTGATGCATTCAAGATCCAACGGGTGAATCAGCTCAGCGGAAACACGTATGTCTCATTAGTTAATTGTGTCGCTCACGGATAGATGTTGAGATCGACCAAACAGAATAACCGGGGGGGAACCAGAAAGGTTTGTGAGGCATAACAAGCGACCAACGCTATGTCGATAACGTTAACAGCTACTTGGGAGTGGAGTAGCGCCGATGGAGATTATCTGACGAGTAATAAGGTCACCGAAAGGAGTTTCGTCGAAAACAATCGCGACTTTAATCCAACGCACTAATGGCGGTTTCGTGAAGTTAGCAACAGATATGCTTCTTTTCAAATGTAAATGCACTTCAAGGCCTTTGCAGAACCGTATGATCAATGTCAACGTACCCATTGGTAAACTCAGTCTTCCCTAGGTGATGAACACTTTGAAACATACAGTTACATCATCCAACAAATATACGATATGGAATACGGAAAAATTACCTCTGAACTAAATGACACAATTGTTCGGCGCAGACCGAATTAGTTGGAATTTTGAGCTTGGATCTTTTGCGCTTGCCCCTAATGGGAAGTCTTCGTTTCAGGTCTTCCCCAAACATCGAGTTCGACCTTTCCTGACCTGAAAGCCTTCTGTCAGTAGCTACCCATTTAATTATTTCCTAAGGTGACAGCCGGTTTTCCCCTTGCTGGACTTTCCAAAATATCCGCTTCCCACCACTTAATTTATTTCCTCGCCACAACAGAACTTCCTTCCCAAACACACTTGTCTCTTAGGTCTCGTGATCGACACTTATCTATCAGCTCTTGTGCTACTCACAGCTCTACTGACTCTCGCCACCAGTTTATGTATTCGGAGAGCCAAGTGACCTAGTAATCAAAACTCTATCGCGTTAAGCAAGTATATCAATACAGTCTTATATCTCGTTCAATTTGAATGTCTATCTCTCTATCTTTTTCGTGCACCCAACAATGACAATAACTAAAAACACCAGACTTGTATCGTTTGCATGGAAACCCCTACAAACCATCCACTTTTTATGTACAAAACTAAGACAAACTACAACCAAACAGATCTCAAACCTTACAAAACTGATCCTGGGACAGAACCTCTTCGACTTTTACAATAGCTTATATAAGCAAAAAAATGATTAGGTGTGAGTCACCCAAATGAGACTTTGCCTTCTTATACCGACTGAAATATTTCTGCTTAACTACGAAGAGACACGCCTATGAATACTTATGACGAAATATGACGTTTCAGGTTGGCCGAGACAATGCCGAAGCTGTACTGGCTGTCTCGAACCAAACGCACCTCAAATAAAATTACATTGGCAAAGAATAGAACAGCGTTCCCCATTGCTCTGCTCAGCTTGAGCCAAATATTGGTACGATGTAAGTTCCTATCCTCAGCCATCAGGTCTGTTTCCTTATTTGATTACTGTTCCTAAACCTTCGACGAGGGTTATATCAGTCATGAAAGTTGTGGTTTCGCTAATATGCTAGAGGCAGGTATTTGATCGTTAGCCAGTCTCCCGGTGGAGAGCTGTTGTCCGTGTGTTACCGCACGGAGGTGACCACCTGAGGAATCCTGTACCGTCTGGGAGGAGTTCTTAATCTGGTTTCCTACCTGATCTAACTATTTACTTGGGTGGCAAGTTTCAAAAGGACAGATCAACTATGACCACGATTCTTAGCCATCACCTTCTTCGCGAAGTTTGCAAAATGGTAATAGGCTTGCTTTGAAGCAGTCAATGCTGCTAAGTTCATTTGCCCTCCCAACAACCGTCGCTCACTGTTGTAGAAACTACAGTGGAGCAGCACATGGTTTCTTGTTTCCTCCGCACTGGAGGCACATGGCGTACATGCGGGAGAGTCTTTCAGAGAAAAGAAGTGGAGCCGCCCATTGAAGTCACCATGTGCCATGAGGAACTGGCTCGTCCAGTGATCTGGCTCAACCCATTTTCTAAAAAGTCGTTCACGGATGTCGGGGAAGAACTCATACTTGTCACGACCCTTTGACGAGGATTCCCATATCGCTTGCCATTTCTCTTACACCCATTCATCAATAGCGGCAAGTTTTCGTTCTGTGGTGAGATCTGCACAGAGTTCAGCCCACATACTCTCATTCAAATAATCAAAGGCCATCTTTAATTTTACACCCACGAGGGAGGCCATTAATGTACTTCCCCGAAGTCACACGAGTTCAATTTTCAGCGGGGTTTCCCGATGACTACCTCACCCTTACTTTGACACTTTATAGCCCCCGTGAAGGATATAGCCTCTGGTTCCTCTGGGTTTTTGGATAAAGGTGAGCAAATCCACGTTTATCAACCCCTGGTCCCGATATTGTCGTTAATCACGATCCGAGCAAATTAGCTTAGATTAAATATTTAAAGCAGTTCGATTCACTTATTTCGTTTCTATTTATTCGATTAAATTCAAAGTGGGTCTTATTACGTTCTTAATTCTATTTCCTCATTTTCTCCTCAAGAAAAGTTATTTATTTATTTGGTATTTGAGGTGAGCTTCATGAGTTCTAGTCTGATTAAGTATATCAGGCCCCGACACGAACTACTAAAGTAGAAAACCACTAAACCCATCACACCCCTCAGGGCACCGCAGTCATTTCAGACAGTCGCCTCTCGAGAGTGATCTAATGCCAGTTACATTATTCGGAGACGTGAACGTGTGTAGCTTGGACTCACGTTTTCTCATTTACTTATTACTCTGAACTGACTTGCCAAATTACGATAATTTACTTTAGGCCTCTTACATTTTTCAACGCACTGTAGATTTAGCTATCCAATTTTCCGTTTTCTTTCGTAGATGTTCTCCTCCACACGCAAGTTCTGCATGAGAAAATCGGAGCATTTACGGTTTGCGACGTGAATGTGAATTTACGTGCGTACCATTTACAATGCTCGTTCCCAAACACTATTGTATACGCACACAATTTTGTTTTAGAACCGAAGTAAGAAGGTAGGCAGCTCGTGCCGACGTCTTTTAACGAATCGGTTGTAGTTGAAAATTCGAATGGTAACAAAAGTACTACAACTACACAAGTTTTTATTTTATTCAACCCGAAGGAGTTTGGAAAGTGTTGTGGTTGGCCTAAAAACAAAGTTGATATTCACATCTGAAATTGAAGTAAAAAGTTCGTGATAAGACGCTTTGGAGAAGAAGCGGGTTTATTTAAAAATACAGGAATATGAATTTGTTTAAAATAATTATAGAAAGACCACAATAATCGTTCATGTTTCGTTCTGTTCGTAGCAACGAAGGTTAATTGGTTGGTTAACTTGACCTATTTTTCACTGCTATTCGAACTGCTCAAAAGCTGATAAGACATCCATTTGCTCGCCTCACTTCACTCAAGCTTGTCTAGCAGCTCTACTTCGTTGCACCTCGGGGACTCATTGCAAGAAGGGATCAACCCGCAGCGCGCGAGATTTCGGAAGTGACATGTTCAGTTCATGAGGCTTTACAACCCATCCCGTAACATTCAGTTTGGAGGCCTACGAGAGGTAAGGGCAGGATGTGCACAGTTCCACCTCAAGACAACCGTTGGTTTCAAGACCGTGAACCATGTAAACCGAATCGAGGGCGTTCTAAAAGGTTCAGACCCTTTTATTCATCCTCTGTTCCTCTCCGCATTTATTGATGGCTGGCACCTAAAGTCCCTAGAGGCGTAGGCTTACTCTCTCGAAAAGACCCAGACCCTGTCGGACTGGGAAAGTTATTTGCAGAACATTTATACGCTTTCTAGGGCGAGGAGTTAACGTTCGACCTAAAGGAATGGGCCACTTGGAGGAAGTTAAAGCTGAACCAGGCCTTTCACATGACTTCGCACCCATGACGACCCCGTTTGGCCATCTAATGCCTGACATCTTCAGATTAGAAAGACGACTAAAATTTGATCTCACATCACCATCACGCTCCAAAGATGTCATAACCGCCTGAGAACTTTAGTTTACACTACTGATCGATACGGGCGATCAAAGTCCTCTGGTGGACTGACGTACTTAATCCCCTCAAGCAGAGTGTTAATAGAGCCAGAAGAGTATACCAGGAGACTCGTGAATCCGATGTTAGGGCAACGCTCCGAACTGTCTTCATCCAGAAGAAGACAGCCTTCCACTGCGCCATCAAACGAGCCAACAGACAAGGCTGAGAGAATTTTGTGGCACCAGAGAGCTTTGAGAACGCTCATATATCTTATTAGCGTTAACATACGTCAAAAATACCTTTCACAGAAAAGAAGTTTGTCGCACGTTGAAAAAGCGTTCGACAGCACTTGGCACGTAGGTCTCCTACTGAAACTTCAGCCACAATTGCCCAACAACCTTTACTCACTCCTGTCTGGACGTACATTTGTCGTAACATTACAACGAGGATCATTCGAGCTGGTGTCTCCCAGGGCAGCGTATGTGCCCCATATCTTTACTCCATTTACTGCCACGACCTACCACTACCCTCCCCTCCTCATTTCTCAGCACTGCAGCAGCAGCACACGTGCTGCAGCCAACTCTGACAGCATTCGGACACTGGCGCAATAAGTGGCGGATAAAAGTTAATCCGTTACCTACACCTATATGATCCACCACTATACTGCCAGACACATATCATCCCCTACTATGCAAACCTACAAATATCTGGATGTCATATGGTGGATGTCATGTGGATCGCCGTCTAACTTTCAACGCTCACAAAACTCTCATACTCAACCGCCTACGTAGCAGAACTAATCAGCTAAAATCGTCACATAATAATAGATATATACATCGCTCCGAAATAGACTCCTTATATATAAAAATCAGGCCTCATCCGCCTTATAAATCTGGGACACTTGTTCCCAAGGACAGTTCCGTCGCATAGAACAGCAGCAAAACAACGCCTTGCAACCTCGACCAACATAATCCTTTAATCAACGAACCCCCGATCACGGCGTCGACTTACTCGCCCGAGGCGTATGATCGACCTGCTGATCCCATGAACAAAGAGTCAACCGCAGCCACCTTAGTGCCTTAGTTAAACCCGGTTATCTGTCAATTCCGCATAAAAATCTGCAGATTACGTAATACAATGCCGAGTATTAGCACAGCCACCATGTTTGGCTGTACACCTAAACTGTTAATTTAAGAGCGAAAAATATTTGTCCCATAGAGGAAAATTACAAATGTAATTGGTGTTTTTGTGTGTGTGTCTCTTCAAGTGAAACAAAAATATCTGGTGCTTAGCAACACCCAACTTAATGCCACCTCCGTAAGTTCAAACACCCTGGTAATTATAGTCAGGGGTAATTTCGCGAGTGTTATCAGCGAATGCATGCAGCATGCACTGAATACCCTACAGAGATGGTGCAATGGGCAAGGACTGTTTGTCAATCCAGACAAAACGAGCCTGATCCCGTTCACCAGAAGGCGCAGCCTTGCGCTGCGGGAACTCAGGCTGGGTGGCAAGGTGGTGAAGATCCAGCATGAGATCAAGTACCTGGGAGTTTTCCTTGATGGGAAGCTCACTTGGGCTACCCGTGAAAAAAGCCGTACAGCGGGCGTCGGTGGTGATGTGGGCGGCTCAGAGAATGGTGGGGAAGACATGAGGGGTGAGGCCTGAGATGATCCAGTGGCTGTACACTGCGGTTGTTAGGCCTGTAGTCACCTATGGAGCTCTGGTCTGGTGGACTACATCCCTAAATGGTCGTATCCACGGTACTCCCTCAGATAAGGCTTCTTGTTTAGAGATTTATAGTAAAATCAATTATCACTCACTGATCAAACATGGGGACTTGTTGGAGGTTTCGAGGCAGTTATACATAAAACCAGACCTAAATAACAATGAATGAGTTACCTGCTCAACTGGTTGGGTTACAAGGAAAATGATCAGTAAAAACAACAGTAACGTCAATCGTTTCATGCGTTCCTTGCCCGATTATGCATGCTAACAACAACTTGTTTTCCATTAGTTGTTGTGGTTCCTCAATGTGGTAGACTCAATGCCCGCGAGGTTCAACTTCGCGCTACCCTTTCGGATACTCATTCATGAGCGATCCAGGTGGGTAGGGGGAGTTCCCGATGTCGAAGCTGGGGCCCTGGTATACTACACTGATGGCTCGGTGTAGAGTGGCCTTGCAGGAGCAGGCATCTTTGTGCCGAGAATCAGAGCAGCGATCCCATTGGGGTCGCTGGCCACGGTGTTCCAGGCAGAGGTGGCTGCGGTGACAGTCTGTGTGCAGCGGCTGCTGCAGAGGGGACTGAAGCGGCAGAGAATCTACCTCTCAAGGCCTTAGCCTCATACTGTCTTACATCGCGACAGGTGTGGGAGTGTCTGACTGGACTGAAGGCCCTGGCCAAGGACAACAGTGTAACACTGTGTTGGGTGCCGGGGCATTAGGGTACAGAGGGAAATGAACGGGCTGATAGATTGGCTAAGAAGGGATCAGCGCAGATTCGCGCATGCGAGCCCCTTGTTGGGACTACCAGGAGCCACCTACGTAGAGAAGTGAGCAAATGGGAGGACCGGTGCAGGGCTGCCCATTGGCAGGGGCTGCCCAGCCTTAGACAGTCAAAACTCTTCATCTGGCTCTCCAGAGAGAGGTCCAAGGAGGTGCTTGCACTGGGGAGGAAGGATATGAGGATCATATGTGGCCTGTACTGGTCACTGTCCGCTGAGGTACCACCTTGCAAATATTGGCATGTGCGAGGTACAGGTATGCAGGTTCTGAGAGGTAGGGCTAGAGACGGCAGAGCATGTGCTGTGCGTATGCGATGGACTCGAGGCATCGCGCCTTTGTGTGTTTAGGAGGCCCTCTCTTCAGCCAGAAGAGGTGGCGAATGTAGAACACACAGATATTCTCCGCTTTGTGCGGGGGTGGCGGGGGCGCATAGGTGACGCCACACCAAGTGAGACCAGGGCCGTGGGGGCTGGGGGTGGTGCATGGGGGCCATGATCGTTTGTGGCTGCAGTGAGGGTATCACCTGCATCCACCGTTTCAATACATACATACGCAATGCGCATTTCTACAGGGACATTTATAAATAACCAATTCTAAGGGGACTAATTAGTGGACAGTTCTTCGTAAGTTTGATCGAAATCGTTAGAGCCGTTTTTGAGAAAATTGGAATAACGATAAATTAATATTCGACAAATCTCCTTTTCTGAGTTGACTTGGCTTATATCTCCGTTCAACACATATATACAGAAATAATTACAGATAACGAAATGTGGGTATGAAGGGCTGGAAGATTGATGGAGCTGCTACCCAAATGTTAAAAAAAACACGTTATTTTCGACACATTTTCATTTTTATCTTTGTTTAATGGACTGTCAGAGAAACATTCATTGAGAAAAATACTCTATTTGAAAATACCTTGTGTGTTTGGTGAGAATCGTCAAAGCGTAAAAAACCTATTTTTGCTTCATAGGGCTACATCTCCGTTAACCGCATTTTCATGGAGATTTGTTCCGAGAAGAAAAGTTTTATACTAACTGGTAAAAGATAATTTGGAAGTTTAATCAAAATCGTTTGAGCCGTTTTCGAGAAAAATGCGAAAACCTTTAGTTTTCGGTTCATTTAAGTCCCCCGCCTCCCTTTCCCATCTGCCGAAATCGCCATTAACCTTATTTTGGCGTCTACAAAAAATAACAAACAGAACAAAAAAAGCCGAAATTAGGTTTTTTTAGATTCAGTAGGCCTAAAAAACCTAAAGATCTGAGGGAAACCCTACTTTTTTTGACACGATTACAGTTAGGGTAGCGGAAAGTAAAAAAACCCTGCAAATTATTACACAACGGTTTATTATTCGGATAAACAGCTTGACCTAGCATTAATGCTCCGAGACCCATCCCGTTCGATTCAGCATCGAAAAATATCATAATGAAACCCCAAAAAAGAACTAAATCGTAATATTAAAATAAACAAAAAAACGAAAGTATCTAAAAAAAACTGAATTTTAATATGAAAACATGCACGCTACATATTAATATCAAAATGTAACCAAAAATCGATGAAAAAACCAAAATGAGAATGAAACGAAGGAATCTAAAAAAATTGAATCGTATTAAAACCGAAACGTCGGGTGAATCGAAAGGTGAAAAGGGAGTTGAGCGGCGAGCGGCGGGAGGCGGAGTCGTTGGGGGGGAAGCGAGAGCCGCCTCGAGAGCGGTTGGTTTTTTGGTTTATTATTCATTCTGAATAATAACCCTATGTTTTCGGTCACGAAAAATTTTTTACAACCCCCCCTCAAAATTTGATACTTTACGTTTCAAGACATGGAGATTCCAAATTTGCAATGTCCGTCCGCCGTCCCCGTCCCCGTCCCCGTCCCCGTCCCCGTCCCCGTCCCCGTCCGCCGTCCGCCGTCCGGGCCGTTTTGTGCCTTTAACGTAGTCTAAAAAATTCGTTCTTTCACCCAAAAATCCGACTTGGTATCTAGTTGTGCCCGCCATCTCGGCAATCCGATCGGACGAAGCCCGTGGTTGTAACGGGCAAAAAACGGTTAAAAAACGCAGTACAACGCGGAGCTACAAGCGTTTCGTCGTTTGAATTCCCTCCGCCCCGCCCGTCTCTTTAAAAAACCAACCGCTCTCGAGGCGGCTCTCGCTTCCCTCCCAACACTCCTTTGGCCACCCAACGACGACGCGCTTCGCTTCGAGTGCCCCCGTTCCAATTTCCCCGACGTTTTGGTTTTAATACGATTCAATTTTTTTAGATTCTTTCGTTTCATTCTCATTTTGGTTTTTCATCAATTTTGGTTAAATTTTGATATTAGTATTTAGTGTGCATGTTTTCATATTAAAATTCAGTTTTCTAGATACTTTCGTTTTTTGTTTATTTTAATATTACGATATTACGATTTTAGTTCTTTTCGACCTTTTTTGGGTTTCATTATGATATTTTTCGATGCTGAATCGAACAGGATGGATCTCGGAGCATTAATGCTAGGTCAAGCTGATTATCCGAATAATAAACCGTTGTGTAATAATTTGCAGGGTTTTTTTAAAGAGACGGGCGGGGCGGAGGGAATTCAAACGACGAAACACTGTAGCTCCGCGTTGTACTGCGTTTCGTTAATTTTTTTAACCGTTTTTTGCCCATTACAACCGCGGGCTTCGTCCGATCGGATTGCCGAGATGGCGGGCACAACTAGATACCAAATCGGATTTTTGGGCGAAAGAACGAATTTTTTAGACCACGTTAAAGGCACAAAACGGCCCGGACGGCGGACGGCGGACGGGGGACGGGGGACGGGGGACGGGGGACGGCGGACGGACATTGCAAATTTGGAATCTCCATGCCTTGAAACGTAAAGTATCAAATTTTGAGGGGGGGTTGTAAAAAATATTTCGTGACCGAAAACATAGGGTTATTATTCAGAATGAATAATAAACCAACAAACGTATGGGTACTGGATTGGACTACCGCGTCAATTTTTCTAAAGATTCGACAGTTTATGAGGAATAAGCTGAGCCAAAATCGATTTTCGTCGAAATGGTTGGTAATTTATGGCGTTGCACTCAACATTTTAACGCGGATGAGAATTTTAGGGTATCGTCATGTCATTTTAATCTGTCTACACAAGAAATTTAATCAAACTCGTTAGTGCCGTTGTTGAGAAAAAAAATTCGTGTTTTGGTCATTACGATAACTCCGATTACTGATACCCTTATTTTGGCGTCCCAAGGTGACCTACGAGCAAGATATCAAGTTTGAGCTGATTTGGCTCAGCTGTTGGCTCTCAATCGCGTTCACAGATAATTTTCCTCAGAATCCCTTTTTCAGCCGATTACATTACTTTCCTTTCTACTTCGTAGAGCCAAATAAAGTAAATAATCGAAGGGACAAGAGAAACCAGGAGCGAAACTAAGCCCGCGCTACAGATAAGAAATGATGGCTAGAAAGTTCGACGACGAAGAATTTCGACGAGTTACGTGAACGAAAATTGTCGAGGGAGATACGAAAGACCTTCAACGGGTCGAAACAGTTGTTTACATTTAGACACGAGTAGAATTTACACTACCTGCTCTGTTTACCGCAATATAACGCCGACGTAGAAAACGACAGATTAGGCGGATAACGCGATTACCCTTACGCTCACCGAACAAAAAAACAACAAAATTACGTAATCGGTTGATCGTCAGAAAATGAAGAATGTTCTCATACCTCTACAAGCGCATATGCTCATCTAACCCCCCCCCCCCCCCAAACCTCACTTGCGTTCACGGCCTTATTCTAGTAACTCAATTTATTTTTCGCTCAGTACATTTGACACATCACTTCACGGCGGCAGCGCTTACAGATCCGGAATTTATTGTGCCGCGCGTATTCATGCCCCGACCATTATTGAGCATGCACACTGAATCAATGAGGGTGTAAGCCCGATTTTGTTGAAAAGGATAATAATAACTTTTCCGGAGTTTGGTAGTAAATGAAACGGCGGTGGTTGAAATTCCAGAATTTCTGGAGTAGCCTCTGTACACCTCATGAATGTTATTAAAGCCTCGTCGTATAGGTACTTGATTGGAGTACCACCTGAATTTTTTTGAAGGTCCTAGTAACATTTGAGCTGAGTTTATAAGGAAACAACTGCGCTAAACTCGATTTTCGTTTAAATGTTCGATAATTCGAATCGATAATTCAATCATCCATTACCGACCATTACTCCAGTGTTCTCAGCGTACGTAAGCCAAATATCACAACAGGCAAACTAAATTATGCAAATACAAGAAAAACTAAACTCAAACTAAATGATGAACAATTGGATAAGATACTGAGCAATGAACAATGGCGTGAAGTTACTTGTTCGGAGAATGTGGACGAAGCAGCGTCACATTTTCATGAAAGACTAGCGAATCACTTGAAAGCGTGTACTACAATAATCAACGTCTCCAGGCGCCGAGTGGCTTTGAAACCTTGGATCACGGGGGGCCTCTTAACAAGCATTCGCAAAAAAGAAAGTCTAAGTATAAAACTAAGAAAGACACCTTTCGGTGCGAGGTTACGGGCACAACATAAAAAATATGAATACAAACTGAAACATCTAATTAGATTATCAAAAGATGATTATTTCTCTAAACGGCTAGAAAAAAATAAAAATGACATAAAGACAACTTGGAAAATTGTTAATGAAGCTATAGGTAGAGCACAAGGAAAAGCTTCGATAAGCTCGATCAAGATTAATGGGAACACTTTAGAAACTTCCAGGGAAGGGAAAATGGTAACAAACGTGTTCAATGAGCACTTTTCGACAATTGGAGAAAGACTAGCGAGTACCAGAACTACATCCACAAAATTAGTTACTTCAAAAACCACAAACCCCAACCCGTTCTGGAAAATAACAGGGGAAATAGTTGAAAAAATAATAAAGGGAATGCGTGGGGGATCTTCCCCCGGTTTTGATGGCATCACCGTTGATACGATAAAAAAAATTAAGAACTATATAATTATACCCTTGACTTTTATTATAAATCTGAGTTTTTCTTCTTCAGTGTTTCCGAAAATTTACAAACAAGCCATCATCATACCACTATTTAAATCTGGGGACCCAAAGGATATAAACAATTATAGACCTATATCACTATTATCTAATTTTGCAAAGATAATAGAAAAAGCCCTCAAAATTTACTTTACTAGTTTTTTGGAAGAAACAAATATTATTCCTATGCATCAATATGGATTTCAATCCGGAAGAAGCATGCTTGATGCCTTAATGTTTTTGCTTGAGAAAGTAAACTTAGCCTTGGATAATGGTCAGAGGGTTTTGGTGGTGTTTAAGGACATGACCATGGCCTTCGACACTTCCTCACATGGGCCTTCTGGAGACATTCTCAGATCTGAAATCCGATCCATCATTTATCGAATGGACTGCCAGCTATTTGTCTAACCGATAACAAGAAGTTAAAATAGATAATCACAGGAGTGATGCAAGAACCTTCACCTACTCAATTCCCCAAGGAACAGTACTGGCTCCGATTTATTTCATCACATATATCGCTGGGTTACTCCGTTGTGATATACAGGGGGACATGGTGTGTTTTGCAGATGACTCTGCCATGATAGTGACAGGAAATTCTTGGGATGAGGTGATTTCAAAAACATCGAGTAATATGTCGGTGGTAAACAACTGGTTGTCATCAAAGAGCCTTATGCTAAATTTTGCTAAAACAAATTTCATGGCGTTTTCATGGTCAACAAATCAAATACCAGCTATTGGGCAAATTGTTTGTCATGCACAGACGAACTGTGCAGAAAATTGCGCTTGCCCCTCTATTGCTCAAGTTGCCCAAACTAAGTATCTAGGAGTAACTATTGATCAATGCTTAAAATGGGACCCACACATTAATAATTTGAACAATAAGCTTCGGAGACTCATCCCTATCTGCCGGGAAGTCAGAAATTTTATGTCGCAAAAATTAAAGAGACAATTTTATTTTGCTTTAATACAATCTTTGATTATTTATGGAATAGTGGGTTGGAGTACTGCACATAAAAATAAAATTCAACAGATTATAATCACCCAAAAATTGTTGATTAAAATCCTCCTTAAAAAATCTAGGAGATTCCCTTCCGACGAATTATTTAAAATATTTGAAGTAATGAAAGTGGAAAATTTAATTGAAAAGACCACAATAATTTACACGCACAAAATGTTTATCCAGGGGAAGATAAAAAGAGTTCTCTCTCAAACGAGAAGTGGTGAACAAATTACGTTAATAGCGCCGCGCCTAAATACTGCTGCGGCTCAGAGGTTTTATTTATCCAAAGGGGTCTGCTTATATAATAAACTACCTAAAGAATTTATATCAACAAAGGTGACACTAGATAAGTTCAAAAACAAATGTGTAAATAAGTATTGTTCAATAAATGCATTAAAAAAAAACAAAAAACAATTATCGTCCTGCTCTCGTCATTTCCCCACCGATGGGAATTATAGGGTATTTTTCTCATTAAGAGCTGTCCATACAAGCAATTTCATTAAAATCCGAAGCCGTTCTTGAGAAGCTAAAAATACTTGGTGATCTGATCACTATGATAACTATAGTTAGTTTTCTGATACCCTCATTTTGGCGTCCTATGGTGACGTACGAGGTAGACACCAAGTTTGAGCTGATTTCTCATGAAATCGTTCACGGGCGCACATAAACACACACAGGTACATATTCCCAAATAGCGCGTTTCGTACTCAGTAGGGTCTGAAACATAAATATCTGAAGAGAACTCATTATTTCGTACAGCCAAAGAAAGTAACTAGCGACAAATCGGAGTTTGTTTTTCATTCGGTTTATACGAACTCGTTAAAACGTTAGCTTCGAAATTTATTGAATTGCTCCTACTCACGTCTCGACCATCATTGAGCAATCAGTGAACAGGGGACTGTCTACGAGGTTTTTTTTTGCGAATGATTGTGCTCCCTATTTTGGAAAGGTCGGGTAAAACCTGTGAGCAGTGCTAGTAGGTGAAACGGCGGTGGTTTGGATTCAGGAATTTATGAGGAGTCGCACCTAGTTATCTTATGAGCGTTACTAAACTCTCGCCGTATTTTTTCAAGAATGCTAGTGTCACAGGAGCGGAATTTATAAGGAAATATCTGGTGCGTTGCAACACACAACTTTCCTTAGCTCTACAACAATTCACTTTGTACATGGCTAATTCGATTTAATCAATTCATTTATCACTCAGTTCCTTTGAACTTGGTCAAACAACACGTCACGGCAGCAGGAAGCGGTAGCGCTTACAGTTCCACGTTTTATTGTGCTGCTCGTACTCATTTCAGGACCAATATTGAGCAATTGGTACAGAGATAATTAATGAGGCTGTAAACACGATTTTTTAAAAAAAGGATAGTAATCACTTTTGCAGAGTTATTGGGTAAAAATGTTTAGAACTGGTAGTAAGCGAAACGGCGGTAGTTGAAATTCAGGAATTTCTGGAGTGAGCCCCATGTACCTCATGAGCGTTTTTAAACACTCACCCTTTAGGTATTGGATTGGACTACAATACCAAATTTTTTTTACATTATACAAGAATTACAGCGGAGTTTATAAGGAAAAAACTGCGCTAAAAACGCTTTTGGTCGAAAATTTTGATAATTTATTGTGCTGCTCTCGTCATTTTCCCACTATTGAGAGTTTTACGCTATAATTGGCTTATTAAGAGCAATCAATATAAAAAATGTAATCAAAATCGTTAGAGCCGTTTTTGAGAAAAAAAATATTTAGTGTTTTGATCACTATGATAACTATAGTTAACTTTCGGTGGATTTTGTTCAAACCCTTATTTTGGCGTCCCATAGTGACCTGCGAATGAGATATCAAATTTGAGCTGATTTGGTACGGTGGTTTTCTCTAAAAATTGTTCACAGACACACATACACACACACAGACCATTTTCCCAAATTGTGTTTTTCGGACTCAGGGGGGTCTGAAACGTCAAGATCTGAAGAGAACTCAAAAATTTTTTTTCAGCCGATTACATAACTTTCCTTTCTACTTCGTAGAGCAAGGAAAGTAAAAACTGAGTTTGAAACTATTTTCTTCGAAATGTTTGATAATTTATTGTGCCGCACTCGTCATTTTTCCGGAGATAAAAATTGTGTAGTGCTGTCGTCTCATTTGTAGCTGTTCACCTACAAAATGTAATGAATATAGTTGGAGCTTTTCAGAAAAAACGCTGATAATTGTAGTTAATTTTGGATCGATTTCGCTCATGACTAGTTGTTTGGACGAGGATAGATTTGCATGATTCTCGGAGACGGGTTTAGTTGAGCAAGAACTTGTAATTGATGAGTTGGTGTACCACAACATTTGAAGACTTGGATGTACAAAGAAGAGGTGGCTTACATAGGATATGGGTTGTGTAGATAAGCGCGAACAAGTAGGGCTCTGAACGCATGACACTGGTTGTACTGGGAAGGGAGGAGAAGTCTAAAATAGAAGTCGATGAAACAAGTGTCCGTTGGGAGAACTGGAGGCGACTGTATCGCGAAAGATGGTAGAAGGCATGTGTGAACGAGAGGACCGACTTCGGCGATACTTCGTAGCAGAATGATTTTGGGAGAAGGTATCTGTTGTAGAGAGGAATCTGAAAAGGGAGGAGAGGGAAGGGGTGGGAAAACCACCGTTGAAAATATCCGCCGATTAGGGATTTCCATAGGTGCAAAGACCTTTGGAAGAACAATGACCTTGCCACGGGTCGTTGGGCAGGAGTGGAAATTCCGAGGTTAAAAACCTGGACAGATTCGGCGCTTATGTCGAACACTATTCATTCCATGACAACTTGCGGGAAAAATCTCAAACCAAAAAAAATGTCAGCTGATTACATAACTTTCCTTTCTACTAAGTAGGGCTAAGGAAAATGAAAACGGCGGGGCGTGAAAACGGTTTGTGGCCTCTACCTGGGTGTGCGTCGCCTTTGCGCAAGATTTTCTTCATGTAGGGACCGATCAGGTCGTCCTAGACGCTTGCACGCAGCTTGGAATGTCGAGGGTGTCTCTGGAGGCGGCCAGAGGCATCACTGAGAGAGTGGCGTGGAGCTCCTCGAGTCAGTTGTCTCAGCATTTCATAAACAGGCGTTTTGTTTGGGCGGTATCGGAGCACAGCTTTTGTTGTCTGGCAGGTTAGGGTTCTGTACTGTACTGAACTGAGTGCCTCAATGGGGCAGTGTTGTTGGTCGTTGGGGCTCAGTGCAGCACAATCAATTAGGACTGGGCTAGACATTTCTTTAGCCTGACTGTGAGATTCTTAACTCATGAGAAGAGTCATTCAATAATTGACATGGGGTCCAACCTTCGATGGTGCAGGGGCCGTGCTACCCTACTTTCCTATTCTCCCTAACCATTGCAAGGGCACGCTCTTGCAGCACGTGCACCCTCAGACAGGAATCTTGAGGTCCATTAAGGGAGTTAAATCAGTCGTATTGGTATATCAAATCACGAGTCCACTGAAACCTGACCTGTGGAGGTGCGAAGACTGTTGTCTGCGTGTAACTGCTCGGAAGTATGACCCTGAGGAATCCTGCACCATAATCTGGTGGCGAGTGTCGGATTTTGGTTTATTATTCATTCTGAATAATAACCCTATGTTTTGCGGTCACGAGAAATTTTTTATAACCCCCCCTCAAAATTTGATACTTTACGTTTCAAGACATGGAGATTCCAAATTTGCAATGTCCGTCCGCCATCCGGGCCGTTTTGTGCCTTTAACGTGGTCCAAAAAATTCGTTTTTCGCACAAAAATCCAATTTGGTATCTAGTTGTGCCCGCCATCTCGGCAATCCGATCGGACGAAGCCCATGATTGTTATGGGCAAAAAACGGTTAAATAAATTAACGAAACGCAGTACAACGCGGGAACTACAGCGGAAGTCAACGTTTCGTCGTTTGTACTCCTTCCCTCCCGCCCATCTCAAGGAAACCGCTCGCCTGCTGGTCTGGCAAAGCCACCGCCGCTCGCCTCCTCTTTCGACTCGACTCGCAACGGGTTCGCCCAATTTCCCCGAACCGACGAGGCAAAATCATGAGACGTTTACGGGCGCCGGTTTTTTTTTTTGCTTCCTCTAGGAAGCGCTCGTGTTTCGTATATAACCTTTGGCACTGCGATTTGTCTCTTTATCGTCTGATTGCCTTGTTCTCGTCTTCACCTCCACGAATGACTGGTTCGCTCCGTCTCAACTATTTCCGTTAGTAAAATATCTGTTATCTTCTATTGAACTTTTCATTACTCGCTTATTTTTGGTTTATTTATTTAATAGTTCGTTCGTTTCATTTTTTTTGTTTTAATACGATTCAATTTTTTTAGATTCTTTCATTTCATTCTCATTTTGTTTTGTTTTTTCATAGATTTTTGGTTTCATTTTGATATTAGTATTTAGCGTGCATGTTTTCATATTTAAAAAAAAAATTCTTTTCATTTTAAGAGTGGCAAGTTCCGCCACATCAAACCCGTCTTATTAACATTAAAAAGTGGCCAATTTTCTGCTGATGTCGAAGTTTGAGGAAAATTGGAGACTCTAGGGCGTGGGCACTTTTGGTTTATTTTTCATTCTGTTGTAGGTAAGAAAACATTTTTTACAACCCTCCCTTAAAATTTGATACTTTACGTTTCAAGACATGGGGATTCCAAATCTGCAATGTCCGTCCGCCGTCCGGGCCGTTTTGTGCCTTTTAACGTGCTCTAAAAAATCCGTTCTTTCGCACAAAAAAACCATTTGGTATCTAGTTGTGTCCCCCATCTCGGCAATCCGATCGGACGAAGCTCGTGGTTTTTATGGGCAAAAAGTGGTTAAAAAATTTAACAAAACGCAGTTTAATTGCAAATACGCCGTGTTTGGTATCGTTTTCAAGGTATTTCCACATCCTGGGTCGAATGGAATGAGTATCAGACGTGTACAACTGCGTATAGTGAAATTACAGTCATTATAGTGAGCCAAAGTCCACTTACTGAAAGAAATCGTGGAAACTACAGCGGAAGTCAACGTTTCGTCGTTTGTACTCCCTCCCTCCCGTCTCATAAAAAGTTCCATTGTAGTCACGTCATGTTTCGTATGGTTTACTAGTATTTTTCGATACTGAATCGAATGGGATGGGTCTCGGAGCAGTAATACTAGGTCAAGCTGTTCATGAGAATAATAAACCATTCTATAATAATTTGCAGAGTTTAACAAGAACTGAGGAAAACAGTTATAAACTTACTGAATAGCGGTCAGAGCTGGACGGTCTGACTGCTCATCCAACAGCTGTTGCTCACTGTTGTAGGGACTGCGTTGGAACCTCGCTTTGTTGTTTTCTCCAGCCTGTAGAGTCTTTGCGAAAAAAAAAGGGGAGCCGGGCCTTGAAGTCGCCATGTGCTGTAAGCAACTAGCTCCTCCAATGGTCTGGCTTGACCTGTTTTCCCCCAAGACGTTCTCAGATGTTTGACGAAAACGTGTACCTGCCACGTTCTTTTGACGAGGATTCCCATCTCGTTCACCATTAGTGTAACACCTATTCATCTGGAGCAGCCAGCTTTTGTTCAGTGGAGAGGTCGTCGTGCAGTTCGGCTCATAATGAGGGAAGCAACTGACCAGTAATCGCTTGGAGTGCTTCTTAGGATGATGTCTTATAGGCCTTGGTGATCCAAACAGACGTTCAGCTCCTCCATCAGTAAATCAAAGGAAAGTACTGGTTCTTTCGATTGATCGAGTTTGCTACTCCACACGACAAGGCAGTAGCCAATCACACCCAAGTAAATGGACTCGTACATAACACTTACGTACACCCCACATGGCCTTGCTAGTACTGAGGCAAACCTTGCGAGCGTAGCGCCTTCGAGGGATTTTAGGTTGGAGGAGCCTGTAGCCGCTATTCGAATCTTCCTTTAGGAGGATGAGCTGGGGTTTTCCCTCAGCTACCTGCAGCATGCCTCACTCAATCTACACGTCCCAGTTTTATAAAGTGACCCAGGCGATTGTCGAGTCATGGTCGGAACAAGTCGCATTTCGAAAGGTTTGCCGTCGCCCAGAACAACTCCTTCGCTTGCAGTGCATCACTATATCGTAGGCGAGGGATTGGCATTAGCACGTGCCTCACACTACACGTCACTCCATTTCGGGAAATTTCAGCTTCCACTCCTTTCACTCAAGTTCATTACTTGAAAGCATGAAATTGCAGTCATCCGAAGGGTCAATCACCTCTCGAGGCCTCCTTTTAACGCTTCCAGATCCAACATCGGCGGCCTCCTCGACTTCCTCGCAGGTATTTCGTTTCCATTCCATCGCGATTCTTCCTTAACGCCCACCTTCCTTAGGTGCCATCGTCACAATTTGCAGTCCTGTGTGATTGCAAACCCTACTTTTTTTAAATAATTTTAAAATACGTCATATTAGAGCACAAGTGTGTAAATAGAAAAAGATCTTCAAATGATTCTGTTTGTAGCGATGGCATTAACTGTCATTTTCGAATACTTCGGCGAGACGTTTCCTCTTGAGTCGACGTCTTGGTCTGGGCTGTGGTGGATTTGCGGCTAATTGCTGTAGTAAGGAGTTGGAGTGTGGGATCAATCTTTCGCGTAGGGTGGTATATTGTTACCGAATGTCGTCTTTGATTGGAAGAATATTCAGGTCAGAGTGTAAAATGGAATTTCGAACGAGCCAATTAGTACCAGCGATCATGCGGAAGATTCTGTTTCGGAAGACTTGAATTCGATTAACTCCACAGAATTACCCTCCGTACAGCCGCATAGGTCGTGGAATGGTGAGATATACGAGTATTTTCAGGTGGTTGGGTAATTTAGAGGGCGCTTGAAGAAGATTCGAAATATGTGCGTCCCATATCAATTACCTGTCCAAGATACTTGACTGAGTTCACTTCTGGGATAGGTACTCCGTGTGACGAGACAACACGACGCGTAATGTTGAGCTTGTAGGTGAAGCGCACCAAAGAAGATTTTGTAAGATTGACTTTTACCCTCCATTTATTACACGAGTCATCCACTGGATCAGAAAAACTTTGGTCGTGGTGTAAGGGCCTTTCACAAGGGCTGCAACGTCGTCTGCGAAATGGGCTTGCATGACTCCAGGTGGACTTGGGTAATCTGACGTGTAATGTGCATAGACAGGCATTGCACTCGACACGCCTTCTTGTGGGATTCCCGGGCTATCGCACCTAAAATCATCTCCAGCTGCATCTCCTGTACTAGCCTGAAGTGTGAGTCTGACAAGGACGTCTTTATTTTTTACACAAGACCTTGGTGCCAAACTTTGTCAAAGGCTTTTTCTGTATCCATGAACAAACCAAGACCTTCTTCATCGGACGGCAACTGTTTGGGTCGAATCTAGGTCTTCCTGGTTTTGTTATCTGCTGCAATGGAAGTCCTTTTGAAGATCTCACCTCTTCATATACACATTCAAAGGACTGATTACCTGGGAGCGGTAAGGCTTTTGCAGAGAGGAAATATCTCCACCAGGACCAAGGCAAGCCTCCAAGGAATAACTATACAGTACAAGCTAAAAAAGGCGGCAGTCCTTGTTACTGACGTTATGCCAGAGCGGAAGTACTTTCGGTTGCCATTTGGTGTTAGCGTCCACTCACGGGAACGATGGGAGAAAGAGACGTTCCAGACTGAGGTGGGCGCCGAACAGCGGCAAACTAATAGTTCTGCAATAAGAGGCAGAGCTGGACTGGGCATTGTAGGGCCCAACTACAGTCTTATTAAGACGCCGGGAGAGTACGCCGCGATATTTCAAGCGGAAATCGTAACAATAAAGATCTGCGCAGAAGAGATCCTGATCAAAGGCAAGCGGATTTATGTATTCTCGCCTTAAAGGCTATTGCAGCCTACAGCTTCAGGTCCAGGCTGGCATGAGAGTGC
Source organism: Pachypeltis micranthus (assembly GCA_020466155.1). Taxonomy (NCBI): domain Eukaryota; kingdom Metazoa; phylum Arthropoda; class Insecta; order Hemiptera; family Miridae; genus Pachypeltis; species Pachypeltis micranthus. The sequence goes on along the minus strand of CM035768.1, from coordinate 80,535,711 downwards.
CGTCAAGCACTCAAGCGGCTCGGTGCCCATAATAGGCTCTCCATTATCTGGGTGCCGCCTCATAGGGGGCATGAGGGCAACGAAAAGGCCGATTGCCTTGCAAAAAGGGGTACGGAATCCCTACTCATCGGGCCTGAACCCTACGCAGGTATGACGAAAAGTCACCTGAATCGTCTGGTGGCACGATGGGAGACACAGGAAAGCAGCGCCCATTGGCATCGCCAGCCACGTTACGCCTTCCTGCCCAGACAGGATGTGAGATTTCTGATTAGCTTCTTCACTGGACACTGCCCACTCAGGTATTACCTCAACATCTCATAGGTGGTGGAATGCAGACTTTGCTATGAGGAGGACGAGATGGCAAAGCACGTCCTACGTGAATGCCCTGCCTTGGCAGTCAAACGCTTTGAGAAATATTCTCAGTGGTTCATTGAACCCCAAATCGTAGCGGAGTCTATGGCGAAGGACATACACGGCTTGCTAAGGGGAGCGGGTATATACGACGCCTTCTATTAAGAAAGGGCTACTGTCACAATAGGCCTTGAAAAGGACTTTCTCCCGTATGCCCTCGGGGGGAGAAAAACAAAAAAAATTGCGTATTTCCAAGAGGAAGGGAAATATCCAAGACGCAACATGGCGTTATAAATGTGTGTCATGAATAGAAGGGCTTTTCTTTTGATTAGCGGTTGAGTGATAAGATCGTGGCCAGGAGATTTTTTCGAGGGAGAACGGTTGATGAAATTTCGTACCACAGGGGAAACCCTGCAGGGATCATGCAGAACACCCACACACCGTCCTCAGAGCCAAAATAAAGCTTTTGTTGGCCCCTCAAACCCGAGGTGGTCACAAACCAAACAAACGTTCCACCATCGCGTCGCCTGAAGCCTTTTTAGCCCCTTCACCGGTTCCTGCTTCTCACCTCAGACCCAACAATTCACCGCCTACTCATCTCGCTCGCACGAACGGCCTTGCAGGGTGTCTCAAGCTCGTAAAGGACGGAGTTGACGAAGAGCAGCGCCACCCATGCCCCTTTCCCTCACTGGGGGATGTGGACGTGCATTTGCCAGCCAACCGGCAGCGAGACACAACACGGATGTCAAAATGGTAAATACGAAGACTCGTTTATTCGTAGCTTCGTCATGAGAGTCGTATGAAATGTGAGTTGTTGTGAGTCTACATGTAACCTTGGTGCAATTGGAAAAGTGCTTGTGATTGCGGTGAGTGGTAGTGGTGGTGAAAGGAAAGGGGGGGGGGATCAAAACGAGCTGTACTAACAAAAATGTTTATTAATCAAAATTATCAACATCAGCATCAAGAAACTAGAACTACCGATCGATCAAATCATTCGATGGATCAATAAATAAATAAATAACGTTCCAATAAATTACGTTCTTTTCGCTCAAGCGAACAAAGTATTTACAAGTTTGAAATAATTTACTTGCGTAGCACTAAGACAAAAAACAAAAAGACAAAAAAGAAGACATTTTCGTTTTAAAGTTCGAAAAAGAAGAAAAGTGTTAACCTAAAAATTGACGCATTACGGTAACAAAATTGAGATACTGGGGCTGGGACAAAGAGAAAGCGATGAGGAGTATTAGCTGACCAGGAATGAGTTTTCAGCTATTCAACGCTCTTTGTGCCCAGTGACAGAGAAATAGGAATTGGAACGGTAACACGAAAAGTAATTGAATGGTAACAAGAGACTGAAAAGGGAATTTGAATTGGACGGAGGAAGAAATATTGGGAAGGTAATTTTTGAATGAAGTCGTATAACTGAACTCACTCGATGAGAGTGTGGCAGTGCGCAGGCGCTGGAACGAACCCTCGTCCGCCGTCAGGTCCTCGCGGCATCCGCACGACGTTGTCTCCGTTACCGCCGCCTCCGACGACGGGTCTCCCCTTTCCGTGATCCCCCCGACGAGAGCCGCCGTCGCTGCTCCAGAACCCATTCGGCTCGTGGAACCGGCGATCGGAGCGCCCTTTGCCGGCGCAATAATATTCGAGGGAGTTCCGACGAATGTCCGAGGCTCCGCTGTTGCAGCGAGAGCGGGAGGAGCCGTAGCCCTCGGAGCCCGAGTCTTTGCCGAAAGAGCCTCGTCGAGAGCAGTCATTGTGGCAGCAGCAGCAATTGTCCGAATCTTTGCTGATGATGGAGAGGCGGCGGATGTCCGCGAGAGAGATCCCGCTGTTTGAGCGGGAGCGGCTCCCGTACGAATCGCACGAGTCCGTCGACATTCGCCTACCGTGGTCGGGCATGTAATAGACCCCGCTGTTGGACCGGGAGCGGGAGTATGAGCTCGAGCTGTCCGTTCCTGAGTCGCGAGACCAGCGTCTTTGAAGCCAGTGGTTGTCGTTGTGAAGGAGGGGAGAGGAGCAACGACGTTGAAGCCGCAAACGACGATCTTCCGCCTCCGACCCGCTTTGACAGGAGGACGAATAGTCCAAATCGAACGAGCGGTTCATCAACTTCTTCGTCTTCTTCTTCTTATCGACTGACGGCGGAGCGTTCAACTCGATCACCTTCATGTTCTCCTCAACTCGCCAATTCCATTCCTTTTGTATGGCGTTATGAGCGGATTCCGTTCGTACGAACTCCACCAACGCGCTTATTTTCCCGATCATTTCCGGGTGTTTGTTGACGAAATGCCGGACGTCCGCGGGGATCGGGTTTCCGGGCCGCAAAATCCGGATCAGGGCGATTTCCCCGCAACTTTTGAACATTTCAGCCACATTTTCGATGGTCGGCTTCTCGAGGGGGAGATCGACGGCGACGACAGTTCGGGACGGGGTCGTCTGATCGTAAGGCGGCAAAGGGTCCAATCGCCGCAATTTCGTGCCCGCTTCGTTTATTTCCAATTTTTTGGATTTGCCCAGAGCGTAAGCGACGACCCGCCAATCTTTGGCCAAATGTTTGACCCTTTTGAAACTGGAAATCAATTTTAATGAGACGTAGCCTTCTTTGTTTCGTTTCACGTGTTTGAGCAAAAACGCGTCTTTAGTTATGTTCACGTCGGAGAAGTAAAATTCGACTTGGTCGACGATTTTTTGAGCGAGTTCGTCGTCGGGCGGAACGAACTCGGTCTCTTCTTCCGCTTTGTCCCTGCTCCCCGGATCTGAACCTTTTTTGTCGTTCAGGTCTTCGGAGCCGGAGTCTGACAAGTCCGCGTGATTCGCGTTATCTTCTTCTTTGAGGGGCAAACTGTCGACGGAGGACAGACTGTCTTTAGTGTCCGAATGGGTCATCGGAGGCTTGACGTGGGGGAGACTGACGGGCTGTTCCTCCTCGTCGTTGACGTTGTCGTCAGGAGAGGCGGCGGTGGCGGCGGCGTCGTCGATGACGACGTCGGCCGTCGTTTGTTCGTCCTGTATCGGCGACTCTTCAATAATATTCTGCTGCGGCTCCGCGTCGTTCGCTGCTGCTGTTCCGCTGAGCTCGCTGCCGCTCGAACGCGTCGACTCCTCACCCGGCTCGCGAAGCATCGTGCCCTATTTCCCGCTCAACTACTGACACATACAGAAACTGAACACTTCAACGTAACGCACGCAACTTAACTGAGCGCCGTCTTCTCCCACTCTTCCGATTTATACTCTTCCGCGCCCAATGTCGAGGACCCGCCGACCCCTTCGCCCCACCGCCCGCCGCCGAGTTTCCCCCCTTCGCGCTACGACTTCCAGCTCCCGGGGCCGCCCGACGGTATTCGAGTTGGAGTTCCCACACTGACCTACATCTCCTGCCCCCTTTCCCCCCACCCCGCCGCCCACGGACCCCGTTCCCGCCCCCACCCCCCAGCCATCGTCGACGACCCTCATCGTCGTCGCAACAAGTTCGGGCGTCAATTTCCGTTCCGAGTCAACCGTCGCTCAGATCCGATCGCTCGTTGAAAGTGAACGCTTCCGAACGAAAGCGTTCGCGTCCGCTTCCCGACTCATCGACTCTCGCTTTCTTCGCTCCTCCGCTTCCCGACCGATCCACGCGTCGTCCCATTTGTTCCTTCACTTCCCAACTTGAGAATGACGAGCAAACACATGAACACTATAATTCTAAATTTCACGTCGCTCTTCTCTATAAATTTTCGAATTTTAAAAAAACGCGTGTCGAGAGCTGCGCAAATTTTTCTTTTTGGTGCGTCGCCCGTCACGTTTTCCCAAATATCAATGAAATTATTCACGGATTTATTTATTTTATCATTTATTTAGAAAATGAAGAACTGTACGAGCCATATAAGCACAGTTTTTAAAATTGTTAACATCACAAATGAAGGAAAGAAGTAGAAAACCCCACTGCGGCCTGTTGTGTGGCGTCCATGAACAGTTTCAAGTCCTCTCGGTTCCACCTGGAGATCCCATGGAGCTGGTGTTGCCTCTTACAACGTCCCCGATACGTCCTCACCATTCTCGCAGGAAACACAAAGACAGCCATGAGGGTCGCCCCTGGATCTGTCTGCAGCAGAGGCACCCCAAGCGCTACAGGTCTGTTCTTGAACCCTCTCCAGAGAGTCATGACATGGAGGTTGAGGTTTGCTGTCGTGCAAAAGGCCGGCCACTCGCTCAGTATCAACCGTACCCAGACTTGTGGAGGTACGGCAGGTTTTGTCATTTTGCCAGTGGTGTTTTGGTCGAGAGCTGTTCCCCGTGTGTTACTGCGTGGATGTATTACCTCTGGGAGGAGTTCTTAATTTGGTTTCCGACTTGATGTAACAAATCACATGGGTGGCAAGTTTCAAAGGAACAGATCAACCGTGACCACGTTTCTTTGGCATGACCCTCTGTGCAGACTGGGCGAAACGGTTATAGGCTTGCTTTGTAGCAGTCAAGAAGAGTAGGAAGTGAAGTGGCACTAGTTTCCTTCGCACTGGGGGCGCAAGACGTGAGAGAGAAGAAGCGGAGTGCACATCGAAGTCACCACAACCTGTAAGGAGCTGGCTCGCCCAGTGGCCTGGCTCAACGCACTTTCTCTTCAAGACGTTCACGTATGTGTCACGTCCCTTTGACGAGGATTCCAATCTCGCGGCAAGTTTTCGTTCTGTTGAGAGATCTGTACAGAGTTCAGCGCAAACTTGGGGGAATCCTCCGTTTCACTCTCCACTTGATGACATCTTATACGCCTTGGTGATCCAAAGGAGAGCAGCTCTCTGGGATCGGGTCAATACTCTCGTTCGCTGCCAGACAACGGGGCAGTAGACTACCACGCCTAGGTAGATGGCCTTGTACATTAGGATCGTGTTAATGTTACACACTCTCCATGCGCATGTTCCTATAATAGTCTCTGAGGCCAAAAATGGAGCGTCGTTGGGCAGGGAAGTAGTCTCGCCCCAACACAACACCGCAGCCTCAATGTGACAGCACCACGGAGTCAAGCTTCTCGAAATGAAGTTCTACGTGCTCGGTTGGCCAGTAGCGAGGCATGTACTCAAAGTTTGCATTGAGGCGTACTCAGGAAGGGGATGCGACGAGAGATCAGAGGAGCGAGTCGGTGAATGATAGCTTCGTATTTTGATTTTGGGAGAGCGTTGAGGGTAACAGTTAGGTTTTGGGAGAGTAGGGACGAGCAGCCTCAACTTACGAAGGCCGTTCAAAGTCTTCCGCTGGGCGGGCGTTTCATCCGAAGAAGCCGGAAACACATGAGAGCTACGCCCGAAGTAAAGTATGTTTACTCGCCAATTTATTTGTGTTACTCTCGTCAACCAGCACAAGCCAAACCTAATCGGGGAAGATTTATTAAAAAATATCCAAGCACATCGCCCCATCGACGGAGGTTGGGAGGTTGAGAGGAGTTGTGCGTTCTGGAGCGGACCTTTCCGTGTGTTTGGACTGAATGTTACACTATTTTAGCTTTTACACGGCCCTTACAGTACAGTTCGCGTGGAATCCGTCGAGATTAATGGTTAGTGGTCTCAATCTTGCAAATAAACGCCGTCGTTCGTCCATTCTCATTCAAACGGGCTGATTCGGCGTTCGATCTCGAAGACGAATTGTTTCTGACTGCTTAACAAGCAAAGTGGGATACACACAGTAGAAAATTATTTCAGCGACGAAAGCCAACGCGGACACGATTAGCCCGACAGCGAGAATGTAAAACGGTCCTGTGAGGTCATCCAGCACCAGTTCTCTGGCAGCGAAATCGCTCGAGAGAGTCCAGAATTTGTCAACGACTGTCCTTCGTAAGAAATAAACAGGAAATCCAGCGTCGAACATTTTCAAAAGTAGAGAGTTGATTCTGTCAAATAGGTAATGATGCCGCCACATCATGGCGTTCAGGGGCCTTTCGTTTACGTAGTCGTCGATCGGGTAGATGGACGCGTTCGGCAGAAGACTCAACACGTATTTGACAAACAATTTGTTTTCCGCGATAGTGAAATTTTTGAATTTGGACATGTTGATAATAACTTCGGAAAACTCGTAGGTCGGGATGGTAATTAAGTTCTTAATGAGCGTTTGGATTTCACGTCGAGGGTTGGCACGTAGGCCGTTAGTCGTGTACGCGTAGGCCATCGTAGGAAGTTTCGTATCAATCAGTTGATCTAACGTTTTGACGACAGGCTCGTAACCTGCGCCGATAATGAGCCCCGTCAGGGAAGCGGTGTAAATTTGATCAACGTGAAACACGTAGAGGAGCCAAGCGAAGAAGATGCTTCTGAGCGACCACAAAACAGGAGGCGGGCACGTTGAGTTTGAAAATACCAACGCGACGAGGGCTAATATCGTTCGGGACAACGTGACTCTGGTGCCCGTCAAGAGGACGAAGGTCCAGTATATAAACGGCATGACGAGGACTGTCAAAGTGACGTGCACCCAAACTCGAGTGGGAAAGGCGGTAAATAGCATTTTCCATTTGGCGACTTTATCGGGCTCCGCGATGTACCAAGTTCCAGACACCCAAGTGTGAAAAGCGTTAATATCCGCGTTGGTTCTCGGCAACCAAGAAATCGAGAGGCCCCCGCAGGACATTTGAGCTCCTTTGCCCAACAATAAATCTGGAATTGAACCTACCGCCGTTCCGTTGCCCAAAACCGTGATCCACGAGTGCTTTTTGTGTATGCGCCATTCCGGGGTCAAGTTGAAGCGTTCGAAAACCAAACTCAACATTCCGGCGTCGTAGCCTTCGAGAGGTCCTCTCACTTTTCCTTCGTGCGGATACAGGACGTAAGGTTCGAAAGCAGCGCATGAAATGTGCCAAGTGCATCCCGCGAATACTCCCTGGGGCAATTTTCTGGCGTGTGTTAACGCCCCATGCTCCCACTTACTGTCGTTCCAAGATGACACCTTCTTCAGACGACTCGCTTCCTCAGGGCACGACTCCGTCGTAACGCCGAAGGGAAAAAGAGAATACAAACTGACGCTCGAGTTTTCTGGGTTTAGAAAGAACGCGTCGAGAAATCCGTAAATAAAAGCGTCGCTCAACGCTTTTTCAATTTGGGGCCGAGTGTGACGTTCGCTCGCCATAAATAAATAACTGGATTCGTTGAAGAAGTAATCCCCTTGCATGTAGCTCCCTCTCAACAAGTATCAAGTTATGTTGGAATCCACAAACGCCAAATCCACGACGTACGAACACGGATAAGGTTTCACCGGGCTCTTGCTCGACAAATCCACCTCTCGATCTATTTTTCGTGTAACTAAAAATATGGCGGAACGTTGAACCAAATGAATCAGGAGTTTCTCCATCGCCTCGCTCCTGTTGTTCGCGTCAAAGAACAAACAAATACATTTAGAAGGGAAATGCGTTGTGATTAACGAGTACGCACTGGCCGTCATGCCGTCGGACATCAGCGAAATGTTTCCCGTCGAAGTACTAACCGCCAAAAAAGCCGTCAGCCCGAAAATGTTCATCATGTCGTGTCCGTTGCCTCTAACCTCTTTCGTCGTCGGTCTTTAAAAGCTGCGTTTGGCCGAGTCTCGATTTCGTTAATTGAAGTGGCGGATAAATGTTTGGCGTTTCAAAAAAAAAAAAAAAGAACTGGTTAAGACGGGATTAGATTTGGAGATATCGGAACGAGCAGGTTGAGGAGGTGACCCTGTTTACACCACTCTGTTTTGTGTGCTCCTTTCATCGTTTTACGGAAGAAAATATGCGATTCTCCGCCGATAACTAAATGAACGAAATAACGCGATTATTTCGAAATGAATTTTCGTTCTAATCAAGTAGTTATACTTGAAAACTTCGCATCAAATATCTGGCGCCACGCATCACACAACTTTCTTCTGCCTTACGTTTATTCGGAGATTTTTATCGCTCTAGTTACTAATCCAATCACTTTCCGCTCACTTCACACGAACTGGTAGCGCTGAGAGTTTCGTAATTTATTGAGCTGCTGTCACTGCGCCGCCTTCCTCTGCCACCCAACCTTTTCCGTCTCATCTGCAGTTTCCTGGAAGACAGGGTCGCATTCACCGGGTCCAGCAACCAGCGTGCAACTCTCACCATCACCTCAGGCTGCCCCCAGGGTGCAGCCCGGTCCACGACTCTGAGGGACCCCCTACTCCGCCTCCTACAAACCTGCGGCTACACACCCATCGCCTACGTGGATGACGTTGCGATCGTAGTAGAGGCGGAGCACCTCGGCCTTATGAAGGTTCACTTGCGGCGGGTAATGTGGCTGGTCTTGGCCTGGTGTAACTGCGCACGCCTCCGCCTCTCCACGGCCAAGACCCAGCTTGTCATGCTGCCCATCAGCCCACCCCCTCCCCCTCGAGTGGCGCTGGCCGAGGGAACGAGGGTACCTGGGGATAAAGTTCTGCCCCGTGGTCGCCCAACCGAGCACCTAACCTTTCTAAGAAGCAAGTGCTCAGAACTAACTGCCTACATCAGGTCCTTATCGGGGTCAACCTGGGGGGCCTCGGCTCACGCCCGGTACAACTACTACCGAGGCATCTTCATTCCCGTTGTACGGTATGCTGCGGCGACGTGATGGGTGTCCCCTAACACCGATGACCGACAGTTCGCACTTACGCTCCAGCGGGACATCCTCCTAGTTGTCCTCCCGGCATACCACACCACTTCCCACCTGGCCCTCCAAGTACTAGCTGGAACTAACACCACCCCCAGATCCATATCTACTCGACCTAGCAGTACTCCGATCTCACATTAAGCGTGATAGCATAATGGAGTACTGTGGACCGTACCAAGCCATCCTTCCCTTGGTCCAGCAAGAGGAGTCCGCTGCGGAGACTTGCTCTTGCCCAGGACACACTCATCATTAAGTGGCAGGCACGGTGGGACGAGGGTCTCACCGCACAGCACCTCCACAGCTTCCTCCCCTCGGTAGAAGGGAAACTACGTACTGTCCTTCCCCCCGGTGGTGCAGTTGCCATGGCCATGGTGCCTTCAACGAGCAGCTGCACTTCTTTTCGGGCGCCGCCACTTCGATGACTACCCCTGTGGAGACCTGTACTCTTTACCTACTGCCTATACAGCGAATCGAATTCCTGCGGCGGGAGGAGTCTCACAGCTCCTTACCACCAAAGTGGAGGCCCGCCGGTATCATATCCTTGCCCAGGCGTGGGCGAACCGGCGGGAGGGCTTGGAATCCTGGTGCCCCACCCAGATGCAGGCCAAGGACTAGGAGGAAAACTCCCGCTCAACACCCTCACAATTGCCGCGCCTTGCCTTCGCCACGGTAAATCCACCACCTTCCCGGCGTAGACGCGTGCGCCTCTCGCGGAACAACGTGCCGGTAGGCCAAGCCAGGCCTGGCACGTTACCCCATTGGGTTAACATGATTTTTTTTTGGCGAAAACATTATTTACAAAGTTAGTCAACAAAACAACCGTATTAAATTCCGGAGGAATTCTTGAGGTCGCTCCCGATTATCTAATGACGGTTATCACGCTACGTATAACTAGCTTATTGGACTACGAGGAGATTTATAAGGAAAATATCCGGTGCGGCGTATCATACAACATTCCTTGGTCCGCGTGCGCTCGACGATTTCCTTCGCAGCAAATCCGTTCTTCATTCGCTTTATAACAACGTTCTGCATAAAATCTGGTGGCGCTCAAAGTTCCAGCATTTATTGTGCTGCTCCTACTGATTGGATCCAATCAATACACGGCACTATCAACAACAAGAACCACCGTGTTTACCGTTTTAAAATTATAGGGTGCGAAATATGTGAAATGGCAGTAAGTGAAACAGTGGTGGTTGGAATTTCTGGAGTAGTTCTTAATTATCTGGAAGGAGAACATTAGTTTCAGTAGTTCTAGACTGGAATGGAGGACACCACAACGAGCTCGTCTACGATGAAAAGAGAGAGAGCGAGAGAGAGAGAGAGAGAGTTAGAGAGAGAGAGAGAGAGAGAGAGAGAGAGAGAGAGAGAGAGAGAGAGAGAGAGAGAGAGAGAGCAAGAGAGAGAGAGAGAGGGAGAGAGAGAGAGAGAGAGAGAGAGAGAGAGAGAGAGAGAGAGAGAGAGAGAGAGAGAGAGAGAGAGAGAGAGAGAGAGAGAGAGAGAGAGAGAGAGGGGGGGGGGGAGTGAGGGAGGGAGAGAGAGAGGGAGGGAGAGAGATGGAGGGAGAGAGAGAGAGAGAGAGAGAATGAGAATGAATGAATGAATGAATGATTTTATTTACCAAGGGAGAATTAGGGCCATGTGGCCCTCTCTTCCATTCTCCCTGGCTACATCACACTGTTACAAATCCTCCTACATTCGTCGTAACTCATGTAATTTATAAATACATTCCATTCACACCAAATAAATTACATTCATACACTAACACACTCGTCCATACATAAACACTTACTGACACAAACACTCACTGCCCCGACTTTAGAGAAGGGTGAGTACTTTGATATTCCTCCCCTTCTCCGCAGTGGATATCCTAATCCTAATATTTGACAAACACTTAACAAACAAGAAACATATAACGATTGACAACAAACTATTTACAATGTACGAGTGCGTGAAGACTAAATAAATAATATTAGTAAAGGTCCAACTAGAACACAACAACGATACAATCTAGTAGCTCTCAATTAATATTTTTTTAAACTTTTCTTTAAACACTTCTATCCTACCACACTTTCGAAACAGCTCTACATGCTCATTATGTATTTTTGTTCCTTGGACTACGAAAGATCTCGCCAACATGTTCGTCCGATGGGCAGGAATCCGAAGAACACTGTTCTTGCTCCGAGTATCGCGCTGTGAGAGAAACTCGAACGATTGGTAAAGATATTGCGGTCTACGATGTTTCAATATCTTGAAAGCTAGACAGGCGATATGTAGCTTTTTACGTTCTCTAATCTTCAGCCATCCTAATCGCTTATAATGGGGTGTAACGTGCTCGTCCAGGCGCAGTCGCAAAACAAAACGTAAAGCCGCGTTTTCAGAGAGGGAGAGAGAGAGAGAGAGAAAGAGAGAGGGGGGGAGAGAGAGAGAAAGAGAGAGAGAGAGAGAGAGAGAGAGAGAGAGAGGGGGGGAGAGAGAGAGAGAGAGAGAGAGAGAGAGAGAGAGAGAGAGAGAGAGAGAGAGAGAGAGAGAGAGAGAGAGAGAGAGAGAGAGAGAGAGAGAGAGAGAGAGAGAGAGAGAGAGAGAGAGAGAGAGAGAGAGAGAGAGAGAAAGAGAAAGAGAGAGGGGGGGAGAGAGAGAGAGAGAGAGAGAGGGAATTAAATCTTTTATTTAACAATCTGGGACGTTCTGGACTGTGGTTTACGACTCCCTGCTGCATCCAGTGATGTCTGTGTTGTAAAAATACGAGAGATAATAGCAAATTCGAGAGTCAAACAAAGAATGAAGATTTAATTGACAACGCATAAACGACCAACTTCACACATGCGACTTGAGGAACTTATAAGTTTTGACTTTCCAATTCCAACACGATCCCTCAAGTTCGAACTTCTTCCAAAGACTCCTGTTTGTCTTGAACAGAAGTCCAACTTGAGACTTTGTCTTGGAGAAAGTCATCCGCCATGTTTTATGTAACCAAATGCCGTAGATCGATTAAACCCTCTTCAATATTTTGCGTGATGAAGTGGCTTCTGACGTCAACGTGTTTAGTCTTCGACCTGTACGCTGGGTTCTTGATGTGTTCCCGCGCCCCCTCGCTATCATTGTACAAGACAATTGGCGCATTTTTACGAAAACCCAGCTCCTGAAGAAACTCGTGCAGGTATATGGTTTCTTTCGCGCCTTCGGATATACGCATCTGTACCCCCAAGGAACGGCGCTATCGAGAGATAGGACTGTTCCTGAGTACCAGCATTCTCCCTCTAGAGAGAAGGATTCACTGTCGTTTCTCCTCCTTGCCGTTATCTATATCACCGGCAGGAGGAGTGATAGTTAGATAAGGTACCGGCTTGAGAACCGAATTCGAGGTGGCGAGTGGCCCAAACGCGGAGCAAGCCGAAACGAGAGTGCTTACTCAGCAGAGGGCGATCGCCGAGCCCTTCACCCAGAGGTCTTTCTCCATTTCCGTCCCCCGAGGAAGCAGGTTGCCTTCCATTAACTTCTCAATATATTTATCTAGTCTCCACAGTTCTCCTTTCTAGTCTCCCAGCACCTTCTCTATTACATATCTCTTTGCACCTTTCCTAATTATTTATTATAGTTAATCCCCCGACCCCTCAGTTTCGGCCTCGTCGGAGCATTACACATCAACTCGGCTTCAACGCTTGACAAAGCCACCGTCCTCTGTTTCTTCGACGTCCAAGAAATCGCTGCTTCTGACAAGGTAAACAGAAAACCGCTGAATGAATGGTGATCTATTCTGCAATTACCCCATTGTCCCCTTTCAAATGCCGCAGTACGCGTTTGGCTGCTTTCCAGTGGACTTCAGAATAACAACTGTTAAACTGGCTGTACATAAACAATGGCCAAGTACATGAGAGATCCTATCAAATTTCGGAAAGGATATTTGTCTGTTGAGAACAATGAGGGGGAAGTAGTCACTCCTTTTTGCCTATTATGAAGTGGACTGTAATTTAATGACAATAAACCATAGGCAAAGTGTCCCCCAAAATTTGTGCTGGGTTTACCCTCAGAAGCCCCAATCCGGAAACCAATCACCTGGAGAACCACCCCCAATAATCCACAAACTAGGAAATAAATTATGGGACTCACCAATCTGCGCCAAACCTTCAGTGTTCCCCGGGGATTAAAAGAACAGGTCTCAGTCTTGGAGGCGACGTAATTTCGAATGAAGTACGCGTTGAGAGTGATGGAACACTTCCGAAAAAACTCCACAGCACAAATAAAATATCTGGTGCGTAGCAACACACAACTTTCCGCCACCCGCGTAAGTTCGAACACCAGCTACATATGCGGGTGCTATATCTTCGTTCAACGCATTTTTACAGGAACATTTATAGAGAACAAAATGTAGGGACTAGTTAGCTGAGAGTACTCCGAAAGTTTGATCGAAATCGTTAGAGCCGTTTTTGAGAAAATTGAAATACCGATAAAATAATATTCGACAAATCTCCTTTTTTGTGTTAACTTGGCTTATATCTCCGTTCAACAGATATATACAGAAATAATTATAGAGAATGAAATGTTGGTATGGGTGACTAAAAGACACTCCATTAGGATTTATCACATCTGGTGAAAAAGTTACCCTGGAATTTACGAAAATGTTCGAAAAAACGTTATTTTTGACACATTTTAATTTTTATCTCTGTTCAATGAACCGTCACAAGAACATTTATTGAGAACAATATGTAGCTATTAACTATTTGAAAACATCCTGTGAGTTTGGTGGAAATCGCTGGAGCCGTTTTGCCAAAAAGCGTGAAAAACCTATTTTTGCTTCAGGGGCCCTTATCTCCGTTCACCGTATTTTCATGGAGATATGTATGGAGAAGAAAAGTTAGGTATTGATTAGGAGAAGATAATTTGAAAGTTTAATCAAAATCGTTAGAGCCGTTTTCGAGAAAAATGCGAAAAACCCTAGTTTTTGGTACATTATCGTCCCCCACCCCCCTTCCCATCGGCCGAAATCGTCCATAACCTTATTTTGGTGTCTACAAAAAATAACGAACAAAACAAAAAAAGAACCAGCTCAATCGGATGAGCCGTTCTCCCGCAAATCGAACTACAGACACACACACATACACACACACACACATACACACGGACCACGCGCCGAAATTAGGTTTTTTAGACTCAGTAGGGTCTGAAACGTAAAGATCTGAAGAAAACCCAAATTTTTTTTTGGGCCGATTACTATACTTTCCTTCCCTTCGGGTAGCGGAAAGTAAAAAGTACAATGCTGGCGAGCGGCAGACGACGAAATGGGAGGGAAAATTGTAAGTAAAGAGGTAAGAGAGGGGACATAGGAAAGGGAAAGGGATTGTTTGTAAATACAGAGGACGACTCCCCGGGCAAAAGGCACCGAACCAATCGACCTCCGAGAACAAACCCAACATTGTCCATTTCACTCTGCCTCGCTTCCAATGGTTTAAATTTAACATTCACGTCCAAAGAAGTTGGTATTTGCTGTGTTCATGTTAAATCTTATCAAATTTTCATTAACGTATTTTCTTTGACTAATTTTCGATTTTCCTCTCTCAAAATCATAATCAAATTCCAAACCTAAACAATAATGAAGTTTTTCTAAATGTTTCATTCTGAATTCGTCCGTCATCTTCTGCTTCAAAATGTTCAGTTTTGTTGAGTCTTTTGAAGCTAAAATAATGTCGTCCACGTAAATTGTCAAAATGACTGCCTCTTCACCCTTGCCCTTAGTGTACACGCAAGGATCTGATTCAGAAGGTTCCATGCCAATTGTTTTCAGTCGCTCGCCTAGTTACAAGTGCCATTGTCTCCCTGATTGCTTTTTAAATTTCGTTAACTAAATTCAGCCTATATCTGGGCCCATAACCTGTTGTAAATATCTGGTGCGTTGCAACGCACAACTTTCCTTAGCTCTACGTCAATTCGCTTTGTAAATAGGTAATTCTATTTAATCGATTCATTTATCACTCAGTTCCTTTGAACTTGGTCAAACAACACTTCACATCAGCAGGAGGCGGTTGCGCTTACAGTTCCAGAATTTATTGCGCTGCTCGTACTCATTCCAGAACCATTACTGAGCAATTGGTATACAGATAATTAATGAGGCTGTAAATAAAATTTTTTTGAAGGAGGATAGTAATCACTTTTGCAGAGTTATTGGGTAATAACTGTTAGAACTGGTATTAAGCGAAACGGCGGTAGTTGAAATTCAGGAATTTCTGGAGTGAGCCCCATTTATCTCATGAGCGTTTTTAAACATTCAACCTATAGGTATCGGATTGGACTACAATACCAATTTTTTTTCAACATTCTACAAAAATTCCAGCGGAGTTTATGAGGAAAAACCTGCGCTAAAAACGCTTTTCGTCGAAAATTTTGATAATTTATTGTGCTGCTCTCGTCATTTTCACACAGATGGGAATTCTATGGTATAATTATCTTATCAAGAGCTACCAATATAAAAAATTTAATCAAAATCGTTAGAGCCGTTTTTGAGAAAAAAAATATTTGGTGTTTTGATCACTATGATAACTATAGTTCTCTTTCGGTGGATTTTGTTCATATCCTTATTTTGGCGTCCCATGGTAACCTGTGGGCGAGATATCAAGTTTGAGCAGATTTGGTACGGCGGTTTTCTCTAAAAATCGTTCACAGACACACAGACCATTTTCCCAAATAGTGTTTTTCGGACTCAGGAGAAGAAAACTCAAAATATTTTTCAGCCGATTACATAACTTTCCTTTCTACTTCGTTGAGCCAAGGAAAGTAAAAATCCTAGTTCGAGAGTCGCGCAAAGAATGAAGATTTAATTGACAACGCATGAACAACTGCACACATGTGACTTGGACTTTCCAATTCCAACAGTCTGTGGGGTCCAGGGATAGTTTTGGCTGCTGCAGTGAACGCTTTGGAGTTGATGGACTAGTCAACTAACATAACAAGACCAGCAACTTGAAATTTCTTTTTCTAGTTTCGGCGTAACTACCGGCAATTCTTGTCATTTCTTGGGTGTATTCAGCGCGACTCACCGACGACTATGTACTGCCGTAAGTGCGTTCTATCTGAGAGGACGGTGTGCCGCGACGGCGGCGACCTGTTCCCATCTCTCGACCCTCCCAACCGCTTGGTTTTCCACGGGCTCCGATGGCCTTCTCGCGAAGCAACACAATGAATGACGTCGATCATTTTAATCGTCGCCTAGCATTGTTCCACTACTGCAGGCCACGCGCGTCCCGCTTCAGATCCGACAGCCCGATAACTTATCTCGAGTAGCGTTAGCTTCCTTAGGCTCGAATTCGCTTCCGCAGGTTTTGTCCATCGTCCAACGGGATCTAAGTAATTACTCGTTTGGAGCCTTGAACTTGAGATGGGACGACGTCGCTATTGACATCTGTCAACGTCTCTTGTCGAAGGAGCCATTCACCTCAATGTATTGTATGAACGGAAAAAGTAAATCGTAAATAAATTGGCAGCTTGCCTCACCCCTTCACCCTCCTCCGCCACGCGCAGCTTTCATGAAAAACGTTCAAATAACTTCAGCACATCCACGTTTCGTGCAGGATTCACGTATTCCTCCGCATCCTCTGTTGAAGAAGTTCGTGGATGCTTACGCACCCAAGTAAGTTTCCGAGTTAGTACGCTATTCACTGCAATGCATCACACAACTTTCCTTCCTTTTTAGAAGAAATAACGTAATATGCAACAGAGACGCCTTAACAAATTATTTATATCGATCAGTTGGCTACTTTGGCACCTGCTGGGGATGTTCTTCGGTTTGTGGACTCACAGTCTACGTGGGAGGGGGTCCGTTCCGGGATGCAGAATCTTCTGGATAGGATTATTGGCTCTCGTTGAACGAAGGAATTACCGGGGGTACTCATTGACATAGGGGGCAAGCATGCTGGCCTGAGTCTGGTGGTGTGAGGATCCCACTGTTTGCTCGGAGAATTGTCTCGCTTGGGAAAATCCTGTTTATCGGCCGGTTATCTGAAACCGGTCTACCTTTCGCTTTTGCAATCCTTACTCCAGTGCGGGATTGTGAATTGGTACGGAGGAGGGGGGTGGGAGTGGGGGGTTTGTACGAGATCTTATCCAAATCTAGGCGATTCTCAAATTAGCTCCTCTTCTGAGAGGCGAAGATCTTTTATTTTCGCGAAATCTGTAGTCCTCTTTCACAACACAAATCGCTGTTTAGAGGTCAGGTACGCACATTCACCCTATCCTTTTCCAGAACCTACAGAATATCCGCAATATTTACCCCGTCCTATTTAGAATTCCTTTCCTCTGTTCCTCACCGATGCTCCCGCGTGCTCAGGGTCCAACTATAAGATACGCATATCATCGTGGATCGCTGTATTGGGATCAAACGGCGTATGATCACATTACTGACTGGTTGGCTGTTGTGAAATATGATCGAAAGGAAGCTACGTTGATGTAACTACGTGAATGTGGCGAATCTGATTGAAACTACCGAATGAGCTGCGGTTCGAATAAAATGAATAAATTTGTCATTTAACGGATTCAATTCGACTGTAACGACGCTCGGAAGGCATCAAAACTGTCAGCAACCACGACGCATCAAACAACATTCCTCGGCTGTCGTTCGGCAGTTTTAATCCGATCCGATTGAGTTTTCACTGAACAAATTTGGTTCACCGCGCTCCGAAGTTGGTTTTGTGGGCTCTCCGAACCCGCTCCGGACGATCTTAATCGAATAACTTTCACCCAACGGGCATCAGTGATATTTATACAGAAAAAGCTTTCAGTATTTCGTTTTTTTGCCCTAAATTTTAATATTTTATCGCGCTGCTCACGTCGTATTTCTACATATAAAACGTTTATCTCATCTCAAAGTTGTTTAAGATTAGTGGTACACAACGTTTAGTGAGCGCAACTACTCATAAAATATATTTCTCACTCAGTTCATTTGAACTTGGTAAAACATAATTTCACGTTCTTCGCAAAGGAAACGTTAGCGAGTAATGTTCTGGAATTTATTGAAGAGCTCCTATTCATGCAGCGGCTACTAAAAAGCACGGCACAGGTTATTTCATGGGGCTGTGAACATTTTCGTTCGAAATCTTGTTTGTTGTTTTGGTACTGAGTAGTAAAAATTGTGGAAAACGGAGCTTTCCCTCACCCCAGATGCCAAGGGCAGAGCGAAGGGCTCACAATTCCCCGCTCCCTCCTTGAACTGGAGGGGCTAGAAGTGAACCCCATAAAACCGTGGCAGCGGAAAGAATTTCACTTATTTCATTCAGAGTCCCTGTTCAGCGAGGAACAAGTAAGAGCTACTTACTCTGCGCACCAGCCAGCGTCACTTGAAGTCAACTTTTGATTTGTTCATATCCTTCCCTACGGAAGTCCACTTAGCGAGCCACGGATTCTACTTCACTGGAGAAGCTGGATGGAAACTCAATCAGGCCTTTTATGTGCCGTTATCCTGGGGATTGCGGTTGCCCTTCTGTGTGCGAACCACATGCCATTATAGACAGTATAGAGCGCAGTAAAAATATTTGCCTTTCCAAAGGCTGGCTTTGAGGGGTAACATATCGTTATGCGCGTATTAAGTTACACCTTCAAGACAGTGCCTAATGTACGAAGCGTGTCGTAACCACATGCCAGTACCTACGATGTTATACCTTATCCTGGCGGAAGGGTTGTGCATGTGAAACTAAGCACAGATAGGTGCGCCGTTCAGTGGGTGGGGACACCCAGCCGAACCTTTGGGATACATCCAAGGCTTGAGGAGGTGGAAGCTAACCACATCTGTATGGAGTCAGAACACTCGTAATTATTTTATAAGCGTGAAGGCAATTTATTGGGTTACTACTCTCTTATTTTTCTCAGAATGCTATCATCATATGAGTAGGATTTATGATGAAAATGATGCGACGCAGCACACAGCTTCCCTTAGCCCAACGGTACATTCGTTGGTTTTCGGGGCTTTTGCTACTAATTCAATTTATTTGTCACTCAGTCCATTTGAACTTGGTTGAACATAACCTTGACCATTAGTGCAGAGAAAATTAATGAGACTGTAAACACTATTTTTTGAGAAGGATAATTGTTCGGGGTCACCCCGAAAACCTCGGGTCAATGATCAGGGTTTTTCTCGCCTAAGCTGTTCCATTACTCCTGCCTGGTTAAAGCACTTCCCAGTACGGTTTTCCCACTGACTCCAGGTATCAATGGACTTTACCGCCCCTTATTATTCCATTACAGTCGGTGCTGCAATATGGCATTATTGTGTGGGGAGGGGCACTATGTTCGCAGTTAAATAAAATGGTCCAGAAAGCCATCTTGAAAATTATGCCCCGTAAGCCACGCAGATACCTTGCCTTCTCTCTCAAGCAGCTCTTAGCGAGGAACCATCTAGCAACTCTGCTTGAGACTAGCGCAAGGTCAGCGCATTACCCTACAAGATTTGCGCTTCAGGGACACATAGTCAATCCCAAACCTCGACTGGGACCGCTAGAAGCCCTCTGTATATATTGCACATTCTCCACAGGCACCTGGATAACGAGTTGAGGTCTCCGGGTCGCTACGAAAGAAGCAAATACAAAAAGCTAATTTTTTCATGGGTTATACTGAAATGGTACGATTTTTTTTTAAACGAACTTGAAATGTGTATAGTTCCATTAAGTTTTACCCTTTTTTGCCCTCTTTTCTCTCCACTGAAATTTGGCTATTAGTAAGATCGTATTTTCCGCTTAATAATCACGTCTTTCATGTTTTTATTTTGAGTCCGTGAACTGTTCATAATTTTTACTTTCCGCTACCCGAAGGGAAGGAAAGTATAGTAATCGGCCCAAAAAAAAAATTTGAGTTTTCTTCAGATCTTTACGTTTCAGACCCTACTGAGTCTAAAAAACCTAATTTCGTCGCGTGGTCCGTGTGTATGTGTGTGTGTGTGTATGTATGTGTGTGTGGATGTGTGTGTGTGTGTGTCTGTAGTTCGATTTGCGGGAGAACGGCTGATCCGATTGAGCTGGTTCTTTTTTGTTGTGTTCGTTATTTTTTTTAGACACCAAAATAAGGTTATGGACGATTTCGGCCGATGGGAAGGGGTGGGGACGAAAATGTACCAAAAACTAGGGTTTTCGCATTTTTCTCGAAAACAGCTCTAACGATTTTGATTAAACTTTCAAATTATCTTCTCCTAATCAATACCTAACTTTTCTTCTCTATACATATCTCCATGAAAATACGGTGAACGGAGATAATGACCTATGAAGCAAAAATAGGTTTTTTAAGCTTTTTGGCAAAATGACTTCAACGATTATCATCAAACTCTCAGGATATTTTCGAATAGTTAATACCTACATATTGTTCTCAATAGATGTTCCTCTGAAAGTCCATTGAGCAGAGATAAAAATGAAAATGTGTTGAAAATAACGTTTTTTCGAACATTTCCGAAAGTTCCAGGGTAATTTTTTCACCAGATGTGATAAATCCTAATGAAGTGTCTTTTAGTCACCCATACCAACATTTTGTTCTCCATAACTATTTCTGTATATATATGTTGCACGGAGATATAAGCCACGTTAACTCAGAAAAGGAGATTTGTCGAATATTAATTTATCGGTATTCCAATTTTCTCAAAACCGGCTCTAACGATTTCGATAAAACTTTCGGAGTGCTCTCAGCTAACTAGTCCCTACATTTTGTTCCGTATAAATGTTCCTGTAAAAATGCGTTGAACGAAGATATAGCGCCCGCATGTGTAGGTGGTGTTCGAACTTAAAGGGGTGGCGGAAAGTAGTGTGTTGCTACGCACCAGATATTTTTCTTTTAATTGTTGAAGTATCGTGTGTGTAACAACTCGTTCCCAACACCACAGGCCTGGCCTAAAGTTGGGGCTGGTTAGGGCTGGTTGGCCATGCACTACGTCACTTCAACTAACCCGAGTCTCTTACGGATTTATCCTCGTGTATCAGCACAGTGAATCGCTCCCCAGCGATTTCATTCTGAACTTTCTTCACCGTGATCAATCGTTGTTTACACGTTCATCTATCAATCTGTGTAACTCCGAACATTACAGTCTTCTTTTCCCCACTAATTCTTGCGTTCCCTCAAGTTCACTTCTTCCTATTTTGCGTCAAACAGTAATAATAACTTTTCCAATACTATCGGGTAAAAACTGTAACGAACGGTAGAAGGTGACAACAACGATGCTCGAAATGTCGGTATTTCTTCTCCTATATGTATTATGAGCGTTGTTAAACGCTCGTCGTATTGGTACTTAATTGGACTACCGCGTCAATTTTTCTAAGATTTTAAGAACATGAGCGGAATTAATAAGGAAAAAATTGCGCTAAAAGTTTTGTCGAAATGTTTGGTAATTTATTGTGCTGCTCTCGTCGTTTTCCCACAAATGAAAAATTTATGGTATTGTCATTTGGACTTCTCTATACAAAAAATTTAATCAAAATCGTTCGAGCCGTGGTTAAGAATGAAAATATCTTGTGTTTTGTTCACTATGATAACTAAGGTTGAGACGCTCTTTGGTTTATTATTCATTCTGAATAATAACCCTGTTTTCGGTAACGAAAAATTTTTTACAACCCCCCCCCCCCTCAAAATTTGATACTTTACGTTTCAAGACGTGGAGATTCCAAATTTGCAATGTCCGTCCGCCGTCCGCCATCTTCCGTACCCTGTCCGCCGTCCAGGCCATTTTGTGCCTTTAACGTGGTCTAAAAAATTCGTTCTTTCGCACAAAAATCCCATTTGGTATCTAGTTGTTCCCGCCATCTCGGCAATCCGATCGGACGAAGCCCATGGTTGTTATGGGCAAAAAATGGTTTAAAAAATTGACAAAACGCAGTATAACGCGGGAACTACAGCGGAAGTCAACGTTTCGTCGTTAGTATCCCCTCCCTCCCGTCTTATCAAACTCAATCACCCGCCCGCTCGACTCGCAACGCCCTTTCTACTCTTTTTGCCCGACGGGGCGCCAAGACCACTTCCTCCACACACCCCTCCATCGGATCATAAACGCCTACAGACGTTTACGGGTGCCTGGCGCCGGGGGAATATTTAGTTTCCGTAGTTCCATTGTAGCCAGGTCATGTTTCGTATGGTTTACGATGCTGAATTGAATGGGATGGGTCTCGGAGCAGTAATACTAGGTCAAGCTGTTCATGAGAATAATAAACCATTGTGTAATAATTTGTAGGGTTTTCTCAATTGCGTTCATAAACACACATGCACAGACCATTTTACCAAATAGTGTTTTTCGTACCTAGAAACCCTTCAAATGTAAAGATCTGAAGAGAACTCGAATTTCTTTTCAGCTGATTACATAACTTTCGCTTTCTACTAAGTAGAGCCAAGGAAAGTAAAAACTACAGTAAAATCGATTTTCTTCGAACCTGTAAATAATTTTAAATTTTATTATTTGGAATTTTGTGGTATTTTATAACTTCATTGGAAGCTGTTTTTACATCAAAATTAATCGAAATCGATTTGAGAAAAATGTTTGGTGTTTGATCGCTATAATTATAGTTAGTTTTGGACCGATTTTGCTAATAATCTTATTTTGGCGTGGGACAGTGATCTGTAGGCTAAATGACATTTGAAGTAGAGAGTGTTTCATGTCAAAATGCTTGTGAACAGGATCCGATGTTGTGAAATATCAGAACGAAGTTTTGAAATCCCAACAATCGAAAGATGTTGGGTTTCGAAATGAATTGGACCAAAAAAGAGTAAAGAGTGAAATGAAAATGTTATTTCCACACATAAAAGAGCTATTCGCGCGCAGACTATTTCGTTCATTTTATAATGAAGTAATGAAGTTTATAATTACCTAATTGTGTATTGGCTGGGACTCTTTGGGTGACGTAGCGTTTATTTTGCTTTGTCTCCTACTCATTAGTTTAAAGAAGGAAGAATTTCGAAATGCTCTGAATATAATTGGTGGCGAGGGGGGGGGGGTCCTTAGAAATTAAATCAAAGATTGTACCCTGAATTGAATAAAACGATAACTCAACTATGCGCTCTATCAGTAGTTTCACAATATGACTCAATGTGTTGATCCCATAAGGCGTAGCGGAGCGTGGAAGTCACTCATGGAAAGGCTGCGTAAGTTTTGAGTCAATGCCTCTCCCAATGGTTCATGCCCCAGATTAATTGTGTCCTCCCTTCGGACTATACGATAAAAATAATGTGAACTGAGAGGAATGATTTAGAGAGTACAGGTGAACAGGAAGGCAGTCACGTCCTCAACTAAGCGCCATGCGACCTTCGCAGCATTTTCCCGCCCTCGCCACTTGCCCATTGACCAGTCGCCTTCAGTGGGGCTTTCCTTCTTTCTTACTTTCTCTAACCGCACGACCGCAAAAGAAACGCAATACAATTGTCTTCATTCAAATCTTTACACCTCCGAGTTTCTGGAGTACGAAAAATGCGATCTTGGAAATTGGTTTTGTTCAGACGCGCGTGCCTAACTGGTGAAGTTACGAAGTTCCTTTGACGGAGGAACTCCGGCAGTGTCCTGACACACCCTACTGATGTGCGAGGGCGGAGTGGCCGTTCACGTGCCACCACTGCTTACGAAGATGAGAAGTGGAGTAGTCGAGGCTGAAATTGCGAGTTGCGGATGCTGTGATATTTTAACATTTCTAGGAATGTGTCCAGCACAATGTTTCAATTGATAGAGAGCCCGATAGAATTTATTACACACATTGTTCGCATGAGTGTGCCAAGTCAGATGTTTATTAATTTTGCAGCCGAGACTCACAGAGAGAAAGGGAAAGAGAAGGACAAAGAGGGAGGGAGAGAGTGAGAGAGAGAGAGAGAGAGAAAGAAAGAGAGAGAGAGAGAGAGAGAGAGAGAGAGAGAGAGAGAGAGAGAGAGAGAGAGAGAGAGAGAGAGTGAAAGAGAGTGAGAGGGAAGTAGTAGTTTCATTATTATCAGCAATCATTAGAAAATATGTGAAAACGGAATTGCTAACAATTTTCACCACAAAGAGTTTTTAGTAAAGAAAGATAATGTTAGGTCGTATATAAATGGTAGCTCTCGTTCTTGTGCAGTTGGTGTATGATGAGTAAATGTGTGCTCCGATTCGTTGAGCAATTACATTTGTATCCCCGGAATTCTATTGTGAAAATATCTGGTGCACGTCACTCCACTTTTTTTTATCTCGACATTCATCGGTTTTTACTGTTCTAGCAGCTAATCCAATGTTTTCATTTAGTTTGCGTGAACCTGTTAGAAGTTGACTCAATGTTCTATAACGAGAACATGTGTTATGGGTGCACCGTCAGATGTTTATTAATTGTGAGGCCAAGACTCACAGAGAATGAATGAATGACGGCTTTATTAATACATCTGGCGAGATTTGGTCGTACTCGACCATTCTTACACCTAACCAGAAATTTTAAAATTTAACATGATAAATAAAAACACGTCAACAGTTTTCGTTTCTTCTTCTTCTTAACTAGTTTTCTACTTCAACAACATCTCCGTTTCATTATTTAATTGTTGTTTTTTTTCATTTATTTATTTTTATTATTATTTTCTTCTCGAACAAAATTCAGATATACTGTAATTCACATAATTTAAATAGCCTGTCGTGTCATGATTTTAGAGAGTTTAGAGGAATTTAGTAAAGCGATAGCAAAGATTCTCTCACACGTTTCTTGAAAGTTGTATGACTTTTTAGTTGTTTTAGTTGAGAGAGATGTTTAGTGAGAGATTATGTGACATGAGGTGTGTCTCTGGATAACTGAACTGGTGTCGGGGACGAGCAGAGAGCTAGTATGTGTAAGTGAGCGAGCGCTGAAAGTCAAATGCCATAGGCGCTCGCTAGTAACGACTGAGTAGTGATGTATGGAAAAACGCACTGGGGAAATCTTACGGGGGAACATACATTGTTGGAAAATTGTGTCAATAGGGTTCGAAATATCTCAGAGATTGGCAAGGGAGCTCTGGGATTGGCAGTGCGGAACAATGCTGGAGAAGACCCGAAAACCACGGCCACCTAACTGGCTCACCAATTTCACTTGAACAGAGAAAAACAATACTCACGTATTGCCTCATTCTGAGCAAACGTAACAATAATATCAAAATATTGTGTAGAGGGGGGGGGCGGAGGGGTGACGGAGTAATAACTCAAATCGTGGACATGAAGGCTAATCATGGCATGGCGCTGAAAGCTTAACGCGTCCTCACCCCCTCCCCACTGGTTTGTACTGCAATATGGTCGAATTTTTCACTATTTTCTCACTTCGTCCCATCAATTGTGGCTGACTGCGGCGTGTTCTACCTGGTAATTTGTTTCTTCTTTCTTCCTATTTCTATCCATCGAATTTGAATCGATTCGTTCGGGGCGTGTATTATTTTTCACAAGGTAACCCTTTTCAAGAAGAAGACCTCCAGCGAGCTCAAAATAATTGTGTTAATTCCCTAGATTAACTTTGTCCTCCAGCTAAATCGGATAACGGGAACTGGTGCGGATTAAATTGTGAACGTTTCGACAATTCACGAAATCTCGGGCGCGGCCAAAAATGACGGCGAGAGGGGAGAGGCGGTCTGTTTGGCTTTTCACATTAAATTAGGATTGAATGAGACCCCTGTGCGTTGAAACTAAGAACAATTCTAGAAACAGCGCGAGAAACACCCTTTACCTTCCTTCCGGTCACCGACTCCGTGTGACGAAGGAGTTTGGAGATGCTTTTGAAGAGCTGCTGACTAAGGCAAAAATTACGGCAATCGCGCCGGGGATTCGATCCACAATCCGAGAATTATGAATCGACCGTCTTACCGCAAGACCACGATGAACCGCTTGCCTTTGATAGGAGTCAGTCAGCACATCTCCCCCCTCGTCTATTAACCGCTACTCCTGGAGCGAACTCTTTTTTTGGGAAAGAATTTTACGAGAGTTGAGCGAATCCCCGGAAAATCCGATCTTTGATTCGAGAAAGGCTACAAGGAAAGTCTTCGTTCCCTCGCATTGTAGTAGGCGCGTCGCCCATTCCACCTTCTCGCTGGAACTTTCACAGCGTCAGCGAATCCCGGACCCGAGAACTCGTCTCATTATTTTCTCTCTTAATTTTTAATTTTCTCTCGGGGCCTCTTCTTTTCTTGGAAAGAAGAAATTCGACCACTAGTTGGGCGCCATTTGTGACGAAGAGGTTTGGAGATGCTTTTGAAGAGCTGCTGACTAAGGCAAAAATTACGGCAATCGCGCCGGGGATTCGATCCACAATCCGAGAATTATGAATCGACCGTCTAACCGCAAGACCACGATGAACCGCTTGCCTTTGATAGGAGTCAGTCAGCACATCCGAATAACATCAATTTTTGAAATTGTCTATGTGTTTGTGAGCGCGATTGACCAAAAATTGCGGAACTTGATATCTAGCCCGCTGGTTTCGGTAGGACGCCAAAATAATATCACACAATACCATACAATTGTCATTTGTGGGAGAATGACGAGAGCAGCACAATAGATTACCAAATATTTCGACGAAATTACCGCAGACCTCTTAAACTCCGCGCAGTTACTAGCATCTTCAGAAAAATTGTCGTGATAGTTCAATCAAGTATCTATAAGATTAGAAAACAATTTCAACTTCCACAGTTTAACTTACTACCATTTCTGGCAGTTTTTACCCATTAATTCTGAAACAGCGATTACAATTGTTCTAAAACAAATCATGTTTACAGCCTCAGTAAAGCTTTGTACTGATTGCTTAATAATTTGGTTGTGGGACAAGTGGGAAAGCCACAATAAATTTTGGAACTATAATCGCTATCACTTGCTACTAACGTGAAGTGGAGTTCGACCTAGTTTCAAATGAACTGAGCGAGGAATGAATTGAATTGGTAGCAAAAACCACGGAAATCTTTGCATTGACGTAGAACTAAGGAAAGTTGTGTGCAGTTATGCCCTACAATGTGCTAATAGTGACAGAGTCATGGGTTTAAAGTTAATGGGCTTTTGGGTAGCATTTGATGTGTTCTATTCAAGATTTCTATCCAAACAAACACCTTTTCTTTTTTTTTTTTCTTGCTTGACTGACCAGGCTGAGGCTGCTTGAGATCGTGGAAACTGGCTCACCTGGGGGCATTTGTCGCTAGAAGTTACGGAAGAAGCAAATAAAGGAAAGGACGACAGGAGCGTTGTCTTCGGTGAGCTAATGGCCTCTATATAATACCCCACCAGTTAAGAACATCAAGAAGGATGCGGTTTGCTGTGGTGCATCACACAACGTTACTCAGCACTGCGATTATACTCTGAACCTTAATACTTCTTCTAGTTCTCAGCGCGTAATTTATTGAGTTGCTCCTACTTATGTGACAACCTTCGTTAATGGTGATCAATCATTAGGCGACCGAATAGGAACAGTCATCTAATAAGGAAACAGACCGGATCAGTTACTTTATAAGAAAAAAATCTCCTCCGAGAGTTGGTCTGGTGAACGTCTAATCTGATTGTGTCGCTGTTGGTTTGTGTTTAGATAGTTTCCTTATCAGGATTTGTATTTGCTTTGATAGATAATGCCAGGATCATCTGACGGACAACCTGTCAAACGATTTAGCGTCATGGACAGCGTTTTATCTCTTAATCCGTTCTCTCCGCTACAAATGACGGAAAACAGAACGTCGAAAGTCCCGGTAACGATACAAACAGCTATCCAATCGGCAACAAACCCGACCGACCTCCACAAACTTTAGCAATATGAGCACAATTCTCAAAGAATTCATCTAACAAGCTATAAACATACTACTCTTGGCAATAAAAAGGTAAAATTTAATTTTACCGCCATTGATGACTATAGAGTAGCCACAAAGTATTTAGATGAGAAAAAGGCTGAGTATTACAGTTTCCAATTAAAGCCTGATCGATGTCTGCGAACTAAAGGGTTATGAACCTACCCAAATGCTCCCAGTTCACCATCCCATTACGAAGACACCGTTTTTCCTTGATCATAAGCAAACCCCAAATGTGGAAAAAAGTATCAGCTTGACCGTCTATTTGAGGGCGTTATCAAAACTGAACCCCCTGAACCGCGCAGAAATGTGCTTCAATGTACAAACTGCCAAACCTATGGCCATACAAAAAAAAACTACTGCTATGGAGCAGTAAGATGAGTGAAATGTGGCGGATTGCGTCAAACTTCTAACTGCACAAAGGATGCCAAAGCAACATCCACATGTGTTAACTGCAATGGGCAGTACTCAGCTAATTATAAACGGTACATCACCAGTGAAACCCTTCAATACTGAACGAGTAAATGAAATGGCAAAACAAGGTCGAAGTTGTGCTGAACCGCATCCGCGTCTGCAGAACTATGAAATGCGTAATAGATTGTATGCTGACGCTACTCACCAAAACCTGGGTGATGATGCGAGCCAATTATCCCAAGTGCTTCAAAAACCTGATTCTTTGCTCAATCTACTAACCCCTTTGTTCAACGCAAAACGCCAAATCAGTATCAGTTTTTTGACCTCAGAGTTCCCACACCTGCCCTAACGGGACTCCCAGGCCCTTAATGACAAAATCATTGTTTCCCTAAAGACCTTCGTAACTGCGGAAATTCCACCTCAGCGGTTATTACCAACAGGGACGGATTTCTCTGCAGTGGTTTTCCCATCTTTTCCCACTCCTTTTCAGATTCCTCTCCACAACAGACAGCTCCCCTCAAAATTCATTCACCTACAAACTCTCACGAAATTCACACTCGTCTCCCTGTGCCCACTCAGACACTTTCCTCTATCTATTCTCCGCCCATACAGTTCGTTATCTCCTTCCGATACAGTTTCCCGCGCCAGTTCACGCAAATTACGAGTCGTCCCCTTGTTTCGCCCTTTTGTACACAAACTCTAATCACTCCATTGGACATAATACATTCCTCCTCATGCTCATCGAATTTCTTTTATTTCGATCTTCAACTATCGCCCTCACGTGCTCCCAACCCCCTCATTCAAATGTTCCCCTAAACTCCTACAAAGTAAATGTCATCTCCAACAACTCTCTATCTTAGCACACAGAACGCTAATTTCACGACGAACTCCTTCCCATGATTGAAGAAAACATGCGAGTTGCCCGAATCGTTCGCTATTCGTGTATTGTTTGATTGTTCGCTATTTATTGTAAATATTATAATTATTAGTGGGAGCTGTTAGTGGACAGTGACCTACGTCACGTTACCCGTGACTACTTCATACAACAAGTAGGCCATCTAAACCAAAAACGTAAAGTTAATCACAATAAAGTTGAAGTTGATTCGTGTTAACCGTTTAGAAATTTTTGAATAAAAACTGTGAGAAACGTAAAAGAAACGGCGGTGGTTTGAATTCGGCAATTTCAGTGATTGCTAATTACTACTTTAAGAACGTTACTGAAGTTTCATGCCATGGGGATTTCATTGGAAGTCGATCTTGTCATTTACTTATTTTGTGTGGATTCACGAAGAAAAAACTGAACTAAAATTTCCTTGGAATTTTTGATATTTCATTAGTCAGCTTCCGTTTTTCAGCAGATGAGATTTTCAAGATGGTGTCGTACCATTAAGAACTGCCCATGCAAAACATTTAATCAATATCATTATAGCCGTTTTTGGATTAAAAACTACTAGGTGTTTTCATCACTATGGTCAATACTGTTCTATCTTCACACCCTTATTTTAGCATTTCGTGATAATCTGCAGGATAAATATGACATTTTAGGCGGTTTAGCTATTCTATTTCAATCGCATTCATAAACAAACAAACCGTTTTCCGATACAGTGTTTTGTGGACTCAAGAAGCCTCTAAACGTGAAGATCTGAAGGAAAATTTTAAAAAATGTACCGATTACGTAACCTTTCTTCCAGCTTCGTAGGGCTAAGGCCTTCCTACTTTAGGGCTCTATATTTCATAACTTTCCTGAACGCGGAGAATGTGGGTTTCACAGGGGAGAGATTCTTACAGGTTACCAATGCAGAATAATAAGGAGGCCTTGTGAAAGTTCCGGAGCAGAATAGAGAGGAAGGTAGGAAGGAAGGGGGACGATACATGAGACGGTGAGGAGACGATTTGTATAAGGTTGAGGTTAAGAGGATTGGCGAAGGTCTCTGAAGGATGTGTCACAGGACAGGTACAGGGCTAAGAACTTCCCCGTCTCGTCCATGTCTCCGTTTCACTTCTCCTTCTCCCCGACCGAGTGGCAGTTATTAGGCGAACTCGGGGCTCCAACTCATCGACGAGCCCTTGGGGTCTCTCTCTACAGGCGTACACTTCACTCGGGATGTCCTTGATCTGATTATTCCTGCCATGACCGGTCATCTCACGCCTTTCTTCGCCAGACTCGCAACTACCTACAGCGACCTTATCCACATCGAACAATCACACGCCCGACCTGCCTACTGTCCGCCTTCTTTCTTTTGTCTCTCATCCAGTTGACAACAAAGCTCTCCCCCCCCGCCACTTGGACGCTAAAATATCTGGCACAATGCAACACGCAGTTTTTCTCAGCACCACGAAACTTCGCTTCGACCGACTTTTTTTTTTTTTAACCCGAGGGCGTGTAGGACAAGTCCCTTTGTCACTGCGGCCGCATATGGGCCTATTGGTGACGCTGGCCCTTTCCTAGTAGAAGGCGTCGTACATACCCGCCCCCCTTAGGACGCCGAGTATGTCCTTCACCGCAGAGTCTGCTACGGTTTGGGGTTCAGTGGTCCCCTGACCGAAGTATTCAAAGCGTTTTGCTGCCAAGGCAGGGCATTCACATAGGATATGCTCTGCTGTCTCGTCCTCCTCGCCGCTGAGTCTGCATTCCACCGCCTCTGAGATGCCCATCTTGTTGAGGTGATATCTGAGTGGGCAGTGCCCGGTGAGGAAGCTTATCAGTACTCTCAGATCTTGTCTAGAGAGTGTCAGCATCGCCTTTGCCCTTTGACAGGAAGGTGTGACAAGCCTTTTCGCCTGTCTTAGTTGTGGCTGGCGATGCCAATGGGCGACATTTTCCTGTATCTCCCATCGAGCAATCAGACGGTTCAGGTGACTTTTCGTCAGACCCACGTGTGGCTCAGGCCCGATGGGTAGGGATTCTGTACCCCTTTTCGCGAGGCGGTCAGCATTTTCATTGCCCTCATGCCCCCTGTGAGCCAGCAACCAAATGAGGGAGAGCCTGTTACGGGCGCCGAGCTGCTTGAGCGCATGGAGGCATTCCCATGCCAGCTGATCCCTAAAACTATAGGCTGCGATGGCCTTTAAGGC
The DNA here is from genome assembly GCA_020466155.1 of Pachypeltis micranthus. Classification (NCBI taxonomy): domain Eukaryota; kingdom Metazoa; phylum Arthropoda; class Insecta; order Hemiptera; family Miridae; genus Pachypeltis; species Pachypeltis micranthus. Next base: position 80,504,554 of record CM035768.1, on the reverse strand, counting down.
GGCCTGGCTGTCTGAGAAAATGTAGATCCACTTGCCTTGAGCCCTTTGTTCAGGATCTCTTCTGCGCAGATCTTTATGGCTAGATTTCCGCTTGGAATATCGTGGCGTACTCCCCCAGCGGCTTTGCAAGACTGTAGTTGGGCCCTACAATGCCCAGTCCCGCTTGGCCTTCCTTAACTGAACCATCGGTATACCACTGCAGCGCGCCCACCTCGGTCCGGAATGTCGCCTTCTCCCACCGTTCCCGTGAGTGGACGCTGATGCTGAATGGCAGCCGAAAATTCTTCTGCTCTGGCATGACGTCAGTAGCAAGGACTGCTGCCTCTTCTATCTTAAGCTGTCTGGTTATTCCGTGGAGGCTTGCCTTAGCCCTGGTGGAAATGTTACCTGTCTGCAAAAGCCTTGCCGCTCCCAGGTAAGCGGTCCTCTGAATGTGTATATGTAGGGGTGAGATGTTCAGAAGGACTTCCATTGCAGCAGTAGGGCATGTACTCATCGCCCCTGTGATAGCAAGACACGCCTGCCGCTGCAGTTATTGGAGTTTTCCTTGTACTGCCAGCTGGCGTGTCACCTTCCACTACACCGTGGAGGCATACGTGATGCGGGGTCTTATTACCCCCTTAAAGACTCCATCATTTTTGGAGTTATGCCCCAGGATTTGCTGCACAGCCTCCTACACGCCCAGAGGGCTGTAGTTGCCTTGTGTAGCGCATATCTCTCATGCGAGTTCCATGCGAGCTGCTTGTCCAGTATCACCCCGTGGTATTTCACCTCCTTTATTATCTGGAGCCTTGCTCCTTGCATTGTGGGTGGTACTATATCAAGGTTTCTTCGTCTAGTGAGCCTTCAGAGAAAGGAGGAAAGGCTTATGGGTCTCTGTGATTTTGCAGTCGAGGAGTCACTGCTTCCCTTAGGCAGAAACACAAGCCTCGTCCCTCTCCATGCATGGGGCACATGGGCCAGTAGAAAGCTGGCTTTGAAAGTCTTAATCAGTGGGGGAAGTAGGGCCCCTGCTGAAGCAAGGCCGGGAACACCCCGTCCCCCCCAGGGGACTTATAGGGCTTAAAGGAATTTACCGCCCATTTGACCCTTTCGTGGGTGAAGGTGCGATTCACGTACCCCAGGAGCGTGCGCGGGTGCGGACGTTCCCTGTTTCGTTTCTGGGGTGGGGCGGCGGCCCCTTCCTCAATGATGGTGCACCCTGGAAAGTGGGTGTCAACCAACACCTCCAGGGTTTCCCTCGCATCCTTCGTAAACGTTCTGTCCGTCTTTCTGATTAGGCCTACTTCTTGACGTTTATCCATGGAGAGCGCTTTCTGCGGCCTTGAGACTCCAGAGACACTTGCTATACCGCTGCAGAAATCCCTCCAGGACTTCCTCTTTGCTCTTCTAATGGCCTTACTGTAGCTTGTAAGGGATTGCCGGTAGGCCTCCCAATCCCCTGTTCTTTTAGCCCTGTTGAAGAGCCTCCTCGTCGAGGACCTTAGCTTCCCTAACTCCTCATTCCACCATCGGGCCTCACCATTGGTCATGTGGGTACGGGATGGGCAATTGTCCTCATAGGAGCGAATGATCGCCCCTTGCATAAGGCTGGCCATGGTGTCCAGGTCTTCCACACAGTGGATTTCCCTGTCCATACCTCCCAGTTCTGAGAAGATCTGGGTTTGGTAAAGTGGCCAGTCTGTGTTTTTGGGAATACGGAAAGTTTCCCGTACTTGGGAACCAAATCCCAGACTGAACAGAATAATCCTGTGATCGGACAGTGATGGTTCGTCCAGTACTCGCCAGTCTTCAACTCTGCTGGCTATGAAACGGAAGGAGATGGTGAGGTCAAGTACCTCTCCCCTTGTCCTTGTGACAAAAGTGGGGGGATTGCCCCTGTTAAGGATCTCCAGTTCATGCCCAGCTAAATAGTCCAGGAGGCACTCCCCTCTAATGTTGGTGTCCATGCTCCCCCAGACAACATTATGAGCGTTTGCGTCACAGCCAATTATGAGTTGAAGTCGGTGGTCTTTGCAGTAACTTACCAGTCTTCGAACCTCTTCCAGTGGAGCGTTCGCGTCGTGTGGGAAATGGGCAGATGCCAACACCGTCCTGACTGCTCCCTCTGGCGAATTCTCCCCTACCATGATAGCTGTAACATCTCTAGACATAAAGTTAGGCTTACTTAACATTACGTTTAATCACAATTGCCGCACGGCATCGATCACTGTCTTTGTCATACACTACCTTACCTGACTGTGTTGGTAGGCCACGGATTTTCCTGTCCCAGGCCCAGGGTTCCTGGACTAGGGCCACATCGCACCTCCTCTAGTCAAAAGTCCTGTTGAGCACGGCCGTGGCTGCCTGTGACTGGTTCAGGTTGAGGAGGCGGAGCGTGGGCGGGCATCGACCCCTCCGGCCGCTCCTCTTACCAGGCCTTGACGGCCTGTTGTAAGAGGAACGACCTCCCCACCACTGTCTTCGTCCGGCTGGAGAGCGCTGCCTCGCGCCCCTGCCAGCACTTCCCCGCCCAGATGGAGCCCTGCTCCTCGTTGCCTCAGCTGAGAGCCCCAGTTGTGGGATCGTCTGCGATGTCCTACGTCGCGGGGGATTTACAATCAGGCTCGGCCTCTTCTTCTCCTCCATGCCTGACTGCGCCATTCCAGAAGGCCCTGCACTCCCTGTGGGGCCAGTAGCCCCTTGCCTCTCCAAGCCTGCCCCTTTTGTGGGCGCTGCTGTGGCAGGGGCGGAGTTTGAGCTTTCGACCGGGGGCACGTGGCCTGAGGTACTTGGCCCTTCCTCCCGGTCTTGAGAGCCTTAGGCTCACCGTCCCCCACCTGTAATTGGCCCGCTGCCTTGGCACGGTCCTTACGGCGGCGGCCGATGCCTCGTCTACTGACATTACTAGGACCGTCCAGTCCCTTTCCTCTTCCTCTCTCCGGATGATGCGACAAAACTGCGAGTTCAGACCTCTGTTCTGGTTCAGCAGCATCCGGAGAATGAGGTCACTGGGTACCTCCCTTGCGTTTGGGAAGTATACCACCACCACCTGGTGTCCTGGGATGTCATCCCCCTCGACTACTTGCAGGGGGGTGTCACCCAGCAAACCAGCGCTTGCCACAGTGGCTTGTAGCCAGTTGGCAGTATCTCTGTCCTGGCAGTGGATTAATAGCCAGCCTGATCTGTGCACTGCAGTCTGGCCATACTCCCCTCTCTGCAGCTGACAGGACACTGTTCATAATTCCCTGATCCACGCTGTCAAGGCTTTCTACCGACTTATCCAATATGTTTGTCACTCGTTTGACACGAACCTGGGGGGGGGGGCTAAACGTTCCGGAATTTAGCGGGTTGCTACGACCTTAATATTGACTTACCACCGATTGGACAATTTCTGATACAGTCAACACAGTGTGTGTGGAGCTCAAACATATGACAATAGTTTCGGGATTCCTTGGGTTGTCTCTAATTACCATATGACCATAATTAAAGTTCCATTTCGCAGGTTAATCGTGGGAATAGCAATTTCATAGAAGTTTGCCCTTACTTATGTACTTACTGCCTGACTTCCATTGTAAGCACCCTAGCGATCGTAGTGTAGTGGTCATAGATGAAGGTTCATAATCCAAAGAAAGTTGGGCAATGGATCAAAGCTCGTGATCGCTGTAATTTTTGCCTTAGTCAGCGGCTGTCCAAACATTTCCAAACCCTTCGTAACAGTTGGTTAATAGAATTAAATCGGTACTCCCATAGTTTGGGTAAAATGAAGCATTTTTACTTTCCGCTGCCCAAAGAGAAAGGAAAATATTGTAATCGTGTAAAGAAAAAAAGGGGGGGGGGGTTTCTTCAGATCTTTACGTTCTGAGGCCTACCAAGTCTAAAAAACCTTATTTCGGCGCATGGTCCGTGTGTGTGTCTGTAGTTCGATTTGCGGGAGAATGGCTGAACCGATTGAGCTGGTTCTTTTATTTGTTTTGTTCATTATTTTTTGTAGACACCAAAATAAGGTTAAGGGCGATTTCGGTAGGTGGCCAAGGGAAGTGAGGAACGAAAATGAACAAAAAACTAGGGTTTTTCTCAAAAACGGATCCAATGGTTTTGATTAAACCAAATTATCCTTCCAATTATCTTCTTCTAACCAATACCTAACTTTTTTCTCAGTACATATCTCCATGAAAATACAGTGAACGGAGATATAGGCCTATGAAGCAAAAGTAGGTTTTCTACGCTTTTTTGCAAAACGGCTTTAACGATTATCACCAAACTTTCAAGATGATTTTCAATAGTTGTTACCTACATGTTGTTCTTAGTAAATGTTCCTCTGACAGTCTATTGAACGAAGATAAAAATCAAAATGTGTCTGTTTTTTCGAAGATTTCCGTAAATTCTAGGGTAACTGCTTCAACAGATGTGATGAATCGTTCAGAGTGCCTTCCAGCCACCCATACCCACATTTCGTTTTGTATAATTATTTCTGTATATATCTGTTGAACGGAGATATAAGCCAAGTTAACTCAAATAAGGAGATTTGTCGAATATTAATTTATCGGTATTCCAATTTTCTCAAAAACGGACCTAACGATTTCGATCAAAGTTACGAATGACTCTCACCTAACTAGCCCCTACATTTTGTTTTGCATAAATGTTCCTGTAGAAATACGTTGAACGAAGATATAGTGCCCGCATACGTAGCTGGTGTTCGAACTTACATGGGTGGTGGAAAGTTGAGTGTTGCTACGCACCAGATATGTTTTTGCAGTCGTCGTACTAGTGTTGGCAACTTGCTTTAACATCTTCTTGTTTAAAAAGTTTTGTTTAACTGCCCGTGCGCTAATATAAATAAATAAATTTCGCTTTGTGGCGTATTGAACATCATCACTCCTGGAAACGCTCCTTCTTTGTGGAAATTAGAGTGCAGGATCAAGAACAACGTCGTTTGCTTCTCCAATGGTTTTCCTTTTCTTCGAGCCGTCTTCTGAATTACGTTTTGACTTAGAACGGTTTTTCGTTTTTTCTTGTCAAAAATGGTTGACTTTACAACATTATAAAACCGTGCCAGAGGCGCTCCTCTCGTCTCCCTTCGCGAGGCGGTTCGATATTTCAAGTTTTGTCTGTTATGTTCAAGACGCTGCGATCCCGTTCTGAATTCAAAGCTACAACACAACTCATCACAACGTATACACCACCTCACTTGGAAACAAACTGACCTAATATTCCGCTCAGATCTTCACCAAATCACTAAGTGAAATCCCCCAAATATCCCTCACCTTTGGCCTCACGTGAAACAAATGGTGAGCATTTCGGTCCGGGTATTTGACGCTCCGGATAATTTATGACGTTCCGCTGTATAGTGAAATGATATGATTGAACATTGTCTCAAGCATTCTTGTTTTATTCGCTGTGTAGTATCTACGCTTCTGCCGCCCGAATGTTATTTAGAAAATAAAGGAAGATGAGAAACAACCAGCATTCCATCAATTCACATCACGCATTCACTTTAGATTCGTCACTTCATTTCGGTAATTTTTAAATGATGCGCATAACCTTCTCGGATAAATCTGGCGGTGTTTACAACATGGTAAAGGTGTGAGGGCTGGGGGGGGGGAGGCAATAACGATGCAGCAAATAATAAGCGACGTATTCTAAATCCAATCGTTGATAACGCTGCATTTCAATATGTTCATGGATCGAGGAAGGGTGCTTCTTGCGTCACATATTGTGCTTGCTTTCGTGTTTACATTCAACTTTTGCCTTTCGTTGTATTCGCGCCTAGTCGTAGTGACTGTGCATTTATAAGTTGGAGACTGCAAAAGAAGAATAGGCACTTGGGGCTCAAAGGAAGGTTGACAGCCGATTAGGAAGGCGAGATATGGTCGGGCCATAAAGCGCGGAAAAAGTTTGGTCCTTGAGAATCGGCTGAGGTCAAGCCTGCCAGTTATCCGAGCCCCCGGACCCCAAGTCGACACAAATGGAATAGGCCATCCTTATAAGACCTGAATGACAAAGACATCTGAGAAGTTGAACACCTCCGTTTCTATTCTGCGGTTCTTGTCAACATCAATTTTTACTTCCAGCCTTCAGCATAATATGCTTTAACCCAGTTCAAAAAAGAAGGCCTTGCTAAAAAGATCTTCGAGATCCGCGGTGCTCGTGACGAAGATTCAAGAAGACTTGCCGCCGGTCCGGGAAAAGTGACGCGGAAATATTCGTCAGCAACGAACAACTTCTCATCTCGAGAGTCGTGCACCTGTCACTTGCACAATAGGTTTGCGCTTTTTATTGAGACTCAATACTAAGCTCGTCTGCCACGTGATTGCGTAATTCTTCTATCATTAACTCCCCTCAACATCCAGAACTTCAATGCCCAGAGCGTATAGGTTGACAAAAACAAGGTCTTCTCGTGGACCTGAGTCAACAGGAACCTTCTAAGTACAGGCGGCTACACGACGCAGAGTCTGTGACTTTACCTCAAAGGGGCAATGATGGCGCGGTTTATATTAGGCCTTGTTTAGGAACTGTTAAATTGCAAAACTGGTTGCGATGAGTTTCCTCCGCCATATGCCGTGCTATCTTTATCGTTGCCCGCCATTGCGCACACTCAGGTGAAGTGTCGTGCATACACCCTTCCAATCTCCTTCTCTCTCTCTCTCCCTCTCTCTCTCTCTCTCTCTCTCTCTCTGGCAATTTTTAACCTGCGTTCAATGCCTAAGCTGGTGCTAGAGGGAGTAGAGCTTGAGGTTGTGTATATGGTAAAAAACCTGGGAGTCCTGGTGCAGAGCGCGCTTTCCTGGGATGCTCACATTACACATGTGTCGGATTTCAAGTCCATCTGTCAGCACAGACGTAGTCAGTTATTTCGCCATGCAGGCACGCCATCACTTGTGCAGACTGTCCAATATTGCGAGTTGAGAAGCGGAGAGATTGACAAGTTGCAGAGGGCTCAGAATGGAGCATTGCGTTTCATTATAAAACTTCGCAGATGAGCATGTAACGCCAGCCAATAGGCGGTTGGGTTGGTTGAAGATTCCGGAGAGGAAGAAGTTGGCTATCGCAGTCACGACTTTTGAGGTTCTGAAGTTCCGCAAACGAGATTACTTGTTTAAGCAATTCGTGTATATGTCACGCAAAATACGGGAAGAGTGTTGAGAGTGCTTGCCTATCGCACAGTAGCATACGAGAGATTGTGTGCAATTAAGGTACACAATGAGAACGTCGACCTTTTCAATCATTCGCAAAAGACGTAACAGTTTAGGAGTATTTTCAAGGACAAATTAAAGCGGTTAGTATTAGGTCGTTATTGTGTTTGTTTTCGTTTTTTGTGGAATTAGTGTACACAAAACGTATAAGTGTTTGTGTCATTCGAATTTGATTTATGTAAAACACCTGTATTCATGAATAAGTCTAATGTGAATAAATAATCATTGATTGGTTGTTTTGTCCATTGAAACCTCGATTTAGATACGTGTAATGGCAAGTTTCTCAACCCCCAATGAGCAACGTGTTGAGGTGTCTTGGTCGACTGATTTGTACATGTTCGTTTAAGTTAGGTCAATGTGTCTGCTGCTGATAGGAGGAGGAATATACGAGTACTCGTTCTTCTCAATAGCAGCAATTAAGTGCCTATGTGTCAGGGTAATTTATGTTTGTACGAATGAGGAGAACTTTTCTTTTTTTTGGGTATGAGTGCGGGGAGTTGTATGATTGTGGGAAGAGAAATTTGTTAATTGAGTGATAAAGATATAAGAGGAGACTATGTAACAAAAGAGGATGTTGTATATTGATTTCAGGGGAAATGGTAGAGAGCGCCTTATGGCCCTAATTTCCTCTGGTGGATAAATGAAACAATCAATCAATAAACCTCTCTTTACATACGATAGGAACTGTCCACACGTAAAAATAAGTACCATGAGTACCATATGGAGGTATGAACCTAAAGAACCCATACCACCTGTGAGGAGTTCTTAATCTGGTTTCCCACCTGATCTAACTGTCTACTTAGGTGGCCAGTTTCGAAGGGAACGATCAACTCCGCCCACGGTTTTTTGTCATCACCTTCTTCGCAAACTTGGCGAAACGGTTGTAAGCATGCTTAGCAGCAGTCAAAGCTGGAAGGTTACAACTACGGTGCAGCAGCATGTGGTTTCTTGTTTCATCCGCTCCGCGAGACGTGCAGGATGGAGAGTCTGCGAGAGACAAGAAGTGGAGCTTCGAATCTATTGCCCAGTCATTACAGAGTTGAGCCCAGATTGGGGGATGTCCCCTTTTCATTTTCTACTAAGCCATCATGCACTCTGGGCCAGTCATCCGGTAGCTGGCCAGTGATCAATCAGGCCTCGGTGATCCACAGGAGCTCAGCTATCTGGAATTGGGCCAGGGGCTACCTTTGATTAGGGATGGCACAACAAACAAGACTCTTATATTATCAGGCGGTGTACCTGCCCATCGCGTGGTACGTTGCAGCATCCTGACGGATGGCGCCGTGACGTGTAAAAAATTGATGGGACTGTCAACACTCCTTTTTTAGTGATTCATATGCACTGTTCTGGAATTATTGGATAGAACACCGAAAAAGCTTCCATTTATCATTAACAATTTTTGGAGTTGCTCCTAATTATTTTAAGAACGTTATTATACTTCAGAACGTTATTATACTAACATCGCTAATTGGAATACCACCCTGGTGTTTCAAACAGAACTAAAGCCGTATGAGTGGGATTTATAAAAAGGCAACCGCTTCAAAATCGACTTATGGCGAAATTGTCGCTAGTTTGTTGTGGTGCTCCCATAATTTCCCGGCGAACGATAATTTCACATTACCGCTTGGTTATTTGGAACGGCGAAATCCCTGGAGCAGATGTAGAGGGGAAAACAAGAGTTGGTGTTTGTATCATTATGATAACTATAGTGAGTTTTGCGAGTACCCTTATTTGGGGCTCCTGTATGATCCTTCAGGCGACCACCTCTCTACGTAAAACGTGAGGTTTGTTTTACCAAATTCAAATGAACGAAGTGAAAGATGGATTAGCTGGAGCCATGAAAATCGACGTACGTACGTTGGACTGAGGACAGTTGTGCGGAGCATCGCATCGGACATTTAGTTTTGAGGGGTAATTTGTATGAGAAACCGATCGAATTAGGTCCAAGAGCGATGGATATTGCGGAACGCAGGTAAGGGTGCGCGCTGTCCAGGTGTGTGATGACTCCCACCAAATATTTTCCTCCGTTGATTTCGTTGGGATCTTGGTTTGTAGGACTGAGGAAAGTATGAAGTGTGGGATGGGTTTTCTACGAAATGAAAGTTGCGCAATAGGTCGACCCCGATATTCCCTCCCAATAATGTTTCAAGTTTTGAGAGGTTCTCGTTTCAACAAATACGCTTATTTTCATCCTCGTCTGCTACATATGCCCGTCTCTGCTCTCCTTGGGAGACAATCAATCGACAGGACGACTCGACGAGCGAAGCATTTCGAAACCTGTTGAACTTCGTGATCTGTTTTTCCTATTCACATTCCAAGCCCTGACCCTGAAACTGGGCTGTTCCACTGACGTTGGTTTTCAGGTCAGTTTTAACCAATAGGCATTGTAAAGTTATGCTAATCGCGTTGAGAACTGACATCTTGTTTTGTTATGGAAATGAAAGATTGTTTAAAGTTCAGAAGCTAAAGTTTATTTTATAGTTTGCGCGCTGATGGCTAGCAATGGACAACACATGATTAGAGGAATAACACGAATTTGAGTGTGTACAGGTGTGTACAGAATTTGACTAGTTACCTGGAAGTACGTTGTTTTTGATCAAAATTGGTAGCCGTTTTAGTGAAATTTTATATTGAAAATAAAAATTAGGGTTCATTTTTGGCAAAACGAAATGTTAACGTCCACGTAATTATCTGGTGTGTGGGGATGTTGCGAGGAACCCCTGCTGACAACGACCACTTCCTGCCACCGCACACCGCGGCAGGCTACGTACTTCTTTCTATCCGTCGTGTCATCGTGTTGCCTAGTCAGCGCAAGATCCTGCCTTTCCGGGACTACCTGGACATCCAGAATCGCCGCCAGTCGAGTGCAACGGTGACCAAGTTCTATTCCTCACGCACGAGCTCGCGTCGTTTTGTAACCCGACCTGGAAACGTAAAGGTCTGATGAATTCCCCATTTCGTTTATCTGCTAACAATACTTTCCTTGCCCTTGGGGTAGAAGACGGGAATAAATGCAAGAGCGCTCAACGCATAATTGAGAACATTGCGTTTGAAACACAAGAAGGAAAGAAATCGACGAGTACGAAGGAAGCGTTATCGAACGGTAATATTGATAGTTAATTAAACCACGAAGAAACCACACCACTCCATAGAACATTGTTCCGTGTAAAGCGAGATGTTGCTAACTGTCCGCTGGTCAAGAATATAGTGATTTGCGCTAGTTACAGTAATTTATAAATTAAATGAAGTTACTACCTGCTGCTCGAGTTAAGTACAGAAAACTAGTTCGTCTCTTAGCTACCCTCATAATGGAAATAGTAACACACAACTGAGCACCGATCTAGTTACACTTCACGCGCCCCATTAACCAGTAATTGGCGGTCTAAGAGGCCTCGCTCAATCAACCGCGTAAAAACTAGTTTTTTATGAGCCGATCTGGTTAGTGCAGTTGTAGTTACTAGTTCGTAATACGAATCTAATTGAATAATTCGCTTATTTACCGACCAGGGAGAATTAGGGCATCGAAGAACTGTTTCATTCTCTCCGGCCGCCAACTTTTCCTTTTTATTTGTAATAAAAGTTCATTTTTAGCGGACCTCGTGTCCATTTGGACAAGTGTATAGCTATGTTTGCTGCGTATTGGTGTTATGAGCTGCCTGGAGGTGATGTGGTATCATCCAGAGGAAATGGGGTATGGCGCGATAAACTGTGTGCTCGGACAAACACTTCGAAACGCCTTCTATGTAGAGGACATGGTTTGATGAATGCGTCTCTCCACTAGTTTTCTGTACATCTTGAGGAAACAAGAAATCACTTGCTGCTCCACTGCTTCCTACAACGGCAAGCGACAGTCGTTGGAAGAACAGCCAAACCTGCCAGCTTTGACTGCTACTAAGCAAACATATAGCCCCTAGTTGATGAAGATGGCTATGATAAGAAAAGGAGAGTGTGAGAGAGAGAGAGACAGATGAATAGTTGAAGGGAGTGTGTACTACGTGTTATCTGAGTGTGAGTTCGAAGAAGCCTTCCTTAATCCCATTGGGTGACAGTAACAGTTATTTCAATAATTCTTTCCGTCACCACCTAACCGCCTCTAGCCGTATACCTTCAACTCTTTCTGCGTTTCTATGCGCGTTACATTCTGTGCCTTATACCCTTGCTGTCTTTCTCCTACACTTTAGTCTCGGTCGATTAGACTTGGAGATTTAGCAATATCGTACGACAAATTCAATACCTTTTTATCTTTCGTTGCGGGAGAACGACTGAACCGATTAAGCCGGTTCTGTTCCCGTTTTGTTCGTAATTTTTTGAAGGAACTAAAATAGGGTTATGAAACCCCAAACAATATTTGTGAAAATTCTCTAAACGGAGATATAGGGGTAAGAAGCAACAATTTCTTTAATTTTTTGGCTAAATTGCTTGAATGAATATTTGTCTACATAAATGTTCCCCTGACAGTCCACCGAACAGCCGAAGTACGCCAACAATATTATTTTCTTAACATACGTTCGAAATTTCATGATTAACTGCAGAATTCAATTTCGTTAACCTGACGGAGTGTCTTTTAGTAACCCGTCGACAACTATTTCTTATTTAGGAGGGAAAAACTGCAATAAAATCGCCTTTCGTCGAAATTTGCGATAATTTATTGTGCTGCTCTCGCCATTTTTCGACTAATGAGAGTTTTATCGGGCGGTCTTGTCATGTAGAACTGTCTATACAGAAAATATAACGAAAATTGTTGCAGCCGTTTTTGACAAAAAAAAAGAAGTGTTTCGATCATTTCGATGACTATAGTTAGTTTTGAAACGATTTCGCTCAAACCCCTGTTTTGGCGTCCCATGGTGATCTAAATATTAATTTTGAGCCGATTTGGTTCCGTCATTTTTCTTCAATCGCGTTGACGGGCACACACAGACCGTTTTCTCAAATGCAGTTTGACTCTGAAGCACTTGAAACGTAAAGATCAGAATAAACGTTTTTCTGGCCGATTACATAACTTTATCTTCTGCTTCGTAGAGAAAAGGAAATTAGGAAGTTTTCAAAATCAAGTTCTAGCTTTGGAGGGACGCCCTAAAAAAAAAGATGTAGTTGTGACGTGTGTTCGTCGCCTCCCTCAGTTGTCCCACGTGTCCGTCATCACACAACAGTTTTGCATTTGATACATAAAACCCTTTCGAGCACGAAACCCGACCTGTTCCCAGAGCCCGGTGGCCTGGGACGATGAATGTGGCAACTGGCAACGTGTAAAGGCCACCTACTTACAGTTCAGGTTGAGGGCTCAAATCAAGTTGGAATGAGCCGCGCGTATTTCCACGGCAGCCCCCCCCCCTAACCTCCGCTTCCTATCCGTGCACCTTAACGTGCGGGGCCAGAAGGGAGCACCAGTTGATAATTTATTCAAGTTTTTAGCCATCGATTCCGGTTCGGAGGAGGACGGTCAGTCGGCTCAAGGCTGTGATCCAAATAACCTCAACTGCTCCGGCGACGATAATTACTTCCTCGGGCCCTTCGTCCCTGTTCTCCCTTGAAAGTCCCAGTAATTGAGCCGAACCGCCGGCAGCTCCTTAATGAGCCTCACATTACGCTATCGCTTCTATCCGTTTTAAATTGATTGTTCGACCGCGTAATTCTCCGAAGTATCGTCACAGGTTCGTCAACGTCAACACGCAGCTCCTCATCGGGCGACCGCTTCAAATTGCCACTTGCGCGCCTTCACGCTGACCTCTTGTTTCACCATTAAAATAACCATGCTCCGTATTTTTTGCACAAAAACGTCACACTACTTTCCTCGCGTAAATTCGAAATGAATTTACGATTATATGCCAATTTAGTCGTCTGACTCGCGCAGCTTGTGAAAGGTTATCATTTCTTTCTTCTGATTTCTTCGAGCACAAATTAGTAATTGCAGTTAATAAAATAATAGCTACACATTTGTTAATGATGAAACAAAGACTGACGCTGCGGGATTCACTTCACTTCACGCGTTCACAATAGGAACCCCTACAAATAATCAACTGGAGTAGGGATTTATAATAAAGTGTGGCACACACGTTGTTCAACGCAAAATGAATCTCTCTTAACGGAAATATCTGAGGCGGCGCATTACACAACTTTCGTTAGCCTCAAGTGCATTCTAGCAACCTGTTAGGTATTTTTCATTCCATTTACAACAACTTTCTCTCCGCGCCACAATCACTATTGAACGATCAGTGCACAGGAAATTGATGAGACTGTGAACACTGTTGTTGGAGAAAAATAATTGCTCGGGGTTACCCCGAAAACCTCGGGTCAGTGATCGGGGTTTTTCTCCCCAAAGCTCCCAAGCCCGTTGCCCTGCCACGGTTAAAGGTTTTGCCCGTTACAGTTTTCCCACTGACTCCAGGTATATGTCGGCTCTCTTTACTGCCCGTTATTCATTCCCGTCTGAACAGCCCTCTCTCAATACGACTTTTTTTGAGCGCCTAATACATATTCGAGTAGTAGTTCCCTTTTTGTCTGCGTGGCAGTATCCCAATTGATTCGACAGTGCATTATTTGGAGTTTCAAGCTGCCTCATACACCACACTTTGGTGGATTGTGGGACGCTGGGATTGGCTGTTTGAAGCCACTCATGGCCACGTCCATAGGAGATACACCGTTGACTTATGTAGAGTTCGCAACGCTTTTTTCCAAAAGAGGTCATCTTCAACTCACGCCCTCTATGTCCTCTCTTAACTGGTCCGCAAGAAGACTATATTTTCCCCGGTCGTTTTTCGACGGACGGTCCATTACTCGCATACCCAGAACCCAGCAATCTTGACTCTAGACTGAATCTAATTACCAGATGTCAATTGGTAAAAGCACAGTTTCGAGATCTCGTGGACTAGATGGCGCCCGCACTATCTTTCTACCCTTCAAAAAATAACGAAATGGACAAAACCATCCCCCAACCTTGCCATTTGAAACTTTGTGTTCGAGAAGAATAAGTCGACATTCACAGATTGCATGCAATGACTAACACCAATGGGCACAGCAACCCATCCTGGAAAAGATGCCATCCTGATACGAGTGGTCACTCTGAACCTTCCAACGTCTAGTAATGGACCTGATTCCTTTACTACCATTTCGGAAAGAGCCATTATCTTATTTATCATTATTAGCCATTGCTTAAATTGTTGGTTCAGTTTTATTTCGTGTACATACATCTTCTTTTTTACCGACCCAAAAGTGGAATTTTCCTTTTTCTCTTTATATTTGCCATCTAATTTAGAGCACACCTCCTATGCGCAAACAACCTTGTTTACCGATATTTTGATCACTATAGTTACTTTTCAATCGATGTTAAATTGCTAATGAACAATCGATGGCTGGATTTCCGGCTTCTCCTCATGTCAAAAATTACGTCGTTTTACCGCTTATTTTTCTTAGGGACCCGAAAAATAAGGGATTTTCACTCAACGGACCGACATCTGGTGAATGACGTCTAGCTACTGTTAAATTGGTGTTTATCGTACAGCAAAAAGCATTAGAAATTGAAATTATGTGAAAACTGAGAAACCTGTTCCATCTACACTTCGGAAACTCAATCAGTTTATTGATTCAAATTCAGTAATCCGGGTTGGAGGGCGGTTGAAGAAATCGAATTTAATCTCAGAGGATCGAAAACAACCCACGCTATTGCCAGAAGACCGGCACCTGACCAAAATAATTGATTACGTGCCCAAGGCATATTTTCATGCAGGTGCATAGCGGGATTCAAACCGAGTTTTGGATACTGAATGCGAGAGAGGTAATTCGCAATCAGATGTCGAAATGTGTCACTTGCTTTCGCGCTAAGCCCAACACCTAATGGGCGAATTGCCTGCAGCTCGACTGGAAGCAATCAGTGCATTTAATCGATGCGCAGTTGATTATGCAGGTCCAGTTATGATAAAATCAGGGCGATGTTCAAGACGCCAAGGTTTATAAAGGTGCTAAACTACAAAGGCTATCCACCTCGAGCTCGTGTCAGAACTCACAACTGATGCTTTCATAGCAGGATTGAGGGATTGAGGAGGTTCGTGGCACGACGGGGAACTGTTGAAGAAATTCACTGTGACTCAGGCACGAATTTCGTCGGTGCCAAACGAAAGCTGGCTCAGTGGTACGAAGTTACTGGAACTCAACAGTATAATTCGGCTGTCTCTAGAGAACTTTGTGAGAAAGGCATATAATTGAAACTGAATGCACCAGGGAGCGCTCGTACGAATGGGTTGGTCGAAGCAGGTGTGAAATCTGTCAAGAAGCATTTGTTTCGAGTTATTGGCGAACAAAAGTTTACGTTCGAGGAATATTACACAATTCCCATAAGCTCAGATAAGCTGGGCAGCAACCTGTCCACGTTCTTCTGGACACACCACGACTAAATCTAGACCTTTCTCATCGATGGAAGGTTCTCCAGCAACTGATGACTTCATTTTGGAAATGGTGGCGTGACGAATAGTTTGACACTCTGCAAATGCGAGCCTAATAGACGGACTGCACCAATAATTTGAAGGTAGGCGACCTTGTACTACTGAAAGAACCCAGTCTATCCGATGGAGACTAGCTAGGATTGTTAAGAGTTTTTCCTGGCACTGATGGCGTGGTTAAGGTAGCTGAGGTTAGAACCTCCCAAGGGGTGTATACTCGCACCGTTCGCAAACTGTACCCCTTACCACCACATAATTAGCACCTAATCCAATCAGACGTGAACGCTTGTGGTAATTTCGAAAGCAACATTTATTTTTTCCTTTTCCGTTGGGCTATCCTTTTTTTTAATTTTTTTTTATTGGCTTCGAAGTACAGTTATTTTTATATGATTATTACATTATTTTAGTTATTAGTAATCATGACAGTAAATGGTAAATGGTAAAGGTGGAAGGTTAAAATGAAGACAGAAATGGAAGGTTAAAATGAAATTGACACTTGGCACAGGAAATTAAATAATAAATCATGAATTTCATTGTTGCTTTCAGCAAGGAGTGTGTCGAGATTAAACGGGCGGGGGGTCTTGTTCGGGATGGCGTCTATCAATTGTTTTCGTGCAGTATCATGTGTTTCGCATTCCAGGATTACGTGTTGTGGGGATTCTTCCGTTGATGAGCAGTTTCGGCAGAGTGGTGTGTGTGACGGATCAAGACGATGTAGGAACTGGTTTGTGTTGCAGTGTCCACAACGCAGCCGAGAAATAGTTTTATAGAAGCTTTTCGGCTTCGCTCCCGAGATGCTGTCGAACCAGGCGGTCTTATTAATTTTGGGGAACAGCACTTTGTAGTTTTGGCCGGCTGGGTATCCGGAAAATTCTTTTTGCCACTGTGAGATTAGGGTTTGGTAGGATCTTCTTTTGAGGACGGTGAACGGGTAAAGTTGTAATGGGGGGGGGGGGCTCTGGAAGTAGGGAGGCACGTCTCGCTTCTGAATCTGCTATGTCATTGCCTCTTATCCCTGAATGGCTTTTTACCCAACATATTCCAACTCTTTTTCCGTGGTTCCTGGCAATCAGTATTTGGTTGGCTACATCAGCTTCAATTTTCGTCATATGGGATGGGACCTTGAGGTGTGTTAACTTTGATACCACACTCTTGGAGTCGGTTATCACTAAAACGCCTGAATACTGCTGGTTTATAGTGCTGTTTGCATGCAACAGTGCTTGCAAGATGGCATAGCATTCGGCTGTGTAGATGGAGCTTCGGCCCCACAAACTGAAGCCGCGAGTCACCTCATTTGTGGAGTCATAGAAGGCACAGCCTGATTTGTCTTTTTGTAGCGATCCATCGGTGTAAATGATGATGCTGTTTGGCCACTTTGTACGAAAATATTCTCGTATGCAAGGTTGGGTCCCTCGAGCTATCCTTCGTTTCTTAAAATTCCCCCACAGCTCCCGTTGGAACATTGCCTTTCAACTCTCCTTGATTTCGGGTGCTCGCTCCCATATAGTTGAAATACTTGTATCTTCACCTTTTACCATCGGTTACCACAAGCATGCTAATTGTACATAGAATTATGGCGCAAGCCTAATTCAACCTACTCGCTAGAAGAGAAAATTCGTTATTAGGTAATTTGTTAAACTCTGATTGGTTCAAGGCGGCCAGAACGTTAAATTGCTAATGAAATTTTTCTTTTTTATCTACCCTTTTTGGGGATGATAATTTGGGCAAAGTTGGCAGCCCATTTTAATAGTTTAGGCGCGATCGCATCGGGTCACTACGAGTCGCTTTTGGATTGCCTCCTACAGTGTTTCACATTTACCAACTAACAAGGTAAGCTGACAGCACCCTCACATTATACCTTCTCCATTTAATAGAAAGAAGGTCCTTTTTTAAGTAGTGTACAGTCCACTTGTTACAAAACCCAACACTCGGTTTTGCAAATACCCTTATTTTTGGGGTTCCATTCTCTCTCAATCGCGTTTTTGGACTTAGAAGCCCTTAACACGTGAAATTCTGAACAAACAAAAAACACTTTTTTTCAACCGTTTACTTAACATTCCTTCCAACTCTGTAGGGCTAATGAAAGTGAAAATATACGGATGGTTAAGGGCACGACGTTGAGGCCCGGAGGGAACGAATTTAAAGATTTAACGAGCAGTTTGAGTCGTGACTTGACGAACAAAACCGAGTGTTTCTTCGGTCGGCTGACTAATAATCCAAGTACCCGAGATTTGAGTATTGCGGTCCGCGATTCTGCGGTTATGTTCTGTCTGTGGGCGGAAAAGGAAATGGTTTTCATTATTTGGAATTCGTGCGTCGAGTTCCTCCGACCGAAGCGTCTCGTGTCTGCGTGGCTGCGTGTCGGTTTGTCTCACCTTGAACGCGGCTTCCAAAACTAATCTTCTGCGATGTTCCACGTCGGAGTTTGAGAGGATATTCAACTGTTGCTTCCGAACTCACCCGCGAATTAGGCAGGGTGAGTCGATGAATTTCAATTGAGCTAAGTAGAGCAGTCCGTTTAAGCATTATTTGTGACTTTACTTCGATATCCTCGGAGGAATCGTGTTATCCCAGTAGTTTCAAATTATCCAGAGTATTCTCACTGGTGGTATTGCCATCTTCCTTCTTTCAGAACTGCGCTTTGCATCACTTTTTTAAAGAGAAAAAATCGCGGAATACGGAAAAGTTGTAAAGCCTGCTTCGAATTTATTAATTGGATTTAATTAGTTCTCGTGTGCTGCTCAATTACAAGGGAAGACCATTCCCTATGGATCACGGACCGGGCTGAAAACTTAGACTATGTTTTCGAAAGGCACAATATTTCATCGCCATGCGCCTTAGGAACCGAAATACCGGAGGATCGGGTATTTTGGTTTATTATTTGTTCTGAATACTACACCTACGTTTTTGGTCAGGTTCTACAGCCCTCTCCCTCTACCCTCAAAATACCAGAGTTATGGTTACACAAGTTATGGAGATTACAAATCTGCAGTGTCCGTCCGTCATTCGGGCCATATCATGCCTTTAATTTTTTCGTACAAAAATTCCATTTAGGATCAGAATTTATCTGCCTAACCGGCAATACGATAGGACGAAATCCATGTTTGTTACAGACAAAAAGGATTTTTAAAAATTACCAGAAAACGAAATTTTGACAGTTTTATTGCAATTACGTCGTGTTTGATGTTTCTTGAGGTACTTTTTGATGCCGAGTCGAATAGGACGAGCCTCAAAGGCGTGGGACTGCGTCTAGATGGAAAACTGAGAAATCACAATAAACATAGTGAAATGAAACAAATTCTACTGTTTGTGGGACAATATAGCGAATGTTATCGTTTTTCCCTGGTGCTGCGCTCATCCTTCCCCCCTTATCCGTTTACACGCCTTCCTCGAACCGAGTGAATTTAGAAAATCTAGCCTTTAATCTCTCCCCCCATTCGCGAGAAAGATTCCTATCGTAGACGACGAAGCTCTCTGATCAGAGCGCGACGTTGTTCGACTTGAAGTTGAACCCAGAGGAATTCAAGGAAAATTTTAAGAAGCACTTGCAGATAAAATATGACGTGGAGTGAAAATTTCGCTTTGTGACACAGCACTTTCCATGTTGCTACTGTTTGTGAACAATTTTTATTGGGGAGGATTGTTTGTGGTTCCAGAGCGGATGGAAGAGAGGGCTGTATGGCTCTAATGTTTCCCGTGGTCGTTAAGTAAAAAATCAGTCAGTCAGTCTCTCTCTCTCTCTCTCTCTCTCTCTCTCTCTCTCTCTCTCTCTCTCTCTCTCTCTCTCTCTCTCTCTCACTCTCTCTTTGGTTTTCTTTTTTTGTTTTATTCGTGATTTTTTTAATGGGGATAATGAGGTTATGAGCGATTCCCATCGATGAAAAGGAGGAGGGGGCCAAAATATACCCAAAATAGGGCTATTTCGTATTTTTCTAAACCTTCCAAATTATCTTCTGCTAATCAACACCAAGCGTCATTATCTATAAACATGTTCGCAAAAATTCGGCGAACAATTTAAATTTCGGTGAATAAAAAATAGTTCCTTTTTCCTTTTTAGCAAAAACCATTTTCCCAGGGATTCTTTTACTGGTCAATATATTGTTCTCGATAAGTATTCCTCTGGCAAGCCGTTAAACGGATGAAACTACCAAAATGCGTTAAAAATCGTGTTTTTATAAAGTTGTCGACTTTTCTAGAGAAATAAATCAACTTAATGAAGTGTCTTTAGCAACCTATACCAACATTTCGTTCTCTACAAATGTTGGGCGCAGGAGCGGGGAATGTGGTGAGTGTGAGTGAGTAGTGTATTATACTTAGCGAATAGCGATATAATGTTGAGTATGAGTATATAAACGTGCACAAGGAACTCTCAATACATGTGGAACTAGTTGTTTGTGAGATACTAAGTGGAGGAGAGAGAGAGAGAGAGAGAGAGAGAGAGAGAGAGAGAGAGAGAGAGAGAGAGAGAGAGAAAGAGTTTGGGAGGAGCCTTCCATTGGGGAGAGGAATCTAAAATTGAGGAGTGGGAAAAGATAGATGGGAAAGTCCAAGATAGGGGAAACCCATTGTAACTTGGAAATAACTGAGGAGCTGGGCTTTCCACAGGCACCGAAAAAAGGGTTGAGATTAGTGTTAGGTGCGAGTGTCGATATTCCGAAGGTCAAAGACCCAGTTAATTCGACCTACCGAACAACAAATATTTCTGTATCCTTGCATCGAACGCAGATATAAGCCAAGATAGCTCGGAAAATGAGATTTGTCGAACGTCGAATTATCAGTTTTGTCACTGAGCTACAAAGTAAGAAAAGAATAGCGACGGAGGAAGAAGGAACATTCAGGTTTATATATTGGATCAGCGTGTAGATGTACGCCAATGAGGCGTAGCGTGAACAAAGCAAACACAACAACGTTGGCCGTTTCCAGTAGTCCACCTTCATAAAACCAACCAACGCGATTATCGGTTGGGCTTTTGGTTCGATGTATATTTCACTAGAATTATGCTCTGCGCTAGACATTTGTGAATGAAAATAAACCATATTGTGCACAAACTTTGGTTATTCCATCTTGAATGTTGAGTTTTCCTGTTCTACGTGTGGGGTGTACAGACGCTGTAGGACTTCGGATCGTCGTTCACATTAGGGGAGGTACCAGTTTGAAATATTTTGTTGCTAAAACTATCCAGCGTTGTCGAGGGATGCTCGAGAACGATCCCAAGGCCCCGTTCAGACGAGGCGACTAGTCGATTCCACTAGTTGAACGGGCGGGTGTCAAGGAGATCAGAGCTCTCGTTTCGCTCGTCGAGGCAAAGTCGTTAACGCGATCTGCCTCTTCTATCCCAAGTTCGACAAATATTGGCGGGACGGTCTTGTAAGAGGTTGAAGGGAAAACCTTCCTCTCGGCAACAGAATATGTCGGCCCAGCCGAAGCGGTCCGCCCTTGACGGCCCGAACATTTAGCTGCTCGAAGGACTCCGGGTGCGAGGATGACGACATTTCTGCCTATTTAGCGAAGCCCCGCCGCCGTCTGACGTTGGGAGAATTTCAAGTCAAGTTTTTACCGCCTCGTCGTCGGACGGAAGTGTGCGTTTCCAGGGGCACAGGACTCGGTGAGCTTCGGAAATCACCCCTTCCCTCTTCGTCCTCATACACAGCCTCAGCCTCAGCCTCCACCTTAACCACCGCCGACGCTCTGATCTCCGTCCGTGAGCTGACAAATATCGGCGATTAGATGCGATGAGGTTGACACAAATCTTGAGCCCTCGAGTGAGCGAAGCAATGCGACGAAGGTTAGATGCCGCTAATTGCCGCTACTCAAGTTCTGAGTTAACTCCCTACGCCCTGCGAATAAAACGCTAAAACCAACGTGAACTTACTTGGGAAATGCAGCAGCTACTCACTCCATTCTCCAAATTCTTCGCATGATGCTTCACGGCCTTCGTTTCTGTGAATCTTCAGTGGAACTTCTCAACGCATCAGCGTATACGAGGGCTGTGGCTGTCATAGTGATGGACTTGCTCCCAGACCGCCATTCCAAAGCTCTACTAGCTGCTCATTTGGTTTTTGCCGCCTATGCGCTACTGAGTACCCCCAACTTGCCCTCGCACGCTGGAGTCTACTGGTCGGAAGAAAATTCAGTCACCATTCACTATCGTTTACTCAACGTTCGTTTTATCTCTCCAAGAGTAGTGTTGCAATCGAGAAGAATGGACGAAATTCTACAGAAACGGGAAGCAGTTGGAAAGTTTCATAGTTGAATGTCAGATTAGCGCGATGTTCCGAACAAATATTTCCACAATCTTTAGATGAGCCCTTGGAACATTGAAGGAAATCGTGGAATTTTTGACGAGTAATTTCGCCTAAAGAGTTGTGTAGAAAACGTTAATATTAATTCATTCTTGAAACTTCTGAAGATATTCGTATTTTATTAAAAACGCAGTACAGAACTTGGATATATATATTTACGAAGATGTTTCATAGTTGAAAATATTCATTTATTTATATTTGTATATAGGTTAAAAATGTTACCTTTTTCCTCTGATATCAAATTTAAAAGTCAGAGGGGTGCTCCAGGGTTTCAATAATAAAACGGAGTAGTGACCGCTGGGTGTTTCCAATCGTTGGGAAACGCCAACCCAACTTTCCTGCCCAGAAAACCCTCAATTAACCCCTTCGGAGGTTCCCCTTTTTGAAATCCCCACCGCCACCGTCTTAAAGCCTTCTCTCCTGTCGTTTGGAGCTATCTCCTCAGCCATTCCTCTATTGATGTCATGTACAATTCCGTGCATAACGAGTTAGTAGGAACATAAGTGTTGAATACATAACGCCAACCGTTCAGTTAATTTATCAGTTACGAGTCATTTTCGCATAATGAGTGTCGTTTACTAAACCCCAACGAAAGTATCCGTTCGTTTTTTACATTTGTTGTGTACTAAAAATTAGTATTACCGAGCCCAAGTTTCTGTTTCTTTCCGCTATGTTCCTGTTCCAAAAGCAAAAAAGATTCACAGATGCCTCCCTCTACGTGGCCACACACAACCATAGTCTCATCCCACTCACACCTGTTGTGATGGTGTGGGGGAAGAACTGACCGAATACGAAAAACCTGCCTTACTTAACGCAGATCTGAGTGCCAAGGTCACTAATTAAGTGCCTTGGCCCTTGAAACTAATAGGAAATCCACACAGTTGCGCGATTCACCTCATAAACAACTACATACACAATTTTTACGGGGGGAAGGAAATTTGGAGATGCTTTTGAAGAGCTGCTGACTAAGGCAAAAATTACGGCAATCGCGCCGGAGATTCGATCCACAACCCTCAACTTACGTCGAGAATTATGAATCAACTGTCTTATCCACTAGACCATGATGAACCGCTTGCCTTTGATAGGAGTCAGTCAGCACATCTCCCCCCTCGTCTATTAACTGCTACTCCTGGAGCGGACTCTTTTAAGGAAAGAATTTACGAGAGTTGAGCGAATCCCCGGAAAATCCGATCTTTGATTCGAGAAAGGCTACAAAGAAAGTCTTCGTTCTTTCGCATTGTAGTAGGCGCGTCGCCCATTTTATCTTCGCGCTGGAACTTTCACAGCGTCAGCGAATCCCGGACCCGAGAACTCACCTCATTATTTTTCTCTCTTAATTTTTTTAATTTTTCTCTCGGGGCCTCTTCTTTTTCTTGGAAAGAAGAAATTCGACCACTAGTTGGGCGCCATTGTTACGGGGGGAAGGAGATTTGGAGATGCTTTTGAAGAGCTGCTGACTAAGGCAAAAATTACGGCAATCGCGCCGGAGATTCGATCCACAATCCTCAACTTACGTCGAGAATTATGAATCGACTGTCTTATCCACTAGACCACGATCAACCGCTTGCCTTTGATAGGAATCAGTCAGCACACAATCCCTTTACGGATTTCGTGTGTTACGAGGAAGGAAGTTTGGAGAGGATTTTGAAGAGCTGCTGACTCAGGCAAAAATTACGGCAATCGCGCCGGAGATTCGATCCACAACCCTCGACTTACGTCGAGAATTATGAATCAACTGTCTTATCCACTAGACCACGATCAACCGCTTGCCTTTAACAGGAGTCAGTCAGCACATCTCCCCCCTCGTCTTTTAACCGCTGCTCCTGGAGCGGACTCTTTTAAGGAAAGAATTTACGAGAGTTGAGCGAATCCCCGGAAAATCCGATCTTTTTTTTAATTTTTCTCTCTGGGCCTCTTCTTTTTCTTGGGAAGAAGAAATTCGACCACTAGTTGGGCGCCATTGTTACGAAAAGGACGTTTGGAGATGCTTTTTGAAGAGCTGCTGACTAAGGCAAAAATTACGGCAATCGCGCCGGAGATTCGATCCACAATCCTCAACTTACGTCGAGAATTATGAATCGACTGTCTTATCCACTAGACCACGATCAACCGCTTGCCTTTAACAGGAGTCAGTCAGCACACATGTTTCCTGTGAAACTGTACAATTCACTGCGTTATCAAGAGACTTGCGAATGGGTCAGCAAAGTGACCCAGCAAAGAAATGTGTAGGGTAGAGCGAGAAGGGTGAGGAAATACTGTTTAATTGGGTCTTTCTAGAGATTGAAAAGGACTGTTGAGGTCGGGAAACGGTCACGTTCGTTCCCAGCTTTCTTTCAGTGGACTGTTCACACCGAGGGCATCCCCCACCAGTTGGGCCAGCGCATCGCATTTCTGAGAATGTGCTTGCTTGTCATCCCACAGCATTTTTAATTAATTAATTAATGTGAAATTATTCGGTTTATTTCGTAATTAAATTTTTATGTTATGGGATTTACAAACATTTTTGTCAAGCAGCTATGAACAGTTCACACTAGGAAATGAACTCGGCGTACGAACATATATTCTACATTCTGCGTATTTAAACGAGACCCAGTTGACCGGACGGCGTCTTCTGTATAGCAAATCCTAAAATTCTGAAAATCATTCAAAACTAGAGCCGCGGCCTGAAGAGCAATTTAAAGTGCACCAACTCTCCCAAGAAAACCACCGCCGAAACAACGAGACCGACAGCGAGGACGTAAAAAGGGCCAGTCAGGTCATCAAGAACCAACTCTTTGGCCACGCGGTCAGTCGACATAATCCAGAAGTTGCTCACCACCGTTTTCCGCAAAAACAAGGTGGGAAATCCCGCGTCGAACATTCTCAAGAGCAGAGTGTTCATTCTGTCGAACAGATAATGGTGCCTCCACATTAGGGTGTTGAAAGACGTCTGAATGATACCTTCATCCACTTGGTAAATGGACACGTTAGGGTTCATACTCACCAAATACTTGACGTACAGTTTGTTGTCCATAACAGTGAAGTTCTTGAACCGGCTCAAATTAACGAGAGTTTCTTCGAAATCGAAACCGGGAATAGGGATCCATGAGTGAAGGAGTTCTTGAATTTCTCGACGAGGATTTAAACTAGCACTTAGATACGAGTATTCGTACGCCACAGTCGGAAGTTTTCTCTCGATCAAATCTCTCAATGTTTTGACGAGTGGTTCGTAACCGGCGCTGATGATAAGGCCTGTCAAAGACGCCATGTAAATTTGATCGATGTGGTAGCAGTACAATATCCAAGCCAAAAAAATGAACCTTAACGACGATGCACGGGGTGGTGAGGCGTTCACGTTCGAAAAACTCGACGCTACTAAATCGAAAAAAGTCCGTGAAAAGGTTACTTTGACGTTGGACAGCTCCACGAAGATCCAATACACCACCGGCATTATGCTCGTCGTCAGAATAACCAGCATCCAAATTCGTTTAGGAAAAGCAATATACAGCATTTTCCATTTGGGGACTTTATCGGGCTCTGCGACGTACCAACTTAACGCAGACCACGTGTGGAAAGTGGTAATGTCCGCGTTGGTTCTCAACAACCAAATAAATGACAGGCCGCCGCAGCACATTTGCGCGCCTCTGCCTAACAGCAAATCCGGAATTGAACCTACGAGAGTTCCGTCCTTTGAAGGTGTGTACCAAGCGCTATTCCTGTGGATGTTCCATTCTGGAGTGAGGTTGAGGCGCTCAAAAGCCAAACTTAAGATTCCCGCGTCGTAGCCATCAAGAGCCCCTTTGACCTTTCCTTCGTACGGATACAGTACGTAGGGGTCGAAAGCGGCGCAAGAAATATGCCAGGCGCACCCTTTGAAAACTCGTCGGGGCAACTTATTAGTAAATATTAACGCTCCGTACTTCCACTTGTCATTCTTCCAAAACGACACTTTCTCTAGGCGAGTCTCGTCCTCAGGGCACGAATCTGCCGCAATGCCGAAGGGAAAAAGAGAATACAAACTGGCACTTGAGTTTTCTGGATTCAAAAAAAACGCGTCGAGAAATCCATAAATAAAAGCTTCGCTTAACACTTTTTCGATTTGAGGCAGAGTGTGATGTTCACTCGCCATAAATAAATAGTGGGATTCGTTGAGGTAGTATTCCCCTTGCATGTATCTTCCTCTCAACAAGTACCACGTCATGTTAGAACCCACATAAGCCAAGTCCACAACGTTCAAACAAGGGTGAGGCTTCACCGGGACTCTGGTAACAAAATCGATCTGCAACTTTATAGTTTCCGGGGAGAGAACGTACACCGCAACGTGTTTCCCCAGTTCTGCCAGAACCTTGGCAACAACGCCGTTCAGGTTGTCGCCGTCCAGAAAGAAGCAGACGCACTCGGTGGAAAAACGCGTCGTGATCAATGAATACGCACTGGCTGCCAACTCGTTAGACGTGACGGAGCCGTCATGAGGTGACGAAAAAAGCGCCAACAGGTTGGCGATTTTGATGAAGGCCCTCATCGAGTGACTGCAGGGTGGCGCTGTCAGGAGCCGAGTGACGACAAACGATGATTAGGCTGGCGGCAATTTAGGTCGCCGTGTTACATGACGTTTTAATCAATTAGAGGAAGGCGATGGAATCTGGTAAACACTGACCGGAGAGTTGACAGAGCAGATCAATCTTGTTCATTAATTTTATTACATTTCCGTCGAACCTCAGCTCGAAACAATTACTTTGAAACGCGTTTGAAACTGTCCTAATTAACCTGGAAACCTCTTAGTCAGCTAGCAGATAACTATCAAATGACTACCTGATTACTACAAACGTCATGTGGTTCTCCGAGGGCCGCCTCCCATTTCTCACACCAAATTCGATTCTGTAAAATCTCCAACGTTACCTATAAATCTGTGCCCCTGATAAATAACGAGCTAAGTCGAACAGAAAGG
The DNA here is from genome assembly GCA_020466155.1 of Pachypeltis micranthus. NCBI lineage: Eukaryota > Metazoa > Arthropoda > Insecta > Hemiptera > Miridae > Pachypeltis > Pachypeltis micranthus. The sequence goes on along the minus strand of CM035768.1, from coordinate 80,477,718 downwards.
AGCGGAGCCGTGTCGTTCGTGTGGTGCTCAAATATTAAAGTCAGAAGTTAACTTGAAACATAGTTATCGGTTGTTATTTGCAACTGGTATTGCTGGAAAACATTTGAACTGAAATTCCTTTTGATCGCATTCCCTAACGACATCGTTCAATATTTCCAATATAAGAAGGACACAATACACACCACAAAACGTACCTGAAGTATAACAAAAAGAAGAATAGTATTTAATTGCATCAAACATGTTAGTTTTTCACAAGAGTTCGGATTAGGAGGTAAACAGTTTTTATTTTTAAGTGGTATCACACAACTTTCCTTACCTCTAGTCAAATCACTTGTGTTCACGATTTTCTTCTACTCACTCTATTCTCAGTTAATTTGCACTCGGTCAAACATCACTTCACGGCGAAAGAAACTGTTAGGGCTTACAGTTCCGGAATTTTTTGTTCTGCTCGCACTCATTCTTATTGAGCAATTAGTACGCATTATTGAGCCTGTAAACACAGTTTTTTTGAAGGGGGTAATAATCACTTTTCCAGAGTTGTTGGAGTTGTGGAGTTGGAGTTGGTTCTGGAGTAACTCCCATATATTTTATGAGCGTTTTTAAACGCTCATCCTATAGGTATTGAGTTGAACTACCACACCATTTTTTTTTGTAGAGTCTAGTAAAGTTCAGCGGGAGTTATAAGGAAAACTCCGCGCTACAATCGACTTTCGTCGAAAATTTAGGTAATTTATTGTACTGCTCTCGCCATTTTCCCCACAGATGGGAATTTTATGGTATAGTTGCCTTGTTGAGAGCTATCAATAAAAATTTTAATCAAAATCGTCAGAGCCGTTTTTGAGAAAAAAAAATATTTGGCGTTTTGATCACTATGATAGCTATAGTTAGTTTTGGCAGGATTTTGCCCATACTCTTATTTTGGAGTGCCATGGTAACCTACGGGCTAGATATTAAGTTTGAGCTGATTTGGTTCAGCCGTTTTTTCTAAAAATTGTTCACAACACTCACACACAACACACACAGACCATTTTTGCCAAAAATAGTGTTTTTCGGACGCAGTAGGGTCTGAAATGTAAAGATCCGAAGGGAACTCAGCCAATTGCATAACTTCCTTTTCTAAATAGAAACTTCTTTTTAAAACCAGAATTTACGGAAATGTTCGAAAAAAAACCTTATTTTCGACTCATTTCGATTTTTATCTCTGTTCAATGAAGTGTCAGAGGAACATTTATTGAGAACAATATATAGGTATTAACCATTCGAAAACATCCTGTAAGTTTGGGGAAAATCGTTGACTCCGTTTTGCCAAAAAGCGTAAAAAAACCTATTTTTGCTTCATAGGCCCATATCTCCGTTCGCCTTGTTTTCATGGAGATATGTATGGAAAAGAAAGGTTTTTGTGCTAACCTAGTAGAGGATAACTTGAAAGAACATTTTCGTCCCCCACCCCCCTTTCCATCAACCGAAATCGGCCCTAACCTTATGTTGTTCGGTTCAGCTGTGCTGACTGACTCCTGTTAAAGGCACCCGGTTGATCGTGGTCTAGTGGTTTAGACAGGCGATTCATAATCCGCGACGTAAGTTGAGGATTGTGGATCGAATCTCTGGCGCGATTGCCGTAATTTTTGCCTGAGTCAGCAGCTCTTCAAAAGCATCTCCAAACTTCCTACCTCAGTACACAGCCGTTCTCCCGCAAATCGAACTCACACACGCACAAAACACGAGCCGAAATTAGGTTTTTTAGACTCAGTAGGCCTCAAAACGTAAAGATCTGAAGAAAACCCAACTTTTTTTTTTTCACACGATTACAATATTTTCCTTTCCCTGATGGCAGCGAAAAGTAAAAAGTGACAAAACTGATCGATAAGAACGGATGATTCAGCGAGTTTACACTAATTAATTAATTAAATCTACTGATCTATTACCAATGTATAAGTGGGTAGCTACGTTATCTACATAGTATCATGTGCGAATACAGTCATAAAGTGGTATTCGAGTACCTATTACCTTGCTCCCCTCTTCAAGGATGACGGGGATGCCTTTCGTTCAACCTTTAATTTGTTAAAAAGATCAATAAAGCGCCTTCTACATGACCTTCTTGAATCATAAAAACTTCTGTGGGAATTCGGATTTCGAAGAGGCGCAGGTGTAGAAGAAGCTCTACGTATATCCAGAGACATATTAACTCTGGCGGACCCAGAGAAAAAACGCAGCCAATTATTCCACGACGACGGTGTATAGACAGCGCGGTTGGGATTTATCCTGTTCCATCTATCGTCGAAAAATATTAAGAATGTAACATGGGTATATCAGTAATCTGGAAAACTAAAATTCAACTTCAAAACACATTGACATTTTCTAGGCGATACTAGGCAATTGGCACGACGCGACGAGCTAAACTGGCGGAAGGAAGTCCGCACAGGTTGGGGAGAATAGATAACTTGCGAGGCACTGTCTTGCGAGTTCCTTGAACGACTAGAATTCGTCAAGGAACTCGCAAGACACTCACTATATTTATTACGATTTCACTGTTCTCCATCTCGACGCAGCATGAAAACCCTGCAAATTATTACACAATGGTTCATTATTCTCATGAACAGCTTGACCTAGTATTACTGCTCCGAGACCCATCCCATTCAATTCAGCATCGAATACTAGTAAACCATACGAAACATGACCTGCCTACAATGGAACTACGGAAACTAAATATTCCCCAGGCGCCTGTAAACGTTTCGGGCAAGAGTCGGGGAAATTGGGACGGGGGCTTCCAGCAAACCCGTTGCGAGTCGAGCGGGCGGCGTTGTGAGGCGAGCGGGCGGGTGGTTTTAATGGATGGGAGGGAGGAAGGGAGTACTAACAACGAAACATTGACTTCCGCTGTAGTTCCCGCGTTATACTGCGTTAATTCCTTCAATTCGTTATTTCTTCAACCATTTTTTGCCCATAACAACCATGGGCTTCGTCCGATCGAATTGCCGGGATGGCGGGCACAACTAGATACCAAATGGGATTTTTGTGCGAAAGAACGAATTTTTTAGACCACGTTAAAGGCACAAATCGGACGGTGGACGGTGGACGGTGGACGGCGGACGGTGGACGGTGGACGGTGGACGGTGGACGGTGGACGGACATTGCAAATTTGGAATCTCCAAGTCTTGAAACGTAAAGTATCAAATTTTGAGGGGGGGGGGGGTTGTAAAAAATCTTTCGTGACCGAAAACCAAAAATACGACGTCATTGGGCAAATTGCTTTGAATAGTTTTTGCCCTTAACGACCATCAGTTTCGTTCGATCGGATTGCCGAGCAGGCGAGCACAATTAGATACCAAATGGAAATTTTGTGCGAAAGAGTAAACCACATTAAAGGCCCAGACAGCGGACGGTTTTGATGCGAGGGGGTGGGAGGTTAAAAACATGTCCCTTATCGAAAGCATGGGCGTATTATTCATAATGCACCGGTTTATTATTCTCTTGCAGTCTCACGCCTCCGAATCTAATCCAAATCGATTCAGTATCCAAAAACACTAGTTAACCACAACCTCAACCTCGCAACCTGACCACAACAGACAAAAGAACATTGTTGTTTTCTATTCGACGCTAGGCAATTGGCACGACCCAACCAGTGGGACTTAGGCTGGGAGGTAGGAGTGAGACGGGAGGCTGGAAAGAGAAGCTGGAAAAACTGGAAAGAGAAAGAGAGAAACGATAACTTTCGCTAGACTGTCCCGCGAGTTCCTTCAAGTTTTAGAATATGTCTCACTATATTTACAGTGATCTTACTGATGCCCTTCTAGACATAGCCCTACTCCTCGCATTGCTATGCAAAATATACAAATCGATACCAAACACGACGTAATTGCAATGATACCGCAAAAATTTCGTTTTTGGCTAATTACTTTCCGCTACCCGAAGGAAAGGAAAGTATAGTAATCGTGTCAAAAAAAAATTTTTTTTTAATATCAAAACAACCATGGGTTTAGTCCTATCGGAATGACGAGCAGTGTGGACAAGACGATGGACTTTTTGTGCGAGAGAACTGCCTTTTCAGGACCCGTTAAAAGACGTGGCCTGGACTGGATTTTTCGGCGCTGAACCAGTTCGGATGGGTTTCGTAGGTGTGTACTTCGTGTAGCCAGATAACCGCGCCGAGCTAGAGAATAATAAACAGTTGCGTAATCATTTGCAACCTTTTTTGGATTGGAGATCTGAAGGAGACGCGACTTTTGACCCTAATTGTTTTTTTTGCGCTTTGCCTCACACTTGCCAAGTGCACGCAGAGTGCAAGGTGGCTCTCGGTGGTTCTCACAAACGGCTTCACCAAAATTTTGACTTAGGTTTCCATATTGAAACGACTCCTGAATCAGGCTGTATGGGGTCATGTTGAACTCGCTGTACTTTGATTTATGATGGAAGCCGACAGCTCCACAAACTGCCCCCTCAGACGCGCCCGTGACATTTTGTGCATTTTCTTTGCAGCTGAGTCGATTCAAGCAGTGAAGATTTCTTGTACTTGATAAGAAGATAATATTTGAGCTATTGAGGTTTCCTCTCCACTACGTATTTTTCGTTTGAAGAGAACTTTCATCTTTCCATCCGGTATTGTATTTTCTTGTCTATCTGTATATTTCGACGCGCCAACCTTCGTAGCTCCCGCTAGCTAAATTTCACGGATACTATTAACAGCTGTTGAAGTTGTTGATTTGGAAGTGTTTAAACAAACGTCTTTCCCATTGCCTTGTTTTAATTAGAAAATACCCTCATTGCAACATGAAGAGCCGTGTAAACGCCAGGAACAGTGAACACGTAAATTAGTTTTAAGGGGTTCAGCTATGTTTTAGGTCACGATCCCCCCACCCCCCACCACCCTCCAAACTTCAAAAATAGACACTTCAAGGCATAGAAATTCCAAACCTGCATTGTCCGTCCGTCGTCCGCCTTTCGGGCCGTATTCGGACTTTCCCAGACAAATTTAATTCGGTCCCAAGTACTGCCCGCCTGCTCGGGAATCCGATCGGACGAAACGTGTGGTTGTTATGGGCAAACCACTGTTTCAAAAATACGCGAAATCGAAATTTTGGTCATTGTATCGCATTTAGGTCGCATTTGGTATCGTTTTCAATGTATTTTTCGGTGCTGGGTCGAACAGTACGGAGGACACACTGCTGCATCTAGATGGACAACATTGAAACCACAGTAAATATAGGCGAATTCTACTACCTAAATGCGCGGGGCAATGTAGCGAAAGTTATATTTTCTCTTGGGCCTGCGCTCATTTCCAGTTCTACCTCCCGTACTCGTCTCGTCGTGCCAATCGCCTAGAAAATGTCAATTTTCGTTTCTGTAAGACTCAGGTCATGTTTCGTGTCGTTTACTAGTTTACGATGATGAATCGATTTGGATGGGTGTAGGAGGTGCGAGACTGCGCCAAGCCGTGCAAGATAATAGTAAACCGTTGCGTGATAACTTGCAGCGTTTTATTCATGTTCACACTGCGTAAACGTGGCTTATGCTAGTTCGCGAATCAGATCCTTTATTTTTACCTCTTTGTAACTACTATTCTTCCTTTCACTCAGCACTTGATAAATTCAAAGTTCACCTCGATTATTAGGTGAGGGATTTAAATAAGACCGTTTGGGGCGATCAAGGCGGCTCGTAGTTAATAATCAAGAGTTTAAATGACAGAATTGTTTAGGTATTTGGGTCTTAAGTGAACCTTGTGGTGGTGTTGCTTATACGCGTGGTCACTTCTGCTCCCAATCAGTAGTCCGAACAGTTCTTCCTGTTCTGTGCTCATCCCTCAGGCCTAAACGAGCTCTTCAAGGGCGTTTTTCGGCGCTAGGAAACGGATGTAACGCATTCAACAAAACGGAGACGTACTAATTACGATTTATCGCCAATTGTTGATCTCTCCGCTTCGATTGACGTTTAAGAACGTATTCTTCCGCATTAGGAGCGTCCATCTTAATTATATCTCCAATTAAATCCAATCCACTCGAATATCGCCGGAGTTCCCTTCGACTCAATGATGAGCTGCTCGCTCGCGGGAAACCGTTAAGTTTACGTCCTTCAAGACGCGGATTTCGGCCGATAACGAAATGCTGGGAATTTTCCGGTCTCCGAGCGAATCAATGCGCAGAACCGCGATAATACTGCCGCACGGCTCAATCGTGTCTCGTCTCTTCTCAACCCCGTGACGTTCTCCTTGAGCAGGTGGGCGCAGGTTCAATGGCAGCATCCATCGTTCAAATGCTGGAGGTTCATTAATTAATTCTTAATTAGCAACGTTTTATGCTAAACGGAGAAGAGACGCCCAATCAGCCCAATGAATTTTGAATGAATACATAAAATAGAAACCATAATAAGAAACTTTTTTTTCTTTATATGTTGTGTTTTGATTATTAAACATCATTGTGTGGCACATAATGTGGGTCAAAGTGGCTAATAGACAATCCCTTATGTTGATTGAATTCAGTTAGGCTGTGGAACATTTTAAAACGTTAGAATGACACGTTTTCCGACCCATTTTACTTCCCGCTATTCTAAGGGCGAAGAAAATGTTATAATCGTGATCTGGGTTTAGTTCGATTTGCAAAAGAACAGCTGAACCACCCTATGGAGTAGGAAAGAAGGTTGTGTAGTCGACTGAATTTATAGTTGTCTTTTGGTCTAGACATTCAAAGGGTTCGCTCCTAAAAACACATTTGTGAGAATGATGGAACCTGGTCGTAACTTCAACTCTGCGCACTCAAAGGATAATTGATAACCTTCCCTACCCTCCCAGTAAAGAGCACAATTGTTCATGCCGTGCTCCCAAAAATCTTACAGCGGACACACAGATCTTTCGCCGAAAAGAGGGGTTTCCGATTCATTAGGCCTCAAAACGTGATGATCTAAAGAAAACTACTTTTTTTTACATATTATTATAGCTTCTTTTGGGCCGCGGCAAGTAAAGAAACTTGTTCGTAGTGAGCCCATGGCCCTTTAGGAGGTCCACTAACCAAGTTTCGTGGGAGTCGTTTAATGGACGCTGTGCATGGTTTGGTTATCATCGCTCTAAACAACAAATTGCAGGTTCTGGACAAGTTCAACGAGTTGTGTAGTTTCACCTCAATCAGGTGACTTGATGATCACGTGATGTTCGTTTCGATGGACGTCTCACGAAACCTTTAGCCTTCGTGTGTGCGAACTTCGTCAATTTGTCTTCACAATTTCGAAATCGGCTGCGCGATGCCGTAAATGGAGCCTCCGCTGGTTTCATTCATTTCGAAGGGGGTGAAACCGGCGACGAATCGTCGACTCAGGTCTCAGTGCACTTTCGATCAGTTGAGACTGATTTCGAAGGAGCCCGCGCAAATGTCAAGGATCACAGGATCCGTTTCATTGCCATTGCGTGCACTCGAAGTCGAAGAGACAGGAACGAGGGCCGATACCTGACAACTCAAGAGCCGGTCGTGTCAAACGAGCCCGATCCCCGATAATTCCTTATAAGTTTAAACGTCCGGTGCCCCCGTAGGATGTTTTCAGATAACAATGACCCGACTTGGAGCGAGCACTTCCAGCCGCGACCTCGCTCTTCCCCTCGGCCAAAGAATGGACAGTCTACGACGCGAACGCGACCTCCACCACTGCCGGATTCCACCGTTCAACTGCCTCCTAATTGACCAACTTGTGTTGTTGAACCGAAGCACTCAGACATCCAATTTTACGGTCGCCGCATCCTATAAATCCTACTCGTGTACTTACTATTTCAGATCTACCAGAGTTGAGAAAAGAGAGCAGATCTCTGCCAAAATATCTGGTGCAACTTTCCTCACCCCCACGCGTATTCAGCGATAACATCACTCACTCTATATATTATACCAACTTGGTAAAACGTAAATCAACTTAGTACATAGAAACTAGTAGCGTTAAGGTTTCGGAATTCATTGATTGCTCTCACGCCCCTCTTGCCACGGCCATTAATAATAGTAACTGCTATAAGTAATAGCATTATTAGCAATCAGTCCATGTTCGGTGCATGCTGAATAAGTTGAAATCTTGAGCCCAGCCCTTCCTCGAACACTGAGGCCAACTCTTTCTGACCTGAAGCCTTTTGTGTGCAGCTGAAGGAATGTTCAGGCTACCTATTCAGTCGGCTGCTCCTGCCAACAAGCGGCTCGAGTTAATTTTGTGAATCTGCCAACGGGTTTCTCCTTTTTGGAATTTCCAAAATATTCACTTCCCACCACTCGGTTTACCTCCTCTCCAAGTCACAGCTCTTCCCAGACCCAAACCCAAAACACACACTCGTCTCTCTGTTCTCGCTCTAATCATTTGGGCTCTTCTCTCGTACCTAGTTCCCCTATTCATAGACCCCCTCTTTGCGCTTAAATACTCACTCGTATCGCTATTCTGGTTCCCCCACTCATGCTCATCTCGTTCATTCATTTATTTATTTTATTCCAACTCAAACTCACTCACTCGTGCACCCAACAGTCTATATATGATTGACTGTCAATATCATATTGGTCAGCGATAACATCATATCCATATCCATATTCATATGTCATATTCATTGTATATAATACACCTACATTTTTGGAGGGGAACATTGTTTTACAACCCCCTCCCCCATTACAAGGCATGGAGATTCCAAATCAGCAATGTCCCTTCCAAGTTATTTTTTTCATGCTGAGTCGTATAGCACGAGTCTCAAAAGTGTAGGACTGCGTCTAGATGGACAACAGTGAAATCACAGTAAATATAGTAAGTTGAGTTTTAGTAGTTGAAGAAACTCGCAGCACGATGTCGCCAAAGTTATCAACTCTTCCCTGCCTACGCTCATTTCCTCTCACTGCCTTCTGTCAGTTCGACTAGTCGCGTCGTGCCAATTGCCCAGCGTCGCCTAAAAAAAGTCAATTTTCGGTGTATCTGTGTAGCGATCGTGTTTCCTATCGTTTTCACAACCCCCTCTCAAACGTTGACACTTTACGTTTCAAGGGATGGAGTTGAATGGAATGGAATTGAATTGTTTCGATGCTGAATCGAATGGGATGGGTCTCACAAGTGCTTCAGTATTCCCACGTTATATTGTTACCATTATCCGACGTTGAAGTGAATAGGTCCCTATCACGTTTTGCGAGAGAATAATAAACTGTTGTGTAATAATTTGCAGCGCTTTGTGTTTCGGAACTATCGAGTCACAACCGCGAGAGAAACAATGGTTAGTGAAACGACTGAGGTTTGAACTTCTAGGGTGTCTTACTTATGAGACGTAGCAAAGTCTCGCCGTATAAATAGTTAATTGGACTACCACTCAAATTTTTCTGGGAATGCTGGTAGCGCATGAGTAGGATCTATAGAAGAAAAACTGAGCTAAAATCGATTTTACTCGAATGTTTTGAAAATGTATTGTGCTCCTTTCGTCATTTTTCCACAAATGAGTGGTACTGAATGATACTGTTGTACTATTTTGAACTATTCAATCACTGTCATTGCCACTTGGAGAGAGAATTTCAAGTTGCCGTTTTGTTAGTTGGAGCTGTCGACACAAAAAATGCGATTAAAATCATTAGGGCCGTTATTGAGGGAAACAATTGGTGCTCCTGTTATTATGATTACTTATTGTTATTGTTATCCAACTTTAACATTCATTGACGTGCGATGAGGCGAAGATAAAACACTTTACTGGTTTTATGAGCATTGTATAGCGCTGCTTAACATGTGTACCTAAAAAAAAGTAAAAGAAAAATGCGTGGATTTTAAAGGCATTCCGAACTAAGGTTGAAAGAAATAGGAATTGAATAGCGATTTACGCCATTTGGTGTCAATAAACGGGGGAGAAGACAAGAAACATGCAGGTCGTCTGACGCTATGCGCACAGTGGTAGCCAACAACAGGGTAAGGGGATCTTAATTTTTCAAGACGCCCTCCACAAAAATGTGGTGAAGTAGGTGGTTCGAAAATGTCTTAAATTACGACATTAGTAGCCCTCGTCCCTTCACAGCTGCCCTCCAGTCAGTTCCACCTTTCAGAAGATCCGAAAGCAATTTGGATAACAGAATGGCATTTTGAATCTCGCGCAAGCTCCAATCCACAATGCTACAACTGAATCTCAGCTCCCTCTGAGCACCTGCTAGAATAACCTCCACACTACTGACCTAAGTCATCAGCTACTCTCTGAAACGTGAAAATGACCGGCTCCTGGATTATCCCCGTGAGCCCACGCTGACGAACTCTGCAGAGTCTGCTGGTTGAACATCGACTAGGACATATTGGACCGATTCCGAGTTGTAGGCGCTAAGCTTCTCAAAAGCGCGCTTCCACTTAGGTGTTGCTCCAAGAGCTTATCGGTAGAAAGTTCGCCTCCCACATTGCGGCAAACTCGAGGTGAAAAACCGCGCAGTAGAACGCGTATCGCCACGAATTATCACCGGGTCACGCGTTACCATTATATGGGTTCTTACAATATTTACATCTTCGCTGACAAAGCACGGAATGGCTGCTTTCAACTCCTAGGATTTTAGAAAGAACAGAAATCATTTCTGCAAACGTTTGGTCGTAATAATTATGTTACAGTGCGGGGGATTCCAAAAAACGCTGTAGAAAGTTTTCAAGACTTCAGACGCACTTTCAATTTGTTTCCGTTCTGTCAGTAATCGCAGAGTGTGGTCATTTTGCGGTAGATAGAAGACGAAGAAGAACCTTAACCTAAAAGCGTTCTGAACCACAGGACGCATTCAAAACGATAACGACTTTGAGACGTCAGCAGGAAAGAATCAAAAGAAGAAGCTGCAGGAGGAATCTGTTAGGAAGAACCTGCAGTACAAGTTACGTGGAATGATATGAGTTCTACTATACAACACGTAATCTGTAGAAACGCGTTGAGCGGTGTGAACCTCCGTCGGTCACTTTTAGCACTACGCGGCTCACAAATACATGAATAAAAATGGGTACCCAAACCTGGCCAACACACAACTTGACGCGTACGCTCCGGAAAATAAGTCTGATTCCGGGACACTTCGGCATTCTCCGGAGTCGAAAGCAGTAGCGACAGACTAGGCCTAACATCGACCAGGCAACGGCAAAACCAGGTAACTCATCTCCATGACAAGCCCTGATTGAAGGGGAGATCGCACAGAGAAAGATTCGGCTAATTGATGCCGCTTACTAAACATACAACCTAAAGGCATCAGCAAGGAAAGGATGGGGGAAGAAGCAGCGGTGGCACAAGTTTTTTATAGAACAAGATGAGTTGTGAAATACAGGACACAACGGAATTAATTACAATGTAAACGCATCAGATATCTTCATAATGATGAGTGATATAGTTAGTAAGACCCACTAAACCCATACGACCTCTGAATCCTGGGGTTCTACTTTCTGCCAAGGGCGATGCGTTCAATGCTGTAGTTGGTGCCATGCTTTAACAAGCAGAGCCCATCTGGGGCTTCCAGGAACTAGCTGTTGCGGATGATCCGCTGCAGCCTTTCGCTACGCGTCTTATTCACCGGAGGACTGTCTTGGAGCCCATCCGCGCATTAATTTATTAAGCACTTCACGTAGTATAACAGACATTATATAGGCTCTCGATGAAAATATTTTTAAAAAGTAAAATCAAATACATTACTTTTGAAGAAAACGAGATTTGACGTCCCCGCGGAAGGCTAAGTTCTCATGAAAAAGTAAGGTCTCACAAAAACCCAATCAATAATTTAGCCAGCCAGCAATAATTTCTGAAAGAATCACGAGAATGCCTAATCCTAACGATATGAGTACATTAATATGTTTAATTAATGCCACTACGCGTTTTCAAATCAATTAAAAAATTTCTGTGCAATAACGTATGCACATTTTTTGTACATTTCAGCAGCAGTACGTGGAACCCCAGGATTCGGAGGTCGTGGGAGTAGGTGGATCTCACCAACTATATCTATTGTGGAACCTAAATAATGTCTGTGTCCATATTTAACTTGTGCTGCTGGTTCTTCCTGCTGAGTCGTTATCGTTTTGATTGTGTCCCGTGGTTCAGAACGCATTTTAGATTAGGAACCTCGAATTGCTGCTTCTTCTACATTTTCTTCTGCCTCAAGATTGTTATTTATTAAATTGCGTCCTATATTTCGGAAATCACTTCAGCTGGCACAGTCTTGTGCAGCATTTTCTTCTTCTTCCTTTCGTCCTACCAGTTCCTCAAGATCGCCGTTCGTTCAATTGTGCCTTATAAGTCACAACTCTAACCAACGAACCTTGTGCTGCTTCTTCTTCTGTTGAAAACTCGTGCCGGGAATCCCTCAACAGATGCGCAGTGGGCGGCAGGCGGAAGACCTTCAGTTTTCCTTCTGACCGCCGTCGAATCGATGTAAAACGAAAGCAACAAACGCGAGTCAGCCGGTTAATGGAGTGATCAGTTTTTAGCCTGGCAATGAGGGAGTTGAAAACCTTGTAAAGGAACATAAAGGACGTGCGGAAGTCGCTTCCAAGGTGGGCAATATCCGCGAGAACTGCTCTTCCCTTCCGCGCCCTCTAGCGAATGCCTCGCCCATAAACTTCCGACGACATCTGGATTGTTTCCTTCCTCGGCGTTCGAAGTATAAGTTCATTCGACAACTTTGTTTTTCCCGATGGTGAATACCGGAAGTCTGCTGCCTGAATAAACTAACGTGACTGCGGGCAACTAGTCCATTGTCATAATATAACAGCCCATTGTTCTCATTATTGGTGGAAAGAAAAGTGCTATATGCTGTAAGCATTAGCGAGAATACTGAGTCAGTGGCATTTTATAGAGAGTTCAATGCACACGTTAAATGCTCAAGTTTGTAGACGGTGCGTTTATTTTCATCGCGTTGGGTCTTCACACTACAGATAGACGTAGTTCATCCTAACATTCTTAGATCATGAGACGACTGTCCGCTGTGCAGTAAGCGAGTTAGACATGTTTCCCCCTTTGTTCCCAGTACTTGGTGTGTTAGTGTTTGATAGTGATACTCCCGTTCAAACGTTAGAAATTAAAGCGAAGTTAGTTTTAAGGAGAACAAATTCGTACAGATTCCAACCGCAAGGAAAAGTGTGAAAGACAACACTTTGCGTTAACAGCAATTTTTACAAGTCCAAGCAGACAAGATGTGGTCTTCAAGATTTCCCCTCAACCTATCTGCAGGTGACCAATACCGAGTAACTTTGTGAACATTTGATGCACATCAGCAATCACGTCTTCTGTCTTCCAATATTCAATTTTGATGTTTTCATTTTCTTGGCGAAGTAATGTCTTATGTCGATGTGTTTGGTTCGTGAGTTCTGCGTAAGATTTATAGCGAGATGATAAGCTTCCTGATAGTCGTGAATCGTCGGTGTCTGGGCTGAGTGGAAATCCCAGAGTTTGGATAAGCGGTTTTCAATACCAGGGCCATGTAGCCAGGCTCTGTTGCTTCCCGCTTTTCCAAGTAATTGCAGCGCCTCCCAAGGTAAATGCGTATCCTGTGTACGATCGACGGTCATCCAAACAGGAAACCCAGTCGGCATCTGCAAATTCTGAAAAATCTTTCCCAGTTTTATTGAACGTTAAACCAGAAGTTGATGTTCCTTTCAAATAACGTAGCGGTAGATCAATTTTCTTTCATGTAGCAGTTATTGTTATTCCGCTCGTGTGGGGTTTGCTAGTCCCCCATCGAGTGCCTCCCCAGGTGGCGGATAGGGGAATGCTTCCCAGATATGGATGGTACCGGGGAAATCAAATACCCGGGGCAGACCAAAACTAGCCTGGGGTGGGGCAGCAGCCACCTCAGTATCTATTTGGGGCTGACACTATTGTGGTGGAAAGGCTCAAATAGAGAGACCCGCAGGCGGAGATGGATCATCGGGGCAGGGCTGCGGCACTGCGGTGCGGAAGGCAAGTTAGGAAACCGCCGCACTATTTGTCCTGAGGATAATCCTTTCTGCGAATCTCTATGAATGACGAGTAAATTAAATAGCCCCGAGTACTGGCGCTCCTTAAATGGAGCAGGGGTGCGAAGAATCTCCAGACTGGCGATTTCAGAGAGAGAAGTAAGAGTGGGAACCTGGAACGTTCGCAGCCTACATGAAGCGGGCAAAATAGACAACCTGGAGCTGGAAATGAAGAGGCTGGGCGTTGATGTTCTTGGTATATCAGAAGTCCGTTGGCCTGGATCTGGTAAGTGCGATCGGAACGAATTTGTGCTGTTTCACTCGGGCAGTAATGAGAATGCTTAAGTAATGATTAAGAAAGAACTTGTGGGAAATATAGCCAATTTTTTGCCAGTCTCAGATCGAGTCATCAACTGTGAACGTTAACATTTTACAGGTATATGCACCTACTGCAGACAAGCCTGATGATGTGATAGAGGCTCTGTACAACGAGCTAGCGGTGATTCAGAGGATGATCAAGAAACACGATGAACGCCTACGTTCTGCAGGAAAACTCCCTGACACGTGAGCTGCTGTTAACCATAAAGAAACGAAAAGTTGCATACTTGGGGCACGTTATGCGGGCTCCTAAGTATAGCCTATTGCAGATGATTATGATGGGAAAGATCAACGGACGTCGGGGAGTAGGCAAAAAGCGAGCATCTTGGTTGTCTAACATTCGCAGCTGGACGGGGATAAACCGAGCGGCCGATCTTTTTCATCTGGCGCGGTTTACAGAAATGATCGCCAACCTTCAGTGATGGAGATGGCACTACAAGAAGAAGATGAAGCAGTTATTGAATTGGCACGAGACATTTTCGGAGAGAGCTATATCAGGTCGTGTACACAATTACGAATATAGTAACGAACCTATAAGTTGTCGGTAGGGTCTGACTTTTAGTTCTTGATTTGTTGAACGTACTGGAGGCTTCAGGAGTTTCGTGTTTAAAGTGGTGCCTTAACAGGTTTTGAATTTTCCATACCGAAACGCTTGAGTAACTCCTGAACGAGCTGACACGGCCTTTGATTGCACGGTGGACAAGTGGAGCGTGAAAATGGAGCTTCCCTCGCTCTGAGCTGAACTCTGGACAGACCTCTCTCCACTACTTACTACTCTTAATACCTATTAGACATATAATTCTCCATATGGACCTTGCCCGCGGCGGAAAATGAGTGACAATATCGTCGATTACCTCTTATGTCCGGCTAAAAATCCTTAAATAATGTCACTGTGGAATCCGTGCAATTATTGCG
This sequence comes from Pachypeltis micranthus, assembly GCA_020466155.1. NCBI lineage: Eukaryota > Metazoa > Arthropoda > Insecta > Hemiptera > Miridae > Pachypeltis > Pachypeltis micranthus. The sequence goes on along the minus strand of CM035768.1, from coordinate 80,462,562 downwards.
GGTGAGGAACTAGATTAAGAACCTCTCCCAGGTAGTACGGATGGTACGTCCCCCAGGGTCACGCCTCCGCGTCGTAACACACGAGCAATAGCTCTCTACCGGGAGAATGCTAGCGAAACCACGCACCCCTTGCACTTCCCAGACGTTCGACTGATATGACCTCCTTGTGAGTGTTAGGAACAGTCGTTTTGATTAGGAAACCGGCCTGATTCTACTCCTCGCGACGAGGCAATGAGGTTAATTAATGGCCCTGATTGGTCCAAAGTGGTGCGCTTTTGGTTTATTATTCATTCTGAATAATAACCCTATGTTTTCGGTCACGAAAAATTTTTTACAACCCCCCCTCAAAATTTGATACTTTACGTTTCAAGACATGGAGATTCCAAATTTGCAATGTCCGTCCGCCGTACCCCGTCACCTGTCCGCCGTCCGGGCCATTTTGTACCTTTAACGTGGTCTAAAAAATTCGTTCTTTCGCCCAAAAATCCGATTTGGTATCTAGTTGTGCCCGCCATCTCGGCAATCCGATCGGACGAAGCCTGTGGTTTTAATGGGCAAAAAACGGTTAAACAAATTAACGAAACGCTGTAGCTCCCGCGTTGTACTCGTTTGAACTCCCTCCCTCCCGCCCGTCTCATTAAAAAAGATACCGGACTCGAGGCTCGCTTGCCTCCCAACGACGACGACGCCACTCAACTCCCCTTTCGCCTTTCACTTCCAATTTCCCCGACGTTTTGGTTTTAATACGATTCAATTTTTTTAGATTCTTTCATTTCATTCTCATTTTGGTTTTTTCATAGATTTTTGGTTAAATTTTGATATTAGTATTTAGCGTGCATGTTTTCATATTAAAATTCAGTTTTTCTAGATACTTTCGTTTTTTTGTTGTTTATTTTAATATTACGATTCAGTTCTTTTCGACCTTTTTTTGGGTTTCATTATGATATTTTTCGATGCTGAATCGAACAGGATGGGTCTCGGAGCATTAATGCTATGTCAAGCTGATTACCCGAATAATAAACCGTTGTGTAATAATTTGCAGGGTTTTGTACAGACTTTCGCGAATTTGATTGGATTGGTTTCACTGTTTTTATTCGTTATTTTCTCAATTAATGCGAATGTTTCTTTCACGTTCACGAACTACGCAGATCGGTCCTACCCTTCATGGTTGTGATCCGATTATTGTTGGGATTTCCAAACTCCTAACAGACAGTGAAATTATCCTTCAAAGTTGATTTACGTAGAACTTACTGACTGAATGGCAGTCACATTGACATTCCAATGTTTTTACTTTCCTTAACCCCACGCAATAGATGGGCATGTTACTTAAACGAATTATTTTCAAAAAATTTCTTCGGATCATTACGTTTCAAGGTCTTTTAAGCCCGAAAAACACCGTACGGGGATGGTTTGTGTGTCTGTCAACGCGATTGAGACAAAACCCGCAGAAATATATAAACTCCAATGATATATCTAGCCTGCAGTTGATCGTAGGGGCTCTAAATAAGGGTATGAAAAAAATTGGCCCAAAACTAGCTGTAGTTATCATAATGATCGAAACACCAAAATTTTTTTTTTACTTAAAGACGGCTCTAATGGTTTCGATTAAATTGCTTGCATAAAGTGTTCCAAATAAAACGACGTTACAATTTGGCGACGGTAGCACTATCCATTATAGAACATTCCGAAGAAAAATTATGAAGGTAGTTCAATAAACTACCTATAGGATGGTTTAATAAGGCTCATAGGACAATTAGGGCCGTTTTCACCAAAACAGATCGTGATCCAACAGAGCACAACTAGATCATGCCAACCTGTTTCGTCTCCACCATGCTAGCCGAGATCACCGAGGGATGCGGTGAGGATAGCCGTCATTACGCTACGATTAAGCCATATCCTTAAGGCAGTGGACTAATGAGGTTACAGTGAAGTAAGGAAATTGGACGTCTGTTCAACATCCCGTCCCGTTGTATACGTAAACGGCCCCGTAACTGTACATCCTGTCCAACCCTCGACAATCCAGATTTGACCAAATTATTGTTTCTAATAATAGGCAGAAGCCAAAGTGGCCGCATTAACCTCTGCCAAAGCTGAAACTGGCGAGGAGCATAAAGTGAAAATACGCGCACTCCAACTGCAAGAGCTGCAGGAAAAAAAAAACAAATTAGTGCGGGAGAATACTTTGTGTGAACAGGGAAAATCTGAAGTGGTACGGGAAATAATAATAAACAGAAATTGTGAGGTTACAACTTGTACGGAAGAAAGGGAGAATTATCGAGTTTAATAAAAGCAGTTTAATACACTAACTTAGGTATAAAAGTGTGTTATTATTTAACACTTCCTCTCTATCTGCTTTTAAATCCACCCAGGTAAGCCGTTTGCGTTTTCTGACAGCGATAAGACGTCTAGAGTTTTTTTCTAGAACTGCCCAACACACATTTTACGCGAACAACAACCTGTTTTAGACGATCGTAATACTTTTGTACGCGACAGAATTTAAATTCATAATCTTGAAGTCGTCGGAACGCTCTCATCCATCTGAGGGGCCGGGTGAGATGACGATAACCTAACATATTAGATTATCAGCGTAGTGGAAAAGCAACTGCAATAACTGCGCACTTGTAAACAGCATCTTCGTTTATTATTATTATTACAAAACACTTGTAAATTATTCACAATAATGGAAGAGAATACTCGACGGAGCACGTTAATGGCGGACAATTATCAGGATATGATAAAGAAAGATAAAAGCTAACCGGACCTAACCGCCCAATTATTTGGGGTTAACGCTTAATCAGGGCTAGAGCCACAATCAGGTGAAACCCGTTTTTGCGGCGAGAGGCGGTTAAGTACTGAAAAGTACCCCTTAGTAGGCCCTTAGCATCATATTAACTTGATGAAAAGTCGCCGCCGATCCTTCTTCATTCATTAAGTAAATTTCCAACGCATCACACAACAGGTCTGTTTCCTTGTTTGATGACTGTACCTAAACCCTCGACGAGGGTTATATCAGTCATAGAAGTTGCGGTTTCGCTAATATGGAAGAGGCCGGCCCCTGCAGCATCCACCGAACTCAGACCTGTGGAGGTACGGCAGGTATTTGGTCACTAGCCAGTCTACCGGTAGAGAGCTGTTGCCTGTGTGTGACCGCGCGGAGGTGACCACCTGAGGAATCCCGTACCATCTGGGAGGAGTTCTTAATCTGGTTTCCTACCCGATCTAACTATTTACTTAGGTGGCAAGTTTCAAAAGGACAGGTCAACTATGACCACGTTTCTTAGCCATCACCTTTTTCGCGAACTTTGCAAAATGGTTAAAGGCTTGCTTAGTAGCAGTCAATGCTGCTAAGTTCGTTTGCCCTCCCAACAACCGTCGCTCACTGTTGTGGAAACTACAGTGGAGCAGCACATGGTTTCTTGTTTCCTCCGGACTGGAGGCGCAAGACGTGCATAATGGAGAGTCTTTCAGAGAAAAGAAGTGGAGCCACGCATTGAAGTCACCATGTCGCGTGAGGAACTGGCTCGTCCAGTGGTCTGGCTCAAACCATTTTCTTGAAAGACGTTCACGGATGTTGGGGAAGAACTGATACGTATCATGTTCCTTCGACGAGGATTCCCATCTCGCTTGCCCTTTCTCTAGAGCCCATTCATCAATGGCAGCAAGTTTCTGTTCTGTGGTGAGATCCGCATGGAGTTCAGCCCAAAGCGGGGGAAGCTCCCGTTTCACTCTCCACTTGTCAACCATGCACTCAACGGCCAAATCAACTGGTAACTGACCAGTGATCACCTGGCGTGCTTCTGTTGATACAGTCAGGTAGGCCTTGGTGATCCACAGGAGCGCAGCTCTCTGGGATTGGGCCAATACTCTCTTTTGATTGACTGTTAGTTTGCTACCCCAGACAACAGAGCAGTAGCCAATCACACCTAGATAGATGGCCTTATACATGAGGATAGTGTCATGGTAACACACACCCCAAGTGGCCTTAGTAATGGCACGCAGTGAGGCAAACCTTGCAATGGTAGTGCCTTTAAGGGACTGGAGGTGTTGGTTGAAACCCCACCTCTCACCTATATTCACTCCTAAATACTTGACGTGCTTTTCAAGAAGGAGCCTGTGGCCGCCAAAGCGTATTGAGGGTGGATTATTCACTTTCCCTTTCAAGAGGATTAGCTGGGTTTTTTCCTCAGCCACCTGCATCTTGACGTGCTCGCACCATTGGTTGACAGTGCGGAGCACGTGGTGGGTTTTTTCTTCAATTTGGCGGACTGACTCTGCAAAGATCAGCACAGTCAAGTCATCCACATAGGCGTACGGCTCGCAGTCAGTCTCCATGAGTTTCCTGAGAAGACCTTCGAAGAAGGCATTCCAGAGTGCTGGTCCAAGGACCGAGCCCTGTGGGCACCCCTTCTCAATCTTTCTCCGGACAGAGATATGCCTACTTTCGATCGTAGCAGTTCTGTCTGTCAGGTAACTTCTGACGAGCGAGTACAGGTTGCGGGGGATTCCCCTACCTTTGAGCTCATTAAGGAGCGTTGGCCACCAAAGGTTGTCAAACGCTCCTCTGATGTCAATCAGAACTGCTACGACGCACTTAGCCGGTGCCGGCAGGGAAACACGCCGAATCTCGACAATGACATCCTGCGTGGACCTACCTTTGGTACACCCGTGTTGCCTGCCTGTGAGGTTGCGGCCAAAGACTCCTTCGAGGGACTGCAACAACAAGATTTCTAGTGTTTTGCCTAATATGGAAAGAAGGCTGAGTGGTCTCCATGATCACGGGTCTGACTGATTGCGGTCGCCTCGCTCTTGAAGAGTGACAACACGCGATTTATCTCTTAGTTCATACTCGTAGTAACTATGAAAACTACATTCTACGTACAAACTAGTCGCTCTTACGATAACTTAAGTAATGAAGTGAGTAGAGTTTGTTTACAAAACGGCGAAACAAGGGGACGACTCGTAATTTGCGTGACGACTGTATCGGAACAAGATAGGGAGCTGTAACTGGGCTGAGGATTGATACGTCTGAGTGGGCACAGGGATACGAGTGTGACTTTCACGAAAGTTCCTAGGTTAATGAGTTTGGGAAAGGCTGTCTGTTGTGGGGAGGAATCTGGAATTGAGGAGAGGGAAAATAAAGAAAGGAAAACCACTCCAGGGAAACTCGCGGCCGTTCGAAATAACTGCGGAAGTGGGTTTTCCGTGGTGGTTAAGGACAAAGGTTTTTGGGGAAACGAAGACTTAGCCATTAAGGACCAGGGAGTCCTGTTAGGGCGAGTGTGGGAAGTCTGTGCTCAAAAAAACCCGATACTGGTTCTGCTTGCGTGGAACAGGCAGTATATTGAACTACCACCCTGATTGTTCTGACAAAGCTAGTATCATATGAATGATATTTATAAGCGGGAAGAACTACCCAAAATTCGTAGAAATATTTGATAAAAATGATAATTTTATGGTACAGTCGTATTATTTGGGGCTTACAACACGAAAAGTTTAATCGAATCATTTGTGATGAAAAACATATTTAGTTTTTTGATAGTTTTGCTCGTGGCCTCACACTAGCGTCCCATCATGATCCGCAGAATAAATATCAAATTAGGCCCATTTGTGTTCAGCCGTTTTCTCTCTATCGTGTTCCTAGACACGCAAATGACATTTATCGGACTCAGAAGCCCGTAGAAAGTGATGAACTGAAATTTTTTTTCACTCGATTACGTAACTTTATTGCGTATTTTTCTTTGCTCAATGAAAATGCTGTACGAGTACTGTGTATATACAACTCCGAGGGGTTCCCATGAGTTTATCTGTCATACATCTGTCTTAGTTAGCCTTCGAGAAGGCCCCCATTCCCCTCACTCCGCGCGTGCGTAGCATCTGGCGTAAAATTGATTCGTCCCCGTTTTTGTTTTCGGAAGAAATGCCAACAAAGAAAAAAAAAAAAAATGTGCGAGTGAGGAAGCGACAGAAGGGGAACGGAAATACTTGTAGTCGGGTCCGTGTACACATTGAGAGGAGCAATCAATGCGTCAAGTTATTCAACTGTTTCAATAGTCGCCGACTTAAATGGAACATCTCGGATTATTCAAGCGTCTGAGTCATCACCAAGTTGTTCTTCGGTTCCGGAGGACAGCGAGTTTGAGAAATCGTTCTTTCTATTAGCGCCTCGTGAAATTCTGGTGGTTCTTTTTATTGACGACGATCTGCGCTCTCAAATGCGAGACTTTCTGCTGGAGATGTGCCCGGTTGTATGTTTGCGGAGCTTCGCGACGCTGTAACCGGAGGAAGCGACTTTTCTCAAGGTCTACTTCCTCGCACACGTGTCAAAAGGAAGAGGCGCATTCCACGCACGTTGCGTATTCTGAAAACGTTTTTGAAGGGATTGGGCTCGACGAGGGGTGGGGAGGGGGATCGTTCTGTGTGTTCGTTCGAGTTTGTCTCACGAGCGTCTGACACTACCATTCGAACGTGAAGGTCATTCCTGTCATATTTCCTCATCTTAGTTACTAGGCGTTCAGAATTCCAACGAACTCATGACAACTAGAATTTTTCCCTGCGTATCTTCTACCTTATTTGAGTACTGCCAAGCGATGCACGCGAAGCAGAAGCACAGGAAAGGGAACGCCAAAAATAAAAGTCAAGGAAGCAAAGGAGGGATCGAAGTTGCATTCAGAAATGGGTGAGATGGCAGAGTGAAGTATATGAAGTCTCTCTCCTTGGAAACTGAGATCCTCTTCCCTCGATGCGCGGCGTCTGAAGTTCCCTCGTACCGTGTGACCCGTGTTCAACTTCTTCGTCCCTAGAAACTTCAGCAGCATAAATACTGCAAACAAAGGTGAGTGGTTACATCTTTCAATTTATTATTCACCCTGGAGAACTTATTTACACCCCCTTCCCCTTCACAAATGTGCCTCTATACGTTTCGAGGCATGGGGATTCCAAATCTGCAATGTACCATCCGCCTTCCGCTGCCAAGACCACATTTTGCCCTAACGCGGCCCAAAAACTTCGTTATTTCGCGCAAAAATGCCTGGAATCTGGGTTTGCCGATCGGACGAAACCCGCGATAGAAAAATCACTAACTCCGTGACATTCGACTGAAATAACTCGTATGGGAGTTAAGAAACGTCATTTTGATAAGGAAACACTACCTGCCTTCTTGCCCAAATAATAGCAACACAAGACATGAGGAAACATGAGAGTTGATCATTTTTGTAGTTTCCGAAGTACGAAAAACCAAACCGGCTCAAGCCCAGCTTCCTGGGGAACACCAAATTTCAGGTCTGTCCAAATTCTACTCGTTCCAGTGACTTATACAGATACCTTTTAATCTATTCCAAAACACGTGACTGCAATCCTCTACGAGATATTAATGAAGCATCACGCAATATGGCGTCGAACGTCTAAGTTACCCAAATCCATTTCTCGAGCTAATCTCGACGCAAGACAAGATATTTCATCCTGAGCGCTCTTCTCCTCAATAAAACCGTGTTGAGAGGCAGACAATTCATATCCAGGTGGCGTGTGCCTAGGCACATTTTTCTAGAGTCCTCACTACATCACTAAGTGATGAAAACAGTCTGGACATTTCATGTAGTCGCAGTCCGTTGGAGATGGTATCCTCTTATAAATTTTTGAGAATGGCCATAGACTCGGCACTGTCGTGGGAACGTCATGCTGCCAACCTGTACACTTAGCTCCGCAAATTCCTTCATGTGAAAGCCGTTTTGTTCAAGGAGAGGCATTCAGCATCAGCACGGGGACAGTGAGAAGGAGGGCGGTTCCTAACTGACGTGGGAGCGCTGTTACAGTACAATGACGATTCGGAGATGGGGGTGGGCGGAGGGCAGGTATAAGCACTACAGGACCCAATCTCAGCCTTGCCAAGCTGCTAGGAGAGTACCCCACGATAATTAAGCAAATCATGGCAAAACATCTCGTGGGTAAGAGGGTCTGTATATTATCAAACTGCCATGCTGCCTTAAAGGCCATCTCGGCCTACACCTTCAGATCCAGGCTGACATGGGAATATCTTCAGCCGCTTAAACGACTCAAATATGCTTTCCTTTGTTTAGATGCCGGCACGAGAACAATGAAAAGGCTGACTGATTATCAAAAAGGAGCACAGAACCTCACATGGGTGCGACTAAGGGACGGAGACGCAGGGAAAACACGCCCACTGGCATTGCCAGCCACGTCAACGTCGTGGAGAACAATAAGCTAGTTCCACAAATTGTTCTAAGAACGCGGAAAGCGGAAAGTAAATATCTGGTGCGTAGCAACACTCAACTTTCCGCCACCCCTTTAAGTTCAAACACCACCTACATAGGCGGGCACTATATCTTCGTTTAACGCATTTCTACAGGAACATTTATAGAGAACAAAATGTAGGGGCTAGTTAGCTGAGAGTTCTGCGTAAGTTTGATCGAAATCGTTAGAGCCGTGTTTGAGAAAATTGGAATTCCGATAAATTATTATTCGACAAATCTCCTTTTTTGAGTTAACTTGGCCAATAACTCCGTTCAACATATATATAATATCTCTCCGATCTCCGTCAATGGAATAAGGATGCAGATGCGTTTCTCTGAAATAACGACATTTAAAGATCCTATTCCGGTATTGTTCAATTGTAGAGTTAACTTAATGTCACTTCACTTAGACAACGCGGTGCACTATGATAGCATATCTTTCACCTGTCCTCGCGACTGCGGTCCACTTCTAATATCGAGTTGGCTCTTCGATCACGCGGCAGCTTCTAAATGTGACGCACTCATAATGGGTGACATTGTCATTCATTACATATATATATACAGAACGAAATGTGGGTATGGGTGGCTGGAAGGCAACCGTACATCATCACTTCTGGTGAGCAGTTACCCTAGAATTTACAGAAATCTTCGAAAAAACAGACACATTTTGATTTTTATCTTCGTTCAGTGGACTGTCAGAGGAACATTTATTGAGAACGATATATATGTAATAACTATTCAAAAAGATCCTGCGAGTTTGGTGAAAATCGTTGAAGCCGTTTTGCCAAAAAGCGTATAAAAACCTATTTTTGCTTCATAGGCCTATATCTCCGTTCGCGGTCAGTTGTGCACTAACTAGCAAATAATAATTTGAAAGTTTAATCGAAATCGTTGTTGCGGTTTTCGAAAAAAAAAGCGAAAAACCTAAGTTTTCGGTACATTTTCGTCCCCCACGCCCGTTTCTCATCGACCGAAATCGCCCATAACCTCATTTTGGTGTTTACAAAAAATAAAGAACAAAACAAAAAAAGAACCAGCTCAATTGGTTCAGCCGTTCTCCGGCAAATCGAACTACAGACACACACAAACACGGACTACGCGCCGAAATGAGGTTTTTCAGACTCAGTAGGCCCCAAAACGTAAAGAATTGAAGAAAACCCAAATTATTTTTTGTTGAGACGATAACAATACTTTCCTTTCTTTTTGGGTAGCGGAAAGTAAAAATATAGTTGGCGAAAAATAATCGTAACTACAAACTACTTATTACTAACTACACGAGTACTTGATAATTCTATTTACATTTTGATCTGTTGAGGCACCTACACCAATTGATCTATTGCATTGCATTGAGAAGTGTTAAATTTTATTTCGTTTTGATGTGAGTGACGTCAACACACCAGCTCCATGCGCCATTTCGGTATATTCTACTTCCAACCATCGTCGTCTCGCCACGTGCCTCGTTAAAACGGCTTATATCTCACTTTTTTCCGTGAATATCTTAATACTGCGCATTCAACATTCTCGTTGGGTCGCAGCATCCCGAAAGTCGCTGTAAAATAAAAAACGTCTACCAGCGCCACACCAGGACCAATATACAGCCGGAGGCCTATTGCATATCAAGTAGGAGCACGAACTTCAAACGTCGAGCGACGAAAACCAAGTACCAATTTATTTTCTAATTTTGTTTTGGACTTCTTTTCGCGGGCAGTTACTTTTCATTTTCTATTTCTATTTTATGAGCTCAACGATTACTTTATTGTATTAAACATCTGTGTGCAAAATCAGGCTTGATAAGCATTTCACCACTTTGCCGAAACATGATCGATCGATCATTGTTAGAAGTTAGTAATCATAAGCTTTTGAAAGTGACGGGGTTGGTGCGAAGGAAGTTGCGTGAAGCTCCGCACGGGAAGTGCCCACGACGCGCCGCGGGAGGAGCTCGAATACGATTATCGGGGTAGTTGGTGGGGGGGGGGGGGGGTCTGCGGCGACGAGGGTTTGGCGGTTCGAGCTGTTCGGGTCGGGTCGGGTCGCCGCGCCGCCCGAAGCCGCGAGGTAAAGTGACGAGTGACGCGAAGGGGACGGCCGTAGAATAGGAAATAAGAGCCGACTCGGCTCGACTCAATTCGACCTTCCGAGCTCTAACTGGCACAAGGACGAGGTCAAATCGGCCTCTCACTTCCTCCTTCCTTCCTCTTCCCGCTTCCTACTCCTCTTCTCATTCTTTTTTTCCTTCCTTCTCAGTTTCTGACGACTTTTTTCTTTTTCTTTTTTTTTTCCTTCTTCGCTTCGCTCGCCGTCTTCCCACTTCCTTCTACGGAACGTCAGACGCGCGGCGTTCGAGTCCCGACCTGCGCGGCTCGTTCGTGGAAGCCGTTCGCGGGGACAAAGCCGGTTCCCGAAGCGTCTGACGCCCGAGACGTCATTTCACCCTCGTCCTGTCAACTTTCCAACCGACATTTTGTAATATTTTGCTGAATTTGTTGCCAACGAAACATCTTCACGATACGTCGTCATTCATCCGAAGCGAAATTCACGCTTCACAACCCGCACGGATTTTACTTTCCATAGCCCACAAGATGTAATACATAAACATTTGAGAGAGTGAGAGAGAGAGAGAGAGAGAGAGAGAGAGAGAGAGAATGGTAAAACAAGAGGCACTGCTCATCGAGTCACATAAAAACCCTTAACACATTCATTACGGAGGATTGTACCCATAAAGTAATAGGAAAACGGAATTTCCTTTTTTGTATTTTCTCTGAAGGGAAGGTGTGAGAATATGTATGTTGTAACGGAACGAACCAAACCCTTCGATTCAGCGGAGGCTCGTTATTTATGCACTGGGCACCTCAAATGCCCCAATTCGCTCGAGACTTCGCAGCAGTCAGTTGTAACCGAGCCAGTTCCCTCGTTGCTGTGTCACCCACGCTCGCGTTCGCTCCCGCCCAGTTCCCATTCTGTGGGGGTAAAACTTCTCCGAATGTAATTCGAGAATAAAACTCTGTTTCAATTGCATTCGGCTTGATATCGTACTAACTTCCTAACTCTCTTAGTGAGATATCGCTTTCAATATTAATTCCCCAGTAAAAATGTGAAGAACAGCTGAGAAAACACTAAACTCTCAATGAAAACGTATGTTGGGCCACGGAACTCCCTGTATCACCGTCACTTTTTATAATTATCGAATAATGGCGCCGCTCATCTATGGTGTCCATGTACCACCCGAGTCCAAATTGACTACAGTGGTCAACAGCGGAAGTACCGCCGACTTTCAAAACAGGGTGAACTGCAAGACGACCAATTTCTGGTAAGCCCAAAGTAGATAACTTTGTCCACACGGCATTCCTAACGTCGATCGCTGTGCCCCTGAAAAAACAGAGGGAAATACACAGCATTAGTTCTTTACAGCAAAAACCAATGCCAAAGACCTTAGCCCAAAACAGGGGCCAAGTAATTGAAAATGACAAACTGAAGTAGCAATGGTATGAATCAAAACAGATATTGTATGATCAGGAACAGGGAGAAAGGCCATTAAAATACCTTGAAAACAACATAAACTTGTGGGATAGAGGCATCAAAATGAACATGCCATAAAAACGGGGATAAGTGCAAAGCATCACAACTCATATGATTTAAACGGCATCAACGACCATACAATAATTGAAGCCACAAAAAAAAAACCTGAACGCAATGGACATAGGTGTAACGGGACGAACCAAACCCTTCGATTCAGCGGAGGCTCGTCCGGGGCATTTATGCTGACTGGGCACCTCAAATGCCCCGATTCCCTCGAGACTTTGCTGCCATCAGTTGTAACCGAGCCGGTTCCCTCGTTGCTGTGTCACCTGCGCTCGCGTTCGCTCCCATTCCGTGGGAGTAAAACTTCTCCGAATGTAATTGAGAATAAAACTCTGTTCCAATTGCATTCGGCTTCTATCGTACTACTTCCCGACTCGCCTAGTGCGATACCGCTCCAATATTAATCCCCCCAAACATTGGCGCCCAACTAGTGGTCGAACTTTCCCTACATTAGTTCGAGATGCCGCCCACGCAGAAAAACTGGCAGGTTTTTCTAATGCGATGGGAATTTTTGATCCCCCACCTTCAACTTTTCTGCCCTACTGCTATGAGCTACTCTCTCGCCCGTCATTATGTTCGAACGTAGTCCGTTCTTGACGAACAGATGAACACAGCTTTGTGTTCTATCGACGACGGCTGCTTCGAGGAAAGCAGGACAGATGTAAAGGAGCTTCTGATCTACCACTATCTCGTGCACATCTACATGGAAAGGTCAACCCTTATCTAGCATCGCGGCAGCATAAACCTACTAGTCAGCGGAAACCTACAGACCGTTCATCTCACAACGACTCAGTCCCCCATCATGCATCAACATCGACATGTTCCCGCGTGTCTGTCCCCGAATGGCCTCTCAAACAACGAGTCCGCAGAAACCACGCGCTTTCAAAAAGGCCTGGTGAAGACAAAAATCCATCGCCAGAGCCACATCCCTGCCTTATCTGCAGCAAACATCATGGGGTAAAAAAAAAGTGCCCACGTTTCCTCAACTCCAGCCAAGAGGCTCGAAGAACCTACGTGGAAGTGCACAATCTGTGTACGAGTTGTCTGGCAGCCTCACACACGCTCAAGAGCTGCCACTCAACGTACACGTGTGAATGCTGTCAACACAGGCATCACAGCCTGCTCCACTCCATGAGCCAGGACGCCGCACTTGTTCCCAAAAGTGCAACTAACCACCGCACGGTAGATGCAGCATCCTCGCTCTGCACTACCCCTTCTGGAATACCCAAGAGCAGTTGTCCTCTGAGGAGAAGGGAAACTCCAACTCCTCTTACTCAGAGAATCCAAGAGATCTGGTCCTCTTTCGCCAAGAGATGGACCGATTCTCTGAACCATGGATTGGAGCTGTGTGGGACGAAGATGTACGATCCACACATCCCAAGATGTGTACGTCAGGGACATTGTGAGGTGACTGTTCATTTGTAGTTCTACATTCAATACTCCCACCACAAACATGGGCACCCTTTTGGAACTTTAATCAAAATTCTCTTTCTTTGCTCAAGATTAGGTTCCCCTTTGTTGGGTGGACAGCAACGCCCTGATTGCACTACATGGTAAGAAACTGGAATGCTCATGAGTACCTGAGGACAGGCACTTCGTCAAGGGCGGAGTGGCGTAATGGGACGAACCAAACCCTTCGATTCAGCGGAGGCTCGTCCGGGGCATTTATGCTGACTGGGCACCTCAAATGCCCCGATTCCCTCGAGACTTTGCTGCTGTCAGTTGTAACCGAGCCGGTTCTCTCGTCGCTGTGTCATCCGCGCTCGCGTTCGCTCTGTGAAACGGATCGTGAACCGTTTTAGTATTCAGACAAGGATAAAGAAGGTTACGAAATAATCATGACATTGCACCAGAGGAAGTTGTGTCGTCTCAGCCCGGAACTTCGCAAAGTGTAAAAGGTGATAGTCGTGACTATATTATTTCATTATGGAAACACAAAATTTACAAACGACGAGGCAAAACCAGAGACTGGAAAGCCTCCTAAGACATTCACTACAACCCGCGAGATCAAAGTACATCAAACTCCCGGAGTTCGACCCCAAGCATGAACGAGCAGACCCCAAACCTCGGTGTACAACTGTGGAATGTTGTTTGGACGATTCAACGAGTAGCGGTGGCTTATTTGTTGAAGCGTTCGGGCAAGCTGTGAAAGGGGAAGCTGCTACATGGTTTACGGATATAGCAGGCCCAAACCTCACATGGGCAATTTTTAAATCAGCCTTCTTGACTCAATGGGACTCCATTGACACTCCACCTCGCGTATTTTTGTCATTTTTAAGATCGCAACCAAAAGACGCCAACGAAACATATGTCAACAACGAATCATTCAAAAATTAACTTCAAGCTGGAAGAATTTGAGCCGCGAAGAAATAGCAGTAGCTGCAGTTATGGGTCAACTGGCTCTATCTGATTCACGGGTGCAACGCCTTGCACATACTGAGGAAAGCAGAACTCGTGAACAACTTTTGAAGGAACTAAAAGTGCTTCTCAATAAACGACCAATTCCTGGTAAGCCCAAAGTAGATAACTTCATAGTTATTTGTCCACATATGTATAGCATTTTGACTGTCCCACAGGTAGGATATGCATCGCGGCCAAACGACCTATTGTGCCAGTCCTAATGTCTCACAGGTCAATGCCTAGCCTCCTAAGGAAAGCCAGGTAATTTCTGCATTGATATTCACCCTGAGAGAAGTGGTACGAAAGACCAGAAGTTGCTCCTTCTCAAGTCTCCAGCACTAGGCCAGGGCACCGTCGGCAGTCTCCTCATCCGTGCCACACCACCTACATCGAGGGGTGTCGACTATACCCATAACATGCGTGTGTTCATTCTGCAGTGCCCAGTGATGACCCCAACAATCTGCTTCAAGTCCTTCCACTCCACTCTCAGAAGGTTCTGTCTTATCTCACATGTTTGCTGTGAGATGAAGCGTTTGGAGTGCCTTACTCCCTCAGGATTCCAGACTGTCTGATGCATTCTTCTGGCATATTCTCCCACAGTCCTCTTGACTAGTGGCAGATAAATCCCGCAATTGGTAAGTGGCCCAATAGGTACTGTAGACGAACCGCGCCTGGCCAGATGGTCCGCCCTCTCATTTCCAATGATCCCCTTATACCCTCTATTCGCGTTTGCTAAGAAGTTAAGCCGCATCCTGCACTCTCACACGAATTTTGACGTTATGCAGTAGTTCATCAGCGCCTAGTAAGACGCTTGACTATCAGTCAATATGTTGATAGTTCAGTTCTGTTCCTGCAGCCTTTCACAAACCCAACTCGAATCGACCGTCCGTAAGGGTTAGAGGAGGGCTGTAAATCGTCAGGCCGGTGCTTTTCCCTTTCAGTGAGCTTGAAGGTACCGTAGGATATTGTTCGTTTGCAGCTCGGCAGTGGCGTTGTGTCAACAGAGCGGATTATACGTTGTTTGAGGTAAAGTGTCCAACTTCCGCATTTTCTTTCGCATTTTCGCATTTTTCTCGCTTTTCTTTCGTCTGAAAGCATTTGATTTGTTTCAACTATTGTATTTATTGCTCTTTGTTCAGAAATGAGTCAAAAAAAGAAGAATGAAGGGTAATGGAGGAGAGTCCATAAATTCACGAGGTAGGAGCACTGTTTCGTGTTTTTTCATTTTATTTTCATTGTACCTATCGTTATTCACATTTATTAATAACATTAAAATGAAAAGTAATAAAAAATATTGCTTGGTTATTTCTTCATATGTTGGGTTTTCCTTTTCAGAATTAGATTTTGGTGAACCACAACCTGGGCCAAGCACCTCACGGGACTCACTGAATTTCGATATTTGATTTATAAATACTTATGTACAAATATGTGAATTTTAAAAAATAGTTTGTATCAGTTGTAAGTATAAATAGAAATGTTTCACAATTATCACGAACTTTATTTCAAAATACCCCTCTCATATGAATCTGGTCAAAGCAAGAGCCTGTTTTTCGTCCATCAGCTTTCCTTGTTCAATCGAATTTCTTCCAAACATATTTTTAGAACTCCTGGACCGCCATTCATCATTTTATTTATCAAATAAACAGGAACTTGAACGATTTTTATGTATGACTTCATATGAAGTCATCTGGCGGGTCGGTTCGGTAGGCAAACATTGCGGGTTTGCATAACCATGTCCATCGCCACAGCCTGATGAATTCATATGAAGTCATTTCTGAAAAAGACTGAAAAAGTGAACATTTTATATCCTGATAGCAGATGAACTACCGTTTAGGCGATATAAAGGCACCAACACAAAATTTTCTGATGCCACTGGTGCTAGGCTGGGGCATCAGACCGGATTTCGAGTGCCGTCCTGAATGGGTTATACCCTCTATTCGCGTTTGCTAAGAAGTTAAGCCGCATCCTGCACTCTCACACGAATTTTGACGTTGTGCAGTAGTTCATCAGCGCCTAGTAAGACGCTTGACTATCAGTCAATATGTTGATAGTTCTGTTCCTGCAGCCTTTCTCATTTTGATTGCCCCACAATGATGGCATAGATCTCTTCTTGAAAAACCGTTGGAGCGAGGCCTAGGGCAATGTGCGTCCCACTCCTTCCTGGCGCGAGAATGTGTAAAATGTGAAAAAAAGTGGTGTTCCGATTCATAGAAAGTTAATTATACATCAATTACTAAATGACGCACATTCGAGTCATGCCGTTGTTTCTTTGTAAATAAAACACAGGACGAGCAAGCCATTTATTTGACGACATTTGAAAAAGATAAATACTTCATAACAGAGTAAGAACTGCAAAGTTAGCAACTACAAAGAAATTACAAAATTATACGTATGAATTACAAAGTTGGAGGAAAAAATTATTTCAAAGTGAGAAAAATATACGAGCAACAATCAAATACGTCATTTATACAATTGATTTAGAACCGGAAGTATTAGTTAGTACGAATGGACCAGTCTACGCTTAGGGCAAGTTGCTCAGTACAATCGGAGCAATAATAATTTATACTCGAGAAATATCCACCACGTCGACTACCATTTCCATATCGTCCACATATATAATACTGCCCTCATTGTCCGAACACAAATAGTCCAGAAAAGAACGAATCTTTTCGTCCGTGAACACCTGCAAGTAGCAAATGATGCAGGCAATATTGCATGAATGACGACAGTAACACAGGAAAAATAATCCAAAAGAAGAATAAAGTACGAAATCAAACTTACCCTTCTAGATGATTCCATTTCTGGATAAAGAAACCAAACTAACAAAGAAAAAACATCGCACACAACCAAAAATACTCGTTTAGAACGCTCGAGGGAGGTTTGACAGCAGACAGACGTTCACGTAACGAACTAAATCACTCGCGATGAAGTTGTGGAAACCCATTTCATAAAATAAAACGGATAAAAAAAAATATAACGCTTGTCTATTTCCACTAAATTTGAGTCACAGCGTTAGATCGATTTCGACGGTCAAGTCATCATCAGTAACAAAAATATCTGGTGCGTTGCAACACACAACTTTCCTTAGCTCTACGTCAATTCACTTTGTTCATGGCTAATTCTATTTAATCAATTCATTTATCACTCAGTTAATTTGAACTTGGCCAAACAACGCTTTAGGGCAGCAGAAAGCGGTAGCGCTTACAGTTCCGGAATTTATTGCGCTGCTCGTACTCATTGCATGACCATTATTAAGCAATTGGTACACAGATAATTAATGAGGCTGTAAACACGATTTTTTAAAAAAAGGATAGTAATCACTTTTGCAGAGTTATTGGAAAATAACCGTTAGAACTGGTAGTAAGCGAAACGGCAGTAGTTGAAATTCAGGAATTTCTGGAGTGACCCCCATGTATCTCATGAGCGTTTTTAAACACTCACCCTTTAGGTATTGGATTGGACTACAATACGAATTTCTTTTAACTTTCTACTAACATTCCACCGGAGTCTAAAGGAAAAAAACGCTTTTCGTCGAAAATTTTGATAATTTATTGTGCTGCTCTCGTCATTTTCCCACGAATGGGAATTTTATAGTATAAATCCCTTATTGAGAGCTATCAATATAAAAAATGTAATCAAAATCGTTAGAGCCGTTTTTGAGAAAAAAATTCGGTGTTTTGATCACTATGATGACTATAGTTAACTTTCGGTGGATTTTGCCCATACCATCATTATTGCGTCCCATGGTAACCTGTAGGCTAGAAATCAAGTTTCAGCTGATTTGGTACGGTGGTTTTCTCTAAAAACTGTGCTAAAATCGATTTCGTCGAAAGTTTTGATAATTTATTGTGCTGTTCTAGTCATTTTCCCACAAATGGGAATTTTATGGTATCATTTCCTTACTGAGAGCTATCAATATAAAAAATTTAATCAAAATCGTTAGAGCCGTTTTTGAGAAAAAAAATATTTGGTGTTTTGATCACTATGATAACTATAGTTATCTTTCGGTGGATTTTGTTCATACCCTCATTTTGGCGTCCCATGTTTACCTACCGGCGAGATATGAAGTTTGAGCTGATTTGGTACGGTGGTTTTCTCTAAAAATCGTTTTCCCAAATAGTGTTTTTCGGACTCAGGGGGGTCTGAAACGTAAAGATCTGAAGAAAACTCAAAATTTTTTTTTCAGCCGATTACATAACTTTCCTTTCTACTTCGTAGAGCCAAGGAAAGTAAAAAAGGCAACTGGAAAGGGAACAGCAGAGAGGTTCTCTTATACACAGAACGTTGGGTCGGGTTTTCCCAGTGGCAGTTACATCGTAGCGGGTTAGCGGAAAAGGGTAACAAGAGGTTATTGTACTAAGGTCGAACACGGTCTCTTTGTCACCATTGCTCGCAGACATTTATATGGATCATATCGAGAAACAGAATCATAACAAATGCAAACCTAGTAACCTCTTGTATTGGTATAGATACGTTGATGATATTATCATACTGTGGACAAGAACAGAAAGACAGTTAAATTCTTTTCACGAAAGCATAAATCAACTAGATACACATATTAAATTCACTCTTGAGTCAGACGGTAATTCTCTTAAATTCCTCCATCTTTCTGTCTCCGCGAATAACAAACGGCACGAATTTGCAATTTTCCGAAAAGAGACGTATAGCGATATCGCTATTCATAACTCATCAAACCATCCACGAGTTCACAAGCATGCCGCTTTCCATAGTATGATAATTCGAGCATTGTCTATACCAATGAGTAAGGAAAATTTATTCAATGCAAAATCAGTCATTAAAATATAGCGGCGAGCAATGGTTATAATGAAGAGCTCATCAATTCTATATGGAATAGGGTCCTTAAGAATAATAGTAGAGCCAGGATTTCAAAGTTAGAGAGGTTGTAGTTGAAAGTAGGAATTGGATTAGCATACCATACTATGGGCCTATTTCCGACAAAATATCCAAAATTTTATCATCTAGTGGGTATAAAGTTGGGTTTAAAAATCAAACCAGTCTTAAATCTTCATTAGGCTCGGTTAAAGATAAAATACAAATTCAGGATAAAAGTGGGGTGTACAAATTGAAATGTTCTTGTGGGCTAGAGTTTTGTGGACAATTCGAGGAAAGAATTAGGGAGCACGAAAAGGATAACAGGGATAACCAAGGTGGTTCAGCTTTTGCAAATCACCTGATCGAATCCAGCCACTCCTTCTCTTTTGATCTAACAGATAGGCAATACATTGCATTTCTCCATTTTCGCCTCAATGGACGTATGTTGGATGTACTTGAGAAATTTGAAATCATCAAAAGTAGCGGGTTAGATAGGTGTTTAAATGAGGTGATCCCTCAAAGCATTCCTCTATTGATGGATTCATTTTTATGAGATCTTGTTCGACCTTAGTACAATAACCTCTTGTTAATTTTCCCTTTTCCGCTATCCCGCGACGATGTACCTGCCACTGGGAAAACCCGATCCAATGTTCTGTGTATAAGAGAACCTCTCTGCTGTTCCCTTTCCAGTTGCCTTTTTACTTTCCGCTACCCGAAGGGAAGGAAAGTATAGTAATCGGCCCAAGAAAAAAATTTGGGTTTTCTTCAGATCTTTACGTTTCAGACCCTACTGAGTCTAAAAAACCTAATTTCGGCGCGTGGTCCGTGTGTATGTGTGTGTGTGTGCGTGTGTGTGTGTCTGTAGTTCGATTTGCGGGAGAACGGCTGATCCGATTGAGCTGGTTCTTTTTTTGTTTTGTTCGTTATTTTTTGTAGACACCAAAATAAGGTTATGGACGATTTCGGGCGATGTGAAAGGGGGGGGGGGAACGAAAATGTACCAAAAACTAGGGTTTTTCGCATTTTTCTCAAAAACGGCTTCAGCGATTTTCACCAAACTCACAGGATTTTTTCAAATAGTTAATACCTGCATATTCTTTTCAATAAATGTTCCTGTGACGGTCCACTGAACAGAGATAAAAATCAAAATGTGTCAAAAATAACGTTTTTTCTAACATTTCCATAAATTCCAGGGTAACTTTTTCACCAGATGTGATAAATCCTAATGGAGTGTCTTTTAGTCACCCATACCAACATTTCGTTCTCCATAGTTATTTCTGTATATATATGTTGAACGGAGATATAAGCCAAGTTAACTCAGAAAAGGAGATTTGTCGAATATTAATTTATCGGTATTCCAGTTTTCTCAAAAACGCCTCTAACGATTTCGATCAAACTTTCGCAGTACTCTCAGTTAACTAGTACGTACATTTTGTTCTCCATAAACGTTCCTGTAAAAATGCGTTGAACGAAAATATAGCGCCCGCCTATGTAGCTGGTGTTCGAACTTAAAGGGATGGCGGAAAGTTGTGTGTTGCTACGCACCAGATATTTTTGTTACTGATGATGACTTGACCGTCGAAATCGATCTAACACTCTAACTCAAATTTAGTCGAAATAGACAATCGTTATATATATATTTTTTTTTTAATTTTTCAAGTTTTATTTTAGTTCACGTAACAATAACTCGAAAACTTGTGGGGGACAACTCAAAAACTTAGCTTTCTGAAAGCTACCCATCCAAGGAAGGTGTTTTGAAAGTTGTGAGACAATTCGGCCACCCGTTAGTTTTCAGTGCAGTACTTAGAAGAGACGACTCGAATGTGCGTCATGCCGTATTGAATGTGTTGAGCGTACTTTCGACATTTCAAAGAAATCAGGCAGGAGTAAATATTCTTCTCGTAAGACGAACGAGACTGAAGCAATGAAATGTAGATTAATCACACCAAGTGTTGAGGGCTACGGGACGAAAGGGCGAAATTCGTCTTAGGATTTACAGGAAGCGAGTATGGCGAGCGTGTCAGGATTCCTATATGAGAAGAACCAAACTTTTAGCAAATATCGGCTGGACGTCTACAACCCTAGCCTCGTACGAACCACTCTTTCGCCGCAGACTCCGCTATGATTCGGGGTTCAACAAACACCTGGGAAAAGTGTTTGAAGCGCCTGGCTGTTAAGACAGGGCACTCCCTTAGGATGTGCTCTGCTGTTTCATCCTTCATTCAACTGCCTCCGATTTGCCCGTCTTGTTGATGTGCTATCCAAATGGGCACTCCCCATAGAGGAAGCTGGTAAGGACTCTTTAATTCCTTCGTGACGGCAAACACTGCCTTCACCCTTTAACTGGAAGGCGCGATGACCCTTTTGGCCTGTCTTAGACGTGACTGGCAATGCCAGAGGGCGTGTTTTCCCTGCGTCTCCGTCCCTTCGTCGCACCCATGTGAGGTTCTGTGCTCCTTTTTGATAATCAGTCAGCCTTTTCATTGTTCCCGTGCAGGCATCTAAACGAGGGAAAGCATATTTGGGCACCAAGTCGTTTGAGCGGCTCAAGATATTCCCATGTCAGCCTGGATCTGAAGGTGTAGGTCGAGATGGCCTTTAAGGCCTATTTGAAAGCATCCTGTGGGTTTGTCGAGAATTGTGGATCGCTCTGCGCCATTTTTCCCGAGTCAGCGGATCCCCAAACATCTCCAAACCCTTCGTAACATTGGTGGCAGCGATGTATGAACCACGACCACGATCGCCCGGTGCCTTTAAAGGGAGTCAGGTGGTAAATACCTGTTAGGTGTCTGTCTCGCCTGGCTTGTGAGATACTGTGGGCGAGCGCTTTCGATGTAAAGACATCATCGTCTGGCCGTTAAGTCAGTACTCTACTACAACTATTGTTGCTTCGTAGGGTTTGCATCTCCGTTCACCGAATTTTCTTGGAGATATGTGAGGAAAAGTTGGTCACTAACTTGTACGAGTTTATCTGAAAGTTGAAAGATGATCATCAGAGCCGTTTTTTAGAAAAATGCGGAAAACCTTAGTTCTTAGTTCCCCCCCCCCTTTACAATCATAACATTATTTTTGCGTCTACGAAAAATTGCGAGCAAAACAAGTCTAGTAGTAAATTGAACTACAGCCACGAATAGGATAGGTCTCAATCATGCTGCGTGAGAGAATAACAAAATGTTATGTAGTAATAATAATTGGCATTTTCCTGCAGTCATTGGGATATTTCAAAGGGCGACAAATATGCGTTGAATGAATGTTTTTAGTTAACCACCAGGGAGAATTAGGGCCATCAGGCCCTCTCTTCCGTTATCTCTTGCTACACCCAATGGTTACATTTTTCCGTTTTCAACATCATGCGACGTAATACATGATAACATAAATAGCTTGATATGATATATTTTTGGTAACCATCAAGTAACATATTCTTATATTTCTTTTTAAAACTTCTATTCCGTACGACCAAAGGTCCTGCGAGGATATTCGTTTGATGGCCGGAAAACCCGAGAAACCTAGCGATTCGAGAGAAAGTTGAACGACTGGTATAGAAGTCTTGAAGATGAGAACAGCAATCTGCAGCGGCTAACGCTCTCTTACTTTTAGCCAAACTAGCAGTGCTTAATGAGCC
The DNA here is from genome assembly GCA_020466155.1 of Pachypeltis micranthus. Taxonomy (NCBI): domain Eukaryota; kingdom Metazoa; phylum Arthropoda; class Insecta; order Hemiptera; family Miridae; genus Pachypeltis; species Pachypeltis micranthus. The sequence continues at coordinate 80,439,882 of CM035768.1, read as the reverse complement.
AAACATTAAAAGTCCTACTGAAAATGATTCATAATCCAGTTTGGCTTCAGGAGCGGAATGGGCACGAAAGAGGCTTTGTTCAGCTTACTGCTACTGGCGCAAAAATGCTATGATCAACAACGAGACATCTTCATCTGCTTTATAGACTTCGAAAAAGCATTTGATAGAGTGAGACACGATCTGCTGATGGAGTCGCTTCGCGGCGTGGCCCTCGACGAGAAGGACACTACTCTGATACAGAACCTATATTGGAACCAGAGCGCTAGAATCAGGACAGAGGGATCCATGTCAGAGCAAATCGGGATTGGCAGGGGAGTTAGGCAGGGCTGCGTCTTGTCCCCATTACTGTTCAATCTTTACTCAGAGCTAATACTAGTCAGATCTCTGGCAGATATCTCAGAGGGGGTCAAGGTTAATGGCGTGAACATCATCAGATACGCTGACGATACTGTCTTGATCGCTGACTCGGATGTAGGTCTGCAGCGACTCCTCAACAGCGTAAGCAATACCTGCGAAGAGTTTGGTATGAAAATAAATGTGAAGAAAACCAAGGTAATGATAATCAAAAAGTCGAAAAATGTCCCACAACCAATCCAAATAAATGGAAGGATACTAGAAGAAGTGGGCAAGTTTCAATAGCTGGGATGCTGGATAGACAACAAACTAGATCCAGACGTAGAAGTGAGATCGAGAATAGAACAAGCCAGAAACTGTTTTGTACGACTCAGGAAGCTCCTCTGCGACTCACGAATTAGTCTCAACCTGCGTTTAAGACTCTCAAAATGTTATGTATGGTCTGCTCTCTTGTACGGAGTCGAAACATGGACCCTAAAAACACAAACCATCAACGGGCTGGAAGCTTTCGAGATGTGGACATATCGCAGAATACTCAAAATACCATGGTCATCGCATACCACGAACGAAGAAGTCTTGCGCAGGATTGGAATAGAACGAGAACTATTCAAACTTGTAAAAGTCCGTAAAACTGCATACCTAGGTCATATCCTGAGAAACGACAAATACCGTTACGCACAGCTCATCGTCAAGGGAAAGATCGAGGGCAAGCGGGGCCTAGGACGGAAGAAGATGTCATGGCTGAGGAATGTACGTCGGTGGACTGGCATGAGCTTCGAGGAGCTCATCAGAGCCGCTGAAGACAGAGAGGGATTTGCCACTGTGATATCCAACCTTCATTGATGGAGATGGCACGTCGAAGAAGAAGTGCTTTTTAGATTTAACCAAGCTCACCCTTCAAATTGCAGATTCTCGCAGCAGCGTAATGACAAGACTCTGAACAAGCTGGAGGCGCACGTGCCTGGTGAAGTCCACCGCCAAATGACGCAATGGGTGTATCGCCTTAAAAGCGCTATTATATGTTCCCAAGACGAGGTGTCTCCAAACAGTAATTGGCAGTAGTTAACCGCCATTACTGGTTAACTAACTGTTACGAGGGGTTTGGAAATGTTTGGAGAGCCGCTGGTTCGGGCAAAAACAGCGATCCCGAGCTCTGATCCAACGCCCGACATTCGTCGGATTATGAATCTTCGTCTATGGCCACTTAACTACGATCACTGGCTCGCGTGTCAAAAATGGGAGTCAGGTGGTAGATAACTACTAGAAGCGAAGTGAAGTGAAGTTTGGGGGGAATGTAAGAAAGAGAGTACTCCAACAGGTATTTCCAAACCATTTGGTGTAGGAATTCCCGGATCCTCTTTTACTTTCCGCAACTCAAAGGGCAAAGAAAGTATTGTAATCGTGTTTAGATGGTTTCGAGGAATTCCGGCGTTGATATATGGAAAAAGACGTTGGAACACAGAGATACAATTGTTGAGAAATACTAGGTGGTTCAAAACGCTACAATAATTGGTATTAAAGTGATTGAGTTGATTCAGCCGGAAGACGGACTCACCAAACTGGTACTTAAGCTACAATGATACGCCAGGACTAAGCTAATCTTGAGGCGTTTCAACACTAAAACTGCACAGCACAATTACTTGCGATTTGTTTCAAGGAACGATTGAACGAGTGGCGCCTTACCGCGCTTTAGTCTACAGACCTGCAACGCTCTCAGACATTGAAGACGATGCCGACTTTCAACGCTCTAGGCGCGCAGTTTCGCAATCGCGATTATTCACGGCTTCAGAATTTGGTCATTTCCTCAGAATCGTGCATTCTCTTCAGTGCATTCTCAACGAAATTTGTGTGAAAACGCATTAAATACCGCTGGACTAATTCTGCACACAAACTCTACGTATTTCTCATTCATATATTTATCTATTAACGATTGAACGGAAACAAGACTAGTAATAATTAATTGTGATATATATCGCCACAACACACTCTTGACAATGCAAGAGACTCACGTGTGAATGTTGATGAATGGTGAGGATGGGGGGGGGGTTGAGAAGGTTAGCTGGTTGAGAACGTAGACAGTAAGCCATGCTGGGGAGTGGACGATAACAACAAGTTAGTTCGTAACTCCAGCATGCTAGCTTTTGTGTAGCCATTTCATGTGTTGTGAGTTTAAAAAGCATGCTAAATCCTACATGGGGAAACAAACAGATAACACTTATCACAGAGATTGAAAACTGAGTAAAATATAAATAAAAACGCTGCAAATTATAGCAAAAAGATTTATTATTCTCTTGCACAGGATGAATGGGACCTATCCTATTCAATTCAACGCCGAAAAATATGAAGACGCTGCCAAGACAGGGCAATCGCATAAGATGTGCTCTGCCGTTTTGTTCTCCTCTCTGCACAATCTGCACTCAACTACCTCTGAATTGCCCATCTTGTTGAGGTGATCGTGAGTGAGATGTATCTAATGTGGAAGCTAGTAAGGATTCTTACATACTGTCTAGAGAGTGTAAGAATTGCTTTTGCCCTTGAACAGGAAGGCAAAATGATTCTTTTCGCCTCTCTCAGTCGTGGTTGTCGATTCCAATGGGCATGATTCCCCTAGGTCGCCCATTGGGCCTCTAGCCAATTTAGGTGAGTTTTCCTCACTCCTATGTAGGGCTCAGGCCTGATGGGTTGGGCTTCTGTGCCCCTTTTTGCAAGGCAGTCTGCCTTTTCATTGCCCTTTTCTCCTCTATGAGCCGGCAAACAAATTATGGGCACCGAGTCATTTGAGCACCTGAGGACATTCGCATGCTAGCCTGGATCTGAAGGTGTGGGCCGCGACGGTCTTTAAGGCAGCCTGACAGTCTGAAAATATGTAGGTCAGCTTACCCTCGAGTCCTTTTGTCAGAATCTCTTCTGTGCAGAGCTTTATGGCTAGAATTTCTGCTTGATATATCGTGCCGTACTCTTCTAGCAGCTTGGCAAGGCTAAAATTGGGTCCAACTTAATAGTCATAGGTTTTGTTCGATCAGATTACTGAGAAGATGAGCTCCACTAGATCCTGAAGGGAATTTTCAAGCGGAACTTTGGAGGGGGAAGGGGGGGGTGTACAAAAATTGTTCTGACTGAAAACACAGATGTGCTATTCAGAATGAATAAACCAAATAATCGAACTCATGACATCCAAAATGTTTGAAGCAGCCGGTGAATGGTCTTACTAGATTTGAAATGTAAAAAATCCCCATCTGACGAACACGCCATGCAACTTTGCTTCGTATCAAGTGCATTCAGCCGTTATCACTGACGGGTCTGTTTCCTTATCAAAATTATGTTCCTTAACACTCATAGTTAATCAGTCGAAAGTCATGGAGGTTGCGGTTTCACTATCGTGCAAGTGCCCAGCAATTAGACTTGTGGAGGTACTGCAGGTTGTTGTTTTGTCAGTCTCACTGTTGTTAGTGTGTTACCATGTGGAGGTATGACCCTGAGGGATCGTGTACCATCTAGGAAGAGTTACAAATCTAGTTTCCCACCTGATCTAATTATCTTCTTGGGTGGCAAGTATCGAAGGGACAGATCAACTGTAGCCTCATCTTCTTCAAAAACTGGGCAAAGCAATTATAAGCTTGCTTAGTCGCAATCAAAGCTGGAAGTTATGGCTGTTCCTCCAACAAACGCCACTCACTGACGTATCTTGAAGGGAGAGGGAACCATTGTTATTTCTGTATCTTCTCTTCTCGTAAACAACAAGATGCGAACTAACTCAAGCCAACCATGATAATGGTGACTGACTACGATGAGGACGGCCGTGACAAAGATCTTCTTAAATTAATATGATAAAATAAACATTGCTGTCTGTCTCGAACAATTAACACAACAAGCTTGGCGCTTCACTTCTCAATCATCATGTAACAAAGGCCTCCCACATTATCCTTCATTGTGAGTTTCTCGCTGACCTTCATCAACCTCACACCACCAGTTTTTGTTGGTTCCACTTACTGGACTAGGATAATCAGTTCTCCTCAGTGACCACATGTACCTCATCTCGTTCCACATTATTTTACAATCCTTTTCGCCCACTTCTCCTTTCCCGCATGTCCTCTACCTGACTCTATGATACTGCTCTTCCACCATCTATGAACAGATAACAATTTCTGATTTAACTGAGTCTGAGAAGAACTTTCAGCGGCTCTTCACTTGGTATTAATTTATTTAGTTTATTTTCCACTAGGCCTGAGTGGAGTGGGGGAAATGATTTCAACGAATGATGAAATTACAGCTGCATATACCCACACACATAGTCCATGTCGAAAAAAGTTTTTTTTGGATTCAGTAGGCCTCAAAACGTAAGGATCTGAAGAAAACTCAACCTTTCCTTACCGTTCAGAAAGAGGAAAGTAAAAAGTAAATAAAGCCTCCTAAAAAATATGTCATCTGTTTTACAAAGTTTCTACCACACAATTGGACGATAACTTGCCAATGAGGAAGTAGTTTGGTGAAACAGAGGATGGTTTATCACAAATTTTACCTACTTAAATCATGATGTTCACCTATTTTTATTGATTTTAAACCCAATCTCAAGCGGACTACCTAAAAATCTCTGGTGCGTAGCAACACACAACTTTCCGCCACCCCCATAAGTTCGAACACCAGCTACGCATGCGGGTGCTATATCTTCGTTCAACGCATTTCTACAGGAACATTTATGGAGAACAAAATGTTGGGACTAGTTAGCTGAGAGTACTCTGAAAGTTTGATCGAAATCGTTAGAGCCGGTTTTGAGAAAATTGGAATACCGATAAATTAATATTCGACAAATCTCATTTTCTGAGTTAACTTGGCTTGTATCTCCGTTCAACATATATATACAGAAATAATTATGGAGAACGAAATGTTGGTATGGGTGACTAAAAGACAATTCATCAGGATTTATCACATCTGGTGAAAAAGTTACTCTGGAATTTACGGAAATGTTAGAAAAAACGTTATTTTTGACACATTTTGATTTTTATCTCTGTTCAGTGGACCGTCACAGGAACATTTATTGAAAAGAATATGCAGGTATTAACTATTTGAAAACATCCTGTGAGTTTGGTGAAAATCGCTGAAGCCGTTTTGCCAAAAAGCGTAAAAAAACCTATGTTTGCTTCAGGGGCCCATATCTCCGTTCACCGTATTTTCATGGAGATATGTATACAGAAGAAAAGTTAGGTATTGATTAGTAGAAGATAATTTGAAAGTTTAATCAAAATCGTTAGAGCCGTTTTCGAGAAAAATGCGAAAAACCCTAGTTTTTGGTACATTTTCGTCCCCCCCCCCTTCCCACTGGCCGAAATCGTCCATAACCTTATTTTGGTGTCTACAAAAAATAACGAACAAAACAAAAAAAGAACCAACTCGATCGGATCAGCCGTTCTCCCGCAAATCGAACTACAGACACACACACATACACACAGACCACGCGCCGAAATTAGGTTTTTTAGACTCAGTAGGGTCTGAAACGTAAAGATCTGAAGAAAACCCAAATTTTTTTTTTGGGCCGATTACTATACTTTCCTTCCCTTCGGGTAGCGGAAAGTAAAAACTGGTGGCTGTTTTGATAAAGGTTCTGACTAATGCCCGCAAGATTTACTAAAACAATGGGGGGGGTTCGCTCAATTCTCTACGTTCAATAAATACTGCTGCACAAGGGTAAATGTGTGCGCTGGAGCATTATCACGATGAAGAAGCTAATCCCCAGTTTCCTAAAACTGTGGTCATTTTCTGCTGATTGCGTCACGCAATCTTCTCAACATTTTAACACACTCTTCGTTGATTGTCCGGCCTTTGAGAGCGAGCATATTCGTGGTGCACAACGCCCTCAAATAAAAACAATGAATCAACATTGACAAGCTTCTTTCGGTTGAGGCTCGGATGGAAGTTTCCACAGCAAAGATTGTTTTGTTTCAGGATCATAACCATATTCAGTAACGCCTGAGACACCGGCAAGCGAACATCTCCCAGTGAGTCTTATCGCTTCTTTGTTTACTTTCATTGAGTTTATTCCACCAATTCGACAGATAAGGTCGCGCTAGTTACTACTGATTGTGTCAACATCATCAAGATGGGAACTGAAACACCAGGTAACGCTACTGGCGCCAAACGTCCCCGTATCGAACCTCCTCCTCTAACAACATTCATAACTCGAAATCCGTTCACACCACTTGCCGATCCTAATAGCAATTCCACAGAAGCTATGGACGACGCTAACATTGAAGTGGCACCACCGAATAAAGATAAATGCCCGCCTTTATATGTCTACAATATTGCCAATATAAACCGATTCATCTCAGAAGTCCAAGCGCTAAACCCGGCAAATTCACATACCGCACCTTCGCCGACTCAGTCAGACTGAATACGGAAACAATCGACGGTTACAGGTCCATCACCAATTACTTGGAAACCAACAATGCCGAATTCCATACCTACCAGATAAGAGACAGCCGTAACTTCCGCATGATTGTAATAAGAGGCTTACATCACACTACTGATCCAACATCAGTAATGAACGATCTAACAGCCCTTGGTTACGAACCAGTACAGGCCATCCCAGCATTACACCCGGCCACCAAAAACCTATGCCACTTTTCTTTGTAGACCTAAAACCCAATTCAAAAACGCTGAGGTCTACAACCTAAACAGGCTAGGTAATGCCGTAGTAAAAATAGAACCACCAAAACCGAAACGATCAGTAATACAATGTATGAAATGTCAAGCCTACGGTCATTCCAAGAATTACTGTCATAGGAAATCTCTGTGCGTTAAATGTGATGGCCAGCATAGCAGTGACTCGTGTACCAAAGAAGCAAATACACCACCTGTATGCACCAACTGCAAGGGCAGTCATACGGCTAATTATAAAGGGTGCCCGATTCATCTCAACTTGCAAAAAACCATACCAAAACTGGAATACTCCAGCACCAACTGCGGTTAACAAAACTCAGTTCCAGCCGCTCCAGAACGATTTTCCACCTATCCAACGATCACATGCGATCAACAAGAATCATTGGAATAAACCCTTGTCTTACTCTCAAGCCGCCGAATGCCGAAATTCAGAACCAACCGTGAACCGGGTCAACAACTCAGAACTCTCCAACATTTTCTCAAAAATTGATCAACTAATCAGCATACTGCAACCTATGATCACTCTTCTTACTCAAATTCTCCGGAAGCTTATCAAATGATCTCATCAATAAGCAACAATCTAATAATTGTCACATGGAATAGTCAAGGGTTGAACAATAAATACCACGAGTTGAAATTATTTTTGAACCAACATGATGTCGATGTAGCGCTCATTACAGAAACCAAAATGGCACCACACATTCATTTCTCCATGCCTAACTATAAAACGTATAGAGCCGATCATCCATCGGGTACTGCCAGAGGGCTCTGCTGTTCTTGTAAAGCGATGCATATCTCATGTCGAAATGCTCCCTATATGCGAACCAGAAGCTCAAGTTGCCCGAATAGGCGTAAGAATCAGTGGTGTGGACTACATCATAGGTGCGTTCTACTCAGCGCCAGATAGGCAAGAACACAGATTGCTCACGAGTACCATATGGTCCATAATCCACGAAATGAAACAAAAAGTTCCTCATGGGGGGAGACTATAACGCAAAACACGCTCGCTGGGCCTCTGCCACAACCAACCCCAGGGGAAGACTAGTCTATGATGCAATACACCAGTTAAATCTGGAGGTCTTTCACCCATTAGAGCCGACCCATTTCCCAGCAAACATAAGTCATTCTCCGATGTTCTGGACATTTTCTTGGGAAAAGGACCAACAGATTGATGCCAAATGTATGCGTTATACATGCCTTATCATCGGACCACTATCCAGTGTTGATGAATTTGGCCAACAGCATTATACCCTACAATGATCATAAGTCAGATAGACTGATATTGCATCCCTTCAACTGGAAGCTCTACAGTGACACACTTGACAACATAACAGACCTGGCAATGCCCCTCAAAACCCCCCAGGACATTGATAAAGCAGTGAGCAAATTGACTCATTACATACATTACGCTACCACTGAAGCAAGTACTGCCCACGGTACTCCTACTCACAGAATTGTTTCGTACACACCCACCCATATCTCTCAACTAGTAGACGTGAAACGCAGAGTGAGAAACCTGTGGCAACAAACAAGATACCAACCACACAAACGAGCATACAATGAAGCAACATACGACTTGAAAACTGCACTAGCTGAGCTAAATGGTGAAGAAAAAAGGAATTCCCTCTTACTGCTGGACAGAAAAGATGGTTCACTCTTCCGTAAAGCAAAAATGTTGACGAAACAACAAAGTACCTCCTCCCCTCAAGTATAACAACAGATGGTACTCAAAAGTGAAGACAAGGCATTATTATTTTCTGAATTAATCTCAGATCAATTTACACGAATCCAAGTTGCATACCAGATTTCCATAACCAAATTGAAGACGCCGTCGCTGAGCCGCTAGCGTTGTCCCCATTCAATGACTTTTTCACGCCAAATCAAGTGAAGAATGCCATCAAGAGGTCACCGACTAAAAAATCTCCAGGTTCCGATCGCATCACACAGCCTCTCTTGAACAATATCCCCAGAAAGACACTTGTATTACTGACGCAAATATTTAACGCAATCCTTCGGACTACACACTTCCCCAGCTGCTGGAAACATGCTGTGATAATTATGGTTCCAAAACCGAAAAAACCAGCGAACGACCCAACGGGATACCGCCCCATTAGTTTGCTCTCAATATTCTCAAAGATCTTCGAGAGACTTCTACTTCCTCGACTGCTACCTCTACTTACCCCATCCATACCAGGCTTTCAGTTTGGGTTTCGCCACCTCCACTCCTGCCAGCAGCAGCTACACAGAGTTGTAGAGGAAATACTGGACTCGTGCACGAAAATAATGAAATTTGCCTTGGCTTATGCCTTGACACGAAGCAAGCATTTGACCGTGTTTGGCACCCAGGCTTGCTCTTCAAACTCAAACCTCTTCTCCTGACACGTACTACAGATTGATCCAATGTTTCATCACAAGCAGAACGTTTCACATAAAGTGCGATGGTGCCCAGTCACCAAGCTGTAGCGTATCTGCATCAGTGCCGCAGGGGAGCGTGTTGGGGCCCATACTGTACTTGATATTCGTTTCTGACATCCCAACCTCTGATGAAACCTACTCAGCTATGTTCGCCGATGATCTCGCCATTCTGTCCCGAGATAAAGATGGAGTAGTTGCTTCCTCCAACCTCCAACTACACCTCAACACCATCCAGGAATGGACAGATCACTGGCGAATTGTGATGAATACCGAGAAATCGTGCACGGCAACATTCACCCAGAGACGTAACTACCAAACCAGCCAAATCATGATGAATCACCAGATGATATCCGAAACAGCTGCGGTACGATACCTGGGAGTGCACCTTCAACAGTGGCTCACATTTAACATCCACATAAGCGATTTAGTGAACAGACTCCGCTCCCGCATAAACCTCCTGAAACCCCTCCTCGGCCAGACGTCACCACTATCCCTCGACAACAAACGCCTCATCTATGTAACCATGGTACGCCCAATCTGGCAATACGGTTTGTTCAATCTGGGGTCTGGCATGCAAAACCCAGATAAAGAGGATTCAGACCCAACAAAACCGTGCCCTCCGCCTCATCACCAACGCTCCATGGTTCGTAAAGAATTCCGTCATCCATAGAGATTTGAACGTGCCACTGGTGGAGGAAGTCATCAAAACTACGATGAATCGTCTGCACGCATCGATAAACTCGCACCAATCGCCAGCTTTTGAGCGCCTCCTCAACACATGGGACAGAATACGGCACCCTCGTCGTCTCAAAAGAAAAAGAACGGTGGACCTGATAGACAGGAACATGTAGTCACTTGTGAAACATAACTGTGATATTAGTGTAACCTAAATTTATCTCCTACGTAAATTATTAACTATATTTAATGAATAGTAAAATTAGCATTAATTCTGAGAGGGACTGTCGCTGGACATCCACCCTCACCCATGTTCCATTGTACTTCTGTACTATATAGAAAATTATGTATCACAACAACAAAAAGTAGCAAGTCTACAACAGTTTATCATTGATTAAAAAAAAAAAAAAAAAAAAAAAAACCATATTCATAAACTCAAGGTTCATTACCAGTAATAACCTTTTTAATTAAGTTTTCATCACTATTGAGCGTTTCTTTTTGTTCGTCTGAGAGCAGTTTTGGGATAAATTTTGCACACACATGATTCATTCCCAAACTCTCTGCTAAAATTTGCCAAACAGTAGTCTTTGGTATACCAAGCTCATCTTTAAGGTCTCTTACTGTCTGAGGACAATCTTGTTGAACTGCAACACACACACACTTGAAATTATCAGACAATTATCCCGTTGACAGTCGACCAAAACAATGATCACTCTCAACTGATGTACGGCCACTTTTGACTGCACGACCACTCTTTTATTTGAGTTTTGCCCATACCATCGTCTTTAAAGGTGTTTTGGAACATTACAATACTTTCCCCACAACTTCTACCAAGATTAAATCAAAATTTTAGGCAAAATCGCTGTCCGGTTTGTTCTCCAATTTTTAGCAATAACCAAATTGCCACAAATGCAGAAAAGTAGTTGGAACAAATACACGCTGCTCGAGAACTAAGGCATTTTATTGGTATCTAGGGCTACTATCGAGAATATTGTGAACAGAGGTCGGATACTTTTGGGACAGACTTCGTAGACAACAAAACTATTACCTGATGCCAAAGACCATTCAACATGCCTCAACTGAGGTATTCCTTCTCGTATTAGTCTCCTCCCTCTACACAGATGATCACAACCCACTGATGGAGCAAGCTGGGCTTTAGCTACAACAGTAAGTAACCAAAGTGGCTTACTGCATTTACTGGCTACTAGTAAGTAAAATTGCAGCACACTCGAAATAAAATAATAGAGGGGACATCCTAAATAAATATAACTGCGCCCCACAAACCTTTTCGACAATAAAGGATTTTCACAATGTGAAGAGCACAATTATCATCTCAAGAGCGGAAGCAGCAAAGGGTATAATAAATATTTCAGTATATATGTTCATCATTTAAATGAAATATGCATTTATTTATTTTTTTGAAAAACCATATTAAATCAGCTGGTGAAACAGTTCTGCGAAGATAAACTGATTTTGTACACAATCAAATAACCATTAAAAACTAGGAAAACTGCCAGAACCTCATAAAACAAGAAATCAACTCACGATTTGCTAATCCAAAAAATGCGTGTATCACCCAGATACCAAGTAACAATACTTCCTGGAAACTAAATCCTGCCAAAAAATGAGCAAAATATCCCATGCCTGGAAATTGAGATGCCTATTTAATATAGCCTAAGAACGAAATTGGCTAGTGAATGCTGAATATTATGTCATGTTTACTGCAAGCATGTCATTGTATGTATAAATTGTTTAGAGCTCAGATGGTAACTAGAAAAACAATGAATAATTTTCCAAAATACGAATACAGCAGTTTCAGTTTTGGACAATATTCATTGACTCTAAACTTCATGCATAATTAAACGGCATTCGACTAGAGCAGGTGCTACATCTACTTACGCACTATGATTACATTATGCTTCTACAACACAAACTTTACCATCATGTGGTGAATTTCATGAAAACTGAATGTAATTGGACGAAATTAAGCAGTGCAAGCAACTCAGTTCACTTCCACTCAATATTGGTTTACACTCAATGACGAGGAATTAAATAATTATTTGACTATCAAATATATAATAGAACAAATGGAGGGAACAACATGAATTTCAAGTAGCTCTCTTCAAAAGCACAAAGAGGGCTGGTGTCTAAATTACCTCGTGATTCATGACTATGAACGAGGCAGTTCCAAAATAACTATTGAGAACTGGTCTAAGAAAACTAATTAACTTATAATGCAATTAACAATTGAATCATTAAATGACATCTTGACAAATACAAAGCTCTGCGAATGAAACTATAATTCCCTTTTCACTATATTATTTATTTCTCGTTCTCCGAAGCTGATTGAGGCAACTTGTGTTGTTGCTGAAATTAACTTTAACATATTTTTGTCCATTATAGTTCTTCATACAAGCGTACACAAAATAGTACAAACTCCTTCTATCTGAAAATATGAGCCCCGCAAAGGAATAATACTAGGCATACAAAAAAGATAGCTCTCTGAAACAAATATGCACCTTCAGTTATAAAATTTTTTGCCACAAATGGGAAACACTTCAAAGCAAACGGCCTGAAATAATAAATTATATTAAGTACAATACATTAAGTACGTTGTCACGAATGCCATAAATGCACAGTGGAATGTTAGCAGTACAGCAGTTATAAAAATTAGAATAGAAATTATTAGATAAAAGTATGCTATTACAGTCTTGGTGACTTTTGGTAACAACAAAATATAGACTGATTGGTATATTATTTAGGAGGAGCCATAACGTGTACGGATATGCTAAAATAAATGGAACGTAAAAATTTGACACAATCAACCTCAAGTGAAGGTAATTGTTACAATTTACAACCTATCGAAGCCATTACATTTTCAGTTAAGCCCTAAAAAGTAGGTACATTATACTTTCTTCAATTATCCTCACAGGATTTAAGTAATAACAAGAAGGAACTTAGCAAACATTTATAAAACCATTTCGCTAGAATATATAATCAATGATTCCTATGAGATTTGACACAAATTTTTCCCCTAAACACAAATCAACCAAAGAGATATAATTAGTGGTACGGCATTCAGTTTTATAAGATTAAGACGTGGGGGAGGGGCATTACATATGCAACCTTAGAATATGGCGTGTTGTTTACTTAGAATATCACAATGTCTAAAGAGTGTTGTATGAGTTAATAAGCAGCATAACTATTTACAACAAGTGAATCACACTCATCAATGAATAATCTGCATGTCTCTAAATATATACATATGTATTTGTATAATACAATATACAACATTGGAGGGATTAAGATATACAAAGGCCAGTATTTCCCATTGAATAAATAAGGTTTTGGCACATAATATCTACTTTCTGCAGTACTTTCTTTCCTTTATCACGATAAATGATTTTTCGCTCCTGGGTTTCAAAATATGGTTGTAACAATTTGAACTGAGTTTGTGTAAGAAAAAAGAGTGAATAATGAGGATTCCTTGATCCAATCAAAGATTAAATACGAATAATACCTTAAATTAACATGTTTGAGAAAGCATCTGCCATGTTGCTCTGTAATTTTCTGCTCGCGCATTTGAAAACAGATTAATTATTAAAGATCACCGAGATGTAGGATGGTTTGCTGTAGAGAGACATTTTAAAGAATATGTAACGCGTACATGTGTGAGCTCAACATTCACAAATGGAATGGATTTTTTCTGGTCCACGGAAATAATCTCCAATTATTGTTAGTCGCCGGTTAATTTGAATCACCTAATGCTTCGAAGCATTGTTTGGGCTTTTTTCAGAAGGCAACCAACCAAGTGATGTCAGATTTTTTTAGTTGGTTGGCCTGTAATGGTATTTCGTGGAAATTGAGGGAAACATATTTCTCATCTGCAGCAGGTTGTTGGAGTAGGGATTTTTCGCGATGTGCTGAAACTCCTCAAAACACCCCATATTTAAGCTGGCGAAATTCCAAGTTATTGAAAAAAAAATGTTTTCCAGCTTTCTGGTTTTGCCTGCAGCCGAAATTTATAAATAAAATGCATATATGTACGTTGGTGTTAGTGTTGAAGAGTGGAATGTAATATAGGTTGCTATTTGAGAAGAGAAACATATTCAACAGGTGTGATGAACAAATGTGAACGTTGTGAGACAGATTCACAACAAATGTGAATATTTCTTAGATAAATGAGAGCTGACGAATAACTAGGACAGCCTAGTTTTTTTGTGTGATAACTTATGAAGATTGTGAACAAGTAGTACCAAAGAAGTAAATTAGAAAGTTCTAAACTGCTATCTTCATTCAGGAGCAATTTATTGGCAATGCCTCCCCAGAACTCAGGCTACCAGAGGCTCTAGTTGTGAATGCACAAACACAGAACTTTGGAAAAGTACATTGCTCAGTAGTACAATAACTTGGTCACACAATCTTGGTTAACCTTAGCAAGATGCAGCTTTGTAGGAGAGACTTTCGGACAGCTGAATTTCTTTTTGAAGTAATTGCAAGAGGGTGACCATCGCGGTTAGGAGCACGTTATGAGAGAGAGCGGCAAAATAAAAAGAACCAGTGCCATGGGCTGTACATGATTCAGTTTGACTAAAGGATGGAGTGTTACATAGCATGCATCATGAGTGTCCTAATAACCAGGTGATTAGGAAGCAACTTTTCCTGCCTAATAATCTGAGAAAAAATGTGGTGAGGCAGGCTCATGATATACTAGTGAAGAATGATATTTGCTCCTCATCTCAAAACAGAGAGTAGAAACCTTGGAGAAATGAGTTTCACCGAGTATATGACAATTCTGAGGCATTCCCCTTCCTTACTAGGAGGCCACAGGTGAGGCACTGATCTTTTTTGAGCGCTACATTGCTCAATTCAAATGAGCAATGATCTCCGTGAGAAATCCCTTCTGCCTAATATCACAATTTTGAATACCGTCTGTTGAAAATAGTTCAGGCTCAGCTGGAAGTATGCAAGACCAGCATGACGACACTTCACCTCAACATGGTGGCCTGGTTAAACAATTTCATAAAATACTATGGTTGGCTGCAGTAATAAGTAGATAAGATTGTTGCTGACTATCAGATGAATCGACATTGACAACCCTTCACCTCATTATTTCACGTGTTCAGTCCTCATTCACACACACTTCCTACTTGGAACTCACCCTTCGGAGCAACTCCTTGATATGCCACCAGAAGAGAAAAGGATGTGCAATCTTCAAAGACGAACTTTTTAGGCAACAAGATCTAGAGGACCCAAAGTGAAAGCCTATGTGAACAGGCTCATGAAGTGGTTAAGAAGCTGGATAACCTCATGAATTAAAAAAGAGAAGGAGCCAATTGACAGGTTACAAGGTGCATACGCTCACACCTTAATTTCAAGAGAAGGGATTAAAAAAAGAAGAGTGCAATGAAGTGAGTATAGTAACGGGACCCAACAATGGAACAGCACATTATGGGGTTTTGAATGGATGGCTCAAAGAGATGATTGTACATTTTATTGTTGAGAATTGCTCGTGGCTGGAATCAACTCGTAAGAATGTTTAATACAAATAAAAACAATTTTTTTGAATAAGAATACACTAGCGCAATGCGTGTTCTTATTCATTGATTGAAAAACTGAACAAAGTTTACAGTTTATAATTATTTTTGCATTGAAATACCATTTGTATGAATTTTATTCTTTTACTTAATATTCACGGTATTATAACAGTGTCAGTTATGAAAAACATACTGTACTGATTATGGTGATAACTGAAAAAAGTTTTGAAGGCGTTGGGTTCCTCTTCATCTCACATAGTACAATTGAAGCTTCTAGAGATGCTGCATTGGCAGGAACACCCAGTTGAGAAATTATCTAGTATTACTCCCATTAAATATTGTATACCGCCACTAAGTTCCATTAACGTTCCATTTACTGAGCATAAACGCATAGTTTATCACGTAAATGTGTAGTTCCAGTGTAGGAGGTATGAAATGAAGATAAAGTGAGCCTTTTTCAAACGGCAAAGAAAGAATGTCAGTTTTTATGGTTGTGTGTGCGTGAGAACATGGAATAATTTAAAAGAACAATGGTGGAAACAGGTACTGAACGGTATTTTCACTCATTTAGCAATACCATTTCCAATAAATCAATAATCTTTAAGAAAGAAAGTAATAATTTAATCAATAAACCATAGATATGAAGTAAACTAATTTGGCAGGTAGAAAATGCAGTAGAATATTAATAAACTATCACACCAACATTGCGATCTCTATTAGTCAGTACACGAATAGGGTTTTGCGTTCTCAGGTCAGGTAAGAATTTTTGCACATACTGGGAATAGCGCGTAACTTTTGAAACTAAAACATGATCAACCACATCCCTTTAAGAAAAATCAGAATCGTGCGTTGGCAGGAGTAGATTTCACATGAAAAATGCGTCTCAACAATTGTAGCCTTGACTAGTAACGTTGCTGAAATTCATGATGCCACCTGTTAAAATCAATGTGGAACATAACAATGGAACCTGTCGCTAGTCCAGCTAACAAGAACCTGAAATAAAAAAAACGAGCATTATTTTTTAATGAAATTTGTACAAACAAATAAGAAAAAATTCTATGATTAGATAAGGAGTGATTCTGTTTAGATATTTTTACAAACCTACAGACATTTGAAGAGGTTCCTAGATATCAATATGAGGGATAAAATATAAGAATTCATTTTTAAAAGAGCCAGGTAAGTTTCATTGTATTCTTAGAGAAATAAAAACGAGGATAATAAACCATTAGACATAAGCTAAGCATTATTAGGTAGAGAACACATCAGGTTGATCCGAATCAGTTCCGCACTTTTTTGTAAATACATTCATAGTATAATGTTTTGCTTGTATTCTTCAGTTTTCATTTCCATTCAACAGGTTACTGGAATGAGAGACAATATGTAGGTACTAACTATTTATAACCCAGCATGAGTTTGATCCTAATTATTGTAGCTTCGTGGTGACTTTTCTTGAGCTGTTGGCTGCTCCTCATGCCAAATCTATGTTCAACAATTACAAATTATCAAAAAAGTAAGTCTCCCTCCCCCCTAACATGTCTTGAGAGAGACTGGGCAAGATTTTCAGCTTTTCTCCCACAAAGTTGACAAAAGAGACTTGTTGTTTGTAAATTGTCGTTTTCTGAATGTAAAGATCCGCATACATTCCTTTTTCGTAGGGGTTAGCGAGTGAAAACAGATCAGAATAAAAAATGTAGTATACTGCATATGAAAACACTCACTTCTGATCATGTGTAAGAGCTAGTGACCGAATAGTACTGTCACATGCGGGGAATGCGTATAATAATGCAAGGTTGAAGGTTCTCCAAACTTCAACTACTCCTTTAGTTCCACCTGTCATCAAGTATTCTCCATCTCGGCTCAAGAGTAGGCACTACGAGAAGACAAGAAGAGCATATTAATCATTAATGACGATTCCTTAATGAATATATATATATATGCATTAAACAAGAGATTTGCAATTAGTGAAAATTATGAAATGATCTAATCATTTATAGATAAAGAGGAGTGTTATCAAGACAGTGTAAGTAGATATCTACTACAGATATAAATTCATAGTATTTTTGGGGGGCTGGCCGTAACTAATATAATTGTAACAAATACATTTACTTACTTGCAGGTTATCATTATGAACTTCATATCTCAATCGTTTCCCATTACTCGTGAATGCAGCAATATTTCCTTTCTCATAGTTCACCACAATTATACCTTCTCTAGCCATTGCAATGCTTTCAGGACTGATGAATCCAGCCGGAGCATCCAAACACCGAAGTAAATCTCCAAAAGTAGTGTGCACAAGTACTGGGCCGTCTGTGTGAACCATAAATTAATGCGATTTAAAACTAATTTCACAAAAATAGTTCACTTTCATCACTGTCTTTGAAGTAAACACACTCCCTCACCGATTGAAGCTGAGACAACTAATCCAAGTTCAGCGGATATGACAACTGCAGTGACAGGTTGCTCATGCCCGGTTAAAGTGGCTCTTGGAGTTGGAACATCTCCTTCACCAACAATGGTTTGTGACCGAGCATTCCAGTGCCATAAGAGGACAGTGCAGTCAGCAGACCCAGAAGCGATGTAACAGTCTGAAGTGATATTACATTCAGATCTCGACAGACAGGTGACGACACCATAATGTCCAAACACAATTTGCACAATCTTGGCTGAAAATGAAAAACAAATATATTCAAACAGGAGAAATATAGAAAAACACTTGCTATACATTAATATCAGCTCATTTCATGAAGGCAATACGAGGATTATACATTGGATTTGAGTTGGTTTATTCAATAGTTTAACTGGCCAATGCTATCAAACATGCCTGCTAGTTCTTAAATAAATAATTGTTCTCAATATTGCAAGTTTCATGGGCTGAACTGCCACTAGTTCATTGTGAGGATCTTCAATTGAGCTCATTGTTCGGGATATACTTCATCACTTTATCGATCAAGTACGTTATAGACCGCAATAAACCATGAAAAAGCCAGCATTTATCATTGATGCAATTCATTTCCTATTTTGTCGAGTTAGTGCGCCCCTTAGCAATGCTACATTTTATACACTGCTGATCATGAGAATAACTGTGAGAATAATAACATCATAACCGATTGAAAAGCATTGAGATCCTGCAACACTACCAAAGATATATGAACAAAGTGAACTGAATCATAATTTAATAACCCACTTACCTGTTTCAGTTGAAAACACTCTGAAGCTATTGTCCCAGAAACCACACGCCACTAAGAATCTTGAATCCACAGTAGTTACAAAACAATTCGACCTGACTTTTAATTTTTGGCTGAAATTGTCGCCCAAATGACGTTTTTGTGCCATGTTGTTATTGTTATTTGTTTGAACTGGAACACAACAAACAAAACGACGTTGCAGTATATTAATGGTCGCATGTAATCATAGTACAAATAACTGTTACATCAACCTCAAAGAAACTGTTTATTATAGAAAAAAAATTAATTGAATAAGTGCTTCATGGATTGAAATAAACGTCGGAATAAATGCAGTCGATCTGAGAGGAATTACTTTGAAAAGGACAAAATAGATGGATATTAATGAATACTTTTTTGAGAAAAAAAAAACAGAAAATTTGTGCAACTTTGAACAGGTCTCATAAGCTGATGATAATATAGTAACTAAGAGACTCGACACAAAACACAATCTTAATTATCTTTCTGGTAAAAAAAATTGACACTTACACAATAGAGGATCAATTGAGAGGGGTAAGTTTGCAGTTTGATTCTGAGGGGCTTCTGCATAACTCGGAGGCTGTACAGTAGCTGAAATCACAAATTGTAGAGACCTAATGTTAAACAAACAGTTAAAGAAGAGCTAAATCCAATTTATGAAATGATTACTAGTAGGGACGAGATTTCTTTATTTCGTCCTCCTGACTCATTTTTGGTACACATAGTGCATTTACAGAATTGCATAATCTGTAACAGATCTTGAGAATAAAAGTAACCTCATACACACCCAGACACGTTAGAATCTCCCATAAAACAGTTACATCCTACCACCTATAACTTTTGGCATAAAATCCATATCACCTGGTATGTGTGCTAATGAAGTCAAGAAAGTGTTAGGGGCGTGCGTATTGTATAGCTGAGCTGAAAAGACCTTCCAGCTCAGTAATCGTGACGCCTATATCATATTTGCACTCCCTTCCTAATTTCTCTATCTGTAAATAGTACCAACAAACTGGAAAGCAAGCATTACGGTGAGAAGCAAAAATGGGTTACAGCTAATAAGTCACATCAACGTGCTGTATACACATATCTCACATCTTTTTCTCTCGCATGTACATGATGCAATGTAGTTTCCATTCAACGCAAACTAGCCTTACTAATTGTAACTTTGCTCGATTTTTTTTGTGTACATATACCCGATAATCACTAACGCACCTGGGCAGTAAAATGCCAAACTTAAAAACCCTTTCCTCATTTTGAACAGCCAGTCAAAACCCTACCACCAAGTTACCCAAGTACAGCACTAACAGTATTTCGTATCATTATTCAACGTTTGTACTACAGGAGTAAGTAGGTACTTGCAGTGCAGTTGCTGTTGTAAAACTGAGGAAGTCACGACAATAAGCATCTAAAGAGCATTTACCGTTGCACCCTGACTAACCTATTTTACTCTACTCTTGTCTTCTTCTAATCATACTGAACAAACTAATGGAAAAATACAGGTAGCGAAAAGGGGTTATAATTGAGAAGACCATTCACTCTATGTCCCAGGGTTTTGAAAACTATGTTTCGTTTACAAATCATGACACAGGGAACCATGCTCCTCAATTTTGGTTATCGTTTTTTGTTATTGATGAGCTACTTCTAGTTCCTGATATTAATTGGAAACCCTTGAAAGGAATTATTTTTCAATACTAGAGCACCGAATTAAAGTTAAAAATCCACAAAATGTAGGCACCTTCATATTGACAAACAGATATGCAGAGAGGTGATCGTGGCTTACCAACATACGACGAATTCCAACGGTTCACAGCAAACTGGTGGCTAGCTGTTACAGTGACAACTGACGGCAGTGGCAGTTGTGGGTAAGTATTTGCGGATATGTGGCATATTGCGGAGTTCGAAGGAAATTTCATTGTCATACAGACATCATCAGGAACTGGCGTAAACATCATGGGACTCTGGAAAACATGCAATAGTTACCATGAGAAATTATTTGCGAATGTTATGTTGATGTTTTTGAGGCAGCGTTTTGAGTGCTCTTAACTCCACTAATAATAGTTAAAAGGTTTTGCGACTGTGTTATTGAAATAAAAAACTGAAATGAGTTCTGACAGTTATACAGGGAAGGAGATAAGTACTCACCAAATGCATGGCAGAACTTCTTGGAGGATGCGGTTCCATTAGCAGTTGTGACGGCGTTTGCCCAAAATTCCTGATTTGATTTTCAATAGCTTCTCGCATCAGTGGGTCGGTGATGCTTTCCATGTCAACACTGCCTTCATAGGTTAAGTAATAGAAAACGTTCGTTGCTCTCACTGCTTCTGGGCCTAAATAATGGGGCAGACAATGAAAAATCATTAGCTAGTCCAGTTGAATACATTTAGTAACAGTTGCACAATGACATCTTCCAGTATGAATGGATATCATGAAGTTAGATCACAGCTTATATCATATTTCAGAAAATACACTTCTTGTTCCTAGCAATGCACTTTCCTTTCTGACTTACAAGCATTTAACTAGAGTTCAATGTTTGTCAAACTTAAAAGAGAGTAAACTTTATGAATTGCCACTATTGCTCCCAACAGTACTGAAGGTATAGGAAATATTATTTAGTGGGGGAAATGATGCACATTTCTGCTCCAAATTCTGCATATGCATTTGACCTTCTCCAACAGTTTTGTTGAAGTATCTATTCATGTGTTCTCTGATCTGTGTTATTTTTATTATTAGAAATTGATGTCAACCTGTCTTATTTAAATTTTGAAGGTTTCATTAGGTTTAATTTACTGATTAAACTGGTTCTCTGTTTGCATAACGCGAGCTTATGACTCGTGCTTACTGAGAAACGAACAATTGCATGCCCCAATTCCCAACATGAAGGAGGTTCAGCAGATGATTACATAGACTCAATCTCGTGCGGCTATAAGCTTCCTGTTCCCTTAGGAAGAATGAGAAACGCTGGTGGTGAGGACACTGGAAAACGCCTAGCTAACAGGCTAAAGTCTCGTTCGGTATCAGAATTAATTAGACAAATTGATCCCCAACTAATAACGGCCATGAACACTACCCTTGAAGAGTTCAAAATGAAGATGTTCCTAATAAGCTAATAAAATCAACCATAATCATCAGATCATGAGATGATTATTGAATATTATTTGAGCTTTACTCGGATAGAAAAGATATAAAAGACACCTCTAACTTTTGCCAAAACCACCGATGCTAGAGGACTTAAATTGGTTGTAAACAACAGAGGAAGCTGAGAAGGCTTATGATAACTATCAAAACATCGGTAACTGAACAATTTACCTCGTTGTTTGTACCCAAATATAAGATCAATCCATTGATGAAGCTGGCATGATACGAATTCTGATTCCAGGGCCTATAATCAAACATAGGAATTACTACAACAGAAATTGAAGTGCCAAATGCATGGGAAAACATTAATTGTAGTTCACCTTCTCATAAATGGATAACTAGCTAATGTCAATGATACCTAAGCTAAGGCATACATAAAATAAGAAAATGTATGAGCTTCTACACAATTTTTGTTTTTTGTTCACTTGAAAAATGAAATGATTGAGTTACACTTTCTTAATTGAATATTCTATCAATCACATACCATTCGATTAATCCGAATGAACTCCTCAGGTGTGGAAGCCCAGGGGGGTAGCTCAACATGTCCAACAGATGTACCATCATCGTGGTGTCCCAACTTATATTGGTTAGAGTTGACCAACATCTCAGGAAGGAAAAACAATTCAGGGATCAATTCCTGGAAGAAATTATTATTGATAAGTTATGATACTGTCAATAAATGAAATGAGAAGCTCAAATACTGCCAGCCTCGTCATCCTACTTTACACGACTACTTACTTTGACGTCAGAGGTATCCCGTTGGCAATTTTTCCACGAGAGTGAAATTGAAGAAAACAATCTGTTGGGATGGTCAAACTTGCCTCCTTGCAATGCCAAGAACATTGATGTGAAAGGTTCCTACAAAATAATTTACAAACTCATATCACAATTCAGAAGTGCTTGATTGTCACTTGGACCCGACACCAATTGGGTTCGTGACAGTGAAATTAACGTTCGACAGTTTTGTATGTAAAAAACAACACTTGGCACAGTGCTGAAAGTTACATCAGAGAAGAAATCTTGAGTCCACAAAGAAGTGGTCAAACAAGGGATTCTGTTCAACAAAGATTTAGGGCAGCATACTTAAAAATCCATTCATTGACGTAGTCTGGTCTAGGAGCAGTGGAGAACTATGAATGATCAAGACAGTTCCACATTGGAAACAGCAACATCAGTTCACAGCTTCGTCCTTACTACATTAAAGATTCTTTAGTGTGGAGATAGTCCACACAGGTGGATGAAATGAAGAACCGGACTCTACTCAACTATGGTTCTAGTAATACAAATGGGATTTTCCAATAACCTACTTCTCACATTGTGGTTTCCACGACTTTACTTCAATCACACATGCATGGATGCTCTTCTATTCAACTCAAGAACTACTTGTATAGTAGGCAAAAGGTCTCTCATCCTACTGTAGACTGAGGTGCCTTCATACTGCATTGTCAAACCATTTACAACTAACGTGCACTTATCATAGTTATGTCATCTTGGCATTCCCTGTTTCTTCAATTTTTCTATTTCATTAAACTTTCCCAATCTAATTTTCCTATAACAACAAGGGAGGGAGTTCAAGCTAACTTTTTCTTATTATGAAAACCGAATGAGAATGGGAAGAAGCCTCAGCTTCACACAGATCC
Organism: Pachypeltis micranthus; assembly: GCA_020466155.1. Taxonomy (NCBI): domain Eukaryota; kingdom Metazoa; phylum Arthropoda; class Insecta; order Hemiptera; family Miridae; genus Pachypeltis; species Pachypeltis micranthus. The sequence continues at coordinate 80,416,269 of CM035768.1, read as the reverse complement.
TATCCATCGTTCATAGAAGGATAAGGAATTACATCCATGTCGTTTTTTTAATTTTTGATAAGCCCTCTACTTCTATTAACTTGGCATCAAGTACTGCAAAAGTTTAAAATCTGCCACATGACGTCGCAATAACTGATAAGTTAGTTCAATAAAGTTTGTTTCAGATCAACTAACGTTCACTCTCCAAAGTAATACAGAGCGGAGTGCCGATTCTGAGTAAACTATAACATCAGTTATCACACCAACTCTAGTCAGCAAATACTTTCTTGAATCTTACTCTGTATTCATCGTTCACTCAAAATAACAGTTTGTTAACTTTTACTCACAAACGTAATTGAAAGCCTGGGGAGATGGTTGGTATAGATGCAAAAATGAAACATACAGTAATCCTGCCTAGTGTGGATAAGATGAACCTGGGTATACTCACAATCCTGATCATCCAGTTCAAGACAAATGAAGCAGTAGAATAATGAGTTCCGTAATGGAAGGGTGGAATGCTGTCGTGTTCCCAGCTGTTGTACCGTTCTTCAAAATACGCTTTTCGGCTAGGGTTCAATGCTCCAATAGGCTATAACAGAGGCAATTCGCATCTTTATGAACAGGTGATACATAAGGAAAGTAGAAAGTGAATGAATGTAAGGGAAATGAAATGAGGAAGAAACTAGCTTGTGATCAGTAGAGCATAAATATCATCGTAGGACAGTAACTGTTGATGAATGTTTTGAATAAAATGCTGCTCATTCACCATGACACTACCTAGGGAACAATAAATTTTAGGTTAAGAGTGAGAGGAATTGCTCAGATTTATCATTCTGCTTTGCTTATTTCCAATTTGGAAGCATTTGTATTCCATTTTCTATTACTGATATACCTTTTGAGACCTTTTACACTAGTTTTTCATTCAGCGCATTATTCTTGTAATGCAGCCGCGTTAGTATGAATCACCTAACTGGGTTACAAAAAGTGTAACAGAAATATGATGAAAAGTGTAAAATTTTCAAACAGTCATTAATGAAAGGGGGGGAAACACTTCACAAACGTTGACTGTCTTGGTAGCAAGGCTGTATTCCACGCAAGAAATAATGTAGTTTGAAGAACGTACCTTGGACAGATCCCTGTAGTTTGCGGGAAGGCTTAAATCAAGATCTTTGGCCTCATAATTGGTGAGTACCCAAGGAAACACAGGATACTGATTCAAATCATTATATGTTCGTCCTGAAACAAAAATGATCAACCCCAACTTGAAATGCATACTAAACCTGTGAAAGAGGAAACGTGAGGACTTCACTATCTAACAGCCAATAACTATCTGGGTTGGACGTGCTCAATAGCTTGAAAAAACAGGTTACCTGAAGGAGGCAACTCAATATCTACAAAATTAGACCTGGCTCGTGCTCAGAGAAAAATATGAAAACTAGTGAGTGCTAAACAACGAGCTATACAAATTTTGAGGCAGTGGACCACGCTGAGCACAACTTCATACTTATTGTAGTATGAACACACAAGCTACCAGTTGGCGCCAATCACGATGGTGATTCATATCAAAACATTGTTTAGCTTTTGTCATAAATTTATTACACAGTAGAAGCAGACTAGCAGAGCACTATTTTCCTTATATTGCGCTTGAAGGTCAACCAAAGCCACACAATTTTTGCATACGTCCTTCAAACATCTCACTTATGTAGATTTGGATAGAAATAAGCATCTCCTAGCGCACTATACTTAAATTATTGTAACTATAGAAGATTAGCCGACTTATCATACGTAAAAAATTAAGTACTTGATGGGCTACACCGATATATTTTCATTTTTAAAACCCTACAGACCTGTCTATTTTTTAGCATCTAAGAAAAGATGTGGCCTATTGCCCAAGTGGTTGTGTGGCTGAAGACATCTTCCATAAATCTATCCAGCACAGTTATTACTGTGCAGTTACCTCCATGTTGAAGGGCAACAACAGACTCCGACTTGTACTTCTTGGAAACAGGTACAACTTAGTTATCCTTAGCTACCACTCTATTCATAGATAACATCAGATGCACAAGTTAATTTTTTGTAGTACAAATAAATAACATTCTTAACAATTAAAGCAATTGGGTTATATCCGCCAGTAGGCAAATTACTAAAGTTAACGTACCTGTTAGGTGAGTCCATCTCCTCTGGCTGGTGAGTTGCTGTGGGCCAGCGCGTTCGATGTAAAGACATCATCGTCTCGCTGTTAAGTTTGTGCTGGAGTCAGTCAGTGACACGTGGGTTTCCCCCAGAGGTACATGACCTCCTCTCCCCGCCCCTTCCCCAACGCTCCATCATCCCTTTCACCTTTCTCTTCGTATATAAAGACCACGACCAACGGACTGACTCCAATACTGACTTAACGGCCAGACGATGATGTCTTTACATCGAAAGCGCTCGCCCACAGTAACTCACCAGCCAGAGGAGACGAAATCACCTAACAGGTACGTTAACTTTAGTAATTCTTAACAATACTACCACATTATGAACACATCCCAATAACACAAAACCATTACAATTTTAGTATTACTGTGAATCATGAGTAAGTTTTAAGTACCAGCAATTGTATTGAGGAACATGAGATACTCAAAGTTGGAGATCTCTCGACGTTGCCATTTTTGAGTCATGTTTGAGTTTCTCATAAGTTGCCTCGGCGACATCATCGAAGCTCGTCTATAAAAAGAAGAAGAAAAAAGAAATTAACAGGTGCTTCGTTACATCGATAACTGGGAAATTGGCGAAACGCTAACGGTTCCAGTACTTTTCACATCTGAAAATTCGAATTCTGTGTAACTGGACACGAATTCATTAATTATTTTGGAGACTGAGCAGCCACTTCAAAGCATGTACCACTCAGTTGAAACATTTATAATGAAATAGGCCCTTCATGCTGATACCTCAAGACACCAATTAATTATTAATCTGCCTTACACATGAAAAAAGATAATAATCCCCTAAATTCATCTCAAAATATGCAATCTTACAAAAAGTGATACCAATCTTATCCAACATTTAATAAAAACCGTTGTGATATTTTGAAGTAGTATCTTACTAGAAGAGGGTGCTAACATACCTCCCCCTAAATATTCAAAGCACTATAGAGGATGGAAGTCAATAGCTACTCAGTGTATAGGAAAGTCTCGCCCATAGACTTAGACAGAGAGATAATAGATGCAATATTTACACTCTTCACTGTTGTGTGGCCCTGATAACCCCATTAATGCAAAGTACATAAGTTGAATAGTTTGAGCTTTTTTGGACCAAACTTGGTAATAATGGGCAGGTAACTGGTCTTTATCTCGCCATACATTTCCCAACCTGAACATACAGAGCGGTTTCCTAACCAAAATGACTGCTCCTTAACACTAAGAGGAGACTTATATCACTCGAAAGTCATGAAGGTTGCAGTTTCACATCATGCGAAAGTGTGGGCACGCACTCAGCATCCATCAAAACCTGTAGAGTTATGGCGGGTTGTCATTTAGCCATTGTCACAGGAGAGCTGTTGTCCGTGTGTTAAAACGCAGAGGTATGACTGGGGAATCTGCACCACCTGGTTTCCCACCTGACCCAACTATTTGTTGACTTGGATGGCAAGTATAGAAGGGGAAGAAATTCATGAATTGTGGCCACGTTTTGGTATATTATTAATTCTGAATTATACACCAATGTTCATGACCAGGAACTTTTTTTTGCAAACCCCTCAAAATTTGACACTTTACTTTTCAAGACATGGAGATTCCAAATCTGCAATACCCTTCTGCCTCTCTCCAACAACCCATCGTGTCGAGGATAGCTTCGCCTAAAAACGTCTATTTTCGTTGTTCCAGTGTAGTGCTCATATTTCGTATCGTTCACTAGTATTTTTCAACGCTGAATGGAATGGGATGAGTTTCAGAAGTGCCCAACAAACTTGGTTGTTTCTTCCAATAACTATTGATCACTGTAGTAGGAACTATCTGGCTCAAACCACTTTCTTCTAACACGTTCACAGATCTTGGGGAAAAACCGATACGTGTCACATCTCCATGACGGGGATTCCTATCTTGCTGGCCATTTATTTATCAAGTTTTCATTCAACAGAGAGGTATACAGGATTCAGCCCAAAACAGGCCCTTTCCACTCTCCATTTGTCCACCATGCATTTTAAGACGGCTAAGTCAACTAGTAACTGACCAATGATCACTTGAAGTGCTTAAGTGAATGTTATCTTATAGGCGCAGCTCTTTGGGATTGAGCCAGGGCTCTCCATTGATTGATTGCGAGTTTACTACCCCAGACAATGGGGCAGTATCCATCACTCCTAGGTTTTTGACCTTGTGTATGAGGATTATGCCCTGTGAGGGTGGTGCCATTGAATTGCTGGAGGTGTTGGCTGAAACGCCACCTCTCACCTATATTAACTCCTAAGTACTTGGAACTTGTTTAACTTAACTTGAGCATGGCCTGTAAAACTAGTAAAAAAGTTGGAAAATAAATAAAACATAAATGGAAAATCGAGTGGAAATAGTTGGGAAACAAGGTAACAAAAGAGGGAGCTCGGAATAAAATAGTTGAGAGGATGTAAATGATTTAAACATCGTTGGAATTTTGAGCAAAAACTGAAGGGAATTGAACACTGTTTATTGAGAATGATTAAAAATAGGACGATCGTTCGAAAATGAAGTGAGAATGTTCAGGTATGAGGCTAAACGCTGTCAAGACTTGTATTGCCACGTTGGGAAAATTCAATTACAGTTGTTGCAAGTTCTTTTGGCGCGTGGAAGAATTATAGTCAAAATAGTTCGAAAATGGAGTAAAATATTTCGGAAAAATGAGTAGAAAACAGATAACAGAGTCAATATTTTTGTGAATTAGACTTATATTATAGGGAAATTGTGTAAGTTTTACATTTCACTTGGTTGAAGTATACACTACCAATTAACCCACCGGTTCGTTTACAGCAAAGTAATTAAATTGTGTCTTACCTCGTCTGAGGGATGCTGTACTTTATTCCCACACCGACTCTGGGTAGCGCTTTGATGACTCTTTTCACCGTTGATTGATCAGGAAATGCGAACATGATCGATGCTGCAAATATTTGATAAAGCGTTCTTAATTTTTCAGACTCATTTAGATACAAAAATATTTGTCACGTTCTAGTTATTCTACCAGAAACGCTAATACAGAATAAAATGGAGTCACTAGTTAGCTGTAAGCGCTAGTAAGTGGGGTGTGATGGCCAAGTGGCTAAGGGCGTGAGGCAGGGATTAGACCGCCGGATTGAACGTAAAAATCTTGCAACGATAAGTTGCACATGAGAGGATCATCTTCGTTCAATAGAGTGCCAGAGATGTATGTGTATAGTTATAGACTAGTTAAAGATTGCGATGTGGGGTCGTTCTTGACTGTAGAAGTTGAGACATTCTTGACTGTAGATTATTTACTATTAAGGTCTGTTTATTTTCTTTCTACTTTGCTCGGCTCTACAAAGTAGAAAGGAAAGTTATGTAATCGGCTGAACAAAAAATTTGACTTTTCTTCAGACCTTCACGTTTCTGACCCTACTGAGTCCGAAAAACGCTATTTGGGAAAATGGTCTGTGTGTGTCTGTGAACGATTTTTAGAGAAAACGGCTCGACCAAATCACCTTAAACTTAATACCTAGCCCGCAGTTCAGCATGGGTCGCCAAAATACGGGTTTGAGCAAAATCCACCGAAAGTTAACTATAGTTATCATAGTGATCAAAATACCAAATTTTTTTTTTTTCAAAAACGGCTCGAACCATTTTGATTAAATTTGTTATATTGGTAGCTCCCAACATGGCAACTATACCATGAAATTCCTATTCATGGGAAAATGACGAGAGCAGCACAATAATTACCAAAACGTTCGACGAAATAGATTTTAGCGCCCTTTTTAGAGGAAACGACCGGACCAAATCAGCTCAAACTTGATATCTAGCCCGCAGGTTACTATGGAACGTCAAAATAAGGGTATGAACAAAATCCACCGAAAGTTAACTATAGTTATCATAGTGATCAAAACACCAATTTTTTTTTCTCAAAAACAGCTCTAACGATTTTGATTAAAGGTATTAAAGAAATTGGGTTGTGTCCGCCAGTAGGCAAATTACTAAAGTTAACGTACCTGTTAGGAGTCTGTCTTCTGGCTGGTGATTACTGTGCTGATGTAAAGACATCATCGTCTGGCCGTTAAGTCAGTACTCCTGTACTGAGAGTACTGACTTAACGGCCAGACGATGATGTCTTTACATCGAAAGCGCTTGCCCACAGTAACTCACCAGCCAGAGGAGACGGACTCACCTAACAGGTACGTTAACTTTAGTAGATTTTGATTAAACTTCTTATATTTATAGCTCGTAATAAGACAATTATACCATAAAATTACCATTCATGGGAAAATTATAAGAGCAGCACAATAAATTACCAAAAGTTTCGACGAAAATCGATTTTAACATTGTTTTGTTTTTCTTATTAACTCCGCTGAAATGTCCCTGAATGTTAAAAAAAGATGTAGTAGACCAATTCAATACCTATAGGGTGAAAGTTTAAAAACACTCAAAAGATATAAGGGGCTCACTCCAGTAATTCCGGAATTTCAACTACGGCCGTTTCGCTTACTACCACATTTAAAAGTGTTTACCCAATAACTCTGCAAAAGTGATTACTATCCTATTCAAAAAATCGTATTGGCAGCCTCATTAAAAAGGCATGCCAGTTGTTCAATAATGGTACGGGAATGACTACGAGCAGCACAATAAATTGAGAAACTGTAAGCACTACCGCTTTCTGCTGCTGTGAAGTGTTTGACAAAGTTCAAACGAACTGAGTGATAAATGAATTGAGTAAGTAGAAAAAGCCATGTACAAAATGAATTGACTTAGAGCTAAGGAAAGTTGTGTGTTGCACCGCACCAGATATTTTTCTCCGAAATGCCAGTATTTCAAGAAACTATTAGCAATTTCCCGAGCCCTGATGATGCTTAATAAATTAAGCGAAACGTCGGCGTAGAGAAAGCTTCTAATTCCACGCCAGAGCTAGTTAAAGATATTTAATGCAAATTGTTATTACTATTTATGAAGACCGTTGTACAAATCTCTTTTAACTCCTTAGGCAAAAAGGGGGAAATATTGATCACTAGAAGGGGAATTATAGATCACTGCCGGTACTGGAAACTACTCATACTCGAAAAAATAAAATGAAATTGCCCAAAAAAAAAAAAAAAACAGCACAGTGGTTGCCATAAATTTGACTACAGATGTTCACACACATTGGAGAGCCACTGGAGTCTGGTCCACCGCTGGAGAGCTGAAAACATCAAGATCTAAAAAGAACAACTCAACTCTTTTTGACTGACACCCATAACTTTCTTCGAGTTGAGAAACGTAATAAGACATTTCCTACGAATTTCCGTGACGTAGAGCACACACAAAACGACAATGACACTTGACAACTGGTGGTCAAAAGAAGAAATAGTCGGCTGTGATAAGAACCCTCTACCGCAGACAGATGGCGCTAGTCGGCCTTTTAAAGGCGCGGTAGCGATTATACGTTCGTGAACACCCTTCTTGATAGGAGAGAGTTTTATATTCCATTCAATTCAATATGGCGGCGATGGGAGGGTAAGTAACTGACGCGAGGAATCACACAAATTTCCTCACGCGCCCCACCGCACTGAAATCCGACGATACGCCGAGCGCAATCAAGTTCTGCATCTTCGCTCACACAAACGCCTATATGGAACAAAATGTGCTCAAAAATTGATAGAAAATACACCGTCAGTTGGCCACAAAAACAAAACGTTTTGCGAAAACGTCAAAAAGGACCTTGGAATTTTCGTAGAACCCCATTTTCTGATGTCCATTCAGCGAATGGTTCAAGCAGTTGTGAGAAATGTGGCCTTATTTTCTTCGAACTGACGAAATAAGGTGGACACTTATGCGATAGGTTTGTTTTTGAGATTTCTTCAGATTAACAAATTACGGTTCTGGGCGGAATTGGTGAAAAACTAATAATAATAGTTACCATAGCGGTCAAAAGTAATACAAAATGTTCATGAATGGGAACACGACGAGAGTAGCACAATAAATTATCAACTACTTCGAAGAAGAAAAAAACTGATTCTAGTACAGCACGGATTCTTACGTTATCTATGAGAATGTAATTCAGACTAGCGTTTAAAAATCTCGCGTGAATAATTGAATAAACTACGAACACGATGGCAGTTTAATTTCGGCTCAAAGTTGGGCGTTAGTATGGTAGGAAAATACGATCATCTCCACCGTCAACAACAATCAACAATTTCTTCCATTCTTTGGCAGATGAAGATTTTTTTCAGTCGATTATATAATTTCATTTGTACTTAGTAGATCCAAGAAAAGTAAAAGTGAATTATACGAAGCGGCACAGTATTTGAGCCGACATCATTGAACTTGGCGCTGATTAGGGCGGTTCGAGCTACCACGCTGGAACGGAATTTGGCGGTGAGTGTAGAACATCGCTACAAATGACCGTTAAGGTGAAGGGGGAAGGTAGTTAAACATCGGGTGAAATTTTTCTTTACAGCGGCTTAAAGTGAACCGTTAAGAAAGAGTCTATAGTGTGGCGAGACTTTCACAAGATTTTACGACTTGAACGATCAGCAACTGATTAATTATCGCAATGAGCTCCTAAGATGCCGCGCGCCAAGCTACAATTTTAACACCTTTTATTAACACTTTTCGCTACTTCAACAGGTTACTGCCAAATGGCGCACTTTTCAGATCGCTGATCGAGTTTCACTAATTCGATACATTGAGCATTTGGCGAAACCGATGAAAAGGGGAGAGATCAATCTTCCGAATGTCTTCATTTTCATCGAGCGAACCGCAATATCTCATTACTTGAAATCCCCAAAACAAAAATATCTGGCGATCACTCTCGAAAATTCGACAACCTGCGACATATCGCATGGTTCATCGCATTTTTACGAAAACATTTACGGAGAGCAAAATGCAGGTACTCCGCAAGTTTTATTGAGATCGTTATAGCCGTCATTGAGAAAATTGGAAACCGATAAATTAATATTTGACGAACCTCATTTTCTGAGCTATAATGGCTTACATTTCCGCTCAACAGATGGATACAGAAATAATTGCGGAGAACAAAATGTGGGTGTAGGCTGTTAGAAGATTGATCAAATCCAGTGAAGCAGTTACTCAAAAAAAAACATTTATTTTCGACACATTTTGGTTATTCTCTCTGTTCTATAGACTGTCAGAGGAACATTTATTGCGAACAATATATAAGTATTAACTATTCAATGACATCCAGTGAGTTTGGCAAAAATCTTTAAAGCCGTTTTGCCAGAAAGCGTAACAAACCTATTTTTCCTTCATAGACCTATAAAGAAAAGTTGGGTTGAAGATAATTTGAAAGTTTAATGAAAATCGTTGGAGCGGTTTCTGAGATATACACCCTTTTTTCGAGCACAAGCAAAGCAAAAAAAGAAAAAAAAATATCTGGTGCGTTGCAACACACAACTTTCCTTAGCTCTACGTCAATTCACTTTGTACATGGCCAATCCGATTTACTCAATTCATTTATCACTCAGTTAATTTGAACTTGGTTAAATAACGCTTTACGGCAGCAGGAAGCGGTAGCGCTTACAGTTCCAGATTTTATTGTGCTGCTCCTACTCATTGCAGGACCCATATTGAGCAATCGGTACACAGATAATTAATGAGGCTGTAAACAAGAATTTTTTGAAGTGGATAGTAATCACTTTTGTGGAGTTATTGGGTAATAACTGTTAGAACTCGTAGTAAGCGAAACGGGCGTAGTTGAAATTCAGGAATTTCTTGAGTGAGCCCCATGTATCTCATGAGCGGTTTTGAACACCCACCCTTTAGGTATTGGATTGGACTACAATACCAATTTTTTTTTACATTCTACTAACATTCCAGTGGACTTTATAAGGAAAAAACTGCGCTAAAAACGCTTTTGGTCGAAAATTTTGATAATTTATTGTGCTGCTCTCGTCATTTTCCCACAAATGGGAATTTTATGGTATCATTGCCTTATTGAGAGCTATCAATATAAAAAATTTAGTCAAAATCGTTAGAGCCATTTTTGAGAAACAAAATTTGGTGTTTTGATCACTGTGATAACTATAGTTAACTTTCTGTGGATTTTGCCCATACCCTCAATTTGGTGTCCCATGGTGACCTGCGGGCGAGATATGAAGTTTGAGGTGATTTGGTACGGTGGTTTTCTCTAAAAATCGTTCACAGACACACAAACACACATACACACAGACCATTTTCCCAAATAGTGTTTTTCGGACTCAGGAGGGTCTGAAACGTAAAGATCTGAAGAAAACTCAAAAATTTTTTTTCAGCCGATTACATAACTTTCCTTTCTACTTCGTAGAGCAAGGAAAGTAAAAAAAAAGAACCAGCGGTTCAGCCGTTCTTCCACAAATTGAACTACTTGCACACACGCACGGATCACGCGCGGAAATGATGTTTCTCGGATTCAGTAGGCCTCAAAACGCAAAGATCGGAAGAATACCTAACTTTTCTTGACAAAATGGCTATACTTTCCTTACCCTTTGCGTCGCGGAAAGGAATTACTCATGCTGTGGGGCATTGTATTAGTACGACAGAGCGTGGCTACTTTTCTGGCACAACACTTCATCCCCCCCCCCCCCAACCAAAAACGGTGATCGGCCACATTTTTTGGGCTTGAAAAACAAACTGTAATGTTACAGACCAAAGAAATTTCCTGCAAAACATGTCCTTAAATATGGACAGCAATAAACTTCAAACGGAGGGTGGGGTGAACACTTTTTTTCGAATAAAATCGGGTATCGAATGAGAGTCGGAATGACCACTTTATGAGAGAATTATGTATTTGTCGCTATCCAAAAACTTGGAACTTATCATAAATAATCGTTTTTGTTGGAAGGACCCAGCGAGTGGGTGCGTCATAAAAATATTACAAAATTACCGTATATTTTATAGAGCCGCACTTTTCACGTTCCTGATATGAAACAACAAGATTTATTTCACCAAAAATAGGGAGGAATCGCGATGTTAACGGCCTTCTCAGGTCGCGAAATATCCACGAGTCTTCACATCCTACCCACCCACCTTGTTGGTGGGTTTTTCTCCAACTGCCGAATGAAACAAAACAAACAAAAAACTGCGGTGAAGAGGTGAAAGGAGGTCGCTAAAATCTCTAACGACAAAGAAGGAGATGAAAAAGAGAGCAGGAGCCTGAAAAAAGAGAAGGTAAAAAAAAAGTCGGGGCAGAGAGAGAGTCTTTTGTAGCCGATTGTGGAAAGGCCGTATAGGGATTCCCCTTTTGGAGCTAAGAAGCCCGACGCTACGGGGAGCGATGCAACTAAAACCAACTAAATCACCCGAGCGACCAATTTTTTATTTATTTCTCCCGTTCGCATTCTTCTCGATTCAACAACAATGAAAAGCAAAAACGTAGGCCAGAAATTCGAAATTGAGATTTTTCCAAGTTCTGATTTCAAATCTCGTTTATTTACGATGTTTTCGTTCATCGCCCGTCCGTCAATTGCGACTTTTTCTCGTTTTTTTCCTTAGCTCATCGTGGGTGGCACCCTTCCCCTTCCATACATAACTAAATAAATCAATATTAATGACATGTGGAGAACACCTTGCAACAACTCATCAAGATTTTTATGACAACTGGATCGATAAGGAAACAATTCGATGACCTGCTGATGATACGGGCGTTGTATTTCTACGGAAACGTTTATGGAGAGCAATATGTAGGTTAATTGAGAGTACTCCGTGAGTTTGATCGAAATCATTATAGCCGTTTTTGAGAAAATGCGAAAGCCGATAAATTAATATTCGACAAATTTCGTTTCCCTAGGTATCATGGCGTATAACTCCTTTCAACAGATAGATACGGAAATAGTTGCGAAAAACGAAATATGAGCAAAGGTTGTTAGAAGAGACTACCTAATATTGATCAAATTCGGCGAAGTAATTACCATGGAAATTATGAAAATGTTCAAGAAAACACTATTTTCGGCACATTTTGGTTTTTATTTTTTTCAATGGACTGCCAGAGGAACCGTTAAGGATAAATGTATGCAGGTATTAACTATTTAACGACATACTGTGAGTTAGGTGAAAATCGGTAAAGCCATTTTGCCAAAAAGTGAAAAATCCCTATTTTTGCTTCATATTGCCTATATATCTGTTTTCCGAATATTCACGGACATATTTATTGAGAAGGAAAGTGAGGTACGAACTTGGAAAATAATTTGGAAGTTGTATCGCAATGGTTACAGCCGTTTTTGAGAAAATGGCGAGAAAGCTGGTTTTTGGTACATTTTCGTCCCTCAGCCCCCTTCCCAATCGACCGAAGTAGCCCATAACGTTATAGTCGCGTCTTCAAAAAATAACGAACAAAAAAACAAGCTGAATCACACACACACACACACTTTTTTCGAAGGCAAAAAAAGAAAAACCTAAATAAATAATAATTAAGAAAATGGGTAGGGCGCCTAGACTACCCAACGCTGGTTCTAGGGTAAGACAGATATGGATGGGGAAGGAAAAACGGGTACGAGGATGTTCCATGATAGAACGACTACCAGTTTAGATACGACCCGAGCAACGCACGGGAGCTTCTGACACCGCCATACGAAGATCCGTCCTGCCTTATTGGCGCCTCTTGGATTGCCAAGTTAGCGCAAGATGTCGGATGCCAGATACTACCTGGATATCCAGGATCACTGCAGACTGGTCGGGAGTAACAGCAACGGTGTCAGGCCTCAGTCCTTCTCCAGGAAACCCAGCAGTACTGCTCTCTCTCTCCACTCCCCAGCCCTTGGATGACAATGCACCAGAAACCTGATTGCAAACCGCGTCATGACGATTGGAGCAGCCCCCACGAGTACGCGAACACACCTGCTTCACTGCTTGAGTTCCCATCTATCAACTGAACCGTGCAGAACAGCCGCAAACTCCGAAGGTTAACTGGGCTTATGATGGAGTCACCAAGTCACACCCCCGCAGCTGATCCTCAACGAATACCAGACCAGCCAGAGCGCGTGGGACATCCCAGCCAGATGCCTGCGATAACTGCGCAAGAACGGGATAGTAGTTGAGAGAGATGGAAGACTGTGTCCCCTAGATCGAACCAGAGTGTCAATGTACTGTTAGAGGACTAGCCAAGCACGCACAGCAGAGTGCACCATTCTATCCAGACTTATTAGCATTCGGACGGTCAACTTGCCAAAATCCAGTCCGTAGGTCAGCACCTTTGGGAGCAAGTTCGTCCGAAGGGGGCGCTGCTTTTGATGTGGCTTCAGTGGAGCCTTGGCATACACATGTACCACCCCCCAAAATTAGATTTTTCGGAGTAGGCCTCATAATGTAAAGATTGGAGGAAAAATTTTTTGCATCCGATCGCAATACTCGCGAAATAGCTTCTCGTCACAACGTTTGCTAGTGTTCAAAATTAGGTTTCATAGATTCACACACGTCAACATCTGAAGAAAACTCAACTTTTTCTTCTACGAGAATACGAAGACAGGTAGCATTAAACTGCTAACGAAGAGACTGGCCTTCACGAACAGAGCGCAGTCTTTTTGCTTCCTGCAACGTTCGATTTAGTCTTTAAAAAAAACTCTGCTCAGTGGGTGCGCCACATAGCTTTCTCACACGAGTAGCGCGATCATAATAATCGAAATGAAGGCAAGTTAGCGTCTCGAGAAATATTCAGAATCTCACACAATTAGCCAATAGGCGCTTGGATAGAAGAGCCATTGGCTGAACAGACTGAAACATATCTGGAACTAACGACTGACTGTGAATTGTATCGCCTGTTTCAGCGAGTCAAAAACACGAACGTTCAGACGGGAGAAGGGGTCTGAAATTCGAAGACATTTGTAGACGAACCATCCAGAAAAGATGCCATCGAAATCACCGTTTTATTTCACGAGAGCTCAACTACAGTAAAATGCGCAGAGGTCACAGAGTGAGCCGAAACGTGTCGGGGAAATTATGAGTATTCTTGAAAACTACACTATTAATCGAACGAAAATGGAAGAAGTTGAAGGGGGATTTCGTAATTGCGCGATGAAAATGAATGCCGCACGTGTGAGAATTACTCGTCGTAGCCTCTGAAAATGTCATCGGCATCAGGTGAGAATTGCGGCTAAAAAGCAAGCAAAATTGAGGATATTGGGCTCAGTAACTGACCAACGATCACCAAACTGTGCACACAGGCCTGAAATGCAAAGTAAAGCGAAATTTTGGAATTTTTCGCCCCGAAGTGGTAACAACGTCAAAAAATGCAACATACTGGGAGCTGAGGACAACAAAAAAGCACGACGTCCGGCAATGGCACCAACGACGCTGGGAAATGACTGCGCAACTGTAGCCACTGCCTCATTTGCGTACCTAATCCACATGCGTAAGCCATACAGTAAAGTCGACTTCAATAGGGCGTAGTAAACCTAGCTTAAAAGACTAGTTTTGACAATTTTCGCGTAGGAAGGTAAAAATATGGATGCACTTTCTCAATTGACTTGACAGGACATCAACTTGTTTATCCCACTAGAGGCTGTCAAGACCTAATTACTTTACCGGGGTGGAACAACCGAACGTGGGCCCACAGTTTGAAAGAGCAAAGCAATCAATTTTGTAGATTTCAAGTTTCACGTCTTCAGGTGGTAGGGAGGTTTCTGTTAACATTTAGAGCGAGTTTATTTTTCAACAGCCACTCGAACAAGCTAGCTTCATTCTACGTTCCGCCAAAACAAACCTCTCTTGCCATGCGTCACCACAATAACGCCCGTTCCAGCTCCTGATCGAAAAAATTGGTTCGCATAACACTGGCATGAGCACGGCGGTAATAGAATTTCACGCGAGATTGAGTCAAAGCACGTGGACAAAGCTAAAAATGTTACCTTTTGGTTTATTATTCATTCTGAATAATAACCCTATGTTTTCGGTCACGAAAAATGTTTTACAACCCCCCCTCAAAATTTGATACTTTACGTTTCAAGACTTGGAGATTCCAAATTTGCAATGTCCGTCCACCGTCCGCCGTACCCCGTCCGCCGTCCGGGCCGTTTTGTGCCTTTAACGTGGTCTAAAAAATTCGTTCTTTCGCCCAAAAATCCGATTTGGTATCTAGTTGTGCCCGCCATCTCGGCAATCCGATCGGACGAACCCCGTGGTTGTAATGGGCAAAAAACGGTTAAAAAAATTAAAGAAACGCAGTACAACGCGGGAACTACAGCGGAAGTCAAAGTTTCGTCGTTTGAACTCCCTCCCTTCCGCCCGTCTCATTAAAAAAGCAACCGCGCTCGAGGCGAGCGAGCGCGCCTCCCGCCACTCAACTCCCCTTTCGCCTTTCGCTTCGAGCGCCCCACTCCGATTTCCCCGACGTTTTTGTTTTAATACGATTCAAGTTTTTTAGATTCTTTCATTTCATTCTCATTTTGGTTTTTTTCATAGATTTTTGGTTAAATTTTGATATTAGTATTTAGCGTGCATGTTTTCATATTAAAATTCAGTTTTTCTAGATACTTTCGTTTTTTTTTTGTTTATTTTAATATTACGATTCAGTTCTTTTCGACCTTTTTTTGGGTTTCATTATGATATTTTTCGATGCTGAATCGAACAGGATGGGTCTCGGAGCATTAATGATAGGTCAAGCTGATTATCCGAATAATAAACCGTTGTGTAATAATTTGCAGGGTTGTTTTACCGGTGGTTAATAGTTTCAAAACCATTCTCCAAACAAATCAACACGTGTCTTCTTTTTAAGTACGATTAAATTCTCTTAGGGAAATGGCGAATATTATGGAGGGATTCTAGATAGTTTGGAAGGACGTTGTTCCGACTAAGGGAATCCGATGTCTACGATTTATGTATATTCACCTAAAATTTCATTTTAGTTAGAGTTGGAAAGGAAACAGACATGTACGGTACCGTTTGAGCCCTGAGGACGTTCCTCTTTGATGAGCTAGATGGTAGAGACACGATAGAGACATTATTTGACGAGCTAAGTGACGGAGCTCTGCCCGGAGGCGGACCGGACTCGCCAGAATGTCCCTCGTTCCTAATGGCCGACATCCACATTAAATTTCAAGCTTTTATTTTTATTTTTATTTTTTGTTCTCGTCTACCTTTCAATTAGACGATAACATCCGGGAGGTTCTTGAGACGGAGGGCCGTTTCATATACCGGCGAATAATGGCTTTAATGAACTCCATTAGACATTTATCGGGCGCATAGGTAAGTAAAATTGTAGCTGCGGGCGGCTCCTCTTCGACGCCACTTAATGTATTCACGCTATCGCGTTGAGTATTTCCGTTCAACTATCAACCCGTAATATATCAATTTATAGTATCATTAAGCGGACGAACAGATGTTCCCGGCGAGTTAGCCCAACCCACTTTCAACTGCATATTCATCAACCTTAATTCAGGCACCTATTAAACCTTAACTCGTTAATTGACGATGAATTAATTTCTTCTGCTGTTTCTAGATGACATTCTCATGAGTTTTCTCAACGTTTGTAAGAGTCGGTTTCAACATCTTCGGAATGATGAAAACCCGGCTGTGAATTCGTAACGGAATCATATATATCTAGCCCGAAGTGCACAGGGTGGTTTTTATCGCTCTTTTTATATGAACCTGAACTTCACATTCTCTACAGAAACTGGTTGAAATTCATTGGATTTCTCCCACTTACGCCACGACCTTGATTGAGCAGCCACTGTATATAAAATTGTAAATGTTCGTGTTCCTAGTTCTGGAATTATAGATGAAACACTGCGCGAAAAGACGGGTAATAGTTTCAAAACCGGATTTTCGTGGGACGCCCTTAATGACTTCATAGCCGTCATTAAACTCTCATCGTGTAGATATTAAATTAAACTAATAGCACGATTTGTGGGGAGAGAATGCTATAGATACTTCGTGAGAGTATTAGCAAGATTTTGTCCTTTTCAAATGTTTGTGTTTTGGAATTATACGAACAACACAACGAAAAAAGTTACTCAAGTAGTAGTTGTCAGTACTTGAGAATTTTGTTTCTGTTCCCTTTTACAGCCGTTTAACACGTAGGCATTTGGTACCAGCACGACTCACGGGAGAAAGCTCGTGATGATGAACGAAATTTGTCAGAAAACAAACTGCAAGGTTTTCATAATTTTTTGCGCAACTCTCGTCATTTTCCCACAGGCGAAAATGTTGTACCATCCAATTGGTTTTAACTCCTGACAAAGAATATTTAATCAAAATGGATAGCGCCGTTTTTTGAAGTGCAGTTACGATACTGCATCTGGGGATGTCCGGGGGGGGGGGGGTACCGACTGGGTGGCCCCTGCCTTCCTCAGACCCCGTAGATTTAAAAACGAAATTTGTGATGGGCGAACTACCCTCTCAGCTCTAACCTGCCTCCGTCCCAATTGGGCAGAAAGAACAAGGGACTGGGACAGGGACTACCTCAAGCGAACCCTCGAACTGCGATATCTGCAGGACCCCATTGCTGGGTTTTTCAGGGATCACCGAATTGCTCTGCCATTACCCTGGCGTCCTGCAGAGACATCCACATTGTGTAGACCTTACCCTCGGTGCACTGGCTGTGCACCCCCGCAGTACCATTTCAGGAAAAATATCCCTTACGGCTAGAATGGCAGACTTACGGCTTTGGGGACCTCTGCTGTGGAGGGTTTGGACTTGCCCCGCCTTACCGGAGGAACCTAGACCCCCGGCACTACGTGAAAGGGCTGTGCACCCCCGCAGTACTATTTCGAGCATGATACATTGATTCCTTTGATCAGCTGTCCGTCTCCCGTTTCTTGTACAATCCCATCTTCTGTACCACTTTTCGAACAAGATGAGCTGCCTAACTCGCCGTAAATTGCGTCCGTGTCCCATCATTCTTGACTCTGTTTTTCGCTTTATTTGATAACTAATTATGTTTACATATTTATTAACGAAAAGTTAATTTTTTTCGATCATTTAATTCAAGTTGTTGTATATTTTTGTATGATTTCAACCGCCGAGCTTTCCAAAAATATTATTTACTTGTTTTTCTGAAGTGCGTTCGTGCTCACTTATTTCATTTGTATTTTGGCACGAGTGTCTGCTGGAACTCTGCTCGGAAGTATTAGCAACCAAGCCATACCTGCCTAGTTCTGTTCTAAATTAAACGGGAGGAGGATTACAACTGATCGTCCAAATAAAATAAGGTAAATAGAAATTATGTGCAGGAGCGGCGAAGTTCAATGAAAATCTCAAGGTCGGTGACAGTGAAGGAGATCTGGGAGGTCGGACAGACAGACCAACTAGGCGTGTCAAGTTGCTCGACAGGAGCCACTTACGACTTTCCGAAGGGTCTTCAAAAGAAATTGTAGAGGCAGGCAACCCCCCCCCCCCCCCATTGTTCATTCGATATTTGTAATAAATTGATTTCCATTCAAAGTTCTTGTATAAAACATGAAACACGATAGGCCCTCCAGAAAGAGATTCGCATTTCGGAACGGGAGACAATAAAGTTGTTGTGAGTATGGTATGTTGAAAAGTTGTCTACGCACGACGAGAAATGTGCAGGCCGTTAGGCAATACGTAGTACAGATCATTGCGAGGATTGCCACGAGGTGAGGAGTGCAAGTATGCAGAAGGGCTGATGATGTGTTTGACGAGGACACAAGACAAGATAGAACTAGGCGATTATCCTCCACTTCAGTTAACAACAACCATCACCCACAGCCCATTAATGTCCTCGCTCCTATGTATACGGCGTGTAAAGTTAATTCGTGTAATTTCTGGGCGAACTTTGTTGATAAGTTTGTTGTTTGTTTCCTGACTTTGTTGTGTCAGGTCTTTGTGAATATCCCACCCAAAGTGTAGTGGTTTAGAAGATTGCGCCCCAGAAACAACGCAACGACCAAATTTAGTCCCGTCGAGCTGTTTCTGGGGCGCAATCTTCTAACGCCACTAAACTTAGTGTGGGATATTCACGAGGAACGTTTGGCACTACCAGAGACTTGGCAAACAGCGATCACAAACATACACGCCCAACATCAAGCATACATGCGGCAGTATAATATAAAGCACATCGCCACGACGTATACCCCAGGGAATCATGTGTACCTAAAAACTCACATACTCTCAAATAAGGCAAAAGCAACGACTCACACGCTTGCTCCTCGTTTTTGCGGCCTGTATCTGATAGTCGAAGCCCTCTCACCAGTTACGTATTTACTGCAAGATCTTACGAGCACCTCAGTACACAGGTCAGCCCACATCTCACAGCTCAAATTAATCCGAGACCAACGCACTGCAAACACGTCATAATCTCACCCATCTTCAGCAGTCAATGCGCGGAAACCACTGGCCGACAGCCTGACATCTGTTCACGCACATCTATGAGTGCCACTACTCTCGGTCTGTCTAAAATACTCTCTTCACACGCTCAACTGAACAACGAGCACCCACACATTGATTAACACACCTTGCTTCTTCTCACCATTGGGTGCGCTGTCCATCCTGAGGAGGGGGCTGATGTCAGGCTTAAACGCGCGCTCAAGTTTGCGCCCGCTCCTGAAGATGCCGACTGATTAGGCGGACGGACGCGAACGAGCATCTTGGCAAGGGCAGTGCGACTCCGGGCCGGCCTGAGCGAAGAAGTGCGTGAGAACGACAATCAATCTCATCCGCGAGTTTCAACCATAAGAAACTGTTTACCGTCTGTTGGACACAGGGCGCGAAGTGTTTTGTCGACTCTTCCATTCAGCGGAGGGGCATTGGTGCAGACTGGGCACCTCAAATGCCCCGATTCGCTTGAAACTTCGCTGTCATCAGACACCGAGCGGTTGGTTCTCCCGTTGCCCTATCTGTTTGTGGTGGTAAAACTTCCTCGAGTGTAATTGTGAATAAAACTCTCTGTTGCATTTGGTTGATATGGTACTTACTCCATTTCTCACATAATGCGATATCGTTAACGTATCCGTGACATTGGCGCCCAACAAGCGGTCGAACTTTTGCGATGCCCGCCACTCAGAAGTATTCAAGATCGAAAGGCAAAACCTCATCAATACCCTAACGGACTACCCGTCTGATGGTGAAGCTCGTCTGATAATACCCCAGTACTTAGAAATTCGCAAAAGCAAACAATTTGTCAACCTCCTGTCTCGTTCAACGCCTCAATCAGATGGCCTGCGACTTAGAGACGTACAGAACGTTTCAAGAGCAACCCCTACATGCCTAAAGGTTTCCTCAAGATCGATATCTTCCCGCGTGTGTGCCCCCGAACGATCTCTCAATCTCAAACAACTGAGTCCAGGGAAATCCCGCGGTTTTGAACGGGTCTGGTGATGATAGAACTCCACCGACAGATCCACATCCCTGCCCTATCTGCGGCAAACATCATGGGGTAAAAAAGTGCCCACGTTTCCTCAAATCCAATCTGTGTACGAATTGTCTGGCAACTTCACACACTCTAAAGACCTACCACGTATGTATATACACGTACACGTGTGAATATTGTCAACACAGGCATCACACGCTCCCACATCCCATGAGCCGGAGCGCCACGCTTGTTTCCAAGAGTGCAGCTGACCAACGCACAGTAGCCACAGCATCTTCGCTCAGAACTACCCGTTCTGGAACACCTGAGGGCAGGAGTCAGTCCTGTTAGGAAGAGGGAAGCACCGACTCCCCTGACTGAGCACCTCAAAGGCCCCGATTCGCTCGAAACTTCGCTGTCGCCGGTCGTAACCGAGCGGTTCTCCCATCGCCCTGTCGCCCGCGCTCGCGATCGCTCTCACACAGTTCCCTGTTTGTGGTGGTTAAACTTCTCCGAAAGTAATTCGCGAATAAAACTCCTTGTTTCAATTACTATTCGGACGATATCGAACTTACTTCCCGACTCACTTAGTGCGGTATCGCTTTTTACCCTGTAACACTTGCACTCCCACGTGATCGGTAAATTCTTACCATTTAATTATTTATTTTAACTTTATTTCTTAAAGCGAGGGCTATCATTTTGCTTTGTTTCTGTACTTGAATAACATTAGAAAAGCAAAAATTATACATTCGTGAAAATAACAATTTGTTATTAAAATCTCAAGCAACGGGCTTAAGTTAATTTGTTTTCCGATATTCACGTTTCGAGGTCTCCTGAATCAGAGAAATATAATTTCAAGGCGTGTTCTGTAATCGCTTAGTTATGTTTTACCTAGTTCAAATGATCTGTGTGAAAAACAGCCTGGAATTAGTAGCTGAAGTCACGAAAATCGCTGAATGCACGCGGCGCTGAGAGAAGTTGTGTGATGCAACGTTCCGGATATCGTTTATAAAGTAAATTAGTTACGGATTCAGAACAAAGTGGAAAAAAAACATCAGAAATGTAATGCGGGAATGTCCAACGGGCTGACTGAGCGCGTAATCTACAATCCCAACTAGGGGGGTTCGGGAGCAGTTCATGAAAATATGTATGAGTCCTTTCGTCCAATAGCATCGAGAGCTCTGCAAATATTGCAAAAACCTTGTCTCAGATCATCCCTCCCCCCCCCCCCCGCGCTCCAAATAATCACTAGATCGACTGGACAACTCTGCAGACGATGCACGAAGTCAATGATTTCGAAGCTAAGAAATCCCCTTATTTTACTCTGATAGCCCGAACACTGTCAAACTTTCCTTAGTTCCGGCATCGTCCTCCGACTTTAGCTACTCGTATTTCTCGTCCAAACAACAAAAAACCTACACGCGCAAATAATAAAAAGTGAAGCGCCGGACGTTGACCTAATAATAGAAAACGAGAGACTCACTTCGGCTCGCCAGGAAAATTTCGATGGCCACATTCTGGAGCAAATAGCGCCGAGAAAAAATGGCTCGCACTTCGGAAAAGTACCATTTTCCGTGCAGGTGATCGCAGTATTTCAGCACCTGGAAACAAAAACAGCGAGTTACACATCGAGTTAGTACTTCATTTACGACAAGCGAGAGAAGTTCGTTTAACGCCACGATGAGCGGCTCAACGTGAATCATTTTATGAGTAGACAAATCCCAACAGTGCTACATATTGAATTTGATCAATAAAACGCTAAGAAACATTTTCGAACGAGATAATCGCCTCGGAGATTTTGAAGAATCATGGCAGTCCCGGCTGACATAAATAAATGAGTTGGCAATGTTGATGAAAAAATTATGACGATTATCCTATTCCAATACTCCCCCTCACGAGTATCGCTGTACAAAAATGCCATGCTTCCCTCGGAGTTCACTATGCTTCGGGCCTCCGAGAGCTTTGGACAAGATGTCAACTTGCATGTCTTCGCTCTTCCGATAACTAAGCTTGATGTTCCCTGACTGGACTGCTTCACGAACGAAATGACTGATGTGTGCTTCGACTTCAAACTCACGATTGAGTTGGTAGATAAACATTGTGCAGCTATCATTAAATATCTCAATTTTTGATAAAACATTCCAAAATCCTGTGGTAATTGGTTCTTTTGCTGCACCCGTTAAGGCCATGTATTCCGCTCCAGCTGTTGACAAAGCGACGGTCCTCTGCTTCCGAGATTCCCAACTTATTGGCACTCCAGAGTAAATAAAAAAGAAGCCTTTGTATGACCTTCTTTCAACGGTGCACGATGCCCAGTCACCCCGAAAATAGGCGTCCCCAATTTCTCAAACTAAAGTCCAATTTGTCTGGTGCCTTGTAGGTAGCGCAAAGCCTTTTTTAGCAGTGTGACTCGTCGCGGCAGGTGTTGAACCGATTGACATTGCTTACAACAGACGCTACATCAGGGCGAGTTGCTATTGCAAGATACATCAACGAACCAATTAAATGTTGATAGGGCAGGTTGGTCTCAAAAGCCAATTTTTGAAGCTTGAGCCCCGCTTCCACGGGTGTACACACTGCCTCGCAATTTTCCACGTTGAACCGTACGGGAAGTTCATCGACATATTTTGTTTGGCTCATAAAAATGTCAAAATCCCTAAACAGTAATTCGGATCACCCATTTCTCCAATTTCAAGTGATTTTCGTGATTGCTTAATTATCTCTGCGAACGTCGTACTTGTAGAAGCGACCATGTCATCAAAGTGGCTGAAATGATCTTTTTTTTCATTTTTCCTGCTCAGGATATAACGAGTGCTGCACGCTGTTTAACAGGGACAATATATGTGAAAAGTTCACAATGCATTCAATTACTGAATTAAAAGTACTTGGCATATTGTTCGAGACTAGAGAGAAATAGAGTGAATAACAGAGAGCTGTAGGGCAAAATGGGCTGTACCAGTATTTGAGGAATGTGAACGGAACATGAAATTAGCAAAAAACGAGGGCTTAGTGGCCCTCGAGAGAGTATAATTTTTGAACTCACTGGGGATGTAACAAGGTGGATGATCAAATGAGATTAATACGACCAACGACGTTCGTGTCGAGTAAAGCGAGAGAAAACGGGAGTATCGTTTATTTGGGATTTGAGGATTTCACTTCCTTTCAGTAAACAGATAGGGAGAGATTAGCGCACATTACCTTCCAAGAGATTTTTACTGGCTGCTGGAGGATTTACTGCGAATTTCGACGCGGCGCAACAAATAAAAAATAAAACCCTGCAAATTATTACACAACGGTTTATTATTCGGATAATCAGCTTGACTTAGCATTAATGCTCCGAGATCCATCCTGTTCGATTCAGCATCGAAAAATATCATAATGAAACCCAAAAAAGGTCGAAAAGAACTGAATCGTAATATTAAAATAAACAAAAAACGAAAGTATCTAGAAAAAACTGAATTTTAATATGAAAACATGCACGCTAAATACTAATATCAAAATTTAACCAAAATTGATGAAAAACCAAAATGAGAATGAAACGAAAGAATCTAAAAATTGAATCGTATTAAACCAAAACGTCGGGAAATTGGAACGGGGCGCTCGAAGCGAACCCGGGGGAGTCCAGTGTTGGGAGGAAGCGAGCGGAGGCGCTGCTCGCCGCCTCGAGAGCGGTTGGTTTTTAAAGAGACGGGCGGGGCGGAGGGAATTCAAACGACGAAACGCTTGTAGCTCCGCGTTGTACTGCGTTTCATTAATTTTTAACCGTTTTTTGCCCATTACAACCACGGGCTTCGTCCGATCGGATTGCCGAGATGGCGGGCACAACTAGATACCAAGTCGGATTTTTGGGCGAAAGAACGAATTTTTTAGACCACGTTAAAGGCACAAAACGGCCCGGACGGCGGACGGGGGACGGGGGACGGCGGACGGGGGACGGGGGACGGCGGACGGGGGACGGCGGACGGACATTGCAAATTTGGAATCTCCATGTCTTGAAACGTAAAGTATCAAATTTTGAGGGGGGGTTGTAAAAAATTTTTCGTGACCGAAAACATAGGGTTATTATTCAGAATGAATAATAAACCAAAATGTTAGTGTGAAACCACTTGCCGAGGAATTTAAGAAAGAACAGGTTATGAGGTCGAACGAAGAGCGCAGCCCTCAATCGAGGGTGCACTATGTGAAGGATATCGCTTCTGATTCCACCTGCTCTCCTTCCTTAGCGCTTTCGGCACTTTTTACTTTCCGCTACCCGAAGGGAAGGAAAGTATAGTAATCGGCCCAAAAAAAAATTTGGGTTTTCTTCAGATCTTTACGTTTCAGACCCTACTGAGTCTAAAAAACCTAATTTCGGCGCGTGGTCCGTGTGTGTGTGTGTGTGTGTGTGTGTGTCTGTAGTTCGATTTGCGGGAGAACGGCTGATCCGATTGAGCTGGTTCTTTTTTTGTTTTGTTCGTTATTTTTTGTAGACACCAAAATAAGGTTATGGACGATTTCGGCCGATGGGAAGGGGGGGTGGTGGACGAAAACGTACCAAAAACTAGGGTTTTTCGCATTTTTCTCGAAAACGGCTCTAACGATTTTGATTAAACTTTCAAATTATCTTCTCCTAATCAATACCTAACTTTTCTTCTCAATACATATCTCCATGAAAATACGGTGAACGGAGATATGGGCCACTGAAGCAAAAATAGGTTTTTTACGCTTTTTGGCAAAACGGCTTCAACGATTTTCACCAAACTCACAGGATGTTTTCAAATAGTTAATACCTACATATTTCTCTCAATAAATGTTCCTGTGACGGTCCATTGAAAAGAGATAAAAATTAAAATGTGTCAAAAATAACGTTTTTTCTAACATTTCCGTAAATTCCAGGGTAACTTTTTCACCAGATGTGATAAATCCTAATGGAGTGTCTTTTAGTCACCCATACCAACATTTCGTTCTCTATAATTATTTCTGTATATATATGTTGAACGGAGATATAAGCCAAGTTAACTCAGAAAAGGAGATTGGTCGAATATTAATTTATCGGTATTCCAATTTTCTCAAAAACGGCTCAAACGATTTCGATCAAACTTTCGGAGTACTCTCAGCCAACTAGTCCCTACATTTTGTTCTCCATAAATGTTCCTGTAAAAATGCGTTGAACGAAGATATAGCGCCCGCCTATGTAGGTGGTGTTCGAACTTACAGGGGTGGCGGAAAGTTGTGTGTTGCTACGCACCAGATATTTATTCTGATTCTTCACACGCCCTGCGACGTACTAATCAAGCCTTTCCCTTATAAGCCAGAGATTTCAAGTTCAGCGTTTTCCTCCTTCGCTCGAATATTGTTGGATGAAGGAGAGAAAATCCCTGTTTATTGAACCCTTGTCTTGATATTGTATTTAATCACGATCCGAGCAAATTATTTTGATTAAATATTGAAAGGAGTTCGATTCATTCATTTCATTTTTATTTGTTCGATTAAATTCAACGTGGGTCTTAGGTTCCTAATTGCATTCCCTTATTTTCTCCTGAAGTAGAGATATTTATTTGAAATCTGAGGTGACACGAACCACTAAACACATCACAACTATCGGCCAAGCGTAAATGAAAAGTCACCACGGAGCGTTTGAACGTTGAATTTCTGATTTCGTATGTTACAAAAATTATCGCCTCAGTTATGGAAACTAGCAGAAGTGACCATGACGGAGAGTTGCCTTTTTTTTCACTGTTGCCAGCGCTTTCCTAACTATTGAAAACCTTGTTCACACACGAGTGATTGAAATCGTGGAAGAGAGCAATCTAGTGCCAATTCACAAATTTGGAATTCGATCAAAGCAATCACAACACAACATCGAATCACAATTGAGGAGGCATTAGAAGAGCAAAAAGTGTGCTCTGCCGTATTCCAAGGCGTAACTCGAGCAGTTGATATGCTGGGCTCAATCACAAATTCATAACAACGCTACCATTAAAGTAAGCAGTCCTTCTGGAGTCTACTCATCCGATAGACTCATCAGAGTCAAATGCGACGACGCCTGTTCAGAATGGAAAAAACAATCGGAGTTGGAGTTCTAGTGTACTCGGCCCACGTCTTGGACGTCGATGATCTCCCTTTACGATAAGAAAACACCGCAGCCGCGTTTGCTGGTGACACTGCCATCGTGGATGTTGGTAATGCAAACTAAAACGATTAATTTCCAACCTTTTAAAACTGGGGAATCAAGTGGAGAATCAAAGCGGCAAGTCGACTACACATCAGTTCTTCTGAATGGTAGTCATTGCTCATGCCAATGAAGGCATACCTAGCAATGGCTAAACTACGCTGGGAGGCGCACGTCAAGAAAATGGGAGAACATGTACAGAATAACTGCAGTTCTGGGGTTGCACCGGTACAAAAGAATCGTCCCACTGCTATTTCTAATTGATTATTCTAACGTATTGATCTGTTTTGTGAACAACCTCTGATTTACTGCCTAGAACTAAGTAATATGTACTGTCCCATTCACAGGGGAGGTCCCCACTTCAAGGTCGATCAGTTTAATTTAACGTTCCTCACTTATTAATTATCTGTTTGGTTTGGGCGTTCTATTTACAAGACCATCGCCCGCAGATCAGCTGCCGTTGCAGCGATTCGTACAATTTTCCGTCACTCCAGGACTATCTGTTACCTGGAGCTCTGGTTCTCACTTCGACCAGCCTTTACCTACCCCTGAGAACATTATTCTCATTTTAAGATGGTTACTTTTCCTCATTTATGTTCTGGGCACACTTTTGTTGTTGTTGTTGTTGTTGTTCAGGCAGCTACACCGCTGTCATCTATTGAATTACATTGAGAAGTGTTTTATTTTATTTTGTTAATGTCAGTGACGTCAGCCCACCAGCTTCATGCGCCATTTTATTTTATTTCGATTCCAATCATCGTCATCTCACTACTTGCCTCGTTATGACGGCCTATATATTTTGTATTCATTGCCATCCCTTCACTTTCGAGGTGAAAAGCGTAATTACCGCGGAAACAGCATTCTCGTCAGGTCGCAGTATTCCGAAAGTCGCTGTAAAACAACGTCTACCAGCGCCATACCTGGACCAATACACAGCCGGATGCCTATTGCACATCGAGCAGGAGGACGAACTTTAAACGTTGAGCGACGAAAACTTGCGCAAGTTCCAATTTATTTTCTACTTGTGTTTCGGGCTTTT
The DNA here is from genome assembly GCA_020466155.1 of Pachypeltis micranthus. Lineage (NCBI taxonomy): Eukaryota > Metazoa > Arthropoda > Insecta > Hemiptera > Miridae > Pachypeltis > Pachypeltis micranthus. The sequence continues at coordinate 80,388,721 of CM035768.1, read as the reverse complement.
TTCACGCGCAGTTACTTTTCATTTTCCATTTCTATTTTATGAGCTCAATGATTACTTTATTTTAATACTTTCTTATACTATGCATCTGTTTGCAAGATAAAAATGTCGCCCCTTTGCCACAACAGTTGCCTTCACGATTTTGTTTCAAAATCGACTTTACATCTCTTTGGGGCTGACAACGCTTCGTACGGCTAAGGAAAGTAAAAAGAACGAGCTCAATCCGTTCTCCCACGAATTTGGCTGCAGACGCGCATACACAGCTTATTAGATTCAGGCGACCTCACAACGTCAGACGAAAACTGTACTTTTTTTGGGGCGATTAAAAATATTTTCTTCACCCTTCACGTCGAAACGTCGAAACGACGAAATCAAAATGTCGATCTCCTTTTTTCAAGTCACTGTTCAATTCACTTTTCGGCCGCCAGTGCTCCAAATATTTTTCGCGAGCGCTTCGCGTCACGTGTCAGGGGCCCGGTTTCGTGCAGACTGATGGATTGGCACTGTTGCAGTATCAAAGGTAACAAATTGAGTCCTTCATACGCAGGTTTCTTTACTCGGTGCTTATGTTTTAGACGAAGTGGTTATACATACTTACGAAACACGCCCTTTTTTTTAAGGTGGCGAATTTCAAAAGTCAAAAAAGATCGTGTCTGAGAATTTGTTTCGTACTACTCAGAACCATCCTGCGTTCATTTTTTCGAGAGTTTTTCTCACCCCACAGAGAACCCCCCCCCTCCCTTCTGGCGCCAAAAGCTGATCAATTAGAGCAACGAAAGTGCACGGAAATGAAATTCATGAAGCGGTTTCCTAATGTACCCGCGGTTTCTCTTAATTCGGCTTTCTCTTTCCTCAGAGAAAAAGCGGCAGGTGAATTGATAAAATCTGCCCCGGGGCTTCGAAGCGGATTAAGGAGGAATTCGATTTGATGCGTTGAAAGGCAGTTTACTTCGAGTTTTAATGTAAGTTGATGACAAAGATGCGAGCGGCGAGATCAGTATAGTCGAAGGCAAGCTCCAGGGCTGAGCTATCGAGAATATAAATGGATGTTGGAGCGTCTGGCAAAGCCGGAGAAGAATTAATGAGACGGCCGCGAGAGGAACCCTCTTGGGTTCTACTCTCGAGAGAGCGAGAAAAGAGGGATTGAGAAGGAGAGGGAGGGTTTTAGATAGAAAGAGAGAGGACGACAAGAGGGAAGGGAATGAGAGAAGGAGAAGGAGTGAGAAGGTCGACAAAGGAAATTGTGTAGGTATAGAGTGCTCAAGAAGCAGACAAGATGGCGCTGATCGATCTACGTGCGGCCATGACGAAGCAGGCGCAATACACTAAACCTTCCGAGAGAGGAAAAATCTATATCTGGGTGTCTGAGGTGACAGTAAGTTTTACGGTTCCCGTGACAACCAGTAACGAGCCAATCAACTAAATCACCGTCAAACGACGACTATTCGTTACTATTATTGCAGCCGTTGGGCGACAGCGACCCACGATGTCGAATTAATTTCATCACAAGTTGTACCGTATTTCGTGATGCTTGACGTCCCAATAACCACACTTTATTTGTATTTCTAGGTATGTACGCAAAATCCGAGTGCCCCTCGCGGATAAATTAAACCTCTCTCGCAGCCATCAACTTCAAACATTTACATTTTTCGTAGAATATTTTACCAAGCACCGTCAGACTGCACGAACGAGCCATCTAAGGGAAGGCATAACTTTCACAAATTCTTTCTACTTTCCTCAGCCTTATCAAGTAGAAAGTTATGTAATCGACAGAAGAAATATCGAGTTTCTTCAGTTGTTCACGCTTCAAGGGTTCGAAAAACTCCGTTTGGGGAAATGTGAGCGAAATCGGTTCAACACTAACTATAGTTATCGTAGTGATCAAAACACCAATTTGTTTCAAGCTCAAAAACAGCTTGATTAAACTTTGTGAATAGACTATGTTCATTTGTGGGAAAATGACAAGAGTAGTACAATAAATTATCAAACACTTCGACCAAACTCGATTTTAGTGCACTTTTTCCCTTATAAACCCCGCCTGTATGAAACAAGCGTTCTCAAAAAAATCAGGGTAAATGTTGGATACCCTGTCTATACAATGGCTGTTCGGTATTAATTGGACATCGTGTTCGTGACTGGTCGTTAAACAGTCAGGAGCAACCGCAGAATTGCCTAAATTTAAACTAACGTCTTTTCGTCGGCCAACGTGTTTCACAATGCTAGGAATCTGAACTCAAAGAAATCGTGTTGACAGTCACATCAACCACCTATACGTTGGTTTTTCCAATGAAAGTCGCGGCACAACTAGCAGCAGCTCTATAAATTCCGGAACTTGACGCGCTACCAGTTTCGAAGAAGAGCGTTACGTGACGTTTTACCAAGTTCGTACGAACTCTGAGAAAAATAGATCGGATTAGAAGCCAGCGCGAGTGTACGTTGGGCTGAGGAAAGTTGTGTGATGATTTCTAAAAACTTCAACCTAAAGAGCTCTTTCGTTTCGGCCTTTTCAAAAGCGAAGAGCTCGAGCCGAAGCTCCGCGTGCCGATTTTTCCGTTCTCCTAACCTTCACTGCCCTTCCGAACATGCTTCATAGATTCGACAAAAAGGACCCACTTGTGACAGTATAACTTGCGAAAGAGGCAGAGGAAATTGGTGTAGAAGCGCGTAGCAAAGGACTTGAAGTTAAACTGCATTTTTACTCGGTGCGATTCCTTCCTCGTCTTTCCCGTGAGTGTTCCGATAACTGTCAGCCTATTGTAACGTTTATTGAACATCCAAAAAACAAATTTTGGTCAAGGTTCGAATTCTCGGGGGTAGAGTTATATTGGAAATATTGCGATATAAGTGAGTCTAGGAGTCGATAGTAATTAGCAACGGATATGCAGGTCGCTCGTAATTATTTTTTTGTTAATAAAAAAAGTATTTAAAATTATCCCAAATTCCATAACCTCTATCAAGTTTCCTTCGTCTCAGTTAGTTTGTTGGACTATCTACATAATTTCGGTGAGAACGTTCACTTCTATTTCGCTGGATTTAACTGAAAACAAATTTGCTAAAACTATAAATTTGATTATTTAATTGCCGTTCGAGAGGAAAGGTATTCATTTGTATTTTGACCAATAAAATTACTAAAGTAGTTTTTCAGCGGTTGTGTCCATCTTATGTTGACACGTTATAAACCGAATTTGAGCATCAGTTCCATCTTTCTCTCTCATTCATATTTTTTGTGCTTGGAGGCGCGGAGATTTGAAGAAAACTGGGCGTTACATAGCTGCCCTTCCAACGTCGCATGGCTAAGATGAAGCAAAAACTACTAGAAGGTGCGCTAAAGATTCAGCAGCGGTACTCCCTAAGCCCGTCTTCTGTATCCACCCAACGATGGGGTAAATCTCCAAATGTGCTCAAAAACTGGACGTTTTATGCTTGTTAGATGTGCTCGGAAAACGCTGTTGAGAAATATAGAAAGAAAAGCCTAACATTTACAAGTTATTTTCAATACTAGCTTTGTTCAAGACATTTACGAGTTAAAATTGTTTGTACAATGCACAATGTTGGGCACACAATAGAGGGAGTTGAAGAGCGGAATAAAGAAGAAACTCGGTGAGCGTGAGTAGGACTGTATATGTGCAATGAATTGAGTAGAGATAGTGTACAAAAGGGTGACACAAGGGGGCGACTCAGAATACATGTGAACTGGCACGGGAAACTGTATCGGTAGAGGAGAGCGAGCTGTATTGGCCGAGGGTAGATAAAGGAATGTGTCTGAGCGAGAATTCGTCGGTGACAAAGTTTGGGAGGAGCTGTCTGTTGTGGAGAGGAATCTAAAATTGAGGAGAGGGAAAATAAAGATGGGAAAACCACTTCAGAGAAATCCGTTGCCATTGGAAATGACCGTAGAGGTGGAATTTCTGAAGGTGACAAGGGGGGTTCGGGGAAACAGTTAGGGAAGGTGCTGGCATTCCGAGGTCAAAAACCTAGACTGATTCAGCTTGTGTCAAAGACGGGTGGTATTAGGCAAGGCGTTGAAGTACAGCCATTTCAACGTCAACTGTAACTAGAGGTTAAAAAGCAACATCCTTTCCAAGTCCAACGCAGCACTCCAAACGTGATTTCGAGTCAACACGAACCCCAACTTCTTCACGCTTCTTTAGCAACCGCTTCAAGCAACTCCATTCCTCGAGATTCCAACTTTAGGGTGACTTCAGGAATGACCTCGCGAGAGCATACATGACCTCTAATCAGGCAAAAGATTAAAATCTGCGTCGAAGTCCATTCCTGAGAGTTTATTAGAGGCTCCCAATACGCTTGTCAGCGATAGGTCTTTATTTTCGAACCTTATGCATGAATGGACAGAGCCCGAAGAGCGAATTTGAAGAAAAACAAAGTATTTAGAGAACAACCACAAGAACGCGCAATTATACGGTTTAATTCTGAAAATCGCGGTTTTATGAATTTATACGCTCCATCAATTTAAATTATGTTGGTCCTAGATCGGTGAAAATACCATCAAATGGCATCTTTCAATTTGTAGTAATCAGCGGGAAAATATGCTCGAATTCGAGCCTAACTGATGAATTATGAGAGCCGCAACGCCAACTATCAATAAGAACATTAATAAGAGCATTAAATTTGTTATGATTTTAGTTACAAATCGGACTCCACTTTTGCTCACCTCGATTTTTTTAAACACAATTTGTGCTCTTACTCCTAAAAAAATTGATATTGGAGTTTGTTTAGTCCATGTCCAAATGACAAAAAAGTGAAGACGAAGAAGAGGGAATTGTTTGCACGAGGGAAGGTAAACATGAACAGCGAGGGAGGTTTTTATGTTTACTTTTTGCTACATACATGCGCCCTACATAAATTGTGTATTGATTTGTCCCGTCGCATTATATTGTTTGACTGAGGCTTGAGTTCTTAGAAAAAGACCCGTACAGTGGCGCAGTCTCAAGTGTTACCAACGCGAGTTCATTATGCCCGATGATCGGCCACGACCCGCCGCTGCGGGAGCCTCTCAAGCTGACATCACGCAGTTTTAATGTCAGGCCAACAAGTTAATAAAACTATGATACAAGTTTTGAGTCAAATACAACAGCAGATGACTTCACTTACTGCGGCGGAAGGACGGAGGAAGTTCGATAAATACGATGAGCGGGAGAACTTCGAAGACTACGTTGCGCGGTTTCAGTCATATTATAGATACGACGATACATCACTTCCGACGCCAGATGTAGATAAGGTAAATTCACTTATTGTATGTTTACCATCGACGACCTACGCCTTATAAGAATCTGGCATATCCGACAGCAGTCAGACAAGTTAATTACAAGGACGCAGTTAAACTTCTGACGGACCACCTCAGTCCACAACCTCTGATAATCCCTAGCCGACATGCTTTTCTTAATAGGAAGCAAAGGGGGGGGGGAAAGCATAAATGATTATTTGATTGAGCTCCGGAAATTGGTGATACCATGCCAATACAAGGTGAACACTCTCTCAACCATGCTACGAGACACATTTGTCAGTGGTCTACGGAGTCGAACCATGCTTGATCGAATATTTATAGAAAAAGACCCTAGTTTCGAAGTGACTGTTGGTATCGCTCAGGCAATTGAGAAAGCGTCAGCCGGCACTCAAGAACTGTTGGAGCCTGCCATCCATAGAGTGAACAACCAATCACCTATGACTTCAAAAGATCGCCCACCCATCGGCCAGGGTTTTAAATCCACTGTCCGGTGTTTCAGGTGCGCTGAATAGCCCTGAATAATTCCATTTAGCCCCACAGTGCACCGCTACAAACCTCTTTTGTACTGCATGTAACCAATCAAATCATGTGGCACAAGTTTGCAAGCGCAGGAAGCACAGCGATTTCGGATCAAAGAAAACCGTTCAAGCTCAGAAACCTGTAGTTCGCAAACAGCACCTACGACAGATCCGCAGTACAACTACTGAAGAATTGAAAAATACCCGTACAGTGTTGTTGTTCCTCATACAGAACAGCTCGACAAAAAGGGTTGTAATGCATGACGAGGTTTACCTTTTTTTCCTTTTATCGTTAATAAAACTAATTCATTCTCTCGCGTTCAAAGCTTTCCTCTTTCATCTTCATTAACCTAAGGGTCTCGTTCACCAAAACGCCGCTGATCGTGATTCAACTGATCAGGGCTAGATAAGTTGATCAAGGCTAGCCATTTTCGTGCCCATCACGCTAGCCGAGATCACTGTGGTATGCGGTTAGCATAGACGTGATTACGCTGCGATTACGCCATATCGAGAAGGCAGTGGACTAATGAGGTTACAGTAAAGTAAAGAAATTGGACGTCTGTTCAACATCTTGTCCCGAAGAACAAGTGTCATGTAAACGTAAACGGCCGCGAAACCGTGTACCCCGTAGATGCCCAATGCTCAATAATCCGGATTAGACCAAATTATTGTTTCTAATTATTGTCATACACCAAAGTGGCCGCATTAACCTCTGCCGAAGCTGAAACTGGTAAGGAGCTTAAAGTGAAAATACGCCTACTCAATTGCAAGAGCTGCAGGAAAAAGACAAATTAATCCGGGAAAGTGCTTTGTGCGTGTAGGAAAAATCGGAAGCGGTACAAGAAAATGAGAACTGAGCAAGAAATAATAAAAACCCAGATGAGATGTATGAGGTTACAACTTTTTCAAGCAAGGAACTTTAACAAGGAAGGGAGAATTGTCGTGTTTAATAAAAGAAGTTGTTTAATATACTAATGTTGGTGTAAAAGCGTGGTATTATTTAACATTTCCTACTTATCTGCTACTAACTCCACCCAGGTAAGCCGTTTGTGTTTTCTAACACGGCAATATGACGACTGGTTTTTTCAGAAACTGCTCAGCACGTATTTTACGCAAACAACAACTTGTTTTCGACGATCGTAATACTTAAGTTCGCAACAGAATGTAAATTCATACTTCTGGAAGTCGTCGGATCCTGCTCATAGCCATTTGAGGCGCCGGGTGAGATGATGATAACCCAACATTTTAGATTATCATCGTAGTGGAATAGCAACTGAAATAACTGAGCACTAGTAAACAGTATCTTTGTTTATTATCATTATTCCAAAATATACGTAAATTATTCACAATAATAGAAGCGAATACTCAGCAGTGCGAGGTAATGGCGGACGAATATCAGAACATGATAAAGAAAGATAAGAGCTAACCAGGCCAAAACGCACAATTTTTTGGGGTTAGCGCTTGATCAGGGCTAGAGCTTAACCCAGTCTGGTGAATACCGTATTTATGGCGGGAGCGGGTTAGGTGCTGTTAATCGACTCTAAAGCGATCTCGACCAATAAATCGGTTCGAAGTGAACGAGGAACTCCTGAAACTCGAAAATTATTCGTGACTAATAATTTTTATTATAATAATAATTTGTCTCCTTTTTTCGTTAATAACAACCAGACAACATCGTTAGCTGTGGAGAGGTTGGGTCTTCACAAACTCATACGAGCAATGTTGTAAGAGTACTCGTTTTATAATTATATACTCGTATATCGTTTTGCCTGTGCGATGTGCCCAAGCACAGTTTCGAGAGATAACCTCTCAACACTCTATTCCTGAAGGATCTGACGAAACTTGAGCCTGCCTTTCAATAAACTAACGAAAACTGTTTCATCTAAACCGTTTTCTTGGAATTTCGTCGAACGAAAATGTAAACGCTCGATGATAGAGAGATCGTATCGACGTGTGGCGAGATTTCCTGTGCTACGATTTAACGTTCGATGTATTTATTCGCAAATTGTTCTTTTCATTTCGATTGGAACGAATCAAGTCACGATTAAGTCTTGTTCACCTCCCAGGATACACTTGGGGACACCATTTGCGTAAGGTAGGCGCCATTTGGGTCATAATTCTGCACGACGACAGACTCACACTTCTTCCCGAAGCATTCAATTAAAAGGGCCTCGGTACGTAAACAGAAAATGAATAAATAACCATTTAAAAAGGGGATGGGGAGGGGAGAGAAAGAATAAGTTTGCGATAGAATGACCACTAGTGGAGATACGCACACGAGTGGCGATGCGGCGGAGAACAGTTGCTGATACGCCCATTTCATGTCAGGGCACTGGGAAAGCTGCGAGCGTGATTTGATAGCCCGCTTTCTTTTTACTGCAGGTCGCGCAGTGTCGCTTGACGTTTACTCTTTGAGCTCGAGTGCAGCATGATTTGAGCTACTCAAAGAGGTCACTAGCGAGCATTCACATCGTTACCATCTCTAACTATTCCACGCCTCCTTCGGGCAATGCCGTTACACCATTCAAGCTCACTACGCCGATGAGGAAGAGAAGGGGGAATCAGCACACTGCCGAGTGAACAACCACAAACTTGCTGGTCCTTGGAGCAGATGGGGCAAGTTATTTCGCACAAACTGAAAACCAGTCGTAGCTTGAGCAAACACTCAGCCAGATGCGTGTGAAGCTTACACAGAAAAGGATCTCTTTCTATCAAATCCTCCCCACAATCCAGGGTATTTCCAGAATAGGTATAGCTTCAGCTACGACATTACCTAGGGGACTTCCTGAGGATAATTCTCAAGATCCAAACAACTTCCAGCTGAGGAGGCTCGACGCCAAGATAGCGCCAGACCTGTTTCTCGAAATTAACTCCGAATAAACTCTGCTCTATAAACCTGTAGGGCAGCTCTTAAGCGATTCCTGGTACTTGCGAACAGGACACCAGTCGCAAGGGCTAATACGCCCGGCCATCTAGGGCAAGATCAAACGCAGGGCGGGAACAATCACAAAACTGAAGATCAGTGGAGACAGGTAGTCTCTTTGCTGAACGCGGCGACCTCGCGGCACTTCCCCTCGACAGCTCTCCTCATACCAGCAGTGCCACTCAACTTTTTCTCAACGAAATACTGTAATTTCATACTTCTCCAAATTGAACTAAAAACGAAATGAGAGAACCATGATTTCGCTGCGATGCTTGTGTTGAACTCCACCATGCCGGACGTCCGGTCCTTAGTGGCTCCCCATCATTGTGAAGTAAAACACAAGTTGTCCACCTCGGTTCAAGTCGAATTCGTGTGGCGGTTTAGTGTCCTCCGTCCTAAAGAAGATCCTGCACTCAGTCCTCTGAGCCTTCCCCAGTCTTGATCTTCAGACGCCAGCCAATCCCGGAATTTCAGAACCTCTTTCCTCTTTCTGACCCGAACTGACAGCGTAGTTTCTCGCTTACGGTTTCCCCAGTTGGGATTTTCCTCACTCCCTTCACCATCTCACTTCTCACCGCTTCGTTTTGCCGTGTTCACTGTAACCTAGAAATCAAAAGACACTTCCTTCCATCCGCTGAACGTAGGAAAACATCAATTGGTGGTATTTTGGTAGGAGTGGTGCACCATTGTTGGCCGAAATAATTGGGAGGCTGATGACCCAAAGAAAACCAAATCTTCACGAGTGCTCGAAGGATGCTGCTGACCTGCCGATTGCAGAAGAGAGGAGAGACGAGGTGCGGGCAGCTTCATGCAACTGACCAGCTTCGATAGGGGTGGTGGACGATGAGTCACCTACTCATGTCCGACGATCGAGAAGTTTCCAACCATTTCTCCCCTGCTTCCGTGGTTAGGCGTAAACATGCTTTTCCGACTGCTTTGCAATTTTTTTACAGTACGAGTACACACAAACTGGATTTGATTGAGCTCGTGATCAGTTAATCTGAACTCACATATTGTTTCCTACAACGAATTCTATTACTATCAGTCGAACGCGGGTTTGAGCCAAAATAAAGAAAAGAGTCTTCAAACATTGAAAACGTGTTGTCCGGATTTTCTGAGAAATCCTTCTTACGGTTTTGATTAAACTCACGAGACTTTTAATTATGTCCCTCCTCGGGGTTTTCGTAAGTGCTGGTGAGAAAAGTTGTGTGCTGCATCGCCCCAATTATTTTAACGTTAAAAATCGCTATGATTCTCAATTAGATTATTTCTGTTCTATTCGGACAAGACAGTTCGCCTCAAATTTACGATTGAAGGGTGTTACTGTGATTCATACAACTACAACGCCAAACATTACGTGATGACAAACAATGCATCATTCGGATTCTGTGAGAAGAGAACCAGGTGGGCAACTCCAAGTGTTTCAGTTCCCAGTAGAGCGTTCGATCTGGAACTAATTCCCTCGTTTCCGCTCAATGAATCAGTTTTAGAAGCTGACGCGATGACAACTGAGTCGCGAGTAACGAAACTGAACGCATGAAAGTAGTCGTTTGAGATTGGAACAAATTTTGAGGTGAGTTGTTTGAACGTATAGTACAATTAGATTTGTGGCCAAAAGGACGTTTGTTTTGTAACGAATATATTGTGTAATGTATTTTGCGAGTGATGATTATTATCGCAGTGGATTATGGACTGGACTGAAAGGATCGAGCTCGGACTTCAATTGAACTAGTTGTCCAACTGATGAAACTTGAGGGAATTTATCAAAACTGGAGACGAAGCGCAAGATAGCGAGAACTCTTCTGTGAATAGTTAATGGTCGCATATTGATCAGGACCGGGAGGCGTGGCACGAGTTAACCTGCTATCCTCTTTATAGGTAGATCTGGATCGCCCTCTGCGATGACTATGATCTCGCTTGCTTGTTTCTCCGTCGGGTTTGGAAGTATTTTCGCTCTTTCGATTCAGATTGATTCGATGTAAATGTCAGCCGTCAACCGACATGCAACACCGTTTAAACCTCTACAATTCGATGTTTGAGCCAGCCCTTCAGTCACCTCAATTGAGATCCCTTTACCAGTTTGTTGGCCTGCATCGAAATGCCCAAACGAGTAAGGTAAGGACTACGCTAGTCGCTACAGCTCTTAACGCCCACATCGATTCGCCCGCAGATCAGTCTCTGAAAGGAGTATGGGGCAAGACAGTGGGCATATTGTTCTATTTAGTTGGCTGTCTCGTGTGAAAAAAAGCTACAAATGACTGCACAACGGTTTACTCATCTCTTTTACAGCATGGGTATCCAGCTTGACGCAGTCTCACACTATGGTTCGACATTGAACAACTAGTAAATGATACGGAACATGACCCGGTTACAACGGAACAACAAAAATTGTGATTTTCTAGGAGACGTTAGGTAATTGGCACGAAGTAACGAGTCGAACTGACGGGCAGTTGGAGTGCGACGGGTAATCAATAACTTACAATGCAACATATGGCCTCAAAGACGGTAGAACATTGCAGAACAGAGCGTGTGAGAGATACGAGTTCACGCACCACAGAGTGCCTCTGAATAGGCGAACTGACAAGGAGTGAGCGTAACTGGGTGAGAGATGAGAGAATGTCACAGGAGCTCGCAAGTAAGGGCTGAGAAGTGAGATGAGGGAAGGGGGTTAGGAATAACCCACTGAGGAAACCACTAAGAGGAAAAATACGTCGTCAGCTTGTGCCGAAGAGTTGATTGATGGCTCTGGGATTTTGAAATTGGTGTCTGAAAGTGAATGTTAAAGAAAGGCACTGAGCTCGGGATCTTCCGTTATAAGCAAACTAAGCACTTCATAATGTAATGCACTATAACGCTTTTGCTACAAGAATTTTTTTATATCGCAACATAGTGAGTAAATTTGTTTTCGATGTAACTCCGTATATTCTTTTATGATTGAATTTACAATGTACAGGAACCTACTCAGCATTGGATCCCAGGGAACCAAATCTTTTCCTAATCAACCCCCACGGGTGGACAGGGAGTTAAATAAACCGAATCTCACAGTACTCTGATCTTTGATGATGGAATGAGCAGGGCCAGTCTAGACCGGATATCAGTTACGACACACCGTTCATTTTTCCAAATATTCACCCATTTGTACAGGACACGGGAGAGAGAAGTTGAGATGAATGAAGAAGAACTCGCAAAACGTGGTTTTACGACAGAATTGAATTTATCGATATCAGAGCAGCGTAAACGCAATATGCACGACAATAAGTGTTCACAATCGTACTGAGGGTAAAGTCTTCGAATCTTTATTTTCGTTTGATTTTAAAACAAGAAGTTATCTTGTTATTGGTGAATTTCGGTAAAAGTTGTGTTTGCTCCTCTAATTCGGCTCCGAGCACGTGGCAGTCCATCATCACTTCTTCTTCTTCCTGACCAAGGTATGGTGAGTACTGCATCCTTTCCTAACCTTACAGCACAACCTACTGTCACCGCAATTCGAACACAACTATATAGTCCACAAATGAAGTAAATCGAACGGTGTAAATGTCATTGCCATGAAATTATCAGCTATTACGTTTTACGCCAAGTCAAGTATTCCGTTCTGTGTGTAGCTCTCCAACAACGAGCTACGATAAAAGAGAGAGAGAGAGAGAGAGAGAGAGAGAGAGAATGAATGAATGAGTGACGGCTTTATTAGTACATCTGGCGAGATTTGGTCGTACTCGACCATTCGAGAGAGAGAGAGCATTCCCAATCGACAGAATCAATGCGGCTTTTATGCTTTACCGGTGGTTTTTGACATTGCGCCAAACCCGCTTTGCATGGCCTACTAATTCAGCATTTCTGGTTATTAACGGTGCTTTCTCAGCCTTTTCTGGTCCCGCACGAGTCTTTCCTATTGGAAGTCACTTCGGTGTACCATAACACGAGGTGCCAGACGACAGTACACAATTTAGAAGAGATCGCGGGAATTTTCAGTTGAGAAACGTGAAGATTTGACGTAATTCAGAGCCGAATTCGTCAGCTAGACGAATAGCTTTTCTCTCGTACTAAGGAGGGTGGGGATGGTAGTGAGAAAAGCGCATTTTCCGAAACCGGAACGAGAGCTCGTTAATGGAAGTGGAACGTTGCTCAGATCGTAGGGCATTAAAAGAGGGGAAGCTTCAACTGGTGTGACGAAAGGAGGGCTGCGAGATGAGCGACAAATTAGATTAATGGTAACTCCGTCACGGCAACCTGTCAGCTCCTCTCTCACTCTCTCCTCTTCGCATCTTCGCCCACACAACGCCGGGAGAGTGGTACGAGGGAAGCGATGCCTATTAGTAAATATCAAATTTTCGTTAGAGCCGGCGCCCTTCAGATTCAGACAACAAACAAACAGAGCCGCCCCTCGCAAAGCCCGGAACATCCGCTTATCTCGCCCTCCAGCAGCTCAGGCGAGTGTGGTCCAGCACTCATCGCCTCGCATCCATTAAACAGAAGGGGTCGAGGTAGAATTTCCTGCCATATCGCTCGATCTCCCGATGAACTATGAATGGAAATAGTATCTAACGAGGAGATTTAGTGGGAGGTCACACAATACTTCGCACATTAGGCTGAACATGCCCACGAGGTGGATGGTTGGAGGGGGGGGGAGAGAGAGAGAGAGAGAAGGAGGAAGGCAACACACTCTATTGAAGCACTCACTCGGTTCGACTAGCTGCACGAATTAACTCCCTACAAACAAACTGGAAACGGCGTGCTACAAAGTACAGTGCCAAACTCCACTTTATTCAACGCAACGGCCTACAACGCCATAGAACGGCTGAAGAAAGCCCTGAAGACTAATCTGCTGATTTGAACACACGATTTGGCACCCATCTGAACAACCGCAGTGAATCCTGAACTGGTTGAATGATTCGGCCGCCTCATGAAAGTTAATCGTACGAAAAGTTGAAGGATATCCGCCTGACTATTGGGATGAAGTATAGAAGAGGCCAGCAAAGCAACATTTGGGTGAATCATTTGGACCTCACAGGGGCGTGGGGTTGTGGGGACAGACACACTTCGAATAAAACGGATGTTTCCTTACCGCAATGAGTTCCTTAACATAAGAAATTCAAGGAGGTGTGGCAGGTCGTCATTTAGCCAGTCTCCCGATAGAGAGCTGTTGCCCATCTGTGACCACGCAGAGGTATGACGACCAGGAAGCTGGTAGGAGCTCTTAATCTGGTTTCCCACCTGATCTAATTATTTTTTGGCAAGTTTCAAAGGGAATGATCAACTGTGGCCACGTTTTTTGTGCCATAACCTTCTTCGCTCACTGGTTGAAACGGTTGTAAACTTGCTTAATATCAGTCAAAGCTGGTAGGTGGTTGTAGGAACTAGAGTGGAGCAGCACGTGGCAAGACGTGTAGGATGAAAAATTTTTGAGAGAAACAAAGCCGAGCCGCGCGTTCTCGTAAGGAACTTGCTCGTCTACTGGTCTGGCTCAACCCACTTACTCCAACACGTTCACGGCTGGGGTGACACACGTCCCTTATTGACAGTTGACTATTTAATTTCCCCTTTAGCTAGACGAACGGGAGTTTACCCTCGACCACCTGGAGCTTGACGTGCTCGCACCAATTGTGTGACGATTCGGAGCACTTGACGAGTTTTCGCGTCGATTTAACGGACCGAATGTGCACGGAGGTTCCCCAGAAGACGTTTCAAAGAGCTTCGGACTTCGGATGGAACACCAGAGCGCATGATACTGGAGTGTCCAACACACGCTAATGCTCGAAAGAGTCGACCTAGACACCATCGCCGCCAAAAACGACGAGATCCTCTTTTTGCCTTAATATGATTACATTAAACAATTTAGAACTTTTTAATTAACGAGCTAAATTATTGAAGTTAGAGACCAATTGTATATACTACTTCTGCGGCCGGTTCAAGCAAATTAACAAAAATCAAGAGTGTTTCAAGAAATTCTGGAATTTTATATACCGCCGTCTTTTTCACCAACCGTTTTCTCAGTGTATTCCCAATAATTCTGGAACAGTGAACACCAACAGCCAGCGGTTTTGCAATACTTTCTTCACCCTTTGGATCGCAGAAAGTTTTGAAAACGCGCGTTTATTTCACTAAATATATTGCCCAACGCGCGTAGGACTTAGCGAATGGGAGTAGGACGAAGTGCTCGAGTAGGTTTCGTCGTTAACACTAAAGAAGGCTGCAAGGATGCTAATTAGGCTATCATGTAAATGTGCTCACGACATCAAGAGCCGATCATACGAAGATGTGATTTGGTGAGCGGAGGTGCAACTAAAATCCTTGACTCGGTGCGTGGTCCCAAGACATTAAAACGGCCAGGAGTAACTCGATATATTTCAGAAACCATTCGATCATCTCCATATGTTGAATAAAAACCGAATAAAAAGTCAAAGATCTGAAGAAGGAGATTGTAAAGAGTGACTCATTCGTTACAGCGAGAAAAGAGAGAAAGGTGACATTTCATGGTGGCATCTGAAACCTGCCGCTCCCGCCCGCTATCTCTTTGCCTCATCTATTCCCCATAAAAAAGGGAGTTAACGAGCTTGTTCAACTTCGATTAATCACCGCGACAATAGAATTTAAGAGCCTCAACTCAGAGCGAAACTCCATTAAAGTTTCCAGATCTCCGTTATTTTAGGGCGGTCGACAGCATTCCGTATCAACCAGCGCATTCACCTGGCGACTGGATTCTCGAAATGTTGGGTCCCGGTGCCCACAACATGACCACATCTGGGGACGAAACCTGGCGAAGGGAGAGGCGGATCTGAGTTGCTGGAGGATCCGCCAAGTGGTTGTCAATCCTCAGCACATCCAGCGCAAGCGCAACTGATTGATGAAACGCAGGTCAACAAATTAACAGCGACTCATGGAAAATGCTCGTTTAGTAACAATATAGATATGGGTGACGAAACCCAGGATAAGGGTATGAGAAAAACTTGTGCAAAACTAATTGTAGTTACCATAGTGATCAAACCACCAACTACTTTTTTTTTCTTCAACAACGGCTAGAAGGATTGTGGTCATTTCTCATTTTTTTCATTTTTTGGTCAAGACACGAAAGTCCTCAGTCTTGTAATTTTTATTCCTGGAAAGATGACGTGAGCGATGCAAGAAGTTATCAAACATTTCGACGAAGTGTAGTTTCTCGCCCCTAAATCTCGCCCATATGATGCTAACGTTCCCAAAAAAAATTAGAAGAGTGTTCCAATGAGTCACCTACACGAATATTGTTTTGGAACTCGGTAATCATTTTGTATCTTTCTGTTAATTTTTTCTTTTTGCGTTGCGTACTGCTCGTTTGCATCTCCCGAAATAGTTCGCTGCTCCACCCTTGTACGCCTCATACATTGTCTCCCTTGCTTGCACGCTGCTCTTGCCTGGCTCTCCCTACATGTCTAGCTATTCATTTACCTTGCGCTCACCCCGCCAATAGGCCCGGTGCTGTCTCATCCCCCGTCTACGTGGTACGTTTGTTTTGCCATTCATTGCTTTCTTTTTTTTTACCTTGGGGGGTCTGTAGCTCCTCCCCCGCTCCCCCCCCCCCCCTAGTGCTCCGTAACTTCTTTTGTTTTCTTTTTTCTTTCCGCTGGGTTCCGTTCTTTTTTTCTCTCGTTTGATTTTTTCATTTTTATTTCATCGATTTCCCCATCACTGGTGGGCGGTGGATGGTTTACTCCCGGTCCCTTAACCTGGGTCTAGGTTCAGGGGATGAATTCTCCCATAAGCCGTGGTGCTACTAGCACACACCTCCCCCGCTGTGACAAAGCCGGGGTGACTCCCGAAGCACCCAGGTCCCGGATTCTCACTCCCCCCAGGGTGCTACCGCCTTAGCATCCACCGCCTCCCCGGAGTGTACCCATCCCTTGCCTACCCGAGGCCACCGCCAACAGGCTATTATTTATTTATTTTCTCATTTTCTTATTTTGCTAGTCTCCCCCGTGCGCTGCAAACTGAAATGGGTTTGACGAAAATTTTTTTTGCACCAAAGATGTTTTGTCTGGTGGGGGGGAGTATAATGGTTTGCGGCGGACTGCAGGAGGTGGCAACACTGACCGCCACCCGTGCAGCCCGCCGCTGTTTATATTAGCGGCGGAGCCACGTTTCATAATCAGAACGGCTACCGACTTCGCAGACGAATCGTCCCCCTTTTTCTAAGCCAGTGAATCAGTTCTTAAACATCCCTTTATATTGTGTGAAGTGAGGTAAGCGATGAGAGCTTGGTGTTTCATTTTCCCCATTGTCCCTTTATTGTTATTAATACAATCCGAGCATAGGTTATTTATTTCATTTTAAAAGGAGTTCGTTTCATTTCATTCATTTCGAGTTTTTGCTGATTAAATTCAAGTGGGTCTTAATCGCTTTATAATTTCATTTCCCGTTACTTTCTTGAGAGCCATTATTTTATTTATTTCATCAAGTGAGTATAATTGAGCGTATTTGATTTGTTCTTTTCTTTTGGGCCCAGACACGACCTTCACGTGTGTTCTGTACAAGGTTGAATTGTGAGATATTTTCCCAAGTACGTTACAACAATAGATGTTTAATGATAGTCATAAAATCATCAGCAGAAACTTGAAAAATTCCGGAGTTCAAAACTAAAACCGTTTTTTTGTCAACTTCCTTTCGCAGGTTTTCTCATTTAATTCCAGAACTATATAAACGGACTCGGCATTCTGCAAAAACCCTGTTGACCGCCCAACAACCTACTTGGGGACAAAGGTAGTAGCAGCGTAATAAATTTCGGAAGTTTAGAGGCAACCGGTTTCTCCGTAGAACGTTGTACTACAACAAGCTCATATGAACTCAGTGAAAACTATGTTGGATTAGTTGCAAGAATTTACAGCAGACTGAGGAGCTTTGTGTGATGTGTCGCACCAGATATTTTCTTATAGATCCATTTACCCATAACACCAATGTTCTCAAAAAGAAAATTGAATTGGTAGTCCTGTACGTAACCTACACGATGGGTTATGACAGGTCAAGGTAATAATGATGATGGAGGTTGGAGGCGTCCTCACTGTGTTGTCCTGTCAACATCGTGACTCGGTTGAGCTGCCTGTAGGTGAGCACGATGCCTTGGGTGCCCTACTAGGCCTGGAAGTCTGCGAGATAATGAGCCCTGATGCATCCCTCCACTTCTCCGCTCCTGAGCATCTACCTTGGAATTCCCATTAGCCTCACTCTACAACATCTCATTGTCTACTGGATGGTTCCCTGATAGAAGGGGGTGACTAATCGGACGTTTGCAATCCACCACTCCATCGGCTGCCTCTCTCCCCACAATCCCCAAATCCTGGAGAACCATATCGTAGCCTGACTCTCATCTAATTTTTCTCCCCACCAAGTTCTCATAGTTCCCGAGCAGCAAGGCTTCATGTGTGGCCGCTCTTTAACTACAAACCTAATGTCTCCCAGGAGTATGGTCTACTAACCATAAATGTGGGCTCTCAGATAGATGAAAGATTTCTCGAGCTCCCTTAGATGAGTGTCCTCGAGTCGCTTAGTGTTTTTGGCTCCGTATTGGAGTGGGTGTAGTGGTGCCCACTCTACCCCCCTTGGTCACCCAGTTCGGATTCTGTCAGGGCTCCAACGTTGGCCCCTTCTTTTCACAATTGTCATCAACGATGTCTGTACAGCCTTGAATCAGGTCAATCAATCTACTTGCATGATGTCAAAGTCTTTGTCGACTGATGCTGACTGAGCCCTCCAGCAGGATATCCTCGACTCCTTCGCAAACTGGTCTGCTGGAGGTGGTCTTCCTCTCAACCTAGCAAAATGTGCGATAAGGTCCTTTCATCGCTCCTCCGCACCTACCTTATCAACAATTCACCCTCTCTGTAGTAAAGGATCTTGCACTGTTCAGATTTCCACTAGTGCACTGCATTCCCTTAGTTTTCTGAAACGAAATTCCAGGGAGTTAGTTCACTTATCTACCTGCCCTGACATCCATTTATCGAGCACTCGTTCTTCCCATTCTTGACGGGTCTGTAATCTGGACACAGTGGTCGAGCGCGTTGGGGGGTGAGGCAAGTCGTGAGGCTATCTGGGTCAGGCGGGGATAGAGCCAGCAGACTCTGGTTCGATCCCTGACCAGACGACCCCCTCCCCCCATCATTCAAATCCAGGGGAGTGAGGCATTGGATACCAGTGATACAGCTGGAGAACTGTAGAGGCTTCCCAATGGGTTCGTGTAGGGGAGATGGGCCCAACTTGCGTCCACGGCAACAGCCACTGTTCCCGCAGCTTTGGCTGCCTCCTTGCAGATAATCATGATCAGAAGCCCATTTTACGGCTGTCATTGACTGAGTGCGTCGAGTCTTTCTTAGCTTCATAACCTTCAAGATAGTAATTTCACGTTTTGACATTGATTACCAGTCGTTCTCGGAGGCAATATGTCTCCCGAGGCCTGCTGACTGCTGTACCATAACAGACACAGCCTTCCTCCATGGCCTCCTCTTGGGCCAGCCTGATGCTCCCTTCATCGTTGCTCTGGTTCGTCTCCACGTCCTTATAACTTTCTCAATACTGACATTTTTCCCGTTCTTTTTTCACCTACTAATTACATGGCCCACCCTCTGAACCATTCGCATACTCCACTAGTTGCACTCTTCCATTCCCCATCTTGACCTACTGCCTACGTCCCTGCCTTTTCTACATTGTCAACTAGTTAGCCTCTTTTTGCACTCTCCTCGTTCACCCCCTCAACTCTGCTGATTTCTGTAACCCCCTCCACTACATTGGCACTCTACGCCCTTTCAGTGAGGCATCCCGTACTAGTTACCCCTATTAACATTTATTATTGGGCTTGGCCCGTTCGAATGTAAATAAATAAATAAGAAGGAACACCACCTGGGATTTGCTACCAATCCACCCTCCAGACTAAGGAGGCAAGGCCCAACTAGGGATCTTCTAAGAACATGCAGCTGAGATCGCTCTCTTAGAAGATTAAGAGCATCACACCATTTGTGGTAACAACACACAAACACATTCCAACAACTTCCTGAAATTGTGAGTGAGCCTCTAAATACCAATACCTCGCCCGATTTTTTAAAGATTATGTAAATACAACTCTCGACTTTTATATTTCAAGACGACGAGATTATTTTCGTAAAGAATTCATTAGCAATGCAATTCAGTCTAATGATGTTCATTGTAGAAAGATTGTTTCTTCAATACTCAAGCAGAATCCTCTTCTCCGTGACGTGTGACAAGTATTCGAACCAAAGTCAACACACCTCCAGGGCGAGGCCCTCAGCGGTGAACAAATGAGAGCACGAGTTAAAGAGTAAATAAACCCAACACTATCAGGAGTTAACACGAATTGGGAAAAGCGTGGGGGAGACGTGTAACTCAGGACACGAGATGTTGGGGTGGTCAGCTCAAGATTCGTCGGTGACGAAGGGCAACTGCGTTTAATTAGTGTCCCGTTATCTAAGGAAAACCTCGTCGAAACTCTTGTAATTTTATTCTGCGAATCGCGGGCAAGGGGAAAAAAAAGGAAATTTTGTCTGAATAAACGGGATTGAATATTCTGAGCTGCCAACGCCCTCGGTCTTGTGTGATGGTGGGAAGGTAATGGGAAGGGGGGAATGGTGGCAAGGCGAGTGGAGAGAAAAGAGGTTCGGATGGAAACGGGAGAGCGGCGATGTGTGAGTCCGACTTCTACCTTCGCCAGTGTCAGCCCCAGGCTCTGTGTCTGTGCCTGTCTTGTTCTCATTGCGGGGGTGTCTGAGTCTGTGTGTGCCCTGCGTTGGTATGCATTTGTCTCACCGCGCCTCTCGTGCTCTCTCCAGACCTTTCGGAACCCAAGTTTTTCGTCGAGGGGCCCCCCTTTCGATTTGGCGACCCGATAAAACCGGGTTCGCATAAATACCGTCCTCCGGAGTCTCCAGTGTTCAGTGTAATTGGAGCCCTTCCCATCAACTGCTATCATTATTCTTGACTTCTCGCTCCTTGGCGAGCTTTCCTTTCTCGTTTTCTTCAAAATAAAACGCGGACGGGTTGACCTGACCGCCTGCCGCCAATCTTCCTATCTATTGTATTGAGACAATGTGGACCTGACTCCGGACTAACTTCTCGTCCTTTTTCCTTGTGACGGATTTGCTTTTGAAAGTCGGCGAAACGGGTTTTCGGATTCAGTTGGTCAACTCAAAGAGTCTGTGAGACTCCGTTCATCCCTTCAAAACGTTCTAGAAGGGCCATTTACACTCTTCATCCCCACGAAATAGTCAAGTTACGGGTCAGCTACAGAAATATTGAGTTCCCGTCACTGGGGACAAGAGCACCCCGTCGAAGAGCATGATTCGTTGAGTCTTCTTTCTATGCGTTTCTTTTCCCCTTTTCTCTACGTAATTTTAAATACGCGTTACGCGCAAATATCGAACTTTGACTGACTGCAGTGGCAACGAGAGTAGCACAACACATCTTTTCCTTGCCCTCCAACTATTGAGACAAGCGATGAAATGCTACCTCCTGGAACCTAATCGACTCTAATAAACGATCCCTGGCAAGGCGCGAATCGAAACAGCCTTTTTCTTGCCGTGAGCTGGATTAAGCTTAACATTGTGTTACGAAGGTTCGGGAATGTTTGGAAAGCCGCTGACTCAGGCAAAAATTACAGCGATCCCGAGCTCGGATCCAATACCAGACTTTCGTTGGATTGTGAATCTTCGTCAATGAACACTAGACTACGATCACTGGAAGTGGCTACAATGGGAGTCGGGCGGTACAATTTTCCACCATCAAAACTCTCAACATTTCTAGAACACCTCGGCTAGCTCGTGACTAGGTTTCCAATTTACAGTTCGCATAATCTGTCTGAATGATGATGTTCGCTAACTGAGCTGAGACTCAGCTATGTCTTTATTGCCTTATCACCTCATTCAACAACTTAATTTATTTTTGTTTGGTTAACCCGGACGAGTTATCGGAAGCCAGAAGCTCTATTTTAATGTTCTTTCATCAGAAGCTAGAAAGAGGGCTTCTTGAGGTTCCATTTTGAATTGCATACATCGAAAAGATCAGGCCTCAGTCCTTCTTCAGAGACACCCCAGTAGTGCCTCTATCTCCCCCCCCCCCCACCACCGCAACATTCAGGTGAGAATGCAGATGGAACATCGAATTGGAGCGTGAATGAATGCCTCACCAAGCACACTCAGCAGAGCACACCATTCTATCGAGACTTATTAGCCTTCAGACCGCCAACCAGTTCACAGATTGGCTTTGGGAGCAAGTGCGCCCGAAGGAGGTGCAACTTCTGCAGTGGCTTCACTGAAGCCTATAGCTACTTTTTGAAGATTATCACCAAGGTCTACGCAGGCGAGGAGGTTACAATCCCGAGATACCGCCATGAAGCCTTTAGCCAGTGCTCAAAATTAGTCAATGATGCAACTCTCATCCAAGACTTATACTCTGTAACCACGATGGGACGCCACCAAGCCACACTTCTCAGGATTCATCCCCAACCCGCACAGCCTTAAAAACTGATCCTGGGCGATCTCCAAGCCCTGCTTGGTACCAGCAAGGACGACACTTCATCCATGAAAGCTAACGCCCACACGCAAGGCGAGATCGAACTCTTCTTCTTGCCGCAGCTTAAGCAGCTCAATATCAGTCGCAAGATTGAAGCGCAGGGCATCAGATGGCAAAGATAATAACAAGGACCCATTCGCCTATGTCGTACAAAGTGAAGTTGTATGATGTTCATGTACGCGGAGATTGAGCAAAAACGGTTGTACAATTCAATTTCGGAATCGTATAATTTTCGACTTTGGCACGTAACGCATATATATGTATACGTGCGTGAATACGATTGAAAACAACTGGCTGCACCGAATCAACTCAACGTTGATATTCAGCTTGTAGAACAGCATGAACCGCCCGACAAATGGAGAAGAATGGTCCGCAAATAACTATAGTTATCGTGGTGATCAAAACAACAAACAAACAACGATTGTAATTGGATGTCGTATCGACAGCTTCAATTCACCGAAATCGTCGTTCACAGAAAAATGACAAGAGCAGAATTTCGACATTAGCGCAGTTACCTTAAATACATTATGGAAGTATAGTAGGGGTAATGGAATAATTAGGGGCAACTTGAGAGATTCTGGAATTCATATTAATCCAGTTTCTTTGAGCAACATTGTTCACTGCGTTTCCAGTATAATTCCAGATTAGCGAACAAGTACCTTCTTATTTAATCGTGTCGACAGTCTCACTAATCACCTATACGCTGACTATCCAAAAAAGGTCGTGACATGAGTAGAGGTATGCCCATAAATACCCAAATTCCAGAAAATAGAACTAAACATCGTCAAGTTTACATAATTTGAGAGAAAACTGAAGTCGGGGGATCAACATCGCTGAATGTACGTAGAGCTGAGGAATGTCGCACCAGATCGAGGTTTCGATTTTGTTTGCGATCTCTAGCCCTCATTATAATTACGAATGTGCGGAGCCGGCTGTGCACACAAACTTAACTCTACGACCAGTGTGAGCCCGCACTTAAGTGGGGGCTCAGGGGTCTTGTAATGCCGGGTAGATACGTGCTTTATCGTAGTGGGCCAGGAGCGTGTTGGTGACGAACAGGCAACACGCTCTCAGACAATAATTTGCCCTTTGTACAACTAGGAAAAAAACGCCCTACGAGGTAGAAGGGAAATTTTGTAATCGGCTAAAAAATAATTTGAGTTCACTTCAGATTTTTTCGTTTCAAGGGCTCTAGAGTAAATTGTCTGCGTGTATGTGAATGTGTGAGCGTGCATTTCAATTTTTTGATTGACACAGAGCCGAGTAAGCTGCCACAGGAAGCTGGGTTTGATCTCGCCCCAGGGCGCTTCCAGAACGTCCTGGACAAGTTTGTAGAGCAGTGTGGATTGTGGGTGGACCCTGAGAAGTGTGCCGTCCTATCGAGGCGACATAGTGAAGGTCTTGGATGTGGGTTTCGTCATTGACGAATCCCAGGTTCTGGGTAGAGGCTTTCTTCGTTCCTGCGGTATCTTGGGAAATTGTTAGCATCGGCAGGTTCAACTGAAGCTACAGCAAAAGCTGCGCCTTCTTCAGGCGTACTTGCTCCCAAAACTGGCTTTTGGGAGGTTGACTGTCAGAAAGTTAATGTCTCGATAGAGCATCACTCACACTTCGGTTCGATCTGGGCGTGTTCCATCTTTCTCTACTATTCTGTTCTCGCACCTTTAACGCCTATTTGCTATTTTGCTCGCACTGTGGCTGGTCTTGGAATCGCTCAGGATCAGCTGTGGTGATGTGACATGGCTGCTCCATCTGATCCTTTGAAGTCAGCGACTGCTCTGCATGGTTCGGTTGATGCGTGGGAACTCAAGCAGTGATCCGATCCGACTTTCTCTACTCTTTAGCGTGGGTGGACTGGGCTTTAGAGAGGATCCATTGATTGACGCTATTTGTGTGGTACTACTGTCAGTGGTAACGAGTTTGAGTCCCTGAATCATGCAATGCAGGTGTGTTTGCATACTCATGTTGGCCGCGATAGTCTGGGAAGTTTTCTGGTGCATAGTCCGCTAAGGGCTGGAAGGTGGAGAGGAGGCAGATAGCATCTGGGTTCCAGCAGTATGTGTAGTGCATGAAAATGGCTGAGTGTGCCAGCAGACGTCCTCATCACGTATGCACCTGTGTGCAGCTCGGGTTATATCTGACTATCGTGAAACATTCTCTTGTCCATCTTTCCTTCCTCCATCGACTCCGTCTATCCCCAGAGCCGCCGTAGGGTAGTCTAAGCGCCCTCCCAATTCCTTAACTATTATTTATTTACTTTCCATTGTTTGGGTGCTACTGCACCTTTTACAATGAGCATGGGAAAAAAGTGAACAGCTAAAACTTGCCAAATCGGCTCTAGTTTCATATTTAGCGTACAAGTCACAAGGGACGCCAAAATAAGGGTATGAGCAAGATCGTTTCAAAACTAACTATAGCCATCACAGCCATCAAAACACCAAATAGTTCTTAAAAACGGCTAACGATTACGATCAAATTATTTATGCGGGCTGTTCACAAAACGTAACGCTATAGTAAAATTTTCTTCAGAGGGAAAATGAAAGCAGCACAAAAAAATATCAAAGATTTTTTCTTATGTCGACGATTAAGAAGAATGGCAGAATTCAGTTGTGAAGTTCAAGGGTTTCTAACTCTTGAAAATTTAAAAAAAACTTTTATTATGGTCTAATTCACTCGGTTATGTCTTATGGCGTAGACGCTTGCGGAGGTGCGAGCGGGACAACTCCGTGACCTCCCATTGTTGCTCAAAAATACCTAATCAAGAACCTTCTAAACAAGCAAAGACGTTTCCCCTCTAATGTGCTACTCAGGTTGTTTAAGGTGTTTAGGGATGTCCAAAATAGTAACCTTAATTGAAAGCCATAAAAACATATCAGCAGGCGCATACGAATTTTGTGACTCGATTAGTCGCGGCTGTGGGAATTTTAGGCTGCCTGTTCGTTTAACCACAACAGGTCAAAGTATGTGTCTGTATCGGGGATAGAAGCTTTTTAATACCCCCCCCCCACCCCCACCCTCCTCCTGAGGGTTTGAGAAATTTCGTCTTTAAACCATTTCAAGGCAGCTATAAAAGAATTATTTGCAACTTAACTTTTCCTTTCTTTACAATTTCCTCTGCATATTTTCTATGTATTTTCCATATTAATAAAATACCTATGGTGTACCTAATAGTACAAAACTAAAACTCCTCCCCCAAGCACGAGGTTTCCTAGCATTAAAATATATAACTATGTACTTAGTGTATCAAAATTAATTTTTAAACAAAATTTCGAAAAAAAACAATTTTCTGCGTAAACGCCACTCACATAAAACCAGCATTCACACAAAAAGCAAGTTGGCAGTCCTATTAGTTAGCTATACTTAGTTCCACGGCAGGTTAATGGGAGCAATTACGGAATCAAAAATTTCCTTATATTTTTGATCAACTTTTTTTTTGAATACGTCCACTATAATTCGAGAACAGCACACAACAGCCTTCACAAATAAACTGCGTCGTCGGTCTCATGATTTATCAACGCAACGGTTACTATCAAGGTCTCGATTTAAGTCTGGGCTACCCAATTATACCGGGAACGTTAAGCCACGCCAGTTTCTATTCCCAACGATACATTAAGCTTCTCCTCGTTCATACAGACAGACAAACAGACTGGCGTTACAAACACTTGGGGATGAGGCCAGTTGTGCGATATTTCTCGGTATTTCGGCCGTGAACAGCCTATTTTCCAGTTCAGTGGCTTTCCAGTCAATTCTCTGTCACGTCTCGTATTCCCCAGGGTGTATTTACCCAGGGTGAGGTTATGGCACGGGTCCCTCGATTTAATTTTCAGTACGAACGGTTCCAAACGACACAGCAGTACCACAAGTTTCTATGTGGAACGTTGAGTTACCTTCTGCCATGATCGTATAAAATTAACAATGAACAATGTAGCGTGATGCGCCGCACCAAATATTTTTTCTATCATCTTTCCGTCTTCGGTGTTAATTCACATTTAAAATTGTGTTGATTATCCTCGTGACCAGCGATTATAAAATAGACTGAAGGGAGGAAAAAGGAAGGTCTGCACAGTAATCTTTGAGTGTTTGAGTCCATCAGCCATTCACACGTCGTCTTTTCTATTTTATTTCTTATTGCTGTAAGATTTCCCCCTCAATCTTCACAGTTTCATTTCTCTCACTCAACTCGCTCAAAATATAAATGTAGCACATTGCATTAGAAAATGGAGTCCAAACGTTGCGTGCAGCTTCAAGTCGTTGCTCATCACTGTTCAGAGGCTCTATTGTTGAATGTAGAAAGGGCATGTATCGTAGTTAGAATTTCAGAACCACCTGATAATTAAGTGGGTGGCCATCAGCGAGGTACACGCTAATATCTGGCTGGAACTGCAAGCCTGCTAGATGAGCCAACTCGTTACAGCTATTTGACTCAATTAGGAAAATCGTTTTGAAGAAGGAAGCGGCTAACTACTTTGATAAAAGCTCTTCCGCAGCGACAGAAGTCAGAGAGTGGTAAAAAAAAAAAGTCTCAGTGTTGTTTTAGTAAACGAAGTAAATGATGAGCGGGGCGTCGGCTAGTTAACTGAAATAGGACGAAATCCAAGATAACCGGACTAATTGCTAACACATTTCCTTTTGACAAAATGCCACATATGTTCTACTGAGGTGCGCTTAGCCCCAAAAATAGGAAACCGCCCGGGTGCCAATTTGTAGGCCACTTCTCACGATTCCCCCGTCGAACTAAAAGTGGGACCACTTACTGTAAGACGCCCCGAGTTATGGCTCTCCGATTGACAACTGTTTAGAAGAGAGCGAGGGGAATCCTCCAGTCGCAATACGCATCTCAAAATTATTGTGTCTCGAGCGTCGTTTATCGTTGGGTTTTGGAAGGTGACTGCCAGTAACTCTGGGCGACCTGAATGTCAACGCAACGATTCGGGAACGACCGTTTAGCGCAGAGGGTTCGAAATAATCAACGCGCTGAAGGCGAACGAACAAAAGAGAACACACACTGAACAATACGTTTGAAATCAAATGAAAAAATGAATTATTAAAGTCGCCTTATGGGGAATACGTAAATACCGCCTCATACGTCAGAATATTTTATGGAATCGTGGATGAACTACTGTGCAGAAAGTTACGCCATAAAATATATCGGATCGGCCTTCACCCGTCAGCATTCCATCTCTTTCGAATGACGAAAACGAACTAACGGCAAATATTTACTTTCTTCTAGTCCTTGACGACCTATTTCAAACTTGGCTTAGTACTCTCTTCACACTCTTGAATATTACTTACAATGAAACCTCCACCCATTGACACTGAATCGTGCCGTTTATTTATTCGCGTTATTTTTGCAGGTTTGGAACGAATGTTTGGAGAGCCGTTGACTTATGCAAAAATTGCAGAGATCCCGAGCTCCGATCCAATGCCCGAATTCCCTTGAAATATGATGAATCTCTTCGTCTTTGACCACTGCCTACAATGGGAGTCAGGAGGTACATCTCCTCCGTCACTGTTAGCAACGGATTTTGGTTTATTATTCATTCTGAATAATAACCCTATGTTTTCGGTCACGAAAAATTTTTTACAACCCCCCCTCAAAATTTGATACTTTACGTTTAAAGACATGGAGATTCCAAATTTGCAATTTCCATCCGCCGTCCCCCGTCCGCCATCCGCCGTCCGGGCCGTTTTGGGCCTTTAACGTGGTCTAAAAAATTCGTTCTTTCGCCCAAAAATCCGATTTGGTATCTAGTTGTGCCCGCCATCTCGGCAATCCGATCGGACGAAGCCCGTGGTTGTAATGGGCAAAAAACGGTTAAAAAAATTAACGAAACGCAGTACAACGCGGGAGCTACAGCGTTTCGTCGTTTGAACCCCCCCCCCCTGTCTCATTAAAAAACTCGAGGCGAGCGAGCAGCACGCCTCCCGCTCACTTCCCTCCCAACACTCAACTCCCCCCGGGTTCGCTTCGAGCGCCCCCGTTCCAATTTCCCCGATGTTTTAGTTTTAATACGATTCAATTTTTTTAGATTCTTTCGTTTCATTCTCATTTTGGTATTTTTCATAGATTTTTGGTTACATTTTGATATTAGTATTTAGCGTGCATGTTTTCATATTAAAATTCAGTTTTTTCTAGATACTTTGGTTTTTTTTTGTTCATTTTAATATTACGATTCAGTTCTTTTCGACCTTTTTTTGGGTTTCATTATGATATTTTTCGATGCTGAATCGAACAGGATGGGTCTCGGAGCATTAATGCTAGGTCAAGCTGATTATCCGAATAATAAACCGTTGTGTAATAATTTGCAGGGTTTTTGAGAGTTGGAACGGGGATTCGAGGTTATATTGAAGAAGCTTTTAGCCGAATAAAAGAGGGTGCGACAAGGAAAGGGCGCCTACTTTTTCTTACACATTGTACTCTTCACTGGAACTTCACAGCTTCTGCAAATCTCCAAACTCTAGGACCGAGAACTCGTCTCATTATTTTCTCTTTTTAATTTTTCTCGCTGGCTTCCTTCGTTTCTTGGAATGAAGAAGCGAGTTGGAGTTGAGACCACGGGACTACGATAGGCCTGGAGTCAGGCACAAGATGTTGAAGGAGTGCACTGGTAGAGCCACACACAAAGCATAAACTGCAGTTAGACGTCGAATTATAGTCTACACTGGTAGCGTAGTGGTTATGATAGGAGTCTACAATGCAGTAGTTCAGGGACTGAAGGCCCTGGCCGAGGACAACAGTGTAACACTGGGTTGGGTGCCAGGGGGTCACAGGCCCAAAAAAAGGAAAGAAAGTTTTTCGAATTGGAACCCACGGAAACCCATACAAGTTAGTACATTGACGCATTGCACGGACATTGCAAGGGCAATTGGAACTCCCCATTGCATGTATCAGCCTGTCTTCACACTCTCCTATTGCGATAACTCCATTATGCTGCACTGAAGTAGCACCGATAAAATAACAAGAACATCCTAACCCCACCTAGGAACCTGGGACTTTTAGTATATTATATCAACAATGCGCACGATATCTTTATTTCTGTTTTTTCATCAGCGGCAGGTTTAACGTGTTCTGTGGATTCAAACATTACACATTTAGCATGACAGTTGAAGTCCAAATCGACTGAGACAGAAGAGGATATACAATCAAGTGCGCTCTGTTCCTTCTGTGAAATTTGTGCTGATAATATTTCAGCGTAGGGTGTACTGGATGACCTCTGACAGGCAGAACGACCACTTTTCTCTTTTCAAGTGATAGCAAATAACAAAAGCCGCCTGTAGCTAATCATACAATAACATTTAAAATCCCTCGTCACATGATATTGAAGGGCCTGCCAATTATACCACCTGCCGTCACGATAGAAGAATCCCATTAGTACTCCATGTCAGGTTCTCCATTAGGTCTACACGAGTTCGGTTTGGATCCACTTACTAGAAACTTGTTCCCGTTTTGAGCTGGACCTTCGCAATCGCAACATTTTGACGTCGGCGGTAGAGCTTCATAACGAACATTGGTAGATAAGCGGAACAAGACAGTCGTAACAGTTCGATTAGCTGTCCATTCCCTCAGGTATCGCCAGCGGATCTTAAACGCATTCATCATTAGAGATTCGGTAGAGGCGACTCGAGCAAATTATGAGCTCACGACGACGACAGATTCCGGTTCTTCCAAAATGTCATAAAAAGGTGGCATTCAACTTGCGAGGCGGCAACGGAATTTGACGGACCCTTTGGAGCCCGAAGGAGTCAGAGACTGGAGGAGTCGAGAGGGTCGCGTGGCGCGTGACACCCCTCGTAATAACTGCGTGTCATCGACGATTTGACGAGGTCTCGGCTCAGATTGAGACGCGTCATCCGGCGGGCAAAAGGGACTTTTTTGTCATTCCGACGAAGAGGCTGAAGATAGAGGGTGAAGGGAGGAGGTTGGAGTCTGACGCCTTCGCTGAGGCCCCACCTGAACCGGGGGCCCCATAAAATCTGTGGGCTTGGATATTCGACGCGAGCCTCCAAATTATTGCTGCCGAGTTCGGACTTCGAGAAAAAATGAGACAAAACAAGGAGATATGCTACGAGGGGATTGAATTGTTGAAGCCGCTGACACTCGCCAAAATTATAGCGAACTCTTAACCTGTATTTACTGTTCACATAGGCAAGGGAGCCCACGATTCTTCAACCGTTCTACAATCACTAGACGCCTGAAATAGGAATCAAATAGTATACCTTCCCCCCCTCCCACCCATCACCGCCACCAACCCATCAATATTATCCACATAAGTTCCAAAGCCTACCTCATCAGTTTTGAGAGGCGTCAAAGATCTCGGTACCAACGTTTAATTATCTTTAAACGCCATTCGACACGGAAAGACCTTTGTTCCTCAACTTTAGAGGCGCCTCTCATCTTTTCTGTTTCCACAAGAACTCGATCATTGCACCTTTGAGAATCAGACCCAGGGACTGTGTGTAGCGGCAACAAGCGACGCAGAACTGTGTGCTTGTGTATTTCATCGTTTAACTAAGACACTTACGATCCTATTTTGGAGTGCCCGAGGGAATATGACTGGTGACCTCCTTCCAGGGTTTCCACGACCACCACGATGTTGATGCTTCATCAGGCCTTGCCCTGGCTAGGAATAGGATTGCTGCTATCCATCTACCTTGCCCAGCGGAGGCAGCCACCCTATCCCATAGTGCTCTGGCGTGGGACTTATGGCTTCTCCTCACCCTAGATCCGGGTAGCTTGGACTTACTACCCTTCTCCGCTGTTTGGAAGGGCCCCAGTGACCCTCGGCAGCCGTTTTGTCTCAATAGCTCTGAAGGAAACTAAACATTTTTCAGCCGATGAGCTTTCCTTCCTAATCTACAGTGCTAAGGAAACTAACATCCTTGGAGGTTGCTAACTCATGCTCAAGAGACCAAAAAGATCAACACTTCAGCAGAGTCACTAGTAGGGTAGTACGCAAAAGGGAAAACTGTGCTCACGTTTCACAAACCGTTTGGTAGTTAGATGCGCAAATACGGCACAAACAAGAAGGTTCAGATTGGGAGCTGTAGTGACAGAAGTGCTCGTAAAATTAATAATATTTCCCTGAATGCGTATTTCGTTTCCAAAGAACCGTTAAATATAAGAGACTCCCATATTCATACAAGATGATATTAAACACACATAAATCTCTTCAAATTAAGCAGTTTGTCGTGATCGTTCAGATGAAAGCTCAAAGCGTATGTGCACCCTTTTAACGTGCTTTTCTTTTCAAATACGCTCTTATTTTGTAAACAGTGCGTATTTGGAGAACATTTATTGGTCACAGTTTCGACACAGCGTCGTTGTTCAGCAGGCCGAATTAGCAGGGTTTTTGACCTCGCACCCAACGGTACTCTCAACCCTGAAGCCCAGGTCCTCAGTTATTTCATACGACAACGGATTTCCCCTTTTGTATTTTCCAGAATGTCCTTCCCTCCAACCATTTACCTCCTTCTCCAGTTCTGCCCAGGTACACTCGTCTCCCAGTGCTCACACAGACACATTCTTCTATCAACTCTCGAGCTAGACACAGCTCTCACTCTCTCCTTCCGATACAGTTTCCCTCGCCCGCCCACGTGTATTCCGAGTCATCCCCTTGTATCGCCCTTATATACTCAAATCAATAGTAATCGCACGTATAATAGAATCCTCCACTCACGCTCACGGAGTTCACTTTTGTTTCGTTCTCAAAATCCCCCTCTCGTGCACCCAACAGTTGTCATAAGCTACAAATCCACGGAAGAACTGTCGACGACGCCGCGATGAAACGTATTATGTCATTAGTGTCTTCGTTCTGGAGGTTATAGAACAAAACGAAGTTGGTGAAAACCCTGTGAAGTTGATGAAAGCCGTTTTTTGAAGAAATTCCAAAATTAATGTTAATATCCTTCAAGTGAGCCACACTTTGCAGTGCTTATATCGTAATCTATCTTCGTTCGGGACTGCGGAAACATATCGATGAACGTCGTTCCGTCAATTTGGATTTCTAAGGAGAAATGCAAGAACGACAGGGTACTCACGTGACAAAGGCGCTCGATAAAAGACGAATCCGAGACTTACCTGCAAAAAAAGAATCGATCTTCAGCCGAAATATGAAACATCGACATTTCTACGTGTGCTATGAAAACCAACAAGGTAAAGTAATCGAATCAACTGAATGAAATCTTCGTGCGTCATAAGCCTCTGAACATTAAACACATTCTGCACTCGGCAATCGCATTTCTGTTTGTAATATACACCGGTAGCTTCGATGGTGTAGAATTAGCAAGTTCTTCGCGTTGTCCAGCAGTTTAATTCCTAGCACGACGGATCGCGTAACGTTCCTCACTCCAAACAGATTTCATCTTTTGAACAAACGTTTATGCGGAAAATAATTTCGGTATTGATCAGTTAAAACCACGTCGATCAATATTGTTAGAGTCACTTTTTGCTGTTTCTGAGGAAAAAAACAATTCGGTCGATTCTCACTTTTCGTCTCCGTTCTACGGACAATGGCAGAAATATTCAAAAGAACACGCGTAGGTAGAAGATCTCCCGTCAGTTTGATCGATCGATTAACATGTTTACAGAGAAAGCTTTGAGGATCATCGTGAACACGAGTCCTTCGGCGTCATGAACAACGGGGAAATAAGAGCTCGATTAGATTCGTTACTGCCATTTTCGTGGTTATTTCTTTATTGTTTTCTTAATTTCCTTGAAGCACCGTTTAAAATGAAACGTTCTGGCTGAAAACAAATAAATAGAGTTTTTTTTCAGATCTCCTCCGTTTTTAAGGCTCCTGAGTCCGAAAAAACACCATTTGAGAAAATCGTGTGGCGATTGAACGAAATGGCAAGGTCTGCAAAAATTATGTCGAACAGTCAGGCTGCACTCAAGGCCCTGGCTTCCTATACCGTCACATCGGGGCTGGTTTGGGAATGCCTGACTGGCCTGAAGACCTTGGCAAAGGAATAGAAGGGAGCGAGGAAGTCGACAAACTGGCGAGGAATTCTACCGGTGGGACCTGAGCCCTTCGTAGAGACCACTAAGAGCCACTACATCAAGGAGGTTGGCAAGTGGGAGGAGAAGTGCAGGGCTGCCTTTTGGCTGGATGTGCCTGGCCAAAGGCAGTCAAGGCTGTTTATCAAACTCTCCAGGGAGCAAACGAGAGAGATCCTCAGTCTGGCAAGAGATAGTATACGGATGGTTTGTGGACTATTTACAGGTCACTGTCCACTAAGGTACCACCTGGTCAAGATTAGTAGGTCAGACGTACAGAATTGCAGATTCTGTGAGGTGGAGCCAGAGTCAGCGGAGCATGTACTGTGTTCTTGTGGTGGGCTGGCTGCAGCGCGCCTCAGAATACTTGGGGTTTGTCACCTGGGGGTTGCAGGGATGGACCTCAAGGTCGTCTTGAGTTTTGTGAGAGAATGGTGGGGACGTATTGGGGACGCCGCATCACAGAACTCCAGCGTGGAACTGGGAGGATATGAGGGGGCTCATGCTCGCCCCCCACACAATAGACCCAGTCGTGGCCGCAATGGGGGTTTTCCCAGCGCCACAAAAAAAGAAAGCCTGCATAAACATGGAACGTCATACTATATGAGCGGGCCACAATTTACCATAGTTATCACAGAGATCAAGACATCAATTTGTTCCCCTCACCCTCATTACGACGCACCGCCTCCTCAAAGGGCACGATCTTTCAGCAAGGGAGAGTGATGTTACGGGCACAACCGGAACCCAGAACGATATCTCGCTCATTGGAACGTCTAACGGAACGGAAAGACGGAGGAGAAGCAGACATGGCGCGGTCGCGAACCATTCTGCCGATTCTATTTCAAGACTCGAGATCATCGTGCTTCTGAGCTCGGCTCCCTAGCGAATACCTGCGAACCATTCCATATCCAATTTAGCATGGAACATGCTTTTCTTCATTTCCGTCATTAATATTTTTGATTACGTTTTATTCTGATGACTTAGAAGAGACGGCGTTGTTTGGCCCAAATGGGCTACTCGTCGAGAAGGTTATTTTCTTCTTGCAAACGAAAACGTCATCCCCGGAAACGTCGGAGGCTGCCACGTGGATCCAATACGAGAGGGATGAGACTTGAAAATCAAAACCAGAAGAGGGCTATTTGAATCTGTCGGCGCGAAAGGCGTTTCGCCTGGTTCTGGGCTCCGGGCTCTGGGGGATTGGTAGCGCCGTCAGGGCACAGCTCCGGAAGAGGGCTGAATGGAATTAGTAATCCCAGGAGACAGTGAGGCGAGGGTGGGAGGAAGGTCTAGACACAGCCCCCACAACTAACCGCATTTCAGCGTTCAAACCAAACTCATCCGGGCGACTGAAATAATTAGGCGATTGAGTGTTTAGTTCAGGTGATTTCCCCTTTTTACTTTCTTCACGATATCAGAAGTTACGTGACTGGTTGAGGACGTTTTTGTTAAGAGTTTAGTATCTACACGTCTTAACGTCTCCTGAGTCTAAACACAACACCAATTAGTAAAATTACGCTACGCGTAAGCGCATCTATGAACACGAATGTGAGAAAACGTCCGTTGAATCGCCCGAAATACGTTATTAGCGAAGAGATTACGGACTCAATGTTCAGCAATTTTTTTTTTCCTTGGCCCAACCAAAGTAAGGAAAACGTCTGGTGATCACACAACTTTCCTCAGCGATGTTTACCATACTCCAGCGTAGAATCAGATCTGTTTTTCATTCGGTTGACGGATTTACATAGAACCTGGGAGAGCTTAACTCCAGAATTTATTGAGCTTCTGCTACTCATGCCACGACTGTTATTGAGTAACTACCGCACAGGTAATACTTGAATTTGTCAACATGGATTTTCTGTGAAGGTTCGAGTTGACTTGTCTGGAATCGTCGGCTAAAAACAGTCGCAAACGGGAGCGGTTTGCGTTCCTCAATTTCTGGGACTGTTCCTGATAACCTCATGCGTAATCTGCGCTACAATACATTTTCTTCCACTTTGATAATTTATTACGCTGCTAGCGTTATTGCTCCACGGATGAGAATTCATGGTACTGTCGCGTTTGTTGTTGTTACTACACAAAAAATGTAATCAAAACCGTCAGAGCCGTTTTTGAGAACCGCATTAGGCTTTTACGACGCTATAACTATAGTAAGTTTCGAATCGACATTTGCTCACATATGCAGGCTTAGTCTCGAATTCGGCCGTTTTTTTTTTCGAAATCACGATCACAGAGATAGACTCGCAGGCCAAATTGTCAAATGGCGTTGTTCAGACTCAGAAGCCCTCGGAATCGACAGAAAGGTCAGAAAGATTACTAAAAAAAAGAAGATTCTCAGCCAATAACAGGATTTATCATTATTGAACTCTGACGGCCAGGTATTTTCTGTAAGAGCCGCATCAGGAAAACCTCAACGCCCTCAGCTATCCAGACAGTCTGCGGCATTATCTCGGGATGACCAGTGACGCGGATGCCTCACAATGATGAAGTGGTCGTACAGGTACAGTAGAAACACCTGGCCAAATGGTACGCCCTCTCATTCCCAGTGATCCCTCTATGCTCAGGAATAATGTAAACTAATAGTTTGCTAAAGAGTGAGCAGCATCCTGCGCTCAGCAGTTTTGACGTGCCGCAGTTCTTCAGTAAGCTTGGATATTCGTCATTATGTTGATGTTTATTGTTACACGCGTTTTCATGCATCATAACATAAATCTCTGCTTGAAAACCCGTTGGAGTGGCATTGAGAGCCAAGCACGTCCCATTCTTCCCACAGACAGTAACCTCCAGGAGCCTAAATCCACGTGTGTAGATGCTGATACCGTTCAGAGGCCGAAACTGACGACTTTCACTGTTCGATGGGCTTCTTTCTGGTTGCAATTCGTATTTCCTCTCGAACCAGGACGCCATCGTATCGTTGATCATGTCGAGGCTCTGCGGAGGTCGCCAAGTTATTGAATACAGCCAGATGCCCGTTACTATCATATTCCAAGTCACTGCCTCGACAAATACCGCAAGAGGAAAGTAGTTGGTAAGCACCGTAGCCTTTGTAGTGTGGCTGGGCTGCTAAAGTTCTCTCTGATGGCTCCTCTGTGCCATCGCACAACCGACCCGTATGAGCTAATTGGTCTCACAGCGGCCTCACAGGCCATTCTGGGCTTTAAACCCCATGTTCTTCCACACATTCTCTAGTCGCACATTTGATGGACTCTTCGCAGGTTAGTTTTCGATGCAGAATCACACTCACATAGTTAACCCTCTTACTGAGCTGAACTGCGGTACAATTACGTTCCTATTACGTAGGATTAAGGAAAGTAAAAGGTTACGAGATCATTTTTTCCGGGTTTCTTTAATTTCTTTACGTTTCATAAAGTCACTTGTGGGATTCACTCAACTGTCTGGAAGTCACTCAACTTCCCCTTCATTAAATGTGGGTGATTGTTGGTCTGTGTGGGGACGGAAGCAACAAAAATCGTCGTTCTCACAAAATCAGACTAAGGGGAAGGTACA
Organism: Pachypeltis micranthus; assembly: GCA_020466155.1. Classification (NCBI taxonomy): domain Eukaryota; kingdom Metazoa; phylum Arthropoda; class Insecta; order Hemiptera; family Miridae; genus Pachypeltis; species Pachypeltis micranthus. The sequence goes on along the minus strand of CM035768.1, from coordinate 80,351,999 downwards.
AAGAGGCATTAGCGTCGGCGAACGTTAGTTATGAGGAGTGTGTGAAAATTATAGGCGTGAAATGACGGATTGATAGCACGAAGCGTGACTGAAGGAGCCAAGTAACAAGGGAGAAGTGGGATTTTCAACGCCGTCTAATTATTTGAGATCATCAGCGTCGGAAGAAATGAAAAACTTGATGCCGTTAATTGTGTTTTATGGGGGCGGCGAGTGCAGCAGACTTCGTCGAAATGGGGAGCAATCAAAATCATAACGGCTTTATAAGCGCTTTAGAAAAGTCGTTAACCAAAACCAAGTCGCGGCAACCAAAAAATGGGCTAAGAAAAAAAAAAGAAAAAAAAAGAGCGATGAAATCCCGCTCCGAACCAACAAAATAAATATGAGGCCGTAAACGTTCAAAGCAGTTCGTTGCCTTCAAATGGGAGGTCAGCGATAGCGTTTCAAAAGCCCAACTCGTTAACGACCATCGAAATAATGTTTGTTTTTATGTCTCCGAGATCGCATCTCGACCGAATGTCCGTGAAAACGGCAAATCGCGGGCAACCAGTTTGTGTGGTTCGATCGCGCTAGGGGACTCGACATCCAGTTCACGGCCATAAGATTATGAGATAACTACGACGAATCATGCGCTCAATAAGAGGAATTCTAGGAGCACCTGGTTGACAATTTCCGTGATACTCGGATGAAAGTAATCTTTCGTCATTTCGCAAGCTGGCAACGTACTTGCAGGTCGGGGAATTCCTCGTAACCTATGCATGCTAGAGAAGGAGTGCCCACAGGGCTTGGTACTGTGACCAGCACTTTGGAACGCCTTCTTTGAAGGACTTCTCTAGAGCCTCAAGGAGACTGACTGCGAGCCATACGACTATATAGACGACCTGAGCTGATCCGTGCACTCCTAACCGTCAACCGCGTTAGACATCAGAGAAGACAAATTAGAAAAAATATTCCTGGATTTTGCACTTTGGTAACTCATAACTTGACGTTTTACGGTAGCGCTCAAAGTTCCGAAATTTACTAACCTCCTGCTACGTATTCTACAATTATTATTGAGCAATAACTGCAACACGACAACACAACACAATCAACACGAATTTTTTAAGCAGGCGCGTGTTTACAATTTTCGCGTTTTGTTCAGTTGTTTACGTTTTAAGGGATACTTAGTCCAAAAAAACACAATTTGGTTGAAGGGTGTGTGTGTCTGTAAACGCGAAGGAGAGCGAAGGGTTGAATTCAATCAGCTCAAATTCGATGACCAGCCAACAGATCAACACGGAATGGCAAAATATGGGTGTAAGCAAAATCGGTTTAAAACTAACCATAGTTTTCATAGTCCCACACAAAGAGGTACATGAGAAGATTGAAAAATGTATCAGTAATGCTAATGCTGTACCGCTTGACTCCCATTAGAGGCATTCCAGTGATCGTAGTGTAGTGGTTACAGACGAAGATTCATAAGAAGAAAAACTAAAAAAAAAATTAAAGAGAGAAATAATGAGACGAATTCTCAGGTCCCAGATTCGCTGACGCTGTAAAAGTTCCAGCCTCTCGTTCTATCGTTGAACGGATTTTCCGGGGATTCACTCAACTCTCAAAAATCCGTTCATTAATGTCGTCCTCGCCAGGAGCAACGGCTAACGTTTAGGGGAGGGGGGGAGGAGATGTACCGCCCGACTCCCATTAGAGGCACTCCAGTGATCGTAGTCCAGTGGTTATGTTATAGACGAAGATTCATAGTCCGACGAAGCTCATGAATCAGAGCTCGTGATCGCTGTAATTTTTGCCTGAGTCAACGGGTTCCCAAACATTTCCAAACTCCTCGTAACTCCAAACCCTAGGCAAAGCTGCTGTGCTGACAACTGACAGCAATTTGACCATTGACACATATAGCGGTGCATGGACTGCCTGAAAAATCTCTTAGAGCTGCGAATGCGAACACCCCAAGTTGGAAGAAGAGCGGGCATAGCTGCTGGATTGACCAACAACTTTTTTTTTCTCGAAAACGGTTTTGTATAAATTGTTTTTACGTGCAGTGGTGCTATAACATTTTCGACAGCTGCTCAGTAAGTTATCAAAGCTTTGAGCGAAAAGCAGTTTTCCCTCTTAAATCCCGCTCATGTGACACTAGCATTTTCAGAAAAATCATGGCTGTAGTCCAATGAGCTAAACATCCGACGAAGTTTCAATTATAATCGTCAGATAATCAGGACCAGCCTCAGGAATTCCAGAATCCAACTAACGTCGTTTCGTTGACTAACTTTTTCCGTACTGTTTTCCCTAAAATTTCTGAACTGTAAACAAATACCTCACAAACAAGAGCCGCTTATAGTCAAATCAATTACCTGTGAGTCGGCTTTTAAATTAAGGGGACGGCATTAATTGCAAGAGCTCAATGAGAGCTGGAACTTCAAGTTGCTCCAGTTCCTACGTAGAACGTCAAGTTAATGAAAACACATATTGAGGCTATAAAAATCGCCGAATGTGCTTGAAGCTGAGAAAGGTTGTGTGAAGCGTCGCGGTAGATACGTTTTGAAAACGTTTCAATGGGTGAAATACGTTCGAGTTGACAAGGCGTCAAGTTGTAAGAGAGAGGCCGTATAGCATAGTCGGGCCCACACATTTCTGAATGGGTTGAGCAGAGACTTACGTCGTGAGGATGCTCTGTAAACATTTGGTCGAGGCACAGGTGTAAATAAACCATGTGATTGTACGTCCAGTCTGAGTTGGTATTGTCTTCAGAAATAATCTGCTTGACAAATAGCGAAGGAGGTGGAAGACAAACGCAGATCTCGATGGAGCTTCTGATTGGACCGTTATCTGTCGAGGGCACCAGATCAAGCTCAGGGTTTTAAAAGAAGTTCGGTGTTCACGGAAATGGGCACATCCAGCTCCAACATCCCTGTCAACCGGCTCATTAATATTACACCCACCGATCCGGAAGGCTCTTCTCGTTTTATTTTCCTATCATCGAATCCTCCCCCAATTTTTTTGTCGCTAAGGGAAGCATTAGCCTTTTCTCGCTCGACGAAGATAAGACGAGTGACCTGGGAAACCCCGTTCTCATGATTATTTTTATGATCGCTCAACCTCTCCGTGGGTTAGATCGATTCGAGTTGAGTTGTGGCGAGGGATGGAGGAGCGAGATTCCGTCAAACTCTGCAGACTTTGGTACTGACGTCGTTAGCTTTGTAGAAGACTGGCATAAACCGTGCCAAGTAAAACCTGCTCGTCCTCCTAGGCACCATCTTTCTCCGCTGAAGTTCATTATTTACCTATTAGCGGTCATTTCCCGCTATCATCATTCCACGTCCAAAGTGAAGTGTTTAGAAAAGGTGGTAGGCTGAAGAAATAAGAAGCATGGACGTATAAGGGAGACCCTATTGCGGTGGTGAGTACATGTAAGTACCTAGGAGTCCCCCTGACGACATTATGCAACTCACCTCAGGAAGAGGGCCTCAGCCTCCAGGCACAGCATCACACCTGGCTCAACGTGCCTGCCAAGTCAAAATACCAGGTATTTATGGCATCTGCCTGCTCAGCGTCGTACTATTGGGCTCATATTTGGAGTTTCCAGCAGTATGCCATGGTGGAAGAAGTCCTGAAGTACTTCTCCTTGAGACTTTCCCGTCGCCCCAGAAATACCCCAGGCTACTTCACTGCTCAGCAGCTGAAGGTTCTTCCTATCTTCACTCACACCTTTGCCCTTCGTCGCAACTATCTTTCGACAATTCAGAGAATGCCTGATATTCGTTACTGTAGCGTCTTAGCTAAGGAGATAGTTCATCAGAGGCTATTTTGGTACCAAGACCTGCATGGGTGCACGATTGGAGAGTTAGGGGTTTTGTCGTGTGGAGGACTGACTTGAAGCGGCTGCAAAAAAAGCCAGGATCTCTCTGGACGACGGCTATCTACAAAGCGAGGGCTTCGCACTGGCTTTAAAGTTTTGACGTTTCATTTATCAATACCGGCTGACAGGCAGAGTGCCTCCATGTTCGTTCTGAGATGGGTATGCTGAACTAGAGGAGAACCCACGCCCAGAATTTCCCGAACGCTGTAAGTGATATCCTGTGTTGGGCGAGTTCAGAACAACTAATTTCGGCGCTCCTGGCCTTAAGATACTGGCATTTTAAATGTGCTTGTCGTGGTCAACTGGTTGCACCTGGCAAGATTTTGTAACACCGCCTGGTCCTACCAGGAAGAGCAGGTGAGTCAGTACAACAGGGCGTGAGAAATATCGGCTCTATGAACCTTTTTTCTATTTGTTTAACCAGCTGTGGAAACTGTTCCCCCTCCCCCCTTGCGCGGACGTTCCATTAGTACACCCATATCATCTGCCTCTGAGGTTATTGCCAAAGACTCCTTCGAGGGACTGTAACATCCAGAGCTCTTGCTCCTTGCCTAAACGGCTGAGCGATCTCCATAATCGCAGGTTTGCCTGATTGCAGTCGCCTCCAGAGTAAGTGGGGAACTGTCTGACCTGAAAGCAGTCATTTAATAAATAGAGAAGGCAGCAGGAGGTGGTGCGCCCAGCCTTCTTTAGCATATTGCTTTCTATCTCATCTCCCCAGGAAGAATTATTGACCATCAAGGTTCACAAGGGCCAAGGTCGCCTGCTGTCCACAATGCGATGGCTTGCGTATCCAGAGCCGCTGTATCACTGGAACGCATTCGAAAGAGTTTCCTGGGAACCTTCAATGCTGCATGCTCAGCCTCAGTCACACGCACACATTGCACCTAAACCTGTTCTACATTCGCTTTTCCGACGAAAGACTTTAACTGCTAGGCCCAGGGATGTCAGAGCTCTCCTCTTCCCAAAAATTCTGCCAGCCTTGTCGTTTGGCTCATTTGATGGCGCAGTTGAAGGCCTTCTTCTCCTGGCCCTCTGGCATCAGGGTCACGAATCTGTTGGTATATCCTTCTCGCTCTGTTAACGATTAATTTCGTCAGCCCACAAGGGGACCTTGATCGCCAAGCATCTGTCATTCGAATACAGAAAGCCCAACAGAGCTCAGTGCTGTGGTGATAATGCCTACAGTGCTGTCCACCTCTTCGGGTGAGACATCTTACACTATTCGGTCGGTGTGTACAGCACGCAGTTCATCTTCTATATACGAATCATCCAACCCATCGAGGGTCGGGTCTCCCCTAAGAGGTAATCTGGTGTCCTCATCAGCACGAACCATACTGAGTCATCCTGATAATCTGGCTAGAGTATGCTCCAGTGATTGAAGCCTGTTGGCCTCGGGTGCGTCGAATTGCCAACTGAAAACCGCCAGCTCGAATGAGCACAGCGGCCTACTGCCAGCTGTTCTGGTGGGTTAGTGTGAACATGTCCAGGGCCGAGTCAACGCAGTCCACTGCCGCCTTGGCTCCCATTCTTGCTCCAGCCACCACTCCCACCTATGATCCAAGACCAAGGGTTTTAGAACATTCATATGTTCTCTAAGGCGTGAACGCTGCAGCGTTTTTGTAGTGCACGTTGCAAGAATTCAGCCATAACCAAGGAACTCTTATTTGTGTTCAACCCAGTTGACGCATTTTAAAGGAACCCTACACTTGCAATCCTTGCTGACATGTGGCATGACGCACCAGGCGCACACCACTGTTCTACTGGAGGTCACTGCCAAGCGGCGCTTGTAGCACTACGTGGAGGCCTAGCAATGCAATGCGTCAATTGTAAATTTGAGCTTCAGGACAAAGTTCACTAGTTAGTTTTCAGTGCGTTTGTATGTCTCGTCTGACGTAATGTTTCCACGCACGAATTAGTTGAGTTGATACATCAATCGGGCCACTCGGAGATGATAATCGTGTGCAAGTTTGTCGGCGCAGAGCGTTAGAAAAAATTGAGCCCCTCAGAAATAACGCTAAAGAAGAGAACGTTCTCAAATAATAACCGAGGATTCGTGAAGTAGAACATCTGCCTGAGATCGTGTGGTAAATAGAGTTGCAACTTCTATTGTGGCCCCGGCGTAACCCTCGAGCAGGGCTTTAACGTTTCGGGTTTAATCTTGCACGATTGGCTGAGCCCTTTTGAAACATTGAAGGCACCTACGAGTCTTCGTTGAGGGGGCACTTACAAAGGAGGGAAAGGTCGAAGGGAAAATTGGTGCAGGGGATTGGCCTAATGGAAATATCGAAGTGATGCTCGATATGACGGTAGATCAGGGCGGTCTGAACTCCTGCGAGGGATTCATTATATACTTAGGGGCCAATAATGCTCAAAATAAAACAAACTCCCGCGTAGACCAGTTACCGACAGAGATCCTTGAAAAGAATTCTTTAAATTGAAAGAAGATTAATGCAACAAATAACTTTCCCTGCTCACGCATGAACTAAGAATCAAGCCTTGTCGATGAGTTGCGTTTTATTTTCAGTCACTTACAACTTGGCGTGACAATGTGGAGCGCGCTATGAATTATGGCATTGAACTGGCGATTCGACTGTACCGATCAGCCCAGTCAGGTCGTCCACGTTGGCACATGGTTGTGAGTAACCTTTCGAAGAATAAGTTCCACATAGTTAGTCTGTATACTGATCCCTGCTTTTCCACAGTTCATCTGACGAAGATGCATCACTAATACGCCGTAGTAGTCCAATCAGCCAGGTTTATTCCATCTCATGGGCGAATGTACCTCTCAACCCTCAGGATTACATCATCCACGAAGGAGATTGAGGCTATCACGCGGGAGCCGAGGCAATCGCTGAACTGCGACACCAGAAGTATGTATATGCTGCTGCATCGGGAGAGACAGTTACTGCATGTCGCCACATAAATATTTGACACCTGGAGAACCCCGAACTTTGGGCTTAATCTCAGGTTTCACCCTCGATCTAACTGTATACTTCACCGTCAAGTATGCGAGGGGCGGATTTAATTGACACCACATTAGTGGGCTACCTGAAACGAACTGGCACGCTATTGTAGAAACTGCAATGGAGCAGAACATAATTTCTTATTTCCGCCAGTTTGAAATTAGATAATGCGCAGAGTAGGGAATCTTGACGCCTAAGACGTGGAAACTCAGTTCTTTTCATAAGGCGGATCCGTTGCAAAGGATGTCCACGTTTTCTGTCCTACTTCCCATTAGTTTTGGAAAACCATCGACATTTGGCTCATGCGAACCCTCCTCGCTGACGAAGTGTGGGACGAAGCCCCACGTCATCATCCAGCTGAGCCCATGGCTCAGGCGGTGGCACGGCGTGGTGTATTTCTACGTTTGGTATGCCAAATTGATGAGACTGCAAGCCCTGCACGGCTGCGCGGAGTACTACTGTGGATGATGCCTGCCATGCCTGTGAGGAATGGGATTGGTCCGTGGTTAGGAATGGGGGGGGGGTTGGGTGGTGGAGGCGCTTTGGGGAGGGGCTGTTGAAGCGCAGGGAAGGAGTTAGGTTGGGGCAGATGGTTTGCAGGAACAGGTTGGGGTTGGTTTGCAGGAACAGGTTGGGGTTGGTTTGCAGGAACAGAAACTTGCCACCGTCGATGAATGGGCTGTAGAGAAATGGCAAGCGAGATGGGAATCCTCGTCAAAGGGACGTGATACCTATGAGTTCTTCCCCAACATCCGTGAACGTCTTTCAAGAAAATGGGTTGAGCCAGAGCACTGGACGAGCCAGTTCCTCACAGGACATGGTGACTTCAATGCGCGGCTCCACTTCGTTTCTCTGAAAGACTCTCCATTATGCACGTCTTGTGCCTCCAGTGCGGAGGAAACAAGAAACCACGTGCTGCTCCACTGTAGTTTCTACAACAGTGAGCGACGGTTGTTGGGAGGGCAAATGAACTTAGCAGCATTGGCTGCTACTAAGCAAGCCTATAACCATTTTGCAGAGTTCACAAAGAAGGTGATGGCTAAGAAACGTTGTGTCCTTTTGAAACTTGCCACCCAAGTAAATAGTTAGATCAGGTGGGAAACCAGATTAAGAACTCCTCCCAGATGATATGGGATTCCTCAGGCAGTCACCTCCGCGCGGTCACACACGGGCAACAGCTCTCTCCTGGGAGACTGGCTAACGACCAAATACCTGCCGTACCTCCACAGGTCTGAGTTTGGTGGATACCCTGCAGTATGCGGTGGATGCCGGCCTCTTGCATATTAGCGAAACCGCAACTTCCATGACTGATATAAACCTCGTCGAGGGTTTAGGTACAGTCATCAAATAAGGAAACAGACCTGTTTGCGGTTGTGTATGTGTCTGTGTTTTGTGTGTAAAAAGGGGGGTTAGTATAGATGGGGTAGCAGTGGCTCCGGGGGTGGACGAATATGAAGTAGTCCGCCCCTGGACCATCGCGAATGAATGTATCTATTGTGTGTAAGGAGAGTGGTTCAGGCGGACTGAAGAGGAACATAGGATACCTTTCTCTGTGGAGAGGACAGGGGCAAGTCCAATCTCCCAAAATCCCCATGGAGATAAAGAGTAGGTGCCGGTAGAACGGCACTTGGCAATTCCGGCACCGGGGCCTGCTATCCATTAGGCTGCTCAAGTCGTAGCCAACTTAAATGGGTACCACTGGGGCTTCTGCCCGCAGCTGGCAGTGTGGAGCCTCTTAGGCGTGGCACTGCTGGCCATGAAGCCAAGGTTTTGGCTTCGTGGGGGCCAGGTTTCGGCTGGAGTTTCCCCGGAGTTCTATGTGGAGTGTGGCAGGGGAGAAGTAGAGGCCGCAGGGCTAGGTACTCTCCCCAACCGCCAATTTATACACTCGATTACACTCGCCATGCCATCTTCTCGTACCAAAAGTGAGCAGGCTGGTGGCGGACGGCACAGGACACAGTCAGCCTGCTCCCACCAGAGGAATTCGTCCATACCACATAGGATTCTGAGTAGAACTGGTAGTACGTCACTCAATTCGTCTGGACAGTGACGACGGAGGAGCTTGCTGATCCGAGACCAAGATCTTGCTCCTGAACCCGCCAAACTTCTGGATACGTATGGGAATGGCGGCACGTTGCACGATTCTCGTGAAGGTGAATAGGACAAGGAAGAAGAGCATCCATCACAAAGAACTGATGATATGTGTTCATCCCTACACAATCAAGAGTGCGGTTTATCTATTTGAGATTATGTTCTGTTTTATTTATTCAATTTCCCCAGCATGTGGGATGAGCGCCATATCGTCTGCGAAGGCCACTAGTTCCCCATCGAGTTGTGTTTTCATTCGTGGTTGTTATAAAGAGTATTGTACTTCATAGTTTCTAGTCTCGGGGCTGTGCTCTCTTCAATACCATTCAACGCCAATTCTCCTACTCATCTCACCTCTTCAATTCTCCTCCCACGCATTATCCCGCCCACGCCGGCGCAGTCGTTTCTTTACACACGCGAGAAGTCAAAATACGTTCTACAGCTCCAATTCGCTCTTAGCTTTCAATCAGACGCGAATTGCCTCGTCAGTCTTTCTAGCGTCATTAACCTTTTTACATCGCGTTGCGCGCGATAAATTACAGTTCGTCGGTCTCGAGAGTCCGTTTCGTTATTTAAATTCGCGTTTTGGGCGACTCCCTTCAAAACAAGAGAAACGACCGTCGGTTGCATGAAAACACGCTGCGGCGCGATGTTTCAAAAATAGAACGCGGCTTTCGGCAGCCGGCGCGCTACTAAAACCCGAGTTAATTTAGTGAAGAGCCGACGGTTTTGTGAAACAGGACAAAAAAAAAAAGAGAAAAAGAAAACGGTAAACTAAAAATTCCTCGGTTTAAAAGTCAGCTCAATTATTAAAACATTTTTCAAACGGGAGCTTTGATTTATCCGAAGGGAGCGGAGAGGAAATTATACCTGTCGTCGCTGGTTAGCGCGTACACAAACTACGCGTTAAATTTGGACGACGGTGGTACGAGAGAACGAGATGAGAAAGAAGAAGATAGTTCAGGTCGGAAGAAGGAAAAAAAAGAAAGAAACTCAGTCGAGTATCAGTTACTAGGAACTAAAAACGAGATCTGTCACTGGCCCCACTCTTCAGGAAGTAGCCGAATGTACAGCACAGGTGAAAAGTACGATTGTGAACTTTATTTGTGAATGCTACGTCACGGGGCGTCTGCCTCTGTGTGGCTCTGAACGGATGTCACACTGTGTACACATAATATTGAAAGTACGTACATACAAAAGTACGCAGACATATTGAAAAGTAACGAGTTTGGCGTAAGACAATTGCAACAGTAATATTCCTTATTGCTGGGGGAAAGAATGAATTGAACACACTGCATAATGGCGTTAAACTGGTTTGACACTGAGATACTGGTGGATCAGTCTATTTCTGGAGGGATGAATTGCGAAATGCGCCGATGACGTTTCAGTCGGGGAGTGAGGAATGGAGCGAATCCTCCGGCAGCAAGCGAGTTTAGGCGGCGTGAATGCGTCGAATGATATTTCTCCATGCACTGAAGCCTGGTCGTCGCAGGTGAGTCCAGTCACAAGTCTTTGGAGGGGCGTGAACGATGTTACGTTGAATTAGGCTATTTGTTGGCTTTCTGTCGCTTAAATTGTGAGTTGGAACGCGTGCCTCATATCGGTAGAGCATACATCCAGATAGGACGGATCAGAGATTTGCACACGAGAACCTTATTTGCCAGAGAGGTATAAGGATTGTTGAGGAGTGGTTTTAACCGGTTTGTTCGATTCCTGGTTCTAACAATCAAATCAGATATATGATTGTGGTTCGTTTGGCACGCGGTTCTCGCAAGGAGGTTCCTAAACCCAAAACTTCTTTCCGTACACAGCAATAACTGCATACAATTCCTTCCCAGCAGATTTAAGATCCCCATTAATGGAATAGTTAGCGGCAGACTTTTTGCAAGTATTACATTGCTCGGATTATTTAAGGATTTTTACACGGAGATAGTATGACATTCATATTGACAGCGAGTGAAGAAGTAATTAACGATTTTGTCACTCATTCTCCGCCGCGGGCAAGCCCCATATGGAGAACTATATTTCTATTATGCTTAACAGGTTACATTTTTTTCGTTAATTTTTACTTTCCGCTACCCCAAAGGGAAAGGAAACTATAGTAATCGTGTCAAAAAATATCTGGTGCGTTGCAACACACAACTTTACTTAGCTTTACGTCAATTCACTTTGTACATGGCTAATTCGATTTAATCAATTCATTTATCACTCAGTTCCTTTGAACTTGGTCAAACAACGCTTTACGGCAGCAGGAAGCGGTAGCGCTTACAGTTCCGGAATTTATTGTGCTGCTCGTACTCATTCCAGGACCATTATTGGGCAATTGGTACACAGAGAATCAATGGGGCTGTAAAAATTAATTTTTTGAAGAAGATAGTAATTACTTTTGCAGAGTTATTGGGTAAAAACTTTGAGAACTGGTAGTAAGCGAAGTGGCGGTAGTTGAAATTCAGGAATTTCTGGAGTGAGCCCCATGTATCTCATGAGCGTTTTCCAACACTCACCCTATATGTATTGGAATGGACTACAATACCAATTTTCTTAAACATTCTACTAACATTCCAGCGGACTTTATGAGGAAAAACCCTCGCTAAAAACGCTTTTCGTCGACAACTTTGATAATTTATTGTTCTGCTCTCGTCATTTTCCCACAAATGAGAATTTTATGGTATAGTTGCCATATTGGGAGCTATCAACATAAAAAATTTAATCAAAATCGTTAGGGCCGTTTTTGAGAAAAAAATTTGGTGTTTTGATCTCTATAACTTTAGTCAACATTCGGTGGATTTTGTTCATACCCTTATTTTGGCGTCCCATGGTAACCTGCAGGCTAGATATCAAGATTGAGTAGATTTGGTACGGTGGTAATCTCTAAAAATCGTTCACAGACACACACACACAGACCATTTTCCCAAATAGTGTTTTTCGGACTCGGGAGGGTCTGAAACGGAAAAATATGAAGAAAACTCAAAAAAAAATTTTCAGCCGATTACATAACTTTCCTTTCTACTTTGTAGAGCCAAGGAAAGTAAAAAGTTGGCTTTTCTTCAGATCTTTAAGTTTTGAGGCCTGATTTCGATGCGTGGTCCGTGTGTGTATGCCTATAGTTCAATTTGCAGGAGAACGGCTGATCCGATTGAGCTGATTCTTTTGAAAATGTACCAAAAACTAGGGTTTTTCGCCTTTTTCTCAAAAACGGGCTGTAGTTTAATGTGCGGGAGAACGGCTGAACTGATTCTTGTTTGTTTTTTTTTGTTCATTATTTTTTGACGACGCGGCTATATGGTTACGGGCGATTGGGATGGGGGGCTGGAAGACGAAAATGTACCGAAAACAAGATATTTTAGCAATTTTCTCAAAGACAGCTGTAACGATTGCAATACAACATTCAAATTATTTTCTACCAGTTAGCACATCACTTTTTACTTTCCATTACCCGAAGGGAAGGAAAGTATAGTAATCGGGTAAAAAAAAAAATTTGGGTGTTCTTCAGATCTTTAAGTTTTGAGGCCTGATTTCGGTGCGTGGTCCGTGCGTGTGTGTCTGTAGTTCAATTTGCAGGAGAACGGCTGATCCGATTGCGCTGATTCTTTTTTATTTTCTTCGTTATTTTTTGTAGACACCAAAATGAGGTTATGGACGATTTCAGCCGATAGGAAGGGGGGGGGGGACGAAAATGTACCAAAAACTAGGGGTTTTCGCATTTTTCTCGAAAACGCCTCAAACGATTTTGATTAAACTTCCAAATTATCTTTTACCAGTTAGTATAAAACTTTTTTTCTCAGAACAAATCTACATGAAAATACGGTTAACGGAGACATAGCCCTATGAAGCAAAAATAGGTTTTTTACGCTTTTTGGCAAAACGGCTTCAACGATTATCACCAAACTTTCAAGATTTTTTCCAATAGTTGTTACCTACATGTTGTTATAATTAAATGTCCCTCTGACAGTCCATTGAACAGAGATAAAAATCAAAATGTGTCGAAAATAACGTTTTTTTCGAACATTTCCGTAAATTCCAAGGTAACTTCTTCACCAGATGTGATAAATCCTAATGGAGTGTCTTTGAGTCACCCATACCAACATTTCGTTCTCCATAGTTATTTCTGTATATATATGTTGAACGGAGATATAAGCCAAGTTAACTCAGAAAAGTAGATTTGTCGAACATTAATTTATCGGTATTCAAATTTTCTCAAAAACGGGTTCAACGATTTCGATCAAACTTACGGAGTACTCTCAGCTAACTATTCCGTACATTTAGTTCTCCATAAATGTTTCTGTAAAAATGCGTTGAACGAAGATATAGCACCCGCATTTGTAGCTGGCGTTCGAACATAAAGGGATTGCGGAATGTTGTGTGTTGCTACGCACCAGATATTTTTCTCAATATGTCCACGAATTCGGTGAACGGAGATATAGGCAATATGAAGCAAAAATAAGGTTTTTTCACTTTCTGGCTAAACGACTTTACCGATTTTCACCTAACTCGCAAGATGTCCCAGGTGCGGGATCTCGGAGTTCCGATCGATGCAGGTTTTACGTTTTCTGCCCATATTGGTGAAATATGCTCAAAAGCAATGAGGAAACTGGGCTTTCTCAAAAAAATACGAGGGATTTCAAGGAACCAAACGCCCTTAAGCTGCTATTCACCTCCCTTGTCCGTACACCTCTCGAGTTTTCTTCCCCCACCAATGCCAAGGAAACCTTGGAGCGTGTTCTGCGCCACTTCCTGCGCTATGTGTCCTACAAGAGTGGCGACAGGTGGGAGGGCATGTCCTCTTTGGAGAATCGGCGACGTGAGGCGGACATGCTTCCCCCGCACGGGTTGACTGCGGGTCGACTGGACTGGATTGTCCGTATCTGCTTTCCAAGTTGAAATTCGACGCCCCTGCATACGCTACCAGACTCCATCAGCCTTTTTATGTTTATACCTCTTCGACCAACTATCTCCGCAATAATCCCATGGTGCGCTTTCAGGAGGAATTCAACAGGTTCTCACACGATGATTCGGTGGACCTAGTGTTGTTGTCGAAAGACCCTTTTAGGTCCAACATTCGACGGCTATTGTGATTTCCGTTTGTTGGCTCAGGATTGCTGCCGATTGAATTTTTATTGTGATATATATTGTCCTATTTATATTTTTATTTTTTTTCAATGTTAAATTGGGCACTGCACGTATATGTTATAAATAAATAAATGTGGTTAAACAGTTGATACCTACATACATTTCTCCATAACTGTTGAACAAAGATAAAAACCAAAATGTGTCGAGTGTTTTTTATTTAACATTTTCATAATTTCCATGGTAATTGCTTCACTGAATTTGATCAATCTCAGGTAGCCTCTTCTAACAACCTTCACCCATATTTCGTTTTTGGTCACTATTTCTGTACCTATCTGTTGAACGGAGATATAAGCCATGATAGCTCTGAAAACGAGATTCGTCGAATATTAGTTAACTGTTTTCCCCCCATTTTCACAAAACGGCTCTAACGATTTCAATAAAACTCAAGGAGTACTCTCATCAAGCTAGTAACTACATATTGTTCTCCATAAACGTTTACGTAGAAATAAGAAGATAACACACCCGTATTTTCAGCAAGGTATTCTGGGTGTCCGATACGTTTAATTAATATTGGTGATGAGGGGTGGGGGGAGGAGGGGCAGAGCTGGACAAAACATCTGAACTGATTAAGCTGGTTCTTTGTTTTTCGATGACGCGAACTAAGGTTTTTCGCCATTTTCTCAATAACGGCACGAACGATTTTCACCAAACTCACAGAATGTTTTCAAATAGTTAATACCTATATATTGTTCTCAATAAATGTTTCTCTGACAGTCAATTGAACAGATAAATATGAAAATGTGTCGAAAATGAATATTTGAATATTTTTGTAATTTCCCGAGTAACTACGTCACTGGATTTCATGAATATTATGGAGTGTCTTTTGAAAGCCTTTCCTCACATTTTGTTCTCTACAGCTATTCCTGCATCTATCTGTTGAACGGAGATGTAAGCCATGTAATCTCTGAAAACGAGATTTGTCGAACATTAATTAACCGTTTTTCCCATTTTCTTAGAAATGGCTGTAACAATTTCAATCAAACTTACGGGGTGCTCTCAATTAACTAGTACCTACATTTTCCTTCCCATAAATATTTCTGTGGAAACGCGTTGAACGATGATACAGCGCCCGTACGTACGGCAGGTCGTCGATTTTACGAGGGCTGGGGAAAGTCGTGCATTGCTACGCACCAGATATTTAATTTTATATTGGTTTACATCAACTGTTTACAGTACTTATAAGCTAGTACGTAGTAATTAGTAACTCCATATTCTAATGATATTAACCAACAAAAACATACTTCTCTTTCAAGTCACTCGACACATTTCTTTATAATAGTGGCCTACTTATTAAGCGAGACTTTGGTACGGGGACAGCGGCCTGTGCGGTGGGGCGACACAACTAGGCAGGTAGTTAGGTATATAGGTTGTACTACCTAACTCAACTTTACCGGGGTGCTTAAGCAAAATTATTTGTCGGACAGAAAACACTTTAACGATATCGAACAGTTCACGCGAGGGAAATCTTTTTGGATCTTTAGGACGGTGTTTTGGGCTGCCGTTAATGAGTTTAATGGGAAAGCCCCCCCCCCCCGCTCCGCCACAGACTGGAAACTTATTTGACTTTGCACGAGAGACAGAGTTACAAGTAATTTCAAGCTTGGACAAGACGCGGTAGAAAATATCTGGTGCGTTGCAACACACAACTTTCCTTAGCTCTACGTCAATTCACTTTGTACATGGCTAATTCTATTTAATCAATTCATTTATCACTCAGTTAATTTGAAATTGGTCAAACAACGCTTTACGGCAGCAGAAAGCGGTAGCGCTTACAGTTCCGGAATTTATTGTGCTGCTCGTGCTCATTGCAGGACCATTATTGAGCAATTGGTACACAGATAATTAATGAGGCTGTAAACACGATTTTTTAAAAAAAGGATAGTAATCACTTTGCAGAGTTATTGGAAAATAACTGTTAGAACTGGTATTAAGCGAAACAGCAGTAATTGAAATTCAGGAATTTCTGGAGTGATCCGCATGTACCTCATGAGCGTTTTTAAACACTTAACCGTTAGGTATTGGATTGGACTACGATACCAATTTTTTTTAACATTCTACAAGAATTCCAGCGGAGTTTATAAGGAAAAAACTACGCGAAAAACGCTTGTCGTCGAAAGTTTTGGTAATTTATTGTGCTGCTCTCGTCATTTTCCCACGGATGGGAATTTTATGGTACAATTGCCATATTGAGAGCTATCTATATAAAAAATTTAATCAAAATCGTTAGAGCCGTTTTTGAGAAAAAAATATTTGGTGTTTTGATCACTATGATAACTATAGTTAACTTTCGGTGGATTTGGTTCAAACCCTTATTTTGGCGTTCCATGGTGACCTGCGGACGAGATATCAAGTTTGAGCTGATTCGGTACGGTGGTTTCCTCTTAAAATCGTTCACAGACACACAGACCATTTTCCCAAATTGTGTTTTTCGGACTCAGGGGGGTCTGAAACGTAAAGATCTGAAGAGAACTCAAAATTTTTTTTTCTGCCGATTACATAACTTTCCTTTCTACTTCGTAGAGCCAAGGAAAGTAAAAATGACTCGGTCATTTTAGACAGCGGTAAAACATGTGCACTTGAGGCATTCATTCATAATCACTCTCAAGTATCTCACAACGGATACCCTTTCTATTCGAACAAGAATTGGAACTTATACTACAACACCTGTGAATTATCAGGTATTTAGTTTTTGTAGGCGTTGATACTTAATGTATTTGTTGACACCCAGCCAAACGTTAATCGCACGTCCATTGTTAGCTTGGGTGAACAGCTCGACCGAAACATCCGCTGTATCATCCGAAAATTGGGAAGAGAAACCCTGGATGACACCGGAGTTGATAAGATTGGGCTAACCATCAGCTTCATCAACCGACACAGCTACGTAATTTCCAAGTAGCTACACAGCTATTTGTGCTCACTGCCAGTTATACCATTATATTCCAGAGTTGCCAGTAGTTGGGCTCGGTTAACGGAGTGAAAAGCCGTGGCCAACAGCATCAATTTTGCCTTCTTTTCATCATCCAGAACATCATAATGATCCTCAAATAAAGAAAATAAAGCATCATAGAGTACGATACCCAAACAATAACTTTTTATTCTCAACGTGTCCATAAAGTAGCTGTTCGTTCCACTTCTCAAGTGGAGAACTTTGGAGTTTGGAATATAATTGGTTACGTCTGCAGTGCTACTACCCCTAGACAGAGGAATTACTTTGGCAACCTTGAGTGCTTCGGGGAACGCATAAATAAGCCAACTTATACTTATTATATGCGCTAATGGGTCGCTTAGGTGAGTTGAATAATTTGTCAATAATTTCAAAGCAACCACATCAACAGCTGGTGCGAAGTTTCCATTCAGAGTCATAGTATCAAGTGAATTTAGGTGAGAGGTGGGGTTTCAGGTAACACCTCCGGTCCCTCGAAGGCAAGGTTTGCCTCACTGCGAGCAATTAGTAATGCCACATGGGGAGTGTGTTACCGTGACATTATCCTTATGTATAAGGCCATCTATCTAGGCGTGATTGGCCACTGCCCTGTTGTCAGGGGTAGCATCATGGTCAATCAACAGATAGTACTAGCCTAATCCCATATATATATATGGATCACCAAGGCGTATAAGACAGTATCGACAAAAGCACTCCAGGCGATCATTGGTCAGTTACCAGTTGACTGCATGCGCCGTTTGAGTGCATGGTTGACAAATGGGAAGCGCAACGAGAGCTTCCTCCCACTCTGTACTCTGAGCTTGCCCCACTGAACGGAAACTTGCAGCCATAGATGATTAGAGAAATGGCAAACGAGATGAGAATCCCCGTCAAAGGGACGCGACGCGTACGAGTTTTCCCCTAAATCCACAAACGTCTTAAGAGAAAACGGGTTGAGCCAGACCATTGGACGACCCAATTCCTCACGGCACATGACGAATTCAATGCGTGGCTCCACTTCTTTTCCCTCGAAGAATCTCCAGTACATCTTGCACCTCCAATGCAGAGGAAACAAGAAACCACGTGCTGCTCCACTGTAGTCCCTCCAACGGTCAGCGAAGGTTGTTGGAAGAGTAGCCAAACCTACCAGCTTTGATTTCTCTCAGGCTATCTTATAACCATTTTGACCAGTTTGTGAAGAAAGAGGCCACAGTTGATCTCACCCTTTAAAACTTGCCACCTGAGTAAATATTTAAGTATATCAGATTAAGAAGTCCTCCCAGATGGCATGGCGTTCCCCAGGGGTCATATCTCTGCAGGGTAACACACGGGCAACAGCTTCTCACCGGGAGACTGGCGAAATGACCGAACCTGTCGTACCTCCGCAGGTCTTGGAAACATTGAACGAGCGCCCTCTTGCAAGGTGACGGTTCCTTACGAAAGTCGACTGATATAACCCTCTTCGATAGTTCAGGAACAGTCATCTGATAAGAACCAGTTGCTAGAATTTAGTTCAGGTAATTTTTGTCTGATTTTAAATTTGAATTGCGAAATGATCGTTGATCTAACTTGCTGGATGGCAGTACGGGATTACCAATTGGGCTGCAGTACACGACTTATCGTCACAATCTTAGGGAGAATAGACTTGCTATTTGGAGATCAACACTGAGGTTGAATCAGTTCTCTAATAACCGTGTTTGGACGTCGCAAGTTCATCTGCTGGCTGAATATTACGCGAAGTCTCTCAATCTCTCATCACAAACAGAAAATAATCTCAACTCGCGATCAGAACTGTGAAACCCATTGAAAACACACAACTGCGCCATATTTCGGGGGACCAATGGGAGCTTTTGCAAGAAACGTTCACTAGTTCCTTTCCGGACAGAGCGGTTTACTGCTGGGAAAGTTGTGTGATGCGTCGTTATTCATTCGGAGGGGGTTGCATTTTTGGGGAGATTAACGGTTGTTGTTGTTGTTGGTGTTGCAGTGTGGTGCGAAGAGTATGGATGGGGGTGGGGTGGATTTGTAGGATGTTGCGAGGTAATTACGATGGTGGGGCGGGAAATGGGTAATAAATTTGGGGGATTAGTGGCAAGAGTGAGGCGGGGGTGGGGGCGGTCCGTTGAAGCGGCGGAGCGAGTATAAATTATAGTCGAACAGGGTGAAATAAAGTCGATTTCGGGTGTTCGTGGGAGTGGAAGGAGGAGGAACGGTACGAGGGGTGGTGTAATGGCGAGGGGGTTCCTGAGATTGCGGGGAGGGGCGGAAGGCGGAGCCTCATGGAAGTGTATCGATCCGAAAAAGAGGCGGAGCTTAAGACGGACGAGCCAATGGAGGCGGAGCTAAGGGGCGTGGCCTATTAAGCGAGCGGCAGAGCCGGAAAACCGGCTCCGAAACGCGGCTCAGTCTCTCGCTGGCCATTGAAGAGATGAGAAGGAGCGTACGATGCTCGTGCCGGCTGACATGCTAGCAGCACAGAGCAAAGTACTGTACCAATTGAACAAATATTACGGTGAGCGGGTTCAAGCGCGAAAGGTGACGATCGCCAAAACTGTGCGGGAAGTGTGCAAAGTCGTTCAGGACGTTCTCCGCGAGGTGGAGGTTCAAGAGCCGCGGTTCATATCGAGTTTGACCGAGTGCAATGGCCGGTTCGAAGGGCTCGACGTTATTTCTCCAACGGAATTCGAGGTCGTCCTCTACCTCAACAACATGGGAGTTTTCAACTTCGTCGACGACGGCTCACTACCGGGATGCGCAGTATTGAAGCTCAGCGACGGACGGAAGCGCTCCATGTCCCTCTGGGTCGAGTTCATCACTGCCTCCGGCTACTTGTCCGCTCGCAAGATCCGATCTCGTTTCCAGACTCTCGTCGCTCAAGCGTGCGACAAGTGCGCGTACAGGGACTCAGTGAAAATGATTGCGGACACGAGTGAAGTGAAACTTCGGATACGGGAGCGCTACGTCGTACAGATAACGCCGAGTTTCAAATGTTCCGGAGTGTGGCCGCGCTCCGCGGCTCATTGGCCCCTTCAGCACATCCCTTGGCCGCACCCCAATTTGGTGGCCGAAGTGAAAATGGAAGGGTTCGACCTGCTGAGCAAGGAATGCGCGGCGATGCAAGGGAAACAAAGCGCCATGGAAGGCGACGCTTGGGTCATGTCTTTCATCGAAGTAGAGAGTCGCCTATTGAGCGGAGGATGCCGTCGTCGATGCCTCAGTTTGCTCAAAACTCTCAGAGACCGGCATTTAGAACTCCCCGGGAACCCAGTCACGGGTTACCATCTCAAAACCCTTCTCCTCTACGAATGTGAAAAACACCCTCGAGAATTGGAATGGGACGAGTCCTGCCTCGGGGACAGAATAAGCGGAATCCTAATGCAACTCATTTCCTGCCTCCAGTGCCGCCGCTGCCCCCATTATTTCCTCCCCCATTTAGACCTTTTCAAAGGTAAAAGCCCGACGGCCCTCGAAAACGCGGCCAAACACGTGTGGCGACTCACTCGCGAGCTCCTCACGAACTCACGCGCTCTCGACAAACTCTGAACAGCAAAACAACAAACCAACTCGAACACTTTACGCGCCCAAATCGAACTCATCGCTAACGCGTTCGAACGGCGGTCCCGCGCGACTCGACGAACTATTTCTACATTTTCTTCCGCTTTGTTTTATACTTTACACTCTAATTTAATGTTCAATGTGCAATAAAAAATTGTTTCCGCTTCAAATGACCGAATTTACAACAAAGAAAATCCCGAGTGTCGTGAAACTCGAAATGTTTGTTGACGAACAACACGACGACCGCCGGCCGCTGACACTGTCCGCCTCCTCGAGACGTCCAGACGAAACAGTAAATTCCCTTCTCTCACAAATACTATTTAGAATTATTTATTCTCTAAATTATACTTCGAAATTCCTCCAAATCTACAAAAACACGACGATGTGCCGCATTTCGAGTTGTAAAAAACGTTAACGGCACAACGGCGGCCTTCGTATTCATTTTCGCATGTGCGTCACATCAAACTAAAACAACTGAGCGTTTTGACGCACATTTTGAGACAAATTTGAAACTGTATTTAAAAATGAAACTAAAGCGCGTGAACATTTCAATTGGGCTTCAGTTGAGCCCGAAAAATACAAACGCTTCGTTTTATGTTTAAAATCACACAACTCCCATGAAATACGAATCTGTCACGTTCCGACAACATCGAACCTCAACTCCGTTTAGTTGGGTGACATAGAAATACGAATAGTTTCGGTGGTTTTGGTCACGAATGACAGAACGTTAATTGTGGTATATGTCGGTTTGGAACCTCCGTCCAACCGGCATTCGCCAAAACTTGAAAGCACTTTACGATTCTTAAACGTAGAACTATGTTCACTTTATTTTTACTTTCCTTTGCCCTACGGAATAATTTTGTGTAACCAGCCGAAAAAAAATTGTCGAGTTTTCTTCAGATAGTTGTATGTTTTAAGGCACTGAGCACTGAACCCACACCCAACCGTCATAGTGATCAAAAAAATATTTCATTTTTCAAAAACCGCTGAAGCAATCTTGATTGTTACGTAGGCAGTTCCAAAGAAAACTACACAACGCTTTACGTCTCATTTTTGGACAAAATGACGAAAGCAGCGGAATAAATTGTCAAAAACTTCGCAAAATCGATTGCAGGTTGCAGTTTTTCCTCTCCTTGGCTCCACGAAGTAGAACGAGAAATTAACTATTCCGCTGAAATCAAATTTGAGCCCTCTTCGACTCATTACGTTTTAAGTTCGAAGAACATTATTTGACAAAACGATCTGTGTGTCTTTGAACGCGATTGAGAGAAAATGAGTCAACCAAATCAGTTCAGAGTTGATATCTGGCCTGCAGGTTACCATGGGACGCCAAAATAAGGGTACGAGCAGAAGCCATCGAAAGTTGACTATTGTTCTCATAGCGATCAAAACACCAAATATTTTTTTTCTCAACAACGGCTATAACGATTTTGATTAAATTTTTTATATTGATAGCTCTCAATAAGGCAACTATACCATAAAATTCCCATTCATGGAAAAATTACGAGAGCAGCGCAATAAATTACCAACCTTTTCGACGAAAACCTTTTTTAGCGCTGTTTTTTCGTTATAAACTCCGCTGAAATCTTCCTAGAATGTTTAAAAAAATTGGAGTAGTAGTCCAATCTAATACCTAAAGGGTGAGCGTTTAAAAGCGCTCATAAAATATAAGGGGGTCACTCCAGAAATTCCGGAATTTCAACTACCGCCTTTTCGCTTCCTACCAGTTTTAAACGTTTTTACCCAATAACTCTGCAAAAGGGACTACTATCCTCTTCAAAAGAATCGTGTTTATAACCTCATTAATTGTCTGCATACTAATTATTCAATAATGGTCCGAGAGCAGCACAATAAATTCCGAAACTATAAGCGCTACCGCTTTCTGCTGCCGTGAAGCGTTGTTTAACCAAGTTCAAATGAACTAAGTGATAAATGAATTGAGTAAGTAGAAAAAGCCATGTACACGAGTGAATGAACGTAGAGCTGTGGAAAGTTATGTGTTGCAACGCACCAGATATTTACGTTTCAAGTTCAAAGGACGTTATTTGAGAAATCGATCTGCGTGTTTTTGAACGCGATTGAGAGAAAACGGTCAAACCAAATCAACTCAAACTTGGTATCTGTCCTGCAGGTGACCATGGGACGCCAAAATAGGAGTATGAGCGGAACCCGCCCAGAACTGGCTATAGTTATCATAGTGTTTAAAACACTACTTTTTTTTCTCTCAAAAACGGCTTTAGTGATTTTGATTAATTTTTTTGTGAAGACAGCTGCAAATGTCCCGATGATACCATACAATTATCATTAGTTAAAAAATGACGAGAGCAGCACAATAAATTGCCAAACATTTCGACGAAACTTTTAGGGCAGTTTTTCCGCATTAACTCTGTTCAAATGTTGCTAGGAACTGCAGAAAAATTCAGGTGGTACTCCAACGAAGTACCAGTACGATGAAATTTTAATAACGCTCGTAAGATATACAGAGGCTACTCAAGAAATTCCGGAATTACAACTCACGTTTCACTTGTCTCGCTATTTCTCACAGTTTTTAGCCGATAATTCTGGAACGGCGGTTATTATCCTCGTCAGGAAAATCGAGTTTACAGTCGCGTCAATTCGCCAATAATACCACTTTCTACCACATTCAAGTTCAAACGAATTGGGCGGAAAATAAATTGAATTAGCAGCGAAAGTCGCTAAAACCTGTGAATTGACGTAGTTGGAAAGCTGTCTAGTTTTTGTACATCAATTTCAGTAGAGTTTCCAGAAAAATCAGGGTGATCATCGAATAAGCTATCCGTACGACGAAAGTCAAACGACGCTCGTAAAATATTAAAGAGGATCCACATAAATTGCGAAACTTGATCCACTTAAACCGTTTCACGGTTGAAATGATTAATTTCGAAAAAATTGTGCTGACAGTAATAATACACCATCTACGCACTGATCACACAATAACCGTCGTGGCAGAAGTAGGAGCAACTCAATAATGCCCACAACTTTCAGCTCCACCATTCCTTTCACCGATTCGCATATGGAGCTGAGGAAAGTTACGTGGTGCGTCTCACCAGATATTTTTTTGCCAACTCGATTTCGAAAAAATGTTTTGTTCGACAGTACCATAATATTCATTCGGAACGGAGAATTTGTTCTGCACCTAATTGGACCGGCTGAGGATCGTCAGCGTTCAGGGTTGATTCCCTTACCCTTCGGCGGTTGATAAGAAGTAGTGAAAACAGGATAAACCATTCTGTGCCAATGTGCGCGCGTCCTGACGGAGGTCCTTTACGTTATTCGCTGACTGATTATACTGACTACCGCCCGTTGCCGTCGCCCCTTGACCAAAAGACTCCCGTAAGACCTGAAGGAGCACCACTTCATACTCCTTGAACGGGTTCAGTCGAATCAGAACCTCACTGTCTGACGGTATTGAAATCTCGAGCGGATCCGTAACTATACTAACGAAGAAAACTGTCATTTTCGGAGTTAAATAAAACTGAGGAGCTACATCGTACTTTACGTCGAAAAGTGTCACTCACCATCCAAATGTCACACGCAAATAGTGTGGAATATACGAAGAAACATTACCCTCACGATATCTCAGGAAGGACGTGGTATTCAACGAAAGTCGTGGTCTCATTCGATTTATTATAAAACGATACGTCGGCCATGAACCCACCACTCGTACAAGACATCAAATTTGGGTTGGTTCCCGGTATACCGCTTTCGTGACTAACGAAGAATATTTTTAGTCCTCATTTTGAACCCTCTGCCTCACTCCCATCAAGAGAGTCGACAACACGCACTCGAAATCCACGATTCACATGGAAGTGCAGTAAAAAGGATTGGTACACGCGTTTTTTACTTTCCTTGGCTCTACGAAGTAGAAAGGAAAGTTATGTAATCGGCTGAAAAAATTTTTTTTTAGTTTTCTTCAGATCTTTACGTTTCAGACCCTCCTGAGTCCGAAAAACACTATTTGGGAGAATGGTCTGTGTGTATGTGTGTCTGTGAACGATTTTTAGAGAAAACCACCGTACCAAATCAGCTCAAACTTGATATCTCGCCCGCAGGTCTCCATGGAACGCCAAAATAAGGGTTTGGAAAAAATCCACCGAAAGTTAACTATAGTTATCATAGTGATCAAAACACCAAATATTTTTTTTCTCAAAAACGGCTCTAACAATTTTGATTACATTTTTTATATTGATAGCTCATAATAAGGAAATTATAGCATGAAATTCCCATTCGTGGGAAAATGACGAGAGCAGCACAATAAATATTAAACATTTTCGACGAAATCGATTTTAGCGCGGTTTTTAGAGAAAACAACCGTACCAAATCAACTTAAACTTGATGTCCAGCCTACAGGTTACCATGGGACGCCAAAATAAGGGTATGGGCAAAATCCACCGAAAGTTAACTATAGTTATCATAGTGATCAATACACCAAATTTTTTTTCTCAAAAACGGCTCTAACGATTTTGATTACATTTTTTATATTGGTAGCTCTTAATAAGATAATTTTACTATAAAATTCCTATTTGTGGGAAAATGACGAGAGCAGCACAATAAATTATCAAAATTTTCGACGAAAAGCGTTTTTGCCGTGGTTTTTTCCTTAGAAACTCCGCTGGAATGTTAGTACAATGTTTTTAAAAAATTGGTATTGTAGTCCAATCCAATATCTATAGGGTGAGTGTTTAAAAACGCTCATGAGATACACTTGGGGCTCACTCCAGAAATTCCTGAGTTTCAACTACCGCCGTTTCGCTTAATACCAGTTCTAAAAGTTTTTACCCTATAACTCTGCCAAAGTAATTACTATCCTTCTTCAAAAAATTTCTGTTCACAGCCTCATTGATTATCTGTGTACCAATCGCTCAATAATGGTCCTGCAACGAGTACGAGCAGCACAATAAAATCTGGAACTGTAATCGCTACCGCTTGCTGCTGCCGTAAAGCGTTGCTTGACCAAGTTCAAATTAACTGAGTGATAAATGAATCAATTAAATAGGATTAGCCATGTGCAAAGTGAATTGAAGTAGAGCTAAGGAAAGTTGTGTGTTGCAACGCACCAGATATTTTCTTCAAAAATGCGCACTACGTCTTTCATGAAAACAGCGATCCACGGAAATACGCTGAAAAATTAAAATATTTGGTCCGTAGCAACACGTAACTTTCTGCATCCTCAATAAAATTCGACGACCTGCACGTACAGGCGCTATATCTTCAATGCAATTTCCATAAAATTGATGAAATCCAGACACGCAGTCACTCAATTACAAAAATGTTCAAAATATTATTTTCGACACATTTTCCTATTTATCTCCGTTCAATGGACTGTCAGAAGAACATTTATTGAGAACAATATAAAGGTATTAACTATTTGAAAACATGTCGCGAGTGTGGTGAAAATCGTTCAAGCCGTTTTGCCAAAAATTGAGACGGAAAATCTATTTTTGCTTCACAGGCAAAATCTTGCTTCTCCGTTCACCAAAAAGTGCACATATTTCCTACTAATAGTGTGTCAAGGTTTGCCAAAATATAATTTTTTTTACTTTCCTTGGCTCTATGAAGTAGTCCGAAAAACACTACTTGAGAAAACTGCTGTGTGAACGCGATTGGGCAACAACTGAACGGTTGATATCTACCCTCGGTTCACCATCGGACGCCAAAATAAGAGTATGAACAAATTCCGTCCAAAACTAACTAAAGTTATCACAGTGATCAAAACTACACATTTTTTTCTCAAAAATGGCTCGAACAATTTTGATTAAATTTTTTATATGGATAGCTCCTAAAGGAATTACACTACCATGAAATTTCTATCGGTGGGAAAATGACGAGAGCAGCACAATGAATTAACAAACATTTCGATGAAAATCAATTATGGCATAGTTTATTCCTTATTAATTATAGAAAGTAGTGAGTAATTTTCAGAAAGAATTATGTGGTACTCTGATTAAGTACTCATACGATGAGCGTTTAATAACGCTACTCCAGGAATTCCGGAATTTTAACTGCCGCCATTTCACTTATTAGCACCCGATAACTCAGGAAAAGCGATTAATGTCACTTTCAAAAAAAATCGTATCCACAGCCTCATCAATTCTATGAGTAACAACTGATCAATAAGGGTCAAAGCCTGAGTATGAGCAGCACACTAAATTTTGCAACTCTAAGCGCTACCGCTTTCTGCCGCCGTGAAGCGGTGTTTTACCAAGTTCAAATGAACTGAATGAATAAAATTGAATTGGTAGCCAATGCCATGAAAACCAATGAATTCTACCGCCGTCCAGGAACTATTTTGCCTTTAACTCCATCCTTGCGCACAAAAAAATTCCTTTGAAATTTAGTTGTGCCCGCCTAATCGGCAATCCGAACTAGATGGCTCGACGAAATGACAAGTAATGGACCAAGGCGCAAGTTAAGAGCTGAAATGCAGCAGTATTTGGTGGGTAGCCCGTTTGAAAGAATTGCTGTGGATATATTAGGTCCTCTGCCGGAAACGACATCTGGCAATAAATACGTTTTTATTGTGATGGACTACTTTTCCAAATGGGTTGAAGCTTATGCCGTTCACAATCAAGAAGCTGCCACTCTTGCTGACGTCTTGGTGAAGGAGTTCGTCTGCCGATTTGGAGTGCCTTTAGAATTACACTCAGACCAAGGAAGAAATTTCCAAAGTGACCTGTTCCAAGAGGTATGTAAGAAGCTTGGGATCCGGAAAACCAGAGCTACAGCCCTACATCCACAGTCTGATGGAATGGTAGAAAGAATGAACCGCACCGTTATCAAGTACCTCTCAAAGGTAATTTCTGATCATCAGCGTGATTGGGATGAACACCTCTCATTCTTCTTGATGGCATACAGATCCGCAGTGAATGAGTCATCGAGACAGACTCCAGCGACAATCTTGTTCGGTCGGGAAATGCGACTCCCATGTGATATGTTGTTCGGCTGTGAACCTGGTGTAGACGTAACGGGAGACAGTTATGTATCCAAGCTACGAAAGAAGATGGAAGATATCCATGACCTGGTTCGAGCTAATCTCCAAATGGCTAGTGATCGAACAAAGAAGTATAACGATTACAGAACCAAAGAAGCGAGCTACACAGAAGGGGACCAAGTATGGCTTTACAACCCTAGAAGAAAACGAGGACTCTGTTCGAAGTTACAGCAACACTGGGAAGGTCCTTACATTATAAAGAAGAAGATTAACAATGTAATCTATAGAATCTTCAAGGCTCCAAGTGGGAAACCTGTAGTAGTACACTTCAATCGTCTAGCACCGTTTCACGGGGATCATAATGAAGATGTGCCAGCATGATTACTACAAGATGGTGGCCACTAGTTGTGCAATGACTCAAGGTGTTTGGAGTATACTAGCATTCCAGGAAGAATGCTATTAAGGAAAGGGCAGTGTAACGCCTTGGCGTCAAATTGTAAACGTATCTATGTGAGGGACGGTTGTCAAGGAAGAAGTTGTTGTCGTTTCCGCCATAGTTGTTCAGTTGTGTTTCTAAATAACGTTCCGTTTGACTTCTTGATTTTTGTTACAATTATAAACCCTTTAAAAATTGTTACAATTGGTGTCAGGTGTGAGGCAAATTTTGCTACTTGAAGCAACTCGCGCCTCCACTCTCACTCCAACGACCTGTCACTTTGACTCGTCTTGCCGTGCCAATCGCGTGGCGTCGCCAAGAAAATGTCAATTTTCGTCGTTCTGTTGTCGTCAAGTCAGGTTTCGTATCGTTTACCAGTATTTTTTAATGCTGAGTCTAATGAGGTGTCTACGAGGTGTGAGACTGCTTCAAGTTGTGCAATCATGCTGTGCAAGACAATAACAAACCGTTGTTTAATCATTTCCAGCGTTTTTCCAAACGTTTATCTCTTACGGTTTTCTTTACAAACTACTGAAATCCAACTGAATCACCGCAGTTCTTTTATTTGAACGTCGAACTCATATGCAGTGGAATGAGGTTTTTGAATTTTCGAAAAAACGACCGTAACGATTTTCATTAAATTCAGAGGATGTCTTCAGCTTGACAATACCTAAATATTGTTCTCCATAAACGTTCAACAGAGATAATGACCAAAATGTGCCAACAACCCTTTCTCCGTTTTATTTTTTTTTTTTTTTTACATTTTCTGGATTTTCTCGGAAACTGCATGATTGCATATGATCAACCTGACGGAGTGTTTTCTAGTGACCTATACCCACATTTTATTACTCTCGACTATTTCTCTGACTATCCGTTGTACGGAGCTATAACACAAGGTAGGTCCCCAAATGAGAATTTGTCGAACATGAAATGATCAAAAACGGCTATTCTCAATTAACACAATTTGTTTTTCTTAACATACGGCGGTTGCAGGGTGTGTGTTTCATGGTGCGCTTTACAGTTATGCGTCTGACCATCCGATAAACGGATTTATATTGAATGTTTTGAGAATTGGCTCAGGATACACACCCACAGATATTTTTCTATCTAAATCTGCTTCCACTCACGATGGACGGAGGTTTAATGGTCGCTGAACCAGGATGAGCGTCTTTCCAGGAGCGGTTTTTATGGTTTAGATTCAAATTTCGCGTCCGCGGCTGGTCGCAAATCCCGAGTCGTCAGGTCCGCAGTTGGGTTTCTTCAGCAGAAACGATAATCGTTCTTCAGGGGCTTCCAAATGGAAAGGTGTGAAAGGTGGGGAGGCGGAGGAGGGAGTTCTAATTGCAAGGACCGTCAGAATTCTCGAGAGCCAGAGGGAGGGCGCCTCTGGAGACCGCTAGGAAGTAGACGCCGTTTTTGTGACTGTTCTTCGAACCTCCAATCATGACAAGTCCACCGAGCCCACAGGCCCATAACCATAAGTAGCCCGTTACATCATTCTCCACAACGGGGCCGAGTCTCGGCCTCTTCTTGTGTCACCAGCCTCGGGTCATGAGCAAGTAATTGCTGCTTTGTCTTCCGCGTGCCTTCAGAGCAGAGTGCGGACCTACAATTAATTTCGGAACTCGAAAACTCCGACTGGCACGATTTTTATAGCGGGTCGTTTCACTTCTCGAGATTCCGAGCCGCAGTGTGTTCAGATGAGCGGATGAGAGGAGATCACTGACCCGCACTGGCGCCTCGGCTGACCGCGCCTCTTCGCTTGGGGAGGACACAGCGAGTCGTGGATTATCCCTGGGTTCCAAAGCGAGGAAATGCCAAACGCTTCAGAAGCTCACAGAAGTAGTTGCTGCGGGCAATTTGTGAGGAGGCAGAAGGGGCACGTCAGGACGACCAACTTCAGCAAGCACCGTGCAAATGTACAAAAATCACGTTTGTGGGCCCAATTCGGGTTTAATCTATACATATTTCGTATCTTGTTATCTCACGAACGTGTGTGCATAAACCAAAGCCAATAAAATTACTATTACTTTTCTCTTCAACCGCTTTGAATTCGATGACACACATGTCAACAAAACGTATTCACGACTTAGCTGAGAGTACGCTGTGAGTTTGAGTAGAGTCGTTAGGCGAATGTTCGGCGAAGCTCATTTTCCGCCGTATTTCGGCTTCTCCCTCCAATCGAAGGATGGTAACGAACTGGATTTACCGCTGAAACTACGAAGCGTACAAAAAACCTTTCATGGCACATTTTGAGTTTTATCTCCTACCAACGGACTGCTTGAGAAACATTTACGAACAATCAAAAACGGTCTTCTTCAAATATAAAAACATCCTGTGAGAACGATCAAATTTCGTAATTAATCCCGGCGCCACTCACTCGCGAAGGACCCAGCGAGTTTTGGATTGTCCCTCGGGCTCAGAAACCGCGTGTTAACGACCGCGAAAGCGAGCGACCGCAAATCGTAAGAAAAAATGTCAAATTCGTCGGACCTCGACCGATGCAAACGAACTGAACGGACCTAAAGAATTACGAGAACTACTTTTCGTGCCAAAAATCATTCGAATCCGCCGTTATGGCCACTGTTTTGACGCGATGAAGCCGCCCAATCAAAGTCCGCAACGAACAAGGTAACAGGAGTCAACAAGTGGAGTAAGTAGGAGTGAAATCCCAACGAGTTGAAACCTCCCATTGGATGTACAAATATCGGGTGACACGCATCGTGCAATTTTCGAATGAGTTCACTCTAATTATATGAACATGGTAGAACTTGAAGTTCTTGATGTTTGAGAATTTATTGGGCAGCCCCTATAAATGTAATTTGTATTGCTATTGCATTAATAATCCACAGCACCGCCAACTTGTGGAGGTTCATGTTTATTTTTCTGAAATTAGGGAGAAGAGAAATGTAAACAAAGTTTGAATTTCAAAATTTCTGTGGTTCCTCCTAATTATCTTACGACTGATATAAATCCCCCATCGTGGAAAGAGAAAGACATTTGCAAAACAAGCCGATTGAAGCACGGCGTCTGCCGACACCGACGTTAGTTTCGAAGTCAAGAATGAAGGGCAGTTTAATTCAGAAGGAGAAAAGCAGATGACGGGAATAAGATGGAGTGAGTCCCTGCCACCTGATGCGGCCGCCAGTCGCCATAAATTTGACTAGACGGTTTCGCAATTGTATTGAACGAGCGGCGAAAAAAAGGCGAGAAAACGGCCATTCCATCGATGGGATCAGACAACGCGTCGAACCTTCCGTTTTGAGCGATCGCTTCCCTTTAGGAAACACGACTCGCCGAACGCGGCCGCAGGAAACGTTTTTGGTCAATTGAGAAGCTGCAGGTCGAATCGGCGTCGGCACAAGAAAACGAACCCTGGAACGTGTTTTGAATCCACACGTTTGAAGAGTACTCACTTGAATGGAGAGCTGTCTGGACCAAAATCAACACGAGACTGTGCGTTAATCGAATAAATCGTCCATCGAGTTCGAGAATAAGAAACGAGCGACGACTCTCGAGGAAAAATGGTGCTCATTGAACAGGAAATGAAATGGAACGTCAATGGATACCTGGATGGAAGACATCCACCCAAGGCCTGGGGGTTGCTTTCTCGAGTGGTTACGTAAGAATCACGGGGCGAGATGTTCGGTAAACCGTTTGAAAAATTGACAAATTCCGAAGGGGAATACAACATTCCGCATCCCCCGTAAATTCGTCGACCTGCTACATTTATCTTCCTTCGACGCATTTCTATGAAAACATTTACTAAGAACAAAGTGTAGGTACTAATTAGTTGAGAGTACTTCGTAGTTCATATCTCAGTTCAACAGATAGATACAAAAATAATTACGGAGTACGAAATGTGGGTAAACGCTCCAGGAAGACACTGCATAAGATTGATCAAATCCAGTGACGTAGTTACTATGGAAATTACAGAACTGTTCAAAAAACATTACTTTCGACTCATTTTGGTTTTTATCTCGGTGAAGTGGACTGTATGTTAGAGGAGCATTTATTGAGAACAGTACATTACAGTAGTTAGTACAGCGTTGACTATTTAAAAAGATTCCGCGAGTTTCGTGAAAATCGTTGAAGCCGTTTTGCCAAAGAGTGTAAAAAACCTGTTTTTGGTTATTAGGCCCATACCTCCGTTCACTGTATTTCCATGGAGATATTTATACGAAAGAAAAGTTTTGTAGTAATAAGTAGAGTAGAGATTTGAAGGTTTATTCATTTTTGGTACATTTTCGACTTCCACCCACCTTCCCTATCGATCGGAATTGCCTATAACCTTAATTTTGCGTTAAAAAACAATCATGTTTGATATAAAAATATCTGGTGCGTTGCAACACACAACTTTCCTTAGCTCTACGTCAATTCACTTTGTACATGGCTAACTCTATTTAATCAATTCATTTATCACTCAGTTAATTTGAACTTGGTCAAACAACGCTTTACGGCAGCATGAAGCGGCAGCGATTACAGTTAAAGAATTTATTGTGCTGCTCGTCCTCATTCCAGGACCATTATTGAGCAAATGGTACCCAGAAAATTAATGAGGCTGTAAACACGGATTTTTTGAAGGAGGATAGTAATCACTTTTGCAAAGTTATTGGGTAATAATTGTTAGAACAGGTATTAAGCAAAACGGCGGTAGTTGAAATTCAGGAATTTCTGGAGTGAGCCCCATGTATCTCATGAGCGTTTTTAAATACTCACCCTTTAGGTATGGGATTGGACTACAGTACCAATTTTCTTCAACATTCTACTAACATTCCAGCGGAGTTTAAAAGGAAAAAACCACGGCAAAAACGCTTTTCGTCGAAAATTTTGATAATTAATTGTGCTGCTCTCGTCATTTTCCCACAAATGGGAATTTTATGGTATAATTATCTTATTAAGAGCTATCTATATAAGAAATTTAATCAAAATGGTTAGAGCCGTTTTTGAGAAAAAAAATATTTGGTGTTTTGATCACTATGATAACTATAGTTAACTTTCGGTGGATTTTGCCCATACCCTTCTTTTTGCGTCCCATGGTAACCTGTAGGCTAGACATCAAGTTTCAACTGATTTGGTACAGTAGTTTTCTCTAGAAACCGCGCTAAAATCAATTTCGTCGAAAATTTTGATAATTTATTGTGCTGCTCTCGTCATTTTCCCACAAATGGGAATTTTATGGTATAATTATCATGTTAAGAGCTACCAATATTAAAAATGTAATCAAAATCGTTAGAGCGGTTTTTGAGAAAAAAATTTGGTGTTTTGATCACTATGATAACTATAGTTAACTTTCGGTGGATTTTGTTCATACCCTTATTTTGGCGTCCCATGGTAACCTGCGAGCGAGATATCAAGTTTGAGCTGATTTGGTACGGTGGTTTTCTCTAAAAATCGTATACAGACACACATACACACAGACCATTTTGCCAAATAGTGTTTTTCGGACTCAGGAGGGTCTGAAACGTAAAGATCTGAAGAAAACTCAAAATTTTTTTTCAGCCGATTACATAACTTTCCTTTCTACTTCGTAGAGCAAGAAAAGTAAAAAGAATCAGCTCAACCGATCGAACCGTTCTCCGTTCGGACTCAGTCGGCCTCAAAACGTAAAGATCTGCAGGAAAACCTAAATTTTGTTTCGACTCGATTACAATACTTTCTTTGCCCTTTGTGTCGGGGAAAGTAAAAATGGTCTTTTGTACGTAAGGGGTGGAGAGCGGAGGGAGCAAATTATGTATGGAAAATGGCGGTGGAATGGTACAGCTAGGAGAGTGGGACGGAAAAAGTAGCTACTTGCCTGTATGTGCTGTATGAGAGGAGTTGGGAAAGGATGGCTGGTGCTCTGCGTGAGGGTTAGGACTTTCCATGGATGGGAGAGAGACTGGATGGGCCCCAGTTGGAGGAGGCAGGGGTTAAGCCATTATGTAAGGCTTCGATTGATTTGTGTAAATATGTGGCAGTGCGATATGATGTGATGTAGGGGAGTATTATCAAGTACTTATGCATTATTGGGTTAGGTCACGTTGCAATTTGAGGTGTGAAAGTGCGTAATTGTGTGCCACGTTGTGCCCCAGCTGGCCTTGCGGCAAATCTCCAGGGGCTTTTTGGGTGCCATTTTCGAGCTACTAGCCCCCCCCCCCTGCTAGCTGGCCTAGCTATTTTGATGCAATTGATATATATCAGTTGTTTAGTCGGTTTAATTTGAGTCTTTATGGCAAGTTATTAATTATATAGGGACAACCAACTGACGGATTTACAGACCACCATACACAAAAAAGACTAAAATTCCACAATTGACAAACCATCCAACACGTCCCATTTATCTCTAGGGGGTTTCCCCCTGAGGTACATGACCTCCTCTCCCCGCCCCTTCCCCGACGCTCCATCACCCCTTTCACCTTTCTCTTTGTATATAAAGACCACGACCAACTGACTGACTCCAGTACTGACTTAACGGCCAGACGATGATGTCTTTACATCGAAAGCGCTTGCCCACAGTAACTCACAAGCCAGAGGAGGTGGTCTCGCCTAACAGGTCTCAAATCCTTAGGGGACGAAAAACTGGTAATTTCAGAGCCCTGCTGAACGTGGCTGGACAGGAGGGGACCCTTGCGTACCAGCGCCTTGAGCGAAAATGGGATATGCTAAACCCGTTAGGTGAGTCCGTCTCCTCTGGCTGGTGAGTTACTGTGGGCAAGCGCTTTCGATGTAAAGACATCATCGTCTGGCCGTTAAGTCAGTACTTAGTAATTTGCCTACTGGCGGACACAACCCAATTTCTTTAATATATGCTAAACCCCTCTAAGGTAGAGGCACCCGAGGCCGTAAGTTTGGACGTAAGTCTGCCCGGGGTAGCGTCTAGGGAAGTTCCCCGTAGGATGTTGCCTCTGGAGAGCGCTAGGGTAAATGAGAAGAAATCCTCCGATCCCTGAGCTACCCAGATGGGGTCCTGCCGATATCGCAGCGGTCGAGGGTTTGCTGGAATTAGGGTCTGTCCCAGCCGCTTATCTCGTTTCGCCTGATTCGGGCCGAGAGGCCGGAACCGCCTTCCCACACCCCACACATATCAGTAGGTGCCCACCCACCCTCAGACATTCACAATGCCCAGAAACAAGACCTATCGAAGGAGTCGGGGATCTCTGGAGCGTAGTGTCTTCTAGCAACCCATAACCCGCAACATCTTTTGTAATCATCCATGGGGCGAAGTTGATAGATAAAATACATCGAAAGAGATTTGCCGAACAATAACTAAATGATCGTTTTTCAAACTTTCTCAAAAATCACTCCACCGATTTCGATCAAACTTACGGAATATTTTTGTGTTTATCACCTAAATTTAGTTCTCCGTAAACTTTTTTTTTTTTTTAAGACGAAGATACAGCGCCCGTATATACAACTGGTCGTCGGATTTACTGGGGTTGCGGAAAGTAGTGTGATTTTTATAACGATCAAGTGATACCAGAATGACACTGTTATCTGAAACTGTTCTGAAGAAATTGCGAGTTTCATTTTCTCTATACTCCTCAAGATTTTTAAATTTCTGTCTGCCCATATCCAGAGCTATTTGTGTATTGTTCAATTTCTGAGGGGACTTGAAAATTCGCTCGTCAAGCACACAACACTTTCCTGCTTTACGTAAAAACTCTTTTTTTCTCGCGTTTTCAAATCGTTCCACAGTAAATGCCTCGCCAACCCAACGAGCAGCAGTTTTCAATTAACACGCCGACATTTCGTTCTCCGTAACTATTGGTACAGCTTTTCATTTTGAGTGTTGTGCGGTAGAAGAGGGTTACAATTATTTCACGAGTTGGGTTCATGAGAACGGAACAACGTGCATCCTGTTTGAATGACGTGAGTCTTCCATTGGCACAGAGACGACTGACCTGAGAGCAATAATCTCCCTCCTCAATACCCTCACGGTAATTCTTATCGCGTGAGACCGACGATAAATATAGGAACAATCCTTCCACGTTCAATTCCTCGTACTTCGTTATCTAAGTCAACCGCGCGATCGATGACGTCTCAAGACGAGCAAGTGCCAAGTCAGTGGGGACTGAGAATGGCAGAGGTGCGTACGTTGAGGGAGGCCAAGGGGTGACGGAGCATGCGCACTCTCGCCGCCTCCATGTCTCCGCCCACAGACCCGCCTCCGAACCATCCCCCGCAATAAATTTCGTTTCAGTTCCACTCTCGTCCGGTGGGTCTTCATAACTGTTTTCCTATGGCGAGGGGTGAAGGGGCTAGAGGTTGCCGACTGGACTCTGGAGACTGCAAAACACACAACTCTACAGACGCACGAATAAATAGAGATACGAAACTGTAGTGCATAGTAGGTACAACGATACAACTAACGTTAATTCACTGTCCACGAATGCAGCTATGGCACGAGAAGAAAACAAAACCAAAGGCGCATAACCAAAAAGTGACAGCAGTTATGTCAAAAGAAACCCTACATCACTTGATTCCGCCACCTCAAATCCCGACATACGTCTTTTGACATCACACCACGCTATCTTGTAAGCATACCTATGTCACTACTCCAAGGAAGCACTGGGGACTGCGCTCTTCTTTATATATATTAATCATCTGGCTTCCTTCTCACCTGAAGGAAATATTCTCCTCTTTGCAGATGATAATTCGACCCACGGCGATTGTTAAGATGAAGCGAATGGGTGGCTACTTGCTAGCTACTTATCACTCAATGCGGGGAAGACGAAATGAACGCTTATCGGAGGAGGCTTAGTGCTCTGTTCCCGCAGCCTACATGGGCTAGATATTGGCTGCACCTAACTGGCAATTGTATCTGGATTCAAGTATATCGGAATCGTTATTGACCCGACGCTAACCAAGAAGGAACACATTTCATGCGTTTACATCAAGCTCCACATGTTCCTGGGCGTCTTTTATCGTGCGAAATGAGTTTCAAAAATTAATTGTACTGCGACGAACAACTTTGGAAGTGATGTTGGTAAGCTAAAAAGATATCCAAATGATACGATTTATTAAGACGCTAAGGTGTTCACTGTGCGCTGTGCTCTCTACTTCTATAGTCACCTCGGCATTGCTAACTCATCACATGACCACCCACACTCCACTGAATCTCTGCCCTGTCAACATGTTGTCAATCTCGTATTAAATTCATCGTTCAGCAACTATTGCTCCGAAATCTGCTTCCCCTAAGCGCCTCTCTCCTGCAGGTTTCATTGAAATGCCGCACATCCACCGGTTCATTAAACTAAACTTCGGGCACGAGCTCTATGGCGCTCAACAGGATATCCTGAAGATAAAAGAGCGCACAACAAGGCCACTGAGGAGCTTTAAAGCGCCTTGTGGCGAGAGAGAAATCTTCAGACTGCCTCTGCACTGAGGGTCTTAGATGCTACTGACGGTTCACTATGGCGTAAGACGAAACTCCTTACTAAGTACCAAACACGATCCAACTTCTGCAGTACAGCAGTACCTGGCTATGCACTTCACACCGAAAGTCTGAAGCAGTCGCGGAAATCTTGGCCAACCAACTCACGCCTAATGATCCCCGGATTTGAAGAGGAAATTATGAAAGAACTTAGATGGCCTCTCCAGCTCTCCCTTCTCTCACGTTTCTTGACACCATCCCAGGCCAAAGCCGCCATTAGACATTGTCCTCCTTAAATAGTGCCTGGATACGATGCAATCACCCGCCCTTTGCTATTTCGTCTCACCTGGAAGCCTTACTGACTCAGATCTTCAATGCCATTCACAGAATGGCATGTTTCCCTACCAAATGGAAATTTTCTCAGGCAGTAATGGTAAGAAAGAAGGGAAAACTCGCCCGAGACCCTGCTAACTACAGGCCCTTACGTCTTCTCTCTTCACTGTCAAAGGTCTACGAGAGACTTCTCCTACCAGAGATCTAAATTCACACAGAAACTCTCCTCCCTCCAGAGCACTTCTGATTCCGAAATCTCCATTCCTGCCCCCAACAGATACACCGAGTGGTGGACGTCATCCTCGACGCCTACGAACATGATAGGGCTCTTCCTGGACGTCAAAAAGGCCTTCGACCGGGTTTCGCACCTGGGCCTCCTGGTTAAACTAAAGAGGACTCTCCCTGACAAGCTCTACAGGCTCCTTGCCTCGTATCTTTCGAACAGAAACTTCTCAATTCGATACTCGTCATCTCCATCAAAATCCCGCAATATAATGGCTGGAGTACCCCAGGGAAGCATTCTCGGCCCGTTGTTATATACCCTGTACGCCCATGATGTTTCCAAGTCCCCTCATCCTACTATCGCTCTCTACGCCGATGACCAGGCCGACCTGATCCGTCACTCATCGCCTGAACTCGCGCACGGCTCTCGACAGGATTAAGTTTTCCACCTCGAAGAATGGACGAATGGAAAATCGGTATTAACCCCTCTAAAACCGCTCTGCTAAACTTCACGTACAGAAAGGCTGAGCACATCCCTGCAATATCGATCAACAATGAAATAGTAAACCCGGTCTCCAACGTAACATACCTCGGGATTGTGCTCGATAGCAGACTAACCTGGGAATGCATATCACGGCAACTGTAACCACAGTACGAAACCGCATTCGTCACACTCAAGTTTCTTCTCAACAGCAATAACCTCTCTTTAAAAACTAAACGACAAATTTACTTGTCTACAATCAGACCCATACGGCAATACGCGTGCGAAATATGGAGCTCTGCTTCTGACTTACAGATCCGCGGAATTCGAACCCTTCAAATCAAAACACTCTGACCCATCACACTATCATCGTGGTACGTTAGAAACACACTCCTCCACTCTGACTTGGACTTGCCGACAGTCAATGGTGTACTAAGGTCATCATACAATAACCTCGTCTGCCGAATGCTACGCCATCCAAATGGATCTTCACCCGCCAGGTCATACGGCATGGCATTTTTCAATTCAGCAGCCACTCACCTTTATGAACATCCTCACTATCTGACTCTACTCCTACACACTGAAACTACTCTATTATATTATTAATTTATAATGTATTTATTACTTGTTAACTTATTACAGTTCAAATGTCGTGGCTTCCAATGGGTAGTCTACCTCTACCTGTGTCGAATTGTTAGTATATAACTGTATTAGCGTACTTCATAGTGTTTTACACTAAAAAAGTCTATTTATTTCAAAATAAAATTCATCTTTCTCAATATTTAGTCTACAATTCGCTCCCACTGGCTCTCAATGACCCCCGACGTTCGTCTCGTACTACACGAAACTGTTCCAGACGTATCCAATAGTTATTATTCGTTTTTATGTTGCCGTTGCTATCTTATCAATACCAGATCGTCCGTTTGTTGATATTTCAAAGGACTTATTTGCAACAGGGGGAAAAACTTAAATGGTTAACGTCGACAGACTTTTAGGGTGGCCACTTGTGTGTCAATTTGGAACACGGTGTCCTGATAGCAAGACTATCAACACTTCACTTCGAAGGATCTTTGCAGACACAGGCGTACCTATCAGGTGTGATGGCGGACCTCAGTTCAGCTCAATCATGTTCACAAAGATCTTGAAGAAATGGAAAGTCACAATGTCACCATCTTCTCCCTATTTCCCTCAAAGCAACGGCCGTGCTGAGGTGTCAAAACAATAAAACATCTTATAG
This sequence comes from Pachypeltis micranthus, assembly GCA_020466155.1. Classification (NCBI taxonomy): domain Eukaryota; kingdom Metazoa; phylum Arthropoda; class Insecta; order Hemiptera; family Miridae; genus Pachypeltis; species Pachypeltis micranthus. The sequence goes on along the minus strand of CM035768.1, from coordinate 80,312,474 downwards.
TGAAATGTATGAAAGGAACCCTGGACGTAAAAGCTTACTCTGCAGGGTTCTTAGAATTCAGGAACACACCTGCCGTGAACAATCAATCACACTACAAATCCTTCTCAAATGAGTGGCAAACGACAGCCGAAACATTCCATCAACGAATTCCCCCCCCCCCCCCCAGAAGCAAATGCGGAGAAACATAATAAAACGGCTAGAGATTTGGCTCCCCGACAAGTTGTTACCTCTGTCAAAATACAGAACCCTATCTCTCGAAAGTGGGAGCAGTGTGGTACAATCGTAGGTGAAGGACGTTATCGCAAATACACCGAGCAGGTTCCCAACGGGAGAGACTACGAAAGGATTGGAGACTCCTGAGGAAGGCCCAGGGGGGAACAGAGTAAGGGTCATGAAAGGGGAGATGTTTCAGACGCATCCAATAGTTATTATTATGTTGGCGTTACTATCTTATAAATCAAGTTTCAGTTTCTTCAACTTCAACACCTTATTAGAAAACTGATTTCTATTTCATAATTCTAATCATAACAGAAACTTTCGGCTGATAAGCCTACGTCCAGAGAATGCTGAGGGCACCCTTAGAAGCATTCATGATTAGAAATGAAGCAGGCAGTCAGTCAACTTGATACATGTACGCCGGTTGAATCTTAATCTCCCCTACCCCTTCCCATTCGCACTTTCGCCATACCATACCACGTCCTTCAAGTTTTAGAATTTGCCTCAGACTCAGCAAACAATACCACACACGACGTAAATGCTATAAAACAGCCAAAAATTCGTTTTCGACTAAGTTTTCAAAACATTTTTCGCCCTCAACAACCACGAGTTTCGTCTGATCGGATATGAATTGGCGGGCACAACTAGATCCTAAATGGAATGTTTGTGTCGAAGAACGGATTTTCAAGACCGCGTTAAAAGTGAAATGGGGTTTGGACGGCCGGCGGATTCTAATTCTTGAATGAGATCCTATCGTGTCCATTAATGAACAACACATAATAGGTTGGCAATATTGACAGTTGGATGTTTGGATAGTTGAACTAGTGAGTACACGTGAGAGCTGAGAATGTTCCACAGTATGAGTTGTAGTGGAGAGTGGTCGTAAGGAGGTGGCGAAACTAAGGGGTGAAAAGTGAGATTAGGAAAGGGGGTCACAGAAAACCGCAATGAACGTTGAGGAAACAGCAAGCGGGAAATTAAGTTGTCATATTAATCTTTGTGTTAGGCACGGTTGGGAATATTAAAAGAAAGAATTTGCTCTGAAATGCCGGGAATGGCTGCAGTTACATCACAGCTGGAGAAACCTCCGAGGTCTGACCAGCTCTTTCTCTGCTCTTTCTACGCTCGCGTTAAAGGAAAAATAGGAACATTGAAGATGTAGAATCTCCATACCTTGCTTGAAACGTTAAGTGTCAACTTTTGAATGTGGGGGGACTCCCCCGACCGACAACACAAGTTTATAAACCAAAAAGAATATTGAATTAAAATTTAGGACACGTTTCATAAGAACTTCGAAGAGATTTTAAACAGTTCAGAGTTGTGTTTGTGTTGTTCGGTAGCAAATCTCTTACACCACACACAAGACATTATTACCCTTAAAGCAGTTCCCATTCTTTCGTCCGTTGCTACTGTCTTCGTTCTTTTTACTTTCCTTGGCTCTACGAAGCAAAAAGGAAAGTTATGTAATCGGCTAAAAAAAAAAATGTTTGAGTTCTCTTCAGATGATTACGTTTCAGATCCTACCGAGTTCGAAAAACACTATTAAAGAAAACGGTCTGTGTGTGTGTGCCTGTGAACGATGTTTAGAGAATACGGCTCGACCAAATCACCTCAAACTTAATACCTAGCCCACAGATCACCATGGCACGCCAAAATATGGGTATGAGCAAAATCCACCGAAAGATAACTGTAGTTATCATAGTGATCAAAACACCACTTTTTTCTTAAAAATGACTATAGTGATTTCGATTACATTTTTTATGTGGACAGCTCTTGATAACGTGACTCTACCGTATATTTCCCATTTGTGGGAAAATTACGAGAGCAGCACAATAAATTACCAAAGTTTTCAACGAAAATCAATTTTCGCGCTGTTTTTGCCACATAAACTCTATATGTGAGGGAGTTCAGTCCAATACGTGTAGGATGGACGCTTGAAAACGCTCATAAGATATATGGGGGTCACTCCAGAAACTCCGGAATTTCAATTACCGCCGTTTCGCTTACTACCATTTCTAAACGTTTTTACCCAATAAATCTGGAAAAGTGATTATTACACGCTTTAAACAAAATCCTGTTTACAGCCTCATTAGTTCTATGTGTACCACTTGCTCAATAATGGTCTGGAAATGAGTACGAGCAGCACAATAAATTCCGGAACTGTAAGCGCTACCGCTTTCTGCCGCCGTGAATGAAGTCAAAAACACAAGCGCTGGAGCTAAGGAAAGTTGTGTGTTGCTACGCACCAGATATTTATTCTAATTGCTCCTCGTCGCCTAGTACTCGCCCTTCCCTCTTTGAAAATTCTCCAACCACCTAAATTCGGAGATTTTGTTTTAGGCTTCCTCTTTTCTCTTACTCTTTCAATTTTGAACATGTAAACTCCGTCCTCAACATGAGTCGGCATTTCTGTTCCTCCTCACATTCAACAACTATGTGCGAGTTAACAGTTCGGGAGATGCGACCTGATTTATTTAAAAAGATGCAAATTGTGGTGCATCTTAGTAACGAAAATAAATCGGATATGGATTGATAGGGAATGATTTGTAGTATTTCTGTGCGTTGACAAAGCTCCCCTTATAACCGAGATGCCGTTCTCCCTATCGGCCCTTCGAAATCGATTGTGTAAGAATTTCTTAAGAAGAGCTCCAAGACGATGTAGAATACACAGGCTGAGCCATCGGATAATTTAAAAGAAGATAAGGGCCGATGCTGATTGAAGTCTTGTGACGGACTGACGTCTCCTCATGAGGGCGAGCCGTGTCTCAAATACTGCGGCACCAGTTCTCCCTCCAAAACAAGCTCGTTCCCATTAATTTGATGAAGTAAAGTCCTTAAAAGTGATGTTGATAGGCGGCCTGGGGTTAAAAATGAGGAGCGATTAAAGCGGCGAACGCACGGGATCAGGTAGCAGACGAGTCACAAAACTTGAACGCTTCGATTCATCAAGAACCTAAGCGGATCTGATTGATGAGAGCAGTTGATGTAGAGGGGGAAAAAAAGTGGGAAAAAACTACGCGTCGAATGTACTTCGTTTTCGTTATATGACGATCAAATGGTCCAGCGAGAGAATGGTCCAGCCGGAGCGGAGGCTGAGGGCGAGCGGATCTGGACCATCCGGAACCACGGCACGTAGGAGATCTTCACAACTCGTGACTCGACTCGCAACGACGTGCGTTCCTATTTTCCTTCTTCTGCTCCGCTCCTTTTGCCGGTTTCCGCCTCCGTTTTCTGATTTTTGCCCGATAATTCACAGAAACGCCGCCGTTTCGGATTTAATTAGATCGTCTGATTCCAAGATGCGGCACGGCGAACTGCACGGGAACTTCACAAAGGAAGAAATGGGGCGGGAAAAGTGTCGCAAATACGAAACAACTGACGAGTTACGTTCTAGATTTTGTCGCTTTTCGCAAATTACAAAAGGAGCGTCACTCAAATCACAATTAGTCGTGAACAGTGAATCGTGAATCATCCGATTGAGCTCAAATTTTAACACGTCACGTTAGAAGGTTATAACTATTTAAACATCATATGGATTTGTTACTAGTGGCGCAATCTATGTGTTAGGCCCAGAGTGATGTGTTATAACGCTCCTTCTTTAAAAAAAAATCTTGTCGACAATCTTACGAATTCCTTGTCCGGTGATTAGTTGCGGCATGAGGACGGGCTATTGGCACACCTAATAATTATATTCTTTGTTTTGTTTTATTATCGTTTTCATAATTTTCGTTTACAAAGGATTACGTTTATTTTTGTTATTAATCTTGAATCAACTAGCAAAGTGATAATAAGGCGAAGGGCTCATCCAGACGACGCAGGGAGTACATGAGAGGCATTGCCCAGGTCAGCTGTACCGACTGACTCCCATTAAAAGGCGCCCACGCGATCGTAGTCTAGTGGCTAAAGACAATGATTCAGAGCCCTGACGAATGTCGGTTTATAGCATCGGAGCTCCTCGCGATCGCAGTAAGTTTTGCCTGAGTCAGCGGCTCCCCAAACATCTCCAAACCCCCTCAGTACACAGCAAAGGACCTCTCTTCCCTGTATGTTAAGTGTTAACCGGCGGATCTGCATTCTCCAAATGTTGAAGCCCACAATACCCGGCATCCACATTGTCGGTTAAGTCTAATTTGAGTTCGGTGGAGCAGCAGGAAGATTATATTTGGAGACACAACTAAGTGCACGTCACTTCCTCACCGCCGATCCCATCCTCGTGGATATCCAGCTAAATTGCGGTCGCCACCGTTTTTATCGACATCATCGTCGTTGACCCTACGAAGCCTTCAGGTCGGAGTCGATTAGTTATTTTAGAAAGTTGGACATTTTAACTGAAATCCGCCGTTAATTTACCCGGGAGTTTGTTTTTATTTTCAATATATTGCTTTTAATAGCATTTACTCAAGGGCTAACCATTTCATTTCAATTCATATTATATTTTAAAAGCCGAAAGGTATGCTTCTTCGCCAAAACGGCCGTAACACGAGCAACTCGATAAATTTGAGCGCTACCTGTTCCAACGTAACACGCGAGATTATCTTTTGCCAATGAACTGAACGAAAAATGGACAGGATTGATAGCCAAAGCCACGAAAATCGCCGAATGCACGTAGCACTAACGTCTTTTGTACCTTATCCATTGGGTCGCGGAATGTAAAAATTACAAAAAGGATGCGCAGGAAATCGAAAGATATCGCGTGGCTCGTTGAACAAAACTTTCTCAAACGAATTCTAAAAAGACTGGTTGAAGTTGAAGAGGCTCACGTGGACATCGATCGATAGAATAAGAAAGGAATTTCCCTGCGAAAAGGATGACAGCATTTGAATACTGCCAGACAGATATATTCAAAAAAATTAAAATCGAGGAATCCAATGAATATGCTTTGCGAAAATTCAACTGTGCTCACGCCATTGCAGTAGCAGGTTTATTAAATTTGGTTAAATAACTTTGTTGTCTATAGGACATTATAGTTGTGCACACCTCTTGATATAGTACAGCTACGCCTTAATTTGCATTACACGTGCATGTAAATGCAATCCAATACTTGCCCTATCTACCAGTAGAATATTTAATTAACGTTTACTGATCATATTAGTAATAATAATAGCTTAAGGGCCGGCTTATCAATGTCATTTGCTAGCTTGATTAAAGGCTGACTAAGTCAAATCGTTCGTTAACTCCCGAAGACGCATTCATCAATTCACTTTGACAGAGCTGTTAGTTATTTTTTAACTCGTCTCTTCGCTCTTTAGTTATCGGATAACTAACCGTTATATCTGTCAAATAATGTGTTTCACTCGCCTCGATTTGTTTTTATTTATTTATTGTCTGTGTTTATTTATTTCTGACCTGTTATTTCAGTTATCAGAAAGTTGTACAGTTATCTGAAAAAATTTTGTTGGCAACCATGTTCGGTTGAGTTTCGTTTGCCACGATGTGTTTCCGTTTCTGCTCTCGTTATCACATTATTATTATCGTTCTACTATTGATTGAGATACCGCCAACTCAATTTAATATCATTTTATGGGCAATGGAATCCGACTAGGAGCTCACAGACTCTGATTTCTTCGACGAAAAGATCAACGCGTATGTTCCAGTTCCGTCGGAGAATCGAGTATTTTGATACGCTCGACGACGTAAATTTTCGTACTAGGTTCCGATTGTCGAAAGAAACCACGCTGTTCGTACTTTCGTTAATTCTAACGCGGATTGAATCACCAATTAATCGAAATCACGCAATTTCGTCAATGCAGAAACTCCTAACGCTCAGGTTCTACGGCCTCAGTAAGTACAGACCAAATATTTTATCGACCTACCACGTTACAGTCGTGCACGATATAACTTACGTCAAGATCGAAAAGTAATTTAGAGCTTTCATCGAATGTTTACGTTTCAATTCGATTAGTCCCAAAATCTGGTTCGACGAATCACAACTTTCCTAATCCCCTTGTACGTTCGGCGGTTTTTACCAAGTAATGCAATGGTTTTCCTAACTGTGTGCGTAGAAACTGATAGAGAAATTAAACTTACTGGGTTGCTCCTACTTACATTACTTCATTGCTTGAGTGACATGTATCGAGACGATTGTTGTGAAGTTCCGTTTTGATGCTTTTGGAATTATAGGAAAAAATGAACTGTATAAAATATACGGGGTACTTTGTTTGCTCATTTCTGATTATTATTGACTTTCCATTTTGTAGCTTATTGTAACATGAGTTTAGTGTGAACATAAGGCGAGAATTATGCGTTTTGACCTCGGTGAGAAGTATAATTTTGTGCTTAACATTCTTTGACCGTCCGATGTTGGCGTGAGATCGTGAATATCAAGTTTGAGTTGACTAGGTTCAGTCGTTCTTTCTCATTCGTGTCTACAATCGCACACCATGTTCTGAAAAGGGTGGTTTTGGAAGTTAGAAACGTAAATATCTGAAGAAAACTCAATAATTACCTTTTTTTACCAATCACATGGGCTATTAGTGAGGCTATACGAACGAAAAGGTCCTTACTATTCAAGACGATTCGTATAAATTTTGGAATTATGTGGAAGTAGAACACGTCATTTTCGTTTTCTCTTCGCAGGTTCGATGCTATTAGCTGTAGGCGACTTTTGTGGCATTAATAAAACTTCTGCCTCCCTCATTGTGAAACTAGTTCCCCAGACCATTGTTCACGTGCGCCCACTTTCATAAAGACGATGTCTGGAGAAGAAAAAAAGAGCGTTTTACCACTGGCCATTGGTGCTATCGACTGTACACACGTGAAAATGTCAATTTGTGTGAAACACACCGCACATTTGGTGTTGAGAAGCATCATGCATCGTTTTTCAAATTTTTTAAAGTTGGTCGGTGTATGATTAATTTTGAATAATACACGAAATGTTTTCCGTAAGGAACATTCTTTTACTTATGTTGGCCCCACTCACGACGGAAAAAATCACGACAAACACTTAATAAAAATAATCACAATACGAAAAATGAGCTACACAAAAAGAAGACGAGTAAGAAAAGAATGAGAAGTAAGGAAAGATAAGAACAGAATAGGAAAAAAAAAGAAAAGTATCAAGTAAGAACACAAATATATTATTTAACAATTCTGCAACTGATATTTTGGGTATTCGAATGAAAATGTCAAATAATGAAATCGACAGGCGGCAAATGAAGGTGGCCCAATGGTACCAACTCTCCAACACATGTTTTGGAGGACAACCCGCCAAGTTGCCTCTTCGTTTGAGCGTAGTGGCAGCCCTTTTTCCCCGCGTTAAAACTCTCGCTAGCTAACTGTTAGTCAATTGGCGATTGATGAACGCGATCCGAGCTCTAGTATTTTTTTACTCCTTGATTATTATTAACAGATCGCTACCTAATCAACGTTTTAACTAAAGAATTGATAAACCGGCCCTAAGGTTTGTATCTCAGAAACACAGAGTTGAATTGACAATATCGCAGATTTTTCTTTTTAATTTAATTTAATTAGTGGGATTGACAGCATCATGAAGTCGTTTTATTTTCAGACGCCGGTGAGATGGCGGTGGAGGGGCCTGTTGGACCATTTCTTGTATTAACATATTAGGATGATGAGTCATAGAGGACTCTTGAGTTTTTCTGCCAGTGATCATTCTGACGACTTTATTTTGTGTAGTTTGCACACTCTTGATGCGTGTTTTTGGAGCAGAACCCCATAAACCACACGAGCATGGCCCAATAGGGCGGATGAACATAATGTAGAGAAGAGCTGTAAAGATAAGGGCCACTTATGCGCAACTAGAGCTAGAGTGTTCTTCTGACGTGAATTAATTGAACAGGAAATTTATTTCATCAGTTCCGAAACGACCAATACCAAGGGAGCGAAGTGGGAGGGGGAGAGAGAACTGGACATAAATTTTGGCAGCGATCCTACAGGTCTGTGCTGGTAGATGAGTCGCTCCTAACGAGCGTTCGTTGATCAAATGCCACGCGATCTAGAATTCAGTGGCGGAGGTGATACAGATTGGCCCTTGTGAAAGGCGTACAAACCAGCAACAACAAACACGGTGCAGTCCCTCAACCCTTGATTTGTCCCTGCAATTACTTACAACGAAATTCGAGAGAGTGAAGGAGAGCGCGGGAGGCAATTGGATTAGAGCGCTTTAAGTGCACTCAGAGCACATTTCCCTCGGGCCCAATACAACCAGAGCAACGGAGGAGTTCCAGAGCTTTTCGCTATTGCCCTTTCAAGTTGATTAAACAACGCAAAAAAAAAGAGTCTAATGGAGATGAATTGATCGTCGTTAAGTGAAAACTCCGTTCGAAAAGAACTAATTCGTATTAATAGACACTTTTTGGCAACACGCGCGCGGTGCGTCTCCGAACTTACGCATTTAGGGGGAAATAAGGGCAGGTGCTGCCGAATTCGTGTCAGGATCTCATCCAGTGAGTTAGCTCGGAGTCGGATTTTGTTAACCCGGCTTCTGCTATCAAGTTCTCTGAGTGTTTCATCTGTTGGTGGCACTACCTCAACCCCCTAACATGAACCATATGATCCACAGTGGAGTTATATCAATCGTGGTTTACGAGATGAATAATGCTAGCACAGGCTTCGCAGCAATGCAGGGCCCAAGCCCTCTGTAGAAGGTATTAGTGTTTTTTTTGTCTTGTGACACAACCGACGCGTCCACATGTTGCCTACCACTATCAATAGCATGCCTAACTTCTATTTCCCCACCCGATGTAATCGTATATTCGTGTGGATTTCACGTTTCATCCAGGTCAGGACTTTCAGGTGCATAGTACCACCATCGTGACGTGAATGAGACTCTTACTGCTTACGAGTGTGCCTTGGTTTTCTCCCAGACACAGAAAAAGCCACAGGTCGTGTGTGGCACGATCGAATACTGGTTAATCTAATGGAATGTTTGTTTACCTAACAAAGCATACAGTCACGGTATGAGATTTGGCTCAGCTCAAGCCGAATTGATACAAAAATTCCCGCTTACTGTTTCCTCAACGTTCATTGAGGTTTTCCTGTGACCACCTTTCCTTATCTCACTTTTCGCCCCTTAGTTTTGCCACCTCCTTACGACAATTCTCTGGTACATCATTAGAACATTCTCTCTCAGCTCTCATGTGCGCTCACACTAATTCAACTATCCAAAGACCCAACTATCAATATTGTAAGGTTTATGGGACGAGATGAGATCTCATTCAGATTAATCTCGCTTCCACTATAAGATAAAGATTTTTTGTCGGCTGATCTCCTAGGGACCGTGAGTTTTATTTTGAAAACAGCCTGTTTCGGTATATCATTCATTCTGATGAGTACACAGTCAAGGAAATTTCTCTGACCCCCCTGAACAAGTGACACTTCTTGTTTCAAGGTATGAAGATTTAAAATGTGCAACGTCCCCACGCAATATAGGCCACATTTTACCCTTAATGTGGTCTAAAAAGTCCATCCATTTGCACGTAAACTCCATTATCTTGTGCCTGCCTATTCACGCAATCTGATCGGACCAAACCCATAAGTGTTTTGAGCGAAAAATGGTTTAAAAAAGTAACCAAAAACGAAATTTTGCATGTACGTCGTCTTTCGTATCGTGTTCTGGGTATTTTTCGGAAGAATGCCCCTAGATGGAAAAAAGTGAAATCACAGTGAATATAGGCACATTCTACCAATTGTAGGAACTCACGGGACAATATAACGAAGGTTATCATTTCCCCCCGGCCCTCTCGACCGTTCGTCTCACATCAACCACCCGTCCGTTCGACTCGCCACGTCCTTCCAATTGCCTACAGGCGCCTAGAAAATGTCAATAGTCCTCGTTTCGTCGTCAGGTTATGTTTGGTGTCGTTTACTAGTATTTTTCGATGCTCAATCCAATGAGATGGGTCTCGGAAATGTAGACTAAGTCACGCTGTGGAACAGAATAACAAACCGTTGTATAATAAATTACAGCGTTTTTTTTTTTTACTTCACTCGAGGCCAGTAAAAAATAAAAGCTTTATTGCCGTGAGCATGTGTGTGCGTATGTTCTTGAGCTGGTTCCTATACAGGCGCGAAAACAATTGATTACGTTATGAACAATTTCCGTCGGGGGGTGTACCATAAATGTTTTTCGTATTTTACTAGAAAACACCTAGAACAATTATGATTTAAATATAATTATTCATTACTAGTTAGTATCTGACTTTTGTTCTTAGTACATATCGCTCGGAAAACTTGGTGAACGAATATTATCCTAAGAAGCGGGAGGAGGGGTTTGGGCTATTTTGAGATAATGACACGACTTTCATCAGACTCACGGGATGTCTTCAACCAGCGAACGCCTACATATACCTTTCCTGACAAATATTTCTCTGTTGGTAACAAAAATCACATTCTTTGCCGTTTTTCGAATGCATTCAGTAAATGCATAACTAACCTTGATCGACCTAACGGAGTCTATACCACATTTTGTTCACCACCACTATTTCTGTGACTATCCGCTGAACGGAGATACTTCCAAAAAATATCTGGTGCGTAGCAACACACAACTTTCCGCCACCCCCGTAATTTCGAATACCACCCACATAAGCGGGCGCTATATCCTCGTTCAACGCATTTTTACAGGAAAATTTATGGAGAACAAAATGTAGGGACTAGTTAGCCGAGAGTACTCCGTATGTTTGATCGAAATCGTTAGAGCCGTTTTTGAGAAAATCTGAATACCGATAAATCAATATTCGGCAAATCTCCTTTTCTGTGTTAACTTGGCTTATATCTCCGTTCAACATATACATACAGAAATAATTATAGGAAACGAAATGTGGGTAAGGGTGACTAAAAGACACTCCATTAGGATTTATCACATCTGGTGAAGAAGTTACCCTGGAATTTACGGAAATATTCGAAAAAACGTTATTTTCGACACATTTTGATTTTTATCTCTGTTCAATGGACTGTCAGAGGAACATTTATTGAGAATAATATGTAGGTATTAACTATTCGGATACATCTTGAAAGTTTGGTGATAATCGTTGAAGCCGCTTTGCCAAAAAGCGTAAAAAACCTATTTTTCCTTCATGGACCTATATCTCCGTTCACCGTATTTTCATGGAGATATGTATAGAGACGAAAAGTTAGGTATTGATTAGAAGAAGATAATGTGGTAGTTTAATCAAAATCGTTAGAGCCGTTTTCGAGAAAAATGCGAAAAACCCTAGTTTTTGGTACATTTTTGTCCCCCACCCCCCCTTTCGATCGACCGAAAATTCCAGGGTAACTTCTTCACCATATGTGATAAATCCTAATCGAATGTCTTTTAGTCACCCATACCAACATTTCGTTCTCCATAATTATTTCTGTATATATATGTTGAACGGAGATATAAGTCAAGTTAACACAGAAAAAGAGATTTGTCGAATATTAATTTATCGGTATTCCAATTTTCTCAAAAACGGCTCTAACGATTTCGATCAAACTTTCGGAGTACTCTCAGCTAACTAGTCCCTACATTTTGTTCTCCATAAATTTTCCTGTAAAAATGCGTTGAACGAAGATATAGCACCCGCATTTGTAGCTGGTGTTCGAAATTTCGGGGGTGGCGGAAAGTTGTGTGTTGCTACGCACCAGATATTTTCTTTTAATGACGAACTGAATTTGATCCAACTGACGTAGTGCCTTTTAGCAACCTATACCTTGCAAATATTCGCGGCAACTATCTCTGTAACAATAACAAAATACACCAGGAGGTTCATTATACACATTTTCTCAAAAACTATTGCGCTTAGTCGGATCATACTCGCCGTGTACTTTCAGGTAATTAGTACGATCGCGTCACACCGGATATTGGATGACATGACAGAGACGTTTTCGAGCGCAGAGATGCTAAAGGTGGGCCTCGTTCTTGTCTCAACACGTGTCGACTACGAGCATGAACCGCGAGGAGAGTAAAGGAGGGGATTGACATAAGCGGATTCAGCAGAGTCGGGCGTCAGTCCGCGGGAGGTCACGTTACCGAAACTGATTAAAAACCAACAAGAGGACTAACATGACCCCCAGGGGGGTGAGGACGAGCTTCCAACCAAAGTACCAGTTATTTATGAACCCGTAAATAAATAAACAGTTCACCCCCGCCCTTCGGAAACGCCCTTGTCGTCGGTCCGGGCCGCTCACCCTTCGGATTCTCCTCTTTTCTTCCAACGGCATCGGCTCAAGAACTTGAGAAAATAAAATAATAATTTCCTGGAAGTGGGGGGAGGAGAGGGGAGCTTTGCATCGTAAATCTTCATTTTCGTTCCTTCAAAGGGGAAAAACGGAACATTATTTTTTGAGCTGGCGCTCGGTAATCCGCTCCACTTACCGCCAAGTTTTTTTTACTCCCAAACTCAAGAAAATGAGTTTCATCCTTTCAGGCAGAAGAAAAATGTAGAAAGCTCCAGAAACGATTTCAAGAGTGATACACAACCGTCCGCTCCAACATCAATCAAATGTAACTGTAGACGATCAGTTCTCTTAAATGATTCGTCTTCTTTTAAGAGCTTCTCTACGTGGAAGTAATTCTGAGTTAAGTCGTTGAAGGGCAAACCCAGAGGGTCAGTGCAATAAAAGAAACACGTTCATAACACTGGTCAACCAACTTTGGGGTGTGCGTGGCTTTTTGCATTCCTCCATGTTTTCAGTTTCCTTGGCTCTACGAAGTAGAAAGGAAAGTTAAGTAATCGAGACTCCCGAGTCCGAAAAACGCTATTTGAGAAAATGGTATGTGTGTGCATGTGTGGCGTTTCTTCCCATTCCTCCATCTTCACCAGTTACGACTACCAGTGACGGCTGTGGCTAAGCTTTCAAAATCGGCAAACGCATTGCTGTCGCTGAGGAGCAGGCAGCTAGGAAGGAGGTACGCCACGTCAAACAACGGTTGAGCGATTCCCCTCCTGCACTCCTACTGCCATTAAAGCCCTGCGCTGGGAGCCCCGAGTATAGGCAGCTTGTAGAGAGTCAAACCTTCACAAATAACGACTGGACCAGACTGAGACTCTAGGTCCCTTCTGAGGAGTGAGATTCTGAGGCTTGCTGAGCGCGTGAGTATAGTGAATGGTTGCGAGAATCCACACCAGTCGAGCCTGGCATGGAGGGCCTAGATGTTTCAGTGGAATATGTTGCGGTTAATCTGCGCTGCATTTTCCCAAGAGTTGAGAACCCAACCGGTGTGGTAGCGCAGAATGGGGAGTTCTTGAATCTGCCCACTGCAATTTGTCGTAGGGCAGTTAAAAGAATGAGTCGGCGGAGTACCAGCGTGTCCAGAAGTTGTGAAGGAGGTATCCAAGGAGTGTCGCTACGGAGGTGTTGGAGGGAGCAGGGCATGGGAAAGTTGAGCCTACTCTCCAGGAGTTTGTGGCGTTTTAGGGGACTCTCGTGAGTGATCCCAGCCACGTCCTTGAAGAGCGTCTGGTGCTCCCTGCTCCCTGTATGGCAGCCGGCGTTATCTGTTCTCTGATCCTCAAGGACGAGGCAGATAAGTACAGTGTCAGCCAGATGAACCTGACAGTGTTTCACCCCGTCCATGTAATGAAGCCCCAGAGGGCTGTTAAAGCTGCTGGTTCTCAACATGGGGAAACCTTCCGCTGAATTATCGTGTACCTTCACTGTTGTTCCCAATAAAAGTGGTGATGGGCCGAGGGGCTACAGACCTATTTCAGTGTCGTCTGTGGTCTCCTGGCATTTCTGCAAAGTGCTGGTGGCTGGTGTCATTGGCGACGTCTAGAGGGCATTCTGGCCAGCGGGCAGTACTGCTGAGAATCTAACGATTGTGCAGACAGTTCTGTTCCTGTCGAGGCCCGGAATAAAACGAAGCAAGAGCATATGATTGCCCTAGACGCAGCTAAGGCTTTTGACATAGTTAACCAACCGATTGCCACTGTGATATAGGGACTCCTGATCAACTTGTCGATCATGGCAGCTCTCTGTACTGCAGGGATGTGACCCTACAAGTTGGAGATGACTGGGGACGTGGCGTCCAATCGCTGCCTCCTACACTCTTCAATCTTTGTGATTGATACCGCGCTGGTTGCGCTGGAAGGCGCCTTCTTGGATGACGTCCTCCTCCTCTCAGGTGACGGAGTCCATATTCATTCCAGATTATTGGCAGAGAACAACGAATTGGCCCTCAGGGCGTCCCCTTTCCTCTTCAAGTTTCATTTACCATTTCCCTCAAAGCTCTGAGTGTCTTCTTCCGAAAAATGGTCTTTGGTTCAATAACAATATTATTACGAACTCGCGTGCAAGTAGTTTTCGTCGCTGCTTGGTAAACAATAATAGTCAACTCTGTTACGAACACGTTCGAGATTTATGTTTGTTTTATCCTTCCCGCCATCAAACTACCTGTACCATCGGCCACTCCAACGATGGGCTCCGCACCTCCCCCGGACCCACCATCACTCGAACTTCTTCAGCTCTCTCAAAGCATTTGCATTTGTCATTTCATCCCGGTCGACCGTATAATTTTCCTCACTCATAGCGCAATCGTTTTTCCATCTTTTTTCGGTGCAGCTTTTTCGAAGTATTTTCTTACATTTCTTTTGTATTCTCGGGTTAGCCTGTTCTGCTGTGAATAAGAAAATCCCGTTCGTTCATTTTGTTCTCGACGTTCTATTCTCATCAAAGGTAGGAAAATTTCAGCCCCCCCCCAAACCATACGTTGGATAACTTCGCTACTGAAGAAGAAATAGTCAAATGAAAAGGTACTCACGTGATAAATGCGCGTAGTAGGAGACAAATGTGACACTAACCTGCAAAAAAAAAAAAAAAAAAATCGTGAGTCAACGCTAACTTGAAACGTTGATGACATGATGACATTTAAGAAGTTTGGAAGCCTTCCAAAAATATTGGAGAAGGCAGCGCCACCAGGAAAGACAGAGTCGACAACTGTATGTTTCTGACCAGAAGAGCCTGCCGCCTCTCCAAAACCATCCGAGTTTCCGTTCCCAAAGACCGCCGGCTGTACCGAAAAGGAGTCGAGTGCGAGATATTCACTTCTATGTTCGTTACACGAATTGTGAAAGAAATAATCGCTCTTTTAGCCTATATATATCTTCGTTCACGGTACTTTCACAGGGGTGTTTAGGAGTGATCAGAGGATATCCTGCAATCGTAATTCAATAAACCGTTGTATCGTCATTTAAGGTACATTCAGGAGACCGTTCATAACGTCACACTCGTCCTTTCAACGCCTGAAAAAAGGCAGCACTCAGCATCAATCTTCTTCACGAGGACGCCACGGAATTAAGGCGTTTTTGTGGACTAGAATGATATGCAATCGAGGCATACGCGTTGTCAATTCGCCGAAACAAAGATCCGTCCGTGGCGTCTTGCCGGTCATCG
Source organism: Pachypeltis micranthus (assembly GCA_020466155.1). Lineage (NCBI taxonomy): Eukaryota > Metazoa > Arthropoda > Insecta > Hemiptera > Miridae > Pachypeltis > Pachypeltis micranthus. The sequence goes on along the minus strand of CM035768.1, from coordinate 80,296,928 downwards.
GGAAAATAAGAAATTCATGATCGCAGTTCATCAGGAAAGTAAGCAACAATCGTGGTTTTTGTCAATTCACCATGAGAGTAACGGATTCAGGGTTGTTTTCTCAGTTCATCAGAATAATAAGAAGTCGAGGAAGAAGAGCATGTTTCACTTCACCAGGACATTGAGGAATCGACGCTGATTTTACTTCACAAGGGCAGTAAAGTAATTGAGGCTGTTTCCAGTTCGTTGAGACAGCACCCCAACCCCATTGAGGATTTTGTTCATTCGCTAGGACAGTAACAAATCGAGATTTGTTAACGTGAAACATTCCTGAGTTTGTTTACGTTCACCTAGTTATTAACGAATCTCCAGATTTCTCATGCACTATAACACTAAGAACGTTAGGATTTCTGTCAGTTTACCAGGAAGGTTTCAATTCTGCCGTCTTCTCAACCCATCTGGGCAATAACAAATTTCACATTTCCTTTTTCTGGGGCCAATTTAGGCTTACAGGGACGTACAATATCAAGGCACCTTTCCTTTCACCAAGACGATAGAAGATTAAGGAATTTCCTGTGGACCAGAGCAGCCAAGGCTTTCTCAAGTTCACCAGAATAAACAGAAATCGAGACTGTTCCTTCACTAGAACAGTAAAGGATTGGGGCGTTTTTCACAGTTCTTCAGGACAGCATGCAATCAAAGCTTTTGTCAATTCTTTAGGACCGTGAGAAGTGGTAGATTTAATAAATTAAAGCAACAGTAAACAAAGAGGTTATTTTTTATGTTGCATTGAGGAATCAAGGGTTTTCCAATTCACCAATTCACAATTCAGGTGTATTTTATTGCTGTTTATCAGGACACTAAGAAGTCGAGGCTCTTTCACATCAGCAGGACTCTAAGATATGAAGGACGATCAATAACAGCACTTATTTCAGTTATAGTAAGCCCTGGTGAACTTGGGAATAGAGGCTGCTTACCGGAACAGTAAGGAGTTCACCAGTGGACAGCAAGAAGTCCAGGCTCTTTCATTCCACCAGACACTGAGGAATCGAGACTTTTTTAACTTCACCCAGTCAAGCACTGATTTTTTGGTTCATTATTCATTCTGGATAGTACAACTATGCTTTCGACCGTGAAAATGGTCAACAATACCCCTCTAAATTTGATACACCACATTTCAAGGCGCGAGGATTCCAAATCTGCAATGTCCGTCCACGATCCAGGCCTTTTGCCTTTAACGTTGTCTTGAAAATCCAAAATTTTTATTCAGTTGGGATCAAATTTTGCCAGCCTGCTCAGCTTCACGACCGGAAGAATTCCGAAGCTGTTGTGGGCAAAAAGTGATAAAAAAATTAGCCGCAGACGACATTTTTGCAGTTTTATCGCATTTACGTCGTGTTAGGTATTGTTTCCTAGGTGTTTATCGATGCTGAGTCGGATAGAAGGCCTCAGGGAGGGAGGACTGCGTCTAGATAGAAAACAGTGATATTACAGTAAATATAGTGAGCCAAAGTTTGCTGCTTAAAGAAACAATGCGCTCATTTCCCGCACTGCCTTCCGTCTCCTTTGCCTCGTCACGTGCCGATTTTCTAGCGGCGCCTAGAAAATGTTCACTTTCGTTGTTCTTCGGTAATCAGGTCATGTTTCGTATCCTTTACTAGTATTTTGCGATGCTGAATCGAATGGGATGGACCTTCCGAAATTATCGGAAATATTTATTATGCGATAATTTTCACCATTTTTCCAGTTCACCTGGACAATAACGAGCCTCGCAAATTTAAGTTTGCCGTGACAAAAAGAAATTGTGACTTTTTCTCATCACTAGGGCTTTCCTTTCGCCAAAACAATAAGAGGTTGAGGACATATTCATTCCCCAGCGCTGTAAGTAAGGTCATTTGTATGTTCACCAGTTCAATGAGCGATTGAGGCTGCAACTCATCAGGAAAGTAAGACCCGCCTTTTGTCAATTTATCAGGACAACGAGAGATCGAGAAAGAAGAATCTGTTACACTGCACCGAGAGGGTGACAAATAAAGCCATCCCTTATCCCACTAAGCTTAAAAGGAATTGAGAAATTTTTTAGTATGAAAACACAACAGTAACACATTGAGCTATATTTGTGGGGTTTAAGTGGCTTAGCAGGTCACGAATGAAGCAGGGAAGGAATGCATATTTTTATAAACTTTAATAGAACAATAAGAAGCCCTAAACTATACAGACACTAAGGAACTAAGACATCGCCCGTGCAGTGAAGCACACGCGGCGTTTTCTAGATCGGTAGTAAATTTTGCGTGAGAGCGGATGAACGATCTCTTCAGATCTTCACGTTTTAAGGCTACTTAGTCCGAAAAACACTATTCGGGAAAACGGTCTTTGTGTATGTGTGTCTGTGATCTCGATTGAGAGAAAACTGCAGAACCAAATCGGCTCAAACTTGATATCCAGCCCTCAGGTTACAACAGGACGCCAAAATGAAATTATCAGCAAAATTCGCCCAAAACTATAACTATAATTATCACAGTAATCAAAACACTGATTTATTTTTGAACGGTTATAACGATTTGGATTAAATTTGTTGCGTAGACAGCTCCAAATGACACGGCAGTACCATAAAATTCCTCATTTGTGGAAAAATGACGCCACAATTAATCACCAAACATTTCGATGTAAATCGATTTTAGCGCAGTTTTTTTCCTAGTAAACTCCGCACAAATGTTATTAGAATCTTCGGACAAATTGACGCGGTAGTCCAGCCAAGCGCCTACACGACGAGCGTTTAATAACGCTCATTAGGTGTATAGCACTCCAGAAATTTCGGAATTATTTGGATAAACGGCTATCCTTTGGAGACCACATTAAAGAGGTCAACAAAAAAGCCCTTGGGAAACTTGGCAGATACTACAACCTTCTGACATCACGATCACTGAGCACACCATTGAAACTCCTCATTTACAAAGCCATCATCAGACCCACAATAACATACGCGTGTCCTGTGTGGCACACAGCGGCATTCACTAACATACACAAGCTACAAGTAACACAGAACAAATGCCTCCGGATCGCCACAAACAGCCCTTTCCGCACAAACACATCACGGCTACACGAACTCCACAACATGGAACACATACCAGATCACATCACACGCATCACACAATCATACACTGACAAACTTGCCTCACACCCAAACCCACTAGTAAGAAACCTGAACACCCTTAGGAGACCTCAATGGAGGAGCGCAAGGCGAGGGCGGCGGATCTGAGCCGCTCTTGAAATGAGTGAATGATGTGTGATTGTGTGTACATATTTTAGTTGTAAGTGTGTGCTGTGTTGTGTGTGCTGTGGTAGCTGTGCTAAGTGTGTGTGCTGTGTTAGTGTGCTTGTGTGTAAATATTTAGTTGTAAGTAAACTTAACTTAAGATTCTAGGTTTTCGCCCTTAAAGTTTCCTAGCTATAGTTTTATGTTGAATGTATACTAATTAATGACTGTGACCCATATACCCCTTATGTTTACGCAAGAGAGGCAGCCATATGCTGATATTGTTAATTATCTATATTATGTAATTTAATTATTATTATTATTAGATGTAAATTTCTGTCAATAAACTATTTGGTATTTGGTATTTGGCAAGATGACGTTGAACACGCCGGTTCTCGTCCGATCACCGAAGTTAAGCAACGTCGGGCGTGGTTAGTACTTGGATGGGTGACCGCGTGCCGTTGGTTGTCTTTTTTTTCCTTGAACTATTCTTTGTTTGAACAATTAAACAAGTGTAAGTCTGAATTTGATCAACCGGCCGTATTCCAGTAACATATACCGTCATTTTGTTACCCGCAACTATTTCTGTAGCTGTCCATTGAACGGAAATATAAACCAACATATATCAGGGACCTAGATTTTTTTCCCCGGATTGAATTCTGTTTTCTTGTTTAATAAAATAAAATATGTTTAAATAATATAAAAAAATGCAACCAAATCATAATTTGCAGTAAACTTGTGAATAAAGAAATGTGTGACAGTCACATATGGTAGAAGTGAAACTTTAAAGTGCAAAACCGAATCGCAACGGACAAGTGGAAAAACAACGGAAAAGTGGAAAAACGCATCGCAAAAAAATTTTTACTCGAAGTTTTACGGGCAGGTTTTCAAATTCGACAAGTACATTAATTATCCGATAATTTTTGAACAGTGATTATTAGCCTTCTCTAATATATCGTGTTTACAGTCTCATTAATCCTCTGAGTATCGGTCGTGGCACTTGTAGGAGCAGCACAATAAATTCCAGAAACTATTAGCACTATCACTTTCCACCACCGTGGAATTATGTTTGACCAAATTTAAATGAACTGAAAAATGAGTTGAATTAGTAGCGAAAGCCATGAAAACCAGCGCATTTACGTAGAGCTAAGGAAAATTGTGTGATACCTCGCACCTGACGTTTTTTTATTTTGATGTGTTGATTATTTCGTTAAGGAGGTTATGGGCAATTTTCATAATCGGAAGGCGTGAGAAGGGTGAGGGGGTAAATATCTGTACATTGTTAGGTTCGTGTCTTTAATGGGTTAATAGTAATATATTGTTTCCTATTAGTGGTCCCCTGGCAGTCCGTTGAATGGAGATTACATCGAAACTCTGCAAGAAAAATTAGTTTTTCGCACTTTTTATAACTTTCCATTGTAAACCCCACACCGATATCGGTTTGAATATCGTCATTACCACTCGCAAGAAGAGTTCCTATCCCCTAGTACCTATATCTGCATCGAAATCGACCAAAGTACGGGATAACGTCAGAATGAGTCGTCAACCGACGAGGGCGGAGTCATGTGAGACGAAGCACGTACAAATACCGAAAATGACAAGCTGATGAGTTTGAAACTAATTTGCGCGAACGAGAAACGCGAAAGCAGGTGGGCGGTCGATGTTTATCAGGGCATTAGAATGACGTCATTTCAAAGGCCTCTTTCCGAATAATTATCCACGAAATCGTGATGAAAGAACAAAGCAGAGACACGCGGGCGTGAGGATTGGACGGCGAGGGAGAGGGGGTTGCCTGTCGTCGAACAATCAAGACATTCGAGATCTCCAGAGCCCACAACACGCATCATCCCCCGAGGCTCACCCCAGGCTTTAATCGCCCAACAATGATCCTCCAATGAGCGGAGGGTAGAAGTGAAATACGAAACCTCTCGGATCTTATGACTGAGTTCGCTACGACCTTCCAACCCGGAGGATAATGCGGTCTCTGAGCTTCGACAGAGCTCATCCACCTCCGAACCATCTGCCTCCACGCGCTCATTTCAACGCTCTGCAGATGAAACTCAGAAGATGAGCCTCGTCCTCAGGAACAGAAACGACTTCGATGAAGAGTCAAGTAAAAACCTTCGCGCAGCTGTGCAATCTCCCTGACGCTTTGCTCTTAATTTTTATCGAACCAAAAGCGTGAGGGGCAGTGGAATATTGGCGGCATATGAGAGAAATAAACGCAATCGGGAAATACGGAAAACTAAAATATATTACTTGCAAATGGAAGTGAGAATCTAATGTCGGGGGATTAAAAATAAATTAAATAACACTTCTTCACACTTAAACAAACTAGTTCCCAGATAGCGATGGTGGAGACGCAGCGGAGCACGAAGTAGCGGGTGGACAGTGTCACAAAATAACTGAGCTGATGAATAATGACAGGAGCGGCCGAATCACAAAAGTGGGAAGATCACAGATGAAAGGTTGATCCTTTGAAGCGTCAACAATGGGCAAGGCGACAATGGTTATCGGAGATGCGATTCCACAATTGCTTCAGTGAACCCGATAATTCATCTGCACCGCACATGCTGCCCACCAAATTTGAAGTCAAATGTTCAATCCTTGGATGGCCTTGAGCGGGATGAGTTTCACAACTGGGCGTTTCTAAATGGCCTTTGATTGTGTCTGCACTTTTACCGCCCTTACAATCCCATCGTTACCTTACATCACTTCGATGATCTTTGTGTATGGGCCAATGTGAAGGTGCTTACTCTACCTTGAGAAGAACGAGGTAGCCTACCTCCGCGTTTCCATTTTGGTCGTTGCTGAACAGTCATTAAATATTCATTCTTCCACCTTTCCCAAAATCTACGTGTCATTCTGGAGATCAGTTGCCACTGAGATAACGTGTTTAGATCGAGATAGGATGGCTCGGCGATAGTCACGAGTGGGCTGCCCACCAAGAAGTGACCAGGACTCGGGTAGTCGCATTCAGAGGGTCTGGATGGACGTGAATTTAAGATCGCTTCAATGCGGGTGAACAACGCGGTTATTTCTTCAAACGTCATAGGAGTTTCCCGTCCAATGCGCTTCCCATATCCCACCCATGTGAGGGGTTTGAGGAGGGTTCAAGTGCCAAGTGATGCGCCGGTCCAACAGTTATCGGAGATGCGATTCCACAATTGCTTCAGTGAACTCCATAATTGATCTGCACCGCAACAGGTTATAATCAACTTATCGTTGGTTCTCCCAGTTTTTACGTCTCTCAGGTCAACGGTGAGAAAAGTACTGTGATCGGCCATACAAATTTGAGCGTTTTGAGGCTCCCAGAATCGGAAAGCTCGAAGCATATCTGTCCAAAACTGCAGTAACACCAACAAAGTGTCTTCTACTGATTGACGGTTAAATTTTGTTGTCCATAAACTCACAGTGTCTTTTCAATTAGTGGACTCTTACTTCAGATACAGTCCGTCAATCTCGTCATGCCTTTGGACAGTCTCCCGAGGCCTGCTGGCCACCACATGACTCAGGCTCTGGCTTCATGCCCCCATCCTGCTTGCCCAGGTTGACCTGCATGTAACCCGCCTAAATTCTCACCTTACTGGCTTTTTTCCGTCCCCTTTTCCCCTACAAATTACACGACCCACCGCCCTTTGAGCCGTTCACCTCGCACGGCCATCCTGTTGATTTCTTCCACTCACCACCTCGACCTACTGTATACGTTCTCAACTAACTAGCTTGAATCTGCGCTCTCCTCACTGACCCCCTCAACCCAGCTGGTTTCTGTACCACCCTCCATCTTACGTTGACACTACGTTCTTTCGGTGAACAAGTTGCATTGTAATCGAGTACTGGGCTTGTCCCGTTAAAATGTAAATAAATAGGATTGGTACGAGGTTGGCGATACCATCGGCAACAGCTCTCCACCGGGAGGCTGGCAAAATGACCAAACCCCTGCCGTACCTCTTCAGGTCTGGGTTCGGTGGATGCTGAACGAGTGGGTGGCCTCTCGCACGATAGCGAAACCGCTACTTTCATGACAGTCGACCGATAAGGAGGGTCCAGGAACAGCCATTCGATTAAAAAAAACAGACCTGTTGGTGTTACCGTCGACGAGCCTAAGGAGGTTCGCATTGGCCCAGTCAATCGCGGCTGCATTTGAATCAACCCAAACACTCTCAAATGGTGTTTGGTCGACTCAGAACGGAGAATTGGCGCCGATTACGTGACTCTCATTGCAACTTTGCGGTCTAAAGAAAGTAATGAACGTCAATTTTATAGCACAGAGTTGAACGCGTAGATTGAAAAGCAACGCGCTCTATAGACGGAAACTACTGGGTCGACGACATTATTGCTGTTGTGCTTCTTACATTCAGATTGTGAGGTCTTCCTTCTAACACAAATGAGGTTATAAAATGCGAGAGAATCTAAAGTCGGCGGACGGGAACGGCGTATGCCGCAAGTTGTGGAGCAGTCGAGAGCCGTTAGCTCGTTATCACAAGATATTTGTCTCGAGTTGGGCGCTGCATTTGAACTTGGAGACAATTTGAAAAATGGCGGAGGAGACAATTTTCATCCGCGAACACGACGGGCAACGATCGAATGCGGGCACGTTACAATCTAAGTACTTGAGAGCGGAAGAACATAACTATTCCACTTCACGAGGTTACGGCGTTGTAGGGAGACGGGGTCTGGGGTCTGTGGAACGGGAAGAGACAAGATATGTGGGGCTGTTTAGATGGGAAACCTGAGATAATGGCCCGGGCCTTGGGAGGAAGGAATATACATAACATCAGGCACATCCTCAAGGCGACTCAGCCACCAGAGAAATCATGTTACCATAGTCTCGCTCTTCGTTCTATCAGAAGACGGAATCGGGAGAGGACGTCAACAACAGGCCCACAACATTACCTTATACAATAAAGGAGTAGGTTGAAATCACGTTGACGTTTAGTATTGTTTATCGTAGCCACGTTTACGAAACCAACCGAACAACTGTCAACCGCTGCCGAATTATTCCAGGTTTTCAGACGCTTGCAAGTTCGTGAATGTAAATGACAACGAGTTAAAACAATTTTGAACGTAACTTTTCATGTAATCCACTCGACGTTGAGCATTTAGTGCTTAGCCTCCGCCTCTGCGGATATTTCCAGCCCAAAGAATAAGACAGGTTTGTCGACAACTATATCAGTCATGACTCAAAGCATTACTTGCGCGGTAAACGTCAAGTGGCGACAACACAAGGTCTTCTTCGTCCTTCGTATTGAGGACATGCTGCTCTAAATTCAATACACTCTGCTCTTCAAAGTTGCCTAATGGTAGAGATGACACTCCCCTGGCGAAGGCATTTCCGAAACGAAGTCCTGAACCGCATGAATCACCCCGCGTGCGACGCCATATCGAGCACCATCAGACGACAATTTTGGGTAGTTTACGTATTATTTAACGACTAACTGCACTTAGGAAACGCTCCCCCTCCTTAATTTGGTCGAGTTCACTAAAGTGGTCGAAGAAAAGACAACTCTCGGAGGGAGCAGATGCGGAGACCTAAGTGCACGATACTTTAGTGGCGAACAGGCGAGCACCTTCCGAGGGACTGAGTCTCAAATTAACCGCTGATCGCTTCCATCAGGAGTAGAGAAAAGCGATCATGAATCCTTTACTGCTCAGCGTCGACTAAAGCACCTGCGCCGACATTTTCCGCTCCGGCGACGTTTTACTTTTTTTAGCTCCACTAATTCGTAATGTGATACTTTGAGGGTTTCTTTATCGGCCTTTTCGTCAAACCTTATCGATCAAGAGCCCAATGCCCTGTGTCGCATTACATTTTGAAATTTAAAAAACCTTCACAATACCCTCATCATGCTAATCCTACACTTCAAGGAATTTTTGAAATTTTCAAAATCGAATTCGAAAACCACCACTCTCTCTCCCACTATCCCTCACTCACCCCCTCTCCCTCACTCTTCATCACTCTATCTCTTTCTACAACCCTCTCTGAAACGAGTGCCCTCGAAAAGATGTTCCATAAACTCACAGTTTGATCAATTATCGGAACTCGTAGCATCGAAAAATACTGAGGAAACGGTACCGAACACGACTTTATTGTAAGAAAACCAGCAAAGCGACGACTCGTCACGTCGTGCGTATTTGCACTAGCGTCACCAAGAAAAAGTCAATTTTCGTTTTTTCGTTGTGGTCAGGTTATGTTTCGTATCGTTTACTAGTATTTTTCGATGCTGAATCGAATAGGATGGGCTCGGAGGAGCGATAACCAGTAAACGGTTGTCGTTTCTAGGGTTATTGATATAGCCATGCTATATTCGTAATATTTTTCGACGTTGGATTGAATAGGGTTGGTCGGGATCATGCTGTGCACGAGAATAGTAAATTGTGTTCTAATGTGCAGCGTTTTTTTGGGTTTATTATTCATTGTGAATCACACACCCGTGTTTTCGATCTGATTTGTTTTAGAGCGCAATTTTGACAAATTCATCGCCATTACGCAGTATTTGTTATCGTTTTCTACGTATTTTCCGATGCTGGGTCGAATGGAATGAGTCTCAGAGATGTACGACTGCGTCTAGACTGAAAACAGTGAAATTTCACTAATTATAGTGAGCCAAAGTCTACTAATTATAAAAACTCAATGGGGCAATACAGCGACAGTAATCAATTCATCGTCTCAATCCAACCACCCATCAGTTCGACTCGTCACGTCGTACTTCCTAATTTGCAGCGTTCTCCTATAACTTCAAAAGTTGATGAATGAAGAACGAGATGTAAGTAGAAAGGACACAATTTCGAACGTTAGCCCCAATAGTTTCTACGCAGAACGACAAGCTTCTACCAAGTTCTTACGAATTCATATTAAACTAGTTACATCTCGGATGTCAGCGGAAGAAGGGCTATTTGGCTTTCTGAATGTGGGCAGTTCTGCTCGTTTGTTCACAGCTCCCAAATCCGCTCCCCAGATCATTAACACACGAGGTTTGCCTCGCCTTACTCAGCAGCTACCTTTCCCTTTGCCGAACACAAAATTCCACCCCTCTCATCCGAAATTATTTGTCATTTTTCTTCTCCAACTCTATTGGAGCAATCGAAGGTATATTATGGTACAGAGCCTAATGAAGTTAACCGTGCAGGGAGGGATGGCCTGAATGGAACCTCATCGTTCGGAGGAAAATACGCAACATCGAGTGTGGTCATTGAATGGGGTTGCCCTCCAAACAATGAGGCTTCATTTAGGCTAACCCCTCCCTACTAACAAGTTATCTCGCCTAATTAGTACCAGATTTTTGGCCTCGGAGTTCCCGCACCTGCTCTAACGGGACTCCCTGGCCCTTAATGGCAAAGTCGTTGTTTCCCCCAAAGACCTTCGTACCTGCGGAAAGCCCACCTTCGCAGTTATTTCCAACAGCTTCCTCTCCACAATAGACAGCTCTTCCCAAACTCATTCACCCACGAACTCTCGCGAAAGACTCGTCTTCCTGTACTCGCTCAGACACATTCCTCTATCTATTATCCGTCCATACAGTTCGTTATCTCCTTCCGATATAATTTCCCACGCCAGTTCACGCATATCACCAGCCGTCCCCTTTTTTACACAAACTCTACTCACTTCATTGCACATAATACCGTCCTCCTCATGCTCACCGAGTTTCTTTTATTTCGATCTTTCGCTCTCTCATGCGCCCAACATCTTCATTAGGCCCGGTGCTAGAGTTACCGTAACATATCTACCATTCTTGAGCTTCATGCCCCCAGCATCAACACGTTCGGCTTGAAGCAATCACTCGTGAAATAGTAAACATTTTTTCGGCGCAAAATCTGAATTCAGTTCGTTTCTCTCGACTGAGCGTTAAAAACGCATATCTAGCTCGCCCAACTCACTGTCGTTAAAAGACACCAAAATGAAGATACAAACTAAACCCAATACATTTTCAACGGCCGGCTCAGAAGATATAAATGTTTTCAGATCCTCCCGCAATTTAGATGTTGTATTGGTAGTCGGCCGTTTCACTGAGACTTGGCGCTCAAGTTTGACGTGGCCTGCAGTCGTTTTTCATTTCAGTGCTTTTCCAATTTTCTATATTATTTCAGTAAACGCTTCCAATTACATTTTTGATTACCGATTCACTCGACTTTCGAATTGCTCTCTTGAAAATCAAAAACTACTGTCTACAAGAATTGCGCTCTATCTTCCGGTAAAATTTTCTAACAATTCTAAATACGAAGACTAGGGTAACTTCAAGTTCCCTCGTTGCAACGTAGCAACCCTCAGGGGTCTGTCATTGGTACGAGTTTGGAACAAATAAGTTGTGTTAACTGAGTCGACTATGTTGACGAAAACACGAGAAAATGACCGGTCTAGGCCCTTAAGACGTTAACCAAGCGACACACTATCCTAATTCGAGTCAATGGAGTTAACTCACTTTTGGCTGGAGCCCGCTGTGATCAACTAAGTGCCCTCCCCTGCCATACCCTGCCGACCACAGGGAGAACGGCTTGTTTCACTTGAATTTCAATGGCAGAATGAACGGCGGAGGAGAGTGGGGGGGGGGGGGGAGAGGAGAGCAGGAGCTTGAAATGTTCACTTAATGGCTCGTCTGATTCCGGCTCATGTGTCACCTCAGTTGGCCACCGGCTCCCCATTCATAACCTGCCACGTCAAAACACAACCCTCCCCATCACATCAGACCCTTCCATGCTTCTTTTTACCACCACTTTCCTTTGGTCTATTTATAAAATTTTGATGTGTTCATCGGCCCGCATCTTTCGGCGCGGATGTTATGAAAACCGTTTAGCGGGTGACAGATGGCCTCAGACGGCGAACAAATGTTCCTCAGGAGATTCGAGCTGTCGCACGATCCAGCGACTTGTCTATTCGTTGTGGCTCATCGCGAGAAGTTGTTCTGCTGATTACCCCATAGAAAACACATTACCGAATGAGGTAGAAATTGGCTGGATTACTCCCAAAAAAACTGAAGAGGATCGTTATTTCAGTCAAACTAAATAGCAACAAAGCTCATTGCTTTACATGTAACAAGCCGAAGAGCAGTCAGAAGAGTCAAGAAATGATTCTGTCAGGTTGCTCAACCTACAAGTACTTCATTGCACTCCAATTTGTCTGAGAATGCCTGTATCAGTTGAGCTGAATTTAATAGGAAAAAACTTAATTGTTTCGTGCTGCCCTTCTCTTCCTCCCGCGGATGAGAATTTTATGGTAGTGTCAATTAATCAACTCAGATCTTCAACAACGGAAAAGTGCGAAAAACGGAAACAACAAAAAAGAACCAGCTCAATCGGTCCAGCCGTTCTCCCGCAAATCCAACTACAGACACACACTACGTGCCTGATCTGGTGCAACCTCAATTCTGGGTCTCTGGGTCAACCTGCTTTTTGACGAACACGAAAAGTTAAAACTGCGCTGAAATCGCTTTTCGTCGAAAATGTTTTGGGATGATCTACTCATTTTCTTATGGACGAAAATTGTTAATTACTGTCAATTGGTCAAATAAAAAATAACCAAATTGTTCTGAATCGAAAGGGCCTCTCTCGAGAAAAAAATCATTTGGTGTTTTGATCAACATGACTCCATGATTATCTGGGGGTTTTGATCACTACTGCCCCCATGATCATTTTGTGTTTTGATCACCAAGACCCCATAATCTTTGGGCGATTTGATCACCACAACCCTCTGATTATTGGGTGTTTTGACCACCTCGACCTCATGATCACCACAACCAAATGATCATTGGTATGTTTTGATCGCCGCAGCCCCCATGATCATTTGATCGCCATGACTCATGATCATTTGCTGTTTTGATCACCATGTAACCCCATGATCATTTGGCGGTTTTATCACCTTATAGTTTGTTTTAGAGTCAATAGTTAACCTGCAGGCTAACTATCGAACTTCAGCTGAATCAGCCATTATTTCTCCATCAATCCTGTGCTGGTGGGACTGGTCTCACGTAGCCACCTGTGAAATGAGAAGGCCTGGGCATGGTCCACCTCACGATCCAACAATTAGGAAGACGGTGCAGTGTCAGATGCTCCCACGACTGCTGCCCTGTGACTCCGTCAAAACAGTTTCTTGCTAACTTCTTGATATGGCGAGAAAGAAGCAAAGAATCCACACTCATTCGCCCGCTCATGCACTCAACGTGGCTCATGGGGACCGCTGCAAAGCAGACTACTCCGTACCCGGAGGACCAGCCTCCCATGTGACGAACGACTGAGCAAAACATAAATAAGATCCTGAGCAAGACGGTGCAGTCAGGATGTCCATCCCCCCCACATTTTAACAGCTAGTTCGTGAGAATTACGAGCCATTATCGGCCTTCATTAACGGTATAGGATTTTCATTACTTGTGTAATTGCTGTGAAATACGTATTCATTAATTTCTTGATATATTTTGTAAATATGTAATCTATTTGTGCAATGCATTTGGTCGTCTTTCGGAGCGCACAGAAATAAAATATTCAAACTGATTACAAAGACTATTTTCTCAAACGCTGTCTTCGTCGAAAATGTTGCAAATGTATTGTGCTCGTCATATTCCTGTGAACCATTCGTGGGACTAGGAAATTAAAAACGAGCTCAATCCGTACAGCATTTCTACCTCAAAGTCGACTACAGTCCACGCGCCAAAATTCGTAGTTATGTATTCCGAAGGCCCCAACACGTAGAAATCAAACGATAACGTCGCCATTTTTTCGTTCGGTAGGAACACTTTCCGTTGGGCAAGAGAAAATGAAAATACTCTAAAACCACCGCTTTAGACAGTGACTTTTACCGTTTTTTCAACAATCAGTTGATCTGGAGTTCTCCCTAACTAACATGTGTGTTGTTGAGGACTTCTGCGATATACAAACAACTTTTGATTCGTACGACTTCAAACTGTTTACAGTCAATTTTGACTTCAACAACCCACGAACATGGCGCTGTACAACGATTTTGACGTTGGGGCCACAGAGCGTCGTACGTGACGTGACGGCGTTTCTCTAGGGATCTCCCCCGCTGGACCAGGTGAGAGACAAAGCGGGTGCGTGCATAATAATCCGAGGGGCAAAGGAGAATGAAGAAGGAAAGAAAGAAAAATTTGATCGATTCTTCCATCACGAAGTTTGTTTAAGGTTTCATAGCTTACTGAGGCGATGACAGGCCCATCAAGGTCCGACTAATTGATTCTGGAAGTCTGAGGCTTACGGACCCTCCTGCACGGAATTAGATTAGAAGCGACGGGCCATCTTCGATCTTCCTCCGAGGACGAGCCCCCAAACATTTTCATTATATTTGATGAAGGCTCTAGATAGGGGCTTCGTACTTTGATTGTAATTGGTTTTTTCGTCCTGACAACCGTACGAAGGTGTCCTGCTGCGCTTACGTTTTTCTTATTTTACTTCATTTTCGAACAGCAACGGACTCTAAGACGAGGCTGATGCTAATATATGTGACTCACCGGGTCAGGAGGGATAGCCGTTTGGAAATGCGCGGTGAATTACTAACAAGACTTCAAACCTGTCGGCATTTGAAGATGCGCAGGCGGCATTCACAAATCCGCTCAACAATTGGATTCAATTCATTCCGGAATTAAGTTACACAAGTAAATTAAACTGATCGATTCAACAATATTTTTTAATATTTCATATTCCGAAGGATGCTATTGAACGCGTCATAAAGACACTACACAGACTACTTCGTGGCATTAACGGCCAGATTTAGTAATCCACAGCGCCTCTGAGATGATGGGATAAAGGCAGTTTTGGCATTCTCGTATTGAAGCAAGGCGTTTGGATCGTTTTGATAGAAACTGTGCGCTTGAACCTATTGTTGCATCGGTGTATTTGCCGGGATATTGAATTCCAAGGTGTCGTGTAAAACGATGTAACTGTAGTTAGCAGTAGCGGGCACAACCAATACTTTCTGTCACAATAATCTGCCCAGTATCAATTCTCAATGCCCTTAAAGACGCGACCGTAGGGGAAACTGAGATGAGCCCGGGGAAGCAACTCACGGGAACTGCTCACCACAGTGACTCATTCTGGGGACTTTGGGAGTGATATTGCGATGGCGGAGTACCTAGAAGTCAATTAGAGGGGGGGACTAAATAACCCTGAAGCCAGCGCCTACTGTACAGTCTGTTGACATAGCCAGTGACGATGATTGCTAGGAGCAGACTCAGAATGTCACACCAACCAGAATAAAGCGAATAAAGGCTCGATTAAAAGCAAGGCAGCAAAATTGGTGGAGCAGAGAGGTGAGAAGAAGATGGACTGCCACACTAATGAGCAGCGACTGATGAGCTCACAAGAAGCATGAGATGATTACTCGCTCGCCTAGTTCCTGTGCTTACGTGCCCATTGAAGATGCCAAGCCTTCGCAGTATTATCAGCGCCTTGCTGCGAGACGAACTGGGAGGCCGTGCTCCCACAACAAAAATCCATTCAATAAAATGCCTCCTCCTCCGCATATCCTGCAAGCGGTTCCCTGGTTGTGGACCAGATGGCACAGAGGCTCGAGTTTAAAAACAATTTATTTAAACCAAAATGCGATCTCCGTAGCATAAAATCGGATTTTCACTCAACTAAGAGCCTTTCTGGGGAAGCTATCAAAATTCGTCAACTACGGCTGTTCCAGAGCAAAGGAGAAGCGTTCTGACGCGACGCGCGTGATTATTTGTCAATGCGCCGACACTCAATAGAACAAGCAGTTCATAAGGAGGGGCAGGGGGAGAAAATACTGTAGAGGGACGTTAACACCATCGACCTTTCAGTTTGCAAGTGTTTATTGTGTGTGTCGTTTCAATTTAACGGTTAGTTATAAAAAAGGGTTAACACAAGGAACAGAATGATTAAAAAAATCAGATGCACAAAACAACACGAAGATCTCACTGAACAAAGGGAACGGCATTTCCCTACGCCTTCTTGCCTCAAGTAAATGCCTGTGTACGTTTCAGGATATTACATGCTTTGAAAATAAACAACAGCGCCTACGTGATGAGTTAGATGCGTTAATGGACGTTTATAATAAATAGAGGGATGTAAATACGGAAATATGATATTATCGGGATTAATATAGTTTCTCTGGTCCAGGCACAACAAAAAACAGATAGCTGCTTTAAAAATGTTAACAAACTAATATTCCAACCAGTTTTTGACGATGTCGCGGTGAAGGCCAGTGCTGCGTAAGGAAACGGGATCGGGAACGATCGCAAAACGAGAATAATAAGAAGAAGGTAACAACAACAACTACAACAATAAAGGTCAAAATGAATAAGGATGGCAAGTGATGACGAATATAAACAGTTTGATAGCGCTGATCCTAGTTGTGTTTGGAGATGAAGGCAGCTTTGAGTGAGTTCCATTTAGTTAAATACACGGCGAAAACAGATATGGACGATGAAACAGGCAGCGTGGCGAAGTGGGAGCCGTGGAAAGGTATTCTGTGAGTGACCAAGACAGATGAGCGAGAACGTCCAGACGACGATGTCTTTACACAGGTACATTAACTTTAGAGATTATAGGTCGTGGAGGGTCTCGCAACCTCTGCTTGCACGTCAAAAGAGTCCTGACAAATAGAACTGCGACGATCGAACGCAGACATGTCTCAATACAGAGAAACGATAGAGGGAACCACCTCTACGGAACGCCTTCTTTGAACGTCCATTCAGGAGGCTCATGCTGATCCGTGTTCGGAATCTTCACTCAATGGTGCGAGCACGTCAAGCTGCAGATGATAGAGAAAAGACCAAGTTCATCCTCTTAACGGGATAATTAAATAACCAACCGTCAATACGTGTTGGCAGCCACAGGCCCCTTCTTGAAAAGCGATTCAAATATTTAGGTGTCAATATAGAAGGGAAGTGACGTTCCTACCAAGACTTCCAGTCCCTCAAAAGTACTACCTACGCAAGGTTTGCCTCATGGCGAACAATTAGCAAGGCCACTTGGGGTGTGCGGGGTGTTACTGTGACACTATCCTCATGTACAAGGCTACAGCCCCATTGTCTGGCTAGGAAAGTGGGATAGGAAAGTCAGAGTATTGACCCGACCCCAGAGAGCTGGCAAGGCCATGGATCACCAAGGCCAGTCACCCGTTGACTTGGCCAATGGGTGCATGGTGGACAAGAGTGAAGCTTAACCAACTCTGTACAGGCCTCTCCACTGAAAGAAAACTTGCCAAATTAGATGAATGGCATGCGTGATGGGAATCCTTGTCAAAGAGACATGACACGTACAAGTTTATTTCTAACACCTTTGCACGTCTAAGGGGATAGCGGGTTGACCTCTGGACGAGCCAGTTCCTTATGGCACATGGTGACTTCAATGCATGGCTCCACTTATTTCCTCACAAAAACTCCCCATCCTGCACACCTTGCGCCTCCAGTGCCGAGGAAACAAGAAACCATGAGCTGCTCCACTGTAGTCCCTCCAGCAGTCAGCGAAGGTTATTGGAAGAGTAGCCAAACCTACCAGGCTTTGATTGCTACCAAGCTAGCTTATAACCACATCGACTAGATGGCGAAGAAAGTTATGACACAAAAACGAAGTCACAATATCTCCCTGTGAAACTTGCCACTCGAGTAAACTCCTCGAACTCCTTGCGGAAGGTACGGGTTCCCCATCGTCACATGTCCGCGTAGTAACACATGGGCAACAGCTCTCTACACGGAGTCAGGCTAAATGACAATCTGCCCCACCTCCACAGGTTCGGTGGATGCAACCCCCCTCCCTGGTTTTCGACTGACAACTCTCTCATGAGTGTTAAGGAACAGTCATTTTGATTAGGAAGTGGAACGCCGTTCATGCCACAGACCCATAATCACTCACTCAGGTGTAACTTCAGATTCATGCGAAACTAGCCTTCGCCCCAAACAATTTTCTTTTGCTCTCAGCCCTCGACGAAACGGTTTAGTTCATCTCTTGGCAATGTTAAAGTATAAAACCCGCTGAGCTACAGTTTTGCAAGTAATTTCAAACTATCGATCTATTTTCTACTCTATTTTCGTGCTCAAACCAGTTTAACCACGCTCTAGGAGTAATCCGGCTTATTTTTCTCAACTTTTAGGACTTCCTCTTCGCCCGCCACTTAACTTTCTAAAGTGCGAATAACATCCGAAACGCGATAAAGTAATACGGGAACTCGCTGAAAACAGATAAATTGTGCTTCCACTCCGTCCTCTTTGGTCCTGAGGAAATGACGATTTGACCGAACTTTAATCTTTCGCAACACCTCTCGACGTCAAGATTCACTACCACGCCCAGCTGTTGACGCTGAAGCCTTCAAAAAGACATCCTGCGTATTGTTTTCCCGCCCGTATCCATTTACTGAGCTCAGAAGGAAGGAGGGGCGACAAGTGACACATTCAATCGAGTTAACAGGCCAACGATCAGGAAACATTAGTCCAGGGTTGTTAGACGTGACTGCTCTTCTCTCTCTCTCTCTCACTCCCTCTCCCTCTCTCTGCAAAGAACGAGGCGCCATGTGCGAGGACTGATGAGTTTTCTAGACCAGTGCGCAGTAGCCGCGACCCCTATCTCCATATGGCACTCAGATTACTTCTCACAGGGCACGAACCTGCTAACGGTAGTTTATTGGACCAACATTAGTACTTAAAAAACAAACCTTTACTTAAAACACCCCGCTAAGGCTTTAGGTTGAATTATCAACTTCTACATAAGATAGGAAAGAGAAGATACAAATAAGGCTAACATCTTATTTTCTAGTTTCGCCCAAATCTCCAAGTGTCAAAACCTAGTGATTCAAAAAATAACGTGTGGGTAATTGATTTCCGTATGACCGTGAATGCAGTAGGGAAAAAACGAAAGAACTAAATGAGCAAAATAGGTCCAAAAATAACTATAGTTTATCACGGCACCAACTATTTTTTTCTAAAAACCGCTGGAAAGACGATTGTTCGACAGGCCGAGTTGGCTAGGTCTTTGCCCTCCAAAATGTCCGCACGGGAAGTCATTGTTTCCCCACCTTCGTGCTCAAGCGCTTTTGTTACCTATGGAAAGTCCACCTCTTCAGTTATTTCCAATTGACAACGAATTTCCCCTGTCCTAGACTTTCCCATCTATCTTTTTCCGCCCCTCAATTTTGGATTCCAAGTCTCAACAGACAGCTCCCTCCAAGTCAGTCTTCCTTCAGCTCTCGCGATACAGTCGTCTTACAGTTCTACCAACAATTCATCTCTCAGCTCGCACTACTCCCAACCCAACTCTCTCTCTCTCTCTTTCTCTCTCTATCTCTGCCCCTCTCCCTTCTCTTAGTATTTCAAAACACACATTAACACATGTATTAACTGTCCCTTTTGCACGTTTGTATACTCATACTCAACATTATATCGCTATTCTGTGAAGTATAATACAATTCTCACTCACACTCACCATATTCATTTGTTTCGTAGTTTCAAGTTTTCCCATTCTTGAGCCCATCCATGCATAGACAGCTTCAAATAACACAATAGTACCATTCGTGGAAAAATGACGAGTGCAGCACAGTTGATTATCAAACCTTACGACAAAGCGCGGTTTTTTCCGTATAAAATCCGCTCCAAAAGTAGAATCTTCGGAAAAATTGAGGTGGTAGACCACTCAAGTATCCATAAGATGAGATATATAGGAGGTACTCCATGAATTCCGGAATTCCAACATCCATCACGTCATATGGTAAACACAATCCTTCTAAAAAACAATATTCATATTAACAGTTACGATCCTGTTTTTGGGATGTCTAGGGGAGTACCGACCAGGAGGCCCCCACCTCCCTCAGACCCCACAGGTTAACAATAAATTAGGATGGGCGACTTACTTTCCACAATGTCCGCAGTGCAAGCACATATTCCAGCATTTTCAGGACTTGCCCCAGATAGGAATTGGGTTGCTCCGTTCTACCTACCTTGTCCTGAGGAGGTATCCACCTACTGTAGCCCTACACTGGCGCAAGGCCTCGGCGGCTGTGCATTGCCGTGGTACCATGTTTGGGTTCAAACAACCTTTAAGGCTATCTTTCGACGGCGCTTCCCGCTTTTCCTCATCCTGGATCAAGACAGCTTGGACTCTTCTGCCTTCTCTGAGATTTTAAAGGACCCCAGTAAGCCGTGTGGTTGTTATTGGCAAAATATGGTTTACGAAATTAGCCGAAAATGAAATTTTGGCAGTTTTATCACACATACGTTCGGTATAGTGTTCAAGGTGTTTTGAGACACTGAGTCCAGTAGGACGGGTCTAAGAGGTGGAGCGCTGCGTCTAGATGACCAACAGTGAAATCATAGCAAATATACGGAGGCGAATTCTACTAGTTGAAAGTTATCTTTTCTCCCCGGCCTGCGCTCATTTCCTTTCACTGCCTTTCAGGCCACTCCAACCACCCATCAGTTCGACCCATTATGTTGTAGTTAGGTCATCTTTCTTATCGCTTACTAGTATCGAATGGGTCACGGGATTGTTCTGCACGCATTGTTGTTTTCCGGATTTCTGATAAAGCCGTGTTCTTAATATTGTTCGACATTTGATAGAATAAGATAGGCCCCAATCCTGCTGTGCAAGAGAATAATAACTTGTAATAACTTGCAGCATTTTTCTTCCATATATATGTGATGAAATGAGGAATCCTTTTACATATCTACTGACCTACCGATTTTATACCATCGCCAATCATTACATTTTGTTATTATCAATTCATTACAAACCACAAATCATTATGTTTGAATCGAGTTATGATTTATCACTCGAAAAACACATTGTGTCGTCACTAGCTGCTCATTCCTCCCCTCGCGGCACAAATCCGAACTAAGACCAAGTAGAACTACCTACCTCAGTCTGACGAGTCAGTCAACCATTGTGATTGTTACCCGAAGGGTCTCTTGTGAACTTACCGATTTGTTTTGTTTCAAATCGATTGTGATACTTATATTGTGGACCGTCGAGAGGGAGTACGCTTTTTCGAGTGTGTCAAGTTTAGTTTTTTTTATATAAATAAATGTTACTAAACCTCATTTATTTGTTTGTGAATCGTTTATCCTTTGGAGTCTGATAGAGAAGAAGGACATCACATATATATACATATACAAAATTTTTTGTACTTCAGGGACTGCAGTAGACCCAGTTGAGATGAGGAGGCCCTTGTCAACTAGTGCACTGAAGGTAGCTCAGGCGCGTTTTCTCGGTCACCCAAGGATTTCCATCCCCCCGCCAACTGATGGTGACAGGAAGTAATAAATACGGTTCGTACTGCCCTGTAATTCGGATACAAATTGCTCATCAGCCGGTTTACGGAGAAGACGGAGGACCAGCTGACATTCAGGACAGAGCTCGGGACGTCGCGTCGCGTTCCAGTTGAAATCCCGTACAAAAAATAAGTCGGGTTTATTCCGCCGATTATCCTCTTGAAAAGAATTGATCGGTTTCTCTTCAACTTCGCCGACTCCTGCGATTTCCAAAGCGCTCCGTTCTCTAGACCGGACATTGAGAAACCGACCGATTGGTATTTCGCGGTGAACATGGACGATTTTTTTTTTCCTTACTGCCCCCTCCCCCCTCATCATCACTCTACCCTTCAGTTCGTTTTTTAAATCTCTTTTTCAACTGGTTAACTCGGACCGAACCCCCGGAGGATACCCGAAGGTGGAACCGGTATCCCCTTAAGAAGGTTGGACAAAAAGGTTTGTGTGCATTGAAGCTTGGAGAGAGGGCTTCGGTATTAATACCTTCCAGTCTCTTTGTGATAACGAGACGCCGACTGTGATATCTTATTTCTGAATCAGGATCAAATTTTCATATGATATCGCGCCGTCTGAAGCGCGTCCTTGGGAGCTAATTAAAGATAGCTGTTGTTTCACGTCCAACTTGAATCTTGTGGTGCCACTAAATATGTTAAATTGGATGAGGCGGAGCGCGGAATGTTCCCAAACATCAACCTTCTGATCAAGCTCTACACGAGGCCAAATTAACTGAAAGCTCAACACAGTTTCATGAGAGACGCGTGCAAATTGGAATTCGAATTGAAGTTTTTTTTGTTGTAATTATATGGTCAATTGCACTGAATTATTAAATGAGCAGAGTTACAGAGCAAG
Source organism: Pachypeltis micranthus (assembly GCA_020466155.1). Taxonomy (NCBI): domain Eukaryota; kingdom Metazoa; phylum Arthropoda; class Insecta; order Hemiptera; family Miridae; genus Pachypeltis; species Pachypeltis micranthus. Next base: position 80,274,620 of record CM035768.1, on the reverse strand, counting down.
TCACGGAACAGAAATGAGGCTGACAGTTGAAGTAGAAGGTTTTTGGAACGAAATATTTCTGCCTTCATGACTTCTAACAGCCACATTTCAGGACTTGGGCGATTGTCAATAATTTACTTTTCAAGTGGTAAATGTGATTATTAGGGCGTAATTATAAAATACCAGTCAGAAGAGGCGAAAGCGGTGCCAAGCAGTTATTTTATTCATTTATATATCAAAGCTCAACCATCTGTTTCTTATTTTGGCAGTGTATCCCATTTAAGCAGATTTCGTTCAGTCGTTCTCTCTCAATCGAATTCACACACACACAATATCGTTCTTCGCATCAAACGCGGTGTGGTCTGCAAAACCAAAGAAAATCTACGAGATATATTTCCAGTTGTTCACGATCAAGGATCAGTTTCAAAGACTACATGTGGTGGGATGGGGGACAAGAGACACAATACATGAGGAACCGACGGATAACGTTGAAATTAGTTTCGAAATGAAATCATACTCATCGCCACATTCGCCTATTTTCACGGCTGCAGCTACAAATTAAATTCATTTTTGTCTCTCAGATCATTTTAAATTACTTCACATTTTAATTGTGGAAGCGCGGGAAGTTCCTGAATTTATTGAGCTGCTCCTCCTCACGTCAATCTATCAACATGATTTTTCTGACCAGAATGGTTCGTACTGTTTTTGAATTATCGGGTACAATTGGTAGTAAACGAAACGACGGTGGTTTGAATTCCGGAATTTCTGAGGTTGCTACTAATTATCTTACGAGCGTCACTAAACTCTCATAGTATAGGCAGTTTATTCAAATACCACCCTAATTTTTCTGACAATCCTAGAATCATTTCTGCGGACTTCGTGTGGAAAAAACACGCTAATATCACGTTTTTTGAAATTTTTCATAATTTATTACGCTGCTTCCGTCATTTCCTCACTAATCACAATTGCATGGTACTATTGTTTTATTTAGAGCTGGTTTTGAGATGAAAAGTATTTGGCGTATTGTTCACTATGATATGATGATAGCGTGGTTCCGATTTTGCTCGTACCTTTATCTCGGCGCCCCATGGCAATCTGTAGAAGAGAAAGAGACACGCAAGAACTCCACAGTGAGAGAGTGGGGAAAGTATGGTGGAGCTGGAGGTAAGCGATTAGTCGTTTGACCTACCGGACGAACAAAAGTCTGGGAACATACAGCTACACTCAATAGCCAGCCATACACGAGCAGATATTTGCGGCAGATTTGGTCGCCCGATCTCATCTGACAGATATCGCTAACGATCTGGAGTGACCGATGAGATCGGTCGTTGCCCCTTAACACGAAAAACTTATCGGCCGATCTTTCATGCCCGAGATCTGTCACCTGACCAGTGCCGATGTCATCTGTTCGTTCGTGGGATGAAATCTGACAGATTCAGGTCTGTCACCGACGTTCGTCTGGCAGACTCGAGTTATCGGTCGAATCCGAAATATTTTCTAGATCGGTCACACATTCCGTAAGTTGATGCCATGGGGTTAGTGATTTTCGTAGTAAAAAAAGCGTAAATTAGCGGCTTTTGCGGCGGGTATGTTTTTCATCGCCCATAAAACGACTAAGCCAAAAAAAGACAAGTTTGGGAGAAGTCATGGGTTTCGGAAAGGAGAAAGTTCGGGCACATGAAGTTGTTAACGCACCTTAGGGAGAACAACCCGCGGGATTGTGAACATTTTGCTAGCTCATCTCCCCGGCTCCCGTAATTCAATTCATTTGGTTTTTTGTTAATAAAAAACTACAACTAAATTTGAAAATACTATCCCCCCCCCCATTCTGGGTAAATATGCCACTGGGGGTAGGTGCCAACCAGTAATAATGTATTTACGAATTTATTAGGTTGTGGGGAGATCGTTTTTTGTAGTTACGAAAATTGTAGTTTCCTACGAATGTTTGCTGTTACGAGTTTTGAATTACTAATGTGAAAACAGGGGAAAACACTCGTGGACAACAGAACATCTTAACGTTAAGTGACTGCCCGATCCAATCGAACAGTTCTTTAAACCACAGACATCGCTTCCGAGAAGTCTGCAGGTTAAGGGGGACGCCCGACTACCATCTGCCAGATTTGAACTCTCGCAGATATCTCTGGTCGATTTTCACATCTTTCATCATTTTTTAACGCCCACTAACGCACAGATCTTTCCCACAGATATCGTTTAAAAACGCGATATCTGTCGCAGATATCTGCTCGTGTATGGCTGGCTATTGGGATGGCACTGCGACGGTGTGCATGCTGTGTAGGGGCCTGAAGCGGAAAAGAATATACATTCTGTCGGACAGTCAGGCTGCACTTAAGGCCCTGGCTGGTTTTAGAATGCCTGACTGGCCTGAAGACCTTGGGAAAAGGAACACACATTAACGCTGTATTGGGTGCCAGGTCATACAGGAATGGAAGGGAACGAGGAGGCTAACAAACTGGACTTCTGCGTGGGACCTGAGACCACCAAGAGCCACTTGATCAAGGAGGTTGGTTAGTGGGAGGAGAAGTTCAGGGCTGCCTATGGCTGGCTGCAGTGCGCCTCAGAGTGCTTGGAGTTCATCAGCTGCGACCGGAGGATGTTGCGGGGATGCACCTTCAGATTGTCTCGCGTTTTGTGCGACAATTGTGGGGACGCTGCATCAGACAACATCAGTTCCACAGGAGCTGGGGGTGGAACTGGGACGACATGAGGGGGCTCATGTTCCCTCATACAACGGGCCCAGTTGTGGCCACAGTAAGGGTTTTCCTGATGCCATCAAGAAAGGGAGGAAAAAAAGAAAAAAAAGGTGCTGAAAGTGTTGGAGACAAAGGTAGCAGATAGCAGTTGAGTGCTAGGAAAGCACGTGGCGCATGTGGAGCACGTAAATCTGCAATTAGTGTGAAGTATCGAAATGAACGACTTACATCGGCGATTTAGAGCATCATATCACACAAGAATAGAAGATCCTCCTCTCCAGTCAGACAGTTATGACCAAGACAAAACGATTCCAGATCCAGAAATGAACACAACCCATCAGCATCTCCAATGCGAGGCAATTTGAAGAATGTCGTAGAGATCAAACAGAATGGCCTTTCCTTGGATTCCAAGAGCTCTTTGCTTTGTCAGGTCAGTTCTGTCCAAAACTTGGCAGTATGATCTGGGACACGCACACGCGCACGGCTCCAGTCAGGTCGCCGTTAAACAGAGCGTTTCAGGCATCCAACCAGGTGAATTGAATCAGTCCCAGAAAATACTCAACTTGGTTCTGTTGTGTGTCGAAAAGACTCAATTACTTCGTGAAGAGCTATTTTCCTTCTTGTGTTTATTGTTTACTTCCGACCAGAGGTTATTTGTAAGCTTAGTGTCAGGCAGACTCTCAAAAGCCCATAGGGGATTTCTGCCCCCTGATCCCGGAGCATCTCTCCCAATCAAATTTAGGTTTAATTCCAGAGACGTCCCTCCAATTCTTGAAGGGGTAGCGCCACCCTCCAAATCGGATTTGTGCTCCCCCGCCCTCGCCCTAATGGAGATATATTGACAGGGGCTCTTTGCGCTGCGCTGTGCTGCCACCCTCGAGCTTCGTTTCATCTCCACGCTACATAAACCAAAATAACTTTGCTCGAGACCGTGACCCCCCTTCGCACCGACAGACTCTATGTAGCTCCTCGCTCTGCCGAACTTGGGTTCCCATCGACAACCGCGTTGTTGGAGAATATGTTAAAAACTTTCCCAATATCTAAGCCGACGCTTGGCACAACCTTAGTCACCCCCAAGTAAATTCGATACGAGCTTACGAGAGCTATACTTTCATTGAAGGATGTTCCACAAACAAAAATAACCGAAAGCCGAATAAAGTTGGCTAGCTAAGTTTAATCAGAATCAGAATCGTGTAACTTCTTCAAGTTGTCTTCGTTCGAAGACTCTCATTTTCGGATTTTTCCAGATTAGAAATGTAGGTATTGATTCGTTACTTTTGATTGACGTCGGTATACATTTACTGTGGGAAAGAACTGCAAACTACGCTAATTGGGAAATTACAATTTTTATCCCAACTCAAAGGCCCCAGTGATATCTCAAGATCTCACGGGAGCTTTTACACACATTCTTATGGACCTGAGTAGCTGAAAAGAATAATGGAATTCGGTTCTCCCAGAGTCAACAGTCGTTGTTTCCCTCAGTCTCAAAATGCCTAACTACAACAATATTTCACCACCTCTCTCGCTCAGCCCTTCGAGCACAGAGCTCTTCACTTTACGTTACTCTTGTCCGAATTATCGTACCAGTACGTTAAGCCAACCCAGTTCTGCTCAGTTGGCACTTGAGTCGAAGGTGATAATCCTGTTACAGTTAAGCTTGAGCCGACGAACTAATAAGGGTTGCTGTGTTCAAATTACTACAACTCTGCTCTAATACAGTCAATTTCAATCAACTTTACGTTGACTTTCTGCTCCATTCCCTATCTTTAAACATTTCATTCACATAAATATTTCTCTGTCAACCATTTGAGCGAACATATTAACTAAAATGTATTAGGAAACGTGTTCTATACAATTCATGGATAGATATGAAATTGGCGGATAAGGTTCCTCACAACGGCCCTTACCTATACTTCTACCTTCCTTTCGAAGGTAAGTCAGTCGTAAGTAACAACGAGAAAAGTTTGTTTTGCCATTTACGTCTGAATGTACAACGCTTCAATTTTCTGAACCGATTTTTGCTTCCCTTAGCCCAACGAAGTATTCAGGAAAGTTATGTAATCGGATGAATGTTTACGCTTATTTTTTAGATCTTTACTTGTCAAGGGCTACTTGAGTCCCAAAATACACTTTGGTAAAATGGTCTGTGTGCCAGCGAACGCGATTGAGAGAAAACGCTAAACCCCATTTGCTCAAATAAGATATTTACTGCAGATCATCGCTCGACGAAAACATAATTGAACGAGCCACGTTGGCCCAAAACTAACTATAGTTATCATAGTTCTCAGACCGCCAAATCCGTTTTTTTTCTCCAAAAACGACCAGAACGATTACGTTTTTTGTATGGACGATCCAAATAGCACTACAGTACCGTATAATTCTCATTCGAGAGAAAATTGTGGGAGCAGTACAATAAATTATCAAACATTAAGGAGAAAATCAATGTTAACGCAGTTTTTACTTTCCGCAACCCGTTTTGAGGGCTAAAAACTAGATTTCCGCGCGTCGTCCGTGTGTGCGTGTGTTCGACCAAAGGAGTGTAGCCGTGTCGGGGTCAGACAGGCGGCCCTAGCCATCACCAACGTCTTAGGGTCGATGGTAACACCCTAGAGAAGTATAGTGCTCCTTTCAATGGATCTTTATGCATGGGGTCCTGATTTCCCTCTAGGGTGACTAACTGGTGCTTTGGTGGATGCCAATGGATTCCCCGCCCTCTTCATCGCCCTTCCACCGCCATGAGCCAGAACCAAGAGAAGCCTTATAGACCTCGACTGCCCATCAGCACCCGAGATTTTCACGGAGACACACTTGGTCGCTCTGAACAGGGAGGTCGGTCTCCTTCCCCTTTTCAATCGTCTCCTTCCTCCTTCCCTCCCTCCATCTCCACCCCGTCAGACAGAAGCATCCTATTGAAAGGAATGACGAGATTAATGTTGGCAGGACAGTGTACAGGTATGCCTCATTGCAGTTACTGAGGCGCAGGCTGCAAGGGAAGGGGTACGCCATGTCAACAAATATCAGGCAGAGCGATACCCCTCCTGCACTGCAACAGCCATTAAAGCCCTGCGCAATAATCCTGATAATAGACAGCTTGTGGAATAGCGACTGGGCTCTGCCAGGCTCTCCCGTTGCATACATGGGCCAACAGCCCCCAGATAGCTGGCCAGACCTAGCAGCCTCAGACTCGTTGGCCCTTTTAAGGACTGAGATTCTGAGGCTTGCTGAGCAGGTGAGTATAGTGAGAGGTTATCACAATCCCACCTGCAGAGTCAGGCCAGGAGGGTTGTTTTTGTGGGCGAGGTTGCAGATTATCTACGCCGCGTTTTCCCAAGAGTTAGGAACACGACATTTTGCTCTCCGCAGCTATTTCTGTATCTGTCTGTTGCACGGAGATATAAACCATGTTAGCTCTGAAAACGAGATTCGTCGAATATTAATACATCGTTTTTCCAATTTTCTCAAAAGCGGCTCTCACAATTTCTATCAAATTTACGTACTACTCTCAACTAACTAATACCTACATCTTGTTCTGTATAAATGTTCCTGTATAAATGCGTTGAACGAAGATACAGCGCCCGTAAATGTAGCAGGTGGTCGAATTTACGTGGGTTGCGGAAAGTTGTGTGCTGCTACGCACCAGATACCCTCCCACAACAAATCCCGCGCACGCGGTACTAGAATTCTTGAAAAAATCAGGGCAGGGGTCCAATGGCGGCGGTGGTTTAATAACGTTCGTTAGAGAATGAGAAGCAACTATGGAGATTCCCTGAATTCAAACCACTGCCGTTTCACTCACTCAGTTTTTACCAAATAATTCTATTAAAAAAAGAAGGAAAACACGATTTTATCTACAGTCTCGTGAATCACCTGTGCACTGAGCGCTCAACTATAGTCTTGGCAGAACTAGGAGCAACTCAATATATTCCGAAACTTTAAATGAGAGTTTTGTACGTAAAGAGTGAAATTGTGTTTTACCAATTGCGAATGAACTGGGTGAAAGATAAATTGGATTAGTAACTAGATCCATGACGCTTAGTGCACGTGGGCTGGGATACGTCACATCAGATACTTCTAAGTCTTCTTCTCGTTCAATCGCGTGGTTTAGTGATTAATAATTGTTGCGATTCCTCGTTGTGGTGCGTATGGAGACCAATTGTTCTCATAACCAGAATTCCAGCAACCGTTTGTACTTTGTCAATTTGACTGTCGGCTACTGATCCCCAGATTTGACATCCATACTGCCAAATAGGCCTCACGCTCATTGTATAAATCAGTATCTTAGTGTGAAGGCTAATCTTAGTCTGCTGGCTACTTGGGCCTTTAGAATACGCTTTCTTGCCCAAACGTTCTTGATGGTTGAGGTCAGACGGGGCTGGCTGTCAAGTATCTGTTCCCCAGGCTCCTAACATAGTTCGGCTCATCACGATTTCGAGGGATTCGCACGCTCCAGCGTTGGGGTCATTTTTCGATTGGCTCGATGCTCCATCGCGTTATTCGACCTTATCCCTCACGAGAACGGCGACATAGTCTGCGAACGAGGTTGTTGTATGTCGTTACAATTATTGTCAGTTCAGCGTTGGTATTCGTGCAGCGTTCGCGCGTTGAACGGAGCTGTCGCTTCGGGTGACACGAGGGAGAAAAGTCCGAGATTATCAATGGCGGGGAGGAAAGTTGGGGATTTATTGAAATGTAGATGAATGTCTGGGTCCTCTCGAATGTTGAAGAGGTGAAGGAGATGATTATCTTAGGAAACCCTATACTCGTTCTGAAGCGCTCTCCCCCCCCCACCCCGCCAACCACCACTTCATTGCAACATCTGACCCCAACTGCTATCAGATTGTGAGCCTATCAAGATCCCCCCCTGACGACACTACCCCTGAACCTAGACGTGTTTCACCAACTTCCAGTCCTACAACTCATTTCGTCTTATTTTTTTACAAATAATTTTCGTCTCCTCTTTTTTTTTTACTGGGCCCACAAAACCCAAGAAAACATAAATTTCAGCTAATTAATATGAAAACAAAAGGGTTCACCCTCCGCCTCTTGCCCTCCCTCCGGGAGTTAAGACGTCAGACATTGTTGCTCTGTAAAGGATGTGCAGGAACGTAAATCTCGGTGGATGGGATTCTTCGTCCGGGGTCCCCGCGAAGGGCTGGGATTCTTGAGAAATTTTTATCTCGCCGGAGGATCAACTCAGACCGGCGACTCACCTCCGCACCTTTTTTTTTCTCTTTATTTCATCGGCCCCCATAAAATGGGGATAAAGGAAAAAAACAAGGTTTTGGGCGATTTGGGGGCGTAACAGTTGATTCCACAATGCGATTTTCGTCCCAATCCTGGGGCAACTAACGTCGCGCGAAACCAGTTTGAAGATCGTCAACTGGTCTCTCGTTAAGCGATCCGCGGGGACCTCCAGTTTGGCTGCTGGCACTTCCTAGTAATAAAAATGTAGCTTGGCGCATCACACGACTTTCCTCAACCGACAAATTTCATCGTCACTTTCAGCGACCACGGCGCAACTATAGCAGGTCGTCAACGCCCCAGAACGCCGCCACCATTATCGATCGTATAATTAGAGGAGCATTCTTACACTATCTGGCTCAGTATTCCTAGAAACGGCCTCCACTATACAATGTTGAGTCGCGGACTCAGGCGTTTGTGACGTTCAGCATCTTTCAATGGCATGTTTCTTTCAGAGAAAGTGACATCCCGCAGATAAAGAACCTAAAACGCCATGTACCGGACTGTATAGATAGCCTGTACTCGCTCGTCAGAAGTTACTTGACAGACAGAACTGCTACGATCGAAGGCATGTCTCCGTCCAGAGAAAGATTGAGAATGGGTGCCCACAGGGCTCGGTCCTTGAACCAGCACTCTGGAATGCCTTCTTCGAAGCTCTTCTCAGGAGCTGATGGAGACTGACTGCGAGCCATACGCCTATGTGGATGACTTGAATGTGCTGATCTTTGCAGAGCCAGTCCGCCAAATCGAAGAAAAAACCCCCCATGTGCTCCACACCATCACCCAATGGTGCGAGCATGTCAAGACGCAGGTGGCTGAGGAAAAAACGTAGCTAATCCTATTGAAAGGTAAAGTGAATATTCCACCCTCAATACGCTTTGGCAGCCATAGGCTCCTTCACGAAAAGCTTGTCAAGAATTTAGGAGTGAATATAGGTGAGAGGTGGGGATTCAACCAACACCTCCAGTCCCTTAAAGGTACTACCGTTTCGAGGTTTACCTCACTGCCTGCAATGACTAAGGTCATATATCTAGGCGTGATTAACTAAAGCCTGGGGTAGCAAACCACAAAAGAGAGTATTGGCCCAATCCCAGAGAGCTGCGCTCCTGTGGATCACCAACGCCTATAAGACTGTATCAACAGAAGCACTCCAGGTGATCACTGGTCAGTTACCAGTTGATTTGGCTTGTGAGTGCATGGTTGACAAGTGAAGAGTGAAAGCTTCCCCTGCTTCTAACCACAGAATGAAAACTTGCCGCTATCTAGAAAATGGGTTGAGTCAGACCATTGGACGAGCCAGTTCCTCACGGGACATGGTGAATTCAATGCGCGGCTTCACTTCTTTTCTCCCAAAGACTCTGCACGCCTTGCGCCTCCAGAGCGGAAGAAACTAGAAACCACGTGCTGCTCTACTATAGTTTCTAAAACAGCGAGCGACGGTTGTTGGGAGAGCAAACGAACTTAGCAGCATTGACTGCTACAAAGCAAGCCTACGCCCATTTTGCAGAGTTCCCGAAGAAGGTGATGGCTAATAAAAGTGGTCATAGTTGATCTGTCCTTTGGAAACTTGCCACCCAAGTAAATAGTTAGATCAGGTGGGAAACCAGATTAAGAACTCCACCCACATGGTACGGGATTTCTCAGGTGGTCACCTCCGCACGATAACACACGGGCAACAGCTCTCTACCAGGAGACTGGCTAACGACCAAATCTGAGCTCGCTGGATGCTGCAGGGACCGGCCTCTTGTACATTAGCGAAACTGCAACTTCGATGACTGATATAACCCTCGTTGAGGGTTTAGGAACAGTTTCTTATCTTTAACTGCAAGGACGCTTTCGCCTTAGCAGTGATACACCTTCCGGCGTGCCTAGGAACAGCAGGCCCATCTGCCCTCCTAGCATCAGTCATACCTCTTGGCATGTCCAGGCTGGACCTCGTGGTGGAGCCAGGTTTTGGTTGGCTGAGACGGAGTTTCTGCTTGAAGTGTTTATTTTTGTTTGTCTCGCTAATACGGCAGGGGCAGAGGTAAGGCACACAGTTCGTCAAGCTAGGTACTCTGCTACCTCTTCTTGTAGCTTGGAGTTTTCCCATCATTGCTTGAACTGAGTGGACGTCCTCTGTGTGCTGGCTCTTCCTAACGCTAAATAGTAGAGTGAAAAATAAACAGATACATTGACAACATAGAACACATCACAATCACGGAGACAGAAACTGACACACCATAACTTTCAATAAATTACTTTCATACCTCGGAGGGGGACTTCAATATTCCCCCCTCCGGTTACAACCATTCTACTAATGATGCCGAGGAGAGGGGGAGAATGCTTGATATTCCTCCTCCCTCCCTTGCAGCACCCCTAACCTACCTTAGCCTATATCACAGATGTCCTAAACCTAATAACACAACACGACACATACCCGCCCTTATTCTCTCTCATCAATCCCCTACCATATCAGGGCCAGTACCCGCCTCCTGTGCCATTTCTCTGTCTTATCCTAACATATCATGCATCGGCCATTGTGCTGATCTACTTGCCTGCATAGTGGCCCCGTGTACACTCCCGGACCATCGAGAACGTAGCCACGCCGTTGACGCCTATAAATTACCTCTATCCACCGTCAACTCTGCCACAGCTAGCGAACTTCGTGATGTTGAGTTCTTCCTCCATCGACCTCTTCTGCCACTCGCTCCAGGCTTCGAAGTTACGCTTAAAGCTGGCCAGTGACGGGCCTTTTAAATGGAGTAGTTTGCCGCGAATTTAGGCAATATTGGAACGACCAAAAAAACAAAAAGTCGAAAGTAGTGGTCATTCAGGACTATTCATTTCGGTTCTGTTCAATCATCGGAACAAGAGATTCCTAGGATTAAATTATAATAATTCTAAAAAAGCATGATCCCATGAAAAACGATATGGAAGAAGAAGAAGGATAATTCCTCCTTCCGGCGACAGCTGCATGCGAAACAGAAACCCCGAACGAATATGTGCGAAACAGTGGTTACTAAACACTGGGCAGCGCACACAATTGAATTTACTTCAAGAGCGGCGGTTGGAACCATCAGACTGGAGAGAAGTGAAGTAACCAAAGGGCAGAAGGGTAGAGCCGATGTTTACGACTTCTGCACGGTCCACCGCGCCATCTGTTCGTCACTCTTGATCGAATTTCCCCACAGCCGGGAAGTTGGCGAGTTGAAGTTTTGGCGCGGCGATTGGCTTTAGAACAGGTTCGAATCCCATCGCGCTCTGCCACTTCGCTCAAACCCCATGCAGCTATTAGAAGAATACGGGGGAATAATCCCATCACTGCAAAAAAAGCTGATTTAGAAAACATCGCGTTTGTATACGAATAAAATTGCATCAGGGGGCTTTCAAAATCGGAAAAAAGTTCATATGTGTTTTCAAAGTATCTACACGTCCTTGGCAGGAAAAAACATTTTTCCAACTCCCAAACAAAGATTGAAGAAAAAATACGTCAAAAGAAACGGCTGTTTCAGCACAAAACCTTTCTTGGAATTCAAAAAATTCGATAATTGTCAAGATTTAATGTTGACTAGGAAATATGGACGTGAAAACCTATCTTTTTGCTAATCAGCAATTTCCCTTGTTTCTATCTCCTAGAGCATTAAATTCTCGAATAATTCGGAGACGGTCTTCAAGAGCAACTCTTCATCTTTTAGCAGCGGCAGTCTGGACCCAACTCGCGACTCTCTGCCCTCGAAATTTTCATGACATCTTTAATCCTACTTGTTTTTTGCTCTCTTTTTCATAACCGCTGTCCATTTTCCTTCGAAAGAAGTACCAAACTACACAAAGAATTTGAAGGAACAATCGTGAGGACAACAAGGTGAAACATACTGTGTAGACTAACGTGAACCATAGGAGGGTCAACGTGAATCACAGAATTCGCAGCACCCTACCCGAAAGTCCGGAACGAAGGACATTTAAAGTGCAAGCGTGGAGTTCTTCCCACACTGGCGCGCGCTATGATGAGATTATTCCCCGGCGCTGCCGTTCTTATGGGGGGGGGCCAAGCGCGCGTTGGAGCGTGAGGCCTTCCGAGCCAGGCGGGGATAGAACCAGCGGACTCTGGTTCGATCCCCGACCAGGCACCCCCCTCCTCCAAACCCAGGGGGGTGAGGCAATGGGTACCGGCGGCGGCTGGGACACTAAGCGGGCCCCCCAACAGGCTCGCTGGGGAGATAGGACATGGGCCCAATGTGTGCCACGGCGAAATGCCATTGGTCCTGCAGCTAGCGGAGTCGTATGGCCCGCAGCTGCCTCCCTGATGAGTGAGTGAGTGCCGTTCTTTTAACCCATATTTGACCGCAACGGGGTTGGTTTTCTCGAAAACTGACGGCATATTCTGATTCCTCGCCTCAGCTTCCTACAGATAGCGCCTTTAACTACTTTTTTTCGACGTATGGGAACTTATCCCCTGTACCCTTCATTTGTTGAAACACTCATCAGTTGCCAGCTTAAAAAAAACTACCTCGAAACGGCCTCCGTACTGCCCAGCTGACTTGCTCACTCCTCACCCACTTCCCTTCGAATCAACTTGTAGTACGATGCGGTACTATCTCACTTTTGTTTCTTATATTATCATAATTCACATTATTTCCACGTTTGATTCAATTTTTTTTTTCAACCGTATAAGCATTTAAATGACACATGTCAATCATAAATGAAAATAATAAATACGCCCTCCACTGTGCGACAGTTGAAAATTATTCTAAAGATAAATTTTGCTTTACTATATCATTCCAAAATAAAATAAAAATATCAGGCGCCCATCAGACAACTTTCCTTGGCTCTACACAAATTCACTGGTGTTCATGGCTTTGTCCACTAATTCAATTTATTTTTCACTCAGTTCCTTTACGCGTCACATTATTTGTGACGGTAAACGGCGGTAGTCGTAAGCGCAGAATTTCTTGTTCCAGTAAATGTACCATTATTGAACAATCGGTACACAGAGAAGCTGTTAAGACAACTTTCGGAGGATAATGATCACTTTCCCAGAGTTATCGGGTAAAAAAGTTTAGAAACGAGTGATACGTGAAACGGCGGTGGTTGAAATGCCGTAATTTCTGGAGTATCTCCTATATATTTTATGAGCATCATCAAACGATAGTCGTAAAAATACTTGATTGGACCACCATGTCAATTTTTCTGAAGATTCAAGTCACATTTGAGGGGAGTATATAAGGGGAAAACTACACTAAAATCGATTTTCATGGAAATGTTTGGTGATTTATTCTGCTGCTCTCGTCATTTTTTCCACGAATGGAAATTTTACTGTATTGTCAGATCATTTGGAGCTGTCCATACAAAATATTTAATCGAAATCGTTCGGGCCGTTTTTGAGGAAAAACATATTTAGTGCTTCGGTTACTATAATAACTATAATTAGTTAGGACGGATTTTGCCCATATCCCTATTTTGGCGTCCTACGGTAATCTGCGGGCTGGATATCAAGTTTGAGCCGATTCGGTTCGGCGGGTCTGGCTCAATCGGGTTCACAGATACTCGGACCGTTTTACCAAACGACATTTTTACTTTCCTTGCTCTACGAAGTAGAAAGGAAAGTTATGTAATCGGCTGAAAAAAAAATTTTGAGTTATCTTCAGATCTTTACGTTTCAGACCCTCCTGAGTCCGAAAAACACTATTTGGGAAAATGGTCTGTGTGTCTGTGTGTCTGTGAACGATTTTTAGAGAAAACCATCGTACCAAATCAGCTCAAACTTGATATCTCGTCCGAGGGTCACCATGGGACGCCAAAATAAGGGTATGAACAAAATCCACCGAAATTTAACTATAGTTATCATAGTGATCAAAACATCAAATTTTTTTTTCTCAAAAACGGCTCTAACGATTTTGATTAAATTTTTTATATTGGTAGCTCCAAATATGGCAACTGTACCATAAAATTCCCATCTATGGGAATATGACGAGAGCAGCACAATAAATTACCAAAACTTTCGACGAAATCGATTTTAGTGCGGTTTTTAGAGAAAACAACCTTACCAAATCAGCTGAAACTTGATATCTATCCTACGAGTTACCATGGGACGCAATAGTGAGGGTATGGGCAAAATCCACCGAAAGTTAACTATAGTTATCATAGAGATCAAAACACCAAATTTTTTTTTCTCAAAAACGGCTCTAACGATTTTAATTACATATTTTATATTGATAGCTCTCAATAAGGCAATGATACTATAAAATTCTCATTCGTGGGAAAATGACGAGAGCAGCACAATAAATTATCAAAATTTTCGACCAAAAGCGTTTTTCTCGCAGTTTTTTCCTTATAAACTCCTCTGGAATTCTTGTAGAATGTCAAAAAAATTCGGTATTGTAGTCCAATCATATACCTAAAGGGTGAGTGTTTAAAAACGCTCATGAGATACATGGGGCTCACTCCAGAAATTCCTGAATTTCAACTACTGCCGTTTCGCTTACTACCAGTTCTAACAGTTATTTTCCAATAACTCTGCAAAAGTGATTATTATCCTTTTTTTGAAAAATCGTGTTTACAGCCTCATTAATTATCTGTGTACCAATTGCTCAATAATGGTCCTGCAATGAGTACGAGCAGCACAATAAATTCCGGAACTGTAAGCGCTACCGCTTTCTGCTGTCGTAAAGCGTTGTTTGACCAAGTTCAAATGAACTGCTTGGTAAATGAATTGATTAAATAGAGTTAGTCATGTACAAAGTGAATTGACGTAGAGCTAAGGAAAGTTGTGTGTTGCAACGCACCAGATATTTCCGTTCAGATCCGAAGATAACCCAAAATTTGTCATTCTACTTCGTGGAGCCAAGGAAAATAAAAAGAAGTTCGCGTTGGTAGTGAGAGCTATAACTACCTCCGTAGTCTCACGCTATCATGTTAAATTTCACTCGCCGCAATCCTAAGGGTGAAGAAAGTATTGTAAACGGCCGCGAGAAAGTGGAGTTTTACCCCTGATTTCAACGCCTCGAAGTGTCCTGGATCATGAAAACTGTGTTTCGTCAGTTTGGTAGGTGTGGGTGGAGTGGACTGAACGAGTTTTGGCGGTTAATTTTATTGACGTTTATTGAGAACAAAATGCAGAAGCTGGTTAGCACAAAGCACACTCTAAAGTACATTTTGGGGCGATTGATGACAATGGCTCATTACTGTACTTTCACGCCTTCAAAAATAAAATATCCAGTGCGGCGCACTACACAATTTTCCTCAGCCACACGTGAATTCAGTCTTTTTTTAACCAAACTATCAACAAAATCTGTTAATCTTTCCCTTTATAGAAATGTATTGAGTTGCTCCTGATTATCTGATGAACGCCATTAGGCTCTCGCGGTATAGCTAGTTCGTTGGGAGAAACCTCCAATTTTTTTAAGAACGCTTGCGCCACATGAGCGGGATTTACGAGAACTAGATGCCCTCAAATGGTTTCCCCTCGAAATGTTTGATAATTTATTGTGCTGCTCTCGTAATTTTTGCACGAATGAGACTTTTTCGGTCTGCCCCTCTCAACACAAAATATTTAAGCAAGACTGAAGAAGTTGTTTCTGAGAAAAAACAATTTGGTGTTTTGGTTACTCCGAAAAATGTAGGGGACCGTATTGGCACGTAACCCTGTTTTAGGCTCCCATCGTAGTCTTCACGCTAAATATAAAATTTGAGTCGATTTGGTATAACAGTTTTCCCCCAATAGACGCGCAGACCATTTTCCTAAAAGAAGAGATCTCTGAAACGTGAAGATCTGAGAAAACATTTTTTACGTAACTACCCTTCCTGCTACGTAGTGCTAAGGAAAGTAATAATGAAATATTCTTCTAAGTTCGTGTGATAGGCGAAAAAGTTCTTTATTGACTAAGTCTTCTATCGTTGACCACTTATTTTCTTAAAGGTACTTATTCATTCTTTATTCAGTATGAATATTCATGAAAACAGGAAAAAACAGAATTACACGGCGAATAGTGTGGCCCTTCTGTAGGTAGATCCTTTCGTCGTGCCAGAGTGGCTCCCAATGTCACAATAAGTTCCTTTAGGTCTTAATCGTCCTCCCATTCACATGACTGGCTCAATCGGATTCAAACACAACCTTTTATAGTATGTGCATGCATGTCCAGGAAGTGTTTATCTACGTCCCACGTCCAATGTGATTCAATTTATATTAATTTGCAAATTGGTGGGTTTCGGACACCTCTACGCCATTTGACCACGGGGCAATGAGTCATACAGGGTTGAGGACCAGGAATGAGTTGTTAGATGAGGTATTGCGGACTTCTGGTGAGGAACAAGTTGAATTTTGAGTTAACTCGTTGGAGGTGGTGGAACAATTGACTGCGATTTCGGTTGATTCACGGATATCCATAAATCGATTTGCATTTATTTACTTAGCCTGAGCCCCATCAGTCACTCAGGCAAATGCCAACGTAGATAGGAAGACCCCAGTTTTTCGACAAATCTCGCTGCGAAATCCTACAGTTTCTTCTTCGGATAACGTTCCGTAGGAATGCGTTGAAGAAAGACCAGGTTATTGCGGAATTTCAAATAAGAGGAGTTGCGTGATGCTTCGCTTCATATGTTTCCGTTGGGAAGGAACTAGTTGTTGAGAAGACTGTTCATGAGGAGGATGTACTCTCAAGATGAACGCGAGATGAGCGGAGCGCGACGAGGCCGCGCCGCGGACTGCATTCAAAGATGGCGGGGCCGACATGTGAGAGCCGAGGGAGCGCAAGGAACATAAAGTGGTTGGGTGGTGCCTATTGTTGCCAGATGAAAGCTGATGGACTGTTTGGTCGGATAATAGAATGTTGCAGGTACCGAAAACCCTCAAAAAAGCCTCCTGAAGTGCAGAAAACAAACAATCCGCCTATTTCCTCACCCCTCCACCACCATTTTGAAAGTCTTCTTGTCTGTTTCACCCTGAGATGCTTTTCTTTTCTCCTAGTTCAACTCCGCCGCCGGCTGATGGGACGTTCGAAAGGGAGGAAAATAAAAGAGAGAGAGAGACGGCCTCTGGGCGAATGCCGGGAGATTATCCTTTTGGCGCCTTTGTTCAACAGCTCGTGTAATGCGGGGTTTCATTTCGACAAAGAGACGGCTCCGCATTGACAAAACCCACACGAAATTACCCAAACACGTTGATGGCTCATAGATAAAGAGCGTGATGGCGCTGCGCCACATCGTTTTTATACGTTCACATTGTTGTCCCTCTTCAGTGAAGCTTTGTACAGTATTTCGACGCGTTCCAGTCTTTGGGTGGCAGATCCTTCGAATCTCTTGACTTCTTCAGTACACGTACTGCAGATTCATCTAACCTTTTTCCTCAGACACCCTAAGCCCTTAAGTCCAAAACGTTCTCTTATCACACAGCGATCTACTACTTTCGTACTTCACACAACCTATTGGCGTCGCTTCTCGAAATGTTAACCATAGAAGACACTGGTTTATCCAAAGTTCCGACCCGCCTTAAACCTCAACTAGAACAATACACACAATTTATGGCGCAAAGTAGCATTAATTCTTTGCACAGTTGATTTCAGACGAACTAGTCAATTCGACCGGACAAAACCGATGTTTATTATGGGCAAAAAACTGGTTAACAAATTAACTGAAAACGAAAACGAAATTTTGGCAGTCAAATAGGACGGATCTGACTGCGTCTAGACGTAAAACAGAGAAATCACAGTACACATAGTGAGGTTAATTCTACTACTTGAAGGAACTCGCGGGACAATAGAGCGCAAGTTATCGTTTCTCACCTCCCTGCGTTCATTTCCCGTACTACCTCCCGTCCCACTCCAACGACCCGTCAGTTCGACTCGTCACGTCCTGCCAAATGTCAATTTTCTTCAATTAGGTCATGTTTCGCATCACAAACCAGTTTTTTGTGTGCTGGGATGGAATGGACTCGGAGTGTAACGATACGTCAAATTGGACAACCAGTAACTTATCGGAAATAGTTATTGCATCAGTCAGGTCTTGCATAGCATTCGGCAATGTTCCAAATACGCAGTGCGATAATAATTTTGCGGCATTTAATTCATCAGTTCATACGAACTTTAAAAAACAACGCGACTTTCTACGTAGGAAGTGAAAGCGCTCAAAGTTCCGGAATTGATTGTGCTGCTGCTCCTTATCCTTATCCTTCATTTAAGCACCAACGTAGAGGTGACTGATGGGGTCAGCATGATTTTTCTGAAAAGGTTGGCAAACTGCAGGGGAAACACTGCAAGTCAATAGAACGACGTTAGCTTGAATTACGAAATATCTGCGGATGTTCCTAACAATCTAATGACGATTATGAAACTTCCATCGTATAGGTAGCACATTGGACTACCCATCTTAGTTTTTTGCAGAAACCTACGTAGTATCACACGAGCGAGATTTGTAAGGAAAAAACGGCACTAAACCGCCTTTCGTTGATGTTTTTGATATTTTTGTGTTGCTCTGATCATTTTTCCACGAATGATAATTTTATAGTACTGTCGTGTTAGTTTGAGCCGCTTAATACAAAATATTTAATCAAAAAAAAAAATTTGGTGTTGTGATCATTACGTATAGCTAGTTTTAAGAAAATTTTGCCCATATCCCTCAAAGGTGACCTGCAGGCTAAATACGAAATTTGAGCCGATTCGGTTCGGCTATTCTCCCTCCATGAAGTTCACACACACGCTTAGACCAGTTTGCGTTTTTTGAACTCAGAAGCCCTTAAAACGTTAAGATCTCAAGATAATTCAAAATTGTCTTTTCAGTTTATTACATAACTTTCATCCCTCTTCCGTAGGACGGCGGCATGTAAAATGAACGAGTTCGATTAATTGGATGGTTTTGCCGCCAAGTTGACTCCACACATGACGCGCCGATTAGGTTTTAGTGACTCTGGAAGCCTAAAAATCTAGAGTAAACTCAAAACTTTTATTTTCCGTCGATTGTAGAATATTCCTTTGGATAGTGACGAAATAAAACGAGATAGTTAATTTCAACGTTCTTGAGTATGCTACCTCAACTGCTTCCTGATGTAACTTCTCTACAATAATTTTCCTCGAACTTCCGAGTTGTTGAATGCAACAAAAGTGGGCGTCTGAATTGATTGCACTTTTCGGTTTGATGCTGCGTGAGCTGAAGATGGTGTGACCTTCCTTTGGGACACGCCTAAATGTGAGCCTTGATAAGTAGCGTTAGAAGCGCGAGATGAGTTGTTACACTCACCAGCAATGTTCGTAGGAGCTCAAAAGCGACTTTAGCCCGACGATTGTCCAGTAATTACCCGGTTCAGACGAGAGCAGGGAGTGAGTGAGTTGTTAGCAATCGACACCCGTTTGAACTGGAGATGCACAGGAAGCAAAGGGGGAAAGACCTAATGGGCCACGTTTTATTGGCCTTGGACTGAAGGTAATCCGTTGTGACACTTTACTACCTGCTCTTCAACCATTCCGGGTTTGAGGCTCCTCGGTCACAAAAAAAAAGAGGGTTTCTTTGTTTTAATTGAAAAACAACCATACATATAGAGCCCTCTCGCTTGGTGTTCCGGAGAAGAAGGAGGGGGAAAAAAAACTTAATAAATTACTATAATTGACTGTTGGTTTAATTTATGTGGCCGGAGCTCATGAATATTGCGGGTTGATGGAGTTAGAGGGTCGCTGGGTCGATATTAGATATCTCGTCGTTTACGGTCCTCTTGTGCGGTGCGGTGTGGAGTGCCGTGGTGTGGTGACAGTAGGAGCCCACATGAAAAAACGGCCTCTGCCCAAACGAACGAGGCCCATTCACTTCCAAGCGCCATTAAATTGGCCTCTAAAAATGATCGCGGCGGCCGACGCAAAATATGCAGAACTTGTTTTGTTTCTTAACACGAAACCTCCGTTGAATGAAATAAACGAAAACACAACTCCGGCTGCGGATGTTTTTCCATACGATAAATTCGATCCTCCGAGCACACAAACCCTCAATTTTACAAGCGGCCAGACGACGATGGCGCAGTCCGGTAGTCGGGAGTCAAAAATATCTCGTGCGACACAACACAACTTTCATCACTCCCACGCTATACAATTACTACAGTTGAAATAACGTTAACGTATTTCTACCAAAAACGTAGACGAAAACTACCATAGGAATTAGAACTAAATCGTAACAGCGGATTAAGAGAAAATGTGACTTTTATTGTTCGGTACTATCGACGGATTTTTTCATTTATTCTACAGAGCTTACAGCATACGCCCATGGCCTTGGAGAGGGTATCTAGCTTCGTAGCCTCAACCTCTCTCCTGCCAGCACCAAACAGCTATCTAGGGGAATTTCCAGCGAAACCACTGCACCCACCAAGGCAAACCCATGGCTTCACGGCCAGCAGCGTCACGCCCTAAAAGGGCTCCACGCTGCCGGCCGCTGGCAGAAGCCCCCGTGGTACCCATTCTATTTGGCTGCACCCTGAGCAGCCCACAGACTTGAATGGATGGCAGGCCCCGGTGCCGGAATTGCCAAAAGGCGTTTTACCGGCACCTACACTTTATCTCCATGGGGATTCCGGGGATTGGACTTGCCCCTGTACACACCATGGAGAAGGGTGTCAGGCCGTCTTTAATCCCGGCCTGAACTGTGGTCTACTCGATATTCGGCCGCCCTCGGCCACGACCCACCCCATCCCCTCACTCTAACTGACTAACACAGTCACACAATAAATACGCTCAGCCCTTAAATACATTCACACATTTTTGCGAGGGTCCAGGGGCGGACTACTCGATATTCACTCCCCCCCGCTGAAACCTTCCTTGCACTACCTATTCCCACCTCACACTAACACATAAAAGTACACATACACTCACAACAAACTCATCCATATATACATTCAGCCGTTGAATACATTCACACCTGCTTTCTAGGGATGGGCTACTTGATATTCGACCATCCCTGGCACCGCCCACACACGACCACATACTCACACAAAACACACGAACAGAAAAACCTAAATTCTTCCCTATCCCTTAAAACCTTTTCCCCAAACCATTTCCAGCATCTAAAACTCCCCTGTTCCCTAACCATCATCATATCCCACTGACCTTCGATTCCTAATACCTAATTCCTTGCCCTATCCCTCTCCTGCTGGTAATATCTATAGTGGAATACCACGTGTTCTGCTCTCTCCAGCTCAGCGCACTCACACAGCTCGTCCATCACTCATCATCATCATCGTCCATCCTCTCTGAAGTCCCTGAGACCAGTGACGAGCTGTGTGGTGTACGAGAATCCAAACCCCATCCAACGGGCGTCTATCCGTTCCCTAACCTGTGGCACCCATGCGTACGTCCATCTTCCTTTCTCACTGTTGTCCCATCTTTCCTGCCACTCATCGATTAGTAGCTTGTCGATGAGAGCCTTCCATTTCCTTCCTATAATTTCGTATCACCCCACATCACTCGTCTCCGTGCTCCTGCACATCTCCTCTTCACTTCCAAGTCCATGGGCATCGGAGGAGACTGTCCGGTAGGCCTTCACCATACTGATTATCTGCAGAGCTTACAGTCCGAGACACACGCGCGTCGAACAAAACGCGAATGCAGATTGTAACGCAGAAGACTGCCTGTTGTAGCTCCATCTCATCTGTCGCAGGTGTTCCAAGAGATGACCTGACATTCAGCAACGTTTTCCAGAGGTAATTTGCTACGCTTCATCGATCCCGACATTTCGAAATCCCGTATTTTTCCCCCCTTTCTGAAAAGTCTTCACGAAATCCTCCTACGATATCCACAGACCCGCCACTTGCCGAAACATCAAGTTCTCCCTTTTCGATTTGTCCGTTCCTTTGGTTTCCTTCTTTTTTATTGTTGTCGCGTGTCTCCAAGGGCACACAACCAATATTCCCTCGACGCGCGTTGAAAAAATAAAGAAATTATTTTAGGAAATCATCAAATGAACCAATTACTTCGGAGTAAATATGCGGCTGTCATTATTATTATTTATTTGTTCCATAACTTTTGGTGTATTAAATGTAACGAGCGCGTATCTGCCGACCCTTCCGAATATCCCTCGAACATTTTGTTTTATACGAACATTTTCTGACGATCGTACTTTATACTGCAGGAATCGTGAGTTTTTAGTATACTGCCGGGAGAACCAGTTCTAAACGGATAAAACCATCAAGGTGAAGTACACGTTGCAAGAGTTGCTACAAAAATCCCTCCAATCTGGCGTCGTAATGTTAAAATTTGGGGAATCCAAGTTGATGCACAATTTGCCAATTCTTTAGTCACTAAATATAACCATGAACTAGCCTCCATTGATAGCGATGCAACTGAACTAACCTCGTTTTACTAGTTGTCAAATCATCTCCAAAACATTATAAAAAACATAGCCCCAAGGTACAAACAAATAATGATAATAACTGGATGATTTAATGGCAGCCACATTACGTCGCATAACCATCGATCGAGGTATGCAGTTTGACTGCCTAATTTTCAGTCGTCTTACTGCAATGATCGGCTCTGAACACATTCAAACCATGGCCTAATAAACAATTGCGAGGTGGCAGAGCATCCACAAACTTCGAATCGAAGACCAGCCAAAGCGTGCGCAAAGCAAGCAGGCGCTTACAGGGCAAGAAGAGAGTGGAGAGAGATGGAACATCGATTCCCCCCAGATCGAACGGGAGCGTTAATGTACGCACATAGGACTCTATGTGGGAGTCCTAGCCAAGAACGAACAGCAGAGAGTACCATTCTATCAATGCATATTAGCCTTCAGACGGCCAACCTCCAAGTCAAAACCAGCTCATAGGTCAGCCTTTCATTGGAGCCTTGGCAACTTTTTGAAGATAATCACCATGGTCCATGGAACCCATATTTGTACACGAAACCCATGCGTGAAGAGTGGCATTCCTCTGAATTATAGGATCCAGTTTCCCCCACTTGACGGGTCATCATGTTACGCAGGTGGGGGGGGGGGAGAGTGGAGATGTTTGGAGAGCCACTGACTCAGGCAAAACTTACAGCGATCGCGAGCTCCTCCGATCCATTGCCCAACTTTCGTCGGGATTATGAACCGTCGTCTTTAACCACTAGACTACGATCGCCCGGTGAATAGGAGTCAGTCGGTACAGTTAAATTCCTTTAAAATGCTTCCACTCAAAATTTGCATCGCCCATACTCTATAATCCTTCACCAGTTTCACAGGTACTTTATATAGCAGTACAAGCGTCCAAATCGGTCATTATGCACCGCCCCCAGAACGAGCAATTCAGATTATTCGGTGTCAGCGTCGACGATCCACTGCGTGTCTATCAATTTGCCGTCATTTTCCCGAAAATTTGACTTATTACTCACTTTCATATATCAAGTTCGAGGTGTGGAAATTATTTTTATTTATTGATATTTTTTTAAGCAACGGCATAATTTAATTCAGTCCATTCAACTTCGTGTAAGCAGAGCATTGCTCAATTTACTTCTCTACTTATTAAAAATTGTTTTTTTTTCGTATTTTTCTTAAAAACGGCGTTAACGATTTTGATTACTTATTCTACTAGTCAGTACACAACTTTTCTTCTCCGTATATATCTCCATGAAAATACAGTGAACGGAGATAGAGGCCTAATAAGCAAAAATAGGTTTTTTGTCACGCTTTTTGGGAAAACGGCGTCAACTTTTCACTAAACTCACAGGATGTTTTCGAATAGTTGATACCTGTATATTGTTTTCGATAAATGTTCCTCCGACAGTCCATTGAACTGCGATACAAATCAAAATGTGTCAGAAATAATGTTTTTTTGAACATCTTTGTAATTTCCCGAGTAACTGCGGCACTGGATTTGACCAATCTTACGGAGTGCCATCTATCAACCCATACCTACATTTTGTTTTACGTAATTATTTCTGTATCTATCTGTTGAACGGGGATATAAGCCACGATAGCTCGGAAAAGGGGATTTGTCTAATATTAATTTACTGGTTTTCACAAAAATGGCTTTAACGATTTCGATTAAAAAAACACGCAGTACCAACATTTTGTTCTCCAGAAATGGTAGCAGGTCGTCGAATTGTCAGGGGTTGCGGAAAGGTGTGTGCTGCTACGCACCAGATGTTTATGACTGCTTTTCCGTTTTTCTTTGTGAGTGTATTTGATAAAAACGTAATGAATGAAGATCTTTAAATTGGATCATGGAGGCAGTTCTCCTTTTACTCAGAAGGGGAGAGGGAGAGGAGTGCATGGTGTACACGGGCAGATTAGTAGGTCTGAGGGAATCCCAAAATGCGTCAGGTTGACATTTCGCTTAGCGGGAATGAAAATGAGAAAAAGGGGCCTATTATTTCGCCGCTGCCGTTACTAATGTCACGCAGCTCGGTGGTCGTTCCGAAGGGTGACTTGCGCATCAATCTCGCTCTAATCACGTTACAATCCCCTCGCCCCCCTCTCACCGTCAACATTCCGCCAAATGCCTCACAGATGCACATTAACTAGAGCCCGTCGCGATGTACCGAACGAACGGCCTTTGCGCCAAATGGAAACGTGTCGGTCTAGTGAGCCAGAAAATTGGAGAGGGTCGCTTAAAAATGACCCGATGGCGTTTAAAGCGGTAGGGGCAACTGGGATGTTCACGGCTGAAAGGGAGCATTGTGACTGGGATGCTTCATGATCGACTTGCTGAGTTATCATAATATCGGTTGATAAGTCTTTCAATACCCTTTCGATTGCTACTACAAATAATCGACAACCGCTTCGAAGCGGATCGTGAATTACAACTCTCCAATGGGCCATTCATGATACAGTTGTAAGTCAAACTTGACTAATGTTTCTTTCTACAAAACCGCATGAATTCGAAATAAGCGTGGATGATTTTACTTCCAAATTGATTGATTGTCTTCAACTACATGGAGAGCGCGGCTAAGAGGGCTATTTCAGTTGACTGTCATGCATGAGGCTGGCCACTTGCCCATGATCCACCAAACCCAGACCTACGGCAGGTATTTGGTCTTTTGCCGTTCTCCCGGTGGAGCGCTGTTGTCCATATTATACCACGCGGAGGCCATCTTGAGAATCCTGGACCATCTGGGACCAGTTCTTAGTCTGGTTTCCGACACGATCCAACTAATTACCGTCAACCGTGACCATGTTTCTTTGCTATGACCTTCTTTGCAAACTGGGGGAAGTGGTTAGTGGCTTGCTTTGTATCAGCCAATGCTGGTAAGTTTGTCTCCTCTTCCATCATCGGTCACAGTTGTAGGAACTACAGTGGAGCAGCACGTGGTTTCTTGTTTCCTCCGCACTGGAGGCGCAAGACGTGCAGTATGGAGAGTCTTTGGGAGAAAAGAAGTAGAGTCGGGCATTAAAGTCGCACGTCCTGTAAGGAACTGGCTCGTCCAATGGTCTGGCTCAACCCATTTTCTTGAAAGACGTTCACGGACGTTGGGGAAGAACTCATACGTGTCACAACCTTTTGACGAGGAATCCAATCTCGCTAGCCATTTCTCTAACGCCCTTTCGTCGATAGCGGCAAGTTTTCGTTCTGTGGTTAGAAGCAGGGGAAGCTCCCATGTCATTCTTCACTTGTCAAATGGTAACTGACCAGTGATCACCTGGAGTGCTTCTGTTGATACAGTCTTATAGGCGTTGGTGATCCACAGGAGCGCAGCTCTCTGGTATTGGGCCAATACTCTCCTTTGATTGACTGTTAGTTTGCTACCCCAGACAACGGGGCAGTAGCCAATCACGCCTAAATAGATGGCCTTATACATGAGGATAGTGTCATGGTAACACACACCCCAAGTAGCCTTTGTAATTGCACGCAGTGAGGCCAACCTTGCAATGATAGTGCCTTTAAGGGACTGGAGGGGTTGGCCCCTCACCAACACTACCAGTTGCCTCCACGACGTCCATACAAATTGGTTACCATAGCTAAATGTCCTTAGGTTCAACCGTCAGTGAGCGAAGGGCCTTACATTTCGTCGAGCTCGCAAAAACTGGCGAATGGCCTCATATCATGGTGTGGCTGCGGCGAATGTTTGGGGGGGGGGGGTGGGGGGTGGTAGGGTGGTTGAAAGGTAAGTGGCAGTGGGCAGGGCAGAGGAGGATGGGGAGATCGGAAACCATAAAAGTCGCGCAGTTGCTGCCAATTAGAGTCACTTCAAGTGATTATAAATTAAGAGAGGATTTCGAGAGACGATCCCCGTAGACCGCCTTTGATCAGAACCTACACAAAGACAATTGAGCCTCCGCCGCTGCTCGCCCGAGTGTCCGCGGGAACAATAAATAAAAGAACGCCGCTCACTTCTCGATAATTAACATTAAAGACTTTTTTGATATGTACGAGGCGGTAGTGGCGGTAACGTGGCAATCCTCTGGCGGTTCAGACTGGTGGCCCTCTCGGCGAAACAATTGCGGCGTCCTTCGGGCGAATTTATCAATTTGGTCTGCCGGACGGTTTTTTTTTTTTCAATTCGAAGATGGTGAATATTGACTAAAGGTTGAGACGTGCTTTCCCCACTCTTTTCAGCAGCAGCGAATTTGTATGAGCCTAAAACACGCATTTTGGAGCAACTTGTGACGCCGGTGAAAAATAGTACTGCACCGCGCGATAACCTCAAGTTTCTAGAACGCCTGTCGCAGCCCCCATTGTAGGCCTTTTGGTAAAATTTAAGTTATCTTACACAGACGAACGAAAAGCGGTATAATTTGTACAAAATTTTAAGAAAAGGGTTCGAAGCTCCTATTAGGTAAAAGTAAACGACAGCAAAAACTTAAAAGGTGGACGTGAAAAAGACTAAAACTAGTGTCCTTGTGAAAATAGTGAACGAGGCCTCTGGCCGTTTCCTTTGTCAGGAGAAGTCGGCGATTGATACTTGTGTGATAGGCTGGACGACGTCAGGTGGGGTACTGATGACCCAAGAGATTGCCATTGTGCCGTTGTCGCTCATGACCCTGGCCAAAATGAAAGAAGTTGAGACGAGTTGAGATTTCCCTTTTTCGCGTTAACACCTCGCGATAAACTCGAGTTTTTTACCCGTCCGTCTGGGCTCCCATTGTGAGGTTTTATGCGCAATGGAAATGAACTCCGCTATAGTTAGAGGCACTCCCAGCCGACGGCAAGTAGTAGGTATCCAGGTAGATGTCTGTTTTTGCTCATGTGGAACCACGCGGACTCCGGGAAATCCCCTGCCGTACTTTGGAGCTTAATCTGGTTCTCAATTTGATTCAATAGTTTACGAATACTTGGATGGCAAGTGTCAAAAGTGGAGACCAATTGTGATGGGGTTTTTTTTTTAGTAACAACCTTCTTCGTAAAAACGGTTATAAGATTGCCTAATAGCAGCTCGCGGTCCCAAGGAAGGTTTGGCTGCAGTGCAGTGGAACAGCCCGTGATTTCTCGTTTTCTTCGGACTGTGTGACAGAGGAGTCTTTGAGAGAGCAGAAGTGTTGCTATTGGAGTCGCCATGTTCCGTAAGAAACTGGCACGCCTAATGATCTGTCAACTACCACTAGCCACATCTATTGATGAGTATTCGCATCTACCACTCATTCGTCTAGAGCTACCGTTCACGCTAGGGTTCGGTCCAGAATGAGGCCGCATTTCAACGCCCAAATCAACGGGTAACTGGCGAGTGATCACGTGGAGCGTTCCAGTGGATACTGTCTTGTAGCGCCGCTTTCTCGTATTGGGCCCGAAATTTCTTGTGATTAGCTACAGCTAGACACCTGGGTAGTAGCCAATGGTCTCAAGATTCGAAGGAAATACAACATTCATTTTTCGGCCCACTACATAGCTTTTCATTCTACTTCGTAGAGCTGAGATTTCTTTACTTCTTGTTGGTTTTCAGAGTTGTCAGAAACTGCTAAAACGTTCGAGCCTTCAAATAAAATGTTGTTCAGGCCAATGCGATTCTCACGGTAGAAAGATGGATGAGGGTTGGGGTCCAGTGTCTCTAAACGCTTTACGTAACACCCAGCAGTCAAGGGATGAGGATTCCGAGGAACTACAGCGAGAGAAAGAAAAGTAACGAGTTTGGAAAGGAAGACGAAACTGATTTAAATTTTTCAACGCGTCGAGTATTGATGGCTTCTCTTCCGCTGACTCTCTGCTCAATTAATTCGACAACCAACTCGGACGACGAAATTCGAAAAGGGGAGGTTTGACAATTCAGAGTGAACTGGTTTTAAAAGTGTGAGCGCCTCGGTGGTTCCCCCTTCCTCATTGACAAGGGACGAAAAGCCGGTTCCATAGAAAGTATTCGAATTTCCTCGCCCAATATGTAACTATTAAAATCATTACACTAGTGGAATATACTTATTCCATGCTGGAGGGCAGGATGGTGCGCGGAACCTCCTAACTCGCAGAGACGTGCTGTGCCGCTTCTTATGTCACCCTCCCAATCGAGTTGATTCTCAGATCTTACCTCAAGACATTGTGAATCACATTCATGGAAGTTAGAAGCGCTCGTGGAGAGCAGTATGAGTTGAAGTATCCGTACCTCCATGTGGAATGGACAGTCAACTGAATTAGTTGGAGGATCCAGCTCAAAATGTAATTCGAGGTGCACGATTTCGACTGATTAGGTTGTGAAAACCCGCTATACGAGTAGTTGACGGAAACCATCCCTCCAGCTCCACTTAAATTTCAAAGTACGTGGAACCCATATGTCTACGAC
Source organism: Pachypeltis micranthus (assembly GCA_020466155.1). Lineage (NCBI taxonomy): Eukaryota > Metazoa > Arthropoda > Insecta > Hemiptera > Miridae > Pachypeltis > Pachypeltis micranthus. The sequence goes on along the minus strand of CM035768.1, from coordinate 80,246,062 downwards.
ATCGACTAATTATATTTTAGCAACCTGCTCTCCATGTAATTAAAGATTGGTTGATTGGTTGAGCTGTGCGTTTGGCTCTCCACGTATTTAGTGGTACATGGGGATCTCATATATTTACAGGACTAACGAATCTGAGCAGTAGCACCAATGCCATCTAACACGGAGCACTGGACAACAACTGGGGCGCTCTACAGTCACTGGTGCTGGCACTCCAGCTTCAGGTCTCCTCTGAGCACAGGCTTGGGCTCGCATTCGAGGCGGCCCCCGACCGTGGCAGACGCGGTGGGATGCAGACCCAACGGCGCAGCATCTTCTGCCGAGGACCCCTGGGAATGGAGGGATTACAGTCCACTTTTCCAGTGATCCAACTACTTTTCGGGCACAGAACGTTGATGTCGTTATACTGATGCCAATCGTTGCTTTGTAAAACGCGACTCGACATTTACTGTATCAATCGTCTCGGTATTGAACCCTTTTCATCTCCACCATCACATGCTAAATGTGAGAAATACGAATAAAACCAAATGCGGAGAATAATATGAATAAAACGTTAGCATCAAACGCAGTTGACAAATAACCTTCCCGCTATTTCGATGCAGAGTCTTTCAACATGTGGCGTCAAGTGAGTAGCAAAAAGCGCTGCAAATTATTAAACAATGATTTATTACTCTCTTGCCGCGGTCTCACTCCGAGACTCATACCATACGATTCAGCGTTGAAAAATACCAGTAAACGATACGTAACATGACCTGACTACGATGCAACAACGAGAATTGATATTTGGTTGGAGTGAGATGGGAGGTAGTGCGGGAAGTCATCACACGGCGGGGAGCATAGATTGAATGAATGCTCAATGAGACTGAGGGTACTGTGAATAGGGTACCAGTCCTCTCCATGCCAGCTCTATATAGACACTCTCATGTTGTGTTGCTATCGGAACCCATCTCACTGAAAGCGATAAGTTAAAGCCGAGCCTCCATAATTCTGGGTGTAGCGGCGGCTGTAGAATTCTTCGGGCAACAATTCTCCAGCAGGGGACTGGCTGAGTGACAACTCGCCGTGCCTCCACAGGTCTGGGTTCGATGGATGAACGAGTCCCCGGGCTCTCGCATGCTCGCGAAAACCACAACCTCCATGACATTCGACTAATATTACTCTCTCACGAAGCTTCAAGAACAGTCATATTGATGAGGAAACAGACCTGCTGAAGGATTCTTGAGTCCAGCAATCAATTAATAGTGAAATATCAAGGTTGATGCATCGTACAAATTTCTTCAGCCGGCGCTATCGATCCTCACCGCTTTAGCCACTCATTCGACCCATTTTCTATTTCTATTGTCTAACATAAAGTTTCACGTACACAACGGTAATGCTTGAAGTTTTGGAATTTATAAGGCCGCTGCTGCTCATTTCACCAACGCATAGGTTATTGATAGTTCCGTTATCACAACTTTTTGGGGGCGATTTGTGCACACTTCAGGAATTAAAGGAGGCAATCTGCAATCTCTTCGTGTAATTGAAGATAAATGAGGCCCATGAATGGTCACAGTAAACTAAACTAGTTGTAGGATCTAGCTTAAAATTCGAAGTACATGGAATCCATACATCTACGATCGGCTGATCCGAGTTGTAAATGTAATGAGCGTGGGTTTCCAGGTTCTAAGCCAATAATAAGGCCACTTCTTTAATAAAAGGTGTGTACGTGTTTCCACAAGGACCCCGATCTCGAGACTGGAAAAGGAATGACCAAGCTCCGTGACCATGTTTCGCGCCCTCTCCTCCTATTTTATCTTCCATGTTTAACTTTTGAAGTCGACGTTTGACGAAGTTGTTATCGTTCCGTTGGACGGTCCGATGAGCTAGATTTCGCTCCGCTCAGATCTCCATGCAATTAAAGATGCGTGGGGCACATAAATGTATTCAGCCCCATGAACGAGTTGAACAGACTGTTTTCACAAATTGTGTGTTTCGGACTCAGTAGCCCTTGAAACGCCTCTTTTTTTTCTTTTTTTATCTGAGTGCATAACTTTGCTTCCTAGCCCGTAGAGCTAAAGTAAGAAAAAACGGTTACCTGCACGATGTAACTCAAATTTCACGACCGATAAAAGCCCTCCGAAATCCCGTTATACTATTTACCGGTTAGTTAACTCAGCCCAGGGAATGTGCTAGAACTACTTTTGCACTAGTTATAAACCATCTAGCTCACTCTCATCTAAAGTTATTTGGCGTACTTACGGATATACACACATTTATACAAAGTCAACCCCTGATATTCATAACACAATACCAAAACGGTTCTAACGATATTTACTCACCTCACACTACTCAGCATGTTTCCTACTAATCTACGTTCGTTGTTTAGGAACATTTCCTTCCTCTGCTGTACAGGTTTGAAGGAGACACCGAGATGGCTCCTTCCTTAAATGGTCCAATACCTATACTCGTATGTTGCAGCCCATAACGCGGCTGATGGTGGAGAGCTCGTAATGCTGTGTAGAAGAGGTAAAGAAGGAAAAGGAGGAGACGAAGAAGAAGAAGAAAAGGCCGCAAAGAGAGAAGAGCGTGCGTGCGTGAGGGCGCTGGCCATTGGGATTTATACCATTATCAGCTCAATAATGAATCAAAAACAAAACGCGCCGCTTTTAGTGGCGACCTCAGGCGATAAATAAAAGGCAACTTCAAAGAGCTTGTTTTTCCCCTCCTGCTCTTTCATCGTGTCCTCCTCTCGTCTGCTCCTTTTCTTCCTGTGTTTTATTATTTTTCTCCTTTCGTACGTTTCTGGGTTCCGTAAGCTCATTAGATACGGACTTTTATTAATGGCAGTACCATCCATTCCGTGGCGCCCGCTGGAACGCCACGGAATATACAGTTACCGCAATTCCCTCCTCTCATCTTCCTGCTGTGGAAGCTTCTTGCGAGAAGGCACGCCCTTTCCTCCCCTTCCACACGCCCAGAACCTACAAATTTCAAACACAACTTTTTACTTAACTCGACCCAAAACGAGGAAGTAAGATTTAGTTCGAGAAAAACCTTCAAATTCAACTCATTACACAACTTCTCCGAATGTAAATCCAAAATTCAGAATAATACATGGTGAAACATCCGTTTTCAAGGACGGGGTTTCAATGTACGCGCAGAGGGATTACTAGTAAAAACGCCATGTTTTATGGGAACAATAATTTGGTTGTGATGACGATTACTTATTAGCTCAGCACTTGGAATTGTCACTTCCTATAGCTGATAATAATAAACGTTCCAAGTATAAGGCAAGTTGTATAATCGGCCGAAAATGTAGTTTTTTTGGTTAGTTTTCTTCAGATCTTTACATTTCAAGAGCTGAGTCCGGCAAACACCATTTAAACAAATAGCCTTAGTCGTCATGCTTGGGAAGTGCCGAGGGCTCCACTGAAGCTGCAGGAGACCTATGGGTTGGTTTCGGGAGGACGCCTTGATAGAATGGTGGCGCTCCAAGACCGCTTGACTAAGCCTCCCACACAGCGCCCCATGTGGATACATTCACCATTCCCTGGCTTCATATTTCCCTACCACTATTTTGTTCCGGAGGGCTGGGATTTTGCACGTTCTGTGGCTGCCTTCAGAACTAACTGCGGTGGTGTGACTAGACATCATAATCTGCCCCTAAGCCCTGTGAGTCTTCCGTGTTTTCAGCTCAGGCAGGGTCTTGACTTCCCCTACTCTTTAAGGACGTCCGTAGAAGACGTCACCAGAATTTTCACGACGTCTGTATGGCATCACTGCCCCACGGTGATGTTTACAGGGGGCCAGGTTTGTACCGTGCCAGTGATAACAGAGTCGCTGTATCGTGTAGTGCAGGTGTACACTCATGACTTCCTGATAAGTCTGCAGTGATTCTGGACACTCCAGAAGTATTTGAAAGCCACGAGAAAAGAAGTCTGTATCTGTGATTGAGAAAACAACCCACGGACCTCCAGAACTGACAAAACCCACGGGATTCGAGGAGAGAGGGACTCGATACGAGCACTTTTCCAATGACCTGCAAGTCGATGGTCACTTCCACTACCGTGAGAGGTAAGTGAGATCTGTTTGTGATGAACGCCCACTCAGTAACCGATGTACTACTGTCATTTCCCAGGACGCGAGGTCCTTCAACACGATTCGTGCAGAAGCTAATTGTGACTGGTGTGCAAATACCTCTCTCATCTTTTATACCAACTTTCTTCGGCAACACATTTTCCCCTCATCGCCTGAAATGACGCGGACAAGCAAGGTCCAGGGAGAATGTTGTGATACTGTTTCCACATTCAGGAAACGAGCGGATATGGCTGAGAATAGTTGTGGTGCTACTGTATCGGTCACAGGATGAAATATTCGTTCGTGCAGCAGCTGTTCGTTATCGTAACGTCAATTAGTAACCACGTTACAGCATCGTCTCCTCTCAGGAGCAGTGTACACTCACATCCCCATCAACCTTCCGACAGGTCACAAAAACTTACCAATAAGCTGCCGAAGTGTTTCGACTTCAATTGATGTTCTGAACACAGGCGCGAGACATCGATTACCTACCGTGGGCTCTGGAACCAGCGGCTGCTCCGGAAGTTGTGCGCTAAACGGTTATTATTCTTGTTGTTATCCCTCAAGCATTGGCGCATGATTGATCAATTGCTGTCCGACCTCCTGCGGCTCCTTCATTTAGGAGCTGACAGACGTTTGAAACTTCATTTGTCAGTAAAACAATTAACCTTTTCCGTCTCCTCTTGAATAAACTTAGTGAGAGAAACGTTATCTTGTTTTCATGAATACGTTGTCACAATACTTCGAATCGTGGCCCTCAGGCGCCCGTGAGGTTGGCGCGGTCGTTAGAGCCACTTATCACTACGAGGCATCACACAACTTTCATCAATTTGCTTTACGCAACTCGACGAGATGTTCGCCTTTTGTCGGAGCATGAAGTAATTGTATTCACTCCACGATAATGCGATTGTCTAAAACCAAGCAACCAAACGATTAGATTTGACTGCTGTTACTTTTCTTACCCCTACGTGGTAGGAAGGAAAGTTAATCGGCGAAAAACCATTCGCCGCAACGGTCCGTTATAGTGGTCTGCAGGATTTTGATCAAATATTTCGTATGAGAAGTTACAAAACGACTGAACAGCCCCGTCAAATTCTCACCCGAGGGTGAATAACGAGAGCAGCAAAATGATCAAAAATTCATCATATCATCGGCGTCCTATGCAAGCAGAGCGAATGTGCGAGGGGCTCTACGTAATACAGCAGTGTGTATAGTACTGAGTTACTGAATTTGAGTCAGCAGTACCAAAGGGTTCCTTGGAAGATTTGACGAGGAGGTACTTTAACAATCTTGTCCTCACCGGGCTCTTTTTCTTTTCATGCACATTCCTGACGTGAGATGGAGTGAACAGATCAGAGGAGGGTCTTAAGGGAAGAGGGGCTGATGCTTAACGTTCTACTTCCTCGTCTGAAGTTCCTAATTGGCTATTTGTAGACTGTTCTTGTAGCAGAGACGAAAATAGTTCGAATATGGGGAGTAATGCACTAAGAGATTCCTCTTGTCAAGGGACTAACAGGTGCCAATAATGGGGAAGCAACACTCAGCAGGAAGCACCCTCGCTCAGGCAAGACATTTGAGGAGAAGCATTTAGTTCTACTGCCACGCACTTCGCGAACCCCAGAAAAGTGGAAAGCAGCTTTGTTAGTACCGATCAGGAAAGCTAGACAACAATGAACTTTGGGAGGAGCTACGAGCACAGATCACTTCGTGTTCGCCCCCTTTTTCGTGTGCACGTACTATACACGCTCTAACTCACTAGCGGGTGAACGCAATGCGAACAGAAATCGAAAGTTTGCTCGCGTCGAAGTTGCAGTGCACGTAAAAGCTGTTCGCAGCCAGATCCCATCGCCCTAGTGACACTTGGCTTCCGTCGTCTGACGTTGATACGAATCGAGGGAAGAACATAATTTTTCCGGAGGACAGTACAGGGAAGTCAAATGCATCCGAAACAACAATAAAACATCAACTTAGGATGCGATTATTTACGGCTCAGAATCGACTTATGCACGCGGCTGAGGAAGAAGAAGCAGGACAGCGTTCCGTTCTTTATTCATTCATGTTAATCGCTCATTGTTCCAAGGCAGAGCCAATCACTCTTGGGCGCGTTCATTAGCCAACCAACTTCCATAAATAATCGGCCAAGTCCCTTTCGTGAATATTTGATTCCGCTTGGTTGACAAGAGCTGGTTTAGCATTCGAAAAATCTCTTCCAGCCGCTGGAAACCCACTCTCCCGTTCATCGCTCTACTGGCACGTCGTGCGAGTACCTGAAGGACGTTTCGCGTTATGTGGGAGAGTGGCGGGGACGACGCACGAAGAGCTATTGGCCTCGAAGTACATTCATACAGCCGTTACAGTATGGTAAAAAGAAGGGGAAGTTTAAAAAGAAATTGTCACTTGGCACAGGAAATTAAATAATAAACCATAAACGTTGTTGTTGCATTCAGCAAGGAGTGTGTCGAGGTAAAACGGGCGAGGGATCTGGTCGGGGATGGCGTCTATCAATCGGTTTGTTGAAGCATCATGTACTTTGCATTCCACTATTACGCGTAGCGGGGATTCTTCGGTTGATGAGCAGCTTCGGCAGAGTGGTGTGTGTCATGGGTCAACTGATTTGTGTTGCAGTGTCCAGTTTTATAGAAGCAATTCGGCCTCGCTACAGAGATGCTATCGAACCAGATGGTCTTTTTGATTGTGGGGGAACAATATTTTGTAGTTTTGGCCAGTTGGGTATCCGGAAAATTCTTTTTGCCACTGTGAAATAAGGGTTTGGTAGTATCTTCTTTTCCAAAACGCAGCTAGTGGTGCTACGTTCAGGCCCCTCCCTTCCCCTGCACGAGGGTCGCCCTGAGGACATCAGCAAAATACATAGGCACAATATTCCCGGGTGGCCGCCCAACCAGGCACCTGGCTCACCTCAGAACCAGGTGTCTGAACCTCACCGCCCAAGTACGCTCCCTTGCAGGTCCCACTTGGGGTGCCTCCACGCATGCCCGGTATTTGTACTACCGGGCTGTGTTCCTTCCCATAGTGCGGTACGCCGCAGCGACATGGTGGGTGGCCACTCACCATGCAGCGCAAAATCTTCCTATCTGTTCTGCTGGTGTACCGCACTACGTCACATCTTGCCCTCCAAGTACTCGCAGGCACACCCCTGTTAGACCTCACGGTACTTGGGTCTCACATCAAGCGAGGCTGTGTGGAGAAATACCACGGACCGCTTGAGACGATACTCCCCACCATACAGGTAGAAGGTTCAGGCACCCAGAGACTCGTAGTGGCACAAGAGGCAACCCTGGCCAAGTGGCAGGCGCGGTGGGAGGGGGGCCACACTGCGTGGCACCTCCACACGATACTACCCTCCGTTAACAGCAGACTCCGGATGAAATGGTGGCGGCCATCCTTCGCGGAGGTTCAGCTGCTCTCAGGCCATGGAGCCTTCAATGAGCGGCTGAACTTTTTCAGATTCCACGACTTTGCTGACCGCCCTTGTGGGGAGGCTGTGGAGAGTGCGTCCCACGTCCTCTTCTCCTGTCATCTCTACAGTGACGTCCAGATGCGCTCCCAACTGCCTCCAGACAGAAGAGCCCCTGATCTTATCTCAGACAGACCAGCCGTCTGTCACCCAGGCTTGGGCGAATCGGGGAAAAGGACTCGAGACATGGTGCCCCTCTGACACAGTGGAATCTACAAACATTCCTGTGCCGCGCCTGCGATGCAGGTGATCCAAGCATCCCAGCGTCGACAAAGCCGTAAGTTGCTCGCCCTTCCCTTCACCCCTCAACCCCCATATCGCTACCCAACGAGCCGGTAGGCCAGGGAAAGGCCTGGCATGTTTCCCCATTAGGGTAGGATCTTCTCGCCCCCCCCCCCCACCAAGACTGGCAGCTGGCTCTTTCCCTTCAACGGGACCCGCTGCTGGCTATCCTACCGGCATACCGTACCACTTCACACTTGGCCCTCTAGATGGTCATGGGCATGCCAACCCTGGACCTAGTCCTCGACCTAGCGGTGCTCCAGTCCCACATAAAACTGGACTGCAATGCAGAGTACTGCGGGCCATTCCAGGCCCTCCTCCCCTCGCTACAACAGGAGGAATTCGCTGAGAGGAGACTCGCCCTCGCTCAGGAGGCACTCAATAACACGTGGGCAAGTGCGATGGGACGTGGCGAGGCACCTCCACGGCATACTCCCCTCCATCGAGGGGAGGTTGCGGATGGGCTGGTGGTGGACGTCCTTTACACGAGTGCAGCTGCTCTCTGGCCATTGAGCCTTCAACGAGCCCCTGCTCTTCTTTAGGCGCTGCCCCTGTGGGGATGCCGTGGAGAGCGCATCCCACGTGCTCTTCGCCTGCCACCTTTATAGCAGTGCCAGTTAGCGCGCTCGGTTTCCTGAGGCAAGAGGGGGCAGTTTCTCTCCAGCGAGGCGGAGGTCCGCCGGTTCCACATCTTTGCACAAGCGAACCGGCGGAAGGGCCTGGAATCATGGTGCCCCCCACTGGATGAGGCTAGGACGAGTGATTCCACTCCTGCGTCCTTGCTCTAGCGCAAGCACAGCGCAGTGCTTCCCCTGAAGCCAGTAGATGACTGCCATTGTTTAGAGGCACGCTCCTTCGATGGACAACGAGCCTGTAGGCCAAGCCAGGCCTGGCTCTTTTCCCCATTGGGTAGGATCTTCTTTAGAGGTCGGTGAATGGGTAAAGTTGTGATGGAGTAGGGACGCACGTCTCGCTTCTGAATCCACAACGTCATTGCCTCGTATGTTTGAATGGCTTTTTACCCAACATATTCCAACCCTTTGGAATGGACCCCTTGGAACCTTGAGGTGTGAAAACTTTGATACCACACTTATGGAGTCAGTTATCGCTGAAAAACCCAAATGCTGTTGGTTTTCGGTGCAATTTGCATATAACAGTTCTTGCAAGATGGCATAGCATTCGGCTGAGTAGATGGAGGTTCTGCTCCACAAAGTGAAACCGCGAATTGCCTCATCGAAGGACTTGTTAACCAGCAGAACTCATTTACTTAAATCCGTGAAACTTTTGCAGAGCGTGGGCGAGGGCTTTTTAGTCCAACACCGCTCGGTAAGGTTGTATATTGCTAATGCTCGTATTTCTCCCACTAGTTCCCTATTTTTACTATGGGTTTTCAGGAGAAGTCTCAGGTGTAAGAGTGGTTCCCCAGCCTCGGCCTGAAGAGCATAGATAGGTAATTCGTAATAATAATAATGATGGACGGCCTCAGGCTCGGACTCAGGTCTGCAGAGTAGTAGCGCAGAATCATAACCATTCCACCCCCGTAGGGTCTTGAGGAAGGAAGAGGAGGGAATATTTCTTTGTCACTACGTTCGAGTTGCAGTAATCAATACGAAACCGTGAGCTACCGTTCTTCTTCCAGTAGAATATCGGATGAGGATGGGTCTGAATGAATAACTAACCATCCGTACGATTGAAAAACATGAGTTCCTCATATTGCATCTGAAGAGAACTAGTTACATTTATGCATCAAGTAACGCGCCAGTTTAGACTCTGCAGTCTCAACTTCACCGATCATCTTCCAATTTCCAAGTCACCCACAACTAGTTGGAAGTCAAATTGACTACTCAGCAACTATTCAATGCTAACAGCAACCCATTTCAATGATACGCTCTAGGAGGCAATTGACCCTGCAATGGTGAGCCGTTGCAACAACTGTAAATACACATTCAGACACGAGGGGTTGAGCGAATGCAGTCAAAAACTAACTATAGTTATCGTACTGATCAAAACCTCAAATCGTTTTTCATCTAAAACCGCTCTCTTTTGATTAAATTTGTATGCTAACAAATCCAAATAAGGCAACCATAATATAAAACGTTTTTCGGGGAAAGATTTCTGTAACGCGTTAAATTAGCAAAACTTTCGAAGAAAATCAATTTAAGTAAAGTGTTTTACTAATAAAGGTCGCTCATACGACACTAACGTTCTCAAAAGAATGGGAGTGAAGTCATGTAAACTATCTATATCGAAGAAGTTTAATGACGCTCATATAAAATTATTACACAACGGTTTATTATTCTCTTGAACAGCTTGACGGAATCGTACAGCCCCGAGACCCATTCCATTCGATTCAGCATCGAAAAATACCAGTAAACGATACGAAACATGACCTGACTACAACGGAACGACGAAAACTAAATATTTCAGGTGCCCGTAAGTGCCTGTAGGCAATTGGCACGGCGGGCGGGTGGTTTCGATGAGACGGGAGGGAGGGAGTCCAAACGATAAAACGATTAGTTTCGCTGTAGTTATTGTCCCGCGAGTTCTTTCAATTAGTGGACTTTGGCTCACAATAATTACTGTAATTTCACTATACGCAGCTGTACAAGTCTGATATTCATTCCACTCGACCCAGAATCTAAAAATACCTTGAAAACGATACCAAACACGGCGTATTTTCGATAAAACTGCCAAAACTGCGTTTTTGTTAATTTTTTGTAACAGTTTTTTTGCCCATAACAACCACGCCCGATCGAATTGCCGAGCAGGCGGGCACAAGTAGATAGCTAATGGGATTTTTGTGCGACAGAACGAATTTTTTAGACCACGTTAAAGGCTTACAATCCCGATCTCTTGAAACGTTAAGTATCAAATTTTGAGGGGGGGTTGTAAACAAATTTTGCTGACTGATTGAATAATAAACCAACAGGAGCGACCTCTGTAATTGTTCCAGCAATCGAACTTTTTTCTCAGTGTTCCCCCGTTAATTTCAAAAGAGTAAACTCGAAGGTGTCCAAAAAATCACGTCAATTACCTATCCGTTGGACGTTCAATAAAAGGTGCGACACGAGCTGCAGCAGCTCAATAAACTCCGACTGAACAAGTTCGTATGAACGAAAATTAAGATTGGATTAGTAGCTAAAATGTGCGTGGGGCTGAAGAACGTTGTGTGATGCGTCGTACAGATCGTGTTAATTTCCTTGTGGAACTTTAGAGGAATGAGCAACTTTAGATGAACATTAGCTTCGATGCATCACTTAATTGAAGGTATTTGTTACGCGCATGATCTTATAACGCCTCGAAAGCGTGCGGGTAATGTTGTGATCTCAAACTTATGTCATTCGTATGGTAAAACAGGCAAGACTTACTATCGCAAGTTCAACGAGACTAAAAACGACTCTTAATTACTGAACTCATTTAAATTGCTCGTTATTTTGAAAAGAAAGGAACGAAGTGTGTATCATCATGCACCGCCTGTTGGCAAAAACCAGAATGACCTTTGGAAAACTGGTTTGTGTCGCCGGATAACACGATAGCGAACGACACTGCTCCTTTCTCTCACTTGGACAATTGGCAGAACCCATTCCACGGGTTAACTGACATCAAAGCAGCAACGCTTATGTTTGAAATGAATGATCTCCTATTCATTTTTTTTTTCAACACCACAAAGAAGGTATTGCGATCGACGGAAAAGAAAGGTTTTGAGATTTCCTTCAGATTTTTAGATACATAGATCTGATAACTTTTGCCTGCGCGCGTGCGGAGAGAATTGCTGAGCCGTTTAAGTTCGTTTTTTTCTGTGAAATTCGTTACTTTTGTAAGCCAGGCTACCGGGTGTGAGAGGGAAGGACCAAATGTTCCACGCAGTTTTTCGAAAATGTTCCCAATAATCTTACGGCACACGATGTCGAACTTTACAACCACAGTAAACGAAGACATTTGAACAAACATAGTGTTCAGCTCTACGAAGTAGAAAGAAAAGTTTTGTAATCGGCTGAAGAAAAATTGATTTGAAGATTGATTTGAAAAAAAACAAACAAAAAAACTTGCCAACCTAGTAAATAGTTAGATCTGGTGGGAAACCAGATTAAGAACTTCTCCCAGATGGTAAGGGATTCCAGAGGGTCACACGGGTAGGCTCTTCAGACAAGAGAGGTGGCGTTGTGGTGCTTCATGGATGTGGAAGGTGCCATTGACACCTCCTTCAGCTCCATAGAGGCAGAGCAGGGAAATCATGGCTCGGTTAGGGGAAGACATCACAGAGGTTCCCACACGAGGCTGCCTTGTGGCTCTTGCCGGCTGGTGAGGAGCTGTTGGAAGCAATGCAGCTTGAAGGCTACGAAGTGGTCGCTTATGCGGATGATCTTGAAGTGTTAGTGAGAGTCAAATTTGCCTACATAGTATCAAAACGGATGTAAAGAGCTGTACACATCATTCAAAGGTGGTGCGACAAGGAAGACCACCGCGGTTTCGTTTATCAAACGAAGAAACCTATAAATAATACCGCCCACTACGAAAGGAGTGAGACTCCAGTTGAGGACGGAGGTGAAGTACCTCAGAGTGATGCTGGACAAGCAGCTCACATGGAACTCACACGTGAAATACGCGCTGCACAAGGCAACTACAGCTCTGTGGGGGCTGATGGAGTGGCTCTACAAGGGAATAATAAGACCCCGCGTTACATATGCCTCAAATGTGTGGTGGAAGGCGACAGCCCAGCTAGCACTTCAGGGGAAACTCCAGCAACTGCGGCGACAGACTCGTCTTGCTATTACAGGGGCTATGAGTACTAGCCCCACTGCTGCAATGGAAGTCGTTTTGAATATCCCACCTCTCCACATGCACATTCAGAGGACTGCATACCTGGGAGCAGTAAGGGTTTTGTAGACAGGGAATGTTTCCACCAGAACTAAGGCAACTCTCCAGGGACCGACTAAACAGTTTAAGCAGACTAGCAGTCCTTACTACTGACGTTATGCCAGAGCGGAAGAACTTTCAGCTGCCATTCAGTGTTAGCGTCCACTCACGGGAACGATGGAAGACAGAGCCGTTCCAGACAGAGGTGGGCGCCCAGCACGACATGGCGATTACAATGCTGGCTCCACTTCTTTTCACTCAGACTCTCCATCTTGCGGGTTTAGTGTGAAGGAAACAAGAAACCAGATGCTGCTTCACTGTAATACCTAGAGCAGTGGACGGTAGTTGTCCTTCCAGCTCTGACTTGGCAATGAAGATTATTGCTAAAAACGTGGTCACAGATGATCTCTACCTTTGACACATGCCACCCAAGTAAACAAATTATTCAAGTGAAAAATCATTGAATGGAAAAATTAAGCTCCAAAGCGTAGTACGCAAATACCCAGGCACATCTCAGCGTGGGGGACTTGCTGTACCTTCTTCAGTCTGTGGATGCTGAGCGCATTCCCATGCTCTCGCGTGCCAGCAAAGCCACAAAATGTACGACGTTCGTTAACGATCACCAAGTCCCAATCTGAGTGTTGGAATGAACAACATGATAAGAAAACAGACCTGCGCGAGCTGATTCCGCGATGATCCCAGAAACTTCGCTCAGGAGGGTTGCGCGCCTGAACTTTCAAAAACGTACACATCCGATGGATGTACATTCCTTGCTGTTTGCAGGAAGTGAAAATATAGCGAGGAAATCGTCGTTGTTTCGAGAAATGTTTTGTGAACGCCAGAATATCGAAATCGGTCTGTAGTCAGTCTCTGAATCTCAGTGAACGCTGCCGGTGAATTCGATTCTTTTCTAGGATTGAGGGGAGATGATGTCAGTTGGTTGGGTACAAGTAATAGCTCCTTAGCTCTTTGTGGTTCTGCCGTTCGAGAGATGACTGAAATAACGATTCAAGAATAATATAAGGTATAATGACCAAACCTGATTGGTAGTAGCTACGACGGTAGAAAAATATGTGGCGCCTCCGCTGTTGCTCTCTGCACCGCAAGGGGCCACGTCCTTCGCCACATGGAGCCAGAGCTCCGCTTCACTACGTTCAACTGATGAATGCCCCCAGAGCGACGGCCGCAGGGGGAAAGAACAAGAGATGGAACGAGAGAGCGGTCAAAAGATTGAAACTTGAAACGGATCGCAAAAAGTGAAAACAAAACAACAAAAAAGTCGTATCATCAACCAATTTCTTCGGAACTTGCTCCGTTTTCGTCGTCTAATTTGTTGTTCTGATTTTTATGCGACGTCCAGGCCAGGTTCGACAACGTAAGGCCTTAACGCTCTGGGGTTGACTTCAACCGCCACATGTTGAGTGCAAACCTGTTCGGTTATTCAGTAAGGATTCATAGCCCTCGGATGAAGTGGATGGTGCACTCAAATGAGCAATAAAGGCGCCTCAACAACACGTTCATGGGAATGGAAAATATCTCTACCTTCCTCAACCCCACACGAAATCGGCGACTTTCATGGCTTTAGCGACTTCAATCCAAAGTATTTTTCACTCAGTTCATTTGAACGTAACATCACGTTTTACCATTAACGTCACAGAAACGACGTTAGGTTGAATTCCAGAATTCCTAGCGTTGCTCGTTATCATTTTAATAATTGAACTCTCAACGTATAGATAGTATATTGGACTACCAGCATAATTTGTCTGAAATATTGTATGAGCGGGGTTTACCAGGAAAATATTGCGCTAAAGCTTACTTTCTTCTTAATTATTGATTCATTTTTTTCCACGGACGAAAAGTTTATTGTGATGTCGTGTTATCTGACTCTGTCCACACACAACACAAAATCGTTTGAGGCTATTTTTGAGAAGAAAACAATTCAATATTTTCATTACTACACCACATTAAGTTTTGAACCGATTTTACTCGTATCAGACTATCAGGAGCAACCTCACAAATTCCGAAACTCAACCAAACGTCGTTTCAGTGACGCTACTGGTCTTGGCGTAAGCAGGAGCACCTTAATAAATTCTGGAACTTTGAGCGCCACCACTTTCTACGTAAAATTAGAAGTTATGATTTACCAAATTCCAATTAACTGAATGAAAAAAAAAATCTGCAAATTATTACACAACAGTTTACTATTCTCTTACACAGCTCGACGTAGTCTAACGCCTCCGAGGCCCATCCCATTCGATTCAGCATCGAAAATTGCCGGTAAACCAAGCCAAACATGACCTAACTACAACGGAACGACGAAAATTGACATATTCTGGGCTCCAGGAGGCGATTGGCACGACGTGGCGAGTCAAGTTGGCGGATCGTTGGAGTGAGACGGATGGCAGAGTGGGGAATGGGGGTAGGCCAGGAAGAAACTGTAACTTTCGCTGTATTGTCCCGCAAATTCTACTAAACTTTGGCTCACTATATTTATACTGGGATATCATTTTTTTTACTAAAGTTAACGTACCTGTTGGGTGAGTCCGTCTCCTCTGGCTGGTGAGTTACTGTGGGCAAGCGCTTTCGTTAACTTTAGTAATTTGCCTACTGGCGGATATAATAACCCAATTATCTTCTTTTTTGGTTTATTGTTCATTCTGAATAATAACCCTATGTTTTCGGTCACGAACCCCCCCTCAAAATTTGATACTTTACGTTTCAAGACATGGAGATTCCAAATTTGCAATGTCCGTCCGCTGTCCCCCGTCTGCCGTCCCCTGTCCCTGTTTTGTGCCTTTAACGTGGTCTAAAAAATTCGTTCTTTCGCACAAAAATCCCATTTGGTATCTAGTTGTGCCCGCCATCTCGGCAATCTGATCGGACGAAGCCCATGATTGTTATGGGCAAAAAACGGTTGAAAAAATTAACGAAACGCAGTACTACAGCGGAAGTCAACGTTTCGTCGTTTGTACTCCCTCCCTTCCCGCCCGTCTCATTAAAAAACCACCCGCGCTCGCTCGCCTCCCAATGACGCCGCCACTCAACTCCCCTTTCGACTCACAAGGGGTTCGCTCGATGCGCCCCTGTTCCATTTTCTCCAACCCGACGGGGCCAAATCATCAGACGTTTTGTTTCCGTAGTTCCATTGTAGTCAGGTCATGTTTCGTATGGTTTACTAGTATTCGATGCTGAATCGAATGGGATGGGGGAGCAGTAATACTTGAATTCATGAGAATAATAAACCATTGTGTAATAATTTGCAGGGTTTTTTATCTAGACGCAATCATACACCTCCGAGACTCGTCTCATTCGACCCAGCATTGGTAAATACCTATAAAAGGATACAACGTCGACGTAATTGCGATAAAACTGCCGAAGAGAAGAACTATTGGATTTGTCTGAACAGCTGATACATCATTCGAAAAGGGAAAAGTGAAGGCGTGCTCTGCACTTGATATTTCTTTTCTTGTAAACAACGTGCGGCACATTTGAACGCGTTTGTTGATTTCTAGTGAAATTCAAACTCAAATATAAGGCTTGTGCAGGTCACAGTTGATGCAGTCATCTATGGCCGTCAAACTGGCGACGGACGGATCTTCAGTAATCCTAGTAGGACCAATAGCCTCTTGACTAAGGATGTTGGCAAGTGGGAGAAGAAGTGCAGGGCTGCCTGTTGGCGAGGTGTGCCTGTCAAAGGCAATTAAGGTCATGCGACCCTCCAGAGAGTTCCTCAGTCTGGAGAGAGGAAGTGTGCGACCCATAGGCCACTAAGGTACCACCTGGCCAAAGTTGGTAAGTCGGAGGTACAGAGTTGCAGAGTCTGCGTACAGGGGCTGGCTATGGCGCGCCTCAGAGTGCCTGCTTGCGTTTCGTCCGAGATGGAGGGCAACACTTGCTCCAGGGGACCTGAGGGTGGAATAGAGAGGACTCATGGAGAGACTGCTCATGGACGCCACACAATAAGCCAGCGTGAGGCCGCAGAGGTGGTTTCTCGGTTGTCACCAGTATAGAGAGATTGTAGCAATCGAAGTCAACCATATGTTCAACCCGTAACCTAGGCATGGTTATGGAATGTTTATTTTATTTTTCATTAGAGTTTTTGATATTGGCAAATGTTTATGCGTTCTCAAATTAAATTTCCTTTCTCATCGAATTGTCTCGACTCAGTCTGATTTCACGAACACGTCAAAGTGGTGACCCCGACGTGATCTTTTCGCGAAGATGAGTGACGAAGACCATGAAAAAGGCACAAGTGAAATGGGAAGGAAACGCATAGATGTTTCTCTCGGCGTTATACATAGCGTTGCCGACCGCCTACCAAAATTTTGGAGGCAAGACCCAGAAATGTGGTTCATGCAGGCCAATGCAATCTTCTCATCTGCGCGCATCACTTCTTCTAAACGAAGGTACGAAGATACTATAGCCAAATTAGATTATGAAATCTTGCGGCAAGTGGCCGACTTGGTTCGGAATCCATCCGAAACTCCCTATGAGGATCTGCAAAAACGTCTAGTCGAAACCTACGCAGAGTCGGAGGGCGAAAGAATCAAGCGCTTACTAGAGGATAAACAACTGGGGGACCTAAAACCTTCACAATTTCTTAGGGAAATGCGACTCCTCGCTGCGCATTGTGTATCCAACGATCTCTGTGGCTTAGGGGTTTGCCGCGACGCATGCATGACATTTTAATTGCCGTGGATCAAACTGATCTCGACAAATTGGCCAGCGTGGCCGACCGTCTGCACGAAACTTACGAACCGTCGCTGGTTCATGCAGTTGCCTCGACGTCGACTCAACAAACGGAAGAAAGCCTCCACGAGTTGGTACGTCAACTCGCAGTTGACGTCGCTGCGCTTCGCTCAGAGCGCCGTACTCGCAGTCTCTCGAGAGATTCCCGACGGTCGACTTACTCCAATTCTACCTCTCGTCGCAAACTTTGTTTTTACCATCGCAAATTCAAGGCAAAGGCTAGGAAGTGCGTGCAACCTTGTGAATGGGAGGAACGTCCTGCAACCAACGCAAATACGAATACATCAAACTAGAGGAGGCGACGGCCAAGGCGGATGCCGTCGCTGACAACTCTAATCGCCGCCTATTTGTCAGTGAGCGCGTGACGGGACAGCAATTTTTAATTGATACTGGTGCTGCTGTTTCTGTATACCCGATTCGCAAATGGCCTCACAAGAATGTTCAACCTTCTGCCTATTCTCTTTATGCAGCCAATAACACCAGAATTAATACTTATGGGGAAACTCGATTAAACCTTGACTTGGGCATGAGACGACCGTATTCATGGACATTTATCCTGGCTGATGTGGACAAACCAATCATTGGTGCTGACCTTCTGTACCATTGGGGACTTTCAGTTGATCTTCGTGGTCAATGTCTTATTGATGGATCTACAGGTCTAAGCACTCGTGGGGAAATTACTTCTGCACCTATCTCAATAATTCAGGCAATACCTCAGTCACACTGGTGCGCCAGTCTACTGAAACAATTTCCTGACGTAGTTCGTCCATCAACAGACCTTAGAGAACCCAAACACACTGTCCAGCATTTCATCGAAACTAGAGGCCCACCTGTCACTGCTCGAGCAAGACGTTTACCTCCGGATAAATTTATTAAAGTCCGACAATTGTTTCATCAGATGGTTACTGACGGTATTGCCAGACCTTCTAAGAGCCCGTGGGCAAGCCCTCTCCACATTGTCTACAAAAAGAACGGGGATCTGCGTCCATGTGGCGATTATAGGGCATTGAATGATAAAACAGTACCTGATCGATACGGTGTTCCCAACCTTCTCGACTTTCAGAATAACCTTCATGGATGCACCATTTTCAGTAAAATGGACCTCAATCGTGCCTACTATCAAATCCCAATCAACGAAGCTGACATTCCTAAAACGACGATCACAACTCCATTTGGACTGTTCGAGTTCACTCGTATGTGTTTTGGATTGCGCAACGCAAGTCAGACATTCCAGAGATTTATGGATTCTCTTTTCCGCGACTTACAGTACATCTATGTCTTTGTCGATGACATCTTGGTGGCATCAACCGATGAAGAAAGACAAAGACAACATCTCTTGGAAGTATTTTCTCGACTGAATCAAGCAGGAATCACTATAAATTTGGAAAAATGCGAGTTTGCTAAGAATGAGGTGGATTTCCTCGGTTATCATGTAACTCAACATGGAATTGCTCCAAATACTGACAGAGTCCAAGTAATTGTAAATTTTCCACAACCTAGCACCGTGCGACAACTAAGAAGATTTTTAGGAATGTTTAACTTTTATCACAGGTGCATTCCTAAGGCTTCCCATGTACAGCAAGAGCTTAACAATCTGCTCAAAGGACGTGCTAACAACTCAAAGGATCAGCTCAATTGGAATGACGCCGCTGTTCAAGCATTCACCAACTGCAAGCAGGCCCTGGCAGGAGCAACTGTTCTAGATCATCCTTCAGCTGATGCCCAGATCTCTCTTGCATGTGATGCCTCAGATACTCATGTAGGTGCAGTCCTACAGCAGATGAAAGGCGACCACTGCACTCCATTGGCATTCTTCAGTAAAGCACTCAAACCAACGGAAAGGCGTTATTCAACTTATGATAGGGAACTATTGGCCATATATCTTGCTGTGAAAAATTTTCGACCGCTAGTGGAGGGACGTCAGTTCGTCGTTTTCACTGATCATCGACCTCTTGTTCACGCATTTTTTCAAAAAGTAGAATCTACTACTCCTCGTCGAATCCGACAGCTGACATTCATTAGTGAATTTACAACTGATATTCGGCACATAGCTGGAGAGAACAATCAAGTCGCTGATGCGCTCTCGCGTATTGAAGCTTTCGACCTACCTGATGAATTACCAGCACTCGTGATGGAGCAATTGAAAGATGAGTCAATTCCAGAGATGCTTTGCAACCCTAGCTTGAAATTTGAAAGAATTTCACTTCCTTTCCTGGATCATCCACTGCTATGTGAGCGCTCTACATCCCGATGCCGTCCATATCTACCACTCTGTGCTCGTTCAGCCATATTCAATAAACTTCACCAACTTAGTCATCCAGGAGTTCGTGCCACCAGAAAACTCATAACTGATCGTTATTTCTGGCCCAAAATGAATATCGACATTGCAAATTGGACTCGTGCTTGTATTGCATGTCAGCGCTCAAAGGTTCACCGACACACAGTGAGTTCTCCCGGAACTTTTGCACCTGTTGGTAGGTTTGAGCAGATACATATGGATCTCGTTGGTCCACTTCCACCTTCAGAGGGAATGCGCTATTGTCAGACCGTCATTGATCGTTCAACACGATGGCCTGAGGCCTACCCCATTTCTGATATATCCGCTGAGACTGTAGCCGTCACCTTTTACAACAACTGGATTCCTCGTTTCGGCGTGCCAGCACGAGTGACAACAGATCAAGGGAAGCAATTTGAGTCAGCCCTTTTCAACAAATTAGCAGGATTCTTAGGTGTTGTTGGGCCTACGTTCCAGCACTAGAGAGGACAACGGCACAAGTTGTGCAGAAGCAGTCTATGGCCAACCCCTCAGTTTGCCTGGCGAATTCTTTTCTCGCACCATTCACCCTCCTATCACAGAGGACGCTATTCGTCGCTTCGCTGAACATATGTCACAACTCAGACCTGCTAAATTTCGTGTCAGCTCGAAGACGTGTTTCCGTCATAAGGACCTTGACACATCCACTCATGTTTTCCTTCGGCGGGATCATGTTGCACCTCCACTAACACCACCATATTCGGGACCCTACAAAGTTATTGAACGATTTGGAAAAACATTCAAAATTCAACTGCCAGATCGTCAAATCATTGTTTCTACTGACAGACTAAAACCTGCATATCTGCTACATCATCCAGACCACACAAATCTGTATTCACCGCAATCTAGGATTGTTAATGACGACTCTCATCCGCCGACTGCTCCTTCGCCAACTGCACCTCAGCACACCAGATCTGGTAGACTTGTTCGCCCTACTGTGCGCTTTCTGGACGTCGTTTTTGGGGGGGAGTGATGTAGCAATCGAAGTCAACCATATGTTCAACCCGTAACCTAGGCATGGTTATGGAATGTTTATTTTATTTTTCATTAGAGTTTTTGATATTGGCAAATGTTTATGCGTTCTCAAATTAAATTTCCTTTCTCATCGAATTGTCTCGACTCAGTCTGATTTCACGAACACGTCAAAAGATAAAAGAGGCTATGGCCACGCAGGATAGTCCTAACTCTTTCCATTACGAACGAATGCCTGATATGATTACCTATGAATCTACAAAGCGTTACTCTCTTTTTTCTCCGAGGACATGACGCTGTAACTACAAAAACGCCCATTGCGGGGTCATTAGGGCGTTGCACTGAGCCGTACAGCGCTAAACTCCCACGATGAGAATCTGAAGTGGCACACTCCTGAAAAAAAAAACGCGTTCTCGCAAAGGGCTGACGGACGGTCAACAAGACGGACTTATTCGACCCAGGAGGCATGCGACAGGAGGACCGTAATTTCTTCTCTTGATGACAACCTGTCAAAGTATTTCCGTAATAACTCTTAACCTCCTCGCTTTTCTATTTGCTATACATAAAATTTGAATATTTTAGGACAACAATTACAAACATGAGCGCCCAGAAGAGGCTGCCCTGGCACGAATTAGAATTCAATTTCGGTGAACCGTATTAATTCGTGCTATCGATGCATATTTCATGAGGGTTTCATTAGGGGAGCAGATCGGTGGGAATGCGAGTTCCGCGAGTGATAAAACGACCAAACCAGCTGGGCGTACATCTCTGCAGAAGAATCCCGAGGAAAAACAGGGAGAAACTGGTGTAGTTCAGGACTTCACGACCGCGGGATTCATTAAAAGTCGACCGACAATGGAGATACAATATCACTCAACTTTCCTCATTCTTAAGTTAATTATATTCAAACCTAATTAAACGTAAGCGAGTTGGGCCCAAACCACTTTGACCTACCCTACGTAGTAGGAAGATGTTATATTACCGGCGAAAAAAAAGTTTTCTCTTCAAATCTTTACGTTTGGGCTACTGACTCCTGAAAACAACATTTAGGAAAATAGTCTGCGGCTGTGGGATTGAGAGAAAATCGATTCAAATTTCATATTCATATAGCGTCAACAATTTTGATACATTTCTTGGACGGACAGTTCTAGATAACCCTACATCACCTGAAAATACTCATCTGTGAGGAGAAAAAATTGAGCAGCACAATAAAATATCAAAAGGTTCTAAGATAAACGATCTCGGCACAGTTTTTTGTGCGTAAATCCAGCTCATATTATACTAGCAACCTCAAAAATGGTGAAGTAGCAGTCCAATGAATTACCAGTACGATGATAATTTATCAGTCGTTTCACTTACTACCGTTTCTCTCAGTTCGTACCCGACAATTCCAAAACACTAAGCAGGATAATTCTGAGAAAATGTTTGTTGACAGTTTAAGGGATCACCTGTGGAGCAGCAAGTGGTTTCTTGATTCCTCCGCACTGGAGGAGCAAGACGTACAGAATGGAGAGTCTTTGGGAGAAAAGAAGTGGAGCTGCGCATTGAAGTCACCATGTCCCACGAGGAACTGGCTTACCCAGTGGCCTGGCACAACCAATTTTCTAGAAAGACGTTCACGGATGTTGGGGAAGAACTCATACGTGTCACGGCCCGTTGACGAGGACCCCCCTATCACACCTCCCACCTATATTCACTCCTAAATACTTGACGTGCTTTTCGAGAAGGAGCCTGTGGCCGCCAAATCGTATTGAGTGTTGCTTATTCACTTTTCCCTTCTTCAGCCACCTGCATCTTGACACGCTCACACCATTGGATGACGGTGCGGAGCACATGGTGGGTTTTTTCTTCGATTTGGCGGACTGACTCTGCAAAGATCAGCACAGTCCAGTCATCCACATAGGCGTATGGCTCGCAGTCAGTCTTCATGAGCCTCCTCAGAAGATCTTCGAAGAAGGCATTCCAGAGTGCTGGTTCAAGGACCGAGCCCTCTGGGCACCCCTTCTCAATCGTTCTCTGGACGGAGACATGCCTGCATTCGATCGTAACAGTTCTGTCTGTCAGGTTACTTCTGACGAGTGAGGACAGGTCGCGGGGGATTCCCCTACATTTATGCTCATTAAGGAGCGCTGGCCACCAAAGGTTGTCAAATGCTCCTCTGACATCGATTTCGACATGGACATGTTGCGTGGACCGTCCTTTGGTATACCCATGTTACCTGCCTGTGAAGTTGCGGCCAAAGACTCCTTCGAGGTACTGCAACATCAAGATTTATAATGTTTTGCCTAATATGGAATAGCCACCCTTGCACTTGACATTACTGATTGGCCCCACAGAAAGTCATTGTTTCCGCAAACCCCTTTCTATCTCAACCCTTCTGTTTGTACCTGTGGAAGTTCCATAGTTATTTGCGATCGAGAATAGATCCTGGACTTTCAGATCTTTTACCACAATTTTAGATTCCTCCCCATAAAACACAGCTTCTTCCAAAAGTCAGTCATCCCTCAGCACTTGCGAACAACAGTCGTTTTCCAGTTCTCCTAACTCATCGTCTCTCAAGTCTCACGCTATTCACGTGTTTTGAGAGCCCCCTTGTTCGCATTGATACGCTCACACTCATACTGATATCGCTACTGTGTCAAGTGTAATACAGGTCCTCACTCACGCTCACCACGTCCATTTTAACGCTTCATGTTAAGCTTCTCCAGTCGTTTCCTCGGGGTTGAGGGAAGGGAAAAGGAGGTCTGGAAGGAGGAATGGTTTGTAGAGCCTTCGTGGTGCATGGTGGTCGCCTATGAACTAAGAGATCTATATCCTGAAGGGAGCTTCCCTCACTTCTACCTGAGACAAGCGAAGAAATCTCTTGACTTGCGTCACGACTCCCATAGTCCTTTGACACATCCTAGTCGAACAGTCGCGCGAGGACAATAAAGTGAGTGGACCGCACCGAAACTGACCGCCGTGCGATTTAACGTCCTCGACTGTTGAAGACGTTTCATGAGCGATAAAACAGTTGATCAAAGACGTTCGCATGATTCTCGAATAAATTCCAACACTTTCGGCTCTCAAAGTTCAAATGGGCTTCCTCCGCTGAGCTCCAGGCCCCAGAACGGGCCAGACCATTAATCGCCCCTCGGGACAGTCGTTACAGCTAAAGGTTGACAACACGAGCTATCTCGATCCACCAACCCGCCGGAAGTTATTCACAATCATTTTTTACTCTTTGTTTTCAGTTTTGTTTCCTTTCTCTTAAAAACGACCCTCGAAATAATTATCGGTTCCGTTTTCGGTCTCAGGTCGCCGCCTGTTGTGACAGGCTCATCCTCATAAGGCGACATTACTCATGTCCTCAACCGCCTGAGCCCCCCCCCCCCCCCCACGAAGGGACAAGACGTACGCGACTACACGTATTTCCGCATTTTTAGTTTTATAGAACATCTCAGTTGTAGCTATTGTAGTCACTTGATTGATACCGCAACAGGCGCTTTCCTTCATTCCTTCATGACTCGTGAGTTACACTTGTAAGCTTACTTTTGTCTCACGTTCTCCGAGGTACAGAGTTGGTTTGGACCATTTTCGTGGTCGTAAACTTGTGTTTCCCATCTGGTATGCCTCCTTGCCAGGTTATATTCTTAGCCGCTGCACTGGAAGGGGATTTTTATATCTAGTCGTGATAGTTTTAGGTGGGTTGTGGGCAAATTTCTATTCTTCTCTTCATGAGCCAGTGTTAAGGAGCAGTTCTGCTGTCCTAAGGGTCGCCTGTGGCTCCCTCTGCGCTAAGTGCTCGGCTCTGTTCGGCCACAGTCATTCTCACAGTGGTTCAATTCCATATCAAGGAAGACAACAGTCCCCCAGCCATCACTGGTACTCATTGCCTCACCCACCAGGCTCGGACAGCCTCACGCCCCAACGCGCTCAGCCACCGGAGCCGACTGGAACTGGCAAGTGACTATGTTATTAGCTAGGTACGACTCAGGTATCAACTGCACTTCATCTGAATATCTGGCCGGCACCAGTCACCTGCACCCCATATTCCCATCAATAGGGGAACACTTCCGCCATGATCCGCCGTTTCAGGTGACGCAGTTATTGTCTTGTCAAGAGGCTTTAAACTATTCCGTCCACTATTTCAGGTTTAGACTGTCGACGTTTACCAATGAGACACAGGAGCGTGATATTCTGTTACGAAAGGACGTTTGGAGATGCTTTTTGAAGAGCTGCTGATTAAGGCAAAAATTACGGCAATCGCGCCGGAGATTCGATCCACAACCCTCGACTTACGTCGATAATTATGAATCGACTGTCTTAACCACTAGACCACGATCAACCGCTTGCCTCTATTAGGAGTCAGTCAGCACATCTCCCCCCTCGTCTTTTAACCGCTACTCCTGGAGCAGACTCTATTACCGAATTTACGAGAGTTGAGCGAATCCCCGGAAAATCCGATCTTTGATTCGAGAAACGAAGGGGCTACAGGGCTACAAGGAAAGTCTTTTTCTTTCACTTAATAGAAGGCGCGTCGCCCATTTTATTTCCCTTCGCTCTGGAACTTTCACAGCATCAGCTAATCCCGGACCCGAGAATTCGTCTCATTATTTCTCTCTTGATTTTTTAATTTTTCTCTCTGGGCCTCTTCTTTTCCTTGGAATGAAGAAATTCGACCACTAGTTGGGCGCCAATTGTTCTGAGGAATTGTACTGAGGACGTTTGGAGATACTTTGAAGAGCTGCTGACTAAGGCAAAAATTACGCCGATCGCGGAGATTCGGAGATTCGATCCACAACCCTCGACTTACGTCGATAATTATGAATCGACTGTCTTAACCACTAGACCACGATCAACCGCTTGCCTTTAATAGGAGTCAGTCAGCACATCTTCCCCCTCGTCTGTTAACCGCTTGCCCCACGTTGGGCGCCAATTGTTACGAAAGGACGTTTGGAGATACTTTTTGAAGAGCTGCTGACTAAGGCAAAAATTACGGCAATGGCGCCGGAGATTCGATCCACAACCCTCAACTTACGTCGATAATTATGAATCGACTGTCTTAACCACTAGACCACGATCAACTGCCTGCCTTTTATAAGGAGTCAGTCAGCACAATTCGACCACCCTCTTGTGACCACGCATGTGTACGCAGTTCGATCCCAGGAAGGGCTACGGTAGTTAGTATGATGCTACTCCGGATGTAACTAACATGGCAAGTTAAAAACAAAAACAACCGTGCGTATTCACTTACATGAGACATGCAGGCCAGAGACAGTAAACAGGTGGTTTATGCTGGTTGGCTCATAAAACCCATTAGTTCTCCAGTCGCTAACTGAATTGGAAGTGTGTTCGGTACATCAAATGAAATACGTACACAATTAATGAAAAAAAACGTACTTACCTTCCTGAGAAGGTTTATAAACAGCGAATCCACTCACCTGAAACAAAAAATTAGGATGTGAGTTCGGAAGAAACAAGTATCGTTTGCTACACATGATGTCAGATTACATCTGCTTGGAGTTTTATTTGACTTCACCCGTCGTTAGTATAAACCCAAGTATTCAACCTCGAAACGTAACATTTTAGTATAAGGAATAAGAAAATAGAAGAAGATTACGCCATGATGGCTTGAAGTTTCATAGCCTCCGCTCCTAATGTCCTCATTAATTCCAGTACCTACTCTCCCACATATCTGCCTCTGAGAGAAGTGGTTCACGTGGGGTGTTTGAACAATGGACACATTGCGCATTCCATCGACAATCCCAGGTGAAAAAACAACCATGTCACGTTGTTTGAAAATTCTATCCTTGAGTCAAGTTTACAGAGCTTCGTGTCTTCTCAGCTGTTAAATGAATGAAGGCGTTTATTCGGTCGACTGTTAATTGTCTGAGTCGTATTAATTTGTTGTATTTCATTCTCATCTGTGGTTTACA
Source organism: Pachypeltis micranthus (assembly GCA_020466155.1). Lineage (NCBI taxonomy): Eukaryota > Metazoa > Arthropoda > Insecta > Hemiptera > Miridae > Pachypeltis > Pachypeltis micranthus. Next base: position 80,219,442 of record CM035768.1, on the reverse strand, counting down.
ATTAATCCGTGGTGGTGCAATTTATTTTCTTACTTCCATTGAAATCGAGTGGGTCTATATTTTGTGTACTTGCAACCGTTTTTCGTAACCTATACTTGCTCGTCAGAAGTTACCTGGCAAATAGATCTGCTACGATCGAATGCAGGCATGCCCCAGTTTGAAACGCTTCTCAGGAGACTCATGACTAACTGCGAGCCATACGTTTATGTGGATGAGCTGACTGTGCTCATCAAATCGATGCGAAACCCCACCATGTGCTCCCAACGAACATCCAGTGGTGCGAGCACGTCAAGCTGCGGGTAGCTGAGGAAAACACCCAGTAAAGGGAACATTAAATAGCCAACCGACAGTACGCTTTGGCGGCCACAGGCTCCTTCTTTAAAAGCACCTGGATGTAAATATAGGTGAGGACACAACACCTCCAGTCCCTCAAGGGCCAGGGTTTGCCTCATTGCGAGCTATTAGTAAGGCCAATTGGGGAGTGTATTAATGTAACATTATCCTCATGTACGAGGTCATTTACCTACGCAAGATTGGCTACTTCCCGGTTGCCTGGGGTGGAAAACTCATGGTCAATCAAAATAGAGTAATGGCCCAATCCAAGAGATTCCACAGATCACTCACCAAGGCCAAGACATAAAACACTGAAGAGTGAAACGCTACCCAAACTGTGGGCTGAACTTGTGTAGACCCCTCAATAGAAAGAAACCTTGCCCCAACAGATGAATGAGGTTCATGGTAAGTGAGATATGAATCCGCTTCAAAGGGACGTGACACGTTTTTCCCCACAATCTGGGAACGTCTTGAGAGAAGGTGGGTTGAGCCACGCCACTGAACGAGTCAGTTCCTTACAGGGCGTGGCGGCTTCAATGTGCTCTTCTTTTCTCTCAAAGACTCTCCATTCTGCACGTCATGCGCCTCCAGCGGGGAGGGAACAAGAAATCACGTGAGCTTCGTACAAGAGCAAAGGTCGTTGGAAGAACAGCCAAACCAGCTTTGACTGCTACTAAGCAACCTTATAACCCTTAGTTATGGCAAAATACGTGGCTACACTTGATCCGTTCCTTTTGAAACATGCTACCCGAGTAAATTGTTATATCAGGTAGGGAACCAGATTAGGAACTCCTCGTTGATGTTATGGGATTCCCCCAGGGTCATAGGTCACACCTCCACGTGGTAACACACAGGCAACTTCTCTACACCTGAAGACTGGCAAAATGACAACCTGCCGTACCTCCACACGTCTGGGTTCGGTGGATGAGCAGGTAGCGAAACCACCATGACAGTCTCTCGTGAGGCTTTCGAGACAAACACAAGGAAACAGGCCTGTATAGTTTCAATCACCCCGCATTCCTAAAGATATAATTTTACTGGTTTTCCAAGGCAAGTTAGTGCACATTCGTTTATGTCGTATTACTTTCCGCTACCCGAAGGGAAGGAAAGTATAGTAATCGGAAAAAAAAAATTTGGGTTTTCTTCAGATCTTTACGTTTCAGACCCTACTGAGTCTAAAAAACCTAATTTCGGCGCGTGGTCCGTGTGTAAGCGTGAATGTGTGTGTGTCTGTAGTTCGATTTACGGGATTTCGATTTTGTTATGTTCGTTATTTTTCGTAGACACCAAAATAAGGTTATGAACGATTTCGGCCGATGGGAATGGGGGGTGGGGGGACGAAAATGTACCAAAAATTAGGGGTTTTCGCATTTTTCTCGAAAACGGCTCTAACGATTTTGATTAAACTTTCAAATTATCTTCTCCTAATTAATACCTAACTTTTCTTCTCCATACATATATCCATGAAAATACGGTGAACGGAGATATGGGCCCCTGAAGCAAAAATAGGTTTTTTACGCTTTTTGGCAAAACGGCTCCAGCGATTTTCACCAAACTCACAGGATGTTTTCAAATAGTTAATACCTACATATTGTTCTCAATAAATGTTCCTGTGACGGTCCATTGAACAGAGATAAAAATCAAAATGTGTCGAAAATAACGTTTTTTCTAACATTTCCGTAAATTCCAGGGTAACTTTTTCACCAGATGTGATAAATTCTAATGTAGTGTCTTTAAGTCACCCATGCCAACATTTCGTTCTGTATAATTATTTCTGTATATATATGTTGAACGGAGATATAAGCCAAGTTAACACAGAAAAGGAGATTTGTCGAATATTAATTTATCGGTATTCCAATTTTCTCAAAAACGGCTCGAACGATTTCGATCAAACTTTCGGAGTACTCTCAGCTAACTAGTCCCTACATTTTGTTCTCCATAAATGTTCCTGTAAAAATGCGTTGAACGAAGATATAGCGCCCGCCTATGTAGGTGGTGTTCGAACTTCAAGGGGTGGCGGAAAGTTGTGTGTTGCTACGTACCAGATATTTTTTGCTTGAGATTCACGGCCGCGTTCCAGGTTAGAAAATAATCGAATAATTATCATTATGTTAGTCACGAAACACATTTCCCACTTTCGAACTAATAAGCGTTGTACATTTTGATGAGCATGAAGCGAAATGGCTCCTCGGGCTGGTGGAGGAAGATGGGAGGGGGATCTTGAGAATTCATCTCAGGCGGTGCTTTGAATAAAAGTTGGACCACGAGCTATGCCTCGATGGGATGTTGGCAACACTCAGTTCGTTCTTGAGGCTCTCTTCGCTGCAACTGCTGGAGAGTTTGCTATCTCGCTCCCCCCCCCCCCCCCCCCGCCATCAACCCATGACACCACACTTAATATCATTTCATGTCATCTTTCCCTGTTGATGTAGAGATTGTAGGGGGATGTAGGGATGTTCCTCTATTTCCTCAAGAATAATTGGGAAAACGCCACTCTGCAATAGTTTACATAACGTGCTTTCTTGCAGCAAAACTTTGTTAGGAGAGTGGCAGTTTCTTGCGAAGTGTAGCAGTTCCATGAGACCGTTCTCCGCCGTCTGCAGTAACCCCCAGTATCTTGTTGATGGCACTGCTCACGACACTTTCCTCAACACCATCCAATGATCTGCAATGTTGTTGACGCTCGATATATCTCACGATCTTGCTAAATACGTGAGGATTCCAATTAACGAATTGTGTTCAATAAACTACTCCTCTCAAAATTAGCATTTTTTTACGTAAGCGGACGATTTAATTTTTAAATAAGTAGTTGGTAGATGATTTTTGTTTGAATAAATAAGGTTGCATAATCTCACCACTATCATGTTACTATTTCCAAAAAAAATTGTTCTGGTAAAGGATTTTGGACAGGCTAAGTTTATCATTTTGCATGGTGCGATCAGTTCACAAATTGTTCATCATTATTGTGAACTAACTCATCAGGTGTTTCACCATCAGCTGCCGGTGAATAGTCAGCAATACGCTACCATAGAATAGGCGTAAAAAAAGGTGACTCAACGTTTAGCTCCCCCCCCCCCCCAACGATACACTGGAGGCGAATCAGGATGAAAAGGTTCTCAGACAAATTACAAATTGTCTGTTGGCGTTCGAGGTGACCCTTTGGATGAAATATTGAGAGATTGGCGTTGGGCGGAAGAAGCCCAGGGAGACCTTTCGATTCTCGTTTGAGTGGGCGCTGCCGACAGAGCTGAGAAATGCGCATTCCGCACTTGTCATAATTTTTGCTCGGTTTCTTGGGTCAGAGCAATTTGTCAACGCGCTACGCCTCAGGAGAAGAAATCTGCCCTGAATGACTCAAACAGAGGAAGATGACTCATTTCGTTCTTCGACAAACATTTTGGGGGAACCTCTACTTTTGGAACTGGTGTTGTCTGACAACTGACTCTCGAGAGAGGTTGACGCGTTTTGTTTTGTACCACTCCACAATTTATTCACTAATTTTTTCAACATTTTTATTTAAAATCGCCATACTTGGACAACTTTAAAGAATATTTCGAACAATAAACAACCCATAAAAACCTTCCGAGTACTTCGCGAGCTGACAGACCCACCATCTCGGGCTGTCAAGCGCCTCCTCACGTCAATCAACTTCCGTACGTCACTGTTGTCCACGTCCTTCTGAAGGATTATGGTAACACTGGTAATGCATGCTTGTACCACTCCTAATGGCGGGGGTTAGGCATTTTCTAGATCAAAGGCCAACCTCTTCTTTTACAGGAATCTGTATTGTCCACAAGCTGAGCTAAATGTGGCTGAATGTCTGCAGGATTGGAGTCGACGCGTTTATCACCTGGATTGATGTATTAGTACGTCTCAGGGCAACTGTGCCGCTTGGCCATTTATCTCGTTGACCTTTCGACATGCGACTTTGGTTTACTTTGGCCCGAGGGATGACACGCTTCCTGGTGAAGTAGAAACGCAATTGTGAGAGTGCGGCGTTTGATGTTTCGGTTATTGTTTAAAAAAACGCGGGCATCAGGTAAAAAAAAAACGTTCTCTCGACGAGATCAGCTGAGACGGTTCGACGTTGCGTGGCGGCAGTTGAGATTTACCGACGAAGTCAGTGGAATTCGGTTAACGTCTGATCTCGTCAGAGTTGAATTACAAACGAATGAATATTCACTAAGCGCATGAGGCCGGCTGCTATTAAGTCGAGAGGCTGAGAGCCGAGAGAGAGTCGCCGTTTCTCCGACTGAGGAGATGAGAGGGTTGATGGATACCCACAGCCTGAGGCGCTATGTAATAGATTCTCCGTCTTCACATTACCTACATGATACTCCAACATTATGCTAATGGGCCGAAATAAATATACCCACAACGAATCCTAAACCAACAGACACACTCACTTACACATAAATATCTCTCAGTTAGGCCCATCTTCCATCCTCCGTTGGCGCCAATGAATTTATATTTCATTTCCTAGTGTCAACAGTTCTGCTATCGCACGATAAATTGGTGCTTTTGTTACCGAATCAAAACGAACCTCCGCTTTCCGAAACGATCGCCGCTTTTCCCCCCCTTTCTTCCAATTTCGCCGCCCAAAGGAACTAGCAAACGTGAGATCAGTTCGTGTTTCTGGCCTGCCCAGTTACGATGTTTGCTAAACGGATTTAGTTCGTGCGCGAGGTTGACCCGTCCGCCGTTGGTTTTCTCGCGGTTCTACGCAAAAAGGTCTAACTGTAGGACTTCGTTTAGTTTTTGTGCTTTCAACACAGTGAGTCTGCCAGCGCCTAATTTCGTACATTATTTTCAGGTTCCTTTGTTACAAAATAGGCGTTCCACGTGCAGGCTTTCACTTTACTCCTTCGTTCTTTTTACTTGCCTTAGTCCTACGTACTAGGCAGGTTAAGTTATGTAAGAAATAGTTTCGTCGGATTTTCACATCTCCAGAGTTTTTGACTCCGAAAAAAGACGTTTGGGTCCGTGAACAGGATTGAGAAAAACCGAAGCGGAAGCAAATCGCCTTCAACTCGCGATATTCAGTTCGCAGATCATCATACTGATGGAAATATCAACTTCTTTTCTCAAAAACGGCTTCAACGGTTCTGATTATATTTTTGTACGGGCAGCTCCTTATAACACGACGGTAACCTGAAATTATCATCCGTCGAATAGCGAAATGACTACAGGAGCACAATAAATTATCGTAACATTCGAAGAAACGAGATTTTTTACCGTATAAATCCCACTTCCCAAGAGGTGTAATGAGCAATATATGGGAAGAATGTTTAATAAGTGTAATCAGATAGGCAGGATCAACCATTGAAATTCCTGAATTCCAACTAACGTCGTTTGGTTGACTAATAGTTCAGGAGCAGAGGGCTAAAAACGTTGACCGTTGAGTTGAAAGTTGGTTACTATTTTTTCTGATAGTTCCCTCAATGTTTGGTAAAACCCCGGTTCTCTGCTCTCTCTGAAGTATGGACTAAGAAAATAGCGGCTCATCATAAAAGTCAAAATTTGTCAAAATTTGACTTATCAGTTGATAGTTACAATATTTACCACAGTTGAGGAATTGGCTTGTACTTTCCGGATTCACCACTCTGCTACCTCCTCTGCTTGGCCTATGCAGAGTCGATCAAAATTCGTCGAATTTTAACTTATTAGTTGACATTGGAAATTTGTATGGTGGCATCACAATAGTTTCGTGAACTTCGACTTGCAGACAAAATCAAAATTTGACGAAATTTTGGTCAAAAAATGACTCGAGGAGTTGAAACTTGAAATTTATGTTAGGAATAGGAGAAGTGGAGTACTTTAAAAATTACTTTGTCTCCTTCCCTCATTTTGAGGACTCTTTCGAGCTGATAAAATCAAAATGTGATGAATTTGATGGCTCAAAAATTGACTTATTAGTTGATACTTGCAGATGACGTGAATGAGTTCCACATCCATCAGCTATATTATAGAATGTTATCTGCCACCTCGAAAACGTGGCATTTTCAAATCTGAGTCGCTGAAATAGAATTATCCAGTATTTAAATATCTGGTGCGTTGCAACACACAACTTTCCTTAGCTCTACGTCAATTCACTTTGGACATGGCTAATTCTATTCAATCCATTCATTTATCACTCGGTTAATTTGAACTTGGTCAAACAACACGTCACAGTACCAGGAAGCTGTAGCGCCTACAATTATGGAATTTATTGTGCTGCTCGTAGTCATTATAGGACCATTATTGAGCAATTGTTGTACAGAAAATTAATGAGGCTGTAAACAAAATGTTTTTGAGGATAGTAATCACTTTCGCAGTGTTATTGGGTAATAACTGTTAGAACTGGTATTAAGCGAAACGGCGGTAGTCGAAATTCAGGATTTCTGGAGTGACCCCCATGTATTTCATGAACGTTTTTGAACACTCACCCTATAGGTATTGGATTGGACTACAACACGAATTTTTTCGAACATTTCAGCGGAGTTTAAAAGGAAAAAACCGCGGCAAAAATTTTGATAATTCATTGTGCTGCTCTCGTCATTTTCCCACAAATGGGAATTTTATGGTATAATTATCTTATTAAGAGCTATGTATATAAAAAATTTAATCAAAATCGTTAGAGCGGTTTTTGAGACAAAAAATTTGGTGTTTTGATCATGTTCAGGCAGCTACACCACCTATGGTATCTACTGAGTGTAGTATTAAGAAGTTTTATATTTTATTTCTTTTCTGTGTGAGTGACGTCAAGACACCAGCCATCACCAGCTCTCCATACGCCATTTTGTATCCCATTCCCAATTCTGCCTAGCTGCGAACCGCCACGTGCACGTTCAAAAGTTATATTAGTTATTTATTGCCATTTTTTCACTTTGCAGTGAAAATTTCCGCATTCACGCGCAGTTATCACTCTCTTCGGGTCGCAGTATCCCGCAAGTCCGGAGCTCAACGTCTACCAGCGTCATACCTGGACGACATAATCAGGAAACATCCACCAGCACCATACCTGGACACATACAGCCGAAGTACAAGTGGGCCAAGAAGAACCACGAACATTAAACTTCGCTCGAAGAAAAGTGCCAAGTACCAGATCAATTTTCCTTTTGCTGTAGACTTTTCCCGATCGAGTAACTTTACTTTCCATTTATGTATGAGCTCAACGATTAATTTATTTCTAACAGTTCAATATATTAAAAATTTTGTGTGCAAAATCTGGTTGGATAGCATTCACCACTTTGTCACAACAGATCACTATGATAACTATAGTTAACTTTCGGTGGATTTCGCCCATACCCTTATTTTTGCGTCCCATGATAACCTGTAGGCTAGACATCAAGTTTAAACTGATTTGGTGCGGTTGTTTTCTTTAGAAACCGCGCTAAAATCAATTTCGTCGAAAATTTTGATAATTTATTGTGCTGCTCTCGTCATTTTTCCAAAAATGGGAATTTTATGGTATAATTATCATGTTAAGAGCTACCAATATTAAAAATCTAATCAAAATCGTTAGAGCGGTTTTTGAGAAAAAAAAATTTGTTGTTTTGATCACTATGATAACTATAGTTAACTTTCGGTGGATTTTGTTCATACCCTTATTTTGGCGTCCCATGGTAACCTGCGAGCGAGATATCAAGTTTGAGCTGATTTGGTACGATGGTTTTCTCTAAAAATCGTATACAGACACACACATACACACACACACATACACACAGACCATTTTCCCAAATAGTGTTTTTCGGACTCAGGAGGGTCTGAAACGTAAAGATCTGAAGAAAACTCAAAATTTTTTTTTCAGCCGATTACATAACTTTCCTTTCTACTTCGTAGAGCAAGGAAAGTAAAAAAACAACTGAATAGTTGACAGCTGAAAATGACGTGAAAAGCATATACAGCCACTCAGTAAACTACTAAATAGTATATGCTACTTTCAAAATGCTCTGTTCACACAGCAGTCTCGACTTCTGGGCTAAAATTACTTATCATATTACATAATCGCCTTTGGATTGTACGTATTTAGTGGATGGGAAGTAAAACCCATTAGTGCGTATATAACACGCATTATAACATTTTATTCCTGATTTTAACAAAACACGTTCATAAAACAACTGGTGCGTAGTAACCCACAACTTTCCACAGCCCCGTAAATTCGAGGACCTGCTACATACACGGGAGCTATATCTTCGTTTAACGCGGTTTTACGAGAACATTTATGAAGAACAAAATGTAGGTACTACTTAGTTGAGGGTACTTGGTAAATTTGATTATATAGTTGTAGCCGTTTTTGAAATAATTGGAAACCCGATAAATTATTATTCGAGAAACCTCGTTTTTCGAGCTATTACGGCTTATTTCTCCGTTCAACAGATAGGTACAGAAATTATCGCGGAGGACAAAATTTGGGTATAGGTTGCTTAAAAATATTTCATAAGATTGATTACATCCAATGACTCAATTAATTGAGAAGAACCAGCTTGATCGGTTCAGCCGTTCTCTAACGAACGACAGCCACTCGCGGAAATGAGGTTTTTCGAACTATAGAAAAAACTCAGTTAAATATGGAATGTAGATTGTTTTTGCTTTTATTTAACTTTTTCTATAATTCGGGAAGTACAAGCCAATTCCTCAACTGTGATAAATATTGTAACTATCAACAAATAAGTCAAATTTCGACTTTTATGATGAGCCGCTATTTTCTTAGTCCATACTTCAGAGAGAGCAGAGAACCGGGGTTTTACCAAACATTGGGGGAACTATCAGAAAAAATAGTAACCAACTTTCAACTCAACGGTAAACGTTTTTAGCCCTCGGCTCCTGAACTATAAGTTTTTACTTTCATTGGCTCTATGACGTGAGCAAAGAAGGAAAAAGTTTTTAATTCTCTTCAGATCTTCACGCTACTGGGTCCAAAAAATCCTGTTTGGGTGTGTCCGTGTCGACAAGTGTCTGTTGTTATAAACAGAATGAAGAACAGATTTGATTAGTAGCTGGAGTGGAGAGAATCGCTGAATGCCAAGGCCAAGGAAAGATGTGTGATGCGTCGTCCTGGTAAACTCCGCTCAAATCTCACTAGAATCTTCAGAAAAATTGAGGTAGTCCAATTAAGTACTGTTACGAGGGGTTTGGAAATGTTAGGAGAGCCGCTGACTCGAGGCTGAAATTAAGTCGATCCTGAGTTCCAGTCCAATGCACGACTTTTGTCGGATTATGAATCTTCGTATATGACCACTAGACTACGATCACTGGAGGTGCCTACAACAGGAATTAGGTGGTACATCTCATCCCTCACTGATAGCCATTGCTCCTGAAGCGGACGACTTCAATGAACGGATTTTGGTTTATTATTCATTTTGGTTTATTATTATTATTCATTCCCTATGTTTTCGGTCAAGAAAAATTTTTTACAACCCCCCCTCAAAATTCGATACTTTACGTTTCAAGACATGCAGATTCCAAATTTGCAATGTCCGTCCGCCCTCCGGGCCGTTTTGTGCCTTAAACGTGGTCTAAAAAATTCGTTCTTTCGCCCGAAAATCCGATTTGGTATCTAGTTGTGCCCGCCATCTCGGCAATCCGATCGGACGAAGCCCGTGGTTGTAATGGGCAAAAAACGGTTAAACAAATTAACGAAACGCAGTACAACGCGGGAGCTACAGCGTTTCGTCGTTTGAACTCCCTCCCTCCCGCCCGTCTCATTAAAAAAGCAACTGCGCTCAAGGCTCGCTTGCCTCCCGACGCCGCCACTCAACTCCCCTTTCGCCTTTCGCTTCGAGCGTCCCCGTTCCAATTTCCTGACGTTTAGGTTTTAATACGATTCAATTTTTTTAGATTCTTTCGTTTCATTCTCATTTTGGTTTAATTCATAGATTTTTGGTTAAATTTTAATATTAGTATTTAGCGTGCATGTTTTCATATTACAATTCAGTTTTTTCTAGATACTTTTTTTTTTTTTTTTTTAATATTACGATTCAGTTCTTTTCGACCTTTTTTTGGGTTTCATTATGATATTTTTCAATGCTGATTCGAACAGGATGGGTCTCGGAGCATTAATGCTAGGTCAAGCCGATTATTCGAATAATAAACCGTTGTGTAATAATTTGCAGGGTTTTGAGAGTTGGAGCGAATCCCCAGAAAATCTGCACAAATTCCAAAAAAGGGGTGGGGGGAGGGGCGACAAGGAAAGGACTTGACACCGTTTGTTTCGAAGGGTTTGGAAATATTTGTTGAGCCGCTGACTACGGCAAAAATTACAGCGATCCCGGACTTGTCGTGAAATGGATCTTCGTCTTCGTATGAGACTACGATCACTGGAGGTGCCTATAATGGGCGGTACAGTACTAATACGCAGAGCCTTTAATAACGCTCATAAGATATACAAGAACCACTTCGAAAATTCCGAAATTTCAACCGCCGCTTCACATAGTACCATTTCTACAAGCTTTTACCCGATAACTGAGGTAAAGTGATTATAATCCTTCTCAAAAAATGTTTGCAGGCTCATTACTTCTCTACGTAGTAATCGCTCAATAATTGTGCAAACGGGTTTTAGAGTTCTAGAATTACGGCGAATTATCATATTTATAATCCATTTGATGATGAACAATTACGAGGCAAAAAACAGTCGTAATTCAATGACCAAGTTAGACAACATCGAATAATATTGAGACATTTGGTAATCAGCGGTGCCAATCCATTAGTTCCGGTGCCAGTCCATAATCGCTAACACTTTCCACGAAAAATGTTACGTTGTATGTCGAATGTACTGAGTGAAAAATAAATTGAATTAATCCACGGAAACCACTGAAGGAAGTTAGTTGTGCGATGAGTCGCACCTCGTATTTACCTACGTTTTGCGAAGTCCGGCAACACAGTGATGAGAACAGTTAGCAGCACTTTATTAAATTACGCAGTAGTACGATGATTAAACATGTTCAATGCAAAGGTTCGTTCATTCCATGCTACGTCTTGTACGCGACTGACATCTAGAGACTGAACATACAATTTGAAGGTAAGAACCAGCACTGAAGGGGCGAGTAGACACGAGGCACTTGTTTCCGGTAAAACGGAGAGAGGGAAAGTAGACAAATGATGAGACGAATCACACAACACTCCTCAACCCTCGTTCATACCGAATAACCGTTGAAGAACTTTATGACTATTCCCGTATTGAGGGACACCAATCGGACTGACTCGCGCAACGCCAACTGCTGTCAATTATACGAAAACATTCTGTCGAAAGCCACAGAGCCAAAATATTACTCTCATCTGTGAGATATTTGAGCGCATATTGTCTTTGAGCTCTTCCCTAGTCACGAATAAGCGTGTTTACACATGCACACAAATTGGGACCCTTTTAAAGTCGATTTCAAAAGCTACGTCAAATTCATTTTGAGGTGTTTTTCAAACTGCGGAGTGCTCGGGGGATGTCTGACTGTACAAAATGAATTGTACAAAAATAGAATGATGAATTGTAGAAAAATAGAAGCAGCGCGTAGAAGAAATCTAAAGGACGTTGTAATAACGCAATTGAGAACGTCAGTAGCGTCGTTAACGTTCTTCGGGCAGATAAGTCGAAGTTAATTGTCGAGCGGGAAAGCCGCGATCTTGCGCCAAATGTCTTCCGCCGGCTTCCGTTTGAAATCCAAGAAGAACCTCGAGACTTCATTTTTACTATCAACGGAGATTCTTGATTGGCCGACCAATAACTTGGGGCGAGGAGAGCTTTGATTTTACGCTGGAACCGATATGCAAATGACCTTTTAGTGGGTTACAGCGGTCACGGACAGGGACGAGACGGGCCAGTGGGAAAGAGGAAGGCGTAATCACCGTAATCATTTCGAAGCTTTTTCAACCAACGCGCATAACAAATTACACTGTTTGTTAATGAAACCGCGGGGTAATTGAATATAACCCATTCTCATGAGGCGGAGGGCAATCGATGATCATTAACATAATTCAAGCGCTTATTTTTGTTCGAGAGTTGAGAGTCTTGAGCACTAGCGACATCGAGGAAGCGCGAGATCTTAGTCTCAGGTTCGACAACAAGAGGTGGAATGAACCGAGGCGTTTTTGTAAGTCAAGTGATTGTTCTTAAACTGAACAGCCTGTGTACCGCAGGACCACACCTTCGCGTTGCCCGAACACCGAGCGGATTCTCAGTGGAGGTCGCAGCGCAGCAGACCTCGGTAGATGGCGAACTCCAAGTTATATTGTCCCTTCATGTTGGATTTACTGCATTATTAACACACACAGGTTGTACAGGATAAAGGATATAACTGGAAAGTCGTCACTGTTATTAGTTCCCTGGCCAGGGGCAGTGTCGACTCGCATAATCCATCTGCCAGCCTGATGATGCGTGGGAGTTATGAATCAGCTCATTTATAGCTTTTCATGGACCAAAGAGTAGCTCCATTTGAATCAAGACTTGCTGCAAGATTTGAGTACTTGTCCAGCGTTGCAGAGAAGATATGAACAGTGATTATGTGGTTAGGACGACAGTAGACAAAATAACGACGACTTTTACTCCAGAAGACATCTGGAGCGACACATCTAACAACTTTCCTCAGCCCCGCCTACATTCGCACCGCCAAAAGGTAAATGACTAAAGTTAATGTACCTGTTTGGTGAATCTGTCTTCTCTGGCTGGTGAGATACAGTGGGCGAGTGCTTCCGATGTGAAGACAATGTTGGGCGCAAAACGTCAAATCAGTATGAGTTTTTTGTCCTCAGAATTCCCACACCTGCCCTAACGGGACTCCCTGGCCCTTAACGGCAAAGTCATTGTTTCCCCAAAGACTTTCGTGCTCGATCCCTCTTTGTTACCTATGGAAATTCCACCTCTTCAGTTAATTCCAATTGACGACGGATTTTTCCTTCGTCTGGACATTCCGAAATATTATTTCTTCCTTTCTGTTCACATTCCTCTCCATCACAGACGGCTCCTTAGTCATTCTCCTGTGAAGCCTTGTGAAAGTTGGTCGTCTCCAGTTCTCCCAATACAATAATCTAAAACCTTTCGTGATACAGTCGTCTCCAATTCTGCCAATGAATTCTTGTTTCACCTCTCATTTAATTCAGATTTCTCCTTCCTTCTCCGTACAACCAGTTTCACGCCTTCAGAGCCCTCCTTGTTCGCGCTTACATGCTCAAATCATATCCTGTCACTTGTACATCTGAGTCTTCAAATCTTGTGATATACCAACTCTTCAAATTACAAGTTCATGCTCAACTAAAGCCCATCTCCGAGATTCATTCAAGTCTATCCTGGTCGAAACAGACATCATCGTCTGGCTGTTGAGTCAGTACTAAAGTCAGTTAGTTGGTCGTGGTCTTTACATAGGAAGAGGAAGGTTACTGAGATTTTGTTGTGTCGGGGAAGGGAAGCGGAGAGGAAGGAGGTCATGCACCTCCTGGGAAATCCATTGGAAGCGAAGGGAAAGGAATGTAAGTCTTAAATAGTCTGTTGATTGTCGATTCTAAGTATTTTTTGTATAGGGTGTTCTGTAAATCCGTCAATTGGTTATTTTCGTTCGTGTAGTGTCTTGAGTGGTGTAAATATGGTGTCGCATTTTGTGTTGATTAGTTCATTTATGGTCCGTCCATTGAAGTTCTTTTGTTAATAGATTTCCATGCTCCTTATATGTTCAGTTTTCGTCCTTTGTATTGTTTATGTAGTAAGGTGATGCAGTCCTGTATTTTTATAAGTTCGTGTCCAGTCGTCTTGAGGTGGTTGCCAAAATTTGAGTCATCTTTGTTCCTATTAAGAGATTTAATGTGTTCTGAATATGTGGTCCGTATTTTTCAGCCTGTCTACAAGTACAAGTTATTTGTACACCCCACTTTGTCGAGTGTGTCTGTTTTTCAGTCTTTGCAGTTAGTTTGGTTCAAAGTGTGATGTCCGTACGTAATGCAATTTGTATGCCTTCATTTCGGAGGATGTTAGTTATTCCGCGTATTTTTGGTCCTGTGTATGTAAATGTCCGGCGTTTGTCAAAGTCTCTGTATTTTGTGTGCTTGGATAGTCTTTTGTGGAATCATATTTTCTAAATAATTTACTTATTGTTTGTTTGGTGTAACCGTAAATTTTTGCGATAGTATTGATAATATCCAGCTCCTTTTTGTAATTTTGTTCGGATAGTGGAATAGTTTTTAGTCTCCGTATCATGTGTCTGAATGCACTTAGTTCAAGTTGTTAAAGTGTATGGTCGTGTCTGTAGCAGTAGGTTTTCTAAAAATATCGTACTATAGTTCGTTGTCCAGAGGTGATTTTTAGGTTCAAGTAGCAATTCAGTTCTTAGTTCATGTCAAATTCGATGTCGTTCATTGTATTGGATATTGTTCAAGTCCTCTGATATTTCGTCGGTGTTGTCACGGTATAATACGCAGATAATATCATCTACATATCTGGCGTAATATGTGACGTCTTGTTTTGTCATTAAAGTCTGAACGTATGTTTCTTCGTAAAGCTGTGGAAATATTTCGGTCAATATGGACGAGGTAGGGTTTCCCATACCTAATCCATCTTTTGGCTTTTATACGCTATTATTAAATTGGAAGTAGTTTTGCCCAAACATAGAAACTGGTAGCGGTAGTTGTCTCTGTTCCATCATTTAGAAACCAACGTTTACGTGATTGATCGGCCTGTCAATACGATTTTTCTGGAGAGATTCAGAGAAGGTATGAACAGTGATTATGTGGTAAGGACGACAGTAGACGAAATAACGACGACTTTTACTCCACGAGACATTCTAGAGCGACGCATCAAACAACTTTCCTCAGCCCCGCCTACATTCAGCGATTATCTCGACTGTAGCAACTAATCACATATGCTCGCCGTTTATAACAACGTTCTACAAGAAGTGTTTATAGTTCTGGAATTTTCACAGGTGATTCAATAGACTGTTTCCTTCTTTGTTTCCATCGCAGATCCGAAGAAAGTAAAAAGTTAGTCAACCAAACGTCAGTCGGAATACAGGAATTTCAGTGGTTGCTCCTGCCTATCTGATAACCATTATTAAACATTATTCGTATACATTGCTTATTACACCGCTTGAGAAGTGGAATTGATAAGGAAGCACGGTAAAATCGAGTTTCTTTCAAATTTATTGTGCTCCTCTCGTCATCTACGACGAATAAGAATTATCTGGTAATATCATTTGGAACAACGTCTACAAAAAATTTAATCAAAACCGTTGGAGTCGTTTATGATTTAACGTAGTTGGTGTTTTGAACAATAACTATAGTTATTTTTGGGCAGATTTGGCTCATACTTACTATAGTGATTGGCGATCTGCGGACAGCTTTGCCGCTACTTATTTAACAATATTTACTGGGCAATTCGCTGTTTATTCGCAACTGTACTTGAAACTAGTTATAGCTTGTTGCGGAGAAAGTAGATGGATTGAAACTGCGTTTGATATAAAACCGATGCGAAAATACATGATTTTTCAATCAGTAATTCTATCCATCCGCAAATAATTCAAATTAAAAGACATTGGAGGGGCACCTAGGTTTATCATCACGCCGGATTGTGTTATGGAAAATTACGGGTGGGCGGCGAGGGGGGGGGGGGCTCGAAAAAGGAAGACGAATTTTATTGCTCCAAAGCTCCACTTGTTCACCGTTTCTCGGCTACTGCTCCGCTCTTTTTTTTGGCACAACGCGTTCAGCCGCTCAATCGTCTCGTATCAAGCTGCCACTTCATCCGTTTTTCCCTGGGTCATCAGCATCCCAAAACGACACTACCGGGTCATCAGCCTCCCACCTGACGTCCAGCTTTCGCACGAGCATCATTTGCTGACTCCTCGCTGCAAGAATCGCCGACTTCACTAAACGGTCAAACGTTTCTTGTTCTAATTTCTCGAGGACACTAGTTTCAACACTTTCCCTTTTAATTGTTCAATTTTAGTTATTTACCTTCATTTATTACCTAATTTCCGTTTTTTTCCTATTCGTACATATTACACGACTTTTGTTTGTCACTTGGGTAATTGGTTTTTTATTAGTGAAAACACCTAAGCCTCTGTGTCAACAAACACGGGGACGGAAAGAAGTTTAAGGGAAAGTTCCTCGATAAAATGATCACCAGAGAAAATAAGAGCCGCGCGATACGTGATGCAAAAAAAGAACGGCCGCTGATAAAAACCATCGGACGCTCTTCCTACACTATACCCACGTGAGAGCGCGGAGGACACTGCAGCTCAATTTGAAAATCCGTTCATACGATCAAAATCCAGCGGTTCGGAGATTATTTGGATATCTGAGATCACAGCAGGTCGACGATGTCAGAGCTCTTGCTTTCACTAGAGAGAAACCGGTAACGCCCTCGCCCCTCATCGCGGCCCCAGGATGATAAGGCACCAGCTACCTGCGTACCCCATCAAACGCAGACGGAAAGCCCCAAACGATGATATTCGATACACTAACTCCGATGCCCACTCAACGTAAAGAATTGACGAAAACTCTTCAATTCGAGGGCGATTACAATATTTTTTGCCCTTCGAGGAGAGTAAAAAGGGAAAGGGCTGGATTAAGTGAAATCCAACGAACGTAATTGTTTCGACTGGAAACAAGTAGCGAGGGACGAAAGCTTCGAATCTTGAGACAACAGAAGATCCTAAACAGTCTCTCTCTTAATAAATGGCCAGGAAGTCGAGAATCGTAACGTGGGACGGGATCGGTCTTCTTAATCCCATTTACTTCGGACCAGTCCCGCCCCTTCCTGTCAATGCCAATTACCTCTGGACTACTCCATAGCTCATCCGCGTCTCGAAAAACTCACAACCTGCAATTAGGCATAATGTTCACCACTCCCAAGTGTCCCTCGGTTGATCGACAAGCTTCTCTCCCCGACTGTTCTAAACTAGCACGAGCTAAGCCCCTCCGGGTGGTCCCTTGCCCTCAAACAATTCATTTTGTCCTCAAGATGATTACACGTGAATTAGCAAACTTCCTTCATTAATAAACATGTCGATTAATTTCTGGTCCGCTACTGATTAATAGGGCAGGAAGGTCGTTAATTCCGGAAGACGAGGATGCGCGTCAGGGTTTAGGAACAAAACAACCGAGTGACTTAGTGAACAACCACAACAGCACATTGGAAAAGCCTCCCAACACCACTCAATTACACGTGAGACATAACGCGAGTAACGGATCCACAGTACCAGACATCCCCACGTATTCCACGTTTGTAACTATTTGCACGCGTAGCCGTAACTTGGTCACTGGACAACACCACAAACGTGCACTTTCCAGAGATGGCATGTGCTCCGCACAGTGGCCTTCAACTTTAATCATAAAATGGCTACTTGGCTTTCCCACCAAGATACCACACAATTTGAGGAATGTACGACGACACTCTCCGAAGCAATTGGCACGGAAGGTGACGCTTTCTAGAAGTATTTAAAGGTGACATTGAGGCTGGTGAACGTTTTATCCAGAAGCAACGTGATTTGGTGCAGTCCACCAGCAGATGAGGACTCAATTTCACAGCCAGTTGGCGCGATGCTTCGTCTATGAAATCACCACAGCACTGCTTCTTCAATCCACCTGACACAGTTATTATAATCACTCTAGTTGACCGTACTAACCTAATTTCTGTGCAGAGTTCTGCGATTCACAAAGAGAAATAGTACAGTCTGTCGGTGTATGCGTCCGCAATAAGTGGAGCCAGCGAATGTCAACTTCCCTCGAGTGGTCTCTTATTACCTAATTTAAGACCAGCTCTCACCTAGTTGGCACACCTCTAAAACTCTGTGCGGGGAGGAGCGCATGGAGTTTAGCTTGGTGCCCTCAAGGAGGGGAGGGAGAGGGGGTGTTAATGGTTGTGAGTCCGCCACAGTATGGGGAATCCACAATTCCAGCTTAGGCCGCCGAGCTGCCCACGCATGGGCGAATATGGCAAACCTGCGTCTGGCAGACTCGCTGGAGAGAAGCACGGCGGCGCCTTTGAATGGGGGGATGCATGCCTTATGCCCTTAGCGATGCGTTCTCACTGATCTCCCCCCCCCCCCCCCCAACATAGGCAGAGGTCGAATGTACGCCGCTTAAAAAAGAAGAGGCGATGATTGAAGACACCGTGCTCAGGGGTGCCATCCCCTCATTCCCAAGTGGTCTGGGACCGAGGCGATGATGGTATGCGGATGCCGCACGGTGGGGCCCTCATCCTGCCTCACATGCCATGAACTGAGGATTGCCTCAGACACAAGTTTAAACTGGCACTCATTGGAATCCTCCAACTAAACCACGGGTACCAGCGCCTCCAGGGCGCTCTGAAAGCCATTTAACACACTGCATTTCATGCTGGACCACAGGGCAGCCAGGTCCAGGACGAGGTCCCAGAGGGGGGGGGGGGCAAGCACCTACAGAGCATGATGGAACGTCGTCGGGCATGCTGGTAAAATGGCCTGGATGACGTCCCTCTGCATCGTGCTTTTGGTCCGAGGAGGTGACCCACTAGAGTGCCACAGCATATTGCACAATGAGCAGGAAAATGGCCCAGCGGCAGCAGGTATGCAGGGAAGCCCCCCACATAGGAGTAGCTGACCTGGTCTGTGAGCTCATATTACCAGACCATCAAGCAGGAGATCCTATTTTCTCCCTTGGGTGGTCAATCACTCGGTGGGCCCTCTGGTCAGCCAGTAATACCAGCCTCTCCTGCTACTCAACTCCTCCATTTATCTGAGCTTTACTGACTGCTCAAAGCAACGTTGTCGTCCTGGCCCAGAAACGGAGAACTTTGGCTGCTTCGAGAGAATCAAATATGTATGATTGAAATTCAGGCTGATCCAGGTAATTCCGTTTTATCTTACCACCTCAATTTTCGATTATTCTCAACACCTGGAGGACGTCTCGACATTTATTATTCATTTTTTAGTGAACTAGACGGTTATTTTATTCGATATTGCTTAATTTATTGTTCATTTGTGACGTACTTGGGGAATTGTCTCACAATTCCCGCGTACAGAACACTCGTGAAAGTCGTGTCTGGGCCCAAAAGAAAACAACAAATCAAATACGCTCAATAATACTCACTCGATCAAATAAATAAAATGATAACTCTCAAGAAGGTAATGGAAAATGAAATTGTAAAGCAATTAAGACCCACTTGAATTTAATTGGCAAAACTCGAAATGAATGAAATGAAACGAACTCCTTTTAGAATGAAATAAATAACCTACGCTCGGATTGTATTTAATGACAATAATGGGACAATGGGGAAAATGAAACACAAAGCTCTAATCGCTTACCTTACTTCACACAATCAAAAGGGGAATTTAAACACTGACTTATAACAGGAATATTATTCGCCAACGAGCCGATAGCCATTCTGATCGAGAAATGCAGCTCTGACGCTAATATAAACAGCGGCGGCCTGCACGGGTGGCGGTCAGTGTTGCCACTTCGCGCAGTCCGCCACGAAAACCATTACACTCCCCCCCTCCAGACAAAAAATTTTTGGTGCAAAAAAAATTTTGTCAAGCCCTTCTCGGCAGTTCAGTCCCCAGCGCACGGGGGAGACTAGCAAAATAAGGAAATGATGAAATAAAGAAAATGTAGAAAGAAAGAAATAAATAATAGCGGGAGCGGGGAGCCTGTTGGCAGTGGCCTCGGGTAGGCAGGGGATGGGTACACTCCGGACAGGCCGTGGATGCTATGGTGATGGTTGCTTTTAAATTTTTTATTTGACGTTCAGCTATGGAGGGATTGGGGTAATATCGCCGAAGGTATTGGGATGTCATTTCGTGCTGCAGTAGAAATTCGGAGAAAACCTTACTGCGAAACACGGACGCGTTGTCCGATACAAACGTCCGGAAGTAACCATACTTTGAAAACGCGTGGGTATGGAGGGCCTCAATGATTACCTGGGAGGTCAATTTTTTAAGCGAGATGAGGAGAGTGAAGGAGGAAAAGAAGTTAACAGCGATGAGGATGAATTTGTGCTGTCTTTTGGTGCGAGGGAGTGGGCCAACAATGTCAATGAATAGCTTCTCAGTTGGATAGGAGGAGGGTTGGGAGCTGAGGTTGCCGTAGGTCTTGGTGTCATACTTGAATCGGGCACATACTAAACAGTCTGCGACCAGTCCACGCACCACAGTGTCCAGGCGGGGGTAATAGAAATGCTGCTTAATCTTGGAGGCCGTTTTGTGGATGCCTTGATGACCACCAAGGGGGGAGTCATGATAATATTGGAACACTAGGGGGATCATGGCATCAGGCAGGACCGGTTTGGGGGTTGAACGAGGGGGGAGGGGAGAAATGCAAAAGGTCCTGCTCGAGGGAGTAGTTGGGGACGGGAACACGGGATTTCAATTTTGAGATAATAGAACGAAAGATGGGGTCTTGTTGTTGATGGGTCTGTAAGCTGGTGAAGAGGCGTGGGAAATTTTGGAGTAGGGAAAGATGCGCGCACCCAGATTGTTGCACAGCGCATTCCTTCCCTACTGTGCGCAGGTCAGGGTCCGGGGCTGTGCAACAAACGGAGTGTCGTCATGCTCCGATCTGCTGAGATAATCAGCGACAGAATTACGTGACCCCTTGATGTGGTGGATCTGGTAGTTGAACTCCATCAGTCGTGTAATCCATCGAGCTGATAGCCGTTCTGACCAAGAAATGCGGCTCCAACGCTAATATAAACAGCGGCGGCCTGCACGGGTGGCAGTCAGTGTTGCCACTTTGCGCAGTCCGCCGCGAAAACCATTACAATTGCAATTTCATTACAATCCATTTTTAATTTTGTACTATCAGCTTTATTCACACCAAATACCAAGCCAGAAAAAGGAATTTCTCTTATACTTGCCCATTCTCGCGCTAGGCAACGACTCCGGTCTTCTTCACCTTCCTCCTGCTTCTGTGCCCGACTAGTTCGATTCCAACGGCCTACCCGAACACAACTTCTGCCAGAAGCATGTCATTGCAAATCTTATCGGCGCTTCCTCGGTTAACCAAACACCTAGCAGAGTAATTCGTTGACGTCGGACTTGTTCGTTCACAGCGAACGTGAGTTGAAATGTCGTTGGTGAAGTGCAGTTCGTTCTTATCTTTCAACAACTGATTGATTAACACGAGCGAGCTCGATGGTGCCACTGGCCCTTAGAGCATGAAGTTGGACGTTTATTACGAGATTCGATGGATTTCGTTTGGAAAATTAACCGGTTCTCAGTACCTTCATTTCGACAGTTGTCTCCCGAGCTTCCGAACGAGTGCGATGTCCCTCTTCGTCGATTTTGAACGCGATATCAAGTGAAGATGGATAATAGCCGAAGGAGACATAAACTCGAGTTCATTTGCATCGGAATCTCGTGTCTCGGCTTATCGTTACGTGTCTTTTAAAAGCCTTCAAAAAGTTATCGCTTCGAGTTGAGCAACGCGTTCTAACTGAACCCATCGCGGTTTCCTTCTCTTCCGAAAGACCAGTTTACATTTTGTAGCTCTTTTCTCTCTCCAATTCTTTCTAAACCGTTAAATTTGAATCGCTCCGATCCAATTAATTTGACGGGCCTGTCGTGGGCTGTTGCCGTCACGTGTCTAGATGGACACAACGCGCCTGGTTATACGTTATTTCCCGTACCCGACTATTATAAAATAAAACTATCGACGCGTCGAGTCTGTTGTCGACGAGCGATCAACCTTTCTTTTCCCCCTCGGTCCAAGGAATGAAGAAAGTTTTGTGTGATCGATAAAAGAAGAAGTTGAGCTTTCGTCGGAACTTTATATTTAAAAAACTACGGAATCCAATAACCACCTAGGTTAAACGGTCAGAGGGTCTGTGAACGCAATTGATATTTAGTTTTAGGTCACCATTGAGATCACTGAGTTGAAGGCATAAGCTGAACCGGTTCAAAACTATAATTTTCAAAATACCAAATCTCAAAAACGGCATAAAAGATGTTAATTCAGCAGCTCCAAAAAACGCGAGTATCATCACACATAGATCTCGTTCATATAGCGTTCCCACGAAAATGGGGATGGTTGTATAATAAATAACGGTCATTACATAATCAACAGCAGCTTCAGAAATTCCAGAATTGAAACTAACGTCGTTTATTGCCTAAAAGTTGACGCACCGTTTCCCCCGTAATTCGAGAATTATTAACATAAACCTTTTCAGAAAAATTATGTCAACCGTCCTACAAGCAAATAAAGCTCGCGGCATATGCAGCAGCTGCTTAATTAATTCCAAAACTTTAAATGCTACCAATTTGTATGCAGAACATCAAGTTACGCTTCACCAATTTCAAATTCAAGATAAGTTTCTGTTCACTCCGTTTTTGCCCAAGTGTCCATTCGTACTTGCTGAGAAACGCGTTTGAAGGACTGGAATTCGGGGCCGAGTTAAAAGACGGAAGAAGGGGGACGATAGGTCCAAGGAGGTGCTTGCACTGGGGAGGAAGGATATGAGGATCACTAGACTGAAGGCCCTGGCCGAGGACAACAGTGTAACACTGGGTTGGGTGCCAGGGTATCAGGGTATAGAGGGAAACGAACGGGCTGATAGGTTGGCTGAGAAGGGATCGGCGCAGATCCCTATTGGCCCTGAGCCCTTTGTTGGGACTACCAGGAGCCACCTGCGTAGAGAGGTTGGCAATTGGGAGGATAGGAGCAGGGCTGCTCATTGGCAGGGGCTGCCTGGCCTTAGGCAGTCAAAACTCTTCATCCGGCTCTCCAGAGAGAGGTCCAAGGAGGTGCTTGCACTGGGGAGGAAGGATATGAGGATATGTGTCCGCTGAGGTACCACCTTGCAAATATTGGCAAGTGCGAGGTACAGGTATGCCGGTTCTGCGAGGTAGAGCTAGAGACGGCAGAGCATGTGCTGTGCGTATGCGATGAACTCGCGGCATCGCGCCGTTGTGTGTTTGGGAGGCCCTTTCTTCAGCCAGAAGAGGTGGCGAATGCAGAACTTGCGGATATCCTCCGCTTTGTGCGGGGATGGTGGTGGCGCATAGGTGACGTCACACCAAGTGACCGTGGGACCTGTGGGTGGTTCAGGGGGGGGGGCATGATCTGAGGATCATGGACGCCCTTACAATAGGCCCGTTTGTGGCTGCAGTGACGGTATCACCTGCATCCACCGTTTTCAAGAAAAAAAAAGGGGGGGGGGACGATCGGGGAGACGTTGATCTAATTGGCGCGTCAGATTGTCTCAAGCAGTTCGACGTAACGACGAATGAACTTAAAACAACACTCAGGGCACAGAGAGACAACGCTGGCTGGAGAAGTAGTCGATATTTATGAGGAAAAAGAGAAGAACGGACAACACCTAAAGCATGAATCCTTGTTGACAGGCAGGAGTCAGTTGGGAATAGAAACTATATAATTAACCCTTCATGTTGGTTTTGGGTAATTGATTTTTAAATGTTATTTTGCATGACTTATGCTCACCTAAGGGTTAATCCCCCTCGAGCCATCAATCTCCCGCCCTTACTCTATATTTTACTCATCCTCCTCCTTTATTACAGGCTCACCTCACCAGTCCCATACCCCTTCAGACCGTTCCCCGCCGCAACCTCACGCTCTCGCTCCCGCTTGCCTCCTTCCACTTGCCTCGCTACAGGCGCCGAATCATATTCATTACGCCTCGACTCCGGCGCTTGACACACGAATCGTGATGTGCGGGCCAACGATTCTGTCCCGAAGAGCCTCTTCGGCTCAATCAATCGCCGCTAAACCATCAACCCAAATTATGAATTGAATAGCAGTTTCCTTCAAACAGGGTCCTAAGATCAATATGAGGCTTTCAATTACGTAATCACGAACAGGCAGACGGGAAGATTGAATGATTGATGGTGTATTTACTAAGTGAAACAGAGGCTTTAAGTCGCAGTTTTATCAAAACTTTCCATGGGAAATTACATCGTGTCTTGCACGCACAAACATCGTATGGTATTGATCTGCCGCAACTGCCATATTAGCAGGGTAACGTAAAAACTGTACTAAAACTTTGGTACATCACATCATATCGGTATTTCGGCGTGATACGTATATGTGTACCTGCAAGCTGAACATAACATGTTTTCAGGTACATAAGCCAATTTCTTAAATGGTGTTTCTTTGCGCTGTGAAAAGTCTGAAGAAGCTGCCGAGCAGGCAGTAGATCTTCCTACTTCGTGTAGATATAGAAAATAATTAATGCTGACTGTTTATGTACAACTTCGATACACTGATCGATTTTTGTTTCATTTCTAATAGGAAAAAGTACATAAAATGGGCCGATTGGCACCTTGAAGGATAAAGGACTTTGCCAACTTCAGCACGATTATTCTACCTCTAAAATCATTTCCAAAGACAGTTCGAAGTTTCCACAATAAGGTCAGGATATCGAATGTCGTGCTCGCACAGGAGTGTTCAAGCGGAGTGAGACTCATTTACTAGACTGAGCAGGCAACTCAGTCAATGTCAACGTTCCGCGGCCCCGCCGTCATCTCAGGTCAATGCTTTTACCACGAGCTTCCACACGACCTTACAAGCAGATTCGCGATCGGGAGTACGAGTCGAAAATTCAGCATCCGAATAAAACGGGAGAGTAGAACGCGAGATAAAACGGTGTGGTTGGTGCGGGGGAAGGTGAGGGGGGGGGGGCAGTGGAGACTGGGCATTCGAGGTCATTAACTTTCCAGGCAGAGCAGAAGGGTAGAAATAAGTGAGAAACCTATGGGCCCATTATGAAAAGCTTTTAGTGGTCTGACTTATCTGATTTGCATAAATAGTTGGGTAGTGACAGGTTGGGTCCGCCGGGGCGCGCCGGGGCCAGGACAGCCGGGTTTGGTTTCCGAGTCAATATCAAAGGAATTATGAGCCGTTCAGGTCAGACAGGAATGTAAACAAACGAAAAATATTTCTCCCTTTTTCTCCAGTTGCCGCTCGAAGTGGTTTTGGGTCTTCGTGCGCGGTGCTGCTCGGGGACTGAACGGATTTATTTCGTTGCGTCAGACGAAGGGCAGGGACGCCTCGCTACACAGTTGCGATGAGGTGAACCTCGGATGAAACCAATCTACATTTTCAAAGACCGGAGCGATTCATAATCCGAAAACGGGATCATCGCATATTCGACAGGAAAAGGTGGCGCTGAACGAAGAAGACGAGGAATCCATTTAGCGGCTCGAGTGGGAGCAGAGCTGAACGACAGCTCCTTTAAGAATACATTAAAAACCACACAACCCGAAGCAACTGTATCCCCAACGCTGCGAAGATTTTTTCTTCGGCAACCTCTGACCTAAATGAACCTAACAACAACGTCAGCACAACGTCACTGGAAGCTACTTTTCATCGGACTACTAACAGTAGTAGAATCTCTTCAGACTATCTTAATGAGCCAAAAGAAGCTAGAGTTTCCGCACGTTTCAACACACCCTGTATCAAAGTCCTGTCCTTCATTCCGTTAAGACACGGCCACTTGAATGTTTTGAGGGTGGGGTGAGGGGGGGAGGATGGGAGATGTCACGGGATGCCATTGCCGAGACACTCACAGCAAGAGCGGGGCTGACTTACAAAAAGAAATTGAAACGAACATCTTGGACGCTGAGACAGCCATACAATACCTACCAATTGAAAACCAAGAACGCATACGCCACAAAATAGCGGACAAAATCGAACAAACTATCAAAGAATACACAAAGAACAGGACGGACCACAAAGACGTACAAACAGCTAAACACATTAGGACCAAACTCAACAAAAATAATTTAATTTTGACAAAAGCAGACAAAGGAAACGTCATTGTCATACTAGATAAACAGAACTACATAAACAAAACGACTGACTTCATCAACCAAACACAATGCACAAAACTGAAAAAAGACCCTACGGACTCGTATCAAACACAAATACGTAATGCACTTAGAAACCATACTAACATACCAAAAGAACAGCATTATAAATACATAAACATGAACCCAAAACCACCACTACTCAAAGGACAACCAAAAATTCATAAAAAGGATACACCCATCAGACCAGTCATAAACTTCACATCTGCACCAGCATACAAACTCTCAAAATACTTGACCACAATGTTAAAAAGTACCATTACATTACCAAACAGATATACGATACGTAACACAGAAGAACTCACCACTAGATTAAAAGACGTAACTATAACTCCAAACACTAGATTGGTATCATTTGATATAAAAAACTTATATCCCTCCATACCAATAAAAGAAACCATTGATATACTACAAACCAAACTAAGACAAATAGACACGACCACCACTAAAAACGTTACCAACCTCACCAAACTGACACTCGGACAAAACTACTTCCAATTCAACAACAGCATATACAAGCCAAAAGATGGATTAGGTATGGGAAACCCTACTTCGTCCATATTAACTGAAATATTTCTACAACATTACGAAGAAACTCACATCCAGACCTTAATGACAAAACACGATATTAAACACTACGCCAGATATGTAGATGATATCATCTGCGTATTAGGCCGCGATAACACTGACGACATACTAAAGGACTTAAACAATATCCACCATAACATCCAATATGACATGGACAAAGAACAAAATAGAACCCTTAATTACTTGGACCTGAAAATCACACGGTTGGACAACGAACTACAATACGACATTTTCAGAAAACCCACTGCCACCGACACGACCATACACTTTACATCAAACCACCCACAACAACATAAACTAAGTGCATTTAGACACATGATACGGAGACTAAAAACTATCCCACTACCCGGACAAAATTACAAAAAGAACTTGATACTATCAATACCATCGCAGAAAATAACGGTTACTCCAAAAAACAATAAACAAATTATTAAGACAATATGAATCCAAAACACACGACTCAAAAACACAGAATACACAGACCTTAACAAGACGCTGCACATTCACGTACACAGGACCAAAACACACCGAATAACTAACATCCTCCGAAAGGAAGGTATACAAATCGCATTACGTACGGACAACACACTTAGAACCAAACTAACTACAAAGACTGAAAAGACAGACCCACTCGACCAAAGTGGGGTATATAAAATAACTTGTACTTGTACAAACGCATACATAGGACAGACAGGACGAAAAATACGGACCAGATACTCAGAACACATTAAATCTCTTAATAGGAACAAAGACGATTCAAACTTTGCTAACCATCTCAAAACAACTGGACATGAACCTACCAAAATACAGGACTGTACCACCTTACTACACAAACAATACAAAGGACGAAAACTGAACATATTAGAAAACATGAAATTTACAAACAAAAAACTTCAATGGACAGATCATAAATGAACAAATCAACACAAAATGCGACACCATATTCACACCACTCAAAACATTACACAAACGAAAACAACCAACTGACGGATTTACAGACCACCCTACAGAAAAAGACGGAAATTCCACAATTGACAGATCATTCAAGACGTTCCATTCACCTTAGGGGTTTTCCCGAGGTACATGACCTCCTCTCCCCGACCCTTCCCCGACCCTCCATCATCCCGTTTTACCTGCCTTTCATATATAAAGACCACGACCAACTGACTGACTCCAGTACTGACTTAACGGCCAGACGATGATGTCCTTACATCGAAAGCGCTTGCCACCAGCAACACACCAGCCAGAGGAGACGGACTCACCTAACAGATACGTAAACTTTAATAATTTGCCTTCTGGCGGACATAACCCTATTGCTTTAAGACGGGGTACTGTCTATGAGATGGTGAGGGACGGATGAGATGGAATACGGGAGGGTAAGTGTCGTGTGATTAGGATTAGGATACCCCGTGATAATAGGCTACAGAGGGGAAGAATTGACTGATGCCAGAAAGGCCCGCTGTTCCCAGGCACGCTGGAAGGCGTGTCACTGCTAAGGCGAAACTGTCCTTGCAGTCAAAGAGAATGAAAAAGAGGTGACCGGAATCACTGGATGAGGATGGAAAAGGGAATAAATAAATGGTAAAGCTATCGAAGTGCCGATAGGAGGCTATAGGAGGCCCAGGAGCAACCGTCTCCCCACCGGCCCGGAACAGCAGGTTACAAAAGATCCAATTACACTGGAAATTATTGACTGAGTAGGAAATAATAAACTTAAACCCCGTAACGAACAGTCTTTTTATCCTTAGGGATTAGAGAAAGTGAAATACGATTAGTTCGACAAAAGATTAAATTGGAGCCCGTCCATAATTAAGATGATCAAATTATATTTCAGCCAACATAAAAAAAAATCCACGCGGTATTCGCCACCCCTCAAAATTCAAACATTTGTGGAGTACAATGATAATACTCCGCAACTTCGATGGGCATCATTAAAACCGTTTTTTAAGTATATTAGAAAAAGGTTTGAGTTTAGGTCATTTATATTTTCTCATAACTCCAACGGATCGTCAAAACAATATTACCGGGGAACAAAATGTGGGCATAGGTCGCTAGAGAATACACCGACAGGGCACGTGTGGGATGTGCGTCTTCACACATCTCCAGTTTCATGATTCACAGAGCTCTGGGTAGGCTGCTACAGAATATATTCTACGCCAACGGACCAGTGAGTTCTTTTTCGAATAAAAGGTGCCCAGCAGGGCAACCAGGGTCATGAGGGGATTAATAATAAAAATACTTTCCATTCTCTTTGGCAGCGGAAAGTAATATGTGGGCGCCATATCTTCGTTCAACGCATCGTACTGGAACGATTTATCCGGAACAAAATGTAAGTAGAGAGGTTGAGAGTCCTCCGTAAGTGTGATCGAAATTGTTAGAAGCGTTTTTGAGTAAATTGAGAAACGGATAAATTAATTTTGACAAATGTCCTTTTCTGATTTAACTTGGCTTATATCTCCGTTCAATAGTTATATACAGAAATAATTATAGAGATCTTAATGTGGGCATGGGTGGCTAGAAGACACTCTGTAAGATTGATCAAATCTGGTGGGGCAGTTGACCTGGAATTCACGGAAATGTCCGAAAAAAGTGGGGTTGCTACCTCATCGGTTCACCCTCCCCTCGCTCACAACCACAACTAATCTCTGCTCGTATCAAAACACTAGATATTACTAGCCAGTACAAGCAGGAAGCAGCCCAAACAATTTTTGAGTGCATCGTTTTCGAACTCTTCAACAAGCTACTAATAAATTGCTTATTTACGCGTCGCTAATGTTTTTAAAAATCCCTCTTTCATTCACTGATAATGCCACGATTTCTGCAATTCTCCTCAAACGTGTGACACTGGTTATGAGTGCAGAGTATCGCACTAAACTCAAAGGTACTGACAATTATGAAGTGTGAAGACAAAATAAACGATAAATTTGAGCAATTACTAATTCTACGATTTAATTCAAGCCAATACTTTAACTGCCGAAATAAAATATTATAACTACTGCGTTTCTACGATTATGCGTAATAATTAAATGGTTCCTTATTTTTTCTTGGTTTTGAACGTCTCTATCGGCGAAGGTGGGCGTAAAACCCACTTTGAAGAAGATTCATTATGGTTCGTCTTATCACGAAATATCACACAACTTTCCTCAGTCCCACGCGCATTCAAAGATTTTCATGGGTTTAGCTACTTATTCAATATTTTTCAGTATCTTCGTTTGACCTTTTTAAGAGTTAACTTCAGCCGAAAGTGGCCGAGCGTAAAGTTCCGGAATTTATTAAGAAGCTACTACTCATGCAACGACCATTAATGAGCAATCAGTTCCCATATGATTCAAGAGACTGTCAACTCAATTTTTTAGAACAGAGATGAGCGTTACAGTTGTCATTATCTGGTAAATATCTGGTGCGTTGCAACACACAACTTTCCTTAGCTCTACGTCAATTCACTTTCTACATGGCTAATTCCATTTAATCAATTCATTTATCACTCAGTTAATTTGAACTTGGTCAAACAACGCTTTACGGCAGCAGGCAGCGGTAGCGCTTACAGTTCCGGAATTTATTGCGCTTCTCGTACTCATTGCAGGGCCATTATTGAGCAATTGGTACACAGATAATTAATGAGGCTGTAAATACGGATTTTTTGAAGAAGGATAGTAATCACTTTTGCACAGTTATTGGGTAAACACTTTTAGAACTGGAAGTAAGCGAAACAGTGGTAGTTGAAATTCAGGAATTTCTGGAGTGAGCCCCATCTATCTCATGAGCGGTTTTAAACACTCACCGTTTAGGTATTGGATTGGACTGCAATACCGATTTTCGTTCACATTCTACCAACATTGCAGCAGAGTTTTTAAGGAAAAAACTGCGCTAAAAACGGTTTTCGTCGAAAATTTTGATAATTTATTGTGCTACTCTCGTCATTTTCCCACAAATGGGAATTTTATGGTATAATTGCCTTATTGAGAGCTATCAATATAACAAATTTAATCAAAATCGTTAGAGCCGTTTTTGAGAAAAAAAATTGGTGTTTTGATCACTATGATAACTATAGTTAACTTTCGGTGGATTTTGTTCATACCCTTATTTTTGCGTCTCATGGTAACCTGTAGGCTAGACATTAAGTTTCAGCTAATTTGGTACGGTCGTTTTCTCTAAAAACCGCGCTAAATTCGAATTCATCGGAAGTTTTGATAATTTATTGTGCTGCTGTCGTCATTTTCCCACAAATGGGAATTTTATGGTATAGTTTCATTATCGAGAGCTATCAATATAAAAACTTTAATCAAAATCGTTAGAGCCGTTTTTGAGAAAAAAATATTTAGTGTTTTGATCACTATGATAACTATAGTTAAATTTCGGTGGATTTTATTCATACCCTTATTTTGGCGTCCCATGGTAACCTACGGGCGAGATGTAAAGTTTGAGCTGATTTGATACGGTGGTTTCCTCTAAAAATCGTTCACATACACACACACACACAGACCACTTTCCCAAATAGTGTTTTTCGGACTCAGGAGGGTCTGAAACGTAAAGATCTGAAGAGAACTCAAAATTTTTTCTTTCAGCCGATTACATAACTTTCCTTTCTACTTCGTAGAGCCAAGGAAAGTAAAAACGATAAGAAATGGTTCGGGTTTTGGAATCGCGGGGTTTGTTCTTAATAATCTTCAGGACGTTATTGAATTCTCACTGTACAGTTAATTTATTAGACTTACACACTTTTGATAAATAGTATCATACGAGTGGGATTTACGAAAAAAAAGAGCCTTAGTATCGATTTTCTTCGGAATATTTCATCATTTATTGTGCTACTCACGAATGAGAATTGAATGGTACCGTCTTGTTATTTGGAGCTGTCCGTACAAAAAATGTAATCAACATTTTTCCTGACGTATTTGAAAAAACAAATATTTGGTGTATTGATCACTATGATGACTATAGTTAGTTTTGAGGAGAGTGTGAGGTTGATGATTGCGAAATTCGTATTTTTGTATTCGAATGAATAATGGGATTTATAGTGGGAATAGTTGTTTTAACGATAGAGCTCCTAATTACATATTATTGGCCATTGGATGTTTTCATCTTAATCATTAAACCATTACGCGCGCCAAACGTGAGGCTTCCTTCGTTAATGGACTTGAATCGACTGCCGGCGATCTTGGGCTACTGTGTGACGCACAACCGGTCCGTCGCATCGCCACCTCGAAATCCGTCTCTCAGTATTGCCAGTATGTCAGGAGAACACGCAAGACAGAAAACAAAACTAGTTATTAGGGCGAGGAAGATTTGTGGAAGGGACAGATTTTAGAACAAAACCCTTGCTGGCTAGAGATGTTCGCGCTCAATAAGTTTAGTTAGTTCATTAATCATTGACCGAGACGAAACCTTTCTGTCCGCGCTATCCCCCCACATTTCTCACATCTCCACATTTCGACTTCTTCTTTCGTTTATGGTCATCAGCATCTCAAGTTGAGGTTTGTCGGTCCAAAAACCAGACAACCAGCAATCCGTCGTCATGGATTCATATCATCGATACGGTCAAAGACAAAATTTAATTTCTTCGTTCGCTTCAATTCGGACTTTTAGCTTTATTTTCGCTTTCTTCGAATTTTAATTTGAATTGTCGCGTATTTAGTAGGAGCTCCTTAATTCCGTATATTAGCGTACGCAGTTACGTAGTCTCCTCGCATCCTTTTGGCTTTCGCAAATTCACTTTACACACACAAGAGTCTGTCGAAGAGGAGTAAACAAAATTGCGGACGGGTATTGGAAATTCGTGATGCGTCAACACTTAGCGCCTGAAACGAACCTATGAAGAAGCTCCGTGTTCGAGAGGCTCCGTAGACTCGCTGGCGATAGAGTGAGAGTCTAATAGAAATGCTAATAAGGAGAAGAGGGAAGGTAAACCATCTCTGATAAGTTAATAACATGTTGAGACCACTTTTAGTGAGGCAACACCGAAATTGGCGCCTTGGACTGCATGGGAGGCCTACAAATTGGGCTTGGTAAGAATTAAAACGCAGCAGAGGATTTTTTAATAGCGGGTTCGCCTCTGTAATAGTGGGCTTCTGATTGAAATTGATCAATGAGCTCAGAGACTAAATAGTGGCATTTGTAGGGCTACGGCATTGATGTATTGGGACAAGCTCTTGCATCAGCGAAACCTGTAATCAACCCAACAGTCCTTAGACAAACAATATTTGTGGGCAATAATGATACATCACGACGCACTTTGCTCGGGTCAGACAACGATTCACTCAAAACAGAGCGGGCAACTTCCGCGTGGGAGGGACGAGAAAAGAAAAAGAATGCTGATGTCGCCGGGAGATGATTTGTTGACAACATCCAGTCAAATCATTTCGCAGGAATTTTTTTAAAAAGAAACGCTACTGCATTGCGGTGAGAAATCCACACAATTCACAAAGAAATGTATTGATAAAACCACTGCTACTTCGCTCCCAAAAATAAGAACGTTGCAAACTATTACACAGCTGGTTACTATTCTCTTGCGCAGCTCGACGTATTTTCAAACATCCAGCACCGAAGAATACCAGTAAACCATACGAAACGTGAACTGCCTAATACAGAATAGCAAAAATTAACATCTTTCAGGCGACGCAAGGCAATTGGCACAACGCCGAGTCGAACTGACAGGTGGTTAGAGTGAGGCGGGAGGCAGCGAGAGTAAATTAGCGCAGGCTAGAGAGAATAGATAACTTTTGCTAGATTATCCCTCGACCCGCGTGTTCCTCTCAACTACTAGAATTAACCCCTTATATTTACTGTGATTTCACTGTGGCCCACCTAGCCACAGTGCTACACCTCTGAGGCTCATCTTATTCGACTCAGCTTCGAAAAATACCGAGAAAACGATCCCGAACACGACGTAATAGCAATAAAACTACTAGAATTTCGTTTTTCCGGCAGTTTTGTCGCAATTACGTTGGGTTTCATATCATTTTCTAGGTATTTTTCGATGCCAAGTCGAATTGACTGCTACAAAGGAAGCCTATAACTGTGGTCGCCGCTATGAAACGTGGTCACAGTATTGAGTCTCTTTGAAACTCGCTACCCAAGTAAATAGTTAGATCAGGTGGGAAACCAGATTAAGAAACCGGTAACACACGGGCAACAGTTCACTACCGGGAGACGGGCTAGCAACCAAATACCGCAGGTCTGAGTTCGGTGGATACTGCAGGGGGCGGCCTCTTGCATCATATTAGCGAAACTGCAATTTCCATAACCGATATAACCCTCGTCGAGGGTTTCGGAACAGTCATCTCATATGGAATGGGATTGAGAGAAAACGGCTGAACGAAATCAGCTCAAACTTGATATCTAGCCCGCAGGTACCCATGAGACGCCAACATAAGGGTATGAGCAAAATCCGTCCCAAATTAACTGTAATTATCATAGAGATCAAAACACCAAATTTTTTTTTTCTCTAACGATTTTTGATCAAATTTTTCAAATAGACAGCTCCCAATAAGGCAACTATACCATAAAATTCCCAATCGTGGGAAAATTACGACAGCAGCACAATAAATCACCAAAAATTGGGTTATGTCCGCCAGTAGGCAAGTTATTAAAGTTAACGTACCTGTTAGGTGAGTCCATCTCCTCTGGCTGGTGAGTTGCTGTGGGCCAGCGTTTTCGATGTAAAGACATCATCGTCTGGCCTTTAAATCAGTGCTGGAGTCAGTCAGTTGGTCATGTTCTTTATATATGAAGAGAAAGGTAAATGGGATGATGGAACATTGGGGAAGGGGGGAAAGGAAGAGGGAGGTCATGTACCTCTGGGGGAAACCCACGTGTCACTGACTGACTCCAGCACAAACTTAACAGCGAGACGATGATGTCTTTACATCGAACGCGCTTGCCCACAGCAACTCACCAGCCGGAGGAGACGGACTCACCTAACAGGTACGTTAACTTTAATAAAATCACCAAACATTCCGACAATCGAGTTTAGCGTAATTTTTACTTTCCACTGCCTGAAAGGAAAGGAAAGTATTGCAATCGTGTCAAAAAAAAGTTTTCTTCAGATCTTTACGTTTTGAATCTAACAAAGCTTATTTCGGCATGTGGTCCGTGCGTGTGTTCCTGGATGTCCAGGTGGTATCTTGGCAAGCCAAGAAGCGTGAATACGACAGGACGGATCTTCGTATGGCGGTCTCGAAAGCTCGAGGAGTGGAGGCAGGTATCATCAAGTTTGTTGCATTGATCGTGTCTTGGGCTGGTATGTGGTGCAAGGAAAGTGATGAGGAAATGAGTCGGCTGGGTGTGGCAGCAGGCGTTCTCCGCAGTATCACCACCCGCATCTTGCTTGGGTCGTATCTAAACTGGTGGCCAGTCTATCGTGGAACACCCTCTTATCTTTCTTTCCATTATTATCCCAATCCTTCTAACCCTAGAGCCGGCGTAGGGTAATCTGGGTACCCTTTTCAATAAGGTTATGGGCGATTTCGGTTGACCGAGGGGGGGGGGGGACGAAAATGTACCAAGAACTAGGGTTTTTCGCATTTTTCTCGAAAACAACTGTAACGATTTTGATAAAACTTCCAAATTATCTTTTACTAGTTAGAACAAAACTTTTCTTCTGTAAACACATCTCCACGAAAAAATCGTCAACGGGGATCCTAAGAAGAAAAAATAGATTTATTACGTTTTTTTTTTTGGCAAAATGGCAAATAGTTAATACCAATGTTCTCAATACATGTTCCTCCAACAGTCCATCGAACAGAGGTAAAAACAAAAATGTGTCGAAAATAACGTTTTTTCGAACGTTTCCGTGAATTCAGAGGTAACTGCTTCACACCAGATTTGATCAATCTTACAGAGCGTCTTTTAGCCACCCATACGGACATTTCGCTCTTCATAATTACTTGTGCATATGTATGTTGAGCAGAGATACAAACCAAATTAACTCAGAAAAGGAGATTCGTCTTATTTTAATTTATCGATATTCCAATTTCCTCAAAACTGGCTCTAACGATTTCAATCAAACTTACGAAGAAGACTGAACTAACTAGTCCCTACATTTTGTTCTTGAAAAACAGAGATATTGCGCCCGCATATGTAGCTGGTGATCGAACTTACGGGGATGGTAGGAAGTTGGGTGTTGCAACGCACCAGATATTTTCTGCATAAACTCTGCTCAAATGTTACTAGGTTCTTCAGAAAAATTCAATTGGTACTCCTACCAAGTATTTGTATGATGAGTCTTTAATAACCCTCATAAAGTATACAGGGGCTATTAAAGCAATTGCGTTATGTCCGCCAGTAGGCAGATTACTAAAGTTAACATACCTGTTAGGTGAGTCCGTCTCCTCTGGCTGGTGAGTTACTGGGGGCAAGCGCTTTCGATGTAAAGACATCATCGTCTGGCTGTTAAGTTTGTGCTGGAGTCAGTCAGTTACAAGTGGGTTTCCCCCACAGGTACATGACCTCCCTCTTCCCTTCCCCGACGTTCCATCATCCCATTTACCTTTCTCTTCATATATAAAGATCACGACCACTGAATGACTCCAGCATTGACTTAATGGCCAGATGATGACGTCTTTACATCGAAAGCGCTTGCCCCCAGTAAATCACCAGCCAGAAGTGATGGACTCTTCTAACAAGTACGTTAACTTTAGTTATACAGGGTTCTGAAGTAACAGAAATTTCTGAATTTCAACCACCGCCGTTTCATTTACTACCATATCTAAACTTTTTTACCGGATAACTCTGAAAAAGTGATCATTATCCTTTTCAAAAATATTGGGTATACACCCTTATTCATTCTCCGTGTACCAATTGCTCAATAATGGTTGAGGCACGAGCACGAGCAGCACAATAAATACCTGATCTGTAAGAGCTGCCGCTTTCTGGTGTCGTGACGTGATGTTTCAAATGAACTGATTGAAAAACGAATAAGCCATGAACACAAGTGAATTTACATAGACCTAAGGAAAGTTGTCTGTTGTCACGCACCAGATATTAAACCATTTGTCGCCCATAACAACCATAGGTTTTGTCTGATTGAACTGCGGAGGAGGCAGGCAACAACTGGACAAATTTTTAAGCAAGATAACAGACTTTTTAGACAAATTTGGAATGTTGTGCCGTGAAGGTAAAACACCATATTTTAGGGGGGAGGGGGGGAGTATGAAAATGTTTTCTCAAGGCACATTATTCCAAGTGATTAATAAACCAA
This sequence comes from Pachypeltis micranthus, assembly GCA_020466155.1. NCBI lineage: Eukaryota > Metazoa > Arthropoda > Insecta > Hemiptera > Miridae > Pachypeltis > Pachypeltis micranthus. The sequence goes on along the minus strand of CM035768.1, from coordinate 80,182,569 downwards.
CAGCTTGAAACCATTCTTTTACGTATATAGAAGATCCATCTACCTGAGTTGGAAGCGTGGTATCAGCACATATTCTGTGTGTTCACAAAGCTTCTTATCAGTTTCCAAAAGCATCAGTATAAAATATCAAGTGCGACACATCAAACATCTTTTTACACTCTCACATAAATTGAACAGTTTTCATCACTCTGTTAACTAATCCAGCCGTTTTATATGAAACCTGGTTGAACGATACATAAAGAAACTGGTACATTCCGGAATTTATTGTGTAGCCCCTTACTTATGGGCTCACAGTCTTCATTGAGCTGCCGGCGTGTGTAGATAATTCAAGTGAGTGTCTACGTGAATTTTTTTATGAAGGTTTAGGTTTGCTGTTCAGGAAAAGTTGTTCAAAAACTTAGGAAAACAAAAAAAAGTGTTCTGATCATTAAGATAACTCAAGCTACTTTTCGTGCCGATATTTCTCCGAACCTCATTTTGGCATACTTCAATGAACTGCAGGTTGAATGTCAAATTTGAATTCACTTGGCCCAATTGTTCTCTCTCGATGGCATTCACAAACACACACCACACAGACAATGTTCTCACATATACACACTGATAGCTGTGAGAGTTAATCTGACCTGATGAAAGCTCAAAAGAAAACCCTCTGTGATTCCACAACCCCCTACCCTATTTTGTAGGGCGAAGGAGATTCGAAATATAATTCAGAATTGTCAATAGCAATTCAGATTTCGTGCCAGACTTGGTGCCCAAAATACACATGACTTACACAATTTCTATCTGGTTCTATTGAAAGCAGAAACAAATATGGGTAGAACCACCCAGGAGTGTGCTGATGAGAAATACGTCCATCTCATTATTCAATATTTTAAAGGTTTACATCTGATTGTGCTCAAAATTGTGGAAATAATGCTAGTTAAGATCTAGGTATGCTCTTGTGCCATTTAAATGTTTTTTGTTTGTCTTCCCCCAGTCTGCACAATGGTAATGGGCTGACCTTGGTGACTAACTTGAATAAAAATCTACAGGTACAGGTTTCACTACGCACCACATGCTTCCACTTTTCTCTAGGTTTTTAACCTGCAGTCTAAGCCAAGCTCTCGAGGAAGTTCACACATTTTAATTAAATTCACAACAATTATGTTGGTCTCGAGATAAATTTCAACTTGAGATGCACCTTCAACTTCCCCCTCATACACATATTGGCATTCTATGCTACGCAATTAGTTCTCGCGACACCCAATCGTCCTCACATGCACGTATTTTAAACATTTGCACTGACTGTAGAGGAGATTAAACAATTAATCTCATAAAAATAGAAGGAGTGATTCTACCTGAGTTTTAAAAAAGCTTTTTTAATGTTTGTGTTTTAAAATCGATTTTCCTCGCAACGTCATGGTTCACCAAAATTGTTGTAACTCTCCCAAATGCGCGACATTTTCCAAATTTAGAGACAATGTTAAGAAGCGAGTATGATTTCATAAACATAAGTGACATCCTGGTTCTGGGTTATCTTCCCAGGAACATGCCCATGCTACCAGGCGCGACCACGGGTTGTGGATAGTGAAACGGCCACGGCATTGTCCCCAGGGGCATGTCTGCGGCCAGCTGTGAATAAGGACAGCATGCTGACTGAATAAGCAGCCGCGAACAATGGGCCAAACCCAAGAGATCGCAGAAGAGATCCTGAACAAAGGGCTCAAGGGCAAGCGGATCTATATTTTCTCAGGCGTTACACGGCCTTAAAGGCCATTGCAGCCTATAGTTTTAGGTCTAAGCTGGCATGGGAATGCCTCCATGCGCTCAAGCAGCTCGGCGCCGGTAACAGGCTTTCCCTCATTTGGGTGCCGGCTCACAGGGGGCATGACAGCAATGAAAAGGCTGACTGCCTTGCGAAAAGAGGTACAGAAACCCTACCCATCGGGCCTGAGCCACACGTGGGTCTGACGAAAAGTCACCTAAACCGTCTGGTTGCTCGATGGGAGATACAGGAAAATAGCGCCCATTGGCATCGCCAGCCACGACTACGACAGGCGAAAAGGCTTGTCACGCCTTCCTGTCAAAGGGCGAAGGCGATGCTGACACTCTCTAGACAAGATCTGAGAGTACTGATAAGCTTCCTCACCGGGCACTGCCCACTCAGATATCACCTCAACAAGATGGGCATCTCAGAGGCGGTGGAATGCAGACTCTGCGGTGAGGAGGACGAGACAGCAGAGCATATCCTGTGTGAGTGCCCTGCCTTGGCAGCAAAACGCTTTGAATACTTCGGTCAGGGGACCACTGAACCCCAAATCATGGCGGAATCTGCGGTGAAGGACATACTCGGCTTCCTAAGAGGGCGGGTATGTACGACGCCTTCTACTAAGAAAGGGCCGTCACAATAGGCCCATATGCGGCCACAGTGACAAAGGGACTTGTCCCATACGCCCTCGGGTCAAAAAAAAAAAAATGAGCGAAATTTACAAAAATTTAGAGACAATGTTAAGAAGCGAGTATGATTTCTTAAACATAAGTGACCGAAAAGATGCAAGGCAAGGGGGGTTTTGTTCGAAACTCAACAGTTCTAATTTTATATAATTTGATTCTAGTTAACAGTACTTGAAGAGCTCTTTAATATCATTGGATAATGCTGAGCGAACCCCTGTTCATTAACCCCCATCCCCCGATATTGTCGTTCATGACGATCCGAGCAAGTAACTACGGGTGCAAACAACACCGACAATGCTGTTCACTGTTTGTTGCACAGGGGCACAAAAGTCATGGTGAAAGCACTACAAGAACAAGCTCTTCGAGAAAAACAGGGATTACGAGGGGCAAAGGCTAAAGATAAAACGTGACACTTTGTCATGTGCCGAGAAAATACACACAAATTCAGCATATAACATGAGGGGTAGATCGGGAAAGCTCTGTTACCAATTTTTGATGTGTCTAGGGGTTTTGTATTACAATAGATCCTATTTGGGCTCAATATACTCAATCAGACAAGAAATCAGTAAACTCACCTCAGATATCAAATAAATAAATAACTCTTCTTGAAGAGAAAACAAGGAAATGAAACTAAGAACGTAGTAAGACGCACTTTGAATTTAATTGAATAAATAGAAATGAAATAAATGAATCGTACTCCTTTCAATATTTAATCAAAGTAACCTAATTTGCTTGGATCGTTATGAAAGACAATACCTGGGGAAGGGAGGTTAATAAACAGGGGTTTGCTCAGCATTATCCATCAATGTTCAAGTAAGGAAGGAAAACACCGAACTTAAAAACTCTGGCTAGATTGATACGTCGCAGGGCGTGTGAAGAATCGGAATGGGACTAAAAAGCTGGAAACCTCACTAATATAATCGTTCGCCCTCCACGCACTTTTCCGCTCATGGCAGAGAAAACTAAAGAAGGAAAGCCGACGGCAATAGAGGCTATACCCTTCACAACCTAGAAAATTCAAAGAAGAAAGATCTAGGTTCTTCTTTTAGTTTATTATTCATTCTAAATTATATTTTTGGCTAGGCAATCTTCAAACCAGTTTCGAAATACGCCCAGGCAATAAAAAATTGATCAATGATACTGGGAGGAGGAGGTGTCATGTCAGTCACTTCCCAGGAAACCCTGTTAGAAGTGAGTGGAAAGTAATGTAAGGGCAGTTTTTTGTGTGTCTTAAATAGTCTGTCAATTGTCGATTCCAAATCATTTTTGTATAAGGTGGTATGTAAATCTGTCAGTTGGTTGTTCCGGTTTGTGTAAAGTTTTGAGTGGTGTAAATATGATGTTTGTTTATGATCTGTCCGTCGAAGTTTTTTGTTTTGTGTTTGTTTATTAGACTGTGGCCGACACAAAGCAGCTGAGCTCAAGTCGTGTCCCATTAAATAAACCTTGATGTTTAAGAATTGCCACACTACTTGAATGAATTTTTCTATGTAAGATAAGGTATTCCTTACACGAGTCCCAATTTTCATGTACCTGCCCTTTCCAAAAAAAACTCACTTGGGCAGATCCTAAACGTCAGGTTGTATATGAGGTCATTACATTGCCTGGCCATTCCAAATCATCTCTCAAACTTGGCAGTCAGCAAAGTCAATAGTGCAATTATCATGAAAACAATGCGACTGACTAACTCACCTCTGAATCGAGCCGCTTAAATTCGTCGTCTTCTTCATCCACTTCAAAGTAAAGTTCGCTGGAAGTAATTGAGACAGTACCAGGTGCGATGATGCCAGGTGCTACCAATTTGGCTTTGGTACTCATATTGACCGGACCTGAGAAGTATTTCAAGGTATATAAATAACTCATTGGCACATATTGCATGAAAATCGAGTTGTGACCTAACTGTGTTATGAACTGAGAATGACTGAGCTACAACCTAGACACAACCGAGGGATGGAACTAAAAAATTGAAATCAAGAATTTTATTTATTGTGAAATGCACAACTATAAAAAGGAGAGTGGCGCTCTACATGACACTCACATTCATGCAAAATGGTACCAGGTGGCCATTATTTTGTCAAAACCAACTGGGGACAAGAGCATATGATTTCCACGATGGAAGATGCTACCTATGTTCTTCGTACTTACAGTAAGTAAACGAATTATGGCCTCCTCAGGTATACCCCTACACTTTCCTGCATCCAGTTGCTAATCTAAATTGAGTCACTAAGAACAGGAGATTGAGTCGTAGATGCTCCAACAGTTTTAAATTAGATACCTCTACCCACATTACAGTTATTGACAGTAAAAAGGTGCTCTTCACTCTTCAACATTACAGTCATTCTTCATTAAGCTGGAAGGCCTGTGCTCAAGGGGTCACAAGTTATAATGCTACTGATTTCTAAGCTCCTACATTACATTAATGTGATATCAGCAAGTTTAGTCATAAATTATTCTATTATTGAATGATGGAGAGAGCCCCCAGCTATCCCACCTGAAGCGTATTGTTGAATTCAATAACGACGATAGTTGTGTTAGACCTCAAACCAAATATTTCTAGTTCTACTTTCAGGCTAATCTTCAATGTCTGATTAGGGACGTGGGTGCTGTATGCACGTCTGTACTAACCAAAACAATTAATTAAGTGTACGAATCAGCTCATTCCATTGAAGCCTATGTAAACACTTGGAAACACCTGAATGAACAGTGTGTTGGGATGGACTTGAAAGTGCATTGTCCGTACAACTATAGGGGAACAGTGACGCACAGTAACAAATGTGTGAATGTTGAGAGACAGTCCACAGTCTGAGATCAGGTTTGATCCGGAATTCTTTTTTGCTCAAATGCGGAACAACATTGATTTATTTCTGAACTCAAATGAGAATGAGGAATTATTCGTACCAGTCAAATCGACATCCAAATCTCTGTCATCAGACATCAAATCACTGTCATCCAATAAATCGGTTGATTGTACTTGTTGGGAATAGGAAGCAGCGAGTTGTGCGTGAAACTCATTTCTGGCCTGAAAAAAGCAAAAAAAAAACACAAAATGGAAAAGGGTTTCTAAAAGACTTTTTATGTTTCAGTCCAATATTCGAAAACATTTTTCAACTTGAACGCTACCAATGTTCTTGATAACAATATCATTTTTTGAACTGATTAGCAATTCTTTAGGTTCTAGCGGAGTATGATGAAATAAACAGTCACTGAGACTGGTCCTTGGAAGGTACTGATTTTTCAAGGTTTGCTGAATCCTAGTGTGAGTAAGCATACGCAGTAGAGTTGCTGCAATACACTCACATAAACTTCCTTCGAGGTAATAAGTCGGTAAGTAATATATAGAAATCAAGGGAACTGATAGTTAAAGGGTTCATAATCCATGCTACAAAAATAAGTAACGGAGTATTGGTAATGCCAAGATTTGTTTTTAATTGATAAGATAATATGGATATTATCACTCTTCCTCCTATGCTTGAAACACTACCTGTGTTATGCAGTAATACAATTTTTTATAAGCTAGCAGAGTGATTTTAGTTAGCAGACAACCCCTTCCCCCTCCCTGGCAACTTAGGATTGATCTATCCTACCCTGACAGCTCGTATACTATCCAGAAAAGATTGTTGACTGTTAACATGCTTTTTTTGTTCAAGTTGAATAAACAAACATAACAGAGAACGAATAATACCTGCAAAATGGCGTCATCAGGTACCCCATTTTCAATGGCTGCTTCCAATGTAGCCTGAGGATGACTGGAGCCTCGTGGGTTGTGCACGAGACGCTTTCGCCGTCTGGCATCATCTTCCCAAGCATCCAACTTCCAATACTCAGAAAGTCTAAAAATAATTATCAATTTGTTCAATACCTCATGCTACGTTTTATGAGAGTCTTTTTTTTAATACTAAGAAATATGTTTAATAAAGCCATATTGTTGTAGAGTTCAGCGAATGAAGCCATTCTTTCAAAGCCCTTCCACAAACATATACCGGAGTTCCCCCACATTGTTTACTTTCCTTGACTGTGAACGTGATTGAGAGAAAATGGTTGGGGGAAGTCAGCTCAACTTGGTATCTAGCATGCAGGTCTCCTTTGGACGTCAGAATAAGAGTATGAGCAAAATTCAGTTATTATATCGATCAAAATGTCAAATATTTATTTCTCAATAACAGTTCAAACGATTTTGATTAGTTTTTTTGTGTGTATAAGCAGGTCCTCATGAGACGACAATACCATAAAATTCCCCACCTGGAGGAAAATGACAAGGTCTGCACAATTAATTACGAAACATTCTGATAAAAATCATTATTATTAGCGTAGTTTTTTCCTTATGATTTTCGTTCAGACAGTCATGGAGTCTCCAAGAAAATATACATGGTACTCAAATTGCGCAGCTATGGAATGAGCATTAAATAATGCTTTTCAGATATGTAGGGACTACTACGGAAACTGCGGCATTTCAATCGCCGCTGTTTCACTTACTACCATTTCTCGCAGTTTTTACCAACTCTGGAGTGACTATCTCATGTCTACAACCTCATCAATCCTCTGTATACCAATTGTTCAATACTGGTCAGAGAATTAGTACGAGCAGCGCAATGCATTCCAGAACTGAGTGAAAAATAAACTAGAATTAGCAGCAAAAGCCATGAAAATCAGTTGATGTAGAGTTAAGTTAAGTTGTGTGATGCAGCGGACCAGGTATTTTCATTTAATACCAAGTGAACCTGCTCGCGCATAGACCATCGAAATTCCAACTAATTGTAAAGATGATCTATCGAGAAGATACTTAATTTCATGTACTGTAACTTATACGTTTTGTTTAGGTTCCCTATATATTTCTTATATTTGTTGCTTCTAATTTACTTCCAATAACGAGTTTATTTTTTAACAAATCACAACCACTTATTGATATTTCTCTTATATTTTAGTTGGTTCCTTAGTTTCCGTGGTTTCAATGTTCTAGTACTTTTAACACATACACAATGGTTGGTTCATTCTATATGAATAAGGTTAGCAAATGTCACAACACTGCCCATACACTAATATTTCACATGAAATAATTTAAAGTTTTAAAACTAATTCATGTTGAAGAATATACTTCTGAGAAGAGAATGAGTACCTTTCTAAAATACAGAGCAGTGCAGTGAGCACGTGTGTATCATGTAGGTGGTAGATTCAATCAGTTCGCAGGATAATAGTGTGGTTCAACAATTTAAGTTGTTTAGTTAGTTTTTCGATAAATTTATTTAATTATGTTGAGTTAAATGTCAATTTACTAGTTTTAGGAACTCAGTTCCACCTTTTTCCTTCTTTTTTTAAACACCCTGTGGCTGACTCCCATTTGGCATTGCTTCTGCAGCATAACTTCAGGGTAGTGCCAAACCCTTAACTTCTCTAGGAAAGCCAAATGTTACTACTTATCTGACTCCTTTATTTATTTATCAATTGTTAGCTGACTGATCACGGTTCAAATGAATCCATCCACAGCCTTCCAACTCCCTTCACTCTCCGGCATCTTGACTACTACCAAGGAAGGCCAGGGCTCTCCCACAGCATCCTACCGGCAATAGTGGGGCTTGGCCCACCTGGTACAGGCAAAGAAAACATGCTGCAACTGTAACCAGCCAGCAATACTTGCAGTAAAGTTCCTCTTTTTTCCCCCAATTTGCGAAGGTAGGCCCAGCAATTCCAATGCCCCATCTAGAACTGACTACTGTTAGGGGAATCCTGTGAAGATTAGAGTCTGGGGGGTCACCACGGTGAAGGGCTTGTGGCCAAGGGTTATCACTCACTCACCCTCAAGCAGAAATGAAAGGTGTGTGACAGTGTGTATGCAAGTGAACTGTTGGTGTAATGATATATGTAATTTATTGAGTGAGACTATGAGTCTGTGTAGTCAGGACAAGGAACACCAATCACCAAATGTAGAAGCTGGATAACCGTGTTCCCTTTGGCACAGGAAGGTTAAACTAGTTTGTATGACGAAACCCTGGGGAGTTGAGCATGAAGAAGAAAACATGACAGTTCTTAAGAGCTGATACTCTGAAGACCGTGCAACCATATATTACTGCATTTTGTAACTAGTACATATGTGTATGGTCAATTTGAACTTTGGAGTGTTTTCAAAGCGCAACTGTTTGTTAAGATGTAACAACTGTGATCCCTCAATCACGTTATGTTTAGAGTAGAAGATCAACTATCAATCTAAAATATGTTTTCAAATTACTTTGTAGCAGCAGGATCAACATAGCCCCATGCCCCATGTTTATTGGACAAAATATTGCAGATCTTTTCCAGTAATCTTCCCGCTATCACGTTGTCTCGTCTTCTAGCGGCTGTTATAAGGTGGTCACACATCCTCTCTTCTTCTCGTCGGTCAAGCAGAGTTTGTGCACACTGAGACTGATTTAGAAATCAAAACCAATCATTAAAATACAACTCAAAAATTATAGGATGCAATTTAAAATAGACAGTAGTAATTTAACCAGTGAAATAAACATGTAACTTCTCCATAACTGGAAGCTGTAAGTTGAGCTAGAGATGTTAGATGTGGTACAACCAGGCAGTGGTAGCTAACATAGATATTGATAATTTAATTTGTTTTATACAGCATGAAGCACATTGTACATTAGGCCTAAGGCCTATTAGGGGTTGAAAACACCCTAATCAAGGACCTCAGGGGTTCACACGAGGCAATTCGCAATAATTTGTTTTTCTTATTGGCAAATACAACATTCAAATATTCATGAGAGACGATGAATTTACCTCCTAAAAACCCTGCAAATTATTACACAACGGTTTATTATTCGGATAATCAGCTTAACCTAGCATTAATGCTCCGAGACACATCCTGTTCGATTCAGCATCGAAAAATATCATAATGAAACCCAAAAAAGGTCGAAAAGAACTGAATCGTAATATTAAAATAAACAACAAAAAAAACCCGCAAGTATCTAGAAAAAACTGAATTTTAATATGAAAACATGCACGCTAAATACTAATATCAAAATTTAACCAAAAATCTATGAAAAACCCCAAAATGAGAATGAAACGAAAGAATCTAAAAAAATTGAATCGTATTAAAAACAAAGCGTCGGGGAAATAGTAACGGGAGCGGAGAGCGGGGCGGTCGTTGGGAGGAAGCGGCGGGAGGCGCCGCGCTGCTCGCTCGCCTCGAAAGCGGTTTGTTTTTTAAAGAGCGGGCGGGCGGAGGGAATTCAAACGACGAAACGCTTTTAGCTCCCAGCGTTGTACTGCGTTTCGTTAATTTTTTAACCGTTTTTGCCCATTACAACCACGCGGGCCGTCCGATCGGATTGCCGAGATGGCGGGCACAACTAGATACCAAATCGGATTTTTGGGCGAAAGAACGAATTTTTTAGACCACGTTAAAGGCACAAAACGGCCCGGACGGCGGACGGGGGACGGCGGACGGACATTGCAAATTTGGAATCTCCATGTCGTGAAACGTAAAGTATCAAATTTTGAGGGGGGGTTGTAAAAAATTTTTCGTGACCGAAAACATAGGGTTATTATTCAGAATGAATAATAAACCAAAACAAATGGTTGAACACGGCATTGTACAATAAACAAGATTGGCCTATCTGTTCAACCAGACTGTAGGTAGGTGTTTTTTCAAGACTAATGTGTCAAGACAACAGTAAAGCCAGCGTTTTTTTACAAGGTTGAATTGGTTAATAAAAGAATGAATAGACATTAATGCTAATGTATAAACAAATTATGAAGCTGCAAATGATGCAAACAAGTTTTTTTAAATTTAAACTGTTAGCTCATCACCCTCACTGAAAAATAAAATGCAGAGTAACCGCTAATGTGGGTAGTTTGAATTAAATCAGATGTTTTATGTTATGAGAGAAATAAACGTATCATTATGTTTTCGCACTAACTAGAATGACGTACATTGCTGAATTTGTAAGCCTAAAGTATGTAGGATTTATTAGGGGAAATATTATTTCATCATGCACACAGCACATGGGATGAGATATTGATCAGTCAAAAATTAATTAGAATTTGTCGCCTGCATCACAAAATCTCCGGTTTTGGCCATGATAAGACCCTTAAGTCTGCATAGATAGAGGTTAAATAACTAGACAATGCCTATATGGGTCGAATGCGACCAAAGATATGGAAATCCATGGTTTGAAAACTCTGCTCATTTATGAATGAATAATTAGAATGAGAAGTTAGCGCATTGGCCACTTGAATGAAATTTGTTGGATGTAATTCATACCTCGAAGTCAGCATGTTTAAGAACGTCATCAGCTCTCATTCGATTGAGGATAAATTCAGCTTCGTTTGCAACTCGCACAATATGATCTTTCATAGCATGAGACAAAAGCCTGAAACACAAACGAAGAAGGTGATGTAAAGCCTCAATTTTGAACAGTATAAAATTGAAGCCAAACCTATCGTTTCATGCCTTTTTTAAATACATTACTCTAGACCTTTGGATATTTCTAGAGTTCTTCCATCTTCAATACTCAAGTTTCATTGTTATTAGAGTTCGAAATTTAATGATGGAACCCTCAACCTGATAGTTTTTTAATGTTTACATCGATAGTGTTTGTGTTTGCAATCTGGCAAAACAGATTAACAATTCATTCAGTGTTGTATTGAATGAAGAATCGCTTCGAAAGAGTATGTATCAATCGACACTCAATAATTAATTGGATCGATCATGCAACAGTTAGAGATTAGTGAGATAATTTACCTTCCTTCGTTAATCAACTCAATAAATGCCAGTCCAGCATGTTTCTGTAGGGAATTTTGCCACTCTTGGGAGCACAGAAGCATGACCAACTCAACCACTGAATGGCTATTCTTAAAAGTAGTGAGCCCTGTGAAATGAAAATATATTACAAATAGATAATAGCCCAAGCCAATCGCATTACTGGATAATTAGGGCGAAAACACTACCATTACACAACTCAAAAAGCTTCATCACATTTGGTATATTTCAAAGGGTTTGTGGGTGGGGGAGGGGGGGCATGCTATGAATCTCTTTCTCCAACACAAATTCACAACATTTAATCAATAAATAAATTGCGCGCACCAAAACTGATGCATCTACAGGTCTTTCAAAATGTATCTATCTACAATAACCAACAACTACTCAATCGTCTAAGTATCGCATTTTGAAATACCACAGCATATCACCACTAACCAGAGTTGTCAAATCAACTCCTATTTTTTCAGCAATGTATTTGATATCTTTGGTGTTGAAGCATGTCATATATTTATCTAACCCCCACAGGCAAAGTAAGGACGAAGCATTTTTACAGAAGTGTAAAGACAGGCTTTCCACGTCAACAAGCATCAACAGGGGCCTGTCCTTCCCTCTGTACCGGGACCAACCAAACTCTTTCATTCAGCGGAGGCTCATCCAGGGCATTAGTGCTGACTGGGCACCTCAAGCGCCCTGATTCGCTCGAAACTTCGCTGCCGTTAGTTGTAACTAGGCAGTTCCCTTGTTGCCGTGTCGTGTCCCCTGCGCCCACGTTCACTCCCACTCAGTTCCCTGTTTGTGGTGGTTCCTCAAATAACTCCCTCGTGTTTCACTTGCATTTGGTTGATATCGTACTAACTCTCTAAATCACTTAGTGCGATATCGCTAGTTCTCTCCCTAACACTTCCTTTACCTTACCACTACAACAAGTCTGAAGGTTCAACCATGTCACGAATATATCGCACTTAATCTACAATTAGAAATTGTCCCAGCTACATGAGTCACACACTTCTCGCACAATGAGATGTTGCTTGGAGACTGTTGGTTGATTTCTTCTTCCTAAGAGTGTCCAAACATTCAAACGTCATTGTACCTCTACTAACACGCAATTCACCAGCAAGTTATTCCCCAGTCGAATACTTTCTCTCTTGATGACTAAACAACGTTTTAATGACCAAACGTCTAAGATATTTTCTCTCCTATACCCTCCCCCTCACTTTTTACCATCAAGTTTCTTACACTGTCCTGAGAACTCTATGGCAAGTGCCAGCAACAAGATCTGTAAGCACACCTCCCAATCTATCTTGCAGCCTATCATTCCTAATTCACCCAGCAGTCTCTGTTAAATATATGGGAAGCAATTACCACACTGCCTGCTAACAGCTTGTTATCCGTTGAGTTCATCCTTTTCTCATTGTACTTTCTCTCGACTTCAACTTCTTTTCACATCTGTCTTTTTTCTCCCGAGTTTTTTGTTTGTTTTGGTTTGTATAAGTCTTATGCTATATTTGTGTAGTTTCATGTGCTGTCGTATCACTCTTTTCTTTTTCTTTCTTTGTTGCGTGCTCACCTCTATGATTAATGATAGAGAAAGGTGTGCGTGTGTAGCATTTTTACAACACTTGGAATAATAATTCACATACTCATGCTTCATCTTTAACAAGAAATGAAAAAAAGTGCACTGCTGGACCCTATCCTACATACCCCAATCCCAGTTTCCACTGAGACCATTGGAAAATGTATAAACCATGTTTCTGAAGGTGAAATCAACTGTTTTGTAGGCATTCCTCGCCACTTGTTCTAGTTAAAGTGTAACCCTCAAAAACATAGACAATTCAGCCTCAAACCTAATTACTCTCTTATGCCTCTCCTTGATTCTTCCAAAGTCCAACTAATTAAATCAAGGATGCCTCAGTAGATTACTCTCTAATTCTGTACTGGAAAACCCTGAATCAGTTCACTCCCACCCTTGGGGAAATAAAGTAGAACAAAAATCACAATATCAATGGTGTTTCTACAAATGACAACATTGAGTAACAATATTTTCTAATAGAGAAAAACAAAGAAGATAAGTATATTTGGATACATAGAGTAGCGTTACTGAATGAGTTGTGAGTTTATTGGTGATGAATAACTACCAAGGGCATACCAAATAATTGTTTGCTAACTATCAACCTTTTACTCTTAAGAAAAATGTCAAATACTCTACCCACAGTACAGTAACATGACATAAGTTCAAAAAACTAAGACTACTCACATTCATTGAACTCAAGGGTGACAATAAACTTCAGTTGGGGATGAAATGGATGAATATAACAAAAACTTGGGCCCATTTCTTATGGCGGAGATATCTAAGGCTATAAGCACTATCTAACACTCAAACTACATGTCATGCATCACTTTCCCATATATTTATTAGTTTAATCAGATGGTAAGAAAAATGTAACTAACCCTGCTTACCTTTACCTTCCATAAGGAGCTCTTGTCCGTGTGAGCCAACTAGCGTTTTGGAAAGAAAGGGGGCAAAATCGACCATTATCTCTCGTAAAAGAGGGCAAACGGAACCAAGAGCAGTTTCAAGTTTTTGTGTGAGTGAAGCTTCTCTAGAAGGAGTGGGTGTTGGAGTGGCTGTGGCTGAGGGAAGAGGAAGATTTTTCAGCGCCATTTCTTCTGGATGAGGATTCTGATGAGAAAGCTCATTGGAGCCAGGCACAGTCACTACACTAATTTCAGAATGAGGTTTGTCTCCTCGAGCAATATTTCCCTCGTTGTCTTGAATCACTCCTAAAAATGTTGAAGGACGTTAGTTTCTGAGTCAATATTGTAAATAAAACTAATTTGTAAGAGTGCTACTCCGCAATTTGATACAATGTACGCGTATTCATTCGTTTTAGTTCAAATCATGATCTTTCAAAGGCACGTGAGGAGGAGTTGGTGCAAATCTGGGTTACGAATAATCAATAACATCAAATTTTGACGGTTATGGTATCCTACCTAAAACATGAAATAACTGCCTACTGCCTTAAAGATCTTCTATTAGGATGGTAAATCAAAGGGATTTCGATATGGCTCTTCAATTCACAGACACTATACTATTGCATTATGATTTCACAGTTGTTATCATGGCCTCGTAAGGATCTAGCAGAATGAGACACTAATTTGTACATTAATCTAAGTTAGAAAAGAAATAATGTAAGTATTACCTCTTAGCTGTAAATTGTGAATATTTTTATGTTCAGTCTCTTCATTCAAATTCACATCAGTCCAATTCTCTTCATTTGCATTGATGTTGGAAAGCTTATTATCTTCATGGATAGTATCAACAGTAGTATTGCTGTCTGCATCACTAGCAGCGAGTGATGTTACTGATATTACTTCATCCACGGAACCTATACTCTGATAGGGACAAATCAATGGATGTCAATAAGACAAAAATACAGAATCAATAGTTGAGACAAGACATTTACAAGAAGCCAGAACCAATCAGTATTCTTAACGTTATGATGTGCTGTAAAACCTGTATAATTCATAGCTAGATTCGTTTTGGCATAAAAACGAGAAAAGGATCGGATCATTGCCAATCACAATTTCCACAATTCGTAGCATTGAGTGCATTCACAAAACGATTCTGTATGAATGACGACGCACACTATATCAAAGGCATACGAAGCATCTTGCAACATTCATACATTTCTTAAGTGTACCTTCATTAAGATGGTGAAGCTAGCGCCAATGTTTTTAATATTTCACTGTTATTTACGAGTGGGTTTTGCTGGGTAACGTTAATTTCAATAATAAATTCTCAAAGGCGTGAAACATCCATTTGGTTTGAAGCGTATGCGTTACTATACTGCTTACAAGGGCCAGATGAACTTGCCCCACCTATCTTTCAGATTCAATATTGATTAGTAGAGTACTTTTTCTGAAGAAATTTATGGCTTATCTTTAAGAGGACTATAAAGAGAACATTTGATAATGTGCTTTATTTGATAATAATGCTGTTTACTTCGAGTGTGACAGAGGAAAAAACGGAGTTTAAGAAGGAAATTTTGGTACAATTGAGCTCAAAGGGACATTAAAACTATGACTTTATTATACATGTGATGAAGAGACTTGAAAACACCACCAGTATAATACTGATTAAGCTGAGAATCACAAAAGTCGGGTTTCATTAAAACAGTTGAACGCGATTTGTAGCAGCAGCCACAACACATACCATATGATCTGATTCACTTCTACTGCATCAGTCACCATGCGAATATTATGGCAACTGTTGATGGTAATAGCCTAGCTTGAGAAGGTTAGGATTAATTAGCCAATTTAACTCCTTCAGTTTGTATTTAATGTGCCTAACAAGGAGCTGGGAAGGACGATTGCTACAAAAATCTTATGTGAAACAGTCATAGAACTGTCTAGCCCTGTAGCCCTTACAACAACAACAAAAAACTGCTAAGTGATTCAATAGTTGGTCAATTATAGTTTGTTTAGAAGATTTCGGGAAAAGTTAATGAGAATCAAAATAAATATTGGCTCGTTCCAAATAATTGTTGCCATTTTTACAAAAACTTAAATAAGTTCCAAAACAATTTGTGGAAAATTCGTTTTTTGATACATTTTGCCTAACATTTCCATTCTATGAACCATTCAAGAAATGTTTGCCCAGAATTTTCCCCCTTAGGACCAGTAAATTTAGAACGTAGTTAGGAGGCCAAATAACCCTCCAGAACATAATTTTCCCGTTAATGTAAGTGAATTTAATAATATTTTGTGACTGATGGAAGGTAATATCAAAACCGAGTCTTATAGTTTTGCTTTGCAATACTTAAAAGCACTGTTATAACCTAGTAATAATCCTGGGATAAGCAAATAATTCGTTATCACAAATTTATAATTAAAAGACATAAAAATGCTGGATGCTCACACACTAGCCACACCAACTTGGAATCATTGAGTTTGACGTAATAAAAAAGGTAGAAGCAGACACAACTAATAACTGATACGCTATAACAACTAGTAAAACACCAAATCATATTATTATGCAAGTAAGTATGGCAAAATAGTGGGAAAATGACAACCACGGCACATGGTCACTAATGGAACTCCACTGTAGAACAGTTGAGTTTGCGCTTCTTCCCACAGGAAAAAGAGTGACACCCTGACTCATTATAGGCAAGAAGGAGGATTCTATTAATTGAAAATTACTCTTTCGAATAACTACACCAGGTACAGTAATTTCAGAAATTGCATCAGAATCCCACCATTCGTTAGTGCTCAATATTCGGCAGACTGAATCAATAAGGCAAACTCGCCTCTCAACCGAACGGTTTCTTTTTTGGAAAAAAAGACGATTCTAAGGTCGATTGAGCATTTTGAGATGATACAATTCAAAGTACAAGAGTAGTCAATAGTTTTAAAATGTCATCATATGAAGCCCAATTTCGTCAGTGTAAGTGAAAGAAGGGGGAAACTATAATTAAATTGTTTGATTCCAGCAACCAACTGGTTCAATTTACAAAAGAAGAATGCAGATGTATTGAAATAACTGCAACAATTTCATTACCCCGCAGAAACTAAAAATAATCATACATTCAATTAACTGTTTTCGTCAGTTCTCCAAACTACCAACAAATGTCAGCAATGAATCTCACATGAACACAAACTGCCAGAGCTCCATCAGTAGTAAACAATAGTTTTGTTATCATTTTACTAACTTTGTTTTTATAGTTACTAATAATTTGGAAGTTATTAGCTGTATAAAAAAAGTGTGATCTTATTTTTTACAATGGGAAGGATTGTTTCGTCATTTTTTCTTTTTACGCCAACAATCAGAAATATAAAAGTTATCCGAGTTCCAAATCAGTATTACACTTGCAAAATACATTAAAATCGAATACAATGCAATTCACGATGTTTTAAAATATCTCAAGCCCACTAACGGCCTGATTTGATATAAAAGACAGACAAACATAAGCTCTACTTGATAAGCATAAATTATTGAACATGCTCTTGGAAAATAATCAAATATTAGCATGCAGCCCGATGAGTTGCTGTTCTTTAACAAGCAGGCATCTCCCTACACATTCTAACCGTTATGAGATTTAACAATCATGGAAAATGATTAGGCTTCCAACTGCAATGGCTATCAAGGAACTGTGCGTACCCCGGTCTTCCTGGACTTTTACACCCTCCTTATCTTTCCCAGTACCTTCGTTGTTAATGATTTGCTGACTCTCCTCTCTATATTCCACTTACAGCCTTGCTACTCTGCAGCTGTTAATAAAATCTAATCTAAGCACAAACACTTTTTCAGAAGTAGGAGAGTTGAAAGTGAAAAGGAGATTTCACTAAGAGAGCAGATTATAACCATTTCTGTATCATACATTCTGCCAGCAACCATTGACATGCAAATGGCAACTCGCTACCTTCTACTGCAATATTTTCGATACATGAGAGGCAGAGCTTCATTTCGCTGTTGTGTTATTCAGTGAAATCCTCCCCTTATTTTGTCAACAGGAAATGGGTAAAGAAATTCAATTCATCTTTACTTGAGAGGATGCTGATTATTCGTCTCCACTACAGGATGGGAGTTACGAGGTTACAGATCCTATATATAGTTAACTTAGAAGACAAATTGTAGCAATAGCTATAATGTTATTCAATAAAAAATGGTTTGGAACATCAAGGAAAATGTTTTGATGGATTATTATCAGCCAGATTTCGAAAGAATGGTTTGTTTGATTGAAGAATCTACTGGGAACAATGTAAAACTGACTTATAGCAGAAACTTATGCGGCTGAAACACAGGCAGTGTGCGTTAAATCATATCACAACTCATACTACCGAACTTAAATCCCCCATACCCTCTTACTATCAAAACTGAAATTATTTAATAACATTTACTGGTTTCACAGGAAGTGTTAAGGCCTGTCGAATTCGCTGGTGGTCTCTCAGTAGCATTGAAGTCTCAAATTTTCTTCGACACAAACCACACTCTATTTGACTGAATATCAGTTGAAGCATTAGTTATTTCCTGACTGACAGAATGTATTTACGTGGATGATCCTTTGCTACAAAAATTAATGTGACGAATAGTACCTACCTTAGTTGTGTTTACATCAAATCTTAGGATTGTTTGATGTTTGAACGATGTACAGGGCAAAAGATAAAATCACTAAGGAGTGGTGTTAACGCTGAGGTAGGAATTAGTTGTTGTTGTTTAATGGTAATGTAGACGTAAGAAGTGCCGTGAACTTGTGAGCAGTCATCAAAATGCCTCTGGATCGAACGTGCCTACCCCTTCGTCAAGTCATTCCTACGCCCAACTGCCTTTGCCTTCAAACCACACTGTCCGCCTTTTCTTTCAATCTCACGTGGGCTTTTCATTTTTTTGGCCAACTTGCTGAAATAGCTGGGTCATCAGTATCCCACTATTAGTGGGCTGTCAGCATCCCAATCCTATTCGCTATTCCAATTTGGGAATCAACTCTCTGCAGTAATCCGCATCATCTTCTTCTGACCTGCTAGCTCACCTGAATCGTTTTCCTCTGCCTTCCCAATGTCTCAGCAATTACAGTCAGATAAAACATTCTTCTTATTCGATAATTCCTTCTACTCTAACATTACCTTACATTAGTTTCGCTTAAATTTATTCTTAGTATAGTAGGAGCTCCTAATTTCATTTCCCTTGTAGGTGCTTTCTTTTCTATAACAATTCTTCTTCTCTTTCATATACCACTTGGGTAATTGGTTACCAAGTAACCCCTCCTCTGTGATCTAAACAAGTGACACATGAATGTGCTGTCACTAACTGTAACCCAATAACGTGATGCAATCACCCGATTCTGAGTTAAGATTGTCAAACCCCCTTTTGTGTCCTTGATGGAAGGACAAAAAGGAAATATAAAGAAATAACAGATGAGGGGGACCACAGGTTAATGTTTCAGCACATTACCACTAACAACCGATATACTAACACTAAAGCGTATAAATTAAAATTTAAAAAAATAGCAACTAGGAAAAAAACCAGGCGACAATCAGATAGCATCCCCTGAATCAACTAAAGGAACTTTTGTGATGCATGAATTTCATGTTCAGAATAGCACTTCACTACAATTTTAACAAAAGCATTTTTCACGCAATAACCGAGGAAAAAAATGGCTGTCCCACTAAGCATAAATCTTGGGATTACAGAAATTTCCTATTTTGAATCTCCACTTCGCGTATAATGAGTATAGGAAGAAAGAAAACTACAACAAAGTAGGCGGTTTTGTGTGTTTTTCGTAAGCTAAACTGCTCTTTAAATACTATTCGTGTTAGAAACATTGAAATGACTGTGTAATCACCAGCTAATGTTCAATGCTGCTGTTAGAACTGGTATGGTGTACAATGTGCGCTCTAGATATCGAGAAAATACGTCTCTAACTCGTGTAACTGCTCTTTAGATGACTCAGCCCCTTCAGTGTACTAGATGATGCGTTACTGTCAATTTGTGTGAAAAAGTATCTGGTCTTCAAATTGTAGATGTCACTCCACAGTAATTTGCTGATCGAACAAGTTAGTTAACTTTCAAGAAAAAAGAGTGGTCTGGTATTGACATAGGAACGTGTATAACTGCATTAGTGACAATGCTCAACATTCAAGTATGACATAAGCACAGTGAGCTAAATCCCTATGAAAAGTCTTAATGAAGTACGAGATGTAGCTGAACCCTCTGCAAACTGTATATACTTCTGGATATACAAGCAGAATGTATTAGGTGACAGGTATTATTTAGCAAATGGATTTCTCAGCGGAAACCAAGAAATTGCATCTTTTTGTATTTCCACGCTGTCACAGGCTGCAATATTTGTGGATACCTGAATAAATATGAGACACCTAGCTCCTTGTAAATGACTCAAGTATCAAGCAGCTTAACTGGCACTCTTCTAGAATATTAATGTGTGCTTTGGAGTGGAAGCTGTCATAACCCAAGCCTTCGTTCCAACATGTTTGCTTGAGATGTCACACCGAACTAAACTGTTTTTCTAATATGATAACGGCAATCAGAGACAAGAAAACATGAAAATAGAACATTTGAGCATCTCAGTTATTTGTCTCTACAGAAATTCCAATTGCTCTCTTCTGTATAAGTTAAATTACGTTATTTCTAACAAACTTTAACCATTCTCGAATCATACTTTTATTCAGAAGTCTTTCTGCCATTACTGGAGCTTTACTTTCCAAGTTCAAAAGGTTGAAGCAAATAAAGAGCTCAGGGATCAGTGTTACAAAAAATGAATGTCAGTGTCATTTGACGCCTTGATTGTACGGTATTGTTTATTATTAGAATAATTCATCGACACTAAGCGAATTTCAAATAAGTTTGGACCCAAAACATAACATTCGGAAATTGATGTAATCCCAAGCATAAAAGCAATCTCACGTGAGTTTGGGGTAAATGTAAAAGGATCGTCATTCACTTGGAGCAACGTTTTCTAAACAATCTGAAGATGCAATACCCTTCACTCTACAATAAATACCTTGTTGGAAATGTTGATTTGATGATGCCTTCCAATAAATCTCTGGTCTTCAATATCAAAAGTGTGATGAGAATAGGAGGAGCGCTAGATTATAAAAACCAGCAATATGAATTAAACTCTACTTCCCTCAATTTGAATCAAAAACCAACACTACTGCCGAGTTACAGATGACAGAATGTCTCCACGAAACACTTGAGGATGTCATAAGTAAAATTACCTTTACTGAAGAAGATATTGGAGCTTCGTGAGAAGAACCAGTTAAAATGGCGGGGTTGTTTTCGTCGACAACAATCACATCACAGTCCCCTTCTGAAAAAGAGGCACCTCGTGAATTTATAAACTAGCAATGCTAATCATCTATGGGAAATCACAATTTGTCTTCTCCTATTTAAAATCGACATACTGACACAGAATAGGTTTGTACTTCAATGTTTACTAGGCTCATGACTGATATTGTATGTCAAAATTAACACACAGTTATGGTAGGTATGATCTGCTTGGAATGATACTGATAAAGGTAGGGTGGGGGTGAAAAAGAGAGGAAAAGAGGGTAAAAAGTCTAGAATCAAGAAATAATAGACAGATGAAGTCACAGAAGATGAAATGAACAGTGAAGTTAGAACGAAACACGATGTGCTTTCACTCTCATGTGAAGCAGTACACCCATGTCTCATCATCAGTAACAATTCAGTCGAAGAACTCTTTGACTTCTCAAGAACGACGAATCACAAATGGGCGTTTAGCTTGAGCTCGCAAGAATGTGCGATCTTCAGTCAACATGCAACAGATCCACCTCACACAAACTACTGGGATCTCAATCAACAAAACAGTAGTTCCCCCACTGGAATATGAAGATCTTGTTTTGATTCTTGTTCAATCTGGGTCAACATTGTCCAGTAACGAGGGGCTCACAGTACCTTATTAATTCTCTCCAACCTTTTCCCATGTAACAACATTTACAGACAGTTTTGGCTGATGTGGGCATCCGATTGTATTAACTTTGCACTACTGTTCACAAATTTCATTCGCACTGAGAGATTGCATAATGGCGCACATATCACATTTTGCAGTAGAACAAGTGGCCAATCCATTTTGAATGGTTCTAAAAAGCTTAACTAAATGGTATTGAGAGCTTGAAGATGGCACACCTGAATGAGGTGGGTCAAAGAGCACTAAGTGAGAGAGCCAACTTTATCACGTAAGTTTTCCGTGTTATGCTAAAGTGTTGAAGATTTTATTTTTGTGATAACCCTAGTATTCAATATTTGTATGGAAAGTGATGTATTCTGTACATTTTGCCAAGCAATGATTCACTCAAACTACAAATAGAGGTTAAAACAGCTACTTTCCTGATGTACTGAACCAAATTGTGCCGTTGCTGATCGTAAGTTTACTAGAAGACTAGGTTTAATTTGAAACTGGCAAATAAGAGCAATTTTAAAAATTGCCAAGTTCAGTCCTCACTTCAAAAGTTAGTTTTATCCTCCGCTCTTGTAATAAAGGGAAAGGGTTCAAGGGTGAATAACTTGATACTGTAAAGACAATCAGCATTTTTTGACAGGACTCATTGATTCAAGTATAGTTCTTTTTCATTCAGCTCATGTTTCTCCTCTTTCATTTCCAGTTACAACACCCATTTTACTCATACAATACTTTAGTAGAACAAGCAACACAGAGAGGATCAGCGTCTACTAAATGCTCCTGCACTTTTACTCCCTCCGCATTGGTGAACATACAGACTTCAGAGAAACACTGCAACCACATTTAGCGACCAGGCAAATGCCATCTTTCAAATACATCATCAAGATCAGCACATCTGAATCCACCTTTGCCTTTTACGCTAGTCGGTTAAATTACTCAGCAATGAGCCTAGATGCACAACCCAACTCAAAGAATGAGAACTCCTCATCAACATCCTAAAAAGACATGATTGATGAGAAGAAGATGAAGATCCAATCTGGCTATTCAAAACTAATTACAGTAGTGGCAATTAATGGACAATCAAATTATACAGCCAGTTTGGCTTACAATTGTGGGGCTTTATTACTCAAAACAATATGATTACCAATGGCTGGTTCCAAAGAAAGAAATCAAGTAGTGAGTAACAGTCACCAGGAAAATGCATCTGACAGTTTGGAATGCTGTGAGAGTGAGGCACTCCAAATGCCTTATCTCAGAGCAAACACGTGAGATAAGACAGAGCATTCTGAGGATGCAGAGAGAGGACCTAGGGCAGATTGTGGGGATCATCACCAGACACTGCAATATGAACCAACACAAGAATGTTATGAGCATAGTTGACACTCCTCAGTGCATGTGGTGTGGCACAGATGAGGATACTCCCTACCACATCCTGGCCCAGTGCCAGAGGCTTTAGAGAAAGCAATTTCTGGTCTTTAGTACAACATCTCCTAGGGTGGATATCCAAGGAGACTTTCGCAGGAAATACTTGCTATTATTTAGGTGGCTAGGCATGGACCTGTGAGACGTTGGAACCAGTACAATAGTCAATCGAAAGACCTCAAGAGCATATTAATGAAGAACTAGCAGCTACTTGAGGTCAATGGCCTACTCAGGAAATGCCATTGAATTAACTTGAATACTTGATCAAACGAAAAACTTGTTTCCATAACTGCATCATACATTTGTAGATCCAAATGATATTTTTTGCCCACTAAACTTGAAAGTTTCAAAATAAGGAAATAACAAATCACATAAGGCTCATTAGGAAAGAGAAGAAATATTCCTTCAGTACTGTACTTTTCCTACTGTGATGTGCACAGAAGATGGTACCATGAAGTATAAATGAGCTATCCTCAGTCTATAGCGCGTACATGACACCCAACTGAGGGGGTGCACAGTGGGGGGAACATTGAGAAGTCACCCCCCACAATAACGACATTTCCTATTTATTCTCCGTTCCCACTCTCAGTGCTATGAGATGTCCTGGTCAGTCCATCATGATTGAAAGAATAGAAAGTGAAGCGTAAAACAAAAGATGACAAAAGGGGAAAAAATCAGGTATTGCGAGGGAGAAAGTAGAGTTCAGTACCAACAAAAGTGTTATGAAAGTGAAAACAGCACACTTGGAAATTCAAAGTTCAAAGGAAAATAAAAGGAAGTTTAACAAGGAACATTAATTATTTAAAGAGGACCAAAATTAATAATGCAACTCAGAAGGGTTGATCGAAACATACAGCCTTCTACTGTAAAGGGAGAAACACACAGTTCAATGAAATCACTATCATAATAACACTACTCATTTTCAGTCATACACATGGTTATCTAATGGACATGAATTAAGAAATAGTTATAACAACATACAAGAACAAAGAAAATAACTAATAGTTCATTGTAAATCTTGTTCATTATCTAATGATTTATATTGGCTTTTGAATTTCCCAAAAGTCGTATTGTATTTTTCCAAAATCGCTTTCTAAGTTTAGAATGCCCCATTGTTATGATAAGTCAAGGACTTTCAATACTTAATACTGTCTGGTATAGAACATGCGCACGAAGGCATGCATGACAGGCATGCAAGAATACATTTTTACTAAAACACACGCAGCGAAGAATTTCTTCCTGTGGATCGCAATAAAAAATAATACGTTAATAGTTTAGCATAGCGAACTATGCTGCAGTCAGGAGAGGTGATTCTCTATGAACTTCTAAAACCAATTGAAATAATTCATGATTGGGTCAAACGAAACTATCGTATCGACGTGATGGAGGCGGACAATAACATTTAAACCGAAAGAATTAGTCTGGAGTAAACGGACTGCCACCAAAAGTGATTAAATCATGAGCCATAAATAAAATAACAAAAAGTTGTACTTCAACATCGATGGAAGCTGCGTAACTAATCGATACAAGCAGGATCGCTTGTTTGGTGGATCACAGTTTTTCTGACTTGATCAGTCAAGGAAAAATCACTGTTGAAGAGCAATAATTTTACTAAGCAGATACCACAATTTTTGAGTTAAAACCACATGCATGCATTGGCTGGGTAGTGTGAATCTACAGTTGAACGTAGACTTTTGTTCCCAAATTGAGAATAAAACCTTTATGGTGTGTGGAAGGAAGGGATTGTGTAAACGTTAGAATTTTCCTATTTGCCAGATAACTCAGCAACATTTGCACCAAGCTTTGCTTGAAAACTGAGTAAATGAGAAAAAATAATAGTACTCGAAGGTATTAATGTAGGTTGCTCAACACTGTGCATGGTGATAATGCACACTTGGTACTATCAAAAATACGTTCAAGTGATGCAAAGATGGTGCAAATAAGAAGAAAATAACTTTTATCCAGAATTCTGTGGCAGAAATTTTTAGTACAGGGTGAGGAACATAAGTGTAGATTATAACCATGATAGATTTTTAATGGCCAGACTGGTATTTCATGATTCCAACTAAATCATAAAACGTTTTCAATATCGCTTGGAGAGGGTTATATTATTTAGGAAGATGATTATGTGATGTAATTGGAGTTCTTTCACGTATTGTGGTTGGATGAAGTAGCTGGTTTTGTTGCAATGAATTGTTCACAGCTTCATTTCAAATGTCCATCACGATTTGGGCTATTAAGTCAATTTATTTCCGTATTTTTCATGATAACGTGAAATATTACAATGGCAATTGTGTACGCTTAAGATATAATCATTTGAAACACAGATCAGAGTTCAGGACTATAGATTAGTCTAAACTTGGTTTACTTCTTAGAGCCAAGCTAAGTTGATATATGGAGAAGATCGTATTTTTCAATTCTTTCACGAATGATGTCCCCATTGTCGTTACTAAAAAAACCGTCACAATCGTCAACCATACGTTCCCAGACCTGAACAGTCAGATTGTTATTTTTGAATGTAGCTAGGTAAATGGTTCAATTTGGCAGTTGCACAACACGAATAGCGTGAAAATGAGAAGGCAAGAACGAGGTAAGAGATAATTGTGATCTGCTGAGGCTTGAGCCACTAAGGCTAACTGAATGTGGCCCCGATCAGCATCAGCCAAATGGACTCAGTCTTCTAAAATGGAACCAACAGAACCTACTGGCACTACAATGTTGATGCTTCTATTTCTCTTCTTCCAACTCCTCGGGAATACTTTGATGAACTACAAAAGAGGAAATACAAAGAGAAACTGCATCTGAGAAATTCTGTAAGTACAGAGTTAATCGCTCGGGTGGGAATGATTGAAATTATTAGAATGTGTCAAGCTCACCAGCTCAGACACGAAAATGATGGGCTGTGTGTTCATTACTGACTGTAAATGAATTGCAGCAAGCAACAATGTATAGGCAGTACGTTAGCTTGGTCTACTAAGCCTAGAGATGCGTGACAAATATTTCAGCCTAATCAGTATTTGAGTGGCTGTATGCGAACGGATGAATACTTCTGCCCTCCAATGCTGGTGAGAGTCCATTTCAATTATATAACAAACCTAAACATTTCCAAGCTGAGGAGAGAATAAATAGTAAGTCAAATGGATTAGATATTGCAATGATTATGCCAACCATATTAAGGAAAAATATAGCCAGTATATCCACTTCCTTCTATGACCCAAAATTTTATTTAAAGAAAGCTTCTTAGGGGAGTGACATCTAACACCACGAAATGTGCAGTATGTAGCCGTATAAATACATGTACAATGTACACAGCACTGAACAATAATAGCAACAATAGTACAGGGTAAAGAACTCAGACAGAGTCGAATATCTTGATTGAGTTCTTTCACTGTCGATTAAAACTAATGCGGTTAGACAAAACCGTTATTTAACATTATATTTGGTACCAGTGCAAATGAAAAATCAAACTCATGCAGAAACTGAGTGCTGACAGAAGCATTCTTGAAGCAATGCAACAGCATTGGACCGATAATGCAACATTGAAGTAGTAGACCAAAATCACCAATTAAAATCAAAGGCAATGATTTCGAATATTGGTTTGACTTCTTTGAACTTCTGTTCCCTATTGAACCATTACATACAGCCAGCATCAAAGTGTGATAAACACATAGGAAGGATGATTGAAGAGAAGCAGCAAAACGAATTAGAGGTTCAGCAGGTACAGCCAAACATGAGAGCGACCTGTGACATGGAGACATCGCAACAGAGAAGCACTGATAGGTCGAGGTACTGAGAATACCGTTCAGATGCATTCATACACATAAACACGCTAGTTTGGAAGCATAGAAGATGTTTAGTCCCATCCCTGAACAGCATACAATGTTATGAACTAAAACTTAAGAAATTTACAAACCTATTAACTTGAATACAAATTTGGCAGATATGTGTCTCTTCTGAGTTCTTTCATTTGCTTTCTCAAAATAAAGTAAGAGGATTTATACTAAATTATTCTTCACAGCCCCCTCCCCCTCTGCTAACACCATTTGATAATAAATCAACCACATCAATGGTCACTATCACACCTATAATTTATTAGTATTATTGTAATAATTTGACTGCTACATTTGACAACATACAAAGTCGTCAGTTCTACTTCCCTTTTCTTGAATTGACAACCCCCAAATGAAGTAGTCAGTATAAGAGCTTGGTGGAAGTCAACATGATATGACTTACCTTTTGAAATGGATGTGAACTTCTCTAATTAGTGGTAATAAACATTTTTTGTAATTTGGATGTAAACAAATCTCCCAAGGCCCATTGCCAGCACACAGTATATTAGGAGGAAGAGAAGATAATAAAATGCATAGATAAAACTAGTTTTCTTACATGTTCTTGATACTATGTGGTCAATTAAGGTTGGGCTGCAGAATTAGAAGAATGAAACTCAATCAAAGAGCTACAAGGAAATAAATAGTTGTTCAAGAAAAAAACGACTGGCAAACACCGAAAAAATTACAAGGCAAAATAATTTCGAAGAGTGCAAACATCTTTCTTTCATCAATGGCATGACAATGCAGACAATAAAAACAATACCAAGGCACAATTGATGCATACACAATAATTTATTGTGTACCTTGACGAGGTAGAATGGGGTATCTTAGTACTTTGGAATGGCTGATATTGTTGTTGTTATTATTGTTGTTGCCACTGTAGTTATTATTGTTGTTCCTAAGCAAAGGCGCATTAGGATGAGAATTGGGTAAGAACTGGGGATACACGTGATGCGACCACTGAGGAAAAAGAGGTCTTGGCCCACTGCAATCTGTGTAAAATGTATAACTCAACTAATTGTAAGGTCACAAATGACAATATAAAACATATATGAAAATAAATCAGAAGAAGGTACTGCTGCTATTCAATTCACAAAGATCTTTCCTCCCTATTCTCGATTCACAATTACAACCATAATGGACGAAATGAGCCATTCATTCAACACCCAGTTTTAATCGTCCTCAATATTGCCTTTTCTTGGCACGTTTGCATAGGGCAACATTAAAATTAGAGCGCTAAAAACGAAATTATGGAAATACTCCCGAAATTTAACAGAGAAATTACAAGAAGTAAATAACCACTGTTGTGTGAAAAGAAGAATGTTGAATTAAGAAAGAGAAAAAGACATTGTTCAATATGAAAAACTTCAATGGAGCCAGAAGTCAGGTTCTGGTCAAAATAATTCAGATTCCACTGCATTAATGCCAAGAGAAGATCTTGTCATTGATGGTCAGTAATAAAAGTGCAGCGTGAGCTTTAAGTTCAGTTAACCTGGTTATTTTTCATGATAGCGTACTGCTTTATCGTACATTTTAGCACTCACATGAGACCACACTTAAATAAATATCTCGTAGCCATTTTGGGCGATTTTCCAATGACTCTTCGGGGTTTGCCCAATTAAACCTAGGAGATGGAGAATAACTGCTTTTGGGGCCGTATTTAACCTATAGGTCACTAAGTGAGATTGTAATATTGTTCTATCGAGACTCTAACCACTGCGTTTAATTAATAGTCTGGACGATAGGCCGCACTACTCAGTAATATATTTTTATTTAGGTATCCAAGCAAGTCTTAACAATTTCATTCAAATTAATTCAATTCAACTATACCATAAGGGGTAAAACGGAACTTCAGTTGTGGAAAAAGTTAACATTTATTAGATAAAATAAACTGATATGAGAAGCTATTAAATTTTGTTTGACAGTAATTTTGTTCACTTTCATTCATAAAAGTTTCATCTACAACCAGAACGATCATCACTACTCTATAAAGTGTGCGCCAGTGAGGAAAACTATTATGGTTTAGTTTCATATAAACTATTTGTTACAACCTTCAACACAATATTTATACCTTCATTGTCGATTAAAAAATCTTTTGTTACCTTATAGAGCCACACCATTAAGCCACTGCTCAACACTCTTACCACTAGCGTACTTGTGAGCAATATGGCATGGTAGTAGGAAAATAAAGTGAATAGTGTCAACTTTATAGGTTCTATGATATATCTCACTTTAAATCCAGTTGTTATATGCTATACAGCGATAATTAGATTTAATAAATAATTTTGTGTTTTTCCTGCCATCGTTTTCAATTCATGACTTTGATGTACACGCACATTTCTACTTCTGAAATCTATCATGGAAAAAATAAAAAAGGTAATGCCAGCAATTGGTTTAGCCAAACGCTCCCAAAGTTGAATACCGACAAACTGCTAGCTAGTTTTTTTTATTTTTTTTGCTCATGGGGGCTTCAAAGCGTGGAGGTCCAAAGACAACTCGAGTTTTTCCTTTAAATTGATGACAATAATTTCGTTGCCCTAGGGGGTTGGGGGACAAAAACATGATATGCTTGAAAATGAATGAACCAGTAGTAGGTATTTGAAGCCACAATACGCGAAGAAAATCTGATCAGTGATCTTCAAGGTTGTACTCTCATTGTAGAAGTGATAGTTTCTCCAGTTGTACAAAGCAATACATTATCACAACTTCGAGCAATAGGAAATATTTTCAAAATTGCATTATTTCTATCACTTGTAGCGTTCAAGACAAATAAAATTAACTTGGGTAGTTGAATTTAAAAAAAAAATGAAGCCAAATCCAAAGAAGTCCGTGTATCAAAAGGTATTTCGAAATACTTCATGATGATATTAAAAGGAGCTGAAGCGAAATTGAGCTCAGAAAATAGTGCCAGTCCAATACCTACATCATCTACCAGATCAATATCCTAAGCAACAGTGTGATGACAAGAAAAAGAGTAGACATTGGTGACTTAAAAATTAGGATCATGCGAGTGATAGAGAGTAATGGCTACCTGTACTGATAGAACAAGGGGTAATTTGTAATTTTATAGCAGTAAAATAGTGCACAACACGATCTACTGTGGAATGTGTAGGAAATTTGTTGGAACTCTCTGAAGCAATTGCACAAGAGCAGAACTTTGCAACACCAGAAATATATAACATTTTAAATGAAAATGTAAGACAACAGTTCCTTTCCATGAGAGTGGCTTCCACTCAGTCTTTTCAACCAATAGTCACGTTTTTCCAAATGATTATTTTTACCTTGGCAAGGGAGGTGTTTTACCTTGGTACATCAGAGTATTACTATACCGTGTTATAGCGGTTTCTCAAGAAGCAACATTCCCCCAAGTAAATATTGAAAATGCATCGAGCTTATGCTACAATATTTTCTTGTACATCCTAACCCATTAAATCTTACATGATGTATATTAAAGTTTCCCTCAAGACTGTGGATATTTTGTAAACAGTTCCACTAAATGCATCACCTCATCATTCCTCTTCAACTGCCACATTGAAGCTTTATACAGTGTGCGTTGTCACAGCATAAGCCTCAGTGGTGGTGCAGGTCAAGAGATGTGAGACAGGATCCAACCTCACTTGTAGCAGGTCCTCCAGGAAAATATTCACGTATGGCTGATTAGGATAATGAGGCATCTGTACATCATCCAAATTTTGGCTGAATGGATAGGTAATTGAACAACTGCATCTTGAACGACCCACTAGGGGGAGTTAATAACACCCTATAATATCTTAACCTTTCATAGAGAGCTTCGACACTTGAAGGAACCATGGAGATTATTCAATTCCTAGTACTAGCGAGAAGAAAATAAATACAAAAATTAACTACAAATGTAAGTGACAAACACCGTTCAGGAATTTTCCAAATGAGGAATTTCAAGAACATATGACTCAGTGGATAGACTCGAAGTAGAGAGTGGTGGAAAAGAACATCATGCCTACGGTCTTGTCAGCAGGTGCTGTTAACCATAAATGACTCCCAAGTGGAAGTTGCAATACTACTTCTGTACACACATTAGAGGACACTGCCGCTAAGCGCATGAACACTGCCGACCTTCAACTAAGGATCACCCCTCAGTATTCCAGCTGCCAGACCAATGATGGGTACTCAGCGAAATTGAGCTCAGAAAATAGTGCAAGTCCAACACCTACATCATCTACCACATAAATATCCTAAGCAACAGTGTGATGACAAGAAAAAGAGTAGACATTGGTTGAGGCAGTGGAATTATTTCATCCTTGCGCGAAGCTTTTCCAAAAACTGACTGGAAACCCTCTCTAAGTCATTGGCGATCGTTTTATATAATATTTCAGGATATATGATAGAAGAGGTGGGGAAATCAGGCTGCAGTTTCCACTTCAGACGTTAAAAAATGTTCTTTCACATGTTTTCAGTTCGAGAACATGCTTTTGACATAGCAGCTGAAGTCTGATAACGCAACCTCTGATGTCCTATTCACAAACCACCATGAAAGCAACAATGGGGCAATGGGCCTAGAAATGAAAGAGTGAAACATGGGGCACTAACATCTTAAGTATGAGCAGAAATACAAGAATGTAGGGAGACCAACTGTCTTACATGTGGCAATGGATTGGCGCACAGGAGTACAACAAGGAGCACTACAGCGAACCAGGAGAATACAAAAATTAGGATGTTCTTATAACGGATCTATGGTGAAGTCATTGAAGCACTCAAAAGAAGAAATATCGTAACTTTTGTACGTGAAAATACTATCAACCAGATATTGTACGCCAGTGAACAATACGGCATAAAATCTGAAATTTTGAAGGAGTTTAGCAGAGAACGACTATACATCCTGGCTAGTTCCAATTTAATGGATGACCAAATACGAAGAAATGCTTGCAATAATAGAGCCAACCATCTAGCACAACAAGGATAGAGCCAGCTACGTCCATCAGACCACTGTCCGACTGAGAAGCACCTTACTTCCCTGGCAAAAGTTTAGTAAGAGGGTACACAAAAAGTAAACATATCTGTGATAAAACACCATAATTGTTTTATTTGTGGGCCAAAGATCGAAGTGAGGTACCGAAGTATTACAAAAAGACAAGTAAAATGGACAAAGAAATAACCAGAATACAAAAAATACCTAACTGAAATGGTATGAAAGAGCTGAGAAGGCTTCCATACTATCAGTGTCAGATTTGATATTGAGTGAGTTTTATGCTTCGCTAAAATTAACTCGAGCAGGAAATTCTCCATGGGGACACGAGTGAAAAGCGTAGGATTGTTTTGCCACGTTTTACAACAAAATAATTAGAAAAATGCCGTAATGGTTTCAACTAATTTGGAAAAAGAGTGGGTTCTGGAGTACTGAGGAAATATACTTCCACACAGGCATCCTCTTATCATAGCTGCTCTCTGTTGTTAACACAGAAATACGATTGCATGGAATAGTGTTTCAAAAATTGGAGCAACCATTTTCCTTTTTGAATTCTTTTACCTCCTGCCAATCCAAAGTGAGTTGCACTAGGAAGCACTGTGTGTACCTAGCTGCATCCTCTGACCCACAGGTCTGTTTTATCAAAATGTACGAGTCCATACTCTTTATCATACTTTCTGTTTTTATAGCCTTTTCAATATGCTTTATCTTCCAGATACCAGTGCTCTGTGTGAAGCAAAATGCACGCGTTCCCCAAGGGTTATGTTTGTCGCTCCCAAATACAGAATATGGAATGAAGTAATAGAAGAAGGCATCCCAAGATAAATTCTGCACTTGAGTTAATCGACATTGGGAGGTCAACACACAGGCTAGGCAGATTGGCGGCCCAGTCCCATTATATTTGTTTGCTTAAGGCCTACACCTCGTCTCTCAGTACTCATTTGCCTCTGGATTTAGCAAGGAGTGCGAGTACTACAATTAGGGTAAGTAATTATTAGGTTTTCCTTACTTTCTTTGGTTTTACAACATACTTTGAGTAATTTTTAAAATACATATTAGTATTCTCCGGCACAGAATTGGCCGAACAAGGTCATTGCACCTCTATCGCAAAAGTCCCCGAGTAAAGATTTTTTCTGACCTTCTGGGAGTTCAATTGCCTGCTCCTGCTAACAAAAGGGTACCACCCAGGCTATTGCCTCAATCCATTTTTTAAAGAGATTTTTATGGTTATAAATAAGTTACTGATTATTTTATGTATTTATTAGAGCTATAAAAATAATTCAAATAATTGTAAAGGTGTGTAGTATGTAAGCCACTGAGTGAAGTTAACTTTTTTGTGTAATTTTTCGTTCTTTTTAGTCCATACAAAAAACAAGCCCTATTATATATTTCCTCGTGCACGTTTTAATTTTAGTGTTTATAAAAGAAAAATTGTTCATTTCAAGTTTGTTGTTTTTGATTCTTCCTTCCTTTTTAATGCAGGTAAGCTAAACAAAAAAATTAAAGAAGTTTTGGTATTGCAGGTTTTGCCTAACTGATCGTGAATGTCCTAGGGCCCAATGCCTGGAAGCTGCCAATCAGCATACAATTTAAAATACCGTTTTTAACAAGAATTTATGATAAATAAATCATTTTAGCAACATTTGATACAGCATTTTGTGGTATTAAAGCCATGAAATGGTGTTTTTCACTTCAAGCCCTAGGGCAGAACAGGTAAAAGGCTCAGGTTGAATGTGTTAAAGGGCAAATGCTCTGTGATCTTGATGGGTTGTTCACACTTTCTACCAAGGGAATCATTTAGACAAACACAGTTTTCCTTAGCTCTACCAAAGTTCAGTGGTTTTCAACACTAACTCAATTCTGGAATTAATTGTGGTGCTTCTACTTGAGCCAAGATCATTATTGAGCAATCAATACACTGAGAATTAATGATACTGTAAGCAGTAATTTTTTTTTCTCGAAAAGGACAATTATAGCTGCTCCAGAATTATACACGAAATAGGTAAAAATTATGAGGAATAGTAGCAAGTGAAACAGCGGGGGTTGAAATTCAGGAATTTCTGGAAGTAGCTCTTATGTACCTTATGAACGTTATCAAACCATCATTGTACAATCATTCGATTGGACTACCACGTCAATTTTTCTGAGCATCCCAGTAACATTGGAAACTGTATTTTATAAATATAAGGGAAAACAGCACTAAAGTCGATTTTTGACGAAATATTTCGTAATCTATTGTGCTGCTCTCGTCATTTTCCGACAGATGGCAATTTAACAGTATTGTGGTGTAATTTGGAGCGATCTATGCAAAATCATCATGATAACTACAGTTAGTTTTGGGTGTATTATGCAAATACCCTTATTTTGGAGCCCAAGGTAACCTGCAGGTGAGATATCAAGTTTGAGCTGACTTTGTTCAGCCATTGTTGCTCAATCGCGTTCACAGACACACATTCACTTAATTCCTCAGTCACCGTACCAGTTTTCACTTGAAACCTTTATTCCCGTTCTTCCTCACAATCCCAAACTCCACTGTGTACTGTTTTACTATTATTATTGCGAAGAAGGTGAGATCCTAGGGAAGTTTTTTTTCTTCTGAATTAGAGCCTATGAAAAAACTCGTGTTTTTCGGACTCCGTAGCCCTTGAAACGTACAGACCTGATGAGAACTCAGATCTTTTCAGCTGAGTACGTAACTTCCCTTACTACTTCGCATAGCCAAGGAAAGTAAAAACTAAAACATATCGTTCAAATGACACTAAAACCTGACTCACAGTAACACCCAAGGAGGGATCTGCAAATGAATCATTAATCAACTTTCGCTTTTTTATTTTTAATCAAACTTTTCTTAGCCTAACTCCCTTCAGGTACCTGCATGAACGAAATCGACGAACTGTTAGGAACATCGTGATACTTCGTCGCTCTACGATATCAAGGTAAAATGTTCCAAGAGAAAAACAAGAAGAGATACACAATTTAACCCCAGAAATTGAACTTGCCCAACTTTCACAAACCACTAGTTTTTTCATAGGCTCTAAATTCAGAAGAGAAAAAACTTCCCTAGGATCTCACCTTCTTAGCGATAATAACAGTACGCAGTTGAGTTTGCGATTGTGGAAAAACGGGAATGAAGGTTTCAAGTGAAAACTGGTTCAATGACTGATGAATTAGGTGAACGGAGGGAGTGAATTATCGCAGTGAACCAAATTGTTACGTTCTACTTTCAAATGTTTCGAAACAACCTTCTCATTTACATTTTTGACGAACAAACATTCTCATTTACAGGTTTGACCAAATTCAGAGTATCACGATTTGATTCAACATGAAAAATACTCGGTTCACAACTTAACTCTCTCCTTTCTTTCCATTTAATAATAAAATGAGTCATTCTTCACCCAAAACTCTCAATTTTCTTTAAGAAAACATTGTTCATACACGCTAAAATGAAATCGTATTATTTTTAGTCAACTGAGGCATTCAGAAACTTATTACCCTCAAAAATGAGACTTTTTGAATTTAGTAGATATAGGCCAGAAAAGGCTGCTGATTTTGGAACTTCATGCTGATTCACTTTTTAGATTGATCTTGAGCTCATAAAATTTTCAGGTTTGTCCTTGCCATACAAAGTTTAATGTTCTTCCCAACAGGTAATCCATTTAGTACAGGTTTAGTTGCTATGGCTCAGTGAACCAATATTAATTTAAGAAAAATGTTTGATCATCAAAACGTTAATTAACGAGTAAATTCAACAGAACTATAAGACAACATTATCCAAAATGATCACTTCAAATGATTCATGGAGGGTTCCATAATGTAAATGTTAACCTCCTCTATATGTATGTTTGCAAACCTACATCAACTTTTGCACCTAGCAGACCTATGTATTAGCGATAAGTCACTTTGACCATTGCAGGCTCCTGTTCACCGATAATGTGCTATTACAAATACAAAGCACGCAACATGTCAACATTAGTTATCTGTATTATTGTCAGTCTTGCTTTCTCCAGACGTTAATTATCATTTCAACTTGAACGAAACAACTTAGTAACTCCATTTATTTCTACCCGAACTGAAAGTGTTCCAACACTACAGCATATTTACATTTACGAGCATTAAAAAGTATGCTGAAATGTATCAAGGGAGTAAAAGAGATTTTGAACAAAGCATATTTGTTCAGTATGCTTACTGTTTACCGTTGCATTTCCTTTTTTGTTTTTGATCGTACTTGAATAAATGACTTCATCGGGTGTGAAGAGTAAGCACTTAAATAAACTGAATAGCTCAGTTCAAACAACTACTGTGGCTTAATAAAATGCAATTGACTTGAAGTGGACTTACCAGGAGGACTATCGGTTGAATGCTGATTTCCCATGTTGACAGGAGGAGATGGGACTCTGGCCACTGGAGGCTCCAAGATATCACGGTACTTACTGACCATCAGTACAGAAATGAAATAAACTACAGCTAAAGATAGAAATTGAGCTTGCTTTGTTTCTTCCTGAAAAAAATAAAGTTCTGAACAAATCCCCACTGCAGTGTTAATTAATGTATGAGCACACACAAGTACAATCAGAAAACAGTATCAACTGGCTCAAACTTTTCTGAATTAAATTTTCATAAGGTCGCCGATACATATTAATGAATACGATAGGTCACTATGAATATAATGGCAAGTTTTCAATTACATATCAATGAAATAC
Source organism: Pachypeltis micranthus (assembly GCA_020466155.1). Lineage (NCBI taxonomy): Eukaryota > Metazoa > Arthropoda > Insecta > Hemiptera > Miridae > Pachypeltis > Pachypeltis micranthus. The sequence continues at coordinate 80,146,063 of CM035768.1, read as the reverse complement.
CAAGTATTTAGGATATCATTTATGCTATTAAAAATTATCCTCAATCATAAATTATGCAAGCGCTGACACTGAGCAGCTTACATGCGCTATAAAAGGGCACTGGCGCTTCTCAGCTAGTTTCTTGAATGAAGGTCTACTTTTAGACATTATTATGTTTCCCCTCCTCACCAAGATGACTATTGAAGAACCATCCAAATATAATCATTTCTGGACTTAATTGTTACAATGAAGATCCTAAGTTTCAGTTAACATTTGTACATCATGAATAACTGACTACCCTACTATACACATAATGTACTATAGTGCTGCTCTCTCTCCAACATGCAGATTAGTGTTTTTTATGCTTCCTGAGAAACTCTTGTGTCACATCTTCAATTCTGAGCAGTGACATCTCCCAGGGACGTGCTAATAATCTGTTCCATAGCCACTCAACTCAAGCAGAACGACAAGTATACTACCTGCCTTTTCTGCTATCAATCCTACACCAAAATCGGCTAACAGTGCTTCATCAAAAAGCGAAAAACGACTCAGAAAATCCTACAAATAGTTGCAATGTAACAGTAGATGCAACGTTGTCGCGTAATATGACACGAAACTTACAACATCCCTATAAATCACTGCTCTCAGCCTGTTTACATCCATGTCCTGTAACAATTTTTCTGGATCTTTCACCGGGTTTCCCTGGCTGGGTAAGGTTTCGCCAACATTCTGCAATAACAGCAACCAAAACAAAATAATAATAATTGGAAAAAGCGGTTTCATTGCGATAATTTTGTATGAGACAGGACGATTTATATCTCATAGATAAGAATTGAGTTTAAATTGAAAATAAAGCTCTATCACTCTAAAAATAATAGGAAGAAACACAGCTTACCTTAGGGGATGACTGGCTCCCTCTTATCAGGGACTGAAGATGATTTGATTTATTGTTGTAGTTCATCAGATTAGCGTTGAATGGGCGACATCTTTCTTTGCATTCCAAACAATTTCTAACAGCGCATGTGCACACCTGAAAAAACGCTTACGTTGAACCAAACACGCTAATCAGCAGCATACTGTTCACAGCCTATGCCACAATAATCAGGTTAAATATTTTTAGATCGATATTTTTTAGCATGTATTGAGAAAGTTTTCAATGGCCAATAAAACTGCATGTACCAGGTCTATTCAAAAGAAAAGGTGAATTATCGAATTATTTGTTTTTTACATGTTCGCATCATCAGCCATATTGGATAAGTAGTTTGTTCTTGACAACTGAAAAGGTTAGTCACTTTTTTCTTTTTTTTCCCCGATTTTTTACTTTTGAACAGAATGGATCAATATGTATTAGTTACAGATGGAGCAAAGTGCTCCAACATGCTTAAAATGTTGAATTTTGTCTCAAAAAAGTGTTCACAAGTGGTACAAGTGCTTTACAGAAGGCCGAACGGAAAACATAGAAACAGTGCAGAAAATCGTTTTGAAAAATCGTTGAATCACTATTAGGGAAGTTGCAGAGCATGTTGGTATATCAATCCGCTCATGTCATGCAATTTTCTCTGATGCTTTGGGTTAGGGTGTACCAGTGAAGTTTGTATGGAAATTGCTAAATTTTGGGCAAAAGCAACGCTGCATTGTTATCGCTCTAAAGTTGCAGAATGAGATCAATGATGAACCAGATTTGCTCAAAAGGGTCATAACTGATGATGAAACGTGGGTATATGGTTATGACGTCGAAACAAAGGCACAATCATAAAAATGGGAGTGGAGAGAAGAGCCAAGACCGAAAAAAGCACGCCAAGTTTGATCAAACGTTTTGCTGCTTTCTTCAATTACAATGACGTGGTGGATCATGAGTTCTTGCCAACAGGTTGTACGATTAATAAGGATTACTACAAGGAAGTTATGCAACGATTGTTTGAAGCAATACGGCTCAAATGATCACAATTGTGGAAAAACAAATCATGGATTCTGCATCAGCTCACATCTTGTTCGTGAATTATCGGTCAAAAACAACACCGTAATCACTCCTCAACCACCGTATTCACCGGGTTGGGCTAACTTGCGACTTCTTCAAATTCCAAAAACCGAAGCAAAAACAAGTGAAAGAAAAGCGTTTCGCCACAATTGATGAGATTAAGTCAGAATCGAAGAGCGCCATACTGAAAAGCCCATTTCAGAAGTGCTTCGGGGAACAAAAGAAGCATTGTCATAAGTGCATTATATTTGAGGGGGATTACTTTAAAGGGGATAAAATGGATATTGATGATAAATAAATACTTTTCGAAAAAATTCCAAATTTACCTCATCTTTTGAATAGACCTTTTACAATACTTTTTCCATACCCAATCACAATTAGAAGGGGCACACACTTTTTTTTTGCTTCTTTTCTGTACCACTCAAATTTTCGCGAAAGACAAGAAATAGTGCTCTTTTGTATTCATCCAACAACATCCTTTTCAACATGGAAATGTAATATTAACCGTTTGAAATTACTCGTGTTTGGGTACTTTTTTGGTTTACAGTATTATTGCATCGAAACAAATAGATGCGAAAATGATGCAAATTTATTAGTTAACTAATTACTGAGCTAAAGTACAGTACCTATTCACTCTAGTTCACATTAATTTTCATGGAACAAAGAGAAAAAATCTAACGCTCTCAGCAAAGTACATCTAGCAAATATCAAGTTCTGAAAGGCGAATCTTTAACACGCTTAACATGCAAGCAAATTCATCCTTTTGTGAATTTGTTATAAGCTTTTGACAATCTGGTATGAATTTCAATTTTCCGTCTTTAAAACCCCCAAGGGGCTTTAAATTGTGCCTAAACTATAATAAAATCATTGAAACCTCTTTTTTCATTCTAAACTAGCCGGTCAGTTATGAAACATTACTGAACGCTGGGAAGCAGAACATTACATAAAAGGAGATATACAACTTGACTGCTTAATCGACTCTGTAGTACTCTGAAATGGCAAAACTAATACAAATCATGAAATTGAATGAATTGTTCAGAATTTTCATTGGTTACTCTCCACTGTCTTTTCAGCCTATGTAAATATCAACAATTATACGTATTAGTATGAACAGTACTCGTAGTCCCACAGTAAAAACAATAGTAATGCCAGCTTAAAACTATAATAGACACAAACGACACTTACTAATCTAAGACATTGTCGAAGTATTCCACCACTTGACATGCTTTTCTCAGCTTCTAGTTCTCCAAAATTCAAGGAGCTGGCAAATACAAGGACATCAGCCAAATTCACTAGTCTCTGTAGGAAAGAGACTGCAACTTCAATGGTCATCCCCTGTGTAGGTTCCATAACATCTAATTCACTCTGAAAATCAGGGAAGAAACGGTACAGCTCATCTTAAGACAATCCAATTGTTTAATTTACGAGATTAAGAACTGTGATATCCATCTGAATGCTGCCATTTTCCTTCTAATGGTGAAGCACGATTCACTTTATTAGGCAAACAAATTGATTCATAAAAATTATACAGGTGCAAAATTCAACATTATTCCAGCAAGTTCTTTCTTTTCTGAACATATTTGTACTTGAAAGTAAAACTTTACAGTTGATAGACCCTGCCACCTAAAGTTAAACCGCTCAACTTCAATTTTTTGATATCAGTCAGTCATCAGTAAGAACTCCTGCAACAGGTATATCATCTTTATTCATACATCTGCTGCAGGAGGTAACTGGTTCCTTCTATGTAGTGAGACGATAATTAGTGATAATTAATCATTTCTCTCCATTTTTGGAGAACATTTAATCAGGTTTTTGGAAAACTTGCTCGTTGTTCAGGCCAGGTGTGTTATGTCCTGATGTGACGTGTTGTGTTCTTTTATAACATTAATTCAAGTAATGTCAATTCAATGTTTTGTATCATCTCTTATATTCTAATGAGTACTCAGTAAAGCCTGAAGCTCTAAGCTACGACTAATAGTTAATTAACAGAGACTTACGTTTGGTGATGTTGCAGATGCAAGTAACGGAAGCAGACCTCCACAAGCGATAATCAAATTATCAGCCAGTTGTGAAATCAAATGTACAGTATTTACAACAAAAATCGCATTTTCACTGCTATTTACAAAGTCAAGGACGGACTTAGTAGAATGACTGAAAAATTACGAAAGGATTAACAACAATTTGGATAATAAATCAATGACAATGCAGTGTTTACTTGTGCAACAGTTTACACACCTCTTCCAAACTTGTATATCCGTTTCTATTGAAAATAACACGTCGGAAAGCAAACGTTGATGTATATAAGACCATTTAAATTCTGGTATTCTGAATGGGGGCCGTGAAGGGCCAGGGCTGAACATCGGTCTTCCATTTGCATCTTGAGGAACCTTCCTTTTAGCTTCTGAAATCATGTGAGCCAGTAACAATATATTGCATTATATTTATATTATTATATAATACATATTGCGCATAGGACCATTTCTGAGCCAGCGCTTTTTGTTGTTGCAGGGGTCCTTCCGGAGCATCACTTGGCAGCAGAGCGCCAAAGAAAAGATTTAAGAAGAGGCGAAGCTACACGGAGTAAACATATAGGAACGAATGAGGACCCTGTAAGCATGGTAGGAAGAACGGTGCCTGGAGAGCTGCAGAGATGGACGAGGCGACTCATAAGGGAGACATGGCCATGGCTGGAGCGTCAACACAGTGAGGTGAGCTATTACATCACCCAGATGCTAACGAGACATTTCCTGTTCCGTGCAGAATGTGACGACGCGGAGTACACTTTTTTCCAGTACTACCGCTGGAGTGCCAAAGGTTGCGTCTCACAGACTCTATTGGAGAGATAAGTCCTGACTCAGTGGTGGCCATTATGCACCACAGTCCAGACTCCTGTGTTCGTCATGAAGGTGCTCCGAACAAAATGAAAAGACACGAATGTGGCATGGATGCACAGAAACAAAAGAAGGGGGGGGGCACTTATGGGAGCACTCCAAGTAGGGGGAATATAATCCTCTCTGGCCCAGAAAAGATGTGGAGATTGAGCAGACATGCATGGCCTGGCCTGATGTAATGTGAGAAACGGTCCCACGCAAGTTCTGTGCTGGGTGGGATCACTTCCATGCCAGTTTGTGCCTGGTCTAAGCTGGGTATCTTGCTGAATCCCCCCCCCCCCATGCAGGAAATGCAATAGTGCCATGAAAACGTGGCTTAGAGCCAGTGGCTGTGAACACAGAACATGCCTTAGCATCCTGATTGTCATGTTGATTTTTTATAGTCCACTGACTCTCAAAAGTTTCCCCAAGGATTCACGTTTTAAAAAATGTTAGTTGGCGAAATGACCAAGTTTTTTTTGCACCAAACAATTTCGGTTGAACCTGATTTTCCAAGAGATCTGCACAATTTCCATTTTTCCCCTATTTTTCTGCAGAGATTTTACGTTGTTTTGATGTAGTATTTTTTTATAGAAACATCTTTTTCTCGTTTTTGGTTTCTTTTGCATTCACTGGCAAGGTGGCGGGTAGGGGGTGAGGTTAAGGAAGGTGAGTGAGGGTGGTTAGGAGGAAGTGGAGGGTGAGGGCGAGGCAGGAAAGGAGAGTGGCTACTTTAACAATGGTTTAAAAAACACTGGGTGTTAGCTAATAAATAATAACGTTTGGTATGAATGGTTACATTACAGACATTTTGGCTGTGCCCTGTTTCACACTTAAGAATATTTGTTACAAGCCGACATTGTCCCTTGTCCCAATGAAGCAATAAAATGCTAAGTGGGTAGTATTGCACTATACGCATACCTTGAAAATGTCCAGGCTCAACTTGAGTTGACATAGAATTACTCAGTGGCTTTTTGTGCGGAGACGATTGATCTACAAAATAATTACGTTCAGCGATTAATAAATTGCCAAATCAAAATTCGTCTGAATAAATTCAATCTAATAGAATAATACCTGATTCCTCCTCTGGTTCTGCGGAGTCTCCATTTTGTTGCGGGAGGTTGCCACTTTCTATGATGTCCATAATTGCAGACCCTGCTTCTTGAATCATACTGGCGTCGGTAGATGCAATAATTGCGATGTCACTCTTTGGTTCATCCTCATTATCTTCTTTAGGAACATTGCCTTCAATATCAGCTTCGTGATTGTTATTAGTTGTCTCTTTGGAAGGTGTTGGGCTATCCAGATTCAGTTCATTCATGTTGATGGGTAACTCGGTATGATCACAGACTATATTTTCAAGGTTAGACACAGTGGATTCTTCGTTTAACTCACTTTGTCGTTCAGTGGCTTCTAATGCAACAGTATCTTGGCATTCTCGGAGACTAGGTTCACTTTTTGGTTGAGTACAGTCTTCAGGATTACATTGATTATCATTAGGAATGACCTTTTCAGGGGAGGAACATCCAGCAGGATCACTAGCATCTTCATTGTTCTCAGGTAAGGACGGTTTACAAGATTCACTCGATTCCTCATAGGAGAGGTTTTCAGATTGAATTATTTCTGGCCCATTTGAGCAATGCGCATGATTTTCGCCGTCTTCAATAATACTTTCTACAGTCCTACTAATTTCATATGATTCCATATTGTTCTGTAGCTGGACGGATTCATCTTCATTACTTTCAGGACTGTAAAGTTCATCTTTTCTGACGTCATCAGTTCCAGTAGGTGTGAGATAAACTTCTGAATTGTCACTATCTCCAATTTTACTGAATTCACTACAATTTTCTGCTGCTGAATTATCATCAGCATCAACTTTAAGAACAGTGTCGCTTGGGACGTCTCTAGATGGCTCTTCCGCTAATTCAGGGGATTCTTCTGGAAGTTCATCGGGAGATTCCATTTCATCTACTTCCATGAACCCTTCTACTGCTTCCCCACTATGCGAGCTATCATTACGAAGATTGTTGGGCATATCTATCTCAACGGTATCGTGCAAAGCCATGGTTGTAGCTCGAGGAGAATCATCTGGGTGGACATGATTTGTTTCTGGTGGTTTTTCCCACACCTTTTCTTTCAGTCGGACCTCTTCTCTATCTCCTTCTTCCATATTTTCGGTCAACTCCTGCAATTGTATAATTAGTAACATAAATGAAGTTTCAAGTTTTACAATTCACGCTAAATTGACGATACTGACCACTGTATTTAAAAAAGCTAGCGACGAACATGAGTTAAATACATGTATGCAGTGATCAACTGAACGACTTGTTTCAGCATACTTCGAGATCTATTATACCCTAGTACCTTACTTGATACAGTAGAATACTTATTATGTATGAGAATACAATTACAAACCACTTTATCAATATTATTCCAAGGTTTTCATGATTCTGGATGATAAATGAATCATAGTGCAATAAATTGAATCGTGAACAATCCAATTTATACTAATGAATTTAAAAGTTACATAATCGAAAAATTTAATTACCGGGTAAACAGCATTCGTTCGAGTGGCTTGTTGTTCCCAACCTGATATTGTACTTATAGGCCTTTGCTGTCGCAATGCTGGGTCAGTAATATTATCTGATCTCTGCCGTTCGTAATGCTCGTACATTTGAGCAAATTGCAGTTTGAATTCTTCATACGAAACCTGGAGTTGTTTTTGAGGGTTAGTAAACGGATTAAAAGTGAGGCATATTTAAAAAGAATAATAACACGCAACTACCTTGGAGTGTACGATTGCCAGTGTGTCAACCCACACTCGCCAACCGCCATACTCATGTTTGATAGCATGATGGAGAAGCATCCTAAACAATGAGTATACCATATCCGACGTTTTCTGTTCTTCAGCGTTTTTAGGATGAATATACGCCATTGCAATGAGCCATTCCTAGCGGACACAGATAAACATATTACTTACACAAACACAATAAACATTGGCTTCTATCCACGAGTTAATTGGTCGGAAAATTATGTCCTACCTGCCATACTGACATTTGAAGAACCGTTCGACGATTTTCTCGATTGTTATTGCATAGTAAAGTCATGTCAGACAAGAATAATTTCTTCACCTCAAGGAGTTGCTCGGTTTGTTTAGATTGCCTGATAAGAGTAGCGACAACTTTCAAAATCACTGCAAAGAATTGAACAAACACATTTTTTTTAAAGAATTGGCAGAAACATGACGAGAATGAAAATTAATGATGGAATAAACTACACAATGGAAGAGATAATAACTCGTAATGAATACTAATCAAGATATCGTATGTTCTGTAAGCCAGACAAAAAAGGCAGTGGTACTATTGACATGTAGCAATGTACAAGGTTGCTGTGAAGAATTTCTTCGGAAAGCCAAGTAAGCCAATAACTTTATAAGTGAAAACTATGTCACCCAAGGGACAGCATAGTGTTTCTCGTGACAAAACTTGAACTTGAAATACTGAGCATGTGAGAAACCCCCCATGCGTTCGACTTCACTATTTTTTGACGTCATTTATGATCCCTGATCAAACTCATTAGAGAAAATTAGAAAGGGAAAGCTCTTTCAGTAGTCTGATGATGGCTTTAAACCAAAAGCTGAACAAGTGAGTTCATCTTTTTGAGTGTTTTCGTACTTCAACTGTTTGCGTTCAATTCATATGAAAAATTACTCAGAATATTAGGAACTAGCGAACCTAGTTAATACCAAGGGTTTAACTCTCTACTTAAAATATGGATGCACTTGAACTGACAAACACATTTCTCGATTCCCAAAACCAACAAGATGCCTTAGATCTCTTTGAATGAAACATCAATCCTAAGTAAGCTACAACACTTTTACAACCGTAATTTGGAATATCAGAAGCATTCCTACTAACGAAAAAACAATTACTACCCGACTTATTATAAGAACTTAGGTGTTTTACTACTCACTAGGATTTTCCAGTCTGAAGTGACACTCAGGCTCTGGATGACGAGTATACAAGATTTGTTGGCTGATATGTTCTGTCATGATCTGAAATGGAAATACTGGCGTTAGAGCACGATTAAATTATTTCATCTTTGAATAATGAGATTTGAATAACTCCAATACCAAGATGCGAATAAAGGAAATGAAGGCATCCGCACGCCGTACGTGGCATCCATCAATCTAAGTCTCCAGATTTGGGAAATCTTCCTTCTCACTGCTCAAGTTGAATAAAATTATTTTCAACTTTGTAGAGAATTTGGAAGGAATTAGGAAAAGTGTCCACTTTAGGTTATTACCGATCTAACTGTCAAAGTTGATACACATTTTCATGTACCGAACTTAGTGAAAACATATTATTTCAACGAATCTGCATTGTAACTTGATACTGAAACTCAACTATGCATGAGAACGTTTTTTTTTTTATCTTGTGGGCTGACTTTCCACTCAATTGGCGCTGGAGATTCAGCTAGGTACCTGTCAGGCTTTACAGAGAGCTCTGTAGAATGGGACGCCCATCCGACCTGTAATATGTACCGTGACGAACCAAACCCTTCCATTCAGCGAAGGCTCGTCCGGGGCATTTGTGCTGACTCAGCACCTCAAATGCTCCAATTTGCACGAGACTTTGCTGCCGTCAGTTGTAACCAAGCAGTTCCCTCGTCCCCGAGTTGCCTACGCTCGCATTCGCTCCTACCCAGTTCCCTTTTTGTGCTGGTTAAACTTCTCCAAAAGTAATTCGCGAATAAAACTCCTTGTTCGAATGGCATTCAGTTTCTGTCACACTACTTCCCAACTCACCTAGTGCGATATCCCTTTCAATATTTATCCCCCCCCCCCTGTAACAAATATATTCAAATTTGGAACCTGCTGACATTGCTACAATAATCATCATATTCATCATTGACATTCTGAGTATGGTGGAATATAGTAAAAAACTAATACATGACACTCTCTCTAACAACTACTTCAGTAAACTAGTTGGAATGAGTTTCTATAACGTCAAGAAGAACAGTTTTCTTCATAAATGAACAATACTTCGTAAAGAACGTTGTATGTTGGCAGCGTTAATGTCTCTTCATTCAAGAGTATTCTTTCGGCCAATAAAGTGTACAGATTGTGAGGGCTCATTACATCATATTTACGCCTGAAAAAATGAAACAAAGTAATCATATATGCATCACTATAAGCATCATTTTCAAGAAACAAATATTCAACATCCATTTACAATTATTCGAAAAACAAATTATGATTAACTGTACACCTACTTGTGAGTTGAGCGACTTAAAAAGAATCCCAACAACTTCAAAGCCTGCAGTCGAATCAGATGGCTCTGGGATGCCAACAACTTGAATACACACCGCACCCCGTGTTTAGCGTCAAAAGCAGGAACCATTGCAGCTGGGTGTTCAGAGAGGAGAGAAATTAACGTCTGAACTACATCATGAAGGTTTTCGTCTTCATGTACGGTTGATACGTAATTCAGAACACTCTGCAGTTCATCTTCACGCACTCCTGAGCCACCCATCATCAATTGTTTCAGAAGGATGAGAATGTAGGCTCGGACACCCAGAATGTCTTTTTGAGCAGGGCGCGGTCCATCTAGAAGGAATAACTACTGTTGAGTTCTCAATCACATGCAAAAATATAATGGAATGAGATGCTGTAATTGATAAAGTTTTACAATTACTTTTGGTTTATTATTCATTCGGAATAATAACCCAATGTTTTCGGTCACGAAACATTTTTTACAACCCCCCCTCAAAATTTGATACTTTACGTTTCAAGACATGGGGATTCCAAATCTGCAATGTCCGTCCGCCATCATCGCGTTTTGTTCCTTTAACGTGGTCTAAAAAATTCGTATCTAGTTGTATATTAGTTGTACAATTTGGTATCTAGTTGTGCCCGCCATCTCGGCAATTCGATCGGACGAAGCCCATGGTTGTTATGGACAAAAAATGGTTTAAAAAAATTAACAAAACGCAGTATAATTGCAAATAAGCCGTGTTTCGTATCACTTTCAAGGTATTTTTACATCCTGGGTCGAATGGAATGGGTATCAGACGTGTACAACTGCGTACAGGGAAATTACAGTAATTATTAGAGTCAACTAATTGCAAGAACTCGCGGGAACTACAGCAGAAGTCAACGTTTCGTCGTTAGTACTCCCTCCCTCCCTCCCGTCTCATTAAAACCACCCGCCCGCTCGACTCGCAAGAAGTCCCCGTCCTAATTTCCCCGACTCTTTTTGCCCGACGGGGAGGAGGAAGGTTAGGGCCACTTCCTTCGCACACCCCTACATCGTATCATAAATGCCTATAGATGTTTATGGGCGCCAGGCGCCGGGGGCACAGGGAAGATAATGTCATCATTAAAACCACTAACCGCATCAAAGCATTCAATTAAAATGTGGGTAAAGCAGGTGAAAATAAATACACCACTCTTGAGAATGTGAGAAGAGTAAAAACACCACCAATGTGAATACTAGAATTTAATAAGCCAAAACGATACACCAAAATTTTCATTTGATCTTGATACATTGGACGTTTCCTTCTGGATACATCCAGACTAGATTCGCCTACAAGATGTTTAGAGAACATTATCCTGCTATTATCTGTTGCTCTGGCTAATCGACAGCAAGACATGCTGAGGGCTTCTTAATCACTTTATGTTGCTGCTTCCCTACACTACAGCAGGCCATAGTCATCACTCAGATACACAACACCACAAATTCTCAAGAATTGTTGTTTTTAGTGAGGTACGAAGAAAAGGGTGGATAAGAGTTTCAAGGTGTGTCGTGCTAGTTGATGGTTTAGTGAAAGACTGGTATAGTGGCGAAAGCTTTGTTTATTGCCTCACTATGTATTGATAACGAACCCTCCACAACTCATGACATTTTGGTGTTCACTGATATGATTGTAGCCTTCTCCTGCAGTTACCATCTTCTTCTTTGTGTCGCTGTTATTGGCCAACACACTTGCACTCTGAAGAAGTATGTCATACTAGGAGCATGATTCAAAACATCTCACGACATCAACCAAAAAGAACCTTCATTATTGAAGAAATGAGCATAAGAAGCAACTCGCCTGACAACAATTTTTTGAAACTTGACATGTTTAATCAACACTTTACATACGCCATGAAGCTCGGACTATTTAATAACCTCAACTACAAATGAGAAGCTTCCCTGCACACCCCCGTCTACTGTTTGTGACACATATTAAGGTTAGCTCCAGCCTATAGTCTCTTTGCAAGTTTTTCATTGGCGGTAAGCAAAATACTCCATGTGAGAGCATATCTATTTTGAACAAGTAGACTAACCAATGACGCTTACTCAGCAATTAAAAAACAGTATAAAAGCATAACTATTGAGAGTGTGGTACCTTCAATAAACGTACCTAATCCTTTTGGGGTAATTCCACTCTTTGCTCGAGGGTTCACTACCCAGTAATAATACTTCAATGTGTGAATGGTTTGCAAAACAGTCGACACTCGTCGAACGTTGGAGTAAATTTGAGTGTCAGCCAAAAATTCGGTCGCTAAATATGAATAAAGACGTGTATGGACTGCAGCTGGTGTATATATCCACAGAGCCGGGTTGAACAGTATGTGATCGAGAAGCTATTAACACGAAAAACGAATGAGATCAACAATTACGAAAGCGATAGAAATAAAGAGCTCTTTCAATCGAAATAATGCATTAATTTAATTACCTGTTTCAACAGAAGTTCACTATTGGAACTAAGACAGGTGACGAGGTATTTTGTGAGGCACAAGAATGAACTCAGAACTTCTAAAGTTAGGTGCTCACGGGACGACCTCTGTAGCATATAACTAATAACCAGAAATCCTCGGTTCTGAATCATATGTTGTTGAACAGTAGGCGAACTTTCAACTAGCTCACAGATGAATCCTAGGAGCTTTGAACTGTAGGAACAAACCAACACAGATTACTTATTTGTAGCAAACAATAATGTTACCATAATTTGGTTCTGGTTCAAAAATAGCTTTACCATGCCGTTTTTATTTAATTTCGTCACGATAACTACGCATAATAAAATGAACAAAATTGGCCCAGTTCACATTTATCAGGCTACCTTCTGAAGGCAGGTGAGCGTCTTGAGCACTTTTGCACATGACTATATCAATGTACTGAATTTTCTTCTCTTTACATCAGCAATAATGTTGTGTGCGTGTAGGTGAACTTCTTTTTTCTTTTTTTTCTAGGTAATTAATTCAACTTTATTGTAATTTCCTTTATATTTTGGTTTAGATAGCACTCGTTGTATAAAGTAGTATACTCCACAGGTAATGTGATGAAGGAGGTCACTATCCTCTGACAGCCCCCACTAATAATTAGAATATTAATAACAATAATAATATTTACAATAAACAGCGAAAAATCAAACAATAGTATTGAGTAATATGAATAAAAATAAGTTGGGTTGGGGCTTAAATTACTTATGTCAGCAAGTCTGGTGGTCTTTTTTGTTTAAGGCGTCATATGGATCTTGGAGGAGGTGGGTTGCTTGCAATGCAGGCAATGAATTCGTTTGGGTGGTATTGCATAGTCGTGTGTAGTTTCTGGTAGGTGGTACGTAGCACTTCACTGACTAAAGGAATTTAAAAGTCTCTATGTAGGAGAGAATTTCTGATGTACCACGTTACGCCTGAGATGATCTGAGCACTCTGTTCTGGAATGCCTGAATTCTCTTAATCTGTGAGTTTGAGTCTGAGCCCCACACCTGGCGACTGTACAAGCATATTGGGAGCAGTAGCATAATATAATTTAGAAGTTTAAAGGTTAGTGGCATTGGAAATATGGTATTCAAGAGAAAGTATAATTGCCAGAAGCGGTGCCTTGATCCCTGCAAAATATCAGAGATATGGGCATCCCAAGTCAGTTTTGGGTCAAGCCTCAGACCGAGGTACCTAACAACTTGTTTATGGAGGATGGGCCCCTCAGCTGGAGAGAAGGCGATATTGTCCTTCTTTTAAAGTTGAACTGCTTTAGTGTTCGTTTTTGAGGGTTGAGGTCCGTCCCGAGTTGCTCAACATAATTCTGCAGCCCATTTCGTCATTTCTGATCAGATCCGGATGACAATATCGCCTGATTATCAGAAAATTGTGCAACCGTACGAATGGAGGAGTTGGGAAGGTCGAACATATAAAATGTGAAAAGGATGGGTCCGGGGAAACTTGAAAACCAAGAATGAGATTTTATTACTTTTAGTAATTTCCAAGTTCAGCCTTCGAATTAGCAGAAGTGATTTCTGCCTCCTTTTCTTTTATATACATAACATTACAAACTGACACACTTAAGAGGCTGATTCCGTCGATCCGTCAAGTACTTCAAATGAATATGTAAATAAATATATAGGCATGTGTATCAACAAATTTATCGAAATATTCTAAATCTGAGTACACGCTCAGGTCCTATCAAGACGAACTTGAATTTTGCCCGGGTTTCAAAAAAACTTGAATCGGGTTTTCTTTGGAGGGAGGAGGACATTTTCATTAAGTGCTTTAATATTCGCTCAGTCAATTGGTAGTGTAATTTTACAACTCGTCCTCACTAAACCCCGAAGTTAAACATTAAAACTCACCATAACGTAGGGTCTCTCCTGCTGTCTGCAGCATCATAAGGCATATCCAACTGGGAGAAGAGAGGGAATAGAACTTGAATCCCTCCAACAGAATTCAGAGTACTATGAATTGAATGCGTTATCACAGCCTTCACATCCTACGAAACAAAAATAAATCAGAACCTCCTTAAATACGAAACATGAAATTGAGATGCCAAAGCATTGTACTTACAGAGAGCATGAGGGCATGAGGAGTATGTACAAAGTAGGATATGTTCCCTTTAGGTGAAGATTGCAAGCAGAGTTGGCTGTCTGTAGCGACAGGGTTGTACATGAACACCAAAGCGTTAGAGAGTTTTCCATCATACAGTACCTGTAAAAATTTAAGGATTCTTCGTAAGTCCTGACATGTCTACTGTTTACAGTCAAGGACTGAAATTCGAATTTGTTACCACCTCATTTCTATCGAACACAAAATTAATAAATCATAAGGGGAGTCTTAGTTTGCTTTTAGTAATAGCGAAATCGTGTACGATCCAATTTGCGTCTATTTTGGTTACGTAACAAATTTTGAAATGTGTAACTGTAAAACTTATTTCTGAAACTTATTTTTGTTTTAGGTGAAACACAACATGTTACGTGAAATGAAAATGCTTCACACGAAGAGTTTAATAAAAAAAGGGGACGAAAAGATAATGTAGTTAGAATGAATACACCTTCAAGGCCATTGATGCCTTTGAGAAACAAATAATGGTGTCGTAATCAGCAGCAAATTGAAGCAGTTTTTACAAACCCCTTTTTCTAAGTTTTAGTTATAAAAAGTGACACTGAGAATATAATGACGTATTTAAACACAGTTTTCTGCAATCCAAGATATACTTGCATGGGAGGACAAGAGCAAAATTACATACACAACTTTATATTGCCATGGGAGGAAGTTCAAAGACCTCTACCACCGCAGGTTGGTTTTAACACTCATTCTGCGAACAGTTCTTAGAATGTACTACCTTCTGACATCAAATTCAGAGAAAGAACTCAATGACGTGAAATCAGTTCCCATTGTGGGTCAAATACTGCTGAGAACTGTTTTAAAAATTAAGAAACCGTGTTGAACCTTTTTTTGTACGAATAATTCGTTAATTTAGACAGGGAGTGTGATTTCGGGAAGATTGATAATTAATCAACTACTTGTCGATTCTTTAATGTTAATTCACTCCGCAAATGTTCAGTGCTGACATTTGAAAATTAAAATCCTATCACATGAGTTGTTTCTTTATAAGCTATAATTTACCCACAATGACCTCGGTTGTCCAGCATGTTTACACCCCCAGTGTCTCGCGTGATTTTTCAATTACTGAAAATGCGAGGACAAACAAATTTTTAATTAGGGAGCGCACTGGTTCAATGAAGGATGAAGTGCTATTAGAATTAAATGTATTCGGATAGTTTATTTAATTAGGCAAATCTTAATAATTGATGGTAACCCAAAGATTTTCCTCACATAATCCTAAAAGTGTATGAAATTATTTTCTTAGCGAACGAAGTTTCATTTCGTTGTAGAAAATGATAAGCAACGTCGTGTTATATCTTGTTATGTGGTACACCTTAGTTATGTACTTTGGCATGTACGGTCACTTGTATTTATTATGGTGAACGTAAAGTCTCTGCAGAAAAATGGAGCGAGAAATTTTTATGTCAATTCACCGATTAATATAAACTTTTAGAAGAATATAATACTATAATTGGTCAATAGTTAACACGATGGCAACATGAATATGAGCAAATAGAAGGTATTAGTACACCAGAAGTCGTTAAATACTGAGGTGCAGCTACAGGTGAGAAATACTGTTTTTAGGACTTCTATGTCAACACGTTCCAGTCCCTCACGCAGTCAAGAACAACGCACTAGTATTTCTTGAATCATCCTAAATTTGTGCTGATCTACACGAATAACATACACTCTAGTAAACTCAGGAAAACTCAAATGAATGCGATATCATGCTTCATATGTTGATGCAATACATGCTCATGCCAAAAACTGATAGGAATTTCAGAATAAAATGAGAGAGGGCTTCATTAAATGTAGTAGTACAAGTAATCTGACTTTCTTAATGATTAATAACTGAGTGTTGCAGATGAGAGATTTATTAAACTCATTACCTCAGAAGCCTGCAACGTAAATGAGTATGGTAAATCGTATGCCACGGGGTCAGCTAACTGTGTAAAACAACCTTGGAATTATAGAAGTTTGGTCGGGTCAGTTCACATAAGCTATTACTGAATCAGAACTAATCGTTAGACTAAGTGGGTTTTGGACTGTGCACAATGATATAGTATTGTGGAGCCAATCGGGTTATGTTAGGGCAGCGACGTTTAGAAGAATCAGTCACAAGAACCCCAAAAGTGTGCTTATAAGAGTGTTAACGATATTGAAACAATCCATCATTACAATCAACATAACAGTTGTTTACAATTATTAACATTTGGTTACACACATACATGGGGGCAAAGATTTTAAAAATTGAGAGAAAAAGATTAAACAACTGTACTGTTCCAACCTTGATTTGAACTCGAAACTCAGTAGAAAACAATACCATGAGGGACGCCTCACTAGTGAACATCAGTTACTGACTGAATCCACAAATACAGGGCTTGAAACTGCATGATTCCAATCTAACTTTGTTATAATATGACACTGTGGTTCATCACAAGCGATTGAAAAGTGCTCATCAATAATAAATGAATTTTTAAAATTTGTTTCTTTTCAAGGAGTTTCTACGATTATTCAAGTCACTATTGCAATTTGGCAAGGATTAAAAGTATTTATTTGATCAATTCAAGTTAATCAAAATATTTTTGAAACTGACCTGTTCATTAAAACTTCACTGATTGCGAATAACTATTTTAGAAGCCTGTTACACATCAGCATCGCCTTACAGCGAAAAGTTATTTCCTTTAACCGTTTCCACATTTGTGGTGAGTATGAAGACTTATACTTAAACCTAAGTTTCAGAAGGAGGCTACATTATACGCCCAATATAGTAGTGACAACCACATTTCGATAAGCTAACGATTTGTCCTGATTTTGTACAATTATCAGGAAGTTGCCGTACTATGATCCGAAATTGCTCAAAAAAAAAAAAAAAAAATCTGAAGAAGGCAGACTTAACTCTGAATTTCCTACATTAGAATATGAAAAAATAGATGAATTACTCTACATGCGACCTGTATCTAGCCAGACATAACATAGTGAGGAACTACCTCATGCAGAGCGGCAGCTCGAATACAATACTGCAATCCGCTGCATGCCTAATTATAATTAGCACTCATTTGAAGTCTGCATCAACGAAGTTCGTTCATGTAAACAATTACATATCAACTTAGTTTAGTGCAATTTATTAATGCAAACGGTACAAAGTTTGAAACTGGAAATTCATGATGCAACGAACATACAGTTGAAAACCTGGCAGCCTCATTCAGTTATATACGTTTCAATAATAAATAAATATAATGAAGGATGCAAAACACGATTCCAAAAGTTGGTATTGATATTATCTTCTTAATTGAAACGTCTGTTATAATTGAAAGGCTCGTCATTTCACAAAAGTATGAATAAAAACTTACTCAAATCAGCCCGAGCCATCATCTGCAAAAAAATTTATCTGGGAATGATAGCAGTGTATCCCACAATTATTGAAACAAAAAGTTGACAGACCGCTTAACGGTCAAGTGAATTAGCGTGAGATACACTGGTGATCGAAATATATACAGCCCTACACCGTTGATTGATGACAAAACTTTCAACAACCATGTTTTATTCAGCATACTTTTGAATAGCAAAAACCTTCTTTTTTTGTCACCTACCCAAAGAACAAGGAAAATACAGTAATTAGCAAATAAAAAAAGGAACAATTTGGCTTTCTATCTTTGCTGCCTGATCTGAGTACTTGTGATCAATTTGTACAAGAAAATTTACACTATTTAAGAATGTTCTTCCTAATTCAATCAGAGTAAGAAATAAGATTACAGGAATTTTTCATTCTAAGGGAGGGCACGCAGCTGAACTGTACTAGAAATGAAGGTTTTCAAAAATAGCTATAACTATTTTGTCTGAATGAATGTCACTCATTGATCAGTGCTTGAATTTATTTAATTCATACATTTTTCTAACATGTTGAATTCAAACATAAACATTTATGCACAAGAAGCAAAATGAAGAATTTCAATTTTGTGTGTGAACGTTTTTAAAGTAATTTGAACTTGTAAGGTCTCTCTAACTAGCTAAAACTTTATATCCATTACAACCATTCTAGTAAAATGAAAAATGCGATGCAAACGTTTTATTCTGACGTTTCCAATTGTTTTTTTCTGAACATGGCTCAAACGATGCTCGTAATCTCCCAATCAGTGCTCATGCGAGCTTTTAACTACCTAGAGCTTGTATGCGCTCATTCATAAAAAAAAGTGTTGATAAGCGACAGCGATTTATGATAATACCAATGTAAGATCACTAGTTACAACATTTGTATTCTTCCATATCATACATTGAAACAATGTCATGAAAAGTGATCACCATAATACTCCAGGCCTATTAGTTCTGCAAGGTCAAGATTCTTAATCATTAAGATCCATATAAAATGTTTAAATAAGGGAACTCTTTTTGTATAATCTGCACAAATCCTAATTATTAACTGCTAAATGTGGTTAATATTCTAAAACTGACTTGGATAAAAATATATCATAGCAAAATGAAAGAGATGTACATAGATAGGATGGTCAATTATTGTTTATAGTAAGTGTATGGTAGGATGTTATTTACAATGACAATAAATTACTTGTGAACTATATTGCTTGCCTAGAGTTGGTAACAGGCACATGATCTGTTGAAAATCATGACACGTTTTTATTACTTCTACTCACAATGTCTTTAATTAAACATTTTATTCGTTTTTGACGATTTTAAACTGTGATCATTGTTTCAGTTGATTATCAATGTCGTCGATCTCCGTTGAATTTGTTGTAGCTACTCAGTTTAGATCAAGCATGGTAAGTTCATAGCTTCTTGAAGTATCCCTCAGCATGTGTGTCCTGTCCTAGCAGTCAGATGCATCAAACATTTTTCGCAGAAGTTCTGTTTTGATTTCGAGCTTACCCAACACGATGTTGTAATTCACATCATGGCACCTTTACACTTACAAACCGTATTGTATTCAATTCCAACCGCTACAAGCCAACCATCAGCTTATTAGCAGAGTGAATTGATACAGTTGTTTATAACCGGACGACTCTCTCGCTTTTTCCGACCCAACTAGCCTCTTCCTTCAAAACATCCTTCCTCGATGTGGCTGAGAGACAGTTTCCTTTTGCTTTACCTCTGAACATTACTATTATTATTAGCATTGTCTTCACTCTGCCTGTTACCACAGTGAGTCGCTCTGCTTTACATTTTCCTTCTCTTTTTTTCTAAGTCATGCTCATGTTTGCGTCTTCCCTATCACACTTTCTGCACATTGATGAAGGTGCAACAGCATTCAACTGAGTCCTGCCGCTGCTTCCAGTTTCTGCCCTTTCATCGTTGACCCCACAGATGTCAGGGTTTGCTGTGTCCTTCATATCTATTCACGCTGGCTACTCCCGATAACATTTATTGAACTTTAATTAGCATTAGTGGCCGATAGCCCACATAGGAATGAGCCTTATATACATCATAAAGTTAAACTTAGTGGAAGGCAATCGCTGTTTTGGTTGCTTTAATAAGCCTCCTTCATCATGCCATAAGGTTCATTGAACCCCAAACCGTAGCAGAGTCGACGAGAAAAGACATACTCAGCTTCTTAACAGGGGCTGGTATGTACAACGTCTTTTTTTCAACGACTTTTTCCGACGTCTCATTTGCAAGGGCACTTTTGCACTGAATTTTCAAAGGGCACAATCACCTGAGGTCGAAGATTCCTATTCTAGCAAGCCCAATTTATTATTTAATTCATGATTTTGAACTTGACTTATCAAAAACGTCATTAATTAATTGTTCAATGATGAAATCACCAGTTTACCGTTCAAAATTGTTGATAGTGTTAGGAATAATACTAGCCACAGTTTATGCACGTATGGATGACTAGGTATGTGAAGACAGGTGACCACAGATATTGATAAGCATCAATGTGAGAAGCCTCTGCAAACGTATTATTGATTACTCTCCACTCGGTGCCCTTCAGAATATCAAACTTCTGTTGGTGTATGAAAATAATCTACTTTTAGATCAAGTTCTATCTATTCTATGTGGTACAGTATACAGTGCAACGAGTGCTTTCCCCCCTCAAACCCCAAAAAGCTACAGGAGACATGTCTGTGCAGAGCCACAAATTATAAATACATGAAGTCAACTAACTACTCAACAACTTTAAACCTAGTAATGCAGGAACTAAAAATAATATTGACCACCAAGCTGTCAGGAATGAACTGTTGATACTAGGAAGATGGATATAAAGGGAAGAAATTCGCTAGCATGGAACATTAAACAAGAGAGAAAATGATATACTAAACCATTCAAATTCAGATTTCTTTTTCTATTCTGATTTAGTACCGTGAACTAGGTATTTTTACCCCAATCTTTGCTTTTCCCCTCGACTGGCTAACATAATTTCTACTTTTCCCTTTTGTGTATATTCAATCCTAGTAACTCATTCAAGCCAAAATTTGTACGAATAACTTCTATAAGGCGTTACGGTAAGGAGAAGAAAATTCCTCTTTTTCCCGTTCCTGATGGCACTGGGAAAACCCGCACTGCTGCCAAACTGGGCCCAATGCATGGGCAAACATGACCCCCCTCATGTCCTCCTAGTTCCACCCCCAGCTCCTGTGGAGCTGGTGTTCTCCATTGCAGCGTCCCAAATAAGTCCCCACCATTCTCACAAAAGATGCAAGACATCCTTGACGTCCATCCCTGCAACCTTCTCTAGCCGCAGCTGATGAACCCTAAGCACTCTGAGGTGCACTGCAGCCAGCCCCTCACACGTACATAATGCATACTCCACCTTGCAGAATCTGTAATTCTGTGACCTACTAATCTTGACCAGGTGATACCTTAGTGGACTATGACC
Source organism: Pachypeltis micranthus (assembly GCA_020466155.1). Lineage (NCBI taxonomy): Eukaryota > Metazoa > Arthropoda > Insecta > Hemiptera > Miridae > Pachypeltis > Pachypeltis micranthus. The sequence continues at coordinate 80,124,542 of CM035768.1, read as the reverse complement.
ACTACACAGGCTACGTACCATACGTATATTATCTCTTTCGTTCGCTCCAAGGAGAATCTGATAAACAGCCTTGACTGCCTTTGGCCAGGCACATACTGCCAATAGGCAGCCTTGCACTTCTACCAATTACCAACCTCCTTGATCCTCCTAGAAAAATTCTTAAAAGAGATGTAACTTTTAACGAAACATTGAAGGTAACTGTACTAGCAGTAATAAAAATGTCATTTGTGGGAAAAAATACAATCATACAACATTACGTGAAAAAATACAAACATTACAGAAATGAAGCCAGAAAAAGACAGAGCTTGCTAATCTGGAGCCAGTATTTCACAGGAATGAAGAATGATGACACAGCAGAAAGACCGATCCTGCAGCTCTGAACTGCCGAGCAGTATGGGAGGATGTGTGGGAATGACAGCACGCTGCAAGATTCTCGTGGGAGTAAAGAAGGCAAGAAAGAAGAGATGTGTGAGGGCCAAATGGTTCCGAGTTGGTTCTCAACTAGCACCAGTAAATTCATAAGGGACTAAGAGCAGACCCTCCCAAATACATCCCCCCAAAAAGTAACATAAAAAAACCACCGATTCATTCTTTATGTATTGAAGGTTTCAATTGTTCTTTGAGCACACACTTTGTCCCTCCTACCACTCTCCTACTTCATATCTCCATAAAGAGTGATTCGCTCTTCGTTAATTTTGATAGATAAATTAAAGTAAAAGTAGACTAATAGGAGGAACGGACAGCTTGGTGAACTAAGAAAAACACACAACATTCTTACAGCATTCACAGGCGGCGTGCTTTGTAGTTCAGATGAGATCGGTGCTGCATCACTCACCCTCTTATGGTTTTCAGGCAGACTCAGGTGACATTCATTGTCAAACCTAAACTGGCTCTGAGGAAAGAAAATTAAGTTAGCAATCTCCAACAGAAATCTATGAACAACGTTCAATTCAGAATATCCAAGTAGTTAGACAGGACGAACTACAAACTCTTCAAAAGTCATACTTCAATTGCCTCTCTCCCTACTTGATAACTTGCACATTTTTCATTCGCTTTATGAAAAATAAAAAGCCTCTTACTGTTGTGTTTCATTGGATCTTTCCACTTTCCTGCTTCAAAATAGTTTTATTTTAGCCCAAAAATTACTTAAAAATGAGCAAAAAGGTCAAATGAATAATATGATTAGCGAATTCCATTTGCCACTTATAGAAGATGAGAGGTTATCAACAGAATCCCACTGTCCCAACAAATACATTATCACAGTTTGAAATTTCCTGAAAATGCATAGTTATAGAAGAAAAAACAACTCAGTGGCTGAGGGTTTCAATGTAGATAAAAAGGATCCTTGGATAAGTGACGGGATCATAGTTCTCTAAGGCAAATGAACTTACTTTGTAACCAGGTCCTAACCTATGCATGGCACAGATTTGATGAGTAGTCAAAGCTTCACAGAAAAGGTACACTGCAGACATTTGCCCGCAAAACACTCTTTCTTCGTCAAGTTCTGGAGTGGCACCAATAAAGCATTTATCGAATGGCTGAAATTGAAAAATAGCTAATGAATTAAACGGTCTAATAACAGCGTAACAAATCACTCAATACTGATTTATAAGATCCAAATTCAAAACGTATCTTCAAATACGTGAAAGTTGAACTTGAGTATGTTAATAACCTAAGAGGCAAAGTTTGAGAGCACAAACCTACAACAGTCATCATATGATTCTAAATTGAATGCTAATTGCTCGCCTTTCTAGATTATTTACTATTGTTTAGCTACTGACCACAAGTTTAAGGTTCCATAAATAGAACATTTATCTGAACACGCTGATAAAATTATGCCCAATATAGTTGGCACCAAATGAGAATTTGCTTGACACAAACATGGACAGCCTTGACCTATACATCACCGAACACTAAAATACAAAACATTTCCTAAGTCGTGACTGATAAAAATTCACAAGGTTTTCAAGGTAATAGCCAATTAGTTTTTAACCAGGGTGGAATGGAAGCTTGCAACATTTATATAATAGTTCTCCTTGTAGTCAATCCATTTCTGGTGAGCGAAGGAAAGTAAAAAACATACAGGGGAGAGTAGTTTGTGAAGTGTTCTGAAATTCACACAAAATTCTAAAGGGATCAACACGAATAAGTTTTGCCCACAAAACATGGTCAAGTAGTACCCGAAACAAGGATATAAGGGCAGGCAGCAACATCAAAGTAGCAAAGGAACAGTCAACGGTCATTAATAATCTGCTAATAAGAGGAGTTGATAGTTGCGATGTGTTAGATGCTTTCCACCCTCGCAGTGGAAGCCTATGTCTGGATCCAACATAATAAATCAAACAAAAACCCCAAAACCCACCTTAAATCCCCCCAAAAACAACACTTCTTAGGGAGAAAATAAGAAAACGAAACCAAGAACGCAACAAGACCCACTTTGAATTTAATCGAAAAGACAGAAACGTAATGAATTGATCGAACTTCTTTTCAATATTAACTCGAAGTAACCTAATAGCTTGAATGGTGTTTAAAAACAATAAGGGGAGAAGGGATTAATACACCAAAGATTTGCTCACCTTCATCCAACAATATTCAAGCAAGGAAATAGGCACTGAAACTATTATCTGGCAGATGAAGCATGAGACTCAAATAGAAAATTATGCAGGGCTCGTAAAAATTGGAATGAAAAATGGCCAGGTTATGTCCCCCCCCCCCCCACTGGACAGAACATTTTTTGCCTAACTCCACGGCAGTTCAGTCTACAACTAAAAAAAAAAACAACAAAAAAACAGAAAGAAAAAGAAAAACGCTCGAACGCCGGACGCTAGCACCTTAGGAGGAGGAATGAAAAATGGCCCACGCAGTTTTCAACTCGCCATCCCTCTCGATCAGATTAGCCAGGCAATCCATCCAAATATATCATATCCTCCACATAGTTTAGTTCCCGAGTTTTGGATATGAGGATGAGAACACAACAATGAGAGCAAGAAGATGAAACGAACTTATTTCATTGGGGCTGTTAATTTCATCAAAATTTGCAATACAGCTTCAGAGGTTTTTTCATTACACGAATTCTGAACTCATCAATTCACAGGGACAGACAGATACAAAACAGAAAATATATCATAAACCGTTTTATCCTCCGATGTAGAAAACAATACTTTCCATATTTCTAAAGGAAACTACATTACATAAGAAGTGAGTTAAACGAGTTTCTTGAAACCTCTACATCCCATCTGGTCCCAATTCTCCATGTTTTTTTTTCAAACTTTTTGCACATATGAAGTAAACCTTCAAAAACTAGAGATACCATCAGTGAGAAACACTATCTACTTACTTCATTGGTGGAGACAAACCATGCCATTTCAGTATTCGATGCCAGCTGTCCATTCACAAGGCACTTGATCTCACTTTTGGTCCATCGGTTGTAGATGTACACGATAGCTATCATATACCACTGTAATAAAGATAAAAATATACATTGATTAACCACATAAATGAAGAATAAGCGTTTTGGAGAAATAACTCCAATAAGAACAAAGTATAAGTTTTTGTGAGAACTACAACAACAAAAAATCCTCTACTCCCGGGAGTTCCTGTGTCGTCATTTGGAATGAGGATGTTAGAGTTCGAGCATACAGGATACCTGCCCTACCTCCAATAATATGCAAATAGTACAGAATGACAATGCCAGCCCATTGCTATATGAAAAGAAGGCTGGAAGTTCCTGAAGTAGATGTTAACAACGAAAAGATCCTTGGATTGTCATATTTCGGGAGCAAGCCAATTGCAACTGAAAATTCTTCCACAAGTGAAGAAGGATAGGTTGGGAAAGAAGGTGTCAAGAAGTATGACATTATTACACTGTAATAGGGAATGTTCTCTGTGATGGGAACATTTCATTGAGATAAAAGCACAAGGCTCAGAAAATATGTAAAGAGACATAGAACAAACAAAGCTAACTATGACAGTTGATGATAGGCGATGTATAGATGCCAAAATAATCAACCAGCAGTAGCAACATTAAATTGAGAGAGCCAAAACACAAACTAAAAAAGACTGACTGATCAATTTCGTGGGTTTCTATGGAAATCACATATGATTTTCGTGACTTTGATAACCCACTCGTAGTACAAAGTGATGATAAGAATGCTACAAATATGAGGTGGTTCCCGATAGGACAACAGAAAGACGATTTATTCAAATCCAAAACTATAAAAACATGCATTGATTTACTTACCTTTCTTGGTTGGAATTCGTACTTGACGCAGTGTTGAAACCCTTTTCCTTTAACTTTCATCGAAGTTAACACAAGGCAATTCCCAACAAAATGAGCAGAGTATCCAACACCTTTACTGGTTTTGAAGCTGAAACATGGTGGACTGTGTTATTTATACCAAATAGTGAGAACATGAGTCAAACTCTTTGACACATAGAACAATACCAGTCTGAAACGTTACCAAACAAGAATACCCATTTCAAGGTAAACAGGGATGCTTAAATAATACTAACCAATACAGGTAAGGTTTTTCTCTCTCAATGTTGACAGAGTTAATAGGGTCTAATCTAAACCATGTAGTGAATGTGAAACCATTTTCATAAGGCCACCTTGCCAATGGAGGTAAAACGATAGCCTGCAACAATACCATACGATATTTAAACATCATGAAGTAATTTTTTCTCAAAAGCAACGAAGGGTGAATGAGGACACTTGACAGCCTGAAACTCTCAGTTTACCTCCATACATTTGAAACAAAGGATATAGCAATACACTCTAAGGGGTCCCTATGACAGATCTAAGAATTTGCACTCTCCATATAGCAACTAGAGGCTATAAATACTTCAATTCTACTCTTGTCTAACTGATCAATCCACCTGATTCCACAATCTTCTGAGCAGGCTGAGTGCGAATAAGATCCTGAGCTCCAGAGCCCATTACCAACTAATTATGCCAGTAACGTCAGACTCCAGTCTTCCTCTATTACCTGGTTCCATTTTCACTCTACTTTCCAACCTTGATATAATATAGAGGGGTCAGACAACTTGCTCAACACCGTGTCATGGCATCTGCCTCATGCAACATAATTCCTGTGATGCATCACCACTAAACGACCCAAACACTCAAATAAAGTTGTTCTAAGGCTTCATGAAAAATAAAAGAACAAAACAAAAAATTATGCTAAGAACTGTGGCATGAATTAGAGCGGAAGCAGTTTAAGCATTCCCTTTCCACATGTGCCGCTATCTGCCGAGAGATGTGAGCACCACGTAGTTGCGAGCAAACTGCAACTCGTCATTCTGCTCATTCATCATTCGTCTACTGTCTTGTCCACCGAAAATATTTCTTCCGAAAAAACTTGACCATTTTCCGCACCGGTATGTCACATCTTCAATCAAATCCCTATTGTTCCATTCCCATAGCCAACCCACTTCTCATTCTGGCCGGTTTATTGTTTTTCAGTTTGAGACTCCCTCCCCCGCAATATCACCGCAAGGTGATGTGGTTTAGTTTTAGGTTCAATTGCGTATATTTTTCTTTTCTCTCGTTATAGGGTTTTTTTGTTGGTGTTCAATATAAGCTGCAGTTCTTTTGCATATTGCATTTCATTTCCTTTTGTGCGTTTGCTATTATTTATTTATTTTGGAGTCGTGGGTTCATCCCCACGTGAGTGGTTTAGGTTTGAAATCGTACAAGTAAATTATGCTAGGATTTAGTAATACGACCTTAATTAAAATGTACTCACAGATCCCTTCTTTCCTGGAAAGCTAAAAAACACATCTGGCCCATTGCGTTGAGGCATCTGACGAATAACATTCAAGAGTTTTGTCGAATGCCTTGGCTGGAAAAGATACAAAAAATTTTGATCAGGGTTAATGCAGTAGAACTCATTGTGTTCATATGGATAGTAAGGAAAATGTCCACATAGCCCAATCAATGGTGACAGCCAGCACAAATTAACCTAATAACTGGTTGATAGGTCGTAATAAGGTGGCAATGGAGACTCCATAACTTGTAAGAAGTAGGCTGAACATAATTCCATAACATAGGTACTCTTAAGAATAAAGTGGACGCTCCTTACTTATTACTTTCCGCTACCCGAAGGGAAGGAAAGTATAGTACTAAAGTTAACGTACCTGTTAGGTGAGTCCGTCTCCTCTGGCTTGTGAGTTACTGTGGGCAAGCGCTTTCGATGTAAAGACATCATCGTCTGGCTGTTAAGTCAGTACAGACGATGATGTCTTTACATCGAAAGCGCTTGCCCACAGTAACTCACAAGCCAGAGGAGACGGACTCACCTAACAGGTACGTTAACTTTAGTAATTTGCCTACTGGCGGATATAACCCAATTTCTTTAATACCTGAAAGTATAGTAATCGGCCCAAAAAAAAAAATTGAGTTTTCTTCAGATCTTTACGTTTCAGACCCTACTGAGTCTAAAAAACCTAATTTCGGCGCGTGGTCCGTGTGTGTGTGTGTGTGTGTGTGTGTGTGTGTGTGTGTGTGTGTGTGTGTGTGTGTGTGTGTGTGTGTGTGTGTGTGTGTGAACGTACACCTGCCGACTTACCGTCACCGAATGCGATTCTGAGCCTCCATTACCGTCAGATCTGGTCACTTACCGTCATGACGGTAAGTCAATGCGATTCTACGCTCACTTACCGTCACAAATCTGTGACGGTAGGTAGGTTTGAGGTGTGTATTTTGGAGATGGCAAGTCGGTTTCGATTTGTGTTTTCAACTTCCAAAACTCAACATAGTGCTGCCATCTACATATCTTCCCCCCACTGCACCTACCCTTCCCATCACCACCTAAACCCAACCAACTACTTTTACGTCAAATATTGAGTTTCAAATCGTCGTCGAAAGGAAAATGTGTGTTTCGTTTCGCTCCTGAAATAAAAGTGGAGGGGGTAAATTACCGAAAATTCGCTTTTACGTCAAATATTAAGTTTGGAGTCGTCCTCGATGGTAGCCAGTATGCCGAATTCAATAAAATAATTAGTTTCGCTCCTGAAATAAAAGTGGAGGGGGTAAATTACCGAAAATTCGCTTTTACGTCAAATATTAAGTGTGGTATCGTCCTCGATGGTAGCCAGTATGCCGAATTCAATAAAATAATTAGTTTCGCTCCTGAAATAAAAGTGGAGGGGGTAAATTACCGAAAATACGCTTTTACGTCAAATATTAAGTGTGGTATCGTCCTCGATGGTAGCCAGTATGCCGAATTCAATAAAATAATTAGTTTCGCTCCTGAAATAAAAGTGGAGGGGGTATATTACCGAAAATTCGCTTTTACGTCAAATATCAAGTGTGGTATCGTCCTCGATGGTAGCCAGTATGCCGAATTCAATAAAATAATTAGTTTCGCTCCTGAAATAAAAGTGGAGGGGGTAAATTACCGAAAATTCGCATTTACGTAAAATATTAAGTGTGGTGTCGTCCTCGATGGTAGCCAGTATGCCGAATTCAATAAAATAATTAGTTTCGCTCCTGAAATAAAAGTGGAGGGGGTAAATTACCGAAAATTCGCATTTACGTAAAATATTAAGTGTGGTGTCGTCCTCGATGGTAGCCAGTATGCCGAATTCAATAAAATAATTAGTTTCGCTCCTGAAATAAAAGTGGAGGGGGTAAATTACCGAAAATTCGCATTTACGTAAAATATTAAGTGTGGTGTCGTCCTCGATGGTAGCCAGTATGCCGAATTCAATAAAATAATTAGTTTCGCTCCTGAAATAAAAGTGGAAGGGGTAAATTACCGAAAATTTGCTTTTACGTCAAATATTAAGTGTGGTATCGTCCTCGATAGTAGTTAGTATGCCGAGTTCAATAAAATAATTAGTTTCGCTCCTGAAATAAAAGTGGAGGGGGTAAATGCAGGAGCTTTGTCTGGGGGGGCTGTGATGTTGCTCTACTGGAGGAGCCTTGGGCGGACAGCAGGGATGTAAATGGGATACCTGCTAGTACAGGTAAGTTGGTCTACTGTGGTACAGAAGGAATTAACAGGGATTTGGAGGCGGTAGTGCTGGAAGCTCAAGACAGTAATGGACTCCGGGCGAGGACAGTGGTGGTGTCATCCTACTTCCCAGGTGATGATGCTGAGGTCCCCTCACTGATGATGCAGCAGCTGATCCCTTACTGCGGAAGGGAAGACCTTCAGTTGAGTGTCGGGTGCGACGTGAATGCTACTTACTATGCAATGAAATGTTGGTGGGGAGCACGCCAACTTTTGTTACGCGTAGGCGGAGGGAGGTGCTGGACATTACGGTCTCAAGTACCCTTAATGCCAGCAGAATAACAGATTGGCATGTCTCTGGGGAAACTTCAATGTCTGAGCACTGGAGAGGGAGGTTTAGGCTGCGGATCCCTAATAGTGTGACGGAGACATATCGGAATTCCAAGAACACGGATTAGGTTCTGTACACCAGTGTGTTGGCCTTCAGTTTGGAGAGCAACAGGTGTGAAATGCAAACTGTCGAAGGTGTGGAAAGGGTGACAGGGGAGATCTGCACAGCTATGGTAGAGGCGTATGAAGAAAGCTGCGAGTTGAAAACCCGAAGATCCAATAAGGAGGTTCTTTGGTGGAACAAGGAACTGGAAAGGCTTCGGGAGGAAACAAGGAGGCTCTTTAACAGAGCATAAAAGCAGGGTGAAAGGGACGCATATAGGGGTCCCCTCACAGCGTACAATGAAGCCCTTTGACGGGCAAAAAGGAAATCCTGGAGAGACTTCTGCGGGGGCATGAAAGACCATGTCCAAGGTACAGAAGATCCTCTCCAGAGAAGAAAGGCTGCAAATCGGTTTTCTCCTAAAGGCAGTGGGAACATACACAAGGGGCAGCAAGAAGACCATGGAGGAGCTACTGGCAGCTCACTTCCCACGGTCTCATAGCCTGCAGCGGGGAGAGAGCCACCACCATCAGCTGAGCGCCGATGGAGGTACCTGTCATGGGTGATCGAGGAACCCGCTGCCTCCAGAGAAATGTTCACACTTCATTAGGTTAAATGGGCAATTGGTTCATTTAAACCTTACAAGGCACCAGGTGGGGATGGTATCTTCCCAGCCATGTTGCTGCATGGTAGGGAGGCTCTGGGTCCGATACTGGATAGGCTTTTCAGGGCGAGCTATGTCCTTGGGTACATACCCACAATGTGGAGGAAGGTGAAGGTGGTCTTTATACCAAAGCCGGGTGAGGGGCTCCTTGGCCCTGGCTAAGGGCTAACGCCCCATCAGTCTCATGTCCTTTGTGATGAAAACAATGGAGAAGATAGTGTGTCTATCAATAAAGGATCTTACACAGAATCCCATTCGTAGTTCCCAACATGCCTATCAGAGGGGGAGATCCACTGAGCCTGCTCTGAAGGAACTGGCGACAGTGCTGGAGGATTCTCTGAGATCTGGAGAGATTGTGCTGTGCTGCTTTCTGGTCATTGGGGGGGCTTTCGATAATACGTTGTATGCCTCAATTATGGCTGCGGCTGGTAACAAGGGAGTAGATCCTTACCTAATCTCTTGGACCAAGGAGATGCTGAGTAGCAGGGTGGTCTTCTCGGTATTGTGTGGGGAGTGGGGGTGCTCTCCCCTCCCCTCTGGTTACTGGTAGCTGACACTCTTCTCGAGCTGCTGGAGGAGGAGGGCTACAAGGTAATAGGATACGCGGATGACCTGGTAATTATAGTCAGGGGTAAATTCGCGAATGTAATCAGTGAATGCATGCAGCATGCACGGAATACCCTACAGAGATGGTGCAATGGGACTGTTTGTCAATCCAGACAAAACGAGCCTGATCCCGTTCACCAGAAGGCGCAAACTTGCGCTGCGGGAACAGGGGCTGGGTGGCAAGGTGTTGAAGATCCAGCATGAGATCAAGTACTTGGGAGTTTTTCTTGATGGAAAGCTCACTTCGGCCACACACGTGAAAAAAGCCTTACAGTGGGCCTCAGTGGTGATGTAAGAGAATGGCGAGGAAGACATAGGGTCTGAGGCCTGGGATGATCCGGTGGCTGTACACTGCGGTTGTTAGGCCTGCAGTCACCTATGGAGCCCTGGTCTGGTGGACTAGGGGGGAAAACAAAAGAGTGCAGTTGCAGCTAAATAAACTGCAGCGTAGGGCGTGTCTGGCCATTACAGGCTGTATGACAACATGCCCTACGCTGCACTGGAGGTCTTGCTAGATTTAGCTCTACTCCACATACATGTTAAAAGGATGGCGATCCTCCAGGCTGTGTGTATGTTGGAGTTGGGTCTGACCATGCGGGGGAGGAGGAGTTCCTGCCACTTGGTCCTTGACATGGTGAATGTGGGGGGGCCGAGAATCAGAGCAGCGATCCCATTGGGGTCGCTGGCCACGGTGTTCCAGGCAGAGGTGGCTGCGGTGGCGGTCTGTGTGCAGCGGCTGCTGCAGAGGGGACTGAAGAGGCAGAGAATCTACATAACGGTGGACAGTCAGGCCACTCTCAAGGCCTTGGCCTCATACTCTCTTACATCACAGCAGGTGTGGGAGTGTCTGACAGGACTGAAGGCCCTGGCAGAGGAAAACAGTGTAACACTGTGTTGGGTACCAGAGCATCAGGATGGTATAGAGGGAAATGAACAGGCTGATAGGTTGGCTAAGAAGGGATCAGCGCAGATCCCTATTGACCCTGAGCCCTTTGTTGGGACTACCAGGAGCCACCTACCTAGAGAGGTTGGCAAATGGGAGGACAGGTGCAGGGCTGCTCATTGGCGGGGGCTGCCCGGCCTTAGACAGTCAAAACTCTTCATCCGGCTCTCCAGAGAGAGGTCCAAGGAGGTGCTTGCACTGGGGAGGAAGGATATGGGGATCATATGTGGCCTGTTCACAGGACACTGTCCGCTGAGGTACCACCTTGTAAATATTGGCAAGTGCGAGGTACAGGTATGCAGGTTCTGCGAGGTAGGGCTAGCACATGTGCATGTGCTGTGCGTATGCGATGGACTTGCGGCATCGCCGTTCTGTGTTTGGGAGGCCCTTTCTTCAGCTCGAAGAGGTGGCAAATGCAGAACTTGCAGATATCCTGGATCATGGACGCCCTTACAATAGGCCCGTTTGTAGCTGCAGTGAGGGTATCGCCTGCATCCCCCTTTTCAAAAAAAAACAAAGGTCCGCTTGCCCTTGAGTCCTTCAGTCAGGATCTCTTTTGTGCGGATGTTTATAGCTATTAGTTTTGCTTGAAATATCGTGGTATACTCTCCCCACGGCTAAGGAAGACTATAGTTGGCCCTAAAATGCCCAGTCCAGCTCTTCCTCCCTTTACAGAACCATCAGTATACCACTGCTCGGCGCCCACCTTATTCAGGAATGCCCCTATCTCACATCATTCCTATGAGTTGACGTTAACACTGTATGGCAGCTGAAAGTTCTTCCACCGCTCTGGCATGACGTCAGTAGCAAGGACTGCTTCCTCTTCTAGCATGTACTGTCTAGTCATTCCTTGGAGTCTTCCCTTAGTCCTGGTGGAAACATTTCCTGTCCGCAAAAGCCTTACTGTTCCTGAGTATGCGAGCTTCTCAATGTGTATGTGAAGGGATGAGATGTTCCAAAGGACTTCCATTGCAGCTGTGGGCAAGTACACATAGCCCTTGTAATAGCAAGACAATCCTGTCGCTGTAGTTTCCTGTGAACTGCTAGCCAGCCTGTTGCCTTCCACCACACAGTGGAGGTATATGTGGCACGGGGTCTTATTATCTCCTTATAGATCCACTCCATCATTTTTGGAGTGATGCCCCATGATTCGCTGTACAGCCTCCTACATACCCACAGAGCTGTAGTTGCCTTCTGCAGCGCATGTCTCACATGCGAGTTCCATATGATTTGCTTGTCTAGTATCACCCCAAGGTATTTTACTTCTGTCCTCAACTGAAGTCTCGCTCCTTGTATGGTGGGTGGTACTATTTCTAGGTTTCTTCGTTCGGTGGACGAAACCGTGGTGGTCTTGGCTGGATTAATGAAAAGTCCTTTCTTACCGCACTTTTGGATGATGTCTTCAGCTCTTTGCATCCTTCTCATACTGTGTAGGCAAATTTGTCTCTCACTGCCCCTAAAAGATCATCCGCATACGCGACCACTTCGTAGCCTTCAATTTGCAGTGTTTCCAACAGCTTGTCAATCACCAGTAGCCACAACAGGGGAGAAAGTACTCCCACTGGAAGGCAGCTTCGCACAGGAACCACTGTGAAACTGTCTTCCCCTTACTGAGCCATGATTCCTCTAAAAACAATTAAATAATTATTGCCCGTTTCACGCTAGGAATTGTGGACGGGAAAATGTCAAAATATTTACTTGCATACTACAATTTACTTTCCCGATTTTGCCGAAACGGGTGCCTTTTTCTGATTATGTTTGAGGACATACATAGAATCGGCTATAATTAAGTTTGGGGCCGGTAGGACGGTATTGAGAAGGGTTGTATAGTTATATTTTTCAAACTATCAATTTTTTCGGAAAACGGAGATCCTACAGTGGATGTCTGCACCATGAGCAACACAAAGATGCATCAAAATTTAATTAACTCCCACTTTCAAATGAATCAAAACGGCACAATAAAATTTTAATAGTTTCCCGATTTTGCCGAAACGGGTGCCTTTTTCTGATTATGTTTGAGGACATACATAGAATCGGCTATAATTAAGTTTGGGGCCGGTAGGACGGTATTGAGAAGGGTTGTATAGTTATATTTTTCAAACTATCAATTTTTTCGGAAAACGGAGATCCTACATGTCCAAGACATGAGAAATAAATCTCAGTATATCAACATAACAGGACGGAAGTGTTGTGAGGCTCAAGCCAGCTCGTGAAAGCTCAAGTTCTGCTACCTGCGAGTTTTATAATTTTACTAATTTAATTTAGTGTAAAACGTACGTTAAATAAAAAATCGTTCAAATTTGATAACAATTAAAATTATTAAAAAATATAATCACTAATGATATACAATGTTCGCATAAAAGTGGGACCAATGGGACCGACGAAATGAATGCTCGACGAATCTCAATGTGTTTTGTTCGATTGTGATGAACAGGATCCGTGAGGAGTTTTAATGCTCCTTGGTTGTCATTCTTGAGTGTCAACGTGAACTGTAACGGATGTCCAAGACTTTCTACCAATCTTCGCAAATATTGAGCTTCTTTTATGTCCTCGGTGAGGCTCAAGTACTCAGCTTCTGTACTGGAAGTCGCCACAGTTCTTTGTTTCCTGGTTTCCCGTGTAATGGCTGCACCAGCCATTACGAAAGTCATTCCAGTATAAGATCTGCGATCGCATGAGCAATTCCCCCAGTCAGCATCCACAAAACCAACCGAAGGCTGATTTGTTTTCCGACATGTCAACTTCATGTCAGCAGTACCTTTTAAATATCGTAAAACTCGTTTAGATGTTGTCCAGTGTGCATCAGTGTATTTGTTATTGAATTGGCTCAAAAAAGTTACAGGAAATGTGATATCTGGGCGAGTACCAATCGCTAAATATAACCATGAACCTATTAAGGATTGGTATGGAATACGACTCATTTCATCTGATGTAGGAATTTCGTGGTGAAAATTTGAATTGACTTCGACGGGAGTTGGGACTGTGTTAGAATCCTCCATTCCAGTAATTCGTACTCATCCAGAAGGGCTTCAATATGAACCACCCACTTATCGAAATTTTGTCTTCCAAGCACAGCTATTTTGAAATCCATGCTCATTATCCTGGGACCATAACCTGTTATTTTTGTCGATATCGGAAAGCTTATTTTATACCACAATAATTACGTTCACCTGCAAAACCGAGAATGAATATAATTTCATACGTAACATATGGAACACAATAAAATAACATCTGCTTGGTTACGAAGTAAACCAACTGGAGTTACACTTGCAACCTCAACAGTTGCATGTGAAATCAACCTCGGTTGATCAACATACCACTTCCGTCCAGTATCACCTTGGAGATCACTGGGACATTCACAGGACTACAAATATGCCACGATTTTTAATACAATGTCACCGACGATTCCTAATTCTTTGAATGCATACAACTCCCCTCACTGTTATGTTGATCGACTGAGATAGATTTCTCATGTCTAATTTTATTGTGCCGTTTCGATTCATTTGGAGGTGGAAAACAATTAGATTTGATGCATCTTTGTGTTGCTCATGGTGCAAACATTCACCGTGGAACCTCCGTTTTCCGATAAAATTGATAGTTTAAAAACCATACATTCAAAAGCCTATTTAATACCGTGTAACCAGCCGCAAATATAATTATAGCCAAAGGGATTCACGTTTTCGAATCCAAGTAAGATCGTTTGATTTTGGAGTTGATTCGTGGTGGCCGATTCTAGAACATGAGGGGAGCATTTAGCCTTATTTAGTTAAAATTTAAATAATTTAGAATTAAAGATTTTATTCTACCAAGTACCTAGATAAATTATGTTACTACTTGGAGCAATAAAACCTTCTTTTTTTTTAACTTGAATTTTCTCATTTTCGTAGGTAGGTACGAGCAGCAGATTTCCCGTCTAGTTTTTTCAAATTAATATAGGTATATATCAAGGTATACAGTAATATCATATCTACACCGTTCTTGCTCCCAAAACTGGCTTCCTTTCATAATGCGGTGGAATTGACGTTCACAAGGGAAGAGTTTGGCCCCTTCGGCAGTGTCCTTCTGACCCCTCTGAGGTTCCGACGACCCTGTTCTCGTGTTGTGGTCTTGAAATAATTTCAACTTCTTACTTCCACAACAAAATCCTTCCTCCCGTGAAATTTCTTTCGTTCATCATGTTTTGGAGTATGCTAAATACGAATCTCAGTTTGGGAAATCGTTATCAGGCACCGTTTACGTCTTTTTACATTCTTTAGCCATCGCGTACTACAGTATTTTACAGTTATCATAGTAATCAAAACTATAAGTATAGTTCTCTATAAATCTCGCACATATGACACTAATGCTCTCAATAAGATCAGGATTATAGTTCAATCAGCTACCTGTACGATGGCTGTTTAATAATGTACATACCAAAATCAGGAGCAGCGACAGAAATTCCGTAACACAACCTAACGTCGTTTTTTCGTCCAACTTTTCCGCAGTTTTTCGTCAATATTTTCAGAACCCTAACGACTAGCGTTACCAAAAAAAATTATGTTTTTAGCTCCTCCAACTACCTATACGTTAGTAATTCAGTGAACGTAAAGCGATAAGTAGCAACAGCCTAGTAAAGTCAGGATCATTAAGTGCTGTCAGCCTCTCCTTATAGAATGTCGATCTTACATAAAATGAATGAAGAGCGTTGAATTAGTACTAATATTAATTTATTGGTTTTACTTGGTGTTACAATTTTGTCAAAAACGGCTGTAACGATTTCGAACAAACTTACGGGGTACTCTGACTAACTAGTACCTTCATTTTGTTCTCCATATACACGTTTCTGTAGAAATGCGTTGAACGAAGATATTCCGCCCGTATTTGTCGCAGGTGAGGGCGATGCGTATATAGAGCTGCTCACCAAGTACGATTTGGTTGTTGCCAACGACACCATGCCTGAGGCACCGTATGATGGGCCGGGAGGAAGGGCGAGCATAGACGTCATAGCTGTGTCTCACACCCTACTGTTCAAATTGTTGGGTTGGCGAGTCGTACCAGGAGCAACGCAAAGTGATCACCTGGTTATTGACTTTGACATTGCAAACGGCAACATTCTCTCTGGAGACACGCGTGAGAAGCTATTCCGCACAAATGTGCCGACTGTGCTCAAATCTCTAGGGTACTGGAAGGTGAACTGTGTGCTGCAGAGACCGATCTCTTATTGCAAGCTGCCTCACCGGGAAAGTCGCATGGTGGCCTTAAGAACTTCATCTGTGCATAGTGTAAATAGAGCCAGAAGGATACACCAACAGACTCGTGACCCAGAAGCCAAAGCAACACACCGAAATGCCTTCATCCAGGAAAAGAAGGCCTTCTGAAGCGCCATTAAATGAGGCTAGCGGCAAGACTGGCGGATTTTTATGGAGCGGGAGAGCTCTTAAACGCCCTAGGGGAAGCATTACAAGTCTTCCTTAGGAAAAGCAAACGTGGGGCAGGTATTAGCCCCGGATCGCTGGGAACCTTCCTTACGAATGCGTTCGCGCCAATGACCAAGTAGCTCGAGATATTGAAGCCCAGAGCCACACATCGCTTGTGGACAACATGTGACCTTGGCAGGGCCCTTGCCACCTTGAAGCCCAACAAATCACCGGGGCCAGATAGAGTATAAAGCTTTATACCAAGAAAAGATGAGTGGAAAATCTCCAGCAGCCTGCTTAATGTGTTTAATGACTGTCTGCAGACCCGCGATCATGGAGACCACTCCGCTTTCTTCCACACTTAGAAATGTTGATGTTGAGATGTTGACTCCCATAAAGGAGTCTTTGGCTGCAACCTCACAGGCAGACAATATAGGTGTACTAAAGTAAGGTCCACGAAGGATGTCATTGTTGAAATCCGCAATGTTTTTCTGATAGCAGTTTTCATTGACATGAGGGGATCGTTTGACAACCTTTGGTGGCCAGAGCTCCTCAATGAGCTTAAAGGTTGGGGAATTCCCAAACAAATAACTGACACGATTGAATGTAGACATGTCTCTGTCCAGAGAACGATTAAGAAGGATACCCACAGGGCTCAGTTGTCGGACCAGCACTGTGGAACGCCTTTAGAAGGTCTTCTCAGGAGAGCCATGAAGACTGACTGCGAGCCACATATGCCTATGTGGATGATCGTACTCTGCTTATCTGTGCAGAGGAAACCTGAAACCACGTGCTGTAGTTCCTGAGTGGCAGTTGTTGGAAGAGCAGACAAACCTGCCAGTATTTACTGCCATGAAGCAAGCCTATAATCGTTTCATAAACGGCAAAGAAACGTGGTCACGATTGATCTGTCTCTTTGAAAATTCCCCGCCAAGTAAATAGTTAGATCAGGTAGGAAACCAGATTAAGAACTCCTCCCAGACGGTATGAGATTCCCAAGTGCCATACCTCCAAGTGATTGGTAATACACAGGCAACGGCTCTTCACTGGGAGACTGGCAAAATGACCAATCCTGTCGTATCTCTATGGCGGTCAATTGATATAACCCTCTTCTAGGTTCAGGGCCAGTCATTTGATAAGAAAACAGACCTGTCTGCAGTTCGATTTGCGGGAGAACGGCTACGCCGATTTTGCTTTTTTATTTTGTTTGTGATTTTTGTAGACGCGAAATAAGGTTACGGGTGAATCGGGCCTTCGACGTTGGTACGAAATTTGAGGTGATGGAGTTTGAGAATGGATCAAACGTTTCTCCAGTCTTAAGTTTTCTTCCACCTTCCTCCCAATGCATTTCTGGCAACTATGGATGACGCACCTGCAGAAGGCAATTCCTTTAGCTATTACATTCTAACTACATACATTGAAGAGGGCTGTAATTTCCCTGCATAAATTTGGGCTTCATCTCCATCCAAATGTCACGAATGGCGCTGAAACTTTCCACTCAGATTATAAACGACAATTCTACTTCAAGCATCCAAATTTCAATCATACTGATCGAAATTCAGCAAGAAACTGCCTTGACAATACGCAGCGTGAGTATAGGAAGCATGAACATACAACGAAAAAAAGCAAGAGAAATGATTGCATTTTAGGGGAAAAATGGGAGAGCTTCAACAGTTGTGAAAACTAGACATCGGATATGATCAACTACTTGACCGGTGTGGGGAATAGCTTCTCGTGACATCCATCCACCTACCCTACATAAGCATCAGGACACAAAGATCTGTTTCATTTCGTGACTGTATGCGTCCTCTGGCATGAATCTTACGATTCATTAGGAAGGTTTTATTAGTAGTATTTATGAGATAATTTGTTAACATTTAGGAACAGGGGAGCCTACTCAGGTTGTGCGGCATACAGACTAGTCTAGGTTCTGCAGGTTTCAGTCATTTGGCCAGCTCTCTGGAGACATTGTGACAATGCACGGCTGCACGGAGGTACGACACTCCTGTAAATGTCAATCATACAGCAAACTGCAGTGACCTAAGGCCAAAGTCTATGGGCAATCGATAGCTGGCAATTAAGCATTTCATTTAGGAGGATGAGTTGCGTCTTTTACTTTCCTTAGCCATCAGTTCAAGTTTTAAACCTAGCACACAGGTTACCATGGGACGCCAAAATTAGGGTATGCGCGAAATCGGTCCAAAAATAACTATAATTATCACAGTGATCAAGACACCGATTTTTTCCCTTAACAATGGCTTTAACGAGTTCGACTAAGTTTTCTAGATGGGAACATCCAAATTGTTTAGAAATATCTCAAAATTCTCATTCGTGGAAAATAAAAAGAGAAGGGCAATAAATTACCTACATTTTCAACAAATATCGTTTCTTCTGCAGCTTTTATCACTATAAATCCCGCTCATACTACAATAGTGTTTCCATAAAATTCGGTGAGTTCGGCGAGTAAGTGATCTATACGGTGGACGTTTAGTAATGGTTATATATAAAAAACAGGAGCAGTTTGGGAAATTCCGGAATTTATTCTAACGGGTTTTTTTAATAGCGTTTTTCACAGTTTCTTGCTTCAGAAATGTCACAATCCCCTCACAGCGGAGTCCAGCCCGAAGAAAGAATTTTTCAACTCCGACAACACCTAAGACGTTTGATATTTACCCCCCTACTCAACTAATTACTGATCGTGATAATTAAAAACTCAATGGCAAATATCATTGGTCCTCCCCTCACCACGGAGTGAATCCTAAAAAACGAAAATTTTCAAATCGGCAGCGTCCAAGAGGTTTGATAATTAATCCCCCTCTCGAAATAATCGCTCATTGTGACGATTAAAAACTCGGCAGTAAATATCATTGGCCTCCCCCTCAATGAGGAGTCCATCCCGAAAAAAGCATATTACAAATAGCACCACAGTATGCTTTTCTACAATTTACTACCTCCCAAATTGATTGTTGATCACGAAGATGAAATAAACAGCGTTATAGACTCCATCCAAGCGCAATCCATCTGAAGAACAAAGTTTTCGACACACGACAAGACTTTTTAATAGTTAAGAATCATGAAAATTAGTTCTGAGTATGGATGCTGTTATTCCACTGAAGGGGTATCGTGAAGCGAGCTGTGTGAGGGTTTAGTCTCTGACAGTAAAATTTGTTGAGAAAGCTCTGAAAACACTGTGAGGTAAGCTGTGCGGTTTCGACCTCAAGACGAGTCATGAGATTTCCTTGTTTTTTGGTCTCAACCCCTCACCAACTGCGTATTATAGGCAATTGAGGATTGCGAGAGGAATGCTCCGTGATTTCTTTGAGGCGAGGGGTGTAATTCACTCGTATCGTATACCGAGCTCATCATAAACCTCGGAAATCATCTCCAAGTATAAAACCAGTTTACATTTTGAAGACACCCCCCATAACTCATAACTTATTGAACGCCATGTGAAAATCACATCCAAGTTTCCAAGTTTGTGACTTCTTCGATAATATACAAATCGACGCTGGTACCGAAGAGAAAATCTCGTGAACTAAAAATATACTGATCGTCAATTGTACGTGCAAAATGACATCCACCTAAAAATACCTGCAGACGCGTCTCCGAACGATTTTGAGCCCTTTGAGAAGCTCTTTGCAAGATGACGTCCATATTAGGACGCCACTTAGTATCTAACTTGGGATCAAGCGGATGCCAAAAGGACTTGTTTACACATAAGTTGTGTCAATCTAAACCGTTTACATAATATGACTGTTAATCCTTTGAGTGGAGCTGCGTGACGTCAGATTATCTCCAGCCCCTGGCTTTGTCCCCTTCAAAAATTCACGGCGGCTTCATGTGTTGACCTAAATGTTTCATATTCAACCCACATCGCAGCCACGCATTTACGATCAATCAGCCAAAATTTGAGCCTGAGCCGCTTATAATAGAAATGCATTTATTTCGAAGGAAACAACTATAAATGCTATTTAGAGTTAGTAGCCCGTCAGAAATTCACTGTGGGCTTGAAATGTTGACCTAAATTTTACAAATTCAAACCACACCCCTACTAAATACTTTCGAAGATTCTCTCAAAAAATTCTCGATATTATTAAACACAAATCAAAACCGACCTGCGATCTGCAGAAACACACACCAAACCTACCTACCGTCACAGATTTGTGATGGCAAGCCGGCAAAGAGTAGCATTGACTTACCGTCATGACGGTAAGTGACCGCGGTCTGACGGTAATGGAGGTGTAGAATCGCATTCAGTGACGTTACTCTGCAGTTGTACGTTCGTGCCACAGTAATACCCGTCTCTGTGGTTCCTTTCAGTCTACCCTGGTCAACATACACTAAGTGCAGAGTAGGTAGTAGAAAAATTATATAGTTAGTTTCGCGACATCGTCGAGTGCATTTAATCTCGCGAATTAACCATTAATATAATTTTTTCTATAAAAGGTTCTGGGCCCAGGTACGTTTGTGTAGGGTTTTGGTTAATTGAGAGATGAGTTTCCAGAAGATCAAACTTTTGGGTCGTAATAATTTTGACACGTGGCGTCTTCAAATGCAAGCCATTCTTATAAAGTGAAATGGGAGGACGCAGATTTGAAAGCCAAATCAGATCTCATTTTAGCGATTAGTCCGTCCGAATTGAAACAAGTAAAGTGTTGTGAGACATCTCATGAACTTTGGACGAAATTACATGAAATTTATCATTCGAAAGGACCAGCAAGAAAAGCGACTTTGTTGAAACGGCTGATTTTAAAGCGAATGGAAATTGAAGAGGACGTTCGAGATCACGTGTCAAGTTTCATCGATACGGTGGACAAACTCGCTGATCTGGATATTACCATTAACAACGATTTACTTTCCATTATGTCGTTATGTAGTTTGCCAAGCAACTTCGCAAATTTCCGTGCGCGATCGAGTCTAGGGATAATTTACCTACCCCTGAAGCATTGAGGACAAAAACTTTGGAAGAATTCGAAGCTCGAAAAACCAATTCACATAGTGATATTCCTAACGCGTTTTACGGGAAAAATAGGAATAAAAAGCCCACATCTCACGAAAGTGGAAGCGTAAATCCGAACTTTAAAGTGCGATGTTTTAGATGTAAGAAGTATGGACATAAGCGACCTGAATGTCCATTGAATGATCGAAATGCTGAACAATCTAAGGATCTTTCGTTGTTTGTGTCTCTTTTCGGGGAATCCCAAAACAATCACGAACGTCGCTGGTGTTTGGACAGTGGCAGTAGTCATTTTTGTAGTGACCCGAACAAATTTTCGGTTGTGACTCCTACAGAGAACTTGAGGCTGAACTTGGCAAACGCTGCATCAACTGACATAACTGGTCGAGGTTGTATCAAGTTCATTGCTGATTGTGGTGATTCAGAAAAAGTGGTGACATTGAAAAACACTCTTTTAGTGCCTGACTTAACAAGTGACCGTATCTCAGTCTCTAAAGTTACGGACAATGGATTCGATGTATTGCTTACAAAGACTAGAGCGGATTTGTTGAAAAATGGTAAGATCGTGATTTCAGCTAAACGGGAAAAACAATTTATATTTTATTTCGGAAAATAGTGAAAGTGCTAAAATGCTTGAAGAACAGAAACTTTCAAAAATTGTGAAGTGGCATAATCGATTCGGTCATCTTAATGAACAAGATTTGAGAAGAATTCTCAAAGCAAAAGCAGTCCTTGGCGTCAACGTAAATTTGAACGAAAAACTTCCTGCATGCGAGACTTGCCTGCGGGGAAAGAAGACGCAGACACCGTTTCCTAAGAGGGAGAGAAGAGAGTGTGCACCCCTGGAAATCATACACTCCGATGTGTGGGGCCCTGTACGTACTCGTTCTCACTGTACTACGTCACATGCATCGATGAAGCGACTCGGTGGTGTGAAGTGAGGTTTCTTAAGGCGAAGTCAGAAGTTTTGCAAGTTTTTAAGGAATTTAAGGAGCTGGTTGAGAACCAAATGAGCCGAAAAATAAAGTTTTTGTAGTCGGACAATGGTGGCGAATATTGTAGTCGTGAATTCGAGGATTATCTACGTAGCTGTGGAATCGGTAGAAGGCTAACTGTGCCTCATACTCCGCAACAAAATGGGATTTCGGAGAGGAAACACCGAATCATTTTGAACATGGTGAGATGTTTTCTCATCGACTCTGATCTTCCTAAACGTTTTTGGGCGGAAGATGTTTCATGTGCTGTTCACGTATTGAACCGTTGTCCATCATGTGGAATCGATGGAAGAATCCCGTTCACTTTATGGCATGGAAGACCCCCAGTTGTTTCGTATCTTCGTACTTTCGGAAGTAGAGGATACATGCTGGAGAAATCAGGGAAGGGAAAATTGGAACCACGCTCTAGTGCGTGCATACGTGTCGGCTACTCTGAAACCTCGAAGGGCTACAGGGTATGAAGTGATACACTAAAAAATTTATGATCACAAGAGATGTCAAATTCGTCGATGAAAACAGACGAAAAACTTTGTGCGAGTCAAGCGTGGATAATTATACCTTTTTGGAAGACACTACTTCGTTGGCCTAAGTTGGACCAAACCACGCTGGTGTGAATCGTGAAAATTTGCGCATAAGGGTAGAAGATTCCGAAGTTCACTCTGAAGACTCTACTCAAGATGACGATGATTCGGAACCATCGGAAGACTCATCCAAAGAGGACAAGTGAGGCAGAGGAAGACCTAGTATTGTTCGAAATGGTAGAAGGGGGCGACCTAGGAAACGATATAATATGCTACCTCGAGACGCTGCACTTCAAGAGAATGTTCCTCAACAAGAAGCACTTGAAGATGCTGAATATGCGTACTCAGTCAAAATATCTGTTTCGGATGCTTATTCTAGCTCTGAAACACAAGACTGGCGGAAAGCTGTGAGAAACGAAATCAAATCACTTCTCACTAACAACACCTGGACATTGAAAAGACTTCATTCCTAACTGAAGTTTCTATTTGAGGGGGCGTGTTGAAATTTACAAGTGACGACCCTTCAGTTAGTTATTGGTTGGCCAGGCACATCCGTTATTTCTGGTCATATGATTTTGTCCGTGAAAAATTATATAGATCGTTTCGTGACATCGTCGAGTGCGTTTATTCTCGCGAATTAACCATTAATATAATTTTCTTTAAAACCCTGGTCAACATACACTAAGTGCTGAGTAGGTAGTAGAAAAGTTGCGCTATAAAAACGGGTATGAAATCAGCTAAGACTGCCCCAATAAATCCTAAATATTTTCTCTCACACTAACAAGAATTTAAGCTAATTTTCATGCAGAAAAATTGTTATTATTATTATATCGCCAGGTGAGAAAATTGTACTTAGCATTAGCCTTAGAAATTACTGTCAACCGTCTTTGCCCATCCCCTAAGAAAATAAACTGTTTGTCTTTCATTTTTCAAGTGTTATTCACCGAGTAAAACCCGGGATTTTCGAGTTTATTTCTTTGAAGTCATCTATGCTGAAAAGTGATTTTTCAGAATAAATTTTTTTTGTTTAAGACTGACACCGTATTTGCCATAATTTAGAAAATTATTGATTAACAACAAGGTATGTTAAGTAATTGACAAATTATTATTTTTCAAGTTCATCCGTGTTCAGAAGGAACGCCTTCGAGTTTGCATGCCCGCAATTCGCGAGTACAATGCGGGACGATATACCTTCCGCCTGTAGCATAAATTTCCCGCGGCCCCCGCGATATCCGTGACAGTAAGTCGGCAAAAAGTCGCAAAGTGTGTGTCCCTTAAAAGTGCGTATTTTCGAAAAATAACCAATACATTATCCGTTTCATGCATCAAGGAGTGAGAAAACGCGAAAAAAATTTTTTAGTGTGTGAACGACCTGTGACGGTAAGTGACCTCATGTGCGTATAGGTGTGTGTGTGTGTGTGTGTGTGTGTGTGTGTGTGTGTGTGTGTGTGTGTGTGTGTGTGTGTGTCACCCTGCAGTCGGGGGTCCAGAATACCGCTGACGTATTCCCTGCGTGTCGTATGAGCCGACTAAAAGGGAAAGCCGGGTGGGCCCAGCTTGAAAGACAACCTCACCTCTACGAGGTCCCCGCAGGATTACATCCAACGAGGCTTAACTGTGGCTGGGCGTCACAGTGTACTCTGTCGCCACACTGTGCTCACCCTGCAGTTGGGGGTCCAGAATTCCACTGCCGTACTCCCTGCGTGTTCGTATAAGCCGAACTAAAAGGGACACAACTTACACTTCATTCACATACATGACACACTGGGAACCCCCTACCTTTAGCTGGGATCGCAGTACACACCCCCCGCAGGAAGGGGGACAGAATTCTCCTGCCGTATCCTCTGCGTGGTCGTTAAATCCGGCCTTAAAGGGGCTTAAAGCTCACGACACAGACACACACAACATATTCCAGATACAAAATACACTGCAACGGCTTGCGTGGCAGAACACACTCACTTGAAACACTCATAATGAGCGAAAGACAGTCCTGGAGGTAGCTCACTAACACCTTTGAGCGATCCCCTATATAGGTGCGGCCTTCGGAATGAGGAGGGGGAAAAACCAGGTTTGAGCGTTCCTGGGGCGGCTGATAGCGTGTGTCCCGCTCACCACATCACCAGTGGCCGAGGGCTGACTCTGAGCAGCAGCCGAAAAATCCCTCATGCGGAATGGCACCTGCGGCGCATGTGGGGGCCTCCCTTTGACCCTCAACGGACCAGCGAAAGGGGCTAGAATCAATATGCCTGAGGAGGAGCTTCCAGGACACTGCCTCTCGAGCACCTCTCGCTCATACCACTAACACACACAACAAATGAACTCACAAGGATACACTACACCAGTCTGCTTCTTTAATCTCCCTCAAAATTAGTAAAAAACATGACTAAGTCAAATAACACAATTGCAGGTAATAAAAACGCCACCTGCGCCTCTTCCTCGGGCTCGCCAAGCTCGACCCCTCCCTCTTCGGACGATGAGCAATCTACTCGTCGTCCAAACAAACAAGGGCGGAAAGAACCGGGCAAACCGCGTTCATCTCCCCCTTCTCCCCCTAGTAGCCCGGGCAACCCGGCTACTACAAGCACACGACACGCCGTTGACCCTAATCTGTCGGACATGGAGCAAATTTGCGCATATGTCCAAATCATCCACAGCCAGATGGCACGGATGAGGTCAACGCGACAGGACTATGCGGGACCTCATCACTAGTTGCCTCTTCGAAATTTCGAAGCTGGCTATAAAGCTAATGCCCCCAACGACATCGCCCCTGCCACTCCCCCTGCGGGAAACTGTGGCGGCTGTCGTGAGGAAGAGCTGCGTAGGGCAATTGCCCAGCAGCCAGTGCCACCAGCCCCCCAAACTCAAGGACCTTCAATGAGCCAGGGTAGTACCCCAGGCCCCTCATATGCGGCAGTAGCCGCTACTGCGCCCTACTCCCCTCATGGAGCTGAGGCGGAATGGCAGTCTGCCAGGGCCAGGAAGCGCAGGGGAAGCGGAAACAGGCCCCAACTAAGCAGGCTGAGGGCAGCGCCCTGCCTACGCCTCTGCCCAAAAACAAGGGCAAAAGTAAAAATAAAAACAAAATAAAAAGCCTCCACCGCTTGCCAAACTCCCCCCTAAAAACCCACGACAAAACGTGGTAGTGGTTAGGCATACATGTAAGGAAGGAGAGGCTGGTCCCTCCAACCCTGATACGATGGAAGCACTGATGCGGGGTGTCCCTGCTCACGGACCTCCAAGCTCTAAGCGTCCGAGTGCTGAACATCCGCACCGCAGTAGGAGGTGGCGCCGTCATTGTGACGGAAACGCCAGAAATGGCCAAGGCGCTCACGAGCCACATTTCAACAAAAAGGAGTTGAAGCTCCAAGCGTCAGCCCCCTGGGTCGTTTCCCACGCCTGCTATTGTGCGACGTGCGGACTGATCTTCAAAGAGGACTTGGCCCAACAAGTTGTTGAGCACAACCCTGCGTTAGGCTTGCAGCCGCAGGATGTCAGGCCCCTCTTCACCAAACAGCGTGGAAGGCAGAAGGATTGGGTGATTGAGGTATCACCCAGCCTATACAAAAAAAAACTAGAGGGCAAGGCACCTCCAAATAGCCTGGCAGCGGTGCGCCATACGAAAGTACCAAGCCCCACTCAGTGCTACAAATGCCAGCGCTATGGCCACCTGGCAGTGGCCTGTACAAGACCTGTTGTGTGCGCCTGGTGCGCCTTGCCACATCTGAGTAGGGAATGCAAGCGTGATGCCCCTCTCAAGTGTGCCAATTGCGTCGAACGCAAAATCCAACAGGTCTCACACTCTACACGAGACGCACGCTGTACCATTCGTCAGCGAGCGATTGCCCTCCAGGAGTCACGAGTAGATTATGAATAGGTCAAAAACAGTTCGAATCCTTCAGCACAACACAAATAAGAGTTGCCCAGTTATGGCTGAGTTGCTGCAAAATGCACTCAAGAAACGCTGCAGTGTCCTCGCCATACAGGAACCATACATAGGATCCAAAACCCTTGGTCTGGGATCGCAGGCGCAGTGGTGACTGGAGCAAGAACGGGAGCCAAGGCAGCAGTAGCCTGCATCGACCCGTCCATTGACATGCTCGCACTCACCCACCTGAACAGCCAGCACTTGGCGCTGTGCTCATCCGAGCCGGTGGCTTTGAGCTGGTTGTAATATCATTTACAGGCAATTTGGCGCACCAGTTGCCACCAGCCTTGAACCACTCGGCGGGCTCTAGCAGGCCTATCAGGACGACCCTGCGTAGTCTGTGCTGATGCAAACGCCAGATCACCATTGTGGGGATCCCCAACCCTGGACAGGGCGGGCGAGGCGTATATAGAGCTGCTCACCAGGTACAACTTGGTTGTTGCCAACGACCCCATGACTGAGGCGACCTATGATGGTCCAGGAGGAAGGTCGTGTATAGACGTCACAGCCGTGTCTCACACCCTGCTACTCAAATTGCAAGGTTGGCGAGTCGTACCAGGTGCAACGCATGAGCGATCACATGGTTATTGACTTTGCCATCACGGATGACAACATCCTCTGCAAAGACATGCGTGAAAAGCGATTCCGCACAAAAATGCTGACTGGCCACAATTCTGTAGGGTACTGGAAGGTGAACTGCGTGCCGCAGACACCGACCTAATAGCGCAAGCATCCACACCTGAAGAGGTGGACAGCAAAGTGGACACATTTACCACAGCACTGCACTCTGCTGGGCTCTCTGTACTTGGCCAACAGAAGCACAGGGCGATCAAAGTCCCATGGTGGACTGAGGAACTTAATCCCCTCAAGCAAAGTGCAAATAGAGCCAGAAGGATGTACCAAAACACTCGTGACACTGATGCCAGAGCAACACTCGAACAGCCTTCATCCAAGAGAAGAAGGCCTTCCACCGCGCCATCAAACGAGCCAAACGGCAAGGCTGGCGAAATTTTGTGGAAGCGGAGAGCTCTGAGAACCCCTGGGGCAGACACTACAAGTCCTCCATAGGAAAAGCAAACGTAGAGCAAGTCTTAGCTGCGATGCAAAATGAGTCAGGCTGGGCCTGCAGCATCGGAAGCTCACTGGAAACCCTCCTTGAGAAGGCGTTCCCAGATGACCAAGTAGCTCGAGACACTGAAGCCCAGAGGACAGCAAGGGAGCTGATCATGGACCCTCCGAACGAGCCCGACATCCCATTGTGGACAACAGGCGACCTCGGCAGGGCCCTTGCGACCTTAAAGCCCAACAAATCCCCCGGGCCAGACAAAATAGAAAGCAATATGCTAAGGAAGGCTGAGCGGACAATCTCCAGCGGTCTCCTTAATTTATTTAATGACTGTCTGCAGGTCGGACAGTTCCCCACTCAGTGGAAGTCTGCGCGTGTTGTCACTCTTCAAAAGGGAGGCGACCGCAATCAGTCAGACCCGCGATCATGGAGACCACTCAGCCTTCTTTCCATATTAGGCAAAACACTAGAAATCTTGATGTTGCAGTCCCTCGAAGGAGTCTTTGGCCGCAACCTCACAGGCAGGCAATACGGGTGTACCAAAGGAAGGTCCACGCAGGATGTCATTGTCGAGATTCGGCGTGTTTCCCTGCTGGCACCGGCTAAGTACGTCGTAGCAGTTCTGATTGACATCAGAGGAGCGTTTGACAACCTTTGGTGGCCAGCGCTCCTTAATGAGCTTAAAGGTAGAATCCCCGCAACCTGTACTCGCTCGTCAGAAGTTACCTGACAGACAGAACTGCTACGATCGAAAGTAGGCATGTCTCCGTCCGGAGAAAGATTGAGAAGGGGTGCCCACAGGGCTCGGTCCTAGGACCAGCACTCTGGAATGCCTTCTTCGAAGGTCTTCTCAGGAAACTCATGGAGACTGACTGCGAGCCGTACGCCTATGTGGATGACTTGACTGTGCTGATCTTTGCAGAGTCAGTCCGCCAAATTGAAGAAAAAACCCACCACGTGCTCCGCACTGTCAACCAATGGTGCGAGCACGTCAAGATGCAGGTGGCTGAGGAAAAAACCCAGCTAATCCTCTTGAAGGGGAAAGTGAATAATCCACCCACAATACGCTTTGGCGGCCACAGGCTCCTTCTTGAAAAGCACGTCAAGTATTTAGGAGTGAATATAGGTGAGAGGTGGGGTTTCAACCAACACCTCCAGTCCCTTAAAGGCACTACCATTGCAAGGTTTGCCTCACTGCGTGCCATTAGCAAGGCCACTTGGGGTGTGTGTTACCACGACACCATCCTCATGTATAAGGCCATCTATTTAGGTGTGATTGGCTACTGCCCCGTTGTCTGGGGTAGCAAACTAACAGTCAATCAAAGAGAGTATTGGCCCAATCCCAGAGAGCTGCGCTCCTGTGGATCACCAAGGCCTACAAGACTGTATCAACGGAAGCACTCCAGGTGATCACTGGTCAGTTACCAGTTGATTTGGCTGTCGAGTGCATGATTGACAAGTGGAGAGTGAAATGGGAGCTTCCCCCGCTTTGGGCTGAACTCCGTGCGGATCTCACCACAGAACAGAAACTTGCCGCCATCGATGAATGGGCTCTAGAGAAATGGCAAGCGAGATGGGAATCCTCGTCAAAGGGGGCGTGATACGTATGAGTTCTTCCCCAACATCCGTGAACGTCTTTCTAGAAAATGGGTTGAGCCAGACCACTGGACGAGTCAGTTCCTCACGGGACATGGTGACTTCAATGCGCGGCTCCACTTCTTTTCCCTGAAAGACTCTCCATTATGCACGTCTTGTGCCTCCAGTGCGGAGGAAACAAGAAACCACGTGCTGCTCCACTGTAGTTTCTACAACAGTGAGCGACGGTTGTTGGTAGGGCAAACGAACTTAGCAGCATTGACTGCTACAAAGGAAGCCTATAACCATTTTGCAAAGTTCGCAAAAAAGGTGATGGCTAAGAAACGTGGTTATAGTTGATCTGTCCTTTTGAAACTTGCCACCCAAGTAAAAAGTAAGATCAGGTAGGAAACCAGATTATGAAATACTCCCAGATGGTACGGGATTCCTCAGGTGGTCAACCTCCGCGCGGTAGCACACGGGCAACAGCTCTCTACGGTGAGACTGGCTAAGACCAAATACCTGCCGTACCTCCACAGGTCTGAGTTCGGTGGATGCTGCAGGGGCCGGCCTCTTGCATATTAGCGAAACCGCAACTTCTATGACTGATATAATCCTCGTCGAGGGTTTAGGTACAGTCACCAAATAAAGAAACAGACCTGTGTGTGTGTGTGTGTATGTGTGTGTGTGTGTGTGTCTGTAGTTCGATTTGCAGGAGAACGGCTGATCCGATTGAGCTGGTTCTTTTTTTGTTTTGTTCACTATTTTTTGTAGACACCTAAATAAGGTTATGGACGATTTCGGCTGATTGGAGATGGGGGGGGGGGGGACAAAAATGTACCAAAAACTTGGGTTTTTCGCATTTTTCTCGAAAACGGCTCTAACGATTTTGATTAAACTTTCAAATAATCTTCTACTAATCAATACCTAACTTTTCTTCTCTATACATATCTCCATGAAAATACGGTGAACGGAGATACGGGCCCCTGAAGCAAAAATAGGTTTTTTACGCTTTTTGGCAAAACGGCTTCAGCGATTTTCACCAAACTCACAATTTGTTTTCAAATAGTTAATACCTACATATTCCTCTCAATAAATGTTCCTGTGACGGTCCATTGAACAGAGATAAAAATCAAAATGTGTCGAAAATAACGTTTTTCTAACATTTCCGTAAATTCCAGGGTAACTTTTTCACCAGATGTGATAAATCCTAATGGAGTGTCTTTAAGTCACCCATACCCACATTTCGTTCTCTATAATTATTTCTGTATATATATGTTGAACGGAGATATAAGCCAAGTTAACTCAGAAAAGGAGATTTGTCGAATATTAATTTATCGGTATTCCAATTTTCTCAAAAACGGCTCTAACAATTTCGATCAAACTCACGGAGTAGTTTCAGCTAACAAGTCCCTACATTTTGTTCTCTATAAATGTTCCTGTAAAAATGCGTTGAACGAAGATATAGCGCCCGCCTATGTGGTGTTCGAACTTAAAGGGGTGGCGGAAAGTTGTGTGTTGCTACGCACCAGATATTTTTTCTCAAGTGGAACCTTGCCATGTTGAATTTCGAATTCTGTTGGAAATCTCAGGAGTATCGCCAGTAACTTATTGAAACAATGGAGAGACCCTTGATGCCCATTTACCAATCAATGAGATCACATAGTCAACTTTTCAATTGCAAAGCACGCTTCTGTTTTAATTATAAACGTGTAGACCCGTAGATGCACAAAATGCTTGTCTGTTACACAATGAGCAAAAATTATCGGCACTGGGATACAGGGGGAAGCTTAGCTTATCTGTTTCTTTTGGTTGTTGATGTACCATGATACCTGTAGTGTAGTCAACCAGAGGAAAGAACACCTACATAATCGAGTAGTTCATTCCTGCGCTACACAGCTCTATGATTCCGTCAATTGTAAAATGGTTATTAGTCATTCTCAATGGAAACAACTTATGTCAATTAATATGGGGCCATTGGGGTAGTTAGCTAATGAACCTTGAACTGCAAGATATTGATTCATTGTCAAGCCTGAAGTTATCGCATCAATTAATTTATTCTTCAATAATAGATTTTACTAATTTCTCCTTCTAAACACGAAATATCCAAATACTTGAAAACCAACTTAGATTAACCTTTTGAAGGTCAAATTAAGATGTACAAAAACACAGATTAGGACATTCCCCATTGACATTCTCAAATAAAATATCTAGTGCGTTGCAACACACAACTTTCCTTAGCACTACATCAATTCACTTTGCACATAGCTAATCCTATTTAATTGATTCATTTATCACTCAGTTAATTTTAACTTGGTCAAACAACGCTTTACGGCAGCAGGAAGCAGTAGCGCTTACAGTTCCGGAATTTATTGTGCTGCTCGTACTCATTGCAGGACCATTATTGAGCAACTGGTACACAGAAAATTAATGAGGCTGTAAACACAAATTTTTTGAAGAAGGATAGTAATTACTTTTGCACAATTATTGGGTAAACACTTTAAGAACTGGTAGTAAGCGAAACGGCAGTAGTTGAAATTCAGGAATTTCTGGAGTGACCCCCCCAAACTCGCGCTTATGATAATTTATTGTGTTGCTCTCGTCATTTTCCTCCGAATAGGAATTTTATGGTATCATTGCCTTATTGAGAGCTATCAAAATAAAAAATTTAATCAAAATCGTTAGAGCCGTTTTTGAGAAAAAAATTTGGTGTTTTAATAACTATGATAACTATAGTTAACATTCAGTGGATTTTGCCTATACCCAATCGGTTCACAGATAATTAATGAGGCTGTAAACACGAATTTTTTGAAGTGGATAGTAATCGCTTTTGTAGAGTCATTGGGTAATAACCGTTAGAACTGGTAGTTAGCGAAACGGGCGTAGTTGAAATTCAGGAATTTCTGGAGTGAGCCCCATGTATCTCATGAGCGTTTTTAAACACCCACCCTTTACTAAAGTTAACGTACCTGTTAGGTGAGTCCGTCTTCTCTGGCTTGTGAGTTAACAGTAACTCACAAGCCAGAGGAGACGGACTCACCTAACAGGTACGTTAACTTTAGTAATTTGCCTACTGGCAGATATAACCCAATTTCTTTAATACCCACCCTTTAGGTATTGGATTGGACTACAATACCAATTTTGTTTAGCATTCTACTAACATTCCAGCGGACTTTATAAGGAAAAAACTGCGCTAAAAACGCTTTGGGCCGTAAATTTTGATAATTTACTGTGCTGCTCTTGTCATTTTCCCACAGATGGGAATTTTATGGTATCATTGCCTTTTTGAGAGCTATCAATATAAAAAATTTAATCAAAATCGTTAGAGCCGTTTTTGAGGAAAAAAAAATTTGGTGTTTTGATCACTATGATAACTATAGTTAAATTTCGGTGGATTTTGTTCATACCCTCATTTTGGCGTTCCATGTTAACCTGTAGGCTAGATATCAAGTTTCAGCTGATTTGGTACAGTGGTTTTCTCTAAAAACGGCGCTAAAATCGATTTCATCGAAAGTTTTGGTAATTTATTGTGCTGCTCTCGTCGTTTTCCCCCGAATAGGAATTTTATGCTATAATTGCCTCATTGAGAGCTATCAACATAAAAAATTTAATCAAAATCGTTGGAGCCGTTTTTGAGAAAAAAAATATTTGGTGTTCTGATCACTATGATAACTATAGTTAACTTGCGATGGATTTTGTTCAAACCCTTATTTTGGCGACTCATGGAGGCCTGCGGGCGAGATATCAAGTTTGAGCTGATTTGGTACGGTGGTTTTCTCTAAAAATCGTTCACAGACACACTTTAGTGACACACACACAGAACATTTTCCCAAATAGTGTTTTTCGGACTCAGGAGGGTCTGAAACGTAAAGATCTGAAGAGAACTCAAAATTTTTTTTCCAGCCAATTACATACATAACTTTCCTTTCTACTTCGTAGAGCCAAGGAAGGTAAAAATATGGCATAAGCTAGTAAGATAAGATCTACGCTTGAACGTCTTACCCATTTGTTATTTGTAGCCTTCATTGAGCCGAAGAGAAGTTTCAATTCCTTGACAGTGATGCTATAGCTCGCTAGCACTCCCAACATGTCAATGAGCAGGTCTGAACACAAAAGATTGTCATTTTAATCGATTTCATGATAATAACGACGATAAAGATTTTTACTTGACACAAAGGGGGGGATCAGGATGATATGTCGAATATTGAGCAAAGAGGAGTGAGGAACAACTTTTTTTTGTGGAGTTAACAAAACTGGGTATTAGGTTTTCAAGACTTACAATTGTCATTAAAGCAACACAACATGAGTAAACTGCCATAACTTTGTGCGAAAAATAATAGAGGATATGGGTAAAGCACTTTTTTGTGACAAGTATGTCTACGCTTAATTAAGGAGTTTTAACCCACTCACCAGCCACAACTGGATCTGCTTTGGTGAGGCGATGGAGGACGTGCTCTATAAGTCCGACTTCTGTGCACGCTTGAAGATTTCGTACACTCTTCCTCAATATGGCTATGAAAACGCTCCATATTTCGGCCTGAAATTTAAAACAGCGTGTTAGAAACCCAAATAAATATTACAGCTCTTGTATGGTTAGATATTGTAGATTAGAATATGTACTGGAGGCGACTGAGATACAGTTACTCAGTGAATTTGTATGAGAGCTCTGTGATAGTAATAATGTAAAAATTATGGTACCCGACAAATGGAAACAATTTGTATATTACGCTGTGCAGACTCGAGCTTTGTTGCAGCATCATCAAATGATTTGAGCACTCATAGACGCACCTTATGTAGTCAGTAAACTATACTGTTCATCATTAAATAAGAGGAACACTTACAGGGAAGGAAATTGTTTGGCAGGCGAATTAGCAATATCCCTATGCCATGGTTTCCCTGAGCACCAACCCTCTTTGTTTGTACCTGTGGGAAGTCATGCTCCTCAATTATTCCCAAGGGACAGAGGATTTCTTCGTCTTCTGGACTTTTCCCCTCCCCTCAATTTACACTCCTCTCCACAACAGACAGCTCCCCCCCAAACTCCATTCACTAATGAGTTCTCGCAAAAGTATGTCGCCTCCCAGTTCTCCCAAGTCAGTCATCCATCAGCACTCGCGAACGACAGTAGCCTCCCAATGATTCGTCTCTCAGCTCACACTACTCACAACTCAACTCTCTCTCCCTCCACTTAGTTTCGCACAATCAGTTCACGTATTTTTAGAGTCCCTTGTTCGCGTTTCTACTCTCACACTTGAACTGATAACGCTATTCTGTCAAGTATAATACAGTCCTCACTCACGCTCACCACGTCCTTTTATTTCAGTCTCAAACTCCCCCATTTGTGCGCCCAACACACCATTATGATGAACATTCTGACAACCATGATGAGTACTTAAATTCTGATGGAGTATTTGGAACGCTCAGTATGTACACACATTTCAGGGTTTTCGAGTTTATGTCGGTTCGATCCCAGCCTTAAACATTCGCGCTTAATACATACATACCTTCATGTATACACAAAATAATTTCATAGCCCTTTCATTAATTTTTATAATTATAAAACATAGCGGCAATTAAATTAAATATCTGGTGCGTAGCAACACACAACTTTCCGCCACCCCCATAAGTTCGAACACCACCAACATAGGCGGGCGCTATATCTTCGTTCAACGCATTTTTACAGGAACATTTATAAAGAACAAAATGTTGGGACTAGTTAGCTGAGAGTACTCCGTAAGTTTGATCGAAATCGTTAGAGCCGTTTTTGAGAAAATTGGAATACCAATAAATTAATATTCGACAAATCTCCTTTTCTGAGTTAACTTGGCTTATATCTCCGTTCAATATATATATATATATACAGAAATAATTATAGGAAACGAAATGTGAGTATGGGTAACTGAAAGACACTCCATTAGGATTTATCACATCTGGTGAATATAGTAATCGGCCCAAAAAAAAAATTTGGGTTTTCTTCAGATCTTTACGTTTCACACCCTACTGAGTCTAAAAAACCTAATTTCGGCGCGTGGTCCGTGTGTATGTGTGTGTGTGTCTGTAGTTCGATTTGCGGGAGAACGGCTGATCCGATTGAGCTGGTTCTTTTTTTGTTTTTTTCGTTATTTTTTGTAGACACCAAAATAAGGTTATGGACGAAAACGTACCAAAAAGAAAGTAATAGGGTTTTTTGCATTTTTCTCGAAAACGGCTCTAACGATTTTGAGTAAACTTTCAAATTATCTTCTCCTAATCAATACCTAACTTTTCTTCTGCATACATATCTCCATGAAAATACGGTGAACGGAGATATGGGCCACTGAAGCAAAAATAGGTTTTTTACGCTTTTTGGCAAAACGGCTTCAACGATTTTCACCAAACTCACAGGATGTTTTTAAATAGTTAATACCTACATATTCCTCTCAATAAATGTTCCTGTGACGGTCCATTGAAAAGAGATAAAAATTAAAATGTGTCAAAAATACCGTTTTTTCTAACATTTCCGTGAATTCCAGGGTAACTTTTTCACCAGATGTGATAAATCCTAATGGAGTGTATTCTAGTCACCCATACCAACATTTCATTCTCCATAATTATTTCTGTATATATATGTTGAACGGAGATATAAGCCATGTTAACTCAGAAAAGGAGATTTGTCGAATATTAATTTATCGGTATTCCAATTTTCTCAAAAACGGATCTAACGATTTCGATCAAACTTAGAGAGTACTCTAAGCTAACTAGTACGTACATTTTGTTTTCCATAAATGTTCCTGTAAAAATGCGTTGAACGAAGATATAGCGTCCGCCTATGTAGGTGGTGTTCGAACTTAAAGGGGTGGCGGAAAGTAGTGTGTTGCTACGCACCAGATATTTTATTTACATAGAACGTGAGCGAGTCCAGTAACAATAGACGATGATAGAGGTCGCCACAACACACTCACGAGTGAACGAAGCGCTCCACTGAAAGGCCCTCAATGTCAATATAGGGAGGTACAGAAACCAGCAGGGTTGAAGGGAGCGCAGGTAGAAGCTAGGCAAAATGTGGAGTGGACGGAAGCAGCAAGTTAGACGGCTGAACTCGCCAAGGTGAGCGAGATGGCAGGAAGCATGAAGTCGGCCCAAGAGGAAGGCCATGTCAGTTATGGTACGGCGGTCAGCAGGCCTCGGGAGAGAGCGACTGGAAATCAAATCGCGCTCTGCGTGACAAACATGAAATGAACTCCAAACGACCGCGCCGTATTCGAGAACAGAAAGAACGAGAGCTCGATAAAGGGCGGTCATGGCAAGAATATTGGTGAACATCCTGGAAT
Source organism: Pachypeltis micranthus (assembly GCA_020466155.1). Taxonomy (NCBI): domain Eukaryota; kingdom Metazoa; phylum Arthropoda; class Insecta; order Hemiptera; family Miridae; genus Pachypeltis; species Pachypeltis micranthus. The sequence goes on along the minus strand of CM035768.1, from coordinate 80,088,196 downwards.
TGATTAAGGTTAACGTACCTGTTTGATGGGTCCGTCTTCTCTGGCTATCGAGATACTGTGGGCGAGCGCTTTCGATGTAAAGACATCATCGCCTGGCCGTTAAGTCAGTACCGAATTCAGTTAGTCATGGTCTTTATACAATTATATAAAAGTGAAGACAGACCCACCAAGCAGGTACGTTAACTTAAATAATTTACCTACTGGCGGAATTAAACCAATCACTTAAATATCCTGGAATTTCATTTCGGAAAGACAAGGGAACGCATTGCACGAGCGGAAATCTGAGCAACGTGGCCGAACGTTAGCTAGGTGTCCAAATGTATTGTAGGTGGAGTAGGTGAGGAGCACAGGAGCACTGGAGCGATGGAAAGATGTTACTGTACCAGTCCGCGAAGGAGTCGAGGCTGTCTCAAGGGAGGCCACAGTCGGCATCAGTCTAAACACAGGTCACCTTGATGTCGTCCGCGTAAATGAGGAAGTTGATCTACGCGACATAAAAAGGCTTACAGCTTTCGGAATTTTCCTTGGGCCCTGTAAGCCTTTCATCTCTTCAATCCCACCACCAACACCACCAGGAGTACCCTATATGATCGTGAACACACACGTGTATGTGCTGAAGACCACCCAAAAGCTCTACTCCTCAGCTCAAGCTTCTTGATTTTGACAACTTGACTAACAACAAATAGAAGACGGAATAGCTGAAATTCGACAGCTTCAGTATTTCTCAACGCGACAAGCGCATTTCATGAATAATAATGATAAATATTTCTCAATGGGAAACTTGAATTAGGTTTGTGGAGTACATTCAGAATAATTGTAGACTCGAGCGAAACCAGATACCTCTTTCCGCTGTCAATAGCAATAATGGGAAATTGAAGCTCGTTTTAATTCATTCAATTAGCATTTTTTTCAACCGCCTGATCTTGTGACGCCAGTTGAACATTCTGGCAAACCATTGGCTAACGTAAATAGAACCGATGAACCGAACCACTCACTTCGCCCTTCATTTGCCTTTCAACGGTTTGCCTTCATCTCCTTTGTGTACCGAGCGAAATCGCTGGTATAAAATGACCTGCCTGACTCGAGCAACTCTAAATTGACAATTATTATCTCTAAACGGAAATCTGCAGTCGTCGTGAAATCCTCGGAATTGGATTTACATTTAGAACGACTCAATCCAACTAAATATTGTTACGTCACCGATGAAAAATCTTTGTGGTTGATGATCTCTTTGGATCTTCTCAAGAAGCGTTCTTCGTTCTTTACGTACCATCTCGCTACGGTTTTCATTAGACTCGGCAACTAAACCGATTCACTTAGTTTATAAGATCCTGGTCGACGTGCCACACAGAAACTGCTGGAGCTTGAGGATCTACAATTTAATCGATTTCAACTTTTAATTAACATAATTGATAATTCATTGAAGGCTACAAAATTTATTTTACCTTTATTGCCAGTTTGCTCCTGGAGCTTGAAGTGTCAACATCTCTTGTTCACACGATCGCTTAACTGAGTGTTGTTGTTTGTGAATTGTGTCGTTGTCACTTGTTTTCGCGAGAATGGACACGGGCGAGGACTCAGGTGGTGATGAAGACTCACCGTTTGGGGAACCTAAGAGACCGGCTAAACGCAGAAAATCATCGGTAGATAATCGTATTGTGATCCCCTTATCTAACTCTTTCGCACCTTTGTCCAAGCCTCAAACTAGTGCAGCTGTGAATAACCTCACTTCCTCACAAACATCTAAAGAAGATAAACAACTGAAACCACCTCCTATATTTGTGAAAAACTTATTAAATATAAACGTACTACTTCAGAAAATTCACTCTCTTGATGCTGGTGAATTTAAGCACTACTCCACTGGAGACAAAATCAAGTTTACATTCGAAACAATTGATGGGTATAGACAAATGATTAAGTACCTAAGTGAAACCAATGCTCAATACTACACTTACCAAACCAACTCAGATCGAGCTTTCAGAGTGGTTATAAGAGGTCTACATCAATCGTGTGATACCAAACTGCTGATGGATGAAATTAAAAAACTAGGCTACGTTCCTCGTCAACTAGTACCAGTGTTACACCCAGTAACAAAAATACCTTTACCACTGTTTTTTCTGGATCTTGAGCCTAACTTAAAAAACTCCGAAATTTTCAGTTTAACTCGCCTTTTTCACGCCGTGATAAAGATTGAACCTCCACGACCAAAAAAAGCAGTAATTCAATGCACAAAGTGCCAGAATTTCGGACACTCAAAAAATTTCTGTAGCCTTCAACCACGGTGCGTAAAATGTAATCTACAGCATCCCTCTAACGAGTGTACCAGGCCAAGTAATGAACCACCGATCTGTACAAACTGTGGGGGGCCGCACACAGCGAACTACAAGGGATGCCCACATCATGTGAGACTACAGAAATCTCGTCGCTCCCTTTCACAGGTAACACAACTTGATACTAATAACGCCAAATTTGTGGAACCGTCCCACCTTTTCACCCACCCTCTCATTCAACCAACATCACACCATGAAACTACCAAAAAGATTCCTCACATGCCACGCACTTACTCAAATGTCGTCTCTGAAGGACAAAGTACTCAACTTCTTATCAGCAAAATAGAGAGTTTAATAACTATTATTCAACCTCTTGTCCAAACACTTGCGCAGATCATACCTAGACTACTGAAGTTAGATGGTTGATTCAACTTATGAAGCCCCATTAAACATTTGCACTTGGAACGCTCGTGGTATTGCCAATAAACCACATGAACTTCAACTATTTCTTAGAATGTATAAAATCGACATATTGCTGGCCACAGAGACTAAATTAACTGAAAATCGTCCTTTCTTTATTGATAATTACAGATGCTATAGGGCTGACCATCCGAGTGGCAATAGAGAGGGTGGGTCACTCATACTCATTAAAAATGCAATAGAACACGAAGAACTCCCTATCATCCAAGAAGATATCATGCAAGTCTCCAGAGTCTCTCTGTTGGTTAATAACCAACAATTTCAAGTAGCAGCTTTTTACTCTGCCCCAAGGAATCAAATGGGTGCGGCCGACTTCATAGGCCTAATACATGAACTTGGACACAGATTTCTAATAGGGGGTGACTTCAACTCCAAGCATCCCATGTTCGGCTCAAATGTTACCAACCCTAGAGGTACTATTCTTCGCCGAATAGTCCACCGTTTCAACTTAGAGGTATTACACCCCATAGAGCCTACGTACTATCCTGATAGGAGACACATTGCTCCGGATGTCCTTGATTTCTTTATAGGTAACAGCCTCACTAATCTGTGCACACAACCCTCTGTTGTGCCTGACCTCAGCTCTGATCACTTCCCAACTCTACTGGCTCTAGGCACCCTGCATGAAAACCCTATCTTGGGACAAAGGCTGATTAAACACCCGTTCGACTGGACTATTTATCAAGAATCACTTACTACTGCTACTTGTCTCCAATTGCCTCTCAAAACACCATCAGACATTGACAAGGCTGCTTCTGTATTTACGCGTAATGTGCAATTTGCGGCTAACATCGCTAGCTCCCACAAGACTATTTTCAACCAATCCCAACAATTCAATACCAAGCCCCATATCACAGCTCTCCACCGCGTTAAATGCCAGGCCAGAGCCTTGTGGCGTAGTACAGGCTTCCCAGATCACAAAAGGGCGTATAACAGAGCCACTGAAGAATTAAAAATGGCATTGATCAAGGAAAGGTCTGAGCAAAAGGAAACAGAGTTGTCACAATTGGAATTCACAAATAAGTCGCTCTGGCTAAAAACAAAGGCTGTCACCAAAGAGAAAAACGCAATACCCCCTCTCAAACAGGGTAATAAATGGCTCTGCACACCAATCGAGAAGGCTGAAGCTTTTGCAGAAGCCTTAGCCGAGCAATTTGCTCCAAATCAATCAGGAGACCAACACTTTGACAACCATATAGAAAGTATAGTACAATGCCCCTTACAACTCTCGATCTTCGAGAAATTCTTTACTCCTGGCCAGGTTAAAGCAGCCATAGCAAAGTCTCCCTCAAAAAAGACTCCTGGATTTGATGGAATTACAAGACCTCTTCTAGTGAACCTCCCACGCAAAGCTCTCGTACAATTGACACAACTTTACAACGCCATGCTGAGAACAGCTTATTTTCCAACCAAGTGGAAATTTGCTCATGTTGTGATGATCAAAAAGAAGGGGAAAACAAGTCAAGACCTTAAAAATTACAGGCCTATTAGCCTGCTTTCTCTGTTGGCAAAAACATTTGAAAGGCTTCTTTTGCCAGAGCTCCTTATTCATCTAGAGCCATTGATTCCTCCGGAACAATTCGGCTTCCGACCCTTACACTCATGCTCTCAACAACTACACAGGGTAGTTGATGAGATTCTACTTACATATGAGAACAAAGAGGTTTGTCTGGGTCTTTTTCTTGACGTTGAAAAAGCCTTCGATCGAGTGTGGCACGAAGGGCTTCTTGCCAAAATTAAGAGTCATTTACCTGACACACACTATCGAATCCTGCAGTCTTATCTACTCAACCGAACATACTCCGTCAAGTACAAAAATGCTATATCCAAATCGCATGTCATTCGAGCAGGTGTCCCTCAAGGGAGCATTCTGGGGCCCTTCCTATACACTTTTTACGCTCATGACTTTCCAAGGTGCCAAAATGCCACAATTGCACACTATGCTGATGATCAGGCTGTTCTGGTTCGACACTCTTCGGGCGAACAGGCTAGTCAGACACTCCAAGAGTATATGAACACATTAACTGAATGGACCAAACGTTGGAGGATTCGGGTCAACACCCAGAAAACATGCATGGTCTGCTTTACATACAAGCGGTCTGTTGTGATGCCCACTCTTCGCCTCTTTGGTCAACCCATAGAGTATGCTGACTCAGTAATGTATCTGGGTCTTAGGCTGGACAGCCGTTTGACCTGGAAACCCCACATCAGTGACATCGTGGCAAGAGTGCGTGAGAGGATTCGTCAACTATATTTCCTGTTATCCTGTAAAGCTTTACCCATTCATGTGAAGCGCTTGCTCTACCTTATGCTACTAAGACCTATCTGGCTATACGGGAGTGAACTTTGGGGCTCAGCATGCAACACGCAAATTAAACGCATTGAGACAGTTCAAGCAAGAACACTGCGAATACTGACTGGCGCACCATGGTTTGTGCGTAATGAAACTTTACGTTCAGACCTGTCAATTCCCACAGTCAACATGTCTCTCTCCAAGTCCTACAACGCCCTAGCTGAACGTATTAACTCCCATCCAAATACTCTTGTTCGTAATATGCTCTCCAGTCCAAGAGCTCATCGTTCTTCCAGACGATTAAAACGCAAATGGCATTCTGATCTCCTGGGCTCCTGATGTCACTTGGACTGCCACAAAATTGTGAACCGTAATACTCGTTTTCTTTAATATAGTTTTCTTTTTTTCTCATGTTTTATTAAGCTCTTTTCACAATCTATTACTGTTACTACCGTGTGTATTTATCTTTATTTATTACTAGTCATCACTGTTAAAATAATAATTGTATTACGTTGCCAATGGGCAACTATAAAATACCTCATGTGACACGTGAAAATTGTATATTGAAGTATATATGTATCACACTTGATAGTGATTTATCACAATAAAGTTCCATTTAAAAAAAAAAAAAAAAAAACCTTTATTGAATTTCGAGAGGCGTTTTTAATTGTTTTAAACTTCATAACCGATCTTAAACTATAATTGAGTAGATAAATTATTGGACTTGTAACAAACTTTGGAGTTCGCGAGGAACAATGTCGGGGATATCTGGAAAGCTGTGCAAACATTTTGTAGGACCGTTCAAGATTGTGGAGGAGGTATCTCCTATTATGTCCACATAGCCGACGAAAAAGGAGCGAGAGGATTGTGGCGCCTGACATGCGTCAGAAGTTACGATTATCTTCATCAATCCTTATTGTCGACCCTGAGGTTAAAAAATTCAATTTTTGAAGCTCAAACGACTGGCTTTCCCTCAGCCTCACGCAGTCGTCACAAATTTTATCAGGAGCCACCTCTTCTAGGGCTACAACCTCCGGCTTCAGCGCTACATACACGCGGCATAAATAGCTTGACCAAAGAGGAAAATAAATAAATTAAGAAGAAGAATTGAGACACTACATCGTTCGAGCCGCCAGAAACCTAAATTTCATTTTTATTTACCGTTAATGTTTCTTTTCTTCTAATTTATTACAAGATGAAATTGGTTCTTTTCATTTTTTATTTTATTTTGTTAAGGGTGGCCATTTCGATCTTACCGTTGATTTTGGATGAAATTAATTTTTTTTTGGGGTGATAATTTCCGACGAGGATTTTGTGTTACCTTTCGGGGGGTTTTGGTTTATTATTCATTCTGAATATTAACCCTATGTTTTCGGTCACGAAAAATTTATTACAACCCCCCCCCCCCGCTTAAAATTTGATACTTTACGTTTCAAGACACGGGGATTCCAAATCTGCAATGTCCGTCCCCCGTCCGGGCCGTTTTGTGCCTTTAACGTGGTCTAAAAAATTCGTTCTTTCGCACAAAAATCTCATTTGGTATCTAGTTGTGCCTGCCATCTCGGCAATCCGATCGGACGAAGCCCATGGTTGTTATGGACAAAAAATGGTTAAAAAAATTAACGAAACGCAGTACAACGCGGGAACTACAGCAGAAGTCAACGTTTCATCGTTAGTACTCCTTCCCCCCTCCCTTCCATCATATCAAACTCAATCACCCGCCCGCTCGACTCGCAACACCCTTTCGACTCTTTTTACCCGACGACGGGGCACCAAGGCCACTTCCTTCACACACCCCTCCATCGGATCATAAATGCCTACAGACGTTTACGGGCGCCTGGCGCCAGGGGAATATTTAGTTTCCGTAGTTCCGTTGTAGCCAGGTCATGTTTCGTATGGTGTACTAGTATTCAATGCTGAATTGAATGGGATGGGTCTCGGAGCAGTAATACTAGGTCAAGCTGTTCATGAGAATAATGAACCATTGTGTAATAATTTGCAGGGTTTTTTTTTGGCGCTACAGACTACCCACACGATTCTTCGAGATTCGTTAGGGGGGAAATTGTGCTGAAGTCCATTTTCACTTTCCGCTACTCGAAGGGAAAGGAAAGTATTGTTCTCGTGCCAAAAAAAGTTAAATTTTCTTCAGATCCTCACGTTTTGAGGCCAACTGAATCCAAAAACGTGGTCCGTGCGTATATCCGACTGTAGTTCGACTTACGGGGGAATGGTCAGACCGATTGAGCTGGTTCTTTTTTTGCTTTGATTGTCTTTTTTTGTTTATACTCCAAAGTTAGGTTATGGGCGATTTCGGTCGATGGGAAAGGGGGGCGGGGGACGGGGGACGAAAATGTATCAAAAACTAGGGATTTTCGCATTTTTCCGGAAACGGCTCGAACGATTTCTACCAAAATCACAGTATGTTTTCGAGTAGTTCATACCTACACATTGTTCTCAATAAATGTTCCTCTGGCAGTCCGTGGAACTGAGATAAAAATCAAAATGTGTCGAAAATAATGTTTTTTCGAACACTTCCAGGGTAACTGCATCACCAGATTTGATCAATTTTACTGAGTGTCTTCTAGTCACCCATACCCACATTTCGTTCTGAGTAATTATGTCTGTATATATCCGTTGAATGGAGATAAAAGCCAGGTTAACTCAGAAAAGGAAATTTGACGAATATTAATTTATCGGTATTCCAGTTTTCTCAAAAACGGCTCGAACGATTTCGGTCGAGCTTACGGAGTACTCTCAACTAACTAGTACCTACATTGTGTTCTCTATAAATGTTCCTGTAGAAATGCGTTGAACGAAGATATAACACCCGCATATGTAACTGGAACGAACTTACGGGTCTTGGCGGAAAATGGTGGGTTGCAGCGCATCAGATATTTCGTCCGCGTATCTGCATCCCACGAATTTGAAGCCCCCAATACCTGGCATTCGGTTTTTCGGTTGCGCTGGCATTGCAGAACTAGTTGAAGCAGTACGACTCGGCATTGGGAAGATTATATTTGGCTCTACAACTAAATATACGTCGCTACTTTACCCCCGATCCCGTCCACGTGGATATCCACCTAAATTGGAATCGTCACAGTTCCTTCTACATCATCGTCGTCCACCCTACGAAGCCATCAGGCCAGAGTTTCATTTGTTATTCTCTCGAAAGTACGACGTTTTACTAAAACTTCGTAGATTCAAATTACTCGAGTAATTTTGTTGTATTTTCGAAATATTGCTTTGGAAAACACAATTTACTCCAGAAAGGTACGTTTCTTTGTCACCTAAAGAGCCCTTAAACGGTCGCAACACGCTGCTCTCGGTATGTTCTCGTATTATCGACTTACATTTGTCCTTCGATCTCTTCTTCCGTTCTGCGCTCTCAAAAATTGAGAGAGTTCGTTGAGACAGAAAATAGTGGGATGAACCGGGAAAGTGAAGAAATAAAGTAAACGGCGAAAAACATGGACAAGATAAGATGGAATTAAGGAACAGCACGAACGAAGACCTGGATTTGGACGCAGGTTGCCGAGTTCTAATTGAAGGATCAACCGATGGCTCAAGGGAATCCGCTAATGGATTGTCGAGTGTAGGTGCGCTGTTCGGTAAATCATTCGTTTCGAAAGATGGACTAGACCCGGTTTATTCTATCGGCTGCGAGAGGAAGGGCGGTGTTCGACACGATTCGAACCAAATACGTCAAACCCTACAGCAGGTCGGACGTTCTAAGAGAATCGCGAACCTCCGAGCTCTGTCCGTTTTTACGAAAGGAAAGAAGAGTGCACGATCGCAATACTCTTCTGAGACACGTTCTGAGACCTAATGAACAATTCGCTTGACGCTTATAGCAGCAGTAGTGCTGTACGGAACGAGGAACATCTTGGATTTGAAATACGAAAACTAAAATTGCCCAATAACTTCACGTCAGATGTCACTTTTGGGAGAGAAAGAGGACAAAACGCAAAAATGTCTTGACTTGCCGTAACGTCTGCTGGCGCAATGCAAACTACTGCCGGGAGGGGAGAGAGAGAGAGAGAGAGAGAGAGAGAGAGAGTTTTGCAAATATTTGCTGACAGTCATTTTAAACAAATATTGCGTCCGAAGTCCGAAAAATAAAATTTTGAACGCGGAGTTCGGATTGTTGGCAATTTTCAGTTCAATGGAGCACCTACCCGAGGGGGTCAGGGCTACGCTGGTCTAGTCGCAAGGAGTGTGGCTCTCACTGACAGGGTGGCGCTTTTTGATTCGGTAAGTGACACTGGCCCGAGTTAGTCCCATCAATATAAAATAATTCGGCTCATCGACAACGCGAAACTCTTCAAGGTGAGGGAGGGGGGGTCAGAGCTAAGGAAAAAAAATCCCGACCTTTCTGCAAAGTAATTCCACTCACAAATGTCTGTAATTAGGCGTAGCAACAGTAGAATGTTGAACACCGCTCAGTAAAAAGACGCTGAGTACCATTCATTTCTAACCTGGCGCCAAAGTGGGAATATTCGCTTGGTTTGGAGCTGGGAGTGAAACGTAACCGATTCGAGCAGCTTCAATCACGTTGTGGTCGTTGCAATCTAATTCTTCTGATCGAACCGCTCCGACCAAGAGCACGCGAGCTCTCGATTCCAACGATCCGGGTTCGCATTTCGATACCGATTCAACGATAACGCGACATAATTGGCACCCCGCTTCTCTCGACGAACTCAAAAGTCAAGTTAACGAGTCGTCAGCCGGGCGAAGGAAATTCGGGAAAAATTTCTCAGAATGTTTCGCAATTATGTTATCCCTCCAGGCGTTAAGAGGCGAAGGTTGATAATTTGGCATCAAGAGTTAGAAGGCAAAGGGCCACATCAAAGCCGGTTCTTCCGGCGAATACCGCGTAGCTGAAATGGAATTAGGGACAGAGTAATGAATGAAGTCAACCATCCGGTTAGTGGAGGAATTCTTGGGATCATGAGCTTCCAAGAACAGAACGATCCTTGAAGCTCCTTGAACTTCCAATAGTCCAACGACTCAGTGACGCAGTTCATCTTATTTCTGCTTCAAACGTATCACTGGGTGGAATGAGTTTCTTACTTATTCGCGAGCTCACGTTACACTTTTAAGAGCATCGCTATAAACGTTAATAAACGATTGTGCACTTATATTCCTCTTCACAACCTAACTTCAAACACCTTCAACATTTCAAAAAGCTAAATACATCAAAGGGAACACTCTAGTCGTGAAATTTTTGTCAGGTTTGGTCACTTTCCTAAAGAAAATTTGGTACGTACTCACATAAACACCACGTTCAAACCCAAATATCTGTAAACCGCCGCCGGCCGTTTAACACATTGAAATATTCCATGAAACAAGCAAAGATATTCGATATTCATTGCACTGTGAGGGCATGAGAACGAGAGACGGAGAACTAAAGAGAAGTCAAACAAAAAACCGCATCACACGACGTCATATCACAAATATCTGGTGCGTTGCAACACACAACTTTCCTTAGCTCTACGTCAATTCACTTTGTACATGGCTAATTCTGTTTAATCAATTCATTTATCACTCAGTTAATTTGAACTTGGTCAAACAACGCTTTACGGCAGCAGGAAGCGGTAGCGCTTACAGTTCCAGATTTTATTGTGCTGCTCGTACTCATTGCAGGACCATTATTGAGCAATTGGTACACAGATAATTAATGAGGCAGTAAACACGAATTTTTTTGAGAAGGAAAGTAATTACTTTTGCAGAGTTATTTGGTAAAAAGTTTAGAACTGGTAGAAAGCGAAACGGCGGTAGTTGAAATTCAGGAATTTCTGGAGTGAGCCCCTCGTATCTCATGAGCGTTTTTAAATACTTACCCAATAGGTATTGGATTGGACTACAGTACCAATTTTCTTTAACATTCTACTAACATTCCAGCGGAGTTTAAAAGGAAAAATCCACGGCAAAAACGCTTTTCGTCGAAAATTTTGATAATTTATTGTGCTCCTCTCGTCATTTTCCCACAAATGGGAATTTTATGGTATAATTATCTTATTAAGAGCTATCTATATGAAAAATTTAATCGAAACCGTTAGAACGGTTTTTGAGAAAAAAAATTTGGTTTTTTGATCACTATGATAACTATAGTTAACTTTCGGTGGATTTTGCCCATACCCTTATTTTTGCGTCCCATGGTAACCTGTAGGCTAGACATCAAGTTTCAACTGATTTGGTAAGATTGTTTTCTCTAGAAACCGCGCTAAAATCAATTTCGTTGAAAATTTTGATACTTTATTGTGCTGCTCTCGTCATTTTCCCACAAATGGGAATTTTATGGTATAATTATCATGTTAAGAGCTACCACTATTAAAAATGTAATCAAAATCGTTAGAGCGGTTTTTGAGAAAAAAAATATTTGGTGTTTTGATCACTATGATAACTATAGTTAACTTTCGGTGGATTCTGTTCATACCCTTATTTTGGCGTCCCATGGTAACCTGCGAGCGAGATATCATGTTTGAGCTGATTTGGTACGGTGGTTTTCTCTAAAAATCGTATACAGACACACAGACACACAGACCATTTTCCCAAATAGTGTTTTTCGGACTCAGGGGGGTCTGAAACGTAAAGATCTGAAGAAAACTCAAAATTGTTTTTTCAGCCGATTACATAACTTTCCTTTCTACTTCGTAGAGCCAAGGAAAGTAAAAATTGGACGGAGGATTATACGTATACGGAGCTTTTTTGGGCATTAGAAAAGCTTTTGATTCTGTTAATCACACATCCCTACTTAAAAAATTATACGCATATGGGATAAAAGCACTATCTTTGAGCTGATGAATTTCTACCTGACAACTAGAAGTGATGGTGATTTCAGTGACGAATTGACATTGTCTTGTGAAGTGCCACATGTGACTGTGTTGGGCCCAATTTTATTTTTATTGTACAATGATGAATTTATTAATTTAAAACTAGATGGTACAATGTTGGGTTTTGCCGATGACACAGTAGTTTTATCTATGGGAAAGATTGTCCTGAGTTAATCAATACAATTCATTACAATTTGTTTCTTGTCAAGACCTGGATGGATATAAATTATTTGGCTCTCAATGTGGACAAAACTTCGTAAATTAGGTTCTCTTTTTCTAATCGCCATAGCTCTTGTCATTCTGGGCTGGGTTTTCATCACTTCTCTTGTTTTCATAATTCTAAACCGTGTAATTGTACTTGCTTACCATTAATTGAAAAATGTAAACGTTTAGAAGCCATATTACACCATACCTTGAAGTTTAATTTTCATATTGATGCCTTGGTATCTAAATTGAGGAAATTAGTATTATACTTCAAATGTTGAACTACCTAAGCTTAATACCGAACGTGCAAAAAAGAATGCGGTTTATAAAGTATTAAAGAAATTGGGTTATGTCCGCCAGTAGGCAAATTACTAAAGTTAACGTACCTGTTAGTGAGTCCGTCTCCTCTGGCTTGTGAGTTACTGTGGGCAAGCGCTTTCGATGTAAAGACATCATCGTCTGGCCGTTAAGTGAGTACTGACTTAACGGCCAGACGATGATGTCTTTACATCGAAAGCGCTTGCCCACAGTAACTCACAAGCCAGAGGAGACGGACTCACTAACAGGTACGTTAACTTTAGCGGTTTATAAAGGTTTACAGTTCCTCTATTCTTCTGTAATTAACCCAGATTTGTTCAGCAGTTTTGTAAATTCTAAGAGACCCATTTCGAAGAAGTTATATTAACCTATTGAGAGTGTCCTTTTTGTAGGTTGTTCAAGTTCTTACTTTGCACATGATTATATTAATACCTAATTTTGGCTGAGGCCTGCTCCACCAGCCGCCACAAGTTATTATGAACTTATTTGGTTGGTGGGCAGAAGGAGATTTTTGTTGTCTTGTTGGTATGCCGTTTTGCTTTCAATTTGTATCATTTCCTTTCTGACAATAAATTTCTATTCTATTCTTTCCTCGGTCTCACGCGATATCAGCGATTTCCCCTCGACTCCGGCAATTAAGCAACTGATCGCATCTGTTTTTCATTCTGTTTATAACAACGAGGATCGTGTTGTGAGATAAAAACTGTGAGAAAGGGCAGTAGGTGAAACGGTGGGGGTTGAAGTTCTGGAGCAGCTCCAATGTATCTTATGGGCGCTATCAAACGCACATTTTATGACTATTTAATTCGACTACCGCGTCAATTGCTCATAAGATTGTGGTAACATTTGAGCGGAATTTACTAGAAAAGCACTACTCTAATTTATTGCGCTGATCTCGTCATATTCTTACAAATGAGAATTCTATCGTTGTGTCATTTGGAGCTCTAATGAACGTCGTTAGAGCCGTTTATGAGGAAAAAAGATTCAGTGCCTTTAACACTATGACAGAGATTCCTCATGCCATTATTTTGGCCTCCCATGGTGACCTGCGAGTTAAATGTATCGAGTTTGAGCTGATATGGTTTTGCCATTTTCGCAGAACCAACCTCAATAGCGTTCAAAAACACACGCAGACCTATTTCGCAAATAGTGTTTTGCGGCAGTAGCCTTGAAACGTGAAAATCTGAAGCGAACTAAAAAAACAAAAACAATTGTCGACCGATTACACGACTTATCTTTCTATTTCGCAGAGCGAAGGATAGTAAAAACAATGCAGACAAAACATCTGAAACATATTGATAAGCACTAATGCGTACACGTATTACAAGAACTTCCATCCCCCCCCCCCACACACACACACACACAATCCTGTCGCAGGAAGTTCAGCTCAACCGAGGCTCTACACTCAAATAAAATAGGAATCGACATAAAATAAAATCAAAATCGACTTTCCTTCAGCCCCCCTAACTTAAACTTGGTGAGAATATAGAAGACGCATAAAATTCAGGAAATTATCGATGTGCTCCTACTTATGCTACGACCGCTACTGATAATTCTATCAACTCCAGTTTTGTGCGAACGTTCGCGTTCACTGTTTAGGAATTAACAGGAAAAACTGTGAGAGATGATATTGCAGTTAAATCGATTTTCTTCGAAATAGTTGTTCGTTTATTGTATTGCTCTTGTAAGCTCAACAAAGACAGTTGTTTATCGTCCCTTTTCGCATGTTTTTGACGCCATTTCCTTTTTTATTACTTTCCGCTACCCCAAAGGGAAAGGAAAGTATAGTAATCGAGTCGGAAAAATAATTTGGGTTTTCTTCAATTCTTTACGTTTTGAGGCCTACTGAGTCTAAAAAACCTAATTTCGGCGCGTGTTCTGTGTGTGCGTCTGCAGTTCGATTTGCGAGAGAACGGCTGATCCGATTGAGCTGGTTCTTTTTTTTGTTTTGTTTGTTAATTTTTGTAGACACCAAAATAAGGTTATGGGCGATTTCGGTCGATGGAACGGGAGGTGGGGGACGATAATGTACCGGAAACTAGGGGTTTTCGCATTTTTATCGAAAACGGCTACAACGATTTAGATTAAACTTCCGAATTATCTTCTACTAATCAATACCCAACTTTTCTTCTCCATACATATCTCCATGAAAATACGGTTAAAGGGGATATACGCCTGTGAAGCAAAAATAGGTTTTTTTCGCTTTTTGGCAAAACGGCTTCAACGATTGTCACCAAACGTTTTAGATGATTTCGAATAGTTAATACCTACATATTGTTCTCAATAAATGTTCCTCTGACAGTGCATTGAACAGAGATAAAAATCAAAATGTGTCGAAAATAACTTTTTTTCGAACATTTCCGTAAATTCCAGGGTAACTTATTCACCAAATTTGTTCAATCTTACAGAGTGTCTTTAAGTCACCCATACCCACATTTCGTTTTCCATAATTATTTCTGTATATAGATATTGAACGGAGATATAAGCCAAGTTAACTCAGAAATGGAGATTTGTCGAATATTAATTTATCGGTATTCCAATTTTCTTAAAAACAGCTCATCAGACGATTTCGATCAAACATACAGAGTACTCTCAGCTAACTAGTACGTACATTTTGTTCTCCATAAACGTTTCTGTAGAAATGCGTTGAATGAAGATATAACACCCGCACATGTAGCTGGTGTTCGAACTTGAAGGGGTGGCGGAAAGTTGTGTGTTGCTACGCTCCACTAGTTTTATACTTTGGTCCAGGACGACCATTAGCTTTGGTGGCCACCATGACAGTATTGACTTTAGACAGGAAGCACTTCCTTAAGGTACATTACCGTCATGGTGCCACGCGCGGATTGTGCAAACGTTCGGCCCAAGCTCTATGTAGCGGATACGCTATCCAGTTAAACTTGCCTCATATTTTAAATGTTCCAAGTTCCGTTTTGGTTTGTATTTATTTTCTCGAAGAGTTAGTTGCCCTTGTTTTTGTTCCATTACATCAAGATTAGAGTTCGTATTAATTTTCTTTCACTTATTATAATTTTCACAAGATCTACAGTTAGGTATTTCATTGAATGAGCCCTAAGTTGACTCCACGGCTCTCGTCAGTTTTCCAAGGATGGGAATTACATGGTACTGTGTTGTTGTAATTAAAATGAAGATATTCGCCGAGATAACTACAGGTAGTTTTATACCGATTGTACTCATACGCTTATTTCGGCGCTTTACTGTGATTGGCGAGCTGAATATCAAAACGCCAAAAGACCTGAAGAGAATTCAACATTTTTTCCCCGGCCGAGAACCTCACTTTCCGTCCTACTTCGTAGAGCTAATGGAAGTAAAAATAGCGGCTAACGCGCGAAACAGAAACCGCGTTGAGCGCGAAATGACTCAAGACTTGAACCTTTGGTTAGGCCAAAACGCAAAGCCGATCGTTCGTGACGGCGTTGCCTACCCCCCCCCCTCCCACCACATCACCTTTCGGATCTCACAACTTTTATTTCCGCGTCTACTAAAACAGCTCGATCGGTCCAGCCGTTCTCCCGCAAATTGAACTACAGACACACACACACACGGGCCACGCGCGGAAATTGGGTTTTTCGGACTCAGTAGGTCTCAAAACGTAAAGATCTGAAGAAAATCCAACTTTTTTTTTCGCGGAAAGTAAAAAACCCTGCAAATTATTACACAACGGTTTATTATTCGGATAAATAGCTTGACCTAGCATTAATGACCCAAAAAAGGTCGGAAAGAACTGAATCGTAATATTAAAATTAAAAAAAACAAAAAAAAAAACGGAAGTATCTAGAAAAATAAGCGAATAATGAAAAGTTCAATCGAAGGTAACAGATATTTTGCTAACGGAGCGAAACAGTCATTCGTGGAGGTGAAGACGAGAACAAGGCAATCGGACGATAAAGAGACAAATCGTAATGCCAAAGGTTATATACGAAACACGAGCGCTTCCTAGAGGAAGCAACCGGCGCCCGTAAACGTTGCGAGTCGCGTCGAAAGGGGAGGCGAGCGGGCGGCGTTGCCAGTCCAGACGAAACGTTGACTTCTGCTGTAGTTCCCGCATTGTACTGCGTTTCGTTAATTTTGTTAACCGTTTTTTGCCCATAACAATCATGGGCTTCGTCTGATCGGATCGCCGAGATGGCAGGCACAACTAAATACCAAATTGGATTTTTGTGCGAAAGAACGAATTTTTTAGACCATGTTAAAGGCACAAAACGGCCCGGACGGCGGACGGACATTGCAGATTTGGAATCCCCGTGTCTTGAAACGTTAAGTATCAAATTTTGAGGGGGGGTTGTAAAAAATTTTCGTGACCGAAAACAAGGGTTATTATTCAGAATGAATAATAAACCAAAACTGAGCTTTCTTCTTATCTTTGCTGAGCTCATTTGGGAAAACGGTTCCGACCCGTTCTTCACGTCGTCTCATTCTTCATACGCAGCCTGCAGATCAACACGGGACTCCAAATCATTCCAACATTAACCGTAGTTATCGTAGTAATCAAAATGCCAAATTTTTTTTTTCATAAGCAACTCCACCGATTTTGATCAAATTGTTGGAATGGAAACTCCCATATGGCACGGACGTACTACATAATTATCGTCCGCGAGAAAAATGACGAGAGCAGCGCACTGAACTATCAAACTTTAAAAGAAAATCCGTTTTACCTCTGGATAAATCCCGCTCATATGATATTGGCGTTCTGAGAAAAATTTAATAGGTGGTACGAAACACTACCTACGCGATGAGAATTCAATAACGTTCGTGGAATCATTGCGAGCAACCTCAGCAATGCCGGAATTCCCAAAACTGCCGTCCCACTCACTACCATTCATTACAGTCTACACTCGATAACTCCCAAATGGCGAACTCGAGTTGATAGTCTAATTAATCAGCTGTGCACTGATGGTTGCGCATTCTAGCCTGTCCTGGCAGTTTTGTGGCTCCGCTTTCGGGTTGTAGTAAGGAAAAAGCTCAACAGAGGGCATGTGCTGGCCGACTGACCTGACGAGCGAATCCTTACCTGATTTATTGTTATGCGTTTGATATCCTCTGAGATCAGTCGGCTCTGATCGAAAATTATAAGTCTCTCGAAACCCTTCCGTCCACTTTTGGTTTATTATTCATTCTGAATAATAACCCTATGTTTTCGGTCACGAAACATTTTTTACAACCCCCCCCCCCCCCGCTTAAAATTTGATACTTTACGTTTCAAGACATGGGGATTCCAAATCTACGATGTCCATCCGCCGTCCGGGTCGTTTTGTGCCTTTAACGTGGTCTAAAAAATTCGTTCTTTCGCACAAAAATCCCATTTGGTATCTACTTGTGCCCGCCATCTCGGCAATCCGATCGGACGAAGCCCGAGCATGGTTGTTATGGACAAAAAATGGTTAAAAAATTTGACGAAACGCAGTATAATCGCAAATAAGCCGTGTTTCGTATCGTTTTCAATGCCTGCTCGACTTGCAATGTCCTTTGGACTCGCAACGTCCTGGCAATTGCCGAGCGAGGGTTCGCAGGAAGCCCTCGTCCCAATTTCCCCGACTCTTTTTGCCCGACGGGGCGGAGGAAGGTTAAGGCCACTTCCTCCGCACACCCCTCCATCGGATCATAAATGCCTACAGACGTTTACAGGCGCCTGGCGCCGGGGGAATATTTACTTTCCGTAGTTCCATTGTAGTCAGGTCATGTTTCGTATGGTTTACTAGTATTCGATGCTGAATCGAATGGGATGGGTCTCGGAGCAGTAATACTAAGTCAAGCTGTTCATGAGAATAGTAAAGCATTGTGCAATAATTTGCAGGGTTTTCGGTTGCCCTCGCGACGCTATACACTACTTTTTTTTAGTTTTTAATTTTCGCTACCCCAAAGGGAAAGAAAAGTATAGTAGCATATATAGTAACTTTAGGTTTTGAGGCCTACTGAGTCTAAAAAACCTAATTTCGGCGCGTGGTCCGTGTGTGTGTCTGCAGTTCGATTTGCGGGAGAACGGCTGATCCGATTGAGCTGGTTCTTTTTTTTATTCGTTCGTTATTTTTTGTAGACACCAAAATAAGAATATGGGCGATTTCGGCCGATGGGAAAGGGGGTGGGGGACGATAATGTACCAAAAACTAGGGTTTTCTTCTCAATACATGTTCCTCTGACAGTCCATTGAACAGAGATAAAAATTAAAATGCGTCGAAAATAACGTTGTTTCGAACGTTTCCGTAAATTCCAGAGTAACTGCTTCACCAAATTTGATCAATCTTCCAGTCACCCATACTCACATTTCGTTCACCGTAATTATTTCTGTACATATATGTTGAACGGAGATATAAGCCAAGTTATCTCAGAAAAGGAGATTTGTCGGTATTCCAATTTTCTCAAAAACGGCTCAGACAATTTCGATCAAACTTAAGGAGTACTCTCAGCTAACTAGTCCCTACATTTGGTTCTCCATAAATGTTTTTGTAGAAATGCGTTGAACGAAGATATAGCACCCCCATATGTAGCTGGTGTTCGAACTTGAAGGGGTGGCGGAAAGTTATGTGTTGCTACGCACCGCTCGTTTATTTCCTTCTTCTTTCCCTGATTTTCTCTTTCCATTTCCTAATCCTTGTTTTAATAGCCGGATCGCAACGTTTTGGAAACTGGAATCATCGGCGAATAGGTGAGTCGGTCTTACCGTGTTTCTATACAGTTCATTTATCACTACCCCCTCTAGGGTTTGCTTTTATTTAATTGTTCGTTTCAACAACTATCGTATAATAAGTAGGAGCAACTCAATAAATTATGGAACTGTAAGTGCGACTAGTTCTCGTGAACCCTGACCTACGACAAAAAAAAGTGTACATACATTGAAAGAAAAATAAATTAGATTCGTTGGCAGAGCGAATGTACGTGGGGCTGAGGAAAGTTGTGCGATGTCTCGTACAAGGAGGTGGTCCAATAGACTAATAATAAATAAACTATCTGCACGGCGGGAGAGTATACTAAAGTTGTTGATTAGGAGCCTCCCTAGAAATTCCGGAATACAAACCACTCACCGGCATTTTTCACAACGTTTAGTCGACAATTCCAAAACAGTGAACGCGACTCTTCTCAGAAAAAATCGCCAATTCCGTCTCACGAATCACATACGCGCAGTCGTGTAATAAGTAGGAGCAACTCAATAAATTTCAGAACCTTACGCGAAACCAGTTTTCACGTATAACGTTGAGCTACGTTGTACTCAGTTCCCATAAACTGAGCGAAAATCAAATTTGATACGCGATCGAAATGGTCGAATTCACGTGGAATTTGTGCGATGAGGCGCATTAAATATTCTGAAACGATCGCAGATTCCCAAGAAACATTCAGATCTGGAGAAACAAGAAGAAAAATGTTCGGCCGATCACGTACCGTTCGTTCCTGCTCAGTAGGGTCATGGAAAGTAAGAATTGAGCCTGCATTTATAATTTCAGATTGAACAAAAAGATATTAGGCGGGATAATTTCAATGTGGTAAATGAGAATAAGTGCAAAACGGGCTGGATTAGCACCAGAGCAGAGTTCCAGAACCCAACAACGACAAACGGCGCACAGAAACCACAGTTAGCCTTAGGAGACTGTTCGGGAAGGTGAATTTCGTTGAGACGAGTGTTTAGGCACTCATCGTAGGACGGGGCCTCCACAATTAAAGTTCCTGCTCCTGCATATATAAACGAGTGATATTTATTTATTTTGTTCAAAACTATCTTCTTTTTTTTTGTATAAAAATGTAAACAGTAAAATAGTGGTGTGGGAAAAACATGTCAGCCGCGACCAGATGTTCACCGCAGCCGCCATTCCACGATATTCGTCTGCCCACGCGACACTGTCTGAATATTTCCCTTTTCTACCAGCTTGAGATTGTCTCTTCGCAGGTCGTTCCAATACCAACGTACACAATACCAACAATGCATTCCTTGCTGAAGCCCTCAAGCAAAGAAAATCCCGAAGAATACAAGATCTACGCATCTTATCGCCAACGAAAGGTGGGCCACAGCCGCGGTCTTCCACAATTCCTCCTTCAGAAGGTCGCACGATTTGATTCATTTTCTTTCATTTTTGTTTGCAATTTAATTTTACCAGCAAGCGAATTTATTTTTCATTTACCAGGATTGTCTTTTACTTTAATTGTCCTCTCAAAGGCCTGTTGCCTCCAACAAACAACGAGGAAATGACAAAAATGCACGTCGAACCGCGCGGAACGATATTTAACTGCGGTAATCCGTGGAATAAGGCAATTCAGTTTTGGGGGTTCGCCACGGGATATTTTTCTCTCCCCCGGGACATGATGAAACGATCGAGGAGTGATCGAAGGGCTTCCAATGTAGACGAAGCAGAACTGCAAGTCACGAATGAGTCATTCGGGTCGGAGTATCGATCTGGAATAGGGACCATCCATCACTCAATGATGGAATACATAGGTATCATCCTTCACGAATAAAATTCTCTCCGCTTGTAATTGTCGTCAGAATCAATCCTCAACCTACCGGTTCAAGTCTGTTCAGTCGGAGAACTTTCGCGTTCGAGTGACAGCAAATCGTTCGTTAGCGTCAATTTCAGGAGAAGCGGTCACATATCAAAAAGGCGAATGAAATGTTCGAGTTGACGATGCGCGTACTGATGTAACTGAGAGTTAATTAGTCGTAACGGCCGTTCGTTTTAATTGCTCGTCCGAATCAAGTCGCCGTCATTATTTGACGCTGATCCCCTTCGCTTCGTTTTAACCCGAAGGATTGGCGTTGGGTTTCAAAAGCCACTACGCTTTTTACTTTCCTTGGCTCTACAAAGTAGAAAGGAAAGTTATGTAATCAGCTGAAAAAAAACTTTGAGTTTTCTTCAGATCTACGTTTCAGACCCTCCTGAGTCCGAAAAACACTATTATTTTAGAGGAAACCACCGTATCAAATCAGCTCAAACTTTATATCTCGCCCGTAGGTTACCATAAATAAGGGTATGAACAAAACCCACCGAAATTTAACTATAGTTATCATAGTGACCAAAACACCAAATATTTTTTTTCTCAAAAACAGCTCTAGCGATTTTGATTAAAGTTTTTATATTGATAGCTCTCGATAAAGCAACTGTACCATAAAATTCCCATTCGTGGGAAAATGACGAGAGCAGCAAATAAATTATCAAAACTTTCGACGAAATCGAATTTAGCGCCTTTTTTAGATAAAACAACCGTACCAAATCAGCTGGAACTTGATGTCTAGCCTACAGGTTACCATGAGACGCAAAAATAAGGGTATGAACAAAATCCACCAAAAGTTAGCTATAGTTATCATAGTGATCAAAACACCAAATTTTTTTCTCAAAAACGGCTCTAACGATTTTGATTAAATTTTTTATATTGATAGCACAATAAATTATCAAAATGTTCGACGAAAAGCGTTTTTAGCGCAGTTTTTTCCTTACAAATTCAGCTGCAATGTTGGTAGAATGTGAAAGAAAATTGGTATTGTAGTCCAATCCAATACCTAAACGGTGAGTGTTTAAAACCGCTCATGAGATAGATGGGGCTCACTCCAGAAATTCCTGAATATCAACTACCACTGTTTCGCTTACTTCCAGTTCTAGAAGTGTTTACCCAATAACTCTGCAAAAGTAATTACTATCCTTCTTCAAAAAATTTGTGTTTACTGCCTCATTAATTATCTGTGTACCAATTGCTCAATAATGGTCCTGCAATGAGTACGAGAAGCACACTAAATTCCGGAACTGTAAGCGCTACCGGTTGCTGCTGCCGTAAAGCGTTGTTTGACCAAGTTCAAATTAACTGAGTGATAAATGAATTGATAAAATGGAATTAGCCATGTACAAAGTGAATTGTTGTAGAGATAAGGAAAGTTGTGTGTTGCAACGCACCAGATATTTTACTTTAGTCAACCCTGCGAACTAAAAATTGTTACGACTGATAACAAACATTACAGGCTGCAATTTAGAGTTTCAGACTCTAATGTTCTACATTTCACGTTCATCATTCATTTTACATTCCTTAGCTCTACGTACTAGACAGGAAAGTTATGTGATGGGTTCATTTTTTACACATGTTAAAGATCTTTACGTTTCAAGGGCGCTTGAGTCAGAAAAACACCGTTGGGTGGACGCGATTGGGAGAAAACGGCTGAACCGATGCGGTTCAAATTTTAAATCCTGCAGGTCCACATGGGACGCTGGAATAAGGGTACGTACATGTGCTGACTGACTCCTGTTAAAGGCAACCGGTTGATCGTGGTCTAGTGGATAAGACAGTCGATTCACAATTCTCGACGTTGATCCGGACAATCCGCGCTACGAACTTTTACATCCTACAACTCGCTACGCGTTATTTCAACAAAATTAAAAGGAAAGCAGAGATAGAAACGTTTCTGACATAAAACCTGGCAATATGTCTGGCACGTGGGACGAAGTTCGAGCTCTCAGGGGGTAAATACTCCACATAGCACAGACAGCCTTTGCGAATTTACTATAGCTCGGTATGAAGCAGCCTGACAAGGTAAGGCGTGCACAGCCCTCAGGGTTAGATGAGTTATGTTATTCCATGCTGCACGCCCTACCGTCGGAGGAGACAAAACGTTTCTTGGATTCTGCCAACGACGTTTGGATGAAATCTGAGCGCCACAATGACTAGTGGAAATTAAACAAATGCCTAAACCCAATAAAAACCCCACTCTACTAACACGTAGTCGACCAAATAGCTCTGACTTGCTGCCCCGCCAAATCAGTCCAAACTGGGAACCGAAATGTATGCTCACAGTGCTCATATTTATCCAGGAAAACGTATGTCCTCAAAATCCAAGACGACCAGCCTCTGCGGACTCTTTGTGGGGGCTTAGGGTTGTGTTCTGTTATAGGATCGTTTCGGATGTCTCTCAATCAACAACTCCTTCCAGTATAGTTAGTATATTATAGCATCCGTTCCACCAAGCCAGTATAAAAGCCCAAGTAGATAGATAGTCGGAGGAGCGAAGTGATGTCGCAGGCGTCCGGAGGAGAAATAGACCGATCGTCTGGTTGTGCGCGGACCCGATTTTCCTAACCTCCTGATCGCGGCAATGCGCTCCCCCACCTCACTGTCCGTCGGTTGGGTTCGAGTTCACCAGTTGTAATCGACGCATTACTGCTTTAAGGAACGGTTCTGCCCAGTAGGAGCGGCTTCGTGTTTCAGGTCGTGCCCGTAACATCACTCCCCCTGGCGGGAAGATCATGTCCTCATGATCGTGTGGCAATGGGGGTGGCTATGCATTTCCCAAAGGAGGTTCTCATCATCTTTTCTTGAGCAGGTGGCGAGGAGGCACGGGGCAGGTGGGAAACCATGCTTGTGGTTGCCGGGCACAGAGCGATCGGGTTCTGTGTGGCTGGAGTGTTTTGGAGCATAAGGCGATGGGCGTGAGCGACGGCAGTAGCTCGGCATCCCTGGAGGAGCCCCAGAGCGATGGGCTTAGGACAGTCGAGCGGAGATGTATGCCATGGAGCGCTGTGCCAGGTGGTTGGTTTGTTGGCAGGAGGCTTGCATCCATGAGAAGCCTAGGACACTGCCCATAGTGCTAGCGAGGAGCAGCAGGAGGTGCGTGGGATGATTCGTATCAGACGGAGGCGTGGCAGCAAACACGGACAAGCGGTAATGGACGGTAAGTGCGGCTTCGTGTTCCAGGTCACGACTTAATCCAATCGTGCCCGTAACAGTACCACATCACGAAACAGACCTACATGGCTGCAGATTGCAACAATTCACACATGACTTTCTGCTATTCTTGACTCACATCAACTGGTTTATTGCAGGGATGGCCTCTCTTATTCTGGTGGTGGAGAAACTTAAACTCTCCATGAACCCTGCAAAGATAGAAGTAATGCCGCAGACACGATAGCGTAACAACATAAATTCATAAGTGTGCGGCCGTACAGCCGATTGTTGTTTTCAAAACACATTCTTGATGTTGGGTCCAAGAATGGGGGAGGTGAGGATAGCAATGAAACTGAAACTCGGTGAGCGTGAGGAGGACTGTATTACGTGTGTACGGAATTGAGTAGAATTGAAATTGAGGTGAGATGGAGTACAACTGGGCGACACAAGGGCAGTACTCGGAACGCGTGAACTGGCGCGGGCAACCGTGAGAGAACTGGGGTGGAAGTTGGAAGCAGAATGATTTTGGAAGAGCTTTGTCGTCGATAGGAAAATGAAATTGGGAGAAATAAATAAAGAAAGGGGAAAACCTAGGAAACGAGGCTGGGGGACCCGCAGCTGAGGGATTCCCGCAGGTGAGGGGCAGGTATTGAAATAGTTGAAGACAATTAGGCGGTCGGAGACAATGATGTGGGGAAGTCCGAGGTCAAAGACTCTGACCACTTCGACGCTTTGCGACGAACACATGAAATGGAAGGGAGGCCTTAAACTCACGCAGCTCTGGAGGACATCCTTAATGGCCGTGACTCATGTTCGACCACTTCTGGACCATTTTTTGCATTCAGCATCGTCAAGAACATCGTAGAAATATGATGTAGCTCGGCGCATTTAGTACGTGTTTCAATGCTATCCCTGGTCTCCTGCCTGACGAAACAAGTCATACTGAGAGCGATTTCACACCTGCTATGATTTGAAGTCGATACTGCAATATCCAACCCCATATCAATCAGAAATAACACCGCACCAGATATTTAGTTTTAGGTTCGAGATAGCACGTGGGGCTGAGGAAAGTAGCTTGACGCTTCGCCCTCGAAAGGTGTTTTTCACCTTGGACTGAGAAGCCCTTGAAACGTAAGGATCTCAAACTCGAACTCACTCTCAACCGATTACATTACTTTTCTTCCTACCACGTTCGGCTGGAGAAAGTATAAAGTTGTTGAGCGGATATGTCGGCCGTCAAACAATTCGACAACTCCGGGGAACTAGAAAAATAAAAGGGAGGGGTTTTCAGAAAGTTTAGAGATTGTTTCCATCTTCGCCAAATCATTCGGTCCTTTTTATGGTTCATTTCTCATAGCTCGAGCTCCTTTTCGTTCTCCCGCGCTCGTCTCGGAGCCTCCAGCCCATAGATAAAGAGAAGTTGTAACACTTCACCAGTTCAATTCTATCCATCGTCCTAATCATCCACATCCATCCACCGCTCAACCGTTTCCCCCGCTCCGTTGCTCCATTCGATCGCTCGTCTTCCATCTTGACTCCTCAGCAGCCACAGAATATAACTCCGAACACTCTTGAACTTGCGATAATTGACTCCTAAAGCCCAGTGTGAACGCAGACTGTCGATTTCTCTACGAAGTTGTTATAAGACGCCATTGCTCGTAATGAGCGCTCAACGCGCAGTAATCGGCAATCAACTGAATTCATTTACCATTAACACAACGCGTCAAGTATGTACCGGGACTTAAAGGTTATTCTAGTGCGATGGGAATTTTTGATCACCAGCCTTCGAATTTTGTGTCTTACTGTTGTGACTCTTTCTACTACTACTCTTTCACCCGTCATTATATTCGAACGTTGTCCGTTCTTGACGAACAGTTGAATGCAGCTTTGTGTTCAATTAACGACGGCTGCTTCGAGGAAAGCAGGGCAGATGTCGAGAAGCTTCTGGTCTACCAGGATCTCGCGCACGTCTACATAGAGAAGGTCAATGCTTATCTAGCATCGCAGGAGCGGAAACCTATTAAGAGTACACCTCACAACGACTCAATCCCCAAATCTTCATCAACATTGACATCTTACCGCGTGTCTGTCCCCAAACGACCTTTCAAACAACGAGTCCGGAGAAATCAAGCGCTTTCGAGAAGGTAGCGATGACAGAACTCCACCGCCAGATCCACATCCCTGCCCTGTCTGCGGCAAACATAATGGGGTAAAAAAGTGCCCACGTTTCCTCAACTCCAGCCAGGATGCTCGAAGAACCTACGTGGAAGAGCACAATCTGTGCACGAGTTGTATGGCAACATCACACACATTCAAGAGCTTCCACTCAACGTACACGCGTGAATGCTGTCAACACAGGCGTCACACGCTGCTTCACCCCATGAGCCGGAGCGCCGCGCTTGTTCCCAAAACTGCAACTAATCAGTGCACGGTAGTCACACCATCTTCGCTCAGAACTACCCCTTCTGGAACACCTGAGGGCAGGAGTCCTCTTAGGAGGAGGGAAGCTCCGACTCCCCTTACTGATAGAATCGTCGTTCGCCAAGAGATGGACCAATCCCCTGAACCCTGGATGTCGCAGTTGTGTGGAAAGAAGACACACAGAAGATGTGTACGCTGGAAACGTTGTGAAGTGCGTGTTTATTTGTAGTAAATCAATACTCCCACCCTCAAACCCTTTTGGAACTTTAATCAAAATCCTCGCTATGCTCGACATAAGGACAGCAACGCCCTGATTGCAGTACATGGCAAGAACTGCAGTGTTCATGAGTACCTGAGGACAGGCACTTAATCAAGGGCGGAGTGATGTACCGGGACGAACCAAACTCGTCCATTGAGCGAAGGCATTTGTGCTGATGCCTCGATTCGCTCGAAACTTCGCTGCCGTCAGTCGTAATCGAGCAGTTCCCTCGCCGCCCGTGCCTTCGCTCGCTCCCACCCAGTTCCCCGTTTGTGGTGGTTAAACTTCCCCGAGTGTAATTGAGAATAAAACTCTCGTGTTCCAGTTGCATTCGGTTGATATCGTTCTTACTCTCCTAAGTGCGATAATCCGCTGTGTAACAAGTACGTCGACGCAGGCGTGCTGTGCGCTTAGCCCCTTAACGAGCGATCAACCTCTAAAGTCACCAGCCAAGTCCTTGGTGTTTCCTCTCTACCTTAAAGACCTCGTTCAGTTGAAACGTCGAAATGATAGCCGCCAGTTAACAATATTCGGTGAGCGGGGAAACAAGGCTGACACTACGCTCACACGAAAATCCCTTCGAACGAAGAGGCAACTTCCGCGAATTTTCATTTAACTCCCCGAGTTTTCTATTTCATTATTTGAAATTTCCATTCGAATACCCGAAATATCGTTTGTGGAATACTATAATAATACACTTGTGGTCTTAACTTTCCTTACTTCTCATTCTTTTCATACTTCTCTTCTTATTGTTTAGATCTTGTGGTTATTTTTGTCAAGCAATTGCCCTGTTTTTTCTTGTTGTACATAGAGACACATTTTCTAAAATGTTTTTTCCGGTTTCTGAAGCACTTGAGACGAACAGCTAACAAACAAACATATTTTCAGTCGGTTTTATAACTTTCAAGAATATCTCCTCTATTACTATTCACGCTCCTTTTCATCACACAGACGCTACTATTATTTCCCAAAGGCGCAATATCCCACAGCCCACGCAGGTGTTACTTTACTATCAAACATCCGCCCTTTCAAATTGGATAATTAGTTACCTCAATAATCTACGAGTAGACGCTACACTACGTTAAACGCAAAATATGGCCTGCCTGGATGATGGCGGGAGGATATTACAGATTTGGAATCTGCAGGTTGTAACGTGAAATTAAAGGCTCAGGACGAATGCGCGGTTCGGTGGCAGCAAATCGCTAGCGTCACAGAGCATTTCGGAGCTCTCAGTCGTCCATGGAAGCCCTTCAAACCCACCAAGCTATTTGCCGCGAAACCGGGCGATAGCATATCTTTCGCTTGTCTTCGATTATTCTGCTTTCGTGCGTTATAACAATTCCGTCGGAACAAATCCTCCAGTTCCCTGCATCCCGAATTTATAAAATTTCGTCTGATACCGACACTACGACTCCGGTGGGGTGTTTATTTTATTGGCATGCCAAATAAGTAGGCCCAAAAGGACATTTAATTTTTAAGCCGTTTGTTGTTTTCATTTCATTATCAGTTGTTCACTTTCTTGTATATTTTTATTATTAGTGCCATTTCTTCACTTGTCGAACGTAGTTAAATTCTTTTTTTTGTTTAATTACATTAGCTTCATTTATTTTATTCATTTTATTAACCCGTATAATTTTCATTTGTTGAAATTCACCAAGGCTCATGGGTTCCTCCCCACGAGGGTAATGGACTCTTAACTTGACGGCACAAGGTTAACAAACATAAAGGGTCAAATTAGTAGTGGCTGTGGGGGGGGGGGGAGAGGTTGAACACAAATTTTCATGACCGAAAACGTAGGTGAATTAATCAGAATGAAGAACCGTGTAGATACAAAGTGGAAACCATAAGAGCAAACACAACACGTAGGGAGGGGGGAATGAACCGCAAACAAAACACGAGAAGAAAACGAACTGGAAGCAAAAGAAGCTAACCGGATTTGACTGAATTAAAAGTTAAACGAAGGGCAAGAACTAGATAAATATTTGCGAGAGGCATCCACCCTAACTCTTCCGAGAACGCCATCGTGCGAATAGCGTTGTGGACCAATTCACCGTCCTCGGTGTTAACAGAAGATCCCGAGATCATCATGGCCTTTCCTAGCTTTCGCCGATTCCGGAATCCCAGAGCCCCTTGTCAATCAACTTCTCCCTTTGACATTTCAAGCCCCGTCGTATCGCTCCTTACCACGATCCACATGATTCAGTCTTCGTGGGGATGTATAAATATCAGGTGCGCCGCATCATACGACTTTCCTTTGCTCTACGTCAATTCACTCGTGTTCGCGGCTTTTTCTACTTACTCAATTTATTTTTCATTCAGTTCATTTGAACTTGGTAAAACATCACTTCACGGCACCAGAAAGCGGTAGCGGTTACAGTTCCGCAATTTATTGTGCTACTCGTACTCATGCCCTGACCATTACTAAGCAATTACTACACACAGAATTATTCGAGCTGTAAATACGACTATGGTTAGGGAGCGGGAATGTTTTGTATGGTGGAAATGGTTCGGCGAAAGGGTTTTAAAGGATAGGGAAGAGGTTAGGTTGCTGGGAAATGTGCGCAGGGCCTCAGGAGTAAGTGTCTAGGTTAGGTGTTTGTGTGTGGTCTTGAGTGGGCGGTGCTAGGGAGGTCGATTATCAAGTAGCCCATCCCTGGACCGCCGGTGTGAATGTATTTAAGGGCTGAATGTATACATGAGTGAATGTATGTGTTGTGTATGTGTGTTAGTGTCTTGTAGGAATAGGTAGTGCAGCGAAGGATCCAGGGGTGATGGATATCGAGTAGTTCGCCCTCGGCTCGTCGGATCGGGGATCGCAGTTCACGCCGGGATAAAGACGGCCAGGCACCCCTTTCCGTGACAGGTACGGGAGCAAGCCCAATCCCCGTACCCCCATTGAGATAAAGCGTAGGTGCCGGTATAATGCCTCTAAGGCAATTCCGGCACCAGGGAAGGCCACCCATTCAGGTCCTTAGGCTGCTAAAGGTGCTGCCACATAGAATGGGTGCCAGGGGGGCTTCAGCCTGCAGCCGGCAGCGTGGAGCCTCTAGGGCGTGGCGCTGTCGGTCGTGAAGCCATGGGATTGGCCTCGTGGGGACTGTGGTTTCGCTGGGAATCCCCCCCCCTCCCCCGTGAGATGATTGGTGCTGGCAGGAGAGGGGTGTAGGCTGCGAAGCTAGGTACCCTATCCTACGCCACGGGCATATGCCCAAAGCACACCTACCATTGTAAATACGATTTTTTGAAAACGATAATAATCACTTTTGTACATCTTGGAATGGTAGTAAATGAAACGGCTGGGTTTCCTGAAGTAGCCCCTCCATATCTCACGAGCGTTATTGAAGACTTAGAAGATTCTAGAACCATTTGAGTGGAGATTATTAGGAATCGAGCGGTGCGTAGCAATTCACAACTTTCCGCCACCCCCTTCAAGTTCGAACACCAGCTACATGTGCGGGTGCTATATCTTCATTCAACGCATTTCTACAGAAACATTTATGGATAACAGAATGTAGGGACTAGTTAGCTGAGAGTACTCCGTAAGTTTGATCGAAATCGTTAGAGCCGTTTTTGAGAAAATTGGAATACCGATAAATTAATATTCGACAAATCTACTTTTCTGAGTTAACTTGGCTTATATCTCCGTTCAACATAAATATACAGAAATAATTATACAGAACGAAATGTGGGTATGGGTGACTAAAAGACACTCTGAACGATTAATCAAATTTGGTGAAGCAGTTACCCCAGAATTTACGGAAATGTTCGAAAAAACGTTATTTAGAGAGGAAGTGACTGTCCATTCCTGTTTTACCACGCCGCCTGTTTATTTTCAAGGGTCAACAA
Organism: Pachypeltis micranthus; assembly: GCA_020466155.1. Lineage (NCBI taxonomy): Eukaryota > Metazoa > Arthropoda > Insecta > Hemiptera > Miridae > Pachypeltis > Pachypeltis micranthus. The sequence goes on along the minus strand of CM035768.1, from coordinate 80,057,623 downwards.
GATGCCTTAAGGCGACAGAAGACAGAGACATGAGACCGAAGACAGCAAGACGGTGTCCGCCCCGGTGTCTCGTGTCGCGCTCGAAAAGCGCCTGCATTTACCAGAAATGGCTGCCTTTTCGTGAATATTGCGAAGATATTTAGCGTCATCTCTAAATATGAGCTCGAAGATTTGAACGGACCAAGTGAACGCTGCGCAAATAACTGCAGCTTCGTCAGAACACCAAACACGAAACGAATTTATTGAAGAATCGTCTCGACTGATCGAAATTATTTTCGACGACACAATTGACCAGAATGGTTGTACAAAAGTTAAAACAAATAGCGAATATGATTCTTCTTGGGCTCTAGTCTAATGTAATGCGCTAATAGGCAATGTTTTATTTGATTTGTAATAATAATACAAGAGTATATCATCGTCTTCTTCTTCCTTCCATTGCACCTTCAAGATTAGTCACACAACACGCAACTGACTTTATCGAAATACTAAAATACCGAATGAATCGCAGTTTTGGTCTCGACTCACAGTTGATGCCGAAGAGACCGAGACACTTGCCGCGCGGTCTTCTTCCGGATCTTTAGGCGTTTATTTGTTTAATGTTTTTTCATCGCCATATGAAACCTTTCGAGCAATACACAGCATTACGTATTAACATTCGAATGAAAGAGACTTATTATTTCTTCCCGTTTCAATCCTACGAGCGTTCCTTCGCTTCTGGCACGTAGTTCCCGGCAGGCTACATAATCATGTTGAAAACCCCATTGCATTGGCGATGATATATGAAGTCCAAATCGGATGACGGCATTTTGAAAAACGAAATACGTCCGACTCTTCTCAATCGACGTTCCAAAGCGAATGAATTTCTGCAACTTTTCCGAGAAGGCGTAACGGTAACAGTCGCAGGGTTTGATCGGTCAGCGTTCGCGCCATTTCGCGATGTTCTCGAGTTTTACGCGGAAACCGGATAATCAAAAGCGTGGGAAGAGGTTGACATCTTTTTCGGGACGTCGAGTGATAAGTGTCTATTATTAGGGTCCTGCGTGAGGAAAAGCGACGGGCTCTGAAGGTGAAGAGTTCGTCCGGATGCTTCATCTTCGTCCCTTATCTCGGCAGTCATAAATAAATAGCGGTCCCTTATTTTTATCCAGGTCGCTCTCCTACCTTCAATCCATCTGTTAGCAGTGACAGCCCATATTTAGAAGCAACAGGCTGACGAGAGCCGAAATAGAAACGAGTTTCGAGCCTCCGTTCCATTTGATTTGTTAGGCGCTCTTCTCTTTCTTCGGTGGAATCGCAGTCAATTCTGTCGCTCCGAATACACATGAGACGGAATCAAATGGCGATTTGAGGAGGGATCAGATTGGCTGCCGTGACCTTGCGGACTCTGATCGAGCAGAATGAAAAAAAAAGGACAAACTGATCCCTCTGCATCTGTATCCGGCTCTGTTATTGATTACATTCGTAAAGTGGAATTCAAAATCATGACCGAACGTTGGATGTGCGAGTCTCCCACTGTCAGACAGGAAACCGGCATCCGAGAAGAATATAGAAAGAGAAAACAAGAGCCTCATCATCTCATAATAGCGTTTATTACCCTGCGGCTAAGCTGTCGACGCATCCTCTGAGAACCTGGACATTGTATTTCTTGAGAGCGCCAGATGACAACCGCTTGACAACTCGGGACATCATGAAAAACTGGAAATATTTATCGATCGTAATTATTAATAGTGAGGAAAATGGGATTGTGTTATTCGCTAGACGCCTTCCCCCACAATGAAGAGAATGATCCGAGGTTTGGAAATAGGGGTGTTGAGATGTAGCTTAAACTCACGAGTTCCACGTAGAATCATGAGTAAGTACACCCTGCATTAATCCTGATTCGAACAAAAAGCTGCCACTAAAGGACGACTTAGCCCGAGTCACTGGGAAACATTTCTCCAAGGCCTTCGGAAACTGAAGGCTGTTGTTGAGTGCACGAGAGGGGAAGTTGAAGAACGAAATAAAAGGAAACTCGATGAGCGTGAGGAGGACTGTGTTACATGTGCAATGAACAGAGGTGTGAGTATAAAAGGCCGACACAAGGGCACGACTCGTAATACACGTGCACTGGGGCGGGAAACTGAGTGCGAGCTGTATCGGCCAAAAGTTGGTAAAAGAAGTCTGTGTGAGCACTGGGAGACGAGTGAACCCGTGAAGAGGGGTGTGCGTCGGAGAAGGAGGTAAATCGACGGGAGGGGGGAAGGACATTCTGGAAAGTACTAAAGGGGAAATCCGTTGTGTTGGAATTTAACTTGAACTCAATCCCTTTGTCTAGAGGAGCATACAAATGTACAGATAGTTCTCGGACTTTCGCTTCCCCGTGCCCTCACATGAAAAGGGCTGAAACCGTTGGGTTGGGCTGAGCGTGTGACAAACAGCTGTCACGAAGAAGATATTCTGTAATTTGGAATTTTTCTCCAAGGTCTGAGTTAAAGAATTAGACCGTCGAAAAAATCGACTTTAGGAAAAACGGTTTCTCGATAAAAATTTCCGAAAGAGTGAAGAACAAAAATATCTGGTGCGTTGCAACACACAACTTTCCTTAGCTCTACGTCAATTCACTTTGTACATGGCTAATTCTATTTAATCAATTCGTTTATCACTCAGTTAATTTGAACTTGGTCAAACAACGCTTTACGACAGCAGAAAGCGGTAGCGCTTACAGTTCCGGAATTTATTGTGCTGCTCGAACTCATTGCAGGACCATTATTGAGCAATTGGTACACAGATAATTAATGAGGCTGTAAACACGATTTTTCAAAAAAAGGATAGTAATCACTTTTGCAGAGTTATTGGAAAATAACTGTTAGAACTGGTAGTAAGCGAAACGGCAGTAGTTGAAATTCAGGAATTTCTGGAGTGAGCCCCATGTATCTCATGAGCGTTTTTAAACACTTACCCTTTAGGTATATGATTGGAATACTATACCGAATTTTTTTGACATTCTACTAACATTCCAGCGGAGTTTATAAGGAAAAAACTGCGCGAAAAACGCTTTTGGTCGAAAATGTTGATAATTTATTATGCTGCTCTCGTCATTTTCCCACGAATGAGAATTTTATAGTATGATTGCCTCATTGAGAGCTATCAATATGAAAAATATAATTAAAATCGTTAGAGCCGGTTTTGAGAAAAAAAATACTAGGTGTTTTGATCACTATGATAACTATAGTTTAATTTCGGTGGATTTGGTTCATACCCTTATTTTGGCGTCCCATAGTGACTTCTGGGCTAGATATCAAGTTTGAGCTGATTTGGTACGGTGGTTCTCTCTAAAAATCGTTCACAGACACACACACACACACACAGACCATTTTCCCAAATAGTGTTTTTCGGACTCAGGAGGGTCTGAAACGTAAAGACCTGAAGAGAGAGAGAGAGAAATTTTTTTTTCAGCCGATTACATAACTTTCCTTTCTACTTCGTAGAGCAAGGAAAGTAAAAACAAGAAGAACAACAACAAACAGCAAACACGTGGTACGGAGTTGGAGAAACAAGAGCACGAGGGAGGTTGGAGCAGTGACCGACATCACAATCGCGCCTTTTCCCAGACCTTGGACTGAACTCTGGAACGACCAACTAGCATCCACAACTGAACGCTGGCGAACATTGGTAGACGAATGATAATCCTAACTCCCCTCAATATTCGAGAACGCCTAAGAACAAATAGGGACGGCGGGTCGGCGCGAACCATTGGAAGAGCTTGTTCCTTACAAGATAAAGCGGCTTCGCACCTTTTTTCTTAAAGATTCTCCAGACTGGTGATATTGCGCTTTGAGGACGCCTGTTGAAAGCCCTACAAGTCCTTTGTACGAGAAGCAAACGTAGAGCAGACGGGCACACCCATATATAACTTCATAGTTAGCGATGTGTTTGAGTCGTTGGCATTGACGCTTCTCCCTCGGCATTGGCCAGTCTGCTGTCACCCAATACGTATCCTGGCAATAATAAAATCGAGGTTGCAGCATTGGGGAAACGCGTGTATCAGCATCACCACTCGCACGTTGAAAGGTTCATATCTCAAGCGGCGAGTTTTGGTAAAACCACTCACGTTTTGACATTTTTCTATCACGACATATTTCTGCTTCTACTCGAGGGATTCCATCGTTCAGTTCAACTCCAACGGTTTAAATTGAGAGGTTCTTTTCTCACGGAGATCCAAGGAAAAGGAGAGGGCTATCATAATTCAGTTTGAGGGAGAGATCAGACGGGAGCGTCACTGAAAATATTCGCTTGAACCGAAGCTTTCAGGAAGAATCACAAAGGAAAGACGAAAGGACCGATCTGAAGATGAAGAAACGGAGCTGATTGAATGGTCGAATAGATCCCTCCCTTCAATCAACGAAAAATTCGCTCTCTCCGCTTTCTCACCGTCCTCACCCTCACACCATCCATCCAACGCCACTCTCTGTACTCATTAATTGATTTCCCAAGAGAAACTTAGAGGCAAATTTATCACTCCCCACTCCCAATGAACCCCACCAGGGCCATCACTACCGCCAGCAGAAACAGCACCACGCCCTCTTATCACCGACCCACAAACAGCCCCTCAAATGCTCAATTTACAGATGAGTTGATCCAGTTTCCAACAATTAGGTTCGGTATCTTGGGCGTTTATTTATCAGGTTCGCTAATGGAGAAGTTCAATTCTGGAAATAAACGAACTTGGTAATTTGGAGTTCGCGGACAGCGACGAGAGAGGATCAGGAGTTTCATTCGGTTCAAAACCGGCGACGTGCGGTTTTTTTCGCTCGAACGGGAAAATGTTCTGGAGAGCCGCGTCGTTGGAAAGTTCCTCCTTCGCAGAGGTAATTGTACACTTCTCAGCGTAGCTCGCGAGTTCGTTCCCTGTAGTACGTTATTATTCATATTTTACGTATCAAGACACCGGGATTCACATTTGGTATCTAGTTGTGCCCGCCTGCTCGACAATCTAATCGGACAAAGCCCATGGTTGTAATGGGCAAGAAATGGTTAATGAAAAAGAAACAAAAACGAAATTACGGCAGCTTTATCGCAAATACGCCGTGTTCGGTATCGTCTTCTGGGTATTTTTATATGCTGGGTCGAATGAAACAATTTTGAGAGGTGAACGACTGCGTCTAGACGGAAAATAGTGAAATCATACTAATTATAGCGAGTGAAAGTCTACCAATTGAAAGAACTCGTGGGGCAATAACTACAGCGACAGTAATCGTTTCATCATTTGTACTCCCTTCCTCCCGTATCATTAGAACTACCCGCCAGCACGACTCGCAACGTCGTGCCCATTGCCAAAAGGCCCTTACGGGCGCTCCGAACTGGAATATTTAGTTTTCGTCGTTCCATTGTAGTCAGGTCATGTTTAGAATGGTTTACTGGTATTTTTCGATGCTGAATCGAATGAGATGGGTCTCGGAGGTGTGAGACTGGGTCAATCTGTTCATCAGAATAATAAACCGGTGTGTAATAATTTTCAGGGGTTTTAAATAGATAGAGTGATTCAAGATGTAATGGTTTTCGCGGCGAACTGCGCGAGGTGGCAACACTGACCGTCACCCCTGCAGCCCGCCACTGTTTATATTAGCAAGAGGAGCCAGTCGGTTATCATAACGGCTGGCGGCGCCTCAAGCGAAACGGTTTCCCTGAAAGTCAGTGTTTAATTTCCCCTTTTGGTTTATGAAGTAAGGTAAGCGATCAGAGCTTTGTGTTTCATTTTCCCCATTGTCCCTTTTATTGTCATTTAATACAATCCGAGCATAGGTTATTTATTTCATTTTAAAAGGAGTTCTTTTCATTTCATTCATTTCGAGTTTTGCCGATTAAATTCAAGTGGGTCTTAATTGCTTTATAATTTCATTTCCCATTACCTTCTTGAGAGTTATTATTTTATTTATTTGATCGAGTGAGCATTATTGAGCGTATTTGATTTATTCTTTTCTTTTGGGCCCAGACACGGTCTTCATGAGTGTTCTGTACGCCGGAATTGGGACACAATTCCGCAAGTACGTCACAAAGAGGAAGGTTTTTATGGATAATATTGTAGAGAAACACTGATAAATTTATAGGTTTCTAATATGATGTCGTGAATATCCACCTTTTTTTGCGCTTACATTGCAAACGAACCCTCACATGACAATAAGAAACCCTGCAAATTATTATATGACGGTTTATTATTCGGATAAATAGCTTGACCTAGCATTAATGCTCCGTGACCCATCCCGTTCGATTCAGCATCGAAAAACATCAAAATGAAACCCAAAAAAAGGTCGAAAAGAACTGAATCGTAATATTAAAAACAACAAAAAAAAACCCCCTGGCGCCCGATCGTAAACGTCTGATGATTTTGCCCCGTCCGATCAGGGAAATTGGGCGAACCCGTTGCGAGTCGAGTCGAAAGGGGAGGTGAGCGGGGGCGGCGTTGCCAGTCCAGCAGGCAAGCGGTTTCGTCAAGAAGGGGGGGAGGGAGGGAGTACAAACGACGAAACGTTGACTTCCGCTGTAGTTCCCGCGTTGTACTGCGTTTCGTTAATTTTTTTTAACCGTTTTTTACCCACAACAATCATGGGCTTCGTGTGATCGGATTGCCGAGATGGCGGGCACAACTAGATACCAAATTGGTTTTTTGTGCGAAAGAACGAATTCTTTGGACCACGTTAAAGGCACAAAACGGCCCGGACGGCGGACGGACATTGCAAATTTGGAATCTCCATGTCTTGAAACGTGAAGTATCAAATTTTGAGGGGTGGTTGTAAAAAATTTTTCGTGACCGAAAACACAGGGTTAATATTCAGAATGAATAATAAACCAATAATGTACTATAGATTGTACACCTTAAAAAGAACAACAAAAAAGTTCATGATGGGTTAATCTCATAAGGATAACCCACGATAACCCTTCTTTATCTATTAAATTTTATGGGAAAAATGGCTTATTTGTGAAGTGATTTTAAGCAATACAGAATTCATCCTTATTAAATCAAGTACCTTAAATATATTGTCCATTTAATATAGATTTAATATAGATCCCCTACGGCATGTAATTTAAATGAATATTTCCCAAGATATTACAGATTTAAAATGCGGGGGCATAGTGGTGTGGCCGTACCACGCTTCACCCTATGGTGCTTAATGATTAGCAGCTATCGGATTAATGGGATAATTATCGTAAATTGTAATTAAGTTAAATAAAATAACTAAATAGAACAGGAATTTTTTGCTGATGTTGACAATATAATTATTGATTACCTTTTGTATTCAGTCAACAGAATATTGAAATATTTCTGACTGCAAAAATTACTCATTTGATTGTGTAATTAATCACAAACATACGCATAGTTTTAAGGTGTATTTAAGAGTATTAAATTATTTTTACAAAAATTATTATCACGTCCGAATCATCAATTGATGCCGCATGTCCGGAGACGCAAATGCGAAATGACGTTGTTTAGTTGTGATGTTCTTCAGCACGTTATTATGAGGAGAAAATATTTGTATGTAATAACTTGAAAACTACTGTACTTATAACTTTAATTATCTTCATTTATCCCAATTGTTCCTATTATGGTGATTTTCAACGGCGTGTGGGCAAAAGCCCTTTACTGACCGTGACTGACACAGTAACGCTGACATGTTTTACAACCCCCCCTCAAAATTTGATACTTTACGTTTCAAGACTTGGAGATTCCAAATTTGCAATGTACATCCGCCGTCTGGGCCGTTTTGTGCCTTTAACGCGGTCTAAAAAAAAATTCGTTCTTTTGCACAAAAATCCGATTTGGTATCTAGTTGTGCCCGCCATCTCAGCAATCCGATCGGACGAAGCCCATGGTTGTAATGGGCAAAAAATGGTTAAAAAAAACTAACGAAACGCAGTACAACGCGGGAACTACAGCGGAAGTCAACGTTTTGTCGTTTGAACTCCCTCCCTCCCGTCTCAATAAAAAACCACCCACCTCGTCCTCGCTCGCCCTCCCGCTCTACTAGTTGGAAGCCCCCAAGACTCTTTTTTTTTGCTTCCTCTAGGAAGCGCTTGTGTTTGTATATAACCTTTGGCATTACGATTTGTCCCTTTATCGTCCGATTGCCTTGTTCTCGTCTTCACCTCCACGAATGACTGTTTCGCTCTGTCTCAACTATTTCCGTTAGCAAAATATCTGTTATCTTTTCATTATTCGTTTATTTATTTAATAGTTTGTTCGTTTCATTTTTTTTTGGTTTTAATACGATTCAATTTTTTAAGATTCTTTCGTTTCATTCTCATTTTGGTTTTTTCATAGATTTTTGGTTACATTTTGATATAAGTATTTAGCGTGCATGTTTTCATATTAAAATTCAGTTTTTTCTAGATACTTTCGTTTTTTTTTTTTGTTTATTTTAATATTACAATTCAGTTCTTTTCGACCTTTTTTTGGGTTTCATTTTGATATTTTTCGATACAGAATCGAACGGGATGGGTCTCGGAGCATTAATGCTAGGTCAAGCTGTTTATCCGAATAATAAACCGTTGTGTAATAATATGCAGGGTTTTTTTTTAATTTCAACCAGAAGCCGGTACAGGGGCAACTAGTAGACGTGTGGCGTCAGTTACTTCAAAAATTACGTTGCTTCATTTTTATCAATTCAAATGTTTTATCGATACCAGGTTACATCAGCTGTTGTAACGTGGATGTTTTACGTGGTCTCGAGTAAGGAGCTGCCTTTCAAACGCCGCCGCATGACCGCCTTTTGCAGCTCCATCTCATCTGTCGTCCGTGTCTCTCGTTTCCCGCCAACTAAGATAACCTGAGACGAAGAAACGTTTGTAAGAGGTTATCCGTTTTTCGTTTTTTTTTTTTTGGTTCCCGATCCCTACATTTCCCGTGTTTGCCCCTCTTTTTCCGAAAAGTCTTTCTCAAATTTCGCGAACTTCTTCATCGACTACTCTCATTGTGGTCGTCGATCTCCATACAATATCGACATAACCGCCACTCGCCGGAACATTAATTTTTTCCTTTCTGATTTATTTGTTTATTTGGTATCGGTCTCCCTAATTGTTCCGTTTAGTTTTGAAGATTCAGTTTATTTTGATATTTATAGTAATTATTGTTTGCGCCATAAACCCTGAGAAGATTATTGATTTTGCCCCCCCCCCACCAAACTTAACTTTATTTTATAAATTAAATTTTACTATTTAATTTCTTTGAAATTTCCTTCTTAGAATTTTTTGAAATTTTTAGAAAAGTGTTGCCTTTTTTATTATTGGCACAATGTTTGTAAAATTAGAACTCTCGTTGCCTTGCCAGCCAGTTAGTTCGTTAGAAAATTGTGAAATAGTTCCCATGAAAATGATGAATATGGAACAAGGTTAATCGTTTGTCGGGACGGCTTAGACTTATAAAATGAATTGGGGAATCTTTGAGAGATAAGAAGCGCAGCTACGCTCCTCGCGTGTCGCCATGTCCTCTATGTTCAATTCTGCCTGAACTCAAAGGAACACCTACATTTCCTGCCCAAGTATTTATTAAGGAGAGAGATACATACCATAATATCGGAAAATTTCGAAGTTTTGTTCCCAAATATTCATAAAAAGGGTTTTGAAGATTTCGAATGAACTCACAAGGAGGTAAACGTAACCAACACATCAATGTCTTTTGTACCGCCTAACTCGATTTTTAATCAAAATTGACTGGAATCTTGGATCAATAGGCTGAGGCTATTTCCCTTCATATTCACTGTTCATTCGTCGCTCGATGGATTCGTCGAACTGAACGGCCGATAGGGAAAAAGTTCGATAGTCGAGACAGAAACGGAGCAGTCTCCGGGATGAATAGCAGCGAAATAAATCCCTTAACGGTCCAGAAACCGAGAACCGCTGTGTTGTTGAGTGAAAACGTCGAATTTCCCAATTATAACGATTAAGTGGTCAAACTAAATCCGGAAAGTCGACTGGAGATCCGGAAAGCGATAAATTACCAGCAGGTGGTCGAGCCGGTCACCGGTTTAATAGGCGTAATTTCCCTCGCCTTCTACGCCGTCCATTACACCGACAACTTCGTCGCATTCTGGGCCGACGCGGTGACGAACAGTAAAATACGAAGGTTAGCTGCACTTGGAAACATCTGCTGCTCTCGTAACACACACTAATTCCGCTGCACTGCCCGCGGACGGAATTGAACATTTTAAACGTCAACATTCCATCGCGGCTGGGAGCTGGTTTCCGTATGGCAGACTGCATGACCCACCTTTCAAACAACAGAGGTAAAGAGTGAGATAACGCTCCAATACTGGCCGTCACGAAACCCTGCCTTTCACCCCGAGTTGTTGCCAAAATGCGAAGAGAAGAGGATGTAGCATTACTAAATCATCTGACTACAGTGTGGTCGCACTCACGACTTGACCTGGTGTGAAATCGTTCCACCAATGAATAAATACGTACGCTATCAACAATTACATCAGTACGGAGAAACGATTTAAAGGAACATATTTAAAACAGCGCTCCCTCAGTTGAGGTGGATAGCTGTACATCGGCACCTCATGGATCGAAAACGTCCTTGATTGGCATTGCCGACATCTCCGGTAGAGCATATGTACGTGCGCGGTCATTTTCCTGGCAACACGCAGGTAGTAAGATATGTATTCATTCGCTGTCTTCTCTCTTCAGTAGACGCAGTAAGAAAATTTTGGGCCAGTAACATCTCTCGCCATCATTCCATCTTATTTGGGCGAATATCGTTACGTGGAGTCATCACGGACAGACTGAAGCAAATGAACGACTCTTATGAGAGAGAGTGAGAGAGAATACAGGGAGGCAGCCGAAGACACAGAACCAATGGCAGTTGCTGTGTCCCTACTCCCCCACACCAGCCCGCTGAGGGGCTCCCACAGCCCCCCAGCCATCGCTGGTACCCATTGCCTCACCCTCGTGGGTTTGAAGGAGGGGGGTTCCTGGTCGGGGATAGAACCAGTGGCTCGAACAGCATCACGCTCCAACACGCGTGGCCACAGTGCCCAACCTATTGAGGGAGCTGCGACTGATGCACTACATTTCACGCTTGCCGTAGGAGGAGCGTGAATGTGGAAGGAGGGGGGTTTCTCGCTATCCGCCTACAATTATCTTATTCCCTCGACTCACTCAGCTACCTGTTTCGTGCGGCTCAAGCCGTTTCAAAGAACCGCATCACACAGGGTTCAGACAAATACCGCGTCAGTCTGGAAAAGGTGAGGTATTCGCATTTGAAACTGACTATTGAGGAAACAAGTTAAATAATAAACTGAGTAAGCCCCCCCCTCCTCCCCCCGCAATCACCAATCCTACAATGCTTCTGAAATGTATTCCGTTCTTGAACAATGAAGAGGTACAATTACTTTAAAAAAAAAGAATGGAATTCAAAACAATGAAGCTCTACAGAACATTCTTGTGTTCGAGGAAAAGGTCTTACTGTGAAATCCTCTTTAAGGGAATTTTCAACTGTTAATAAGTATTTTCCCTCCTCTCAAAGAACACGCCTTCCTCGCCAATTCCACGAAGTTTGGGTTCCCTCGGCTCTACGTTTCTCAATTTGAAATGGCGTCAACCGCCAAATATCTCGTCAATATTATCAACCGCAGTCTGACATGGGAGGATCAGACGTAACGTCAAAGCTCAACCCTTGGCAATTCCTTACAACGTTCATCCCTTTTCAAACGGCTAGTTGATCTCTTGACAGTCTCCATTTCTGCGTAGTGTTCGGTATTCAGCACCACACCGAGAGACAACTGACTATAAATATCTGATGCCTTGCAAGACACAACTTTCCTTAGCTCTACGTCAATTCACTCGTGTACATGGCTCTTTCTACTAACTCAGTTCATTTATCACTCGGTTCATTTGAACTTGAACAACATTTCACGGCGGTAGCGCTTACGGCTCCGGAATTTATTGTGCCGCTCGCACTAATTCCCTGAACATTATTGAGCGATTGGTGCACAGAGAATTGATGAGGCTGTTCAGACGATTTTTTTTAATGAGGATAATAATCACCTTTCCACACTTATTGGCTAAAAACGTTTAGAAATGGCAGGCACCAAAAAGGCGGTAGTTGAACTTACAGAATTTCTAGAAAGACTTCCACACATCTTATGAGCGTTTTTACACGCACATCCTATATGTATTGCATTGCACTACCACATAATTTATTGTGCTGCTCTCGTCATTTTCCCACGGATGGTAATTTTACGGCTTAGTTTCCTAAAGGGAGCTATTAATATAAACATTTTAATCAATATTTATAGTAATTTTTACTTTCCTTGGCTCTACGAAGTAGAAAGGAAAGTTTTGTAATCGGCTGAAAAAAAAAATTTTTGAGTTTTCTTCAGATCTTTACGTTTCAGACCCTCCTGAGTCCGAAAAACACTATTTGGGAAAATGGACTGTGGGTCTTTGTGTCTGTGAACGATTTTTAGAGAAAACCACCGTACCAAATCAGCTCAAACTTCATATCTCGCCCGCTGGTCACAATGGGACGCCAAAATAAGGATATGAGCGAAATCCACCGAAAGTTCTCTATAGTTATCATAGTGATCAAAACACCAAATATTTTTTTCTCAAAAATGGCTCTAACGATTTTGATTAAATTGTTTATATTGATAGCTCCCAATAAGGCAACTATACCATAAAATTCCCATCTATGGGAAAATGACGAGAGCAGCACAATAAATTACCAAAACTTTCGACGTAATCGATTTTAGAGTGGTTTTTAGAGAAAACGACAGAGCCAAATCATCTCAAATTTGATCTCCAGCCTACAGGTTACTATGGGACGCAAAAATAAGGGTATGAGCAAAATCCACCGAAAGTTAACTATAGTTATCATACTGGTCAAAACACCAAATATTTTTTTCTCAAAAATGGCTCTAACGATTTTGATTAAATTTTTTATATTGATAGCTCCCAATATGGCAATTACACCATAAAATTTCCATTCGTGGGAAAATGACGAGAGCAGCACAATAAATAATCAAAATTTTCGACGAAAAGCGTTTTTAGCGCAGTTTTTTCCTTATAAACTCCGCTGGGATGTTAGTACAATGTTAAAGAAAATTGGTATTGTAGTCCAATTCAATACCTAAAGTGTGAGTGTTTAAAAACGCTAATGAGGTACATGAGGCTCACTTCAGAAATTCCTGAATTTCAACTACCGCCGTTTCGCTCACTCGCTTACTTCGCTTACCAGTTCTAACAGTTAGGTATTACCCAATAACTCTGCAAAAGTAATTACTATCCTTCTTCAAAATTTCGTGTTTACAGACTCATTAATTATTTGTGTACCAATTGCTCAATAGTCGTCCGGGAATGAGTACGAGCAGCACAATAAATTCCAGAACATTAGGCGCTACCGCTCCCTGCTGCTGTGAAGTGTTGTTTGACCAATTTCAAACGAACTGAGTGATAAATGAATTGAGTAAGTAGACTTAGCCATGTACAAAGTGAATTGACGTAGAGCTAAGGAAAGTTGTGTGTTGCAACGCACCAGATATTTGAGAAAAAAAGTTGGTGTTTTAATCTCATGATAACTATAGCATTCGGTGCATTTTGCTCACACCCTTATTTTGGCGTCCCATGGTAACCTATGGGCTAGATACCAAGTTTGAGCTGATTTGGTTCAGCCGTTTGCTCTTAAGATCTGAAGAGAACTCAAAAAATTGTTTTTCTGCCGACCTTTCTACTTCGTAGAGCCAGAGGAAGTGAACTATCCACCCAAACGATAATTTCAATGCGTATTTTATTAGATTATTCGTAGATTTATGTAAACCCGTACATACCCGATGCGAGAGAGAGCGTGTGAGTTTTACTTATTAATCTGGACATAAATAGGACCACGGAGTTCCCTCTTACTTGAAGCCATAAAAAGACTAACCATTACAAATTAAATTGATACGTATAATAAAATCAAAGTCGTGCGTTAAACAATAATATCTTGGGCGTATCAACTGTCCCCACAGTTTCGACGACCTGTTGCATATACTGGCGTTGTATCATCGTTCATCGCCTTTCTACGGAAGAATTTATGTACAACAAAACGTGGGTACTGGTCAGTTGAGAGTACCACGTAAGTTTAATCGAAATCTTTCGAGCCGTTTTTCAGAAAATTAGTAACGATAAATTAACGTACCACATAGCTCGGAAACGGCTATATTTCCGTTCAACGGATACACGAATAATTGCGGAGTACAAAACGTGGGCATAGGCTGTTAGAAGACACTCCGTCAGATTGATCAAAGCCAGCGAAGTTACTTAGGGATTTTACGAAAATGTTCAAAAATCATTATTTTCGGAACAGTTTGATTTTTTTTCTCTGTTAAATGCACTGTTCGAGGAACATTTATTGAGAACGATGCACAGCTACAGATATCAACTATTTAAATTAATTTTTTTTTTTACACGATCCTAACCTTTTGAGCAGCGGCAAGTATAAGTTGAGGATTTTCTTTAGATAAATACATTTTGAGGCCAACTGAATCTAAACAACCTAATTTAGGCCCGTGGTCTATTGTAAGGACGAAAACCCGCGGTGCGAAAACCAAAATGACCGCTCTACAGGGACGACAAAAGACTGGGGAAGATAGCGAAAAGAAAACCGACAAATAAATAAACAGGGAAAGGTAACAGTAATATGTGAATATGGAAATGAAATGAAAATATTAACTTCTTCGGAGAATACCAGTGAACTGGTAAAATAAAAGTAAAATGTCTCTCCGGCCCTACCTACGGCCATGCCACGTAAACGAAAGAAAAATAACCGGAACTCGCTGGACGACGTCTTCACTCTTCGTTCGGAATAGTATGACCCGGCTAATGCAGAGTTTCCTAAACGTGAAGCCGTGTTCGACGCAAAGCGCCAAATCAGTTCAGGATTTTTGACCTCGACATTTTCGTACCTGCTCCAACGGCAAAGTCATTATTTTTGCAAACACCTTCGTCCTCCCTTTCGTTACCTACGGAAATTCCACATTTTGAGTTAATTTCAATTGACGACGGATTTCCTCGTCGCCTGGACATTCTCATCTTTGTCCCACTCCTCAATTTCAGAATCCTCTCCACAAGAGATGCGACACCTCCTGCCAAAACTCATTCAGCTACGAACTATCGAGGACGACTCGTCTCCCAGTGCCTGGTTACAGCTCGTTCTCTCGTTCCGATACAGTTTCCCGCCAGTTCACTCACATTTCCGAGTCGTTCTTCTATGCCTCCCTATTGTACACAAACGCTACTCACTTCATTCAGTAGCTCCTCACGCTGAACGAGTTGTTTTATTTTCGATACACAACTCTCGTCCTTTCGTGTGCCCAACAAGCCGGTGTACAAAAGCGACTGAGTAAAACGGCATTTCGATCAGACGTTCGTAAGTCCCCCCCTCCCCCCACCACCTTCATCACCATGTATCTCAGGATCCCTTCTCACTAGAGGGACATGTCAATATGTGTGTGTGTGCGTGGCTGTAGTTCAATTTGCGAAAGAAAGGCTGAACTTATTGAGCGGCTGATTCTTTTTTTGTCTTTTTCGTGATTTTTTGAAGACCGCAAATAAGGTTATGGCTGATTTCTATGGATGGGCAATTGTTTGAGGGGAGGGGGGTGGAGAAGGATGAAAATATACGTAAAACTAGGGGATTTCAAATTACCTCCCGTTTTAGATTTTCTTCTCCATCAATATCTTCATGAAAATTAGGTGAGCTTAGATAAACCAATGATGCCAAAATAAAGGGTTTTTTTTTCTTTCATTGTTTAGTTTAACGGCTTCAAGGATTTTCACCAAACCCACAGGTGTCTTCAAATAATCAATACCTATACACTGTACCAATAAACGTTCAACTGACAGTCAATTGAACAGAAATGAAAACCAAAATGAGCCCAAAATAATGGGTTTTTGAACATATTCAAAATTTCCATAGTAACTGCTGCACGAGATTTGATCAATATTAAGGAGCGTGTTCCAGCAACCTATACGCATATTTTGTTCTGAGTAACTATTTCTGCATCCACCTGTTGCACAAAGATATACGCCATGATATCACGGAGAATGAGATTGGTCGGTCGGTTAATTAATCGTTTTTCCAATTTTATCACAAATGCCTCGAACGATTTCGTTTTATTCTTCGTAAGAGTTTCCGTAGAAATGCGTTGAACGAAAATCGCGCCCGTATATACGGCAGGTCGTCGAATTTACGGGGGTTGCGGAAAGACGTGTGTGGCTACGCGCCTGATCTTTTAAATTATGAATGGTTCCTTTCACGTTTTGTCAATTAGGTGCCTTTTCGTTTTATACGCTCATTTTGGGCTTGAGAAATGTGGCCGTGATCGAGCAACATGCAACCCTTTTTGCCAAAACAACAATATATACTGGACAATTCATTTTTCAATTTCTCAACACGTTTTCCACTTCCCACAGTTCCAACACCATTACCATAATAATTTTTACTTTCCTTGGCTCTACGAAGTAGAAAGGAAAGTTATGTATTAAAGAAATTGGGTTGTGTCCACAAGCCAGAGGAGACGGACTCACCTAACAGGTACGTTAACTTTAGAAAGTTATGTAATCGGCTGAAAAAAAAATTTTGAGTTTTCTTCAGATCTTTACGTTTAAGACCCTCCTGAGTCCGAAAAACACTATTTGGGAAAATGGTCTGTGTGTATGTGAGTCTGTATACGATTTTTAGAGAAAACCACCGTACCAAATCATCTCAAACTTGATATCTCGCTTGTAGGTTACCATGGGACGCCAAAATAAGGGTATGAACAATATCCACCGAAAAATAACTATAGTTATCATAGTGATCAAAACAACAAATATTTTTTTTCTCAAAAACCGCTCTAACGATTTTGAATACATTTTTAATATTGGTAGCTCCTAACATGATAATTATACCATAAAATTCTCATTTGTGGGAAAATGACGAGAGCAGCACAATAAATTATCAAACTTTTCGACGAAATTGATTTTAGCGCGGTTCCTAGAGAAAACAACCGTACCAAATCAGTTGAAACTTGATGTCTAGCCTACAGATTACCATGGGACGCAAAAATAAGGGTATGAGCAAAATCCACCGAAAGTTAACTATAGTTATCATAGTGATCAAAACAACAAATTTTTTTCTCAAAAACCGCTCTAACGATTTTGATTAAATTTTTTATATAGATAGCTCTTAATAAGATAATTATACCATAAAATTCCCATTTGTAGGAAAATGACGAGAGAAGCACAATAAATTATCAAAATTTTCGACGAAAAGCGTTTTTGCCGTGGTTTTTTCCTTTTAAAGAGATAAATAAGGAAAGTTGTGTGTTGCAACGCACCAGATATTTAATTGCTAAAAACCACCTCTGGGGTTTCCTGGAATAGTACTTCATTCTGCATTGTTTTTTTTTCTTCCTTTTTACTTTTTTTTACGACTCAAAGAGTAAGGAGTAAGTATACGCGTAGTAAAAAGCCAACGAAAAAATTTTGAGGCAAAACCTCATTTCGGCGCCTGGTCCGCGTATGTCTATAGTTCGATTTGCGGGAGAACGGCTGGATTGATTAACCTGGTTATTCTTCATTTTGTTTGTTATTTTATCGCAGACACACAAATAAGTTTATGGGCGATCTCCATCGATGGGAAAGGTGGGTGGGAGGGGGGGGGGGAAGAAAATGTACCAAAAACCGGGGGTTTTCGCATTTTTCTAAAAACGGCAGTAACGATTTTGATTAAACTTTCAAATTATCTTCGACTATTCAATAATTAACTTTTCTTCTCTACAAATATCTCCATGAAAATAGGGCGAGCAAAAAAAAAACCGGTTTTTTGGTAAAACGGTCTCAAAAACGTTCACCAAACGCACCGAATGTGTTTAAATGGTTAACATCTATATATTGTTCTCAATAATTGTTCCTCTGACAGTCCATTGAACGGAGATGAAATGACAATGTGCCGGAAATGAAGTTTTTTTAAACATTTCTGTAATTTCCTGAGTAAACTGCGTCATTGGATTGCATCAACCTCACTGAGTGTCTTGTAGCAACCCGTACCCAAATTTTGTACTTCGTGATTATTTCTGTATCTATCTGTTGGTCGGAACGATTACGTTTTTTGTATGGACAATCCAAATAGTACGACAGTACCGTATAATTCTCATTCGTGAGAAAATGAGGAGAGCAGTACAATAAATTATCAAGAATTAAGGAGAAAATCTATGTTAACACAGTTTTTACTTTCCGCTGCCCGTTTTGAGGCCTACTGAGTCCGAAAAACTCAATTTCCCAGTGTGTGTGTAAGTGCGTTTCCGACCAAAGGGGTTGTGTCTTGGCCGGACCAGGCGGCCTCTGCCATCACCAACGTCCTCAGGTCGATATAGGACCCTCCAGGGTGACTAACTGGCGCCAATAGGTTCCCCGCCCTCTTCATTGCCCTCTCTCGCCATGAGTTAAAACCTAGACAAGCCTCATAGACTCTGACTGCCCATCTGCACCCAGGGTTTTCACAGAGACGCACGGGGTCGCCCCAAACTGGGACGTCAGCCTCCTTCCCCTTCCCCATTCTCAACCTCTTCTTCCTCATACCCTTTCCCAATCTCCACCACGATAGACGATTACTGTGGCCGGGCAGTCAGAAATGCCAATGGCCTAAGGGCCCTCGTCTGGCAGAAGCATCCTGTCGAAAGGAATGACGAGATTAATGTTGGCAGGACAGAGTACAGGTATGCTTCTGAGGAGATGCGCCTCATTGCAGTTACTGAAGCGCAGGCTGGCATGTCAATAAATATCTGGCAGAGCGATCCCCGTCCTGTACTGCAACAGCCATTAAATCCCAGCGCCACAATCCCGAAAATAGGCAGCTTGGGGAGATTCAAATAGCGACAGGGCTCCGCCAGGCTCTCCCGTTGCAGACGTGGGTCAGCAGAGGCAAGAGAGCTGGCGAGACCTAGCAGCTTTAGACTCCTTGTCCCTTTTGAGGACTGAGATTCTGAGGCTTGATGAGCGGGCGAGTAGAATAAAAGGTTTTCACAATCCCACCTGCAGAGTCAGGCCACGAGGGCTGTTTCTGTGGACGAAGTTGCACATTATCTGCGCTGCATTTTCCCAAGAGTTAAGAACCCGACATTTTGCTCTCCGCAGCTATTTCTGTATCTATCTGCTGAACAGATCTATAAGCCGTGATACCTCGGAAAATGAGGTTTGTCGAATATTAATTTATTGGGTTTTCCAATTTTCTCAAAAACAGCTTGAACAATTTTGATGATATCGACGAAGTACTTTCAACTTACCATTACCGAGATTTTGTTTTGCACAAATGTTTCCGTATAATTGCGCCGAACAAAGATACGGGGCACGTATATACGGCAGGTTTCGATTGTAATTACCGAGAGCGTTTGTTTCGACGACTTTCTCGAGACAGGCACAGCTGAAATAGTGAGTTTCACAATATTCGAAAAGGTTGAAGGTTTTAAAAACATTCCGGGAACGGGGTTGAGAATGCCGCACAATGTATTTGCTCGTGCCTATTAGGCCTTGTTAATAGGTTTTAACCGTTTCTCCTGCGAATAATCTTCTTTTTCTTCCTCTTTCGACCGCATTGTTCCGGTCTTTGTGCCGCTAACCAGGCCAGCAATAGCAAGTGAGTTGGCTCAACGCTCAAAAGCCCCTCCGCACGCCCTGCGCTAATTGGATATATATGAATATATTCCGCGAACATATTCGAACGACAAAGTGTGCTCCTTTCTGAGCCTTCGTCGGAATTCAAAGGTTTTAATCTGCTATTTAGCGATTGGCTCCGCCGTTATATTCCGCGTTTTGTGGGTAGATGAAAATGAATGTATTACGTAAAGCGCTGTAAGTTATTTGTCGTTAAACGTTAAATATCAACGAAGGAGGAGCTTTCACGAGAAGCCTCGTGTTTTGTCTCACGTTGTACCGATTAAACGAAATACTGGGCGAACAATACCAACCAGTGGGGCAGGAACCTGGTGGATTGATTTTAGTTCACAACCTCCAGTGAAAGAGGAAACAATCAGAGGGGTTAGAGTTGGTGCGGGATAATACCAGCGTCTCACAAGCCTTATCCCGCGCGCTGGAAGCCTATTGAACGGCCCTGAAAAAAGGAGCTTATCTAAAGCGACCCATTCAGACCTTTGGTAACATTATGAAACCTTAGTAACGTAAAACATTTAAAGGTTGAATTGCGAGACAGGAGGGTTGATATTTTTCGGAAGTTGGAGGGTTTCCCGTTAAACGGAGCCAACAGCCCCTGTCACATAGTTGTATGTTCTTGATAAGACAAATTGACGCTGCTGCATGAAACCAACCGCCATTATAATGTGCCTCAACATTCGCAGATGAGATTGGCAGACACGAGAGTTGATATTTTTGGAAGTTGAAAGGATTTCTATTATACAGAGGCACCAACCCCCTGTCATATAGTTGTAAGTAATGGCTAATTCAAATTGAAGCAGCTGAATGAGAACAACGGAATATAAATAGTTGGCGGTCAACTTTCAAAGGTGAAATGGCCGACACGAGGGCTGATATTTTTGGAAGAATTTACTCTGAACTGCAAGACTATGGAATGATTGTACAAATGTAGGTTAATAAAGCGACCCCCTGGCACGACGGGTAACGTTATAAAACACCAGTTTTGAGTATGGAATTAGCAGGAGACAATACGGATTTATGGGAGGAAGGAGCACAGAGGATGCAATGATGGAAATAAGGAATTTGGTAGAAAGGAGAAATGAGGAAAAATATGTTATGGGAATATTTATTGATATGGAAGGAGCATTTGATAGGGCGTGGTGGCCGTACCTCGCATGGGGAATGCGAGAGGAAGGTATAGAAGGAGATATTTATGGAATATTGAAGGATTATTTAAGGAACAGGACGAACGAAATATGGTTAGGAGGAGAAGTTGTGCGGCGGAAAATGAATATGGGATGCCCACAAGGATCGGTGCTCGGCCCTCAGTTTTGGAAAAAGGTTATGGACAGAATGATAAGGAAAGTGGAAGAGGAAGGTTATGAAATGGTAGCGTATGCCGATGATGGTGTGATTATTGTAGCAGGAAACTCGAGGGCCGAGCTGGAAAGGAAAGGAAACAGGATCCTAGAAGTAGTAGAAGAATGGTGCGGAGAGAGCAAAATGAAAATTTCGGAGTCAAAGACGAAGATTATGACGTTAAAAGGAAAATTTGATTAAGGAAGGCCACGACGCCTGTTTTATGGTGAAGGAAATGAAATATTTAGGTGTGATATGGGGAACAGGTTTGACGATAAATAGACATGTGGATTATGTGATAGGAAAAGGAAGGGAAAAGTTTTATGGAGTAGCAAGATTGGCCAGGGAAGGATGGGGAGTAGGAAAGGAGGCCCTGCGCACGATTTATAGGGGGATGTATGTGGCAGTTATCGCGTACGCAGCTGGAGCTTGGTGGGACAAGCTGAATGCCCACACGAGGAGGAGACTGGCGGGTGGCCAAAGAAAAATGTTAATAAAAATGGTAAAGGCCTACCGGACAGTCTCCTCCGATGCCCTGTGCATCGTTGCCGGGGAGCCGCCCATGGACCTCGAAGTGAAGAAAAGATGGGCGGGCTCCCGGCTAAGAGCACAGGGACGTGTGATGTGGAACAGCAGAGAAGTCGAAGGTAGAAAGAGGAAGGCCCTCATCGACAAGTTGGTTGTCGATGAGTGGCAGGAAAGATGGAGCTCCAGCGAGAAAGGTAGATGGACGTACGCGTGGCTGCCACAGGTTCGAGATAGGATTGAGTCCCACTGGCAAGGTTTCGGATTTTACACCTCCCAGCTAGTCACCGGTCACGGAGACTTTCGTGAAAAGCTCCGTGGGTTTTCGCTGGTGGCTGACGGGCTGTGTGAGTGTGGTGGGCTTGACACAGCGGAGCACATAGTGTTCCACTGTGTCAGCTATGAAAACGAAAGGGATAGGGCGAGGAACGAGCTAAGGAGAATAGGAAGCCAGTGGGACATGACAATGGTCAGGAATCAGGGGAGTTTTATTTGGTGGAAGTGGTTTGCAGAAAAGGTGTTAAAGGTTAGGGAAGAAACTAGATTAGGGAATGTGCGCAGGGCCTTAGGAGTAGGTGTAGAGTGTGTATTTGTGTTTGTGTTATGTGTTGGTGTGTGGTTTTGAGTGGGCGGTGCCAGGGATGGTCGAATATCAAGTAGCCCATCCCTGGACCGTCGGTATGATTGTATTTACGCGCTGAGTGTAAATATGAGTGAATGAGTGTGAATGTACGTGTTGTGTATATGTGTGTTAGGATTCGTTAGAGTAGTATAGGTATTGTAGGGATGGATCCAGGGGGGATGAATATCGAGTAGTCCGCCCCTGGACCATCAGGAAATGTGTGCATGTATTTAAGGGCTGAATGGATGTGTGAATGTGTTAGTTAGGGATAGGAGTAGAGTGAGTTGGGTGGGTCGCGGGCGCGGGCGGCCGAATATAGAGTAGTCCGCCCTCGCCACAGCGGAATGGGGATCGCAGTTCAGGCCGTAAAAGACGGCCTGACACCCTTCTCCATGGCTGGTGCGGGGGCAAGTCCAATCCCCGTACCCCCATGGAGATAAAGCGTAGGTGCCGGCAGAACGCCTCTTGGCAATTCCGGCACCAGGGCCTGCCACCCATTCAGGCCCTTAGGCTGCTTAAGGTGCAGCCAAATAGAATGGGTACCACGGGGGCTTCAGCCTGCGGCCGGCAGCGTGGAGCCGTTAAAAGCGTGGCGCTGTCGGCCGTGAAGCCATGGGATTGGCCTCGTGGGGACCGTGGTTCTCGCTGGAAATCCCCCCTAGAGAGATGATAGGCTGGAGAGGGGTAAAGGCCGTGAGGCTAGGCACCCTCTCCAACGCCACGGGTAATACCCCAAGCACAGCTTACCATGTACAAATGTAGGTTAATAAAGCGACCCCCTGGCACGACGGGTAACGTTATAAAACATTAGCCATTCCATTGCCATTATTCTATTCTAGATTTGTGTTTACACCTTAAGGCGGATGTTATTGGGAAAAAGTGAGGTGAAATGTTCGAACGTTGGACTTGTTTGTGCATCGCCAAAAGAAGCAGGTTGCATCGCCGTCCACCTCCCCAAGTCTAAACTCGCCGCCTATCGCCACTTCTTCATGTTCGTTTTTGCCGTCGGGTCAGCAGTATCCTCATGTCCGCACTAACAATTACCAATTTTGGGTCAGCAGTATCCCATAACCCAGATCTGTGGTTACCAATTCAGAGCTGCTCTACCATTACCACCACCAGGACGATCCATTCAACGACGACCACTCTACGCATCGCATCGTCACCCACCAACATCGGTCAGAAGAGCTACCGTTTGTTTTCTTTCTTTTTTTTACCATAACGCGGACTATTTCATTTATTAATTTCAATTTAAATTCGATTAATTTGATGCCCAGAACACGCATCTTAATTTCCTTACTTTATACTATATTTTTCAATTATACTTTTTTCATTGTTAATTTCATACGATTCGGAGTTCGTAATTTATTTTCCACGCTAACTCTGCGAACTAGCGAACCAACATTTTTGGGTAACGTTGTAAAACATTAGCCATTCCATTGCCATTATTCTATTCTAGATTTGATGTTTACAGAACAGTCCTGCAAAAGCAAGATATCTAAAGAGAAAAACACCTTTGATTTCCGCTACCCGATGGCTATGGCCTTTTTCGCATTATCCTTGGCTAAGAGTCTACTGAACGGCCCTAAGAAGGAAGCTTATCAAAAGGGACCTTCTCATACCGCGTGTTGAAATATAAACCATCTTGCCAGGATTCAATCTGGACTGGACGTTCCTGCAAATGTTCATCTAAACCGACTCACTCGTGAAGTTACACTGTAGATCCACAATAAGCTTCCTTGACCACTCTCACTCCACCCACACAGGAAATGCCCAAAAAACGCTCACTCCCCGCACATTGGAGCGAACGAATGAACTTCCCGCTCACGCCGAGTTATTCGTTTTACTAAAAAGCGAGTCTTCGTGAATTCAATCAAAGGCAGTCTTGGCGTCAACGAAGAAGGCTTAACATCTCTTTCTCAGCAGGGGAAGGTAATAAGCAAAGATAGAAGACAAGAAAGAAATGATGTACTGAAATGTGTTACCTCGATGACTGCTCTGAAACTAACGTAACTATTCAAACGTAGCTGGAATTTCAAATTCAGTACAACATGAAATCATGAGTGCCAAAATGAATTCAGCAAGTGAGAACCAGGTTTGGTAGGGTTTCCCCATTCATGGCTACTGGACCACGCGATCCAGTTGCAATCGTTTCTTAGTGCGTCAGCCTTACAAGATCAGCTCCATCTGCAAATACTGACTGTTGTTGAGGGTAAGTTGTTGTATTCAGCACCATGTGTGTTCAGAGTATACCTATAGAACTGGAATACCCCACGCACAGCTACAGTTCACTACGTAGCATTAACCGTGAGCACGTACACGCGAAATTAGAAACAGGTTCGTTTGGATCCAACGCAACCTGAAGCGTCGAGCTGATGGCTCATAACTCCCACGACTCGCTATAGAAACAACTCATTGTCGTCTATTCAGAGAGAACAGCCAATTTTGAAGGTTCTCCGGGCTGTCAAATGCGCGAGCTAATTAATCGCGCGAATTCCAAAGCGCGGGGACGTGAATCAAACAGCGCGAGGAGCGCTGGAGCTTTGTGGAGCCACTAACAGGCCTGCGCTTCTATGCGTCGGGGAGTCGGCCAAACGCCTATTGAGATCTCCTCCGCTTCCCTTTAATTCAACCTCAGATGAATTCCGTTCCTTGTCCGCTCGAAGTGAGGGATGCTCATGGATTCGCCAAATCGTCCGTTCCTCCGGTGTCTCGGAAGAGCGACGAACTGATCGCTCATTTTGCTTTCTCAAAAGCGCCATCAACTTCATCAACACCGAAGAGGTCGTAGACTTAAAGATCAATAGAAAACTTATATTTTAACATTTTTTCAGCCGATGGATGGACATTCCTTTTTACTTCGCGAGGACAAGGAAAGCAATAAATATTCCACATCCGTTCAACATAGTACAACAATATTCAAAGACGATTACTAGAGTTTGAAGTTTAATCGTGATGTTTGAGTGCTTAAGGAACAATCACCAAAACGAAGAAAGAACGAGAACGAATCGGCCGTTCTCCAAACTTGACTGATGACACCTGGAGCTGGCCTTCAATGTTTTCGTCAAGGCCTCTAAGACGGTAAACAGAACAAGGCCACGAGGATGAGGGGTAGAATGGAGCGTGCAAGGGAAGGGCGAGGTAAAGCAAGTCGAAGGAAGGGCTTCTCAACATCAATCGCCCCAGATCCCGTCGGTCCTGCGGCTCCAACAGAGCACAAATCAGCCGGATCGCGGATCGAGGAGCGAGGAAGCCAATTTGAAAATCGCCAGTTAACTTCGCACAAACATCACGAGACGGCAGACCTTCCACATCATTCCATTAAACCCTAGCGAAAACCGAGTCAATCAACGGAGCAGAACAATAAACAAATTGGCAACAAAAGGCCGTCGATAATTGGGAATCGTCAGTGGAGGGGAGTTTTTTTTGGAGATCGAAGTAAACCCGCGGGTCTCACATCAATCGCTGACATCAAACGATACAGAATGACGGAGAATTGTGTTGACTATTCGCGTAATTAACTAATCGAACTGCTGGAGCGGAGAGTTTCTCACGCGGAATAATCTCCGCTTGTGGGCGCCGCGTGATCGACGAGAATTGCCATGGCACGCCAAAATACGAGTATCAGCGAAATCGATTTCAAACTAACCTCAGGACAGGTTTTCTAAGAACCCTAACTCTACTTCGAGAAGAAGATGTTCAGGGCTAGTCTCTCAACTATTTTGGAGCGAGCGGAAACCAAGCTGATTGCTCAGTATGATGTGATTTCATTCGCAGGCTTCGGATGTTTGCTCATCATGACTATGCGGGCGTGTTTCTAAGCATCAGGCAAGATCAGCACAGTCAGGACATTAACATTGGCGCACGGCTCGCAGTCAGTCTCCATGTTCCTCCTGAGAGGACCTTCGAAGAAGGCGTTCCAGAGTGCTGGTCCAAAGACAGAGCCCTGCAGGCACCCGTTCTCAATATTTCTCCGGAAGGAGACAAGCAGTTTTGTTAGTCACCCCTGCCTTTAAGCTCATTGAGAAGCGCAGGTCACCAATTTGGTCAAACGCTCCCCACGCACAACTGACACACACAGACTATTTTTGGACCCAGTAGGGTCTGAAAAATTAAGATCTGCAGAGAACTCCGCCGATGACATAACTTTCCTATCTACTTAGTACAACCAAGGACAGTAAGAAACACGAAACAGCAAACTTAAAACCAAATTTACACGAAATTCATCAATAATACTGCGGAGTACATGACGTATTAACGCCAGAACACGATATGTTTACAGTGCTATCTCGTTAAGTAATTTACAATGTAAATGGAGATTCGGAAGAATAAGAATCAAATTCAAGAAACAATTCATCACACAGGGGACGGAATCTTCACATCGACAACCAACATGAAACCTGAGACACTGAAAGAAGAGAAACTTCGTATTTTTGAAACGATATTAAAGAACAATTCAAAATAATCATAAAAATTTAAAATCCGCTGATCTCACATTAATTAAATTCAATCAAACCCTACTCGCTTTAACGAATCAAGATGAGGAAAAACGCAGCAAATTATTACGCACCGGATTATTATAATATTGCACAGCGTGACTGGGACCAATCCTATTCAATCCCACGCCAACAAACATTTAAAATACCAATCAATCAATGATGTTTGTTTCTTAATTGCACATCCAAAACTATCTGGTGCGTTGCTACACACAACTTTACGGCAGCAGGAAGCGGTAGCGCTTACAGTTCCAGATTTTATTGTGCTGCTCGTACTCATCCCAGGATCATTATTGAGCAATTGGTACACCGAAAATTAAGGAGGCTGTAAACCCGAATTTTTTGAAGAAGGATAGTAGTCACTTTTGCAGTTTTATTGGGTAATAACTGTTAGAACTGGTAATAAGCGAGACGGCAGTAGTTGAAATTCAGGAATTTCTGGAGTGAGCCCCATCTATCTCATGAGCGGTTTTAAACACCTCACCCTCTGGGTATTGAATTGGACTACAATACCAATTTTATTTAACATTCTACCAACATTCCAGCGGAGTTTATAAGAAAAACCCGCGCTAAAAACGCTTTTCGTCGAAAATGTTGATAATTTATTGTGCTGCTCTCATCATTTTCCCATAGATTGGAATTTTATGGTATAGTTGCCTTATTGGGAGCTATCAATATAAAAAATGTAATCAAAATCGTTAGAGCCGTTTTTGAGAAAAAAAATATTTGGTGTTTTGATCACTATGATAAGTATAGTTAACTTTCGGTGGATTTTGCTCATACCCTTATTTTGGCGTCTCATTGTGAGCAGTGGGCGAGATATGAAGTTTGAGCTGATTTGATACGGTGGTTTTCTCTAAAAATCGTTCACAGACACACTTTAGTGTGACACACACACACAGACCATTTTCGCAAATAGTGTTTTTCGGACTCAGGAGGGTCTGAAACGTAAAGATCTGAAGAAAACTCAAAATTTTTTTTTCTGACGATTACATAACTTTCCTTTCTACTTTGTAGAGCCGAGGAAAGTAAAAAGTCGACAGACTTGGGTGATCGCCGTCTCCCGAGTTGGCCTGATTTATGCCAAAAAAAAACAAACAAACGATAATTCTATAACAATTGAAATAAACTGCTATAGGTAATGAAGTTGACATGATTGACACATTTTTGGTAGGTACTTAGGTAGCATTAGGACATTGAAGCAACAAAAATTATAAAAGTATAACTAAATTCGCGTAAAAGTATATTTATACAAGCGCACGAAACCGCTGAGGGCAAACCAATCTCTGTCATTCAGGTAACCCTTAAGGTGCGCATCGTCGACTCTTCCTCCTTCCAGACATTTTACTTTGATCTCAGCCAATATAGGGCACACAATGAAATGGTTAACGTCTTCCTTTACCTCCGGAATCACATAGTGCACAATAGTAAATCCTAACCGGCCTACCTGCCATTGAGCTCAGATTTAATTTACAATATTGCTTATCAGCTCAATAACCTCCTTGACAATCTCTCTGGAGAGCTGGCCCAGAATACCCACGTAGCTCGTACAACCGTGATCGAGGTCAACTTAGAGAGGATGCTGCAAGGATTCAGTTATTCGCTCGTCACCCCCGCGCAATATTAAGAGTATAACACGGATACATCAGCAATTTGGACAACGACAAGTCACGAGCAAATTACTGTTAGTAGAGTACTTCCGGTACCCGTTCCATTCGACTGAGCATCGAAAAATACTAATACGGAGATACGGGAAGCAGTGCGGGAAATGAGCGCAGGCTGGGGGAGAAACGACAGTTCGCGCTAGATTGTTCCACGAGTTTCTTCAAGTATTGGAATTTGCCCCATTATATTTACTGCGATCTCACTGTTTTCCATCAAGACTTAGCCCTACGCCCCTGGGAACCATCTTATTCGTAATTGCGAGGAAACTGCCGCAATTTCGTTGTTGGTTGATTTTGTTAACCATTGTTTGCCCATAATGACAGTACCGGGACGAACCGAACTCTTCGATTTGGCAAAAGAATCACGCGGTTTCGAAAACGTCTGGTGATGCTAGTACTCCTCCAACGGATTCACGCACATGCGCACGCTTCTTCAAATCCAGCCTGGACGCTCGAGGTACGTGGACATGCACACTCTGCGTACGAATTACCAGGCAACTTCGCGCACTTTCAAAAGCAGCCAGTCGACGTCGTACATGCGTGAATATTGTCAACTCCATCTTATGAGCCAGAATGCCACAGTTGTTTCTAAAAGTACAAGAAGTCTCAGGTGGGTGCTGTGCTGGGATGCGGCCATGTGCCTGATACACCGTCGGCTCATAAGCTGAATTAATAAAAACATCTACGTGAGCCAATATCCAGCGTGGCGGGTCGATGCGGGGATTCATTACTGAGATCCTTCGTGGGTCACAAACTGAGAATGCGAAATGCCACTGTGCAAAACCGTTCGTCTCGCGTTGGAGATTTTTCACCACGAGAAGACACTAAAAATGAGATATTGCTCTCTATCTTTATGAATGAACAGCGTTCCTCATATGAGGAGCGTGACGTGGTAGCACAGCTTGAACTTCTAGTATTCATCACAAGGAAAAGCTTTTCAACTTAATAAAATAAGCTTTCAAATGTAGAGAACCCGAGTTGTTACGTCTCACGAGAACTCGCAGAGACCTGAAAGTTTCGTTCGCGAACAAAGTCGCCAACCGACCCGCCAAGTAAAATGGAAATACGCCGGCCATAGGGAAATCCCTCAACTCTGAGCCCCTAGAAATGAGTTAACCAAAGTACACATATAAAATGTTCAACCTTCTTCTTCTTCTTCTTCCCTTTTTTTCATGTCTCGAAAGTTTTTCCTCGCTGCTGCGAAAATTGAATTTCTAGCTCTCGAACCGCAACGAGTCGAAACTACAATTCTATTGCGGCTACTGCGACATCAATTCGTTGCGTTGGCAAGTCGTTTTCATTTGATAACGAAGTTCTTCCGGCAGACATGACGACAGACGTTCACCCCCGGCAAATTGTCTAATAAAATCAACCCGGCGCCAAAAGCCCGGTTCCAAAGACACAGCAGAAGAGCCGAGAGACCACTCATACAAAAAAAAAAAAAACTAAGTTAGCGGGCGCGAAGCCCATATTTCAACGAGAATACCGAACGATTCTCCCATGAAGCACCAAGTGCGACGTATCATAAAACGTTCCTCGCTGACAGCTTTGAACGTGACGATTTAGAACGCTTGTGGAAAGCCATAATCAAAAGTGAAATTATCCTTTCCGCAAAGAATCTGTCGAGTGTACGCCGATTTCAGGGATTAGACCATCATTGAACGTTTTAAATGGAAAGACGCAGTAGCCGTCTGGTGCGTAGTGATACATAACTTTTCGCAACCCCCGTATACTCGACGACCTGCTGTATTATACGGGCGCTGTATCTTCGTTCAATGCATTTCTACGGAAACATTTACGAAGAACAAAACGTAGGTAGTAGTTAGTTGGGAGTACTTCATAAGTTTGATCGAGATAGTTATAGCCACTTTTGAGTAAATTATGAAAACGATAATTAAATAGTCGAGAGACTGACTGACTGTTTTATTACACAACCAGAGGGAGATTAGGGCCATGAGGCCCACTCTTCCATCTCCCCTGGAACAACTGACAAACAATCTGAACGGCACAAGCCGAATTAGATGGGTTTTTGACCTCAGAACGTCCGCACTTAACGGTACTCACTGGTCCTTGGGAAAGTCACTGTTTCCCTAAACACCTTTCTCAACCCTTTTGTTTGTACCTGTGGAATGCCTAGCTCCTCAGTTATTTCCAAGTGACAACGGATTTCCCTCTTTTCTGAACTTTCCCCAACTATCTTTTCCCACCCCTCAATACTAGATTCCTCTACACACCACACAGCTCCTCTCAAAAGTCAGTAATCCTTCAGCACTTGCGAACAACAGTCGTTTCCCAGTTCTCCCAACTCATTCGTCTCTCAAGTCTCGCGCTACTCACAACTCTCTCTCTATCCCTCCAGTTAGTGTTCCACAACCAGTTCACGTGTATTGAGAGTCCCTTTGTTCGCGTTTATACATTCACACTCAAACTGATATCGCTATTGTATCAAGTGGAATAGATTTCTCACTCACCGCATCCATTTATTTCTGAGTTTCAAGCTCCCCCATCCGTGCGCCCAATACAATCCTTTTCAATATAATTACAGTACTTACATTCTCAAAAGGTATTGTCATAAAAAGTACTGTGTCGCCTAGTAAAAACTTCGTATAATGACGTGCGATGTGCAGGAATATTCAATGTCATATGGGCGGTCCTGGTGTCTCTTAAGTGCACTTCAGACATGAATATGTAATTTCTGTACATGTAGGCGGGTCTCGTTCAGTACTTTGAAGAGCGTGGTGGCCATCGCTAACTTCCTCCTTTTGGCGATCTTCAGTCACTCCAATCTCTCGTAGCCCAGTGTTACGTGCTCGTCGCTACGTATCCGCACAACGAACATCAAAGCTACATTCTGCGCTCTTTGCAACCGGCCCAATTCCATTTCCGTCTCATCGCAATACCCGGCAGTTGCATAGTCGAACAGCGGGCAAATTAATGACTGGACCAGCTGCTGTCGCACTTGAGCAGGCAGCTATTGTCGCTCGCAATACGCCTCAACGGATAAATGGCTCTGAACACATTTCTGCAGACGCAGGTCACCTGAGGCCCCTGAATTCTCATGGAGATATTTTTGGAGAAGAAAAGATGGAAGTTAATTTGGAGGTTTAATCAAAATCCTTAGTGCCCTTTTCCAGAAAAATGCGCAACCCTAGTTTTTGGTACGTTCTCGTTACCTACCCTCATTTCCCATCGATATATAAAACGCCCATAACCTCATTTTCGCATGTACGAAAAATGACAAACAAAACAAAATAACCAGCTTAATCGGTTCAGCCGTTCTCCCGTAAATCGAACTACAGACACACGGACCACGCACCGAAATCAGATTATATTTTGGGTTCAGGAGGCCTCAAAACGTGAAGATCTTAAGAAAAGCCAACATTTAAGTTTTGGTTGCTATACTTTTCTTACACTTTGGGTAGCGGGGGCATTGCAATGAGCGGAATACTAGCGAAATTATGATCCGACAGAAGGTACACGGGGGAGCTTTCCTTTCCACCCTCCCACCATTGATAGCATCTGAGAAACTCTTACTGCGGCCTCAGATGACCCTGTTGGCGCCCATGAGAAAACTCGTGCCCTTCGACCCCTGTAGTTGGTATTTCCAAGTGCAAAGTTCCCATCACACCCCTCCCCTGGCTGTAGGAGCAGCATACCAAGCACTCTAATGCGGGTCCCAGCCAACACCTCACGTAGTACACAGTACACAGCACGTCCTCCCCGCCAGTCTCCCTCAGTTACCAATTAAGGTCAGGTTGTATGTTACTGTACAGATTCCTGTGAACAGGCCAAACACGAAATTAAAATCCGACAGAAGACCGTTGAAAAGGGGGTTTTCTAAGAGCCAATTTGGATTTTTCCCAGAATTATGAAAGGTGAATTCGTAAATCCCCCTCAATTACTTAGAAGTGGCAGATGTTGAGGGACTCACAGAATGGAAGGCTTTGGGGGCTTTCTAGCACCTTAAGGCGCGCAGATCCATGAAAGGAGTACTGAAGAGCTACAATATCCTCTCGCCAAATGGGTAGTGGACATTCCCCCTCTTGCCTCGGCTACTGTGCATCTAAATGTTCGTGTGGCGGGATGAGCGGAGGCGACTATAAACGAGATACACCGGTACACTACCTTGCACCACCTCTCGCGCGTACTGTTCTCTTTAACAAATAAACTGACGAGCCGCAGAGACTGATGAGAGGAAAACCCGACCGTTCTGCCTTAACCGCTTTTACTCGACGGGATCAAACCTTAATTCCCGGACAATACATAGCCGCTTCCGCATTTCCCCTCAACAGTAGTAAAAGTTTAAACGCGACGAGAAGCGAGCGAGCGAGCAGGGGGTGTGAAGGTATGGGGATATAACGTAGCGTGTATTATCAAATGGTAACAAAGAGGAAGGTTAAGCCGGCATCACAATACAACGCCCAATTTACTAGGGGTTGATGGTGCGTCAAACTACAAACTTTACGCGATAAACTAAGCAAGCTGAAACACCCTCAAAGTTACCAAGTGAGGGCTCCACATTACAGCTTTTCGTAGTTCCAAAGCAATTGTTTGTGTTTCACGATCGCCCTCGCAATTCTACGCGTTTTCTTCCAATTTTCGGTTTATTATTCATTCTGAAAACAACACTTATGTTTTCGGCGAGAAAAATGTTTTACAGCCCCCTCTAAAAATTTCATACTTTACGTTTCAACACATCGGGATTCCAAATCTGCAATGCCCGTCCGTCCGTGCCGTTTTTTGGCCGGATCACACGCAAATACGCCGTCCAGTATCGTTGTCTGGGCATTTTTAGGAGCTGGGTCGAATGAAACAATTTTGAGAGGTGTACGACTGCGTCTAGACGGAAAATAGTGAAATCACAGTAATTATAGTGAGCTGAAGTCTACAAACTGAAAGAACACGCGGGACAATAACTACAGTGAAAGTAATCGTTTCATCGTTTGTACTCCCTCCCTCACGTTTCATTAAAACCACCCGCCAGCCTGGCAACATCGTGTCAATTCCCACGGACTTGCACGTGCAAAAGGCTCAAGGAAGAAGGGGGCTCTGGCTGGGGGTTGGCTCTGCTGGACCGGAGGAAGTGATAGGAGAGTTGGCACCCTGAGAGGCTCTCCCCTCAGGCAATGTCAGCTTCATAGACATGCCAGAAGGGGCCAGGGGGCAACCTAGGAACTGCTTAGCAACTGGTAGCACGGGCTGCTAGACTCCCCGCTGATCCCCAGTGAGGGGGGCCCCTGGGCAGAATGAGGAAGGACTCGCGCTGGCGGGAGAAAACGTAATTTTCGTCGTTCCGTTGTAGTCAGGTCATGTTTCGTATGGTTTGCTGGTATTTTTGTACGGTGAAGCTAACGGCATGAGTCTCGGAGGTGGGAGACAACGTCATTCTGAATAATGTACCACTGTGTAATAATTTACAGCGTTTTTTTTTCATGACTTGTTTTTTCACTTGACGCCAAGTGAGGTTCGAAATTGTTCGTGCCACTTACGAAGAATGTTTGAGGAGTTTCAAACAGATTCAGTTGCGTACAATTCAGGTTCGTTGAAATTAGTGTTTCAGGAGAAAAGGACGAACCACGCGATAGATCGACAAGTTTAACGACACTCTCGTTCCAGTCTAGTTGAACAACAAACTTCAGCGAGCCCACTCTCAAGAAAGGTCGAGCGGAGGAAGGAAACGCATTAGCGAATTGCTCCTCTGAGCAGGAAAAGCTCATGCGAAGAAAAAAAAAAAGTGGAGGAAGTTGAAGCGGAATTTACCGAAGATCCGCTGGTCGGTTCATGGGATGTCATTCAGTTTGGGTCTTCAGAATTGCGAGCATAACTTTGCTTTGCAATCAGGCCCACGGCCAATCCGTCGGTCGTCGCAACTTCCAAACTATCTCGGAGATGAATTCCGAATATACGACCTTGCTATTAACCAAATCGATGCTCAAAATCCGCTTTACTCGTCGAGGGAGAAGCGTTTGGCAACGAATGCGTCAGAACAGCGCACCATTATAAGATCCTTTCATAACAACTCACTGTAAAACTCGAAAAATGTGTTCAATGTTCTATACTTTCCAAAGATCCATAAAACGTACGTAAAAAAGAGGCAAAATCGCACCATGTCAAATCTCAGAGTTCTCTTAACTACAAATTGTGCTGCTAAAACTTTCTGATAAGCAATCCACGACGAATACCCAAGAGGTGGCGAAATACACCGATAATTTGGCGTATTGGTGTAAGTGGAATCATTTATGACTGCACCTCGAAAATCATTCACACAGTCAAGACAATTATTTATCGTCTAGATATGTAGGGTTATTGACTGTTCAATAACACATGGATATGTTTGTTCTGTAACAGATGGATATGGGTCCAATCAATGTTGACACGGATTCAGTGGATGTTTGGTGGTTTTAATTCGACCTCATAACCATGCCACTTGTCGTGGTCGGTTCCTAGTTCGGGAAGACACCAATTTCAGAGACTGACAGCTGGAAACCATACCGGGATAAATCGATATCATGTGTTTTTGGTTTACTTCGAATTATTTTTAATTGTTCCTTATCATTTTCGCGTTTTGGTTGTGCTTATTTTCATTTTATTGCGCTTCCACGTTTCCAACCTCTTTACTTCTTTCGTCTATGAAGGCACTTGACACCCCCCTCCCTTCCTCTTCGGCCCTTACAACCGGGTACTTCCTTACGTGAACTGCTCCCTTCACTCCACAGTCCGCTGCAACGGCTGGAAACAAGAGCAATGTATTTTAGACGTCATCGAGCCAAAAGCTCGACAGTATGTCTTCCTGATGTATGTTTTCACGTTGCCAAACCCATTATTACTTTCCGCTACCCGAAGGGAAGGAAAGTATAGTAATCGGCCCAAAAAAAAAAATTGAGTTTTCTTCAGATCTCTACGTTTTGAGGCCTACTGAGTCTAAAAAACCTAATTTCGGCGCGTGGTCCGTGTGTATGTGTGTGTGTGTCTGTAGTTCGATTTGCGGGAGAACGGCTGATCCGATTGAGCTGGTTCTTTTTTGTTTTGTTCGTTATTTTTTGTAGACACAAAAATCAGGTGAGGGACGATTTTGGCCGATGGGAAGGGGGGTGGGGGGACGAAAATGTACCATAAACTAGGGGTTTTCGCATTTTTCTCGAAAACGGCTCTAACGATTTTGATTAAACTTTCAAATTATCTTCTCCTAATCAATACCTAACTTTTCTTTTCCATACATATATCCATGAAAATACGGTGAACGGAGATATGGGTCCATGAAGCAAAAATAGGTTTTTTACGCCTTTTGGCAAAACGGCTTCAGCGATTTTCTCCAAACTCACAGGGAGTTTTCAAATAGTTGATATCTACATATTCTTTTCAATAAATGTTCCTGTGACTGTCCATTGAACAGAGATAAAAATCAAAATATGTCAAAAATAACGTTTTTTCTAACATTTCCGTAAATTCCAGGGTAACTTCTTCACCAGATGTGATAAATTCTAATGGAGTGGTCTTTTAGTCACCCATACCAACATTTCGTTCTGTATAATTATTTCTGTATTTATATGCTGAACGGAGATATAAGCCAAGTTAACTCAGAAAAGGAGATTTGTCGAATATTAATTTATCGGTATTCCAATTTTCTCAAAAACGGCTCTAACGATTTCGATCAAACTTTCGGAGTACTCTCAGCTAACTAGTCCCTACATTTTGTTCTCCATAAATGTTCCTGTAAAAATGCGTTGAACGAAGATGTAGCGCCCGCCTATGTAGCTGGTGTTCGAAATTACGGGGGTGGCGGAAAGTTGTGTGTTGCTACGCACCAGATATTTTCATTTAATATGATTGAAAACTTAATAATTGATGTAAGATTGGATTAAGTTCAGCTCTGAAGATAAAAACATAAGTGCCGTCTAACGAACGCTCGGGAGAACCCCTGAGAATACCTACCTACCTGGTAGAATTGTTGCGGATTCAAAAGAGTGGGGATCGAAGCCCCAAACCCCTTCATCGAGGCCCTTTGGTGGGGAGAGGTACATAAAAACACTGCCCCCGGGGAGAAGGGACTCGAGATAGATGTTGAACAGCTTTACCGACGATATTTGATGTTTATCAAGGGGCAAGTGATCCCAGTCTGACCACTTAACCAAGTCAAACATACAAATACAGCCATAGTTTCCGTTGAAGAGTTCCATCCTTTCAAAACTCATCATAGGTGATTGTGCGGGCGCCGGAGAAGGAGAAATCCCGAAGCGCCCGACTTATTCGTCGTCATATATATATATATGGATTTCATGTGTATAGAAAGGTGTGCTTTACTTGTTTCCACCTCAAGGGAAACTGTATGAGGTGAAATACGTTGATTGACTAGAGGCTCTGCGATTTTGAAATTTCCAGCTACAGATGGGATGTAAGAGAAAGAGAGAGCGACAAAGACTTGAATTGATTTATGAATGACACGAACGAGATAGAGGACTGTATTGATACGCTGAGTTTTAAACGGCCAGTTGATTAGCAAGATAGAACTCTGATGAAAAGGTACCTATTTCACGCAACATGATGGGTCTCTAGATATGTGAACTGGTGCTAATACGAAAGCAGAGAGCTGTTGAATATCACGGGCACTGATTGTGGAATGTCTTGGTTTTGAGACCAATCTGGGGTTGGATGGGGGGGGGGGGCTGCGAGAAGGAATGCCTAAGGCGAGGGAACCGTGAGCATTTTGGAAACTCCGAGGGCAAAACCGGACTTCAAAAATAGTCTTTAGGGTCTTTTTTTAGTTAGCAGGAGAGGCTAATTCAACTACCGCCAGGTAGGGGAAAACCCCACACGTGGCGGCTTCCCCATTACAGCCAAGAGCAACGAACTAACTGGGCTAGAGCTGCCCTGAACCGATAGATTGTGTGTCGATAAAATTCGTCCTTCACTTACTTCCACAACTGGGGAAACTGTATGAGGTAAAATATGTAGATTGACGAGGCTAGGGATGGATCTGAGGCCCGAGAACCCCCCACTAATGCTCCAATAATTATGCATATACGAGCATCAAAGGTTTTTTAAATCTCTCAGTAGTAGCCTTTTTCAAAATAGTAGCTAACAAATGATAAAACACTAGCCTACAAAAGTGTTATTGTTCTGTCGACGGCCTCTAGCCAAAAAACCCTGCAAATTATCACACAATGGTTGATTATTCTCATGAACAGCTTGACCTAGCGTTACTGCTCCAAGACCCATTCCATCTGATTCAGCATCGAAAAATACTAGTAAACCATACGAAACATGACCTGGCTACAATGGAACTACAGAAACTAAATATTCCCTTGGCGCCAGGCGCCCGTAAACGTCTGAAGGCATTTATGATCCGATGTATGGGTGTGCGGAGGAAGTGGCCCTGACCTTCCTCCGCCCCGTCAGGCAATAAGAGTCAGGGAAATTGGGAAGGGGACTTCCAGTGAACCCTCGGCAATTTACAGGACGTTGCGAGGCGAGCGGGCGGGGGGTGGTTTTAATTAAACGAGAGGGAGGGAAGGAGTACTAACGACGAAACGTTGACTTCCGCTGTAGTTCCCGCAAGTTCTAGCAATTAGTTGACTCTAATAATTACTGTAATTTCCTTATACGCAGTTGTACACGTCTGATACTCATTTCATTCGACCCGGGATGTGAAAATACCTTGAAAATGATACGAAACACGGCTTATTTGCGATTATACTGCGTTTCGTTAATTTTTTTAACCATTTTTTTGTCCATAACAACCATGGGCTTCGTCCAATCGGATTGCCGAGATGGCGGGCACAACTAGATACCAAATGGGATGTTTGTGCGAAAGAACGAATTTTTTAGACCACGTTAAAGGCACAAAACGGCCCGGACGGCGGAGGGACATTGCAAATTTGGAATCCCCATGTCTTGCAACGTAAAGTATCAAATTTTGAGGGGGGGGGGTTGTAAAACATTTTTCGTGACCGAAAACATAGGGTCGAAAAATGCTCGAAGACTCCATGTCCTCCAGACGCATGTCCTTCCCCCTTTAGGTTGATTTGCCACAACCAATATCAAGAATTACGCTTTCAGAAAATGTAAAATAGTATTAACTTACAAAAGATTGCGCCATACCCTCTATCGCTCTGATTAATTTACGCTACGACAGCGAAGTACTTATTTAAATACGTTCACATAAAACTAACAGCTTGGAAGTTCACAACTACAGTTTTGCTGAGTTTCCACTCAACAGCTCATACACACCATAATGGTATTTATATGAGAAGAAAAACAGTCAGTCACGGTCAGTAAGGGGCTTTTGCCCACACGCCGTTGAAAGTCATCATAATAGGATGAAATCAATTGGTGGCATACTGAGGAAAACCTTGATATAAAATTTAGTGTTACGAGATGCTGAGACGAATTGTGAATTTTACTTCTTTTGAAAATGAGATAACTGGGTCACTATGTAGGGGCAGCATCCAGGGAGAAGAAGATGGCAACCTAACAAACCAAGTGACCGTGATGAGGTAGTTGATGCCGTTAACATTCATAAGAAGAGACTTTACCGCTCCGATGAAACTGCTAAGAAAATGTATATTATCGACCTGGAGGTCCTCCTTTTTTTCGTGTTATTCAATCCCGCATCAAAGAACCCGCTGTCTCATTATTTTTTCATTTGCCTCCTATAAAATCGCTGCCTACAACGCTTCAGCCCCTTCCTGTCTTCACCGCCTTCTCAAACTACTTCGTCCATTCCTCCCCTCCTCAGAAATGGGCCCGTGAGACAGCGGAATCGTTGAAAGGAGGATTGAATAAAGCGAAAACCAGAGTGAAACAGGGTAAAAGAAAAGGAAGAAATATTAAAAAGTGGAAGGTGCAAAAGCAAAAAGTTCTGGATAAAAAAAAGTAAAGATTATTAATTAAAAATGCGTATTAATGTAACATTGGGCAGTAGTACTGTTCACTCCAGTAGTTAGTAGCTTCCATAGCCGTGTCGTGTCCCACTTCATTTTCCATCAGAGTTGGGAGTACAGGCGAGAGTTGCTAGTTTTGGAGGTTGGACAATATCCACTAGATATAGTCAACTAGCCCCCCTACACACATGAT
The DNA here is from genome assembly GCA_020466155.1 of Pachypeltis micranthus. NCBI lineage: Eukaryota > Metazoa > Arthropoda > Insecta > Hemiptera > Miridae > Pachypeltis > Pachypeltis micranthus. The sequence continues at coordinate 80,018,243 of CM035768.1, read as the reverse complement.
TGTAAGTAGCAAATAGTCAACATTGACGCTAAATATATCAGCGCTTGCAACCTAAAAGTAGTCTGTGGATGTTCTGACCAAACATGATGAACTGATGCAAAGTCGTTATTAACGTGCAGGTTGTGACTTTTGGAGTCTATTTCCAAGTGTAAAGCATTGCTAACCGACCTCTGCGTCAGGATCATACAGATAGCGTGGGTTTATATAATTCCTATGTATTTAGCAATATGTACTGTACAGTTGTGCATAAACGCCTTTCTGGCCAAGGGAGGTAGTTTGATGGTTGAAATGTAAACAACGAATGTCGGTAGAAGAAATGTGAAACGTAAAGTTTTTCACAACTCCGAAAACCAGTAGCCTGTGGCCATAGGACCTCATGAAGAGCGAATTGAGGGGGTTGTAATTCAAAAACTAGACTTCATACAGTAGCATTTTCTTCCCGATAATGTTTTGACAGAAAGCACAGGAGAAAATACTACGAGCGAATAATGTCAACATGACTCAGGGGCAAAGGGCCGAAAAACAACCTCCACGTTTGCAGGAGCGGAAGCCACATATCTCAGTCGCTTTGTTGGCAGGGCTTAGCCCCACAGGGTGTCCCACGGGTGGTGTCGCCCTCACAAAGCAACTCCCCATACTTTTCCTCTACCCTCGACTCCATTCCACCGACCCTTTCTCAACCCAATTCGCTCTCCCCTTGCAATCCACTGGTTATTCTCCCTCCTCGCTCTCCTCACCGTTCAGTCTCTTTCACCTCCTATCGGCTCTAGAGCTCAACCCTAATTTTCCACACAGTTCGTTTTTCCAGCTCGCCCCGAGCGCACCTCTCAAAGTTAACTGCTCAGAGCTCGTATTTTGTCGACTCGGTAAACAAGTTGAACATTCGCTCGACAACAGCGACATTTTCCCCAAACTCCATAGTGTCGTATTCGATTCAACCTGCTCCCTGTGAATATACAGACACGGATATTGTGGTAAGTGACGGTATTTCACGCGAAATCATCGCTCTTCGAATCGCTAAGCGCTATCTCTCGAAACCGAATCCGAACGAATCCGCCATTCATCTCTGATCCAACCTATTTGGCAGTTCTCTTCGGGACTGCGGGAATCAACAGTCGTAAAACAGTTGAATCAAGTACAAACCAGCGTCTAAGCGTCTACTTTTCCGAGTGTTGAGGAGTTATTACAGGGAATCAGAACACTATGTCCCGCTCAAGAACAAGAACACAAAACAAAAGTATGAAAACTCCATTCAACGAAGCTGAAACACCCAAATTCCCTCATGCGCCAGTTGGCTGCAATTCTTACCTTACGTTGAACGGCAACATAAAAGAAGACGCCCACAAGACGCCATACGATAAATGTTTTCCAGGATCAGGGCCCAATTAAAGTGCATGAGAAGCTTAAGAACGGAGTTGATAAATAAAAAGGAACTCAGTGAGCGTAAGTGAAGACTGTATTGAGCTTTAACAAAAAAGCAATATGAGGTTGAATATATAAGCACGGACACAAGGGGGCTCTGAATGCGTGTGAACTGGTAGCACGGGAAACTAGAGCGGAGAGAGGGAGAGTGAGTAGAGCAGTGGCTGGCCTATAGTGAGCACTGGCAGACGAGTGTATCTGGGATGAGTTGTGTGTGTTGGAGTAGGAGATAAATTGAGAGGAGGGGTAGGATATTTTGGAAAGTCCAAAAAGGGGAAATCTGTTGTCACTTCGGAAGTTAATCCCTTTCTCTGGAGGAGAAGCCAACTGAACGGGCAGTTCTCAGACTTTCCCCTCGCGAACGTGAACAGTTGGGCCAAACACACCTGGGAAAGACCCGAGCTCTAGATCCCAACTACTTCAGCCTGTGCCGAACAAATTCCGTTATAAAGTTAGAAAGATGTTAAATTTAATAACGACAATCTCAGGATTGAATCTTTCATTGCGTATCATATTGCCATTGCATAGGTAAGCTACACAGCAGTAATACTATATTACATAATGATAAAGTAGTCTCTCCCTCTAATAATAAGTTTAAAAAATTGGACCCCCTAGTTTTAGATTTCGCAAGGTGATGGTTTCCAAAACAGGAGAAGTCCGAATCGCCTATTGAGATATGCGAGGCGTTTTTTGGGACCATCCATCCACTGTGTGAGCCCAATGATTCATTCGAGCTTCATAAGAAATTCAATTTAGTTGGGTTGCATCAATGAGCGCATTAAAATTGATTAAATCCAGAAGATGGTGTCTCGTGGGACTTCTATAAGAACCTATTCAGCGAACCGGTGGGCGTTTTCGTTGGTCTACTATCCCAATCGAACCCTCGAAATGGGCTAAAAACCAGACGCCTGAAAGAAGATTAAGTGCCCATTGTTGAAGAAAGGCGAATCTCACGGGCCCACGAACGAAACTGCAGATTGATAGCCCAGGTGTGCCGCGGCCTCAAAATCTTCACATGAGCTGAGGAGCTGAGGAAGGCGAAAGAATTGCTGGCGGCACTCAAACAGAAGTTCTCACGCTGCGACCACAACTTCGGCCATTTCATTCGTTATGCTGATTTTGCTGAGGACGGAATCAGCTGGGGGGAGGGGAGGGGGGAGGCAGAGAGAGAGAGAGAGAGAGAGAGAGAGAGAGAGAGAGAGATCGTCTCTATCTACTAAGGGAAATTAGGGCCATACAGCCCTTTCTACCATTTTCCCTGGAATCAGAATAAAAACATTCCTCTTGGGAAGCCACCAACAATAATGTATATAAATTAGTATTCAATTACACAGACACAAAAAATATTGTTTGTCAAACTCACCACCACTCTACGTGTTTTTACTTTCCTTGGCTCTACGAAGTAGAAAGGAAAGTTATGTAATCGGCTGAAAAAAAAAATGGACTACTGGGACACTATTTGGGAAAATGGTCTGTGGGTTGGTGTGTCTGTGAACGATTTTTAGAGAAAACCACCGTACCAAATCCACTCAAACTTGATATCTAGCCTGCAGGTTACCATGGGACGCCAAACTAAGGGTATGCACAAAATCCACCGAAAGTTGACTATAGTTATCATAGTGATCAAATCACCAAATATTCTTTTCTCAAAAACGGCTCTAACGATTTTGATTACATTTTTTATATTGATAGCTCTCAATAAGGCAATGATACCATAAAATTCCCATTCATGGGAAAATGACGAGAGCAGCACAATAAATTATCAAAACTTTCGACGAAATCGATTTTAATGCGGTTTTTAGAGAAAACAACCGTACCAAATAAGCTGAAACTTGATGTCTAGCCTACAGGTTACCATGGGACGCAAAAATAAGGACATGGGCAAAATCCACCGAAAGTTAACTATAGTCATCATAGTGATCAAAACACCAAATTTTTTTCTCAAAAACGGCTCTAACGATTTTGATTAAATAATTTATATTGATAGCTCGCAATAAGGCAATGATACAATAAAATTCCCATTCGTGGGAATATGACGAGAGCAGCACAATAAATTATCAAAATTTTCGACCAACAGCGTTTTTAGCGCAGTTTTTTCCTTATAAACTCCGCTGGAATTCTTGTAGAATGTTAAAAAAATTGGTATTGTAGTCCAATTCAGTACCCAAAGTGAGTGTTTAAAAACACTCATGAGGTACATGGGGCTGACTCCAGAAATTCCTGAATTTCAACTACTGCCGTTTCGCTTACTACCAGTTCTAAACGTTTTCACCCAATAACTCTGCAAAAGTAATTACTATCCTTCTTAAAAAATTCGTGTTTACAGCCCCATTAATTCTCTGTGTACCAATTGCTCAATAATGGACCTGCAATGAGTACGAGAAGCACAATAAATTCCGGAACTGTAAGCGCTACCGGTTGCTGCTGCCGTAAAGCGTTGTTTGACCAAGTTCAAATTAACTGAGTGATAAATGAATTGATTAAATAGAATTAGCCGTGTACGAAGTGAATTGTTGTAGAGCTAAGTTTGTGTTGCAGAGCACGATGCCACTGTCGGGTTTTGCCGGTACGCGTCAGGATTTCCTGTTTTTTTCGGGAATTTACCAGTTAATGGGATGGAAAAGGGCGGGAACTTGTGTACTAGTATTAATATACTAATACTATTTTTGGAGGAATTATATATTGATCCCCCGCTTCACCATCCAAAGGACCGGAAAATTACCAGAAATCACAGGGAACACCGACAACGCCATTGCCATTGCAGCGCCCCTACAAAACTTCGTTCCCTCATATACGGTTCCATACGGGATATTTAGTATTACACGAAAGTCATTTGGTGCGAAAACGAGTAATAAACCCGTTTATCAAATATAACGTTCGCACAGAAATAAATTATACTCACGCCAAAATATTTATGCAGCCACACGAAATGAATTACGTACTCGTGAGAAAGCAAATAACCAGACATGCAATTCTCACGACAGCAGGCTAGAATAAGCGGAAAACACTAGCCAGTCCCTCAGATGCACTCAACACACAGGGAACCCGTACACATTACAGGTGAAGCTTGAGAAGAGCGAGTACTCATATATTCCTCCTCTTCTGCAACAAAATACATCCTAGACCAAAAATCTAATGATTAGTAAGGTAAGTTCGTGTTCAATCTACGTTCGTTTTCATATCATGCATAATTATTATTATTGTAATAATCGTCTAAGGTCACCTATTTATTTGTATAAGTTTATCTATTTAACATTATTTTGCGTAATTTGTCATAAAACGCTCCGACATTTCTCGACAGATCAAACAAATTGATGTTCTCACTAAACACATGCGCAATCTGCATGGTAAAGGATTTCTGTTCTGTGGCACGGAATTCTCGACACCTTGTTTTTAATACGAGAAAGGAACTGGAACCTCTCCAACGAGTAGGAGGGAGTTTTAGTTTTCAGGACCTCAAAAAGCAACGTTGCCACTTGCACTCAGCTCATACCCCCCTGCTCCACCACCAGGCCAAGCAGCACTGGGCTCACTGGGTGCGACGTCACCTATACGCCCTCACCGCCCCCGTACAAAGAGGAGGACATCCGCAAGTTCTGCCTTTGCCACCTCTTCCGGCTGAAGAAAGGACCTCCCAAACACAGGACAGGATGCTGCGAGTCCATTCCATTCCACACATGTTCTGCTGTCTCAAGCCCCACCTCGCAGAATCTGCATACCTGTCCCTCACACTTGTCAATATTTGCAAAGTGGTAGCGGATAGTGACCTGTAAACCGGCCACATACGATCCTCATTTCCTTCCTCCCCAGTGCGAGCACCTCTTTGGCCCTATTCTGGAGAGCCGGATGAAGAGTTTTGACTGCCTAAGGTCGAGCAACCCTGCACCTATCCTCCCATTTGCCAACCCCTCTAGGTAAGCGGCTCCTGGTAATCCCAATAAAGGGCTGAGGGCCGACAGTGATCTGCGTCGCTCCCCTCTTGTTCGTTTCGGTCTATTCCGTGATGCCACCCAACTCAGTGTTAAGCTGTTGTCCTCAGCCAGGGCCTTCAGTCCAGTCAGACACTCGCACACTTGCCATGATGTAAGACAATACGAGGCTAAGGCTTTGAGAGTGGCCTGACTGTCCACGATAATCTAGATCTTTTGCCGCTTCAGCCCCCTGTGCAACAGACCATCACCGCAGACACCTCTGCCTGGAACACTGTGGCCAGCGATCCCAATGGGATCGCTGCTCTAATCCTCGGCCCAAATATACGTACCCCTGTCAGGCCACCCTGCACCGAGCCGTCAGTGTAATATACCAGAGCCCCAGCTTCAAACATGGGAACTCTCCCTTCCCACCTGGAAGGCTGGGACTTGGACTCCACAAGTACACTATTGTTGTACTGCTGTGACTATTATTGTGGAGCAGCCAATGCTATACTTCAAGAAAAGTCGTGTGTTCTTTGACTGTGGTTTGAAAAAGTGGCTATTTGATTTGTCATGGGCTGTTTCGCTAGTTAGTATTAGTTATTATTGACGATCCGGATATAGATAACTCGTCGTGCACGTAGCAGGAACGCTCAACTACCAGTTGTGTATTCGTCAAACTTCGCGACAAACAAATTCCGCCTCTGCGGCATTTCTTAGAAGCCCAACGAGTTTCTGACGGAACAGCAAAACGAATTCAACTCGCTAACAAAGTTGGAGAAAGAGATCCGGTTTGGAGAGACGCCACAATTGAAATTGGGGATCCGAGAAGACGCGCGTCATTGGAATTTGTCATCTCTGCATGAACTCGTTAGACGCCATCCACCTGGAAATTCTTCTGCCGCCAAACCGTCGGCTGTTTCATATTTCAAGGAAGATCCGAAGAGACTGCTCGAAAAAGTTCGGGATAACGGCCTCAAGTTTTTAATTGCTTAGAGCCGTAGGGGCGTGGGAGAGTCAGGAAGAAATATGAGCGCATCACGGAGACGCTAAGAGTTTTGCCTGGCAGCCGCGTTAAGACCCAGCTCTAGGGAAAGAAACTTGTGCGCTGTACCGACTAACATTGTTAACTGCGCGCTGTGACCTGAATCCGGCTCTTGCGATTCATTTCTATTAAAAATCAAAAAGAAACAATCATTTCTCGGTCGAAGAGCAAGGAAAATCATAACAATACTGTGCAAATAATCTCCGAATATACGGCACAAAATTCATGGGAAGGAACGAACACTAAAACATAAAACTTCATAACACAATTGAAATGTAAGAGGTACTTCTTTACTCTTAGAAATGTCACAAATATGAATAGAATAGACATCTCAAATAGAAGCGGTGGCTATAATTATTGGAGTTGTACTGTCACTCTATCATAATATACCTATACAACAAGTTTTATTGAGTCTACACCGCATTCACCTTCGCACCGCTAACGTTGTTGATAAGATAGCGCCCACTCCTCTCGCCGGTCTTCTATTTCGTTCATTCCGCGTGCACCTTCAGTGCGAACCCGACGGCTCGTGGGATCATGTCATAGTAAACGGCTGGTTGTAATCGAAACACGTTTTCAGATGCGTCATTCCGAATTAATTATTCGGATAATAATCATTATACACACCTCGCTTGTACTTCCTGATTTGTGATTTATGTTTCTAATTGATAATAAACGTTTTCAGAACGCATCTTAGCAGTCGTATTGAACATCCCACACTTATATACCATATGATGTTTCGTAGTGTTGTGAGTAAGAATTGATACAACGTGTTTCTAACTAGACAAGAGAGGTGGCGAATGATTGATGGAAAAATGATTGTGCTCAAAAGGAATTCTAGCCAAGACATAGATGTGCTGAAATAGAATAGGCAAGCTAGAACTGATAGAGATGAGCTACAATAGACTTATGCTGAGATGTTAAGGGTACTTGGAACTCCTAAAATACTGTCAGGATTGAGGGACAGTCGCTATGAAAGAGAACATACCTGTCAGGATACTAAGAAGTGTTCATAGAATTATTAGAATTGCCACAAGTAATCACAAAACAGAAATGTGGGTGAGAATTTACGGAGTTGTAATGTGACACTCATTAGAAAGAATACTTCTAAATGTAGCTGTGAGCAAGAATGCAAGAAATAGAGCTGAAGGTATTTATTACTAGAATAGATATCTGATGAAATATAATAGGTTCCTAGAATACAATTGTGAAATGTTAAATATAACGAATTTGGTTGGCAGGCCGAATTAGTTGGGCCTTTGACCTCTGGAATATCCGCACTTATGCTTTTGGTACTCAACCGTATGGTAAATCATTGTTTCCTCAAACACCGTTCTATGTCAACCCTTTTGTTCGTACCTGCGGAAGTCCAACTCCTCCGTTATTTCCAATTGACAACGGATTTCCCCCTTTCCTGGACTTTTCCAACTATCTTTTTTTCAAACCCCTCAATTTTAGATTCCTCTTCTCATCAGACAGGTCCTTCCAAGTCATCCTTCAGCACTCATGAACAACAGTCGTTTCCCAGTTCTCCCAACGATTCGTCTCTTAGCTCGCGCTACTCACAACCGCACCTATTCCATATCTCCACAGCTCTATCCTAGTTAGAATTTACTGCACAGTCAATTTCACATTATTATTGTAGGCTCTCATCCTTTATAATCTCATTTTTATTCTACTTAGAAATACATTCCAATTCTATAAATTCTCGTCCACATCTCTGTTTTATCTATTTTAGAATTATACTTCAGCAAGTGTCACACTACAAATCCTTTATTTCTTGCTCCCATCTCTATTCTATTTCTAATTGTAAGAATTATGCAATTCACAATGCTGTCCATTCCTGTTTCAGTAAGAACACCGCTCTCTCTATCAATGCAGGATAGCAGCTCTTTGCTATCTTAAAATTATATTGCAGCACAACTCTAGCTAGTGCCACGATGAACTAATCAAGCTCACATTTCTATTCCAGGTACCCATTCTATTTCTACTTGGATCAGTTCCTTAATCTTTCCTGGTTAATCGTGTACCAATTTTATGTTCTATTCTCTGCCAAAGGAACTGAATTCCAGTTATAATCACCTTCCAAATCGACCTATTCTCGCCTAATCCTCTATTCTGATTATTCTAGAGCTACACTGTAGAACTAGTTGCGACTAGATGGTGTCACAGTACTCCTCCGTTAATTCCAGCTGACATCTCCATCGTGTTTTTCGCTTTCTGTATGTACCAACTTTATGAATTCTGTTGGGCGCACGGATGGGGGAGCTTGAAATAGCTGTGCCTGCAAGAAAGCATTATATAGGATTTTAATTCTCCAAAAGACCTTGGCTTGATTAACATAATCTTGCCCATCCTAAATCCATTTTTCTGAATTTGAGAATGTGTCCTTCCAACTCTTCTTCGAGTTGAGATAAGTTAAACTGCTACAACAACAACATAGCGAACGACATTTGCACAATATTTTTAACTTTATCAGTCCATCATATTAATTAACACCTTCTCCTCAGGTTTACGCAACAATCCGTTTAGTTCTTCCAATATTGCTTGTAAATTTAAGCTATAAAGGCTTATTGGTTTACGATTCATTCTGAATAATACACAACCCGGTTTCCGGTCAGGGAAAGTTTTGTATAACGCTCAAAATTTGACATTACACGTTTCAAGACAACGGGATTCCGCCGTCTGGGCCGTTTTATGCCTTTAACGTCGTCTTAAATATCCGCTCATTCGCACGTAAATCCCATTTGGTATCTAGTTGTGCCCACCTGCCGGGCAACTCCGATCGGACGAAGCCAGCGGTTGTTATGGGGAAAAAATGGGCAACAAAATTAACAAAAAACGGAATTTTATCGCAAATACTCCGCGTTTGGTATAGATTTTTTTTTTTTAGGTATTTTTATATTCTGGGTCGAATGAGATTATTCTTAGAGGTGTACGACTGCGTCTAGACCGATAACAGCGAAATCGTAGTAATTATAGTTAGCCCAAGTCTACTATTGAAAGAACTCGTGGGGCAATACTGCGAAAGTAATCAGGTTCATGGTCTCACACTAAACACCCGTCCGTTCGACTCGCCACGTCTCGCCTATTGCCTACAGGCGCCTAGAAAATGTCAATATTACTCGTTCCGTTGTTGACGGGTCATGTTTCGTATCGTTTACTGGTATTTTTCGATCCTGAATCGAATGGGATGGGTCTCGGATGTGTGAGAATACGCCAAGTTGTGCAAGAGAATAATGAACCGTCGTGTGATAATTTGCAGCGTTTTTTAAATTGTAGACACGACTAATTCTTCCCTGGCCACGGGCAGGAGCCCATACTTGGGAGAAATTTCCGCTTTATGTCGTTTTTGCCTGTATTGCTGCTGTTTTATGTACCTTCCACTATCGTATCTTTTTGTTTTTGCGGAAGTAAATAAAAAAAATTAGAATGTCCCATAACAGATTCTAACGACAATTATAGGGTTATTTTCGATTGTCCGAAAGTAGCTGTACAAGAAGGTTGCAAGACAGTTTCAAGTAGAAGTGTGAGAAGTTTAACAAGTACCAGTTCTTCTAGTCCTCGTTATAACGCCTCTCGAGTTCAAATAGAATTGCTATTCAAATCGCTCACGAAGCGCAGGGCTCTGATTCCATTGCAGCTTCTTTACAACCCATTGCTTGAGAACTCTGGGCCTCTCCTCTTCACCACTTCTCCCATTTACCGCCCACTTGTTAGACGATCTCATTTCCCCACTTAAACCCTTGTCGACCTCGGAATATTTCCCAATTTCCTCTAACTTTTCCTTCTCATGGCGCTCACTTTCTCTTTTGTGCCTCAGATTTCCATTTTCACTTTCCCGCAGATTTCACCACTTTTTTTTCCGTCTTTTTTTTCAATCTCTTCTGCCTCCTTTTGCTGAGTGTCGCCCCTTTTCTTTATTCGTGTTGACAAAGTTATTTGTCGACAGTTCTGGTTCTTACAGGATCCTGTTCATTCATCACCCGCTTTTCGCCGCCAACCGACCAGCAGCCACCGAACAGTGTCAACAGATTCCATTGTCCTCCTCTCAATTAGAACCATTTAGAGACTCGAGGTTTGAAGAAAAAGACCATTTAATCATTTAAAGGAAAGTCTTTGATACGAAACGCTGGATTCAAAGAGCCGTCACGGGAGGAACGGCCCTCAAAGGAATTCTCCTGCAAAGGCCGGTTTTTTTTTAAACTCCTCCCACCCCCTTTCCACCCAGGAAGAGCTGAATACCCAAAATAGTTCATCAATTATTCAACAGACGAATTTTGAGTGGAGGGTGAGATCTCAATCTTTTCATTTTCAAGAGGCGACCACTCGACCTCGAACTTGAAGGATCTCAATACACTCAGCACTCAACCCACACCGCAATTCTGGTCGTGGCGTTTCATGCCAAGCATGAAGGACAAACGAAGAACGAGACTCCAGATACGTTTTTAGAAACTCGAGTGAGATGCCACTGGGCAGACTGATGGAGCAGCCTCGAAGCTCCCCTCCTCCTTCATAAGCAGAAGTTCGTCTCTTCGGAGTGAGCAAGAACTATACGGGGGGAGGAGTCACGTGGAAATAATTGTAAGTAGAGCGTATAATAATTATAACGTAATATAATGAAAAAGAAAATAACTGGTAAGTAGCAACAAACAACCCCCGCCAACTTGACGACCTGGGCACTGTGTCTGAAGAGCAAAATGATGACTCTAGTTGGTTTAGGGTGCACCAAGTTTGACTGAAATCGTTAGAGCGACTTTCGAGAAAATTGAAAAACCGATAAATTAATATTCGATAAATCGCGTTTTCCGAGCTATGATGACTTATATTTTCGTTCAAGAGAGAAGAACAAAAATATGGGTATGTGTTGATAGAACACACTCCGTAAGATTGATCAAACCAAGGGAAACAGTTACTATGGAAATTACAAAAGTGATTCTAAAAAAGCATTATTTTCGACGCATTTTGGTTTTTATCTCTGTTCAACGGACTGTCGGAGGAGTTTTTATTGAGAATAATAGAGGTAGGTACGTAGGTTTTAACTATTTTTAGACATAAGTGTGAGTTTGGTAAAAACTGATGAAGCCATTTTTGAGAAAAAAAAACGAAAACCCCTTGTTGAAAGTTGTTGGAGAAAAATCCCGCTTTTGGTTTATTATTCATTCTGAATAATAACCCTATGTTTTCCGTCACGAAACATTTTTTACAACCCCCCCCCCCCTCAAAATTTGATACTTTACTACGTTTCAAGTGCCCGCCACCTCGGAAATCCGATCGGACGAAGCCCGTGGTTGTAATAGGCAAAAAATGGTTAAAAAAATTACGAAACGCAGTACAACGCGGGAACTACAGTGGAAGTTAACGTTTCGTCGTTTGAACTCCCTCCTCCCATCCGTCCAAATAAAAAACCCACCCGCTTCGTCGTCGCCTCGCAACGCAACGCTCGCCCGCCCGCTCTACTCGTTGGAAGCCCCCGACTCTTTTTTTTTTTTTTTGCTTCCTCTAGGAAGTGCTCGTGTTTCGTATATAACCTTTGGCATTACGATTTGTCCCTTTATCGTCCGATTGCCTTGTTCTCGTCTTCACCTCCACGAATGACTGTTTCGCTCCGTCTCAACTACTTTCGTTAGCAAAATATCTGTTACCTTCGATTGAACTTTTCATTATTCGTTTATTTTTGGTTTATTTATTTAATAGTTTGTTCGTTTCATTTTTTTTTGTTTTAATACGATTCAATTTTTTTAGATTCTTTCGTTTCATTCTCATTTTGGTTTTTTTCATAGATTTTTGGTTACATTTTGATATTAGTATTTAGCGTGCATGTTTTCATATTAAAATTCAGTTTTTTCTAGATACTTTTTTTTTGTTTATTTTAATATTACGATTCAGTTCTATCGACCTTTTGTTGGGTTGCATTTTGATATTTTTCGATGCTGAATCGAACGGGATTGGGTCTCAGAGCATTAATGCTAGGTCAAGCTATTTATCCGAATAATAAACCGTTGTGTAATAATTTGAAGGGTTTTTTGTGCTCAAGTAGCTTGGTGGGCTGTATCCTATTAGGCGCAAAATAACCACGCGATAACAATTATCACGGATGTGGTTAGTTATAATAAAATTACAATATTTCCCTCGTGATGGAAAATTTGATATCATCCGTGTGATTCTGACCGCTGATCGGATCACCCTCAACCGGCGAGCACCTGGAAGAAGAACAAACCAGGAAAAATATAACTGGAATGAGGACTCACCCAAGTTTTATTAGCTCTTCGATTGGCGCCAACGCTTTTAAGAAAAGCCACAGTTGTTCGTAAGCAGACACGGCTGGAGCAACCAGAGTTTCAAGACAAAACTACTGAATCCGTTGAACATTTCACATAGAAATATCTGGTGCGTTGCTACACACAACTTTCCTTAGCTCTACGTTAATTCATTTTGTACATGGCCAATTCGATTTAATCCATTCATTCATCACTCAGTTCATTTGAACTTGGTCAAACAACACTTTACAGCAGCAGGAAGCGGTAGCGCTTACAGTTATGGAATTTATTGTGCTGCTCGTATTCATTGCAGGACCATTATTGAGCAATTAGTATACAGATAATTAATGAGGCTGTAAACACGAGTTTTTTGAAGTGGATAGTAATCACTTTTGTAGAGTTATTGGGTAATAACTGTTAGAACTGGTAGTAAGCGAAACGGGCGTAGTTGAAATTCAGGAATTTCCGGAGTGAGCCCCACGTATCTCATGAGCGTTTTTAAGCACTCACCCTTTAGGTATTGGATTGGACTACAACACTAATTTTTTTTAGCATTCTACTAACATTCCAGCGGACTTTATAAGGAAAAAACTGCGCTAAAAACGGTTTTGGTCGAAAGTTTTGGTAATTTATTGTGCTTCTCTCGTCGTTTTCCCACACATGGAAATTTTATGCTATCATTGCCTTATTGAGAGCTATCAATATAAAAAATTTAATCAACATCATTAGGGACATTTAAAAAAAAAAATATTTGGTGTTTTGATCACTATGATAACTATAGTTAACTTTCGATGGATTTTGTCCAAACCTTCATCTGGCGTCCCATAGTAACCTGCGGGCGAGATATCAAGTTTGACTGGATTTGGTACGATGGTTTTCTCTAAAAACCGCGCTAAAATCGATTTCGTCGAAAGTTTTGGTAATTTATTGTGCTGCTTGCGTCATTTTCCCACAAATGGGAATTTTATGGTATGATTATCTTATCAAGAGCGATCAATATAAAAAGTTTAATCAAAGTCGTTAGAGCCATTTTTGAGAAAAAAAATATTTGGTGTTTTGATCACTATGATAACTATAGTTAAATTTCGTTGGATTTTGTTCATACTCGTATTTTGGCGTCCCATGGTGACCTGCGGGCGAGATATGAAGTTTGAGCTGATTTGGTACGGTGGTCTTCTCTAAAAATCGTATGCAGACACACAGACCATTTTCCCAAACAGTGTTTTTCGGACTCAGGGGGGTCTGAAACGTAAAGATCTGAAGAAAACTCAAAATTTTTTTTTCAGCCGATTACATAACTTTCCTTTCTACTTCGTAGAGCAAGGAAAGTAAAAAAGGATGAAAAGGAATGGGTATAAAACGGCTCTCGGCTCCGAAGAAAGTTGGATCAGAATGAACAACAAAATTGAAAGAAAAAAAAAGGGTACAATCTGGAAGGGAAAGGTAAATTGAAGAAGAAAGGGATGGTCCAGCGCCTATCGTCAAAATGAACGCCTAGTCCTTGGTGAATTTTAATCCCCCTAAAAAAAAAAGAACCAGCTCAATCGGTTCATCAGTTCTCACGCAACACACGCGCACAAACGCGAACCACACGGGGAAATTAGGTTTTTTGGACTCAGTAGGCCTCAAAACGAAAAGATCTGAAGGAAACCCACCACAGAGCAAAGGCGGCGTAGTTGCGAGTCTGCCTTCGCCGGCTGATAGCGTACTGTTGGTGTGGGAGAGCGCTTTTGATGCTTCAGGCCAGACACTACTGGGATTGTGTCAGTTAGGTCACGGTGCTTTCATAGATTTCCACAAATTCCGTTTAAGGCCTTTCTCATTGCGTCCTCAAGCTGGTCTTCGGCTACCAAACTCATCGCCGTTCTCAATCACAGCTCAGTTGTTCCAAAGCCACTTCGTTCGGTGCAACAATCTCCAGATCATTCGCCAAGACTGATAAAGTAAATTATCATTAGCCCTAACAACTCGCCTCTCGCTCCTCAGGTAAGACCCAATTTATATTAACACAACATTCGTTCGTATTCCTTCAGGAACAGTCGAAAACGAGAAGAAAAAAGACTTCCACTTTTCTTTGTTCCGAGAGTTATTCATCTTACCTCATATTTTTGGCATTAAACTAGAGCAGTAATAATTTATCACGTTTCTCGTAAAAAGCTCTTGGTCGGATTTTCTTTTGTTTACTTCTCTACAGTTCATGATGAACATGCGCATAATGTAAATGCAGTTCACTTCACCTTTTTGTCGTGCTTCGTTACTTACATTCTTTTACTTCCCTTTTGTAATCAAGCGGAGAATTGTGTTTGTGGCAGTCACTACATTACATGATTAATTTCATTGATTCAACCCTCGTGAAATTGAACAATGTAATCTCGAGAATATCTTAATCCGGCTGCATTGTCTTCAGTGAAATCTCCAAGTAAACTCAATGTTACGGCCCATACAGCAATTCAGCTCCACTGCAACCTAAATCTTCCTCGAGAGACGTTCTAGTGCCAAGCATTATCGTAGGGAGTTTACACGATTCAATTTTGCGAAACCGTAGCATCAAATGGCACAATTCAACAGACAATGGAAACGTTCGAGAAGGCCACTTGCCGAAGGGTTGTGAGGAGCTGTTAAATAATGAGTAACGCCTACTTGTTCGGTCAATTGTGCAAAAAAACAACATTCAAATTGTCTCAACGGACGTTATTTCCGGAGTTCCGGCCTGAGCAAAACGAATCTCCTTTTGAAGGAGTAATGAGGCCGACAGTATTAATACGTACCTGTGACCCAGCGTGCGCTGTCCTACGCCATGGAGGGCCAAATGAACCTTTGGCGAAGTAGTCTAAGAGTTACAGTTCTACCAGGAGGAGGCAAATTAGGACCCCCCCCCCCCGAAAGCCTCCTTTCTCAAACACAACGGAATAAAAAGATGGAAGCCAGTTGATAGGTCCCAGTAGTTGGATGAGCATCACCTGGCATTGAATTTGTTTCTTGGACAAAGAACTAACTCAAAATGGCTATTGGTAAGCACTAATGGGATGCAGACGAGAGATATAATCAGCTACCTCATTACCATTGCCAGAAACATACTAAATATTAGTGGAGAACAATGGACGGGCTGTTGGGTGACTGAGTAAGCCTGAAAACATAGCAGATCTGAAGAAACCCCAACTTTTTTTGACACGATTACCGTACTTTCCTTACCCTTCGGTTGAGCTAGTGGAACAAGCCATGAAGATAAGTGAATTGACGTAGAGCAAGGAAAGTTGTCATAATTTGTCTTAGATGATTCCGGTGGGACTGGGAAGACGTTATTAATATCGTTGAATTTGGCCTCGATTCTATCGCACTTGCATTTGCTTCGTCAGGTATTGGCAGCTACGTTGATGGAACGCGACGGAACAGCTCATTCCGCACTCAAGTCGCCGTTCGTTACGTGCATATAAATGAAACACCAACTCGCAACCTTTCGAGAAATTCTCCCATGGTCAAAGTGATGCAGCACGGCAAATTAATAGTTTGGGATGGCTACACGATGGCACACAAATAAAATCTTTGGAAGGATTAGACCGCACATTGCAAGATTTACGAAAGAACCAAAGCCGGTTTGGTGGGGCAACAGTTTCTCGACATTGGTAATGGCAAAATACTTGTTTGTCTCGATGCATTATATTTCCTACCAATTTTCGTCACTTTACTGAAACTAAGATCGAATTCATCGAGAAGGGTCCTCCCAAACACTGCTCAACATTACAATGATTATGGATGGTTGAGCGAAAGAGCTATATCAGCTGCAAGAACCTCTGATGTCAACGAAATGAATTTCCAGATTCAAAATAAGATTACTGGCGAATTATTGACATACAAACATATTGATTTCGTTACTAACAAGATGACGTTTAAACGGTTTATTATTCTCTTGCACAACTAGACGTAGTATCACACCTCCGAGACCCATCCCGTTCGATTCAGCGTCGAAAAATACCAATGAACGAGACGAAACATGACCTAACTGCAACGGGACGACGAAAATTATATATTCCAGGCGCCTGTAGGCAATCGGAACAACATGCCGAGTCAAGCTGATGGATGGTTGGATTTGAGACGAGAGCAAACGATGAAACGATTACTTTCGCGAGTAGTTTCAATTAGTAGGGTCGGGCTCGCAATAATTACCATGATTTCACTGTTATCAGTCTAGATAGAGTCGTACAGCTCTGAGAATCGTTCCATTCGATCCAGCGTCAAATATACCTAGAGAGACGGCGAAATTGCGATAAAACTGCCAGAATTGCGTTTTTGTTAATTTTTTTGAGCATTTTTTCCCCATTACAACTGTTGGGCACAAGAGAGAGGAAGCTTAAATAAAATAAGAGGGAACTTGGCGAGCATGAGAGGACTGTATTACATGTGAAATGAATATAGATTTGAGTTTGAGTATATATGGGTTATGTGGCCTGTTCACAGGTCACGGTCCGCTGAGGTACCACCTTGCAAATATTGGCAAGTGCGAGGTACAGGTATGCAGGTTCTGCGAGGTAGGGCTAGAGACGGCAGAGCACGTGCTGTGCGTATGCGATGGACTCGCGGCATCGCGCCGTTCTGTGTTTGGGAGGCCCTTTCTTCAGCCCGAAGAGGTGGCAAATGCAGAACTTGCGGATATCCTCCGCTATGTGCGGGGGTGGTGGGGGCTCATAGGTGACGTCACACCAAGTGAGACCAGTGCCGTGGGGCCTGGGGGTGGTGCAGGTGGGCCATGATCCGAGTATCATGGACGCCCTTACAATAGGCCCGTTTGTGGCTGCAGTGAGGGTATTGCCTGCATCCACCGTTTCAAAGAAAAAAAAAAAAAAGAAAAAAAAAATATATGGGTTACACAAGGGGACTCTGAATAAGCGTGAACAGGCGTGGGAAACTGTAATGGCGGGAGAGAGTGAGGGCTGTAACTGGCCAGAGAGTTGATAAAAGAATCCCAGTGAGCACTGGAAGACGAGTGTATCTAGGAAGGATGTAAATCAAAGGAAGGATGGATATTCTCGGAAGTTCAAAAGGAGAAATCCGTTGTCGTTGGAAGTTAAACCAAACTTTAATCCCTTTGCTTGGAGGAGAAGCCGACTAAACAGGCAGTTCTCTCACCCGCCGCATAATATGAAGAAGGTCGAACGCTTCTGGGAACCCTACTACTTCAGCCTGTGCCGAACCACAACCATGGGCTTTGTTCGATCAGATTGCCCAGCAGGCGGGCACAACTAGATACTAAATGGGAGTTGCGGAAGTGGAGGCTGGAAGAGGAGAGCTGAATCGCATTGCCCGAATCGTAGTGTTCACAAGTACTGTTCACTCATACCCTCTCAACTGTTCCCAACTAGCGCATTCTCCGTCCGTCGCAATGAGCTTAAAATGAGCCGTGGAATTTATGCATTATGAAATCAAACTGTTCATACAGTTTTCCAGCTACCACCAAGCACACTGTTTCATTCCCCAAGGTGTACTCTCCCAGTTTCATTCGACCGTGTCTTTTAGGGTGCATTTCCCCCACCTCCGCTTAGTGCCCGAAAAATTTTTTTCGTGACCGAAAACATAGGGTTATTATTCAGAATGAATAATAAACCAAAAACGACGGCAACGCTGCAGGGCGGGCGGCTCAATTCCCCTTTCGCCTCGCAACGGGTTCGCTTTCCCCGACCCGACGCAGCAAAATCATCAGACGTTTTGTTTCCGTAGTTCCATTGTAGCCAGGACATGTTTCGTACGGTTTACTAGTATTCGATGCTGAATCGAGTGGGATGGGGGAGCACTAATACTAGGTCAAGCTGTTCATGAGAATAATAAACCATTGTGTAATAATTTGCAGGGTTTTTATTGAGATGGGCGGGAGGGAGGGAGTTCAAACGACGAAACGTTGACTTCCGCTGTAGCTCCCGCGTTGTACTGCGTTCGTACATTTTTTTAACCGTTTTTTGGCCATTACAACTACAGGCTTCGTCCGATCGGATTGCCGAGATGGCGGGCACAACTAGATACCAAATGGGATTTTTGTGTGCAAGAACGAATTTTTTAGACCACGTTAAAGGCACAAAACGGCCCGGACAGCGGACGGACATTGCAAATTTGGAATCTCCACGTCTTGAAACGTAATGTATCATATTTTGAGGGGGGTCTGTAAAAAATTTTTCGTGACCGAAAACATAGGGTTATTATTCAGAATGAATACTAAAGCAAAACGGCGGCAATGCTTAATCATCGGACGTTTTGTTTCCGTAGTTCCATTGTAGCCAGGACATGTTTCGTATGGTTTACTAGTATTCGATGCTGAATCGAATGGGATGGGGGAGCACTAATACTAGGTCAAGCTGTTCATGAGAATAATAAACCATTGTGTAATAATTTGCAGGGTTTTTTAATATTTTTCGAGGAGCCATAAATTCGCACATTTCCGGTACGGTTTATCAATAGAGAACGGAAGACGAGCATTAAGTTCCACGGTTTGATCCTTGACAAATTTTTATGTCCTGACGTTAACCTCCTCCTTGCATTTCAAAGACCCTGGTAGTACAGCTCACACCAACGGTATACAGAGGGGGACGTGGGCGGCCATAAAGCGGAGGATTTCATTACAGTGGTAGGGGGGAAGGCATTTGACGGCTACCACTTCGAACGTACTTTACGGGGCAAAACAAGTCGTCGCCAAATATTAATGAAGCCATAAAGCCACCTCCCTCGATTTTCGGTCGCCTAGAAACCTGGGCGAGTGCTATTTTTACTTTCCTCGGCCCAAAGGGTAACGAAAGCATTGTAAACGTGTCGAAAGAAGTTGGATTTCCTTCAGATATGCTGCGTTTTGAGATCTACAGAATCCGAAAAACCATATTCCGGCACGTGGTCCGTGTGTGTTCAGGATCAGCTGCGGAGGGTGTGACATGGCGACTCCATCTGCCCCTAAACCCAGTTGCCTTCCGAGTTGACGGACGGGAACTCAGGCAAAGTCCCGAACTTCCCTACTCTTCTTCGTCGGTGGAGTGAGCTTGAGAGGGCATTCATGAAAGGGATTACCGACACACACCGGTGTGGCTTGTTTTGCTTGTGGGGCGTCACTGCCTGCAGCGATGAGGTGTACAAGGGGGAGGGATCGTAACGTCGTGAATGCTCGCTGCCATGCCTGTGGTAACCAGTTTTAGTTGATGAATCATGTGGTGCAAGGTGAATCCTTGTACTCATGGGAGCCTCGTCAAGCGTCACGTCGCAGTCCGCAAGCTGGTTGCTTGTGCATTGTCATCTGAGTGTTGGGAGTGACACCACCGGGTTGTATCGGGAGAAGAACTGACGGAAGATATCGTCGCCATTGGTCCCGACCAGTCTGCAGCAGTCCTGGATGTAGCAAGCAGTATCTGGCAGCTTGGATCTTGCGCATACTTGGCAAACCAAGGGGCGCAAATATGACAGGACGGATTTTCGTACGATGGTGTTGGAAGCTTGTAGAGTGGAGGCAGGCAAAATAAGGGTTGTGGCATCGACCGTATACTAGCACAGTGTGTGGTGCAAGGAATGTGCTGAGGAGATGCGTCGGCAGTGTCTGTCAGCAGGCGTTTTCCCAGGTATCACCGCCCGCTTACCCTCGTGGTACATCCTCTTATTCTTCTTCCCTTCCCTGGGAAAGTCTGTGGTAGTCTGGGTGCCCTCACCATTTCCCTAATTTCGTTTATTCAGTTTCTCCACTCACGGTCGGTGAGCTTCGGAAAAAAAAAAAAAATGTAGTTCAATTAACGAGAGAATGGCTGAACGAGCTGGTTCTTTTTTTTATTTTGTTCATAATTTTTTTTAGATGCGCAAATACGGTTATGGGCGATTTCGATAGATGGGAAAGGGAGCTGGGAGACGAAACTAGGGGTTATCCCATTTTTCTCGAAAACGGCTCTACAGATTTTAATTAAACTTTTAAATTATTCTCCACAAGTCAGTACCCAATTTCGCTGCTCAACAAATGATAAATATCTCCATGAAAATTCGGGGAACGGAGATGTAGGCCTGTGAAGCCAAAATAGGGTTTTACCACTTTTTGGCTAAACGGCTTTAACGACGTTCAAGAAACTCTCAGGATGTCTTCAAACAGAACAGCAAATGTTCTTACAGAAATACCCTTGGTTGTTAATTCTTCGCATGTTGTTCGTTGGTCGGTCAGTAAAATCCATCAGTATTTTGAAGTCTGAGGTCCGATTGTTTTCCAAATGGTTGGGTAACTTCGAAGTCATCAGTAAAAGATTTAATACCTTCGATGTATATATGGAATTATTACGTTCACGTTTGTGAAATTATTAATCAAAATACCCAAGCCCGATAAACGGTTCAATGATCCATATCACGTGGCCACACTTCACTCGCGAGAACCACCTTCTTGCTTACATCAGCACACAGCGACATCTCAGTACAGCCTGTCCACATACAACTTCATGTTGTACCAGGACTCATCAACGACTGGATCATCTTATTGAACCCTTTTGATCGTTTTTTAGTTAAATCGTCGAAGGGGCGAAAATTCGGGTTTGAGTAATTGACATCCAGGGGGAGGGGGTGTTAGGAACCACAATGTACCAAAAATGATATTTTCGTCATTTTTTATGAAAGCAAACTAGTCAATACCTATGTGTTACACTCCAAAAATGTTCCTCTGGCAGTTCGTTAAGAAGAGATAACAATAAATATCTGGTGCGTAGCAACACACAACTTTCCGCCACCCCCGTAATCTCGAACACCACCTACATAGGCGGGCGCTACATCTTCGTTCAACGCATTTTTACAGGAACATTTATGGAGAACAAAATGTACGTACTAGTTAGCTGAGAGTACTCCGAAAGTTTGATCGAAATCGTTAGAGCCGTTTTTGAGAAAATTGGAATACCGATAAATTAATATTCGACAAATCTCCTTTTCTGAGTTAACTTGGCTTATATCTCCGTTCAGCATATAAATACAGAAATAATTATACAGAACGAAATGTTGGTATGGGTGACTAAAAGACACTCCATTAGAATTTATCACATCTGGTGAAGAAGCTACCCTGGAATTTACGGAAATGTTCGAAAAAACGTTATTTTCGACACATTTTGATTTTTATCTCTGTTCAATGGACTGTCAGAGGAACATTTATTGAGAACAATATGTAGGTATTAACTATTCGGATACATCTTGAAAGTTTGGTGATAATCGTTGAAGCCGTTTTGCCAAAAAGCGTAAAAAACCTATTTTTGCTTCATGGGCCTATATCTCCGTTCACCGTATTTTCATGGAGATATGTATAGAGAAGAAAAGTTAGGTATTGATTAGTAGAAGATAATTCGAAAGTTTAATCAAAATCGTTAGTCGTGCGAAAAACCCTAGTTTTTGGTACATTTTCGTCCACCCAACCCCCTTCCCATCGGCCGAAATCGTCCATAACCTTATTTTGGTGTCTGCAAAAAAATAACGAACAGAACAAAAAAAGAACCAGCTCAATCGGATCAGCCGTTCTCCCGCAAATCGAACTACAGACACATACACACACATACACACGGACCACGCGCCGAAATTAGGTTTTTTAGACTCAGTAGGCCTCAAAACGTAAAGATCTGAAGAAAACCCAATTTTTTTTTTGGGCCGATTACTATACTTTCCTTCCCTTCGGGTAGCGGAAAGTAAAAATGTGCAAAGAATCGTTTTTTTTTAACGTTCCTAAACTGATCGTCTGAATTTGATCAACGTGATTGTCCTCACCTTATTATCTTCGTATTTATAGCGCATTGGCGAATTTATGTGTGATAGTTGCGTGTTTCCTTCGTCACCAAAACCTCTCCACGACCCAAAAGGGAGTATTCCATTTCCCTGATACGACGCACCACAATTCTCCTACGTACAACTCTGCATTTGAGGACTTGCCAATTATATTTACCATTTACCGATACGAAATGACAACAATTTGTCAGCCTCATCGCCGTCCAGTTGAAGTGTGAAAAATGCTGTAACGATCTGATTTTCATTGCCGGGATATGGAGAGTCCTCTAACGCACCCGTTGAACGGCCTCCTTCATGAAGCAGCAGTTGGAAGGACACGCACTTTTTGCCCCTCACCCCCTTCCTCCTCCTCTCACCATCAATGCCCAGCATCAGGAAAAACCCGTCGTTTAAATTCCCCGCTGCGGCCCGAAGGCACTTGAGGAGAACCGCAGTGAGCGCCAACTAACGACCCCCCCAAAATGCCGCAGTTTCCCCCTGTCATGGAACTTTTGACCTCCGATTTTAGTAAGCGGATTGACTTGCAAAGAAGATTGTGGCATATGCATGAAACGCGAGCTGACCCCATTTGATTTTTAAGAGGAGGCCCCGAGGGGTGTTGCTGTTGTAGCAGCTGAACTTCATCTTCCCAACGAACTTTTGAAATGTCTCCAGAGAAATAGGGGTGGGGGGGGGGGAAGCAAACGTTTCGACAAATGGAGGGGCTCGGAAGAAGTAATATTTATTTCTGGTGTCGCCACGTGGAGTTTGGAAGAGGGAGGAGGGATAGGGATGAGGGTGGGAAAAAGTGTGACGAAGATGGAACGCGTACGAGAATTGTTTACTTGGATTAATGTTCATAGGAGGGGCACGTTGAATTGCGACGGAAGGAGAAAGAGGCTGAATTCAAGACACACCAAAGTACGTCGCACAACATACTCCTAAAACACACGCAAACTTGGTTGCCAAACGCCACACAACTTTCCTCAACCTCTGTAAAATACGACGCGCTATTTTTATGGGTTTTCCATTTCCCTAATTGACCACGTCAAGTTTCCTATAAAGGAATAAAACAAATGAAACCTACGAACACAATGTTCCCTTCAATTCAACCAAACACGTAATTTGAGGAATACTACGCGAACATAGATACAGCTGTCGTGGTCTCGCGAAATAATTGGGATGCATCCTTGCAAGCGGCGTTTGCTTGCTTGCTTGTGGTCAAGGATTGGCTGGATGGAGTCGGCTTAAAGCTAAATTTAAGCAAATCCAATTTTGTTGCTTTTTCCTTACGTAATACCTCTGTCCCTGTTCTAGGAAATGCTACATTGTGTCAACCTGTAGTGCAAGTGATTGCAGTTGCCCTGGTATCAATCAGATTCCACAAGCTACGTATTTGGGGGTGGTTTTGGACCAATGTTTGTCCTGGAAGTACCATATTGACAATATATGCAACAGACTTTGTAAAGTCATACCCCTGTGCCTTGAAATCCGAAATTTTATGTCTACGAGCACGCTTAAAATGTTTTATTATGCTCTAGTGCAATCTGTGATATCCTATTGTATTCTTGTGCGGGGATCGGCCTACCGAACTTACCTAGAGCCTTTGCATATAACCCAGAAAAAAATTATCAAAATTTTACTGCGTAAGAAAATGAGATTCCTCTCCACAGCAGTTTTTAAGACATTCGAGGCACTGGACATCTTCCACATTTACAAAAAAATTGTATCCATATATATATTCAAAAATTTATCTGCTTACGAAAAGAATTATGGGCGGACGAGGTCATCTGGTAACCTTACACTGAAGTTGCCTTTTAGATTCACAACTAGAAGTCAGAATTTTTTCGCGTACAATGGAATAAAGCTGTTTAATAGCCTTCCAAAGGAATTAAAGATGCTAAATGATTTAGCAGGGTTTAAGCGGCGCATCAAAGAGTACGTCCGTGTGGAAATGCTAAGATGATTCTCCTTTTTAACTTTTTTTTTTGATTTTTTTAAAAAATGAACTATCTATCATATAATTCAATACATTGTACTATATAAGATTGCGATTGGTACCTATCTGTAGCTAGAAAGTTGTAACGGCTCCTCCCCTCAGCACAAGTTTTTACTTATCGAGGGGGGAACTTCTTAAATAAATGTATTACATAAAAAAAAAAAAAAAAAAAAATTGTTGACATCGACGTTTCGCACACGTTCGTAATAAAATAAAAGAACGAAATGAAATCTGAATAGGAAATATCTGGTGCATTGCAAAGCACAACTTTCCTTAGCTCTATGTCAATTCACTTTTTTCACGGCTTTTTCTACTTAACCAATTCATTCATCGCTCAGTTCATTTGAACTTGGTCAAACAACACTTCACAGCAGCAAGAAGCGGTAGCGCCTACAGTTCCGAAATTTATTGTGCCGCTCGTACTCATTCCCGGACCATTATTGAACAATTGGTGCACAGAGAATTAATGAGGCTTTAAACAAAAAATTTTTGAAGAAAGATAGTAATTACTTTTGTAGAGTTATCGGGTAAAAACTAGACATCAAGTTTCAGCTGATATGGTACGGTGGTTTTCTCTAAAAACCGCGCTAAAATAGAATTCTTCGAAAATGTTGGTAATTTATTGTGCTGCTCTAGTCATTTTCCTACAAATGAGAATTTTATGGTATAGTTGCCATATTGGGAGCTATCAACATAAAATATCTGGTGCGTTGCAACACACAACTTTCCTTAGCTCTACGTAAATTCACTCGTGCACATGGCTAATTCTATTTAATCAATTCATTTATCACTCAGTTCATTTGAACTTGGTCAAACAACGCTTTACGGCAGCAGAACCGGTAGCGCTTACAGTTCCGGAATTAATTGTGCTGCTCGTACTCATTTCAGGACTATTATTGAGCAATTGGTACACAGATAATTAATGAGGCTGTAAATACGATTTTTTAAAAAAAGGATAGTAATCACTTTTGCAGAGTTATTGGGTAAAAACGTTTACAACTGGTAGTAAGCGAAACGGCAGTAGTTGAAATTCCGGAATTTCTGGAGTGAGCCCCATGTATCTCATGAGCGTTTTTAAACACTCACCCTACAGGTATTGGATTGGACTACAATACCAATTTTTTTCAACATTCTACGAGAATTCCAGCGGAGTTACTAAAGAAAAAACTGCGCGAAAAACGCTTTTGGTCGAAAATTTTGATAATTCATTGTGCTGCTCTCGTCATTTTCCCACAAATGAGAATTTTATAGTACCATTGCCTTATTGAGAGCTATCAATATAAAAAATGTAATTAAAATCGTTAGAGCCGTTTTTGAGAAAAAAAAAATTGGTGTTTTGATCACTATGATAACTATAGTTAACTTTCAGTGGATTTCGCCCATACCCTCATCATTGCGTCCCATGGTAACCTGTAGGCTAGACATCAAGTGTCAGCTGATTAGGTACGGTGGTTTTCTCTAAAAACTGCGCTAAAATCGATTTCGTCGAAAGTTTTGGTAATTTATTGTGCTGCTCTCGTCATTTTCCCACGAATGAGAATTTTATGGTATAATTGCCTTATTAAGAGCTATCAATATAAACAATTTAATCAAAATCGTTAGAGCCGTTTTTGAGAAAAAAATTTGGTGTTTTGATCACTATGATAACTTTAGTTAACTTTCGGTGGATTTTGTTCATACCCTTATTTTGGCGTCCCATGGTGACCTGCGGGCGAGATATGAAGTTTGAGCTGATTTGATACGGTGGTTTTCTCTAAAAATCGTTCACAGACACACATACACACAGACCATTTTCCCAAATAGTGTTTTTCGGAGTCAGGAGGGTCTGAAACGTAAAGATCTGAAGAGAACTCAAAATTTTTTTTCAGCCGATTACATAACTTTCCTTTCTACTTCGTAGAGTAAGGAAAGTAAAAATATTTGGTGTTTTGATCACTATGATAACTATAGTTAACTTTCGGTGGATTTTGCTCATACCCGTATTTTGGCGTCCCATCGTATCCTGCGGGCTGGATATCGAGTTTGAATGGATTTAGTACGGTGGTTCTCTCTAAAAATCGTTCACAGATACACTTCACTTTTATCGCTCCAATTCATCTGTTTTCTCGGTAGCGATAAACTGGCGATGCTGAGCTTTCCGAAATTTATTGCGACGCTCCCACTTATGTCACGACCATCAGAGGGTAACCACTGTATAGGTAATTCAAGAGACCGTCAAGACGATTTGTGTGTGGAATGTTCATAGCTCTCAAGTTATCAGTAAAATACCGTTAAAAAATAAGTCAAAGAAACGACGTAACTTTGATTTCCAGAAATTCGTGCTAAGTCGTCACAACTGTTATAACCGACGTCACGTACAGTAGGTAAATTGGACTATCAACGCGATCTTTGAGAAAAACTCTATATGAGCAGGTTTAATGAAGAAACAACTGCCATAATCGATTTTCGTCAAAATGTTAGATAATTTATTATCCGTCCGAATTACATTATTTGGAGCTGTTCAATTTCATCATAATTGCTACAGATTTTTTTGAAAAAATGAAGTTTTGATCACTATGATAACTATAGTTACTTTTCGACCGATTTCTTGGAGCCTCTTGGTGAGGATGAATATCAAATTTGAGCTGATTTCGTTAGTCAGTTTTCTTTTAATCGCGACACACACAGACGATTTTGGGAGGTGGAAAAATTGGATGGGCCTCGGTGGTCCCCCATATACCATTGGGGACATAGGTTGGCAGGACGTTGTTCACATAACCTGGCCAAGGCATTGGCGCTCCAGCATGCGGTACAGTGGTTGGCTGATTAGGATGTGTCTTGAGATGTTGGCAGGCCACAAAAATGATTTGCTCATCGTCAATAACATACATAACCGAATGGAATTAAGGTTGGAGGGTTAGAATCTAAGAGTCACATGGATGCACTGGGTCAAATGATAAAGAGGAGGCATATATGTTGTCAAAGGAAACAAGAGGGGATCTCCAGGTATTCTTTGACCTCACGCTCAGATTGAGAGTGCGAGCGGACTTTGCTGGACTGATGAGTGGAACCCAAATTGGCGAAATACTGCGAATGAGGCTTGCAGGAAGGAATTCTGCTTAACAGTAATGGACGGACTTCGAATCAGCTTGCCAATCACTTGGAAGATGACATCGTTGCTCATTAGTCATAGCAGGACGAGAGCAAGAACCGCTTTGGACTCCTAGACAGCCCGGTGTGACTGCAACATGTTGGAGATGCATAATCATGGTACTGCCATGGCCATTAGCTTTACTTATTTTAATCTTTGATGTGCTGATATTTCTAAACTCAGTAAACTTGTTCTAAGCACACTATAATTTAGTTGAGTATTTCTTTTATAGGGGTTGGGTGCACACACCTTTAAACTGATAAGTGCAACGATAGGTAACTAGTACAGCTTGACATAAACTTAAGAATGTATCGACTGTAACCGGGTGTAGGTGAACAAAATGTTAAAAATATAAGAAAAATCGTGAAATTATCATCTGCCGGCCTGAACTTCCAGATGCATGCTGCTTATAGCCTGCGGCTAAAATTCGAAAACATGGAACATGGTTCTCTGGGTCAAGGCTCCAACACAACTGAAAGTGTGTGTCTGTGAACGATTTTTAGAGAAAACCACCGTACCAAATCAGCTCAAACTTCATATCTCGCCCGCAGGTCATCATGGGATGCCAAAATAAGGGTATGAACCTAATCCACCGAAATTTAACTATAGTTATCATAGTGATCAAAACAACAAATATTTTTTTCTCAAAAACGGCTCTAACGATTTTGATTAAACTTTTTATATTGGTAGCTCTTAATATGATAATTATACCATGAAATTTTGTACATTGATAGCTCCCAATATGGCAACTATGCCATAGAATTCCCATTTATGGGAAAATGACGAGAGCAGCACAATAAATTGCCAAAACTTTCGACGTAATCGATTTTAGAGCGGTTTTTAGAGAAAACGACCGTAGCAAGTCCCCTCAAACTTGATATCTAGCCCGCAGGTTATCATGGGACGCCAAAATAAGGGTATGAGCAAAATCCACCGAAAGTTAACTATAGTCATCATAGTGATCAAAACACAAATTTTTTTTCTCAAAAACGGATCTAACGATTTTGATTACATTTTTTATATTGATAGCTCTCAATATGGCAATCAGACCATAAAATTTCCATTCGTGGAAAAATGACGAGAGCAGCACAATAAAGTATAAAAATTTTCGACCAAAAGCGTTTTTCGCGTCGTTTTTTCCTTATAAACTCCGCTGGAATGTTAGTAGAATGTTAAAGAAAATTGGTATTGTAGTCCAATCCAATACCTAAAGGGTGAGTGTTTAAAAACGCTCATGAGGTACATGGGCCTCACTTCAGAAATGCAGCAGGGACAATTTAAACATCCAATAGGCTTTAATTATTTTGTCAAATCAAATGTTTATATTCCAATACAAAGTCACTTCGATCACTCATATTTCTGTTACGCATCTCCTTTTTGGTTTGAGCTAGTTCATGTTTGCTTTGGGAGCAAACTCGACAGCTAGCGAATTTCACAAGTTGCACAACAGGAGCTACGAAGCAGAACTTAAGCGGCACCGCAAACGCTGCGTTGGTTGGCGCGTAGACGTCGCTCTCAAACCTAAATCCCACTACGTATATATTATTAACGATAGTTGCTCTACAGTCACGAGTATGTTGACATTCGGAGCGTACTCAGCGGCCGACTTAATCCCCGGGGGTCGTCCACGAGAGAGGTAGTTCGCTACGCAACACTAAATTACTCTCGCCCCTCGTGAATGTGAAACGTCTTGCCAACGTTTTTCTACCTCCATCAACATTTCCACGGCTTCCCCGCTTCAAAACTGTTCCGTCAAATTCAAACTCGGCCCTTCGGCTCGAAACTTTTGACATTTTCGCCAACTTGACTCGAGGACACAAACCGCAGTCTCATCGTTATCTCCGCGGTCGACGTTTCAACGTTCTGAGCGACGTCAGTTATATATTTGTGAACTTCCGCGAAACTGTTTCACTATCTTCAAGTTTACGGGTATCTTCGCTCATTTGCGGGTTTAACGAGGTCTTCAAGGCTCGCGCTCGTTTTCTCGCCCGTTGAAGAAGATTTTAGTTGCCAGGGGAAAGAAAAACAAAGTAAATAGTTTATTTGAAGCGCGTTGAACGTCAATTTACATCGCCGCTCAATTTTTTACCATTTTACTTTGACACTAACATCCTTAGCTAGATAAAGCACGACGGAAAGTTGTGCAACTGGAAGTGTGCGCGTATAAATGCGTACAGTCCACAACTGCGCCAAATTAGAATAGATTTCGATTACATTTTCAGGAGGCCCAAGACTTAACGAAACCGGCAAAAGAGATGCAATCAGTAACAGTTGAAACCTGCAGTGACAATAAAACAGAACGAGATCAAGCTTTAAAGGAAATGGCGTGGGGCTATCGAACGTTGAAAATTGTGTATAATACTCCGCCTACTATTCAAGGAAGTCGCCTATTTGTGAACTGACCCAGGAACCCATTCTATCACGAAATTGTTAAAAATGTGGACGAAACCTTCAGCGGTGAATATCGACGATTTCCCAGTTCACCAAAAACTTGGAAGGAAGTCGCCTTGTGGGCCTTTTAATCGTGTTCCATTATTTTATAGGCTTCTCAGTCCGGAAATCGCTATTTTAGGAAATCATGCGAGTGAAAGAGTGTGCGTGTCACGATTGAGAGAAAAAGGCTGAACTAAATCGGCTCGACTTTCATATTTAGCCTGAAACTCACCATTGGACGCCAAAATGAAGGTGTGAGTAAAATTGGCTTAAAGATAACTATAGTTATTGGGTGGTAAAAACACCAAATATTGTTTCAAAAAACTTTCACACACATTTTAACATTTTTTTTTTTTGTACGGACAGCTCCAAGTAATGCGACAACACCATAATATTTCAATTCGCGAGAAAATGACGAGAGGAGCACAATAAATTAGATAAGTTTCGACAAAAATCTATATTTGTGACATTTTTTCCGTAAAATTTCGCTCATAGGGTACTAGCGTTTTTGAAAACAAAACCAAGATGATAGTACAATGAGCTGCTGATACGATGGGAGTTGATTCGTAGCGGTCGTCCGGAGGAACCACAGAAATTCTGGAATTCAAACTAACGTCGATTTTGTTGACTCGCTCGTATTTTCCCCCTGTGTGTCTTATTAATTGTCTACACGACGGATTGTCAATGAAGGTCGTGGCCTAATTAGGAGCAGCTCAATACATTCCGTAAGTTTGAAGGCTATCGCTTTCTAAGTCGGAAGTTCGCATGAACTGAATGAAAAACAGATTGGATTAGTAGCTGAAGTCACGAAAATCTTTGGCTGTGTTGGATTGTGTGATGTTGATGTTATTAGATACACCGGATATTACCGCATTTCTCTTATTCCTGCAATTCTCTAGTTCATACTGTTGTCTAGTTAGTGTCTTCAGGGGTGGATAGCTTCAACTTCCATTTTGCGTTTGGAGTCAATTTCTAATATTCCGAGGACGGATTAGAGAAGCGTTTGGGTCTCGAAAAGGTCCGTTGAAACAGAATCCCCTCAAAATGCGAAAACTTGTATATCCCTGAATTCAGGGGTGGGGTGGGGGTGGGGGACTCTGAACATTGGCACGACTGGACGAACGAGGGAGACAGATCCCCACCACTCAAATACCCCACTCGTTCAGTTCGTTATAGTCCATTTCTAATGAGTTCGTTCCTTTATAGACGCTATTATACGTGAACTGTGCCAATATCGCCCTCCCCCCCCCCAACCCCCCAATATGCCTAGACGTTTTATTTTTGACTCGCTCTCCCAACCCAGTTTATTTTCGCGGGCGAAGACGAGGTGAGTCGCTAAATCCGATGATTATTCCTGCAGAATGCTCTCCCCTCCCCTTCCGCTTCCCTCGCCCTTACCGACAACACCCCTTCGCCAGCTACCACACTCCACTTCTCGCGACAGACACCAGACCGACTTTTTCCATTGACGGACATTCGATACGCTTTTCCCGATCGAATTCGTTCGAGCGAAACACGGAAGGTTGAAAGTCGAACTTCACGCGTGGGAGCATCACACAACATTCCTCAACCACCGAGTTCATGGGATATGTGTTGAGGAGGGGATGAGGGGGGGATTGTTATTTCTGCCAGCCCAAGGAAGTTATGGGGGCCCTTCTTGGTGTGGAACGCACTGGATTAGCAGAAACGCTGTCGCGACATTTCAGACGTGGGCATGGACTGATGAATGAAAGCCACGACAAGTTTCATGTGGCCCTGGCCTAGCCTGATGTCTTCTCCTAAGAGGCATTGCAAGCGTGTTACCGCATGGAGCTATGCATGGTCTGGATCTCTCAGAAGTTCTCCAGACGAATAGCTACAGTACAGAGTCTAGTTAGCCCTTGCAAACGCCGTTCCCAACAGCATGAGTTGAGCCAGGAAACTCAATTTTTCTCAGGGACAAGCGACGAACACACAGACTACTGTGAACACTGGGTCTAGCTGGAGAGATGATAAACGGAGGAACGGGAACTGGGGACAACCACATATATCGAGCGTGTTCATCCCTGCTACACTTGAATAGCCGCGGCTGCATCATAGACTTGGAAGCCCTGGCCTCCACCAACCTCCTCGTAGTGGTCGATGGTAACACCCCTGAGGAGTACATTTAGGCCTAGTTTCTTTCTACAGGGCCAGACTGGCGATGCGCCAAACATGAAGGAGGGGAAATTGCTAATGTGTCCCTCGTCTTCATTGTTATCCTCCCCAGGCCAAGAGTTCGTCTGCCCATTAGCACCCAGAGTCTTTAGAGAGGCGCAAATAAAGTCACCCTAGAACAGGACACCGACACAAAGGCCCCCATCGCCTTCCTCCTCTAAACCTCCACCATTTCCACTGTGATAACTGCGGCAGTCATTCATGTGGAAGAAAAATTAGGAAATGATAGCCAAAGAGCGATCATTTGGAAGCATCCTGCGACCTGGAGTTAGGTCCAAAAAAATGTAAAGAGCGAAAATAAAGTGAAAGAGTTTACTCTGCTCAATTCATAACTGCGTGTCCGCCAGCTCACAGCTGGAGAGCTCAAAATTGTCTGAGAGTTCTTACAAACCAAGTGGGTATAGAAAATCCACATCTGCCACCCCTCACCCGGGGGAAAGTCCAGGCAGACGGAAAATGGTAGTTGTTGATCATAAATGGAAATATCCAGTTTAAATTTTTTAAAACCCCGCCGTCAAGTATTTCTTCATTCGAAATCTTCAGGAAACCCTGGAAAATCTTCTTTCACATCTCCCATACCGAAAACAAATATTCTATTTCAAGTTGACAATGTAGTTGGAAAGGTGACTAATTGACGTAAGAGGAAAGAGTCCTGGGACTACCTGCTTGATACGACTCGGAACTGTTTTCGAAAATTCTCTTCCGTTAGATCTTGGCGCGGTGGGGGTTTGACAACAAGAAATAGGCCGAGCAGATTTGTGCGTACAGGCACCTTCATTCAATTGTTAACGCTCGATTGATTACAATCCGTACCGGTTGCAAGCTGTTTTCTCTTCGACGTCATTAAGGTGACTCCAATTCAATATTTGAACTCAACATCACTCCCTCTGCCTGTATCAGCAAATACCTGTGCATTGTGCGCTCTCTAATAAATATATAAAAGCAGGCAAAATGAGGCATCATTCAAAACGGGAATTTTCCAAGACTAGGCAAATTTGTGGATGAAATCCAGACTTACAGTCAAAGCAAGTAGTTATAGTTTCTCCGTGTTAATGCGGACTGCATAATTTTGACTCGAAATCGGGATACCGAGCAAGCTCGTCTGCTCAGCTGTCGAAAAAGGAAGGAGAAGGAGGAAAAGAGAATGGGAGAAAAGGCAGAACAGAGCATATACGAAATGCACGACACGCATGAGCTACTAAATAACGAATAACCAATGACCGGACAGGGCCGAAAACTATCAATTCGAAATGCGCGAATGCAAGACTGAGAGAGAGTCGTACAGGTTTCCGCCTCGTCAGGTTATACCGCACGCGACATCAACGGTCCCCAATAGACATGCAGACTCTCTCTATTGACCTGGCCAGAAACAACATCGGAGGGTATGTCCTCAGGCGATGCAGCCCTGCGGCCACCTAGTCAGATATTGCCGAAACTGCGCAAACAAGCCGCCAATCTCATTCGTTCTCACCACTGACTCCCAGACCAGTTCCCGATATTAGTTCATACTCACATCTAGGCAAAACGTAACATACATTCTGATACTGTGATGAATGGTGAGAATGTAATTGATTAGTCACCAGGTGAGCTGGCAGACGTACAGATGTGAGTTCAGCAACTCTTTCGCCTCTTGTGTTTGAAAATTGTACACCTTGTACGAGCTGGACTCGCAGAGGCGGTTGAAATCAAAGTCAAAGGAAGCCTTCGTTTCTGAGCCGATGGGCTTTATTACAGCAGCTGAGGTTTCTCTAATCAACCCTTTGCAAGTAGTACGGCAGCTGAATGAATGAGGCAGGTAGATTGTCAGGGTGTTTGGAATTTGCGTCGGAGGATGTAGGAGTTGTTAAAATTGAGCCAACCCTACAGGATTCGTGACGTTACGGCAGCCTCTATTGAAGAAATCTTTGAAAGTGCATGTTCTATACGATATACCACGGTACACTGGGATTAGGCACATGATAGGCCAATAATTCAGCTGCCCCTGATGATCTATCACTCTAGATATGTGATAAAGACCCTACGGTTGACATACTGGTTCATGTACACGGGAGGCCGAGGGGCTAAAGACAAATTTCACACTAAGAAGCAACAATTGCTAAATTGGAGGTTTTGTGACGAACCAAACTCTTTAATGGGGCGTAGCCAGTTCTGCGCAACCTCAGCAGAACAGACTTGACGGCCCTACAATACTAAATTTAACTGAGAACTGTGAATTATGGACTCAACTTAAACACAAATCAGTGAAAAGTATTTTTTAGATGATGGCGACAACCGCGTTCCTCGTAAAATGAGGCGAGAATTGCGAAAGAACATTTGAAATGAGTGGAAACTTTATACTACCGCTCGTTGTCTGTTTCCTTCTCCGGTTTGATTTCAAACGGCCAGAATGAATAAACCGGCTCAGGTTACGCCCTGCTCCGCGTCACTGTTTCCGTTAGCTACTAAATTCGTAGAGGAAAAAGCAAACAGAAGCGTTGGAAACAAACGGTGCAAAATCATCCCACGCCGTGATCGATGAATGATGTAATAGACAAATGCGGCTAACGCGGAAAGACTTTTTGTTACGACCAAAGGGACGACGTCCACTCCCCACGAAAAGCTACAACCTTTCGCGCTCACCGTGCAAGGGCCGCCACTGACAAACGAATGGACATGTAAGTGGATGAGAAGCGAACCAGGAAGAGCTTCTTTTCAAATCGCGTCGCAAATATCTTCACAACGAAACCAGTCGCGCCGAACAAAGAACATCTTGAAGAAGTCGAGCTGTCCGAACCTGCCATTTCCATCGCGTTTTCCACAGCCAAACCTACAAAAGGGAATTCTTTGGAAGACCCTCACAATCACACGAATATCGGGCGCGGCGCATCACGTAACTTTTCTCAGCCCCACGACCTTTTAACGAGTTTTGTCTCCGTAAGAAATAATCCCACCAGTATTTTCACGAAGTTAATACGAACCAGGAGCAACACAATGTTCTGTACAGAAACTGTTTATTATCCTAGAATGTATTGAGCTGCCCCTACTTATGACACGGCTTTCATCGAATAACCAGCGGGAAGGTGAATTGCCAGGACGGTCAACGTAGATTCGTGTTTATCCTTCGGGGATTGACTAAAGGACCACGTAGAAGTGTCTGGTGTGAGGAATTGCACAGCATTCCTCAGCCCTACGTCCATTCGGAGATTTTTACCAACTAAGCAAACAGTTTTCGTTGAGTTTATGCGAACTTGGTAGAACGTAGCTCAATGTTCAACGCTGAGGCGCTCAATGGCGCTGGCTGCTCAACTAGTTACGCTAAAGGTTTCGTAATGTATTGAGTTGCTTCTACTTGCGCCACGACCGATATTGAATGATCAGTGAATGCGCTCATGCACTGATAATAAGACTGCCAATTCGATTTTTACTTTCCTTGGCTCTACAAAGTAGAAAGGAAAGTTATGTAATCAGCTGAAGAAATTATTTTGAGTTTTCTTCAGATCTTTACGTTTCAGACCCTCCTGAGTCCGAAAAACACTATTTAGGAAAATGGTCTGTGTGTCTGTGAACGATTTTTAGAGAAAACGACCGTATCAAATCAGCTCACACTTGATATCTTGCTCGCAGGTTACCATGGGACGCCAAAATGAGGGTATGAGCAAAATCCACCGAAAGTTAACTATAGTTATCAAAACTTTTTTTTCTCAAAAACAGCTCAAACGATTTTGATAAAAATTTTTATATTGATAGCTCTCAATAAGGCAATTATACCATAAAATTCCCATTCGTGGGGAAAATGAACAATAAATTATCAAAATTATCTACGAAAATCGGTTTTAGCGCGGAACTGTAAGCGCTACCGCTTCCTGCTGCCGTAAAGCGTTGTTTGGCCAAGTTCAAATTAACTGAGTGATAAATGAATTGATTAAATAGAATTAGCAATGTACAAAGTGAATTGTTGTAGAGCTAAGGAAAGTTGTGTGTTGCAACGCACCAGATATTTCTGACTGTATTTACCGTTTTGGAATTGCGGAATTTCTGTGGTTGTCTCACGAGCGTTAATAAACAATCGTCGCATTGTTGCACTACCACTCTACTGAGGTTGCTAGTATTATACGAGGGACGTCCCAAAAGTAAGTTCGGATCATTTGTAAATCCGTGGGAAAATGCCGTAGGGAAAAAATTCCAACGGGGATACTTCATGTTACATCTGGTGGCAACACTGAATTTTTCTTATGTTGCTATCACTCGTTGCGGCTAATCAGCACCAGTGTAACTATAGCTACTACATTGAAAAACCCGTCAAATTGTGAAATCCGTTCGGTGATCCGTTTTTTAGTTTTTGAGAATGTTTCTGTGCCCGAAATTCACCGCAGACTCTCTTCAGCGAATGGAGAAGGGGCCATGAGGATCGAAATGGTCCGTAAGTGGAAGAGAAGTTTCCTGGAAGGGCGGGAAAGTGTGCACGATGAACAGCGAAGTGGGCGCCCTTCCACTTCTCGTGGAGAGGACGCAGTTTCTGCAGTTCGCAAGCTTTTGGAGGAAGATACGCGCTTTACTCAAAGTGATATTGTCCAGAAAGTGCACAACAAACATCAATTGACTCGTTCTTCAGTACACCGAATCATTAGGGAAGATCTCAAGTTCTCGAAAGTGTGTGCAAAGTGGGTGCCTCGCCTCTTGTCCAACGATTCAGCAAAAATCACCCAACATTTGCTTGGAACATTTGATTGGGATGTTTTCCCCCACCCCCCATACTCTACAGACCTTGCACCGAGTGACTTTTTCCTTTTCCCCCTCCTCAAAGTCCACCTGAGTGGAAGAAAGTTCCGTACGAACGCCGAACTCGAAGCCGCGGTCTCGGAATTCTTCAAACAAAATGACGCGGAATGGTACGACAAGGGGTTACGCAAAACTGGCACCACGGTACCAAAAATGCATCGATCGGAATGGCGACTACGTCGAAAAATGAAGTAGATCCGTACCTTTAAGAATAATTTTTTTTTCAAATTGGTTGAGTTTTCGATTTTTCCCAGCACTTCGGAACTTACTTTTGAGACGTCCCTCGTATAAGCGGGATTTACAAGGAAAAAACTGCGTCAAAATCGGTTTTCTTCGAAATTTCGCGTGCTGCTCAAGTTTTTTTCTCGCGAGAACTTTAAAAGGATGTCAGTTCATTGGTACTGTCCATCCACGAAATGTAATCAAAATTGTTAAAGCCGTTTTTGAGGATAGAAATTTGGCGTTTTCATCGGACGGATGTTGCTCATACCCTTCTTTTAGCGTTCTACGCTGATCTTTAGACTAATTACAAATTATGAGGAGATTTGGTTCAGCCATTTTTATTCAATAGTTTAGGTCAGTACAGACCATTTTTCGGACTGAGCCCGTGAAACGCGATGATCTGTAGAAAACTCGGCATATTTTTTTCAACCGATTTGGCGGCTTCTCCTTCCTACCTCGTAGTGCTACGGGAAATTCAACTCGTACGATCATAATTCAATCGCGGACAACATTAACGCACAGAATTTTCCGCGAATTGCCGAAGTATTTCCAGGGAAACCTCCGGTGCGCCGTTTCGAGGTGCGGAAAATATTTTCCGCGATTTCAGCGGCGGTCCCATCTTCGGGTTCATTTCAAAGGATTCGCCGTTGAAAGAGGGAAGAAATAAGTGGTGGATTCCTCGGATCTCACATCTCATACTCCGATGCGAAAGTATTTCCCGAACAGGGGGAAGGGACAAAAATATACAAAAAAAAAAACGCTTTTCCAGTATTTCCCCGGGATGGCAGAGTTTATCGAGAACAGACGGAGAAGAGATAAAAAAGCGCGTGACCAAACTATCGTCGGAGAGCGCGGCCAATTATTCTTCTCGTCGGAAAGGAGCGGGAGGATGAGTTCTGAGGAGGTCACGAGACGAGACGCCGGAGACTCACAAATCGTCATTTCTGTACTATTTTGAACTCTCGGCACGTTCGAGGGGATGACATTTATAGCTTGTTAATCTTCCAGCAGGTGACGCCGTGCAACCAACTCCCCATCACGTTTTTTCCTAATAAGGAATTTGGGAGGTATCGAGCGGGAGCGAGGCAGAAGATCCCTTTACCAGCCCTTTTCACTGGAGCGTCCCACAGGTCAGTGAGTAGGGGTTGGGTAATGCTGCACGGGCTTTCGCCAGAGACAACCGAGAGCCGAGGGCCAGTTTCGTCAATTAGTCTCAAGTAATCGACATTTAACGTCATCGGTGCAGAAATAGGTTTGTAGAACGTTATCAATCAGCTTTATCATATACATGAAGAACTTCTCCAACCAAATAACAATAATAATGAACAGAACAAAGTTGAAATCGGAATTAACGTGATGAGCGTGAGGGAGAACTGTATTTATACACTTCGAGACGAAAAATAGATATGACTGTGAGTGAGATCAGACACGTGACACACAAGGGGGCCACTGAATAGGTGAAATGGGTTGTGGGGATGAGTGCAGAGAGCGAGTGGGTAGCACGAGAACTGCACGCCAATTCGCGTTTTTGGGTCGGGTCTGGGAATCTAAGGAGAGGTCAGTCACTTTACCGACTGTTGGCAAAGGAATATTTTGGAAAATCCGTTGTCGTCTTCAGAAATACACCTTGAGCCCTTCCTCGGCAGGAGAAACTGAATGAACGCGGGTAGTTCGAATTTTCCCCCGAAAGATGATGTCAGGCTTCATGTCAGAGAGATCTGGATTCGAATGCTCAGGACTCCTCGCTAGGTGCACGTGTATTGAGATTCAGCCTGAGGCGAGCACTAATTGATGAATCCTATATTATATAGTCGCTCAACAGTTGATTATATTCACATTTATTTTGTGCCAATTCATCATTCATTTTGTAATGTTCGCATCAAGTTATTTCGTGTTAATTTAATACTGGAGTTGAGTATTTTATTTACGGTTTAACTCATCAGTCCAATTTTGACCTCGGAGTTCCCCGTGCCTGCCTTAACAGGGCTCCCTGCCCCTAATAACAAAGTCATTGTCTCCTCTTAACCACTCGTACCTGCGGAAATTCCACTTCCGCGGTTTTCCCTTTCTTTATTTTCCCTCTCCACAAGTGACTCCTCCCAAAATTCATTCACCTACGTACTCTAGCGAAACACTCATCTCTCCGAGCCCACTCAGACACTTTCCTATATCTATTCTCCGCCCATACAGTTTGCTATCTCCTTCCGATACAGTTTCCCGCACCAGTTCACGCGTATTACGAGTCGTCCCCTTGTGTCGCCATTTTGTACACAAACTCTTCTCACCTCATTGCATATAATACAGTCCTCCTCACGCTCATTGAGTTTCTTTTAATTTCGATCTTCAACTCTCGCCCCCTCGTGCGCCTAACATTTAGGTAACATCGATTTGTGTGTATTTTAATTGTCATGACATGTATATTTTCATGAGGATTTCTTGTTCATTTTAGTTTCGCTGTACATTCTTTATTTTATTGTTGATTTATGTTATTGTTGAGTAAATCAACTTTCTTCTCATTTAATGGATTTTCATTTTATTTGTTATGACACATTTATTTTGTTGTTGACTTCATGATTGCTTTACTTGAGAGTTTTTCTCATGCAACGTTTACTTAGGTTTATTTTATGCTTGCTTATGACGTTTATTTTAGTTTCATTTGTCATAACATGTTTATTTTGTCGCAACAATGCAATATATTTTACTTTCATTGTACAGTTCTTTATTTTATAGTCGATTTATATTATTTTTAGAGAACTTTCTTTTCCGCTCATTTAATGGGGGGCTTTTAAATTAGCCACCAATATACATGAATTATTACACATGTTTATTGATGTTTATTTTGAAGTCTAGTTCTTGTTAACGTTCACTTTACTTTTTCCCTTTCCCGGAGTGTTTATTTTATGTTTTATTATGCTCTTCATCGAATTTTGAATTTGACTTTGGAATCGACGTCTAATATTCTTAATGGATTTTTATTTGGTTGGTTATGACATTTTCGTTTCCTGGTTGATTTTGCTTTCACTTTACTTTTGTTGTACAATTCCTTGTATTATTTATTTAATGAGGTTTGCTTTGTTATTTCATGTTTATAATGACACGTGAATGAAGTTTATTCTGTTGTGAATTTCGTGTTAATTTAAAATATATTATTATTTTCATTGTGTACGTCTTTACACAAATGTCGATTTTTAGTTGATTTTATCTACGTTCATTTTCTGCTTATTCATCTATTGTTTTGATAAGTTTACATTACGATATTTCGTATTTCATTGAGTAGTTGATTTAAAGCGTATTTTATCCGGTCTTTCTGTTTATTTTATGTCGTTGGGTGTTCATTTAAAGATTAAGTTTGTGCGTTCAGTGCGTTCGTTTTCTGCTAATTTAATGGATTCCGGTACATTCGTTACATGTTTATTGGTGTTTATTTTGTTCTCAACTACCGCTCATAGCGTCAAAAATCATTAACAAAACAGAACCCGCTACGGGCCGTCCTCCCTCCAAATCAAACTGCAGGTCTGTGTACCTGCAACACAGACCACGGTTTCTTGTATTTAGTAGTGCACAAAAAGTAAAAATTTGAACAAAATTCGACGTTTTTTGTTGTTTTTGTCGACTTTTCTCCTCGCCCTTTTGGGTAGCTAATAGTAAAAAGGAGGAAACATCCGAATAGATGGGAACGTCGTAGGTATAGAAGTATTTTTTTCCGAAGTCGAAGGAGCACTCAGTGGACCGTTGATGTTGGAGCTGAATGGATATTGAAAAGTAATCGGCGTTTTGGACGCTATTACTGATTCACTTTCTCTGAACAGAGGCTGATGGAAGATTACAATACTTATTTCTCGTTAATGGAAGAGACGAAGGAAAAGCGGAAATGTGGTGTTCCGCTACATCACATCTCGGACGTTCCTGAGCCACTAAACGTCAGCGCGATTTTCCATCCCTGCCGTTGAACAACATTCCATCCCCTTCCCCTCAAAGCTCTAACGTCGCCCCCCCCCCCCAGCACCACCACAGGCATATTATGCATTCAAATTCATTCACTGCTTCATTTAGTGGTCATTTTCAAGTTTTAATTGGAAGTTGGACGGAGACTGAAGAGGCAGCCAACTTCTGGTTGCGTTAACCTCCCTTTTCAGAGGCCCGAGGGAAATAATGGCTAATTCAACTTGTCCTGAACTCAATTGAGTTGGCCCTGCAGTTTTGAGACCGTTTCGTGTGAAAGAGGAGGAGGAGAGCTAAGGCATTCAAGAATATAACCTCGAAATTGGTCGGATTGAACGAGATTTTTAGGAAAAGGGCGGTTTGGAACGCGGAACAAGGAAACTAACTTAACGCGAATTGAAACAGCCGATTGAAGTGAGCCTGTTGCTACACGGAGATGTGATTAACGCGATAGAACGTGGAGCCCGAAGTCCGAGCTTTCAATATCAGTGGGAAATATTTTGGGTTGAATTCCTGAGCAAACAGCTGAGAGCGTAGGAACTACAGCATATAAATGGATACAGCAAATGACAAGTTCAGACAGAGCTTTAAAGCTGTCTTCATGACAGTCGTAAGAAAATCATCGCAGGACCTTTTTTCGAAGCTTCATAAATGAACAAAAGGGCGTAAATAAGTAAATACAGAGAGGACAATATTTTATGGCGAATACGAAGGGACTGTGACAGGACGAGAAACCACCATTGACGTGCTGCTCAAATATTGAGGAGGCGGTTCTACTACGAGCGGAGAGGAATCCGCAATTCAAATATTGTCTGATTTCGCAATAATTTTGAGGAAAAACATTACTCAACTCTGAATGACCTCCTCAGTCCTGTAATAAACACGGGGAAAGGAGACATTACCGGAGGAAGGCTGATGTAAAAGCAGATACACATAAAGATACTAACCTGCCTCCCAGAACTCCGCTCCTCGCGTAAACTTGGGAACATCTTTCAGCCGATATTGAGCCATAGCTTTAGTTTCAGACCAATTAATTGAGAGCCTGCACAGCCCTGTAGTAGTCCTCCTCTTGCGACATGTTTTTTTTTACTTTTTTGTCGTTGTACAACTCGTTATATAAGATCAATCGGCTGAGAAGAAAAACAGTTGAATTTTGTTCCGATCTTTAATTGTCAAAAGTTTCCGAGTCCAAAAAACGCCATTTTAAAACATCAGGTGCAACGCATCACACAACGTTCCTTAGCTTCACGTAAATTCAATGGTTTTCACGGCTTTAGCTACAAATTCAATTAATTCACGGTTCACGGTGGTAGAAGGCAATAGCGCGTATAGTTCAGGAATTAATTAGGGTGCTCCTACTTGTTTCAATACCGTTATTGAGCAATTGGTACGCACATAATCAATGAGGCTGTAAATGCGAATTTTTTTAAAACGATAATAATCACATTTCTAGAGTTATCGAGTAAAAACGGCGAGAAATGGTGTTGAACGGCAGTAGTTGCGATTGCGGAACTTCTGGGGTGCTTGGCAGGCTGAATTAGCTGAGCCTTTGACCTCCCAAATGTTTGCACTAGCCCTAACGAAAAGTCATTGTTTCCCCCAAACACCTTCGTCCTCAAGCCTGTTACTTCACAAAAAAAAAAAAAAAAAAAAAGGAAAGTTCACTTCTACAGTTACTTCCGATTGACAATGGATTTCCCCCTTATTCTGGATTTTCCCCTATTTCCTTTTCCCTCCCCTCGATTCACTTTCCTCTTCAACAGTTCACATGTATTGGGAGTACATACTCAACCGGATATCGTTATTCTGTCGAAGTGTAATATATCATCCTCACTCACGCTCACCACGCTCATT
This sequence comes from Pachypeltis micranthus, assembly GCA_020466155.1. NCBI lineage: Eukaryota > Metazoa > Arthropoda > Insecta > Hemiptera > Miridae > Pachypeltis > Pachypeltis micranthus. The sequence goes on along the minus strand of CM035768.1, from coordinate 79,975,339 downwards.
TATTTCTCAGTTTCAAGCTCCCCCATTCGTGCGCCCAATGTGGGTTATCTACTATATATCTTATGAGCGTTATCAAACACTCTTCATATAGATACTCGATTGGACAATTGGACAAACCACCAGAAGTTATCTGAAGATCCCATTAACATTTCAGCAGAATTTAAAAAGGGAAAACTGCGAAATCGAATTTCGACGAAACGTTTAGTAATTGATTGCGCTGCTCTCGTCATTTTCCGAAAAACGAGAATTTTACGGCATTGTCGTGTCACTTGGAGGTGTCAACACAAAAACTTGAATCAATATTGTTACGACGATTTTTGAAGAAAAAAAATATTTGGCGTTTTTATCACTATGATAACTATAGTTAGTTTTAAGTGGATTTTGCTCATACCCTTATACGGACGTCCCATGGCAATCTGTAGGCTAGATTTCAAGTTTCAGGTGATTTGGTGGCAGAGATCACACACAGACCATTTTCGCAAATGTGTTTTCGGACTCAATTGGCCTTAAAGATCTGACGACAACGCAATATTTTTTTATCAGCGGATTACATAACATTGCCGAGCCAAGGAAAATAAAAATCATTTGTGTCAACAGGATTGAGAGAGAATGACTGAGCCCGCAATTTTTTGGCCCGCAAAATTAGACGTGACACCGAATTTGGATAAATCGAAAACGGCATCAACGATTTTGATTAAACTTCTCAATCATCTTCCCACTAATCACTATGAAACTTTTATTTTCTATAACATATGTAGGTATTAACTATTCGAAAACATCTCTAAAGTTTGGTGATAATCGTTGGAGACGTTTTGCCAAAAAGCGTAAAAAACCTATTTTTGCTTCATGGGCCTTATCTCCGTTCACCTTATTTTCATGGAGATATGTATGGAGAAGAAGGTTCGGCATTGATTAGTAGAAGATAATTTGAAAGTTTAATCAAAATCGTTAGAGCCGTTTTCGAGAAAAAGGCGAAAAACTCTATTTTTGGTACATTTTCGTCCCCCCCCCTCCCATCGGCCGAAATCGTCCATAACCTTATTTTGGTGTCTACAAAAAATAACGAACAAAACAAAAAAAGAACCAGCTCAATCAGATCAGCCGTCCTCCCGCAAATCGAACTACAGACCACGCGCCGAAATTAGGTTTTTTAGACTAAGTAGGCCTCAAAACGTAAAGATCTGAAGAAAACCCAATTTTTACTTTCCGCTACCCGAAGGGAAGGAAAGTATAGTAATCGGCCCAAGAAAAAAATTTGGGTTTTCTTCAGATCTTTACGTTTCAGACCCTACTGAGTCTAAAAAACCTAATTTCGGCGCGTGGTCCGTGTGTGTGTCTGTAGTTCGATTTGCGGGAGAACGGCTGATCCGATTGAGCTGGTTCTTTTTTTTGTTTTGTTCGTTATTTTTTGTAGACACCAAAATAAGGTTATGGACGATTTCGGCAGATGGGAAGGGGGTGGGGGGACGAAAATGTACCAAAATTTAGGGTTTTTCGCATTTTTCTCGAAAACGGCTGTAACGATTTTGATTAAACTTTCAAATTATCTTCTCCTAATCAATGCCTAACTTTTCTTCTCCATACATATCTCCATGAAAACACGGCGAACGGAGATATAGGCCCATGAAGCAAAAATAGGTTTTTTACGCTTTTTGGCAAAACGGCTTCAACGATTATCACCAAACTTTAGAGACGTTTTCGAATAGTTAATAGCTACATATTGTTCTCAATAAATGTTCTTGTGACGGTTCATTGAACAGAGATAAAAATTAAAATGTGTCGAAAATAACGTTTTTTCGAACATTTTCGTAAATTCCAGGGTAACTTTTTCACCAGATGTGATAAATTCTAATGGAATGTCTTTTGGTTACCCATACCAACATTTCGTTCTCCATAATTATTTCTGTATATATATGTTGAACGGAGATATAAGCCTAGTTAACTCAGAAAAGGAGATTTGTCGAATATTAATTTATCGGTATTCCAATTTTCTCAAAAACGGCTCTAACGATTTCGATCAAACTTTCGGAGTACTCTCAGCTAACTAGTCCCTACATTTTGTTCTCGATAAATGTTCCTGTAAAAATGCGTTGAACGAAGATATAGCGCCCGCCTATCTAGGTGGTGTTCGAACTTAAAGGGGTGGCGGAAAGTAGTGTGTTGCTACGCACCAGATATTTACTTTCCGCTACCCGAAGGGAAGGAAAGTATAGTAATCGGCCCAAAAAAAAATTTGGGTTTTCTTCAGATCTTTACGTTTCAGACCCTACTGAGTCTAAAAAACCTAATTTCGGCGCGTGGTCCGTGTGTGTGTTTGTGTGTCTGTAGTTCGATGTGCGGGAGAACGGCTGATCCGATTGAGCTGGTTCTTTTTTTTTTTGTTCGTTATTTTTTGTAGACACCAAAATAAGGTTATGGACGATTTCGGTCGATGGAAAGGGGGGGTGGGGGACGAAAATGTACCAAAATTTAGGGTTTTTCGCATTTTTCTCGAAAACGGCTGTAACGATTTTGATTAAACTTTCAAATTATCTTCTCCTAATCAATGCCTAACTTTTCTTCTCCATACATATCTCCATGAAAATACGGTGAACGGAGATATGGGCCCCTGAAGCAAAAATAGGTTTTTCACGCTTATTGACAAAACGGCTTCAGCGATTTTCACCAAACTCACAGGATGTTTTCAAATAGTTATTACCTACATATCCTTTTCAATAAATGTTCCTGTGACGGCCCATTGAACAGAGATAAAAATCAAAATGTGTCGAAAATAACGTTTTTTCTAACATTTCCGTAAATTCCAGGGTAACTTCTTCACCAGATGAGATAAATCTTAACGGAGTGTCTTTCAGTCACCCATACCCACATTTCGTTCTACATAATTATTTCTGTATATATATGTTGAACGGAGATATAAGCCTAGTTAACTCAGAAAAGGAGATTTGTCGAATATTAATTTATCGGTATTCCAATTTTCTCAAAAACGGCTCTAACGATTTCGATCAAACTTTCGGAGTACTCTCAGCTAACTAGTCCCTACATTTTGTTCTCGATAAATGTTCCTGTAAAAATGCGTTGAACGAAGATATAGCGCCCGCCTATCTAGGTGGTGTTCGAACTTAAAGGGGTGGCGGAAAGTTGTGTGTTGCTACGCACCAGATATTTACTTTCCGCTACCCGAAGGGAAGGAAAGTATAGTAATCGGCCCAAAAAAAAAATTTGGGTTTTCTTCAGATCTTTACGTTTCAGACCCTACTGAGTCTAAAAAACCTAATTTCGGCGCGTGGTCCGTGTGTGTGTTTGTGTGTCTGTAGTTCGATTTGCGGGAGAACGGCTGATCCGATTGAGCTGGTTCTTTTTTTGTTTTGTTCGTTATTTTTTGTAGACACCAAAATAAGGTTATGGACGATTTCGGCAGATGGGAAGGGGGTGGGGGGACGAAAATGTACCAAAAACTAGGGTTTTTCGCATTTTCCTCGAAAACGGCTCTAACGATTTTGATCAAACTTTCAAATTATCTTCTCCTAATCAATGCCTAACTTTTCTTCTCCATACATATCTCCATGAAAATACGGTGAACGGAGATATGGGCCCCTGAAGCAAAAATAGGTTTTTCACGCTTATTGACAAAACGGCTTCAGCGATTTTCACCAAACTCACAGGATGTTTTCAAATAGTTATTACCTACATATCCTTTTCAATAAATGTTCCTGTGACGGCCCATTGAACAGAGATAAAAATCAAAATGTGTCGAAAATAACGTTTTTTCTAACATTTCCGTAAATTCCAGGGTAACTTCTTCACCAGATGAGATAAATCTTAACGGAGTGTCTTTCAGTCACCCATACCCACATTTCGTTCTACATAATTATTTCTGTATATATATGTTGAACGGAGATATAAGCCAAGTTAACTCAGGAAAGGAGATTTGTCGAATAATTATTTATCGGAATTCCTATTTTCTCAAAAACGGCTCTAACGATTTCGATTAAACTTACGGGGTCCTCTCAGCTAACTAGTACGTACATTTTGTTCTCCATAAATGTTCCTGTAGAAATGCGTTGAACGAAGATATAGCGCCCGCATATGTAGCTGGTGTTCGAAGTTAAAGGGGTGGCGAAAAGTTGTGTGTTGCTACGCACCAGATATTTTCTTATAAACTCCGCAGGAATTTTTGTAGAATGTTGAAATAAATTGGTATTGTAGTCCAATCCAATACCTATAGGGTGAGTGTTTAAAAACGCTCACGAGATGCATGGGGCTCACTCCAGAAATTCCTGAATTTCAACTTTTGCCGTTTCGCTTACTACCAGTTCTAGAAGTTTTTACCCAATAACTCTGCAAAAGTAATTACTATCCTTCTTCAAAAAATCTGTGTTTACAACATCATTAATGATCTGTGTACCAATTGCTCAATAATGATCCTGGAATGAGTACGAGCAGCACTATAAATTCCGGAACTGTAAGCGCTACCGCTTGCTGCGGCCGTAAAGCGTTGTTTAATTTGAAGTTCAAATTAACTGAGTGATAAATGAATTGATTAAATAGAATTAGCCATGTACAAAGTGAATTGACGTAGAGCTAAGGAAAGTTGTGTGTTGCAACGCACCTGATATTTTTTTTTTTTATCCGATTACTATACTTTCCTTCCCTTCGGGTAGCGGAAAGTAAAAATAGGCGAAGAGAGATGTAAGGCTATGAAGCTGAATAGGGGGTTTTCATTTTTTGGCGATACTGATGTCATAGTTTTCATAACACACACATATAACAGAGATTAAAACTAAAATCTGCCGAATAGCATGTTTTGGTGAACAGTTTCATCATTTCCATACCAACTGCTTCACTGAACTTGATCAACCTGACGGAGTGCGTTCTCGTACGTTTCATTCCCCAGCAACTATTTATATTAACACCCCAACCCACCGAAAAATGAGATTTGCAAAACTAAGATTTTTCCAAAACGGCTATAAAAAGATGTAGATCAAATTTATGAGTACTTACAGCTAACCAGTAGCTACATTTTGTTCTCGATAACCGTCTCTGCAGAACTGCGCTGAGTGAAGATAAAAGTTTCTGTACGCGTGACGTATATACGAATTTACGGAGAAGCGGAGAAAGTCTGGAAAGTCGTGTGATGCTCCGCAGCGTGTTTGTTTTATATTCTCCACAATTTTCAACAGCGTTAATGAAGGTTATTCATCGATATCGATGGTAATTTGTGAACCTCGCGGGTTTTGAGGCTCATTTCGCGATGATCCTTGAAAATGACGTCATCAGAAGGGCCGCGGGCCTGTAACTCCCTCAATGATTTAGCGTTGAAACGAGAATGGTTATTCATGAATAGGTGAGGGCTGCGATGAGATGGAACTCCCGTTAACAATTATGACGAGGAGTCTTACAAGTATGCAGATCGAGCTCGTTGAGCGAGAAGTGAAATACGAGTAAATAAATGAAGAAAATAGATAAACGAAGCAGAGGATGCCAGAAGATGAGACTGAGTTGGGAATAGAGTGACAGGTGGAGCGCATCGCTGTCAATTTCGTTGCGAGTTGGCCCAGGTCCCAGCGCCTATCGCCCTGCGGCATCTAAAACATGCAAATAAGAGTCGCTAGGACTCAACCAACGGGGAGGTCATCGGTTCATAGGCCAACTTCCCGCCGATGATTTTGTATCTCATCAAAGGTTCCCGCTCTCTTCCCGTTCGTTCGGAGGGCAGCAGTTTATTTTGGGCGATCCTACCTGTCACTAATCTCCCTGGACTGGCTCAATTGTGGGCTCCCTTCACCTCGACCTGGGGAAACTGTTTCAACTCTACAATCCGGCTTCTGTAATTTCCACCTTTCCCCCATCGATTTCCAAGCGCTTTGGTTTACTCTGTTTCCCAATGGGGAAGTTTTCCACGGCTCGATCGACTGTAACTCATAACTGCGTGAAGGGGAAATAAAACCCCCATCGACGAACGGCTGTCAAAAATCGTGGAAAAGCGGATATTGCAAAGCGAATATTACATATTTGTAGCTCGTCGAGGAATCCCGGCGATGTATTCCGATAATGGAACCAATTTCGTCGGTGCATCATGTTAATAAACGACAAACAGAAGCTCCTTGATCAACCGCACATCAATCACCTGAAAACCCAATCCGCCCCATGCCCCCAAATAGGAGAACCTTGGAAACAGGAATCTAGCCTGCGAAAGCCTTAACCCACAAATCATTTAGTGAATTCTCTTCCTCTACGTAGGCACTAGCAACAATTTTTTTTTTTTTTTTTTGAAACGGTGGATGCAGGTGATACCCTCACTGCAGCCACAAACGGGTCTATTGTAAAGGCGTCCATGATACTCGGAACATGGCCCACCTGCACCACTCCCAGGCCCCACAGCACTGGTCTCACTTGGTGTGACGTCACCTATGTGCCCCCACCACCCCCGCACAAAGCGGAGGATATCTGCAAGTTCTGCATTTGCCACCTCTTCGGGCTGAAGAAAGGGCCTCCCAAACACACAACCGATGCCGCGAGTCCATCGCATACGCACAGCACATGCTCTGCCGTCTCTTGCCCTACCTCGCAGAACCTGCATACCTGTACCTCGCACTTGCCAATATTTGCAAGGTGGTACCTCAGCGGACAGTGACCTGTGTACAGGCCACATATGATCCTCATATCCTTCCTCCCCAGTGCAAGCACCTCCTTGGACCTCTCTCTGGAGAGCCAGATGAAGAGTTTTGACTGTCTAAGGCAGGGTAGCCCCTGCCAATGAGCAGCCCTACACTTGTCCTCCCATTTGCCAACCTCTCTACGTAGGTGGCTCCTGGTAGTCCCAACAAAGGGCTCAGGGCCAATAGGGATCTGCTCTGATCCCTTCTTAGCCAACCTATCAGCCCGTTCGTTTCCCTCTATACCCTGATGCCCTGGCACCCAACACAGTGTTACACTGTTGTCCTCTGCCAGGGCCTTCAGTCCAGTCAGACACTCCCACACCTGCTGTGATGTGAGACAGTATGAGGCTAAGGCCTTGAGAGTGGCCTGACTGTCCACCATGATGTAGATTCTCTGCCGATTCAGTCCCCTCTGCAGCAGCCGCTGCACACAGACTGTCACCGCAGCCACCTCTGCTTGGAACACCATGGCCGACGACCCCAATGGGATCGCTGCTCTGACCCTCGGCCCAAAGATGCCTGCCCCTGCAAGGCCACCCTGCACCGAGCCATCAGTGTAGTATACCAGGGCCCCAGCTTCGAAAGCGGGAGCTCCCCCTACCCACCTGGATCGCTCATGAATGAGTATCCGAAAGGGTAGCGCGAAGTTGAACCTCGCGGGCATTGAGTCTACCACATGCAGTTCAGGCACCTTCACCTTGTCAAGGATCAAGTGGCAGGAACTCCTCCTCCCCCGCATGATCAGACCCAACTCCAACATACGCGCAGCCTGGAGGAACGCCATCCTTTTAACATGTATGTGGAGTGGAGCTAAATCTAGCAAGACCTCCCGTGCAGCCATAGGGCATGTTGTCATACAGCCTGTAATGGCCAGACACGCCCTACGCTGCAGTTTATTTAACTGCAACTGCACTGTTTTGTTTTCCACCCTAGTCCACCAGACCAGGGCTCCATAGGTGACTACAGGCCTAACAACCGCAGTGTACAGCCACCGGATCATCCCAGGCCTCAGCCCCCATGTCTTCCCCACCATTTTTTGAGCTGCCCACATCACCACCGACGCCCGCTGTAAGGCTTTTTTCACGTGTGTGGCCCAAGAGAGCTTTCCATCAAGCGGCAATGCTCATTAGGTTAAAGGAATTTCAAACTCGTGACCCCTACTACTAGTTTCAGACAGCTCTGAGAACACAGATACTCCGGTCATTACATTATTGGTGACCGACTAATCCCCTGATGTTAACTTCTTTGAAATACCTGAATCACGCTTACAAGCCTGGGAGTAAATCAGGGAAAGGCCAATGGGTGAACAATCCGCATCCCACCAGGAAAATGGCGAATGGCCGGCATTTCGGAGGTTCATCCAGGAGCAGATAATGTTGTGCGAGTGGTCACTGTCATGACTTTCAAAGCAGTCTTGTGCCAGGGACGTTGACACGCCTAAATTGGGGGTGAACCCTTAGAAACAAATTTAGAAAAATAATGGAAAACTTCAACAACAGAGGTTAATTAAGGAAATAAGAATGACACAAATGCCCCTTTGTCTAACAATACAATCAGTCGCAGAATTCAGCGCAATAAATTGAAAAATTAAAAGGAAGTGAATATGGACTGCAACTCGATGAAGCCACAGACAATAATAAGGACGCACCCTTGATTTGTACGTACGTTTCTTAGATGGTAATTCAATCGTTGAAGACCTTCTCTTTTGTAAAAGTATTACCGAAAGTGCAAAGATCCTGAATGTATTTATTACAAAGTGCATTGGCGTCTGTCTGAACTGACGGTGGTCGTTCGATGTCCGGCTCTTATCGCATCATCCACAAAGAAGCACTTGCATCAAAGTAAGCCCTCCACTTAAAACTCGGCCAATAAAAGCAAGATTTTTTAAAAGAACTAGTTAAGATATGGGAGATGAATACACAGTTTGGTTGTACTACTGCCACTCACGATGGCTTTCTCGCGAGGGTGTATTGTCTCGTACGTTCAAATTACAGCAAACAATATACACTTTCCTCGAAGAAGAAAAACATGAGTACGCCAAACACTTTTTGATTAAACTCGCACACCTTTTCATCTTTGAAAAGTTGAATCTCTCTTTACAAGGAGGGAATATTTTGAAGTTAACAGAAAAGATTTCAGCTTTCAGAAAAAAATTACAGATATGGAAACTAAAAGTTAATGAAAATGATCTTAATGATTGCTTCCACTTGTTGCACTGGTTTTAACCACCAATGAAATCAGTTTGTCTAGCAATTTAAAATCTCTTTTTGAAGATCATCTATCTCAGCTTATCGAATGGTTCGAAAATTACTTTGAAGCCGATAACATTGAAAAATTTACTTGGATTCAAGACACATGTAGAGCCAAAGCTCCATCAGAATTTACCACTACAGGAGAAGAATCTTGCGACACAACATTGAAGTTAAAATTTGTTAGCATGGAGTTTTCTGATTTTTGGATATAAATAAAAGAGAAATACCCGCTACTTCGTTGAAAAGTCCTAAGAATATTAATTCCTTTGTGCGAAGCTGGGTTTTCGGCAGTCACGGTAATGAAAAGTAAATATCGCTCAAAAATTAATTTTAAATTATTAAACCATGTTCAATAAATTGTGAATTTAAAGCTCGCGTTTAATTTATTTTTCAATTAACCTGACCTTAACGAACTAAAAAGTAGATTTCCAAATCCTTAAAAGGCAAAAATGAGAAAAAGTCGGATGTACCTATGAAAGGAGTGTTATGGGAGCCTCTGGTGTAGCCTGTAATCGAATTCACGGGGGTTGAGGAATGATATGCGATGTTTAGCACTAGATATTTCTTAATGGGGAATCTTCTTCTGTCTCCGTTCTTCCGCTAAAGACTGATCATCGACCTCCTTGCACTCCAACGGGCCCTTCAACCTCCTCGAAGAAATCAGTTCTGCTGACAAGCTGAAAGCTCAACTGTATGCTAATTTCTTCTCCTTTCTCCGTTCCTTCCTCGCACGGTTTTAGGGTTTACATTTGCTTAACACGAGCCAAACGACAGAAATACTAAACGGGTTGTCATATGTCGCTACGCTGAACGCATTACGAGAGGAGTTGGACCTTTTCAACGCGTCACTAACACCTCGATCCACACACTTCGGCCGTTAAGGGAATTACCGCGCTATACTTTTTTTTTTGTCTTCTAGCGCGCGCCTGAAACCCCGTATTTTTCGTACGGCTCAACTGGTAGCAATAAGTATAATGGCCCTCGAACACGCGATTCCTCACTTACTCGATTACAGGTGAACACAATGAAGTAATAAATGTTCTGCGTAATGTAATAGTACTGTTCGGGATTTTGTGTCCCACAATTCGAATAACAAAAGACGTTTTGCTACCAGCTTTCTATGATGACGAATAACTTTTAGTTTATTAGTTATTCTGGATAATGCCCGTACGTTTTGGGTCTGGGAGAGTTTTTACACCTCCCCCCCCCCCCCCCCCCGCATCACCACCAACCAAAATGTAACACGCTAGGTTTCGAGTCATGGGGATTCTAAATCTGCAATGCCAGTCCAACACCCATCAGAATCCTCCTGGTTCTGGGTTATCTTCCCAGGAGCATGCCCATGCTACCAGGCGCGACCCCCAGGGGCAAGTCTGCGGCCAGCTGTGGATAAGGACAGCATGCTGAGTGAATAAGCACCCGCGAACAATTGGCAAAACCCAAGAGATCGCAGAAGATATCCTGAACAAAGGACTCAAGGGCAAGCGGATCTACATTTTCTCAGACAGCCAGGCCGCCTTAAAGGCCATCGCAGCCTATACTTTTAGGTCTAAGCTGGCATGGGAATGCCTCCATGCGCTCAAGCAGCTCGGCGCCCGTAACAGGCTCTCCCTCATTTGGGTGCCGGCTCACGGGGGGCATGAGGACAATGAAAAGGCTGACCGCCTTGCGAAAAGGGGTACAGAATCCCTACCCATCGGGCCTGAACCACACGTGGGTCTGACGAAAAGTCACCTGAACCGTCTGGTTGCTCGATGGGAGATACAGGAAAATGGCGCCCATTGGCATCGCCAGCCACAACTAAGACAGGCGAAAAGGGTTGTCACGCCTTCCTGTCAAAGGGCGAAGGCGATGCTGACACTCTCTAGACAAGATCTGAGAGTACTTATAAGCTTCCTCACCGAGCACTGTCCACCCAGATATCACGTCAACAAGATGGGTATCTCAGAGGCGGTGGAATGCAGACTCTGCGGTGAGGAGGACGAGACAGCAGAGCATATCCTGTGTGAGTGCCCTGCCTTGGCAGCAAAACGCTTTGAATACTTCGGTCAGGGGACCACTGAACCCCAAATCATGGCGGAAGCTGCGGTGAAGGACATACTCAGCTTCCTAAGGGGGGCGGGTATGTACGACGCCTTCTACTAAGAAAGGGCCGTCACAATAGGCCCATATGCGGCCGCAGTGACAAAGGGACTTGTCCCACACGCCCTCGGGTCAAAAAAAAAAAAAAACACCCGCCAGAGTGCACGAGGAGGTCGATGATCTGTCTTTAGCGGAAGAACGGAGACAGAAGAAGACTCCCCATTAAGAAATATCTGATGCTGAACATCGCACATCATTCCTCAACCCGTGTGAACTCTTCTCATTTTTTGCCTTTTTAAGGATTTGAAAGTCTACTTTTTAGTTCGTTAAGGTCAGGTTAATGGAAAAATAAATTAAACACGAGCTTTGAATTCACAATTTATTGAACATCGTTTAATAATTTGAAATTGTTAATGGGATGGTTGGGCCTTGATGTTCGCTCCACAACTTCTCAAATCTTGAAATAAAATTGGAAATAGCGACTCTCATCTCTCGCTCGACGTTAATTTTTGAGCGATATTTACTTTTTATTACCGAGACTGCCTAAGACTTAGTAGCTTCGCACAAATAGGACGTTGCAAAAGGAATTAATATTCTTAGGGCTTTGCTACTAAGTAACGGGTATTTCTTTTTTATTTATATTTAAAAATCAGAAAGCCCCATGCTAACAAATTTTAACTTCAATGATGTGTCTCTAGACAACTCGATAAGAGATTCTTCTTCTGTAGGGGTAAATTCTGATGGACTTTGGCTCAACATGGGCTTTGAATCCAATCCGTGTATCACAAGTATGGTTTGTTTTGGGTCTTATTTGGTGCCCCACGTAATTCAGCAGGCCGTTTTCTCAAATGGCGTTTTCTTCACTCGGGACACATTGCAACGACCTGAAGAAAAACTTCAGCCCCCAACTTTTCTTGCTGCTTTGCGGGGGTTGAGGAAAACGCTAATTCACAATTTCCACTGGCGAATGAAAAGGATTGGAAATCTCTCGGAGCTGGCGATTTGACGTCCAATTAAGCATTTCCCACGTCGATAAATTTTCTTCGCATTTTCCAGGCGTTTTCAACAAAATCCACGAGTTCGTTGAAAAGTACCAAAATAAGGTCAACATTTTCAACGGATTGTGGCGGCAGTTGAAAGATGAGTTCTCCCCTTCCATCGGTTGATACTCCAACTGCATTGTTTTCAACATTCGGAGATGGAACTGAATTGGAAAACGAGGTTTAATCCCATCACAATAGACCTATTTCCAAACATCGTTTCGAGCTATTGGTAAAAGGGGGGGGGGGAGGTTCGATGGGGAGAAGGGAAGTGGTGTTGAATGGGTCTGATCGTCGCTAGTGAAGGGTGCGAAGGGTTTCGTCCAGCTTGCCTTGGGCCAGTTGATGTGATGGAGAACTATCCATGTCAGGACCAGCCCAACCAGCTCTGATTCCAACTACCTGCCTGCCTCTGCCCTCTCTCGTCTCGTTCAATCGAACGGAGCACTTCCAAACCTTCTCCGTTATTTATTTCTTCCTGTTAGAGGCCATCAATCGGCGAGGCAATCGAATACTTCGGCCGTTGAGATTTATCCGCAGTCGATTACGTTCATCACTGGCTGTCTACATCCGCGTGTATCATGTGCCAGTCTCGCGTTTCTCGTGTCATCCGGACGGCCATCTCGTTATTCCACACTATTGGAAGAAGATTTCTAGGCAGAAAAATGAGCTGAAACTTGGGTGAACTCGAGAGTGAAGTACAGTCAATTGAGGTAACTTTGCACCACCTTTTGGTGTTTTTTGCTTCGTAATGCATTTAAATTCCGTCCTTTCTGGCTTTTTATGTCGAAAACAAAAATCAATTGGACCAAAGTTTGCATTATGAAAGACGCTTTTTCTAAAACTTTCTGCCAAATACTCAAAGAGCTTGTATTTGGGGCGGTGCAAAGTTACCCAGGCTTTCAGGGTAACTTTGAACCACTTCAATTTCTTGTCTGCTAATCGCGAAATTTCGGAAGCTTTGTTGATATTTAGGCAAAACACCGTCCATCAGCCGAAAGTAGAATAAATTCGGCACCCAAAGATAACAGCTCAATAGAGGCGGGGTAGTTTCCTATACATCGACAATTGAAGAAAAGTTTCGGCTTGATTTCTAAGTCCAGCAAGGGCCTGGATGCTATCGTCTAAAAACACGAAACTCCCTTAACATTGTAGTCTTTTCTGTCATCAACAAAATACTAGACTGTCTTACCTTTACAATAAATCCATTAGAACTACGGGGAAAAAATAAGTGTACCCCAGCTAAATGTCCCACCTGGTGCTATGTTGCACCGGAAGTTTGACCTTGCATGCTGCACACCCAAAAACACATCCATATATATATTTATAAGTTTTATATTAAAAGGAACCATATCTCGAGCAAAGCCCTTTGCAACAAAGCTTCACTATAATTGCTTTTACAGCCATAGCGCCGCACTCCTTGTCTTGGAGCATCCAAATTCACTGTCTTGTTTCTTGACGGCATCTTCTATAAATGATTTAAAGAAAATTTACTGACCTAGTTGCGACTTTGTTTCTCAATTTAATTAGCAAGTAGAATCTTGAATCTATTCACACTCTCCTGTAGATAGATTTTTTTAAATTTATAGGAGGAAAAGTGAACGTGATTTACGTAGTACGAGTTAGATCCGCATCTTAGACATCGACGGCCAACTTTGCACCGGCTCTAAGTTACCCTGATTTTACCTCATTTTGGAGGTGGCATCCAAATTTCGCGATTATTTCGCTTGGAAAATAAAAAGTAACGCTACTCCCAAGTTACCCTAAAACTAGAAATACCAAATAGTAACTATGGAATCGAAATGTTGCACTCAGCTTGGAAGCAGATGTACATTGTAAATTTAATCAATTCATTTATCACTCAGTTCATTTGAACTTGGTCAAACAACGCTCTACGGCAGCAGGAAGCGGTAGCGCTTACAGTTCCGGAATTTATTGTGCTGCTCGTACTCATTGCAGGACCATTATTGAGCAATAGGTACACAGATAATTAATGAGGCTGTAAACACGATTTAAAAAAAAAAAAAGGATAGTAATCACTTTTGCAGAGTTATTGGAAAATAACTGTTAGAACTGGTAGTAAGCGAAACGGCAGTAGTTGAAATTCAGGAATTTCTGGAGAGAGTCCCATGTATCTCATGAGCATTTTTAAACACTCATCCTTTAGGTATTGGATTGGACTACAATACCAATTATTTTAAACATTCTACAAGAATTCCAGCGGAGTTTATAAGGAAAAAACTGCGCGAAAAACGCTTTTCGTCGAAAATTTTGATAATTTATTGTGCTGCTCTCGTCATTTTCCCACCAATGAGAATTTTATAGTATCATTGCCTTATTGAGAGCTATCAATATAAAAAATGTAATTAAAATCGTTAGAGCCGTTTTTGAGAAAAAAAATTTGGTGTTTTGATCACTATGATGACTATAGTTAACTTTCGGTGGATTTTGCCCATACCCTCATTATTGCGTCCCATGGTAACTTGTAGGCTAGACATCAAGTTTCAGCTGATTTGGTACGGTGGTTTTCTCTAAAAATCGTTCACAGACACGTAGACCATTTTCCCAAATAATGTTTTTCGGACTCAGGGGGGTCTGAAACGTAAAGATCTGATGAGAACTCATTTTTTTTCAGCCGATTACATAACTTTCCTTTCTACTTCGTAGAGCCAAGGAAAGTAAAAACCGACAATCCGAAAGATGATCGACGCTCAGTTCAAACTATGAATTATTGCGAGCACGCGACGCGCGTTTTCTCCTCTCCAGATGTTTCGGCAAACAAATAATGATCTCATCTTGCGTTTATTTTATCAGCTGTGGAGTTACTCACGTTTATAAAATTGTAGGAGGCAAATGAAGTGAAAAAAAGTGAAGTGGTGCAAAGTTAGACCCCATGGTTCAAAGTTACCCCGATTGACTGTACTCGAATAACAAAGCGATCAAGCGAGCTCGAACAAAAATTCGTAGGAGGTTGAGAGTGAACTAAAACTGTTTACAGTGTTGGAAAACTGCCTGCAGTTTGTATCCCAATTGTTAAGCCAAGTTACAAAGAATCGATTAGGGGTTTCGTTGCAGTGATTCGAAATCTAATTCAAACACCAGCCCTCAGCAATCTGAACGATTTTCAAAACTGTTTAATAAAAACAGTGTTTGAAAATAATTTCAGATAATTAGTCAGTGGGGTTTATTGAGTTTATTTAACCGATTTTGAAACCATCCTACAAAAAGGCGATTTGAAATCTGAGCTAATAGATTGCTTAATATCTGCCTTGATCCTTCCGTTTTCGCCTGTTTAATATTCAAACTCCGAGGTTAGGTTATTAAATGCACTCACCAAGTATTCCTACATTTCATACAGTGAGGCTATTGAGCTGAATTACTGGGCAGGTTGTGTACTTCAATCACACAATTATTTGAACGTGTAAAATATGAATTCACGTTACAAAACTCGCATGGGATTGGGAATTAACTACAGCTGCATGAGGTTGAGAGTTTTTTAAAAGTTGCAGGATGAGAACGTACGAAAACTCGCCTGAGATCGCAAATTAACCAAAAACGCTCATGCCAGGTCACACGTTGGCGAATCTTCTTGGGCGACGACTGAGAAAGGGTACATTGCTCGTATGTGACTTCTAGACAACGTGTCGGATTCGTCCGGGTTAAAAGAACGACGAGAGAAAACTACTGAAGTTGAGAACGTTGGAAAACGGAAAATTGGCTCAATTGAGTTTCGAAGAAAATATCGTCCAGCGCGAACTAGACGTTCTTCGCCCTTTTAGCCGTCGCTAGATGACAGAAATCTGAGTCGTCGCTAACACGTTTAGAGCTCAGGACGCGTCTGCCGCTTCGCGATTTGGAGAAAATTCAATTTCCAATTTTCGAGACGATTGCAGAAGGTTTTCACAGCCCGCGGGGCTGAAGGGAGCGAAAGTTACCTGAGAAATGATTTGTGAAATTGACGACAGCGAGTTCGCGAGAAAGTTATTCCTCGGTTCAATTAGGAACTGGGAACATAATAAGTAGTTTTTACAGTTCACTCGATCAAACTGAGTTTGCATATAATTTGTAGGGCTTTGGGGAATGAAATGAGAATTGAAATGAAAGAGAACTAATAAAAAGAAAGTTAGTGCGAAGAGTGAAGAGGGAAGTGGGGGAAGGTTAACGCCCGATCCCAGTCTGAGACTGAGCCCAATAAAGTTTCGTTAAGGGCTCGTCACTATCGTTTGAACGGCAACTATTCGAGGGAATTTAATCACGTCGGGGCGGAGCTGTACCTAATTAAAGAGCGAGCAATCGGCGCTTCGGCTACGACACTTTCCAACTTGAGTTTCCTCAAGAGGATTAGCCCACTTCATCAACTCCCCAGTGACATCCTCCCTCTCCTCGCGTTATTTCCTCACATAATTTGCAACGACTCACTCGAGCAGAGTCCTGGCATTAAGAACCCCGCCCCCCGCCCTCCCACCGCCGCCACATCGACCTGCTGGTGGATCGGATTTGGTGGCAACATCCGACCACATGGCATAGTTTTATGGAGGGGGGGGGGGATGCTTCAGGCGCCCAGACGAGGACACGGATAATTTACCCTTTCTAATCCCCACCAAATAAATATAGGAAAACAAAGAAGACGAAGGGAAGATAACTAAACCCTAAGACATGGCTGGGAGAAGAGGTGGATGTCGGTGAACTGAAGCTGAAAAGTTTTACTGTTTATAGGATGAACAGGAAAGCTGAACTTCAACATCTCCGTCGCCCGTATTCGAGATCTTAGCAGCTTGTTTTCCCCTGGAAGTAGTTAACAGTACCATTTCATGCTTTCTCTGGTTTATTTCTGTTGGAATACTGTGTTATTCTTTTGCAAGCCATCCTACTGTACATCCTACAAACTTGTATATTAATATGATAAATTTAAGTTACAGGGCAATGTAGGATAGAACGATGTTAAGAGAAAGCACGTTCGCAATGCAGAAAACAAGCGAATTGGGACGGAGGCAGTGTAGAACCCAGAAGCCATCGCATCTCAGAACAACAGGTTTGAAGGACAAACTAAATTCCTTGGAAGTGGTACAGTAGTTCGAGAAAAAAAAACTGCTTGCTACGTAGCCCTCCTGATGAACGAATTTTCACGAACCATTGCCGAATGGTGCTCAGAACATACAAACGACACAGCAGATCCACGACACTGCATTCGAAATGTGAGCGGATAATACAGACAAAACGGTGTCAACGGATTCCTTTCAAGGTGTCGATGCGTGGGAGATCTCATTAAAGTTGTTCTTTAACAAAAAAGCCAAACCGCCCTTCCCTTCCCCTCCTTCATTTGACGGGATGAAGAGTACAGTAATTTCCGCAAAACGAAGGATCGAGAAAGTCACAATAAATATAAGAAGCTCCGGAACAGATCAAAACCAATGCTGCGAAATTCAAAAAGCAAATATTATCATTATCTTTTCAAGGAAAGCAGGAATCCTGCAGAATTGTGGAGGATTATGAGAGGTCTGGGTGTCTGCGGCAAGAAGTCTGAATCAGAAATAAATGTGTCTGTTGCACTTGGTCAATATTTCAGCCGCTTCCCTGAGACTCCGTCTTCTCCAGAGGTAATAGGAAGATACCGCAAGTCTAGACCTTTGTATGAACCTTTCTCCATACCTCCGCTATGTGAAGAGAAAGTGAGGGAGTCCCTGTTCAGCATTAAGTCCAAATCAATAGGAGTAGACGAGATATCAATTGAGGTACTTCACCTACTTGCCGACGCAATTCTGCCTGTATTGAATCACATCTTTAATGTGTCGCTACAAACTGGAGAATACCCACAGATATGGAAGAAAGCAGTTGTGAAACCACTCCCAAAATCTAAAACGCCCACTTCACCTAGAGATTTCCGCGCCATCTCTCTGTTGTCCGCAATGGGAAAGGTCTTGGATAAAATCGTCCACAATGAGCTGCGAGATTACGTTGATAGCCATAACATTTTGGATGCCAAGCAGTCTGCGTACCGCTCCTCCTTTGGCACCGAGACGGCTCTCATCAGACTCCTGGATGGCATTAGAGAAGCAATGGATCACAAACAAGTGACTGTTATGATTATGGTCGATTTTTCAGCAGCATTCGATTTGGTTCGAAAGGACATATTATTGGCGATTCTTGAGTCAGTCGGTGTCATAGACAATGTTCTGGCTTGGTTTGAGTCGTATCTGACTGGAAGACAGCTAGCGGTTAAAGGTAATGATGGTGAACTATCGTCCTGGAGAACGGTACCTGTCGGCACACCACAAGGTTCTGTTTTATCTGCCTTATGTTTTATTTTGTATGTAACCACATTACCCAAAGTTTTCGCAGAAGGAACAAGACACATTTCATACGCAGACGACTTACAGTTTTACCGAGCTTGCAATGTGGAAAACCTGTGTAGCACAATTGAAAAGCTGAACGAAGATATTGAAAGAGTGGAAGTCTGGTGCCGAAATCATGGAATGGAAATTAATCCTATTAAGACGAATGCAATGTTGCTTGGGTACCCGAAGATTTTGTCCAGAATAGATATGAGTACGATCCCTAGAGTTACCTGTGGTAGCGTGGAAATAGAATACGTAAACGCAGCAAAGAGTCTTGGAATCATGATGCAAAGCAACTTGTGCTGGAGAATCAAGTGACAGCCACATGCAACACAACATTTAGGACCATCTACCAACTAAGGAGGACAGCTGCAGACTTTCCACAGCACGTAAGGGTCCAGCTTGTTCAAAGCCTCATAATGCCTCATTTGGACTATGCTGCTGCTGCATTGTGTGATCTGAAGAGCGAGGAACTGAGTCGGTCACAGAAGGCCCAAAATGCAGCACTCCGTTTCGCGTTGAGGCTAAAAATGGACGATCACGTCACCCCTCACTATCGTCGGATTGGCTGGTTGAAAATGAGCGGAAGGAGGAGACTGCACCTGGCCACAATATTGTTTAAAATATTGAAAAACAGCATAATCGGCATATTTTCGCAGCAAATTTGAGTTCCTAGCATCAAGAGACACACAGAACCGCAATAGAGTGCTTCGGACGCCTCAGCATCGTACCGAAATGTTTGTGCGTTCTTTCGAAGTTCAGGGGTGCAAGCTATACAATGACAATGTTGAGTGGTTTGATATGAAGGAAAAAGTGGTAGAATTTAGGGAGAAAATTAAAAATAAACTGTTGAGGCTATATTAAATAAGGACTTTTCGTACAAGAGAAACTTTGAAGTGAAATAGAATTTGATTTATTTGTTTCAGTTGAACTGTTTTTGTCTGTTTTAGTTATTTACTTAGCGAGATCTAGTTAAAGCAATATTTTATGTTATAAGAGAACTTAAATATGGTAAATATGTTTTCAGGGAGAGTGGAAGAGAGGGCCTCATGGCCCTAACTCATCCCTGATTGTTAAATAAAAATCTCAATCAATCTCTCACCATACGATTCTCTGGTCATGCTCAGAATTAATAGAATTTTTGAAGTTTCTGGGTTCCACGCACTAGTGAGCGAGCGAGACAGAGAGGGGGAGAGAGGGGAGGGAAAGAGAGAGAGAGAGAGAGAGAGAGAGAGAGAGAGAGAGAGAGAGAGAGAGAGAGAGAGAGAGAGTGAGAGAGAGAGAGAGAGAGAGAGAGAGAGAGAGAGAGGAATGAAAATCAAAACGATGCAAATTATTACAGTTATTAGTTATTTCAGTTTATAAAAGCAGCTCTTGCACAGCTTGGCGTAGTCTCACACCTACGAGACCCATCCCGTTCGATTCAGCATAAAAAAATACCAGTAAACCATACGAAACATGACCAGACTACAACTGATCGACGAAAACTAAATATTCCAGGCACTCGCAGGAGCCTGTAGGCAATTGACAGGACATGGCGAGTCGAGCTGATGGGGTGGTTTCAATGGGACAGGATGGAGGAAGTACAAACGACTACTTTCGCTGTTGTTATTGTCCCACAAGTAATTTCAATTCGTACACTTTGGCTCATTACAATTACAATGCAATTATTTCACTATTTTCGGTCTACACGCAGTTGTATACCTCTGAGAATTGTTTCATTCGACCCAGTATCTAAAAATACGTAGAAAACGATACCGAACACAGCGTATTTGGGGTGGAACTGCCGAAATTCCGTTTTTGTAAGTCTTTTAACCATTGCAGATTAGGAATCCTGATGTCTTGAAATGTGATGTATCAAATTTTCAGGTGGCGGTGGTGGTGGTGGTGGGGGGGGGGTTATAAAAAAATGTTCCTGACTGAAAACATAGGTGTACTATTCAGAATGATTAATAAACCAATATGGGCGAAATACATAGCTGTGCATGAGACAAGCGCAAGAACACTGAGCATTTTGAAAAGAACACTCGGTTAAATTTCACGAGAAAGAGAGAGTTCATCGTAGCACGTAAGAGAGTGAATGAAAGTCAATAAATACCTGCAAACTCCAGACTGGTTGAACAAAACCACAGGATGATAGAAAAGAGTTGTATGAGAATAGAATGGGTGACTAAGTGTACGGACTCGGATGGAATGAAAATTAAGTGTCAAGGTGATGGGTGAGAGAAGAGCGAGACGAGTGAGGGTTACATTACAACCTATCAAACGATTGAACGAGAGCGAACTTGGGGAAGTACGATTGCAGCTTGTATTGTAGGATTAAAACTAAAGAGAATGAGAGTTGGGACAAACGACTTGGGAGAAAGAGAGACTTGACGAATGACTGAACAGACTGGGAAGACGCTCTTAGGCGGCTCGTTATTGGGAAACCACTGGATGTAAGGACAGAGACCACCATGTGTGCTTTTTTTTTCTAGTGTCACCTTTGCTGATATAAATTCTTTAGGTAGTTTATTATATAAGCAAACCCCATTGGATAAATAAAACCTCTGAGCCGCAGCAGTATTTAGGCGCGGCGGTATTAACGTAATTTGTTCACCACTTCTCGTTTGAGAGAGAACTCTTTTTATCTTCCCCTGGATAAACATTTTGTGCGTGTAAATTATCGTGGTCTTTTCAATTAAATTTTCCACTTTCATTACTTCGAATATTTTAAATAATTCGTCGGAAGGGAATCTCCTAGATTTTTTAAGGAGGATTTTAATCAACAATTTTTGGGTGATTATAATCTGTTGAATTTTATTTTTATGTGCAGTACCCCAACCCACAATTCCATAAATAATCAAAGATTGTATTAAAGCAAAATAAAATTGTCTCTTTAATTTTTGCGACATAAAATTTCTGACTTCCCGGCAGATAGGGATGAGTCTCCGAAGCTTATTGTTCAAATTATTAATATGTGGGTCCCATTTTAAGCATTGATCAATAGTTACTCCTAGGTACTTAGTTTGGGCAACTTGAGCAATAGAGGGGCAAGCGCAATTTTCTGCACAGTTCGTCTGTGCATGACAAACAATTTGCCCAATAGCTGGTATTTGATTTGTTGACCATGAAAACGCCTTGAAATTTGTTTTAGCAAAATTTAGCATAAGGCTCTTTGATGACAACCAGTTGTTTACCACCGACATATTACTCTATGTTTTTGAGATCACCTCATCCCAAGAATTTCCTGTCACTATCATGGCAGAGTCATCTGCAAAACACTCCATGTCCCCCTGTATATCACAACGGAGTAACCCAGCGATATATGTGATGAAATAAATCGGAGCTAGTACTGTTCCTTGGGGAATTGAGTAGGTGAAGGTTCTTGCATCACTCCTGTGATTATCTATTTTAACTTTTTGTTCACGGTTAGACAAATAGCTGGCAGTCCATTCGATAAATGATGGGTCGAATTTCAGATCTGAGAGTGTCTCCAGAAGGCCTTGGTCATGTCCTTAAACACCACCAAAACCCTACTAACATTATCCCGCCTTGATGGTTAACGAGCACGGGGTTTCCCCGGTCATTCCTACAGAAGGCTATCGAGCATAACGGCAAGAAAATATAAATATGTATATGGGTAAGTAATGAGACGATATTTGGGTACTGTGTAACATCTAACTCGACGATTAACGGGTTTAGAAGGCTTGTGCAGCACTATCCACTTCCCTGAGAGTCGTCATTAGATCTTCGTTGCGCCAATTGTCTCACACCAAGTCCCGTTGTAATCTGTATCTGTATTTCGAATAAAAGATTTTTTGATAGATAAGATTTAAGATGAAAGTTTTTTTCAAAATTTAGATTCCGTTTCGGAAAATATAATTCGCGTATATCCGCATCGTTTAAATCTAGGATTAGTTAGGGAATGCCATGGAACGGATTTCACATAACAGTTACAGAAGCCCACAGGGCGGCCAGGCATCATGAACCGTCCGAGCGAACCATGATTCCCATTGTGAATGTTAAGGTGCTACGATGGGAATTTCGTGACCTCAACACATAGGGCTGGCTTGGAGGACCACGGTAAAATACCGAGAAATTATTAGCGAAACAAATGGTGTAAGAAGGGAAAGCTTGGTGAAAGAAACAATGAGGAAAATAATTCGAAATTAAAGGGGTTCGTATCAAAATAAGAAATTCTGCTAAGAAAATGAAAATACAAAGAAGGCTCGAGCAAAGAAATGAATAAATGAATTTGATTTCCGTTGGGGCTCTTGATGAGGTGGATGAAAATACGGTGAATGAGGCGACGTGATGTGTGGAAGAAAATTGGAACGATCTTACCGATGTTCGGAAGTAACGGAGATGATGAAGGGAAGAGATGAGACAAAAGTGAAGCGACACGTAAAAAAGGTGTTTGATGGATCGCGTTTTAAAGAGTTGGATGGAACGCGGTTGTACTGCAGTAGATGTGGAAACGCACTGATCGCATGAGCAGCCCAGTAGGCGGAGGAAAGTTGGTGGGGTGATGCCAGTTTTGGTGTGTCTTGATGGGATTAGATGAGCAAAGTTTTCAGGGCCACGTTTGTTTGCTGCTCCTTTCTGTTGTTGGTCAAAGGAGCAGCGGGGTCAGTAATGAGGAGAGCGCAGAGTTCGAGGGCCTCAGAAATTTTCGCCCCAATATTAAACAGTGAACGACAGGCGCCCTCGGTAGGGCATATGCGACTTCCTGCGGCCTTCCTAATCTATTTAAATGATCGTCTGCAGGTCAGACAAGTTCCCCACTAGGTGGAAGTCACCTCGATCACATCCTCGATCATGGGGACCGCTCATCTTTCTTTTGATATTGGGTGAGACGTTAGAAACCTGAATGCTGTAGCCTCTTGAAGGAGTCTTTGGCCGCAGCCTCGCCGTATTCCTTCGGAGAAAGTCCACGCAGGGCGTTTTTATTTAATCCTGTTGCGCTCTCCCGCAGGCAGTGGCCGTATTTATGTCGTAGCAGTTCTCATTGACATCAGAGGAGCATTTGACGACCTATGGTGGCCAGCGCTCCTCAATGAACTTGAAGATTGGGGAACTCGCCCTCAGGAGTTACCTGGCCAACAGAACTTCGATTGAATGCAGACACGTCTCCGTCAAGAGTCATTCAGGAGGGATACCCTCACGGCCTTAGACGCGCCCTTAGGAACGCCTTCTTCGAAGGTCTTTATTGGGCGCAATTCAGTGAGCGTGAGTGAAGGACTGTATTATCCGTGCAATGAATACTGATTTGAGTATATAAGGGCGATACAAGGGGACGACTCGGAGCGTGAAGGCGAGAGCGAGCTGTGTGGGCTGAGAGTTGACAGTGGAAAGTGTGTGAGCACCGGGAGAAAAATATATCTGGGCAGAGCTATGTGTGTTGGAGACGAAGTAAATCGAGGGAGGGAAGGACATTCTGGAAAGTTCAAAAGGGGAAATCCGTTGTCGTTGGAAATAACTGAGGACCTGGGCTTTCCATAGGTAACAAAAGGGTTGAGAGTACCGTTTGGTGCTGAACAGGCTACTAATTTGGCCTGCCGAACAGTCTCATGGAGACTGACCAGACTGTGCGGATTCGTGCGTTTACCACACCTAGGGCCGCGTTCACCAAAACGCCGCTGATCGTGATCCAACTGATCAGGGCTAGATAAGTAGATCAAGGCTAGTCATTTTCACGCCCACCACGCTAGCCGAGATCACTGTGGTATGCGGTTAGCATAGACGTGATTACGCTGCGATTACGCCATATCGAGAAGGCAGTGGACTAATGAGGTTACAGTAAAGTAAGGAAATTGGGCATCTGTTTGACATCCCGTCCCATAAACATGTCATGTAAACGTGAACGGCCGCGAAACCGTGTATCCCGTAGATGCCCAATGCTCAATAATCCGGATTTGACCACATTATTGTTTCTAATTATTGTCATACACCAAAGTGGCCGCATTAACCTCTGCCGAAGCTGAATTTTGAGAGGAGCTTAAAGTGAAAATACGCGTACTACAACTGCAAGAGCTGCAGGAATAAGCCAAATTAGTCCGGGAAAATGCTTTGTGCGTGTAGGAAAAATCCGAAGCGCTACAAGAAAATGAGAACTGAGCAAGAAATAATGAAAACCCAAATTATGAGGTTACAACTTTTGCAAGCAAGGAACTTTAACAAAGAAGGGAGAATTGTCGTTTTTAAGAAAAGTTGTTTAATTCACTAATGTTGGTGTAAAAGCGTGGTATTATTTAAATTTCCTACTTATCTGCTACTGAATCCACCCAGGTAAGCCGTTTGGGTTTTCTAACACGGCAATATGACGACTGGTTTTTTCAGAAACTGCTCAGCACACATTTTACGCGAACAACAACTTGTTTTCGACGATCGTAATACTTTTGTTCGCAACAGAATTTAAATTCATACTTCTAGAAGTAGTCGGATCCTGCTCATAGCCATCCGAGGCGCCGGGTGAGATGACGATAACCCAACATATTAGATTATCATCGTAGTCGAATAGTAACTGAAATAACTGCGCACTAGTAAACAGTATCTTTGTTTATTATCATTATTCCAAAATGTACGTAAATTATTCACAATAATAGAAGCGAATACTCGGCAGTGGAAGGTAATGGCGGACAAATATCAGAGCATGATAAAGAAAGATAAGAGCTAACCGAGCCAAACCGCACAATTTTTTGGGGTTAGCGCTTGATCAGGGCTAGAGCTTAACCCAGTCTGGTGAATACCGTTTTTGTGGCGGGAGCGGGTTAGGTGCTGTTAATCGACTCTGAACGAGATCAACGCAGTTGGTGAATACGGCCCCTAGTCGATAATTCCAAACTCTATCCATTGAGATGGTAGCAACAGCATCATCCTCTACGATAATTCAGCAAAACTGAAATAATGATAACGTCCGGCAATATCCAGTTCAATGTTTTCTTAATCCCGTGAGCCATAATGAGTTTGGTAAGTCAAATACGCAGGAGGAAATCTCTCGAAGCTATTCTAGTTCTGTTTGTGCAACGTCTGACGAAATGAATCGCGACATTTGAGAAGCGTTCATACTTGAAATCCTGACATCGATTTTATCATTTTCGTCGAACCCGAACTCTTCCCTTCCCGCTACAAAGCCCCGCTATACTAATATTCAGAGCCAACTCCCAGGAGCCTGTAATCTCCCGGTCAATGCGCGTTTGAATTGATGTTCCAATCGTCGTAATTTAGTGTCTCCGGAAGACCCACCGCCGCAAAACGTTCAGAGAAGTACTTCATCGATTTTTCGTTTAATAACTTCTCAGGGGCATAACTCCGCAGGGGGGGGGGTGTAGGGGGGAGGAGGAGCGGAGCTGAAACCCCTGTTTCATTATTTGTGCTTATTCAATAAAACCCTGACCAAACAAATATTTATTCCGAAGCCAACTTTCAACCCGCCCTTTCAGCTCGGCAATCCCGAACGACCCCTTGGACGATCAAATTGGGGGAGGCTCCTTCTTAATGGAACTCCACGCCATAACTTGAAACTTATCAGTTATTTAGTATTTACGGAGTTCGGTTGATGTAGAAATTTCGTTTTGTGAACAACACGTACCTGTAAATTAGGTGGGCAGTGGTCGAGGAGATCCAGCATGTGCTTGATGTTCTGAGCATCCTGGATCACAAAGTTGAGCTCCATATCGAACTCCCCACCAACCAGCTGGAAAACAAACACAAAAATCAAAATTAACGCTACACCTTTAGAGGTAAATAAGTAACGAGAACGTGTTATGTGAACTATATATATATATATAACATTGACTGTCCCTTGTCCCTTCCCAAGGAATGCCTAGTATTTCCTGCAAGAGTATTCTTCGATGGCCACCCTTGAAGAAGTTGTACCAAAGACCAAACATAGCTCCCTTTCAAGTCTCTGGTACAGGGTCAGGACATCATAGAGACCTGCACCTAGGCGTGTCGACTACGCCCATAACGTACATGTTTTTGTTTATATTGCAGCGTCCCGTGATGAGTCCCATTATCTGCCTCCTCCTTCATCAGAGGCCTGCGTCTTCTGTCATGCGCTGGTCCTGAGATGAAGCGTTAGGAGTGACCTCCTTCCCGCACTGCTCCAGACAGTCTGATGCATTCTTCTTGACTGGGGACGCAGATGCCCCACAATGGGAAGGTAGTCTTACATTTAAACAACCGAGAATGGGCAGATGTTCCGCCCTCTGATTTCCACTGATTCCTTTATGCGCAGGAGCCCAACAGACATTAACTCATTGGAGTTAGCTTAAGAGTTGATCCGCAGCTTGTGCACTCCCTCGCCAGTATTGACGTTGTGCAGTAGTTCTTCAGCGCCTTGCACGACTATCGGTCATTACATTGATAGTTTTATTGCTGTTATCCGAAAAAACCGTTAGGGTGAGACCCAGGGCTATGTAAGTCCCTCCAATCCCAGAGCCAGTACTCTCCAGGGTTTTAGATCCATCTGTGTAGATGTTGATACTGTCAGGACGCTGGAATCGACCACTTTCACTGTTCCATAGGCTTCCTTCTGATTGCACTTAGTATTTCTTGTCGAACTCTACCCGAGCAGTATCATGTCAGTGACCATGCCGCGCTCCTGAATATAGCCAGGCGCCCGTTACTAGTCTGTGGCACCTTGGCTATTCCAAACCTTGTCAGTCTGTAAGCCACCTCCATATATCAAAGGGGAGATCAAACATTGTCTTCATAGCACTGCTAGGTGTGGTTTCCATCACCCCTTTGGCTAGGCTGCCACAGTCCTCTTGGATGGCGGCTCAGTGCTACCATACAGTCGACCCATATGAGATTATTGGTCTCGCAACAGTCTCATACAATCACCAGGCCATTCCAAGCTTTCAGCCCCACGTTGTCCCTCAAATTCTTTGACACGTTCACAGGGCTGTTGTCGCCTTCTTGGTCGTATGTTTAATGTTCTCTAACCAGGTTAGTTTATGATTCCGAATCATGCCCAGATGCTTGACTTACTGAGCTTAACTACACTGCCCATTACTTCTGTGGAGTCAGCCTCGTCTTGTAAATGACACTGTGACCGTTTTGACAAAGACAGTAAAATGGGTGTCCACCTGGGAAGTCAGAGTGTGACGACAATCCAAAGTGTCTCCTTGAGTCTCTCTAATGGAGCCTGCTGGCCGGATGCATACTCCCTTTCGAGAGCGCTTTGCCAACCCTCGCTCACGTTCGAGCCTCCTGAATTTCCTAACAAAAACTTCACACCTCTCGCTTTGCCTTCCTTAATTCGTTATCGTATTCAGTTAGGGATCACTCGTACAGTTCCCACTCTCCCTGCTAACATCGTTCGAACTTTTGTTGGTAGTTTGCAAAATTTGCGGAGCGTTTCGTTCAAACTGAATCGTCATGCCGTTTAATTGCGGAGTTGGCAACAACACTGAGAACCGATTCGAACCAACTCTCATCGAATGTAGCTTCAATCCCTCGCCCTCCCCCTTCTCACGTGTGTTAATTTGCTTACCGCCTCTACTGCAACAACGTCCAAAAAAACTATCATTAGTTTTTAGAATTCGCGGAATAGTTCTGTACATCTTGAGGCAACGAAACAGTAGTGAAATATCTGGTGCGTTGCAACACACAACTTTCCTTAGCTCTACAACAATTCACTTTGTACATGGCTAATTCTATTTAATCGATTCATTTACCACTCAGTTAATTTGAACTTGGTCAAACAACGCTTTACGGCAGCAGGAAGCGGTAGCGCCTACAGTTCCGGAATTTATTGTGCTACTCATACTCATTATAGGACCATTATTCAGCAATTGGTACACAGAGAATTAATGAGGCTGTACACGAATTTTTTGGATAAGATGGATTGGACGAAGATGGATAATAATCACTTTTGCAGAGTTAATGGGTAATAACTGTTGGAACTGGCAGTAAGCGAAACGGCGGTAGTTGAAATTCAGGAATTTCTGAAGTGAGCCTCATGTACCTCATGAGCGTTTTTAAACACTCACACTTTAGGTATTGGATTGGACTACAATACCAATTTTCTTTAACTTTCTACTAACATCCCAGCGGAGTTTATAAGGAAAAAACTGCGCTAAAAACGCTTTTCGTCGAAAATTTTGATTATTTACTGTGCTGCTCTCGTCATTTTCCCATAAATGGGAATTTTATGGTATAGTTGCCATATTGAGAGCTCTTAATATAAAAAATTTAATCAAAATCGTTAGAGCCGTTTTTGAGAAAAAAAAATTTGGAGTTTTGATCACTATGATAACTATAGTTAAATTTCGGTGAATTTTGTTCATACCCTTATTTTGGCGTCCCATGATGACCTGCGGGCGAGATATCAAGTTTGAGGGGATTTGGTACGGTCGTTTTCTCTAAAAACCGTTCACAGACACACACACAGACCATTTTCCCAAATAGCGTTTTTCGGACTCAGGAGGGTCTGAAACGTAAAGATCTGAAGAAAACTCAAAAAATTTTTATCAGCCGATTACATAACTTTCTTTTCTACTTTGTAGAGCCAAGGAAAGTAAAAAACCCTGCAAATTATTACACAACGGTTTATTATTCGGATAATCAGCTTGACCTAGCATTAATGCTACGAGACCCATCCTGTTCGATTCAGCAACGAAAAATATCATAATGAAACCCAAAACCCTGCAAATTATTACACAACGGTTTATTATTCGGATAATCAACTTGACCTAGCATTAATGCTCCGACACCCATCCTGTTCGATTCAGCATCGAAAAATATCATAATGAAACCCAAAAAAAGGTCGAAAAGAACTGAATCGTAATATTAAAATAAACAAAAAAATAAAACGAAAGTATCTAGAAAAAACTGAATTTTACTATGAAAACACGCACGCTAAATATTGATATCAAAAATTTAACCAAAAATCTATGAAAAAAACATAATGAGAATGAAACGAAAGAATCTAAAAATTGAATCGTATTAAAACGAAAACGTCGGGAAATTGGAAGAGTAAGGCGAATGGGGAGAGACCGGTCGTTGGGAGGAAGCGAAGGGAGGTCGCACTCGCTCGCCTCGAGAGCGGTTGGTTTTTAATGAGACGGCGGGGCGGAGGGAATTCAAACGACGAAACGCTTGTAGCTCCCGCGTTGTACTGCGTTTCGTTAATTTTTAACCGTTTTTGCCCATTACAACCACGGGCTTCGTCCGATCGGATTGCCGAGATGGCGGGCACAACTAGATACCAAATCGGATTTTTGGGCGAAAGAACGAATTTTAGACCACGTTAAAGGCACAAACGGCCCGGACGGCGGACGGGGACAGAGACGGGGACGGCGGACGGACATTGCAAATTTGGAATCTCCATGCCTTGAAACGTAAAGTATCAAATTTTGAGGGGGGGTTGTAAAAAATTTTTCGTGACCGAAAACATAGGGTTATTATTCAGAATGAATAATAAACCAAAAGGCCGAAAAGAACTGAATCGTAATATTAAAATAAACAAAAAAAAACACGAAAGTATCTAGAAAAAACTGAATTTTAATATGAAAACATGCACGCTAAATACTAATATCAAAATTTAACCAAAAATCTATGAAAAAACATAATGAGAATGAAACGAAAGAATCTAAAAAATTGAATCGTATTAAAACGAAAACGTCGGGAAATTGGAAGAAGTAAGGCGAATGGGGAGAGACGGGTCGCGTTGGGAGGGAAGCGAAGGGAGAGGCACTCGCTGCCTCGAGAGCGTTGGTTTTTGGTTTATTATTCATTCTGAATAATAACCTATGTTTTGATCACGAAAAATTTTTACAACCCCCTCAAAATTTGATACTTTACGTTTCAAGACATGGAGATTCCAAATTTGCAATGTCCGTCCGCCGTCCCCCGCCCCCCGTCCGCCGTCCCCCGTCCGGGCCGTTTTGTGCCTTTAACGTGGTCTAAAAAATTCGTTCTTTCGCCCAAAAATCCGATTTGGTATCTAGTTGTGCCCGCCATCTCGGCAATCGGATCGGACGAAGCCCGTGGTTGTAATGGGCAAAAACGGTTAAAAAATTAACGAAACGCAGTACAACGCGGGAGCTACAAGCGTTTCGTCGTTTGAATTCCCTCCGCCCGCCCGTCTCATTAAAAACCAGCAGCTCTCGAGGCGGCGAGTGCGGCCTCCGCTTCCCTCCCAACGACCCAGCGGTCTCCCCATTCGCCTTACTCTTCCAATTTCCCGACGTTTTCGTTTTAATACGATTCAATTTTTTAGATTCTTTCCGTTTCATTCTCATTATGTTTTTTTCATAGATTTTTGGTTAAATTTTGATATTAGTATTTAGCGTGCATGTTTTCATATTAAAATTCAGTTTTTTCTAGATACTTCGAGTTTTTTGTTTATTTTAATATTCCGATTCAGTTCTTTTCGACCTTTTTTTGAGTTTCATTATGATATTTTTCGATGCTGAATCGAACAGGATGGGTCTCGGAGCATTAATGCTAGGTCAAGCTGATTATCCGAATAATAAACCGTTGTGTAATAATTTGCAGCGTTTTTAAAGAGACGGGCGGGGCGGGAGGAATTCAAACGACGAAACGCTTGTAGCTCCAGCGTTGTACTGCGTTTCGTTAATTTTTTTAACCGTTTTTTGCCCATTACAACCACGGGCTTCGTCCGATCGGATTGCCGAGATGGCGGGCACAACTAGATACCAAATCGGATTTTTGGGCGAAAGAACGAATTTTTTAGACCACGTTAAAGGCACAAAACGGCCCGGACGGCGGACGGTGGAGGGACGACCTGGGACGGGGGACGGGGGACGGTGGACGGACATTGCAAATTTGGAATCTCCATGTCTTGAAACGTAAAGTATCAAATTTTGAGGGGGGGTTGTAAAAAATTTTTCGTGACCGAAAACATAGGGTTATTATTCAGAATGAATAATAAACCAAAAGGGATGAAGAGCAAGGGCGTACAATGCAACCTTGAATGTGTTTCCTCCTACGGCGTGTCAACACTCGAAAGAAAAGAGACTGGACTGACGGGAATGAGACTGGTGGGACGCATCACACAAATTTCAACAATTGTTGTCGTTCTACCAACAGTCCCTTTTCACATTCCTTAGCCTCGTGGCGTAGGATGAAATGTTACGTAATCGTTTGAAAACAAAATCTTCGTGTCTCAAGGTCTAAATTTATCGTAGTTCATAATTATTATGATTGTTGGACGCATGAATGGGGAAGCTTGAAACTGAGAAATAAATTAACGAGGCGAGCGCGCGTGAGGACTGTATTACACTTGACAGAATAGCGATATCAGTTTGAGTGTGAGTAATTAAACGCGAACAAAGAACTCTCAAAAATGTGAACTGGCTGTGAGACACTAAATGGAGAGAGAGATACAGTTGAGTTGTGAGTAGCGCGAGCTGAGAGATGAATCGTTAGGAGAACTGCGAGACGACCGACTTTCACGAGAACTCACAGGTGAATGAGTTTGGGAGGAGCTGTTTTTTGTGGAGTGGAAAGTAAATTGAGGGGAAGAAAAAGGAAATTTGGGAAAGTCCAGACGAAGGGAGAAATCCATTGAAAGTCGGAAATAACTGTTTGTTTATCAAAAAATCGCACAAATGATTAAATTTCGTGTTAAAAACGATACTATAAATTATTCAAAATTTCGATGAAAAGTAATTCTGGTGCAGTTTTTTCATCGTAAATCTCACTCATGTGACACTATAGCTCTAAAAACCATCAGAGTGGTAGTCCAATAATCTGTCTGTACGATGCAAATTCAATAATGGTCATAAAGTAACCGAAAGCAATTGCAGAAATTCCGGAATTCAAACCACAGTCGTGTCACTAACACCCGCACACTTTTTACACGATAATTCCAAAATAGTAAATACGAATCTATTGGGAATAATCATATGGTCAGAAATAATCACTCAATACTTGGCGTCGCATAAGTTGGAGCTACTCAATCAATTCCGGAACCTTGAACGCGACCAATTTGTGTGCAGAACTGAATGAAAAACTGATTTGAGTGATGACAATTTCAGGACGCACGTGAGGCTGAGGAAAGGTGCGTGATGCGTCGTAACAGATATTTTCCGCTGCCCTTCTGTGTAATGTTTTGAGGTGTATTGTCCACAACTTTCAACTGCCTAGATGAGGTTTAGTTTTGTAGTTATGGATTGTGAATGTTATCCACGAAAATCCGCCCATCAGGAGAGAATTACACTCTTGAAATTATTTTATTTGTTTTCTTTTCATTTTTGGAACTCGCGAGGTAGTTTCGGATGACTAACACCCACATTGTCTCGTTCATGAGTATTTCTACAGTAGAGATTTATGGATATGCAACATTTACGTAGTGGCGAGTCAAACCTCGATGTATGTTGATACAATAATAATTATTAAGGCGTGCGGGCGACGTTAGGACTTGAGAGTATCCGTCGGACATCGCTGTACAATTGTAGCGACTGGTGGGGAGCACGTCAATCATCAAATCAATTCGAGGGGCGTCAAGGGCTGAAGAACGTGGAAGAAAGAAAAAGAGGCTGGCAAATAGCTATTGCCTTCAACGTAGAGGTCGAGGAGTAGGTTGGCACGAGGGCAAACAGCTTCAGAAGTTCGCTTTCTTATTCCACAACCATTTGGAGGGTGCACCAAAAGAGACTCGCCGCTCTTCACTCCACCAGCAGCCCCTTCTTCCCCCTACAACGTAAATATTGAAGTTGAAGAGATCTCATCCAGAGCCCAGCAACCGAACCCCTCTGGCTCCGGCCCTGGCCGTGCCCCTGCTTCTGCCTCACACTCCCATCACATCACATCACATCAGGCGGCGCCGCAGTCTGTTGCCACCAGGTACACACGAGGCGGAGGGGCCAAGCGCGAACAAAATACGAGGGAAAACGTTTGGTTTGGAAGAGTGGAGCACCCCTCATCTCTTGAGTGGGCTCAGATCCGCTTCCCCTCCGCGGATAGGGATTGCTTTTTTAAACCCGAGCGGCAGCTTGTTCCAAAAACGAGGCCTCACGATTGCGACAGATTCTTTTTAATCTCTCAACAGCTTCCGACAGCAGCGCATTCGTTCTCGCTGGAAATCGCAGCTCGCTAAAAGGGCAGAAAACAAGCGAGAGAAATCAACGGAGTCGTTTCAAGTCGCTCTGAAAGTATCGAAACTCACTTGGACAGTTGAGTTCGATTCGGCCAAACGCGGTGATTGGAACGTTTCAATCAATTTCTGGAGGTAGAAAAGTTTCGTTCACTGAGTCTGACATTTCCATCATCCTCAATATTTAATGGCATTGACGAGGCACTTCTGCCAAACTCCGCAAGAAGACGAGAAGGCGGCGCAACTCATTGCTCGTACAATAATGAACCATCGTCCTCAAACAAATCTCTCTAATCTATTTCCCTCAATCGTCTACCTGTCAACGAAGATCTACGCCAATTGGTTGAACGGTTCACTAAACACGAGCTAGTGTTGAATTCAACAAAATGTTATTCCACAGTTATTGGGCGTGAGAGTCTGCTCGCCAATGTATCATCGTTTTGTGACGCGCTATCTCTGAGGATAAATGACGTGCAGGTTTGACTCGTGCAGGCCTTGGGATCGTGCTCAGCGATAACATTGTTGTTCTTTTCCTGTAGGAACCTACTGTTCTCTAAATTTCAATTTAAAAGTTACATCTGCGCGTTGTGAAACATTTAACTAGTTCTGTTCGTTAAGAGAAACATACAGCTATTTTTATCTGGGATTTTAAGGTTATGTGAAGCATTCAGCAACATTAGTTGGTGCGTTGAAGATTACGATGGTAGGCTGGCATGATGGTGATTGGATGTCGCAAAGTGAATGAATTGGAACGAGAATTCCGCTGGTTTGGTGTGAGAAATTGATGTGGAAAAATTAAGGTTCGGATGAGGAGAGACTCATGCTGCCTACACTTCTCCCGTACCTCACACCTGCCATACCGGATTTCCAGTTTGGATTTCGGTCTCTCCATTCGTGACAACAGCAACTCCATAGGGTTGTAGAAGAGATTCTCGCAACGCTCGAGAACCAAGAAGCGTGCCAAGGGGTCTTCATCGACACGGAGAAAGCCTTCGACCGCGTTGGCACCCCGGTTTGCTGTTCAAAATAAAACCACTGCTACCGGTTACTTACTATCGGCTCGTTCTATCTTTCATATCAAATCGCACATTCCGCGTGAGGTGCGACACCTCACAATCCTCTCGCAAAAGCCCCAGTGCTTCAGTGCCTCAAGGGAGTGTCTGGGGACTCATACTATACCTCATGTTTGTGTGTGAGTATCGCCCAACACGACTTCCGCCATGTTCGCTGACGACCATGCCATTTTATCTCATAACCCATCCGGTATAGTGGCAAATCACAACATCCAGCTACACCTCAACGAGATCGCACAAAGGACGAAAGAATGGAAAATTGCCATAAACGGCACCAAATCGTCAGCTCCCACGTTTACTCTAAAGAGGAATTTCTACACAGATCCGCTGACGCTGAATAGTAACCAAACCCCAAGTGTTGGTGTAGTTCGATACTTAGGTTTCTTCCTACAACGACTCACGTACGATCACCACATTGGAGAGTTGGTCAAGCGACTGCGTTCTAGAATCTCCTCAAACCCCTGCGGGGACGCACATCACCTCTATCCCTCAACACCAAACGTTTGTTGTATCTCACTTTAATAAGACCAATATGGCAATATGGCTGTTCTATCTGGGGTTCGGCCAGCAAACTCAACAGAATAGGGTATTGAGTATAATAACTAATGCACCATGGTACGCGAGAAGCGCTTTATTACACCGACATCTCGATATCCCAGAAGTTGCAGAGGTTATAAAATCAACCATCAACCCCCAACATGCCACCATATTCAACCATCCAACTCCTAGTATGTTTCAAAACCTGCTGTCACTTAGGGGAATACACCAGCCCACACGCCTTCGAAGAAATATCTGGTGCGTTACAACACGCAACATTCCTTGGCTCTACGTCAATTCACTCGTGTACATGGCTTTTTCCACTCAATCAATTCATTTGAACTTGTTCAAACAACGCTTCACAGCAGC
The DNA here is from genome assembly GCA_020466155.1 of Pachypeltis micranthus. NCBI lineage: Eukaryota > Metazoa > Arthropoda > Insecta > Hemiptera > Miridae > Pachypeltis > Pachypeltis micranthus. Next base: position 79,939,940 of record CM035768.1, on the reverse strand, counting down.
AGGATCGGTAGCGCTTACAGTTCCGGAATTTATTGTGCTGCTCGTACTCATTCCAGGACCATTATTGAGCAATTGTTACACAGATAATTAATGAGACTGTAAGCACGAATTTTTTGAAGAAGGAGGGTAATCACTTTGGCAGTTATTTGGGTAAAACTTTTAGAACTGGTAGCAAGCGAAACGGCGGTAGTTGAAATTCAGGAATTTCAGGAGTGAGCCCCATGTATCTCATGAGCATTTTTCAACACTCACCCTATAGGTATTGGATTGAACTACAATACTCATTTTGTTCAACATTCTACTAACATTCCAGCGGACTTTATAAGGAAAACCCCGCGCTAAAAAAGCTTTTCGTCGACAACTTTGATAATTTATTGTGCTGCTCTCGTCATTTTCCCACATATGGGAATTATATGGTATAATTGCCTTATTCAGAGCTATCAATATAAAAAATTTAATCAAAATCGTTGGAGCCGTTTTTGAGAAAAAAAATATTTGTTGTTTTGATCACTATGATAACTATAGTAAACTTTCGGTGGATTTTGTTCATACTCTTATTTTGGCGTCCCATGGTAACCTGCTGGCAAGATATCAAGTTTGGGCTTATTTGGTACGGCGATTTTCTCTAAAACTCGTTCACAGACACACACACACACACAGACCATTTTTCCAAATAATGTTTGTCGGACTCAGGAGGGTCTGAGACGCAAAGATCTGAAGAAAACTCACTTTATTTTCAGCCGATTACATAACTTTCCTGTCTACTTAGTAGAGCCAGGGAAAGTAAAAAGAGCACCTGACTTATTGGACTCAAGTGATTAATATATTAATACATATGAGTACCTGAATAGTTGTTACCTTATCAAGCCATTTTTAGTCAATAATTGTTATCGCTTGTGTTATTTAATTACGTCATCAATTAACGAAGAATAGTATCAGGGCTTGTCATTGGACAGCAATCCTGCCACAAGTACCATAGTAGTTACGTGCAAAAATATTATTTATTGTGTGTTTTGGCACAACATATGGTATTAATGTAATACTGAAAGTTTATCATCCTGATCACTAATCGTAAACCCCGCAGACAGAATGAAGGCTCCAGAGGGGCCAGCTAAGGATCATTCATCGCATTCGGTCATTCCACGAGAAATTAAATCGTGTACACTCGTGAAATTTCCTGCTTGGAGTAATAATAACCTCACAAGACATGTTCTAAGTCAATCCAATAGTTATAGAATGAAGCGTAGTAAAAATTTTAAAAGTGGATATGAGAAAATGGACTTTGTTCAAGTTATGGCACTGAATAACGAAGGATTGATGGCGTTTCAGGCAATCTGCTGAATGTACAATTCAGGGGCTTCAAGTAGCTGCAGCAGAGACAGTGCTCTTCAATCCTCTTCCACCTCAGCCTCGAGTCACATCGCCATATTTCAATTGTGAATAATAAAATTCTTTCTTCTACACCAAACGTAACTTTCATGCACAAGTTTCAGTCAGCATAAAAATAAAGTACACAAGAGGTGTTCAGTATCGCCCGTAGAAATGTACCTGGGTGAGTATTATCGCTGCGGTTGAATACAAAAGCATGTAACTGGTGCTGCTCTGTGGTGCCTTCCTCCCCACTGTTTGCTCTATGTTTCGAACAAGCATTTTTGAGCGTAGCTATGTCTCAATTCCGCCAGTAGATAAGGGAGCCTTTTTGCTTGGTAGCTTGCTCTTGGTCATTGGTGCATCAAACGTTCTCCCAATGAACAGAATCACTGATTCCACTATCATTTCAGAGTCAGCAGAAATACCATCATCTCTGCCCTGGGCAGGGAATTCAGCTTCAGTATTTCTAAAAGTACTAAAGCTTTAAGCTTCCTGATGTTCAACCCTTTCGGCTTTCTCCGTCTTCTTAGAGATTATTGGGGCGAGCCACCACCGCCTCTATCCGTATAAATTGCTGATCACGGGCTGTGCAGTTATCCAGCACCTCCTACTGCACAACTCTGCCTGCTAAGCTTTCAGACGCCATTGATATAGCTGGAGTCGTTCCGTGCTGCTCATGGGTCCTCGCATTGAAATCATCTGAAACCCGCCACCTCGTACCCGCTTCCCTACTGATCTTATGGTGCCCTCTAGCTTCTTCAATTCCCTCTTGAAGACTTCATTGGACCTCTAGGGGTAAGGTGGAAACTGACCCACCCATGCAAAGCCTCGGCCTATCCCAAGCTCAGGCAGGCGAAAAGCAGCAGTGCCCAGCACGTGAATAATGGAACTTGGAGAGAGTACAGTGAGTAAGGTAGGTAAATATTGTTGGGACCACGCTGTTTGGTGGTGAGGAAAATAATTGAAATAATTTAACATAATGATTATTCGCAGCTGCTTGAGTGAACGTTACAAAGAGCCATTGCCAAATATTATTCATGGAGGAATATACATGTTGGATGCAAGAATGGGGGAGCTGAGGATCACAATAAAACTGAAACTCGGTGAGCGTGAGGAGGACTGTATTACATGAGGAGATGGAGTACAAATGGGCGACACAAGGGAAGTACTCGGAACGCGTGAACTGGCCCGGGCAACTATATGAGAAAGTGAGAAGTTACTGGGGTGATAGTTGGAAGCAGAATGATTTTGGAAGAGCTCTGTCATCGATAGGAAAATGAAATTGGGAGAAAGAAATAAAGAAAGGGGAAAACCTAGAAGAGGGGGCTGGGGGCCCGCAGCTAAGGGATTCCCGCTGGTGAGGTGCAGGTATTGAAACGGTTGGAGACAATTAGGCGGACGGAGACAATGACGCGGGGAAGCCCGAGGTCAAAGACCCTGACAACTTCGATGCTTTGCGTCGAACAATACAAATTCCACGATTTCTGAAAAACGAATTTCTTCGATTTTGGTACAAACCAGCCGAATCGTTTCGGAGATTCAACAAACGTTCTTTCATGTCTCAAGTGAAAGTAGAGAAGAGGCGAATTTAATTAGAGACCATTTTCTCGACCGTCTTGAAGACGTTGGAGCGGAATTGGTTAGCAGGTAATTATCCTTCCCAGCAACTTGACGACCGAGTTTCACCAAGTCCCCTCCGGAGTCGAAAATAGAATAAAAGGCGCCAAAAGTAAAGAAGAGACAACGTGAAGGTGAAATCTCAGGAAGCTGAGGTCGCCGCCTCAAGGCAGTTGAGGAAATAATTGTGGAAATGTCCGCTAAGTGCTCTCTTCCCCGACTTAATCACCGCTCATATTCATTATAAGAAGTACCTGGAAGGAGAAAAATCCTCCAACTTCCTCATGAATAACAAATTTTCCTCCCAGCCTTCCCAACGGAATAACCGAAGCCCGAAGAGACGCTTTCCGTCGCCAAGTTGAAACACCATTCAGGGTTCTCAAGGTCCGCCCACGGAACTAGTAAAAACCGCTGCGGCGAATTTAGGGGAATCGTAAAAAAGCCAACTCAAAGCCAAACGGGGTGTGCGTCGTGCCAGCATAAACGGCAGCACGATATTTAGAACTTTAACGCGAACACAAAAAATATTGTAGACGTTTCAAAATTAATGAATTAGACGTGATAACGAAGGTGAAAGTAACGTAAGACGCACATTCTACACAAAAACTTACAACTTGCTTTTCTGAACGTTTTTACGTTTTCCACAGTTAACCCCAAACTGAATTTGATAAGCCTGATGGAGTGACTTTTGGCAATTTATACCCATATTTTGTACCCATCAACCTTTTCTGTAACCACAATTTTCAATTTTTAACGTTCAACTTGTGCTTAGTAAATGTGTAAATATTTTTTATAGCTGTTACGGGCACGATTGAATTAACCAGTGACCTAGAATATGGAGCCGTTCTTTGAAAGCGGTACTGTTTGGACTTGAAGCGAGAAGATGAAGTTGGCTGAAGGACAGAGAGAGGGGGAACCGCATGGCCGCAATAGGAGAGGTTAAAGGAATCCCTGATTGGGTTTTGCAGGCGTGGAGGGAAGGTATGTGATGCTCCGCTGCTGATACTCACCATCTTTCTGCCCTCAGTGTTTATGTATATGTGACATGTGGAGGATTGGCCAAGAGGGCAGATGGGTGGTGATCCTGGCGGGGGGGGGGGTGTCTTGACGAGGCGAGGGCTGCGCTAAATTTGGATTGTGATGGTATGTCTCACAAGTCGAAAATACAAGCTATTCCATATTCATGATTGCATAATCATCAAACCATGTCCCAAGATGTGGGGGTCAGCCACGAACCTCTGCTGTAACGTGCAGGGCGTTAGATATGTGTGCGGGCAACGTACCTGTACATGTCAGACACCATTATGTGGGATATTGAGGTCAGGCATTGCACCGCAAGGGGTGTGAGACAGTGTGCTGTGAGGTTGTCCTATGACAGGGCGTTAGATGTCATGAATTGCGCGAGGGGCTTTGATGTGGAAACAGACCTGTGCTCTTAGACACTGATCGTCTGTATTAGTGCACAAACTTGTGTCGTGTTTTTGTTGGGTGTCTGAAACTGATTACCTAGTGCACCAAGTGCTAGAACCTTGTGTCTCTATTACTCATTGCCAGGCACAGGCCGAATCAGCAGGGGTTTTCAATCTCTGAACGTTCACACGCAATGGTACTCACTGGCCCTACGTCAACCGTTTTGTTTGTACCCGCGGGAAAATCAGCTCTTTAGTCATTTCCAAGCAGCAATGGATTTCCCCCTTTCCTGGGCTTTCCAAAATATCCTTTACCCAACGATTTTACATTACACACATTGTACATATACGCAGCTCTTTCTAACAGTCAGTTACCTATCAGCTCTCGACGAGCGACAGTCATCTGCTAGTTCTCCCAACTCATTTGTCTCTCAAGTCTCGTGACTCATTCGTCTCTCAGCTCTCGCGCTACTCACAACTCAGCTCTCTCTCTCTCTCCACTTAATTTCCCTTACAACCAGTTCACGTGTATTTAAAGTCCTCTAGTTCACGTTTTAATACTCACACTCAGACTGAACGTTATTCTGTCAAGTGGAATACAGTCCTCACTCGCGCTCACCACGTTCATTTATTTCTCAACTCAAGCTCCCCGGGGTCAGGAGGAGGTGAGATCCAAGCCAGTTTTGGATTGTGATGGTATGTGTCACAAGTCGAAAATACAAACTGTTGCAAATTCGTGTATAATCATCAATGTTCCAAGAAGGAATTATGGAAGTAGAGATTCAGTGATTCCCCCGAAAGATTCACCATTTATATATTCGTTTGTTTCCATCAATAAGCGAATTGCTTTCAATAACATTGCTGAACATGAGCGGGCAAACGAATGAAGTAGGAAACATGACAGGATAACGTGAATGGGAGCTGACAGGATTTATATTGATTTCCTCTTTTCAATTTGCCGTCAACAGAGTTCTCGTAACTTGTTGATAATGAACCATCATATGCGTTAATACAAATATATATAATTCGCACTTGCTGGCTCTTTTTCCACAAATATAATCACAATATTAAAGCAGAAGAAAGAACTGAAAGAAGGAAAACACTTTACAGGTCACCATCAATATTGTTAAGCTTTCGGGTTAAGGCAGTGGTCAGGACTAAGTTTCTCCTTTCACCAGGGTCCATTGCACGTAGAAGAAGGAGTTCAATAAGAGTAGAGCGAGTTGAAAAGGTTGGAGACGTGAGGGGGGAGGCGAAGGATTCAATAGCAGAGGGGCGGTAAATGAAAAGTTGTAAGTGGAATCAGAAATGAAGACAGAACAACAGTAAGAAATAATCAATTAATAAAATAAAAAAAACCCTGCAAATTATTACACAATGGTTTATTATTCTCATGAACAACTTGACCTAGTATTACTGCTCCGAGACCCATCCTTTTCAATTCAGCATCGAATACTAGTAAACCATACGGAACATGACCTGGCTACAATGGGACTACAGAAACAAAATATCTGATGATTTTGCCCCGTCAGGTCGGGGAAATTGGGACAGCGGCGCTTCGAGCGAACCCGTTGTGAGGTGAAAGGGGAGTCGAGCGGGCAACGTTGCAAGTCGAGGAGGCGGGTGGTTTCATTGAGACGGGATGGAGGGAGGGAGTACTAACGACGAAACGTTGACTTCCGCTGTAGTTCCCGCATTGTACTGCGTTTCGTTAATTTTTTTAACCGTTTTTTGTCCATAACAATCATGGGCTTTGTCCGATCAGATCCGATTGCCGAGATGGCGGGCACAACTAGATACCAAATGGGATTTTTGTGCGAAAGAACGAATTTTTTGGACCACGTTAAAGGCACAAAACGGCCCGGACAGCGGACAGACATTGCCAATTTGGAATCTCCATGTCTTGAAACGTAAAGTATCAAATTTTGACGAGGGGTTGTAAAAACTTTTTCGTGACCGAAAACATAGGGTATTTATTCAGAATGATAGAAATGAATATAATTCAATAATATGAATGAAATAATTATAAAGAGAAGTGGCGTCTCATATTCCCCCACACTGAAATCAACTGAGGTAGACCCCCACTGCAGCCGTGAACAGGCCTGTGCGGAGTCGATGAGCAGTCTCATGTCCGCTCGGTTCTACCCCAGCTATGGAGTTGGTATTCGCTGATGTGACGTCCCTAATATTCTCGCACGAAGCGTAAGCCAACGTTGAAGTCCATCCCTTCAATCTCACCTAGCTGCAAGAGAGGCACCAAACAAGCACTCTGAACGGCGGCCCAGCACAGCAGTACGCAAAACATGCTCTGCTTACTCCAACCCTACCCCGCTTCTCTACTTCTGACTCACCAATTATGGCCAGGTGGTCAGTATTCCGCGTGCAGGTCAGACACAATCCATGTAGTTTCTCTATCCATATTGGGAACCTATCTTCATCACTACCTGGCGAGTCTAATCAATAACCTGCCTTTGGCCATATCCTGAAAATAGGGAGCCATGAATTTCTACTTCCACTTGCTAACCTTACACGACTTCAACGAAGGGCTATTCGCTTGTACATAAGCGTCTCTTTTCAAGCCTCTAGTCATTCGATGGTAAACAAGGCCAGTAGCCGCCTTGCCTACGCGTTGAACGCATGAGCAGTCGCCACAAGGAACAAAACCGTTTTTGGCACTTGGGTCAGTGGAAGTGGAGAATGTCGAACTTTCCAGAACTTTCCTAGTGAAAGAACTCTGTGACACGAGGAAAACCAATCGTTGATTGTATCCAGCAGAAAGTTGGAGACGCTTACCGCCCTCAGTTGATATTTGAGAAACCTATTAGTGTTCTGATCACCAGTCACATTGATCACGTGCTACTCAGGCAACAGCAGGACGTTGATCAGGTATTCCTCTTCGTCAAGTTTTTCTAAAGTGCTCATATAAAGGGTGTCCCAAAATTAACGCAAGATTTGAATTTGCCGCCATTTATGCAGAACAGTGCTGCCAACCCTAAAAACAAAATAAATCGACAGTTGACAGTTTAGGGTTAGTAAAAATGGAGCGTTACGCAATAGAACAACGTGTCTTCATTGTTGAGCAATATTTCAAATGGATTATTGAGCAACAACAAATGAATGCTGATTTTTCGAGCAAACTCATCCTAAGCGACGAAGCACATTTTTTCACCTTGATGGCTTTGTTAATCGCCAAAATTGCCGCTTTTGGGTTTCTGAAAACCCATATGTGATTGTCGAAAAACAAATGCATCCACAACGTGTCACAGTTTGGTGTGCATTTTGGGCTGGAGGCATAATTTTTTTTAATATTTTTTTTTTTTTTTAAATGAGGCTGGTCAAACAGTGACTGTTACTTCTGCTCGATATCGCAACATGATAACACGGTTCTTTTTGCCGAAATTGGATGATATTGATGTGGCCAATATGTGGTTTCAACAAGACAGTGCCACATGCCATACAGTCCGTGAAACACTTCAATTATTGCATGAGACATTTCCAGGTCGTGTACTCTCTCGTTTCGGTGATCTGAGTTGGCCCCCTAGATCGTGTGATTTAACACCATTAGATTTCTTTTTATGGGGTTATCTAAAATCACAGGTCTACGTCAACAAGCCCACATTAACGCGTGCATTAAAGGAGGAGATTCAACGTTGCATCAACGAAATTCAGCCACATTTATGCAGAACGGTCATGGAAAATTTCGACAAACGAGTGCGTATGTGTATGCAAAGCCGCGGAGGCCATTTGCCCGATGTGTTATTCCATAAATAACCCTATCCTATGTACTTTATGAATCAATAAAAAAATTACAATCAAAAGACTAAAAACTGTGTTTTCTATTTAATTCAAATCTTGCGTTAATTTTGGGACACCCTTTAGTAGGAACAATCATGAAGGACCTCCAGCCGATCTATAATATATGCTCGTCGACTCAAAGTGTGTTCAGCGCTGTGTCAGGCATGTCGTGCTGTAGATCGGTTCCCTATGAAGGGTTCAGGTCCAACCAGGATCAGTGCAGGCCTCATTCCCTTCTATTCTTCACGTTCTCCCTGGGTGTCTCCCAGGCAATCTGCACCGACCCTGGTTGGACCTGAACCCTTCGTAGGGAATCGATCGACATGCCAGACACAGCGCTGAACACATTTTGCGTCAACGAGCATCTGCATCGAATCGCGTTCGGATTTGCGAGAGACCGGCTGAGTCGAATGAGCTGGTTCTTTAATGATTTTATTCAGCGCGAAAATAAGATTAAGAGGATTTCCACGAAAACGGCTCCAACATTTAAATAAAGATAATTTGACGTTTGACCGCATCCAGTGACGACGTCCCCTTTCGTGAAAAATGCCCGCCTTTTGGAAAATGAAGTGTTTTCATTTCGCCCATCGTCCATTTTCTCCCCTGATATTTTTTCAAGGCAGACGGCAAACAAACTGAGATTCAAATCCGAATCCCATTACCCTTTCCACTTACCCTGGACGAGTAAGAAGGAGAGGGAAAGAGAGAGGGTGTGTGTGAGAGAAGTGCAGTCACGTCATCGAGTTTTCGCCGCCAGAATCGTCAAATCCCGTTTTGCGTGCACGAGACTCCAAATATGCGGCGCGACACGTTACACAACTCAAGTCACTGACGCTGTCTTCATTCGACGGGCTTTCCACTTACGGAAGAAAAAAATGTAGTTAGTTACTGGTTAACTAAACATTCCCGACGGATGTTACGAAAGCGTGGATGTTCAGAAAATGTAGGAGAACTGGAACCGAAATGGTTTAAACTTGTTTTGAGATGTTGGATGGTTCAGAGATGGTTTATGGAGTAACAATTTCTTAGAAATCGTTATAAATGGTTAGAAGGGGCTTCCGAACACGGTGCAACCGACTGCCAAAGGCCAAAGAAATCATTAAACTAAAGAGATAGCAGTTTTCCCCAGATCTTCACGTTTTGAGGCCTATTGAATCCAAAACGCCTAATTAAGTTGGCGATGGTTGACGATGTGTCCTTTTTCCAGATTCTCCCACACGTTTTCCTTTTTCCCACACTACTCTTCCTCGTTTTCGCAATAATATTCGTTGAACTACTTTTACTTCCCACAACGCAAAGGTAAGCAAAGTACAGTGATCGTGTAAAAGTTGAGTTTTCTTCAGATTTATGAGTTTTGAGGCTTACTGAATCCGAAAACTCTCATTTCGTGTGTCTGTAGTTCAATCTGCGGGAGAACGGCTTTGTTCGTGATTCTTCGATTTTGGTTGTCGGGAAAGGGAGAAGGGGTACCAAAAACCGAGGTAATTATCTTCTACTAGTGAATACCTAATTTGTCTTCTCCATAAATACCTCCAGGAATACAGTGTGACTGGAGATGTAGTCTGAAGAAGCCAAAATAGGTTATTTACGCTTTTTGGCGAAACGGCTGGACAGATTTCCACCAAACTCGCAGGATCTTTTTAAATAGTTAAGAGCTACAGGGTGAGCCATAACAAATGGTGCAGTTTCGAAGGGGTGCTGCATGCCTTGTAGTGGGGTTAACGACCTGGGAGGGGTCTCATTGTGCCCGGGCAGTGGTCCCGTTTTCAGTCGTTACAATGGTTTGGAGCGGAGAGCAACGAGGTTTCGTCATTCGCACGTTTTTTGAAAGTGGCCGTTCGTTCATCGCCACCCAGCGGGCCTTCCGACTGCGTTACAACATCCCACGTCGTGATCCCGTCCCTCACCGCAATGTTATCGCACGTTGGGTTCAAGCATTGGAAGAAACTGGTTCCACAGTAAGGCGTAGAGGTGCGGGAAGACCAAGAAACGCAAGAACACCTGAAAATTTGGCTCGAGTGAGAGCAGCAGTGGAACAGTCGCCTCGGCGCTCTGCTCGGAGGCATGCAGTAGCACTGAACATCTCTAACACCTCACTAAGGAGGATTTTGCACATGGACTTGTCATGTACGGCCCACACAGCACAAACCTCAATGGTGAAACTGCGGCAGATGTTCCCCGCACGCCTCGTCTCTCTCAGGGGTGACTTCGGGTGGCCGGCAAGATCGCCAGATTTGAGTGCGTGTGATTTTTTCCTGTGGGGCTACTTGAAGGAAAAGGTGTTCAAACATCGACCTCACACTCTGGAAGACCTCAAGATTCGAATCAGGGAAGAAATCGCCGCGATTCCCATCGAAATGTGCCAGAGGGCGGCTGAAAATTTCAGGAATCGCCTACATCAAGCCCTTTGAAACTGCACCATTTGTTATGGCTCACCCTGTATATATTTTTCTGAATAAATATTCCTCTGACAGTCCATTTAACATTCTTGTAATTTCCATAGTAACTGCGTCAGTAGAGTTCATGGAGTGTCTTCTAACAACTTATACCCACATTTTGTTCCGTGCGACTATTCCTGTATCTATCTGTTGAACGAAGATATAAACCATGATAACTCGAAAAACGAGATTTGTCGAATAATAATTTTCTCAAAAACAGCTTCAATTTCGATGAAATCGACGGAGCACTTTCTACTAACATGTACCTACAATTTGTTCTGTATAAATGTTTTCGTGGAATTCACGGGTGTTGCGGAAAGTTATGTGTTGCTACGCACCAGATATTTCACTCCGTATCTCAATGAACATTTTCCAACCATTTTTATTCGAATAGCCGACGTTATTTACTCGATTCCTCACGCACGTTAAAGTTAATGAACGGTAGGTAGTTATTTGGTAAGTTGTTTACATTTCTTGGTCTACACCCCCCCCCCCCACTTATTCCAACCCAACTCCTTATCAACGCGAGTAGTCATACATATACTGCTGAAAGGAGTTGAAATAACCGAAAGAGCGGCCTTAGTGCTCCGAACAATCAAACGAACTTCGTGCCTTCGAGTACAACCCCATCGATTAGTGTCGCGAGATCATTCGCCCCGAAACCGACGAAAGTTAACAAGATTTCGGTTTCTAGCAACTTTTTCCGATTGAGCGTACAAAAAAAAAACTCAGAATGAGAAGAGGAGCAAAAAAAAACCGGGAGAAAATAAATCCGATCAGACAAAACGTGAACGGTGGAGGGGAGTAAACAGCGGACGTGGAACAGGAACAGGAAGAACAATATTAATTAATATCACTTGGCTGTGTGTTGTTTTTGCATCCCTTTTCCCTGCTGTCGATATTTACTTTATGGGAAGCCGAAAAGTGTTTGCTTTCCTTCCGACTTCCAGACGCGATAATATCGACATACTTCGAATTCGTTCTATCAACTTTGGGCTTTGGTAGAAATCCTGCAATACGCGCTCACAGATCTAGATTGAACTAGTCGCTGCGAGGTCGACTAACGATAAAATCCAAGCTGCGCCAAATGGGGCATCGATGAGAAAAGATTAGAAGATCGTCAACACACCCAAAATCAACTAAACAAGTATTGAGCTGAGGGCAAAATAAGTGCGCTGGGAGTCGAGAGGGGTATGAGAATGAGGAAGGAGTGAGTACCTAGCCCTGCGGCCTTTAACTCTCTCCTGCCCACTCTACATAATACTCAGGTAGCTCCCCTATCACGACCAGTCCTGAGAGCCACGCCTGAGAGGCCCCACGCCACTGGACCCTCTCACCCATTTCATCCGGCTAAAACTTAAGCAGCCTATAGGCCTGAATGGGTGCCAGAATCGCCGAGAGGCGTCCTACTGGCACTTTCGCTTTATCTCCATGGAGGTTTCGGATATTGCACTTGCTGCCGTCCTCCCTACAGAGAAACGTGTCAAGCGGTGATCCACGATCTTGATACGAACTGCGATCTCTTTTCATTCCACCTGGTACACTCTCCATTCACACAATAAATACATTCACTCCTCCACTCAATCACCTTGCTGAGGGCAGACAACTCAATATTCGGCTGCTCTCGGTCGTACGCCTTATACCTATTCTAAACTAACACTAATCCTTAACACATCCACTCAATAAATACACTCAACCCTTAATTCATTAATTACCGACGGTCCACGGGCGGACTACTTGATATTCATACACCCCGGACTCGTCAATATCTCACCTATACTAACCCTCGCCATTTATTACACACACAACACAAACACTAACTGCGCACCAATCCTACCAACCTAACACCCTTCTTATGCTTCTACACTCCCTACGCAAAACGCCCCCACCACCTGGAACCCCCCTCCACCCTAACCACCAACCAACCTCATCTCTGCCCTCCCCAACAACCCCTTGCTGTAGTCCTTTCCCTCTCAAACTCCAGGCACTCGAACGCCCATCCACCCAACCTCCACCCTATCCCTAACATTAGGCAACCTGCCTAGAGTTCTGCCCAGGAAAGACCCCCTGGTCACTGTGGAGAGAGGATGCTCAACACACACCCCTACTTGCCCGATAAAATAATCCACTGGTATTCAGGAGGGGCCCATGAACCAACACATGGGTACCCCTGTGGAGCTTGCCATCGCTGGGACCCCACAGGATGGGTGGGTACGTAGGTTGGGGGCCCACACCCGACCCACCTAGGCGGCAACACCTCGCTATCAAAAACCAAACATTGTCCTAGCTACTGAGAAAGTTCCCTTCCCACACAGACACACTCCAACCATACGCTTGTCCAAGTGAAGCAACACCAGGTGTCCGTAACCACGGGTTAAATCCCCCTGGCAGAAGTCCTGTCTATTTGGCTAACGCCCTATTTCGTCCCACCCACTCTGTGGAGTATACTGGCTTCGACAGTGATCGGGCTCCCCTATCCGCATATCACGGACGCCCCTGATCAGCTGATTGACAGTTGCTCTGGCGAACATGTTGTGAGAGGGGTGGGGGGTATGTGGAAGGGGGACACATTCATAATCCCTCCCCCCCCCAACATGTTCGCCAGAGCAACTGTCAGTTATCGTACACAGAAATTACGACCTTCTGCCTGAAGATCGACTAATAGGAGTCCCGCGCCACTAGAAGGTAGGTAATATTTGCGATTTTTGCTCAAGAGACTCGGAAACATGATAAGTAGATAAAATTTGAACACCTTTCCCGATTAACTCATGACTCGTCGAATAATATTTGGCGTTTCTAGATGTGAAGAGTGCCAACACTGGCAGTCATTCGTCCCGGCGACTTACGAATGAGGGAAGGTGAGGGAGGATTGCTGAATTAAAGCATATTTTTTACACCCTTAAGAGCCATTTAGACTGCCCGAACATCCTCGAGCATTGAGCATGGAGCATTCGCGATAGTTGTTCGCCGGTTTTCAAAGAGACGAAGGCACAAGAACCCACTGGTCACACTGCCCGCGCATTTCAGGCGTGCCGGGGGTTGTCGAAAAATGCGGTTACCGCTGCGTCAATTCTGATTCTAAATTCTCAAAATCTAGATGTTCAACAATTTCTGCGGACATCGACACGCGCACACATTTCGAGCGCTGCAAACCGACATCGAGAGGATCAGCCTCGAGCACGAACCTTGCTTGGCTGAGCGTCGAACAAATGCTCATTCGTAACCCCTGTATGAGCTCGAGAGGAAATATAATGTTCAGCTATTGGGAGGTCCATGGAACAGCGATAGCCACCAGTTTCGGCCTCCCAGTGGCGTCAACATCTACACAGATGGATCGAAAACCCCAGAGAGGACAGGATCCGGGGTGTGAATAAGTGGCTCCGGACGGAGTGGGACTTATATTGCCCTAGGCTCCACTCCATCAGTTTTTCAAGCAGAGATTTATGATATTATTGCTGGGGCAATCCAAATGCATGAGAAAGGCTATAGCAATAGAACTATCAATATATTGACCGATAATCAAGCGTCGTGTAAAGCGCTATTGAACTACTGCACGACGTCAAAACTGGTGCGAGAGTGCAGGATGTGGCTTAACTCCTAGCAAGTGCGAATAGAGTTAATGTGTATTGGATTCCAGGACACAGTGGGATCATTGGAAATGAGAGGGCGGACCATCTGGCCAGACGTGGTTCGTCCACAGTACCTATTGGGCCACCGCCCCATTGCGAGATTTCTCTGTCACTACTTAACAGGACTGTGAGAGAACATGCCAGAAGACTGCATCAGACAATCTGGAACGCTGCAGGAGTAAGACACTCCAAACGATTTGTCTCAGAGCAAACAAGTGAGACAAGAGACACCCTTCTGAGGATGGAGAGGAAGGACTTAAGGCAGGTTGTTGGGATCATAACAGGGCACTGCAGAATGAACAAACACATGTATGTTATGGGTATAGCCGAAACCCCTCTATGCAGGTGGTGTGGCACGGATGAAGAAACTCCCTAACATGTCCTGGCCCAGTGCCGGAGGCTTGAGAGGGAGCGATTTTTGGTCTTTGGCACCAACTCTCCCAGGATGGATACCAACGAGGACTCCTTCAGGAACTACCTGGTTTTCCACAGAAAGCTAGGCATAGACCTGTAAGACACTAGGACTGGCACAATAGGTCATCTGGCCGCGGTGCACATCCCATTACTGGGAATACAGTCAGAAGATTATATATAACCCCTGTTCGGGCAGCGCAAAATGGGCCTTTGGCTAGAGGAGATTAATCGTGGGGACAATGATTCCATTGCTAACCTCCAACAGCGCTAATCTCCTCTTCATCAGTCACACCAGTCACTCACTCTGGTGGGATACGAGGACCCCTATCTTGCTGGACCAATAATGAGCATCTTACACCCATCTACGGTATCATCATGCGTAGATTATTGTTCTCTGCTTATTGAGCGGCACTTGACGACGTCCTTGGGTCTCCCAAACAGCTGCCGAATACCGTCCTCGCCAAAATCTTCAATAAGGATCTGAAGATAATTCATTAGGTTTTTTTTTAGTCAAAACTTTCCTTCCCAACGTGTATTACTAAGAAGAGTAAAATGTAAATGAGACGTCAATTCTAGCCCAGAAGGTGCGAATAATCGTAATTGCCACTCTCAGATTAGCCAGGCGACGTGAAGACCGTTGACCGAGGTTGTGGTGGCTGTCGACCGATGTTCAGGGAGTCTTCCTTCAATTACGAACTAATTCGAGAGTTTGGTTAACAAGATCCTGGTTTCCAGAGTAATCTCCGGCGCTGATTACCCCGTGAATCCACAATACCAACACCTAGCTAGAACGCCCTCTGACTCGTCAAGGTGAAACCGTCTCCGCAGCGCCATTTTGTCACCAGCTTCAGACTCTAACATCCGAACACGAGCGCTCAAGATTGTTTAATCTTCCGACATCTTCGCCTATTCTCGTCAGTAAAAGATACGAGCCCTTTTTGTCGCCCGGAGGAATACGAGCGAGAGAAGCTGAATGATTTCTCGCACTCCCTCATAAATTCAAACCCTTTCGCTCCGACGTCGGCGGGGGAGTCGGAAGACGCCAAATACCCAAATTTCAGCGGTAGATGGAAAAATAAGAGCCGACGGTAACGTAAAGTCGTTGACATAATTCACTTGGCTCACTTCCAACCTGAAGCTCCGGAATCACATTGAATTTATGAAGAGGGCGGTAAAAGGAGACTAGACCCAGTCGACGTTAACAGTTACCTGAAATATGTCGTGAGACGACCTGGCAATCGCCTTCAAAACGCCGGACACTTCATCAGAGGCCTCACTCGAGAAATATGACTCGCAGTTGTCACTCGATTCTGGGAGGGGGTTTAAATCGCGGAGCTTCTTCTCGCGACTTGAGTTGATCCGGAAAACTGTTTAAAATTCGACGGGATTTGATTCAACTCCAATTAAATGTTTGGAGGGAAAGGGGTAAACGCGTTGGCATCGGGGCACGCGAGGCCAATTAAATGAAAGAGAACGGCGGAACTCGTTAGTCGAGCTGCGACTTTTTTTTCCGGCTACTACATTTATCCCGAATTCAATTACAAATGGCAAACATTTACTTCGAGCTTCGGAGATGAAAATCTCAATTCGCACACTTGGACACGTCGTTGCAAACAGTCGGACACAAAACGGAAATTGCTTGCACTTCGCATTTTCATTACGCCCTCGTGTGTCAACTCACTCAAAATTCGAGGTACTGAAATGCCTCATCGAAGGTAATACAACGGCAGCAGAATATTTCATTTCAACCCTCGAAATTGAAGTCTATTTTAATTAGAACCGCTGCTAATTATAATACGAGTTGATGTGGAACGTCAATATCGGAATCCCCCGCCACCATCTCATAATTCACCAGGGCTCCAATCAGCAGATTATTCGCAATGCTTGCCTGGCAGTATCACAAACACTGTGTAGTTATCGTGCCGAAATGAATCATGGGCAATGAATTTCTCAACTACCTTCAGCATGCCACTGCACACACTCCTCACAGATGTGGAAAAACGGCGAAAATTAAAAGCGATCCGCGTTTCTGAACTAGAACATTGCATTCTCAAAATGAGCTTTGCGATCAAATGCACTGATTCGCTAAAAGCCTTCAATAACAGACACCCTCCCTAACCAATCCCTTTCCTGGAAGTTCAGTGGAAAACACTGTAAATTATTATACAGCAGTTTACTATTCTCTTGCGCAGCTTGACGTAGACTCACACCTCCGAGATCTATCCCATTCGATTCAGCATAAAACAAAACACTGATAAACGGAACTACAAAAATTACACGTTCCAGGCGCCTGTAGCTAGCGATGATTAGAAATTGTTGAATTCAAACCACTCAGTGGCACAGTTTTCTCTTGCTTGTTCACAGCATGATTGAATTTAATCCATCGTCGAAAAATATTAAGGATGTGTGTGTGTTTGCTCTATCAGCAATTCGGGAAACGACATCTCATGCGTAACTACGTATGAAAAACGTGATGTTTCGATCAACATTTCCGATCATTTCCTGGTTGTCCAGCTTGACCTAAATTCACGTCTCTGAGACCCACCCCATTCGATTCAGCGTCGAAAAATACCAGTAAACGACACGAAACATGACCTGACTACAACGGAACGAAAATGACATATTCCAGGCGTCTTTAGGCAATTGGCACGATATGACAAGTCGAGCTGACGGGTAGTTGGAGTGAGACTAGAGTGCGAAATGATGAAACAATTACTTTCTCTGTATTGTCCCGCGAGTTCTTTCATTTAGCAGAGTTTGGTTGTCTACATTTTTACTGAGATTTCACTGTCTTCAGCCTAGGCACAGTCGTACACCTCTGAGAAAAATCGACATATAACAAGAAAACGATGGCAAACACCATTGCAATAAAAATGCCGAAATTGGGTTTTCGTTCATTTTTTTAACCATTTGTTGTTTGGTGCAGTATGAACTAAGAAAGTAGCGGCTTATCAAAAACGTCATCATTTGTCAAACCTCAATTTATAAGTTATAACATGAATCACGGCGGAGTAGTTGGCATGTACTTCCTGACTCCTGTAACTCATCCTTGGTGAGTAAGCTGAACAAAATTCGTTCAAATTTGGATTGAATTGTCCACCTGTTGAGTTGACAGCTGTAACTTTTGCTGTTTGGCAGGCCGAGTTAGCTGGGTCTTTGCCCTCCCAAATGTTTGCAGCTGCACGACCGGGATTCACTAGCCCTAACGGAAGGTCATTGTTTCCTTCGAGGAAAGCTCACCTCTTCAGTTATTTCTTCTCTCTCTCTCTCTCTCTCACCTCTTCAGTTATTTCTTCTCTCTCTCTCTCTCTCTCTCTCTCACAGTCTTTCCTAGTACAAAGTATCAATTTATACAATGGACTTCCCTCTGAAATAAAACAGTTAAAGACTTACCCTACTTTCAAAAAGCATGTGAAACAATGGTTACTTTCCCGGTACTAGCATTAACAGCCTTAAATCCATCCTAATAATTAATTCAACAGGAGCAATTGGAGGAGAAGGAAAAAAAAAAAATTTGTCGGTCGTTATTTTTTGAAGAGAAGATGTTTTATTTTGTTTATTGCGAAATGTAAGCTTGCCACCAACGGCGCCTGAATCAAACAAAAAATTTATATGTACACAATATTTCTGGTTAGGTGGAAGAATGGCCAAATATGGCCAAACCTCGCCAGATGTATAAATAAAGACGTTTTCATTCATTCATTCATTCTCTCTCACCTCTTCAGTTATTTCTTCTCTCCCTCTCTCGCTCTCTCTCACTCTCTCTCACTCTCTCCTCTCTCTCGCTCTCTCCTCTCTCTCCTTCTCCTCTCTCTCTCTCTCGCTCTCTCTCACTCTCTCTCTCTCTCTCTCTCTCTCTCTCTCTCTCTCTTTCTCTCTCTCTCTCTCTCTCTCTCTCTCTCTCTCTCACTCTCTCTCTCTCTCTCTCCCTCTCTCCCCCCCTCTCTCTCTCCTCTCTCTCACTCTCTCTCTCCCTCACTCTCTCCTCTCTCTCTCCCTCTCTGTCTCGCTCGCTCACTAGTGCGTGGAACCCAGATGAACATGTCACACCTGTTTATAGGCGGATGGGCTGGCTCACCATAAAAGAAAAGAAAAAGCTGGCCATCGCTGTAATGGTTTTCAAAATATTGAAATTCAGGAAACCAGAATTTCTGAGTAGGAGTTTTGTCTATATGAGAGATGTGCATTCAAAGATCACAAGGAACGTGGGAGATTTGTTGCAGATTCCGTTGCATAGAACCTGTTTATATAACCGATCGTTTGCCGTTCAAGGAGCACGTTTGTACAATTAATATAGCGAATTGTTTGATTTACGACTAAAAACAGAGGTATTCAGAGACAAGTTTCGGAAACACCTACTCGCCCAAAATGATGTTGATGGAGAAGTGTTGTAAATGTTAAATGTACTTTGCTGTTAGCTTTCCTCAGTATTGCAATTGTCTAGTGATGGTATTTGTAGTTTTCTTAAGTATTAAGTTTGTATAATGTGTAAAGGCCTTACACTAAGAAGGGGAGGAATATTGAGTACTCACTCTTCTTACCATCTAAGATTATGTCTGTGTTTCAGTGTACTGTATGAAAGGACAGGCGAGTGAGTGGGTGGCCCCGGCCAGTTCGGGGAGGCGGTGATAGGATTAGGCTGGGGCTCAGTGATTTTATTTATTTATTTTTAATGTTGTTTCCGAATTGTTTTATTTTTTATTGATTGATATGAGTTGTTTTGCCTTTCTATTAATTTTTAGGGACCGTCTCAGGACCTCCACTGTCCACCGCTCTGCATGTCGAGTTCAGAGGAGGTCCGTAGGAGGGTGGGCTCGAGGCTGGCTGGGGTTTTTCACCCACCTCAACCAGCTGGTGTGAATGGTGTGTGACTGTGAGTGTTAGTTATTTATTTGGAGTGAAAGCAATTTATTTTGCACAAATGCAATTTATCTGGTATGAATGTGTTAAAGAATTAGCGGTTGTTTCGCACACTGTAAGCGAGTCTGCGAGCACACAACATATGTTTATAAGAAAATAATGTTTATATGAGCAAAAAGCTGAGGATATGCAGTAATGTTTGTTTTCCAGGGAGAATGGAAGAGAGGGCCTAATGGCCCTAATTCTCCCTGGTTGTTAAATAAAGCATTCATTCATTCATTCTCTCTCCCCCTACACTTAGTGTTCTACAACCAGTTCACGTGTACTGAGAGTCCCCTTGTTCGCGTTTATACACTCATACCCAACCTGATATCGCTAATCTGTCGAGTGTAATACAGTCCTCACTCACGCTCACCACATTTATCACCATTCATTTCTCAGTTTTGAAGCTCCTCCTTCAGTGCGCCCAATATTTACCACACAATTGGTCTGTAGAAAAGTCACTAAAAACGTGAGATTGCTACTTGTCACATTCGCCCGCATTAGCAGAGCAGATTCGAATTATTTAAATTTTAAGCCAAATTTCGACTTATTGGTTGACATTGGAAATTTCAAGTAAATACGTCGTAAAAAAACTGAGCCTGCCGCACAAATTTCACGTGTCCCGACTTGTAGAAAAAACCATATTTGAGGTAATTTTGGTTGAAAATTGACTTATGAAGTTGAAACTTGAAACGTATGGAGCGAATAGGTGATCGTCGGGTACATAAGAAATTACTGCGTCTGCTTTCTTCGTTTTGAGGACTCTTTCGAACAGAGATAGGCTAAAATTTGTTCAACTTTGGCTCACAAATTGACTATTTTATATAATTAATATATATTAACTATTAATTTGAACGCAAAAGTTGAGTGTGATGTATGAACACCACATTTTGAAGGTAGCAGATACTATTTCATAGTTTACTGAGTGGCTCCTGAACTACGATGAATCCACACGCTTGAAGACTTGGACATTCGTTAAATATTCGAAGGAGGCAGTTTCGGTTCACAACATCAACAGCAACCCTCACCACATCTCCTTGCTAAACGGAACTAGATCTCCACACCACGACCCTCGTCTCTGGTGGCGTTTTTGCTCAGAATCGAGCTCTACACCCAAATTCATCTAGTGCTCTCAATAGGAATCATAAGATGCATCTGTGTGTGTCACTAGCTCTTAGTATAAACACCTTAACGCAGTAGATTCACCTCCAGACACCGCTGCTTTCGCCGATGATTCACCGTTTTCAGCTCGCCAGTCCGCCTCTCTGGTTCATTACGCAGAGTCACCATCATCTCCACGTAGAAAAAGGGTCATCAGCATACCAACTGTAATCATTTCTCCATAAACCAACCGACAGCTTACGACGTAAGAAATACTACCAGATCGTATTCGGTTTCGTCTACGAAAAATTCTGTTTTTTTTTCTTCAGATTTGGTGTTGTTCAGCACATACTGAAAGGCTGATTCCTTTATCTGGTGCGCCCATCCAACCCGACGGCTTCAGCCCTTTTAATGTGATGCCACGGGGAAGCCCGAGAAATGCCCCTTCAGTGGTCAGTTTCTTCACTGGCAAAGGGATTAAGTTAACTTCCAACGACAACGGATTTCACCTATTGTACTTTCCCTCGATTTACCTCCTCCTCCAACACACATCGCACTTCCCAGAGACAGTCGTCTCCCAGTGGTCACATGGATCAACTATCGACGCTATCAACTCTCGTTCCAGTTACAGCTCGCACTTCCCTTCCGCGCCAGTTCACGCGTATTCCGAGTGTCGCCCTTTTTGTACATGAACTCAGATCCATTCACTGCACATATTGGACATACATTACAGTCTTTCTGAGAGTTTCTTTTCATTTCGTTCTGCAACTCCCCCTCTCGTGGGCCCAATAAGTGTATTTGGCGGGACCACTCTACGCCGTAGCACTCTTCGATTTCCATTCTTCATGCCTCATCGCTTCTCTTGGTTTCCAACAATAAATTGCGCACATGCGCGGCACGCTCCTCTCCAGATCCGTCACGGCCAGAACGTTTATTTTAATTATTTCATTTCCAGCAGCGTGGAGTTTTGCTTTAATTTATTATCTTCATTTTGACATATTAGGGGCTCCTTATTTTCGACTTAATTTGAACTTTGCTTGGCCAATATTAAATTTTATTCCTTTCTTTACTAGTAAAGGTTTTACTCATCAAATTTGCCTCTGCCAGTAAAATTAAGCTAATATTAACATTCCCCCCCCCCTCAACGACGAGAAAACGGCTGAGATGAACGGATTCATTCTGGAGGGTAATCGAGTTTTGGAAATTCATTCAATATTATAGGAACACTACTTTTAATCAGGAGCTTTGAAGGCCATTTGGTGGTGGAGAGGAGAGGAGAGGAGAGATCCTCAAGTTTTCATATTCAAACATTTTCCGGTACCATACACTATCTTGAATCAGACAATTTGAATGATTTCCCAAAGCCGCTGCCCTAATTCCTGCAAACGGAGTTCATGAGGTTGAGTGGCGGTGACTAAACCAAAAACTACCGCACGACTCTCGTTAACTAACTTCTTTTGAACTATATTTCAAACAGAAAGGCAGAAAGTAGTTTCACAGCGGGCGATATGTTGCCACATACTAGCGTTGTCGCACAGTCCAATCTGTCCGCTATGTCTCCTTTCGTCCACGCTGTAATTCTCCTTTCAAGTTCATGGGCGTTATCAACCCTCATTCTCTCTCACGTTATTCTGAACTTGTATTCTGAACTACCCAACTAGGGGCGTTCGTACACAATACTTCTCTCTCTTCTATTTGATTCTGAGTAGGGGATAAATGGGCGTTGAAACCCGAAATGCCGGTTTTAGCTCAATTTGAGTGGGGGAAGAAAACCACGCCTCGTACTTAAGTACGAGGTTTTTGGCCACACCCCCCGACCAATCACGTTATAGTTCAGCCTTTTCTATCCCCTCCACCCCGCCCCTTTACCACCTCTACCACAATTTTCAACCAATTGTACTGTAGTACGAACTTTTTACCCGCACCCCCTGCCACAGTTTCCAGAAATTGACCACCTCTCCTTCCAATTGTTCCAATCACTTTATAGTACTACCTTTTTACCCTCTCTCTTCATACTAATATATACACGTTAAAGGCACAAAACGGCCCGGACGGGGGACAGGGGACGGTGGACGGACATTGCAAATTTGGAATTTCCAAGTCTTGAAACGTAAAGTATCCAATTTTGAGGGGGGGGGGGGGGGTTGTAAAAAATTTTTCGTGACCGAAAACATAGGGTTATTATTCAGAATGAATAATAAACCGAAAAGAGCATGTTATGAATCAATTAACTTGTCAATAAAATTATAAATATAAATTTAATAAGTAATTAAATGTACGTTATAGATATCAAATGTAAATGACGTATAACTAATGTGCTTATGGTATGGTATTTAGAAATCCCTTGAACTTGAGGAGGCCTTGTCACTGCCTATGCCTTTGTCTCATGTTTACTTTCCGCTACCCGAAGGGAAAGGAAAGTATAGCAATTGTGTCAAGAAAAAAAAGTTGGGTATTCTTCAGATCTTTACGTTTTGAGGCCTACTGAGTCTAAAAAACCTAATTAAAGGTAAGGGGGGAGGGGGATTAAAATGTACCAAAAACTAGGGCTTTTCACATTTTTCTCGAAAACGGCTCTAGAGATTTTGATTAAACTTTCAAATTATCTTTTACTAATCAATATCTAACTTTTCTTCTCTATACGTACCTCCACGAAAGACCCTGCAAATTATTACACGATGGTTTATTATTCTCCTGAACAGCTTGACCTAGTATTACTGCTCCGAAACCCATCCCATTCGATTCAGCATCGAATACTAGTAAACCATACGAAACATGACTTGACTACAATGGAACTACGGAAAATAAATATTCCTCCGGTGCCAGGAGCCCATAAACGTCTGTAGGCATTTATGATCCGATGGAGGGGTGTGCGGAGGAAGTGGCCTTAACCTTCCTCCGCCCTGTGAGAGAAATTGGGACGAGGGCTTCCAGCAAACCCTCGCTCGGCAATTGGCAGGACATTGCGAGTCCAAAGGGCGTTGTGAGTCGAGCGAGCCTTGAAAACGATACTAAACACAGCTTATTTGCGATTATACTGCGTTTTGTTAATTTTATTAACCAATTTTTGCCCATAACATGGGCTTCGTTCGATCGGAATGCCGAGATAGCGGGCACAACTAGATACCAAATGGGATTTTTGCGCGAAAGAACGAATTTTTTAGACCACATTAAAGGCTCAATACGGCCCGGACGGCGAACGGGAGACGGAGGACGGGGAACGGACATTGCAGATTTGGAATCCCCATGTCTTGAAACGTTAAGTATCAAATTTTGAGAGGGGGTTGTAAAAAATTTTTCGTGACCGAAAACATAGGGTTATTATTCAGAATGAATAATAAACCAACACGGTGTACGGAGATATAGGTGTGTCAGAGTGTCTTTTAGTCACCCATACCAACATTTCTCTATAATTATTTCCGTAGTTCTCTATAATTATTTCCGTAAATATATATGTTGAACGGAGGTATAAGCCAAGTTAACTCAGAAAAGGAGATTTGTCGAATATTAATTTATCGGTATTCAAATTTCCTCAAAAACGGTTCATACGATTTCGATCAAACTTACGGAGTACTCTCAGCTAACTAGTCCCTACATTTTGTTCTTCATAAATGTTTCTGTAGAAATGCGTTGAATGAAGATATAGCGCCCGCCTATGTAGGTGGTGTTCGAACTTGAAGGGATGACGGAAAGTTGTGTGTTGCTACGCACCGCTCGTTTGTATTGATTATCTGGTCGTTCTCCTGCTAATATATATTCCTCAAGTGATACTCAACGTGTTCCATTTATTTCCACGCACAAAAAATGGTAATTCGGATTTGGTGTTTAATAAAAAATATTTCCGTTTTAATGATTTCGTTCATCGAATTTACAATTCCCGCACACAATTCTTCCGTTTTCTGTAGAGCCAAGGGAAGTAAAAAGTGTAGCGACACGAAGGAACTTCACCACTCACTCCCCCAGGTGATCTCATTAGCTTTCTTTTTTTTTTACTGGGCGCCCTCCAGTTCTCATTATATTCCGAATATGTACATTCTCTTATGCACGTTGTAGACAAATATACTTATTCTTCATACATATGCGTAAATGAGCGAGGACTCGTCACAGCATTAATTGAGTTACTCTTTTTTTCTTCTTTATAACGATTAAACATGGCCTGTTCAGGAGGAGCTACAGACGCCTCTGTAGGTCGATGGATGGGGGACCTGCCGCCTCAACTGGTAGATATAAAAGCCCTGAACGAGGATATCACAGTTCTCCCTGCCGCTTCTCTCTCAAGCGGAAATTACAGCCCTCTCCTCCACTTGAACCCACTCAACTTAACATTAATCCTCCTCCACTGTTGTCAATCGGCAGCTCCACAGCGGTGTCAATTCAATCCTCATTTGTAACCAGGTAGACAGTCGATAGCTATTTATTTCTCTTCTTGTGAACTGAATGACGCGAAGAGTGAAGAACGGCAACAAATCAAAATCAATTGATGCAATACTTCGCCCAACGCGGATATACAACTTTTTTTTTGGTATTTAGTTGGTTTTTTTTTAACTCGCGATGGATGATCCTCCACAATTCTGTGAGGGTGTTCTTTTTACGGTTCAGGTTCAGAGTGGCACAACACAAGTGAAACAAATTATTTCCCAGAGCTCGTAGTGAGACGTTGATGAGGTGAAACACGCGATTTCCTTAGCTCCAATTAATCGACACTAAACGGGCCGAAATCCAGTCGCTATTTCATCAAAACGTCACATTTTTCGAGATTCAATAATAAAAAAAACATCAGCGACGAGCGTTTAGTTTTGGACAGAAATTACGAAGTCTGTTTGACGTCAAGCTCGCACAAAAGCCAAAAACGTTGGAGAATTTCAGCTAGGCGGTGGAAACTTTGTAAGAAAGAGCCGGTCTCCAAAAGATAAACAATTAGACAGTTAGTTGTGACAACGCAGCGTTTCTAGATTATCGATTAGCTGTCGAGGGCGAAGAAATAATTGTCGAAAGCTTAATAACAAAGCCTCTCAAAAGGTAAACCACAGCCAACCCTAATATTTACGAAAGAGAGTGAGTAAGAGCATGATCCATCAAACAGTCTCTGGAGAAAGGAAATGTTTCTTCCAACTAGCCGTTCCCGTTCACACTCGATTTTTAAACGCGGACGATTTCATTCTTCAAGTGGGAAAAAATGAGTGGAAGACCGCCACGTGGCCACAGGTGGCAGAACAGCCCTCAGCTGCCAGCAGACGATAAGATTCTCCGAAAAATGCCACAAAAAGCGTGTGCGGGCTCAGCGAGTTAGTTTATTGATTTCGTACGGCAATCTGTTAATTTTATGAGTTATAGCTTACGTTTTGCCGTTTTGTTTGTTCTCCTGGGACGGTGTCGGACCAACGTCAGTGACAATACCCTACCACAGAGACCCTACACAAATTTACATTAAATTGAGAGACTTTGTACTAATATAACAATAAATAACTGACGTAAAGTTCTAATTTGTCGAAAATTAGCTCGATTTCTCTTTTGGCGCATTACGGAAAATCATCCTGAATATGAGCGCAACAGCTCGGAGTAGGGGGATGAGCATCAGTTAGCAGACGTTTTCACAAAAAATGTTAACGTATAATTACGAGACACTTCGTAAGTTTTTGAAAAGAACGAAAAACGTCTTCGCTGGTTGCATAAAATAACCTAGCGACACTTCGAATTTCTGCGGTGTTTTTACGGCCAATCTACTAATTAACAAGACTCTATCGCTGTAACAATTTAGAATCATCCTGTTACGCACAGCCGCATGAGCAAGTAACAATATCGGGTGCGCCGAATCGCTCAACTTTCCTGACGGTTCAGTTGTGTTCATGCCTATTTCTACTAACTCAATTTATTCATCACTCAATTCATTTGAATTTGGTCAAACGTCAATTCAAAGCGGCAAAAAGCGGTAGTGCTAACAGTTCCGGAATTTATTGTGCTGCTCGTACTCGTGCCTGGACCACTATTGAGCAACTGTTACACTCAGAATTAATGAGGTTGTAAATACGATTTTGGTTTATTATTCATTCTGAATAATAACCCAATGTTTTCGGTCAGGAAAAATGTTTTACACCCCCCCCCCCCGTCAAAATTTGATACTTTACGTTTCAAGACATGGGGGTTCCAAATCTGCAATGTCAGTCCGCCGTACGGGCCCTTTTGTACCTTTAACGTGATCTAAAAAATCCGTTCTTTCGGCAACCCGATCGGACGACGCCCATAGTTGTTATGGACAAAAAATGGTCAGAAAAATTAACAAAAAGCAGTATAATCGCAAATACGCCGTGTTTCGTATCGCTTTCAAGGTATTTTTAGATCCTGGGTCGAATGGAATGAGTATCAGACTGTACAACTGTGTATAATGAAATTACAGTAATTATAGCGAGCCAAAGTCAACTAATTGAAAGAACTTGCGGGAACTACAGCGGAAGTAAACGTTTCGTCGATAGTACTCCCTCCCGTCTCATCAAAACCACCCGCTCGACTCGCAATGACGTGCCAATTGCCTACAGGCGCTTGCGGGCGTCTGGCGCTGGGGGAATATTTAGTTTCCGTAGTTCCATTGTAGTGAGGTCATGTTTCGTATGGTTTACTAGTATTTTTCGATGCTGAATCAAACGGGATGGGTATCGGAGCAGTAATACTAGGTCAAGCTGTTCAAGAGAATAATAAACCGTTGTGTATTTTTGATGAAGAGGATAATAATAGCTTTTCTATAGTTATCGAGTAAAAACGGTAAGAAATAGTGGTAATTGAAACGGTGGTAATTGAAATTCCAGAATATCCAGAGCAGACCCTATCCACCTTATGAGCGTTTTTAAACGCTGGTCGTTTAGGTATTTGATTGGACTACCACGCCAATTTTATTTGAACATTCTAATTACATTACCGTGGTGTTTATAAAGAAAAGAATGCGCTAAAATCGACTTTCGTCGAAATATTAGGTAATTTATTGTGCTGCTTTCGTCAATTCGTCGGGAATTTTACGGTATAGTTGCGTCATTGACAGCTGTCCATACAAGAAATTTATTCGAAATCGTTAGAGCCGTTTTGAAGAAGAAAAATATTTTGTGTGTTGTACCCATGATAACCTACAGGCTAGATATCAAGTTGAAGCTGATTTGGTTCCACAGTTTTCTCTCAATCGCGTTCACAGACTCACACACTTTTCTTCTTTTTTTTTTCAAAGCTCACTGTAAATGGAACGCCGGCACCCAAAAAGGAAAAACTAAATAAATAATAAGTAAGGAAATGGGGTGGGCGCCCGAGCTAGGCTCCGGATAGAAGGATTGGGGTGAAGAAGGAAAGAAGGATAAGAGGATGTTCCGAGCAACGCGCGGGTGGTGATACCTCAGAGAACGCCTGCAGACTCTCCTCCGCACTTTTCTTGCACCACACACCACGCCAGTGCGCGGTCAATGCTGCAACCCTGATGTTACCCACTTGCAGACCTCATCATTACACCGGCACCTCATGATTCATTGACTCAAACAGATTACCACAGGCACGACAGCGGAGCATTCACAACATTACGATCCCAGCCTCTTGTACACCTCATCGCTTTAGGCAGTGACGCCACACGAATGGCGTGAAAGTGCCGATAATCCTTCCCAAGACTGTCCTGAAAAGCCCAATCCACCCACGCAGAAGAGTAGGGGGAGTCAGGACAATGCATCAGTTCCCGCCTGTCAATCGAACCATGCAGAGCAGCTGCAAACTGGAAGGTACGAACCCGGGTGGTGATACCTCGGAGAACGCCGGCTGACACACAGACCGTCTTCTCAAATAGTGTTTTTCTGAACTCAGTGGGATTTGAAACGTGAAGATCTGAAGAGAACTCAACAATTTTTATTCAGCCAATTGCATAACTTTCCTTTTTACTTCGTAGAGCGAAGGAAAGTACAAATTAATGTCTCTGTCTTCCGTCAACCCGTCTTCACTCATCATAACGACATCTGGTTTACGATTTAATAATGTTAGGAAATTATCAAAATCATTTTCTATCCTGTTAATACTAACATTATTCGCGTATATCAATAATATTGGGTCTTATGAATCAATATTTTCTATGATTCTCCATGATTGACAGTTACTGTATGTTATGGGTATAGTCGACACCCCTCGATGCAGGTGGTGTGGCACGGATGAGGAGACTCCCTACCATGTCCTGGCCCAGCGCCGGAGACTTGAGTGGGAGCGACTTTTGGTCTTTGGTACCACTTCTCCCTGGATGGATACCAACGAGGACTCTTTCAGGAACTACCTGGCTTTCCTCAAGAGGCTAGGCATTGACCTGTAAGGCATTAGGACTGGCACAATAGGTCATCCCACCAGTGGGACAGTCAGAAGACTATATCCATATACAGTTACAATTCTGCATTCAGGGATGTCTGGGGAGTTCCAACTGGGTGGCCCCTACTTCCCTCATACCCCGCAGTTTGAAAACGAAATTTACTACCCTCCACCCGACTCCACGACCACTACGATGTCCGCAGAGCAAGCGCATTTTCCAGCATTGTCAGGCCTTGCCCTGGGTTGGAGTTGGATTGCTCCGTTCTACCTATCTTGCCCTGGGGAGGCAGCCACCTGTCGTGGCCCTAACCCATAATGCATCGGCGCAAGGCCGCGGGCTGTGCATTCTCGTGGCACCATGACGGAGTAAATGGCCCGGGGCGGGAAAGATCTTTCGCATCTTTCGATGAGACTTACGGCTTCTCCTGCCATCCATAAGATTCGGAATGATATTTAATAAAGTAAATAAGTCAACTTAGCTGAGGTAAAAATATTCAAAGTAAATGTGATGTCAGTCTAGTGATTCACGTGCGCCATTTAGAGCGTCTGCGTCGTGTGCTAATAAATAACATGATTGTCCGCGCTGGATACTCCACCTGTATCCTTAACAGCGAAGATTTGGCGCACCGAAAGCAGTTAGACGATGATCATCAGTCGTTCTATCGAGCAAAATTGTCCTTCTCATACGCAGCCCTTTCACTCACCACAATTCTCGTTACTGAAGTCGCGAGTCCGAGGGAAATTTCCTTGGGCGGTTAATTTCTATGGATTACTGTAGAAGCTCTAAATAAGGGGAAATAGCGAAGGGCTCTCATAAGTTTAATACCGCCGGCCCCTTCCCGTAATCTCCATAATTGATGGTAGTGTTTCTCCGAACGGGAATCGACGAGGGAGTGAGTCGTTGGAGTTGAAACATTCAAGTGCCTTGTCGAGAAAAACCCCTCTTGACAATTTCCATTCAAAATATTTCTCTCGGCGCTGTTGTTTAGTTCCGAGTGAAAAGCTACACTCGGTGGGGCTACACTGTATGAAATATCCTGACTTCCTCGAACCTCAGGTCTCGAGCTCCTTCCTTATCTCGTCATTTATTTAGACGGCTCTGAAATCTTTGGAATTCCACTGAGTTTGAGAGCTCCTCATGCCACTTTTTTTTTCTTTTTTGTAGAGAACTTTCAATGGAAATGAAGCTATTGCAATCGTGTCCAAAAAATGTGCGCGGATTTTCGAACATTTTTGCACCAAAAATACGTCATGGCTCTCCCTAACGCATTATTTTAATATTTTTCGATACGCGTGGGCATGTTAGAGAAAGAGAGCTGACGTCGGCCAGCCGAAAGCTCCACGCTTTTTCCTCCGGTCATATTTTTCGTCTTCACAGTTCCCCCTACAGAACAGAACTGTATCCAAACAAAAATATCTTGTAATAAAAAACAAAAGCTGTCCACTCGTGCACAGCTGTTGCAGTTGCTGCTCGACTACGATGGTTAATGTATTAAGGTTTCTGTCATCTCACCCGGCGCCCCAGATGGATACGAGAGCGTTCCGAAGACTTCGAGATATATAACTAAGTAGATCATAAGTAAGGGAATGAGGAGGGCGCCCTGACTACCTCTAGGGATAGAAAGAACGATAGAAGGATAAGAGAATGTTCCACGATAGAACGACCACCAGTTAAGGCACGCAGCAACACGCGGGTCGTGGACCTTGGAGAACGCCTGCTGTCATTACCAGTCGATGCATCCCCTCAGTACTTTTCATCTTTCTGGTCAATGCTGCAATCCTGATGTTACCTGCCTCCGCACCACGAGCTTCCAACACCGCTATATTAAGATCCGTCCTGTCATATTTGCGCTTCTTGGCTAGCCATGTTAGCGCAAGATCCCGGCTGCCAGATACTACCTGGATATCCAGGATCGCTGCAGACTGGTCGGCCTCAGTCCTCCTCCAGAGACAACCCAGTAGTGCCGCTCTCTCTCCATCAGATGAGAATGCACCAGCAACCCGCGTCATGACGCTTGACACGGCCCCCCTGAGTATTCGGATACACCTGCACCACACGAATTAGCGACTCAAACAGACCACAGGCAAGACAGCGGAGCATTCGCAACGATCCCGGCCTCTTGTACACCTCATCGCTGTAGGCAGTGACGCCACACAAACGGCATGAAAGTGCCGATAATCCTTCTCATGAATGCCCTCTAAAGCCCAATCCACCCACGCACAAGAGAAGGAGGAGTCAGGACACTGCTTGAGTTCCCGTCCGTCACCAAACCGCGTACAGCAGCCGCGAACTCTGAAGTCTTACTGGGTTCTGGGGTTCGGGCTCCGGGCGAGGTGTTCGGACTCAGTAGGCCTAGGTTTTTTTGTTTTCTTTTTCTGACACGATTACAATACTTTCCTTACCCTTTGGGTCCCGGAAAGTGAAAAGATGCGGTTACTGTTTGTATAAATATCGCAGGCGTCATTGCTACGAGTTTTGTGATGGGGTTTACACATAACATAGGTCACTGGGCTTGCGAACTCCGCAAGATGCACGACTGGGAAGTCTGATGAGACACGTCAACCCCTTCTACCACGTGTCTTCCGAACTCAACCTCTCGATCTCAGACGGGATTTATTCCACCTTTCTACGCCCGTTGTTAAGCAAGGGGCTTGCGAAGAGCTAGGGCAAAGAAGAAAAGTAATTTCTCGAAGGGATCGGAAAACTCGAGGGCAATAACATCGACCTTGGCACTGCCTGGAGATGATTTCAAGAACAGACTCATTATTAACCGATGTTGGTAAAATAAAAAGGTGTCGTGACAAACGCCGAAAATCCTCGTATTCCCCACATGAGGTTGGCAGTTCAGTGCATCACTCAGCAGGCGAGCAGGTTGATATTGATCGACCCTCGAGGCTATTGTTCCGCAGGGAATGTAGGCAGCAGAGTGCACCATAGAAGGAGGTTGTGAAGATAATAGGGCTCACGTATTCCGCAGATGACTAACCGCTGATCATCTATCGACCACCCAGATTCAATTAAGATCCCATGCTCGGGCCTCAACTACTTGGGAAGAGTTCGGTGGGACGATAAAGCGGGAAAAGGGCACCTTCTCAATCAATCCTCGGCGTCGGAGCTCTAAACTAACATTCTCGAGCAGCCTCTCCGTTTCAAAGACCGCAGTGAGCATTATATTTGCCAATTCGAACAGACGACGACAGGATGATCTCGTGAACATCAAGTGGCACAGTTGATTGATTCAGGATCCGTTGAATGAAAGTTGCCCTACGCGCATAGACGTTTGCGTTGTAAAGGGTTTTGCTTTATTCAAAAGCTTCGCCACGATGTTTCGAGCATCTCGGTTCTGTCGAAGTGATGGGTCGGCACAGCGGAATTGAAGACACTCCTTCCCGAGGGCACTCCGTAACACGACCGTATAAACCGCGCCTGCAACATAACATTTCTGGACATTTGAACTTGACTCAGTATCAATAGAAACTGATTCGCCCAGCACCCAATGAGACACATCAGGATGGAACCACATCAATACCAAAAGGCTCATGAATCCCTGTAAACTTAAATCGGCCGAATAGGCATCCCACATCCTCAAACAATTAAACTGACCTATCGACGATCTATTCAATTTCTGGGAAGCTCACTTCACACGCTTTGCGAGGATTGTGGTCGCACATAAAAACCATTTAGACTCGCCTGATTGGTACAGAATATGAAGAACAGCACGAAAGACGAGACAAGGCATTGAGGTGCAAGATTCTAAAGAACCTCTCGTTTGGACAAACTTTGAAATGCAGCGCCCTTTAGCATTCAGGGCATCCAGTAAATTTGACGAGACGTAAAATATTGCCAGGCCACCTGACTATCCACCACGATTTTGTTTTCAGCTTACAGCAACTGTTGTGCGCACTCCATCACAATGAGCTTTACCAGAAACACGTTGCTCAGTTGTTCAGACCCTGGAGCCTGCTTGGTACAAGAATAGAGTCAGAGGACCTTGATGAAACTGAGTGACAGATTGGAAATTGAGCGATAATTGAAAGCTACTCGACGTTAAAAGGTTTATGGTTCGGATTGCTCCTTGTCACCATGTCACTGAGGTCCACGAATTTCAGCGGGTTAAGACAAACGTGAGAAGAGCAAAAGGACGAAGCAACTAATAACAAGCTACTCAGCGAGTGCGAAAAGTGAAGGAACGAATAAGAAAACCGCCTTTATCGTCCTGCGACGATTAAGAACACAGAGCGTCTGGTAATTCCACTAATCGAAGGAAACTTGACAAGGTCGCTGTGTGACAAACCCCCATACGAGCGACGGAATCCCGTGGGCACATCGAGATAATCAAAACGTCCGAAGGGGGCGGGGGGAGGGTGTTGACGCTCCCTGGACTCAGCCAGTGTGCGCGATGGCGCCGTGCAAGGTACTGCAGGGGAGTTTGTGTCATCAGTTTACGATAGCACGGAGGACAAACTCGTTGCGGCTGCTGCTGCAGCATTCATAGTTTTGAACAAGTGAGACGACGGAGAGACAATGGATGGAATGAGAACTGTGGAATGCGATAAGTATTTTTAGACTGCCTTCTCTGTCGCCTCTAGACATATCCCACAACACTTCCAACTTACCGAGCGCCTAGGCGAATGTCTGTCGGGCCGGCGCTCTCTGAAACCCAAAATATTTCTCTCCTTCGTGGGCAAAAAAACCGATTCGAGATTCTGCGAGCACCAAGCACGCAAATGTCGACGGAAACTCGTGGGAAATCGGTAAGCGCGCGCTTCACGAATACCTCATGGAGTGTGCCCAGCACCACACAATCTCTCGCAGCAAATTGATGGGTTGTTAGGTCTAGAAACCTTCCTGCACTGCAATTGGGAAATACTATAATCGTTCTCCCTCATTTAACATGGAGGGGAAAGAATTTTAAGTTGGAAGCTGTTCGGAAGTCCGAATTAGCAGGGTCTTTGACCTCCAAAATGTCTGCACTGGCCCCAATGGAAAGTCATTGTTTCTCCGAACACCTTCGTTCTTTAGCTCTCTACAGTTACTTCCGATTGACAACGGATTCCCCCCTTCTTCTGGGCTTTCCCAAATTTCCTTTTCCCTCCCCTCAATTTACTTTCCTCTCCACAACAAACAGCTTTCTCCCAAGCTCATCCACCATGCGAAAGTCGGTCGTCTCTCGCAATACACAATCATCTAATAAATCTCACGATACAGTCGTCTCTCTCTCCCTCTCGCCCACTCCTCTCCTCACCTCTTCCTCCACTTGGTACCTCACAAGCCAGTTTCTCATGCATTGAGTGAGAGTCCCAGTCCCCTGTTCGCGTTTATATACTCATACTCAACAGGATATAGCTATTCCGTCAAGCGTAATGCAGTCCTCACTCACGCTCATTTACTTCTCTGCTCTCCCATTCGCGCGCCCAACAGAAGCAATTGGTCTGTAACCCCGTTCATTCAATTACTACGGTCTCGCTGATTGTACTTGTACTTCTTCAACCCACGCTTCGAGTGTGGAATATCGTTTTAAATTTTGCTGTCTTTGGGCGTAGCATCTTGCTGGCTTCGACGTTTTGGTTTTACCAATTCCTATCTCAATATGAATTTTGTGATTGGTTTTGAGCAAAAGTGACCCCATTTCCAAGGTCGGAGAAGCCTAAAATTAATTTTTAGTTGAAGGTAGTACGCCAACCACTTTCATCATGAACAAATTTAGCCATACTTTCCAATATTTTATTGGTGGCTTCATTATACTGCTCCTCGACATTATCACTTTGTAGTAGCAGTCTTATTTTGCCGTGAAATGTGGGAGTAGAGAATATTTATTCGTTGTTTACAGTCTTACTGAATTTCACCAATACCGCAATGTACCACTTTAGGCCCCCGAGTCGGCCGAGATGATGATTCAATCTGCCAATCACGTCCTTTTGGTATTTCGACAACGCCGATATTACATCGCAAGTTTCGCCAACCGCGAACGTTTCTATAATTTTATGGAGTGACACGGTCACCAAGTTTCCGTTAATTGCACTGAATTCACTCATGTTGTAGGTTAATTTCGCGTAATATTCAAACGAAAACTAAAACCGAGAATGAATCCGCTCAGCTTATATAGAGTTGGGGTCTTGATCACGTGAACACGTCATGCTATTGCATCATATTTTGAAACCTCGCAGCTATTAACCGTTTCAGAGAATACTACGCAGTAGTCAGAGGCAGCTGCTATTACATCATGCTGATGAGTCATACCCTTGAACAATCGTGTGACCACTCTAGCGACCCACAAGGAGGATGTCTCTTACACCACAAGTTTACGTTATACTACAATGTTTCCTTCATGGTTCAGTTGGTAGAGAGCTCAACTATAGAACGTGGGGTACTGTGTTCGATCCCAGGGAAGGAACTTTTTTTAAAAAAGTGACGTCACCCAAATGCTCTGGAATTTTAATAGGAGGGGGGGGGGTGTTATAAGGTAATTGGTACAAAAGTGATGTCATCCAAACACTTGGATTTTTCTTTGTGTGTGTGTGTGGGGGGGGGGAGTACCTCTACTATAGTAAACTCGTTAGTGGGACGAGACTGTAATGAGAGGGGGAGGAGGTAAAAAAGGTCGTACTATAACGTGCCTGGTTAGTGGGAGGGGCCAACCAATGGAGAGGTGGTCAACTTCCGGAAATTCGGGAAGGAGGTGAGGGTAAAAAAGGTCGTACTACAGTACGATTGGTTAAAAATTGTGGTGGAGGGGGTAAGGGGGCAGAGTGGAGGGGATAAAAAAGAACGTACTACAACATGATTGGTCAGGGGGCGTGGCCAAAAACCTCGTACTATAGTATGAAGCGTGGTTTTCTTCCCCCACTCCAATTGGGCCAGAACTGTCACTTCCGGTTTCGCTCCCCCATTTCTCCCCTACTCTAATTTTCTTTGAAACCCGGTGTGGTCATAAGAGCAACAAAACACAAAAACGATCAAGAAAAGGTCTTCTGAAGTAAATCTAGAACAGGCCAAAAGATTCTAAGTTCTACCAAACCTACCTGCACCTCTAGTATTATCAACTTAGTCCTTAAGCCCTAACTTGTTCCCCGACTGTCTCATTTGGAGCTTTCATGGACAACCACGCAAAACAGTGGAGTAGCGTGCGCCGTCAGTAGGGTGTTCTTCAAATGCACAGCCGCCGCCTGAAAATGAACCAACAAGAAGAAAAACTGGTTCAGCCGCCTTCCCAGAACTTTGCAACTTGTGATTTGAATAGGGAAGGTAGCAAATACCAGGGAGTCTGAGAGAGAGCCATCAAAATTACTTCGTTAATCTAAATTGGTTATACTCCCCGGCGACTTACTTCGAAACTGGGAATTAGGTCGACTTTTTCACTCAGCTACAAACGACGGCAGAAAATACAAGAGAACTGTACACAATAGCACTTGTCGAAAAGTTGGTAGAGAGCGCCCGAGTAGTCGCCCAAGTAGACGAAAAACGGAGAGCTTCCTCGTCCGAAAAGAACTCAATTCATCAGAAATCGAGCGACGGTTTTAATCAGTCCGAGGGAAGCAAACAATATTTTCAATTTGAAGCTCCGGAAGTTTTGAGAAGAAAGAGAAGGAACTGTTGAATCAAGCGAAGGATATTGGGAATTGAAATGATCGGTGTCTGGGATGAAGTTATTAATGAGCTGTTGTTGAAGTCAATTGGAGCCAGTCACGCGAGATATTAGGCAAGTTACCACCCTTTCAAGACGATTGACTGGACCATCAGAAGCGCTTCCTCGGCCCTTACCGCGTTGACAAACACGTTCCCCGAGCACAAAAAGACTACATTAACACGAATGAGACCCCGAGTGCGTCATCCAAGGAAACTACGGTATTTGATTCAAACGACACGAACATTATTTTCTTCGACGTGAACTCGCCGATAGGCAAGAGAGAATATTACCCAACTTGACACAGCCCTATGTACATTCAGCAACTTTTATTTAGTGATTAACAAATCCACATGGTTTTTCACGTCACATACTGCGCAAAACAGTAGTTTGAATCCCACCAAACTGTCTAGGCAGCTTATTTCACTACGAATGTTAGATTCAGCTCAAAGTGAGCCAAAAAGAGGTACGACGGCGGTCACTGGAGGTATTCCAGGAGCTCGGAGTCTGTGTCTCTCCCAATTTAGTTGATTTGGGATTGGCTTGATCCCTGGCATGATTTGGCTTGATCCCTCTCTAAGCATTTTTGGGAGTGTGTGGAAAATAATTTGTTGAAATGGTTCGAATCTTACCAATCCAGCCAGCAATGTGTGAGAGGACCAGAAACAACATTCTCCTCGCGGAGAACTCCACATAGAGTTCAGTATTACCAGCTCTCCTTTTTATAAGCCTCCAAAGACTATTACTTTCCCTAATAGGGATTTAAACAATTTAAGACTACGATGTACGTCACATGGAATGAAAGTAAATGAGAAGAAAACCGAATGATACTCGGATACACGGAAATTCTCATTAAAATTGACGGCACCACAATACCTACGCTTATGTACGAAACAATTTACCAACTGAGCGGAGCTGCCCCAGACTTCCCCCTACATATTAGGCTACACCTTTGAATACGCCGCTGTTGCTTTAAGCCACCTGAAAAACGAAGAGCTAAACAACACTGGAAACCAAACGCTGCGATTCGGTTTGTTATGAGACTTATCATGCAAGTACTGAAAATCAGTGAACTGAAGAAGGTACAAATCGCATCTCTGCTCAAATTCAATAAACCTAATTATCCGTTCCAAGACTTCATGCATTACATCCACGATCGCAATACCAGAAATAATCCCTGCACATCGAACAGTGATGTTTGAACGACATTTCATCATACAGGGAATAAAACTATACAATCCACGTTGGGAGGACTTTAAACGGGAGCACACCACCAAAACTTTGCGTTCAACGTTAAAGAAGAAATTAATTAGTGAATGCCGAAGATAGTTTTGCAAACATAATAAGTGGTTTTTTGTTTGACATTTGATATGTTCATTCCATTTTGTTATTAGTTTGCGTTACATGTTTCTTTCTATTCGTCACATATTTAGTTATTTTAGAAAAATATTAACAATATTAACCTTAAAATTTTCGATCAATACGACGGTACGAGAGTACTATTTCTGCAAATATGTATCTAGGGAGGGTGGAAGAGAGAGCCATTGGCTCCTAACCGTCCTCTCTCTCTTGGTACAGGAGTTTGTACAGAAGTCTTTACCAACCCATCAGAATGGCAATTGATTTCCCCTTCCAGTCACGCCTGCAATTTGTCCAAGCCTTAGTGATGCATGGCCATGCGACCACTGCCTTTTGTGACTTCAATAAGGAACAGATCCAGTTATTACAAAATGCTGTCATTAGATCTGTATATCGGTTGAAGCTAGACCAACATGTTTCACCTTTTTATATAAAATTGAAGTGGTTAAAAACTGCTGAGTGGATTAAATTAGGAACCGGGGTATCGTTATTTAAAATTTTAAAATATTCTACACCAACTTATCTAAGAAACTTATATGTCACAATGAGTGACATCCATTATCGCAGTAACCTTAATGCAAGGAAAATTCAAATCCCTCTTCATCGTACAAGTATATTTAATAAACCTTTCACAGCAAACATCATCAGACTGTACAACGAGAACCCTGAATGTTTCAGTACCACTATTTCAGTTAAAGCGTCTGAAGATTCAAAGATCTTATACTTTCTAAATATGGAGAATACATTTAGGACCTTGAGGAAGCTATTTACGGAAGAAAGACCAATGTGGTTGTATATACCTACTTGTTGTGGGTATATTTTTACTTTTATTTTTGTTTGTTTGTTGACTTGTCGTGATTATTAACCGAAGTTCAATATGGTCATGTTCAAGAGTACGTTTTACTTTCCTTGGCTCTACGAAGTAGAAAGGAAAGTTATGTAATCGGCTGAAAAAAAAAAAGTTGAGTTTTCTTCAGATCTTTACGTTTCAGACCCCCCTGAGTCCGAAAAACACTATTTGGAAAAATGGTCTGTGTGTGTGTGAACGATTTTTAGAAAGAACCACCGTACCAAATCAGCTCAAACTTGATATCTCGCCTGCAGGTTACCATGGGACGCCAAAATAAGGGTATGAACAAAATCCACCGAAATTTAACTATAGTTATCATAGTGATCAAAACACCAAATATTTTTTTTATCAAAAACGGCTCTAACGATTTTGATTACATTTTTTATATTGGTAGCTCGCAATATGGCAATCACACCATAAAATTCCCATTAGTGGGAAAATGGCGAGAGCAGCACAATAAATTATCGAAATTTTCGACGAAATCGATTTTAGCGCGGTTTTTAGAGAAAACAACCGTACCAAATCAGCTCAAACTTCATATCTCACCCGCAGGTTACCATGGGACGCCAAAATAAAGGTATGAACAAAATCCACCGAAATTTACCTATAGTTATCATAGTGATCAAAACACCAAATATTTTTTTTCTCAAAAACGGCTCTAACGATTTTGATTAAACTTTTTATATTGATCGCTCTTAATAAGGAAATTATACCATAAAATTCCCATTAGTGGGAAAATGACGAGAGCAGCACAGTAAATTATCAAAACTTTCGACGAAAACCGTTTTTAGCGCGGTTTTTTTCTTTTAAACTCCGCTGGAATGTTAGTAGAATGTAAAAAAAAATTAGTATTGTAGTCCAATCCAATACGTATAGGGTGCGTGTTTAAAAATGCTCATGAGATACATGGGGCTCACTGCAGAAATTCCTGAATTTCAACTACCGCCGTTTCGCTTAATACCAGTTCTAACAGTTATTACCCAATAACTCTACAAAAGTGATTACTATCCTCTTCAAAAAATCCGTGTTTACAGCCTCATTAATTATCTGTGTACCATTTGCTCAATAAAGGTCCTGCAATGAGTACGAGCAGCACAATAAATTCCAGAACTGTAGGCACTACCGCTTCCTGCTGCTGTTTGACCAAGTTCAAAGGAACTGGGTGATAAATGAATTGATTAAATCGAATTAGCCATATAGAAAGTTGATGTAGAGCTAAGGAAAGTTGTGTGTTGCAACGCACCAGATATTTTTATTTACGTTGAGGGTAATATTGCTACCTCCACCTCTATCACTACTGCTACCTCCACCTCTGCCACAAACAATACCTCAAACCACAAATACAAACAACTGTCGTCGCTTCTGATTTTTTGGGCAGTCTCCTCCCCTGTAATTCAAGAGCAGGAACACAAACCTTCTCAAAAATCGACGATGTGACAAAAAGTCCCATTTGGATTTGTTAATCACTCGATAAAAGTTGCTGAGTTCACGTAGGGCAGTAGGATGTTGATGAGGGAAGGGGTTATTGTCAGACGTTTAAGAAGTCCAGAAAGGTCTCTGTAGGAACAATTCCCGTACAATGGTCGCAGTGATCGAAATGAATGATGGTTTATCCAAACAGGAGGAGTAACGTCCGAGACCCTCTTTCGACTTTGTGTCAAACACTTCATGACTGTACAGAAATTGGGAAGTGGAAATTGAAGAGAGGGAAGTTAAAAGCCGAAAGTTTCAGCAGGTGGAAAAGGAGTAATTGACTCTCGTGAGCCACCTTCTTGCAGGAAGGCTCCACTAGAGGGATGAGACTATCTTCAACAGTATTCATTTACTCGCATTGCCCTAATGGTGTTTTCCAGATTCAGAGACAGCTAAAAGGCGAATATTTAGATGAAGATCACCGAAGAACCATTTATTGCTTCCCGGCCATGTGCATTTGCGCCCGAAGGTTGAAGGCTTGGCCGTATTCTCTCTACCTCTTCGTATCCTCGAGGTGAACCACGCCCTAACGAAACGGAGTTTCACTTTCTGACTCAACAAAATAGAAGCAGAACGAGTAAAGGAATGTGGTGGCAACTAACACCTTGCACCTAATGGCTTTAGGAGCAGTTCGGAGGCGAGACTTCAACTCAAGGAAGACGTTATTGAGCAGCACTTAGCGACGTCCGTCGAGATTCCATTAGCGCCACCGCACTCAACTAGCGCTAAGTGTCGCACTCATCCTCGACGCTGCCGAAGATCGTCCTCGCCAAAACCGTGGGGGTCGTTAGACGCAACCAGATCATTGGGGCCATTCAAATCTAACGGTGTTTTTGTAAAAACAGGTCTAAGGGATGAGTCCAAATGAGGCGATCACGGCGGAAAATGGAGGAGCTGCAACTTGGAAAGGGTCATCCGGTCTGAAGAACCCGGCGCTTTGTTGACTCCTCTCTCGGGGTGAAACTTGAAACCAAATTCACCCTCGATCTTCAACCCTTCCCATCTCCATTTTACCTCCTTTTAGTTCCCTTTGTCACGTCAGTTTTGTATGAAGAGACTTGTGTGTTGGAGTCAACAAGTAGCAGACAATTTCTGAAAGCCAACGAGGGGCTGAAACATCGGTATCGATTCTGCTACCGTCAGATTTTCCAAGAACGATGTTCCACCTTTAGGAGCCAGAACCACGAAATATCCTTCTAAAACTGCATCTTGTTCAATTCCCTCTTCCAAGATAAATAAAATAGAGCAGGATGTGGTATATACAGGTGGGAATTAATGCTATTCGTTATTTCTACGCGGCTGAAGCACATGCCACCGGAAAAGCCCAGCAATACTTTGCAAGCCCAAGTTTTCGCCCCTCCTTTGTCGTCATTGTGTCAGATTTGCAATCAGTACTTCGTTGATCGGAGGGCATCAACACTTTCACATTATTACCCAACTGTTTACTATTCTCCTTGTGCAGCTTGACATAATAAGCTAACACTTCCCAGACCCATCCCACTCGATTCAGCATCGAAAAATACCAGTAAACGATACAAAACATGACCTGACGACAACAGAAGGTTAGGGTGGTAACAATACAATAACTGCCGGGCGATTGAACTTCGTCGTATTTTATCTCGGTAACGGAAAAGGGGGAGACCAAAAAGTCATTATATAACTCCATCCATCGAGATATCGAGGAATGTCCAAAAATAGCAACCCTTCCACGTGACAGTGACAGGATGGGTTGGCTCTATCGATCTTACGATTCAATTAACAAATTGTATTTATGCGAAGCGGATAGGGAACCTCTGCGAAGTACGTTCAGATGAGGAAGGTGCCTCACAGCCAACATAGTCAACGATTAATGTTGGTCGAAAAAGTAAAAGCAGTCATCCCAAGGCCCTTCAATCCAGACAACATTCTGCCATTCGGGAACATTTAGTTGTATACGAGGGACGTCCCAAAAGTAAGTTCGGATCATTTGTAAATCCGTGGGAAAATGCCGTAGGGAAAAAATTCCAACGGGATTCCTTCGTGTTACATCTGGTGGCAACACTGAATTTTTCTTATGTTGCTATCACTTGTTGCGGATTATCAGCACCAGTGTAAACATGACTGCTACATTGAAAACCCCGTCAAATTGTGAAATCCGTTCGGTGATCCGTTTTTGAGAATGTTTCTGTGCCCCAAATTCACCGCAGACTCTCTTCAGCGTATGGAGAAGGAGTCATGAGCATCGAAATGGTCCGTAAGTGGAAGAGAAGTTTCCTGGAAGGGCGGGAAAGTGTGCACGATGAACAGCGAAGTGGGCGCCCTTCCACTTCTCGTGGAGAGGACGCAGTTTCTGCAGTTCGCAAGCTTTTGGAGGAAGATACGCGCTTTACTCTAAGTGATATTGTCGAGAAAGTGCACAACAAACATCAATTGACTCGTTCTTCAGTACACCGAACCATTAGGGAAGATCTCAAGTTCTCGAAAGTGTGTGCAAGGTGGGTGCTTCGCCTCTTGACTGACGAGCACAAGGAAAACAGGTTGGATGCAGCACACAGGCTTTTTGAAATGTTGGAAGATGAAAGTGAGTCTCTTTACTCTCGAATTGTTACTGGTGATGAGTCCTGGGTCCACCACTCAACCCCCGAAACAAAAAAACAGAGTATGGTGTGGAAAGTTCCTGACCAAAGTGCCCCCAAAAAAGCGAAGGTGGAACATTCGGCTGGAAAGGTGATGGCAACTGTCTTTTGGGACTCCCGGGGTGTTCTTTTGGTCGATTACCTGGGAAGAGGCACGAACATAAATGCCGATAGGTATTGCCAGGTGCTCAGAGACCTGAAAAATGCCATAAGGCGCAAAAGACCGGGCATGTTGCGGAAAAAAGTGTTGCTGTTCCACGACAACGCGCGACCCCTTGGTGAGCAAAAATCACCCAACGTTTGCTTGGAACATTTGATTGGGATGTTTTCCCCCACCCCCCATACTCTCCAGACCTTGCACCGAGTGACTTTTTCCTATTTCCCCTCCTCAAAGTCCACCTGGGAGGAAGAAAGTTCCGTACGAACGCCGAACTCGAAGCCGCGGTCTCGGAATTCTTCAAACAAAATGACGCAGAATAGTACGACAAGGGGTTACGTAAACTGGCACCACGGTACCAAAAATGCATCGATCGGAATGGCGACTACGTCGAGAAATAAAGTAGATCCGTACCTTTAAGAATAATTTTTTTTTTTCAAATTGGTCGAGTTTTCGATTTTTCCCAGCACTTCGGAACTTACTTTTGGGATGTCCCTCGTACTACTCGGAAATAGTTCATTTGCAACAGCCTAATAAGAATGCAACTTGCAGAACTCCTTCGTCCACTTTCTTTTCATTTTCCAGTACTTCTCTTCTTATCGGTAATAACGTACTTCTAAGAGTTTGTCACTCAGTGGAATTGTACATATTTACATATCGTTCGGTTGTTTGGATGCCAGAATCCAATTAAAGAAAAATTGAAGCAGCTTTCTTCTCTTGGAGTGTATCGACAGAAGCACTCCAGGTGATCACTCGTCAGTTACAGGGTGGACAAGTGGAGAGTGAAACGGGAGCTTCCCCCCACTCTGGGCCGAACTTCATGCGGATCTCGCCAATGGGCGTTCGAGTCGGGAAACCTCGTCAAAGGGACGTGACACGTATGAGTTCTTTCCCAACATCTGTGAACGTCTTGGGAGAAAGGGGGTTGAGCCAGACCACTGGATGAGCCAGTTCCTCGTGGAAAACAGCGACTTCAATGCGCGGCTCCTTTTTTTTCTCTCTCTCAAAGACTCTCCATTATGCATATCTTGCGCCTTCAGTGCAGTGGAAACAAGAAACCATGTGCTCCTGCAACAGTGAGCGACGGACAGAGCGATGGAAGGGCAGACGGACGAACTTGACTGCTACAAAGCTATAATTGTTTCGCCGAGTTTACGGAGAAGGTGACAACTAAGAAATTTGGTCACAGTAGATCTATCCCTTTGAAACTTGCTCCCCAAGCTAATAGTTAGATCAGGCAGGGAAACAGATTAAGAACTCCTCCTCGATGGTACTGGGTCCCTCACGT
Organism: Pachypeltis micranthus; assembly: GCA_020466155.1. NCBI lineage: Eukaryota > Metazoa > Arthropoda > Insecta > Hemiptera > Miridae > Pachypeltis > Pachypeltis micranthus. The sequence goes on along the minus strand of CM035768.1, from coordinate 79,895,584 downwards.
GGTCAAGACCTCAGCACTGTATAACCATAGGCTACACCTGTCCACTGGGAGAGTGGCGGCGAAAGTGGCCGACCGCTTGCATGGTAGCGGAACCGCAACCTCCACGACAGTAGACTCTTAAAGAGTTCAGGAACAGCCATTTGATAAGGAAATAGACCCCTCCGCCATAAAATACATATTTCAAGGTATTGAACGACTCCCAAGAACCGCTGGCCCCCACTCACCTAAACAGCATGTGACTATCCGACCGATTCCGCCAATCGAAGGAGTGAATTAGTACTTTAACTTGGGGGCTAACATGGAAATGGACGTTTCCATTAACTGCTTAAGTGGTTTGGATTCTCGAACCGAAATCTTTCTTCGTCGTGCGCATAAACCTGGAATGACAGGGAGAGGAGGAGCTCTAGAATCCGATGATGGAGATCGGCGGCTGGATGGGTTTCACTCGTAATCCCCGGGGGAAATCAAATCGTCATCTTCTCAGCTAATGTGAGACAGAGAACTACGAACGTGAGAGGAGTAACGATCGGACACAAATACATCGTGCAATGCATCAACAAGAACTGTGCGCGAATCGCCGAGATGCGGTGTTTTGATTGCGTCGAAGGCGATCGCTGCCAACTTCGAGCAAAGTCCTAATTGTGAAAAATCGATTGATGAGTTTTTCGGGATGACTCCTGCGCCACGACACGGCTAATCATTATTCTCCTGTCTGTCTCTTGTTACAGGGGCTTCCAACTCGTTCCTCTGAATGCACAAGGAAACGCCCAATTAGACGTAATGTGTCAAGTTGCAAATAATCCAGTCCTCAGAAAAAGAAAAACGTAACTTTTACGCATTAACTTTTTAAAACTTAATTAAAACCCATTTTCGAGGAGGAAACTTTATTTCGCAATAACGACGATAAATCGAAGCAATCTTTTTTGTGGGGGAGTGTATTCGTAATTTCCTTAATGTTTGATAGGATTGTAGGCTTACAATGTTTTTCGCCCAATAATATCTCAGTCAACATTTTCGTAGCAATTTATTTTGGAGCTCCGCGTGTGCTCGAGATTTATTTAACGTGAACACGCGTAGTGTGGGGAAAAATGAGCGTTTCTTGATAGGGCTGATCCACTCAGAAGTTGGAGCGGTAGAGGGAGATGTGTATCCGCTCAGAAGTTAGCGCAATAATTGGTGGGGAGTGACGTCAGGTGTGCTGATCCTTTCAAAAGATACGGCAATAGTGGGGAGGAGGACACATATCAGCTGTAGACGGGGAAGACGGGGGGTGACCTAGATCCCCTCAGAAGTTACAAAGTTAGAGGGGGGGGGGTATGACGTCACATAATGATGTGGACCATGATGGGGGGGGGGGTTGACCTACTTCCTCTCAGGTGTGCCTTAGGGTTAACTACTAAGGTGTTTCACCACGAAGTGAGAGATGATAAGGTATACTTGTATAAACATTTAGTTTGGCAATTTAAAAATAGCTTCAAAAGTCACAATGTCGCGTCCACAAGTTTTGCACCTCGCTCCCTGTGATTTCCATGCTATTCGCATATATCACAAATATCTGGTGCATAGCACACCACAACTTTCCGCCAACCCTGTAAGTTCGAACTCCAATTACATACGCGGGTGCTATATCTTCGTTCAACGCATCTACAGGAACATTTATCCGGAACAAGATATAGGTACGAGTTAGTTGGCAGTCCTCCGTCAGGCTAATGTCTCCGTTCAACAGGTAGATACTGAAATAATTACGAAGGACAACATTTTGGGATAGGTTGCTAGAAGACGCTCCGTAAGATTTATCAAATCCAGTGAACTCAAAACTCAGGAACTCAAGAAACTACAAAAATGTTATTAAAAAAAACATCATTTTCGACACATTTTCATTTTTATATCAGTTCAATGGACTGTCAGCGGAACATTCAAAAACATCCTGCGAGTTTGGTGAAAATTGTTGAAAAAGTTTTGCCAAAAAGCGTAAAAAACCTACTTATCTCCGCTCACTTTAATTTCATGGAGATATGTATAGGGAAGAAAAGTTTTGTACTAACTAGCAGAAGATAATTTGATAGCTTAATCAAAAGCGTTATAGCCGTTTTTCGAGGAAAAAGCGAAAAACCCCCATTTTTGGTACATTTTCGTCCCCCAGCCCACCTTTCCAATCGACCGAAATCGCTCATAACCTTATTTTGGCGAAAAAAAAAAAAATCTGGTGCGTTGCAACACACAACTTTCCTTAGCTCTACAACAATTCACTTTGTACATGGCTAATTCTATTTAATCAATTCATTTATCACTCAGTCCCTTTGAACTTGGTCAAACAACGCTTTACGGCAGCATGAAGCGGCAGCGATTACAGTTAAAGAATTTATTGTGCTGCCCGTACTCATTCCAGGACCATTATTGAGCAAATGGTACCCAGAAAATTAATGAGGCTGTAAACACGGATTTTTGAAGGAGGATAGTTATCACTTTTGCAGAGCTATTGGGTAATAATTGTTAGAACTGGTATTAAGCAAAACGGCGGTAGTTGAAATTCAGGAATTTCTGGAGTGAGCCCCATGTATCTCATGAACGTTTTTAAATACTCACTCTATAGGTATTGGATCGGACTACAGTACCAAATTTCTTTAACATTCTACTAACATTCCAGCGGAGTTTAAAAGGAAAAAACCACGCCAAAAACGCTTTTCGTCGAAAATTTTGATAATATATTGTGCTTCTCTCGTCATTTTCCCACAAATGGGAATTTTATGGTATAATTATCTTATTAAGAGCTATCTACATAAAAAATTTAATCAAAATCGTTAGAGCGGTTTTTGAGGAAAAAATTTGGTGTTTTGATCACTATGATAACTATTGTTAACTTTCGGTGGATTTCGCCCATACCCTTATTTTTGCGTCCCATGGTAACCTGTAGGCTAGACATCAAGTTCCAGCTGATTTGGTACGGTTGTTTTATCTAAAAACGGCGCTAAATTCGATTTCGTCGAAAGTTTTGATAATTTATTGTGCTGCTCTCGTCATTTTCCCACAAATGGGAATTTTATGGTATAATTATCATGTTAAGAGCTACCAATTTTAAAAATGTAATCAAAATCGTTAGAGCGGTTTTTGAGAAAAAAAATTTGTTGTTTTGATCACTATGATAACTATAGTTAACTTTCGGTGAATTTTGTTCATACCCTTATTTTGGCGTTCCATGATGACCTGCGGGCGAGATATCAAGTTTGAGCTGATTTGGTACGGTGGTTTTCTCTAAAAATCGTTCACAGACACACAGACCATTTTCCCAAATAGTGTTTTTCGGACTCAGGAGGGTCTGAAACGTAAAGATTTGAAGAAAACTCAAAATTTTTTTTTCAGGCGATTACATAACTTTCCTTTCTACTTCGTAGAGCCAAGGAAAGTAAAAAGAACTAGCTCAATCGGTTCAGGCGTTCTCCCGCAAATTGAACTGCAGACACGAACGGGCCACGCGCTGAAATTCGGTTATTCGGGCTCTGTAGGAAACCCAACTTTCCTTTTGACGCGATTACGATACTTTCCTTTCCATTCGGGTAGCGGAAAAATTGATGCGCATTGAATTCTCTTCAAAATTTTGTGTTTAACATTATTCCGCGTCATACAACGCGATATATTGTAGTAACGTCACGCAACGTATTTAATACCGATACGCAATGTCGATCGGCTGTCTACTAGCGACGGGCTCCTTGACAACTGTACGTGCTGTTTGGGTACTGCATCCGGAGGTGCAACATGCAACATTTTTCCCGAAGCGCGTAACATTTTGTTTTCGACGAGGTGATGAAGAAACCTTCCAGTTTTTCTCGTCCCCTTGCAAACTCATTCCGAGACAAAGCAGTGATTTCTGAGCGTGCATCTGTCCGTAGTTCAATTTGCGGGTGAACGGCTGGACCGATTGAGCTGGTTCTTTTATTGTTTTCTTTGTTAATTTTTGTAGACGCGAAAATATGGTTATGGGCGATTTCCGCCGATAGGAAAGGGGCGGGGGACCAAAACGTACCAATTAGCAACTGCCTCTAAACGTAAAGATCTGAAGAAAACCCCTTCTTTTGACGCGATTACAATACTTTTCTTAACCTTTGAGTAGCGGAAAGTAAAAAAAGTTCTCAAAATTTAGCCTTTATAGAAATTTCCTAAAATCAATACAAGAAAAACTGCAATCCGCTTACAGCACTACAAGCCAAATTAGGAAGTTTTTTTGTTTTTTTTTCGAAACAACTGGAATTTGGTTCAACTTCAAAATGTCGAGCGCGTTCGATGTTTTAAATCCTTCCAAACAAATGGAACGTGTCCAAAGGGAACAAAAAAAAAAGAACAAGAACAAAAACCCCTTTGAACCTTCATCCGACTTTTCGCTCATGAAAGAAGAGGAAAGGAATAAAAGGAGTCGAGAAGAATCAACACGTTAACTCCCGTTAATTGCGATTTCCATTAAACCAGGTCCTCCGAACATCTGGACTAACTTAAAAAGGGCCTGGAATAATAACGTGTCTGTTGTTCTGGCCCGCTTTTACCTCCAGGCTCGGCCTTTGCTAGCGACCCTGGAACCTGCAATAAACTAGTTCCACTCCAGCGTAAGAAATTCACACGTCGCTACGCGTAATTACAACGTTTCCTCGAACGGCGACGACTTTGTCAACAACTATCTTTCCAAAGCCTCTGCATTCCTCGCCCAAGGGCGGAATAAACAGTTCTCACTCTATTGAGAGGAAATGCTAAATCGGGCGTGTGTTAACTCGAGCTATGCACACAACTGCGACTGGGAAAATGCTCCCTTGGAACCACTAAAAGTATGTTAACGGGCAACCCTTCGCAATTTTGCGACAATGGACACGTAAATATATTCGCATTGGACAGACAGGATGAAAAGATTTACTCAGATTTCTCTCCTTCTTTTACTTTGTTTCCTCTTCCTCGCCTAGGAATTCATTTGTGTTTTCTAACTTCATTTTTCATGCCGATCTTTCTATATTCGTTACTATATTTCTATACTGCACTAACGCTATGCGATGGGGGTGATTGCGACCCTATTTTTAATGAATCACAGTTCAACGGGCAGTCAAAGAAATATCCGTGTGGTACAAAATGTGAAATACGTTGCCAGAAAATAGTATGTTCGGTTGATCAAACGCTGTTAAGTAATAACCGTTGAAATAAAAATAAAAAAATTTAAAAAAACTGCTCACGGCCTGTCACAAAAACGTGTATGTAAAATAAACAAGCATGTACAGGTTGAAGACACCCTGGGAGTATCATGTAAATAATTTCAGGAATGCGAAAAATTAAAACAAAAGAAACCTTCATTTCATTTTATACATCTGTTGGGCGCACGAGAGGGGGAGTTTAAGGACGAAATAAAAGGGAACTCGGTGAGCGTGAAATGGAACTGTACTGCACGTAAAATGAAGTTTGATTAGTGATTTGAGTTTGAGTATATAAGGGTGACACAAGGGACTCGGAATACGCGTGAACTGGTTGCCCAGAAAACTAGATTGAAGCTGAGAGGGAGAGAGTAGAGCTGTGACTGGCCCGAGAGTTTCTAGGTGAATAGCCAGCCATACACGAGCAGATCTCTGCGGCAGATTTGGTCGCCCGATCTCATCTGACAAATATCGCTAACGATCTGGAGTGACCGATGAGATCGGTCGTTGCCCCTTAACACGAAAAACTCATCGGCCGATCTTTCATGCCCGAGATCTGTCACCTGACCAGTGCCCGATGTCATCTGTTCGTTCGTGGGATGAAATCTGACAGATTCAGGTCTGTCACCGACGTTCGTCTGGCAGACTCGAGTTATCGGTCGAATCCGAAATTTTTTCCAGATCGGACACACATTCCGTAAGTTGATGCCATGGGGTTAGTGACTGCCGTAGTAAAAAAAAGCGTAAATTTTCATTGCCCATAAAACGACAAGAAAAGACAAGTTTTGGAGAAGTCATGGGTTTCGGAAAGGAGAAAGTTCGGGCACATGAAGTTCTTGAAGCACCTTAGGGAGAACAAACCGCGGGATTGTGAACATTTTGCTAGCTCATGTCTCCGGATCCCGTGATTCAATTCATTTGGTTTTTTGTAAATAAATTCGAAACATTTTATGTCTTTACTTTGCTACATAAACTCGAAACCCTTGAATTCCTTCCTCATATCGTAAAGAATTTTAGGCCCTTTTGAACGTATATTTTGCACAATGCACGGAGATTCGACTTCCATGAGAAACAGCAGAGTTCCCCAAACGTTTTTGTGTCGTGGAATCCTTACCATGTTTTTCCGTGTTGAGTATACCCTCTACTTACCTGATATTGATTTCCTGTAAATTTCTAATTGTAGTGAAGTTTAGTGTTAAACGATAGAAAGTTTTACACAAACGGTGGGTACAGCTTTCGTACAAGTACGCAACCACCAGGAACATTTTATGTCTTTTATTTATTTTTTATGCAATGGTAACTACGTTTGATTGTGCTCGTTGATGGTTTCGATATAATGGCCGCGTCAATTGCAATTGACATCATCACTTAGTCACTGAGGTTATTAAAACGTATGATGTTACCAAGCGTTAGATTTTGTAACAGACGTTACCAAGCACCTAAACCCCCAACATAATATATTTCGTGAGGCTTCTCCGTTACGTATCCCGCGTTACATTTTCGAGTTTATGTAGTAAAGACATAAAATGTCAAAAACTACAACTAAATTTGAAAATACAATCCCCCCCCCCCCGCCCACAATTCTGGGTAAGTATGCCACTGGAGGTAGGTGCCAACAAGTAATAATGTATTTACGAATTTATTAGGTTGTGGGAAGATCGTTTTTTGTAGTCACGAAAATTGTAGTTTCCTACGAATGTTTGCAGTTACGAGTTTTGAATTACGTATGTGAAAACAGGGGAAAACACTCGTGGACAACAGAACATCTTAACGTTAAGGGACTCTGTCCGATCCAATCGAACAGTTCTTTGAACCACAGACATCGCATCCGAGAAGTCTGCAGGTTAAGGGGGACGCCCGACTACCATCTGCCAGATTTGAACTCTCGCAGATATCTCTGATCGATTTTCACATTTTTTAACGCCCACTAACGCACAGATCTTTCCCACAGATATCGTTTAAAAACGCGATATCTGCCGCAGATATCTGCTCGTGTATGGCTGGCTATTCTGTAGTGAGCACTGGGAGACGAGCGTCTGGGAAGAGCTGTGTGTTCTGGATTAGCAAGTAAATCGAGGGGAGGAAAGGATATTTTGGGAAGTCCGTTGTTGTCGCTCAGAAGTTAAAACGAATCCCTTTGTCTGGAAAAGGAGCTGACTGAAAGTGTACAGAACAACGTCAATATCTCTGTTTTGACACCGAACTTTCACAGAAATATTCATAAAAACAAGCACCCGAGTTAAATGTTGATTTGCAAACGAGAAGGAAATGTAAAAACCCCTCGTTTTGTCGTGCATCCCCTCCTCCCCCTTCCCCAAACTTTCCTCGTCTATGGAAACGACTCATAACATTATTTACGAGCCTTAAAAAAAACTAACACGCAAAACAGAAGAGTACAAGCTTAATAGTTGCAGGCGTTCTTCCACCAACCTCCTATGCCTACACATAAACCACACGCCAAAGTGTCTTGAATCTGAAGGAATCTCCAATTGAAAAAAAATAATTAAGGGCGCATGATAATGTAGTGTAATGGTTCCTGAGGTGTAAACTCAATTCACAACAACAGGCCACTAGGCGTATTTCCACAGAGAAAAGTTCGCTTAGTTGGATAGCCTCTACACAAACCGAACCTGGAATGACCTGACCGCGTCGCAAGCCAGAGCCATTCGTCATTACCGTCCCCATTCTCTCCTACTTCATCTTCGATCTTCAACTTTAGCGTTGACGTTCCGAAGAGCAGAGTGCATGATCTCGTTTCCTTCTGTTGTTCCGCAGGTTCCAATCGTGCCCATGACGACACGTGAGCCCGACAGTCGACTGGAGGCTTGCCACGCTCTTGGCACGTACCGAAAAAAACCCTACTGGTTCGTTCAAAAATACAACATGTACATCACGGCTTATTGCGCGCTGTAGATTCTGTCCTGGCAGAGCTGTTTCCGAGGAAGAATTCGGCAACCCCTCATTTTCAGTACGTTTTGATCACCTTCGGACCCATCGATGGAAATAGCTTGTAACCTCCTTTCTACTTTCCTTAGCTCTACGAAGTAGAAAGAAAAGTTATGTAATCGGCTGAAAAAACAATTTTGAGTTTTCTTCAGATCTTTACGTTTCAGAACCTCCTGAGTCCGAAAAACACTATTTGGGAAAATGGTCTGTGTCTGTGAACGATTTTTAGAGAAAACAACCGTACCAAATCAGCTGGAACTTGATATCTAGCCCGCAGGTTACCATGGGACGCCAAAATAAGGGTTTGAACAAAATCAACCGAAAGTTAACTATAGTTATCATAGTGATCAAAACACCAAATATTTTTTTTTCTCAAAAACGGCTCTAACGATTTTGATTAAATTCTTTATATTGGTAGCCCTTGATAAGGCAATTATACCATAAAATTCCCATTCGTGGGAGAATGACGAGAGCAGCACAATAAATTACCAAAATTTTCGACGAAAAGCGTTTTTAGCGCAGTTTTTTTTCCTTATAAGAAGAAGAAGAAGAAGAAAATAGTTTATTACAAAAAACAAATTAATTTTACCTTACATGAAAATAAATAAACCTTATGACATGGTTTTAAAACCGTCCGCCGGAGGATCGGGCCCGATTCAAATTATCTTAAGACTAATATTTGTTAAAGGGGGAAAGAAAAAATGATATTTTACAAAATTAACCGTAATTAAATTCCCTGATAAGACTACGCCTATAACGCCACGCCAATCTACAGTAACGGGCAAGACCCGACCAATCAGGACCATCAAGGAGCACCAGTGCCTCATCACGCGAAAGTGCCGGCCTTCCAAACACCACGACTCGAAACTCGGCAAGTATTGGGAATACACATAAAAAGTGGAAGACATCCTCTCGTGCATGAAGATTACACATTGAGCACTCATCCCTTAGGTCAGCTGCATATGGCTTTTTTCCTTATAAACTCCGCTGGAATTTTCGTTGAATGTTGAAAAAAATTGGTATCCAATACCTGAAGGGTGAGTGTTCAAAAACGCTCATGAGATACATGGGGGTTACTCCAGAAATTCCTGAATTTCAACTACTGCCGTTTCGCTTACTACCAGTTCTAAAAGTGTTTACCCAACAACTCTGCAAAAGTAATTACTATACTTCTTCAAAAAATTTGTGTTTACAGCCCCATTAATTCTCTGTGTACCAATTGCTCAATAAAGGTCCTGCAATGAGTACGAGCAGCATAATAGAATCTGGAACTGTAAGCGCTACCGCTTCCTGCTGCCGCAAAGTGTTGTTTGACCAAGTTCAAAGGAACTGAGTGATAAATGAATCGATTAAATAGAAGTAGCCATTTACAAAGCGAATTGACGTAGAGCTAAGGAAATTTGTGTGTTGCAAAGCACCAGATATTTATAAAGGCTCCAGTCTAAATTTATGGATTGATGGAGAGAAGGATGCAACAAGTTGGTCAAAAAGGTGATAGATGGGCAACGTCAGGAATTTCGAGGGTTGCTTCGAATTACATGATAACTGTATTAGTTGTTATTAATAAGCAGCGGTTACTATTTTATTCTATTTATACTATTTCCGATACAACACAGTCCATTCAGTCCTGTTTACCGTTTCACGACTAATTTCTTTGTCCACAATTAATTTTTTTTTCTTCTCTTCCGCCAAACAGGTTTTATGGAACTATTTGTTTACCTCATAAAGACTAGTATTATTAAAAGGATAATACAATTCAATTTTGTTAAGGCAGTGCTGTTCGTTTTCTATAGTTTCGAGACATTTCGCGCATTTGTGAACACTCAAAAGACGAAAGAGAATTCGAGGGGGTTTCGTTGCACCATTTCAAAGATACGATTAGGCTGTACGCCAGTTGATTTACTTCGTAATAAGTGGATATTTACTATATCACAATGCAATGCTCTGTAATTTGAACGCTCGGCCTCCTTTCAAATATGAGCGATAAAACGATTGCCAACCGAAACGTACACTATTTTTAACTCGAATGAATGTAAAATGAAATAAAATAGGTAAATCGTCGAGTGAGAGCGCCGTCTTTCGTACCTGCTGGTCGTCGATTTATTTTGAACGACTTTGGTAGAACCCGATATCCGAAATACCCGGTTTAATAACTGAGCGTAAATTAAAAAGTTTTGTCCAACCGTTCTGAAAATGTTTCCGTGGCTCGAAACTACGAGGCATATCAAACAAAATTAGATCCATCCGTTGGGTCAAAGAAAAGCCGAGGTGCTGATGTCAGGTGGCATCTGCCGCTAACCAGGCGGAGAACGAAAAGCCTTCGTCTTACATCCAACAACCACTTCCCTTCCTATCCATCGCTACGCCCCCTCCGAACGTTCAGATCCATCTCTTCCTCCATCGTAATTCCTCCAAAGGACTCAAACCAACCCTTTCTTTCAGTTTCAGGACACGTCCCAGGGCCCCGCGTCCAATGGGTTCCCAGTTATATTTTAACGAGAAGCGACAAGAAACCAATTTCGTTTTTTTTACCAACCTTTTCTCGTTGACAGGCCCCTAATCAGATTATCTCACAATCTGACGTCTCATTACTTCTGTCGTCGGGCTGTCGAGAGGAGGAAGGATTTGATTAGTTCGCCTTAGAGAAAGAAAAGTAAACTGTTTGTCGGAATGAGGGAAATCCCAGTGGCCAACTTGTTGATTCCTTGATTAATGATTCAGAGCTCGTCATAACTCGACGCCAAGGCCCTCCATGTTCCCAAAACATACTCTCAAACCACATCTTGAATTAAATTTGTATCTCTAGCGCAAAGCCACATCCTCTCAAACCTTGACTTCGAGCCTATATCTGTATTCCACACAAGTAGATATAAATACCCTATTCAAGCGTAGGTTCTAATGAAGATAACCTGGTGGGGAAGTAAACCTGAATGAAACCTTCTTCGTTGGAGAGAAACCCGCGTTCAACGATCAAATTTGGTTTCCTCTAAAAACCAGATTTTATTGTGCTGCTCGTACACATTGCAGGACCATTATTGAGCAATTGGTACACAGAGAATTAATGGGGCTGTAAACAAAATTGTTTTGAAGAAGTATAGTAATTACTTTTGCAGAGTTATTGGGTAAAAACGTTTAGAACTGGTAGTAAGCGAAACGGCAGTAGTTGAAATTCAGGAATTTCTGGAGTGAGCCCTATGAATCTCATGAGCGTTTTTAAACACTCGCCCTTTAGGTATTGGATTGGACTACAACAAGACTTTTTTGTTAACATTCTAGTAACATTCCAGCGGAGTTTAAAAGGAAAAAACCACGGCAAAAACGCTTTTCGTCGAAAATTTAGATAATTTATTGTGCTGCTCTCGTCATTTTCCCACGAATGAGAATTTTATGCTATAATTGCCTTATCAAAAGATATCAATATAAAAAATTTAAACAAAATCGTTAGAGCCGTTTTTGAGAAAAAAAATATTTGGTGTTTTGATCACTATGATAACTATAGTTAACTTTCGGTGGATTTTGTCCAAACCCTTATTTTGGCGTCCTATGGAGGCCTGCGGGCGAGATACCAAGTTTGAGCTGATTTGGTACGGTGGTTTGCTCTAAAAATCGTTCACAGACACACACACACACACACACAGACCATTTTCCCAAATAGTGGTTTTCGAACTCAGGAGGGTCTGAAACGTAAAGATCTGAAGAAAACTCAAAATTTTTTTTTCAGCCGATTACATAACTTTCCTTTCTACTTCGTAGAGCTAAGGAAAGTAAAAAGGAGGTTTCATTCAGGTTTGCCTCCCCAAGTTGTTTTCAGTAGGCCCAGCGCCGGCCTTCATATCTACTAACACAGACTACAAAACCCCCGTTTCTCTCTCTCTCACTCTCTCCGCTTCTCGTTACATTGGGACTTACATCGAGGTTCGGGCCCAGATATCAGCCTTCAAGGATTCCAGCTTTCAAGGAGTCGATTCGACCAAAAGACTTTCGACCCGTTTCTCGAGCATTAAATGTTAACTTTCCTCTTCTCACATTTCTTCCTTCGAGTTACTGTATATTAAACCGCGAAGGGAGGTTGACGGGGTAGACGGCATGAACGTTAGAGCTCGTGCATAATTTAACGCGTCTGCATGCAACTGCAAACTCTATTCTTGTATAATACAACCAAGTTCTACGAAGCGCGCGCTTCACACTCTATACATAGGGAAAGACGCATAATAAACTCACAACCGCCTCGAGATAACACCCAGCAATCAAGAGGAACAGTCAATTGAGGAGGGAGTGAGATCGGTACAAGAAAACAGCAGATTTAAAGGGAAAAGGTGGCAAACTGAAGAGTTTTCTGTTTCGAGTATTACATAAAATTCAAGTTCACATTACTCGTAGTTTTTTCTGAGGATTCTATGTACAGTTCGCCGTTCAAATATCTGGAGTGACGTATCACAGCCCCACTCACATTCAGCGGTTCTTTTCGCTCTAGCCGCTAACCCAACTTACCACTTTCCACAGCCCTGCTTGACAGTTACAGTTCTACATTTGGGGATGTCTATTGGAGTTCCGACCAGGTGGCCCCTACCTCCCTCAGACCCCGTATTTAAAAATGAAGTAGGGGATGGGATGGGGACTACCCTCCGGCGACTCCACAACCACCAGGATGTCCACAGAACAAGCACATTCTCAAGTACTGTCAAGCCTTACCCTGGGTAGGAGTTGGATTGCTCCGTTCCACCAACCTTGCCCTGTGGAGGCAGCCACCTGTCGTGGTCCTAGCCCATAATGCCCCGGCGCAAGGGCGCAGGCTGCGAATTCCCGTGGTACCATGTTTGGGTCGAACAACCCTAAAGGCCAGTGCATCATTCGATGGCACTTACGGTTTTTCCTCATCTCAGCGTATTACAGTTTGGACTTGCTGACCTCCCTTGGGTTTGGAAGGACCCCAGTAATCTGCGACAGAAGGCCACCCAAGGGCCCATCCGCCGCGCATCCGGATTTCCGTCCCCTTAGCCCACTGTGGCAGGGAGGAAAGTTATGTAACACACTGAAGGGTGGGGGGGACTTCAGAGCTCAACATTTTAAGGGCTTTTGAGTCCAAAAACGCCGTTTTGGAAAATGGCTTGTGTGTGTACTGGCATCCTACCGAGAACTGAAACGCGAAAGAAGAGCGGCACTACCGGTTTGTTTTTGTTTTGGACTCAGGCCTGGCATCATTGCCGTTGGTCCCGACCAAGCAGCGGTGATCCTGGGTGTCCAAGCACCTTACTTCGCAAGGCGAAAACCGCCAATTTGACGTGACGGATTCTCGTATGGCAGTGTCGTGATTTCGTAATGGGGCGTGTATGATTGGTGGTGGTGTCAGGGGGGGGGGGAAGGGTGGTTCATCTGGCACGGTGTGTGGTGCAAGAAGAAGCCTTATCCTCCTTAACCTATCTGGATGCCCTTCCTATCATGGATGACGACTAACCTTCCAGCGACTCCCCAACCACCATGATGTCTGCAGAGCACGCTCATTTTCCTGCATTGTCGGGCCTTGCCTTGGGTAGGAGTTGGATTGCTCCGTTCTTGCCCTGCAGAGGCAGCCACCTGTCGTGGCCCTAGCCCACAATGCACTGGCGCAGGTCCGCCCCCATCTTGCGATGGCACTAAGGGCTTTTCATCATCCCAGAACGAGGCAGGTTGGACTTGCTGGCCATTCTGGGGTTTGGAAGGACCCCAGTCAGCTGCGGAGCTGGAATGTTGCTTTTTGAAAATTAACTCCTTACACCAATCTACGTGAATATTAATTAAAACCGTCACGTAAAATTGAATATCTGGCGATTGCACGAAATTGAACCGGTCGACGCCATATTCGTACAACGAAGATTCGAAAAGTGTAGGTGACAGGGCGAAGTGAAACGAGCGAACCTCGAAACAGGTAAATTGAAGATATGCCTCTGGCGGCAACATAATTCTTAAATTTCTGACAGCTACATTTGCAGTTTCAAACGTTCGACCCTACTCCAAAACCACGACGTTAAGACATTCTGAATACACCCGGCAGTCGCCGTGGGAGAGCTCCCTCTTCGGACCGGCACCAGCGCCTAGTATGAGGAGAAATTGTACTGTGGTGGCGGTGGCAGGGGGGTCGTTCTTCACCTAGTGGCGCCCAGAGCACATAATAAGCAAGTTCTGTTCCCCGGTCATATTTTAATAAGAAAACGCAAGGTTGAATCCCAAAACATTGGCCCGATTCTTTGGTTCGCGATTCGGAACGTTTACTAGCGTCACTGATACAGGTGCCGGTTACAACTTTCATCACTGGCAACTGCCTAGCGGTAGTACTCTACAAAATACGAATTAAATCGTTCGACTAACCGTTGAACTATGGAATCATTGCACTCGTCAATTTTCCGTTGTAACCGGAATATCGCCTCTCAGTTGACGAGTTGCCGCCAAGGTATGCGCAACCATTTCTTTCCGTATCCGTTAGTTTTTCGCGCCCTTCCGGCTTTTCCTGCTTTAGTGCTAGCCGCCCTGCTCTCTTCGCGTTTATTTTTTTGATGTTATTCGACCGACCAGCCATGGATAGGCAATATTAATACCGATTTGATTCATCGATTGAGAGAAAAAGGCTTGCAAGTGTTGTGGATTGGTGTATCAGTGTCCTGAACCGAGCAGGTCTTAGCTGCGATGCAAAATGAGTCAGGCTGGGCCTGCAGCATCGAAAGTTCACTGGAAACCCTCCTTGAGAAGGCGTTCCCAGATGACCAAGTGGCTCGAGACACTGAAGCCCAGAGGGCAGCAAGGGAGCTGATCATGGACCCTCCGAACGAGCCCGACATCCCATTGTGGACAACAGGGGACCTCGGCAGGGCCCTTGCGACCTTAAAGCCCAATAAATCTCCTGGGCCAGATAAAATAGAAAGCAATATGCTAAGGAAGGCTGAGCGGACAATCTCCAGCGGCCTCCTTAATTTATTTAATGACTGTCTGCAGGTCGGACAGTTCCCCACTCAGTGGAAGTCTGCGCGTGTTGTCACTCTTCAAAAGGGAAGCGACCGCAATCAGTCAGACCCGCGATCATGGAGACCACTCAGCCTTCTTTCCATATTAGGCAAAACACTAGAAATCTTGATGTTGCAGTCCGTTGAAGGAGTCTTTGGCCGCAACCTCACAGGCAGGCAATACGGGTATACCAAAGGAAGGTCCACACAGGATGTCATTGTCGAGATTCGGCGTGTTTCCCTGCTGGCACCGGCTAAGTATGTCGTAGCAGTTCTGATTGACATCAGAGGAGCGTTTGACAACCTTTGGTGGCCAGCACTCCTTAATGAGCTCAAAGGTAGGGGAATCCCCCGCAACCTGTACTCGCTCGTCAGAAGTTACCTGACAAACAGAACTGCTACGATCGAAAGCAGGCATGTCTCCGTCCGGAGAAAGATTGAGAAAGGGTGCCCACAGGGCTCGGTCCTTGGACCAGCACTCTGGAATGCCTTCTTCGAAGGTCTTCTCAGGAAACTCATGGAGACTGACTGCGAGCCGTACGCCTATGTGGATGACTTGACTGTGCTGATCTTTGCAGAGTCAGTCCGCCAAATTGAAGAAAAAACCCACCACCTGCTCCACACTGTGCGAGCATGTTAAGATGCAGGTGGCTGAGAAAAAAACCCAGCTAATCCTCTTGAAGGGGAAAGTGAATAATCCACCCACAATACGCTTTGGCGGCCACAGGCTCCTTCTTGAAAAGCACGTCAAGTATTTAGGAGTGAATATAGGTGAGAGGTGGGGTTTCAACCAACACCTCCAGTCCCTTAAAGGCACTACCATTGCAAGGTTTGCCTCACCACGTGCCATTACTAAGGCCACTTGGGGTGTGTGTTACCACGACACTATCCTCATGTATAAGGCCATCTATATAGGTGTGATTGGCTACTGCGTTGTCTGGGGTAGCAAACTAACAGTCAATCAAAAGAGAGTATTGGCCCAATCCCAGACAGCCGCGCTCCTGTGGATCACCAAGGCCTACAAGACTGTATCAACAGAAGCACTCCAGGTGATCACTGGTCAGTTACCAGTTGATTTGGCTGTTGAGTGCATGATTGACAAGTGGAGAGTGAAACGGGAGCTTCACCCGCTTTGGGCTGAACTCCGTGCAGATCTCACCACAGAACAGAAACATGCCGCCATCGATGAATGGGCTCTAGAGAAATGGCAAGCGAGATGGGAATCCTCGTCAAAGGGACGTGATACGTATGAGTTCTTCCCCAACATCCGTGAACGTCTCTCAAGAAAATGGGTTGAGCCAGACCACTGGACGAGCCAGTTCCTCACGGGACATGGTGACTTCAATGTGCACTTCTTTTCTCTGAAAGACTCTCCATTATGTATTAAAGAAATTGGGTTGTGTCCGCCAGTAGGCAAATACTAAAGTTAACGTACCTGTTAGGTGAGTCCGTCTCCTCTGGCTTGTGAGTTACTCACAAGCCAGAGGAGACGGACTCACCTAACAGGTACGTTAACTCTCCATTATGTTGTCTTGTACCTCCAGTGTGGAGGAAACAAGAAACCATGTGCTGCTCCGCTGTAGTTTCTACAACAGTGAGCGACGGTTATTGGGAGGGCAAACGAACTTAGCAGCATTGACTGCTACAAAGCAAGCCTATAACCATTTTGCAAAGTTCGCAAAGAAGGTGATGGCTAAGAAACGTGGTTATAGTTGATCTGTCCTTTTGAAACTTGCCACCCAAGTAAACAGTTAGATCAGGTAGGGAACCAGATTAAGAACTCCTCCCAGATGGTACGGGATTCCTCAGGTGGTCACCTCCGCGCGGTAACACACGGGCAACAGCTCTCTACGTTGAGACTGGCTAAGGCCAAATACCTGCCGTACCTCCACAGGTCTGAGTTCGGTGGATGCTGCAGGGGCCGGCCTCTTGCATATTAGCGAAACCGCAACTTCTATGACTGATATAACCCTCGTCGAGGGTTTAGGTACAGTCATCTAGTAAGGAAACAGACCTGTCCTGAACCGGGTGCATGGATGAAATTGTGTGAAAAGGCTGGTTCCTTAGATTCAAGATTATGACGCAATTCTTCCAGACCATTAAAGCAGCATACCCCCCCCCCCTCCAAGTCCAGATACGTAACTTGAGAGGTGAGTGATATTCTTTTTTAATTTTGTCGTCGTCAATGTCAATCTGTCGCATTACGCGAGTAATTTTTATTATTTTTGTGTTCGTCAATGTCTGTTGCATTAGGCGCGCACTGTTTGTTCACATTGACTCAGTTTCGCGCGCGTTATTTACATTGACTTTTACGACAAAACTTTGTTCAACTCTTACTGCTACTGTGAAGCTCAGCTCACTAGCATCGGTGATGCTAGTAAACGTTCCGAATCGCGAACTTAAGTTCCACGCTAATGTACCCGCGGCGACTGTTTTGGGATTCTACCATAGTTGTGTTACAGAATTTCGCAGGATGCTCCTAATTATTTTATAGCTTAGGACTACTAACGCGATATTTGCTAGAATGAGTGAAATTTATAGATGAAATTATATCAGACAACTTTCTTCAACCCCATTTACCCTCAGGGGTGTGCATTTCATGGCTTAAGTAATTATTTCAAAATATTTTGGTTAATTATTCATTCGGAATAATACGCCTCTCCTTTCAGGCAGGAACATGCCCAATTTGACGCTTAGGTTTCATTCAAAGCATCAGGATTACAATCTACGATGTCCGTCCGCGGTCTAAAAAATCCGTTCTTTCGCACTAAAGTCTCATTTGGTGATTAGTGATTATAGCGAGCCACAGACTACAGCGAAAGTTATCCTTTCATCATTTGAACTCCCTCCCGTCTCACTCCAACCACTCGGCATCTCGACTCGTAATGTTGAGCCAATTGCCAATTGGAATACGTAATTTTCGTCGTTCCGTTGCAGTCAGGTCGTGTTTCGTATCGTTTACTAGCTGTGCATGAGAGTAATAAACCGCTGTGCAATAATTTGTCAAGCACATACGAATTTTGTAAAAGATAACTTCACGCTTTACGTGGAAAGTGGTAGTGAATACAGTTCCACAAATTATTGAGGCGCTCTTACTCACGTCAGGACCATTAATTAGCAATTGCCGCAAAAGTGGTAAGAATTCCGTAATTTCCGAGGTAGCTCTAGAATTGCCCAATGAGCGCAATTCAAATCTCATCGTGTAACTGGCTCATTGGCACACAACGAACTGAATGTTAAAGATACACATCGAATTTGAGCCGTTCTCTCTCAATCACGCTCGGAGCCACACACAAACACACGAGCCTTTGAACCGTCAAGATCTGAAAATAAACTCAAAATATTTGGTGCGTAGCAACACACAACTTTCCGCCACCCCTTTAAGTTCGAACACCACCTAGATAGGCGGGCGCTATATCTTCGTTCAACGCATTTTTACAGGAACATTTATGAAGAACAAAATGTACGTACTAGTTAGCTGAGAGTACTCCGAAAGTTCGATCGAAATCGTTAGAGCCGTTTTTGAGAAACTTGGAATACCGATAAATTAATATTCGACAAATCTCCTTTTCTGAGTTAACTTGGCTTATATCTCCGTTCAACATATATATACAGAAATAATTATAGAGAACGAAATGTTGGTATGGGTGACTAGAATACACTACATTAGGATTTATCACATCTGGTGAAAAAGTTACCCTGGAATTTACGAAAATGTTCGAAAAAACGTTATTTTTGACAAATTTTAATTTTTATCTCTGTTCAATGGACCGTCACAGGAACATTTATTGAGAACAATATGTAGGTATTAACTATTTGAAAACATCCTGTGAGTTTGGTGGAAATCGCTGAAGCCGTTATGCCAAAAAGCGTAAAAAACCTATTCTTGCTTCAGGGGCCCTTATCTCCGTTCACCGTATTTTCATGGAGATATGTATAGGTAAGAAAAGTTAGGTATTGATTAGGAGAAGATAATATGAAAGTTTAATCAAAATCGTTAGAGCCGTTTTCGAGAAAAATGCGAAAAACCCTAGTTTTTGGTACATTTTCGTCCCCCACCCCCCCTTCCCATCGGCCGAAATCGTCCATAACCTTATTTTGGTGTCTACAAAAAATAACGAACAAAACAAAAAAAGAACCAGCTCAATCGGATCAGTCGTTCTCCCGCAAATCGAACTACAGACACACACACACACACACACAGAGACCATTTTCCCAAATAGTGTTTTTCGGACTCAGGAGGGTCTGAAACGTAAAGATCTGAAGAAAACCCAAATTTTTTTTTTTGGGCCGATTACTATACTTTCCTTCCCTTCGGGTAGCGGAAAGTAAAAAGAACTGTCAGCTATTTACACGCCTTTTCGTATAGTAACGAATACTCTGACGGTACTGTTTAGCTCTTGGCAGAAATTAACAACTTGCGAGCAGACTATGAAAACGGAAGATGCCTCAAGCGCGGACCGATAATCCCTCTACGAATAATATTGCTCAGGTACCAATACATCTTTGCCCAACAACATACTTTGCTCTCAGGCATCAACCCATCGACTCGAAATTCAGACACTACCTTCCATTTATAGCTTTCTTTCCTACACGTCTACGCTCGTCAGTTTTACACCGCTTTACAGTCCGTTGCGCTCAACTCTTCATCGGAAACTTTTCCTCCCACGGTCTTTTCCTTTTCACGGTTTCCAGCTCTTCCGCCGCTAATTCGCCAAGTAGGAGCTTTTCCCGATTGTTTTACGGACAGACTGACATAATTATGACGGCAGGTACATTCAGCGTGAGCTATGACGAGGAAAGAGCTCAGAGTTGCGGAGTCTCATCTTCAGCCTGATCTCTTTCTCTCATCCACTCGACCCGACCATTTCGAAGCTGGAAAATCGTAGAAACCCTCCCCTCCCCTCCCCTTAACCCTTTTCAACCGTGAAATGAAAAAGAACTGCCGCTTTCGACGAACGTTTCATCACGTTTGCTCCAACGAAAACGGGTTTCATTCTCCCGAACATAAAACAGAATTTGACTGCGCGCTCAACATGAAAGTGAGCAATAATGAAGAAACGGAGGACACGTTCCTGTTCCATTTCGCGATATTCTCAGAAAACCGGGGATCGGAGAGAGAGAGACCCGTCCTTTTCCCGCCCCCGTTATTATTGTCCGTGGAAGCCTTCAGCCTTCAAAGAGTGAATGCTGCACTGCGACTGCGACGGAGATAACCTTTAACTCAGTTATTCACTTTACCCCGCTGAATACAAAGTACCAAATCCACCAACCGTCGGATTTCTGGGATCCAGCTTCATCTTCTGAAGACCCCCGACCCCACACCTCGTCTAACTGCCGGGTGCCATCGGAGCGACTTGCGAACACCCTTCGCCTCGCACGAAGTACATTTTCTTCTACTCGACGTACGCTTCCAAAAGCGAGATTTAAAACGTAATTCAGAAAAACAGATCGAAAAGGCGAAGTAGAAACACGCACGGCGACGAATACTAACTTTTGAGTCACGCGCACTACACACTGTCACGTTTACCGGCTAACAGAAGGCCAACGTTTGAAACAGTTCCACATTAATAGGACCGTAATTGAACAGTTCAACAGATGGTAAGGTGCTTTATGAACATATACCAGACGGCTACCAAAACCACCTTTCAGCGCATTTTTTGGTTTATTATTCATTCTGAATGTTGGGCGCAAAGCGCCGAATCAGTATGGTTTTTTTGGCCTCGGAATTCCCACACCTGCCCTAATGGGACTCCCTGGCCCTTAACGGCAAAGTCATTGTTTCCCCAAAAACCTTCGTCCTGAACCCCTTTTTGTTACCTATGGAAATTCCACCTCTTCCATCATTTCCGATTGACAAAAAAACAATGACAAAATATCATTTCCTCCTCTTTTTTCATGCTCCTCTCCACAACAGACAGCTCCTCCCAAACTCATTCTCCTACGAAGTCTCGCGGAAGCCGGTTGTCTCCCGCGATACATTCGTCGTCAAATTGTCCCAACGGCCACTTGTTTTACCTCTCATTGGCATTTAATTCCGATTATACCGGGAATTTAATGTACTTACCATGGGAGAGCTGTTTTTGTTTCAGTCATGTATTTTTGTGTTTAAAACTGGCACAGATGTTTTACTCCTTGCACGCGCACTGCGCTGTCGTCTAATATTGCTCTACCTAAAGTACACACGGAGAGAGCGAGGAGGAACGCTTATTATAGGGCTCTTCGTTTCTTTTACTCTTATAAAATTAATCTCGATGATTATGAGAGTTTAGATGCCTTTAAAAGGATGATATTATCTAGGATGAAAAGATAAGATTAAATCTTATACAACTTTTGTAATATATGATTTGTAGCTATATCATTTTGGTTAGGATAAGAAGATAAGATTTGTAATCTGAGCTTTGTAGCTATATTCTTTTGGCTGAGAGAGAGCGACTCCACCAGCGCCCACAAGTTCGAAAGAACTTATTGTGTTGGTGGACGGGATTTTATATCGTACTTTGTCTTCAACATGTTGTATTATTGTTATTCCTGTCAATAAATTTGGTTTATTATTATTATTATTAATTCGGATTTCTCCTTCAAACCCCGTACAACCAGTTCCACGCCCTCAGAGCCCCCCGTAGTCGCACTCATATACTCAAATATCCCGTTCAAGTCACCTCTTCTTGTACATCTATGTCTTCAAATCTTGTGATATATCAACTCTTCAAATTACAAGTTCGTGTTCAACTAAACCCACCTCCAATTCATTCAAGTATATCTTAGTCAAAACTCTGAATAATACACCAGGGTTTTCGGTCGGAAAACTTTTTCACCCCCCCCCCACCCCAAAATTTTATACTGCACGTTTCAAGACATCGGGATTCCAAATCTGCAATGTCCGTCCGCGGTGCAGACCGTTTTGTGTCTTTAGCGTGGTTTAAAAAATCCGTTCTTTTGCATAAAAATCTCATTTTGACTCTGTTAGTGCCGGCAATCCAATCGGATGAAAACCCGTGGTTGTTACGGGGGCAAAAAAGGGTTAAAAAGTTGACAAAATCGCAACTACGCCGTGTACGGTACCGTTTTCTGCGTATTTTCAGATGCTGGGACGAGTGGAACAATTCATAGAGGTGTACGACTGCGTCTAGACGGAAAATAGTAAATTTTCGGTAATTATAGTGAGCGAAAGTCTACTAATTGGAAGATCTCAGGGGAGAATAACTACAGCGAAAGTAATCGTACTCCCTCACTCCCGTCTCATTAAAACCATCTGCCCGCTGGACAGGCTGCATCGTGCCAATTGGCAACAAACGTCTGGAATATCTATTTTTGTCGTTCCATTGTAGTCAGGTCATGTTTCGTATGGTTTACTGGTATTATTCGATGCTAAATCGAATGGGATGGGTCTAGGAGGTGTGAGACTCCGTCATGATTTGCAAGAGAATAATAAACCGAAGAGTAATAATTTGCAGCGTTTTTTCACTAACGTTCTAAATAGGTCCGAAAGGGGTCGCATATAAGCATGAATTAATAAGACTCGTGCAACCACACGTGACCTTACGAGAACAGTTTGGTTCTCAAGCCTCAAAATTCGGTGAATCAGCATGGCGGCTCGTGTATATTTAGTATATTAAGGTGACGGGACTTTCACAGCACAAGTCGGAAGACGAGGCAAAATTGAGATTGACGTGTTGATGAAGCAACGATTGCCAATTATTTCTCTGTTTTTGCGAAAACATCAAGTTTAAAGATATTCGATGTATCGTAGGCATCACAGATCCAGGGAATTCAACATCTCGTGCTGAGATCAGAATCATCAAACGGGACGCGCGGAACTCAGTTACAACAGTTTCTTGGCTTGAATACACTTTCCTAATATCGTAGTGTTGTCACTATACAGTCGATAATGGGGGGGAGTCTCAATCGATTGGCAGGTTTTTTGAACCGATGCTTCAGAAAAGCTCCTTCTCCCTAATGGCCCCTTGAGTGGGTTGCCAGTGAACGAGACAGGATGTTGCTGCGCAATGAGCCGCTACCCCGTCATTTCAGGAGATCAGGATCCTCGTGACATGTTCCGCTGTCATTGAAGAATATGAGGGAAAGTGGGATGCCCCGAAGTTTCGAGGCGTACGAAGAGTTGGGAGAAAAGCCGCTTACGGTTCATTAACCTCTTCTTTCTCCCCTTTTACTTCCAACAAATCGGAATTTTGAGCGCGCAATATGAAAACAAAGGAAGGGGAGGGATTGGCGGGACAGAGCCTGTTTCGACACTGGGAAGCTTCCGAAGTATTTGTTGAATACGAACGCTTCATGTGAAATAATGCGGAGCGCCAGGTAACACTTCAAACCTCGCATACCTGTTTATAACCTAACGATTCCTTTACAGCCACCACACCCACTGAACTTCTTGCGCGGCATGATTGTGACCTACCCCATTCAATCCAGCGTCGAAATATATTAAAAATACTACATATCTGTATTAACAATCCGGAAAACGACAACTCACATGCAAATGACAATGTTTGTTGAGCAACAAATGTCGTCGTTCTTGTTTGGGATGGATGTTATCGTTCTTTGACGGACTGTAAAAGAAACGTGCGTGGGAAAACAACACGAAAGTATTGTCAATCGTACAAACACACCCTGTGAGATTTGTACAAATCGTTACAACTCGTTCATACAAAGAATATGACCAAAATCGGACCGTTTCTGAGAAAAGAAATTGTTGTTTAGACAGTAAATTTTGAACAGATTTCTCTTATAGCCTCATTTTAACAATTAGGGCTTTTTAATTTGAGCCAATTTAGTTGACCGTCATCTGTCAATCGTTTACACGCGCACACCGTTTCCCCTGAGGGCATTTTCGGGCCCAGTAGCCCTTGAAACGTATAGAACTGAAGACAATTCGAAATTTTACTACTACGTAGAGCTGTGGAATGTAAAAAGGATCGAAAATGGCACCACTTTATTGAAAACGATGGTAAATATTGGGCGTCCCGCGAATTGTTAAATATCACACTGTCATTGGCGATTAAGAAACTCTGAAAATTCACGCAAAACGACAGTTTACGATTTGTCCGTTCACCGATCGATACAAATAAAATGGCGAAGATCGAATTACGTTTACGGGGATTTAGAGACCGCAACTAATTGAAGCAAAGTCCCAAATCAAATTGCTATTTCACGACCGAAGGGCGCCCCACAGCTGCGAAATACGAATGGCAACGCGAGACGGGTCTCGGCAAAAATTACGGCCGGCGCATGAGATGAGAAGGGTAGCGAAGGGCAGAACGAAGTGCACTCTAAATGGAGCGGAGCTGAGGATCAATTTACAACCGAAGGCTTCGGCGTGGGATCGAGCAACGAGGAATAAACCGGAATCCGGGAATGACGGAACGCATAGTAACCAGGTATTGAGAATCCAACGATATGATGAGAAGGATGAATGGGGGGGTTAATACCTGATTTAGTATTTCCATCTAACGCATTACCGAATTCACTCTGCTAATATGCCACTCTCCAGGTTGGTGCGTTCATGCGTAACGAGAGAGAGAGAGAGACGTAATCGGATGAAACTCGACAGACTTTTTCGACGTATTATGAATATAGCGAGTTAATAGCCGCGAGGGCGAGGGGTCTGCGCACGATAAGTGGAAAATAATCGGACTCAATAATGGAACCATTCCATTACTGAAACCCACCGTAATCCAGATATGGCGGGAAGCGACAGCTAATCATCGCAGAAGCTCCCAAAGTCCTATTTTCGAAAAGCGCAGCCACAACGACTCCTCCGCAATTCAGAGCCCCACGGTCAGCGCTGGTGATATAGTTCGAGAATGATAAGATACTTCAAACCATGGACTAAATTCACGAAAATGAAACAGCTGAAATCGAAGATGCCGGACTTTGCAAGTTCCCAATTTTCGCGACGTTCTCCGAGAAAAAGGGGAGTTTTAAACCACTTTTCCGAGACAATACGCCTCTCGCAATGTTTTATACTGGGCATTACAAAAACCTTCTCACACCCAACGAGCATTTCGAGATTTTGTCGCTCTAGCAACTAAACAAATTTATTTTTCATTCACTTTCTACATCGAAACTGATAGTGCTTGAGGTTCTGAAAAATGACTAAGCCGCTCTCACGAATGCCACAACCATTATTGATTAGGTATCAAAGCAATTGTGTTAGATCCGCTGGTAGACAAATTACTAAAGTCAACGTGTCTGTTAGGTGAGTCCGTTTCCTTTGGCTGGTGAGTTACTGTGGGCGAGCGCTTTCGATGTAAAGACATCATCGTCTGGCCGTTAAGTCAGTACTAGAGTCAGTCAGTCGGTCGTGGTCTTTATATACGAAAAGAAAGGTAAACGGGATGTTGGAGTGTCGTGGAAGGGGGGAGGGGGAAGGTCATGCACCTCAGGGGAACCATCAAGAGGTGAAGGGAAAGAAACTGTGAGAGAAACACCAAATTTTTTTTCTCAAAAACGGCTGTAACGATTTTAATCACATTGATAGCTCTCAATACGGAAATCATTCCATAAAAGTTCCATTCGTGGAAAAATGACGAGAGCAGCACAATAAATTATCAAAATTTTCGACCAAAAGCGTTTTTCGCGCAGTTTTTTCCTTATAAACTCCGCTGGAATTCGTGTAGAATTGTAGTCCAATCCAATACCTAAAGGGTGAGTGTTTAAAAACGCTCATGAGATACATGGGGGTATTAAAGAAATTGGGTTATATCCGCCAGTAGGCAAATTACTAAAGTTAACGTACCTGTTAGGTGAGTCCGTCTCCTCTGGCTTGTGAGTTACTGTGGGCAAGCGCTTTCGATGTAAAGACATCATCGTCTGGCCGTTAAGTCAGTACTGGCTTAACGGCCAGACGATGATGTCTTTACATCGAAAGCGCTTGCCCACAGTAACTCACAAGCCAGAGGAGACGGACTCACCTAACAGGTACGTTAACTTTAGTACATGGGGGTCACTCCAGAAATTCCTGAATTTCAACTACTGCCGTTTCGCTTACTACCAGTTCGAAACGTTTTTACCCAATAACTCTGCAAAAGTGATTATTATCCTTCTTCAAAAAATTCGTGTTTACAGCCTCATTAATTATCTGTGTACCAATTGCTCAATAATGGTCCTGCAATGAGTACGAGCACCACAATGAATTCCAGAACTGTAAGCGCTACCGCTTTCTGCTGCCGTAAAGTCTTGTTTGACCAAGTTCAAATCAACTGAGTGATAAATGAATTGATCAAATAGAATTAGCCATGTACAAAGTGAATTGACGTAGAGCTAAGGAAAGTTGTGTGTTGCAACGCACCAGATATTTTGTATAGGGTCCAACAACCTTGACGACCAAGTGACTGACTCTAGTACCGACTTAACGGCCAGACGATGATGTCTTCACACCGAAAGCGCTCGCCCAGCCAGAGGAGACGGACTCACCTAACAGCTACGTTAACTTCATTATTGATTATTTTGTGCATAAGCGATTTGTGTAGGTGCCAAAACGATTTTCGTGGTTAGGGCCGTATTCGCCCCATTGGAATTATCGTGGACAGACTGAAACACAGCACAAAATCGTAAAAAATCGCAAGTATTTCGAATTCCGGAATTGTTAGGGTTGCTCCCGATTGACTTATGATAGTTATTAAACTCGCACAGTATAGATAGTTTATTGGAATGCTCCGGTGATTTGGATGAGAACGTAGGTATAATGTGAGCGGAATTGATAAGGAAAAAACTTTGCTGCAATAGATGTTCTTCGAAATTATTATTAATTTATTGTGCTGCTGCCGCCTTTTTCCCCACAGAAGAAACATTCACAGTACTGTTATATTATTTGGGAGCGTCCATACAAAAAATTGTTTCACATTCCTTCAAGCTGTTAAAAAAACACCCATGTATTCGCGCTAAAAGAGAGACCTTTTTCCTCAATTGACGTTTTTCAGATCCAAAAGCCTTGAGAATCTAATGGACTGAAGAAAACTCAAAGATTGCTTCTTCATCCGATTACATAACTTTCCTTCTTACGTCATAGTCGGTTTGAATTGTTGCGCCACAAGCTGTTTTAAGCTCGTCGTACAACAAAAACGCTTCCAAAGCGTAAAAATTCAAGACTCGCCGCTGACTGTCGTTCAATAATTGCGGAAACTGTTTAGGACAGGGAGAAGTGGAATGACGGGCGAAGGAAAGATTTAAAGTGGAATGGGCTGACTGGTATCAGGGCCAAGTTATTCAATAGTGTCAAGAAAACTAAAACACGTCTGAGACGGCTGATCTAAAAGCATTAATTGAAACGAGCCTGGTTTTGAATTAGGAGGTTTGCATCACGCGGAAGACTCTGCAGTGGTCGGTTGTACAGGTAATCAGTAGGCTGAAAAGGATGAACAGGAGTTAGTAACGCGTTTGCAGCAACTGTACGATCGAGGTATAGAACGGAAAGAGACGTTCCACAACAGAGTGGCGAGGTTACAGCACCTCATCAACGATGGTTAATGTCTGAGGCGGGGATGCAAAGTTTAAAGGCAACGCACCTAAAAATCTTGTTGGAGGCCAGACTATTGAGGCATACTCCGGGGCTAGCACTCTGTAAAAAAGGGCGATCGAATCAACGCTGCCTAAATCGCTTGATTAACTCAGCGTGCGCATCAGACACCAAGGTCTGTGAACGCCGTCTTCTGAGCGAAAGAACCCAAGAAGAGAGTAGTAAAAAATCATAGACCATGCTGACCTTGCAACTGCACGCCGTCAGCAACAAAGTTAACCCTCGCACATAACTTGCAGTAATCAGCAAGCGACTGAAGGGATACTGCTGATGAACAGAAGACATGAGTGGGCCAATGCATGCTCTGGATGAAGCAGCTTACGGCAAAGATGCAGAGCCCTTCAAACCAACCACGAGATCTCAAAGATAGTCAGCCAGCCAAGAGAGCAAGGCACCTTGCATTCCAAGGAAAGCAAGCAAGATTACGACAACCTGACCACGCTCCAGAGAGCATCGCTAGACGAACTCCTGAAAAACCAACAGGTTGGGCAATGTAGATCCGTTCCTAAGAAGTATGTTCTGCTCCGTCGCCATGAAGAGGGAAAACCGAAAGGTCAGCTGGGCAACCACCAGTTTCTCCAGGATCTTCGGAGCCGACGAGGTGGCGCAAATTGGGCGACAGTGGTTTGCTGATCCGTTACCAGACTTATACACTGGAGTGACAAATGATAATTCCCACAGAGCGGGAACACGCCCCGAGGAAAGTGATATATCGAAGAGGCTGGTGAAGGGAGATGCCAAAGTCGTAGCACAACGCTTCAGAATGATGGGATTTGTGTGTTGACGCATCCTAGACATTTTTACGCATTTGGGATTACGTTTCTACAAAACTTTACTAAAAAAAAAACAACAGAAAACGGGTTGAGCGAAGAGACGGGTAATATTCCGACTTTTCTCAACTGCGAGCCGGTTAGAAGCCGAACAGTTAGCTCCAGGGCAATCGTTTTAGGTGATCAGAAGGAAAGAACAGGTTGGGGAGAAGCTCCAAATCCCGTCTCTCTTTTTAACTTACTGTTACTTCATAGTTGTGACGAAGGTTTAATCGAGGAACCTCCCAAAACAGAAACGACCGAGTTTCCTTCGGCCGATTTTCGCGACGGAAAAGGGATGAAAAGGAAACTCGGGCGGCTTAGTTATAATGAGGAGCTTACGGTATTAATTTCAGCGCTTGCACCTAAAATCGCTTCATTCGCGGCGTAATGCCGCTCCGACGTTTCAGTTTAAGCAACTTGAAGGAGTAATGGATCATTTCCGAAAGAAATTGCGATTCGGGACGGAGAGAATTGCTAAAAGCCGTCAGAAATACTTTTATCGGGCAAAGCGGTTAGACGGACGGGTTAATTCTCAAACCCTCGCAAAACCGCAACAACTGGTGTTTTGACGTCGAATGACGATTGATTTGCTTTATACAGACGCTGATATGATAGTTACAAGTGCTCCCTTACCCTTTCATCTCGTACAAAGGACTTTCCAATTCAAAATAAAGAGCCCTTTCAGCTATAATTAGTTTCTGGCAAAAACCATCTGTTGGCGGATTTTCCATGGCCTTACGAAGTGGGGAACGAAAGCTATGCTATCGGCTGAGAAAAACGATTGAATTTCGTTCACATCTTTACGTTACATGGGCGTTGGAAGACTGAAAACAAGCATTTGAATCATTAAACGACGGGATAAATGCTGATTGAGCGTATGAGGGACTGAAGGATGTTCACGGAAATCCTCCCAGACGGTGCAGGGCAGTGACGCCATTAACAAGCCTGCGGAAGAGACAATGAGCAGCCAATGGGACCTCGTGACAACTAGCGTCATAGCTCACGTCTCTCGAAAATCAACCCCATCTTCGTATTGAGAATCGTAAACTAAGTCGATTCTAACAAACGAATTATGAATGAGCAAAAACAGGAGAGAGTAAAGTTCTTGGTAACTAAACAACAACTGTGGGTTTGAAATATCTGGTGCGTTGCAACACGCAACTTTCCTTAGCTCTACATCAATTCACTTTGTACATGGCTATTTAATCAATTCATCTATCACTCAGTTCCTTTGAACTTGGTCAAACAACACGTCACAGCAGCAGGAAGCGGTAGCGCCCACAGTTTTATTGTGCTGCTCGTACTCATCGCAGGACCATTATTGAGTAATTGGTACACAGAAAATTAATGAGGCTGTAAACAAGAATTTTATGAAGAAGAATAGTAATTACTTTTGCAGAGTTATTGGGTGAAAAATTTAGAACTGGTAGTAAGCGAAACGGCAGTAGTTGAAATTCAGGAATTTCTCGAGTGAGCCCCATGTATCTCATGAGCGTTTTTAAACACTCACCCTATAGTTATTGGATTGGACTACAATACCAATTTTTACTTTCCTTGGCTCTACGAAGTAGAAAGGAAATTATGTAATCGGTTGAAAATCTTTTTTTAGTTTTCTTCAGATCTTTACGTTTCAGACCTCCCTGAGTCCGAAAAACACTATTTGGGAAAATGGTGTCTGTGAACGATTTTTAGAGAAAACCACCGTACCAAATCAGCTCAAACTTGATATCTCGCCCGCAGGTTACCATGCGACGCCAAAATAAGGGTATGAACAAAATCCATCGAAATTTAACTATAGTTATCATAGTGATCAAAACACCAAATATTTTTTTTCTCAAAAACGGCTATAACGATTTTGATGAAATTTTTTATATTGATAGCTCCTAATATGTCAACTATACCACAAAATTCCCATATACGGGAAAATGACGAGAGCAGCACAATAAATTACCAAAACTTTCGACGAAATCGATTTTAGCGCGGTTTTTAGAGAAAACAACCGTACCAAATCAGCTGTAAAATGATGTCTAGCCTACAGGTTACCATGAGACGCCAAAATAGGGGTATGGGCAAAATCCACCGAAATTTAACTATAGTTATCATAGTGATCAAAATACCAAATTTTATTTGTCAAAAACGGCTCTAGCGATTTTGATTAAATTTTTTATATAGATAGCTCTCAATAAGACAATTATACCCTGAAAATTCCACTCGTGGGAAAATGACAAGAGCAGCACAATAAATTATCAAAATATCGACGAAAAGCGTTTTCAACGCAGTTTTTTCCTCATAAACTCCGCTGGAATTTTCGTAGAATGTTAAAAAAAATTGGTATTGCAGTCCAATCTAATACCTAATGGGTGAGTGTTTAAAAACGCTCATGAGATACATGGGGCTCACTCCAGAAATTCAAGAATTTCAACTACTGCCGTTTCGCTTACTACCAGTTCTAAATTTTTCACCCAATAACTCTGCAAAAGTAATTACTATCCTTCTTCGGAAAATTCTTGTTTACAGCACCATTAATTCTCTGTGTACCAATTGCTCAATAATGGTCCTGAAATGAGTACGAGCAGCACAATAAAATCTGGAACTGTAGGCGCTACCGCTTGCTGCTGCCGTAAAGCGTTGTTTGACCAAGATTCAAATTAACTGAGTCATAAATGAATTGATTAAATAAAATTAGCCATGTACAAAGTGAATTGTTGTAGAGCTAAGGAAAGTTGTGTGTTGCAACGCACCAGATATTTTAAAACATTCTACTAACATTCCAGCAGAGGGTAAAATCAAATAATAGGGACCGCTCCCTCTGATAAGGCAATATATGGATATATCACGACCGAGGTCAGGTTATGGATATGCCCGCTTTCGCAGGCTCTGGAGCCATGTTTGAAATTAGAAATAACGACAGCTGTACGATTATGCCAATTATTTAATGTTCATTATTACCCCGTTATATAATTATTTTAAATGTACAAAGACTATGAAAAGGAGTGAATTCAATGAAATTAAGAATGGGTACATGAAATAAATATGAGATAACTAACGGACGCATATCGATACATGCAGTCATAGCGTTATAAAGCGATCGGTCCATATTCATTGTTTCACCCGATTTAGCTCATACCCTTATTTTGGCGTTCCATGGTAACCTGCGGGCGAGATATCAAGTTTGAGCTGATTTGGTACGGTGGTTCTGACTAAAAATCGTTCACAGACACACAGACCTTTTTTCCCAAATAGTGTTTTTCGGACTCAGGAGGGTCTGAAACGTAATGATCTGAAGAAAACTCAAACAAAAAAAATTTCAGCCGATTACATAACTTTCCTTTCTACTTTGTAGAGCCAAGTAAAGTAAAACAATATGGAGCGACTAACAAGACTCCAGGTTGTGATTAACATGGGAACAAGATGCGGGGTCAGGCGAGAATCTTACGTACACTATCCAAACACACTATAAGTCCAAACTATCCAAAATAAGGTCGTTTTGTCATTTAATTTGGTTCGTTGTGTCCCACAACTGCGAACGGATTAATGGCATTGGCAGTGTCATACGTTACCTATAAGGGGACTCTTCTTCAAAGGAGGTGGCGACATAATGAGCGACGGGTCAATAAATTCCGTAACTTTAAGGGCAAACTCACGGGGTACTCTCAACTACTCAATTTCCGCAGAAACCCGTTGAACGAAGATATAGCGCCCGTACATACGGCATCTTCTTCTGGTCGTCGAATTTACGGGTGTCGCGGAAAGTTGAGTGTTGCTACTCGTCAGATATGTATAAATGAGCATCTGGTGGAATCCATCAGCTCATCATTTATCTGGACTGAACGAGTAGTGAAATATAACAAGGGGGCGGGCGAGAGAGAAGAAACCAAAATCCGACGGAGGAAGTTGTTGTACATAGGACATGAAATAGAATGGAAGAATGATGAGGCAAGAGGGAGACAATCAGCTGCAACAGGGCGGAACAGTCCACTGACGACCTCAGCAACGTGATGACCAATGAGCAGCTGACCAGCTTACCCCCTGTCCAAATGAAATGAGACTGAGAAACCTAAGCTGAATACGATGTAAAGTATTAGCGTAGAATGGTGACCAAACAGCGTACTCATATTCCAAAACCAGAGCGCCGAAGAACCGAACAAAGTCGGTAAAACCTCTCGCACGACGCCTCAAGAAGCCCAGACTACTCGCACATCTTGAGCTGATCTCGTCAATGCGAGAAGAAAATGTCAAAGAAGAGTCGAAAATGATACTGAGATCCTTGAAAGAAGATACTCTTGTGATTACGTGACCATTCAAAAGAGTAAGGGCGAATAGTTCATCGCTGGCCTCGCATCAACTGATCAATGAATCGACTGAAGAATGGCTGAAATTCTCGAGACATCGTTCTCACAAATCAAGAAGATGTTAGCAACTTTACGGGTGTTTCGCTTGACGAACTATTGGTGTTTTGTGAGTGTGGCCAGATGATTCCCGATGTTCGACCCAGAAAAATCCCAAGATCGCATAACGATTAAATAATTACTAAAGTTAACGTACCTGTTAGTAATAATTATAGACCTGATGGACTCCGGTGTTGACAGAAAAAGCTAACTGTGCCTTGTGATGGACTGACCTGCGTACAGTCAGGCATCGTCCCTATACCACCCCGCAAACTACAAAAACATCGGAGAACATAAAGAATGAGATATCTGGGAAGAGCATGCGCACCGCACTACAGAAAACAGTGAACAGTGACAGACCAAGGTGAGAGCCCTGTTGTGCGCCTAAAGAAACCCTGGTGCGAGGCAGATCCGCATTCTTTCTTTCATTCTTTCTCAAAATGAAAACATGAACAGTGCAAATTCCAAAAACGAAACAGACGCTTTATACTACAATGATTGTCCACGTTCCTACGAGTGGAACCGTGTGAGTGGTGGTATAAATCGCGTTAACTGTTGAGCGAGTTTCACCACTGGCGCGTTGTACTGTGTCAAATTTGGATTAACTTTAAAAAATCAGTTCAGAGCTGGCTGTAGTAAAACTACCTGCGACTAGCCTTCAGGAAAATGTACCGTACCCGTGTTATACAATACACTTTCAGATCACACCCCTTCCACCGTCAGGTGGTTGGCAGCGGTACAATCAAAATTGGCGTGTGAAACGCATATTGATCAGCGAGGACAGGACATGTTGATGGAGATGGATCGTGATGATTAGCTGGATGCATCAAACAGGAAACACAATGTGTATTCTACGGGATATTGCATGAAGGAAATTGAGCATGGCAATTGAACGTAAAAGGTTGAAAGGATAACATGTGTGATAACGGCACCACCGAAAAAGACTGTTCACGGGTTCATTTCAAAATTGTGTGACGCATTTACGTATCGATGTACAAAACTATGGATCAATGGTTTCTCGGTCATTTCCGTTATGTACGAACGACGGCGGTCTTTTTCTTGTCCACTCGAACCAAATATTGAAAGAGACCAAGTTTCCCTTCACATCGTCTCCTTCAACATTCTCCCCGTCACATGATTCCACTACCGCATGACCTCAACGTCACCTGCCTGAGAATCTCTCCTGTCATCTTCAATCACACTTTTTGAATGTCAGAACGCGTTTTTCTGTCACGCGTCGTCACTTTTTTCCAGCCAGTAAGTCCCACGTTCGCTGAATCGCCCTCTAGTAAGACGATCGCGTCGCAGAACGACGCTGAGAAACTTACAGAATAATTCAGGGGATGAGGGACTCTACATGCCTTCCAGTATCGCCTGTGACGTTTATTCACGAGAGGACGTGTCGTGGGTTTGTGTGAAAGGAGAATCAGCCCACAAGGGCCCACAGCTAAAGCAGTCAGAGCTGAAGGGACACTCAAGTGCAGAGCGAACGCTGCTAAGTCTATATTTTGGCACAATAGGTCATGTGGCCGCGGTGCACACCCCATTACTGGGAATACAGTCAGAAGAGAAGTCTATAAAACGTAAAGATCCGAGGAGAAAAGGGGGGCGAGGCGAGTATTATAAATAACTAAAACAAATTCCATCGCTTGGTTGGGTTTTTGTTTAAATTAAGTTCAGTTTTCAATACAGATACCACACACATTATCAATAACTTAATCACTGCCCGTTACACGTGATAACGGAATGAGATAATATATAACTACTAATAACATAAAATAGACCTGATCACAATAACTGTTTGGCACAGGCCAAAGTAGTTAGGATCTTGAACTCAGGCCTTTCCCAGGTGCGTTCAATCCAACTATTTCATGTTTGAGGCGGAACTGCCTGTTCAGACTAAGGGATTAAGTTTGGTTTAACTCCCAAAGTGACAACGGAATACTTTGGAATTTCCAAAATATCCTTCCCTCCTCCCGATTTACTCCTTCTCCTACACACACAGCTCTTCCGAGATACACTCGTCTCCCAGGGCTCACTATAGACATTCCTCTATCAACTCTCGGGCCAGTTACAGCTCTACTCACTCACTCTCTCTCTCTCTCTCTCTCTCTCTGCTCTAGTTTCCCGCGCAACCAGTTCACGCGCATTCAGAGCTCCCATGTGGCTGCGCTTATATACCTCCCAATATCATAACTTTCCTTCCCACTTCGAAGCACTAAGGACAATAGAAAACCCTGCAAATTATTACACAACGGTTTATTATTCGGATAAATAGCCTGACCTAGCATTTATGCTCCGAGACCCATCCCGTTCGAATCAGCATCGAAAAATATCAAAAATGAAACCCAAAAAAAGGTCGAAAAGAACTGAATTGTAATATTAAACTAAACAAAAAAAACGAAAGTATCTAGAAAAAACTGAATTTTAATATGAAAACATGCACGCTAAATACTAATATCAAAATGTAACCAAAAATCGTATTAAAACCAAAAAAATGAAACGCACGAACTATTAAATAAATAAACCAAAAATAAGCGAATAATGAAAAGTTCAATCGAAGTTAACAGATATTTTGCTAACAGAAATAGTTGAGACGGAGCGAAACAGTCATTCGTGGAGGTGAAGATGAGAACAAGGCAATCGGACGATAAAGAGACAAATCGTAGTGTCAAAGGTTATATACGAAACACGAGCGCTTCCTAGAGGAAGCAAAAAATAAAGATAAAACCGGCGCCCGCCCGTTGCGAGTCGAGTCGAAAGGGGAGGTGAGTGGGGGCGGCGTTGCCAGACCAGCAGGCGAGCGGTTTCGTTGACTTCCGCTGTAGTTCCCGCGTTGTACTGCGTTTCATTAATTTTTTTAACCATTTTTTGCCCATAACAACCACGGGCTTCGTCCGATCGGATTGCCAAGATGGTGGGCACAACTAGATACCAAATTGGATTTTTGTGCGAAAGAACGAATTTTTTGGACCACGTTAAAGGCACAAAACGGCAGAATGAATAATAAACCAAAAGGGTAGAATAGCCTGTGTTCATTTTATTCAAATCAAGCTGCACTCCAACCAACCATTGTACGTCAATCTCCAAACGTCGAAATCTGTCGAAACCTCAACTTTAATTCACGGTGGGTTGCGGAAAGGAAAAACGAAGTAGTGTGTTTTATAAAACGTAACTGGAACGGCTATGTGGGTTATATGTTGCTAGACGAAACGACCTTTTTTTGGGTTTCATTTTGATATTTTTCGATTCTGAATCGAACGGGATGGGTCTCGGAGCATTAATGCTAGGTCAAGCTGTATATCCGAATAATAAACCGTTGTGTAATAATTTGCAGGGTTTTTTGACACTTCCTCTCATCTCCGGCTGCCGCCGGCACTTCTTCAAGTCCACATACACAACTCACAAGCGAGACGTTTTCAACAATGAGCGGTATCACCTCAAGAGCGCACGTGGAACGCAGGAAATAACGAGAAACGGCGTAAATGACGTTACCTGAAGAGTCAATGATTTATGAGATGATGCCTGGAGCTTTTTCCGAATTGTTTGAGCTGATGGAGTACTTACCTGTGAACGGTAACGAAAAAGCAATTAATACTACAAATTTACAACAGGTAACTACAATGTTGAGGTGCCACAGCCGGTAATCAAACCGTCTGGTGCGATGCGACGCATCACACGATACATGTCTATGGAATACAAGGTTTCACGAGTCGAGAGTTAAGGACAAGCCAAGAAGTAGACGTCTTATATTTGTTTCTGTAATATTTGGCCTGCAGATCATCATGGGATGCTAAAATAAGGGTACGAGCAAAATCAACCCAAAACAAACTATCATTGTGAACCAAACACCGAATATTCCAAACAACGGCACAATAAATGATCTAAACATTCAAAGAAAAGCTATTTAAGCGTAGTTGTTTCTTCATAAATCCGGCTCACGTGATTTTAGCATTTTGGGAAAAATTATGGCGTAGTCAAGTAAAGTGTGGGTACGATCAAAGCCGAATAAGAGGATAAATAGGAGCAACCTCGGAAATTCCGGAATTACCTTACAACCATTTCTTAGAGTTTTTGCACGATAATTCTCTGGATATGGCCCATCTCAGAAAAAACGAGTCGACATTAGTAGAAGTTTTGGGCTTACGCCTGCGGCCGTGGAGAGAGTAGCTAGCTTGGTGGCATTAACGCCTCTCCTGCCAACACCTAACTAGTTCACTAGGGGGATTTCCAGCGAACCACGGGCCCCATGAAACCTACCTGTGGCTTCACGGCCGGCAGCATCACGCCCTAAAGACTCCACGCTGCCGGACGAAGCCCCCACGGTACCCATTTTATTTAGCTGCGGCATGAGCAGCCTCTGGACCTGAATGGGTAGCAGGCCCCGGGGCCGGAATAGCCAAGAGGCGTTCAACGGGCACCTACGATTTATCTCCATGGGGATTCCAGCGATTGGACTTTGTTGTAAAGAATCTATGGAAACATAGTTCTGCTAGTTCACGCTCAAGCGCTGTTGTCGAACGATGTTTCTTTTACTATTTGTCTCTAGTCGTTTTGATTTCAACTCATTCTCCATGCGGCTCGCCCAGTTGTTGTCCGAGGATAAAGAAAATACAGTTCTTCTCCCGCAGTGCTGACTATTACTTTTTTAAATATTTTCCATTATAAAACATGGTGTCAGGTGTGGGGTAATAGATTTTAGAAGGTACAGTTTTCTGGTTTTGATTTTCTCTTAAATAGTCCAGAACTTATACTCGTATACGGACTGTGCTCGCAGTGGAGTTATCAACACGCCGAACTCATTATCCAAGGTGGTGCGAGGCCAGACCACCAGCGTTATTTGATTTTGAAGCGAATGACCTAAAAAAACAGTGGAATGATTGGATGCAAGCATTCGGATTCTATCTCATCGCTAATAAGAAGAAAGCGTTGTCAGATGAAGTAAAAATTGCGACGTTATTAAACCAACTTGGCTCCAAAGGAATTGAAATTTACAATTCGCTTAAGGCCGATGCGCACATACTAGCAGAAGCTACATCATCGAAGAGTACAAGTGATGCGCCTATCGCACCATTGGCTGTCCTGCTTAAATACGATGAGGTCGTGGAAGCTTTTTCCAACTACTTCTCACCGAAAAGGAACGTTTTACACGAGCGATTTAAGTTCAATAGGCTCATATTGAAACCCGGACAACCACTGATGGAATTCATCACGGTGCTAAAAACTGCTGCCGCGACATGCGAGTTTCAAGAGCGAAATAATATGATACGCGACCAGTTAATCTCCCAGGTACAACGAAGAAGACCTCCTAAATAGACTACTCGATAGAGGATCTGAACTCTCCCTCGATGACGCCGTAGACGTCTGCAAACTACACGAAGCCAGGAAAATAGAAATTAAGGACATCGCTGGAGGATCGTCGCCTCAACAAAGGGATATTGATGCCATTAAAAAAGGTACTCGCACGAAGTTTGGAACACATAATAATACACAGAAGAACAAATTTAATAAATTGTCGGCAAATAAACATTCTAGCGCTAGATATAGCTGTAAAAAGTGCGGTAGTATTCACGAAGCGGGCAATTGCCCCGCCTACGGGAAGCAATGCTTTATATGTGGGAAGTTGAACCATTTTAAGATAGGCTGTTTCACTAAAAGGAACAACTTTGGTTATAAAAAAACATCAGGTTATTAAATTACCTCATGGAGAAAGGTGTCAGGCCACGATCCATGATCCTGGTCTGAACTGCGATCCCTTATTCGACGAACCGGTGGACTTCTCGATACGCGACCGAGGGCGGCCCATATCACCCATAATAACCTACCACTAACACATTCACACAATAAATACGTACAGCCCTTAAATACACACATTCCCGGCGGTCCAGGGGCGGAATACTCCACGTCCATCCCCCCTGGAACCGTCCCTACTCCACATATTCCTACCTACTCTAAAAACACTAACACATACACCCCAACCCATAATGCACCGTCGCAAGGTCGGAGGCTGTGCATTCCCTTTGTACAATGTTTGGGTTAAACAACCCTTAAGGCCATAATTGTCGCTTCTTCTCCTCCCAGGACAAGGCAGTGTGGACTTAGTGCCCTCCCCGAGGTTCGGAAGGACCTCAGTAAACCGTGGCAGAGGTCCACCAAGCTTCCGCCCACTACTCAGGGGCTCATCTGCCGCGCGTCTGTGCGCTGATTGCACAATAATGGGCGTGGCATCAGTAGGAGAACCTTAATAAATTCCAGAACTTAGAGAGCCACTTTTTTTATACGTAACACGTGAAGTTGTGTTTTTGTTACGTTCCAATGAACTGAGTGCGAAATATATTGGATCAATAGGTAATACCACGAAAATCGCCGAATGTACGAGGTGCTGAGGAAACTTGTGCGATGCCTCGCATCGGATATTTTGACACAAAGTATTTATACCGTTTGTTTCATTCCCGTAACAATGAGCTCTAGATCAAAGGGGTTAGAAGCACGAGAGCGTGCATTGGAAGGTGAAGCTGCCATGTTGGTCTAGCAAATCCGAGCCCCACCTAAACGTGCGAGAGCGAGCCAACCCATTAAAGGGGGAGAATCCTGGGCTCCCGGACGGCAAATAATATTTAAGCATTCGGCACAAAAGAGTATTGAAGGGGCTTTGAATTCCTCATCGCAGAGGAATAAGTAGGTGACGGGAGTGTGGAGGCAAAGGATCGCGTCGCGGCGGTGGCCTTTAGCGGTTTCTGGAATGAGAAGGAGCCTTTTGACAGATGGGTGAGGATCCTTTTGCCGCTCTCTCCCTCATCCTTTGAAGAACGTGAATAGAATCCTCGGCTCGCGGTCTGTCCGGTTTGGGATACCTTTATGTACTCAGGGGCTTTGTATGCATCTGAAGACGCTATAGGTCTCTAGTAGGTTTTCTCCTGTCAATTGAGACCCCTTCTAAGGCTAACGCCCACAGTGTGGAAACCCCACCGTACGACGCGAACCGTTATGCCACTATCTTCCACGCAATACGCTGTCCCTTTTGTAAGTGGAGGTTACTGTTGAATAATTTTGCCTAAACTCGATCGTGTGAGCAGATCTGTCACGTTAATCCACGCACACACAAAATTCTCAACAATCGATTGAAAAGGGGGTACCGTGTCCTGTGCAGTTGGATGAGCAGTCCGCGCAAAGAAGAGCTAATCCAAGTCGTTCTGCTGAAGATTCTCCTTCGATTATGATATGAAGAATTAGCATTAATTCCCAAAACACTCTGTTGACTCTTTTCACAGAAGCGAAAGATGCTGAACCAAAAGAGCTCAAACCGCATACAGAGGTAAAAACTCTCGCGGGTAGTCACTAAGGACGGCGTCGGCCATAGGAGCTTAAAAAAACAAAATATCTCCGGCGGCCTTTTTACTTTCCTTGGCTCTACGAAGTAGAAAGGAAAGTTATGTAATCGGCAGAAAAAAAAATTTTGAGTTCTCTTCAGATCTTTACGTTTCAGACCCTCCTGAGTCCCAAAAACACAATTTGGAAAAATGGTCTGTGTGCGTGTGTGTGTGTCACTAAAGTTTGTCTGTGAACGATTTTTAGAGAAAACCATCGTATCAAATCAGCTCAAACTTCATATCTCGCCCGCTGGTCACAATGGGACGCCAAAATAAGGGTATGACCAAAATCCACTGAAAGTTAACTATAGTTATCATAGTGATCAAAACACCAAATATTTTTTTTCTCAAAAACGGCATAAATGATTTCGATTAAATTTTTTATATTGATAGCTCCCAATAAGGCAACTATACCATAAAATTCCCATCTATGGGAAAATGACGAGAGCAGCACAATATATTACCAAAACCTTCGACGTAATCGAATTTAGAGTGGTTTTTAGAGAAAACGACCGAGCCAAATCACCTCAATTTTGATCTCCAGCCTACAGGTTACTATGGAACGCAAAAATAAGCGGAATGAACAAAATCCACCGAAAGTTAACTATAGTTAGCATAGTGATTAAAACACCAAATTTTTTTCTCCAAAACGGCTCTAACGATTTTGATTAAATTTTTTATATTGATATCTTTTGATAAGGCAATTATACCATAAAATTCCCATTCGTAGGAAAATGACGAGAGCAGCACAAGAAATTATCAAAATTTTCGACGAAAAGCGTTTTTAGCGCGGTTTTTTTCTTATAAACTCCGCTGGAATGTTGGTAGAATGTTAAAGAAAATTGGTATTGTAGTCCAATTCAATACCCAGAGGGGGAAGTGTTTAAAATCGCGCATGAGATACATGGGGCTCACTCCAGAAATTCCTGAATTTCAACTACCGCTGTTTCGCTTACTACCAGGTCTAACCTAGTTCAGTTATTACCCAATAACTCTGCAAAAGTGATTGCTATCCTTCTTCAAAAAAGTCGTGTTTACAGGCCTCTTAATTATCTGTGTACCAATTGCTCAATAATCATCCGGGAATGAGTACGAGCGGGACAATAAATTCCAGAACACTATGCGCTACCGCTTCCTGCTGCTGTGAAGTGTTCTTTGACCAAGTTCAAAGGCACTGAGTGATAAATGAATTGATTAAATACAATTAGCCATGTACAAAGTGAATTGACGTAGAGCTAAGGAAAGTTGTGTGTTGCAACGCACCAGATATTTCATGAAGCAGATAACTGGTTAAAGGAAGCCTTTCTTCACGACTGATCGTATTTCATCAGTTGCGTAAGGACCCTGACCCGAAGAATTTCCCACGTTCCATGTTTTTAAATTGTATTCTCATGTATGCACACGAGTTTTCTCTTGTTATCGCGAATAATTATTTCTCTTACTTTTTTTACGCCCTTGAATGACGATACATACGCGCCTTCATTTCACCGTATTTATTCGCTACGAAGGAATGATCGGATTTCCCAAGCAGTGACCGAGAAATAAAACACGCCAAACTAACAGTTAAATAATGTCTGGTGAACATTTTCTGGAAAAAGTGCATCTCGCGTTTGCTGAGGTGTGTTTTACAATAAATCCCGCTTCAAGTTTGTTTGTCCGTCGGCCTTGATAATGGTCGTGAAATAAGCCGAAAATTTAGACTATAGTTATTCACGACCGCGCCTCCAAAATCATTCACACAATTTACGTCAAGAAATTAATTTATTGTGAGTGTTTGTCTAATTACACGAGACAAAAGCAACTAAAACTGTACTAGTCAGGGACTGGAGGTAATGTGACGAGCTCTGATCTGCTCCTATTTATAATGTTTGTTTGCCGACTCGGTGGAAAAGGACACTAAGTAACACGATAGACAATGCGTAGGCAGTTTTAGGTGTTCACATCTCGGTTTAGAAAAGCATTAACAGTAACTACGTAAACGTTATAGCTACATATAACTTGCATGTATATAGATACGAAGTGTGTTCAGAAAATAAACGAGAATTTTTAAATTTGGCGAGTTTGGAGGGTCCGATTGTCAAATTTTTGTTAAATTATGTCGGTACACGCCCCCTGAAATATGATAAAATTGTCAACTGTATTCATTACTCACTTTGTCTGTGGCAGCCGTGTTTTTATGAGCTCGGTGATTTTCGTTTGATAAATGGATCAAAGAATTTGTATCAAATTTTGTGTAAAAAATTAAATGAAGTGTAACAAAGTGTGTGAAATGTTAACAAAGTCCTATGGCGAGTCTGTACTGGATAAGCAGCTCACTTGGAATTCACATGTGAGATATGCGCTGCACAAGGCAACTGCAGGCAGCAAATCATGGGGCATAACTCCAAAAATGATGGAGTGGCTCTATAGGGGGATAATAAGACCCCGCGTCACCTACGCCTCCACGGTGTGGTGGAAGGTAACATGCCGGCTAGCAGCTCAAGGGAAACTCCAAAAACTGCAGCGACAGGCATGCCTAGCTATTGCAGGGGCAATGAATACGTGCCCTACTGCTGCAATGGAAGTCCTTTTAGACATCTCACCTCTCCATATAAAGTGTGTCCCAAAATTAACGCAAGATTTGAATTTGCCGCCATTTATGCAGTACAGTGTTGCCAACCCTAAAAACAAAATAAATCGACAGTTGACAGTTTAGGGTTAGTAAAAATGGAGCGTTACGCAATAGAACAACGTGTCTTCATTGTTGAGCAATATGTCAAAAATAACGAATGCTTGGCGGCCATAGTTCGAAAATTTCATACAAAATATGGTCGGAATAGTGTTTTAACTTCGTCAACTGTGAAGCGATTTTTATGGGGTTATCTAAAATCACAGGTCTACGTCAACAAGCCCACAACTACGCGTGCATTAAAGGAGGAGATTCAACGTTGCATCAACGAAATTCAGCCACATTTATGCAGAACGGTCATGGAAAATTTTGACAAACGAGTGCGTATGTGTATGCAAAGCCGCAGAGGCCATTTGCCCGATGTGTTATTCCATAAATAACCCTATCCTATGTACTTTATGAATCAATAAAAAAATTACAATCAAAAGACTAAAAACTGTGTTTTCTATTTAATTCAAATCTTGCGTTAATTTTGGGACACCCTATACATATTCAGAGGACTGCTTACCTGGGAGCAGTAAGGCTTTTGCAGACAGGGAACATCTCCACCAGGGTTGAGGTAAGCCTCCAAAGAACAACTAGACAGTTCAAACTGGAAGAGGCTGTGGTCCTTGCTACCGACGTTATGTCAGAGTGAAAGAACTTTCGGCTGCCATTCAGGGTAAGTGTCCACTCACAGGAACGATGGGAGCAGGAGACGTTCCGGACCGAGGTGGGCGCCCTGCGGTGGTACACCGATGGTTCAGTCATGGGAGGCAGAGCTGGACTGGGCATTGTTGGGTCCAACTACAGTCTGGCTAAGCCGCTGGGGGAGTACGCGACGATTTTCCAAGCTGAAATCCTAGCTATAAAGATCTGCGCGGAAGAGATCCTGTCTAAGGGACTCAAGGACAAGCAGATCTACATATTCTCGGACAGCCAGGCCGAATTAAAGGCCATCGCGGCCTATAGTTTTAGGTCCAGGCTGGCATGGGAATGCCTTCATGCTCTCAAGCAGCTCGGCGCCCACAATAGGCTTTCCCTCATCTGGGTACCGGCTCACAAGGGGCATGAGGGCAATGAAAAGGCTGACCACCTTGCGAAGAAGGGCACAGAAGCCCGACCCATGGGGCTGGCCTCACGTAGGTCTGACCAAAAGTCACCTGAACCGTTTGGTGGCTCAATGGGAGACACAGGAAAATAGCGCCCATTGGCATCGCCAGCCACGACTTATACAATCAAAAAGGCTTGTTACGCCTTCTGGTCATAGGGCAAAGGCGATGCTGACACTCTCTAGGAGGGATTTGAGGGTCTTGATTAGCTTCCTCACCGGGCACTGCCCACTCAGGTATCACCTCAACAAGATGGGCATCTCAGAGGCGGTGGAATGCAGACTCTGTGGTGAGGAGGACGAGACGGCGGAGCACATCCTATGTGAGTGCCCTGCCTTAGCAGTCAAACGCTTTGGATACTTTTCCCAGGA
Organism: Pachypeltis micranthus; assembly: GCA_020466155.1. NCBI lineage: Eukaryota > Metazoa > Arthropoda > Insecta > Hemiptera > Miridae > Pachypeltis > Pachypeltis micranthus. The sequence goes on along the minus strand of CM035768.1, from coordinate 79,851,267 downwards.
GATTATTGAGCCCCATATCATAGCGGAAGCTGCGGTGAAGGACATACTCGGCTTCATAAAGGGGGCGGGTATGTACGACGCCTTTTACTAAGGAAGGGCTAGAGTCACAATAGGCCCACACGTGGCCGCAGTGACAAAGGGACTTGTCCCGCATGCCCTCGGGGGGAAAAAATGGCGAGTCTGTTATGAGTAAAACAAGAGTTTATGAGTGGTATAGGCGTTTACAAGATGGCCGTGAAGGCGTTGAAGATGACGAACGCCCGAGCACATCAACAACCGATGAAAATGTGGAAAAAGTTAATGCAATGGTTATGAATGATCGCCGAATCACAATCAGAGAAGTCGCCGATGATGTTGGCGTGTCGATTGCCTCATGCCATGAAATTTTTTCGAATGTTTATGAAACGCACGGCAGCAAAATGTGTTCCAAAATTGTTGAATTTTGAACAAAAACAGCGTCGAATGGAGTCACTAAATGAAGTCAACGATATTCGCCAGGCATGGCACCGTGTGACTTTTTCCAATTTCCAAAAATAAAGAGAACCTTAAAGGGCCGTCGTCTTATAAGCATAGATGACATTAAAAGCGGATCGCTGAAATAGCTAAAGGCTACTCCAAAAATCGGGTTTCGAGAGTGTTTGGAAGATGCGCTGGCACAAGTGCATGTTATTTAATGGGGACTATATTGAAGGCGACAACATTAATGTAGACAAATAAATCAATATTTTTTTCAAAAAACTATTTCCGTTATTTTTTTAACACGCCTCGTACATCCAGAAACGTTATATTTTAGGCTTCACGCTCGATGCGATTGTTTGCAGCTTCAATTTGAACGAAAACCGCAAGTAATATTGGAAGTTTTTCACAACCCGTACAACGTCGTATTTGCAAGAAGGGTTAACATAACAAGTGGTGACAGATTGAGGCACTGAAACGGGTAATAATCCTCTACTGTTTCGTGACTCGCTGTAGTTAATTTGTATCCCATACGTCAAGCTCAGGTAACTAATGACTGAAGAACAGTGACGACCGAGTGACTAACGGCCGAAGACTTCTCATATAGTCACCACTCGCGATGACGTTCATGTTGCGATTTATCGTCAAACGAAAATATTTTGATGGCCACGGGAACTAAATACCGACGGTTATAAAATTGTTGGCGGGGGAGGAGAAGAGATGAGCCGCGGCGCACGCGCGCGAATCCATCGAATTTCGTACTGGCCGTTCAATCCATCAAGAGTACGATGGACGGGGTCGCAGGGGTAGGGGATGAAGGGATGGGGGTTGAGGGAGATGACATCTGGTTTATAATTGTGCGCTGTGAGTTTGCATACAAATGTTGCATCTCGTCAGGCGGCTCAGGCCTTCGAACACGCTGGCGGCCTCCGAATAACTCGGCGGAGAAGGGAAACTTGTATAAATACGAGACTTCGGGAACAAATTTGCGAGCGTACCATTAAAATTTTTAAAAACCGTTCAAGTTAACGCATAATCAAACGCTTTATAATCTGAGCAGTCACGCGATTTTTACGCAGATGTTCACAACTTGGCAGCGCTGCTCTTCAGATACGTCTCAACGCCTTCGTCAGTTATTGGCATCATTCTCAACACTAACTACAGCGTTCCTCTTTAAGAGATTATTGATTCTTGAAATGACTACCTACCGATGAAATGATTAACTATAATACTTCTACTTCAGGAGTTTATTCGTCGTTCTCCACAACGCTCACTACTTTAATTCAGTAACCCGCGTGTGGGTAATTTATTGAACTTTTAGCCAGATTTTTGCAAATTTTCTGGACTTTCAGAGAAAAGGCAGAGAGAAAAAATTGATAAAGTAGGCCATAAAGACGTGCATTGTCGAATTACGTGGGTTGCTAATAATGTTTTGACAACCTTTTCTAATCGTGAGATAGTTATTTACATTGTACAATCAGGAAGCCCTACAAAAAATCGTATTTTGGAGACAATGTCGGTAATTTATTGATGTTGAGACTGATTTGGTGCAACCGTTCGCACGTGCGGTGATTTTCATTTTATTTATTATTACCAGTATCGCATAGCTTTCCTCATCCCCACGTACATTCTGCAATTTTAAGGATTCCAGCAACTGATCTATTCATCAGGAATTTATTCCGTTGCTTCTACTAAAGCCACGGCCTTCATTTTGACGTAATCGTCGTATACATAATTCACCGGTCTGTCAATGTTTTTTTTTTTTTTTTTGAAAGGTTCGTTATCATTATTCTGAAGTAATAGGGTAAAGTGAGGCAAAAGTTAGTCAGTGAACTGTATTCCGAATTCAGTTTATTATATACCATCGTTAAACTTTCATTATGTACCTTGCATCACTCAATTCAATCTAGTTTTGGGCCCATTTAGTTCATATTCTCATTTTGGCGTTCTGCGTCGACGTAAAGTCAAATATCAATTCGAGCTGCTTAGGTTTGGCTCACGATTCCGTTCACAGACGCACAATTCATTTCTTCGAATATTGTTTTTCGCGCTAGAATTGAAAATGACAAATTTGTAGCGTGGAACATGCTTTAGCCTTCACCTGATTGCCAAAAAGCGTCATGCTGGGAAGGAACGAAATTGTGCAGTATAATAAGGTGCCCGCTATTTTGAGAAAGTGGGATTTTGATGACCTACACCCGAAATTTGATTTGAAATGTCAAAAAAATGACACCCGAATTTTTTTTTCAGATTTTTGACATAATAAAAACGCAAGCCGGTCGCTCGACTTTGGTTTTGCCAATACCATACTTTTGAATATAACTTTAACAAACTTCTTTGTAAAATTACGGCACTGCATATACTTACGTTTTTAAGATCGCTGAACTCCATCCAGTCAAAAAATGACAATTTTTCAAAATTCAATACTGAAATGTGACGTTGAAAATAAATTATGAACGGAAAAAACTTATAATTATACTATGATAATAAAGTATAATAATAAATTCATTCCATATATCATTTTTGAACTTCAAAACATGGCGGAAATTTTCTACATCAAATTGGAGTTAAGCGACCAAAATACCAATGAAATACACAACAAAAAATTAAATTCAATTATTTAATTCTTTTTTTGTTGAATTTACTGAACATTCTAACAGAAATACGTGTAAATGCGAGTTTTCATAATTTTACAATGAATTTTGAAAAGTTGTAATTTTTACTTTCCTTGGCTCTACGAAGTAGAAAGGAAAGTTATGTAATCGGCTGAAAAAACAATTTTGAGTTTTCTTCAGATCTTTACGTTTCAGACCCGTCCGAAAAACACTATTTGGGAAAATGGTCTGTGTGTCTGTATGTCTGTGTGTATGTGTGTCTGTGAACGATTTTTAAAGAAAACCACCGTATCAAATCAGCTCAAACTTCATATCTCGCCTGCAGGTCATCATGGGACGCCAAAATAAGGGTATGAACAAAATTCACCGAAATTTCACTATAGTTATCATAGTGATCAAAACACCAAATTTTTTTTTTTTTTTCAAAAACGGCTCTAACGATTTTGATTAAATTTTTTATATTGATAGCTCCCAATATGGCAACTATACCATAAAATTCCCATTCATGGGTAAATGACGAGAGCAGCACAATAAATTGCCAAAACTTTCGACGTAATCGATTTTAGAGTGGTTTTTAGAGGAAACGACCGTACCAAATCCCCTCAAACGTGATATCTAGCCCGCAGGTTACTATGGGACGCCAAAATAAGGGTATGAGAAAAATCCACCGAAAGTTAACTATAGTCATCATAGTGATCAAAACACAAAGTTTTTTTCTCAAAAACGGCTCCAACGATTTTGATTAAATTTTTTATTTTGATAGCTCCCAATATGGCACCATAAAATTTCCATTCGTGGGAGAATGACGAGAGCAGCACAATAAATTATCAAAATTTTCGACGAAAAGCGTTTTTACCGCGGTTTTTTCGTTTTAAACTACGCTGGAATGTTAGTAGAATGTTTAAAAAAATTGGTACTTTAGTCCAATCCAATACCGATAGGGTGAGTGTTTGAAAACGCACATGAGATACATGGGCCTCACTCAAGAAATTCCTGAATATCAACTACTGCCGTTTCGCTTACTACCAGTTCTAAAAGTTTTTACCCAATAACTCAGCCAAAGTGATTACTATCCTTCCTCAAGAATTTGTGTTTACAGCCTCATTAATTATCTGTGTACCAATTGCTCAGTAATGGTTCTCGAATGAGTACGAGCAGCACAATAACTTCTGGAACTGTAAGCGCTATCTCTTCCTGCTGCCGTGAATTGTTGTTTGACCAAGCTCTAATGAACTGAGGGATAAGTAAATTGATTAAACAGAATTAGCCATTTAAAAAGTGAATTGACGTAGAGCAAAGGAAAGTTGTGTGTTGCAACGCACCAGATATTTTGACATGATTTTGACGATTTTGAGATTCCAAACTATCAAAAAATGTTGCTATCGACTTGTTTTGACTATATTCGAGTTCAGCGACGCCAAAGTATACGAAGTGTCACAATTTTACAAAGAAATTTGTTGAAGTTATATTCAAAAGTATGATATTGCCAAAAAACGAATTTCGAAAAGCAAAATCGAGGTTTTTGTTATGCAAAAAATCTGAATAAATTCAGGGGTAATTTCTTTGATATTTTAAACAAATTTCGGGTGGAGGTCTTCAAAATTCCGCCTTTCTCAAAATAGCCGGCATTCTAGTATATAATAAACTCGGCTCTTCGGGATTAAAGCCCTCCGTTTCCCTCAAGGGAGGCCTCGCCCCTTCGGGCCCTCCTCTGACTTGAAGCGGATATAACTGGTTTTAGGTCTCATCTCATTGGATCTACCGATACCCAGACCCCTCATTTACACATTTCCTCAGTTGTGTTGAGACCGTGACTCAGGGAAGTTACGTGTTTCCAAATTCGCGATTCATACTTCCGAGGGTCTCGTAACTTCCCTTCGAATAAATTTTATCGAACGGATGGTTACTTTTATCATCGAAATCATAAAGCTAGTGGAAGGAATGCAGTTGCTAGAGCCGATCAAGTGCCGAATAACCGAGCACCAGAGAGATTCTTGTGAAATTGACAGGGATCGTGTAGATCCGGTCTTGAATTGATGTATAAAAGCCCACGCAACGCGTAAATAACTTTGCCGCATGATTTCGTTTTTAAAATAATTCTCGCGTTCGTGAGGAAGCTATACAGACGTTTCTAGATGAGTCACGAAACACAACTTTCCTTTAGGGACTCTTGAAGAGCTCCGCGGCTGCGGTGCTAACTCGGGGCTTAAGAAGACACTCCACTCAAGCTCTGCTCTCCACTTGGACGCGCTTTAATTCAGACCGGATCTTAAGGAGGGTTCTCGACCAAATCTCAATTGTTACATCCGTTCTCCGTTTCTGACGCTGAGCTGACCTAATTAGGTTGAGTCTTCTGGGATAGGGATTAATACTCTGAGCCGTGGAGCCGATCGATTAGCGCATGAAATCATAGCGTTTTGTAGAGCACTGATTTCAAATAATAACTATTCGGAACAGCTTCATTACATCTCTTTTGAGTTTGTGGTCAAGAAAAAAGAAATTAATTGAGGTATCGCAAGATGTCATTAAAACCACAACGTGTTGATTGTTCGATATATTAGTTTCATTACGAAAACCACCCTTCCACCCAACACCATTCCTCCTTTGCACGTGATGTATATTCATTGCCACGTTCTTCGAGTTCAATCAGACGTTCACCAGGCAACAGGAATGAACTAGCCGCTCCCAGCCTCAGATAACAACGCGCATGTGTCACTATTGACGGTATAGACAGTCGTACGCCGAGTTACGAGAACCCGCATTTTTTGGTTAAATTATTTCGGGGCAATATTTTCCAAGTCGCTTTCCTATTGAAAAAGATACAAATAGGGAAATACGTTGTTCAACGGGATTAACTCAGAAAAGAGGGGAAGAGACTTGACGAAAACCAATAAACGATATCGAGAAAGATAACGTATTGGACCGCACAATAAGGGAAGGAAGGAGAAAAACGTAGCGCAGCCGGAGAGATCTGATAGCTTCACGTATGGTTGAGCTGGTGGCGAGAAAACTCCCGCTCTAAAAGTTATTATTTCGCGGTATGAAAGTGCTACTCTGCCAACAAGTCTATTGAGAATTGATCCGCGCCCGAGTCGCTGCGAGGGGGATTAGATTAAGAGGAAGAGATTAGAAGGAATATTCGGCACATAAACGATGAACGTGAAGGTAAAACCTCCACGGGGAAACTATCATCATTTTGATTTATTGTAACTACCTTATGTTAAGTTGCGATATACACGTTATGTTCAACTAACAGTACGAACACAAAGGGATAATACGAGCCTCATGAGTCATCCTACACAACAACCTACAACATTTGGCACGAAAGAAATCGTTGTCCTCAAACTTACGGGGCTTTCTGGCCCAAAGGCAGGGAATCGGAAGGAACGCAGGAAAAAACACAACTCAAGGGGCAAACTAAATAGTTCTTATGACCTTAAGGGTGTGTGCTATCGAGGTAGCATCTTCAAATGTGAGGTCATTAATTAAGCAGCGATGACGACTACTACCCCCTCCCCCTCTGTACTGGTGTGGAAGAGCAGGCTCAAAGTTTTCCAAAAGAAATTGGTGACCCAGTTCCAATGAGCTGTGGTCCTGTGGTAGCCAATCAGACGCTGCCCACTGAGGTTTTGCAAATATCCACTGGCCAGCCATCTGTTCACGTAGCAATTAAATGGAGGGAAAGTAGAGTCAAAGAGGAACTTGTTCTGTTAAGAGGTGAAATATGTGACGGACTCTCCACTGATGGTAAACTAGCATGGACGGTTGAATGAGCACCGGTTACACAGAAAAAGAGATAGAACCCTCATCTCAGGGACGTGACACGCACAAATGTAAGATGAAAAAAAAACTTCTTTAAAGATAAAGTCTGCACATTATGTTTCTCCAGACATCAAATCACTTGATTGCAGTTTTAATAGCAATAGCGCTTGTCCCTTACCAGGATCTTCTGTTCATGCTCCTCTATTCTTTTTTGAAGGTGCACCCATCCAGGGCTCAACAACTGCCTTCGCTCTTCAGCATCTTGCCTGCATGGTCAGAGCTCCCTCACAGTCTCTTGGTGAAACAACCTACCCGGGACGGGCGAAGAAAACGTGCTGTGACCGAAACGCAATGCCTGCAGTAGACACTATCTTTCTTCCACATTTTGTGGAGTTAGCTCTGGACATTCCCGTTCTCTGTTAGAAATCGAGTGAGGTAAAATATCACCTTACTGCGATTCCAATTCGCTGTCGGGAACCTGGCTGAACTGGCATGGAAAGGTGTAAAAGAGCAACTATCTCGAGGTTTAGAAACTGTGAGCGCCCTGGCCAATCTGCTCCAGTAGCATCTTGAATCTTGCAACACGGATTGGCGTCATGGGGACTGTCCCAAGCTCTACTGCTCAGAGAGAGGCAAGATCTAGCAAGAATGTCAGGCAGGGGAGGCAGAGGAAACCCCATGGCCCTAGGGATTGGGCACCTAGTGGAGGTTGCCCAGCATGTAAGAAGGATGACACCATTTTCTGACGTGGAAAACTCCAAACTCTACACTCCATGCTTGAAATCCAGCTCATAACATGGGCCAAGAGATGAAAATACACACAAAACTAACCATAAGCCGGATAATACTTGTAGCCACTGGTGTAGCTAGTACAGGTCTGAGGCTACTTGCAGCTGCAAGCGAAAAAAAAAATTTTTATCTCTGTTTAATGGACCGCCACAGGAACATTTATTGAGAACAATATGTAGGTATCAACTATTTGAAAACATCCTGTGTGTTTGGTGAAAATCGCTGAAGCCGTTTTGCCAAAAAGCGTAAAAAACCTATTTTTGCTTCATAGGCCTATATCTCCGTTCACCGTATTTTCATGGAGATATGTATGGAGAAAAAATGTTAGGTATTGATCAGCAGAAGATAATTTGAAAGTATAATCAAAATCGTTAGAGCCGTTTTTGAGAAAAATGCGAAAAACCCTAGTTTTTGGTACATTTTCGTCCCCCACCCCCCTTCCCATCAGCCGAAATCGTCCATAACCTTATTTTGGTGTCTACAAAAAATAACGAACAAAACAAAAAATGAACCAGCTCAATCGGACCAGCCGTTCTCCGGCAAATCGAACTACAGACACACAAACACACACACGGACCACGCGCCGAAATTAGGTTTTTTAGACTCAGTAGGCCCCAAAACGTAAAGATCTGAAGAAAACCCAAATTTTTTTTTGGGCCGATTACTATACTTTCCTTCCCTTCGGGTAGCGGAAAGTAAAAACCTAATTTCAGCGCGTGGTACGTGTGTGTGTGTGAGAACGACAGGTCCGATTGAGCTGGTTCTTTTTTTGTTTTGTTCGTCATTTTTTGTAGACACCAAAATAAGGTTATGGACGATTTCGAACGGTGTGAAGGGGGGTGGAGGGACGAAAATGTACCAAAAACTAAGGTTTTTCGCATTTTTCTCCAAAGCGGCTCTAACGATTTTGATTAAACTTTCAAATTATCTTCTACTGATCAATACCTAACTTTTCTTTTCTATACGTATCTCCATGAAAACACGGTGAACGGAGATATAGGCCTATGAAGCAAAAATAGGTTTTTTACGCTTTTTGGCAAAATGGCTTCAACGATTATCACCAAAATTTCAAGATGTTTTCAAATAGTTAATACCTACATATTGCTCTCATTAAATGTTCCTCTGACCGTCCATTGAACAGAGATAAAAATCAAAATGTGTCGAAAATAGCGTTTTTTCGTACATTTCCGTAAATTCCAGGGTAACTTCTTCACCAGATGTGATAAATCCTAATGGAGTGTCTTCTAGTTACCCATACCAACATTTCGTTCTTTATAATTATTTCTGTATATATATGTTGAACGGAGATATAAGCCAAGTTAACTCAGAAAAGGAGATTTGTCGAATATTAATTTATCGGTATTCCAATTACGCAAACTCACGGAGTACTCTCTGCAAACTAGTCCCTACATTTTGTTCTGTATAAATGTTCCTGTAGAAATGCGTTGAACGAAGATATAGCACCCGCATATGTATGTGGTGTTCGAAATTAAAGGGATTGCGGAAAGTTGTGTGTTGCTACGCACCAGATATTTTTGGCAGTGATCTGCACCGAGTTGAAGAACGATGGATCGCTCGCATGCTTTGGCCATTTACCTCCTTCACCGCCGTCGTGTTCAACGCCAAAAACGGAAAAAAAAGTACCAGACAGTATTGGGTCCATCCAATCAACCAACAGCGGGATGAAGAAGGAGTTTACGCCACACTGTACGAAAAACTTCGAAAAGATGACAAAAAGTTTTTCAACTTCTTCCGGATGTCAATCGACACATTCGTTGAGCTCCTCAGCAAGGTGAAGAATGCCATTCAACTTGAAGATACCAACTTGCTTGAACATTGAAGTAAGTTGAGTTGAGCTTTATTTTCAATTCACATATTTCCATGTAAAACTCCAAATATCTGCGTGAATGGTTGAAAATATGCACCTTTATATCAATAAGTTAAGCAATAAACTGAGGAGCGGGAGCCGTTTTCGCTCGTCGTCGTATGAACGCTCTCATCCCCCTCTTTGTATTTCGTCGAAGAGCCCGAGACTCTCGGCTCTACGTGCCGAGCCGTGATCACTCGCGTCTCGCGCGCCTTCACCGCTCTCGCTCTCCGTGTGAAACCTCCACTGCTCCTAGTGTATTTCAGTCTCACGCGCCGTCCTCCTCTTCTCGAACGAGAGCCGTACGGATCCCCGTGTGAAACCGGCCTAAGCGAAAGGAGGGGTAGGTGCAATCCCAAACCTCCCCTGACAGTCCAATGGCTGCCAATCTAATATAAATACCAAAAGGCTTGACGCAGATCGAAGAATAGTTCTTGATAAGTGTTATTCTTGGTGCAACTAAACAACGTACATATTCTCTCACCAACAGACTGACGCAACCACTAACCCTCGTTACATCAGCCTTGCTGTGGATGAGACTTCATTGCCGAATGAAGGGCTCAGTAACTTCCGAAATTGAAACCGAATACGTCGTCGCAGGAAACTCAACCAACTTACGTTCGATTTCTAAACCCTGCCAATTATCCCGAAGCATTCCAGTAATTCACCCGAAGAGTTAATTAGCGAATTTCCCTTCAATGAGACAGTAGCTACTAATTTCCACCCTTCGGCCTAATGGACGGAGAAGAGACTTATCAACCGGCCAGGCCCGCCCTGTCATCGCGACCCCGCATTCAATTGATGCAGCGCTAGAAATTCGACGAAATTCAATTACCATAAATTCTTTCGTCAATCAAATCAAGAGCTTTCGCTCCAGTCCGTAAACGGATTCTCAATGGCATGCCGAATAACTGGATTTGAAACGCTTCATTCCTCGACGAGAGCCTTCGTATTAAATCTAGTTGATTCCCGATTGAATTGATAATAACAAACAGTCGAACAAAACATTCGCCGTGATACCCAATGCAGACTACTGACAGGATCGTCGAGTTCAAAAGTTCCAGCCAACTCTCAACTCAAAATACAGAAACTATGGGAAGTTATGGGGCAAACATAACTCGAAAATATAGTGGAATCATTTCATCATCATCACTTTTTACTATCTTTAGCCCCAAGCTGTTGGAAGAGAACAAAATTGAGCTTTCTTCAGATTGTTTCAAGGGCTACGAAAAACAATATTTAGGAACATCTGTGTGTGTGAGAATGTACACGCGATTGAGAGAAAACGGCGCAACCAAATCAGCTCAAACTTCATATTTAGCCGCCACTGCAGGTCACCATGGGCCGCCCAAATGAGGGTATGAACTGGGATAGTTATCATGGCGATCAAAACACCTAATTTTTTTTTCCTCAAAAAGGATGATTTTGATTAAAATGTTTTGCCTCGGCCGTTTCGAATAACGAGACTGTAGCATAAAATGCTCATTCGTTGGGAATAAACGAAAGCTGCACAATAAGATCATCGAAAAGTAAGAATCGTAAACCTGGTTCTGGGTTATCTTCCCAGGAGCATGCCCACGCTACCAGGCGCGACCGCGGGTTGTGGATAGTGGAACGGCCACGGCATTGTCCCCAGGGGTGTGTCTGTGGCCTGCTGTGAATAAGGTCAGCATGCTGACTGAATAAGCAGCCGCGAACAATGGGCAAAACCCAAGAGATCCTGAACAAAGGGCTCAAGGGCAAGCGCATCTACATTTTCTCAGACAGCCAGGCCAGGCCGCCTTAAAGGCCATCGCAGCCTATAGTTTTAGGTCTAAGCAGGCATGGGAATGCCTCCATGCGCTCAAGCAGCTCGGTGCCCGTAACAGGCTCTCTCTCATTTGGGTGCCGGCACACAGGGGGCATGAGGGCAATGAAAAGGCTGACCGCCAGGGGTACAGAATCCCTACCCATCGGGCCTGAACCACACGTGGGTGTGACGAAAAGTCACCTGAACTGTCTGGTTGCTCGATGGCAGATACAGGAAAATGGCGCCCATTGGCATCGCCAGCCACGACTACGACAGGCGAAAAGGCTTGTCACGCCTTCCTGTCAAAGGGCGAAGATCTGAGAGTACTGATAAGCTTCCTCACCGAGCACTGCCCACTCAGATATCACCTCAACAAGATGGGCATCTCAGAGGCGGTGGGCAGACTCTGCGGTGAGGAGGACGAGACGGCAGAGCATATCCTATGTGAATGCCCTGCCTTGGAGGCAATACGCTTTGAATACTCCGGTCAGGGGACCACTGAACCCCAAACCGTAGCGGAATCTGCGGTGAAGGACATACTCGGCTTCCTAAGGGGGGCGGGTATGTACGACGCCTTCTACTAAGAAAGAGCCAGCGTCACAATAGGCCCATATGCGGCTGCAGTGACAAAGGGACTTGTCCCACACGCCCTCGGGTCAAAAAAAAAAAAGAAGAGAATCGTAAAAAATTGAAGTTAGAGCTGCACTGACCACTGGGTTTACCGGGCGTTTGATCTTGGAGCTGCCAAAAACAAAGCTTTTATCGAGGTATCGTCCCACAAAGTTCAAAGATCTTCTCCGGACTTTGATTTTGAATAAAATTCCAACTACATTCGATAGTTATCATTGTCGTTCATCCGCTCTCACGCTTCGTACAGTCAGGTAATGACTGGTGACGAGGTGAGTCACGCTAACTCTGGATGAGACGATGAGGTGACGACAAGAGGTGCGACCCGGGGCCGCCCACGGGTCTCTTCTAAAGATCTTGCAGCCACCAATCATCAGGGCGACTATTGATAAGTAAGAGGAGAGGCTGAGCCCAGTTTCACAGCTCTTGCCTTATCTACGCCAGCTTAGCAACCTGGCTCTATTTCAAAATCATTTGCTGGTTTTTTTTCAAGGTCTGAAATATACGGCAGCACTTCTGCTGGGAAACAAAAGGATAACTATGCAGCCAACAAATGCAAACTTCTAGTGTTTCATCATTGACACGTACAATCGAGTAAGAAAGGAAATCATCTGAAGGATCTGGAAAGCCCTAGTTTATTTCGCCCCTGAACAACGGTGGGGTTTGATGATTGTATCTAGTCTGTGAGGCATCATACATCAACTACCAACGTGCTGGGTATTTTGTAAGAGGACGGTCTTGTGGACTGAAGTAGAGAGCACATACGATAAACGGAAATGGTCTAAAAAAAAAATTGACGAGACCAGAGCCGTTCTGTGTAAAATTGCTCACTGAGCTCGAATTTAATTAATTTAAAAAGTAGAAACCAGCGCCGACGAAACGAAAATGATTTATTCCCCAAAAATATGGGGAGAAAACTCCATCGGGGGTTGAAAAAAACGGAGCAAATGGATACAAATAAGGATGAGAATGAAAACAGTATAAGGGCGGCTAAAAGCCCGGAATCAATTAGGAAAAACTGAAAAGGAAGCGGAGCACTGTTGGAAGGGGTAAGTAGGGGGGGGGGAGTGAGAGAGAGAGAGATGGGTTGTGCAAAAGCCGGGAACCTGATAAAGCGGCTTTGAAGACAGTATTCAGAGAGGGGAGGGGATAAAAAAAAATCCTGCTCAAGGGAAACTTGCAGGGGGCGACTGGGAGAAGGAGAAGCATCGTCCAGATATTAACGTTCCAAGAGCTACGCTTGCCAGCCAATATGAGTGAAAATCGCTCTCCATCGCCACTGGGCATATCGGAAGGGAACCGGAAGGAATGGCGCGGCGAAGAGGAGGGGGATGAAGTTTGCGAAAGGACGTTAGGTTCAGTAGGGTAAATAACACAACTGGGCAGCATTTCATGGCAAATACGCAAGACTTCAACAGCTCAAAGGCTCAAAACTTTGAGGAAGGATCACTTATTGTTTTTCCCTCCATTCACAACTGGAAGGCTTCTCGTCATGTTGATATTGGACGAGAGGAAACAACCTACGCACGGGAAAATGCGCCTGTAAGGGAAAATACTTGTTGCAACTGCCTCGTCTACAACGAGAGCTCGAGTACTGAATTCAGAATCGCCTCTCGGTCGAGAACCCCCACGAAAACAAACCCGTTTATTTGATACCACACCTAAACGAAGTCCTTCTCGAAGGAATATCAAGTTTACCATCCCACGTCATCAGGGACGAAGCGAGAAGAGGGAATTGGTTTAGGGCCGCGTGTTAGAGTGGAGACGCGAAAAGGTCTGCACTCCTCCGCAGGTCTCTCGTCACTTAGGACTGGAGGGGGCAGGCAAGACCCTCCTTCCAATCCTAGAGCAGCTTGAACAGTGACGTAAGTTGACTACGATTCTGAGACCAAGCCTCGAGGAGCAACCTAACGAAGCAGCAGAGAGGCAGAGCCCTCAGTGGGGGATATAGGAAACTAATTAGTTGCTACACTGAGAAATCCAAAAACAGCATCAGCGAATGTTCAGGCCTGAAGTATCCTTACAGAACATTCTACGTCGTTCTGAGTCTGTGAATGGAATTGAGAGAAATCGGCTCAGCACTGTCACATTGTTTGGAGCCCCCTGTGCTTCCCTTACAGCAACATTCGTTGAGCTTGTCTTCCAATTGCACCTTTTGTCCGGTACCCTTGCACTTATCAATAAATACTTGTGTTCACTCATTCACGCTCGCCTTTGTCCCTTATCTCAAGCGCTCCGTTGTTGCGCTCAACTCAAAACCCTTTTGCACAAGCCACTCTTCCCAGCCCTTCTGATCACCTGAACTACCGCCTGCCAAACAGATAACTGAACTTCTTGCGTTATTCTGATGCCGCAGCGAGGGGGAGGGACATTCGGTTCAGCTCAGGCCAAATTAGTTTGTTGCTCTTCACCCTAACAAGAACCCAGAGCATTCAAGTACAGCCCTTTATGACCTAGGTTTTTTGATATGGAAGCCGTCAGGAAAACTGAAATATGCACTCGATCGGCTTCTCTTCTCGAAAAACAATATTCCTTTACCACCTCTCCTTGGGTTACACGTCTCAGCTCTTCCCAGACCTGATCAAAAAACGCTCATTCGTCACTCAGTTCTCTCATCACTTATTCACTCTCAGCTCTGATCCCTAGAACCCAGGTCACTTATTCAGAGACTCCCTTGCGTCGTGTGAATTCTCACTTACACTCGTTTCTCAACCACTATAAATACAGTCCTTTCTCCCTCTCATCACGTTAATCCGTCGTTTACACCCACTTCACTACCCCTCCCATTCACCACCTCAAGCTGCCCCTCTCAGGATCTTAAGACTACGAATTCCATTAAAATCGTTATTAGTGATTTTTGTGAAAAAAAGTTAGATGTTTTTATCACTAAGATTTGGTTCATATCCTCACTGTTCGTCGCAAAACGCCGAATCAGTATCAGTTTTTTGACCTATGGGTTCCCGCACCAGCCCTAAAGGGACTCCCTGGCCCTTAACAGCAAAGTCATTGTTTCCCCAAAGACCTTCGGAAATTCTACCTCCGCGGTTATTTCCAACAACAATGGATTTCCCTGAAGAGGTTTTCCCATCTTTTCCCACTCCTTTTTCAGATTCTTCTCCACAACAGACAGCTCCTCCCAAATCCTTTCATCTACAAACTCTCTCGAAAGTCACACTTGTCTCCCAATGCTGACCAGACACATTCCTCTATCTACCCTCAGTCCATGCAGCTCGCTCTCTCCTTCCGATACAGTTCCCCACCAGTTCACGTATATTACGGGTCATTCCTTTGTGTCGCCCTTTTGTACACAATCTCTACTCACTTCATTGCACATAATACAGTCCTCCTCACGCTCATCGTGTATCTTTTATTTCGATCTTCAACTCTCACCCTCGTGTGCACCTAACACTCACTTTGGCATCCCATGGTGATCTGCAGGTTGAAAATCAAATTTCAGCGGAATCGGTTCTCTCAATCACATCCAAAGAAATGCACAAACCATTTTCCCGAAAGGTGTTTTTCAAACTCTG
Source organism: Pachypeltis micranthus (assembly GCA_020466155.1). Lineage (NCBI taxonomy): Eukaryota > Metazoa > Arthropoda > Insecta > Hemiptera > Miridae > Pachypeltis > Pachypeltis micranthus. The sequence continues at coordinate 79,835,832 of CM035768.1, read as the reverse complement.
TAGTGCTAAGGAAAGTAAAAAGCTCGAATAGAATGTAACGTGCAGAAACTACAGATGCGTCGACTCCTATAAATTACTTTGGTCGACAAAATGTAGGGCGTGCGCGGCTTTTTGCACCATTTCCTATATTATTTTTCAACGATGAATCCTAGTGAATTAGGAATTTGGTTTACAGCGACTTTTGCATGATTTCAGGGTTCCGAGTTTAGTAATTTTTTAGCGAGATATTAATTGCGCCTAAAAAGTTGGACAATAAGCTTCATTAGATTAGATTAGAGTTGTACCAGTATCAACAAATCGCTCTAGCACTGGGCGAGGAAGTTTCCACATCTGTACGACACTAGCTGCTCCTAGGGGTGTCGACTATGCCGATGGCATACATTTATTTGTTCATTTTGCAGTCTCCCGCGAGGATTCCTACTATCTGCCTCCTCCTTCAAGAGAACGCTACGTCTTATCTCGTGTGTTGAATGAGATAGAGCGTTTGGGATGCCTAATTTCCGTAGCGTTCCAGACAGTCCGATGCATTCTTCTTGCATATTCTCTCACAGTCCTCTTGACTAGTGACGGAGATGTTCCACAGTGGGGAAGTGGGCTTATAGGTACAGTAGATGAACCGAGTTTGTCCACATCATCCGCCCTCTCATTTCCAGTGATCCCTTTATGCCTAGGAATCCAATAAACGTTAACTAGGTTGCTAAAGAGTTGAGCCGCATCGTGCACTGACTCGCCAGCATTGACGTTGTGCAGTAGTTATTCAGCGCCTTGCAAGACGTTGGACTCTACGCCACTATTTTGATTGTTTTATCGCTATAAACATTATCATGCATTATGACGGCCTCAGCAACGACAGAATAAATCTCTCGCGGTGGTTCATAATGAGTTTGAATTCTCAATACCCGGTTTGGTAAGGGTCGGGAGGGGTGAAAATAGCGATTTTGATTAGATCATGGTCATACCTATCCAGAATCAGCGTGGAATTATCTACAAGAGAGATTTGATGTGCACGAGGAAAATAATGCCTAACAAAGTTATAAAAATTGCGATATGGATGGAACATTTTGCTGGAAACATGGAGTTTAATTACGAAACTCCCAGAAGAACAATACGGGCGTATTCGGAATCAGTGTGAAAGTTAGGCCGATGGTAAATTAACATCTCGCTAAAATATCACGAAACTTGGAACCCTAAAAAAATCGCTGTACAGCAAAAACTTGATTCACAGTGGATTCGGACTCAAAAATGATGGAGAGATGCAAACAAATTTAGTTGACCAGCGTTATTAACAATTTCGAAGAAAATCCATTTGGGTGCAACTTTTTCGTCATACGACTTGCTCATATGATACTAGAGCGTTCACATAATGATTAGTTTACCAGGTAATTCCAAAACGGTTAAAACGATACAAAAAAAAAACTCGTAAAAAAAAAAACTCGTAAAAAAAAAACTCGTAAAAAAAAAAAACTCGTGCTGTCTCATAAATCAACCGAACTATATTTATTGGCCAACAATGGTGGGTGAATAGGAGCACCTCAATAAATTCCGGAGCCCTAAGCTCTACCAAGTTGTGCATACAGGGTGAAATTATCTTTTACCAAGTTCAAATGACCTGAGTGAAAAAATACAATGGAATACCAACTGGAGCCACGTTAATCGCTGAATGTTCGTGGGGGTGAGAAAAGTTGTGAGATCGCACCTACGCTGCTTCTTGCACAAGCGCACACATTGCAGTTGGCTATGGAATTGCGGTTGGACGATGATTATTACGTATATTATTGTTATCTGAAGATTTTCAACATTGCCATCGAGGCCGCAGTCATACTCCACGACTCCCTCGCCATATGGACAGTCGTCAAAGGTGCAATGTTCAAAGAATTCGAGAACCGCATTGAACGCCCCATGCCAACTGGACCAATTGAAAAGGTGAGGAAGGGGAGGGACACCAGCTCCTTCAAAGGCGATCGAGAACCATAAGAATAATGGAGCGTAGGTGGCCAGTGGGTCTACCACCCAGTCATAGGGCACCAGAACTGTACCCTCACTCACTCACTCACCAGGGAGGCGGCTGCGGGCCATACGACACCGCTAGAGCCGCAGGACCAATGGCATTTCGCCGTGGCACACATTGGGCCCATGTACTAACTCCCCAGCGAGCCCGTTGGGGGGCCCGCCTAGTTTCCCAGCCGCCGCTGGTACCCATTGCCTCACCCCCCTGGGTTTGGCGGAGGGGGGCGCCCGGTCGGGGATCGAACCAGAGTCCGCTGGTTCTATCCCCGCCTGGCTCGGAAGGCCTCGCGCCCCGACCCCTCTACCCTCAACAGCGCCCTACCGCAGCAGGTCTGGGAGGTCTCCCCATAATGGTGCAGCAAGTCCCTCTTGATATGTGCCCGTATTACCGCCAGATCCAAGAGAAGATCCATCGGGGGGTTACATGCCAGCATCTGTAGGGCCTCATACGAGATGATACGATACACTTGGAAGGACCGCCAAGAGGGACAACTCATTACAGGGTCGTCGCTTGTTCTCTGCACCACGTAGCTGCTTCGTACTGAAGGAAGGGCAGGAAGATAGCGTCGAAGCATAAGTACTGATTGTGTGGCGAGGCCCCTCAAGCGGCCCAGACATGTGCTTATGGGCTAAACACTTCATTCTATACCCGACCGCGGTTACTGCGTTTTTTGGTGATTCATTCTCGATACACAAACTGACAAATTAGAAAGATAATCCATATCGTATTCGTAACAGCAGCCAACACTGTGAAATAGAATAATTATGTACAAAGCTCATCCAACAACGACACAAAAAAACGTTTAATTCTGACGTGCCGTCAATTAACAATAAATATTAGGAAAGTGTGAAGTACCGCAAAAGCTTTGAGAAACACTAGGCATTGGACTATGCCGTCGATGGGTTCGGCTGGCAGACTGAAAGCACCAGCGAACTTTTTGTCTCGCGAAGAGACGACAGTCACTCCTCCGCTCTTGACAAGTCTATCCATGACTCCGGCGCTGGTTCAGTGACGTGCACCTAAAAACTGACAAAGTCCTCGCCATTGAACTGGATTCGAGATTCAACATTTATTTCAAACAATTAGCCCCAAACGTCGGTGTTCCACACGAGTCGTTGCTTCGGGTAAATTTCTTTCAATATGTTTGTAAGGCACCTTCATATCATGACATCAAAGGGAAACTGTGACGCGCTCAATAAATTCTAATTTGTCGAACGACCCAGTGAAAACCATTCGCGAAGAGAAGTTCCAATTAATCACGAACTATCTCGCGAGACAGTGAAATCCTCTCAACCGTAAACCACTTTACACAATATCCACCATAACATCCAATATGACATGGACAAAGAACAAAATAAAACTCTTAATTACTTGGACCTAAAAATCACACGGTTGGACAACGAACTACAATACGACATTTTTAGAAAACCTACCGCTACCGACACGACCATACATTTTTACATCAAACCACCCACAACAACATAAACTAAGTGCATTCAGACACACGCATGATACGGAGACTAACAACGATCCCACTATCCGAACAAAATTACAAAAGAACTTGATATTATAAATACTATCGCAGAAAATAACAGTTACTCTAAAAAACAATAAACAAATTACTAAGACAATATGACTCCAAAACAAACGACTCAAAAACAGAAAATACACAGACTTTAACAAGACGCTGCACATTCACGTACACAGGACCACAAATATACGGAATAACTAATATCCTCCGAAAGGAAGGTATACAAATTGCATTACGTACGCGGACAACACACTTAGAACCAAACTAACTGCAAAGACTGAAAATACAGACCCACTCGACTAAAGTGGGGTGTATAAAATAACTTGAACTTGTAAAAACGCATACATAGGACAGACAGGACGAAAAATACGGACCAGATACTCAGAACACATTAAATCTCTTAGTAGGAACAAACACGATTCAAGCTTTGCTAACCATCTCAAAACAACTGGACATGAACCTACCAAAATACAGGACTGTACCACTTTACTACACAAACAATACAAAGGACGAAAACTGAACATATTTGAAAACATGGAAATTTATAAACAAAAAAACTTCAATGGACAGATCATAAATGAACAAATCAACACAAAATGCGACACTATATTCACACCACTCAAAACACTACACAAAGCAAAACAACCAACTGACGGATTTACAGACCACCCTACACAAAAAGACTTAAATTCCACAATTGACAGACCATCAACACGTTCCATTTATCTCTAGGGGTTTCCCCCTGAGCTACATGACCTCCTCTCCCGCCCTTCCCCGACGCTCCATCACCCCTTTCACCTTTCTCTTTGTATATAAAGACCACGACCAACTGACTGACTCCAGTACTGACTTAACGGCCAGACGATGATGTCTTTACATCGAAAGCGCTTGCCCACAGTAACTCACAAGCCAGAGGAGACGGACTCACCTAACAGGTACGTTAACTTTAGCACTTTACACTCAACTAAATTGCACGGAAAGTACTGCTCGGCTAAAAAAAAAAAGAAGCGAAATTGATTGTGAAGTTAAGAAGATTGGCGTCAGATTGTTCAGAAAGTAAAAAAATATCTGGCGAGAGGCATCAAAAAACTTTCCGCGGCCCCAGCAATCAACGAAGCGAGGCGAAGTATCGAATTGCGAGAAACCTTCCTCAACCTGGACGACGTGAAGAGTGCCGCTCCGTTGTGAAAATAATTTGCAGGATTTCTCATCTAAAGCCCTCCAGGATCACGAACGTCAAGCTCAGTTATGAATTTTACGCGAGCGAGCTATACTTTCCTTCCAACTAACTCGAGGCTTAGGGGGGAGGACATTTAACAAGCTCTCGAGAGCCCTTAAGACTGTAATAAGGAACCCGTTGAGATTATTAGTTTTTTCGCTTCTTTTTTTTTCTTCTGAACGTTAAAAAGGTTAATATCTTTCAATCTTTTCTGTTGATGACAAATACCTCTCGCGTCATCTTATCAACTCGCTCGCCAACCTCTTTTCATTTCTAATATTATCGTTCGCTTAATTCATCATTTATTATAACTTCTCAAGGGCGTCGAGGGAGGCGGTGAAGAACGGATTTAATTCGAGATGAGGGTGAAACCAGAAACGTGACGAGAAACTCGATCAGAAGGACATCGGCTTTAAAACGCCATCAAACCAAAATAATGCGTGAAAAAAACGGTGCAAATGAATTAAATATGCTCAGTTTACTTTTCTCGTCGTAAGAGTACTATTCAGGGCGACAAACCTGGTATTCGTACGGGTTAGATAATCACAAAGAGAGAATCAGAGTCATTGAACAACCTCAAACTTTGTGGCTTTGTCTCCAGATGGGGCTTTGGGGTTAGAAAAGATTATTGGGCGATCCACAGAAGCGAAGGTGTTAGGAGAAGCTTCAGACGTGGTCTAATGGAGGGGGGGGGGGGCTGCTGACGAGGGAGTGCGTGATGCGGCTCAACTCTTCAGTGACACATCTCCGTCACTAGTCAAGAGGACTGTCGGAGAATATCCAAGAAGAATGCATTTGGACTGTCTAGAAGGCCGCGGGAGTGAGGCACAAACGCTTCATACCACGACCAACACACGAGATAAGACGCAGCCTTAGGAGAAGAGTGGTGAAGCCTGGTGACCAAGGGGTTTACTTGGGCGGCTAGCTTAGACGAGTAAAATTGAATGGCGCCCACGCTTGTTCGAGAGAGTTCCGGAACATAAATTAAACTACTGGTAAACCCAGTGGTCAGAGCAGCCCTTGATCTTCTGTGTTTCCTAATTCTTTGCGCTGCTGTCATCTTTTCTTACAAATGTCCGCTTCGCTACGAACGTTCGGAGCCGCCAACAGAGAACATTTGATAAAAATCGTTCAAGCCATTTTTGAGAAAAACAAAAATTCGGTAATTTGAACACAACGATGATGGCTTTTGTGTCCCTTATGGTAACATATTACCAACTAACTTCGGTCGATTTTAAATTCAAACGGCCGTAAACCAAGTGGTGTCTAGACAGTCCTCTAGCGCGGGTTCGGAGGCAGAGTGCGATGGGTGGGGAGGGGGGAGGAGAGTTAGAGAGAAGTTTAATACGGCAAACCGTGGTATGTCTCCACACCCTGTGAAAATAACCCAGCTGCTCCGAAGTGCAAAGTTGCTCGCATTCTCGCTACATGTGCAAATAGTTAACGAGGCTCTCGAGACGGAAGAGGTTGAACAATGAGGTCCGAACCAGAGGCTTTTCTGGTGGAAGACAGTTTAATGACCCTCTTGATGTCTTTAGAGAAGAACTGTCATTTTGCTCCAACGTCGAGGTGGGAATGTTTCGGTATCGGTGAGCCAATGTGTCGACGAAGAGTTGAGCTTGGCCCAGAGGGGGACTACAAGTTGGAGAAGTTGTTTATGTTTATTTGTCAGGATTTGGATGGCTCTGCAGACCCATTTTAGATCAAGTTGAGGATCTTTCCGACTATTTTCAATTTCGAGGAACAGAGATATTATTTTGATTGCCGTGCGAGGGCGTTTTCAAGGCAGTTAAAACGCAACTTGGCCTCGTAAGCCATATTCTACGCGTCTGTTTGCAGCCGCGTATAAACATCTGGTGCGGAGCAACGCACAACTTTCAACAAACCTCGTATATTCGACGATCCGCTATATTTAGGGGCGCTCATCTTCATTCGACGCGTTTCTCCAGAAATATTTATTCGAAACAAAATGTAGGTACTGGGTAGTTGAGATTATCCCGTAAGTCATATCAAAATCGATCATGTAAATTTCGGCAAACCTGTCATGGCTCATACTTCCGTTCGAAGAATGGACACAGAAATATTTGCAGAGAAACGGTAAAAACGTAAAATGTCACGAGTGTTTGGCTCAGCTTGAGTTGAATTGGTGACAGTTCCTCAAACCTGATTAGACGTTCCAAGGCTGAGCTTTCTGACCTGAGGTGTAATGGTTTTCGCGGCGGACTGCGCGAAGTGGCAACACTGACCGCCACCCGTGCAGGCCGCCGCTGTTTATATTAGCGTCGGAGCCGCATTTTGAGATCAGAACGGCTATCGGCTCGTCAGCCAATAATATTCCTGTTATAAGTCAGTGTTTAAATTCCCCTTTTGATTGTGTGAAGTAAGGTAAGCGATCAGAGCTTTGTGTTTCATTTTCCCCATTGTCCCTTTATTGTCATTTAATACAATCCGAGCATAGGTTATTTATTTCATTCTAAAAGGAGTTCGTTTCATTTCATTCATTTCGAGTTTTGCCAATTAAATTCAAGTGGGTCTTAATTGCTTTATAATTTCATTTCCCATTAGCTTCTTGAGAGTTATTAATTTATTTATTTGATCGAGTGAGCATTATTGAGCGTATTTGATTTGTTCTTTTTGTTGTGCAGAGTGGCGCAGTGGAAGCGTGCTGGGCCCATAACCCAGAGGTCCGTGGATCGTAACCACGCTCTGCTACCAATTTGTGACGTACTTGGGGAATTATCTCACAATTCCCGCGTACAGAACACTCGTGAAAGTCGTGTCTGGGCCCAAACGAAAAGAACTGATCTCAAAATGCGGCTCCGACGCTAATATAAACAGCGGCGGCCTGCACATGTGGCGGTCAGTGTAGCCACTTCGCGCAGTCCGCCGCGAAAACCATTACAGAGGCCACTGTCGAGGAGCCGTGGGGAACCCGAAACCACCCAGGTCTGCTTTCTTATTAAGAGTTGTTAACCCATAACTACTCCTGTGAGCCACTTTCCTTCTTCCAATATTATGAGCCCTGCCTAATTTCCAGATTGTTATTTCTTGAGCTGACAACGTACTTTCCCACATTTGAGCAATGGTTGGTGTTTTCCTGCATTCCCCTTTCTTTCTCTCACTTCTCATCCCCCAACTTTTGCTACTTTCTCATGGCCAGTCAAGCCTAGAACTCTGTATGAGTCCTCTCTCTCAGTTCTCATCCGTGCACCAGTTCCACTATCCAAAGATAACACCCGCAGTGTCGCATGAACTTCGTCTCCTAGTTACTTAACTTAGAACTCTATCGTGAACGTTCAACAAACCAGTGTATTTCCTCTCAATACACCCTTTCTATTGAACGATTTTTGGCATCTCTATTCAATAGAATGTCAGAGGAACATGAATGGAGAACGAATAGGTATTGACTAGTTGCAGACATCCTGTGAGTTTCAAAAAATCGGAATCCGTTTTTCCAAAAAGTTAAAAACGTATTTTACTAACGGCTCAGAGATATTTATGGAGATCAAAATTAGGTACTGATTAAGGTAAGTTTAATAGTGGCTTCTTGTTTTCTCCACCTGGAAACTACCCAGCGGGCAGCCAAGAGTATTTCAGAGAGCCTTGCCTAGAGGTAACCGCAAATCTTAAGGAACATGCCTGTTGAATGGTCCTGCTCGATTTTCATCACCTTGCATTAAGAATGTATCACGTCCCTTCGACGGAGATTCCTCACTTCCGCTTTTCTTTTCATTCACTCACCACCCATTATTCGACGTAAGAGACTGTGACAGGTGAATAAGTAGGGGAAATTGTACTCCGCGAAACATCCAGTCTCTCTTGATCTACATATCCAGAAGGGACCCGTGCCTCCCCAACTTGCAATGACCCCGTGAGACTTATTCCCGCCAAACTGGTTGGTGAACTATTTTGACAAGTAGTTTGTTCACTTGTCAACAGTACAGGCCCGTGTTACAATGAGCGGGGAAGCGATCCTGCCGCTAAAGTTGAAAAACTGAAAGGTTAGTACTAGAGAAAGGAGGCTAAATTGACTGCACTTCGCGAAAGGGAGCAGAAGCAGGTGCCACGGCCAACATCGAACACAAGAATGTTTGCTGTTGACATCCCATTACAGCCACAATGTTGTTACTAAAAAGGCCAGAATGTAATAAACTGATATAGACTTCAGTTTCAGGTTTCCGAGTAAATAATGAAAAATGCTGTTTGAAAATCGCAAGAGAGCGGCACAGAGCTGTTTTCTTTCATAGCGACCCTTTCCCGAGCCTTCCAAACAAGAGTCTTACGATCCATAAATGGGGTTATATCAGTCAAATAGAGAGCGGCGCAAGGGAGACAGCCGGACAGAGGTGAAGTATTGAGATGCAACGCCCGCCCTCTGCGGCTACGTGCTCTCTTCCGTTTTGCACGGTTCTACTGGCTACCCCTTTCCACCAATTGACTGTTTTCAGTTTCTGACCCGCTTCAACGACCCACGTTCGTGTTAGTGGCTGCCTTTGCTTTTGCCGGTGCGGTAGTTCATCAGTCCTCTCTCAATTATCTTCGAATTCAGCTCGAATTACGCCCGGGAATGTTTGTTTTGATGATCCGGGTCAGCCTGTGCATGACTATCACCTCCGGAAGGGATTGCGTCGTCATAACCGCTGCAGGGCTCAGCGTGTACGATACACGAACGCCGGATTGTGGATTCTGCTCCGCGGACGAAGGAATTATAACGTGTATGTTCAGTTTCATTTCTCAGGATTTACGCCTGATCTCAACGCGTTTTGCTTTCATCCTAGTTTTTGGTTTATTATTCATTCTGAATAATAACCCTATGTTTTCGGTCACGAAAAATTTTTTACAACCCCCCCTCAAAATTTGATACTTTTCGTTTCAAGACATGGAGATTCCAAATTTGCAATGTCCGTCCGCCGTCCCCGTCCCCGTCCCCGTCCCCCCGTCCCCGTCCGCCGTCCGCCGTCCGGACCGTTTTGTGCCTTTAACGTGGTCTAAAAAATTCGTTCTTTCTCCCAAAAATCCGATTTGGTATCTAATTGTGCCCGCCATCTCGGCAATCCGATCGGACGAAGCCCGTGGTTGTAATCGGCAAAAAACGGTTAAAAAATTAACGAAACACAGTACAACGCGGGAGCTACAAGCGTTTCGTCGTTTGAATTCCCTCCGCCCCGCCCGTCTCATTAAAAACCAACCGCTCTCGAGGCGAGCGAGTGACCTCCGCTCGCTTCCCTCCCAACGACCGGTCTCTCCCCATTCGCCTTACTCTTCCAATTTCCCCGACGTTTTCGTTTTAATACGATTCAATTTTTTAGATTCTTTCGTTTCATTCTCATTATGTTTTTTCATAGATTTTGCTTAAATTTTGATATTAGTATTTAGCGTGCATGTTTTCATATTAAAATTCAGTTTTTTCTAGATACTTTCGTGTTTTTTTTGTTTATTTTAATATTACAATTCAGTTCTTTTCGACCTTTTTTTGGGTTTCATTATGATATTTTTCGATGCTGAATCGGACAGGATGGATCTCGGAGCATTAATGCTAGGTCAAGCTGATTGTCCGAATAATAAACCGTTGTGTAATAATTTGCAGGGTTTTTTCCAGCTGTTCGCTAGACGAGTGCAACGATACCACACTAGCAGACACCGGAACCCTTCTGAGTTCACTGAATCACTAAATTTCCCGTTAACTCCTCGTTGACACATCAACAACTTTTTCATTCGGAATCAAAAAAACTATAAAACCAGTTTTACGTTTTTGAAGGATGAACAATTATAGTGCTTCAATCACAAGCATTTCAATTCCAACAAACATCCAAGGTTTAGAAGGTACTGAACAACTTTGGTTTTATCTGCTTGAGCGTACCACTTGACTTCCAGTTTCTCGTCGTTGCAGGAGGCCCACACCAGGTTTTACAGAACTAACTGTGAGCCTCACCCTAACAAACATATATAATACACTTGTCAATCGCCAACAGCAGAATTACAACTATTGTCATATTATTTGTCTACAAATTATTTTTGTTTTAATTGTTCTCATTTTTATGGTTACTTTTTCATTATAATAAATTCCATTTTTACTTTCCGCTACCCGAAGGGAAAGAAAGTATAGTAATCGTGTCAAAAAAAAATCTGGTGTTTCTTCAGAATGCCTTTTCTTTGGAATGCCTTCTTCGAAGGTCTTCTCAGGAAACTCATGGAGACTGACTGCGAGCCATACGCCTATGTGGATGACTTGACTGTGCTGATCTTTGCAGTCAGTCCGCTAAATTGAAGAAAAAACCCACCACGTGCTCCGCACCGTCACGCAATGGCGCGAGCATGTCAAGATGCAGGTGGCTGAGGAAATAACCCAGCTAATCTTCTTGAAAGGCAAAGTGAATGATCCACCCACAATACGCTTTGGCTGCCACAGGCTCCTTCTCGAAAAGCACGTCAAGTATTTACGAGTGAATATAGGTGAGAGGTGGGGTTTCAACCAACACCTCCAGTCCCTTAAAGGCATTACCATTGCAAGGTTTGCCTCACTGCGTGCAATTACAAAGGCGACTTGGGGTGTGTGTTACCATGACACTATCCTCATGTATAAGGCAATATACCTAGGCGTGATTGGCTACTGCCCTATTGTCTGGGGTAGCAAACTAACAGTCAATCAAAAGAGAGTATTGGCCCAATCCCAGAGAGCTGCGCTCCTGTGGATCACCAAGGCCTACAAGACTGTATCAACAGAAGCACTCCAGGTGATCACTGGTCAGTTACCAGTTGATTTGGCTGTTGAGTGCATGGTTTACAAGTGGAGAGAGAAACGGGAGCTTCCCCCGCTTTGGGCTGAACTCCGTGCGGATCTCACCACAGAACAGAAACTTGCCACCATCGACGAATGGGCGTTAGAGAAATGGCATGCTAGATGGGAATCCTCGTCTAAGGGACATGATACGTATGAGTTCTTCCCCAACATCCGTGAACGTCTTTCAAGAAAATGGGTTGAGCCAGACCACTGGACGAGCCACGGGACATGACGACTACAACGCGCGGCTCCACTTCTTTTCTCTGACTCTCCATTATGCACGTCTTGTGCCTCCAGTGCGGAGGAAACAAGAAACCATGTGCTGCTCCACTGTAGTTTCTACAACAGTGAGCGACGGTTATTGGGAGGGCAAACGAACTTAGCAGCATTGGCTGCTACAAAGCTAGCAAATACAAAATACAAAAATGTACCAAAAACTAGGGTTTTTCGCATTTTTCTCGAAAACGGCTCGAACGATTTTGAATAAACTTTTAAATTATTTTCTACTAATCAATACCCAACTTTTCTTCTCCATTCATATCTCCATGAAAAACCCTGCAAATTATTACACAACGGTTTATTATTCGGATAAATAGCTTGACCTAGCATTAATGCTCCGAGACCCATCCTGTTCGATTCAGCATCGAAAATTATCATAATGAAACCCAAGAAAAGGTCGAAAAGAACTGAATCGTAATATTAAAATAAACAAAAAAAAGCGCAAGTATCTAGAAAAAACTGAATTTTAGTATGAAAACACGCACGCTAAATACTAATATCAAAATTTAACCAAAAATCCATGAAAAAAACCAAAATGAGAATGAAACGAAAGAATCTAAAAAAATTGAATTGTATTAAAACCAAAACGTCGGGGAAATTGGAACGGGGGCGCTCGAAGCGAAAGGCGAAAGGGGGCGGCGTCGTTGGGAGGCAAGCGAGCCTCGAGCGCGGATGCTTTTTTAATGAGACGGGTGGGGCAGGAGGGAGTTCAAACGACGAAACACTGTAGCTCCCGCGTTGTACTGCGTTTGGTTAATTTTTTTAACCGTTTTTTGTCCATTACACCCACGGGCTTCGTCCGATCGGATTGCCGAGATGGCGGGCACAACTAGATACCAAATCGGATTTTTTGGTGAAAGAACGAATTTTTTAGACCACGTTAAAGACACAAAACGGCCTGGACGGGGGACGGACATTGCAAATTTGGAATCTCCATGTCTTGAAACGTAAAGTATCAAATTTTGAGGGGGGGGGGGGTTGTAAAAAATTTTTCATGACCGAAAACATAGGGTTATTATCCAGAATGAATAATAAACCAATACGGCGAACGGAGATATAGGCCTATGAAGCAATAATAGATTTTTTACGCTTTTTGGCAAAACGGCTTCAGCGATTTTCACCAAACTCACAGGGGGTTTTCAAATAGTTAATACCTACTTGATGTTCTCAATAAATGTTCCTCTGATAGTCTATTGAGCAGAGATTAAAATGAAAATGTGTCGAAAATAACGTTTTTTCGATCATTTCCGTAAGTTCTGGAGTAACTGCTTCACCAAATTCGATCAACCATACAGAGTATCTTTTGGTCACCGATACCAACACTTCGTTCTCTATAATTATTTCCGTATATATATGTTGAACGGAGATATAAGCCAAGTTAACTCAGAAAAGGAGATTTGTCGAATGTTAATTTATCGGTATTCCAATTTTCTCAAAAACGGTTCAGACGATTTCGACCAATTTCGACTCTCAGCTAACTAATCCCTACATTTTGTTCTGCATAAATGTTTCTGTAAAAATGCGTTGAACGAAGATATAGCGCCCGCATATGTAGGTGGTGTTCGAACTTATGGGGGTGGCGGAAAGTTGTGTGTTGCTACGCACCGCTCGTTTTATTTTCAATGCTTTAATTTAATTTAATTCAGTTCTATATATCGTTGATTTAATTTATCTCTCTCCCCCCCCCCTTCCAAAATTCATTTCAATTCATTCATTTCTACTACGAGCAAACGTTTGTTCCATTATTTCTCTCTTGTATTATTTGTTTTATAATTTCTCTCGCGAGCGATATCCTATTCTGTATCACCTCCCTCACCTCTCTAATTAAGCTTTCCTCCGGTGACTCGGCCCGTCCTTGCACGGAACTGACAGAGCAACAACGAATCAGTCAACTGAAGAAACGAAAATAAACCGTTCTGTGATCAGTCCTTCTACCCGTCACACTTCTTTTTGTTTGTGCCCTCACCCCCACCCCCACCACCCACGGGCACACGACTAATTAGTGCGCGTGGAAGGAGGAGAGGAGGGGGAAGAAAGACGCAAAACTCGCAAAAGGTGGACATTATTTAAGCTTTTGGCGTCAAGCTGTCATCCTCAGCTCCTATCCTCTTCAGGTATCGTTGCAGTGGAAGTTGGAGAGAGGAGACGCCAGTCAGGTGATGACAGGTCAGAAGACATGAGAGGGGGGAGGGGCTCAAGCGTAGTAGGCCAAGAAAATTAAATAACGAAACGAAATGTTAAGATACAAATAAAATAATAAATAAACATTTAAAATAAGTAAATAAATAAAGAGAGGGCTATTAGTCTATCCTATAGGAGGGGGTTATTGATTATACCTATTTAGCCCATGATGGTTCGTAGCTCCCAAACTCTGATTGACTCCTCTCTACTCGCAACCAGTTCAGAATTTCAAGTGCACAGTGGTAGACACTACAACATGACACGGTCCTCGGGGAACTCACAGTGTCGTAAAGTCATCACTTTAGGCCTCTTAAACTTCCCAGTCACATAGAAAAAAGTATTGCAACCAAGAAACCACTAACGGCAAAACGGGTACCTACGTAAACTGATTGGTCAACTTTTGAAACGTGAATCCCACGCAAATTCTGGTACACACGCCTCCAAAAAAATACTAACACTAAATCTAACAAACAGCGATTCTCCCACGACGAACTCCCTTGACATCAATAAACCAGCGATCTTGTAAAACTATTACACATATACAAGATCACTTTCCGTAAGAATTTCCGCATCTTCCCCTTCAGCGGACAACTGAACGTAAATTAGCATTCTTCGCCGAAACAAAAGGCGCTGATCCGATACAGCTCATCAGAGCGTCGTACAACTTCCTTCAGCCTCACGTGCGTTAGGCGGTTTTCCCTGGTCTAGCAATATAACATGTTCTTCACTCAGTTTACGCGAGCCTGTTAGAATAGCGGAAGTTGGTAGTAGGCTCCCCAAATCTACAGGGGAGCGTTGCGTGCACTCGCTCGCGAAGACACTGTTGAGTCAGGCTCAGGGAGGCGTGGGACTCCGGGTGGTTGGCCTCTGATGACGACGAGCCACCTCCACGTCATTCTGCCTTTGGTCAGGGCCTGTCTCCAGTCCAAATGGTGGCACCCCCACCTTTCCAACAACCCAGACATTTTTCAGGCGCCGGGCATTCAATGACTTCCCGTGTTGTTAAGCATTTGTGGAGGACGCCTCTCACGCCCTATTCATCTAGGGACGATGCCGATCTGCAGGTCGGATATCAAACTTGAGTTGATTTCGTCCAGTCGTTCTCGCGCACACAGTTTTCTCAAAAGGAGGTTTTCGGGCCGAGAAGCCTGCAAAATTCCTCACGAAAACTCAATTTTTTTTTTTTTCAAACGACTGCACAACTTTCTTTCCTACTTCGTAGGGCTGAAGGGGTAGTAAAGTAAAAAATATCTGGTGCGTTGCAACACACAACTTTCCTTAGCTCTACGTCAATTCACTTTGTACATGGCTAATTCTATTTAATCAATTCATTTGTCACTCAGTTGATTTGAACTTTGTCAAACAACGCTTTGCGGTAGCGCTTTCAGTTCCAGATTTTATTGTGCTGCTCGTACTCATTTCAGGACCATTATTGAGCAATCGGTACACAGATAATTAATGGGGCTGTAAACAAGAATTTTTTGAAGGAGGATAGTAATTACTTTTGCAGAGTTATTGGGTAAACACTTTTAGAACTGGTAGTAAGCGAAACGGCAGTAGTTGAAATTCAGGAATTTCTGGAGTGAGCCCCATGTATCTCATGAGCGTTTTTAAACACTCAATCTTTAGGTATTGGATTGGACTACAATACTAATTTATTTTAACATTCTACAAATATTCGAGCGGAGTTTATAAGGAAAAAACTGCGCTAAAAACGCTTTTCGTCGAAAATTTTGGTAATTTATTGTGCTGCTCTCGTCATTTTCCCACAAATGGGAATTTTATGGTATAATTGCCTTATTGAGAGCTATAGATGTAAACAATTTAATCAAAATCGTTAAAGCCGTTTTTGAGAAAAAAAATATTTGGTGTTTTGATCACTATGATAACTATAGTTAAATTTCGTTGGATTTAGTTCATACCCTTATTTTGGCGTCCCATGGTAACCTGCGGGCGAGATATGAAGTTTGAGCTGATTTGGTACGGTGGTTTTCTCTCGTTCACAGACACACACACACACAGACCATTTTCCCAAATAGTGTTTTTCGGACTCAGGAGGGTCTGAAACGTAAAGATCTGAAGAAAACTCAAAAAAAATTTTCAGCCGATTACATAACTTTCCTTTCTACTTCGTAGAGCCAAGGAAAGTAAAAATGCGTTGACAGGTTGTTTCGAAACCTGCAGTTCAAATTCCGAACCTGCAACACGCAGTAGGAATTCACTCAAGAAACCCCCAGGATGAAATCGAATCTCAATTTGTTAACATCATGGCTTTATGCTAAGGTTCAAATAAACGAATAAATGTATATCGAAACTCAAAGAGAGGGTTCGTTTGGATAGAATTAAGAATAAATCAGTTTACAAGAAAACTCACGTCAAATACCTTATTCATACTCACTCCTACCTTATTAGCGAAACGAAATACGAAATTCTCCGATTCTCCGTATCAACTCAACATAGTTAATCCTTCTGTCAACAATGTCCCGTTTCAAAAGAGGTAAATCCTTCAATCTCCTTGTCGGCCCTTTAATCTCAATGTCTCTTTCTCGAATAAACCTCACACGAAAAACATCTCGTTTAAACCCCACCATTTCATCGCAAATGTTGGTAGGAAAAACAAACCTCCACTACCAAAGATATGAAAAACCATTAGAGCGTCAGTTGATAGTCAGCGCTGCCGCTCAAATGTCTATGCACCTCACCAACGTAGCCAAATGAGCATAGTAATGAATTAGTTGTTTTAAGCAAGCACTAAATCGCAGTATTCACTTGTTACTTTATAGGCAGTGATAATTTGGCATCAATTCGTGACTAGACCTCGACTATCGTCCTTAATAGGGAATAAATAAATATTGTGGTTAGGTGCGGGTCTTTTATTGTGGACAAAGCGATGGGTTAACGTAATCACGAGGAGCGGAAGTCATATTACATCTGCCCTCGTCCACACAGTTCACGTCAAGCGATCGTCTAGTGAACACATAGCAAGACGAAAGATGCAGAGAAACAGAGCAATAATGACGTCGGAGTGAAGGGCAATTTTGTGAAGAGAGAGCGCTAAGTCACGAGGTAATTGATAGACAGGGGCTTCAGTATGGTGACAGTTTGATGCAATTTCTATTGCGATTTCCAAGGGAACATCACGAAGAATTTTTCACCAACTTTCCAGACTGGTTTCAGCTCATAAAGAGACTTCGGCATCTTAGCCTTTTGCTCTTTCGTCCCTTCGTACGTTTGGAGGTAATCTTTGGTCGTTATTACATTCCTTGGCTCTACGAAGTAAGAAGGAATGTTATGTAATCGACTGAAACAAAAATGTTGAGTTCTCTTCGGTGCTTCACGTTTTAAGGTCAACTCAGTCCAAAAAACTAAAGATCTGTGTGCCAAATCAGTTCAAACTTGACATCTAGCTCAAGGGACGCCAAAATGAGGGTATTTTTCAAAAGTGGCTATAACGATTTTGATTACATTTTTAGTTTATTATTCATTCTGAATAATACCCCTATGTTCTCGGCAATCTGATCGGACGAAGCCCGTGGTTGTAATGGGCAAAAAATGGTTAAAAAAAAACGAAACGCAGTACAACGCGGGAACTACAGTGGAAGTCAACGTTTCGTCGTTTGAACTCCCTCCCTCCCGGCGGTCTCAATAAAAAACAACCCGCCTCCTCCTCGCCTTGCAACGCAACGCTCGCCCGCCCGCTCGCTCTATTCGTTGGAAGCCCCCCCGACTCTTTTTTTTTTTTTTCTTCCTCTAGGAAGTGCTCGTGTTTCGTATTTAACCTTTGGCATTACGATTTGTCCCTTTATCGTCCAATTGCCTTGTTCTCGTCTTCACCTCCACGAATGACTGTTTCACTCCGTCTCAACTATTTCCGTTAGCAAAATATCTGTTATCTTCGATTGAACTTTTCATTATTCGTTTATTTTTGGTTTATTTATTTAATAGTTTGTTCGTTACATTATTTTTGGTTTTAATGCGGTTCAATTTCTTTAGATTCTTTCATTTCATTCTCATTTTGGTTTTTTCATAGATTTTTGGTTACATTTTGATATTAGTATTTAGCGTGCATGTTTTCATATTAAAATTCAGTTTTTTCTAGATACTTTCGTTTTTTTTTGTTTATTTTAATATTACGATTCAGTTCTTTTCGACCTTTTTTGGGTTTAATTTTGATATTTTTCGCTGCTGAATCGAACGGGATGGGTTTCGGAGCATTAATGCTAGGTCAAGCTGTTTATCCGAATAATAAACCGTTGTGTAATAATTTGCAGGGATTTTTGCATAGAGATCTCCGAATGATACGGCAATACCACGAAATTCTTATTCGTAAAAATATGAAGGGATCAGCACAATAAACGTTTCTAGAATCTCCAGAATAATTCAGGTGGTAGTCTAATTAAGTACCTATACGATGAGTATTTAATAAAGCTCATAAGTTATGTTTGGCAGGCCGTAACAGGATTCACTAGGCCTAACGAAAGTCATCGTTTCCCCGAGCACCGACCCCTTTCGTTTACTGATCGAAAGTCCACCTCTTCAATTATTTCCGATTGACAACAGATTTCCCCCTTTTCTGGGCTTTCCAAAAACTGTCTTTTTCCAGCCCTGCCCCTCCTTTATTTTTATCTTCTCAACAGACAACTCCTTCTGCGTCAGTGATCCATCACCACTCGCGAATGACAGTCGTCTTCCCAATTCTCCCAACTCATTCATCTCTCAAGCCTCGCGCTACTCACAACTCAACTCTCTCTTTCTATCTCCGCTTAGTTTCCCAAGCCACCAGTTCACGCGTATTAAGAGTCCCCTTGTTCGTGTTTATATACTCATACTAAACCTGATATCGCTATTCTGTCAAATGTAATACAGTCCTCACTCACGCTCACCACGTTCATTTATTTCTCAGTTTCAAGCGGAATTGCAACCAACACCGTTTCACTTACTTCCTTCCACTTCTCACAGTTCTCACCCGATAATCCTGGAACAGTGATTATTATCCTCCTAAAAGAAATCGGGTTTACAACAGTTAATTCACTGCATACTAGTTGCTGAATAATGATGATGGCACAAGTAGGAGCACCACAATAAATTCCGAAACTGCCACTACCACTTTCTACCATCGTGTAGTTTTGTTTGACCAAGATCAAATGAATTAAGCCGAGCCACTGAAAACCACGGAATTTCCGTAGAGCTAAGGAAGGTTATGTGATGCGTCGCACCAGCTATTTTGTTTAGTTATTACTAAATTCCATTCGACGTTTGTTCACCCGTAGACTTTGACAACGATTGTTAAATACACCGAACATTTGGCATAGACAAGAATTATTTGTGAGTGCACCTCAGAAATCAACGACGAAGTAAACAATATATGTAAAATCCACAATCCAATCCTATACTCAAATAGTATATGTATTGACAACGGTGGAAATACTGAAGCCGGTTTACACGTATAAAATCCCTGGGGAAATAGACTACTTCTTCTCAAATTTCAAATTTTCTAAATTGGCAGTGACATAAGAGAAGGGGCTGGCCATTCAAGTAACTTCCGAACGATAAGTCCTAACCCGCGCCCATTGCAAGTTCGCATTAACCGAGTTAAAAACATTGAATTGCGGGGCGTAAATAAGTGAGGGGCGGAGGAACTTTATGCGATGCGTCGCAAGCAGATATTCTAATTTGACTGCGGTGGTTCAAATACTCACGAGCTTATAGGTGAATCATCGAAGAGGACCAGATACAATCAGAAGTTCGTCAGTAGTTCATTTGTACGAATGGTGATAAAACCACCGCCTAATGCGATAACACGAGGTCCTCTGCGCCTTTCAAGTGACCGTCGAATTTTGAGTCTTACATAAATCGAAGTTGCCATGTGGAACACCGAACGTACTTCCCGCCGGAACGCATGCCGCTTGCACATGAAATAAATTAACGTAACAACACACGTAAATTGGCCAAGCGGCCGATATTATTATTAGTTGAACAGTGGTCATCGTCGTGGATATCAACTTAGACGATTTCGACATTTCCTAATCTTCCAACTTCATCAAAGGCCGAAACGAAAGAGTCATAAAAATTGCAATTCCTATGGATCGTACCGCGCTAATATCCCACCACCTGACGGCAGTTCATTTTCAGAATCAGTTCGTTAATTAATTGACTTGACAGTGACGTCGATGTTCTCAACTTACGAACGGTTCCCTTAAATACTTCATCGCCGCATTCAAAGAGCCTATAGAAATGATTGAGAGGACCTTAGAACGCGCCAACTTGAGATGCGAAGTGCTTAATTAATTACTCGACAAACGCGGCTGGTCAATAAGGTTCTCCGGTTCCTTAACACCCCTCCCCATCAACCAATACCTTTCAACGCAAACCACAAAATTCTTGCCCCACTGAAAATGAGCGCGTACAAAAATATTCAAAAATCTAATAAAATTGTAATAAGAGCCCAACATAAACAAAACAGAACACAAAACTTCACGTCAGGAAATTCATGAAAAACGCAATTTTCGACGCAAGCCGAATCAGTCTGGTTTTTTACTTTCCACTACCCGAAGGGGAGGAAAGTATAGTAATCGGCCCAAAAAAAAATTTGGGTTTTCTTCAGATCTTTACGTTTCAGACCCTACTGAGTCTAAAAAACCTAATTTCGGCGCGTGGTCCGTGTGTATGTGTGTGTGTCTGTAGTTGGATTTGCGGGAGAACGGCTGATCCGATTGAGCTGGTTCTTTTTTTGTTTTGTTCGTTATTTTTTGTAGACACCAACTTAAGGTTATGGACGATTTCGGCCGATGAGAAGGGGGGTGGGGGACGAAAACGTACCAAAAACTAGGGTTTTTCTCATTTTTCTCAAAAACGGCTCTAACGATTTTGATTAAACTTCCACATTATCTTTTACTAATCAATACCTAACTTTTCTTCTCCATACATATCTCCATGAAAATACGGCGAACGGAGATATAGGCCCATGAAGCAAAAATAGGTTTTTTACGCTTTTTGGCAAAACGGCTTCAACGATTATCACCAAACTTTAGAGATGTTTTCGAATAGTTAATACCTACATATCGTTCTCAATAAATGTTCCTCTGATAGTCCATTGAACAGAGATAAAAATCAAAATGTTTCGAAAATAACGTTTCTTCGAACATTTCCCTGAATTTCAGGGTAACTTTTTCACCAAATGTCATAAATCCTAATGTAGTGTCTTTTAGTCACCCATACCAACATTTCGTTCTCTATAATTATTTCTGTATATATATATGTTGAACGGAGATATAAGCCAAATTAACTCAGAAAAGGAGATATGTCGAATATTAATTTATCGGTATTCCGATTTTCTCAAAAACGGTTCAGACGATTTCGATCAAACTTACGGAGTACTCTCAGCTAACTAGTCCCTACATTTTGTTCTCTATAAATGTTCCTGTAAAAATGCGTTGAACGAAGATATAGCGCCTGCATATGTAGGTGGTGTTCGAAATTACGGGGGTGGCGGAAAGTTGTGTGTTGCTACGCACCAGATATTTTGACCTTGGAATGCCCGCGCCTGCCCTAACGGCAAAGTCATTGTTTTCCCCGAACCCAGATGTTCACCCCACGTAGCCAGAAAGCGGTAGCACTTACTGCTCCGGAATTTATTGTTCTGCTCGTACCCATCCCCTGACCGTTATTGAGCAATTAGTACACAGAGAATTAAAGAGGATGTAAACACGATGTTTTTTGAGAAGGATAATAATCAGTTTTTCAGAGTTACCGGATAAAAACGTTATGAAATGGTAGTAAGGGAAACGAAGGGGGTTCAAACTTCTGAAAATCTTTCTGTTATCAAACGCTCATGGTAGGGGTAGCTATTTGGACTATCACCTCAACTCATCTGTAGATACAACTACCTTTTGACCGAAGTTTACAAGGAAACTAGCTACTGAACAAATTTGTTTTTCAGTCTGTTTATAACAACCTTCTACATGATAGGGGCGTATATGATTCTGGAATTCATGGTGCTACCGCGTTAAGTTGCCGCTAGACTCCAAAATAAGGGTATGGGCCAGATCAGCTCAAAACTAACTGATCAAAATGCTTTTTTTTCTCAAAAACGGCTACAACCATTTTCATTAAATTAATGGTATGGACAGCGCCACGCAACACCACAATGCCGTGAAATTCTCATTTGTCGGAAAATGACGAGAGCTGCACAATAAATCACGAAACATATCGACGAAAATAGATTTCTGCAGTTTTTTACTTAGTAACTCCGCGCAAGTGTTACTAGAATCGTCAGGACAATTGACGTGGTAGTCCTATACGACGAACATTGAATGACGCTCATACAGGAGATAGTCCGGAAATTTCGAGATTGCAACCACCGCAGTTACTCTTACTACCATTTCATAACGTTTTTAAATTACTACAATTTCTAAAAGGTTTTACATGATAACTCTGAAAAATGTATAATTATCCTCGTGTTTGCAATCTGATTAATTCTGTGTGTCGCGATAGCTTAATAATGGTCATGGCACGAATAATGCTCCCCAAACGTACATCTTGGGAGTTCAATAAACGTCGGGAGTCACCTCAAAAATACAGCGCACAAGGATCGGGTCGGGTGTTTAGCATTTCTCCCTCAGTACACACGAGCAAACCAGATGCGACTCATCATACAAATTTCCTTAGCCCCAAGAACAAAGCTCTCGAAGTTCCGTAATTTATTGAAGTGCTACTATTTATGCCACGCTCGTGACGCGACCAATGAGTGCTCAAGCTATTTAAGAGACTGTTTTGGAATTAAGTGGTACGAACCACGGGATTGAAACGGCTGTAGTTTGAATTTTGGAATTTTCAGAGTTGCTACCATTCATCGTGTGAACATTGTTAAACGTTCCTCGTATTTAGAGTGCCACTCACATTTTTCTGAAAGTTCTCAGCAAGATTTATGAGGAAGAAACCGCGAAACAATAGATTTTCTTCGAAATTGTTGATAATTTATTGAGCATCTCTCGTTATTTTCGCACTGCTCTGTCATTCTGAACTGGCTACACAAAAAATGCAATCAAAATCGTTGAGTCCTTTTTGCAAAAAAATAAAATAAAATAAAAATATCTGGTGCGTAGCAACACACAACTTTCCGCCACCCCCATAAGTTCGAACACCACCTATATAAGCGGGCGCTATATCTTCTTTCAACGCATTTCTACAGGAACATTTATGGAGAACAAAATGTAGGGACTAGTTAGCTGAGAGTACTCCGTAAGTTTGATCGAAATCGTTAGAGCCGTTTTTGAGAAAATTGGAATACCGATAAATTAATATTCGACAAATCTCCTTTTCTGAGTTAACTTGGCTTGTATCTCCGTTCAAAATATATATACAGAAATAATTATAGAGAACGAAATGTGGGTATGGGTGACTAAAAGACACTCCTTCAGGATTTATCACATCTGGTGAAAAAGTTACCCTGGCATTTACGGAAATGTTAGAAAAAACGTTATTTTTGACACATTTTGATTTTTATCTCTGTTCAATGGACCGTCACAGGAACATTTTACGAAAATAATATGTAGGTATTAACTATTTGAAAACATCCTGTGAGTTTGGTGAAAATTGCTGAAGCCGTTTTGCCAAAAATCGTAAAAAACCTATTTTTGCTTCAGGGGCCCATATCTCCGTTCACCGTATTTTCATGGAGATATGTATGGAGAAGAAAAGTTTGGTATTGATTAGTAGAAGATAATTTGAAAGTTTAATCAAAATCGTTAGAGCTGTTTTCGAGAAAAATGCGAAAAACCCTAGTTTTTGGTACATTTTCGTCCCCAGCCCCCCCTTCCCATCGATTGAAATCGTCCATAACCTTATTTTGGTGTCTACAAAAAATAACGAACAAAACAAAAAAAGAACCAGCTCAATCGGATCAGCCGTTCTCCCGCAAATCGAACTACAGACACACACACACACACACACATACACACGGACCACGCGCCGAAATTAGGTTTTTTAGACTCAGTAGGGTCTGAAACGTAAAGATCTGAAGAAAACCCAAATTTTTTTTTTGGGCCGATTACTATACTTTCCTTCTCTTCGGGTAGCGGAAAGTAAAAACGGGGTAGCGATCACTACAACTATAGTTAGTTTCGCGTAGATTTTCCTCATATCCTTATTCCGACGTCCCAGGGTAACCTACGCAGTGTATATCAAGTTTTGAGCCGTACAATACATTTATTTCACAGCACCATAAAATCCACAGAAATTTTATCGCAATTTTTGCATTATAAACTCCACCGAAATGTTACTAGAAACGTCAGAATAAATTAGGTAATAGTCCCATAAAGTGTTTATACGATGAGCGTTTAATAGCGCTCGAACGATATACAGAGCTACTCCAGAAATTCCGGAATCTCAACCACCTCCGTTTCAATTACCACTTATTTCTCACTGAGTTTTTAGCCGATAATTCTGGGACAGTGACCATTATCTTTCTAAGAAAAATCGTGTTCGCAATCTGTGTACTAATTAACGGTCGTGGTACAAGTAGGAGCATCACAATAAATTCCGGAACTACACGCGCTATCGCTTTCTACCACCGTGTTTGACCAAATTAATTGCATCAGTAGTACAAGCCTCGAAAACCGGTGAATTGACGAAGGGCTAAGGAAAGCTCCTATCGAGATTTTTATGGACTGTACACGCCCCTTATTATACTCGTAATGCCTTCGCGTCAACGTAGGAAATGAGGGAGTTCGAAAACCCAATTAGCGCGCACGTTTATCGATTATGATCAACAACAAGGTTCGTTGATCGGCCCTGGGGACTGGTTCGGTCGAAAACTACATTCTGAGAGTAAAATAGAACGAAGCATTTAAGTTTTGACTAAGTTCAGAGAACTTAACTCGAACTTAGACAACTTAATGGTGAGAGCAACGGACTCGCTAACTCAGCAGTGCGCGAATAAATAGTGCGATCGATTTCATGGAAGGATGAGCAATCAACTTTGATAATCTAGTTCTCCATAGTGGCACGTTTAAGACTAGACCCAATCCACTCGGGGAGAGCAACAATTTCATCTAAATTCACAGACGTTACAAATTGGGCGAACTGAGAGAACGCTCGGATTGCGTTCCCAAAAACTCCCCAAAAAGCACAGAAACGAGAGAAAAAAATAAACTCTAACAATAATTAAGCTACTTCTGTAGAAATGTTTCTCTCAGTTGTAACAATGGCTTTATGAAGGGCGCTTATTGACCTCGGTTTCAGTTTTTTCCGCTTTATAATGAGTTTCCTTCGTATAATTTTCTGAATTTTTCAAATTTTTTTTCATTTTTCGTAAATCTTTGACATTCTGTTTTTTTGCCAATTAATGAAGAAGCTTCAGTCCTAAATACATCTTCACAACCACAAAAATTCACACAATTTAATTAGGGGATTTGACGATGGTCGTCATTTTAAAATCGGCGATTGAAGAAGAATTTTGTGTATTTTCGGTCGGAGGATCTGAAACTCGAAAACTGATTACTTTCGAATTGTCAACTGTCATTTATGCAGTGGCGCTCACCAATTTATTCACTACCGACTAGATATACCGAAAGTGACCACGTGAAACACAGAAACCATGAAATCTCACGTTCAGGTCGGTTCGGAATTTTCGAAAATTGAAATTTGACGGTGATTCTACCACATTGTTGAGTATCCACGAAAACGATGACCACTGATTTCGACAAGTTTTGTACTAAAAACAAAATTATTGCAGCGTTCGAGCAGGAAAAAAAGGGCTTGAACAATAAATGTTAAAACGAGGCTTAATTTCGATTTACCTTCATGTCGCAGTTTTTTGTTTTGATTTTGACGGGGCAAAATAAAATAAAAACGACTCGAATTACTTCACAGCGGCGTGAAGCAGTTGCCGGCGTTTTTTCGCGTGGACTATCGGCGCCTGAGGTAGCGTAGGTATGCAACCCGCAGGACACGTCGGAGACCACTGACGATGGGAAGGAGATTTACGGAAGCGGGCGTCCGGTTCGGACGAGCCGAGAGAGGCCGAAGAAAGGCGAATCCTCCCGATGACGATCCTCCTCATTCCCGACGACTCCCCCAAGCGTCGCTATTAAAACTGGGTTCGCCCCCAAGAACTGTCGGGAGTCGATATTATTGGAATTTCCCGTACAGACATTGGGAGAGAAATCCATTGTTAACATTTTTATTCAACTCGGTACAGTGAGTTGCCACTAATTGCTTCCCGTGACCCTCACGTCGAAGACAGCTGCAGCATTCGATATTGAGTTTCCACAGAGTCTTGATGGTTTCAGACCTCTAAACAGATTTGTCTTCAACAACAACCCTAATTTGCTCCAAACCTTCCCAACTCTATAGTCTCAAAACATCGTTCAAATATCTGATTGGGGCCATCGCTCACACATCATGCTACTTTCCTTAGCCCCGCGCAATCAGCTATTTCTTTCGCTCTAACAACTCTGCCCCGTTTTACACTTACCAAGTTACCATAGAACGCTAAAATAAGGGTATGAGCAAAATATGCCGAAAACTATAGTTAGCATAATGATCAAAAATCTTTTTACTTTCCTTGCTCTACGAAGTAGAAAGGAAAGTTATGTAATCGGCTGAAAAAAAATTTTGAGTTTTCTTCAGATCTTTACGTTTCAGACCCCCCTGAGTCCGAAAAACACTATTTGGGAAAATGGTATGTGTGTCTGTGAACGATTTTTAGACAAAACGACCGTATCAAATCAGCTCAAACTTGATATCTAGCCCGCAAGTAACCATGGGACGCCAAAATAAGGGTATGGACAAAATCCACCGAAATTTAACTATAGTTATCATAGTGATCAAAACACCAAATATTTTTTTCCCAAAAATGGCTCTAACGATTTTGATTAGATTTTTTATATTGATAGCTCTCATAGAGACAATTATACCATAAAATTCCCATTCGTAGGAAAATGACGAGAGCAGCACAATAAATTACCAAAACTTTCGACGAAATCGATTTTAGCGCGGTTTTTAGAGAAAACAACCGTACCAAATCAGCTGAAACTTGATGTCTAGCCTACAGGTTACCATGGGACGCCAAAATAAGGGTATGGGCAACATCCACCGAAAGTTAACTATAGTTATCATAGTGATATAGTGATCAAAACACTAAATTTTTTTTTTCTCAAAAACGGCTCAAACGATTTTGATTACATTTTTTATATTGATAGCTCTCAATAAGACAATTAAACCATAAAATTCCCATTCGTGGGAAAATGACGAGAGCAGCACAATAAATTATCAAAATTTTCGACGAAAAGCGTTTTCCCGAAGTTTTTTCCTTATAAACTCCGCTGAAATGTTAGTAGAATGTTTAAAAAACTGGTATTTGTAGTCCAATCCAATACCTAAACGGTGAGTGTTTAAAAGCACTCATGAGATAGATGGGGCTCACTCCAGAAATTCCTGAATTTCAACTACCACTGTTTCGCTTACTACCAGTTCTAACAGTTATTACCCAATAGCTCTGCAAAAGTAATTACTATCCTTCTTCAAAAAATTCGTGTATACAGCCTCATTAGTTCTCTGTGTACCATTCGCTCAATAACGGTCCAGAAATGAGTGCTAGCAGCACAATAAATTCCAGAACTGTAAGCGCTACCGCTTTCTGCCGCCGTGACGTGTTGTTTGACCAAGTTCAAAGGCCATGTACAAAGAGAATTGACGTAGAGCTAAGGAAAGTTGTGTGTTGCAACGCACCAGATATTTTCTTCTCAAAACGGCTCTAACAAATGTTTGTAGATCATCGATTCTCCGCGTACCGATAGCTCAAGCTCATGGCGCAAGTGGAAGTACCAAAATAAATTCCGGTACTAAAAGCGCTTCATTTTCTACCACCGTGAAGTTATGACGTACCAAGTTCAAATGAACCGAATGACAAATAAAAATCCATGAAAACCACTGAATTGACGTAGAGCTGAGGGAAGTTGTTTGATGCGTTGCACCCGACGTTGTACATTCCGCTACCCAAAACGTAAGCAAAGCATCGCAATTATGTCAAAAACGGTTGACTGTTCGTTCAGATCTTTGGATTTTGAAGCCTTGTGAATTCAGAAAATGTAATTTCCGCGTGAGGCCCGTGTGTGGTCGATTTACGGGAGAACGGCTGAACCGTTTGAGCTGCTTGTTTTTAGTTTTCGTTGTTATTTTTCGACGATGCGAAAGTACGGCTACGAGCAATTTCCATCGATGGGAAAGAAGGGTAGGAAATAAAAAGATATCAAAACTAGGGGTTTTCGCATTTTTTGTCGAAAAAAGTTAATTAAAATTTGTAATTATTTGTTACTTGTTAGCACCCAACTTATCTTCTATATAAACATCTCCATGAAAATTCGGTGAACGGAGAGACATGCTTTTGAAGTACCAACTGGTTTTTTGTTTTTTTCATTTTTTGGACTTCAACGATTTTCACCAAATTATCAAGATGTATTTAAGTAATCAATACCTACATATTGTTCTCAATAAATGTTTCTCCGACAGGCCATTGAACAGAGAAAGATCCCAAAATGTGTCAAAAGTAACTTTTTTTAACACTTTCGTAATTTCCGGAGTAACCGCTTCACTGGATTTGATCAATCATACAGTCTCTTCTAGCTATTATGTTCTGCACAATTATTTCTGACTCTATCCGTTGAACTTAGCCATTATAGCTCGGAACACGCGATTTGTCGAACATTAATTTATCGTTTTATTTTCTTGTCAATTCCGCTCAACCGACGAGACCAGCATTCTCGGAAAAATTAGAGTAGTAGCTAAATGAGTTAGTTGCTTAATAGCGTCCGTATGACAAATTAGAAGCGCCCGCAACATTTCTGGAATTCGAACCACCTCCGATAAACTTACTACCATTTCTGACAGTGTTTAGTTATTATTTCCGAACTTTACTCATAATTATCGCAGTATAAGTAGACGCAACTTAATAAATTTTCTTTGTACAATGCCGTTATAAGCGGAATAAAAAACAAATTTTTGTTACGTTGCTGATCAGAATTTACCCGATCGGGAGTGAGAAGGAGGGTCTACCTGCGAGGAGAGAATGAACAAGACATGACGAAGAAACGAAATGATCCGTCGTATATACGCCTGAACGAATTGAACTAATACTCGGGGGCGTTCAGTGGAATGTTTAGTTCATGTTGATTCGTTCGCACACGACGGCACACCAAGAAACTGCTTTGTTCATTCGTGATATGATACTTTGAGAGCGCGACTGTATAAAAAGTATTTTAGCACACATTTCGTTCAGTCTCAAATAATCAATTTAGCGATATCATCTTCTAATGAGGCCAACTCTCGTTATGAAGTGGTACGTAATTTCTTATAAAGCTAGAATATTATCGTATCTTAATCGAACACTCAAAAAGATCTTTGAAATTATGATTCTAAAAGCAACTTTTAATGGCTCGAATCGGGTTCTTAAGTCTCTTTCTTTGTCAGCGTAAACAAAAATAAATATCTGGTGCGTTGCAACACACAACTTTCCTTAGCTCTACAACAACTCACTTTGTACATGGCTAATTCTATTTAATCAATTCATTTATCACTCAGTTAATTTGAACTTAGTCAAACAACGCTTTACGGCAGCAGCAAGCTGTAGCGCTTACAGTTCCAGATTTGATTGGGCTGTTCGTACTCACTGCAACACCATTATTGAGCAATTGGTGCACAGAGAATTAATGAGGCTGTAAAAACAAATTTTTTTGATAAGGATAGTAATTACTTTTGCAGAGTTATTGGGTGAAAAATTTAGAATTGGTAGTAAGCGAAACGGCAAAAGTTGAAATTCAGGAATTTCTGGAGTGAGCCCCATGTATCTCATGAGCGTTTTTAAACACTCAATCTTTAGGTATTGGATTGGACTACAATACTAATTTATTTTAACATTCTACAAATATTCCAGCGGAGTTTATAAGGAAAAAACTGCGCTAAAAACGCTCTCGTCGAAAATTTTGATAATTTATTGTGCTGCTCTCGTCATTTTCCCACGAATGGGAATTTTATGGTATAATTGTCTTATTGATAGCTATCTATATATAGAAAATTTAATCAAAATCGTTAGAGCCGTTTTTGAGAAAAAAAATTTGGTGTTTTGATCACTATGATAACTATAGTTAACGTTCGGTGTATTTTGCCCATACCCTCATTATTGCGTCCCATGGTAACCTGTAGGCTAGAAATCAAGTTTTAGCTGATTTGGTACGGTTGTTTTCTCTAAAAACCGCGCTAAAACCGATTTCGTCTAAAGTTTTGGTAATTTATTGTGCTGCCCTCGTCATTTTCCCATAGATGGGAATTTTATGGTATAGTTGCCATATCTGGAGCTACCAATATAAAAAATTTAATCAAAATCGTTAGAGCCGTTTTTGAGAAAAAAAATATTTGGTGTTTTGATCACTATGATAACTATAGTTACATTTCGGTGGATTTTGTTCATACCCTTATTTTGGCGTCCCATAGTGACTTCCGGGCTAGATATCAAGTTTGCGCTGATTTGGCTCGATGGTTTTCTCTAAAAATCGTTCACAGACACACATACCATTTTCCCAAATAGTGTTTTTCGGACTCAGGAGGGTCTGAAACGTAAAGATCTGAAGAGAACTCAAAATGTTTTTTTCAGCCGATTACGTAACTTTCCTTTCTACTTCGTAGAGCAAGGAAAGTAAAAATGGTTCAACTTATGGTAAATACCTTCGAAACTGTGGCTAGGGACTCCGTCGACAATGTGTAGTGTTGTCTGAACAATTATTTTTCGTACGCATAACCATTTAGCACACGCACTAACATTGAGAACCCGTCAAATGTACGCGAACTGAAAAAGTCGAGTCGCACAACATCGCACGGAGGTTGCAAACCCGACCTCCATGAACAGGAATGAGCGTTACAAGTGAAGGAGTTTCATGAAGCAGAGACCTAAGAACGTTGGATCCTCAAAAGCTATTCCTCTTCAACTTAGCTCCCGGACGAGCTCATTCGTGCTCCTCGTCATCTTCTTCGTCAATTTATATACTGACGATGGAAATCATTCAACTTTCTTTAATGCGAACCGTGCGTTTTTGTTGAGTCTCAAACGAGAACGTGTCACGGCCAATATCACCGTTCAACGAATACCTACGAAAAATATTTGACCGAAAAGGAACTACATGTGTTGACAACAAATGAACACACTAACAACGCGCTCTTTGTGTTTTTGAAATTATTTGTATTAAAGAGTTGAATAAATTTGTACGAAAATATTGACTTAATTTGAAATAAATTGAATTGCATCAGGAAAATGTCGAATTTGAAGGAGAACATTTCCAGCTGTTCTACAAGTGTTTGCTGCATATTGGAAAATATTGAAGTTGATTTAAAATATCTGGTGCTTAGCAACACACAACTTTCAGCCACCCCCGCAAATTTGACGACCTGCTATATGAACAGGTGCTGTAGCTTCGTTCGATGCATTTCTATTGAAATATTTATGGAGAACAACATGAAGGTACTAGTTAGTTGAGAGTACTCCGTAAGTTTGATCGAAATCGTTAGAGCCGTTTTTGAGAAAATTGGAATACTGTATAGACCCCTTGAGTTAGCCCTTTAAGGACCGGAATTTATTGACCCGCCGCTCATCATGTCGCGACCTCCTACAGGTAACGTATTCGACTACTCCGTAAGTGAAGCAGTTACTCTGGAAATTACGAAAATATTTTTTTTAAAACACTTTCTTCGATACATTGTGGTATTCATCTCTGTTCAATGAACTGCCTGAGGAACATTTATTGAGAACAATATATAGGTATTGATTATTTAAGGACATCCTATGAGTTTGGTGAAAAACGTTTGGGCTATTTTACCAAAAGAGGAGAAATAAAATTTGGATCTGTTCAGCGCATACTGATTCCTTTACCTGGTGCGTCCGCCCAACCCAAGGGTTTCAGCCCTTTTCATGTGATGCCGCGGGAAAGTCCGAGAAGTACCCCTTCAGTCGTCGGCTTCTCCCCAAAGGGATTAAGTTTGGGTTAACTTCCAACGACAACGGTTTTCTCCCTTTGTACTTCCCCTCAATTTACTTCCTTCTCCAAAACACACCGCTCTTCCCAGACACTCGGCTCTCAGTAGTCACATAGTCACTCCGATATCGACTATAGTCCCTGTAACACAGCTCACCCTATTCCTTCCGATACAGTTTCCCGTGCCAGTTCACGCGTTCAGAGTCCCCCATTTGTTCACCAACTCAACTCAATTCCGCACGTATAATACAGTCCTCCTCAAGCTCACCGACTTCATTTTTACTTCCATCCTCAAGCTCCCTCTCTCATGCGCCAAACACGCTCCATAGGCCCATATCTCCGTTATAATTATCATAGAGGAAAAATGTTGGGTTCTAGCTATAAAAGATAATTGACAAATTTAATCAAAATCGTTAGAACCACAACCCCCGTAAATTTGACAACCTGCTCTGTCGTTAAACGAATTTCTACGGTAGTTGCTGAAACCAATTAACACGAAACGATCTAAAATGTTATCGCCATGACGACTATCAAGTGTTACCTGTAACCTTCCGATTTGAGAGTACGACGTTTTCACTTTCCTTGGCTATACAAAGTAGAAAGGAAATTTATGTAGTTGGTTGAAAAAAAAAAGAAATTTGTGACAGTCACACATGGTAGAAGTGAAACTTTAACGTGCAAAACCGAATCGCAACTGACAAGTGGAAAAACGAATCACAACGGACAAGTGGAAAAACAACGGAAAAGTGGAAAAACGCATCGCAAAAACATTTTTACTCGAAGTTTCATGGGCAGATTGTTAATGTACTTGTCGAATTTGAAAACCTGCCCGTTAAACTTCGAGTAAAAATGTTTTTGCGATCCGTTTCTCCACTTTCCCGTTGTTTTTCCACTGGTCCGTTGCAATTCGTTTTTGCACTTCTCCGTTGTGATTCGTTTTTCCACTTGTCGGTTGCGATTCGGTTTTGCACATTAAAGTTTCACTTCTATCATGTGTGACTGTCACACATTTCTTTATTCACAGGTTTACTGCAAATTATGATTTGGTTAGGGTAGGTAAATTGTAATGAATGCATTTTTTATATTATTTAAACATATTTTGTTTTATTAAACAGGAAAACAGAATTCAATCCGGGAAAAAATACATCCATAGTCTACTCTACAACGCAGCGCGTTCTATTGACGCCGCCGGGCGAGAGCACACGAGCGAATTAAGAAGTTAAGGAGAGCGAAAACGACAGGCGGCGGCAACGATGCTCAGCCACTTGGAGAGCGGAAATAAGAAAACATCAGTTGAGCACACGCCGCCGGGACTCTGGTGGAGGACATATCACACGAGAGCATCTGCTCAACTCTCTGCGCGTGGCTGCGCATTACGCAGTTGCCCTCTCTCCACCGCCCCTAGCCTTCCCTCTCTCTGTCGCTGCTACACCTGCTCTCGCCGTCGTCTTGCCCTACCACGTGACCGGTAACGGATTTTCGTGACTCGAAAATCCTAAGACTCCCCTTCTATATAGAAGTTTCACTTCAAAAAGAAAAAAGCCGAGTTCTCTTGAGCTTTCCACATTTAGAGGTGCGAAAAACACTATTTGGGTAGATGGCCAGTGTGTGTATGCGTGTCAAAGAGATTAAAAGGAAACGGCTGAACCAAATCAGCTCAAACTTGATATCTAGCCAGCAAATTACCATGGGACGCCAAAATTTGGGAATGAGCATACTACGGCTAAAACTACATGTAGTTATCGTAGTGATCAAAACACTAAATATTTTTCTCCTCAAAAACGATTCAAAACGATTTTGATTAAATTATTTCAACACACAGCTCCAAACGACATGACAGTACCACAAAGTTTGTGAGAAAATGCACAATAAATTACCAAACATTGGGACGGAAATCATTTTAGCGCAGATTTTTATGGAGTTTACAGCCTCATTAATTTTCTGTGAAATAATCTCTCAATAATGGTCAGGGCATGAGTACGAGCCCCACAATAAATTCCAGAACTGTAAGCGGTACCGCTTACTGCCCCCGTGATGTTTTGCCAAGTTCAAATGAACTAAGGAAAAATGAATTGAATCAGTAGCAAAAGCCAAGAAAACAAGTGAATTGGCGTAAAGGTATTACTTATTTTTACTTAATTTATTACCGGATGGTTTATCGTCGTATTTTTTCACTAATATACTATTTGCGTCTGGGGCAAACCCCTAATTACCTATAACAAACATGGTTAAGAGGCGAAGAAAAAAAAACAAACCAATGCGACTTCGGTCGCCCGTCGTACATAAAATGACATCGAATTAAATAAATGAATAGCTCTCTCTGGAACATAAATGAATAATGAAAAGTGCTTTATTCCGAACACGCTCGATGTTCGTGAATAACTTGCAGGCAAGATGAGTCGAGGTCTGGCAAATGAAGTCGATGGTCAGAAAAGAAGCTCTCCGATAGCAGAAGGAATTTTTGCGAAAAGGCGAATGGGGAAATGGAGTCTTCACCTCAACACCACGAGGGAGAACAACTCGGAATGCGCGTTAGGTCAAACGAGGAAAAAAAACTGTGCGCGAAAATTTGTTTGTTGGACTTGATCAATACAACGCGGATAGGTCAGGTCTGTCTCAGGCGCGGAGATGTTCATCGTGAATGAAATAAAACAATAACTAACTTTCTAATGGGTAAAAAAAAATGAAAGAACATTTCACAGGCGCGCAAACATGCTATGTTACTTTTTTGTTAGCGATTACCAGATCCCGCTTCGCGCTAAGCTTTTTTTCGGTACAAGAAGCTTCCTCGTCAAATCCCCATGAAATTCTGGCGCTGCTCTCGGTGCGGTGATTGACAGGGAACGGCCGAGTCACCAATAGAACACGCATCAAGAGTATTCCGCCTTCTTCTACCACAACACGAAGCCAATTTTCCAACTTGATCTTCAAAATAAATCGAAAAACGAATCCAGTGACGCAGTTAATTACGAATATGTTCAAAAAAACGTTACATTCGCCACATTTTCAGTTTTATCTCGGTTCGATGGACTGCCAGAGGAACATTTATTGAGAACAACACGTAGGTATCAACTACTTTAAAAAATTCTGCGAGTTTGGCGAAAATCGTTTGAGCTGTTCTGCCGCAAAGCAAAAAAAAACCCTATTTTTGCTCTTTAGGCCTATATCTCCGTTCACCGTAATGCTACGGATATATTTATGTGGAAGAAAAGTTTTGTACTAACTAGTAGAAGATAATTTAAACGTTAAATCAAAATTGTGACAGCCATTTTTGAAAAAAAAAAAAAACGAAAACCCCTAGTTCTTGGTACATTATCGTCCTCCACCCGTTTTCCCGTTTACCGAAATCGCCCATAACCTTATTTTGGTGTCTACAAACAATCAAGCACATAACAAAACGAGCTCAATCGGTCGAGCCGTTCCCCCGCAAATCGAACTACAGACGCACACACACGGAGCACGCGCCAAAATTAAATTTTACAGACTCAGAGGCCTGAAAACTTATAGATCTGAAGAAAATCCAATTTTTTTATACGATCACTATACATTCCTTACTCTTTGGGTCGCGGAAAGTAAAACGAGCGAAGCGGGATCTGGTAATCCCTAACAAAAAAGTAACATAGCATGTTTGCGCGCCTGTGAAATGTTCTTTCATTTTTTTTTTTTTTACCATTAGAAAGTTGGTTATAGTTTTATTTCATTCACGATGAACATCCCCGCGCCTGAGACAGACCTGACCTATCCGCGTTGTATTGATCAAGTCCAACAAACAAATTTTCGCGCACAGTTTTTTTTCCTCGTTTGACCTAACGCGCATTCCGAGTTGTTCTCCCTCGTGGTGTTGAGGTGAAGACTCCATTTCCCCAGTCGTCTTTTCGCAAAAATTCCTTCTGCTATCGGAGAGCTTCTTTTCTGACCATCAACTTCATTTGCCAGACCTCGACTCATCTTGTCTGCAAGTTATTCACGAACATCGAGCGTGTTCGGAATAAAGCACTTTTCATTATTCATTTATGTTCCAGAGAGCTAGTCATTTATTTAATTCGATGTCATTTTATGTACGACGAACGACCGAAGTCGCATTGGTTTGTTTTTTTTTTCGTCGTCTCTTAACCATGTTTGTCATAGGTAATTAGGGGTTTGCCCCAGACGCAAATAGTATATTAGTGAAAATATCTGGTGCGTAGCAACACACAACTTTCCGCCACCTCCGTAAGTTCGAACACCAGCTACATATGCGGGCGCTATACCTTCATTCAACGCATTTCTACAGAAACATTTATAAGGAACAATATGTAGGGACTAGTTAGCTGAGAGTACTCCGAAAGTTTGATCGAAATCGTTAGAGCCGTTTTTGAGAAAATTGGAATAGCGAGAAATTAATTAATATTCGACAAATCTCCTTTTCTGAGTTAACTTGGCTTATATCTCCGTTCAACATATACACACGGAAATAATTATGGAGAACTAAATGTGGGTAAGGGTGACTAAAAGACACAGTAAGATTGATCACATCTGGTGAAGCAGTTACCCTGGAATTCAGGGGATTGTTCAAAAAAACGTCGACGCATTATTATTTTTACTTTCCGCTACCCGAAGGGAAGGAAAGTATAGTAATCGGCTAAACAAAAAAATTGGGTTTTCTTCAGATCTTTACGTTTTGAGGCCTACTGAGTCTAAAAAACCTAATTTCGGCGCGTGGTCCGTGTGTGTGTGTGTGTCTGTAGTTCGATTTGCGGGAGAACGGCTGCTCCGATTGAGCTGGTTCTTTTTTTGTTTTGTTTATTATTTTTTGTAGACACCAAAATAAGGTTATGGACGATTTCGGCCGATGGTAAGAGGGTGGGGGGACGAAAATGTACCAAAAACTAGCGTTTTTCGCATTTTTCTTGAAAACGGCTCTAACGATTTCGATTACACTTTCAAATTATCTTCTACTAATCAATAGCTAACTTTTCTTCTCCACACATATCTCCATGAAAATATGGTGAACGGAGATATAGGCCTATGAAGCAAAAATAGGTTTTTTACGCTTTTTGGCAAAACGACTTCAGCGATTTTCACCAAACTCACAGGGTGTTTTCAAATAGTTATTACCTACATATTGTTCTCGATAAATGTTGCTCTGACAGTCCATTGAACAGAGATAAAAATCAAAATGTGTCGAA
The DNA here is from genome assembly GCA_020466155.1 of Pachypeltis micranthus. Taxonomy (NCBI): domain Eukaryota; kingdom Metazoa; phylum Arthropoda; class Insecta; order Hemiptera; family Miridae; genus Pachypeltis; species Pachypeltis micranthus. Next base: position 79,798,645 of record CM035768.1, on the reverse strand, counting down.
AATAACGTTTTTCGAACATTTCCGTAAATTCCAGGGTAACTTCTTCACCAGATGTGATAAATCCTAATGGAGTGTCTTTTAGTCACCCATACCAACATTTTGTTCTCCATAATTATTTCTGTATATATATGTTGAACGGAGATATAAGCCAAGTTAACTCAGAAAAGGAGATTTGTAGAATATTAATTTATCGGTATTCAAATTTTCTCAAAAACGGCTCCAACGATTTCGATCAAACTTACGGAGTACACTCAGCTAACTAGTCCCTACATTTTGTTCTCCATTAATGTTTCTGTAGAAATGCGTTGAACGAAGATATAGCGCCCGCATATGTAGGTGGCGTTTGAACTTACGGAGGTGGCAGAAAGTAGTGTGTTGCTACGCACCAGATATTTATCTCTGTTCAATGGACTGTCAGATAATAATAAGTATCAATTATTCGAAAACATCCTGTGAGTTCTGTGAAAATCATTGAAGCCGTTTTGCCAAAAAGCGTGAAAAACCTATTTTTGCTTCATGGGCCTATATCTCCGTTCGCCGTATTTTCATGGAGATTTGTGAAAGTTGGGTGGAGATTAGTAGAAGATGATTTGAAAATCGTTAGCTGTTTTCGAGGAAAATGCGAAAACCCCTACTAGGCCAAAATCGCCCATAACCTTAGTTTGGAGTCACAAAACAAAAACCCCGTCTCAATCGGTTCAGCCGTTCTCCCGCATATCGAACTACAGACCGAAATTAGGTTTTTTGGATTTAGTAGGCCTCAAAACGTTAAGATCTTGAGAAAACCCAACTTTATTTGTTGACATGATTACAAGACAACCCCCTGACTTCCCTTTGGGTAGCGGAAAGTAAAAAACTGCGCTAAAATCGACTTTCGTCGAAATGTTCGGTAATTTATTGTGCTGCTGTTGTCATTATCCCGCGGATGATAATTTTATGGTACCGTCCAGCGAGTAACATTGTGCGTCAAAACTTTTATGGAGAAGATTCAACTACGAACAGCAATTGCCTTCAGCGTTAGACAGTGGAATTGCTCAACAGGTCAGAGCAGATTTCATCCAAAATACAAAGCACTGTCGTGACACTGTATTTCCATCGAGCTAAAGATGAAACACGGAGCGTTCGACTGGAGCGGGAAAAAGAAAAGAACGTTTTTGTCAAACAGAGGCCCTTCGTGTTAAATGTTTATAACCCGTTGTTGTATTGGCTATTACAGGAATTATAACCGATTCCAACGAAAAGTGGGAGAAGAAGGGGCGGAGGGGAGAGGGTAGGAGGAACGGGCAAGGGGGTGGGGGAGTGACAAAAGGAACAATCGTGCCAAAACCAAAAGAAGAAATAGCTGGGAGAGTAAATATAGGGGTAAAGCCAGTAGCTCCTAGAGTCCCAACGCAACGAGACCGACACACCTCCCCGGCCGCTATGGTGAGTCCCACCACCAACATCCACCCCCCCCCCCCACCCACCCAACCCAACACGTCCACAATCACCAACCCCTCCCCCCTCTCCCCCATCCTCAACTCGGTTTCCCAAATTTGACTGAACGGCGTCAAACTTAACGAGTGTGTGTTTCCTTCTTCATTTTTTTGTTTTTGTTATTTTAAAAAGGTTCATTTCGACAAATTGGTGTAAAAACGGGGAAGTTCCGCGAAGATCGAAACAAGTGCTCAAATCCAGTGCTTCGCGTCAGAAAATGTGTCGGTCCTTCGTCATTTTGATGGCAATCAGTAACGAAGAACGGGATTATGAGCATCGCACGTCGCGCAAGTAGGCGACTTATTAATTCCGGAGGGAGAGACTCCGGTTTTTCCATTTTTATACTTAGTATTACTTTCCTCAGCCCTACGTGTCGGTAGGAATTAGTTGCATTGGCCCTACGTCAGTAGGAAGGAAAGTAACGCGCTCGCCGGTAAAATTCGACGTCCACTTTTCGTAAGATAAGTATAATTTGCACGCAATTGAACTCATTTGACGACGGAATATTCAACGGGCAGTATTCATCGGTAAAGAAAGCCAAATCGAGATTTTGGAGCAACATCGGCAACGGTTATTGGCATAGCAATCAAAACCCGCGCGATTTCCTTTCAAATCGACTGACGCCACACGAAAACATAATTTCCTGTACCTTCTACGACTGACACTTCGCGTTAGCCATATTTCAAAATGACAACTTTATCGCAACAGGGAATAATCGTACTTATTAACTCGTTGTTCGCGCGTGAAGGCAGTGCCAGAAGCCAATCTGGGGGAGCGCATTATAGGACTTTCCTCGGCCAGGGGGTTTTGACCACTTGAGCAACTAATTCAATCTGTTCCTCACTTAGTTTAAGTTGTACCGAGAGCACAAGTATAGCTTCACGTTCTACGTTGAAACAGGCAGTACTCAAAGCTTTTTTACTTTAAAAAAAATTGAGTTCCCTTCAGATCTTCACGTTCCAGACCCCCCCCCCCCCCCCCCGAGTCCGAAAAACACTATTTGGGAAAATGGTCAGCGTGTTTGCGCGTGTGAACGATTTTTAGAGAAAACCACCGTACCAAATCAGCTCAAACTTGATATCTAACCCTCAGGTTACCACGGGACGCCAAAATAAGGGTATGAGCAAAGTCCACCGAAAGTTAATTATAGTTATCATAATGATCAAAACAAAATTGTTTTTTCTAAAAAACGGCTCGAACAATTTTGATTACATCTTTTATATCCATAGCTCGTATTAAGACAATTATGCCGTAAAATTCCCATTTGTGTGGAAAAGACGGGAGCAGCACAATAAATTATCAAAATTTTCGACGAAAAGCGGTTTTAGCGCGTTTTTTTTTCCTTTTAAACTCCGCTGAAATGTTACTAGAATGTTAAAACTTAATGGTGTAGTAATCCAATACCTATAGGGAGAGTGTTTAAAAAAACGCCCATAAGATACATGGGGGTCACTCCAGAAATTACTGAATTTCAACTACCGCCGTTTCGCTTACTACCAGTTCTAAAAGTTATTACCCAATAACTCTGGAAAAGTAATTACTATCCTTCTTCAAAGAATCATGTTTACAGCCTCATTAATTCTCTGTGTACCAATTGCTCAATAATAGTCCGGGAATGAGTACGAACAGCACAATAAATTCCGGAACTGCAAGCGTTACCGCGTCCTGTGAAGTGTTGTTTGTCCAAGTTCAAATGAACTGAGTGATTAATAATTAATGATTAAATGGAAAAAGCCATGTAGAATTGACGTAGAGCTAAGAAAAGTTGTGTGTTGCCCGATTAATTAAATAACCATTGCGTGCGTAATTTACAGGATTTTCACAGAGATTTTTGCGGATAAAACGCGGAAATATTAAATGCACAACTTTCCTCGGACCCGCGTACATTTCAGCTACACGTCAAACCTAATTTTCTCACAGTTAATACACAATTTACCATTCCGCGTAGAAACTGGAAGCGCTTGAAGTTTCGGAATTTATTGAGCCACTGATACTTACCTTACGACCTTAATTTAAAATTTTCATGTTGACGATTCTGGAGTTATAGAGGGAACAACGACAAAAACGGTGAACAAATCGACGTTAGTTTGAAATCCAAGGATTCTGTGGTTGTTCTTGATTATCCAATGTCCGTTACTAAACATTCATCGTACAGGTCGCATACAGGAGGACCACTCTGAGTTTTCAATTTTCCCAAACGAGATATTTCACGCTCAGGAGTCCTTGACAAAGTAAAACCAAAAGAAAACTCAAAAAATTCTTTCTTTCTTAGTCCGTGCGACTAATAAATGCAAAAAATAAAGAATGGAACGACAGTAGTTTAATTTGCGGGTTGCTCCAAAGTAGTGGATAAACAATAATAAACCCCCATCTGGTATATTACATGAATCATAGACATATGAATTATCCAGTGGGTCGCATCACACGACTTTCCCCAGCCCCATGTGCATTCAACGATTGTCAGCGCTTTAGCAACTAATCCAATATCTTTTTCGCTTGTGCAGAGCATAACTCGACAGCGATAAACTGGCAATACTGAACGTTCCGGAAGTTATTGCGTTGCTCGTAGTTCTACCGCGATGTTTATTGAGTGACCAGCGCGTATACTGCGTTACTGCGTATTTATGCAGTAAAACCAAACGATAATTTGAATATTGGAACTAATTAGGTTGCTCCTAATAATATTGACGGGGATTTACACGAAAAAAAAACAGCTCATTTCGTCGAAAGGTTCTATTATTTGTTGTTTCGTCATTTTCCTGCGTCCAGTCGTTCACACAAAAGTAGTTCGTTTGGAACAGATTTTGCTCATACCCGTATTTTGGCGTCAAACGTTGATCTGCAGGATTAATATCACATTTGAGCGTATTTGCGCTGGCCGTTCTCACTCAACCGCGTTTCTAGGCACTCGCAAACCATTTTCTCATACGGTGTTCTTCGGACTAAACACCTCACGCACTTGAAACGAACTAAAAAAAAAAAATTATTTTTCACCTCTGAAAACGTTGAAACGGAAAGAAAATTGAACTTCCTTTGCGTTTTGAGCTGAGTTTTATATATAATCTTCTGACTAAGCCCAGTAATGGGATGTGCACCGCGGCCAGATGACCTATTGTGCCAGTCCTAGTGTCTTACAGGTCTATACCTAGCTTCCTGTGGAAAGCCAGGTAGTTCCTGAAGGAGTCCTCATTGGTATCCATCCTGGGAGAAGTGGTGCCAAAGACCAAAAATCGCTCCCTCTCAAGTCTCCGGCACTCGGCCAGGACATGGTAGGGAGTTTCTTCATCCGTACCACACCACCTGCATAGAGGGGTTTCGGCTATACCCATAACATACATGTGTTTGTTCATTCTGCAGTGCTCTGTTATGATCGCAACAACCTGCATTAGGGCCTTCCTCTCCAGCTGAGTTATACGACGGGCCGATCGCAGAGGTAAATTAGCAACGGGGTTTAGAGGCAGATTCACAATTAATCTAATTTGAGCGCAAGGATTGAGTAAAGAACGTGGAAATAGCACGATCGGAACACCTAACTGCCACGTGCGACTTTGTGACTATCAACTGGTTCCGTTACGATCATGAGCTGGCTCATAAATCACTTGATGTCACGAATAGGTGGCCTCGGGTACTTTAGAAATTACCACGTCTGCTTCCCCCATTTATGGGCTAAAATTGTTCGAATTTGGCTAAAAAAAGTGATCTACTAGTTGACGCCAGCAAACGGTGAAAAAGTTCAACGTACAAAATCTCATCTGCCACCTTTAAAAGGTGGAATTTGAAAAGCAGACTCAAATGTTATGTTGAAATATTAATATATAAAGGGTGTCCCAAAATTAACGCAAGATTTGAATTTGCCGCCATTTATGCAGTACAGTGTTGCCAACCCTAAAAACAAAATAAATCGACAGTTGACAGTTTAGGGTTAGTAAAAATGGAGCGTTACGCAATAGAACAACGTGTCTTCATTGTTGAGCAATATTTCAAATGGATTATTGAGCAACAACAAATGAATGCTGATTTTTCGAGCAAACTCATCCTAAGCGACGAAGCACATTTTTTCACCTTGATGGCTTTGTTAATCGCCAAAATTGCCGCTTTTGGGGTTCTGAAAACCCACATGTGATTGTCGAAAAACAAATGCATCCACAACGTGTCACAGTTTGGTGTGCATTTTGGGCTGGAGGCATAATTTTTTTGAAAATGAGGCTGGTCAAACAGTGACTGTTACTTCTGCTCGATATCGCGACATGATAACACGGTTCTTTTTGCCGAAATTGGATGATATTGATGTGCCCAATATGTGGTTTCAAGAAGACGGTGCCACATGCCATACAGTCCGTGAAACACTTCAATTATTGCATGAGACATTTCCAGGTCGTGTACTCTCTCGTTTCGGTGATCAGAGTTGGCCCCCTAGATCGTGTGATTTAACACCATTAGATTTCTTTTTATGGGGTTATCTAAAATCACAGGCCTACGTCAACAAGCCCACAACTACGCGTGCATTAAAGGAGGAGATTCAACGTTGCATCAACGAAATTCAGCCACATTTATGCAGAACAGTCATGGAAAATTTCGACAAACGAGTGCGTATGTGTATGCAAAGCCGCGAAGGCCATTTGCCCGATGTGTTATTCCATAAATAACCCTATCCTATGTACTTTATGAATCAATAAAAAAATTACAATCAAAAGACTAAAAACTGTGTTTTCTATTTAATTCAAATCTTGCGTTAATTTTGGGACACCCTTTATATAGTAATTATATAAAGTATAATCAATTTTTGAAAATTAAATAAAGTCAATTTTAAAGCCACATTTCAACCAATTCAAGCCTATTTCTGCTCGAAGCGGAGAAAACAGACACGTTAATTTATAAAGTACCCTACGACACCAGTTCTTACGATAAATGTCAAGTTTCCACTTTATAAGCCAATTTTTTACTTTCCGCTACCCGAAGGGAAGGAAAGTATAGTAATCGGCCCAAAAAAAAAAGTTGGGTTTTCTTCAGATCTTTACGTTTCAGACCCTACTGACTCTAAAAAACCTAATTTCGGAGAGAGGTCCGTGTGTATGTCTGTGTGTATGTCTGTGTGTGTGTGTGTCTGTAGTTCGATTTGCGGGAGAACGGCTGATCCGATTGAGCTGGTTCTTTTTTTGTTTTGTTCGTTATTTTTTGTAGACACCAAAATAAGGTTATGGACGATTTCGGCCGATGGGAAGGGGGGGTGGGGGACGAAAATGTACCAAAAACTAGGGTTTTTCGCATTTTTCTCAAAAACGGCTCTAACGATTTTGATTAAACTTTCAAATTATCTCCTACCAATCAATATCTAACTTTTTCTTCTCTATACATATCTCCATGAAAATACGGTGAACGGAGATATAGGCCTATGAAGCAAAAATAGGTTTTTTACGCTTTTTGGCAAAACGACTCAAGCGATTTTCACCAAACTCACAGGATGTTTTTAAATAGTTTATACCTACATATTGTTCTCAATAAATGTTCCTCTGACACTCCATTGAACAGAGATAAAAATGAAAATGTGTCGAAAATAACGTTTTTCGAACATTTCCGTAAATTCCAGGGTAACTTCTGACCAGATGTGATAAATTCTAATGGAGTGTCTTTTAGTCACCCATACCAACATTTCATTCTCTATAATTATTTCTGTATATATATGTTGAACGGAGATATAAGCCAAGTTAACTCAGAAAAGGAGATTTGTCGAATATTGATTTATCGGAATTCCAATTTTCTCAAAAACGGCTCTAACGATTTCGATCAAACTTTCGGAGTACTTTCAACTAACGAGTCCCTACATTTAGTTCTGAATAAATGTTTCTGTAGAAATGCGTTGAACGAAGATATAGCACCCGCATATGTTGTTGGTGTTCGAACTTAAAGGGGTGGCGGAAAGTTGTGTGTTGCTACGCACCAGATATTTTTTGACTCATCATCAAACTTTTTTTTCGTCTGCAAGTCCGAGGTACATAAAATTTGTCTGGTTCTTACGGCTTAGTTTCTTGATGCGAATGCACCATGCAAATTTCCTAAGTCCACTATTAAGTCGAAATTCGGTTCAACATTTGAAATCTGGTCCGCTGATGCGACTCACGTTTTTAGTCACTTTTCTACAACCGAATTGCGCGGGAAAAGTTACAGCCGTCAACTCGACAGGTCGGAATTTGATTCAAATTTGAACGAATTTTTTTTTGATTCTGCAGCTCAATTGCCAATGATGGTGGGGGTGGGGGAGGGGTGGCGGTGAAAGCAGAGTTGTGAGTTCGGAAAGCGCGTGCTAACTACCCGACCGAGATCCGTGTAGTAAATGTTGACATTTTTGTTGTTTTGTCATACTCCACAAAGAGGAGAGAACTGATTTATCACCGAACATCGGGAGAACTTTCCGAAAAAGTAGTAATCAACTTTTAACCAATTTTGGGCCCTCGGCTCTAGAATTATCGGCGCAGGTTTCGAAGCTCTTCGGATTTTCCCCAACTTTTGAGGAAGAAGTTGCCGTGTTGGGCAAAAAAAAAGGGGGCCTAATCCGATGGTTTAATCAACTTTGCATATTTAGTGCCTGTTACGGCGCCCTTTGATCTGGATGTTGAATATTCGACTGAGCGAGGAAAATATGTACATGAAACGAGTAGTCGCTTCTGATCTCGTGACACGAGGCGAAGCACATTTGAGGGAAGAAAATGAGGGTTTGTTATCCACCGGCCACGAGCCGCTTGGTTGAAAAGAAGCACAAAAGTTATTCAGTTGCTACCGTCACATTTCTCTTTCGTTGTTCCGAACGTATGAAACGTATTCCATATTTTCGTCGAGAATCTGATACATTTATTTTTCAAACCAGCGAATCAAAATAGAACTAAAATCTCGTCAGTCGCGATATTTTCTTCGTTTCGCGTGCGAGAGACGTTCCGAGGGTTTTCTTACCTACACTCCCCCCCCCCAACCCTCACGTCACACTAACCATCAACCGTCCCACCACAAAGAATATTGCGTTATGTCTCCACATTGTGTTCAAGGGTCGTCTAAAGCGGCGGAGGGACGTATCGAGGATATTTCCTCGGAGCTGAGCAGGAAAAGCCTGAAAAGCGAAGGTTTCTTTTGGGGAAACCTTTCAGCTGTCAGGCAATTTTCCTGCGGCACTCTTTCCGCAAACTGCACGCAAATATCCCGTTCGTTTCCTCTTCGATGGGAAAAGAAACAACTGATGTTGAAAACCGCTAGGGTTCTTGAAGAACGCTAAAACACGAGGAAGAAGTTGGCAATACTTTGTTGGTCGTCCAAGTCAACGACGAATGTGTGGGAGTTGGGAGTACTTTATTTTCTTTTCGCGTGATCTTCCCAGCGGAAACTCCGGGCCTAAGCGTTCACTTCAGACGAGTTTCTGGAGAAGAAAAGCCTTGCTCGTCCACCGGTGAATAACAACTATGGACTTGAACAGGCTGCTGGCACCTTCCGAGCGTTTCACACCCCCAGATACATCTCCAGTGGAGTGAACGAAGGAACCTCAAGATTGCACAAACAAGCAATTGTGTTGTTGGGGTTTCTTCAACTTCAAAGAGTCAGCGAAATCGGACAAAAGACAGCACTAGGGCCAAAAAAGAGAGGAGGGAGGGAAATCACTTTCGAATTAAATTTTATTTTCTTAAAAATCAAGTGAGACCGCCTCCCTATCGATAGCTCCAAAGTATTCTGTAAACATCGCGTCCTTCATTTAAAAAAAAATACTTCACCAATTTTAAATGATTGATGACAGTCACTATAAGTATCCAATATGTTCTGAGGGCCCAGGAAAATATCTGGTGCGTTGCAACACATAATTTTCCTAAGCTCTACAACAATTCACTTTGTACATGGCTAATTTTATTTAATCAATTCATTTATCACTCAGTTAATTTGAACTTGGTCAAACAACGCTTTACGGCAGCAGGAAGCGGTAGCGCTTACAGTTCCGGAATTTATTGTGCTGCTCGTACTCATTTCAGGACCATTATTGAGCAACTGGTAAACAGATAATTAATGAGGCTGTAAACATAAATTTTTTGAAGAACGATAGTAATTACTTTTGCAGAGTTATTGGGTAAAAACGTTTAGAACTGGTAGTAAGCGAAACGGCTGTAGTTGAAATTCAGGAATTTCTCAGTGAGCCCCATGTACCTCATGAGCGTTTTTAACACTCACCCTTTAGGTATTAGATTGGACTACAATACCAATTTTTTTTAACATTCTACAGAAATTCCAGCGGAGTTTATAAGGAAAAAACTGCGCTAAAAACGCTTTTCGTCGAAAATTTTGATAATTTATTGTGCTGCTCTCGTAATTTTTCCACGAATGGGAATTTTATGGTATAATTGTCTTATTGAGAGCTATCTATATAAAAAATGTAATCAAAATCGTTATAGCCGTTTTTGAGAAAAAAAATTTGGTGTTTTGATCACTATGATGACTATAGTTAACTTTCGGTGGATTTTGCCCATACCCTTATTTTGGCGTCCCATGGTAACCTGTAGGCTAGACATCATGTTTCTGCTGATTTGGTACGGTTGTTTTCTCTAAAAACCGCGCTAAAACCGATTTCGTCGAAAGTTTTGGTAATTTATTGTGCTGCTCTCGTCATTTTCCCATATATGGGAATTTTATGGTATAGTTGCTATATTGGGAGCTACCAATATAAAAAATTTAATCAAAATCGTTAGAGCCATTTTTGAGAAAAAAAATATTTGGTGTTTTGATCACTATGATAACTATAGTTAAATTTCGGTGGATTTTGTGCATACCCTTATTTTGGCGTCCCATGGTAACCTGCCGGCGAGATATGAAGTTTGAGCTGATTTGATACGGTGGTTTTCTTTAAAAATCGTTCACAGACACACATACACACAGACATACAGACACACAGACCATTTTCCCAAATAGTGTTTTTTGGACGGGTCTGAAACGTAAAGATCTGAAGAAAACTCAAAATTTTTTTTTCAGCCGATTACATAACTTTCCTTTCTACTTTGTAGAGCCAAGGAAAGTAAAAAGGCAGAAGTTGAGAGATGAATGAAGGAGAACTTGTAAATTTGTAAATATTGACAAGTGGGCTGTTTGTATGGGAGAAAGAGGCATTAACACAATGTGAGCCCAAGAAAAATAACAAGAATAAAAGTGCAGTATCGCACGCGACACGAAAACAGAGATTATATATATGCTAGTTGTCGCCAAAATCACTGTACACTGATTAGAGCGGTGTTAGAAATTTTAAACGTACTAATAAAACGATTGAATGCAAACGAGACGACATTCACGAAGGAGGTTTGATGTTTGCATGAAGACAAGCGGAGATGCGTGAAGGTATCGTTGGGTGATGAGAAATTTTAAAGATGACCGGCCCTTAGAGGGAAACCGAATGTTTTTCGGCCACTGAAATTAAACCGATCAGAAGGGAATACCAACCGCCGTCTCTGTGGAATAACTAGTGACCGGCGGACTCCAGGGATTCCGAGGGCATGAGCCTAGACTGGACATTTGTTTGACGGTCTGTCACAGGGTGTTTGATGACTATTCTGGTAGCTAATTATGGTAGCTGCACGCCTGGATCCCCCCGCCCCCCACCGTGTTTATATATGTACCAAAACGTAGGTTTTTTTAATGTTCCTAGAGAAAGGTGAATGGTGGTATGGTCACGCTACTACAGCACATTGTTTCTCCCTATAGTCATCTATGCAGCAGCAGTTTGGTGGATTGCTCAATCGCAGCAGAACCGTCAACGGGCAAAGATCCTCCAGCGTGCCAGCCTATCTAGCCACGTCACACCAAGCGCTGCAAGTGCTGACTGATACCGCCCGCAGGACCTCCTACTTCCCCTCACAATAGTACGGTTTCACATTAAAAAAAACCTCGCAAATTATTACACAATGGTATATTATTTTCTTGGACAGCTTGACGGAGTCTTACAGCTCCGAGGCCCATTCCATTCGATTCAGCATCGACAAATACCAACAAAACACACGAAACATGACCTAAATATTCCAGGCGTTCGTAAGCGCCTGTAGGCAATTGGCACGACGTGGCGAGTCGAGCGGGCGGATGGTTTTGATGAGACGGGAGGGTGGGAGTACCAACGGCTACTTTGGCTCCCTATATTTACGGTGATTTCACTATTGACGCATTGTACGCCTCTAGGAATTGTTCCATTCGATCCAGCATCTAACGATACCTAGAAAACGATCCCGAACACGCCGTATTTGCGATGCAGGCACAAAACGGGCCAGAAGGCGGACGGGCATTGCAGATTTGGAATCCCGACGTCTAGATTCACTCGACTGGCAATGGCTCACGAATGGGTAATCCACATCCTTGGCACCCTTCGATCATATCATTAGAGGCCGTATGAGCCAAGGATTACGGCATCTCACCGTAACAAGACATATAATATAATTTTTGACGTGCGCCTCTGCGATACGCACTATCACGCTTCCACCACCGAGACCGGACTGCAGCTAGTGGCCAACAAGACGGCCATGCGACACTTTGCTTCCTCTGCCTATCCAAGGACAAATAGGCGTCGATTGCTCAAGACTTGGGAACCCAGAACGCTACAGGCGTCTTTTTACAAAAGGAGGAATGGTGTAGATCACAACCAAGCCGCGATCCTGCAGGCTAAAGACCATGCCATTTAGGGGATGAAGATCTTACCCGTCGTTCACTCCGCCTAGCTCTCAAAACCCATTAGGCGATTACACTTTTCTTTAAAAAGGCTGTTTGTCACAAGACTCCAGTCGAGAGCAAAGGCTTTCACTCAAATCACTGTCGAGATCACTCGTTTTCGAAAATTCCACAGTAACCGCAAAACTGAATTTGATCACCCTACGCAGCATTTAACTGAGATATATGCCAAGATAGATTAGAAAATGAGATTTGCCGAATACTAAATTACGGGGTTTTCCGTTCGGCGAAGGAGCTACGAGGACAATAAATCAAGTACAGGATCGAACATTCTACAAACATGTCTGTTAAGAGTGAAAACTCTTAGGAAGGTTCTCAGTCATTTAGTATTAAAGGCCTCTTCGCGATATAGCAAACAGTTTTACAAGAATGTACACGTGCCTTTGGGGATTGGACAAATAATATTTCGAGTTAGTTTTCAAGAGTTCAACATGTGTAGGAATATTTACTTTCCGTAGTCCGAAAAATTAGCGAAAAAATAAACTTTAAAAATAAAGAAAAAAACACCACTATACAAAATCGGTTGGTGTGTTTGTAGTCACAATTACCGAAATGAAGCAAATCTACTCACACTTCATATGTAACGTACAGATCAACATACGAGGCAAAAATAAAGGTTTGACTGACTCGTGCATATAAAAAGGCCGATTTATTTCAGAAGTATTTGAGACCTACTGAATCCAAAAAACCTAATTTCGACGCGCGGTCCGTGTGTGTGTGTGTGTATGTAGTTCAATTCACGGGAGAACGACAACCGATTGACCTGGTTCTTTTTTTTCGATCATTATATTTTGACGACGCGAATATAAGGTCACGAGCGATTTCCACCGATGGGAAAGAGGCGTTGGGAGTCAAACTGTACCAAAAACTATGTTTTTTAGCATTATTCGCGGAAACGGGAACGATCTTGATTAAACTTCAAAATTATCTTTTAACAGTTAGTGTTCAAATTTCCTGTCCAAAGATATAAGCGTACGGAGCAAACATTTTTCCGCTTGTAGACTAAACGGCTTCAACGACTTCCTCCAAAGTTACAGGATGTATACCTGTACATTGTTCTCCATAAATGTTCCTCTGACAGTCAATCGTACCAAGATAAAAACACAAATGTTCGAACATTTTGATCATTTCCGTAGGAACTGCTTCACTGGATTTGATCAATCTGATGTACTTCACAATTATTCCTGTATCTATCTGTCGAACGGAAGTCATGATAGCTCGAGAAACGACATTTGTCGAACATAAATTTACCGTTTTTCCAATTTTCTCTTCGATCAAACTTACAGAGTACTCTCACCTAATTCGTACCTACATTTCAAAAAATGTTTCCGTAGAAATTCGTTAACAAAGATGCGAGCGCGTATATGCCGTCGTATGGCAGCTCGTCGAATTTACTCGTGTTCGGCGGGCCGAATTAGCTGTGTCTAAATGTCCGTGTTCCACCTTAGTCCTCGAGTACTTTTGTTAGTGATGGTCCACATCTTCAGTTATTTCCGATTGACAATGGATTTCCCCCTCTTTCTAGACTTTCCAGAATTTCCTTTTCCCTCCCTTCAATTTACTTTCTGCTCCACAACAGACAGCTCCTTTCAAACTCATCCCCCCCCCCCCCGAGTTCTCGCGAAAGTCAGACGTCACCCAATACACAGTCATCTGACAGTTCTCGTGATACAGTGGTGTACCAGTTCTTCCAACGATTCGTCTCTCAGCTCGTGCTACTCCCATCACAACTCTATCACTCTTTCTCTCTCTCTCTCTCTCTCTCTCTCTCTCCCTCTCTCTCTCGCTCTCTCTCCCTCTCTCTCTCGCTCGCTCGCTCTCTGTCCCTCTCCCTCCACTTACTATCTCACAACCAGTTCCCATATATTTATATACTCATACTCGACCGGATATCGCTATTCCGTCGGTAGCAGAAAGTTGTGTGTAGCTATGCACTGGATTTTTACTTTCCTGGGCTCTACGAAGTAGAAAGGAAAGTTATGTAATCGGCTGAAAAAAAAATTTTGAGTTTTCTTCAGATCTTTACGTTTCAGACCCCCCTGAGTCCAAAACACACTATTTGGGAAAATGGTCTGTGTGTCTGTGAACGATTTTTAGAGGAAACCACCGTACCAAATCAGCTCAAACTTCATACCTCGCTCACACGTCACCATGGAACGCCAAAATAAGGGTATGAACAAAATCCATCGAAAGTTAACTATAGTTATCATAGTGGTCAAAACACCAAATTTTTTTTTTCTCAAAAACAGCTCTAACGATTTTGATTGAATTTTTTATATTGGTAGCCCTTAATAAGATAATTATACCATAAAAATCCCATTTGTGGGAAAATGACGAGTGCAGCACAATAAATTATCAAAATTTTCGACGAGATCGATTTTAGCGCGGTTTTTAGAGAAAACAACCGTACCAAATCAGCTGAAACTTGATGTCTAGCCTACAGGTTACCATGAGACGCAAAATTAAGGGTATGGGCAAAATCCACCGAAAGTTAACTATAGTTATCATAGTGATCAAAACACCAACTTTTTTTTCTCAAAAACGGCTCTAACGATTTTGATTAAATTTGTTATATTGGTAGCTCATAATAGGATAATTATACCATAAAATTCTCATTCGTGGGAAAATGACGAGAGCAGCACAATAAATTATCGAAATTTTCGACGAAAAGCGTTTTTGCCGCGGCTTTTCCTTTTAAACTCCGCTAATGTTACTAGAATGTTAAAAAAAAAGTCTGTTGTGGTGGGAGTTGGAGGGGAGTTGGTAAAATGCACCTAACACGGTTTTTTTGTATCTTTCTCAAAAAAGGCTAAAACGATTTTGATTAATCTTTCACATTATCTTCTACTAATCACTCCAAATCATCAGTACTAATCTTCTTCCTAAATATGTATGAAAATTCGATGAACGGAGATACAGACGAATTTATCAATAGTCACAAGATGTCTTCTACTAGATTATACCTAAATGGTTTTCTTCGTAAATGTTCCACTAAACAGGGCATTGAACGGAGACAACAAAATGTATTTGAATTCGACCAACCAGACGGAATGTGTGCCCACAATTCGTTCTCCGTTACTACTTCTGTATCGTTCCGCTGAACCATATAAGCCATTATAGCTCAGAAAATGAGTTTTGCCGAACGGCTAAAACGATTGTGACCAAACGTGACCAAAAATATCTTTTTTTTTGTTTTCCGTAGAATTGCGTTGGACGTGGACACATTCAGTTTACGGGGATTGCGGAAAGTTGTGTGCTGCTATGCACTAGATAATTTTTATTTGGTATCAAAAGAAAATTAATCTTTTCTGCAGTTGACGAGCGTCAGTTAGAGGTACTGATGATGGCTTTATCGCGAAACCGGTATACCGTTGACAAAAGCGTGAAAAACGTAACGTTTTTTAGTTCTTTTGATAATGGTTGTTGTAGTGGCTGGGTGCACGAGAAATAGACACGCGAATTGAATGAGATATAGGACTGTATTGACACACTTGCTTAACACGATTTTTAATCACACGGTCACTTGGTTAGAACGATAGTTTTCTGAGTACAGGACTGAAGGATGGCAACACACAGAGCACAACATGAGCGCAAGATAAACTAAAAGGAAAAATAAGAGAGCGAAGAACTCATATGGAGACCAGGACGCGTGTGAATACGTAGTGGCCAAAAGTGTCCAGATAAAGCTGCGAAAAGGGCCAGGGGCGAAGGCACAGCTTGGACATTAGACAACGGTCCCATCGGCTACCGGAGGTTGTTTTCGGGTGATTTCCCTCAATTTCTCCGCGAATAATCTGAATCATGTTTTTATTTTGCTCGATCGCGCGACCCCTGCAGCCTAATGAACGCGCGTGTAAAATATTATGCAGCCAAAAGCCCTTTGATCGTTCAAGTTTTGGTTCTAATCGATACTTCTTTTATTGCTTCGTGCCTGTGGTTCCCCTCGTTAGTAAGACGCTGTCGGGGGCATCATTACTTGTTGACTGGTTGTTATAGTTAACTCCGCTTAATCTGGCGAGGAATTGAACTTAGCGTTGAATTAATGTTCGTATCTCAGGAGAACTTGCTCTGTAATGCTCACGTTACTTAACAACTGCTCCATATTCATCCCAGCTAACTGCCGAAAAAAAAACCCCACCGACCCCTCAAGAATTTTTTTTTCTCCCGAAAAATGCAAATTGTTTCTTTTTGAGTCAAATTTAAAATGTTAATCGAGCTATCAGCTTCAAGTTTCTCATGTTTATATTTTTAACTTTTTTTAACGGGCCGAGCTTTCAGAGCCTCACCTCTAAGACTGAAGTTGCGATCGGATGCGCTGAGAGTTGAGATAGTGTTTTACAGCAGCTGTCGCAGAGGATTTACCTCGTCTCTCCTGTTCTCAGTTGCTTTTCGCGTTTTCCCCAATTAGAAGCGCTGTACTGAGTAATTACATGAATAACTCCTTAATGAATTGACTCGATTAAGCGGAAGCGAGTTCCAAAGCATCGCTCTATACCCTAAAATTCTCACGTTCGCCCTCAGCCTTTCCCGTAAAACTCTTTGTTAGACCAGTAATTACGAGCGACTTGGTCCGGAAAATGTGCGTCGCAGGAAATCGGCCGTTAACACAGCGATGGAAGACCGGGCGAATGCGACCTGACAAGGTTCTCAAACGCGACCGAACTCAGCACATCTAAAAACGAGTAGGAAGTTGTGCCGATTGGTGAGATACCAGATGAGACAGTGAGAAGTGTGCGCTCATTGTTTTTGTTTTTATACGATTTTTGACAACCGTGTCCTTCATTGTATTTCCCCCGTGCTCGCCAAGGCTCGAGATCCTGGGTGGAGACATGGCGACGGTTTTGTCTGAGTACTCTCCGGAAGAGGATCCCCACGTCCTCACTGGGACGTATTGGGCCCGTAACTTAGGTATGCACTTGAGCAGAAAAACAAACTAGATTGTCAGGTGAGGGGAAGAGAACTCACTATAGCCCGCTCACATATCACAGTCACTCAAGTCTCTGCTCTGGTTTCGTTAAGAAAAATGTGACAGCGACCGCTGTGAGGTGATTGGGGGCTCAATAAAGAGTTGAGTGACGGGTGGCTTTGAAGGGTCGTAAAAGTTCTGTAACTGTGATGGACTAACTGAACATAGGGCGACAGAAAAAATGTACAAGTTAATAGTCAAACGCGAAACTGTAAAAGAACGGAGTGTTGCCTCTGAGCTTGGTGTGAATTGGTTCGAGAACAAAACTGCCGGAAGCTGAGAGCCGAATAAACACCAGGGGGCTCTGGAGGGGGATGCGGCGAAAGGAGTGGGGATATTGTTCGAACGTGCCTTCCCAGTGACAGTGGCAGAAAGAGCGTTCAAGTCCTGAAATTTCTAGCTGTGAACGCCCCTCGCCGTTAACCGTTGTCGACACCACGTGGCTCTCGATCAAATTCATTGATCAGGCAGATTGTGTCCCAGTGTTTTAGGCACACGACCACAAACAGTGAATTAATAAGTGTCGATAAATATTAATTTTATCCAACAAATAAAAGAGTGGTAAGTGACATTTTACAGGAATGTGATGTAAATACGCGCATTATTTGTATTTCAGTAAAGTTTCAGAACAACAATTATTCGTTTCTTATTTTTAGTTCAGTCATTTCGACAGTACTCGCTTATTATTAATTTTATTGTGAGGAGCAATGGAGCCATGTAGTTGTGCTACATTGTTAATTGTGCGGTTCGATGGATTGTGATAAGCGCCAGAGCCCACCACCGCGGAGAAATAGAAATCTTGGTACTGCAGAAGACTGCCCAACGACCAAATGCCGTCCGTACCTCCGCAGGTCTCAGTTCGGTGAATGCTGCAGAGGCTTCTTGCATATTAGCGAAACCGCCATTGCTATGACTGACATAACCCCGTAAGGGAGAAGGAGGTCGACAAGAGGAAACATAATTTGTGTAATCCCACTACCTTGTCTTGTCTAACGGGCTATTCCCAAGCCACTAACGTGCTTAGGAAGAAGGCGTAGATTAGTGAGCTGTGGGGAGTCCGTAAAAAGGCAAGAAGGGGTTGATTAGAGTTGAATATTGCTAATTAGAACCGCGTTTTGTTAACTTCAACCCCTTAGAGAGTGTTTCATCATCCTCCATGAATAACCAGCAGCTCAGGCAGTCGACTGCTACCTTCTCATTGTGAGACCACTAAAACTTCAATGTCAAACTCGCATTCGTCACTCGTCGCTCTATCCTCCCCTCAACCATCTCCTCTCTCGTCTCACGTCACTAGACTCAACTGAAGCAGCTTCAGAACATTTAAAGAGCCCACGCGATAACTTTACAAGCGACTCGTATTATTAGAAGCTTCAGACAAAGTCTCTAAAGGCTGAGTTCGTCCAACCCGAAGGCGGGGGAACTGAAAATGGGCTGCTGACTGAAGAGGAGCTTCGGGATGGAGAGTGTGGGAAGTGGAAGTTGTTTGGGGTTATGAGACACTTATCTTTCCCCTCGTTTTCCTTTGCTTTCAGCTCATCGTTTGTAGCTGAAGTGTTTTCCTCCCGTTAACTCCAGCCGTTGGGGTCAAGTGTGCTACGCCGAACATTGAAACTCCATCCCTCGACCAGAAATCTATTCGGTCAAATATTTACGATGAAAACCGGCCGTAAATATCCCGGACGTTATCGCAAATACCGACGTTAGTGCTGCGGCAGACGGAACGGTCTCATTTGAACAGGTTTTCCGCTCAACTTGACGACCAAGCTGCGGCCCATTCCCTGCCAATGAGTAACAATCAAACACGTTAGATGCCACTTAACGCATCACCTCAGAACTTGGTCTTAAACTCTCCGTCTTCTCGAAATATTCCTGATTGGACGAAATGAAATGATTCTGGAGAGAGCAGCGGATGAAACGGCTCGACGCCCGGATCATTCAAATCCACCCGGAGTACGTCTTGGGGTTTCCTCAGCGAGGGAGCGGATAAATTATAGTGGACGAGGGGCCTCGATACAAATAAAACATATATATGGTTTCTCTAGGCAAACAACCAACCTAGCCAGTCCTAACCAGCCAAAACTCAACTCCCCGCCCTCATGGGCGATCATTCGCGTCGTCCTCTATCAACCTAGCCAGTCCTAACCAGCCAAAACTCAACTCCCCACCCTCATGGGCGATCATTCGCGTCGTCCTCTATCAACCTAGCCAGTCCTAACCAGCCAAAATTCAACTCCCACCCTCATGGGCGATCATTCGCGTCGTCCTCTATCAACCTAGCCAGTCCTAACCAGCCAAAACTCAACTCCCCACCCTCATGGGCGATCATTCGCGTCGTCCTCTATCAACCTAGCCAGTCCTAACCAGCCAAAATTCAACTCCCCACCCTCATGGGCGATCATTCGCGTCGTCCTCTATCAACCTAGCCAGTCCTAACCAGCCAAAACTCAACTCCCCACCCTCATGGGCGATCATTCGCGTCGTCCTCTATCAACCTAGCCAGTCCTAACCAGCCAAAACTCAACTCCCCACCCTCATGGGCGATCATTCGCATCGTCCTCTATCAACCTAACTTTCTTGTAACTTTCCAACTCCTTCATTTTCGTCGGCCGCCTTTCGTACTCTTCAATCACCGCGACAAGAGTTACCGTTACCTCCTCGACATATATATACAAGTTATGAAGGCGTAATAAGAAGGAGATTTAATAATAAAAGGAGATGCATCAGCAGAAACCCCTTCTCCCGACTTCCATCAAACTGCACCTGGCTCCTCCAGGAGAGAAGCTCAGTGCAGTCGTCTACCATCTTCAGCTTTTGCTGGTTGTCATCAGCAACTCCCACCGTTTCACTCCTGTACAAGCTCAGTCCATACTTGGGATATCTCCATGTGTTACCCCGCACATCTTTCCGTACTACACAAACCTTCAATTGTTCATCGGAAATTAAATAAAGTTTTTTAAAAACTTGATCTCCGGAATAAAGAACATAACTTACATACAAAATGTTTCTTTACGAAAGTAAAACTTAGCTCAGCGAAATGATCGATATTTGTGTGAGTCCATTCAAACCATGGACACGCCACTCCACCGTACATCTCAACACACAGCTTTTCAGAGTACTTCATGGTGATCTGTGCAAAAATGAAAAAAGATTGTTTTCTGCACCCAGGAAAACTCTGCAGAGGTATTAGCGGTGTGCTAATACATCACTGATAGCTGCCATCCGAGAGAACGGTAGGAGTCTGGCCAAAGTTCAAAGGCTGGGGTGCTTACAAGTAGCGGGGCTGATGAAAATCGCTCCTTCCAACGCTATAGAGAAAATGTTAGATGTTCTTCCCCTTGATGTTGTCAAGGCAGGGGCTATGAAGGTGACTTACCGACTGGCTATGCTCGGTATAGCTAAGGTGCCACAGGCTAGCAATGGGCACCTGGCTATACAGGAGGCTGGAAACCTTCACAGAGCGTCGATTCCGGTCTCCTAATGGTATTAACATCTACGTTGATGGATTTAAAATCCACTCTAACAGTTTTTCAAGCATAGATTTATTCTACAGTTACTGGGAACATCATAATGAATGAAAGACGCTGAAGAACTACTGCACAACGTCAAACTTGATTGGGGAGTGCGAGATGCGGCTCAACGCTTAAGCTAACTCTAAGAGAGTTTAATAGAGTTAATGTCTATTGGATTCCTGGAAGGGATCACTGTAATTGAGAGGGTGGACCATCTGGCCAGACTAGGTACGTCGACTAGCTATACCTATAAAGCCACTCGATCACTAGTGAAGAGGACTGTAAGAGAATATGTCTGGAGAATGCATCAGACTGTCGGGAACGCTACGGAAGGCACTCCAATCGCATTATCTTTGGACCAACACACCAGATAAGACGCAGCCTTCTGACGATGGAGGAAGGACTTGAAGAAGATATCGAGGACAGGAGGTCCACATGGGCCACACACGTGAGAAGGACAATACAATACTTCTTCATCTAGAAAATGGGCATGTGGTGTTTTGTGGACCAGCACAGGGAAAAAGACTGTGCAACTGCAGATGAGTAAACTGTTGCCCAGGAACTGCCTGGATGTGAGGGGCTGCACACAAACTGCCCCCACAGCTGCGCTAGAGGCCCTTCGAGCTTCCCTACAGGGTAGATCCAGGTGGGAAGGCGGTGGTCCTTCTCTTGGGGCTGGAGCCATGGTATGTAATACAGACGGATCAGTGAGGGGTGGCCTAGCGGTTGCAGGAGTTCATGGGCCAGGGATCCAGACAGCGAAACTGCGTAGGGGCTTGAAGCAGAAAAGGATACACAGTACGTCAGGGCTGATTTAAGAATGCCGGACTGGCCTGAAGACCTTGGCAAGGAAAACACATTAACACTGTGTTGAGTGCCCGGTCATACAGGAATAGAAGGGAACGTGGAGGCTGACAAACTGGCGAGGAGAGGATCTGCTCTTCTCCCACTGGGACCTGAGCCACTTGATCAAGGAGGTTGGTGTGTGGGAGGAGAAGTGCAGGGAACTGTTTATCAGACTCTCCAGGGAACGAACGAGACAAATCCTAGAAGAGAGACAGTATGGTATGGGGCCCGTTTACACGTCACTGTCCACCTGGCTAAGATTGGCTGGAGTCAGCGGAGCATGTACTATGTACGCGTGAGGGGCTGGCTGCAGCACGCCTCAGAGTGGTTGAGGTTCATCAGCTGCGGCTGGAGAAGGTTGCAGAGATGGACCTCAAGGACATCTTGCGTTTCGTGCGAGAATGGTGAGGACGTATTGTGGACGCCACTTCAGGGAACACCAAGTCCATAGGAGCTGGAGGTGGAACTGGGAGAGCATGAGGGGGACCACACCAACACAAAAGGCCTAGTTGTGGCCGCAGAGTCAGTTTTCCCAGTGCCATCGAGAAATGGGAGGGAAGGGATGTTATGGGGGACCAAGGGACGACACCCCTAGGTGGAGGTGGTGTGGTACAGGCCTGGTACCTTTATCAGGCCCCGGCAACAATAGCATAAATCTCTTCACGAAAAACCGTCGGAGTGGGACCCAGGACAACATTCGTGCAAAATAACGTTAACCGATTTACTGTTTTTACAGCCCGTACGCGAATAACGAGAGATATTTATTTGGCTCCTTCGTTCTCCTCTCTTTGAGAACTAATGCCAACCAAAATCCGTTCCATTTCCGTTCGCAAATTTTGACCGACGATTTGGAACTAAAACGAAAATTGCGCGATCCGTTTCGTACGTTTTCCACGTTTTCGGTGTCAAATCTGTGTGTAACGTTGATTGCTTCTCGATGACTAGAGGGCGGAATAATATATGTAACGTGGAAGCTGTAACATCAAATGCGTAGCTGATTAATATGCGCGCGGTGACGCTTGTTATTAGACAACTAATTCCTCCTAAGCGATTTCTGACGATTCTGAACATTCGGAGGACATCACAACCAAACGTACGTCCTCGTGGGTCGGTTATGATTATTTATTTTGGGTTTTGTAATTGACCCGTTCAGTTGTTGAATGGACGTGGCAAGAATTCCCTCGTCGCATAATAATTTATTCTTCTCAGGGTTTTTTTTTCTAGCAGACTCACGAGTTAAGAGTGTAAGTTTTCGGAAAATACGTACGATTATCGACTCGCGGTTTTCACTCGCGAAGATGTAACTTTTCGGAAGATTAACAGTAATCTCAGTCTGTTGTCAGATTGCCGTGTGATCGCTGATAATATTGAGTAAAGCTTTTCTTGTGAAAGAATCGAAATATTTGAAAAACTTGTTTTTTGGCACGTTTTGAATGTTATCTGCGTCCAAGACTATCAGGGAGACTTTTATTGATATTTAGATATCGAGTAATTGAAGGCACAAGAATATAATTTGAACAGTACGATTTAAAAAAAAATAAAATAAAAACCGTTACGTGTTCGTCTGTTAAGGTTATATTAACAATTTAGTCAACTTTTCATGTTTCACCACCCAAACGGACGAGAAAGTACTGTAACATGTAAAAGATAACTTAACGTACCATTTAGAAACAGTAAACACTTAAAGTTCCTGTATTTAATGAATCGTTGCTACTTATACGGTTTATTATCGTCTTGGACAGCATGATTGTGACCTATCCTATCCGATCCAATGTCGATAAGTATTAAAAATATAACATGGGTATATCGGCAATCTGGAAAACGGCAACTCACATGCAAACTAATATGTTTGTAGAGCACTTCGAACACCCCTGCAGTTCGATTCAGTGTCGAAAAATACTAATAAACGACGTGACGCGTGACCACTACGACGGAACAACGAAAATTGACGTTTTCTAGGCGACGTTAGGCAGTCACGATACCGTCGTCGCGGTTGATCTCTCCCTTTTGAAACATGCTACACGAAAACGCGCGGTAGCACATGGGCAAGAACTTTCTATCGCGAGGCTGGCTAAATGACAACCTGTCGTACTCCCGGTGGAAGCTGAGCCCAGTGCTCTACCACGCCAGGAAAATCTCAACCTCCACGACGCTCATAAACGAACGATATAACTCACGAGTGAACGCCATTGAACAAGAATCAATCAACCAAATACTATAGCATTTTATATTTAGCCAGCAGATTACCATTAGCAAAATAACGGTATAAGCAAAATCGGCCGAAAGCTATAGTGATCAAAGCACCTTTTTTTTTTTTTTTGTCTCAAAAACTATTTTGATTGAATTTATTGTATCGACAGCTACACTTAACATAACAGTACTATAAAATTCTCATGATTGAGAAAATAACGAAAGCAGCACAATAGATTAACAAAAACATCGACGAAAAACGATTTTTCTTTATAAATCGAGATTCCCTTATAGTGTGACGGAATTAAAAATCTTGAGTATAACCCCACGTGGGGATGAAGCCCAAAACACCGAGAGATTTCTACGGTTCCTGTAAATAAATCTATTTAGGGAACAGAATAAATAACTAAAAATAATATAAATGTATTAAAATAAAGTAACGGACTTCTCCTTCCAATCAAAATTCCAACCGAAAGATATTTAAGAAAATAAGAATTAAATTAAAACGTCTGGTATGCCAAAAAAAAGGAATGGAAGAAAAGAAACGAAACTTGCGACCAGGTATCTTCTTTCTTCATTCGAACCTGAAGCTCTCTAGAAGAACCCAAAAACAGGAAGCAGGAACACACGCGGAAGAGACCAAAACAAAACACACAGGGAGAGAGAAGAAACCGCCTCCTCAACCTCTCTTAAACCTCCCATCCGGTTATCACCTTGGAAGGCACTGTCCACCAAGCCTCCACCCTGGGTCTGTTCCAGGCGCCCAACCGCTTACAATATAACTCGTTACAATAGATCTCGATCGTACATACTAGCGTTCCCAAAATGAAAAATCGGGTAGTAGTATAAAAAGCTAATTACACGATGAATGTTAACAATAATGGCCATTGGATGAACTAGAACAACCATAAATTCAGGGATTCAAACTATCGTCGTTTTGCAGATTTACTTTTTGTGCCATTTTTCATTTAATTCCTGAATATAACAACAAACCTTAGATAAATCACGTTGACAGTCTCATCGATCGCCCATACGTCGGTTTCGGTTTATTATTCATTCTGAATAATAACCCTATGTTTTCGGTCACGAAAAATTGTTTACAACCCCCCCTCAAAATTTGATACTTTACGTTTCAAGACTTGGAGATTCCAAATTTGCAATGTCCGTCTGCCGTCCCCCGTCCCCCGTCCGGGCCGTTTTGTGCCTTTAACATGGTCTAAAAAATTCGTTCTTTCGCCCAAAAATCCGATTTGGTATCTAGTTGTGCCCGCCATCTCAGCAATCCGATCGGACGAAGCCCGTGGTTGTAATGGACAAAAAACGGTTAAAAAAATTAACGAAACGCACTACAACGCAAGAGCTACAGCGTTTCGTTGTTTGAACTCCCTCCCTCCCCGCCCGTCTCATTAAAAAAGCAACCGCGCCTCCCGCTCTCGCTTGCCTCCCAATGACGCCGCCACTCAACTCCCCTTTCGCCATTCGCTTCGAGCGCCCCCGTTCCAATTTCCCCGACGTTTTGGTTTTAATACGATTCAATTTTTACTTTCCGCTACCCGAAGGGAAGGAAAGTATAGTAATCGGCCCAGAAAAAAATTTGGGTTTTCTTCAGATCTTTACGTTTCAGACCCTACTGAGTCTAAAAAACCTAATTTCGGCGCGTGGTCCGTGTGTATGTATGTGTGTGTGTCTGTAGTTCGATTTGCGGGAGAACGGCTGATCCGATTGAGCTGGTTCTTTTTTTGTTTTGTTCGTTATTTTTTGTAGACACCAAAATAAGGTTATGGACGATTTCGGCCGATGGGAAGGGGGGTGGGGGACGAAAATGTACCAAAAACTAGGGTTTTTCGCATTTTTCTCGAAAACGGCTCTAACGATTTTGATTAAACTTTCATATTATCTTCTCCCAATCAATACCTAACCTTTCTTCTCTATACATATCTCCATGAAAATACGGTGAACGGAGATATGGGCCCATGAAGCAAAAATAGGTTTTTTTACGCTTTTTGGCAAAACGGCTTCAGCGATTTTCACCAAACTCACAGGATATTTCAAAAAGTTATTACCTACATATCCTTTTCAATAAATATTCCTGTGATGGTCCATTGAACAGAGATAAAAATAAAAATATGTCAAAAATAACGTTTTTTCTAACATTTCCGTAAATTCCAGGGTAACTTTTTCACCAGATGTGATAAATCCTAATGGAGTGTCTTTTAATCACCCATACCAACATTTCGTTCTGTATAATTATTTCTGTATATATATGTTGAACGGAGATATAAGCCAAGTTAAGTCAGAAAAGGAGATTTGTCGAATATTAATTTATCGGTATTCCGATTTTCTCAAAAACGGTTCAGACGATTTCGATCAAACTTTCGGAGTACTCTCAGCTAACTAGTCCCTACATTTTGTTCTCCATAAATGTTCCTGTAAAAATGCGTTAAACGAAGACATAGCGCCCGCCTATGTAGGTGGTGTTCGAACTTAAAGGGGTGGCGGAAAGTTGTGTGTTGCAACGCACCAGATATTTTTAGATTCTTTCGTTTCATTCTCATTTTGGTTTTTTTCATAGATTTTTGGTTAAATTTTGATATTAGTATTTAGCGCGCATGTTTTCATATTACAATTCAGTTTTTTCTAGATACTTTCGTTTTTTTTTATTATTACGATCCAGTTCTTTTCGACCTTTTTTTGGGTTTCATTATGATATTTTTCGAT
The DNA here is from genome assembly GCA_020466155.1 of Pachypeltis micranthus. Classification (NCBI taxonomy): domain Eukaryota; kingdom Metazoa; phylum Arthropoda; class Insecta; order Hemiptera; family Miridae; genus Pachypeltis; species Pachypeltis micranthus. Next base: position 79,772,212 of record CM035768.1, on the reverse strand, counting down.
GCTGAATCGAACAGGATGGGTCTCGGAGCATTAATGCTAGGTCAAGCTGATTATCCGAATAATAAACCGTTGTGTAATAATTTGCAGGGTTTTTAAATAAAGGTCCTGGCATAAGTGAGTGAATAAATACAGGAACGGTGTTACCAGTTTCTAAGTAGAACATTATGTTTTAGAAGATCCTATGATCTCAGAGATTAGCAGCGAGGATTCACGTGGGACTGAGGAAAGCACCAAATATTTCGGACTCCCTGGCGCTAATTACATAATTTTCCTTCCCACTTTGTAGAGCTAAGGAATGTAAAAATGTCCAAAATACTACCCGAATAATTGAGTTTGTTTTGGCCAAAATACAGGCGAAAACTTGGCTCTGGGAATGAGGGAAGTAAGACAGTTAATCATGAGCAACTTGAATAGCTCGCCTCCCCATGAACACATTAAAACAAATAGCATACCTGCGAGTGGTACTATTTCTACCAGGGCAAAGGCAGGCGTCCTAGGAACTGTCGAACAGTCAAAATAGAATAGGCAGCAGTTTCTGCTACTGACGTTATGCCAAAGCGGATGAATTTTCAGCTGCCGTATTCACAGATTGGAACAGTGGGAGAGAGGTCCATTCCCAACTGAGGTGGGTGCGCTACTATGGTACACTGACAGTTCTGTGATGGGGAGCAAGGCTCATCTGGGCGTCATAGGACCCCATTCCACCATCACCAAGCCGCTGGGAGAGTATGTCATAATATTCGAGCCATAAATATCTGCGCACAAGAGAGCCTGGCGAAAGGACTCGAGGATAAGTGGACATATATATTCGCAGACGGCCAGGCTGCCTTAAAGGCCATCTCAGCGCCCGGAATAGGCATCCCTCGGATACTGGCTCATAGAGGTAACGAGGACAATAAAACGGCACATAATCCCTACCCATTGGGACTGAGTCGCAAACAGGAGGGATGAAAAGTCACCTAAATCGGCAGGTGACCGAGTGGAAGATGCAAAAAAATACACCCAGTGGACTGGCCAACCTAGACTAAGGCAAGCGAAAAGGCTCACAGTGCCTTCCCGTCTAATGGCGAAGACAATGCTTACACTCACCAGACGGGAACTAAAAGCCCTTACCAGATTCTTCACTGAAGGATGTGCGGCGAGGACGATGAAACGACAAAGCACATCCTACGCAAGTGCCCTGTCCTAGCAACCAGGCGCTTCAAACTTTTTCTCAGGAGTTCATAGAACTCCAAACTGTAAAGTAGTGCGTGCCCTCGGGTCAAAAAAACTGTAAGAGTGAGATTACTTGAAATGCATGAGAGGTGAGAGATATTAGAAAGACGCAATAGCCGAAGAAGTGATTGCGTTAAGATTTAGACTGAACGCTATGACGTTTGAAAGAGAAGTTGACGGGGTCAGTGACGAAGAGGTCAGAAAAGAACAGGTTCAAGATCAGAGGAGAAAGGGTAAGGACTGGAGAATTAGTTACTGGCGTTTCAACGAAGGCAAGTGGTGGAAGAGTGCCGTGGAAAAAGGGGAAGGGGACACTTCCAAAAGGCACTCGGAAACGGCATCTACATACCAAAAGGGTTTCGGAGTTTGAACGAAAAGTGGATAAGTTACTCCTCAATGCGTCACAATTTTCGAAAGCTCATTACAATTATAGTCAGCAGTCGAACTCTAGAAGCAAACTGCTACGTAATTACCGTTTAATCTACAACACAAGGCTATTCATCACGTGACGAGTCAAGGAAATGTGTGTTGGTTATCACTAAGAGAATTCATACTGCAGCGAAATACAAACGAGGTTCTGAGATACGAGGCTTTAACCATGCAATTACACAAAATTGCTTCTTTCGTTCTTTTTTCTTAGCGAACGGACGATTCCCAACTGACGTTAAAACGAGAGCTATTTTAACTCGTCGATAAAGGGGATTGTTAACTCAAGTCATGCCCCAAGACTTAATACGGGACGAGTCACTGCTGTGTTCGCGGAGGTTGAGACAGGCTTAACTTGAGCCAGATCTCGTGCTACTGTATTCAAGTCGAGTTTCCCTCCTTCAACTTCCTAATATACTTTGGTGTCCGGCGGTTACTGTCCCAACTCACAGCATCGATTCTAATCGCCGTTTTAGCGATTCTCCCATAATTCGTTCCTTTCCTAAGTAGCAATGTCTACGTAATTTTCCTCGTTTCCACATTCCTTACACCTACCACATAAAAAGGAACGTAATGCCCCGAATATGAGGACAGCGTCAGACATTGTCTAAAAGTTGGATACTCAATACAGGTCGTAACATTATTAGGAGAGACGCAATATATTTCGGAACCTTCAACCCTACCAGTTTGACGAATTTCGTGTGCGCGGGCAGTTTGAAACAACAGAATGGCAACACAAGGTTTCCGTTATGAGGGTAGCACAATACATTTTACAAATTTCGACAAAGAGCAATTTTACCGAATTTGTTTTCTTATAAATCCCTCGCATACCAAACCAGCGTTCTCAAAGAAGTTTTGTCGAAGGTTGGATAAGTTGAGTTTTTTTTTTAATATCATAGGTGGATGCTGGAGATTCCCTCGATGCGGCCACAAGCAGGCCTATTGTAAGGGCGTCCATCTGCCCTAGCTCATGGCCCCCCTGCTCCACCACCAGTGTGCAAGGCACTGGGTTCCCTTAGTACGACGTCACTTACACGACCCAACCACCCCCCGCACAAAGTTCTGCCCTCAACACGCCTTCTGGCCTTCCAAACACACAACGGTGCGATGCCGCTAGTCCATAATACATGCTCTGCCGTCTGTAGCCCCGCCTCGCAGAACCTGCATACCTGCACCTCCCACTTGCCAATGTTAGTAAGGTGGTATAATCCTCATATCCTTCCTCCTCAGACCAAGCACCTCCTGCACATATCCTCCCATTTGCCAACCTCTCTACGTACGGGGCTCCTGGTGGAGTATTCCTAACAAAAAGACACGGATTTGTGCCAATCCCCTCTTCACTAGTCCATTGGCCCGACCAGTTCGCTTCGCTCTATTCCCTGATGACCTGGCTCCCAACACAGTGTTACACTGTTCCCCTCGACCAGGGCCTTCAACCCAGTCAGAGACTCCCAGACCAACCGTGACGTAAAACAATACGAGGCTAAGGGCTTGAGAGCAGCCTGACTGTCTACCATGATGCAAATCTTCTACCCTTTCAGTCCCCTCTGCACACAGTCACTGCATACACCTCTGCCTGAAAGCCCAATGGAATCGTGGCTCTACTCTTCCACCCAAAGATGTCTGCCCCTACCAGGCCACCCTGCACGAAGCCCCAGCTTCAAACGTGGGCTCTCCCCTCTCGCACCTGCATCGCTCATGAATGATTATCCGGAGGGGTAACACAAAGTTAAACCTCGCAGGCATTCAGCCTCCCAGATGCGGCACACGCCCCTCCACCGTCACCCTGTCAAGGATCAAGTGGCAGAAACCCCTCCCCCTCAGGATGATCAAACCCGACTCCAACATATGGACAGCCTGAAGGAACGCCATCCTTTTTACGTGTATGCAGCCATACAGCACGTCATACAGCCAGTCACAGCCAGACACGCCCTACGTTGCAGTTCATTCGTCTGCATCTGCACGGCTTTATTATCCACCCTAGTCCACCAGACCAGAGCTCCATAGGTGACTACAGGCCTAACGACCGCAATATAATTTACCTACACAACGGCAGTTCAATAAGAATTACAAAATAATTTGGAACATATCACGATATTCGGAAATTAAAATTATACTCGTTGCTTTTCCAGAACCATTAACATGAAAGTTCCGGATTAAAAAACCATCCAGACCGTATCATAAATTTTCCATTGGGGTTCGAGAAATAAACAGCGGCAATCCAATTAATTCAAGAGCTTTGACTGCATCAAGCTTCTATAGAACGTTGAACGTATTTTCTTTCTCGTTCATATTAACTGAATGAAATCCAGATTTGATTAGTTGCTAGAGTGATAAAAACCGTTGAGCTGAGGAAAGTAATGTGATGCGTCGCAACTTATATTTTACGTCGAAAGTGTTCACGTACAGAACGTTGAAGTTGGTAGCAACTAGTTGCACTTCTCGACCAGCACGTACTCACCGACAGATGCTGACGAATGCTGTACACTTTTCACATCCCATCCCTGAGTTGGGCATCGACCAATTTACCTTCTAACCAGCACCCATGAAGGTTCAGTTGTGATTCAAAGGCTCGCAGACCGAGTAATTGTTGGAGCCCGTCAACTTCACCTCATGGGACGAAAGAAACGGCACGTCCATCCTGGACACGGCACATTTGTTCTTGTGTGCCCTGAACTACATTATGTCAGAAGCCCGTCGAAAACCAATTGGCACTTTATGAATTCAGAGCCTCCACCAGGCGTCTCTTTTCTCCCACTAAGCAACAAGTTCCTCGAAAAACAAAACTCCTTTTAGACGCTGCAATAGTTCATTTCTTTTTCGACCAAAACATTTCGTGAAGGTGAACAATTTGTATTATTAAGGTCTCTTGATTCGTGCACATTCATAAGTTTCGTGCGAGAGAAACTAATTGATTGTTCTTTTTTATTTGCAGGAAGATCTCAACAAAGACCAGATTCAACGTGAGTAACCATTCAACATTTTACATAAATTTCGTAAAGTACGTTTTCCTGGTACGCGGCTGGAATTGCAATGAAGGAAATGACAAGGGTCTGCCATCGGTCCTGTTGAGGCCAGTTTTTACCACAGAAATTCGTCGATGACATCAATGTTGTAGCCATATCTGAACTGTGAACTTGTGGCGGCAACGTCCAAGTTTTCCAGAAATAAGGCCCCGATAGAAGACGTGAACACCTGCAGTCGTGCTCAATTTATGAGGAAGGCTTCCCCAGGCTCTATAACATCACAAGTAGAAGGGCCTATTACGGATGCAGTGTGAATTCCTCGTCACAAATCAGAGCCTAGCTACACGCCTTACAACAAGCACTGCATCTGAAGCATATGATTTTGAGAGGAGCTAAAGTACTGAAGATGCTGCCGTCTCATAGGGGTGCGGCAGGCACTATTACCAGGTTACTTCAGAGACTAAGTAACTAATACACAGTCCACCAGCCTCTGTGTTCAGGGGTGCTTTGCTATTTGCAAGCTTGGTGTGTGAACTGCACGCCAACATCAGAGTATCTGAGAACAACCGAAGGCGCAGAATATGGAAGACAGACTTTTCGTATTTTTTTGAGGAAGCAGGAACTTAGGGAACCGATGCTGAACAGATGAAAGGGAATACTTCTCACCCAGGGAAATCAGGAGTTAGGTCCAAACTACCACCACAGTGAAGGCTTGACAGCTCAGCAGGTTATGACACGTCTATATATCTGCTTGAGAGTTCATGTCGCTGTTAAATGAGATTGAGGTGGGTTTTAATGGGAGACTGCAATCGATCGGGTAACATATGCACAAGTGAAAATACGAGGGGGAGTAGCAATGTTTCAAGAAACCGTACTGGGGGGCTCTGTGCTATTCTCCCACCTCTCTCTCCACTGCGACACTGCCAACTCAGGAACATTGCCTGCTCCCACATCCCAAAACTGCAAGAATGCAGCTGTATCATTTGCTTACATGAGGTATCCAAAAGATACAAGATAGACCCAAATATCGTGCCAGTTGGTTTAGTAGTTCTGGCGTGATGATCCGCCAGAGGGACACAACCTCAACGAAACCTCTTTGCTAATAAGGCAAAGAGCCAACAGGGAGGTAGCCTTCCGTCTGAAATGAGTGGAGATTCAGTATTGAGTTCTTTCCGTGCTTCTTGAACAACAACAACGTTACTGACCAGAGGTTCGTTATTTGTGCCCAACAACCAGGTTCAACGCATTTATTCCCAATCAGAAAAGGTTTCACCCGGGCTTTTGCCCCTACACAGAAGCTTCCTTTCAGGTGGCTCATAACAAAAAAGTGAAATCAGGCGTTTGAGGAGAATGACCAATCGAGATTACCACGTTCACCCCCCCCCACCCCCACACACACATAAAATTACTGTTGTTGTCGGTAAAGTGCGTGTCCTGCATTGAAAATAAAACTTGTTGTCATTCTTTCCAGTGCTCAAAAGGGCTTTCGATGCGTTCGCACAGGGCAAGGGCTACATCGAGTGCCAGATGGTCGGCACGATCCTCCAGATGTTGGGTCATGAAGTCCCAGACTCCCGACTGAAGGAAATTATCGAAGAAGTCGACGCGGACGGTAAGAAAAATTCTATTACTTTATTCTACTTGAAGCTACTTGTCAACAGCATCAACTTTCAATGAAAACGTATACATCACACCCGATACCTATTTATAAGCAGTTCATTGAGCGTCATTTGAGTGGATACGAGTAATTAATCAATTTTTGACAACCTTTTCGAACATCTTCACGATGGGAAGGGGCAGCTGGCCCATTTCTGGAAGAGCTTGCGGGGACTTTCAATTTTGTTCGCCGAAGGTTCAAATGGGTTGTTCACGATATTTTTACCTCGCGCGTTTCTTGCTCACCATTCCTACACGTTCTATGTTGTATGCTTCGCGTTGTGCAGTCCCTCGATAGACGAGTCCATCCCATTTCACTCGTATTCAGTAGGGTCACTTTGTCGAATTCGGATACGTTGCCTTCCGCTTCAACTCGCCACACCTTTACACTCCTGTGACACACCTTGGATTTCGCGTTTGGGCGGAGGGGAACTTTGCGCAATCAGGGGCCTTGCACTGAACCTTCCCGTGCCATTCAATTTTACCACTACCCGAAATCGTACAGCTTTCAGGTACGACAGCACATCACTAACCTCAGGTCTCTTGAGTCACATTTAAGAGAGAAATTTGTTTAAGATTTGACCACAGGAGCAGCTCATTTTTGAACCTCCAAGAAAACTTTATTGGCGTAAGACGATTACAACAGAAATATTCCTTACTGCGGGGAAGAATGAATTGAACACACTGCACAATTGCGTTAAGCTTGTTTGACACTGGGATACTGGTGAATCAGTCCATTTCCGGAGGTATGAACAACGAAATGTGTCGAGGACGTTTCAGTCCGGGAGTGAGGAATGGAGCGAATCCTCCGGCAGCAAGCGGGTTTAGGAAGGTAGTGAATGCGTCGAAGCAAATTTCTCCATGCACTGAAGCCTGGTCATCGCAAGTGAGTCCAGGCGCAAGTCTTAATATATAGTTGAATTTCGTACGAATTGAGGGGCATAAACGACGTAGTAAGCTATTTTGTTGGCTTTCCAGTCGCTTAAATTGGGAGTTGTAACACGTGACCCATGCCGGTACAGCATACACCCAATTAGGACAGATTTGCCAGAAAGGTAAAAGCATTGTTGAGGTGCGGTTCAGAAATACGATCGTGGTAAGTAAGGCGGCGGTCTAGAGTAACACCTAGATACTTGTAACTGTTTTGGGAAGAAGAATTGAACCACCAAAATAGATGCCGGGATCGTGGAAGTTCCTAAGAAAGGTTCCTATGTTCCTAAGAAATTACCTTCATAACTGATACCACAACCAGTGGACCAGCAGTTCCAGCTGAAATTGGCCATTCATGGAACATAACACAGGAATAGGGACAAAATTAATGTAATCCCGACCTAGATTTTGCGCACTTCTAAGGATATTCATCATTTCATGAAAAATGAGTTTTGTAAATAAGTTCAACAATTCAAATCATAGACGGCCAAATTTTGAATGAAACTAAATATTTAAAAATCGGATAAAAATGTCTGGTTCGACGCAGCACACAACTTTCCTCCACCCCACGTGCATTCAGCGATTTTTATGAGTCTAGCAAACAAATTTAATATGTTTTTCACTCAGTTTATATGAAATTCGTAGTACCTAGCTCAGCTTCATACATGGAAACAATTCGTGGCGCTTAAAACTCCAAAGTTTATTAAGTTATTCCTACTTGCGCTACCCCCATTATTAAGTTATGTATTAGGCGATTTATGAGCCTGTCAAAACATTGTAGGGGAACGGAAAACCGGATGCGCGGCGGATGAGCCCCCAGGTAGTGGGTGGAGGCTTGGCGCCCTTCTGCCGCAGCTTACAGGGGTTTTTCCAAACCACAGGGAGGTCGACAAGTCCAAACTGTCCCACCTTGGGAAGAGCCGTAAGCGCCATCGAACGATGGGGCGGGCCTGCGACAATTCTGGCCTTAAGGGTTGTTCGACTCACGGGAACGCACAGCCCACGGCCTTGCACCGGTGCATTATGGGTTAGGTCTGCCACGACAGGTGGCTGCCTCCGCAGGGCAAGGTAGGTAGAACGGAGGAATCCAAATCATACCCAGGGCAAGGGTTGACAATGCAGGAAAATGAGCTTGCTCTGCAGATATCGTGGTGTCACTGGAGAGTACCAATCCTATCCCCTACTTCGTTTGTAGACTGCGGGGTCTGAAGGAGGTATTGGCCACCCATATGGAACGCCCACAAACATCCCCGAATGCAGAACTGTAACTGTCAAAACATTGTGTTCGCCGCTTTGGAGTTATCGAGTTAAAACAATGAAAAGCGAAACGGCGTTGGTTTGAATTTCGGAATTTTTGAGTTTCTTCCTAATTATTTTATAAGGCGCAATTAAACGCTCATCGTACTTTTTTCGACAACCACCCTGATTACTGATAAAGCTAGAGTCCATATTAAGATGATATAACATCGGTAAGGGCGTGTAATTGTTATAAGGGTCGTCACACAAAATAAGAAAACAATCCTGCACTCCTATTAAAGCTGATTACAAAACTAGAAAACTGTATGCCAGTAGCAGAATCACGTGCAGCCCCCAAAACAAAGGTGAACACGAAATCCGTGCTACCCCCGTAAACTGCCAAAATCGTCAAAACCATCAGGTAGGCGCGAGGAAGTTACGTGCCCCACCCATTCGACAAACTTCCGTTGGTTCATTATGACAGGTAAAAGGGAAGACAAAAAATATATCTGGACGGATTAAGACCAGCCAACTGAAGAGAGGGGTGTTCTGGCAAAAAGCTAATATAATTTCGTACTAAATTCGACCCGACGAACTGTAAGGGTGGGGTGGGGGGGGGGGAGAATCAAATGAAGGGGAGAGTGAGGTGGGAAAATACTGAAAGGATTCGGAAATCCCGACGGCAATTAGGGACAGGCTTAAAGGTGATGGCCGGACTCATCTCAAACTTGTAGGATCTTCAAAATATCTCGGAACCGCGTGGAGCCACTTGAACGCTGTTTTGAGAAATTCTCTCCACTGAGCGCCTGAGAACACATGATTCCCTATACACGCAGCCTCATTGTGCCCGTCCTACGTTGCCGACTAAGCGATGCTCAAATAGTGAAGAGGTGGATGGACGGGAGAGGATGGTCATTCCTTTTAATAGCCCAGTCCGCCACAAGATCTGAATTCCTCGACTGCTTATTGAAAATAGGTTTCTTGAGATTTAGACAAAGCGATCAAATATTCACCAACGTCAACGTTTCGGTAGCAGATTAAACACTAATTAGCACACATGGTTTACTCGGAAATGACAGTTAAGAAATGGGCAGAGCAGTTGGAAAATGAACATGGAGTTGACAAACCTTACGTGATGTATTGTTTGTATTTTTTTTATTTTTTTTTTTGCACGAAGGAAAGTGCCTGTATATATTCACGTGGCATTTCTAAGGTTTATCGCACGAAGAACTGATACAACACACAACTAAGAATAAACAATTTTTTCCTCGAAACTGCCCGTAGATACTGAGATACGACTAATGACGTTTGATGAGAGGAAACACAGTGGCATAAACCCTTCTGCTTTGTTGGTGGGTCATACACAGGTAATCGCTGTAACACGGTGGATACGTTGTCAATATCAGTCGATATAAATTTTGTGGATGATTTTCCCGGTGCGATGACAAATAATTGTTGTCTACACTAAATTTCAGTACACGATGGCAACCCAACGCAATACAGGTCTATTTCCTTACTAAATGACTGTTCATAAACCTTCAACGAGGGTCATATCAGAAGGTGCGGTTTCGCTAAAATGCAAGAGGCCGGCCCCTGCAGCATCCTCTGAACTCAAAGCTGCGAAGGTACGGCAGGTATTTGGTCTTTAGCAGGTCTCCCAGTAAGAGAGCTGTGGCCGAAGTGTTACCGCGCTGAGGTGACCACCTGGGAGGAGTTCTTAATCGGGTTTCCCACCTGATCTAACTATTTACTTCGGTGGCAAGTTTCAAAGGGACAGATCAACTGTGACCACGTAGCAGTCGCCATCACCTTTTTCGCGAACTCGGCAAAACTATTATAGGCTTGCTTCGTAGCAGTCGAAGCTGCTAAGTTCGTTTGCCCTCCCAACAACCGTCGCTCACTCTTGTAGAAACTACAGTGGAGCACAGCACGTGGTTTCTGCACTGGAGGTGCAAGACATGCATTGTCTTTGAGAAAAAAGAAGTGGAGCCACGCTGTCCCGTGAGGAACTGGTTCGTCCAGCGGTCTGATTGAGTTCTTCTCTCAAGACCGTCACGTTGGGACACATAAGAACTCATACGTGTCAAGTCCTTTTGACGAGGATTCCCATCTCGCTTCCTATTTCTCTGGCGCCCATTCATCGATGGCGACAAGTTTCTATAGTGAGATCCACACGGAGTTCAGCCCTAAGCAGGGGAAGCTCCCGTTTCACTCCGCCCTTGTCAAGTCAACCGGTAACTGTGCAAGGACTACTAGTGATCACCAGGAGTCCTTGTGTTGATACAGTCTTACAGGCCTTGGTGATCCACAGGAGCGCAGCTCTCTGGGATTGAGCCAATACTCTCTTTTGATTGACTGTTAGTTTGCTACCCCAGACAACGAAGCAGTAGCCAATCGCACCTAGATATATCGCCTTGTGCATGAGGATAGTGACATGGCAACACACAGTGAGGCAAACTTTGCAATGGTAGTGCCTTTAAGGGACTGGAGGTGTTGGTTGAAACCCCACCTCTCACCTATATTCACTCCTAAATACTTGAAGGGCTTTTCAAGAAGGAGCCTGTGGCCGCCAAAGCGTATTGAGGGTTGGTTATTCACTTTTCCTTTCAAGAGTATTAGCTGGGTTCTTCCCTCAGCCACCTCCTTCTTGACATGCTCGAACCATTAGGAGATGGTACGGTTCGCTTTCAGTCTCGATGAGCCTCCTCAGAAGACCTTTGAAGAAGGCGTCCCAGAGTGCTGGTCCAAGGACCGACCCCTGCGAGCACCACTTCTCAATCTGTCACCGGACGGAGCAGTTCTGTCTGTAACTTTTGACGAACACGCACAGGTTCGGACTTACCTAAAATACCAACCAACACACACAGTTGCAATTCACTCTACAAAAAAATCTACTCCTCCGCTCTAACAACACGTATTACTGAAACCTTCTTAAATGAAATTGGAGAGCCCGAATCCCCCGAAATGCCCCAATTACGACGAGTAGCTTTACGCTCAATAGAGTTAATCCCTTGTTCCCCCTTTCTCAACGTTCGGCAGCCCTTCAATCTCAAACAAAAATCACAGGAAAACCACACACACTTGAACCCCCAACGTTTCTCATCAACTGCTGCTTAAATGAGAAACATTTAGTCCACACGTAATCGTACATCATGGCCCTAGCCGGTATCACCGCTCACAATTTGTGAGTATCGTATCAATTTTGTTTGGCCCCCAATAAATTTAGTCTGTGCCAGTCCCTGGACTAATGGCTACGTGTGCGTAGGGCTGGGGAAAGTCGCGCGATGCATCGCACCGAATATTTCGTCTGGAAAAGTTGCGAGTAGACCCATCAACGTCTTCAAATTCGAGATTTTGAGTCATTTTCGAAGACCCGACGAATTAGAGCGACAAAAATATCGTGAGACCCCCGAGTCTCGTCATACTTGGGAGACTTGTGAGAAAAGGGGATCGATCGCGTGTATTGTGGCACCACCTAACGATAATTTATTCAAGGAACGGCGGACGTGGAAGAAACGCTGGCAAGTTTGTCGAGCGGGGAGTCAGAGGAGACGAGCAAAGATCCTTCATCTCGTCAGACAGGATATCCTCCTCCTTCGCGTTGAACGTGAATGAAAATGACGTCTGAACCTGCAGGCAGTGTCTTCTTCCTTTACGACAGAACGATATTGACTGTCGGCGATCTTCTCGAATCGCTGGATCTGACGACGCGCTCGGTAAACGTTTGAATCGGATGTGCCGAGGATATCCGAACCCCTCTCCGTGAATCCGTCTTTCCTCGCCTTTTGAGAAGAAGACGGCTCACTTGGACGCTTCTCTTTTCCACTCGCTCTTCACTTCAAGCTCGCAGTGGATCACAAGAGTGTCGTTTTTTTTTAATCGACATGAAGTTGAAACGCGAGTTTCAACGAAAGACTCAGGAACTTCATATTTTTCAATAATTTGATTTAATAAAACCTGAAGCGTGTTAAACATGAAAGCTCGTTGTTTAAAACGCCTTATCAAACTTCCGTGAAGGACCAAAAAGAGAGAGAGAGAGAGAGAGAGAGAGAGAGAGAGAGAGAGAGAGAGATACTGCAGGGAGCTAGCCAAAGCTGAAAGTACAACGGATAAGGCCAATTTCCCATCACCCCTGGAATGGATCTGCTGGGAGGCCTGTTCAGGTCCTCCAGCAGCATCACTAGTATCCATCCCCCCCCCCTCTTTCTCTGGGTTGGAGGAGGAAGGTTGTCAGCAACTCACCAGCCAGAGAAGACGGACTCACCTAACAGATACGTTGTCAGCATACCTGGAACTTGACAGCCTTGAACCACGTAGAGATATACGCTACACCCTCACACTCACTTGGTTTCATGGAAACCCGTATGTTAATTTGAAAACCAATTAACAAATATCTGGTGCGTTGCAACGCACAACTTTCCTTAGCTCTACGTCAATTCATACGTACATGGCCTTTGAACTTGGTCGAACAACACGTCACAGCCGCAGGAAACGGTAGCACCTACAGTTCTGGAATTTATTGTGCTGCTCGTACTCATTCCAGGACCTTTATTGAGCAATTGGTACACAGATAATTAATGAGGCTGTAAACACGAATTTTTTGAAGAAGGATAGTAATTACTTTTGGAGAGCTAGTGGGTAATAACTGTTGGAACTGGTAGTAAGCGAAACGACAGTAGTTGAAAAACAGGAATTTCTGGAGTGAACCCCAGGTATCTCATGAGCGTTTTTAAACACTCACCCTTTAGGTATTGGATTGCACTACAATACCAATTTTTTTAAACATTCTACTAACATTCCAGCGGAGGTTATAAGAAAAAAATGGCGCTAAAAACGCTTTTCGTCGAAAATTTTGATAATTTATTGTGCTGCTCTCGTCATTTTACCACGAATGGGAATTTTATGGTGTAATTGCATTATTGAGAGCTATCAATATAAGAAATGTAATCAAAATCTTTAGAGCCGTTATGGAGAAAAAAAATTGGTGTTTTAATCACTATGCTAACTATAGTTAACTTTCGGTGGATTTTGTTCATACCCTTATTTTTGCGTCCCATAGTAACCTATGGGCTGGAGGTCAAATTTGAGGTGATTTGGTTCGGTCGTTTCTCTAAAAACCACTCTAAAATCGATTACGTCGAAAGTTTTGGTAATTTATTGTGCTGCTCTCGTCATTTTCCTATAAATGGGAATTTTATGGTATACTTGCCTTATTGAGAGCTATCAATATAAAAAATTTAATCAAAATCGTTATAGCCGTTTTTGAGAAAAAAAATATTTGGTGATTTGATCACTATGATAACTATAGTTAAATTTCGGTGGATTTTGCTCATACCCTTATTTTGGCGTCCCATTGTGACCAGCGGGCGAGAAGTTTGAGCTGATTTGATACAGTGGTTTTCTCTAAAAATCGTTCACAGACACACTTTAGTGACACACACACAGACCATTTTCCCAAATAGTGTTTTTCGGACTCAGGAGGGTCTGAAACGTAAAGATCTGAAGAGAACTCAAAATTTTTTTTTCAGCCGATAACATAACTTTCCTTTCTACTTCGTAGAGCCAAGGAAAGTAAAAAATAGTCAGTTGTTCGTTAATCTATCAAACATCCAACTACCACACTCACAGTGAAGTTCGAACGATATGTGAAACGACAAAACATGTCACCGTAGATATTCATAAGCGATAAAACTTCTTAGAAAAGAAAATTCGATTCTCCCACCTCCTAGTGAAGGCATGAACGAAGATTTTATTCAAGACTGCAGGCCGCCCATGTACCGAGCACACACGAAACCCTTACTGTACACAGTTTTTCTCAAAACCCGCTGACTGTTCAAGAACTAGAAAACCAATAATTCGGAACTCATGGAAAAGTGCTCCACTATCTTCCAAATCGAATCAATCAGGCAGTTTTGATGGTTTGGGGCTCTAATACACCTCCAGACTGTTCCTGTACTGCACAAAGAATTTCGTAGGAACATCAGAAGCAGGAGAGGCGCATTTGTTTATAGAATTCAGCATTCCCTTGTGTGTGAGCGGAGGTTACATCAACTGAACAAAAACACGTCACGTGAGCAGGATTGTTAGACAGTAATTTAGTGACTGCCCTGAGACCGCAGTCTGAGAAACATCATCATCTCATCAAATATGAACACATTCTTCTCTAACTGTTAAACTCCTTGATCGAACTATCCCTGTATAGATTTAGCGATTGCTCTATAGAGAAATGTAATACCTTACTATCCCTTCATGGTCATAGTTCGCTATAAGGACAACGTACTGAGCCATCAAACTACCACGTTATTTCTAATCAGCTTCAACAATTAAAAATATTTTCAACTTTCCAGGTTCCGGTCAGCTCGAATTTGAAGAATTCGTAGCATTGGCAGCAGGCTTCCTCACAGAAGACGATCAAGATGCTGAGGCCATGCAACAAGAACTTAGAGAAGCCTTCAGGCTCTACGACAAAGAAGGTTAGCTATTTCTAACGACAAAACGAACTTGTCAATTCACCTATTGAACCACGAAGTTGAATCCATTTTAACGAATAGAAAGGAAACATAAATGATGAATACTTCACTGTTGATATTAATGTAACTGTTTAATTGAAACCTAGTGGGAGTAGTACCAACACAATAGAACAACCACGTTTTGATATTGAAATTAATGTCCACAAGTTCCAAACGAGCAATTTAGTTGGTAAGGAAATATAAAGGGGAAAAGGAGGGAATAATTTGCCAGCAGCTGTATAGAGAGACTTTATCTCCATTCAACGAACTAAACTATTGCTAACGTAGTGTAAGTCACCTACATGCAGTTTATAAATGTTTATTTACTGCTGACTATTAATATTCCAACAACCCATTTGATTGTTGCAAATAAGAGCTGACCCATCCAGGACAATTAATTTAGAAGAAACTTAGACCCTCGCTTCGATTGCAAATATCTTGATGTTTTGCTTGAAATTTCACGAAGGGCACATAAGCATGTAGATATCGAATCAAACAAACGGACTGTACAAACATAATATGAACTACTAACAATCAATAACCAGCTACCAATTCATAATGAGGACACTACATGAATAAAAATTGAAACGAGCTTATGAACTGGTTGCGCTGTTTGTACGTTCTGTGAAAGAACAAATTTGTTGAGATGTGGACGCAGAACGATCATACATTGAAACGGTTTCCAGGATGACGTCGTATCTGGATGAACTGAGTGTGAAGTTTATGCCAGTCAGAAGTGAAAATACCTGTGACATAGCGAACGACGGATTTTGAAAAGTTAGCGCGACAAAATGAAAACGCTGCAAATCGTCACACAACGGTTAATATTCTTTTGCATAGCACGGTTATCCAGCTTGGCGCAGTACTGCAGTTTGACCCAGTCTCACACCTCTAAGACCCATTCCATTTGGCTCAGCATCGAAAAATACTAGTAAACGATACAAAACATGACCTGACTAGAACGGGACAACAAAAATTGACATTTTCTAGTCCCTAGGCCGTTAGCACGGCGTGAAGAGTCGAACTGGCAGGTGGTTTCAGCACTAAGCAGTTCGCGGAATGTATGCAGGCCAGGGAGAAACGATAACTTTAGCAACGATGTCCCGCGTGTTTCTTCAAGTAGTAGAATATTGCCTCATTATATTTACTGTAATGTCACTGTTTACCATCTAGACGCAGTCCTACATCACTGAGGCCCATCCTATTTGACCCAGCAGCGAAAAACAGGAAACGATACCAAACGCGACATAATTGCGATAGAACGCCCAAAATATCGTTTTCGAGCACGACTTGGCAGTAGGCGAGCACAACTAGATCCTAAACGTTATTTTTGTGCAAAACAACGGATTTCTTGAGACTCTGTTAAAGGCACAATATGGTCAGAAGTGTATTACTGATTTGGAATCTCCATGGTCGAAAGCACAGGTATTGGGAGCACGAGAGGGTGAGAGTTGAAGATCGAAATAAAAGAAACTCGGTGAGCGTGAGAGGGGACTGTATTATGTACAATAAAGTGAGTAGAGTTTGTGTACAAAAGGGTGACACAAAGGGGCAACTCATAATATGCGTGAACTGGCATGGGAAACTGTATCGGAAGGAGATGAGTGAGCACAGGGAGATGAGAGTCCATAGGTGAATGAATTTAGGTGAAGCTGTCTGTTGTTGAGAGAAATCTAAAATTGAGGAGAGGGAAAATAAACAAAGGAAAACCCACTTCAGGGAAATCTGTCGCCAATAACCGCGGAGGTGGAATTTCCTCAAGTACAAAGGTCTTTGGGGAAACAGTTACTTTGCCAGGGAGTTCCACTAGGGCAAGTATGGGAACTCCGAGGTCAAAAAACTATACTGATTCAGCGTTTTGCGTCGAACAACAGAACGAATAATAAACCAAAAGACAGCACAAGAGTGACCTCTGAATCGGATCAGTGCATGAATGCGTTGCATCTTGGTCTGACTACTATAACATACTTTCACTCTAGTAAGCGAATTGTGAAGACAGAGATAACATAATGCACGTCAAAAAGTTGACAGAAACGTCATATCTGCTATTTATATAACTTTCTGCAAACATTTTACCACACTAAACAATAAAATTAATGACAAAGAAAATAATTAACCATTCTTTGAGGTTGTAGAAACTACTAAGGAAAAAATCGCTGTGAAGAGGATTTGTAAATCCTGCAGACTGCCCTGCAATTAGTCGTTTATAAAATGACCGTGTTAATGTCAAAGAGTTTCAAAGCGTTGATTGACATCAAAATCAGATCACTAATTTTATGAAAATACTCGTTTGCTATGAAACATTTCACACTTTCTTTACTACATTTGTGTTCCCAGGAAACGGCTACATTACCACCGACGTATTGAGAGAAATCCTTAAGGAACTTGATGACAAAATCACCTCTTCTGAACTTGACATGATGATTGCTGAAATTGACTCTGATGGCTCTGGAACTGTTGATTTCGATGGTGAGTTCATTATATGTCCTGACCCTACATAATTCTATTTGAGCGAATTTTGCATTGAACGATGAACATGAATGGGACACAGTCACAGGAAGGTTTACCCCCGGGTGAAGGAAGCCACCTTTCGAGTTTGTGTCTGAACATACAAGTAACTTCTTGTTATACTCTCCCATTTACATTTGATCCAAATTTAGATGTTTCTGCTGCAGATGAAAAGTCACAGTCTCCTTCACAATAATCCATCATAATCAATAGGTCAAATAAAACTTTGTTTAGTCGCACATTTCGTTGACCAAATCATACGAACCCTGTTGAGGTTGCTCTCATAGCTCACTTGATAAGTTGAGCTCACTCAAAATTTAACTAATGGTTAAATTAATGATAACCACACACGTCCCATTGTGTGTTGAGTTTGTTATTTTGTGTGGTGAGAGGTCTAAAGAGATTTGGCCCGAGAAGTTGTCCAGAATCAAATGATTTTTTAATGTCATTCCATAATTAAGATGAAGCCCAAAGAGGTTAAACAAAGAATACTAAGACCAGTCGAAATATTGAAGGAGAAGCATTTGCTGTTGTCGCTGCTGTGTTTGAGAAAACATAGAGGTCACGCCCACAGCATCCACCTGCCTGAGACGATATCAAGCACGGTAATTCAATATACTGCCTGCACTCCATAATACGCGATTTCAAATATTTAGGAACCACTGGTGCTGAGGTCTTGAGACTGTATGTGACTACCTATGAAGTGAATGGTGGGGGGGGGGGGGTTGCCACAGTCAGACGAGAAGGCAGATTACCTGCTGGCCATTGGAGCAAAAATGCTGGTTTTAATCTGCCCATGGATCTGTTCTCTGCAGGTTCGAGTTGGTTGCAGAGGTCTTCTCACTGCCTCATGTCTGACAAAAACGTGCGAAGCTCGTAACAATTCTGGGTGAACATAGTCTTAGGCGTATTGGGATAGGATGAGACAGGGCAGAGGTCGCGGATGTGCTCACACAGTCTGCAGATGAATGTGGGAAGTTCAGGCGAAGGCGAGTTGGCAGTGTTGTCAAATAAATTCCATGGCAGACCTATGGGCTCTCCATATAGCATCTCTGCTGGTGATACACCGATTTCTCTCATGAGGTAGGATCCCAGTCCCAGGAGGACTAAAGGCAGCATCTTTCGTCATTTGTGCCTCGAGAGGAGACTTCAGGCAGCAGTGCCATCTTTTAATTGCTCTATTGGCAGCTGGATGATAGGCAACTCCAAGTAATGAGATAAGACAATTGAATAGCAGGCAAACAAACTCTCTGCACCAATCTGTTGTGATACAACAAGGAATCCCGTGTCTGGAAATCCTCGAAGGGATGAGAGTTGAGGCAACATCTTTGACCCTGGGCCAATGAGAAAAGCGGTCTATTATGGTCAGTAAAGAACAGAAACCCTGAGGCGGCGGTGGGCCAACAATATTCACATGAGTTCAGCAGGTTGATATGAAACTATAGTACTTGAGAGATGGCCAGCAATACTAGGACTAGAACCATTTCCACTGAGGGTGCAGCCATGCGTAAACCCTTCCGCAGTAATAGACAACCCACCCTTGTTAGTCAAGTTACTTATTCGAACCTCAAGGGTAATCATCAAAGAAGCCTAGCAGGAAATGCCTTACATTCCTTCAGAAGCTAAACATGAACCTGTACGACAGTAAGACTGGCACAGTAGGACATTAGACTGCTGTGCTTATCCCCCAAGCGATAGTCACAGATCAATAATAGTACTTATTCAACTGGTTTCAGTATTCTGATACAGACATTGAACGCATTTTAGCACACCTCAACCCTTCTTTTTTTTACAGATTAGCCCCATTGTGACGATGTCCCTTACCTAATAAAAGACATCGTCCATACCAGCACTTTTTAAGTAGCTGAGAATGTCTTTCGTAGCAGCCTCTGCCATGATTTGGGGTTCAATGAACCTAGTCCTATTTGGCTGCTAGGACAGGGCACTCACATAGAACGTGCGCTATAGTGCCTCCTCCTCACTGCATAATCTGCATTCAATTGCCTCTAATTTGCTCGTCTTGTTGAGGTGATATCTAAGTAGGCAGTCTGGCGAGTAAGTGTTGCCTTCGCCATTAAACAGGAAGGCACTTAGTCGTGGCTGGTTGTGCCAATGGTGTCTCTTACTGGGTCATCTGCTCATTTAGGTGACCTTTCTTCGCCCCTATGCGAGGCACAGCCCCAACCAGTAGGGATTAAGTGTCCCTTTTTGCGAGACAGTCAACCTTTTCATTGTCCTCGTTACCTCTGTGGGCCGTTGGAGTCGTTAGGGCGCCTGATGACATTCCCATGCCAGCCTCGAAATGTGTACTCTGAGATGGTCTTTACGGCAGCCTGGCTGTTTGAGGACATAAATGTCTACTTACCCTTGAGTCCTATCGCCAAGTATTTATGGCCAGAATATTGTGGCATACTCTCCCAGCAACTTGGCGAGGGTGGAGTTGGGTCCTATGCTGCCCAGACAAGCCTTGCCCCCAATCGCAGAGCCAGTCAATGTACCATAGCATAGCTCCTGCCCTGGTAGAAAGTGCTGGTCTGCAAAAGCCTTACCTCACCTGAACATATTGGGATCATCCCAAATCAACACACACTTTCCCTCATTTACAGAACTTTGTTGTAATAGACTAAGTCAAACCGTGAATTTTCGTAAAAGTCAATTTGTTTTCAACTTACAGAATTCATGGAAGTAATGACTGGAGGAGACGATTAAAACTGGACACCAAGCTCAGCCAAACCACAGAGAATACTATCTAGCCTCCGTTTCTGAGGGCACGAGAGTTGCAAGACCGACCTAACATTACAAATGCTGTCGGGGCAGGGGAAATGAATTACAATGATGCTTGACATCAAAATGTATTCTTGCACCATTAAAAGTTGAATTAATTTTGTTTAAGAGAAAGCAGTTTATTATCAATATTCATTATCAATTTGGATCCAAATAAAAGCCCTTATTCTACCGATGCCTTAATATCGGATTCCAATGTGATGACTGTAACGACCATAGCCACGAGACTAGAGTCACAGATATCTACAGATATGCTACAGTATGCATGTCATTGCCGCTCTTTTGAAGTGACGACAAGACGCCAGATAAAGTTGGCTCACTGTGGACGCCAACGTTAACGCTATTACCATCCAAGTGCGCTAACTTGAAACTGTTAGCAGATAGTCCCAGTTTTTCAGGGCCGGCACAAGATAAACTTTTTAATCACTTTCAATCAGTGATAAAATACTCTTTGCGTTCAAGTATTCAGTGATTCTTTCCTCGAGCATATTTTTATTTGAGTATTTTGAAATCATTCTTCATTCTGTACATTGAATGAGATTTTCGTCGTTCAATTAATGTAGATAATCTTTGAGAAGACAACGAACCAACGATTACACATCTGCCTTGATATTCGCGTAGAGATTGAAGAACTCATGAACAAGTGACGCTTGTCTTGGGGCACTGCGGTCGTTTCAGCCATTACGTTTGAGTGCCAGTTTCAATGAAGAGAAAGAGTTTACTTCTGAACGATGAAATTCATTAAACTAACGAGCATCAACAACGAAATTATTGTGTCGACTGACGAAATGACTTGTTAGCAATCACCAAAACTTGAAGTTCAGTATACAAGTTACAACAGGCTCGTTAAATATCATTCCTTTATATCGTGCTACATTCATTCCATTTTGTGAAACACCTTTTTCTCTTGAATAAATGTATTACTTCAGTCAGCCTTTCATGTACTAAACGAATGTCAAGTAAATAAAGAAATGTAAAGATGAATGTTGCGAAGGCTGCGTTCAGTGGTCTGAATAATAGTAACAGTACCAACTGTACACTCGCAACTCTCCAAAAGACATAAATTCAGCTCTGCAAATGTAAAATACGTTATGATTGTAGCAGCAAATATACGAAATATTATACTAGACATGAACTAGATATCAAAACATTTTACGCTTCCAGGATACATTCCAACAGTTCAACACAAACAAGGAAATTGAAGGGTAGATTTCACTTTAAGACTCCTTACTAAACACCAAGTCGACGTTTCTATTGACATAAGTGTAATTGCAATATAGGCCACACCTTCTAGAATGTAAAAACTGCACATTGAGGAGAGACTGCCTGAATAGGATTAAAGCAAGCGATTTAATTACTATTTTCATCAAACCTTGAATCGGGGAACATATTAATGAGTTAGTGAGCTCTTGCCAATGTCAAGTGTTGATGTTGTTTTTTTTCCACCACGGCTTGGTCCACTGTGGCATCCCATACGGGGCATTTCTTCAGGGTGGAGCCATGTCCCCTGGCCCTTTATAAAGGCGCCCCCACCCATCTTTGGAACCCAGATGCCCCACTCATCCATCCTCTTCTGACGGAGCATGGCCCGAACGAATCCGTCTACAGCCTCCCACCTCAACTCGTTCTCCAACACCGTACTGACGACCGTGGATGGCAGGAGCTCCCCAACTGCCTCTTTCAGGCACCTGCAGGGTTTGGCCTGCCTGGGACAGACGAAGAACAAGTGTCCTGCCCACAGTATTGGCAGAAGGGATCTTCTTTTTCCCCTGTTATGTGGAGGTAACTCTTTCCACCCAGGGAAGACTTGCGGAATCAGAGTGGCTGTCCACCTCCCTTGAGTATCGCCCTCCCATCGACTCTGTCGTTCTTGGTGCATTCGAAGGCGTTCCTCTCTTTTTATCCTTGTGGTCATATAGCTCAAGTAGCAACTACCTTCTCTAGTGATATTACACACTTCACAGTCTCCGATCATCCGTCAACCAATAACGAAGATAAGCAAAATATAGTGAGCCTGGAGGCTCTTAACTAGAAAGAATAAAAAAGCAACCACGGCTGGGCAAATAGGATCTGAAATGATGCCCCAATGTTACACACGTTTAAGAAGAAATCTCTTCTGGTATTTGCTCTTTGGAGACTTGTAGCGAATTTTCTTCTCAAATATACCAATGGGGGAAAAGAGGGAGCTCCTACTCTGATGCTAGGGCTACGCAAGGAGACTAACTTGACTAACGAAGTGATGGGACTCGCGGGGGATTGAGTGTGAAAAACTAATTTTCAGAGAATGGTGCGCCAGGGGTCGACGATGAAAAGGAAGAATTCAAATATCTCCGTACCCAAAGAAAAAAGTCAATCACAGCCAGATACACAGGAGCAGTACGAACATTTGATATTACAAACATGTTTTGAGGAGAGACGTTCACCGTTATCACCTGGCTATTGGTACGTGTGAGTGCAGTACAGCACTTTGTTACAGGATATATTGGGAGAGTTGTATGGTTGCGGCGACGAGTGACAGTTGGATGGTTTAAGGCGACAACACAGTTACATGAATCCTTGTTTCATTTATTTAAACATCAGTTTTTTAATTTATAATAGTGGGCCTGGTGGATTTACTACACAACAGCGCTCCGTGCCTGGCATGCCTCATCATCACGTGCACAGTATACAGTGTGCAAACTAGCTATCAAATGCAGCAGTGGCAAGGGAGAAATAGAATGGGTTAATATTGAGGGGTCTTTCATCAGGGTTACATCTGCAATCTGACCTTTGTAACACCATTCTTCATATGGTATCTGATGTCCCACCCAGCATATTAGGCAGAATAATTGTCATTCAAGGTGTCCCTGACGTCAGCGGCTACTTCACTGGCCTATTATGGTTCACTAGTTTTGGTATTCCAGACAATAATCTGCGAATTGGCTGCTCCCCTTGCGTAGGGACAGGCAACGCGTGAGGGTCCCACAAAGGGATCTGCTCCTGGCCACCCTCCCACCCTACAGGACCATGTCTCACCTGGTCCTACTTAGATTTCCTTCTAGACCAGAAAGTACAAAGGTTCCACATAAAGTAGGACACCCTATAATCCTAGGATGGCGAGGTGCACTCCCTGCTCCCCCAGTGCTGGCAAAAATGGAAACTGTGGAGGCCCCAACTAGACCTGGCTTGTCATAGATGATCTATCACTAGCAGGTGGAATATGATGCAGCTAGCACAGCCCTTACACACTCTAGTGCCCTCCATCCAGGGGTGCCTACTACACGGATGGTGGCACCCAACGCATGAACGAGCTCGCCTCCCTGGACCAGCCCAGGCAAACCACCTCTGACGACCATTCCTACCCCTGGGGACAACAAAACAAATATCGAAGGCCTGGCCTCCACAACAGAACCAGGGGTAGCAGAAATACCCTAAAAGTGTGGTGCAAACCAATCGATGAAACGTTCTTTTCAGACGAAAATGGTGGGAGGGAAGGACAGCTTATAGTGCATTCCCCACCTCTCCCACGACGGTAGATGCGTGGGGCTCATGGGTCGTTTATTCAGACTTGACACAAAACACCCATCAGGTTCACTAGTTTACCTGAGTGGCGCTGATGTGTTTGAGGCCAGCTCCAGATGGAGCTTCTTAGCACTCCTTCAGTCAAATACCTTAGTATTTCTGAGCGAAATGTATACTATTAACTAAATTAGAGAGACACAGTCTCAGATAGCAAGGCTGATAAGGCTTTACGAGCTCCTGCGATAAGGCAGGTTTGCGGTTCCTTCCAAATGCTACGCTCTACAAGAATCGAGATCCACTGGCTAGTGGCCCCATTAATTGAGCAATACCCAGTGATAGGCATCTCTCAATCCACCTTGAGGAGGACCATCAACCAGTTGGTAAAAGGCTGAACCACTGGAAGATGAACACCGAGCAAGCAGCTTTGGCAGTGCCTAACCAGTAGGTTACCAACACACTGCTTCAGCTCAGCATGCGGATCTCAGGCACTCTGCAGGTCCATTCCTACTCCTTTATCTTCTTGCAAGCTGAGGAGAAGGCTTCCTACATAATCTTCGACTGCCAGGTCCAGAACACGCGCCCACATTGATTCTTTAGCATGCCTTTCATAGCTGAGTTCCTCTACTCAACTTCACGGACTACTGGCCACCATTCATTAAATATAAAGAGCAATGGAAGGCAAGCCCCCAGACTTCTGTAATTCATGCCTTCTTCCCAGCTGTGCGAACCTAGCTACAATTTATCCCTTCTTCCCTTATCACTTATCGTAATACAACCATCCTGTCCAACTTTAGTCGAACATTGTTGAACTTGACTGTCAGACAGGCGTCAATTCTTCTCAAATTTACTATTAAACACCACCACTCCCTCAAAAGAGTGTTTGTGACGCTCAAGATCTCATCTTAAGTTGCCTTGCAAAGGCCCGACTGCCCACACTTGTTCTAAAATTTGTTAGGTTGTTTCGGACAAGATGAATTCAATACGAATTGATATTTTGTTTCCGATTGCCTGCCAAAGGCCACAATCAAATAAAAAAAATTATTACTTGACGTTCGATCGAGCGTATCATCAATGAGAATTATTGAACGAATGTGAGGATGAATGATTTCTGAGGTTTACAGAGATTAAACCTGATCAAGTGGCGAGATTGAGGAACTGAGAGGAATTAAGATATTTCGTGATCTCTCGATTTCGACCGTTTGACTGATAAATTAGTGATGAGCTAAACACAAAATCAGTGGCTCGTCATCTTCTTATGTTCATGAATTTAGACGAACGTTGGTATTTGTCGGCGCACTTTAGCTCTTCGACTGTACCAAAATTGAGATGAGCACTGCGGCTTAAAGGTTTATTGTGCCAGTCTCACAGGTCCACGCCTAGCCTAGTAAGGACTGCTTCTTCAATGTCCACTCTAACAGAAGTAGTACCAAAGACTAATAATCGCTCCCCTTCAAGTCTCTGTTACTCGGCCAGGACATGTAATTTCCTCTGTGTACTTTAAAACAGAATAAAAATATCATGTGCGCCGTATCACACAACTTTCCTTAGCTCTACGTCAATTCATTTGTGTTATGGCTTTTTCTACTAACTCAATTTATTGATCACTTCACGGCGGCAGAAAGCAGTAGCGCTTACAGTTCTGAATTAATTGTGCTGCTTTTATTCATCCCTGGACCACTATCGAGCAATTAGTACACAGAGAATTAATGAGGTTGTAAATACGATTTTTGTAAAGAGGACAATAATCATTTTTCCTCCATTATCGGGTAAAAACTTTTAAAAATGGTAATAAGCGAAATGGCAGGAGTTGAAATTTGCGGAATTTCTGAAGTGGCCCCTACGTATCTTATGAGCGTTTTTAAACGCTTATCGTATAGGTATTTGATTGGACTACCACGCCAATTTTTTTGAAGATTCTAGTAACATTTTAGCGACGTTTATGAGGAAAAAACTGCTCTGAAGTCGATTTTCGTCGAATATTTTGATAATTTATTGTGCTGCTCTCGTCACTTTCCTACAAATGGTAATTTTATGGTATAATTGTCTTATTACGAGCTATCAATATAAAAAATTTAATCAAAATCGTTTGAGTCGTCGTTGAGAAAAAAAATATTTTGTGTTTCGATCACTATGATGACTATAGTTAGGTATTAAAGAAATTGGGTTGTGTCCGCCAGTAGGTACTGACTAAACGGCCAGACGATGATGTCTTTACATCGAAAGCGCTTGCCCACAGTAACTCACAAGCCAGAGGAGACGGACTATAGTTAGTTTAGAGTGGATTGTTCTCATACCCTTATTTTGGCATCCCATTGCGACCCGTAGGCTAGATATCAAGTTTGAGCTGATTTGGTTCAGCCGTTTTCTCTCAATCGCGTTCACACTCACAGACCATTCTCCCAAATAGGGTTTTTCGGACTCAAGTAAGGTCTGAAACTTGAAGATCTGAACAGAACTCAACATTCTTGTTGTCACCTGATTACATCACTTTCTTTTCTACTTTGTAGAGCCAAGGAAAGTAGAAATGGCCCAAATAAGGCTGCTATTTGACCCAAAATGGAGACATTTTCGAAATGCTACGTTGATAACCATCAATCTAAAATTTCCCTCGGCAGTCCTGGGATCAAACCAGGGCATAGCAGGGACTAAGGAAGTCATCACTTGTTCATACAGACAATTCCACAAAAACGCAAAGCAATGCCTCACTCTATTGACACGGGACATTAACGTAAGTATGATCCGACAGGCTGGCAACAGGTGGAATTAGTTCGTTTTTGCAATAAATTTACTGAAACTACCAACGAGCTTTGTTTTCACGTCTCCAGTACCCAATTGGGGAGCGTTCTAGAATGGATTCAGGTTGTTAGTGGTGCTGAAGGTGTCTTAATCACTGAAACTCGCGGAAAGGATCATTATCAATATCTTTTGATAATGTCACCTAAATTATAGTGCACGACTGGCCTCAAGCTCCCTCTGTCTCAACTAATACCATTTCAGGAGTTTGTCTCAACATGATTTCACACACAGCCAGAACTGGGCAAATCAGCTGACTCCCTACTGCGTACAACAAACCACATGATAAATCTATTGAATAAAAGCTCTTCTTAATGCTGTTTGCTCCTTGAGATCACGTTCTGAGGTAAATGAGGTCTACCTACACGCTCTTACCCTATTCCCCTCTAGACGGGCTGGTGCAACTCATCTTATTCTTCACAGGATACCACTCCACGCCCCCGACAACTGCAGGGCAGGGAAGAAGTTCTAATGCATCAAGATTGGCCACTTAATGTTTCCTCTCGCCTAGAGCTTTCAAGCTACAGATGAGCCCCGCAGTGTGACACTTGATCAGGATCCACTTACTGACAAGGTGAGCTCACCTGATTAGTGACGCACTGCTCTTCTTCTGGGTGAATGAGTGTTGTGCTTGCAATCACCAGTAGTGCTAGCTCAGAAACACTAAAGTGGGGGCTCTAATCAACACTAGCTAGTCCTCACCTTAGTTTTACATCACTCGTTTTGATATAGGGCGTTGAGTATTGGCCATCAGGGCTTTGCACTGTCTACAGAGGTTGCCCAGTTGGTTGTTGCTTCTATATGCAACTAGAAGCTCAGTTTATCTTCAAGGAAAAGGCAGATGTGTTAGTCAGCTGATGAAAAATCTCTTGTCCTACCACATGTAAGATTCTCGCCTGACCTCGCATCTTATTTTCTTCTTAGTTACAACCTGGAGTCTTGTTAGTCACTCCATGTATCTATAATATAATACATTTTGAGCATCGTTTCTTTTATATTATTTCGGTTTGTGGATGTTAACCCTAAGTCTCACAAATCGAAAACTCGGTTCTAACTATGAGGGAAGTACGCGCGAAATTTCTGATAATTGCCGCGGCTAGTGATGACAAAAAAACTTCAGTTTATCACGTCAAACAGTTTCAGATCCTCAATGAAAGAGAAATCTACGTCTTCTCGCCAGACAAGCGTTCGATTGGGAATCATCAAGAACTTGCGAAAAATGTGATCATAAAGAGTGCGCTAAGGTCAATCAAATCGAGAGGCCAGTTTCGAAACATTACTATACCTCTTTCAAATGACCTACGCCCAATCTATCTCGACTCAGAAGGAAATCCCTGTTTCGAGGGTGAGTACTTAGAGGAACTTCCTGATCCCACAAGACCTGACTTGAAGCAACCACATTATATCGAACCATCGCGTGAACAACCACCGGAATGGAAATCAACTAAAAGCTTCAACTTGGCTCACGACGCTAGAGACTGAATGTGCCCGTCTAGAAATTCCAGAGGAACGTTATTGCGAAGTCATCGGGTTGTTCATAGAGAAACCTGTTACCAACTGGTACACAGCAAATAGAGTACTTCTTGGAACTACGATCTGGGGGACCTGGAGACAATCATTCCTCGACAATTTCTCCAACAAAGGCTGGTCAAAAGGGGAGTTACTCTACTTGGGATATCGCAGTTAGAATGAGCTTCCTCGTGATGTCAAACACCTATCCAACTGCCAGACTACAAGCTGTTCCATTTCTAGGTACTCCTCTCCTCGCCATGTACTGTAGTTTTATTTTAGAGGAAGATTACCGCTGCCACATAGTCAGCGTAGTTAATTAAATGCAGAGGACGGGCTGTAGAGCCAAAATACACCCCTGTCTGTCTCAATAGGACAGCCTTTATCGTGTAGATAATTCGTTATGAAATACATCGGGAAAGTACACTCTGCTGCCTCCAGAAAGGCTCTGCCAAACGCGTTTCAACACCCACTGTGCCCAGACCAACGTTGCCGTTGGAAAAATGTACCCATCCACTGAGTTGCATTTCGCCCATCAATGTTACTTGCCACAAAAAGCCTCAAAACTCCTCAGAAGAGAAAGATAACGGAGCGCCAGCCTGTTGCTGCAAACCGACAAGGTGGAAGCGAAGCCTCGACCTCATATTATTCGACTCATTATCCTCATTTTGTGTGAATCATCCCAAGGGCACTTTTGCTTTAGCAGTGACACGCCTTTCAGTGCGCCAGGGCTCCCTTAGCAGGTTCTAAAAGGAGCTGGGGGGGTGATACTGGCAAACTGTTTGTTGGGCTAGGCACTTTGCATTCTCTT
The DNA here is from genome assembly GCA_020466155.1 of Pachypeltis micranthus. NCBI lineage: Eukaryota > Metazoa > Arthropoda > Insecta > Hemiptera > Miridae > Pachypeltis > Pachypeltis micranthus. Next base: position 79,743,368 of record CM035768.1, on the reverse strand, counting down.
CGTGTAACGTGGACTATTCACAGGACACCAGCCAACGGTGAGGGAACTTAGTGGAGCTGTAGCCGTCGAAGTTTATAGGATTCAGCTTTGGCTCAACAAGTTCAACATATTTTGCGATCATTGACAACGAGAATTTACTCAAATAAGTTCCCTATAGTCCATATTTCTTTCCATGGACTGTGCAGTAACGTCGGGATTGATTCTGTTGAGAATCTTGCCCACTGACATGCCTATGAGTCTTTAGATTGTCTGTTGTGCATTGTGATAAGTAGCTTCTGCGCTAACTTCATTCAACACTAAAGTTAACGTAACTGTTTGGTGAGTCTGTCTCGTTCTCTGGCGCTCGCCCACAGTATCTCACCAACCAGAGGAGTCACTCACCAAACAGGTACGTTAACTTTAGTACTTTACCTACAGGCGGAACTAACCCAATTCACTTAACATCTTCCTATTAATGTTCCCTTTAAGTTGTGCCATTGTAACTAGAGAGAATGGCCCTGGCTCGCGGAGCCCTGCTTTCGCTCTCATTTCCAGAATATTCTTCACGCCCGGGCATCCTCATTCGTGGAGTTCCCTCGTTTCTTCTCAGTGTTCATGACTCCTTGGTCGTTTCTCAATAGTTCACTACGAGGGAGTTTGACGTATTGATGTGTATGTAGTGGGAATTATACCATCATGGAGAGGGAATGTGAGTCTCCAAACCTCCATGACCCCTTGATTGCTCTTAAGAGGCATTGGCTTTTGATATTTTTATTATCAACTACGGTTCAACGGCTGTACCAAAGTGTCCCTCGAGTTGCACGTCAACTTGACTTATTTTGATGTCGCCCGCAGGCAAAGAAACTGAATTAAAGTTTCTCACTTAGCCTCAAGTAATCCAACAGGCTTTCTGAGTGGCTAGGGACGAATTCAAAGACCTAGATTCTAGATCTGCCCCACTATTTTACGCCGCACTCCGTGAGCCAAACCTCTTGTGGCGGCTGGCCACCATTACCTACAAAAGGCGCCTCACAGGAAAGTCATCCCGACAGAGGGCACTAGCCACGAGCCACAAACCACTCCTGGAGGAGATAGCAGGCGGCCAACCAGAGAGGACGACTCCCTCCAAGAGTACGTATATAAGGGCCTGCCTGCACGGACCAAAAGCTTTCATTCTTTCATTCTCTCACTGACCTTTTCATCCGACAACAACCAGCCACCATCAGCAGAGCCAGCGGAGATGACGAGTCCACCCTCTCGCGTCTGCACGAGAAGGAGCGACGACTCAACCGAGTCCCTCGCCGTGAGGAGCTACTGCTCAACCTACGCAACGACGCCCGAGAAACCCGTTCTTCGCCTCACACTCTCTCAACATCTATTGTTATGATCTCAATAACCCATTCCTGGTAGTGACTCCCATGCATTTGTACAATATGACAGCTTATAACATCCCCAGGTCGGTTACGCAGAATCCACCGTCCCAGTAGTTGGCAGGGAAATTCCCAACCCTGTCCCAGAGTCTCACCACCACTTCCTCCTCTAGATCTACCCATATTCTGACCCCCACCCCCACTTCTCATCCCTCAAGGATCAAACCTCTCACATCTTAGTTCAAATCCTCAAAAGTTTCCCATCTCTTGCTATGGGCTCAACAACCCAGTCACTCATGCATCTGCACAACCTGCAGCATCCCCGGATGGTACAGAATCCAGAGCACCCGTGAAGATGAATAGGAGCGTCTCAACACATTCCATCCCTCGCTTGAACCGGGGCCGATAACTAGGAAAGTCGCGTGGTCCCTCGCGCAGTAAATTATTACGAAACTCAAAAATATGTTGTGGGTTTTTGAGTCGGGGAGACGGAAAAATTGGTTACGTATGACGCGTTGAGCGTCGCATGACGTTGAAAAAAGGGAAATATGTTTTTTAAAGTAGTTTTGGAAAATGTTGCAGGTGAATTTGAGCGGAGAACGAGGTTTGATGAGTAGGAACGAGCGGTGGAGTGGACGGGGTGGGGAAAAGATGGAGCGGAGGGGAGCGAGGGGGGCTGTTATCACCACCCGACCGCCCACCCGCTCGACATCTGATAAATCGGCAAGCGCTCGGTTATCGGGAAATTCGGCAAAAAACGTCCTCAAAATTTGCCTCGAATTCTAAATTGAAGCAGCTTCGTTCGGCCCGATGCCGGAAATAGTCGAAAAGAGCGTAAATTCGTGGTGAATATGAAGGCGATCGTAACAGAACGTCAACGGCCAAACGTCACTGGTAGTAAACAACCGCTAAGGGACGTGCGGAGGGGGCGGGCGGGAAGCGATACAACTGAGGGGGCGGAGGGGGGCGATTTGGGGGAAAAGAGGAAAATTCTGCGGAAAACTTACCAAATGTAACACGGTGTTTACAACTTCCCGGTTGGTGACTTGTCCCACCTCGACGAGACCGATAAGGACGGCGAATTTGAGGCTGTCGTTCATAGCCATTCGCACGACTTCCTCCGGCCGTTTGATTTCGGACAGCGGAGGCGCGGCGGCCGCCTCTTCCATTTTGACGGCTCGACAACAATTCGGACGGCGGAGGGCGGTTTTTCGCGACTTGTCAAAACAGAGCGGACGTCATGAAGAGGGAACGTTCCGAGAGCCGATCAACGCACAGGTGAATTGTTAACTAACTGCTTCGGCAGCTGACGTAACAGCCTGGTGAGGCTCCTATCACCGCACTCGAACCTCAACCTCACCCGCCCCCTCGACACCCCCGATCGTCCACTTTCCGCCTCACGACTCCCCGCGAAATATCCGCCGTTTTTCGAAATTCGAACGGCGATTTATTTCTGTTCAAAATCGAGGGCGCATTCGTGAACCGACGACGTCGACTCGGTCGCTTTTCCTCCCTCCCGACTCTCGAATTTTGCCGACGGCCGCTCGAAATAAATTCGGTTTTCGAGGAGTGAGGCGGGGTGAAGGGGAATGGGGTGAGGAGACGAGGGAATCGCGCAGCTTATTTCGTATCGTGGGGGCGGAAACCGCCAACGGGAGCCGTAGGAGCGATCGAGAAGGCGGCGGTAGGCTCCTGTCAATACGTAGGCCGCTGCCAGACGTTCCGCCGCGTCGTTCCTCGGCTCCTCGTTCTCCGTCACAGCTCCGGCTGTCACAGTGGCGGGCCCGCCTGCGGCTCGGTGAACGAATGGAGAAGCGAATGTATTTATCGACTGAATGGAGTGTGAAAAGGGGTCGCAGTTCAGGTAGGGAGGATTCCTTTCTCCGCTGGGAGTCCAATCCCTGGAATCTCCATGGAGAATAAAACGTACGTACCGGCAGAACGCCTCTAGGAAATTCCAGGACCTGCCACCCATTCAGGTCCTTGCCAAATAGAATGCAGAGGCTGTGAAACCAAGTCTTGGTTTCGTAAGGACCGTGGTTCACTAGGAGTTCCCAAACAATTTGTAGTGTGCGGCGGTGGAGAGGTAAAGGCTGCAGGGCTGGGTACTGTCCCCAACAGCCTAAGGTTTTCGACCGCACAATTATACTTGTCGCGAATATCTCCCCTGAGAGGCTCCCTCCCAACCTATGCCCAACTCGGGTCCGTCTAACTTCAATTTAATTAATTCTTCAGATTGGTAAGTAAGCTTACTCGACTTAGCTTCTACTGGTCAAGGCAACCTCACCACCACAATGTGCCTGCTGGAGGTGTGGTGATAGCAATATTACGCTAGCCTGCTGTCTGTAAGGAAGTCCTTGTTCAGTTAGCCTACATAGGATTAGTTAAACTGTGATAGGTGGATGGATTTGCGAGGAGTAGGGTAGGTTTTAGGTAGTTTGAGGTGGGACAGAGAATGACTGTGTGTCAGGTTGGATGAATGGCGCCCTGGCTGGCCTTGAGGGGCGGGGGGGGGGATCTTGAGTTCTTTGCCAACTTGTTGATTTAATGGGGAATGTTCAGATCCCCTGAGCAATAAGAAAGCACCGGGAGACGAGTCCTGGGAGTCCACTTTTGGTTGGTGGGCTCGAGGCCAGCTAGAGTTTTCATGCCCCTCCCTTCACCTTCCAGCAGGTGTGGATAGAGAATGAGAGCAACTTATTGGACAGATGTAAATTAGGTTAGTGTATGAATGTAGGATGGATGTATGTAAATTATTTGTGGGGCCCTTACTCCAGCCAGCTGCAGGGCGTGACTAGCTTGGAAGGGGTCCTTGGGTGTCTTCAGCGAAGAGGTACAAGTCCTAATCCCTCCAAGGTGGAAGCGCCTGAAGCCGTAAGTTTGGACATAAGTCTGGGCAGGCTAGAAACCTAAGGAAGTATTTTTCCCAAAATGGCTCTGGGTAGGTACATGTAAGATGGATGCCTCTGCAGGACTCTAGGGTAAAAGTAGTGAAATCAGCCAATCCCGGAAAGGGGACTGCAGACATTGCAGTGGTTGAAGGGTTTGCTGGGGCTGAGAGGCCAGAACCCCCTCCACGCACCCCAAATGTTGATGTCCAGGTAGCAGGTCTCCAAGCAGATGGCAGGAGGTGCTACCTACCGTGAAGGTCTATTGGGTACAACTACCTGGCTCAGGTCCCTCGCAACTTGACATCCTTTCTCATGCAGCAAGCCCAATCCTCAGAACCCATGCGTCAAAAAAGCCACAATTCCCACACCAGGGCCTAACACCCATTCAGGCCAAACTCTGCCTCAACCTCTCCATCGAACAAAAGTCAGCAGGACTTAACGAACGGATGTTATACAAATGGTAAGCAAGGTGGGAATCATCGTCAAAGGAATGGGACGCCTAGGGGGGGTTTTCCTCAATATCCGAGAACATCTTAAAAGAAAATTGGTCGAACCAATTCCTCACTTGACGTAGTGACTTACCTTATTTCATTTCAAAGACTCTCCTTCCTGCACATCTCGTGCCTCCAGTGCAGAAGAAAGAAGAAGTGGTGTGCTGCTACACTGTAGTTCCTATAACAGCGACGCTTCTACGATGAGCAGTCAAACCTTCCAGTTCTTACTGGTACTAAGCAAGCAAACGTTTTTGCTAAAACAAAAGTGGTCATAATTGATCTTGCCACTGAAGTAAACAGTTAGTTAAATCAAGTGGAGAAGCAGTTAGCCCAGGGATAACATATGAGTTTTCTACCAAGAGAAATAAATGGCACTACCTGCCGTACGACCACAGGTTTGGGTTTGATGGGAACTGGCCAAGTTCCCGTGCTCATGCATGCTAGCAAAGCCACAATCTACATGATATTCATTCATTAAAGACTGACATGACCATCTTAATTGATGGGAAGATTCCTTCTGAAGGTTCATGGGCAGTCAGTACGAGAAGAACCCCCACCCTAATGTGAAGTGAAGTCCATAATACCCAACATGGCAGCGACACTGTGTTGTCTTTAGCTGTGTGACAGCCCATCTTTCATTTGCTAGTTATTCCTGGTCTTTGGGTTAGCACAGATGTTCCAGTTTTCTCTAGTTGTTACCAGCGTGACTCACACTGAGCTTCTTCTACCTGCCAGGAAGGGGCGTACTGTTTTCTTAAGGCCCTTGTAGCTGCTATGAACGTCGTCTGTTAGTGTAAACCTCTGCTTCCGAAATAGTGTGCTCATCCACTGTATGTAGCTATCGCTAGGAGGCAGTGTAGGGATGAGAACCCCCCAAGTAGTCCCCCCCCCCCATGATGAGTGTCTCAACTCTGGATCAGTCCATGTGAAATTTGACATGCCCACAACATTCCTTGGAACTTACGTATCTATATATATTCCCTCGGTCTCTGGTACATATGTGACATCCATTGTATTGTTGTGCAATGTTTTGCTTGTGTTATCTCTGCAGTTCACTGTGCCTTCATTCATCTATTATTTCAATACGGAATTTATCTAAAAATGCTCTCTGTCAAAATGCCTGTGATCTTCCTTGTGATTCTTGTGTAAGGAGCAGGTTAGGTATTGTCTTCTGACGTGCTGCCAAGAACATGCTCGACAGTCCATCTCTTGGAGTTGCTTGAGTAAAGGAGTTAAGGATTGATTACACCATTTTGTTAGCCTCCTATTACGTAAATTAAGTAATGGGCAGAAATGACAAATTCACTTTGGTTCCTTCAAGCAATTACCTTGCGAAGCCACACATCCCTAGAGATGATTATTCTTAGTTCTATCAGTTATGGCAGTTTGGATGTTCTTTCATGTCTTTACTTCTCAATAATTCATTGATCAAAATTGTATAGTAACAAAGAGCGTTGTGTTTTGCTCTCATACAAAATTCTCGATAAACACGTTGCTTGACCAAGTTCATTGGCTTTCCAAACAGTTCATCAACACGCATTTGAATTATGACGAGCTTTTCTTCATTCCTGGCCTCCGAGAGGTTGAAGCGTGCCACTGGATCATACTCGAACATTCAAAACTCAGCTCCTCATGGCGTAATTACAATTTGCTCGATGATTCATGAATGAAAGAGTTGGTTCGAAAATTCCCAGCTCATGTTGAAGTTATCAAGCTCCCGAACTGACTGACTCCTATTAAAGGCACTGGGCGATCATGGTCTAGTGGTTAAGACATTGGTTCATAATTCTCAACGTAAGTCGGGGATTGTGGAGCTCCATGCGGTTTGCCTGAGTAATTTCTGCCTGAGTCAGCTGCTCTTCAAAAGCATCTCCAAACTACCTCAGTACACTTCCATACTGGCTCAAAACTAGGGCTACACTACTTCAGGCTCTGTAAGCTCCTGTACCAGTTTTCACGATTGTGAGGGTGCACTTCGACTTGCATTTCAAATCCTGAGGCGAGAACGAAATGAAATTAGCCAGTCTTTCTAGGCGTCTCCTAATTATGTCATATTTCTTTTATTGACTAAGACCACAGGGGCTTGTTGATTCTTCATAACTCCTTAAAGCTGCATCTCTTTTACCATTCTATCAACCGCTGGCTGTGTGTGGAATCCTACATACGATGTGATGGGCTCAAAACTGAAATGAGGTGGCAGGTAAATTGGCCAAAGAAGAAGCATCTGTACTTCAATGTGTTTTCATGATACATCCACCAGCTACATGAAGAGGCACATTAGATGAGGGAGTGCTCTCTTGACGCAGAGTGCTGAGTATAATACTCTCTATTGCAGGCACGATGACAAAAGCTTCATAATTACATTTCTAGTAGGACATGTGGGTCTTTTGGATACCGTTTGAACTGTATGGGCTAATAAGAAGAGATACTTTGTCATGTGCGATACATTGAGGCAGCAATATTCTGCTTATACTCTGCACATGATTGGTCGTTGGGTCAAGTTAACCAGAGTGGCACAGGATTTTGGGTTCTGAGAAAGTGTTCAGGTTAGACGCTGCAGCTGCGCTAACAATTTAGTGGTTTTATAATTGAGAAAGTTTATCGTCACAGGAGACCCCAAGCAATCACAGAGAGAAACGAGTGCGTCATCAATGAATATCATGATTTGTCCACGTGGCCTCATCTTGACAAGTTTTTGTGTGCCTAAAGCGGAAGAAGCGATGAACAGAATACACAGCCTCGTCTTCCACAGGATCTTGAGAACCACCTTTTTATTTGCGGTTGTTTTAAAAGGCCTCAAGACTAGGTAGGCAAATCGAATCCATTCCTTCTGTGGCCCTTCTTGATTCCTATTTGCCAAGCTATAATCTGAGCAGAATGGTGATCATGTGCACACAAAAGGTAACCAAAATTTTACACGCTGAGTTGTGTACTCCTACGACTACAGCAAAGATTAGAGTGGGGCTGTACAAAGTCTCTCAACTCACTGCCGAAACAACACACAGCTTCCCCAGAGTCTGTGCAGGGGCATTGGGAGGTAACAGGTTCACTTTAGCCAGGCTCCACTGGTGGCATGGGGGGGGGGGGGCTTCCGTAATATACACATCTCCCCCCCCCAGGCAATTATTATGCACAACGAGCAGAGGAAGCAATACTCCTTCTTACCCAAATACGCGACAATCAAATTTTCCAATCATCATTAACATACTGAAGAAGTATTGGTGGGGCAAAACTGTTTTGTTCTTTGTAGGCGACAGAGCGACTGAAGCGCACTGAATGGTGGCTGAATGGGTTAGCCTTTCATTCGGCTAACTACAGGGTGTGGGCACATAAATTGTCACAACTAATCAAACGGCGTCCTCATACTAAACACACAGCTCATACCCCACACTAGCCTAACTGAGAAACTACTCAGCCTGAAGGGCTCTTGCGGAGTAGCCTGAGAAATGACAATGTGGAGAGCTTCCTCGGCCTCCTGTTTGTCCACGTCTCACTCTGTCTGGCTTAGAGTTTGGAAGAGGTTGCTCGGGGTTCCTCGGTCACCCTCTTCTCCTTCTGCCGAGGATCACGAAGTGCCAATGCGCTGAAAATGAGGAGCACCTGTCGGGGTCCCCTTTTCAAGGGCGTGTGTGGCCTTAAAAAGGGCCGACGAAATATTGTTGTTGTGTGTGTAGGTTCTGTCTGTCGGTTGAGAGTGTGTGAGGCGAAGAACGGGTTTCTCGGGCATCGTTGCGTAGGTCGAAGGGCTCGGTTGAGCAGTAGCTCCTCACGGCGAGGGACCCAGTTGAGTCGTCGCTCCTTCGCCTGCAGACGCGAGATGAGGGACTCGGTTGAGTCGGAAGGTTCGGTCGAGGGATGAGTTCCGCAGGCGTCGAAGCGTAGTTTGAAGGGCTCGGTTGAGCAGTAGCTCCTCACGGCGAGGGACCCGGTTGAGTCGTCGCTCCTTCTTCTTCAGACGCGAGAGGGCGGACTTGTCGTCCCCGCTGGCTCCACTGCTGGTGGCCGGTCGTTGTCGGAAGAAGTGATCGGTGTAAGAATGGAAGAATGAATGAATGAATGAATGCCGGATGTCCGTGCAGGCAGGCCCTTATGTATGTACTCTTAGAGGGAGTCATCTTCTCTGGTTGGCCGCCTACTATTCCCTCCAGGAGTGGTTTGTGGCTCACAGCTAGCGCCCTCTGTCAGGATGACTTTCATGAAAGGCTACTTTTGCAGGTAATGGTGGCCAGCCGCCACAGCACCCTTTAGTTTCGTGTGGTTCCAAATTAACCTGTCAAATGTACACTACCAGACTCCACTTTGCTGTGCTTCTAGAGACTCTGGAGGGGGCGAGTAACTCATTAAATGACCAATAGGTTAACAGACTGCTTCCCTGCACTGAATAGGCACATCCTAATTAACAACTGTGTGGCGGCTGGCCACTCACACACCTACAAAAGGCGCCTCACAACTAAGTAATCCCGACAGAGGGCGCTAGCCGCGAGCCACAGACGACTCTTGGAGGGGATAGCAGGTAGCCAATGAGAGAGGGCTACACCCCCCAAGAGAACGTACATAAGGGCCTGCCTGCAAGGACATTCATGCATTCCTTCTTCCGACTTCAAGGAGCCAACATCAACTGACCAGAGACTACACTTGAAGACTGCACCAGCGGAGACGACGAGTCCCTCACCTCGAGGAGCCACTGCTCGACTGAGCCTTTGACTCAACCGAGTCCCTCGCCGTGAGGAGCTACAGCTCAACCGAGCCCTTCGACCTACGCTCCGACTCAACCAAGTCCCTCGCCGTGAGGAGCTACAGCTCAACCGAGCCCTTCGATCTACGCTCCGACTCAACCGAGTCCCTCGCCTCGAGTCTGCAGGAGAAGGAGCGCCGACTCAACTGAGTCCCTCGCCGTGAGGAACCACTGTTCGGCCGAGCCCTTCAACGCCCGAGGAACTCGTCCCTCGCCTCACACTTTGCCAACTGGCAGAGACAGTACCAACCAGACTTTCGTCGGCCCTGTTTAAGGCCACACACGCCCTTGAAAAGGGGACCCTGACAAACTGTGTGGGAATACCGAAGAGAGTGCGCTCTACTTGATATTTGGGCGTCCAGCACGTATACAAAGGTCCAAATCTGTAGTGAGCTAACAAGAGGCCCAGCAGAATGTGATAAGCCTCTGGGTTCTATACAGGTAGCATGTGGAACCTGTTCCTGGGGTTTTGGTGCACAACCAACATCTGGGTTTCCAGTTGATGCGGTAATTTCACTAGAAATGATTTTCAAGTAGTATTCCACGATATTTGTTTGACGGTCATTCTGTCAAAGTGCCCCCCCCCCTCTCTTCCAACTGTATCATGGATGTGTGTGGGGTGCCAGGGTGGAACTCACTTCGCGAGGAATTCGGCGGGTTGCAAGTTCGGCGTTTAACGAAGTTGTGTTAACGACGATTCGGAAATCGATGTCGAGCTCTCGATTTGTGCGGTGGTGTGCGGCTGAGTCGCCAGAGGGAAACGCGTTCAGCCGGATCCCCTCCAGTCCCCTTTTCACTGTGGCGGCGGATTAGTTGTTGGTTTAGTGGATTGTTAGCTCGTTATCGGCTCCTCAACCCCCCGCTCCGCGTTATCATCGCTTCTCAGGGCGTTGCGCGACAAATGAGTGACGTCTGAGCGCCGAACTCGTCAATTTCGTCCGTTTGATTCCCCTGCGCCGCTTCGATGGCCGTTGAAGTTGAGAAAAATAAGGTAACGAGACTTTCGTAGATTCTAAGTCCGCGTTGCGGCGGATTTCAGGCTGACAGTTCCGTTTCGTCGAAATTGTTATTCTGCTCGAAATGAGCTCATCGTTTGTCCGTTCCCTCGATCCACTTGCAAACGAGTTGAGTTGGGTGTATCGGGCATCTGCACGTCTACTTCAATTTAACACAAACCGCACGACGGCGCAGTTGAGTTGAATGGGAAACGACAGTTGTAGGCTGTGTGTGTCCTGAATAGTAACCAATGTGCCCTCACAACTGTACAGACTGGTTGAGGACTAATTCTAATTTGCCTCAATGTGCATGCCCTCACTGCAGTTTCCTCTTAAATAGTCAAACACTGCGAATACCAGGTAGATTGCTATGTTCCGATGACACGAACTTGTTAAGAGCTCGCACTAACTGTAACGTGGGCACACATTGACTCATTCCCCTGGGATTGGTGAAAAGAGGAGTCTCATCTGCCCAGTGATCAACTCGTGATTGCAGTCTCGAGTAGCAACGCACAACTCTCCCTCTTCCATCTCAAAGTAGAATATTTATTGCTCTGGGTTTCAAACACTGATAATCCTGGACAGTAACTCATACATCAAAGTCAAATTAGTGCAGAGCCAGTAGAAGAGAAAACAATAGCAATGAGATCATAGAAGGGTACGAAGTATGAAGAGCACGGAGAAAGTCAAAATTGAATAGGAAAGGCATTTTGCATGAAAAATACAACCAATATTGATTCGTTCATGTCTCATCAACAGAACAGAACTCCAGCGCACTTATTTTGTATTAGTGCTATGAATTGCCCACTCATCCACAAATTAAGTTTTTGGGACCCCTTCTTCCCTGGCTGGTTGTGTACTATGGACGAGTACTGACTCACAGCCTGACGATGATGTCCTCATTGAAAGCGTTCGCCTACATTAAATTACTAGCCTTTTTTTTTTTTTCTGACCCGAGGGCGTGTGGGACAAGTCCCTTTGTCACTGCGGCTGCATATGGGCCTATTGTGACGCTGGCCCTTTCTTAGTAGAAGGTGTCGTACATACCCGCCCCCCTTAGGAAGCTGAGTATGTCCTTCACTGCAGAGTCTGCTACAGTTTGGGGTTCAGTGGTCCCCTGACCGAAGTATTCAAAGCGGTTTGCTGCCAAGGCAGGGCATTCAGATAGGATATACTCTGCCGTCTCATCCTCCTCGCCACACAGTCTGCACTCCACTGCCTCTGAGATGCCCATTTTGCTGAGGTGATACCTGAGTGGGCAGTGCCCGGTGAGGAAGCTTATCAGTACTCTCAGATCTTTTCTGGAGAGTGTCAGCATCGCCTTCGCCCTTTGACAGGAAGGCGTCGTGGCTGGCGATGCCTATGGGCGCCATTTCCCTGTATCTCCCATCGAGCAACCAGACGGTTCAGGTGACTTTTCATCAGACCCACGTGTGGTTCAGGCCCGATGGGTAGGGATTCTGTACCCCTTTTTGCGAGGCGGTCAGCCTTTTCATTGCCCTCATGCCCCCTGTGAGCCGGCACCCAAATGAGGGAGAGCCTGTTACGGGCGCCGAGCTGCTTGAGCGCATGGAGGCATTCCCATGCCAGCTTAGACCTAAAACTATAGGCTGCGATGGCCTTTAAGGCAGCCTGGCTGTCTGAGAAAATGTAGATCTGCTTGCCCTTGAGTCCTTTGTTCAGGATCTCTTCTGTGATCTCTTGGGTTTTGCCCGTTGTTCACGGCTGCTTATTCAGTCAGCATGCTGACCTTATTCACAGCTGGCCGCAGACATGCCCCTGGGGACAATGCCATGGCCGTTCCACTATCCACAACCCGTGGTCCCACCTGGTAGCATGGGCATGCTCCTGGGAAGATAACCCAGAACCAGGAATTACTAGCCTTGGAAGGTAGACTCACCCAAGAGTTTCATTGACTTTGACCATACTCCACTTGCTCCTCATCCAATTTCTTGCATCGTGGTGTTTGGGACTGAGGGAGAAAGGGTAAAGTGCCTCTTTTATACTGCTAGCAGTCATGGGATGTGTAAAGAACACCTCTACAGACTCTAGTCAGTGATTGTGGATGTGAATCATACAGTGAATCGGAGGAGCTGAGATAATTGTTTGATCAGTCACCAAATAGTGAATCGACCGTTTAATTTTAATAAATTGCTAAGATAAAGGAAGGAAGAAGTATTTATTATTTGGAAGTTGTTTCGTAGGCTGTCATTTCAAAATCCAACACTTGTTAATTACATAAAGATAAGCTGTCCATAAGGTGACATTCTCGTGGCAGTAATGAGATTAAAAAATGACAGTATCGCTGACCCCCCCTACCAAGGGTTGTGATGAAAGGTGGGTCTCAGCTGCTCACAGATGGAATCATTGCTGCACCCATCCACCCTCCATTAACCCCCCCCCCCTCCGCCACTAAAGAGTAGAATATCTACTTATTAACTGTTATTTGCACCCACCCTCCACCATAACCTCAATTGATTCTAACGACGAACTTGTTGAGAAGTTACTTAAATTTTACACTAGTGTAAGCTCACCAACAAACTGTGTTGAAAACTGGAAGGACAAGCAGTGATGTCCTTTCCTCTAGCCTAAATAGTGAATTACGATCGCAGTCCCTCGCAAAAATGTTGTGTGTTGTGCATAACACTCCTCCATCCTTCCAGTCTTAGCAGAGCGTCTATTTATTGGCAGCAGTTTGACTACAACACACCCTGCTACCTCCACCCTTTTCCACCATCTTTTTATAATTTTTGTAAAAAAAAAATGCGTTTCACGTAACATCAATAGTAATAATCTATTATAGAAAAATATCCTTAGATATCACTACTTGGGCTCAAATAGTTGCAAAATAAGTTGTTTTGTTCTCACGAGGTTTTTAATATCATAAAACTCTGAGGTGCAGAAGTGGGTGCATTGTCTGGGAATTTTCCGGGGCCCGTGTGAGAATGAGACTTTCTTGGGAAATTAAGTTGAGGAACCAAGATTATTGATAGGTGGGAAATAGGTTATATAAATTGTAAAAATGTAAATGTAATATATATTGGTAAAAGGGTGCACGCCACAAAATAATGACATAATTAGCAATAGCTGTGAAAGAATTGGATAATAATGAATAATTGATAATGCAGAAGGTATTATTATTATTATTATGCCATGTTAGAAAACTTGACATAGTAAAAAAAACTTAACGTTGATGCGCATATCCAGCGGCAGTTGGCATGTATTCCTCCCCTCATCCTCCTCTTGCCAACTTTATAACTGCTGCTGAATTGCTGTTGACAAAAGCAGTGCAGCTCAAAGGATCCTCTCCTCTTTTTATTGACTGACAAGAGGGAAAATTTCCAACAATCACATTTTGACAACCGTTCCACCATTGCTACATATACTTATGTATGACAAACTATGTCAGAAAAAAACATTAAATATCGCTCCAAAGGTTAAAGTGTTTCGCGATCATGCTTGACAATTAGCTCGGGCGATGAAGTGCGTGATTGGAATTTTTAAATACAACTTGGGTTGTACGTTAGTTGAATGGCGTGTATTGGAAATAATTGAGGAGTATACAACTCACGGGACAGTCAGTTACAACCTTGTAACTGTAATCGAATTTGTTTAAAACATTTTTGTGAAAAGTCCATAGCAACCCATATTGTGTTTGAGTTATCGTCATAGTTATCAGAAGAATTGTTCTTCATCTGGTACAACGCAGGAATGCGTTTTCATCATGTGGCACAGTTTCCAAATTTTGCGTGATGACTTTTTGGTCAACTTTTCCACATCCACCTGTTGGCATTTATAAACCCAAGCCCCCCCCCCCCCCCCCATCCAACCAAATGCAGCAATACTTCCAAAATCAAATGGATTAGCTTCTAGTTGGTCCATTATGACCTTCATTCCAACCTCCTTATTTGGGAACTGGTTTTGATGGAATATCCTGTAAACCTTCATGTGTGCTGTGCATGTGGTTGTCTAGCCTGTCTTTTTGTGCTTGGACGAAATCCCCTCCCCCCATGATTATAGTGAAATTTTCAGAAATTGTATGATTGGTGTCATTCTTCCTCGCCTGTTCATATTGTTGTTTTACTCAGTAAATTCAAATAGTATGGCTGATTGTGAAATATATGAGGAGAGGGGGGAGTTCTTCAGGTAGTCTGCTTGATTGGCATATTGTTTTTCCATTTGTGTACCTGTTGGCGTTCAGTGCTGTTGGTTGGTTTCTTATCATGCCTGCTTGCTTCGAGGCTCTGGGGGTTTATATACCCCTCAGGTTATAATGAGGAATTAGCTGGCTGTCATCTCAATTATGGAATAATGCCCACCCAACTCCTCCCAAAGTGGAGTGGACAATTAAGCCCTTAAAACGACACAAGTTCTCCCAGTGAGGGAGACAAAGACTTTTTCCACGGCCCGTCAATAGGGGATGCTACCCTACCCCCCAGTCTTGAAAGACATTCAAAGGAAGCGTTGCATTGGCTCATGCCTTCAAAACTAGGAAGTGAGGAGGTGGTGGTAGGGTGTCATTTCCAAGATTAGGGGGAGCTTTGCCTAGCCCAAAGCACCACTCTTACTTCTAAAGGCCGTAGAGAGAAATATATGTTATTCCACACAACCTTACATCACACGCAGATGAAAAATGGAGATGTGACTGCAGTCATGTGGGTATGTGAGTAAAATGTACATACATTTAGGGTCTCACCTCAACAGTGTAATAGACGACTCCAGGTGCTATAAGCGGGAGTGGTTTGGTGGAAAGTGAAGTTACAGTTTAGGATTAGCTATCTAGAATGCCATAGTCTAACAGCAGTATTAGAGTTCTTCCTCGACCTGTGCCTGCTACTTTTATCTGAGGGGCAGTTTTCCATTCCACTCTCCAAAGGTTTCTAACAGTTGAAGAGGCATTATGAAAAACTATGATTGGTTGTATGACATTCCTCACAACAAACATAAGCAGAGTGAGATCAAACCACTCCTGTGGTTCTGTATAGTGAGAAAGAGGCTAGAAGCTACGGAAGGAGAAATGCATATGTGCCTAGTGTGATGTATACAAAAGCCACCATGTACCAGGGCAAACCCATAGAAATGTAGCTCTGCCCTGTAACTATTAGAGAGTGAACCGAAAATATGTATCCTAGCCCTTCTTCGTAATGTCCTAGCTAACTTGAAGGGAATGAAAAAGGGGGTTGGTCGGCTTAGAAAGTGCCGTTTGATTTAGGGCTGTAGGTCCGAAAAACTATCAGGTTTCCTGAGTTAGTAACAAAAAAGAAAAGCTTCCTCTGTGCTTGACTAATTTTTTCCTATCTGGATGTCTGTGTGATGAACAGAAAGGCTAGTCTCGATACTATGTATCTTGGATTAGGTGTGTCAAAGTCATTAATCACTGTAATCACGGTGTATCAGCCTAAAATCTTGGTGATTGGCTGGCCACGAGAGCGTTGAATAGAATGAGGTGAAGGATTAAGATACGACAAAGAAGGAGCCTTCGGGGTACAAACTGTCCTCGGGCTACAGAGTCAGATACTTGTTGCCTATTTGTAATTATGGAAGTGGGATTCAATGTAACGTAGCGAGAAATGCATACCTGTAGTGGAAAACTTGAATTAACAGCGCAAAACCTTTCACTTCAGTATCTTCGATGTAACAGGCGTGATCAGTGATCACACGCTCTGCACTTAGTAGTGTTTGTTGTTAAAAACGTTTTAATACTTTTTAGGTGGTTGAAAATGGTGTGCGCAACTTGAAACTATCAGGACACGTTGGTTTTGATAGCTTACCTGATCAACTTGTCAGCAAGTCCGTTCAAAATGGGTTCACCTTCAACATATTATGCATTGGTAAGTGACAATATATTCACTGTATATGATCCTTGTAAATTCCTTTACGCTTTAGCAGAATTTCAAAGTATTCATCAGTCATTTCATTACATGCAAGGAGCGATGGTGCGGTTGAATGGATATTTTTGTGATTAGCCCTTCCAATCCTACCACCATCATTCATTTTCCACTCCTCATTTTGGGCCACTTCATGGCTTTTAGGATTTCAGAACAGTAACGCAGGCTTTGACCGCCTGAGGTCTTCGATGAATCAACACGTACCTTAGTGTGCTTTCACCATTTCAGTACTATGGGTAGAGTTTTAATAGACTTGAAGGTTGTCTTAAGCTATAATGGGCAGCTTGTGTGGGTGTGGGTTGTCGCCACACAAAGGTCCTGCCTAGGAGGATTATTAAGCCATAGTACTGTTGACTATTTTCTTCAGAGAAGCCTCTTCAGGAGCCAACTTTTGTTGATAGTTGATAGATTAGAAGAGTCATGGTTTTCTAAAAGAAAGAAAACTGGAATTTAATATTTGTTATTTATTGGAAATTGTCATGTTTTTCAGCCATCGAGGACTTTTTCAAGTTTCAAATTTTACCAAAATTCTTCTACTTTAACACATTCAACCTCAGCCTAATTTTACCTGTTCTACCCCAGGACCTGAAGTGAAAAATACTGTTTCAACGATTCAATACCCTAGAATGGCGCTAAAACGATTTATTTATCATAAATTCTTGTTAAAATTTATATTTTAAATTGGATGCTAAACGATTAACTCCAGGTCAGTCAGATAAAACCAACAAGCTTGATTTTTCCTTTTTTTCAAGCTTAAAATAAAAAAAACAGAAGGGAGAATTAAATAACAAACTAAAAACCATTTTGAAAAGAACAATTTTTATTTTATATACCCTAAAATTAAAACACACATGAGGAAAAATATATTGTATAGACTAAAAAGAACTGAAAAGACTTGCAAATGGAAGAGTTGTTAAATAATATGTACAAGAAATGTTGTAAGCTAAGGAGTAGACAAAAATATCAACTTTGAAAACCACACGCGTTGGCTAACATACTACACACCTTTACAATTATTTTATTCATTTTTATAATGAATACATAAAATAATTAATTACTTATTTATAATCATGAAAATTTCTGGACCATGGATTGAGGCATAAGGCTGGATGATTGGGGCTCTTTTGTTAGTAGGAGGCTAAATGAATTCGCCGGAGGTAAACAAAAAAATCTACAACCTTGTCTATCTACCTTGTTCGGCCAATTCCGTGCTGAAGAGTATTAATCCGTTTTTAAAATATTACTTGAAATATATTAGAAAACCAAAGAGTTCAAAGAAAACTCAATAATTACTTACCTTAATTGCTGTACCTGCACTAATAGCTAAATCTAGAGAGAGAGACTTTTCATCAGACCCACGTGTGGTTCAGGCCCAATGGGTAGGGATTCTGTACCCCTTTTCGCGAGGCGGTCAGCCTTTTCATTGCCCTCATGCCCCCTGTGAGCCGGCACCCAAATGAGGGAGAGCCTGTTACGGGCGCTGAGCTGCTTGAGCGCATGGAGGCATTCCCATGCCAGCTTAGACCTAAAACTATAGGCTACGATGGCCTTTGAGACAGCCTGGCTGTCTGAGAAAATGTAGATCCGTTTGCCCTTGAGTCCTTTGTTCAGGATCTCTTCTGCGATCTCTTGGGTTTTGCCCATTGTTCGCGGCTGCTTATTCAGTCAGCATGCTGACCTTATTTACAGCTGGCCGCAGACATGCCCCTGGGGACAATGCCGTGGCCGTTCCACTATCCACAACCCGTGGTCCCACCTGGTAGCATGGGCATGCTCCTGGGAAGATAACCCAGAACCAGGAATTACTAGCCTTGGAAGGTAGACTCACCCAAGAGTTTCATTGACTTTGACCATACTCCACTTGCTCCTCATCCAATTTCTTGCACTGTGGTGTTTGGGACTGAGGGAGAAAGGGTAAAGCGCCTCTTTTATACTGCTAGCAGTCAAGGGATGTGTAAAGAACACCTCTACAGACTCTAGTCAGTGATTGTGGATGAGAATCATACAGTGAATAGGAGGAGCTGAGATAATTGTTTGATCAGTCACCAAATAGTGAATCGATCGTTTAATTTTAATAAATTGCTAAGATAAAGGAAGGAAGAAGTATTTATTATTTGGAAGTTTTTTCGTAGACTGTCATTTCAAAATCCAACACTCGTTAATTACATAAAGATAAGCTGTCCATAAGGTGACATTCTCGTGGCAGTAATGAGATTGAAAAATGACAGTATCGCTGACCCCCCCTACCAAGGGTTGTGATGAAAGGTGGGTTTCAGCTGCTCACAGATGGAATCATTGCTGCACCCATCCACCCTCCATTAACCCCCCCCCCTCCGCTACTAAAGAGTAGAATATCTACTTATTAACTGTTATTTGCACCCACCCTCTACCATAACCTCAATTGATTCTAACGACGAACTTGTTGAGAAGTTACTTAAATTTTACACTAGTGTAAGCTCACCAACAAACTGTGTTGAAAACTGGAAGGACAAGCAGTGATGTCCTTTCCTCTAGCCTAAATAGTGAATTACGATCGCAGTCCCTCGCAAAAACACTTGTGTGTTGTGCATAACACCCATCCATCCTTCCAGTCTTAGCAGAGCGTCTATTTATCGGCAGCAGTTTGACTACAACACACCCTGGTACACATAAGCCTGGATGATTGGGGCCCTTTTGTTAGTAGGAGGCTAAATGAATTCGCCGGAGGTAAAAAAAAACCCGCACCTGGGGGAGCTAAGGGCTATGACCATGTTCGGCCAATTCCGTGCTGAAGAGTATAAATGCGTTTTTTTTAATATTACATGAAATATATCAGAAAACCAAAGAATTCAAGGAAAACTCAATAATTACTTACCTTAATTGCTGTACCTGCACTAATAGCTAAATCCAGAGGTGACTGCTTTTGAAGGTGTCTGGAAGGGTACTGAGAGGATAAGCCGAGTTGGAAACAAATATAATGGGACAGGTCTGCCGATTGGTGGCGCATCGGGCTGAATGTGTTAAGTACCATTTGGGTTCACAATTATGAATGGTTCAACAGGATTTTTCGTTTCGACTAGATTTGAAGAAATGAGTCTGAAAGGAGGTGTATTCGATGCGAAAGTGGAATTGCCTTTAATTTCACTGAACCAAAATTTTGTTACTTTGAAGTAACTTTCCATTACACGATTGTTAGCAATTTAATTCTTATTATACGAAAGAGCAAAGACAGCATGCGATAAGTTTGTATTGATTCGTCTTTTAATTCTCCAACGAGGTCCCTCTGTTGAAGGTCAACCTGACAACTGCCAAATCCCTCTGTAACCTTTTCCTGACCCTTAAATTACATTTATGGCCCCACTTTTTCCCGTGTGACGATAGAAGGGTTGTGTAAACTTGGCTCTTACAATCAATACGTTTAAAGGAGGAATGAAAGGAATATTTTGAGTGACGTTTTCATTCTAACTTGTTTTCTCAACTTTAATTTTCCACTGTTCCTGTGGGTGGAGAAGGATGATACTGTCTTGTACATAACAAAAATGTTTGGCGTTCATTTTATAGTGATGAGGACAACGTCTAAACATCAATGAGATAAAGTGCAGTTTTATTGAAAAAATCTGTTCAAGAGTGGTTATTTAAATTGCATGTAAAAAAGTTAACGATAGTCGAAAATTTGTTCTTTTTCTGTGACTTGGTAAATTCTATTTGGGCGTTTGAATCTCTTGGTTTACCCGGCTTGTCTTGTGTTTAAGAAAAACGTGGTGGGTGCAATTATTGTTTATTTATCTTTTAAAACTTAGGTTTCTAGAAGGTCTGAGACACGTCATACTATGTTTATATTGCTGTGTCCTATCTTACTGTAGTAATGAAACCTGAAAATGTTTGTTTCATGAAGTACCTCTACTGCAACAGTTGAATGTTCAGGTGTGGATAAGATCTCATTTATAGTAAGCGACATCCTCCCCTTATTGCCTATGATAGTAAGGATAGCCTTATGATGTCACCAACCTTATTGGTTCCAGATTCAATCTGAAAAACTCGTTGCACTATTTGTAGGTTTAACCCTGACCAACTTGTTGCAGTTCAGCATTTGTACACTGTCAGTTAGGCCACGATCTAACTGTTGCAGATACATCTAGGCATTTGAGTTTAGTAGTAATTTATGAAGGTTCTGTCATCAAATACAATCGAATTAGCTCGGTTGGCATCTTCGTTTTCCATCTTATGAAGTCAGCAATTCCTCCCTAGTTCTGAATTAGAATTTGCTCCCTGAATTTTGGGTTCTAAAAACTTCCAACATCAGTGCTATTCGTTGTTAGCCCCCCCCCCCCAATTTCGTATTTCAAATATTTCTGACAACAGTTCCCTGTAGAATAACTTCTAAGTTACGAACGTTTTTATTAAAGTAGGCGCTTTTTACATTTCAAGCCCATCATTATTTATTCCAGTAGCACAAACAGTGGATTTGAGACTTCTTTCAATAATTTTTTAGTTATTCTTCATTGCAATTAGTAGTTGTAGAGTATGTAGAATACGGACCAACATTACATCATGGTTCCTTCGACTGGCTGGCGAAGGTTTAGGTTATATTCCCATTTGATCCATTGACTTTCCCAATTGCACACCCGAAGAATAGAAACAAACTCCGATTCACCCTAGGCAGCTCATACCATTTAACCATGGAGCTTTGTAACACCCCTCTCCCTCCTATCACCACCTATGTCCTAGACCCACATTTGATTTGGAGATCTAGGACTTTAACAATGCAGAGTTTCTGTTTTTCCTCTCTCTTCGCTTGAAGTTGACTAATTTTTCTCGTGATAACCCCTCAACATCATGCCCTTGTTAATATTTAGTTGTTTTGAAGTCAAATATACCCCTTTGAGTCACAACTCAAAGCTAGCTGTACTTCTAATGAGGGTACCATAATATCCTTTCGCGACCTACTACTAATAACTGTTTTTGGGAGAGATATGCAAGCCCAGATAGTGAGAGAAAACTGCATACTGAGCATGTTTTCAATATTTTCAAGGTAAACCAACTTATTGAATATGCGATTCCATTGCAAAGGGTGTCAAGAGTATTTGATATAAGCTATATGCCACATTTTTGTCTGCACAATCTTATTAGAAACTTGGAGCTAAGTCCACTGACTTGAGTTCTTCCTTCACCATCCTCTCTCCTTACACGCAAATTCTGTTGCCAACAGAGACTAGCAAGTCTCTCAGTATAACAACCTCCCCTAACTATTCAGAGGGTGGGTATATTATCTTGCCCTTATAGGAGGTACGTCCAGAAAGTAAGAGTACTCGATTTTTCTATTTTTTTAAAAAAGACAGGGTTTCGTAGGTTAACATCTCACTTATTTTTCTACATAATCCCATTCTCGTTCTATGCAAGGTTTGAGCCTCAGCAGAAGCTTTTTGATGCCCTCTTTAAAGAATCTCCCACCAACTCTTTCTGCTAGTTAAGGGCCTCTTTCTTCACTTTCTCGTCGTTTGAAAAGTGTTTTCCACCTATTTGAGTCTTCAGGGAGATGAGAAGATTAAAATTGTGAGGAACCAAGTCAGGGGAATACAGAGGGTGCTTCACAATGTCCCGACCGAATGAATCCAACAGCTCTTTGGTGACGTTGGCTGTGTCAGGGCAGGCATTGTATCGTGCAACAAGCACACTCCCTTTGTCTACATTCCCCTCCGCTTGATTTAGATTGCTCTCTTGAGCTTTTTAAGGGATTCACAGTATCGAACTGCATTAACCGTTGTCCCCTGGGGCAGGAAATCGACTAGAATGATTTCTCTTTGGTCTCAAAACATGGTAGCCATGATTTTTTTGCTCGGAGTGGAGGTATTGCATTTTTTTTTGCAAAGGGGGGAGAGGTGCGTCGCCACTTTCATTTCGACTTTAGAGTGTAATGAGCAACCCACGTCTCATCTCCAGTCACAATGGAGCTAAGGGAATCCTCACCTTCCAATTCAAATCGCTCAAGGAACTTGCGAGTGCAGGTGACCCGATTCACTTTGTGCTGATATGTCAGTATTTTTGGCACCCACCTTGCACACAATTTTCTGAATCTGAGAGTTTCAGAGATTGTTTCATGCATGGGAGATCTGGAGAGTTGTGGAAACATTGCAGCAAGTTCATCCACTGCCAATCGGTGGTCTTCACAAACGGCATTGTCGATTTGTTTCACCAACTCATCAGTCAAAATGGAAGGCATCCCAGTCCTCTGGTGGTCGTGAACATTCATTCTTCCTTCGCTGGACTCACGACACCACTTGAAAACATTTGTTCTGTTCATGAGACCTTCGCCATAAACCCCTTTGATCCGTGAAAAAATTTCTGTCAGCTTTTTACCTTCTGCGACTAGGAACTAGATGGCGGAGCGCACCCCACACTTAGCAGGATTGTTTATTGACATGTTTCACACAAACGGTCACCATAATGGCAATTTGGCTACTACCAAGGTCATTCAGTGCTTGTTGTGTTCAGGAGGACCTTCTACATCATGAAATGTGACGAACATTGGAAACAAAAATGTCTCCTGTATGTACAGGCCTCAGTACTCTTACTTTCTTGACATGCCTCGTATTCTCATTTCTCTGTCCTACTTCTCTTCCCTGTTCTGTAATACCTGCTCTCCCTTTCTAGAAAATACATACCTTGGTCTTTCTCAAATTGATCGGTATTGTCAATTGTCTTGACAGTCTTGATTTCACATCTACAAATAAGATGTGGCTTAAGCAGTCCAAGCTTGAAGACATTGATCACAGTGAAAATTTTATCGATAGGAGAGATTGCTTCTACCATCGCCTTTTAATCATATTCGGTTTTCAGGAGAGACAGGGTTGGGGAAATCAACCCTTATGGATTCATTGTTCAACACCAGTTTTGAATCTACGCCAAGTCCTCATACGCTTCCATCTGTTAAGCTCAAAGCTCACACGTACGAACTTCATGAGTCCAATGTTAAACTTAAGGTTAGTTAAAAATTGATTTCTACAATTAATAATTACAAGAGTGTTCAACCGTGTCATGAGCCAATCTAATTTGGTCACTCGAATTTACTTGTAGCTGACTATTGTTGACACCGTGGGCTACGGGGATCAAATTAATAAAGAAGAAAGTTACCAAGCCGTGATTGATTACATTGATGCACAATTTGAAGCCTACCTCCAAGAAGAGCTAAAAATCAAGCGCAGCCTGTCCTCATATCATGATTCACGCATACACGTGTGCTTGTACTTCATTTGCCCTACTGGTCATGGGTAAGAATGTCTTGGTGTATTCATATTTAAAATATTTGCGACTCAGAGCAGGTGGGTGAGCATTCAGGTTATCGTCAAAAAGAAACTACCAATACCTGTCAATTGCCTGTGGGAGTGTACCAGTGCTTAATGAGATACCGTGTTTGTTTATAGTTATCGCAGGATGCCCACAATGATTTTTGACAACAAACTGAAAGTATTTGGTCTCTTCGCACAAGATAAAAAATTGAATAAAGGCATCGGTGTAATTTGGTAGGTATTGGAGAGTACGACCAGTATTGTACTACTCCCTCTTAAGACACATATCAAACGCCGATGGCTGACACCTAGCATTAGCTGGCTATCAAAGTGAATTGATGAACGGGTCATTGGAAGTTATTCGAAGATTTGATTTACTCTGTTGTATTATTGTATTTATTGTGGAAAATTTATTTTTATCATAGTCAGAGTAATGGCCAAGCAGAATCGGCAGTAAAAATTATGTTGCAAAAATGTAGCGACGCTGGAACTGATTATTATCTAGCCTTACTTCACTACCACAACACGCCTAAAGAAAACCTAGAGCCACCATCAATTTTATTGATGTCAAGAAGACTTAAATGTGTTCTTCTTATATGCTCAAAACTAGCCAATCATAGGGAACAACACCAATTACTACAAACCCGTCCGATCGCTTACAAGAAACAATACGATAGGGACACCAAAGCTCTATCAAAATTGACGTGTGGTCAATATATTTACTTTAAAAAAACTCCTACCAGCTCGTGGTCTCCTGGGACATTTTTGCAAGTCCTTGATTCTCGTACCCATTTCCCTCAGGAACAAAAAGTGAACCAAATGTAAAGTAAACAGAAAATTAATTTTTGGAAAACCCTAAGTCAAACCATGGGCCTAATACATCTGAGCTCCACACTCACATCCCTCAGTCAATCAGTTTCTCGATACTAGGAAAAGCAGCTGTCATTCTTGGTTACAAGAGGATTGTCCAAGCGAATATAAACGATGTACGAGCAACTAATAGCTGTTATACTACTTAACGTGGTAGACAAGTGATTAAGCCTAAGCGCTTTTCCTTCTCTGAATTTGAAAAACGAAAAGTATAAGATATTAAACAAAAGGCTTGTTGTATTATTGTATTTATTGTGGAAATGTTATTTTTATTAAGGAAGAGTATTATTATATAATTAATCAAAACTAAAACTGGTACAGTAGGTATTTTCAGTACCTTAAAAGTAATCAAAATTATGAAACCAGGAGGCACTGATTATGTAACTTTTTTTTCTTTTCCGATATGCCCGAAGTAAAGGTTCAGTCATTTGTCTTCCAATCTTCGCATTTATATTGAGTCCATCACGAAAACATATTCGACCTCTGCTCTGCAAATAACGTCAATAAACTGGCCCTGATAGATTTATACTGATTAGAGCAACGTCTTCAACTCACTCCCAAAAACTTCCAACATGTGTTGTTATCTATCTTTGCAACCAAATTTTCTTGCTACACCCTGCTATTAGAGAAGAATTAAGGTTTATATACGTTCGGGTCTCTTCATAATTCGTTCTGACCGCCTCGTGTTGTATGGTAGTTGTGAAAATATTTTTGTTCGTCTTTTTACTTTCCGTTACCCCAAAGGGAAAGGAAAGTATAGCAATCGTGGGAAAAAAAAATTTTTTTCTTCAGATCTTAACGTTTTGAGGCTTACTGAGTCTAAAAAACCTAATTTCGGCGCATGGTCCATGTGTGCGTGTATGTGTGTGTCTGTAGTTCAATTTGCGGGGCAACGGCTGATCCAATTGAGCTGGTTCTTTTTTTGTTTTGTTTTTATTCTTTGTAGACACCAAAATAAGGTTATGGGCGATTTTGGTCGATGGGAAGGGGGGTGGGGGACAAAAAAGTACCAAAAAAAGGGTTTTCCCATTTTTCTCGAAAACAGCTGTAACAATTTTGATTAAACATTCACATTATCTTCTACTAATCAATACGTAACTTTTCTTCTGCATACATATCTCCATGAAAATACGGTGAATGGAGATATAGGCCCATGGAGCATAAATAGGTTTTTTACGCTTTTTGGCAAAATGGCTTCAACGATTATCACTAAACTTTCAAGATGTTTTCGATTAGTTAATACCTGCATATTGTTATGAATACATGTTCCTCTGACAGTCCATTGAACCGAGATAAAAATCAAAATGTATCGAAAATAACGTTTTTCGATCATTTCCGTTAATTCCAGGGTAACTGCTTCACCAGATTGGATCAATCTTACATAGTGTCTTTTAGCCACCCATACTCACATTTCATTCTTAATAATTATTCCTGTGCATCTATGTTGAACGGAGATGTAAGCCAAGTTAACTAAGAAAAGGAGATTTGTCGAATATTAATTTATCAGTGTTCCAATTTTCTCAAAAATGGCTGTAATGATTTCGATCAAACTTACGGAGTACTCTCAGCTAACTAGTCCCTACATTTTGTTCTACATAAATATTTCTGTAGAATCGCGTTGAATGAAGATATAGCACCCACATATGTAGCTGGTGATTGAACTTACGGGGCAGGTAGAAAGTTATGCGTTGCTACGCACCGCTCGATCCTTTGGGCCTTCGAATATAATGTATTGAATGTTGTTTCAGGTTGAAGTCACTAGACCTTTCATGTATGAAGAAACTGGACAATAAAGTTAACATTATTCCTATCATTGCCAAAGCCGACACAATATCTAAATCTGAGCTACAAAAATTCAAGGTAAAATTTGAATCTGTAAAAAAAATGCCGTTGGATATCGTTTTTCTTACTTTCAGGTGAATTGGTCTTAACATTAATCCAACAGCCCACCCGAATATCAGCATTTTAGACTCCTATAGTTTTGAGAAATGCTTGTAGGTTGGTTGATGGTGAGAAATTAGGCAATTAATTTGAACAGTTACTTGACGTTGTAATGGGGGACGAACAAACCTTGACGAACTTAATAAAATAATTTTTTTTTTAAACACTACAATGGGAACAGAAGTGGAATTAGAATCGCAATTATGCAAATTCAAAATGAAATAAAACGTAAGGAAACAAGTGATCCAAAATAAATCAGTCCTCAGTGTACTTCCTGACATGACAATAAAATGAAGGTCAATCGTACCTGCCCCTTTACTGTTGAACAACATGATCTGGAAACAAACCAACTGTAGATTGGTGAAGTTTGAAGGAAAAGAGGAATACTTGCTACCGGAACTTGCGGAAGATGGGAAATGATACCTAGCTTCATAGTGAAGCTTATTAAAGTGCTCGTAATTTTCTCTCAAATTCAAGAACTACAGCCAACCAACTGCGACATTGGCCAAGTCCAGGCGAAAATATGGTAGTTGCTGGGTAAAGTATGAGTGGAAGGGGGGAAATGTAAGCATGGCCATTGCAAGGGTAAGCGGGTCTACATATTCTCGACAGTTAGGCTGCCCTAAAGGCCATTGTGGCATACACCTACACCTTCACATCCAGGCTGACATGGGATTGTCTTCAAGTGTTCTAACCACTCCCCCCCCCATCCCTAATTATAGGCTTTCCCTTATCTGGGTGCCAGCTCATAGAGGGCAATGAAAAGGGAGACTGCCTTGTTAAGGGGCGTAGAATCCCTACCTATCAGGCAGGAGCCCTACATAGACACGACAAAAAGGCCCCTGGCTCGGCAGGTAGCCGAATTAGAGACAGAAAAATTGCAACAGCCTCGGCTAAGACAGGCTAAAAGATCACTGTGCCTTCTTGTTCAAGGGCAAAGGCAATGCTAATACTCTCTAGACAAGATCAAAGAGTCCTTAATCACACTAGACAATGCCCACTTAGGCATCTCAGAGGCAGTCAAGTACAGATTGGACAAAAGGGCAGAGCCTATCCTGTGTGACTGCCCTGGCTTGGCAGCTAGGTGCTTCGAATAGTTCTCCTAGGGGTTCATCCAACCTCAAACCTTAGCAGAGTCTGCAACTGAGGATGTACTCGTCTTACTAAAAGGGGCTGGTATGCACAACGTATTTTATTAAGTAAGGGTCATCATTACATGTGTCATAAGCCCATGTGTGGCAGCAGTAACAAAGCTACTCAGTCCTGTGTGCCCTTGATGTGTGGCCACGATTCTGTTTTATTGAGAGTAACAACCACAGTGGCTGAGGGTCTTCACAAAGGGATGAATGAAGATGGTTGCGCCTTTTGAATTCAATTTGTGGCAACCTAGCACCCTATTAAAGGAATTAAATGCAGCTGGAAAACTCGAAGAAATGCGTTGGAAGTGAGTGTTTTGGATTGAGAGAGCTAGGTTATCGCGTAAAACAAGAAATGTTATTACAAGCAGGCGGAATACATTTTTTCAGGATTTACTGACGTTCTAGTGTTATAAAACAAACTTCAATATTCAATGAATCAGATGTCAATATTGAGAAGTTGTGATGTAGTGCGTGCTTCTGTAGTTGTGCAGAGTCTTTGAAATGGTGGTATTTTAACATTTAAAGTGTAGCGTCAATTTCGTTGTGGTGGGTGGGGTGATAAGTAATACTACGTACTACTTGTCAGGGTTTGATTATTGTTGTTACAGTGGTTTTTAGAGAAGGTACTTAACAATTTCTGTATTTAAATCTTTGACAGCTTATTATTTGAGTTTTTAAGAAAATGTTGGTTGTGTTACCATTCAGAGATATACCCAAGTTCCTATGTTTGTCATTGTGTTTCTTTTTATGTCGTGATTTCCAGACCAAAATCATTGCCGAGCTAGAAAGTAATGGCGTGGAAATATATCAGTTCCCGACTGATGATGACAGTGTTTCTGAAATAAATGGAAATATGAACTCTCACCAGCCTTTTGCTGTAATTGGTAGCACGGAGTTTGTGAGAATTGGAAACAAAATGATGAGATCAAGGCAGTACCCTTGGGGAACTGTACAAGGTATGTGATCTGCATTTTATTTTGTAATTATTTAATTATCTGCTTTTCTTACTCAAAAATCAGTTAAATACTAGTATCATTTCACTGACATTGTGTGTATTTTTATATAACTCTAGCTGTCCCTTATCTGGGATGAGCCCTTGGGCCTAAAGTCCTACTGTACCAGTTCTAATGTCTCATAGATTCATTCCAAGTTTTCTAAGGAATGCCAGGTATTTCCTGTTAGAACCTTCTTTGGTGTTTACCCTGAGGGAATTTCTACCAAAGACTGAAAATCGCTCCCTTTCAAGTCTTATGGCACTGGGGTTGGACATGGTAAAAGGAGTCTGTCCGTGAGGGCAGATTAGGCCCTGTGATGATTCCCATTATTTGACTCAAGTTCCTCCTTTCCATCCTCAGAAGGCCTTATCTCGTGTGACAGTCCTGTGGTAATGCATTTGGAATGTCTCACTCCCACAGTGTTCTAGATAGCGATACATTCTCCGGGCATATTCTCTCACTGCCCTCTTGCCCTGTAATGGGTAAGTGGCCCAAGTGGATGAACTGAGTCTGGCCAGATGGTCCGCATCTCAGCCAGTCATCAATAAAATCAACCCACATATTGTGACTCATTACAAACCCAAATTCATAACCCAATGCCATGCTGGCTTCAGTAGCCATATGTTCGATGCTGTGTGTCATAGTTTTGCGGTACAGCTTCCTTGGGTCGTTTAAAAACATTAAAGTTTACTCAACAACTTCAATAACAGGTTGATTTCTTGATTTGTTTAGTAAGTAGATAATAAGCAAGATATGGTGTTAATTTACCCCATGAGGTTATACAAAATGATTTGGAGTAGTGAAGTTGTGCACTGAGCAGTGTTTGTTTTTATGTTTCTCTGTATACTCACTTATGCTAGATGGAAATATATTTCAGTGGAAAATGAAGCACACTGTGATTTCGTTAAGCTCAGGGAAATGTTAATTAGAACTAACATGGAAGACATGAGAGAAAAAACTCATTTCAAACATTATGAACTGTATAGAAAGAAGAGGCTCGAACAGGTAATGAATGCATTCATTATTCTACACTATTCTATAAACTCCATTCGCTTCTCTGTTAGACGTTTAAATGTAATACCATTCATGGAAATGAATAAAATGTTCTTATTCGTAAATTTTTCAGCATTTTTGTCAATTTAACTGAATGGAACTTTTTTCCCACAGATGGGCTTCACGGATGTAGATGCTGAAAACAAACCTGTCAGCTTCCAGCAGTCATATGAGGCTAAGAGGATCAATCACCTTCAAGAGCTCCAGCAAAAGGAAGATGAGATGCGGCAGATGTTTGTCGTGAGAGTGAAGGAAAAAGAAACTGAACTGAAAGAAGCAGAAAAGGAGGTATATCTTTGGGTGATATTCATGAAATTCCGACGCCATCAGTTACCCAGTTTCGCTGAAATTAAAAACGCAATTTTTACTTCCCTTGCTCCAATGAGTAATAATAGTCTAGTAATCAGCAGGGAAAGTAGAGTTTTCGCCATATCTTTATACTTTGAGCTCCCACTCAATCCCCTGTAAAAAAAGTGCTGCAAATTATTACGGAACGGTTTATTACTTTGTTGCACGGAATGATTGGGACTTATCTCATTCAATCCATGTCGAAAAATATTAAGAATATAACATGGCTCTATCAACAATCCAGAAAACAATGACTCATGTGTTAACAACGATGTTTGTAATGCATTTCCGAGACCCATTCTATTTGATTCAGCCTCGAAAAATACTAGATAACATGACTGGGACAACGAAAAGTGGCGTTTTCTTGGAGAAGATATTCAATGGGCACGTTGAAGCGAGTTGATCTGATGTTGGTCAGAGTGAGACAGGAAGCAGTGCAGGAAATGAGTACAGGCTGGGGAGAAACTACATCTTTTGCTATGTTGCCCCGCGAGTTCCTTCAAGTAGTAGAATTAGCCTCACTATATTTACTGCAATTTCACTGTAAATATCACAACCCTCAAGACACAGCTCCTTCACCTCATTCGACCCCGTATCAAAAAATCCCTGGGGAATGATACCAAATACTGTTTGAAATTTGAACCAAAGAATAAAATGAACTTAATATCTCAGACATAAATTATATTTGAACGTAAAATAGGAATGAGTAGTATGAATAAAACTTTAAAATAAGAAGCAATATAGCAATGGGGAAAACTGAAGTTCTCTTCAATGAAGTAAACAAAAAGACTGATAATAAGCACTTCTGATGTGGCAGTTCATGATAATGGCGGGGGAGGAGTCTGACCGTTTAATGTGAAAACTTCGTACTTCATTGTTGCTCGAAGCTTGTGTTGGCCAAGTTTCTTAGTGTCGTAGGGAGTTGAATTCTTGTTGAAAAGTTCCTTTGGATGCTGATGACCGTAGAAAATAATTGAAAGAAAGTGGATACTGCTGAGGCGTTTTTTTAAAAAGAGAAGACGAGTACGGGCGATGTGATGTGGAGATTGAGAATGACGAAGGCGGTAGACGAGCAAAACGCAAAAGGTGGAGGCAGTTCAGGCGATGGAGGGAGGCAATAGGCTACGATATCGTGAGCTAAGCACCTGAGGTGATGTGCAAGGTCCTCCAGCCACCAAGGAAATAAACAAAATAAAGCGATCTTGGGCGTAAACAAATACTACATAATTTCAATAAAATTGCCGAATTTGAGGGAGGATTGTGAATAGAAAAAGATCCTGGACAAAACCACAGGTGTATTACTCAGAATGAATAATAATCTCTGGCCTCTGTTAGTATGAATGCAAAGCATCTTGGTCAGATTAGAATAATATTCCATCTAAATGTAAACCTACACTTCCGAGATCTGTCCCACACTCAACATCAAAAAATACGTAGGAAACCAAACCAAAATAAAATTGTCAAAATTTTGTTTTTGGCTCATTTTCTAACCCATGCATTGCCCATATAGGCTTTGTTTGATTGGATTAGTAGGCCTATTTATTATTATTATTATTATTATTATAATAATATTATTAGCCTACACCTTCAACATTATGATGAGTCATCCTCTCTGCTTAATTAGTCATAACTAGGTGTAGAATGCAGTTAAATAGTTGAGTAATCATACAGAATCCTGACAGTGTGGAGGAAAATGAGTTTAGTACCGATTTTTCATTCAGTTTCCCAATTGTCCAACCATTTTCACATGGTTTCTCAATAATCTTTTCACATATCCCCAACTAGAAGGGAAGGTGAAATACCTGGGAGGCTTCCTTCTTACACGGGTTATACACGCGAGGAGAAAATTACAAATGGGGCAATCCATCATGTGGGCAGCCCACAAGATAGTTGGCACGACATGGGGACTGCGGCCAAGGATGGTCCTGTGTGGATGTATTGCACAATTATTGAGCCTATCGTCATCTACAATGCTCTGATCTGGTAGACCAGGACAGGAAACAAGACTGTGCAGCTTCAGTTGAGTAGACCGCAGCGTGGGGTCTACATAGCTGTGACAGGGGTATATACAGACAACCCCCAACGGGATGATCCTACTGGATCGTTGCACGCTGAAACTGGCCCCTGTTATGCAGCTCTCCACCATCTGATGTTGGACAGGTTGTGTGTGTGTGTGGGGGATGGGGGGGGGGGTTGCTCAGCATGTTAGGGACTCAATATGGTATATTGCACCGACGGATTAGTGAGAGTTGGCCTGTCAGGCGCAGGAGTTCGTGGGCCAAGTATCCATTAAGCATTATCACCAGGTGCGCTGGCAATAGTTTTGCAGGTAGACCTCTTCACAGTGATGGTGTGCGTGCAACATCTCCTTCACAAGGGGCTGAAACACTCACAGAAACAGAATAGGCTCATTTGATGCTGCTGTGGGGGTTTCCTCAGTTGCCACCACTCTATGGGTTGGTGGGGCCTATAATTGAACTAAGGATTTTGGATTCTCTACTCAATTCAATAATGAAAGTATAGCATTGGTTCAATTTTTAGTATTTATCTTTCATTAGATTCACTCAATATTCGTTTTTTCGTAGCTCCATGCAAAGTTTGACAAGCTTAGACACGAACACACAGAAGAGAAGAGGAAACTGGAGGATTCTAAGAAGAAATTAGAAGATGACCTCGTGGAGTTCAATCGACGAAAAACTCAGTATGCACTTAGCGCTTCATCGCACCACACGCTCACATTGGGCAAAAGTAAAAAGAAATAAGATAGTGATTTTATGCAATCACAATTTAGTACAACTCTCTTGGGAAAATTGACTTATTTATTCAAAAGAAAAATATTGTTGGTGACTCTTCCTATTTATTGTATTTATTAGCGTAAATTGTTTTTATATGTTTTTTACCAAACTTCTAAGTGTCAACTATGCTCCAAGCAGTATTAAAAACCTCTGTTCACACCACCGAAATTTGTTGTTTCATTCGTGTTGGACTCTCAGTCTCATCTATTTTTGTCCTTCACTACACAACCTCACTGTCATTGATGTATACGCATACGGAAACTATGAGCTAATTACAACCTTATAACGTTGAGAATTGAGTAGTAGCTGGTTTACTTTTGAAGATATACTGGGTGTTGACACGATGATCATTATTTCATACGAAGAATGAGACTCGTGCATTTTGACGATAAACACAAAAATTAGTTTATTCCTAATAATCAGGTGCGCCACACTGCACAATGTTCCTTAGCTCCAAGCCCGTTCACTTAAGTTCATGGGGTTTGTTACTAACTCAATTTGGAGAAAACGGGCAGGAGTGATTACGGTACTTCAAATGGATTGCAAATGTCCTGCCATACCAGAATCCCTTGGCCATAAATGGAGGTAGGTGTTTGACGGTGATAACTTTTTTACCTCGATGCTAACGATCTTAGCCCTTGCAAGTCAGTTGTGTTGTATATTACCATTAATCATCTTCTACCTCTGACTTGATTTATGACCAAGGGATCCTGGCATGGCCAGGACATAGTGCGATTCGTTAGAAATACGCTCATCACCTACCGGATGTAAAGTCACATTATATGGTAGTAGTTTTGGTTTATTATTCATTCTGAATAATAACCCTATGTTTTCGGTCACGAAAAATTTTTTACAACCCCCCCTCAAAATTTGATACTTTACGTTTCAAGACATGGAGATTCCAAATTTGCAATGTCCGTCCGCCATCCCCCGTCCGGGCCGTTTTGTGCCTTTAACGTGGTCTAAAAAATTCGTTCTTTCGCCCAAAAATCCGACTTGGTATCTAGTTGTGCCCGCCATCTCGGCAATCCGATCGGACGAAGCCCGTGGTTGTAACGGGCAAAAACGGTTAAAAATTAACGAAACGCAGTACAACGCGAGCTACAAGCGTTTCGTCGTTTGAATTCCCTCCGCCCGCCCGTCACTTTAAAAAACCAACCGCTCGAGGCGGCGAGCAGCGCCTCCGCCGCTTCCTCCCAACACTGGACTCCCCGGGTTCGCCAGCGCCCTCGTTCCAATTTCCCGACGTTTTGGTTTTAATACGATTCAATTTTTAGATTCTTTCGTTTCATTCTCATTTTGTTTTTTCTTAGATTTTTGGTTAAATTTTGATATTAGTATTTAGCGTGCATGTTTTCATATTAAAATTCAGTTTTTTCTAGATACTTTCGTTTTTTTTGTTTATTTTAATATTACGATTCAGTTCTTTTCGACCTTTTTTTGGGTTTCATTATGATATTTTTCGATGCTGAATCGGACAGTATGGATCTCGGAGCATTAATGCTAGGTCAAGCTGATTGTCCGAATAATAAACCGTTGTGTAATAATTTGCAGGGTTTTTTGTATGTAGGCCCAACAACTCAGGGACGAGTCAATTCCATTGAAACTTTATTTTTGTTGATGTACTCCCTCGTGCCATTTTGGATGGGTACACGTTCTGTTTCAAATAACAAGTCACACAGCGCAACACCCTTCACCCCCAGCTATTCCCTTCTTCACTTTTGACTATTTCCAACTATCGAGGGCAAATGCTACTTGCGGATTTTATACGTTGTGCATATAGGGTGCCCGAAATTTTCGACAATCATGCAACTTTCCTCAGAGCCACTTACATTTAGCGGTTTATGTAGCTCTAACCTCTAATCTAACTAGCTCTTTCCACTTCATTCATGAAAATTTGACGTTGCTTGGTCCCACTGCACCACACCTCGGCTTTCCCCTATGGGTGAAGCAGCCGCATCACACAACCTAACTTTCCTTAGGTCTACTACTTGTGTTCACGGCTTTTACTAGTAGTTCAATTTATTACTCCCTCGGTTCTTGTTCGTTGGTAAAACATCACTTCATGGCGAAAGAAAGCGGCAGCGCTTAGTTCCAGAATTTATTGTGCTGCTCGTGCTTACGCCCTGACCACTAATTTTATGCGGACGACCGACTATAGTTATCATCATGATCAAAACACGCAATTTTTTTTCTCTCAAAAGATTTTGATTAAATTTTTTATACGGACAGCTCCTAATGAGACAAAACCATAAAATCTCCATTCATGGGAAAAAGAAGAGAGCAGCACAATAAATTACCATTCAACGAAAATTGATTTTAGCGGTTTTTTTCTCATAAACTCTGTTAGTATAGTAGTACCTATAGGACGAGTTTTCAATCCACTTATAAGACATGCAGGGGCTCCTCCAGGAATTCCGAAATTTCAACCACCACCGTTCCAATTACCGCGTATTTCTACAAGTTTTTACTCGATAGCATTGAGAAAGTTATTATTGCTCAATAAGGGCATGAGTATGAGCAGCGCAATAGATTCAGGAACTGTAAGCGCTACTGCTTTCTGACGCCGTGAAGTTTCGAATGAACTGAGTAAAATTAAATTGAGTTAATAGCAAGAGCCATGAACACGAGTGAACGGATGTAGAGCTAAGAAAAGTAATGCAGTGCGGAGCACCTGATATTTCGGCTCAAGTTGTGCTCAATATTCAGAATAAATAAATTTACAATAATCATTCGGACCAGCCCTATGCGTTCTATTACCCTGTACTACTAATCACATTGAGCATTACATTGTTGGTTCAACTTGATCTTCGAGAGGGGATTGTTGTAACCCTTACTCCCCTACAAAGACAGCATTACAAATCATAATATTTCATCAAGCTCAAACCATCAGAGTTCTATTTTCTTCTCATGTAAACAGACACAGAATCCCTTCTTCTCAGGCCACAACTAACATAGTTATCTACTTCCTGAAAAAACAGTTTGTGTGAGTAAGATAGAGGTACGACTTGTGTGAAATACTTCATTTAATATTTCAATGTGCAAAGTGTCCTTTAAAGTAGTAGCCGTTGCAATTCTATTAGCAAAAACTCCAGCTGGCTGTCTACTCCACGTGCAAACCAATATGTAGCTCTTACTCTCCTACTTGACTATAATCTCTTAAAACGTCTCGTTTGGCAACATGGAACATTTTGAATAAGTAAAAAGTGAGAGAAACTATTTATTAAATTGTACAACAAACAAAATAAACGACAAACAATTATTGAAGACCAATAAAATACACATGGTGCTTTGCTCTCATTCATAATGAGTGAAATACACCTAGTTTGAGATTCAATCTGATTTGGATCACAATCGTATGCACAGCATAAACAAACCTATCATGCTGGTATCACGTACAGCTCTAAGGGTATTAATGAAATTATTTTTTAAGTACAAATGAGGTTGAAAAAGGTCTCCAACTCAAGGGTACCTTCTGTAATAGAACGTGATGTCTACTCAAGTCAAAAAATGGATGGAAAAGTATGTAACATTCGATATTTTTGATTTGGTGTAATCAGTGGAATTAATTTCCAGATGTTTCACCTCAGAGCCCATCTCATACGTGCAGTTTTTAATAAAACTTGAATTTCATTTCCAATTGGTTCATTATAGTTCAGATGTGACCTTCCCCAGCTACTCCCTTAACATTGCGTCGACTTACATGCACGAGTATTCAGTTACAATTTACTCAGTATGTACCTCTGATACTGTTGCCTCAATAAATGGCAACACACACAAACCATTAGAAATTGCGTACTTGTCATTCTCATCTATTTAGTACGTTTGACGATATTTGTTTGGAGATAACAGCACAACTTTGTGCACAATTATATAGTGAAGCCACCAGCTGGATGAAATATCTAATGATCTACCCCTATACTTGCTGCTCATTCATCACAACCAGTCTTTAAATGTAAGATTTCTGAGTATCAGACAGACTCAATAAATGGAAATTGGTTCAAACTGGTACAAAACTCTACACCCAAGATTTTCAAGTTCAGAGCAAAAACGATAATTCCAATCCCTTAGTTATACTTGGCAACAAAATGGGTCACTCAAGACTGTAATTTATGTAACACTGAATAGATAAAAACTAGCACCATCGTCTTATCAATATTGAGTGGTTATGTTTTTGTGCGCGGATATATTAAATGCCAGATGGAAAACAATTTGAGAAAATGATGGGCGATTGTAGCGCAAAAAAGGATGAATGACACCCAAACACAATTACGTAAGTATTCATAAATACAACTTCCAAGGATAGAAAAAACTGTATTTATCATTTCAACAAGTCCAACTCTATTCAATGCTTTCTACATTGACTTACTCAAGTCTTATTCCCCTGAGTTATTTTGACTAGTACCGAAACTCTTGTTGTCATAACATACATCAGACCACATCATATTACTCTAGCACTAGCTGTTTAACTGAAAAACGAAAGTCAAATTCTCCCAAAATTAAATGTAAACTACAGGTAGTTTTCATCACAGTCAAGATTCATGCGAGAACAATTTCTTCTTCGTAAGAAAGAACAACGATAAAATTTCATTGTCATAAATTAAAACACATTTAAGTAACATCCACTAATAGGGCATAATACCCAGGACTAGTCTATTAATTTTTAAATTTTAACCCTCGCGAGGTAATCGTTTGTTGGTGAGCCAAGATAGTAGTAGCCATTGTGAATCACCATGCTACTGATTCCAGAGATTTTCCCATCGGTTGAGTGCAAGCTCTTGGTTATTTTCCCATCCTTATTGAAGTATACTATAGTAGCTCTTTGAGATTCGAAGATTTTTAAAGGGCGAAGCATCTCAAAATGTCCAATCTGCAATAATGCAAAAGAAAATCAACCTCCAGGAGTAGCGCTGGTTTTGAATTTGTAAAGCGTTCTGTGCATTTGACATAAACATTTTTAGTAGAATGAATATCGATACAAAGTTGATCAAGATATTCGTTTCAACTCTTCAGAGGATTCATCCACACGTTTGCCATAAAATAACAGGCTTTAATTTTTACTTTCCTTGGCTCTACCAAGTAGAAAGGAAAGTTATGTAATCGGCTGACATTTTTTCTGAGTTTTCTTCAGATCTTTACATTTCAGACCCTACTGAGTCCTAAAAACACTATTTGGGAAAGTGGTCTGTGTGTGCTGACTGACTCCTATCAAAGGCAAGCGGTTCATCGTGGTCTTGCGGTAAGACAGTCGATTCATAATTCTCGACGTAAGTTGAGGGTTGTGGATCGAATCTCCGGCGCGATTGCCGTAATTTTTGCCTTAGTCAGCAGCTCTTCAAAAGCATCTCCGTCAGTCACTTCGTAACATGTGTGTGAACGATTTTTAGAGAAAATGGCCGCACTAAATCAGCTCAAACTTGATATCTAGTCTGCAGCTTATCATGGGACGCCAAAATAACTACCGACCAAATTCACCGAAAGTTAACTATAGTTATCATAGTGATCAAAACACCAAATTTTTTTTCTAAAAAACGATTTTGATTAAATTTTTTTATTGATAGCTCATAATAAGACAATTATACCATACAATTCTCATTCATGGGCAAATGACGAAAGCAGCACAATAAATTACCGAAAGTTTCGACGAAAATAGATTTTAGCACGATTTTTTTCTTATAAACTTCGCTGAAATGTTACTAGAATGTAAAAAAAAAAAAATTGGTGTAGTAGTCCAATTCAATACCTATAGGATGAAAGTTTAAAAACACTCATAAGATATAAGGGGGTCACTCCAGAAATTCTGGAATCTCAACTACCGCCGCTTCCCTTACTACCACTTTTAAAAGTTTTTACCTAATGACTCTGAAAAGTGATTACTATCCTATTCAACAAAATCGTGTTGGCAGCCTCATTAATTCTCTGTGTACTAGTTGTTCAATAACGGTACAGGAATGAGTACGAGCAGCACAATAAATTTTGGAGCTGTAAGCGCTACCACTTTCTGCTGCCGTGAAGTGTTGTTTGACCAAGTTCAAATGAACTGAGTGATAAATGAATTGAGTAAGCCAGAAAAAGCCATGTACAAATTGACGTAGAGCTAAGGAAAGTTGTTTGTTGCAATGCACCAGATATTTTCAATTGAACTTAGTACAACTCTTAGTCGTTGTGTAACACTTTTTGAACTGAATGCTGAGCACAGCATTGAATAAGCAGTCAAATGTCAGCTGCATCAGGATAGCTTTTGATAGTAAAATGGAGCATAAAACAAGATTTCAGAGCAATCACACACAATCTGTTTACCGTGTTGAGATACCTTCAAAACAGCTACCTCCGTCAATATATGGAATAAATTGCCCACTCAAGGAGCCTGTCCTGCAGTTACCTACAATGTGGTACCCTACATGATCTCGTGTAATCTTCTACTTCCTGAATCTCCTGATTTGCAGTTTTGCACGTTAATTTTAAACCCGCTGCTGAATAACACACAGACACCACTTGCAAATGATGAGTGTTTATAACATCATCATCTTCCTTGTCAGTTACGTTCACTACCTACACAGAAGACTGGTTCCAATTCAATCTAAGGTTTTCATAAGAAAACAACAGTTAGTTCCTCCTGAAATAGACCGATTATCAGATCTACTCAGTTTAGCCAATTTATAGCGTGTTAATTGCATCTAGTGCCCTCAATAAGGACAGATGGCACTTCAGACAACACCTTCAGTCCTTCATAGGCACTAACCTCCCTTGGTTTGCTCCATCATGGGCAATCAGAAGGCCCACTTGGGTTTGTGTTACCTTGACGCAATCCTCATGTACAAGGCCATTCACTGAGGCGTGATTGGCCTCAAGAAGAAATCTGGCCCAATCCCAGAGAGCTACCCTCCTATG
Organism: Pachypeltis micranthus; assembly: GCA_020466155.1. Classification (NCBI taxonomy): domain Eukaryota; kingdom Metazoa; phylum Arthropoda; class Insecta; order Hemiptera; family Miridae; genus Pachypeltis; species Pachypeltis micranthus. Next base: position 79,703,719 of record CM035768.1, on the reverse strand, counting down.
GAACACCCAAGGCCTACAAGACAGCACCCACCGAAGCGCTCCAAATGATCACAGGCCCCATTGCCTTGGCCATCGCACAAGCGGATAATAAAAAGGGAGCCCCCCCCCCCCCACTCGACACCAAACTCCATATATAGACCTCTCAACTGAACGAAAAATTTGCCTCGCTATGAATGGGCATTAGATAAATGGCAAGCAAGATGGGAATTCTCATCAAAGGGACATCACTCACAGATTACGAACTCTGCTCAGATGGAATGGATTCTCTAGGGTCATACCTTCACGTAGTAACACACAGAAAACAGCCCTCTGCCTCAATGATAACCTGCCGTACCTCCACAGGTCTGGGTTAAATGGATGTTGAGCAAGGGCCAAGGTGCTTCCATAATAGTGAAACTGCAACCTCCATGACTTTAGACCAATATAACTCTCATGAGTGTTAAGGAACAGTAATTTTGTTAAAGATACCCGCCCTCAATAAGGAATTTAGCCCCGTAATTCTTGAATACCAATAAGGTTCTCTTGGGTAGGGGGGGGGGGACTTAAAACCAGTAACTGACTGTAGACAAGGGGTAGAACACACTGAAGATACTACCAGCCAGACAGTGCCCATTGTATACATTGCATACAAAATCTTACAGCACAATATATGAAGTTCATGGATCATGGCAGAGTTGTTGGAAAGGATGTACTTAAAATGCTATGCTGGAACTATTCCATAGAATACTACCCTTAAGCACATCGAGGCATCAACTACAAAATGATGAAGTAAAGCATCATAAAGTAGTAACATTCTGCTTCAACCAATCCCCTGATAACTCAACTGTTTCCATCACACTTCGCTAATGCTGCTATCTTTTTACATGAGTTCAGAGCAATAGTGAGCGCCTCAAACCACCATGAATAACAGGACAGCAATGTCTAGTCTATGTGACGAGTAGATTATCATTATGGGGATCCCTGGCCATAAATGAGTTGAGTCTTCATAAGGGCGGAGGTGTACACAAAATAAAATGAAGGTTTAGACTGAAGATCATGGACCAATGTGAAAGCTGCATCTTAGGCACTATCTGGTAGTATTTAATTAGTTGGCAAGTGATGCCCTGAAGTATAAGGACAAGGTGATAGGCATACTTACTTAGGGCAATGACCACAAAAGACAATTTAACTCCAACGTTAGACATGAAGGACAATCATCCCAGAGTAAATCGTTTCATGATGGATCCAGACAGTCTGCTAGATTGATCATTAGATCCACTAACAGTATGTTCTTGCTGCCTGTTCATATCTCAGCCGTAACATGAACTATGAGAGAAATCTGCTAGGCCCTGTGTAGTTGGTTATAGCTTGGTTATACGCAGGCCCAGAGCTATGTTTATTCAAGAGAAGAAGGCCCACTCTGCAGCAAGTTGCAATAATTATCTAGCAGCAAATAATGCTAACACTTATGAAAGCAGAGCACTATGAATAGCCACACAATACATACTGATCAATTTGAGGTTGAGGTAGGTTTGTTGGTTAGGAAACAACTAACCATTGACAGAATGAACGTACGCTATGACTACAAACTACACATATTTTCTCTAGCAATGCAACTTTCCAGTTTAACTATGAAACAAACCGAGTACACTGACCAAAACAATTCATCAGTTATTGAGTAACTTTGAACTGATATTCAACAAATATTGTAGTCATTTTGAAGAATGCACAGGGAATTTGATAAGTACTATGCATGCCTAATAAGCATGCGAGTTGAAACACATAGCCCTATGTTGTATTAAAATAACATTTGAAGTAGTAAGTAGATGCTTACAATATGATGAGCGTACACGAGCCAACGATGTGGTGAAAGGCGGTTCAGTTCCTTTACCCCTGATTGGATTAGCATCAATGATCTTGCAATAAACTTCCTTAGTAAAGGAAACCGTGGGGCAAACTTGAAAAGATTATTGACTGGATCAACTATGCAAACCCAATACGTTCCTTTACCATCATGATGTATATTGTCAGGAAGGCCTGGCAGCTTATCGATAAAAATATCTGAGGTTCCTGCTTTTTCCCCTTTGAGGTAGTACCTGAAACAAATTGACGCATAGTACAATTGCCTGCTATTTGAGAAATGGGCCACTAACAGAAGTCTCAAGTAAAAATACTTCAACGTTTCTTGGTTTCGTGCTGGCGGTACGCTCATGTTGAGGCACTTGTTAACACGGGATCATGAGACCTGCTGCTGACAGGTGCTCTCAAGAAACGGGTAGTTGATTCTTCAATTACATAGTTGATGAAATGAGTAAAGTTTCTATTGTTACCTTCTTAGTCTCGCAAGCCCAGTTTCAGCAACAATGACAAAAGACTCGTCAGGTGATAGCACAACACCATTGGCAAATTGCAAGTTATCCATCAACACTGTATTTGTGTCTGTGGCTGGATCGTATACGATCAACCTGAAAACAATGTTATAGTAAATTTTAGTGCACATCAATATTAATGCACCTATACACTTTGATTGTTGACACACCTTAATTGGGAGATTGGTTGTGTGCATTCAATTGTCAGCAGTTATACCTCAGATTGATTTATAACCTTTATGCTAACCCACATCTTCACATTAAACGCTGTACATCATTGAACATAGAAAGTGAGAGAGGAGAGTCTCCCAGTGTAAATAATAACACAAATTCGGTCTCCACTGTATTAAATAATTTTAACAAACAAAAACGTATAACAGCAATAGGGCAATGCAATTCTACAATGTAGGTATCAGCGTATCTTAAATACGAATAGAATCGTCGAAACACTTTCTACTCATTTTTCTCAAGCCTCATCATATGTAAACTTCGCATACAAGACCAACTCTGCAGAAAAACCAAAGCTCTTGTAGTTCTTGCTACAACAAATAGTGATTTGAGTCTGCTGCCCAGTAAAGTTCCGACACCTCACGATGGCTACTGAGGTAATTTGTTTGGGTTAGCTCGATCCATACATCTACTTCCACCATATTCAAACAGTTAAAATTAACCAACTGAAATTTAGGGATACCATGGGATGTAAAACGTTACAATGATCACACCAGTCACATAACGAATTTTACCCAATTGTTTTGGTATGTTAATACCCAAACAACCAGAGAGCAATGAGATCATGAGCGATTAGTTGGAACTAACTACTCTGCAGCTCTGGCATCAAATCTTCTCTTTCTCTATCTCTACTACAGAGTGTAACCTCCAACTACTTTATATTCAAAACTTGTACATGGCATGGTATACCTTGTAGTTCTGTGCCTGGGTGATCACCATTAAGGTAGCTCTCTGTCTCTGTTTTGACTTCGTTTTGCGACCTACATCTCCTAGGTGATCGATCAACCAACATTCTTTACTTTCTTGCCTTCGTAGGCAAAGCATGCCAGGAGCGTGCGCTCGCAAAAGCTTTTGTACCGGGACTAAATCTTCCATTCAGCGGAGGCTCAGCCGCTTGAAACTTCGCTGTCGTGAGTTGTAACTAGGCAGTTCTCTCATCAAGGCGTCGCCGTGTCACCCGCGTTCACTCCATCATTCGCTACTATGATGTAGTTTGCGTTTCTTTCATCACTTTCCTTTTGCCTTTGCACACTCAAGTTTTATTTCAATAACTGTAATTCCCTCAGATTGTGTCTACATACTCTAGAATAACTATGTCTGAAGCTGTAGGCTGAGTACTGCACACCTGTCATCATACCTTATGTACAAAGTTTATTAATTTGGCAATCCGCTAAAATACAGTCAGCCTTGTACGAAATCCCAAACAATCTGAAAAGCACCTATCCATAGAACTCACCTCTGGCTTTAACTGTGCAGTTTCACTGACATGGGGAAAGTAGGATGGATTTAACATTTTTACCTACATAGATGACATTTCATTTGATTCGGCTGAATGTGAAGAATTACCAAGGGCTCTACCCAAACAGCTCAAAAAAATTGGATGATACCTTCAGAAAGTAAACTATTGACTACACAATTGACAATAAGGAATATTAGGTTAGGCTGATGGCCTGAAAGTATTGTAATCATTAAATGATTTGAATGTTCAATGATCAAATTGATATTCCAATGTTTTAGAAAAACCTTGGTATTTTTCAATGGCAACAAATTTGGTTCAATAGAAAAACCATTAACTTTCACTGCAAGAATTCACAATGTAAATCGAAATCAGCAACACAGACCCTGTGAGAAACGTTGTCCATCAAAATTGACCAATAATATGGAGCTTTTAATAATGGAAAGAAAACTGACGGAAAAAAGGAAGTTAATAGAATAATAAAAAGACTCTGGAAGCCAAAAAGTGGACTGTATTCAAAACTGAAAGCTAACGAATGAAACGAATTTATGTTGGTGAATACAAGACTACCACTAACCAAGACACTAACCAATAGCGAGCTCCTTTACAAGTGGAACTGATAAATGATTAATTAATTCCAAAACCTGATAATTAAATTGAATATAAATGTGTATAGAGGACATTACAGGCAAAAGAGCGAGTACTAAGGACATATATTTTGTCTAAATTTTCAGGTTGTTTCCAAAGGAAGAGCCAGTTGGAGGATTAGGTCACAAGCAAATTAAGTGTATTCTGAAATGAGCACTAGTTGAAAGATTGTAACATTTCCTAAAAATATCTTTGAAGAAAGAGGTGAAGTTTCTCCAGATTGGAGGGTACAGAGACCTTGTCTTGGATACAAATGGTATTCGCAATGATTAGATGTAGAGATTGATACAACAGCCGAAAATTGGAAAAATGATCAGCTGGTAGCAGTTTACAGGAACTGAGACTTGCTCACTTTTTTATTGTCGTTGAGATTAGGGTCAGAGCTAGTCTGAAAAGATGCAGTTTTGATAAATGGCAATCAGTCCAGAAGCACAGAATAGTTCAAAACTTAGCGGGAAGGCGCTTCTTACTCAGATGTCTCATTCCTTACTTTTGTTTTTAATCTGCACGTATTCCTTCCCAATAAACCATTTCACACTCAATCATTTTGGGCAACCTGTGCATGTACAATCGAATTAGGTATTTTAGTCTTACGCTTGATTTACCTTCCTGTAGGGCCCCCAAGAAAAGAGAACAACAAATCTTGCAAGTGGTGAGTATTCGAAGAATCAGTCCAATATACTTTCCCATCGCGAGCTACAGCAACAGAATTTGGTACCATTGGTAATTTTCCATCGATCCTAGTATCGACATCCACAAGTGGAGTGACGGAGCCTGAAAACAGATTTCAAAATTATCGATTTACGACAAATTCACTCAGGGCTATTAAACACAAATAGTTAGCAATAGCTCCCTGACAGTATCACGATAACTTCCTAAACTCATCTATGCATACGAGATTTAATTGTCCTCATAACACCGGGGAATGTAAGGTTTCCCCTCTAATACATTTTCTTCAGACCATTCCCCAGAGTGAGGTAATTATTGTCACTGTACTAACTGGATATTTCGGTTTATGGAATTTTATTTACTTATCATTTATCCTGAGCCAAGAATTTTCTGCTAAGGTGTATACCAGGTGAAGCAGTAAGGGCTCAATTATGGGCCCCGAAGATGATTTTTTTTTGTTCTAAAACACCTAATCTCTTACCTATCAGAAAATAATCATGGTACACTGTTTTACAAAATAGTTATCTAGAAATCATTTTTAAAGAATACGTACATAATAATTTCGTCTGGTTTCTTGTTATTGATCAGAATGGTCTGATCATCACCTTTGCAGGAAACTCCATCATATTCATGATTAATGAGATCCAGCGGAGTTGATATTGTTGGCTCCTACTAGTACTTCTTCGCCAAACTCATCGCATCCTTAAACTTGTTTTTCACTGCAATCACCTCAGCACCACCTTCCCCACCAGCGTAACCGCCCCGTGCGATGCACTTCATAGCATGAGCAATCGAATTTGTTTTGCACTCAGTTCATATGAAGGATGTATACCTCACTACCCCAAAGTTGACTAATAAAAATGTGGTGAGATTGCTCCACACTATGAACAGTTATGAGACTGAAAAAAATGTTGCCTTTAAAACTGGCAGTGCTTAATCTTCCAGAAATTACTGAGTCACCTGTACTTATCTGACATCTATCACTGAATAACCAATTTGATTGATATATTTGACTATCAACATGGTTTTGGCGAAAGAACTTGTCTTCAGCTCCAAGATTGGGCAAAAAGAAGACTATGAATAAGCAAGTTGGCCAAGAAAGCAGCAGTACCATTTTGTGGGCAACTGATTTCAAGAGCTAAGGAAAGTATAACCTTTTTTCTTCTCAACCATTAAAACAACAGTTGTGCACAAGGAATAATGCGTAGTGAGCGTTCAAATAACAGCAGGTCTGATCCCAGCTGCCATTATCATCATGCTTTGCTCGTAAAACCATCCAGCCACGATATCAACTGAAACTAAACCAACCCATTCGCCCCACAAAACCCTCCTAAATTATTGAATTGACACTAGAAAATCAACCCCCTGCCAGTAAACATTCTTCTTGAGTGGGTTTAAGTAAATGTTAACCTTGTGAGAGAACTATGAATACTGGTCTTGATGTTTTAAAAAAATAGTGAAGATTTCCTGGCCATTGTACTCTATACAACACAAAAATAAGCAGGGGGTTGCAAAAAGAATATATTTAATTCAATAACGAATAAACACACTTTGAGAAATCCATTTGGTAAAACTTATAAAATTTGCAAAGAATTATGGTTGACACACTGCAATAATCTACATCAGGCTGAAGCAATTGTGAATAATTTGATTTTAATATTAATCGAAGAAGCCAACCGCCATAATTTTTTCATGGATAGTGGCCTAAAAAGAAGTCCTTGAACACTCCCATTCCCTTAATTATTTTCAGTACCGCAGAAAAGGCAGCTACTGATCTGTACGAGACATTTGAAGGATATTAAACACTAACCTGTTTTCAGGTTGAAGGTTTTAACACCATAGTATGCATCAGCAATGTAAAACGTTTGGTTTTCATCAGTTACAAAGCCAAGTGGTCGCCCGCATTTTTTCTCTTCCCAGTACCCTTCTGAAAAACACAAGGCAAAGTTAGAGCTGCCAACCTCACAAAACAAAATGAACATTGACTGAGGAGCTTCAATTAGATGTTAATTGTGCTTGCACTTAATTCCAACTTCCACCATCCCATTTTGTACATTATATATTTACAGCTTATCTAAAAGTGTGACAGCCAGCTGTAGTGCCAATATTTTTGTTTTGTTTAATTTAGGAGCAGCCAAGTGTGTACTAATGTAATTTCCCACCTCATTGCTGCTATTTATGGCATTGGAAAGCATTAGGGAATTGCGAAACAAAATGAATTCTAGTGATGCACTTTCCAAAGTTGTAGTTTCTTTCCCCCTTCGAACACAATATGACTTCTTGGAAATGGTGCATTGAAGCCACATGAAGCATGAAGAGAACCAAGCACAAGGAAATAATTTGGAAGGCCAATTTTGTTCACTTAAATACATTTGTAATAGAAACTTGATGCTTACCACAATCCTTGCCAAACTTCACAACTGGCTCTATAGAGTTTTCTGTAACTTTTACGATATGGCCACCATGAAGGGAAGTGTAGAGTTCGCCCTTGTGAACAACTAAGTGCTCGGGCCCTTTAATCTGACCTTCAAACAGTCTTTCAGCATTGTCCAACGCCCCATTCAGCTTTAGCGGTCCCTCCAATGAACCGATTTTCAAACTTTAACCGATAAACACAAATGATATCAATACAGACTCATTTCATTAAGTAAGAACAGTAAGAATAAATCAACTTTCATTTGTTATTAATCACTATGAAGAAAATAAACCACCTAGTAAGGGCATGCTTCTGCTGAACCATGCACTCACAGTTGGATTGATTTTCACTGCTATGTGACACATTAACGAACTACTAACCCTTTGTTTTCAAACATTGTCATAACACTTTTTTCGGACCCGCAACAGCTTTCCAACACGACAAGACTTGATACCTTGATATTTATTTCGAATAATGAAGCCACAGCCAGAGTTAATGCTCGATTTCATTGTCAGATCAAGCCACGCGAACAAAATATTGTGCATTAGTCAAAGTGCCAGTTTAGTTGACATGCACTGAGCTATCCAGTAGGCTAGTTGATTAAGGTATTAAATTGGGTTAGTTCTGCCAGCAGGTAAATTAATAAAGTTAGCGTACCTGTTTGGTGACTCTGTCTCATCTGGCTAGTGAGATACTGTGGGTGAGAGTGCTTTCGATGTTTAGACATCACCATCTGGCCGTTAAGTCAGTACTCTTAACTACTGACTACGAGAACTGACTTAATGGCCAGACGACGATCTCTTTACATCGATAGCGCTCACCCACGGTATCTCACCAGTCAGAAGAGACAGACTCACCTAACAGGTACGTCAACTTTACTAGTTGATTAAGCTAGCCACGTAACTTCCACAGAACCAACTGGGTCAGTTTCAACTAATTAATTGGCTATCATTTACCATGTTCGTATTCCTGCATAGTTAACCTTTATCAGTCGTATTCATCATCCCCTGAAACGTCATTACCATAATTATTCATACTTCCTACAACACAGTTTTATTTCTAGTTACCCTGCTTTCTCCCTTAGCTCTCCTTTTCATGTTTTCACGAACTGAACAACGAGCTGCAAATGTCAGATTGCATTTCTGTCTCGACTGAGGCAAACTCTGTTGTGAATCAAGTACGTACAAACCAGACACTAACTTATGAATGCCAAGAACAACTTTTTTCGCAGCACCAAGATCTTGAAAAAAGTAAACTTTGCAGTTTATTTTATTCAATATTTGTTCACTGAATGGGTTAAGGGTATTAAATATCTGGTATGTAGCAACACAATTTTCTACAACCCCCTGTAATTTCAACAATCTGCTTTATTTTCATTCAAAGAACTTTCTACAAAAATGGCTGCAGTGAACAAAATGTGAGTATTAGTTGAATGAGGGGATCCTTTACATTAAGTCAAATTCCAAGAAGCAGGTTTTCAAGAAAATCAGGAAAACGAATGTTTAACGTTCTGCAAATCTCATTTTCCGATCAATCCAATAAATAGTCATAGATTTAATTGTGAAGAACTAAACGTGGGTATAGGTTTCTAGAAGACACTGTCAGGTTGATGAAATACAGTTGTGCGGTATTTGTGGAAATTGTGAAAATGTCCACTAAAAACAATTTCAGAATAGAGTAAAAAGTCAGAGTGATCATGAGGCTTATATTTCAGTTACTTACTCGTAAGCCTCAAACTCCAAATCTGGAGGAAGCGTAGGGTGAAAAAGAATGACGCCAATACCAATGCATATAGCTGCAATTGTAGTGCTAGTGGATGGCAATATCTTGGACAGCCCCCTATAAAAAAAGAGACTAACGTTAAGACAAATGAAGACAAAAATGAGATATTTACATTGAAACATTTATTCATTTGGTTGTACTTAATCATCATGATAATAATTTTGTACTTCTGAATAAATTCCTAACAAGAGCTTCCCATTTTTTCATGGGGCAGACTGTGTTTGATAACGTAAATTTCAGTTGTTTTTTTTTGTTGGGGCCCCATGGTTTATTTGGCTAAGGCCCAGTTAAGACTCCTTCTCTTAGGTTAAACACCCTAAACCGTGTTCACCTTTCTCAGAAAGCTGACTATGCTCGCAGGGTTTACCTTGAAAATCTCTCATGGGCTGAGAGCCCTTCTGATGAACATCTGTGAATGACAAACTCGTGTAGCGCGTGAACCCTGGTATTTTTTCCTACTCAGCACAGAACCCCCTCAGTCAAATCTTCGAGTTTAACTTGCCCATTACATTCTTGGAGTACCATACTAGCCCATATTTAATTATGAACGCAACCATAATCCGAAGACCATCCCTACACAGCTAAACATAATTCCTCTTTTTACTTGAAAGAAAAGTGGCAGGGTTTGAACAGGCTTCAGCAACATGCTGACCTCTTATCCCCCCCCCTTCCGTCACAGCGTCCAATCAGCTGCATAAATTAGTTGGAGAATATTCAAGTTTTTAAATATTTTTGTGGTAAGTGACTCATAGCACTCACATCAAAATGTACACACGACAAATTATTTTTGCCTTTTATTAACTGGGATAAAAAAAATGCACCAAAGTCACGTTACGTTTGATCACCTCAAGCTATGGGGATGTATATTAGAAATATCATGAAATAGATTTTGGTGTAAACTGGTAGAAAAAATGATTGATCTAACTCTCCTACGTCTGACCTTACTCATTCTCATTACGTACCTAATCTGCTTAACTTGGCTTCCCTGCTCAGAAATTGTGCTAGTAATAATTTCCCACTAGTTTCATTTCTCTCGATGTTCTTTCACCCAAAAATCGTTTGATATCTAATTGTGCCCACCTGATTTGATCAAACCCTTGGTTGTTACAGGCAAAAAAGGTTTACAAATGAGCTGAAAATGAGATTTTGGCAGTTTTATAACAATTATGTCGTGTTTAGTAGCGTTTCCTGGGTATTTTCCAATGCTGGGTAGAATGGAACGAGTCTAAGAGGTGTGCAACAACATCTACATGGGAAACAGTGAAATTACAGTAAATATACTAGGCCAAAGTCTTCTACTAGAAATAGCTCGTGGGAATACCTTGAAAGTTATAGTTTTCCCCCAGCCTACACCCATTTCTCACGCTGCCTCCCGTCTCATTCCAACCAACAATCAGCTGGTTGAGCCAATTGCCTAGCAGTTCCTAGATAATGTCAGGCCATGTTTCGTATCATTTACTAGTATTTTTCGATGCCAAATCAAATGAGATCTGTCTCAAAGGTGTGAGAGTAGATAAATTGGTGAAATCAAATAATAAACCGTTGATTTAATCATTAGCATTGTTTTTGGTTTAGTAAAGTAGCCGCTTCGGGTGAAACAAAGAACATGGACCGAGATAACGCTACGACTGCATGTATCGATAGGTTGCTTGACCGATCGCTAGTATCGATATGCGTCACGGAGAAGCTCGGAGACTGCAATGAACTCTGAGAAAGAGTGCGAGCGATAACAAAATGAGAAAGAATAATAACCGTAGTTGAGGAGGTTGTTTGACCCTTCACCCTTCCACCTTATTCCCTGTACCCTCCGCCTTTCTGTATTCCTCAGTTCGTTAATGGTTCTCGTGCCGGTAGTTTGCGCCTTTCCTTTTTACCTTTACCACCCTTCAAGTTTGTGCGTTTCTATTTTTTCTACGTTTGAATCGTGTGAAAGTCTTCTGTCCTGCTCTATATTTACTCTTCCCAACTTTATATTCATAAATCATGAGTTCTCAAAGACTTACAACTAACTTTTTCCATCGTTTGAGTGTGAAATCTCTGATCCTACCGCTACCGACTGGATGATGTTTTGTCGTGAAGTATGTATGGAAGTGTGTTGTGCTCCGAATGTTGTGAATAGGATGTGCTCCGCCATCTCGTCCTCCTCACCACTGAGTCTGCATTCCACTGCCTCTGAGATGCCCATCTTGTTGAGGTGATACCTGAGTGGGCAGTGTCCAGTGAGGAAGCTAATCAAGACCCTCAAGTCCCTCCTAGAGTGTCAGCATCGCCTTTGCCCTTTGACCAGAAGGCGTAACAAGCCTTTTTGATAGTCTAAGTCGTGGCTGGCGATGCCAATGGGCGCTATTTTCCTGTGTCTCCCATTGAGCCACCCAACGGTTCAGGTGACTTTTGGTCATACTTGAGGTTCAGGCCCAATGGGTAGGGCTTCTGTGCCCTTCTTCGCAAGGTGGTCAGCCTTTTCATTGCCCTCATGTCCCTTGTGAGCCGGTACCCAGATGAGGGAAACCCTACTGTGGGCGCCGAGCTGCTTGAGAGCATGAAGGCATTACCATGCCAGCCTGGACCTAAAACTATTATGGCCTTTAATGCGGCCTGGCTGTCCGAGAATATGTAGATCTGCTTGCCCTTGAGTCCCTTAGACAGGATCTCTTCCGCGCAGATCTTTATAGCTAGGATTTCAGCTTGGAAAATTGTGGCGTACTCCCCCAGCGGCTTAGCCAGACTGTAGTTGGGCCCAACAATGCCCAGTCCAGCTCTGCCCCCCATGACTGAAACATCGGTGTACCGCCGCAGGGCGCCCACCTCGGTCCGGAATGTCTCCTGCTCCCATACTTACCCTGAATGGCAGCCGAAAGTTCTTTCGCTCTGACATAACGTCGGTAGCAAGGACCACAGCCTCTTCCAGTTTGAACTGTATGGAAGTGTGTCGTGATCAAGCATGCATGAAGTTAGGTGGCGATGGAAAAGTTGTTGAGATTGACGAATGTAAATTTGGTAAGAGGAAGTTTAATAGGGGCAAATCGGTAGACGGACGCTGGGTGTTTGGTGGGGTGGAGCGTGGGTCCCAAAAGGGCTTTTTCCGGGTCGTTGAAAACCGAGGGAAGGAAGTCCTCCTCGCAATCATAAAGGAATTAATTCTTCCGGGCACGACAGTGATCTCCGATTGCTGGAAGGCCAATGATTGCCTGGAGGATTAACCACTCCTTGTTTTTCAAGGACCCGGCAACAGAGGCCCACACAAATTCAATCGAGGGAACATGGGCCGCTATCAAGCGAGGGATTCCCTCTAGATCGGTCACAGATCATTTTGATTCGTACCTCTTCGAATATATTTGGAGAAGGACGAGAAGTGACTGTGATGATCTAATGAGAGCATTTCTGAAGGATGTGGTACAGCTGTATAAAGTGAACAGTGGAGGAGAGGAAGCATCCGGCAGTTCGTCAGGGACTTCTTAGAACCTGTAAGTACGCAATGTCGTTATTTCTAATTTCAAACATGGCGCCAGAGCCTACGAGCGATGTCGGGTATATCGATAACCTGACCTCGGTCGTCATATATCGATATATTGCCTTATCAGAGGGGCCGGTCCATGTTCTTTGCTTTTACCTTCTTCGCTACCGACTTAACAGTCTGACAACGTTGTCTAAATCTAAAGAACTTGTTGACGTAACACCACAACCCAGGGAAGACCAACTCGCTCAACAGGCAAGTCGGCTAACGGAAGGCGACGCTTTGAAGTTTCTCAAAATTGTTGGAAATGAATTAGGCACGGGTTGACACGGGCGAGTCTACGATATTTTAGACCTATCAGCCGAACAGGAAGTGATAAATATTGTCGCTGGCTGCAGTTAGTGCAAAGGCTCACTCGAAATTAGAAATAAATCACTCAACTAAATGTTGACACGTTGAACTACGAAATCAGCTTCACACTTCCTCAATATCGCTCACGTCCTTCGTTAAACAAATTGTGATCTCCGCTCGTTCTAATCGCCCTCGACTTCGGACTTATTCGTACAACCTGTTGTAGTGTTCGGGGAGACGCAGTTGCGTATGAAATTAACGCACCAAATTTCGAGAAATTTAAATTTAAAAGATGTAACGTGCTAAGCGAGATCGAACGAAGATCCGTGAGCTGCTTTCAGTTATTCAGGACACTACCAAACCGGAAAGTATTATTGTTAGGGCCTGTTATAAAGCTGTATGATGTGTACAATGGCGAGTACTTCTTGTTCTCGTATCATCCAACTTCAGTGAACTTTGTTAATATGAACCGGTGTTTATAGTTAGCTCTGCAGCCACATCAGTTCAGCAGACGGACATGAATGTTGATAACTCGGACACGACTAAATAACAAGGAGCCAAATTACATCACCGTCGCAGCCTCAGTCAGCACATCCGAAGGCAACAGACGTTCGGACTCGAGTTGCCGGCAACTGGCGGAGAAGGAGAAGACGCTTCAGACTCACCGATTCTTTTATTTCTTAAGCTGTAAACAAATATAACGCGAAACGGAGAAAAACTCACATTTGTGCGAACAGAAGTCAGTAGCTGGAAGATTTCAGAGGGAAAGAGAGCTCGAGCGGCGTACAGACGAAGAGCTGCAAGTCACTCTGACACTAACAAGCGGAAGGGACTGAGAAACGGACGCGACCGGGTCTCTCAAATCTGCTTCGTCAAAGGCCTACCGCTGGAGCCTCCACTGGGGATTCTTCTTCGAGCATAAACCAGCGCTAAGGGCGGATCTCCAAGGAAGTAATTGATAGCTTCCACGACTCCTCAACACGCGACGGTCTGAATTGACGTCACACTTATTTTAACCGTACCAAACTCACACTATTAAATGAACGGCCTTAGGATTTCCTCGAACGAAATAATTATTTTTCTCTGGCGACAATTACCAATTTTTGTTCTCCTCCCCCCCTCTTCAACCCTAAAAAATAACTCAAAACATAGGGGAGAGGTGGTATACTTGATCCCTTTATTTTAGTAATTCGAAACATTTTAATAAATCTGATTTTTTTAAATTACACATGTATCCCCGTTCCATACTACCGATTATGCACCAATACAGACCTTCCTATTTATTGAACAAAAACGACAAAAAGGTTTTTTTTTAAAGTCCGACACAAGGATCAACTAACCCTCCGTATGGGCATACTTGATCCCGGAGAATCAACCATCCGACCCGCCAAAGTTTCAGTCGTAGGCCTACCTAAATATGGAAATTAAATTAACTGAGGCATACTATTAATAAGTTGTAATTAAGAATTCGAAAGGTAGAGTAGAGTACAAAACGAAAAGAACATAAAAAATTGAAAACACAGACAAAAATGAAAATTATTCGAGCAGTGGCACGGAATAAATCTCACGCGTTTTTGAGAATTTCGTCGGCTCCGGTAAGTGTCCCAAAATGTCACCCCATACATAAAATATTTCGTCTTCCCTTGCTGGCCACTTCCAAAGCCGTCCACTTTTTTCCATTGCTTTTATTGTCGCCCCGTTTGCATGTATTTTTGTAATTTTTCCTGGGTATGACAAACCATTGCAGCTACAAATTCCCCTACTTCTTTTCTGATGGGCTCAAAAGCCCATATGAACGAGATACGCTCCCAGTTCATCCTCGTCACGTTTGGAGAAAATTTGTCGATTGGTGAAACCAGGTTGAACATAAGAGCCCCGACGGCATAACCTTTTAAGTGTCATGACATTAATTTTAAATTGTCTTGCGACGGTTTTGTACCCAGCTCCATCTTTAACTACTCGGACCGCATTTTTCAAGGCCTCCGGATCGTACGGTACCCGTTTCATGGTCCCTTGCTTCGATACATACTTCCGCGGCATGTAAAAGAACGGAAGAATTAAAGAAATTGGGTTATGTCCGCCAGTAGGCAAATTACTAAAGTTAACCCAAAACCACCACTACTCAAAGGACAACCAAAAATTCACAAAAAGGATACACCCATCAGACCAGTCATAAACTTCACATCTGCACCAGCATATAAACTCTCAAAATATTTGACAACAATGCTAAAAAGTACCATTACATTACCAAACAGGTATACGATACGCAACACAGAAGAACTCACCACTAGATTAAAAGACGTAACTATAACTCCAAACACTAGATTGGTATCATTTGATATAAAAAACTTATATCCCTCCATACCAATAAAAGAAACCATTGACACACTACAAACCAAACTAAGGCAAATAGACACGACAACCACTAGAAACGTCACCAACCTCACCAAACTGACACTCGGACAAAATTACTTTCAATTTAACAATAGCATATACAAGCCAAAAGATGGATTAGGTATGGGAAACCCTACCTCGTCCATATTAACTGAAATATTTCTACAACATTACGAAGAAACTCACATCCAGACCTTAATGACAAAACACGATATCAAACACTACGCCAGATATGTAGATGATATCATCTGCATATTAGGCCGTGATAACACTGACGATATACTAAAGGACTTAAACAATATCCACCATAATATCCAATATGACATGGACAAAGAACAAAATAAAACTCTTAATTACTTGGACCTAAAAATCACACGGTTGGACAACGAACAACAATACGATATTTTTAGAAAACCTACCGCTACCGACACGACCATACATTTTACATCAAACCACCCACAACAACATAAACTAAGTGCATTCAGACACATGATACGTAGACTAAAAACTATCCCACTATCCGAACAAAATTACAAAAAAGAACTTGATATTATAAATACTATCGCAGAAAATAACGGTTACTCTAAAAAAACAATAAACAAATTATTAAGACAATATGACTCCAAAACAAACGACTCAAAAACAGAAAATACACAGACTTTAACAAGACGCTGCACATTCACGTACACAGGACCACAAATATACGGAATAACTAACATCCTCCGAAAGGAAGGTATACAAATTGCTAAAGTTAACGTACCTGTTAGGTGAGTCCGTCTCCTCTGGCTTGTGAGTTACTGTGGGCAAGCGCTTTCGATGTAAAGACATCATCGTCTGGCCATTTAGTCAGTACTGGAGTCAGTCAGTTGGTCGTGGTCTTTATATACAAAGAGGAAGGTGAAAGGAGTGATGGAGCGTTGGGGAAGGGGTGGGGAGAGGCGGTCATGTACCTCAGGGGAAACCCCCTAGAGATAAATGGGACGTGTTGGATGGTCTGTCAATTGTGGAATTTACAACTTTTTTGTGTAGGGTGGTCTGTAAATCCGTCAGTTGGTTGTTTTCGTTTGTGTAATGTTTTGAGTGGTGTGAATATGGTGTCGCATTTTGTGTTGATTTGTTCATTTATGATCTGTCCATTGAAGTTTTTTTGTTTATAAATTTCCATGTTTTCTAATATGTTCAGTTTTCGTCCTTTGTATTGTTTGTGTAGTAAGATGGTGCAGTTAATGTTTAATACCTAACACAGCCAGTCCGGCTAAGGTACTACTAACAAGACTGACCAACAAGACCTCTCCTCGCCCCTTCCCCAACGCTCCATCACTCCTTTCACCTTTCTCTTTGTATATAAAGACCACGACCAACTGACTGACTCCAGTACTGACTAAACCGCCAGACGATGATGTCTTTACATCGAAAGCGCTTGCCCACAGTAACTCACAAGCCAGAGGAGACGGACTCACCTAACAGGTACGTTAACTTTAGTATTTGCCTACTGGCGGACACAACCCAATTTCTTTAATACCTAACACAGCCAGTCCGGCTAAGGTACTACTAACAAGACTGACCAACAAGACCTCTCCCCGCCCCTTCCCCAACGCTCCATCACTCCTTTTCACCTTTCTCTTTGTATATAAAGACCACGACCAACTGACGGACTCCAGTACTGACTAAACGGCCAGACGATGATGTCTTTACATCGAAAGCGCTTGCCCACAGTAACTCACAAGCCAGAGGAGACGGACTCACCTAACAGGTACGTTAACTTTAGTATTTGCCTACTGGCGGACACAACCCAATTTCTTTAATACGTATACAAATTGCATTACGTACGGACAACACACTTAGAACCAAACTAACTGCAAAGACTGAAAAGACAGACCCACTCGACCAAAGTGGGGTGTATAAAATAACTTGTACTTGTAAAAACGCATACATAGGACAGACAGGACGAAAATACGGACCAGATACTCAGAACACATTAAATCTCTTAGTAGGAACAAAGACGATTCAAACTTTGCCAACCACCTCAAAACAACTGGACACGAACCCACCAAAATACAGGACTGCACCATCTTACTACACAAACAATACAAAGGACGAAAACTGAACATATTAGAAAACATGGAAATTTATAAACAAAAAACTTCAGTGGACAGATCATAAATGAACAAATCAACACAAAATGCGACACCATATTCACACCACTCAAAACATTACACAAACGAAAACAACCAACTGACGGATTTACAGACCACCCTACACAAAAAAGACTTAAATTCCACAATTGACAGACCATCCAACACGTCCCATTTATCTCTAGGGGGTTTCCCCCTGAGGTACATGACCTCCTCTCCCCACCCCTTCCCCGACGCTCCATCACCCCTTTCACCTTTCTCTTTGTATATAAAGACCACGACTAACTGACTGACTCCAGTACTGACTTAATGGCCAGACGATGATGTCTTTACATCGAAAGCGCTTGCCCACAGTAACTCACAAGCCAGAGGAGACGGACTCACCTAACAGGTACGTTAACTTTAGTAACGGAAGAATTACTTCGTATTGTAGGTGAAAACAAACAAAATAATTGTAGGTGGGATACTTGATTCCGGGATCAAGCATCTCCCTAGCAGAAGGGATCAACTATCCCGAACCAGCAACTTTTTTTAAATGAAAACAAAAAAAACATCAACAAGATAAAAACGTTTGAATCGGAAATAACTGAATTTATACAGCGAAATAGACACAATATTTCATAAACGCAAACAAAATATTATAAAGCACACTTACCAGAAGTTTTTCTATTTGCCTTACATTAAACAAAACAAGTGGGATCCGGTGAAAAACATAAATTACCAATTATTTTTGCAACAAGCTATTGTTTCTGTATGATGTTTACACTTTGTACTAGCCATCATGGCGGCGTCCCAATGTAGCCAAGAGAACAACTTTAAACACGTTTTGGCGCTAGTTTTAAATGGGGGATCATGTATCCTCGGGGATCAAGTATACCACCTCTCCCCTACCTGGTGCGAAGGGTCACAAAACTTTTTTCCTCCGCAGTAAATTTCATGACACGTTTATACGGAAAAAACTGCGCTAGAAAGGCTTTTTGTCGAAAATGTTGATAATTTATTGTGCTGCTCTCGTCATTTTCCTGTTAGAGCGTCACTCTGCTGACTTCAACTGCTCCTCCAATAAGCCGCCACCTGACTTAGTGGCGTTCATGTGTTAAGCGTCTTCGCTTGTTCGTTCGTTCTCCTCCGCTCTATAATATGTCGTTCATGTTTGTTCTCTTAATATAATTTCGTTCCCGATCCGTTTTTATCCATTTCGCCTACTGCATTTAAGCTTCTGCTTAAAATTTCCCACGAACGGGAATGTTATGGTATACATTCCTTATTGAGCGTTATCAATATAAAAAATTTAATCAAAATCATTAGAGCTATTTTTGAGAAAAAAATTTTGGTGTTTTGATCACTATGATAACTATAGTTAACTTTCGGTGGATTTTGCCCATACTCTTATTTTTGCGTCCCATGGTAACTTGTAGGCTAGACATCAAGTTTCAGCTGATTTGGTAGGGTTGTTTTCTCTAAAAACCGCGCTAAATTCGATTTCGTCGAAAATTTTGATAATTTATTTTGCTGCTCTCGTCATTTTCCCACAAATGGGAATTTTATGGTATAATTGCCTTATTTAGAGCTTTCAATATAAAAAAATTAATCAAAATTGTTGAGCCGTTTTTGAGAAACAAAATTTGGTGTTTTGATCACTATGATAACTATAGTTAACTTTCAGTGGATTTTGTTCGTACCCTTATTTTGGCACAGACACACAGACCATTTTCCCAAATAGTGTTTTTCGAACTCTGGTAATTGGCAAGACGTGACGAGTCAAGGTGAGACTAGAAGCAGTACAGGAAATAAGCGCAGGCAAAGGAGAAACGATAACTTTCGTTATATTGCCCCGTGTGGTTCAAATAGTTGAATTTGCCTCACTATTTTTTTACTGTGATTTCACTGTTTTTCATCTAGTCGCAGCCCTACACCTTCAAAACACGTAATATTCGACTCAGCATCAAATAATACGAGGGAAACGATACCAACCACGACGTATTTGCACATTTCATTGTAGTTTTTGACTAATTTCTTTAACCATGGTGTTTACGCTCAAGATCGGTTTATTCGTTCATTTTTCTAGTTAATGGTGAGCCTTGAGCTTCACCTCAGGGGTTTAGATCACTATTGTTGTTGCTCGTTGCCTTCCTCCGTCTTGATCAGTCTCCATCACATTGTCCTTGCTCACCTTCTCTTTTTTTTTAACACGCACCAGCGGTCAGCAGTATCCACCGGATTTTCTTTTATCTTTGTTTAATTGGTCCCTACGGTCATCGGCATCCGAAGGAAACGAATTCTCGTCAAGAATTCGGCTTCCGTCGACACTAAGAAACGTGGTCAATACAAGTACCTAGGTACCCAGCGTTAACTATCGGTCATTATGTTGGTAGTTTTATTGCTTGAAACACCATTGGAGTGGGTCCAAGGGCAATGTACGTCCGACTCCTCCCAGAGCCACTTATCCACACCCCAGAGCCCGTGCCCTCCGGATTTTTCAATCCGTCCGTGTAGATGTTGATACCATTAGGAGGCTCAAACTGACGACTTTCGCTGTTCCGTAGTTCTCCTACAGGTCGCACATTGTATTTCCTATCGAGCTCATACAAGGGCACCATCATGTCAGTGACCATGCCGCCCTCCGTGAAGGTTTCCAAGTTCCTGAATATAACCAAGTGTCCATTAGTCGCCTGTAGTACTTTAGCTATACTGAGCTTGGTGAGTCTGTACGCCACCTTCATTGCCCCTGCCTTGACAAGAATATCCAGGAGAAGAAGGTCGACCATTTTATCCATGATATGCTCTTTCCAGGTCAGTGTCCAATCCAGGATGACACCCACATACTTGACCCGCTCACTGAGCCGAATTGCTTTGCCCATTACTTCCTGCAGTCCTGACAGTTGTCTTTGTCTTGAAAATGGCACTGCTCCGTGACCTATTCCATTCGATTCAGCATCGAAAAATACTAGTAAACGATACGAAACATGACCTGACTACAATGGAACTATGGAAACTAAATATTCCCCTGGCGCCAGGCGCCCGTAAGCGTCTGTAGGCATTTATGATCCGACGTAGGGGTGTGCGGAGGAAGTGGCCCTAACCTTCCCCTGCCCCGTCGGGCAAAAAGAGTCGGGGAAATTGGGACGGGGACTTCCAGTGAGCCCTCGGCAATGTTGACGACGTTCCGAGTCAAGCGGGCGTTGCGTAGCGAGCGGGCGGGTGGTTTTAATGTGACAAGAGGTAAGGAGGGAGTACTAACGACGAAACGTTGACTTCCGCTGTAGTTCCTGTGAGTTCTTGCAATCAGTTGACTCTAATAATCACTGTAATTTCCCTGTACGCAGTTGTACACGTCTGATACTCATTCCATTCGACCCAGGCTGTAAAAATACCTTAAAAATGATACGAAACACGGCTTATTTGCGATTATACTGCGTTTCGTTAATTTTTTAACCATTTTTTGTCCATAACAACCATGGGCTTCGTCCGATCGGATTGCCGAGATGGCAGGCACAACTAGATACCAAATCGGATTTTCGTGCGAAAGAAAGGTTTTTTTAGACCACGTTAAAGGCACAAAACGGCCCGGACGGTGGACGGACACTGCAGATTTGGAATCCCCATGTCTTGAAACGTAAAGTATCAAATTGTAAGGGGGGTTTGTAAAAAAATTTTCGTGACGGAAAACATAGGGTTATTATTCAGAATGAATAATAAACCAAAACGAGCTTACATTTTTCACACGTGCGACGACAGGGGTTGTGGGCAAAACAACTAGCACACACACTGCACTTCAACATCTTTATCCAGACAAACAAAAACGCGTCCGTTTACTAAGAGAGCTGAAGGAAAAATGAGAGAGTGAGAGATGTACATTCATATAGACAGAGAGAGAATTATCCTGTCGATATGCGTTGGCAACGTGTCGTGTTTTCCGCTCCTACGAACACCTTCCAAGTTCTCAATTTCTTTAAAGTCGTTTTACGTTCTTTTTTTCCTTTCCATACTTTTCAAGTAATGCCTTCATGTTAAACCCTATTGTCGGCACGATTTGTGTGTGTACGTCCCCTCTCTACACGTTGCCAGCTACCACAGTACTTCGTCTCATATCAGGGTCATACACACACACAAATCATATTTGCCGATATTTTGTTCCCATCAAAACAGTCCTAACGGAGACCAGTGCTCAAACGGATTCCGATTGGCCTGCCCGCGTACCCTTCTAAGTCGCTTTTCGTTGTAGGGTGATCTAGCTCTGAAACAATTCCCTACGTGTAATATATTATACTACACGATTCCGAGTTTGGTACTTGTCATATTAAACTGGAAGAACAAGGGGGAAAAGAAAGACACTAAAACAAAACTCTTTTGTCGCCACGGATCTTTCAGGACGAATTTAGTTTTACAACCCTCTGGCAGAAAATCTCGAATATGGCTTTCCCGAGGGGGATCTAAGAAATTCATTGCAGCTCTTCCGAGGTTAGGGTTGACGTGTCTTAGGAACAACATTCTGGCTTGAAAACTGCCCCCATCCTAGGACAGAGCATCCTTGAAAGAGAAACAACCAAGAATTGAAGTTGTCGTGTGTTTTTGGAAATCGACTACATCTAACGGAAAAGTACCGCAAAGTATTTATTTGGCTAGTGAAGTTCGTAGTCCATAAAAACGTTCGCCCTGTTCGCAACACCACACGTTGTAAGGTTGTATCAAGGGAAGCATACAAATTAAGAAAGTAAATAGCTTGACTTGTATTTTTCGACTACTATTTATGTAGAATACGTTCACAGATTCTTTTCTTAACAAAAAAGAAACGAATAACGTGGCACTAGAAGCACTGCTCTGCCTTGTCGCGTAGTCATGTCGTTTCGATCTGATTCATTACCCACATTTAACGTGAAAAGCGTTGAAACAATTGTAAATAATTTATTTCGCAGCGCAGTAAGTCGTTAGTTCGGAGATGCTGCACGTGTTTTTGCAGCACTCGTCGTAAATTCCTCTCTTCTGTCGGCCGTTGTTTTTGTACGACGGAAAAACTGACAAAGCTGAAGATCTGCTGGCGAACGGGTAGCGCAGGGTTTGGACATTCGCGACGAGTTTGTCGAAATCTGAAACACCAAATCGGAAAGGATCAATCGAAAGTCAGTTCGTACGACGAAACGAATCCTCGAGTTCGGGGTTTTTTTTTAGTTTGTTGAAGGGGATTCGATGGAGGTAAATAGTAAGTATTAAAGAAATTGGGTTGTGTCCGCCAGTAGGCAAATAGTATTTGCCTACTGGCGGACACAACCCAATTTCTTTAATACCTAACACAGCCAGTCCGGCTAAGGTACTACTAACAAGACTGACCAACAAGACCTCTCCCCGCCCCTTCCCCAACGCTCCATCACTCCTTTCACTTTTCTCTTTGTATATAAAGACCACGACCAACTGACTGACTCCAGTACTGACTAAACGGCCAGACGATGATGTCTTTACATCGAAAGCGCTTGCCCACAGTAACTCACAAGCCAGAGGAGACGGACTCACCTAACAGGTACGTTAACTTTAGTAAATAGTAAGTGTTCAGCGTATGCTGAAAGGCTGATTCTTTTACCTGGTGCATCCGCCCAACCCAACGGTTTCAGCCCTTTTCATGCCGCCGGGGAAGTCTGAGAACTGTCCCTTCAGTCGTCGGCTTCTCCTCTGACAAAGGGATCAAGTTCGGGTTAACTTCCAACGACAACGGATTTCCCCTTTTGTACTTTCCCTCGATTTACCTCCTTCTCCAACTCACACCGCTTTTCCCAGAGACACTCTTCCCCCAGTGGACACAACGTCATTCCTCTATCAACTCTCATTCCAGTAACTTCTCACTCTCTCCATCCAAGACACTTTTCCGCGCCAGTTCACGTGTTCAGAGGACCACCCTCACCACACACCAACTCAGCTCAATCCTAACTCAACTCAGTTCATTGCTCACATAATGCAGTCCTCCTCACGCTCACTGAATTTCTTTATTTCGATCTTCAACTCTCCCTTTCGTGCGCCCAACAGTAAGTTTAGGAACTAGAATATCCTCGCACGATTCGCTTCGGCTCTCACGAAGAAAGGGTTTATCCTGAGGCGGAGGCTGTTCACTCAGTTACGTGCAAATTCCTCGCTAGTGATACTGATGTAGCGCCTTTTAGTTTGTTATTTAGCTCCGTGTCACCCGTGGGAGAGTGCAGTGCTTCGGTATCAGCTGTCAGCACAGTGCCACCAGAAGTTGCTCACACGAGATTTAGTGACACACCGAGTCGAAAATAAAGTTACACAACGGCTTTACATTTTAAAGGTTTACGAGTACGAAAACATCTGGAGCGACTCATCACACTATTTTCCTCAGCCCTACGCCTTTTAAGAAACTAATCCAACATGTTTTTCTCTCAATTTATGCGATCACGTTAAGACTTAATTAAACGCTCCATAGTGGCAAACTGGTTGTGGTTAACGTTTCGGAATTTATAGAGCTGCTGCTACTTGCACGACCTGCGCAGGATACCCAACGTATAAGCAATTCATGAGACTGTCAACTTGATTGTTCTGGGAAATCTCGTGTGCACAGTTCTGCGTTTACTGGGAGACACACTGGAAAAATGCTAGTATAGTTTGACTTGAGGAATTTCTTAGGTTACCTCACTCTGATTTTTCGGGACTGCTAGTGTCACATAGGCGGCATTTTAGAAGAAAAAACTGCACTAAAACCGCTTTTAATTGAAACTTTTGATACTTTATTGGGCTGAGAATTACGTTATTTTTAGTTGTTGTTACAGATAATGTCATCGAAATCGCTGAAGCCAGAAATTACCAAACGTTTTGGTATATTACCAAATCATGGTTTATTCCAGGCACTCGCTCAGCATCCACCGAACCCATACTTGTGGTGCTACGGCAGGTTGTCACTTAGCCGGTCTCCCGGTAGAGAGCTATTGCCCGCGAGTCAACCACGCGGAGATACGATTTAATTGGTGGCAACAGTGGCTACTTTTTTCTAATAAACCTCTTCGCAAACTGGGCGTAACGTTTATAAGCATTCTTAGTAGCAGTCAAAGCTGGAAGGTTTGCTGCTCTTTCAAGTACCATCAATCACTGTTGTAGGAACATTGTGGAGCAGTACGGGGTTTCCACTGCACTGGAGGCGCAAGACAAGGAAAAAGAAGTGGAGCGTTATGACAAAATAGCGATGTCACACTAAGTGAGTACCATACCAACCAAATACAATTGGAACAGAGAGTTTTATTCACAATCACATTTGGAGAAGTTTTACCACCACAAACAGGGAACTGGGTGGGAGCGACGGGAGCGTGGGCGACAGGATGACGAGAGAACCGCTCGGTTACGACTGACGACAGCAAAGCTTTGAGCGAATCAGGGCATTTGAGGTTCCCAGTCAGCACAAATGCCTCGAACGAGCCTCCACTGAACGGAAGAATTCGGTTCATCCTGGTACAGGAGCATTGAAGTATATTTATGGTTGAGCGCAGTCAAAAACTTCTTCGAGGGACTGCAGCAACAAAATGTCTAACCTGTTGCCAAACATGGACAGAAGGATGACTCGCACAGGTTTCCACTGAGTGGGGAACTGTCCGATATGTACACGGTCATTAAATAAATGCTCCGCTCTGCATTCCTTAATACACTGCTTTTGGGGATTTGTTTGGCTTGAAGGTGGCAAGTGCTCTGCCGAGGTTGCCTGTTGTCCACAGTGGGATGTGTGGCTTGTTCGAAGGGTCCATGATCAGCTACCTTGCCGTCCTCTGGGCTTCTATATCTACTGCTGCAGGGTCGCTGAGGATCCCCTTTGAAAGGAGGGTTTCTAGCGAACCTTCGATGCTACAGGCCCAGCCTGAGTCACATTGCATCGCCGCTAAAACCAGCTCTACGTTCGTTTTTGGTGTATTATTCATTCTGAATAATAACCCTATGTTTTCGGTCACGAAAAATCTTTTACAACCCCCCCTCAAAATTTCATACTTTACGTTTCAAGACATGGAGATTCCAAATTTGCAATGTCCGTCTGCCGTCCCCGTCCGCCGTCCGGGCCGTTTTGTGCCTTTAACGTGGTCTAAAAAATTCGTTCTTTCGCCCAAAAATCCGATTTGGTATCTAGTTGTGCCCGCCATCTCGGCAATCCGATCAGACGAAGCCCGTGGTTGTAATGGGCAAAAAACGGTTAAAAAAATTAACGAAACGCTGTACAACGCGGGAGCTACAGCGTTTCGTCGTTTGAACTCCCTCCCGCCCCACCCGTCGCATTAAAAAAGCAACCGCTCGCTTCCCTCCCAACACTCCATTCCCCCCGGGTTCGCTTCAAGCGCCCCCGTTCCAATTTCCCCGATGTTTTGGTTTTAATACGATTCAATTTTTTTAGATTCTTTCGTTTCATTCTCATTTTGTTTTTTCCATAGATTTTTGGTTACATTTTGATATTAGTATTTAGCGTGCATGTTTTCATATTAAAATTCAGTTTTTTCTAGATACTTTCGTTTTTTTGTTTATTTTAATATTACGATTCAGTTCTTTTCGACCTTTTTTTGGGTTTCATTATGATATTTTTCGATGCTGAATCGAACAGGATGGGTCGGAGCATTAATGCTAGGTCAAGCTGATTATCCGAATAATAAACCGTTGTGTAATAATTTGCAGGGTTTTTTAATTGATGCTTGACCCACGGGTTCCCAGAGCTCTCACAAGGAACGTTGAGCACAAGCAATGTCCAAACAGCACGTTATGTTGAGTTCTCAGTACGTTCTCAGATTTATCGTTGAGGAAGACGCGCGCTGAGGTTGAGACCAAGTCTGGAACTCTGGATCTGGGTCAAGACACAAAATACAAGGCATTCCACCACCCATCCCTCACCTCAAGTGATCCTTTATTCCCTCAAGAGCACCAGCAATGGGAATCCGGAATCCGACTATCGAAAGGAATTCTCCAACGAACAACTTTACAACAACTTGCAAGTTACAACTTACCACGCTATTCTGTAGAATTGGGGCGCTCCTCAATAGCCTTCCAATAAGCTCGTTATATTCAGGCCCTGAGAGCTATGAGCATGGGCATTTCCTGGTTTCCTTATCGCAAGACAAGAGGAATCTTTGCTGGAGGTACCTACCAACAGGCTTTCACGTTGGCAGTGAGTCCAACAAAGAGTGCAGCATTTTTGGAAGAGGTGACGAACGGAATATCTACAACACCAGCTGGAGCAGAGAGGGAAATGGGACCAAGAAGGTTCCCAATTTAGAAGAGGGAGAGCTGGAAATAGATTATTCCCAGGTATTGATGGAGTAATCAGAGTTGTTGAGCTATGAACCGCTCACGGAACCTTCACGCGACCTGTCCATAAGTTGGTATCCCTCAAACCTGTAACCGGTTCCTGATTATGACTTCCCCATGTTTCAACATTGGTTTATTCTGTTATTTTGTACAAGAGAAAATATTATGTCAAATTTGGTGGGTGGTATGTAAGCGCAACAAAGAGTGCGCGCTGAGTTTGGGCCCGCACCTCCATTCCTTTTTTTTACAAGCGTTTTTGAATTATTCCTTGTCCAGGATGAACATTAGTTTGGTGGCCACCATTGACTGTGAAATCCGTTTCTTCACCGCAACTTTCTTTCAACAGGAAACGTTTCCTAAAGATAAAGCGTTCGTGGTGCTACGCGCGTTTTGTGCAGCTTTTGGGCCAACTTGTGTCATATTTTATTTGTTCTAAGTTCCGTTTTAGTTTGTATATATTTTCTCGAAGAGTTATATTTCCGTTCTTTTTACTTTCCTTGGCTCTACGAAGTAGAAAGGAAAGTTATGTAATCGGCTGAAAAAAATTTTTTGAGTTTTCTTCAGATCTTTACGTTTCAGACCCCCCTGAGTCCAAAAAACACTATTTGGGAAAATGGTCTGTGTGTATGTGTGTCTGTGAACGATTTTTAGAGAGAACCACCGTACCAAATCAGCTCAAACTTCATATCTCGCCCGCAGGTTACCATGGGACGCCAAAATAAGGGTATGAACAAAATCCACCGAAATTTAACTATAGTCATCATAGTGATCAAAACACCAAATATTTTTTTTCTCAAAAACGGCTTTAACGATTTTGATTAAATTTTTTAAATTGATAGCTCTCAATAAGGCAATTACTCCATAGAAGTCCTATTTGTGGGAAAATGACAAGAGCAGCACAATAAATTATCAAAATTTTCGACGAAATCGATTTTAGCGCGGTTTTTAGAGAAAACAACCGTACCAAATCAGCTCAAACTTCATATCTCGCCCGCAGGTTACCATGGGACGCCAAAATAAGGGTATGAACAAAATCCACCGAAATTTAACTATAGTCATCATAGTGATCAAAACACCAAATATTTTTTTTCTCAAAAACGGCTTTAACGATTTTGATTAAATTTTTTAAATTGATAGCTCTCAATAAGGCAATTACACCATAAAAGTCCTATTTGTGGGAAAATGACAAGAGCAGCATAATAAATTATCAAAATGTTCGACGAAATCTAATTTAGCGCGGTTTTTAGAGAAAACAACCGTACCAAATCAGCTAGAACTTGATATCTAGCCCGCAGGTTACCATACGACGCCAAAATAAGGGTATGAACTAAATCCACCGAAAGTTGACTATAGTTATCATAGTGATCAAAACACCAACTATTTTTTTGGTCAAAAACGGCTCTAACGATTTTGATTAAATTTTTTATATAGATAGCTCCCAATTAGGCAATTATACCATAAAATTCCCATTTGTGGGAAAATGACGAGAACAGCACAATAAATTATCAAAATTTTCGACGAAAAGCGTTTTTGCCGCGGTTTTTTCCGTTTAAACTCCGCTGGAATGTTACTAGAATGTTGAAGAAAATTGGTGTAGTAGTCCAATCCAATACCTAAAGGGTGAGTGTTTAAAAGCGCTCATGAGATACATGGGGCTCACTCCAGAAATTCCTGAATTTCAACTACCGCCGTTTCGCTTAATACCAGTTCTAACAGTTATTACTCAATAATTCTGCTAAAGTGATTACTATCCTCCTTCAAAAAATCCGTGTTTACAGCCTCATTAATTTTCTGTATACCAATTGCTCAATAATGGTCCTGCAATGAGTACGAGCAGCACAATAAATTCCAGAACTGTAGGCGCTACCGCTTTCTGCTGCTGTGAAGTGTTGTTTGACCGAGTTCAAATGAACTGCTTGGTAAATGAATTGATTAAATAGAATCAGCCATGTACAAAGTGAATTGACGTAGAGCTAAGGAAAGTTGTGTGTTGCAACGCACCAGATATGTTTTGTTTCATTACAATAAGGTTCCAATTAGCATTTTAATTTTCTTTCTCTTTTTTCGAATTTGCGCAAGGAGATCAACAACTAGGTTTTTCATTGTATGCGCCCTAAGTTGACTCCACAGCGTACAAACTGAGTTTAAAAGATATTAGATTAGTAATGCACGTATGGCTGAAGAATGTTGCACCAAATGTAGTCCAATTACATTCGAAAATTGATTTCCGTTGAATTGCAGGGCTGAAAGGAGTAAATTCTACAAAACGAATCAAATTCCACGAACCTGCAGTGTCCATGACGATGAAGTCGGGAGCCCCTGAAATCAAATAGGTCAGTTTATTTCAGTACAGCCAGGTTAGTAATAATCGTACTTTGACTTCATATACCCAACTACTAAGCAATAACTTTTGTCCCTCTGTCCATTGACGGAGACCCACTACCACAAATATCTTGGGAGATCGTCGGTTGTCTTTCAGAGATCATATATCAGGCGTCATCAGAAGAACTAAACTAGTTCATCAACTCGAGTTTCTTCTCAACGACCGTAACGTTTCGTTAACCGACAAAGTACCCCTTTACAAGACGCTTCACGTGTACGTACGCTCGGCAGATTCGGGAAACGCGGTGTGATTTCCAATTCAAACGGCTCGGAGGACATCGAAATCGGATTCTTCAGCGTGATGTCATACACACTCCGCCCTTTGTTCGTGATTCGACGGTATTTGCCGACTTCAAAATGGAACCTTTTAAACATCGAGTCTCCTTCGTGTAACGGTTAACCAGAAATCACTTCACTTGCACTTTATCGACTCGCAGTCAACAGATTTACAATTTGAAGACTCCTGATTGAATCATCTGCCGAATAAGCGTCTGCAATAATTATTACGAGGGACCTCATACTGTTGATATCCTTGGACCTGTTACAATGACAAAACAAGAGGTAACAGGTACGTTATGTTGGCCACTGACTATTTCACCAAGTGGCTGAAAGCGATAGCAGTACCGAACCAAGAACTAAGACAGTGGCCAGCTCACGTGTTTTGTCGGATCAGGGTAAGAATTTTGAGTCCAAGCTCTTGAAGAAATTGGGTGCCGTTCTCGGATTCTACCGTACTCGTACTACTGCATTACATCCACAGTCAGCAGGATTGGTTGAGAGGTTGAACCGCTCACTCACCCAGCATATCAATAAACGCCAGGACGATCGGGATACCCAAATTACGTTCTCCTCATGAAACAACAAGCGTTTTCCCCGGCCCTGTTGGGTTTATGAGCCAAAAAGCACAACGATGTACTGTTTGACGTTCGCTTAGGAGCAAGGAAAATACGTCTGCATGCGTATTTCGTCCGAAAAAAAAAAGAGGCGGGTAAAGTGTAGAGTCGACCAACTCCACATCGAAGGTAGGTTGGTCGTTTTGTTGTTACTTCATCTATCTACTGCAGAGCATTCACCCACACTTATTTTAACCATTGCGATATACATACTGACGGAGGCATCCCGACCATTTTGAGATTTGTAATGGACCCGTATTTATTCAGACTTACTGCTTGACTTTCTGGGGAAATCCTCGAATTCTGTACCACTTGGGACGTCACTACCTGTAAATACAGAAGCGGATGTTGAGACAAAAATGTTGTGCAGAGGGCGAATGGTATGTTATGTATCAATTTATGATTTTCTTTTTTATTTTCCGCTACCCGAAGGGAAGGAAAGTATAGTAATCGTGTAAAAAAAAAAAGTTGGGTTTTCTTCAGATCTTTACGTTTCAGACCCTACTGAGTCTAAAATATCTGGTGCGTTGCAACACACAACTTTCCTTAGCTCTACAACAATTCACTTTGTACATGGCTAATTCTATTTAATCAATTCATTTATCACTCAGTCCCTTTGAACTTGGTCAAACAACGCTTTACGGCTGCATGAAGCGGCAGCGATTACAGTTCCAGATTTTATTGTGCTGTTCGTACTCATTCCAAGACCATTATTGAGCAAATGGTACCCAGATAATTAATGAGGCTGTAAACACGGATTTTTTGAAGGATGATAGTAATCACTTTTGCAGAGTTATTAGGTAATAATTGTAAGAACTGGTATTAAGCAAAACGGCGGTAGTTGAAATTCAGGAATTTCTGGAGTGAGCCCCATGTATCTTATGAGCGTTTTTAAATACTCACCCTATAGGTATTGGATTGGACTACAGAACCAATTTTCTTTAACATTCTACTAACTTTCCAACGGAGTTTAAAAGGAAAAAACCACGGCAAAAACGCTTTTCGTCGAACATTTTGATAATTTATTGTACTGCTCTCGTCATTTTCCCACAAATGGGAATTTTACGGTATAATTATCTTATTAAGAGCTATGTATATAAAAAATTTAATCAAAATGGTTAGAGCGGTTTTTGAGAAAAAAAATTTGGTGTTTTGATCACTGTGATAACTATAGTTAACTTTTGGTGGATTTTGCCCATACCCTTATTTTTGCGTCCCATGGTAACCTGTAGGCTAGACATCAAGTTTCAACTGATTTGGTACGGTTGTTTTCTCTAGAAACCGCGCTAAAATCAATTTCGTCGAAAATTTTGATAATTTATTGTGCTGCTCTCGTCATGTTCCTACAAATGGGAATTTTATGGTATAATTATCATGTTGAGAGCTACCAATATTAAAAATGTAATCAAAATCGTTAGAGCGGTTTTTGAGAAAAAAAATATTTGGTGTTTTGATCACTATGATAACTATAGTTAACTTTCGATGGATTTTGTTCATACCCTCATTTTGGCGTCCCATGGTAACCTGCGAGCGAGATATCAAGTTTGAGCTGATTTGGTACGGTGGTTTTCTCTAAAAATCGTTCACAGACACACACACACAGACCATTTTCCCAAATGTGTTTTTCGGACTCAGGAGGGTCTTAAACGTAAAGATCTGAAGAAAACTCAAAATTTTTTTTTCAGCCGATTACATAACTTTCCTTTCTACTTCGTAGAGCCAAGGAAAGTAAAAACCTAATTTCGGCGCGTGGTCCGTGTGTATGTGTGAGTATTTAGTTCGATTTGCGGGAGAACGGCTGATCCGATTGAGCTGGGTTTTTTTTATATTTTGTTTGTTATTTTTTGTAGACACCAAAATAAGGTTATGGACGATTTCGGCCGATGGGAAGGGGGTGTAGGGGACGAAAATGTACCAAAAACTAGGGTTTTTCGCATTTTTCTCGAAAACGGCTCTAACGATTTTGATTAAACTTTCAAATTATCTTCTACTGATTAATGCCTAACGTTTCTTCTCCATACATATCTCCATGAAAATACGGTGAACGGAGATATAGGCCCATGAAGCAAAAATCGTTTTTTTACGCTTTTTGGCAAAACGGCTTCAGCGATTTTCACCAAACTCACAGGATGTTTTCAAATAGTTAATACCTACATATTGTTCTCAATAAATGTTCCTGTGACGGTCCATTGAACAAAGATAAAAATCAAAATGTGTCGAAAATAACGTTTTTTCGAACATTTCCGTAAATTCCAGGGTAACCTCTTTACCAAATGTGATAAATTCTAATGGAGTGTCTTATATTCACCCATACCCACATTTCGTTTTCCATAATTATTTCTGTATATATATGTTGAACGGAGATATAAGCCAAGTTAACTCAGAAAAGGAGATTTGTCGAATATTAATTTATCGGAATTCCAATTTTCTCAGAAACGGCTCTAACGATTTCGATCAAACTTTCGGAGTATTCTATGTAGGTGGTCTTCGAACTTAAAGGGGTGGCGGAAAGTTGTGTGTTGCTACGCACCAGATATTTTTTCTCCCAAACGGCTCTAACGATTATGATTAAATTTTTTATATTGATATCTTTTAATAAGGCAATTATAACAAAATTCCCATTCGTAGGAAAATGACGAGAGCAGCACAATAAATTATCAAAATTTTCGACGAAAAGCGTTTTTAGCGCGTTTTTTTTTTCTTATAAACTCCGCTGGAATGTTAGTAGAATGTTAAAGAAAATTTGTATTGTAGTCCAATTCAATAACCAGAGGGTGAGGTGTTTAAAACCGGTCATGAGATGAGGCTCACTCCAGAAATTCCTGAATTTCATCTACCGCTGTTTCGCTTACTACCAGTTTTAACAGTTATTACCCAATAACTCTGCAAAAGTGAATACTATCCTTCTTCGAAAAATTCGTGTTTACAGGCTCATTAATTATCTGTGTACCAATTGCTCAATAATGGTCCTGCAATGAGTACGAGCAGCACAATAAATTCCAGAACTGTAGGCGGTACATATTCCTGCTGCTTTTAATGAATTGATTAAATCGAATTAGCCATGTACAAAGTGAATTGACGTAGAGCTAAGGAAAGTTGTGTGTTGCAACGCACCAGATATTTTGTTCAGTTACTGACTAAAACATTTGTTTCACATCGTCTCACTCACTGAGACTCAACTTACACCTTGATGGCTCCTATGAAGGTAGCCTGAGGTATACCAACTGCCAAGTCTAGGCTTACCAAGGGTGTTGGAGAGCCTGGCAAGAATGTTAGGCTTTCGTTCCTATGAGAAGCAAGGGGCATTAAGGTCATCCCACACTGAGCTCTGTATGTGTACTTATTCTCTGGGGGTTGACCCATATCCTAGGGCAAATCTTCTTAGTGCATACTACGATCTGCACCACGAAGACGTTTGACAGGGAGTGCACACGTTGTTAGTGCCCAGTCAGTAGACTCTTAAGGAATTGACGCAGTGCACCTGGTTATAAGTCCCCACACCCCGTCAAGGTTCCGTAGGTTACATAGCAGCCTGTTCTGTGGCTACTTGCCAGACGCTGAGGATCATGTTATTGGCAGAACTGTGAAACATAACGTCATCGTTTCCCTAACCACTTCTAAAATCTTTCTACTCAGAAACATTGGTACAATCAACCAAACATGAAGCAACATTCCAAAAGTTCTGGGTTCCTGTTTCCACTTTGTGGCACAGACCACAGAATGGTTATAGGACAACCCAGAGAAGCTGGTAGCTGCCTCTACGTCCACAACACAAGTAGCCCAACGGCTTTACAGATCAGTCTTGGATAATTAATACTTCATCGGAGTAATTGTGTGTCATGCCACTAAGCATTG
Organism: Pachypeltis micranthus; assembly: GCA_020466155.1. Classification (NCBI taxonomy): domain Eukaryota; kingdom Metazoa; phylum Arthropoda; class Insecta; order Hemiptera; family Miridae; genus Pachypeltis; species Pachypeltis micranthus. The sequence continues at coordinate 79,669,654 of CM035768.1, read as the reverse complement.
GATGTTGAGTTAGTCGATGAGACTCCAAGTACGACGGGTGGGTTGTGGAGCAAGCTCCACAGCAATCTGAGCGGGCAAACAACGAAATCGGTCGTAAACACGGTTACACGGGTTGAATTTGTGCACGACATTCGATATTCATGAAACTGGACACTCGACTGTTGAGTGGAGTACGAGTATAAAAACGAAGAATACAGCCGTCTGAGTTTTAAACAGCGCAACTTTGCGCTAGCTTCAATCATCGAGTTAGTAACTTTTATTGTTGGCTACAATTATTCTCGTTCCTGTCTGCAGTTTCATCGTCTTGCGGGCAGTTCAGCTTGTCTTTTTAATCGAAGACACACTATCCTAAACTTCAAACGCTTACGCACTACAGAAATGCAACCGAGAATCGTTCCTGTAGCTCAAACTAAACGCCCCTTTGAAACCGGCCTGTTTGATGGAAATTACAGTCAGCGCCTTCGTCGGCAAGTTACGATTAAATACGTTGAAAACACTTACTCCGTTTGTTAGCGACGAACATTGTGTTGTAGACGCTGTTACAGACCATTTTGAGAGCATCGTTGATTTCCTTCCCGCAATATTTCTGACCGTGCGTCCGTTTTTCAACAGCGTCGAGTAGCGAGTAAGAGGAATGAGCGCCAGTCATTGCAACGAGCAACGACAAGAGGCTGCATAAATATGGGACTTGCTGCAAAACAATTAAAAAACTGGCCACATGAAATTTCAAGTTATAGATAGTAATGCCGGATATTTTAAGATAACAATACATTCCACAACCGGAGCGCGCGTTATTTATAAATAGTTCGATTCACTTGTGCGTGCTCAACCTCAGTAGCCACTTTCGTTGAAGCCGAAATAGCTCTGAGTGATGGCTGAGTTATGTCACTTTACATCAAACCGACTAATAAACATCCACCTCGTGTTAAGCAGTCAGTTCTTAGGGCATGAGATTGCAGTGAACAAATTGGAGAAGAAAACCCCGCAGAAAGTGATTCAACTAAGAGTCGTTCCTCCCGTCCACAACGTTCTTTAGCCGTTTTAAAACCTTCTAATTTCAAGGCTGTTCCTAAGACGGAGAAGTACACATCCGTCGTCATGCAATGTCCCACAGCGCTCTTTCTGATTATTATCAAGCCAACCTGAAGTTACGAAGCGCAGTTCTAGAGCTGTATGGCTCAATCGAGCATAAAAATAATTAGGAGATATCGCAATAAAACCTGAGAAGTGCTCTAAAGGCGGTATGGTATTTTTGACATCAGAGGCTTCATCATGAGCTCAAAATCGAGACCGTCAACGAGGCCATTAGTGTCATCTTCCAAAGCTTTGTTCTCACGTCAAGAGGAAGCTGTCCAACTCCTCGACGCTAGTCGAATCACCAGCCGACTTGAACGTACAAAATCACACGAACTCACACTGTGAAACTGCTATAAAAAGCGGAACTAATGAAACGGTTTTGCAGACTGCAGGCATTTTTTCAGGATTGTTACCTCAGTGCGCAAGGTCCTGGAGTGCTGAGTCCCCCTGCTCCACGGCTATTGTTGCTGTTGGAGTAGCCGCTAATAAATTATAAGTACAATGAGGGGTTAGGAGTGTAGTTTGGGCACAGAAGAGTGAAATGACTCAGGGTCTCGTGCTCCAACAGGTCGCAATTCATACTAAGAGCTGTGCAGTCCGCTAGATGCCTCTTTCCCATTCACGAAGATGGATGCAGTTTCCCTTCGAATCCCGTGCGTAACTGGGGAATCAACTTTTTGGGCAACTTGTCTTACGTATTTCCGACATACCTAGAGTTCAAGTGGCGTTCGATATCGACAGGCCGCCGGCTTGTGACTAAAAGACCCTCAGATCCTCGCTTCTAACTGTCTCGAGACAGAAACGCAATCGAGTGGCCCAGTTGTACCTGCCCTTTCCTGATCTGCTAATTCGCCGCGGTAATGGGCGGAACAACAGTTTTAGTTCTAAATACTCGAGTGACTGCAACGCATTAATTTTGTATTGCCAATCTCTTGGCCCGACAGCTGATCTCACTCTGGCAACGAAGCGACAGCGAACAACAGAAAAAATCAGGAGACAGGAAGAAAGGTTCAAACATTTAAAGGAAGAATTACTCTATGGAGGGTTGCTTTTTAAGAGGTATCTCGCTGGATGGAGTCAGTCAACCGCGTAACAAAACAACCAGTCGCTAACAATTCGTTCCCAACTGACCAACGAACAGTTTATCGTCTAAATTAATTTAAAAGAAAACTGTGTCAAAGGAAAACTCTGCAAATTATTGCATAACGCTTGAAGTAGTCTCACACCTCCGCGACCGCATCCCATTCGATTCAGCCTCGAAAAAAACCAGTAAACGATACGAAACATGACCCGACCGAAATATTCCAGGCGCCTGTAGGCAATTGGCACGCTGTGGCGAGTCGAGCTGGCGCCATTAGTTTTGATTTGATGGGAGGAAGGGGGTACAAACGATGATACGATTACTTCGCTGCATTGTCCCGTGAGTTCTCTCAATTGGTAGACTTTCACTCACTATAATTACTATGATTTCATTATTTTCCGTATAGTCGCAGTCCTACACCTCTGAGAATTGTTTCATTCGACGCAGCATCTATAAATATCTAGAAAACGATACCGAACACGGCGTATTTGCAATAAAACTGCCGAAATTCCGTTTTTGTTAATTTTTGCAACCATTTTTTGCCCATAACAACCACGGGTTTCGCTCGATTGGATTGCCGAGCATTCAGACACAACTAGACACCAAATGGGATTTTTGTGCGCAAGAACTGATTATTTTAGACCAATTTAAAGGCATAAAATGGTTCGGACGGCGGATGAACTTTTCAGACTTTGAATCCCAGTGTCTCGAAACGTAAAGTATCAAATTTTGAGGGGGGGCTAAACACATTTTCCTGACTGAAAACATAGGTGTATTATTCAGAATGATACGGTTGATTCTGACTCGGCTGAGTTCGGGACCTGAGCATCGTCAAATGATTAACAATCAGGTATCGGCTAGCTTAGAAAACGTGGGGCTGTGAGAGGGGGGGTGGGGTAGAGCACGCGAGGAATCTGGTTGTAGTTATCTGTTCATCCTACAAGTTGCACCCCTGAAAAAATGACTAAAGATGGACGCACGCACCGATTCAGGAGGCTTCAAAAATGATACGATGAAAATTCAACTTTTTTTGGCGGATCACGATACTTCTCTACGTAAAGTAAAAAAATGTGAACACGTTTCGTCGCGTGGACGCCTTCATAAGCCAAGCAACCTTGTTTCGACCGGGGTAGACTTGAAAGAACCACGGAAATGGGTTTTACTGTAGCATGTACCAAGCAGAAGTGACTAGAATAGGATATGAGTTTGAGTATACAAGAGCGAACAAAGTGGCATTAATTGTGTGAGCCGGGAAAGAGAGAGGAGTCCGAATTAGCTATCAGAGAGATGTGAAACGAGTGTCAGTCGTGAGAACTGGGAGACGAATGAGTATCTGGGAAGAGCTGCGTGCTGCGAAGAGGCGGGAACAGGATATTTTGGAAAATTCAGAAAGGGAAACTCCGGTTTTCACTTGGAAATAACTGAAGTAGAGGCGGACTTTCTCGCTGCTACGAACAAAGGAGGCTTGAGGTCAGAAAAAGCCCAAAACAAGGACTGTTAGGGTCAAGTGCGGAAGTTCCAAGCTCAAAATCCCAACTAATTCGACCTGTCCCGAACAAAGCTACTTGACTCAAGGGGTACTCGTAGAATTGTTTCCATTTTGTTTGTCAAGTTGCAACACTAGGCTGTCACACTGTCACCTCATTCTAGTTCAGATCCTGACGCCCCTCCACCTCTGGTCGCCACAGCAGAATTTATGGCAACAGTGGACAATGCAACAACGTTCCAAGGACTGGAAAACGAAGTTTAAGGAAGTTCTGCAAATCCCTTGAAACATGTTGAGTGTGACCTTTGGAGCGTTCCAGCTTTCAATTGTCAACTAAAATGAGAACAAAAAAGTACCACGCCCCTTCTCAAAGCTTTCTACGTAAGCGAATATTTGGACGCGTTATTTGCCCCCGAAATGTTCATAATTTTTCAACATATACTCAAACCTCTTAGGAGCCAACCGGCATTGAACGAAATACGAAGAAGGAACGCTCATGTCCCAAAATGCAGTAAGCAAAGCTTCGAGAAGATGAGGCGCCTGTAATGCGTAGGGATCTTTTAGAAAAGTTTTAAGAAAAAAAAGTGTCAACGTCGAATATAGTGGAGCGTCAGGGGGAAATGCGAAAACGACGTTTTTCGAATAAAAAGGAAATGGAATTGAGTAAGAAAGGCCGAAGATGTACTCACCATGTCGAGGAGAAGACGAGCTCTTCGAAGGGGCGCTAGAGACGACTGAACTGACTCCCTTGGAGGAAGCAACCCTTAAATAGATTTAATCCGAGCGATGTCAGTTTTACGCATTTTCCACTTGATGTGAAGCTTGGCAATTCAATTAACATTAACATAACCTCCAGCTGGTTGATCGCCCTCTCAAAACCTACCTACCTAACTCCTCTTCTTATTTGACAGGTCGTTTATTAATCACAGCTGATGTATAATCGAATTGAGGTGCCTTGAAGACAAACAAATTATTCTGATCCCAGACCTACCGCAATTAAAACAACACCTGGGCTCCCATGTAGGTCACAAAACAACGTTCTATTTTAAGGGAAACTGAAGCGTGGGAGGAAAATTGTGGTCGCCGTTTCAGAAGCTACGCACTAAACTAATTTATGCATTAAATCAGAATATTAATTGACGATCATCGTTTTGACTGCCAGATAAATATTTCTCAAGCTGAAGATTTGCGCTTGCACAGGGAGGTAGATAATGCCGACGGCTTGGTTTGCCTCTTGGTCCTTCATCCCCGAAAGTGTTTCGTGTTTCGGTTTTCAGGATCATCTTAAGGCCATGCCTTGGCCATTTTTCCTGAAACCGTCAATTCGAATTCATTTGGTTCCGATCCAAATCGTGGGGGTCAGGTTGTCGTATCAACTTCACAGTCGCATTCTCAATTGATTGTCCGTTCTCCCATTTATGCTTAATTAGATGAAATGTACGCTTCCATTAGTCTTACGAGGTGGGGAGGAAGTTTTATCGACTGAATTATTTTTTAATTTTCTTTCTTCAAATATTTCTGTTTCAAAACCTTAAATAAAAAAATGGCCTGTGTGCTGCTGAGAATGCGGTTTACAGAAAACTAAGTCTGCATCTATTTTATATAAAGCTCGCACATCACCGTGGAGCGCCAAAATGAGGGTCGTTTGAGGTAAATCGGTTCAAAACTAACTATAACTATCGTAGTGATCAAAACACCAAGTTGTTTTTTTCTTAAAAACGGCTTCAAACATTTAGATTAAACTATTTGTGTGAACACTTCCAATCAGCGCATTACTTATTATTCATTCTATTGAACAAGACGGCGGCGAAGTAGGTTATCGGGAATTTCTACAAAAATCTGTTTTAGTAACCTATGGAAATATCCTGTCGAAAATCAAGTTTGGAGCCCAAAGAAGCTATATGATGGAAGTTAAATAGTGGTTAACTAGAAACAACGCTGGAAATTCCGTAATTCCGATTTTTTGTTGTTGATAATTCTCGCGAATGAACGTTGTGAACAGAAACGGGCGGTTGTAAAGATTTTGGAATTTATTCGGTTGCTCCTACCCCTGTCACGATCTTTATAGGGTAACCAGTAAATAGGTGATTCATGCACTGCCGACATGACTTTTTTGGAATTATAGCGAAAAGACTGTGAAAAAAGTAAATCGATGACACGATAGTAGTTGGAATTCCGGAATTTCTCTGGCTGTTCCTAATAATTTAGATGACCATTAAACAGGTAGCTCATCGGACTACCATCCTAATTTTTCTGAGAAGGCTAGTATCATATGAGCGTGATTTATCTGGAAAACCGCTGGAGAAAGGTGCACGGCGGATTATAATACTTCTGCACAGTTTGGCGTAGTCGCACACCTCAGAGTCCCATCCCGTTCGATTCAGCATCGAAAAATACTAAACGACGACATGAAACATGATATGACTGTTCAGCACGCCGAATTAGCTGGGTCTTCAACCTCCACAAAGGTTCGCTCTTGCCTGAATGGAATCACTGGCCCTAACGGCAAAGTCATGGTTTCCTCGAGCGCTGATCCCCTTTGTTGGTATCTGTGGGAAGTCTCACTCCTCAGTTATTTCCAAGTGGCCCTTGTTCTGAACTTTCCCAAATATCCTTTTCTCCTCCCCTCAATTTACATTCCTCTCCACAACAGACAGCTCCTCTCAAACTCTTTTGCCTATGAGTTCTCGCGAAAGTCTGTTGCTTCCTAGTTCTACCATAGTAACATTCATCTACTAGCTCTCACGGAATACAGTCATCTCCTAGTTCTCCCACAGATTCGTCTCTCAGGTCGCGCTACTCACAATTCAACTCTTTCTCTCTCCTCCTCTCCATCCACTTAGTGCTTCACAACCAGTTCACGAGTATTTAGGGTTCCTTGTTCGCGTTTATATACTTCCACTCAAACTGATAACGCTATTCTCAGTTTCAAGCTCCCCCCCCCCCACCTTCATGCGCCCAACAATGACTTCAAATTGACAACGGAACTGGATATTTTCTCGGCGCCGCTAGGCAATTGGCAGCGTGTGACGAGTCGAACTGACGGGCGGTTGGAGTGAGATGGAAGGCAGTACAGAAATAGGTAGCTCATTAAGTAAAAAACCGTGAAAACGACCACAGGTCAGGGAAGAACGATAACTTTCGCTATATTGTCCTGCGAGTTCTTTCAAGTAGTAGATTTTCCTTACTATATTTACTGTGATTTCACTGTTTTCAATTTAGACGCAGTCTTACACCTCTCAGGCCCATTCTATTCGCCTCAACGTCGGAAAATATCTAGGAACCGACGCCAAACTCGATGTAAATGCAACAAACCTGTCAAAATTTCGTTTTCGACTAATGGTTTCAACTAGTAACAACCATGGGTTTCATCCGATCGGGTTGCTGAGTAGGCAGGCTCAACTAGATACCAAGCGGAATTTTTGTCCTAAAGACCGGATTTTTCAGACTTAAAGGCAAATATCTGGTGCGTTGCAACACACAACTTTCCTTAGCTCTACAACAATTCACTTTGTACATGGCTAATTCTATTTAATCAATTCATTTATCACTCAGTTAATTTGAACTTGGTCAAACAACGCTTTGCGGCAGCAGGAAGCGGTAGCGCTTACAGTTCCAGATTTTATTGTGCTGTTCGTACTCATTCCAGGGCCTTTATTGAGCAAATGGTACCCAGAAAATTAATGAGGCTGTAAACACGGATTTTTTTAAGGAGGATAGTAATCACTTTTGCAGAGTTATTGGGTAATAACTGTTAGAACTGGTATTAAACGATTAGAACTGGCGAAACAGCGGTAGTTGAAATTCTGGAATTTCTGAAGTGACCCCCCTGTATCTTATGAGCGTTTTTAAACACTCACACTTTAGGTATTGGATTGGAATACAGTACCAATTTCCTTTAACATTCTACTAACATTCCAGCGGAGTTTAAATGGAAAGATCTGAAGAGAACTCAAAATTTTTTTTTCAGCCGATTACATAACTTTCCTTTCTACTTCGTAGAGCAAGGAAAGTAAAAAACCACGGCAAAAACGCTTTTCGTCGAAAATTTTGATAATTTATTGTGCTGCTCTCGTCATTTTCCCACAAATGGGAGTTTTATGGTATAATTATCTTATATAAGAGAGAGCTATCTATATAAAAAATTTAATCAAAATCGTTAGAGCGGTTTTTGAGAAAAAAAATTTGGTGTTTTGATTACTATGATAACTATAGTTAACTTTCGGTGGATTTTGCCCAAACCCTTATTTTTGGGTCCCATGGTAACCCGTAGGCTAGACATCAAGTTTCAACTGATTTGGTACGGTTGTTTTCTCTAGAAACCACTCTAAAATCAATTTCGTCGAACATTTTGATAATTTATAGTGCTGCTCTCGTCACTTTCCCACAAATGGGAATTTTATGGTATAATTATCATGTTAAGAGCTACCAATATTAAAAATTTAATCAAAATCGTTAGAGCGGTTTTTGATTAAAAAAATATTTGGTGTTTTGATCACTATGATAACTATAGTTAACTTTCGGTGGATTTTGTTCATACCCTTATTTTGGCGTTCCATGGTAATCTGCGGGCGAGATATCAAGTTTGAGCTGATTTGGTACGGTGGTTTTCTCTAAAAATCGTTCACAGACACACACACACAGACCATTTTCCCAAATAGTGTTTTTCGGACTCAGGAGGGTCTGAAACGTAAAGATCTGAAGAAAACTCAAAAAAAAAAAATTTTCAGCCGATTACATAACTTTCCTTTCTACTTCGTAGAGCCAAGGAAAGTAAAAAACGCTGCAAATTATTACACAACGGTTTATTATTCGGATAATCAGCTTGACCTAGCATTAATGCTCCGAGACCCATCCTGTTCGATTCAGCATCGAAAATATCATAATGAAACCCAAAAAAAGGCCGAAAAGAACTGAATCGAAATATTAAAATAAACAAAAAAACACGAAAGTATCTAGAAAAAACTGAATTTTAATATGAAAACATGCACGCTAAATACTAATATCAAATTTTAATCATAAATCTATGAAAAAACATAATGAGAATGAAACGAAAGAATCTAAAAAATTGAATCGTATTAAAACGAAAACGTCGGGGAAATTGGAAGAGTAAGGCGAATGGGGAGAGACCGGTCGTTGGGAGGGAAGCGAAGCGGGAGGCCGCACTCGCTCGCCTCGAGAGCGTTGGTTTTTTAATGAGACGGGCGGGGCGGGAGGAATTCAAACGACGAAACGCTTGTAGCTCCCGCGTTGTACTGCGTTTCGTTAATTTTTTTAACCGTTTTTTGCCCATTACAACCACGGGCTTCGTCCGATCGGATTGCCGAGATGGCGGGCACAACTAGATACCAAATCGGATTTTTGGGCGAAAGAACGAATTTTTTAGACCACGTTAAAGGCACAAAACGGCCCGGACGGCGGACGGCGGACGGGGGACGGGGGACGGGGGACGGGGGACGGGGGACGGCGGACGGACATTGCAAATTTGGAATCTCCATGTCTTGAAACGTAAAGTATCAAATTTTGAGGGGGGGTTGTAAAAAATTTTTCGTGACCGAAAACATAGGGTTATTATTCAGAATGAATAATAAACCAAAATGAGCTGGACAGCGGGACTGACCAGTGGTATCTAGTCTCTGCCCGGCTGCTCGGCAATCCAATCGGATGAAACCCATGGCTGTTACCAGCCAAATTGTGACAGTTTTGTTGTATTTACGTGAATGCTACCACTCGAATGAACTCGCGGGACAATGTAGAGAATGTTATAATTTCCCCCTGGACTGCACTCATTTCCCACGCCGCCTCCTCCCTGTCAGTTTTGTAGTTTTGTGACATTTGTCAAGTGCCGCCTTGAAAACATCAATTTTCATCGCTGGAGTGTAGTGGTTATGTTTGGTATCGTTAACTGGTATTTTTCGATTCTGAATCGAACGGGCTGGGTCTCGGTTTATATGGAGTGGTCGTTTTCCAACTCGTTAATATACCCATGTTACATTCGTAATATTTCTCGACGTTGGATTGAATAGATAGAATTATGATAACTATAGTTAGTTTTATACCGAACATAATTTTTTTTAAATTTATTTTTCCAAAAAAAACAAAAAACCGCATAATGAGAATCTGATACAGGCCATCTGATGGCCTGCCATAATCCTGGAAATTAATCCCCTATGTAGGCAATTGCTCTTGGCAGGGGATGAGCATCCGTTCCGACTCCCTCACAGCAAGCAGAGCCAGTCATCACGAAAACACAGAATGCAAGCTCGAAGATTTGATGAAAAATTGACGAAAGTAATAGATCTAGAAAATATTTCATCTCCCCAACAGTAATTCTCTCTAAAAATAATTCGTCTCTACTCTTAGTGATCTCTAAAAATGAATACACATACATATACTCCTTCATACAAAAAACAAAAAAAAAACGTTATCCCGACTCTAGCCGTTCCAATTTATTGGTAACTTACTGTAAGGTGGGTGCGGCGAAATAGTGGAAATCCATCTTATAAAAGACGAGTTGAGACGAAGTAGTCTATTTCCACGGGTAAAATAAAGACAATGATATCTTGTATACGCGTTTCGGTCAAAATTATTTTAAGTTCAATGGGGATTGTTTCACTCAACCAGGGGTAGCTATGGGATCACCATTGTCTCCGCTATTAGCAGATGTTTATATGGATCACTTAGAAGGCATCATCGAAACTAAATTCAAAAACAATGTTATATATTGGTATCGATATGTTGATGATGTAATTGTCCTCTTCAATGGGACTGATAGGCAACTAGCTAACTTCTTTAATCAGCTCAACTCCATAGATCAGAACATTCAGTTCACTAAGGAAGTGGGAGGTAGTGAGTTGAATTTTCTGGATTTAACCATAAAATTGGAGGGGGGTGAACATAAATTTACAGTGTATAGGAAACCAACTTATACGGACGTGGTTATCCATAATGGTTCCAATCACCCAACATCTCATAAATTTGCGGCATTTTATAGTATGATTAATAGGGCACTATCGGTCCCAATGAATCAGGTAGCTTTTCAAAAAGAAAAAGAAATACTTTACTCTATAGCGGTGAGTAATGGTTATCCTAGAGCTACAATAAATAGAATTTGGGGAAGGATTAGCAGGAAGAAATCCCAGTTAGCAGTCACAAATTTGGAAAGGGAAGATAGGGAACCAGATAATAGGAAATGGGTTAGCTTACCCTTTTATGGAAATATAACCCAGAAAGTAGGCCGTATATTAGAAAATAGGGGCTTCAGAGTTGGTTTTTATTCACAAAATTCCACAAAGAAAATATTAGGGAGTGAAAAAGATAAGATTCCTTTAGAGGACAAAGGGGGTGTATATATATTAAAATGTGACTGCGGAATCCAGTATGTAGGACAAACTGGTAGGAAATTTAAAATTAGAATGAAGGAACGCAGTGATGATCTTAGGTTAGGAAGGGGTAGGGAAGCTTTTGAAAAGCATTTGTCAGAAGAAAACCATAGAATCAGTTATGAGATAGGTAGTAATAATCCAGCCATTGGGATAGCTCATGTTTGCCAAAAAGGTCCAAAATTGGATGCTTTAGAATCTTTGGAAATTCAAAAAATTCACAATTTAGGAATATCAGTCAACGACCTGGATGTAATTAGGCGCTCCCCTCTAATTGATATTTTCTTGTGAATTCCCACCCCTTTCACTTTTTGCCTTTCACATTCCCTTTCATGCCACCTTTCTAATGCCAGGCCCATCAGAAGGCACCTTTCACTTTTGTATAAAAGAAACTTCTCACAACTTCCTCACTCTGTATTGTACTGATGATGGTCTAGTAAACCGAAACGCGTATACAAGATATCATTGTCTTTATTTTACCCGTGGAAATAGACTACTTCGTCTCAACTCGTCTTTTATTGGTAACTTGTTTAAAATTGTTCGAAGCCGAAAAGATGAGCGACCTGAGCTCCACTGGAAAACCATTGATAATCTCAATTGGACAAGACTCATGGAAGCTTTTCGCCAGTGTTGTTGTATTATGGGGAACCACGAGGTTACGGTTCGTTTTAAACCTAGTACAAATATCGTGTGACGGGTAAGCAGAATGTTGACATTTTAAATAGTGCTTCACAAAAGCATAATAGCATAAAGAATGGCAACGCGCGTTTGCAGACGGACGCACACCATTTTCTCGAATGGTGTTTGTGAGACTCGGAATCTACACGGCTCCGCCGATTACTCATTAACCCTCGAAGGCTCGTACGCTGGGCTGTTACTGCTGGGTCCGTAACAGTTACATGTACATCCCTTTGTGTCAGCTATGAATCCGCTAGGATGGGTTTATTCCTGTTGAGATCCTCGGTTTATTTTCATTTGGTACAAATACACTCGAATTGCTATGGGCAGGTTGCCCTCATCAAGTTAGACGATACGCTGAATCGCCCTTCAACTTTCAATAAACGCGCCAGCTATAGAGAACATCGCCTGGAGGGGTTTCAACAGTGAAGCACAGTCCCCCAATGACGACGTCGTCGAACCAAACTCTGACATTTCACCTGGAATCTCGAGTGAGGTCGGCGAATAGGTACTTCGCTCGGTTCGTTCCGTCGAAGACTTCTTGATCAGGCAGCTGTAGCTCGACAGTCTTCTCACTTCGTTTTAACACTTTGTACAATCAACGTAAGGCTGTTAGTGGCGGTGTGACGTGTTCTAGTAGGTCACACTCCTGAGGTGGGTACTAAGTCTGACCAGCGGGTGGTTTCTACGCTGATCCTCCTGTTGTGCCAGCCCCCTCATCTGGCTTACTGAAACTGCTGCTGTGATGTAGCTTCTCACGTTCTCTCACACTTATTCCAATATACCAAAGGTGCTTTAGAAGAATTACATCCTTGTGCATCAACTGCCCTCATTGCTGGCACCTCTTTCACAGCACTCGTGATGGAGCAAATCTATTGAAAGCCGAGCCCTTCAGGTGCCTCCAAAGCTATACCCAGGCACGGCTGAAGCAGCTTCTCCAGCATCCCCTCCTCCCCCCCAATGAAATATACAAAGGCCTGTACACGTAGGGGGATGGGGGATAAGGGGAAAATGTGTCCATTTCCAGGCAGTGTGCAATGGCAGCTACTTTTCCCCCTAATCTCTCTCGTGCTCGCTGGACGCCTCTCCCTTCGGCCTATAGCGCTACCCCAGGTCAACAGTGCCAGAACAGGCCGGCGAGTAAGAACGGGTGCTTGCAGCTGTAAGCAATATAGCAGATTGTGCTGCTACGAAACTCTCCTTCGCGGGATTCTTGGGAGAGGTGGCGTGCACTGATGCAGACGCCTGAAGTGGCAGCCACTCAACACTGCAATATCGACAGAGCAGCCCTTCTGGGAACCACCCATCCAACCTTTCTAGCACTTCCAGCGTCACTGTGATGCGGACAAATGGACACAGCCTTCAAAGAAGTGGCGAACCTTGGATTTCTGGAAAACTGGATTAGTTGGCAGAACTGAGGAAAGTGCGATGCGTCTCTCCGGCAATTATACATCCGATACGACGCATCGCACAACATTCCTTTGCACCATGTGAATTCAACGATTTGCTTCACTCTGGCAACTATTCAAATCTGTTCTTCGTTCAATTTATAACTGATGGAGCCTAATAACCCGGAAATTATTGAGTCGCTCCTTCCTTTGTCACGACCATCTCAATGCTCAATGCATTCATCCCACAAGCAGTTCATGGGAATGACTACTTTTTTTCTTTTTTTTTTGTTGAGAAGAATCGCGTTTACAGTTTTGGAATTATCGAGTAAAAACTGTTAGACAGGCGGTTTTAAGTGAAACGGCAGTGGTTGGAATTCCAGAATTTCTCCTAATTATCCTATGAGCGTTATTACACTCTCATTGTATAAGTACTTAATTGGACTACCTCGTCAATTTTTCCAAAGATCCCAGTAACATTCCAGCGGAGTTTATAAGGAAAAAACCGGGCTAAAAACGCTTTTCGTCGAAATCATTGATAATTTATTGTGCTGCTCTCGTCATTTTCCTACGAATGAGAATTTTATAGTATCATTGCCTTATTGAGAGCTATCAATATAAAAAATGTAATTAAAATCATTAGAGCCGTTTTTGAGAAAAAAAAATTTGGTGTTTTGATCACTATGATAACTATAGTTAACTTTCGATGGATTTTGCCCATACCCTCATTATTGCGTCCCATGGTAACCTGTAGACTAGACATCAAGTTTCAGCTGATTTGGTACGGTGGTTCTCTCTAAATTCGTTCACAGACACACAGACCATTTTCCCAAATAGTGTTTTTCGGACTCAGGAGGATCTGAAACGTAAAGATCTGAAGAAAACTCAAAATTTTTTTTTCAGCCTTTGTAGGGCCAAGGGAAGTAAAAACGGTCTAAAATCGTCGAAGTGTTTGGTAATTTATCGCGCTGCTCTCGTCACTTCCCAGGTATGACAATTTTATGGTATTGTTGTGTCGTTCTCTGTAGAAAAAGTTTAATCAAAATCGGCACAGCCGTTTTTGAGAAAAAAATTCAGTATTTTGATCACTTCGACAACTATAGTTATGTTTTTACAGATGTATTATGAGCTGATTTGTTTCAGCCGTTTTCGCTGAATCTTGTTTACTTATCAATATGACTGTTTCTGAACCCTTGAAGAGAGTAATATAAGTCTTGTTGATGGACACGCCCACACAAACACAAACCGCTTTCCCAAATATTCTCCAAAGTTCTACTGTTTCAATCAATATCAACGTCGTTAGTTTTCGACCTATTTCACTTATTTTGGGGTCCCGCAGTAACCTTCAGTCTAAATATAAAATTCGGTTCCGCCATTTTCCCAAGTAGAGTTTGTCAGACTCAAAAGCCCTTGAAACGAAAAGATCCGATGAGAACTGTACTTATTTCAGCTTATTACGTAACTTTATTTTGTACTTAGTGGAGTCAAAGAAAGTAAAAAGTGATATTGACTCTTCAGCGTCGAATTAGCCGCAGTTGATAAAAGTCACTCGTTGATGGCGACAATGAGGATTTAACGGCAATAAAATTACTCAACTAGTATTTAATTTTCCGCCGCCGGCGCGCTCATAAATTGGCAGTTTTCCTTTCGTCAAACGCTTTCGACGTCTTTCTCTGATTGAGTCGTGCCAACCGGAAAATCGCTTTAATCGTCGAACAGAAACTACTGTCGAAATCCTTGACGCCTCTATCAAGTTTGCTGTGTAGTCACGAGTTGAGTTATCGACGTGAAACAGTGAGGAGGGGGAGTTGTCATAGCAACGGGAAGAATTGGCGGAACTAGCTTTCGTTCCTTTCAACAGGTATCTCGGTTTCTGAACGATTCCTTGCGATCACTCGCATTCACGTACCGGTGTTTTCCGAAACGACGCTAGAATTAAAAACGAAAATTATTTTAAGGTAGCGGTGCTAGTAGATGGCCATGCACCAGTAGTTGGCCACTTTCCCTAAAAATGCTTATAACAAGAGTTTTATTCAAGATTATTTACGCATTGTTAGCTTATAGGCATATGTGATCACTTGAGAAACTTCCAAAATAGACGACGTCATGTTAGTAGCCATGGCATTTAAGATGGCGAATATTTACTTTTTAAGCGGTTGTCGTCTGAGAAAACAAAGTAATTTCTTAAGTAATTTGTTTAGCAAAGAGGTCTATCATTCTATAGATTTTGGTGTCAAATCCTGCTATTATGTTTGAATTATTTTGATTTAGGATTTAGTGGGTTGGGCAGCATTTGTTTTAAAAATTAAAAATGCATTTTTGTTTACATTGTGGTTTGTAGGGGGTGGCCCATTACTAGCATCTGTTGGTCAAAACAATTTAATAATTGCCCGTATTTTCTATTTCAAGTTTATTTTGCTCTATTATTTTTTCTTTAACTAGAAAACATAATAAAATTAATTATTATTATTATTATTATTTTTTCTTTAACTAGAAAACATAATAAAATTAAAATGCATTAACATTTTTTGGGTTTTATTTTTAATTTTCAGTAATGAGCCGGGTGGGCAACTACTGACTATTATTTCGGCCAATTACTAATTCTGTCAATTCGATTTCACATTCGATCATCTACAAGCACTGTGCCTAGCCCCTTTAAAGAGCAAGGATACAAATATCTGGTGCGTTGCAACACACAACTTTCCTTAGCTCTACTTCAATTCACTTTGTACATGGCTAATTCTATTTAATCAATTGATTTATCACTCAGTTAATTTGAACTTGGTCAAATAACGCTTTACGGCAGCAGGAAGCGGTAGCGCTTACAGTTCCAGATTTTATTGTGCTGCTCGTACTCATTCCAGGACCATCATTGAACAATTGTTACACAGATAATTAATGAGGCTGTAAACACGATTTTTTAAAAAAAGGATAGTAATCACTTTTGCAGAGCTATTGGAAAATAACTGTTAGAACTGGTAGTAAGCGAAACGGCAGTAGTTGAAATTCAGGAATTTCTGGAGTGAGCCCCATGTATCTCATGAGCGTTTTTAAACACTCACCCTCTAGGTATATGATTGGACTACAATACCGAATTTTTTTAACATTCTACAAGAATTCCAGCGGAGTTTATAAGGAAAAAACTGCGCAAAAGACGATTTTGGTCGAAAATTTTGATAATTTATTGTGCTGCTCTCGTCATTTTCCCACAAGTGGGAATTTTATAGTAAAATTATCTTATTAGGAGCTACCAATATAAAAAATTTAATCAAAATCGTTAGAGCCGTTTTTGAGAAAAGAAACTTGGTGTTTTGATCACTATGATGACTATAGTTAACTTTCGGTGGATTTTGCCCATACCCTCACTATTGCGTCCCATGGTAACTTGTTGGCCAGACATCAAGTTTCAGCTGATTTGGAACGGTGGTTTTCTCTAAAAACTGCGCTAAAATAGATTTTGTCGAAAGTTTAGGTAATTTATTGTGCTGCTCTCGTCATTTTCCCACGAATGGAAATTTCATGGTATAATTGCCTTATTGAGAGCTATCAATATTCAAAATTTAATCAAAATCGTTAGAGCCGTTTTTGAGAAAAAAAATATTTGGTGTTTTGATCACTATGATAACTATAGTTAACTTTCGGTGGATTTTGTTCATACCCTTATTTTGGCGTCCCATGGTGACCCTCGGACGAGATATCAAGTTTGAGCTGATTTGGTACGATGGTTTTCTCTAAAAATCGTTCACAGACACACAGACACACACACTCACAGACACACAGACCATTTTCCCAAATAGTGTTTTTCGGACTCAGGGGGGTCTGAAACGTAAAGATCTGAAGAGAACTCAAAATTTTTTTTTCAGCCGATTACATAACTTTCCTTTCTACTTCGTAGAGCAAGGAAAGTAAATATCTGGTGCGTAGCAACACACAACTTTCCGCCACCCCCGTAATTTCGAACACCACCTACATAGGCGGGCGCTATATCTTCGTTCAACGCATTTTTACAGGAACATTTATTGAGAACAAAATGTAAGGACTAGTTAGCTGAGAGTACTCCGTAAGTTTGATCAAAATCGTTTGAACCGTTTTTGAGAAAATTGGAATTCCGATAAATTAATATTCGACAAATCTTCTTTTCTGAGTTAACTTGGCTTATATCTCCGTTAAGGATAAGTGGCTATAGAGGACACGGGACCAAGCAGCTGGGAAAAAGTGGGCTCAACTCGTGAAAGAGCCAATACCACCAGGATTACCACGAAAGGATTTCATTGCGAATTTTCGCATGGCCACAGGCCACGACTTTCTCCAGAGCCATTTACACCGTATTGGAGTTGCCGACTCGCCTGTGTGTCCCCTTTGTGATATGCAGGTGGAAATGGACGCTGGGCACTTAGAAGCGTGCCCAAAGCTTACACAATTACGACCAATAAATGACGATTCCCCAAGATGGAAGAAAGAAAGTTATATGTATTGGGCTGCACGGAGGGAGATGGCACTTTTGCCACCAACCGGCGAACGATAAAAAAAAAAATCTCCGTTCAACATACATATACAGAAATAATTATGCAGAACGAAACGTTGGTATGGGTGACAGAAAGACACTCCATTAGAATTTATAACATCTGGCGAAGAAGTTACCCTGGCATTTACGGAAATGTTCGAAAAACGTTATTTTCGACATATTTTGATTTTTATCTCTGTTCAATGGACCGTAACAGGAACATTTATCAAGAAGAATATGTAGGTATTAACTATTTGAAAACATCCTGTGAGTTTGGTGGAAATCGCTGAAGACGTTTTGCCAAAAAGCGTAAAAAACCTATTTCTGCTTCATGGGCCTATATCTCCGTTCACCGTATTTTCACGGAGATATGTATGGAGAAGAAAAGTTAGGTATCAATTAGCGAAATTCAATTTGGAAGTTTAATCAAAATCGTTAGAGCCGTTTTCGAGCAAAAAGGCGAAAACCCCTAGTTTTTGGTACATTTCCGCTCCCCCCCCTTCCCATCGGCGGAAATCGTCCATAACCTTATTTTGGTGTCTACAAAAAATAACGAACAAAACAAAAAAAGAACCAGCTCAATCGGATCAGCCGTTCTCCCGCAAATCGAACTACACACACACGGACCACGCGCCGAAATGAGGTTTTCACTTTCCTTGCTCTACGAAGTAGAAAGGAAAGTTATGTTATCGGCTGAAAAAAAATTTTTGAGTTCTCTTCAGATCTTCACGTTTCAGACCCCCCACAGTCCGAAAAACACTATTTGGGAAAATGGT
Organism: Pachypeltis micranthus; assembly: GCA_020466155.1. NCBI lineage: Eukaryota > Metazoa > Arthropoda > Insecta > Hemiptera > Miridae > Pachypeltis > Pachypeltis micranthus. The sequence continues at coordinate 79,651,282 of CM035768.1, read as the reverse complement.
CTGTGTGTGTATGTGTGTCTGTGAACAATTTTTAGAAAAAACCATCGTACCAAATCAGCTCAAACTTCATGTCTCGCCCGCAGGTCACCATGGGACGCCAAAATAAAGGTTTGAACAAAATCCACCGAAAGTTAACTATAGTCATCATAGTGATCAAAACACCAAATTTTTTTTCTCAAAAACGGCTCTAACGATTTTAATTACATTTTTCGTACTGATAGCTCTCAACAAGGCAATGATACTATAAAATTCTCATTCGTGGGAAAATGACGAGAGCAGCACAATAAATTATCAAAATTTTCGACCAAAAGCGTTTTTCGCGCAGTTTTTTCCTTATAAACTCCGCTGGAATTCTTGTAGAATGTTTAAAAAAATTGGTAAGGTCTAATCCAATACTTGAAGGGTGAGTGTTTAAAAACGCACATGAGGTACATGGGGCTCACTCCAGAAATTTCTGAATTTCAACTACCGCCGTTTCGCTTACTACCAGTTCTAACAGTTCTTACCCAATAACTCTGCAAAAGTGATTACTATCCTTTTTTAAAAAAATCGTGTTTACAGCCTCATTAATTATCTGTGTAGTAATCGCTCAATAATGGTCCTGCAATGAGTACGAGCAGCACAATAAATTCCGGAACTGTAAGCGCTACCGCTTTCTGCTGCCGTAAAGCGTTGTTTGACCAAGTTCAAATGAACTGAGTGATAAATGATTTGATTGAATAGAATTAGCCATGTACAAAGTGAATTGACGTAGAGCTAAGGAAAGTTGTGTGTTGTAACGCACCAGATATACTTAGACTCAGTAGGCCTCAAAACATAAAGATCTGAAGAAAATCCAAATTTTTTTTTTGGGCCGATTACTATACTTTCCTTCCCTTCGGGTAGCGGAAAGTAAACATTAGTCCAGCATTGTTTGAGGAAAAACAATATTTAGTTTTAAGCGTGTTTTGTTCATATCCTCAATACGACGTTCTATCGAAATATCAAATTTGGATCAATTTGGTTTAGCCATACTCTTTTAACTGTGTTCAAACACGCACGGATACCATTTTCAAAATTGTTTATACCAATTTGCCCTTGAAACATAACGATCAGAAGAAAAATGAAAATTGTCAAGGAACTATAAAACTATTTCTTACTATCTAAAGCTAAGGAAAGGAAATATTCACGTGTACATTTTCTTTCTACTTTCCTTGGCCGTACGAAGTAGATAAATGTAATCTAATCGGCCGAAAAAAAATTTTTTTTTGAGTTCTCTCCCTACTGAAACGAAAAAAACGCTATTTGGGAAAATGTTGTGTATGTATGTTATCCTGGATGTTGAGGGAGTATCCGGCAGCCGGGAGCTGCGCTAACTTGGCGATATGAGAGGCGCAAATACGGCAGAACGGGTATGGCGGTGTCAGAAGCTCGTGGTGTGGAGGCAGGTAACGCCAGGGTTGCAGAATTGACCGTGTCGTGGCAGGCGTTCTCCGGCGTATTACCAGCCACGTATTGCTCGGGTCGTAGCTAAATTGGAGGTCGTTCTATCCTCTTATCCTTCCCCAAGCCCATCAGCTGACTCAGGGTAGTCTGAGCACCCTCCCCAGTTCCTTAATTATTATTTTTAATTCTTTTTTTTGGGTGCCAGCGTCCGTAAGAAGATGAAAAAAAGTGTGTTTATAGACGAATGAGAGAAAACGGCTGGAACCCAATCAACTATAACTTTATACCTAGCCCACAGGTCACCGTAGGACGCCAAAATAAGGTTATGAGCCAAATCCGGTAAAAACTCTGGTGACTAAAACACCACATATTTTGTTTCTCAAAAATGGCTATAACGATGTTGATTACATTTTTTGTATAGAAAGCTCATAATAACACCACAATACTATAAAATTCTCATTTTTGGAAAAATTAGGATAGCAGCACGGTAAATTACCAAAAATGAGCTTGAGCGCGAGCAACACAATACATTCGGGAGCTGTATGTTCTACCGCTACCTGCCACCGTGAAATCAACTGAGTGAAAAATAGATTGCTAAGAAAAGTTGTGTGATGCGTCGCACCTGACATTTTTTTACGTAGCTTACCGTAAATGGGGACGGCGGCACGAAAAAAAGAAGAAATGCGATCACCGTGATAACTATTGTTAGTTTTGAACCAGTCCCATAATAATACGCCTGTTAAATAACCGATTTTATCTAGAAGTTATCGCATTCTCACACTCAGGCCATTTTTCTAAACGGCGGTTTTCGGACTCAAATGTGACCTTGAAACGTAAAGATCTGAAGCAAAATATAGAAACATTTCCAGCCGATTAAGTAACTTTCCTACTTTTTTTTTTAGTAACTATGACTGTGCCATATTGGGCACCACTGAGTAAAGTCCTATTGTGCCCGTCCAAATGTCTCAGAGGTCCATGCCTAGCCTTCTTAGGAGTGCCAGGTATTTCCTGCAAGTCTTCTTTGATGTCCGTTCTGGGATAAGTGGTACAGAAGACCAGAAATCGCTTCCTCACAAGTCTCGGGCACTAGGCCAGGACGTGGTATAGAGCCTCTTCATCTGCGCCACATCACCCGCACCGAGGGGTAACAGACGCATGTGTTTGTCGTTCATTTTGTACTGTCCTGTGATGAGCCCCACTATTCGCCTTAAGTCCTTCTTCTATAACGTCAGAAAGTCTTATCACTTGTGAGATAAAGCGTTTTGAGTACTTCACTCCCGTTGCGTTCCAGACCGTCTCATTCATTCTCCTGGCATATTTTTCTCATAGTGGAAAGAACGTCCCGATAACGAAAATGTCCCGCAACGGGGTATAGTAGACGAACCGAGTCTGGCCAGGAGAGCCGCCCTTTCCAGTGGTTTCTTTATGCCCAGGAATCCAATAAACTAACTCTATAAGAGTTAGCTGACGAGTTGAGCCGCATTCTGCATTGCTTGAAGGAAGTAAATATAGCGAGAAATAAGTTGTTGTTACGATATACGCGAATTATAAGTAAGTATATCGAGCGGGTTGCCGTTTACCTGCCTTTCATATATAAAGACCACGACCAACTGACTGACTCCAGTACTGACTTAACGGCCAGACGATGATGTCTTTACATCGAAAGCGCTTGCCACCAGCAACACACCAGCCAGAGGAGACGGACTCACCTAACAGATACGTAAACTTTAATAATTTGCCTTCTGGCGGACATAACCCTATTGCTTTAATACCAGACTTGAGACAGATTATTGGGATCATCACTGGGCACTGGAGAACGAACAAACACGTGTATGTTACGGGCATAGTCGACACCCCTCAATGTGTCGCACAGATGAGACTTCCTACCACGTCCTGGCCCAGTGCTGGAGACTTGAGAGGGAGCGACTTCTGGTCTTAGGTACTACTTCTCCCTGGGGTGATATCAAAGAAGACTTTAGCAGGAATTACCTGGCTAGGGATGAACCTGTGCGACATTAGGACTGGCACAATAGGTCGTTTGGCCGCGGGGCAGTGAGAATGCTATATATATGCTGATGGCGAGTCACCACTGCGAGCACGTTGGGTGCATGGTCGAAGGACGCGAGAGACGTAGCGGCGAAGGCGAGAGACGGCGTTAAAGTAGAACGCTCTGAGGGATGGGGTGGGGTGGGTGGTGGTGCTGAGGGGGTTCGGGAGGGAAAGAGTGACAAAATACTGATCCCTTCGGCGTGGCCGGGGAAAGAGAGCCCCAACGCAGAGCGGAGATTTAGCGCGATTGTTCGTGGATTGCGCCGTCATCTCTGCTAATCAATTGCGGGGGTCTATTGTCAGTTTGCGGGAAATTTCCGGCAGACCCATCAACCAATTACTCTTTCTCACGTATTTAACCCATTTCAATTCTCGGGAGCGGAGCGGCGGGCGGGCGGGTGGGCGAACGCTTTTGCCCGCCGCCGCTCCGCAAAATTGTTGCTCTTTGAATTTCACTTCATTAAATGTGACGCAATATTTCGCGCGTCGACGACGGAAAACTGCCCGCGAAGCCGCCGGACAAATGACGAGAGTCACTCGACGCTCCGATCGCCGCCGCCGACTCGAGTTTCGAAATATCGGCCAGCCGATCGAGTTTCATTTTGCGGGGTCGCGCGTTGGAAATGGAGTCAGACTGCGAGGGAGAGACAAACAAATGTCGAGAGTTAACGTAAAACCAAATTTTGTATTTACTTTATTCTTTATTTCCATTTTTGGGGGAGTCCCTTCTCCTTCAACTCAATCTAAGAGACAAAGAGGATCTCCCTCGTGAAGACGCTTAGCCCCCCCCCCTCCTTCGCCTTATTACTTTCCGCTACCCGAAGGGAAGGAGAGTATAGTAATCGGGTCAAATAAAATTTGGGTTTTCTTCAGATCTTTACGTTTTGAGGCCTACGGTTTTGAGTCTAAAAAACCTAATTTCGGCGCGTGGCCCATGTGTGTGTGTATGTGTGAATGTGTGTGTATCTGTAGTTCGATTTGCGGGAGAACGGCTGGTTCTTTTTGTTTTGTTCGTTGTTTTTTTTTGACCCGATTACTATACTTTCCTTCCTTCGAGTAGCGGAAAGTAAAAAGGGAATCATTTTCGGGAGCTTTTTGACGCAACGTTTCTTGTTCTTTCAAGAAGCGCTCAGCCTAGTGGTCAAACTTCGGTTGCGTCCAAATTCCTCGCACCTCCTAATTCTTTCTGCCGTTCGCGTTTCTGCATACGCGGAGCGAGAAAACTCCGTGCGCGACCTGAGGTCAAGTGGTAATACAAACGAAAAACCATAAAGGTGTGACGAGGGGCACACCACAGTCTGGTGTTGGGGGTAGGAATGACTGCTTGGGTCGGAGGACAAGAAGAATATTTGGAGACACGAGAAAAGTTTAAAATGCTGCAAATAATTTCACAACGGTTTATTATTCTCTTGAACAGCTTGACCTAGTCAAAGCTCCGAGACTCATCCCATTCGATTCAGCATCCAAAAATAGCAGTAAACCACACGAAACATGACCTAACTACAACGAAACGACGAAAAAATAAATATTCCAGGCGCCTGTAGGCAATTGGCACGATGTGGCGTGTCGGGCGGGCGAGTGGTTTTGATGGGACGGGAGAGGGAGTACAAACGATGAAACGATTACTTTCGCTGCAGTTATTATCCCTCGAGTTCTTTCAATCAGTAGACTTTGACTCATTGTAATTACTGTAATGATACTCATGCCATTCAACCAAAGATGTAAAAATACCTTGAAAAATATACCAAACACGGAGCATATGCGTTAAAACTGCCCAAAATGGCGTTGTTGTTAATTTTTGTAACGGTTTTTGGCCCATAACAACCATAGGCTTCGTCCGATCGGACTGCCGAGCAGGCGGGCACAACTAATTACCAAATCGGATTTTTTTAAGAAAGAACGAATTTTTTAGAGCACGGTAAATGCACAAAACGGCCCGGACGGCGGACGGACATTGCAGATTTAGAATCAGGATGTCTTGAAACGCTAAGTATAATTTTTTGAGGGTTGGGGGGATGTAAAAAAATGTCGATGGACTATCGCAAACAGCTCTTCGGAAGAGAAACGATGGGGGTTACGGGCTATGACTTTCAAAATAAACTTTTGGATAACGATGAGAGGATACGCGGACGTGGAACGAGGATTTCAAGACCCCGAACACTTTGAGCCGCAATAAACGTTAGTTCACAAGCACATCCTTAAGCAGTAAAAAATATGAATAAACTTGTTAGTATCACGAACGAGTGATGTAATCCGATAATTCAAGTCTTCGTCCAGCACTATGACTAAGTACCTTACACACTGAATACACACTTAGTGAACACACGACCCTCATCAATCCCAGCATGTTGATCACGCGTGGGGCCATTAACCAGCGAAACATACTCAAATTTACACATGGGATGAACATAATCGTTACTCTTCTGGTTGCGGCAATATCAATAATAATGTCACCGTGGAAATACGTTGGCCAAAATGGTCACAAATCGGTTGGTAATTATTTAGAGCAGCGTTCCGGAGGATCAACTATTCCGGTTCAGGGGCACCTGCGGGAAAAGACGTTGATTCTGTTCGACTCGCCCACGACCGGACAACAACAAACGCTGCAAATTATTACACAACGGTTTATTATTCGGATAATCAGCTTGACCTAGCATTAATGCTCCGAGACCCATCCTGTTCGATTCAGCATCGAAAAATATCATAATGAAACCCAAAAAAAGGCCGAAAAGAACTGAATCGTAATATTAAAATAAACAAAAAAACACGAAAGTATCTAGAAAAAACTGAATTTTAATATGAAAACATGCACGCTAAATACTAATATCAAAATTTAACCAAAAATCTATGAAAAAAACATAATGAGAATGAAACGAAAGAATCTAAAAAATTGAATCGTATTAAAACGAAAACGTCGGGGAAATTGGAAGAGTAAGGCGAATGGGGAGAGACCGGTCGTTGGGAGGAAGGCCGCGCTCGCTCGCCTCGCGAGCGGTTGCTTTTTCAATGAGACGGGCGGGGCGGGAGTTCAAACGACGAAACGCTGTAGCTCCCGCGTTGTACTGCGTTTCGTTAATTTTTTAACCGTTTTTTGCCCATTACAACCACGGGCTTCGTCCGATCGGATTGCCGAGATGGCGGGCACAACTAGATACCAAATCGGATTTTTGGGCGAAAGAACGAATTTTTTAGACCACGTTAAAGGCACAAAACGGCCCGGACGGCGGACGGCGGACGGGTGACGGGGGACGGGGGACGGGGGACGGCGGACGGACATTGCAAATTTGGAATCTCCATGTCTTGAAACGTAAAGTATCAAATTTTGAGGGGGGGTTGTAAAAAATTTTTCGTGACCGAAAACATAGGGTTATTATTCAGAATGAATAATAAACCAAAACCGGACTCCGGAACCCGTTCGGGGAGCGAACGTGGGACCCGGCGCCGGAATTTGAATCGCAAAAACCCACCAGGCGCAGGTATGTTCCCCTTCCGCCTTTTGACGCGAGATGCGCGGGGGAGGGTCTTCTCGTGTTCGTGAGCCGTTGAAGAGATTCGGCGAAAGGCGTTGGAGGGGTCCGCGAGTCCAAGGCGCCCGGCGAAATGAAACGACTCAAAGGGAGGAAATTGATGGGACGGGACGAGTTCATTGTCAGACGACGGACGGAAAAGGGTTCGCAGGAGGATCGTGTGTGTGTGTGTGTTGGTATGGGAGGGGTGTCGAAGCGGAGCCGGTTCTGGGTTCTCCCTGTACCTGAACCTGAACCTATCGCCGTCCCGTCAGTTGTGAGTCTCACTCTGCGCGTTCCTGTACCTTTTTGTGCTCCTCTCGAGTGTTCGTGAACTCTGCAACGTATTCATACATAACCGACGCGTTTACAACGACGAACTATCACGCAATCATACGATTGTTCTTGATCTACCTCAATTACCGAACGTAGGAACTCGCGGATGTGATCGTGCTAATAACGAGAGTAATAGGTAATACTTGAAACGACGAGAATAAACATAAAGATACGATTTACGTTTGGGTGTAGATCCCTTGAGATAAATTTATTTAGGCATGTGTGAGTCTCGTAGACGATCATCTGATCAACTACGCGCAATTATTCAATTTAAAATATTATAAACAGCGGAAGAAATCGAAGTCTATAGCTTGTAAGCCAGGGCCGTTGGTTGCATGTAACAAAAACATTCCAACCTCAAAAACTCTGCAAATCATTTTCTTGCTCAGCACGAGTGTGGCCTATCCTATTTCATCAAACATCGAAAAATAACCAGAATATAGTGATAATGTTCGTAGAGCACTTTCGAGATTCACTCCGTTCGAATCAGCATCGCAAAAATACGAGTAAACGGTACGAAACATGACGGCTACGACGGAAATTAACATTTTCTAAACGACGCCAGTCAAAACACGACGAACTCAACTGACGGGTGGCGGGAGTGAGACAGGAGGCAGTGAGTAAAATGAGCGCAGGCCAGGGAGAATAGATAATCTCGCCACATTGCCCCGCGAGTTCCTTCAACTACTAGAACTCACCTCACTTTATTGACTGCGAGTCAACTATTTACCGAGATCCGGTGCTATTCGACTCGTCTTCCGTTTTCGACCGATTTTTCAAACCACTTTTTGCCCATAACGTCCGTGGATTTCATCCGCTCATATTGCCGGTGTAGGCAGCCACAACTGGACCCCAAATGGAGTTTAAGTACAGACCATGCTAAAGCCAAAATACGGCCTGGTCGGCGGACGGACAGTTCAGATTTGGAATCCCCATGCCTGAAAATTCCAAACAAAATGTTTCCTGTCTCAAAATATCTGGTGCGTAGCAACACACAACTTTCCGCCACCCCTTTAAGTTCGAACACCACCTTCATAGGCGGGTGCTATATCTTCGTTCAACGCATTTTTACAGGAACATTTATGGAGAACAAAATGTAGGGACTAGTTAGCTGAGAGTACTCCGAATGTTTGATCGAAATCGTTAGAGCCGTTTTTGAGAAAATTGGAATACCGATCAATTAATGTTCGACGAATCTCCTTTTTTGTGTTAACTTGGCTTATATCTCCGTTCAACATATATATACAGAAATAATTATAGAGAACGAAATGTTGGTATGGGTGACTAAAAGACACTCCATTAGAATTTATCACATCTGGTAAAGAAGTTACCCTGGAATTTACGGAAATGTTAGAAAAAACGTTATTTTCGACACATTTTGATTTTTATCTCTGTTCAATGGACCGTCACAGGAACATTTATTGAGAAGAATATGTAGGTATCAACTATTTGAAAACATCCTGTGAGTTTGGTGGAAATCGCTGAAGCCGTTTTGCCAAAAAGCGTAAAAAACCTATTTTTGCTTCATGGGCCTATATCTCCGTTCACCGTATTTTCATGGAGATATGTATGGAGAAGAAAGGTTAGGTATTGATCAGTAGAAGATAGTTTGAAAGTTTAATCAAAATCGTTAAAGCCGTTTTCGAGATAAATACGAAAACCCTAGTTTTTGGTACATTTTCGTCCCCCACACCCCTTTCCCATCGGTCGAAATCGTCCATAACCTTATTTTGGTGTCTACAAAAAATAACGAACAAAACAAAAAAAGGACCAACTCAATCGGATCAGCCGTTCGCCCGCAAATCGAACTACAGACACACACACACACAGACATACACACAGACATACACACAGACATACACACAGACATACACACGGACCTCTCTCCGAAATTAGGTTTTTTAGAGTCAGTAGGGTCTGAAACGTAAAGATCTGAAGAAAACCCAACTTTTTTTTTTGGGCCGATTACTATACTTTCCTTCCCTTCGGGTAGCGGAAAGTAAAAAGGAAGCCTAAGGAAAAATTGCCCGCCCTGCCTTTTGGAGAAGATTACGCGACATACCTGAAGCGGAAAATGGAAGAGAAGGAGAATCTCGCCAAGCTAAAGTTAGAGCGAGCTAACGAAAGGAAACGGAAGAAGGCGGAAAAAGATGCACTGATGGAACAGAAGAAATTGGAAAGAGAAGATCGAAAGCGCCGCAAGTCTCAAGACATCCAAGCCAAAAAAACCTGAATAAAACTATCTTATTCTTCGGATTCTTCTGACTCAAGTGGTAAAGTCTCATCGGCAGAAAGCGACATCGACGATGAAGAAACGGATGAGGATGATAGTGACAGCAAACTCATCCCTCCGAAAAAATTAAACGGCGAATTCGTCATCGTTCGGTACGACGGCGGGTTCTATCCCGTAGTTTCCATTTGTTGCTTCAATTTCTGCCATGGCGAGAGTGAGGAGGCTGTGGAAATGGCCAGTTCGGCCCGACGTTTGTGAATACGAGTGGGAAAACGTCGTCACTAGCATAAAGGAGCCTCAGAAAACAAGCAAAACGCAAGACTCCGTTTCCTTATCAAAATTACTCGCATAAAACTAACTATAGTGATTAAAACACCTTTTTTTTCTCAAAAACGACTTTAACGATTTTGATTAAATTGATTAAATACCAAGAAATGATGGAAATAAATTTATCGTTGAGCTCATATAACATAAATAGAAAATAAAAGTAACTGCTCGTGAAAAAGTCTGAAGCGAAAGTAAAAATAAGTTGATACTTGGCACAGGTTTTCATCGATCGACGTTTAACGTTCGTGCTTCTACTTTGTCCAATAGGCCTCTGGCTGTATATTAGTCCAGGTATGGCGCTGGAAGACGTTTCCTAAGTATGTCGTCAAGGTATAACGCCTGTAGACGTTGAGTACAGGACTTGTGGGATACTGTGACCCAAAGAGAATGATAAATGCGCGTTAATGATGAATTTCACTGCAGAGTGAAGAAATGGCAATGAATACCTAATATAAGCAGTTTTAACGTGGCACGTAGTGGTACGCAGATAGTCGGAATTGGAATGGAAGAAAATGGAGCATGGAGCTGGTGATGGCTGGTGTGCTGAAGTCACTCACATCAAAACGAAATAAAAGATAACACTACTCAATGTAATTAAGTGGATATCATACGTGGTGTAGCTGCCTGAACGATTTCCATATAAAAAATTTAATCAAAATCGTTAAAGTCGTTTTTGAGAAAAAAAATTGGTGTTTTAATCACTGTAGTTAGTTTTATGCGAGTAATTTTGATAAGGAAACGGACCTGTTGCCACGGAATGAGACGGGGCTAATCGAAAAATGTTAGCTGTACCCGCCACTGGCCTGCCTACACCTCACCATGAGACAAAACAGAACTATCGCCCCTAATGTTGGTTCACACTATCGGACCCCGTGAGACGTTATGCTCATCGCTTAGACCGAAACTATATTTTTGCGTCTTTCGCGTTGAACGAAACTTCTTTTGGCAACTTGAAGATTAAGGTAGCAGTGCTAGTAGATGGCCATTTAACGCAGTAGTTTCTGTTTTGGTGTATTATTCATTCTGAATAATAACCCTATGTTTTCGGTCACGAAAAATTTTTTACAAACCCCCCTCAAAATTTGATACTTTACGTTTCAAGACATGGAGATTCCAAATTTGCAATGTCCGTCCACCGTCCCCCATCCGCTGTCCGCCGTCCAGGCCGTTTTGTGCCTTTAACGTCGTCTAAAAAATTCGTTCTTTCGCCCAAAAATCCGATTTGGTATCTAGTTGTGCCCGCCATCTCGGCAATCCGATCGGACGAAGCCCGTGGTTGTTATGGGCAAAAAACGGTTAAAAAAATTAACGAAACGCAGTACAACACGAGAGCTACAGCATCCCTCCCTCCCTCCCGTCTGAATAAAAAACAACCGGTGGCGGGGCGTCCTAGCCTCGCCTAGATAAACAATACAAAGAACAACAACTGAAATCTATAACAAAAAACTTCTACGGACAGATCATGAACGAACAAATACACAAAAAGTGACTCGATATTTACACCATTTAGAACTTTCCATAAACGGAAACAACCATCTGACAAATTTACAGGCCACCCTATACGAAATATCTGGTGCGTTGCAACACACAACTTTCCTTAGCTCTGCGTCAATTCACTTTGTACATGGCTATTTAATCAATTCATTTATCACTCAGTTCCTTTGAACTTGGTCAAACAGCAGCAGGAAGCGGTAGCACCAACAGTTCTGGAATTTGTTGTGCTGCTCGTACTCATTGCAGGACCATTATTGAGCAATTGGTACACAGATAATTAATGAGGCTGCAAACACGAATTTTTTGAAGAGTAATCACTTTTGTAGAGTTATTGGGTAATAACAGTCAGAACTGGTTTTCGTCGAAAATTTTGATAATTGTGCTGCTCTCGTCATTTTCATACGAATGGGAATTTTATGGTATAATTGCCTTATCAAAAGATATCAATATAAAAAATTTAATCAAAATTGTTAGAGCCGTTTTTGAGAAACAAAATTTGGTGTTTTGATCACTATGATAACTATAGTTAACTTTCGGTGTATTTTGCCGACACCCCTATTTTTGCGTCCCATGGTAACTTGTAGGCTAGAAATCAAGTTTCAGCTGATTTGGTACGGTTGTTTTCTCTAAAAACCGCGCTCAATTCAATTTCGTCGAAAGTTTTGGTAATTAATTGTGCTGCTCTCGTCATTTTTCCACGAATGGGAATTTTACGGTATAGTTGCCTTATTGAGAGTTATCAATATAAAAAATTTAATCAAAATCGTTAGAGCCGTCTTTGAGAAAAAAATTATTTGGTGTTTTGAGCACTATGATAACTATAGTTAAATTTCGGTGGATTTTGTTCATACCCTTATACTGGTACACGGACTGACATACACACACAGACCATTTTCCCAAATAGTGTTTTTCGGACTCAAGGGGGTCTGAAACGTAAATATCCGAAGAGAACTCAAAATTTTTTTTTCAGCCGATTACACAACTTTCTTTTCTACGTTGTAAAGCCAAGGAAAGTAAAAAGACAGAGCTGTCAATCAACAGATTATTTAAGGCGTACAAAAAACTGCCCTTACGGTACTTTCCACTTTCAACGGGGTTTTCCGGGAGGTGAATGACCAGACACAGTAGAGACGACATCGATGAGTGCTCCTTCGACTCCTAACAACTCTCGAGAGATGGGAAATCGACTTATAGTGGCCTTGACATGTGTCAGTGCTCTCGCGACTCCAAACAATTCCTGGACAGATGGGAAATGGACCTACAACGGCCTTAACCTTGTCTCTGCTCTCTCAACTTCGTCTGACGCATCGCCTCGTAATCCTCGACTGACGTAATTTCTGACTTTCCGATTCGCCGGCTTCATTAATCAAGGTTCGTTATTAATTTTCATCGTAGTTCAATCTCAACGTCCGGGCCCAAAACATTACGGCGTAGCGTAATAGTGGCGGTGCCAGTTGAGGGACGTTTTGAGATAAAAGTGATTCTAAACAATTACTGCCGGCGGTTGTAGCGTTAAGAAATATTCAAAATGGCGATTGGTGAGATAGAGTCGCAGTAACGGACGGGGAATGGGAACAAACAATGCGCGCGTAATGCTACCGAAATGAATATAAATGTGATGGGAGACGAAAACAATTTAATAATATCTGGTGTGTAGCAACACACTACTTTGCTATAAATACGGGGGTTTTATCTTCGTTCGACGCATTTCTACAGAACATCGTGGAGATATTTATTAAGAAAAAACGTTGGGTAAACTAGTAGAAGATAAATTGATAGGTGTTAGAGCAATTGGGTTATATCCGCCAGTAGGCAAATTACTCAAGTTAACGTACCTGTTAGGTGAGTCCGTCTCCTCTGGCTGTTGAGTTGCTGTGGGCAAGCGCTTTCGATGTGAAGACATCATCATCTGGCCGTTAAGTCAGTACTGGAGTCAGTCAGTTGGTCTTGGTCTTTATATACGAAGAGAAAGGTAAACGGGATGATGGACAACACACTTAGAACCAAACTAACTGCAAAAACTGAAAAGACAGGCCCACTCGACCAAAGTGGGGTATTTTTTTTTTTTTTTTTTTTGAACCGAGGGCGAGTGGGACAAGTCCCTTTGTCATTGCGGCCGCATATGGGCCTATTGTGGCGTTGGCCCTTTCTTACTAGAAGGCGTCGTACATACCCGCCCCCCTTAGGAAGCCGAGTATGTCCTTCACCGCAGAGTCTGCATTCCACCACCTCTGTGATGCCCATCTTTTTGAGGTGATATCTGAGTGGGTAGTGCCCGGTGAGGTAGCTTATCAGTACTCTCAGATCTTGTCTAGAGAGTGTCAGCATCGCCTTCGCCCTTTGACAGGAAGGCGTGACAAGCCTTTTCGCCTGTCTTAGTCGTGGCTGGCGATGCCAATGAGTGCCATTTTCTGTATCTCCCATCGAGCAACCAGACGGTTCAGGTGACTTTTCGTCAGACCCACGTGTGGTTCAGGCCCGATGGGTAGGGTTCTGTACCCCTTTTCCCGAGGCGGTCAGCCTTTTCATTGCCCTCATGCCCCCTGTGAGCCGGCACCCAAATGAGGGAGAGCCTGTTACGGGCGCCGAGCTGCTTGAGCGCATGGAGGCATTCCCATGCCAGCTTAGACCTAAAACTATAGGCTGCGATGGCCTTCAAGGCTGTCTGAGAAAATGTAGATCCGCTTGCCCTTGAGCCCTTTGTTCGGGATCTCTTCTGCGATCTCTTGGGTTTTGACCATTGTTCACGGCTGCTTATTCAGTCAGCATCCTGACCATATTCACAGCTGGCCACAGACATGCCCCTAGGGACGATGCCGTGGCTGTTCCACTATCCACAACCCGTGGTTGCGCCTGGTAGCATGGGCATGCTCCTGGGAAGATAACCCAGAACCAGGACGTTAAAAAAAGTGGGGTATATAAAATAACCTGTACTTGTAAAAACGCATACATAGGACAGACAGGACGGAAAATACAGACCAGATATTCAGAACACATTAAATCTCTTGGTAGGAACAAAGACGATTCAAACTTTGCCAACCACCTCAAAACAACTGGACATGAACCTACCAAAATACAGGACTGCACCATCTTACTACATAAACAATACAAAGGACGAAAACTGAACATATTAGAAAACATGGAAATTTATAAACAAAAAAACTTCAATAGACAGACCATAAATGAACAAATCAACACAAAATGCGACACCATATTCACACTACACAAACGAAAACAACCAACTGACGGATTTACAGACCACCCTACACAAAAAAGACGTAAATTCCACAATTGACAGATCATTCAAGACGTTCCATTCACCTCTAAGGGGTTTTCCCCCTGAGGTACATGACCTCCTCTCCCTGACGCTCTATCATCCCGTTTACCTTTCTCTTCGTATATAAAGACCACAACCAACTGACTGACTCCAGTACTGACTTAACGGCCAGACAATGATGTCTTTACATCAGAAGCGCTCACCCAGCCAGAGGAGACGGACTCACCTAACAGGTACGTTAACTCTATAAATTGATAGTTTAATTACAATCGTTGAAGTATGTTCCGAGAAAAACTGAAAAATTTGAAAACCCCTAGTTTTTGGCACATTTGGTGGAAATCGCCCATAACCTTATTTTCGGGTCTACAAAAAATGAAGAACAAGACATAAAAGAACCATCTCAATTGGTCGAGCCATTCTCCTGCAAAGCGAACTACAGACAGACTTTCACACGAACCTCATGTCGAAATAAGGTTTTTTGGATTCAGTTGACCTCAAAACTTGAAGATCTGAAGAAAACTCCACTTTTTTTAGGCATGATAGCAATATTCTTCTCACCCTTTGGGTAGCGGAAAGTAATATCACTCGCCTCTCAAGCTACAAGTCCGAATTTGGTGGCATTTGGCGGCTTTGAGAAAATCTACCATAATAGTTAGCGGCCTATGCTGTCGCTGCCAAATGTATTCGTACTTCCCCCATGCATCACAATTGGAGTAAGACACCACTCCACTACGCTCTGTGAGCCTCTTAAGAGTTTGATGATCCTGAGTCCATTAAATTTCCATTTGAGTTACGGGATAATTCATCAACATTCTTGATCTTTCTGTTTCTTTGAAGAACAAGAAGCATGAATTTGTTATTTATAGAAAACATGCTCATATCCGTATTACTGATTGATATCTCGTCAAGTCATCCATGAGCTCACAGACATGCTCCTTTCAAAACTGTGATCTATGAATAAGGAATAACTGTTCAAAAAAATCACTAATTAAGAGCGTGGAGGGTAATGGTTATAATGAAGAGCTCATTGGTTTTATTTGTAATAGGGTTTTTAGAGAAAATAGTAGAATTGGGGAAGGTGATTGTAGTAGGCTAGCAAATGCCAGGTAGATGTCTGGAGTCATTCCTTGCTATCCGGCTCAGTTAAATCAAGGGTCAAGAGTCCACTTCGCAACATCTCCACAACAAGCTGCTCTCTCAAATTGAGCTGAGGCATTCTCCACTCAAAGAGCCCTTGCATTGAAATCTCAAGGACCCACTCCCTCACTATGCTTAGGGTGTCCTCGAGCTCCCCCAATTTTGCCCTCAAAGACTCCAAAGGTAGACAAAGTCTATCACCCTTCACCCATGCATAGCTTCTCCCCACTCACTCAGGTAGCAACAATGCCCAGCTCATCCTCGAACCAGTGAGCTCCTTGATGCTGCTCGTGTGCTGTTGTACCCTGTAGAATGCTAACCATCTCTCACAGCAACTAGCCACCACTCTGGCCTCCCTATGCACTCAGCACTGGGTAGGTGAGCAACTTCATCCCCTGTTACTTCTGACTCACAGTAGACCATGCCTGTGCACTTCTTCTTGTGACCTTGTTCCTAGCAGCAGTAGCGGAGAAGAATACAATAAGCTCCCTGGCAGGTAACTCAGCTGCCCTCCAGCTGCCACATCTCGATCCTTTCTTACTGTGCCCTTCCTCGAGAGGGGAGCCACAGCCTCCTATCTTAACGATGACCTTTCGTTGGTCTCTCATATTAGCCTTCATCAGGAGCACCTCAGCTCAGTATCTCACTGAAGGTCCTGCTACCGAGCTGTTTGGATATCCTGTCCTACATCAAATGGCACTGTTTTTAGGGCTCAGGAGACAAGCTTTCAGAAAGTCAATTTACTCTACGACTAGTTCCTGCTAGCAACCCCCCCAATTCCTTTATAGTCCTAGTCTACTCCAATCATACTTAGTAAATTTAAAGTGTCACCTTTCAGCAACAGTTCATCAAGACAGACAATGGGGCCCTTGTCTAAACTAAGGAGCAACAGGATGTAAAGGAATGCGTGCAATTGTAATGTGGGGCACTGATATATTATTTATATCTTAGTGAACGTAATGAAAGAACATAATATAGTGTATAGAAGTCAGTTAGCCTTCTTGTTCTGTCGTCTAACATTCTATTTTATTTGTAAAATAAGTGTTAATTCCTTTGATCTCTAGATTGACAAATTGAGATGGCAGCCAATGACGAGATGATGAATTTGTTTTCTAAATATGAAGACATTATGTGTAAAGAACAGGAAACTCGTGAGGTACTTGTTGCATACTTCTTTTTTCTGGTTTCCTCTAAAACTTAAGGTTTCTTGTCTATCAAAAAACTTTATCTGATGAGATTCACCCCACAACTTTCCTTAGCTCGACGTTAATTTATTTTTCACTCAGTTCATTTGAACTTGATAAAACATAACTTCACAGTGGTAGAAATTAGTAGTGCTTACAGTTCCAAAATTTATCATAGTGCTCCTACTCATGCCTCGACCATTATTAAACAATGAGTGCACAGAGAATTAATGAGACTGTAAAGACGATTTTTTTCGGGAAGGAAATGGCGATGGTTGAAATTATGGAATTTCTGGATTAGCTCCTATGTATCTTATGAGCATTATTAAATGTTCATTGTATAGGTACTTAATTGGACTACAACCTCAATTTTTCTGATGATTTTAGTAAAATTTGAGTGGAGTTTATGAGTTAATAAAAATCGCTACAGCCATTTTTGAGAAGAAAAAATAGTAATATTTTGGTCACTATAATAACTACTGTTAATTTTGGGCGGATTTTGCTCAATCCCTTCTGTTGGCGCCCTATGGTAATGCACAAAGTCATTCGGAGTGCTTCAGTGGATGCTGTCTTGTAGAACGCGCGCATCTCTTTGGGATTGTGTGAGTGCTCTCCTTTGATTGGCTGTGAGTTTGCTATCCCAGATAATAGCGCCACAGCCTTGCTAATTTTCCATAGTGTGGCAAACCTTCTGAGGGTAGTACCCATGAGGGACTAGAGGTTATAGAACTCCACCTTATCTATACTCCTGAATACTTGACTTGCTTCTCTAGAAGAAGTCTGTGGCTCCCAAAAGTTGGCTATTCAATTTTTACTTTCAGAGTATCAGCTTGGCTTTTTCCTCGGCTACGTGTAGCTTGATGTGCTCGCACCATTGGGTGGCAGTTTGGAGCGCTTGATGATGTTTTGCCTCAATTTGGTGGATTGGCTGTGCATGCACAACATAGACACAGTCAGTCTCCATGAGGCTCCTGGGAAGACCTTCAGACAAGGCATTTCCTAAGTGCTGGTCCAAGGAGGGATGTCTGGCTCATTCAGAGGGTCCATGATCAACTTCCTTGTTACCTTTTGGGCTTCTGTATCTGGAAAGGAGGGTTTCCAGAGAATCTTCAATGCTACATGTCCAGCCTGAGTCACATTGTATCGCAGCTAAAACCAACCATTCATTCCGTTTAACTATGGAGGACTTGTAATTTTTCTCACACGGGTTTTCAGAGCTCTCTACTTCTGGAAAATTCTGTCACTACACAATTACTACACACACACACACACACAGACCATTTTCCCAAATTGTGTTTTTCCGACTCGGTAAAGTTATAACGTTAGGATGCGAAGAGAACTTTTTTGACATTTTATGTCTTTACTTTGCTACATAAACTCGAAAATGTAATGCGGGAGGTGTTACGCGGGATATGTAACGGAAAAGCGTCACGAAATATCGAATGGTTGAAGTGTAACGCTTGGTAACGTCTGTTACAAAATGTAACGCTTGGTAACATCACAACGTTTTAATAACCTCAGTGGCCATGTGATGATGTCAGTTGCAATTGACGCGGCCATTATATCGAAACCATCAACGAGCACAAGCAAACGTAGTTATCATTGCATAAAAACAAAAATAAAAGACATAAAATGTCCCTAGTGGTTGCGTACTTGTACGAAAGCTGTACCCACCATTTGTGTTTCTCAAATTAGACAAAAGTGTGTGCCTACGCACTTGCTATAGTGGTTAGTTTCTAAGGTTTTCATTGTAGAGACGACGTAAAGAATTAACAAACCGACTGCAAACGCTGGAGTTTTGCAATAGAAACCTGTGAATGAATTATAAAACAACATGATGAGTAAACTGAGATTAGATTGAATTTTTACTTAAAATATCGAGTGCGAATTTTGCTCAAATATGGCTGTAATACTTTTGATAAACATTATACAAATTTGAAAGAAACTGGTTATGTTTGCGTCTGGCATTTTCAGGGTTGCCCGTAATTACAATTGTGACTTTCTTCAGCACTACGAATTAGGAAAGAAAGTAATTTAATTGATTTATTTTCTGGAGAATGTGTATAGTTTTCGTTTTACTAAGATTTGAAGAAGTATTGAGCCAGTTTAGAGAGACTTCGCAACCAAATGGAAATGGTTTTACCGGGTTTTGTGTCACTTTGAAGCAGTTTGCATTCACAGCTCACAAGAACGTTTTCTATCGTAAGCACTATTGGTATCCAGGTGTTCAAAACGCCAAACACTTTTACTTCGAAAGCAGCTATGACTGTTTCAATGAACATTTGTCTATGAGAAGTCCCAAACCATTGAATTGGAGCCTCAACATTTTTTTTCAACCAGTTATGCAACTTGCTATGCCTTTTTACTTCGTAGATCTAAGGAAAGTAAAAAAACATTTGTCGTTTCCATAATTGAAATAGTTATAATGAAATTGATGCTTATTCAGTGCATACATATGAATAACACTGCTTACGAACTCTTCTGGACTTGAATAGTTTCATTACATTCCCAGGCCATTCGCATTGTGGTGAAGGAGATAGAGAAAATTTCTCGAGAAATGACTGCGATGCATCAAAGACTCCATTTGCCAGGGGGCCATGAAAAAAGTAAGTACTTCACCCAGTATACGTATCCAATTATTTATTTGATATATATATAATCTACCGCTCTTCCTGTGCTGTTGCCTTTTTGTTACTCAAAGGGTAGTTGAGCGTGTTAATCAATCATAAAAAAGTTTAATCAGGTATGAAGGTTTTGAAGCACCTAGAATTGGAAAACCGTAATTTTGGTGTGTGGTCTTACGCGAGTTTCCTGAGGGGTTAGATGTAAGGAAGGTGATTCCCCTTTCTAGACTGTTGCACCCATTAAGGCCCTGTACCATAGGCTGTTGGTTCATCCGCCACTAATTGCTACAAGGCTTTCACATTGCAGGCTTGGATTGGCTTTGTCCATATTGAGAAGCAAGATTTTGATTGACTAATTGAAATCCTGAAATCTTGAAGAATTGTTAATGGGCGAATTTCTCACTTGATTATACACGAGATAACACATGGATCCTAACTCCGGCCACAATAGTGTCCCTGGCACACATGCATTGTATTCAAAAGAATTCAAGCCTCTTGTACTACAGAGCAGATATGATACCTACCACATTATCGTCTTGTGCTAGAGATGGGTGATCTAAAAATGTGCCATGGAGGGCAAGATTAACTAGCTCGCTCTTGAGACAACTATCCCCAAAATGTTGGTAAACAATTGAAGTGTGCAGTTTCCCCGTCAACTGGGAAGAGTAGTGCTGAGTAGGAAGTGGATTACTCCCATGGGGAACACAGTAATGCCATCTCATACTTCCTGAAGAAAAGTAGGGGAGGTTCTCTGTATTCGACTGAGTACTGAAATGGAATCTACCAAAAAATTGAATGGTTTGTATCTATCACAGAATGTTACTATGAATTACTCTCAAAGCTCATTGAGATTCAATGATCACATACATGAAAGTTGGAAATTATTGCAGTTTCAGCCCAGCCTACCCCCCCTCCCTGCCAGCATGTGCCGCAACAATCCACTGAGTAATGCGAGCATCACTTAGTTCACAAATGAACTGCAAACCTTCAAATATTTGTACCACTTACGTGACAATATTTCTTTAGTTCATCATTTTCTTCGATACTAGCTGGAAATGAGAAAAAATGAACCAAATTCCATTTCAAAATTTCCCTCAGAAGGTCCATTCCATCAAGGAACCCCTGGAGTAGTTCATCAAGCTGCGACACGACGATTCTGCCCCATCTCCTGAACACTAGTATAATTGTGAAAGGAACATTAAATCATTTTCCGTACCATTCAAGCACCCCCACCTCCCAAAAGTATTCAAAGATTTTGTTTTTCTACACCGCTCAATTCTCTTGTTCTTCTAAAATTTAAAGAAGCTATAAAAACATGATATGACGTTTATTTTTGCCATTTGTATAATTTGTATGTATTATCCCCTAAGAAGTTCATTTTTTCCCCTACAGCTGTCTTGAATTTTATTTTATTTTTGTAAGTTCAAGTTAGATGTTTTTAGCATTTTTCATTCCGTTTCCTTATGTGTGTTTCTTGTTGATTAATTTATTTATTTCTGGTCCTGGTTTCATCCCTACGTGAATAGTGCTGATTGTGCAGTGGTAGAGTTGATGTAATAGAATTTAAATTTGTTATGGTCAAACAGTAATGTGGCAAATATACAAATCTTGTTTGTTTTTAGCTGCAGAAATAATATGTCAGACGAAAATTCTTCTTGAATCATCCCAGCCGTTATTTAAAAAACTAGCTAAGACTATCCCTCCGAATCAATTTTACAAATATCATGATTCGTGGAAATTTGTTACTCAAAAGATGGTGTTTAGTGTGGCATTGATGTTCTACCTGGAAAATCAGGAACTTCTCGGAAAAGAAAAAGCAGCCGAGTTATTATCGTGTAAGTATGTAGCAGTTGCGTTTTTATCCTGCAAATATTTTAACTTACGTCTAGCACGGGGGTTGACAAATTTGGTCTTTCAAGAAATAAGCCGATTGCCTTATTTCCGATATCCTTCGGACTAGCATCCACTAACTCCAATCTCTATGTATTTAAGAGGAGGATATGAAGTGGTATTTTCTTATTGAAACCAAATCTAGTCTGATGTTTTGCATTGAATATATCATTAGTGGATGGGTCTGATGCTGCGGAAATGATCATCACCTAAAAATGCACTTCCCAGTAGTGGAAATACGGTGGAAAAATTAGCTGGATTGGCTTTCAAAATGTCTCTGTTTAAATCTCGATTCATTCGTACTTTGAGATAACCGAGATCTGTTTTAGTGGATGGTCATTTGATGTTTTTTCTTGTGAACTCCTTGGAGGTTTCAATTCTTATGGCGATAGAATTCAAATATGGCCTCATGTTAGCTTCCAACTAGTTTCCTGTTTGCACTGGTTAAACCCTTCTTTAGTTATCGAGAATGTAATAATTAATATGTTGGGAGTCGTTGGTATAGGAGTTCTTCTGTACTTCATTGATATGGCGCATTTTTCGTATTTTTCAAAGCTCCCCTCTGCCCACAAATTGTATTTGATTCAATCAATAGCTGGTTAGTTCAGGAAACAGCGAGCTCATCTTGGTAACACTTTTCTAGATAAATAGCAAGGCTGCGCTGAGTCCCAAGAAATTTTAGTGCGTCCACACGTTTACAATGTGGCTCAAGTTCTTTCATCTTTAATCTTTTTAGAAACTGCATGGCATTTTCTCATATTTGAGAGCTCCTCCTCAATGCATACTTGTAAATGCTTCTTCTTAACAGTAGTTACATTCTTCCAGTTATCATGGAGGGTCACAGCAACCTCGTTTCCATATGCACTAGGAACTGATGTTGAAGACATGCATCTCTGTTGAGAGAGGGGCTCATCTCCCTAACTCTGGATGTGCTAGCTTGATAATAAGTCATTCTCATTGGGTATTGAGTATAGAATTGTGTTTTTAAACAGTTATTAAAATGATCTAATCCCCCTATTTTCTAATTGAGTCTGTGGAGCTCCAGCTCAATGAAACGATAAAACTTATCAAGTCAGATTTTGCACACAGATGTTTATTACCATGAAGTAAAATAAAGTAATCGTTGAGCTCATGAAGTAGAAATAGCAAATAAAAGTAACTGTGCATGAAAAAAGTGCGAAGTAAAAGTAGAAAATAAATTGGTAAAAGTTTTCGTCCCTTGGCATTTAAAGTTTGGGCTCCTACTTAGGTATGTCGCTGGTAGATGTTTCCTAAGTATGACTTCCACTTATGACTCTCGTAGGCGTTGTCTTACTATGACTTCCAGGTATGATGCTGGTAGACATTTTACAGCAACTTTCAGGATACTGCGAAACGACGAGAATGCTGAATGTGCAGTAATTGCGATTTTCACTGCAAAAAGTGAGGGAATGGCAGTGAATACAATATATATATATATATAAGCCGTTTTAATGAGGCACGGGGCGAGACGACGATGATTGGAAAAGGAATGACAAAAAATGCGTTGCATGGAGCTGGTGATGGCTGGTGTGCTGACATCACTCACATCAGAACGAAATAAAATAAAACGTTTCTTTGTGTAATTCAATGGATGGCATAAGTGGCGTAGCAGCCTGAATAGTTCCTACAACACATTATTTAACATTCAGTAGTTAGTACGTTGTCAGCAGCTGAGGTTCCTTACAAAAATAGTGGAGGCATGTGAGGAGTTGGCAGATGTACAGAGTTAGACAACTGGAGTGAAAGGGAAAAACCCAGAAAATTATTACACAACGGTTTATTATTCTCTTCAACAGCTTGACCTAGTCTCAGACCTCCGACACCCATCCCATTTGAGTCAGCATCGAAAATTACCAGTAAATGATACAAAACACTAAACTACTACAAAATGACGAAAATGACCCACTGGCAATTGGCACGACGTTGAGTGGTTTTAATGAGATGGTGGGAAGGGGGAGTAAAAACGATAAAAGGATTACTTCCACAGTACTTTCTGTCCCATGAATTCTTTCAATTAGAAGACCTTGAATTGATATAATTACTGTGATTTCACTATTTTCCTCTAGACGCAGTCTTACACCTCTTAAAATTGTTTCATTCGACTCAGCATCTGAAAATACTTAGAAAACGATACCAAACCCAGCGTATCTGAGATAAAACAGCCGAAATTCCGCTTTTGTTCATTTTCAACCATTTTTACTTCCCTTGGCTCTACGAAGTAGAAAGGAAAGTTATGTAATTGGCTGAAAAAAAAATTTTGAGTTTTCTTCAGATCTTTACGTTTCAGACCCTCCTGAGTCCGAAAAACACTATTTGGGAAAATGGTCTGTGTGTCAGTCAGTCTGTGTGTGTGTAGTGTGTCTGTGAACGATTTTTAGAGAAAACCACCGTACCAAATCAGCTCAAACTTGATATCTCGCCCGCAGGTTACCATGGGACGCCAAAATGAGGGTTTGGACAAAATCCACCGAAAGCTAACTATAGTTATCATAGTGATCAAAACACCAAATATTTTTTTTCTCAAAAACGGCTCTAACGATTTTGATTAAATTTTTTATATTGATAGCTCTCAATAAGGTAACTATGCCATAAAATTCCCATTTGTGTGAAAATGACGAGAGCAGCACAATAAATTACCAAACTTGTCTACCAACAGCGTTTTTAGCGCAGTTTTTTCCGTATAAAGTCCGCTGGAATGTTAGTAGAATGCTAAAACAAATTGGTATTGTAGTCCATTCCAATACCTATAGGGTGGGTGTTTAAAAACGTCCATGAGATACATGGGGCTCACTCCAGAAATTCCTGAATTTCAACTACGCCCGTTTCGCTTACTACCAGTTCTAACAGTTATTACCCAATAACTCCTCAAAAGTGATTACAATCCACTTCAAAAAATTCGTGTTTACAGCCTCATTAATTATCTGTGTACCGATTGCTCAATATGGGTCCTGCAATGAGTACGAGCAACACAATAAAATCTGAAACTGTAAGCGCTACCGCTTCCTGCTGCCGTAAAGCGTTATTTGACCAAGTTCAAATTAACTGAGTGATAAATGAATTGATTAAATCGAATTGGCCATGTACAAAGTGAATTGACGTAGAGCTAAGGAAAGTTGTGTGTTGCAATGCACCAGATATTTTGCCCATACTAACCATGGGCTTTGTCCAATCGGATTTCCGAGCAGGTGGGGACAACTAGATACCAATTGGAATTTTTGTGCGCAAGAATGGATTTTTAGACATTGTTAAAGGCTCAAAACGGCCCTGACAGTGGACGGACATTGCAGTTTTGGAATCCTGATGTCTTGAAACGTAAAGTATCAAATTTTGAGGGGGTAAAAAAGTTTTCCTGACTGAAAACATAATAGATTTATTATTCAGAATGATTAATAAACCAAAATGAACAAAAACGAAACAAAGGATTGACTGAGGTTTGTGACTAATAGGTCTAATTTATTTAGAGACTTAACCGTTCCACTGATTCTGCAAAGAAAAAAGAGAAGATACTCAAGAAGAAGATGTTAATTGCTATTATTTCACCTCATAATGATTAGCTTCAGTTTTATTTGAAGAGAGCTAGGAATATGCTACCTTATGCCTGCGTTCTGTATTCTATGTTGATTTTTCAGTGGGAAAGGACAATGATGGGTTCGACTTGTGTTTAGAGGACTACCTGGTTGGGCTACTGGACTTGGTTTCAGAATTGGTGAGTCTGACTCAATTCAGAATAATATTTATAGTTGAAACAACAAATGTTTTGTGAAGAAGGACCCAACACTTTCATGATAATGAGCACATTATGTTGCGATTCGAAGGTCAGAAGCTGCTTAGACTGATCCAGTTAAAATAGGTGGTGAAGCTGCTGCAGCCAATTTAGGGCCAAAACCCTACCGAATTGGTGAAAAAAAAAAGTGCAGCTTTGAATCAAAATGAAGTTAATGACTAAGGGTAAAGATGTGGGTGATTAAAAACAAAACAAATTTGTTGTTAAACGTTGGGAACTGTAATAGACATGAGACACTCAACAGTACAAGAGAGGTTGCTTCTAAAAGCTTCAGGTTTACGGATACTCCTAGTAAGAAGCGAAGCAGGTCTCACTAAATTGAAAGCAACTTCGCATCAATGAAAACTGTTGGGAATGTAACATAACAAAAAAAGGTTGGTTTGAAGAAGATGTTATCACTATATTTCATAGAAACGTCTATTACGTACGATATCAAAGTGACACTGAGAAGCCAGTGTTTTGAAAGGGATCGGCCAGTTAAATAACATTCTGTGTAACTCATCGCATCAACTCCCAGGTCAGGAGGGATCTCTAAAACACCTCTAACGGGAACACTCAACTTCCGACATTTGAACTTGATACTTGAATTTAGGGAATTTGTGGATTAGAGGTGTAATGAGTAGTATTCGGGTTCAAGGCCACTTCCTTACTAATGGTGATGCAATTCCACATGGTCTGTTTAGCCTCTGCACAAGGTACTGATCTCGAGTTTCAAACAACCGGATCATTCTTCTCCTGCAAGGTTTTGAGCAGTTTTCCACTTCCTAAGTTTAGTTTTGTAGTGTTTATAAATGATTGATGATATGAAAACGTGATGTGGGGTGTCTTCAAGGGAGGAAATGAGAAAAATGAGTAAACAAACATGACTGTAATGAAGTCAGACACCCCTAATGCTGATAGTGGTTATTCTCCTTGTTGAACCTTCCGAAAACTTGAAGCTAGTGGGCTCACACTGAAATATTTGTAACTTCTCAATACTCATGTAATCTACTTATGTACCATAGAAGAGATTTTTTGTAGGTTCATGTTGTGGCGTGAAAGTTTGAAATTGACCGGAAGGAAGCGGTTCTGGGAGAGGCTCCTGCGATCTAGCGGGCAATGTTAATACTACAGGTGGCTCAGCTCAACTGCACTTCCCAGTAATTCGCTAATTCCTCAGTTTCCTTTCAAAAAAGAAAAAGAAGAATTTTATTATTTTATTTAAAACAAAAAAAGGAGTTGAAAAGAGAAAAAAAAGAAAGGGCCAACATTTCCGCAGCAGTCCGTCTAGAAGCCAGCGACATTGGTACGAACGTGCTCTTCTTTTGTCGTCTCGAATGTTGTTTTTTCTTTGCTCATTTCGTCGCTGCGGTATGAGAAATCCTACAAACTCGGAATAACTTGGTTTGTCGCACCGGTATGTAGACCATTGATTTCTGCTCTGAGGATACATGGGCAACTACGGAATATTATTTTGAAGTTCATTTATTTTTCAGTTCGAGTCCCCTCGATGATTTGCCGTCCACCCAGTTCCGTCGCGACCCACCCTCAGTTTATTTAGAGAGTTGTTTTCATTTTATTTTACTATATCAGCCAACTCCCTAGTGCATGTATCAAAAAAAGAACAGTTTATTTGTACGATCGGCCTGAGAAGGTAACTAGTTTTTAAGTTACGCATTTTGGGTTTTCATTTTTTTTTTTGTTAATGAGAAACGTTTTCAGTTGTTATTTTAATACAAGTTTCCTTTTGAAAGTATTTATTTATTTATTTTCCTTTGAGTATATTTTTTTTCCTTCTCGTGGGATTCGTCCCCGCCCGTTTATTTTTCTAAAAACAAATCGTACAGTGTTCTACATTTGCAGGCAAGATTCGCTGTTACCTGTGCTACTTTCGGTGACTACACACGCCCCCTTCATATTGCTAAATTTGTATCACAATTGAATGCCGGATTTATGTTGATGAATTTCAAGAATGATTTCTTGAGGAAGCGCTATGATGTTCTGAAGTACGACCAGAAAAAAATTGAAGAAGTAGTCTTCGATTTGTCAATACGTGGACTGAGAATGAATTGACTGATTCCAAAGTTTTCTATTTTTATAAACTGCCTCCAGTAAAACCATATTGTAAAAGTGTTTCGTATTTTTTGTATGTTAGCGTGAAATATGCTTTAGCCGTCGCCGAACTGCCACGTTTCGTTGGAACGTACATTAGTCACAATATCTTTACTGCCTAGCAACCATCCACCACTCCCTTTCCTCCCAATTGTCACCACCAACCCCGCCAGTGAAAGAGATTTCTTGACTGAAAACATAGATCACACAAAACAGATTCAACCAAAATTGTGTTGCACAGAAAAATAAAAAACCTATCTGCACCTAACATTAATCTTTTGGTTTATTATTCATTCATTCATATTCCCATTTGTGTTCAGTCAGCAAACATTTTTTACAACCCCCCTTAAAATTTGATATTTACAATTAAGACATCAGGATTCTAAATCTGCAATCTCCGTCCGCTGCTTGGGTCATTTTGTGACTTTAACGTTATCTAAAAAATTCGTTCTTTCGCACAAAAATCTCATTTGGTATCTAGTTGTACCCGTCTGCTCGGTTACCCAATCGGATGAAGCCCATGGTTGTTAAAGGCAAATAAACCGTTGAAAAAAAATTTTTTAGGCCAATTTTGGCAGTTTTATGGCAAATAAGCCGTGTTTGCTATCGTTTTCAAGGTATTTTTAGAACCTGGGTCGAATGGAATGAGTATCAGACATGTAAAACTGTGTATAGTGAAATTACGGTAATTATAGTGAGTCAAAGTCTACTACTTGAAAGAGTTCCCGGGAATATACAGCAAAAGCAGCATTTCATCCTTTGTAAAAACATTTTTTATCAGGCATTTTCTCCAGAGATTGGTCCACTTCTATCCACTGACTCGGCCATCTCAATTTCCCTCAACAAACAAGTGTGATTTCACCCGCATTAAAATTGCAGTTGAAAGAATTTAGAGAGAGAATGACTCAGCAGGTGAGGGTGCTGTGAATGCAGGCTTAAATTAATGTTTGTGCGTGAACTGGTTTAAAAAACAAAGCTCGAAATTAGCAGTATATCAGTTAAATTAAATAAATACTTCTTGCAAACGGAGAAAAGAAACAAATTAAACGTATAGAGCTCCAATGGAGAAACTAAAAATACATAATTAAATAAGAGAAAACTCTGGGAACACGAAGTTCAATGGCCAGATGGAATCGAAGAAATCATGTCAGACGCTCTTGCAAGATGAAGTTCGTTGTGCAGTTTATTCTCTGTCTTACCTCGGTCTGAAGCAGGGGAATTTATTTCGTTTGGCAATACCAGTGGTTAATGTGGAAAAGTTGAATCAGATGAATAAGCAGCAAGCAAGAATACGAAATTCGAAGAACCAGGGGTTTTGGATTAGCGGCATATTTTACAGGGTGACTCTAATTGTAAAATAGAGGATGAAAAGACGATCCGTAGCAACCTGATAAGACTTGAGGCACGGCTGACAAGCTGTAATGGGGTAAGAAGTTGGAAGGTTGCACAACAGCCCTGGAAGGACAAAGTGGGAAACTGCAAGTCGGCTAGTGATCGAGTGAGCATCTTATTGCGATAAGGGTGGCGTGAGGCGGAGCAGTGAAGAAGAAGCGAGCGGAGCTGTGGAGAGTTTGATAAGCACTAAGATCAAACTTCCGACCCCAATTGTTGGCAGAAACAATGAGGAATGATTCGATTGTCGGTTACAATAAGGATCACACCCTTAGTATGTTGACAAGCAATTGACATATCGAGCGCCTGAACAATCGCTGTGATTTGATTCATCTGTAAATCATGCTTCGCAGGGGAGCCTGTTCCTCTATCATACTTCCCAGGATTGATGCGACCTCAGAGTGAGGGGTACTGAGATTCATTGTGGGAGTCTGCACCCTTGAAGGTTATATGAGATCCTCGTGAGGTAATTTATATGGGGGCAGTTTTAGGCTGGTGTGGATATGTCGTTAGATGTACCGATTAAATGAAGCTATTGAGGATTGTTAATGTTTTCTCATTTGCCAGTAAACTTCAGTTAGCTCATCGACTGAAAGTCGGGCTATTTTGAAGAATATGGAATAATGCTGAGTTGTCTATCTTCCAAACAGTGGACGTACCCCTGGCGTCAAAATGCAGCATATGAAGTGGGGTTGATGTTAATTGACCTAGCGTCAATCCCAGACAGTGCCATTGGAGCTTTCCTAATTTAAAAAAAAGTAAATTATGATAGAAAAACATTAGCTCCACAAGTGGCACGTATGGCCAAGAGTTTATTCCAGTTAAGGTAAGTTGGTTAGTTTTAAACCTAAAAATGTGATATAAGGTTTAATTGATGCTGGTAAATCACCCAGGTGTCAATCATTTCCAAACCCGAGCTTACTTCTACGAGTGAATGGGTAGAGCAACCGTTAATCTGCTGAGATGTTCAGCATGTTATGATCCCACACACACCGATGTCCCTCTCTTCAGTGTAAGTACAAATTTCATCAACATACCGGATCATGAAAACGCCTTCGGCCAGCTGTGACCCTCTATCTGATACATACAAACAGTGGAGAAGTGGACTCAGTATATCTCCTTGTGTGAGACCACAACGAGAAACTCTTGGCCTTTTGCTCCGACAAAAATCGATCGATCCCTCATCAGATTGTAAATATTGAGCAAAAACCGCCTAGATAGCACTTTCTTGCCTAAAATGGTAGTGATTTTTCATTGTTGTACGCACTCAAGATAAAAAAAATAAAGCTACAGCTGTATAATAAGTCTCATAAGATAACTAAGAGCCCCATAACTGTTTCACTTACCTCCACTCATTTCTACCACAGTTTCTACTTGACAATTCCATAACACGTTGCCAGTCTCATGAATGCCCTCCCTGTGCACTGATTCCTCAATAATGGTAGTGGCTAGAGTAGGAAAAACTCAATAAATTGTGGAACGTGGAGCGCCACCACATTCCATGTAAAACAGAATGTGAAATTATTATATTTTATTAAGTTGTAATGAGCTGAATGAAAATGGCTGAATAACCCTAACGAAAGTTGTGCGATTATTGTTATGACACATAAGTATCAATTCGAACAGTTTCAGAGTAAAAAAGTTTGAAACAAATAGATAGAGAATGGTTTATTGTCACATAACATAGATACTGAAATTTGTCGATCTTGAAACTACCGAGGCATTTTAGCTGGAGTGTAGCCATCAATAACCTTTATCGTAATTTATGGTATTCATTAACGTTTGGTCGCATTCCCATGACTCTATGTTCTTCTTAAACACAGAAGCCAAGTCTTGGCTGCGAGTCACTCCAGCAACGTGAGGGGTGATGGTCACCTATTTAAAAAAAAGAAGATCATTCTATCTTTCCTCTACGTTCAATCATATTCTAACGCATCGTGTTCCATTTTTTATTGAAATTAGAACTGAAGTAATGAAGGTTTTATGTGAATCGGGAAATATCTGCAGTATATTACATATTGTGGAGCCTGAGCCTTGGGTGAAAAAGTCTGAGGCACAGAATGCAAGCTCAGATATGAGAGCAGTTATGGAATAGTTAGGTACTACAGTATTTAAGCAAACATATAAGACATGGAGTCAGTATCTGAATGTGTACATAATGAGATGTTAGTTGAGGAGGGACTGTTGACAGGTCTCGAAAGGTCTCAACAAATGAAACACGGTACCAATGTGAGATCAATATTTGTATGCACACACACAGCTCACAGGTACTCTGCCTGCTATGTTTATTTCACTGCTCAACTATCTTTAGCAATTCTTGGTTATCTCCACTCATGATGGTATTCCCATTCCTTGGGAAAATGTGTCGCATCATACTATCCAAGGGAATGAGTGTACCATACATTTCCCATGCTGTTAGATTATTCACGGGATACATCCATACACCTACACTCGCCTCACTCATATAAATGAACTTCAGCCATAAATTTGATGAGGAATATCTCTTTCCAAGGCTGCTTGGTCTGGCTTGTCATCTGAGAAGTACTGTTACACCAGGAAACCCCAGGGGGCTCCGTAACTATCTTTAATAGAAGAAGCTACTGCAAGTACTGTGAAGACACAGAGTGGTTTTTGAATGGTGCTTGGTATGCTCTTCTCAAAAGCAGTTTTCGTTCGCCTCGACATTTGGAATGGAGTGTTTGGATTAACCCCTTCCCATACTAAAGGTTAGAACTGTAGGTGGTAGGGTGGCGACCTTTTAGCATTTTTGAGTGACTCATAGAAATGCCAAGCTACATACGTAGCCACTCATGGAGTTCCTTCTCAACTCACGCTATGGTAGTTTAAAAAGCTTGTCTATAAGTCAAAACATTTAATACACTCATTTTGAGTGGCTCGTCAGTTGATGGTTCACCTGCATGATTGGCTGCATTTATCGTGTTGGTCATTTAATTCATCTCAATATACCTCATCTGAGGTCTCATCTTATCCCAAACGAGCAGTTAGGTTTCAGAAAGGTACACACTTGTCCTCTTCAGCTGCAACACTTCACTACATACATCAAAAGTTCCTTTCGCAAAAAAGAGGTTTGCTGTGCTGCTTTTTTCGATGTTGAAAAAGTGTTCGACAGCACTTGGCACGAGGGTCTTCTACACAAAACTCAGCCACACTTGCCCGATAACTCACTCCTGGCCTCTTATTTGTCCAGACGTACATTTGTCGTGACATTAGAAGGAGAATCATCAATAACAAGGATCACTCGAGTCCCCCAGGGCAGTGCATGGGCCCCATATATATACTGCCACGACCTACCCCTACCCTCCCCTCCTCATTTATCAGCATAATACTCTGATGATTTACTTTACACCGAGCTCCAGATCTGGCAGAGGCAACAGTCATGCTACAGCATTCGAACGATGGTGCAATAAGTAGCAGATAAAAGTTAATCCATCCGAATCATGTGCCGTCACCTACACCTATATGTTACGAAGTGATTTGGAGATGCTTTTGAAGAGCTGCTGACTAAGGCAAAAATTACGGCAATCGCGCCGGGGATTCGATCCACAATCCTCAATTAACGTCGAGAATTATGAATCGACCGTCTTACCGCAAGACCACGATGAACCGCTTCCCTTTGATAGGAGTCAGTCAGCACATATAATAGACCAACATATGATCTGCCACTACTCTACCAGACACATATCATCCTTACTATGCAAACCTACGAATATCTAGGCGCCATATTGGATCGCCATCTAACTTTCAACACTCACATAACTCTTTTACTCAACCACCTAACAGAGCGGAACTAATCAGCTAAAATCGTTACTTAATAATATATATGCGTCACTCCAAAATAGAATCCTTATATATAAAAGCCTTATCCGCCCAATCTGGACATATGCCCTAGAAATCTGGGGCACTTGCTTCCAATTTCAGTTCCATAAAACTCCACAACAAGCAGGTAAACAACACCTTGCAAAAAAGAATAGTTCACGCTCCACCGCTGGTACGCAATGAGACCCTTTACAATGATCTGCATATTGACCCACCCTACATATTCCTGCTCAAACACCTCGCCAGCTTTGTCAACCACAACCATCATAATCCTCTATTCAACGAAGGGTTCCAACACCCATCACGGAGGGACTCACTTGCTCGAGGCATATCACTGACCCACTGACTCAACTGCGTTTTGCGTTTAACTCACGCTTGTGTCCTATTCTGAGTGCTCTTTGTTAACCTCGGTTATTTGTCAATTCTGCATAAACATCTACAGATTACGTAACACAACCTCGAGTAGGTGTACAGCCACCATGTTTGACTGTCCACCTAAAGTGTAAATTTAAGAGCGAAAAATATCTGCCCCATAGAGGAATATTACTAATGTAATATAGTCTCTTCAAAAAAAGGCTCTACAGTACTGCTCTTGCAATTTTAAAATGTTTGAAGAATCCAACGCTTGAATGTACTTTCCATTGTAACTCACCTCTCGGAGCCATGGATTGAATTTGTAGTATTTGCAATACTACAAACCTTCTCTTAATCAGATTGGGTGTAGCCTCTGATTAGGCATTAAGAGTGAAGAAAAAAAAGAAAGTTACCTGTGGCATGTCCCACAGTCTGCTAGTATTAGGCAGTGGTTCATTCTCAAAAACGTCAATAATGGCTCCTCTTAGACATTGTTTTTCTAATGCTTCTATCAAATCTTGTTCTCGAATGATTGAGCCCCTGCCAATATTGACAAATAAGCTTCCTGGGCATTTTTCTAAATTTTTAATATTCAGAAGCCCAGCAGTAGCCGCAGAATGAGGAAGGACATTGACTATCAAGTCGGATGTTTCTAGAAGCCCGTCTAGTTGGCAGGTTACGCTGTAAACCGTAATGAAAATCATCAGCTAGTTAGACAGAAAAGATGAATGTATGTTTTATCCACTAGTAGAAAATGGAGAAAATTGCTCTAGTTGAGTAATTCATGAACGAACAAAGTTTGGCCTATTCTATGTACACTGCTTAGGGTTAATGGCTGACACATGATGCAGGAATAGTGGAATCTATGCTAGGTGGTGTAAAATGTGAGTCAACTCTTATGAGTGGATTGATCCACCTCGTTGGTTGCACAAGTTATGAAGCCTTACTACTTGTTTCCAAGAGGTGTGGCTGCAGTTTTTCAGGCACGACGCATTCTATGATTGCCCACTGCCTTTATGCTGACATCTATGCCAGGGCTTGGTTCCCAGGGAGGAATGATGCCGTATCCCTCCTCTCCAGCAGATGGCCATCCAACGTCTCGCCACATTCGCCCAAGCTTGGGCATATCACCCCAAAGAATGGGGGGCATGGGAGCCCTAGCCTGTGCATAACATAGCCACTACCTGACGCTCGCTCCTGTGGGATACATAGCCCTGTACTGGTAGTGACTGGTCTGAATTCATTCAATTTGGTTAACTAAAGCTAACATGTATAGTCTATACAATGATCGCCATTCATCCACAACATCATTTGTTAAACCATCAATGACCTCAC
This sequence comes from Pachypeltis micranthus, assembly GCA_020466155.1. Classification (NCBI taxonomy): domain Eukaryota; kingdom Metazoa; phylum Arthropoda; class Insecta; order Hemiptera; family Miridae; genus Pachypeltis; species Pachypeltis micranthus. Next base: position 79,616,986 of record CM035768.1, on the reverse strand, counting down.
TATTTGTATACAATGAACGCTGTTGCTATGAAGAACATCCATGGCTATGTATCTTTGGTCTGACACCCGTGATGAACTTCAAACCATCTTTCTCGTATGTCATTCGTCTATTATCTCAACACGAGGTTAACTGAATTACAAGCAAATTGTTAGCTCCTATTTTAAAATTTACTGTTGCTCTTTCTGCTCTGGACAAGGACAGTTTTGTTACGTGTCTGAAATTATTTAAATAATTTCCCCAATTTTCATGAAAATTTGCCAACATCTTCAGATTTATGGTAGTTATTTGTAGTTGCTTCCCTACGATATTCATTTTGATCAAAATAGTAGTAACATTTTGAGCATGTGCAAAGTGAAATCATAGCAAGATGGAAAACTCTGATTTGATTTTAGGGTCTTTGAGAACATTCATGCTTCTGAGAATAGTATTTCCAGCTATTGTAGTTATTGTGATGAGTGTGAACTATTTTGGGTCTCTGCTATGAAGTTCTCACATTTTGTTCGAATACTTGTCAGTTAGATATAGTCGAGTTAGTCGTGCTCGAGAGTGACTTAATGTTTTTCAACAGCCAACTACTTCCCCTATCCATTTAAATCAGGCTCTTCGGCATGAACTGTTTTCTCATATTTAGCATCAGTATGTAGAGTGCAATTTGATCGGATCAGCGAATGCTTATGTCTGGTAGGGCACCCTTCAAGATTTACCCGATGAGTCGGCTAAATACAGTGTCCAGTTTTTCGTTTAGCAATGACTCAAGAGTTGACAAAATTAGCAGGCATTCACACGGACTTTTATAATGAGTTGGGGCTAGTGTGTAGAAACAACAGAACTGTCATTTTGGGAATACCTTTGTTGGAGCAAGCAAAGGTGATTAGCTAGTAGTTATTTTATTTCAGTAGCATCAACTAACGCAGTAGAATCAACCCCTCTTAACCCATTCAGCGTTGACTCGTTGTGGGAGATCTACGCCCCTGACGAGATTTTTTCCTCAACCAATAATTATTTCCCACTTACTAATTTTCATTATAAATGTATTCTGAAGAATTTTTATTTGTCAGAAAGCCTTTTTTTTTTTCGTTTTTTGAGCTTGAATCCATATGGCGCCACCCGTCATCGGGAAAACCTGAAGATAGGCAAACCCTCCATACTCACCTTATTTTCTCCTGACGCGTGAATCCATATGGATTCATGACCTGAAAGCTTTAGGGAAATATCAAATTACGCTCATCAAAGGACTGGTGTTGGGGAAAATGTATATAATTTGAATTGGAAAGTTATTGTAGCTACTAGTACCTACCATGTACACTTTTCCCCAACTCTTGATGGGGGCATGGAGAAGCAGGAAAAAGTAGGTGAACGTTTAGGGTATTATAATTATATTATGAATGAGAGGCAGAATACAATAGGCACTTTAAAAAATTACAATAACAACACAAATACAAAACGATACAATAAAATACGTAATAAAAAGAACAAAGTTTTACATGAAAGTGAACCCAAGATCAGCGTGGTAATTGATAAAACAGTCTCCCATGCACAGCCCTGGTTTGTCAGTACACCCTGGACAGTAGAAAGGCACATGTTTCACAATTTTTTTTTGTAGCACACTCGGCAACGGAGCCGTTTTTTCCTTCCACCACTTTCTTCTAAGACTCTGGGGAAGTGGGTGGCATTTATAATAATTTGTTGGGGCCTTAGTGGTAGATTTGTCGCTGAAGGGGAAGGAGCATCACCGCATAGGTACAAAACAATGGCCAACCGGAAATCGTACAGATCTAATTTTTTACTCGTGACTGAGTACCTTCGGTACAGAATGTATGAATTTAGCAACCTAAGCTCGATGATGTGGAGCGCTAATTTTAGGTACCAGCGAAGTGACCTCCTGTGCAGTATATAATATGAGAGGAGTTGATCAAGAACATCAACTCCTCCCTTATATTTATTGTATTAGACAATAACTTTTGGCTTCAGTGTTGGTACATGTTGTTGACCACTTGGTGCACCACGCTGACGAGGCGCTGAAGTTGGAACCATATTTGCTGAAAATTGCGTTGATATGATCATTACATCTCTCTTGTCTCCATTTGGCCACGTTTACACCCTCGGGGGACCACAGCTGAACTACTTCCCCTTTTTTCAGCTTCGCCTCAACCACTTCCTTGGGGTTGTGTTTTCGACCGGCACGAAGAGTGCCACTTACGTGAGTTTTTTGTGCTAGCAATGAAGAAGACAACTCGACACTATTATAATAATTATCTAGGTAAATAGCTCTACCCTCCCCTAATAGGCCATTCATAAGTTTTTTTATTACTTTGCGTAATAATAGCGTGCTGTGAGCCACCAACCTCTTCATCGGCTTTACCCACATACACAATAAAGCGGTGTAATAGTCCGTCGGGTTCAGTGAGCATGTAAAGCTTCATGCCATATTTATGTTTTTTTAGGGGCAAATATTGCCGAAATGATATCCTGCCCCGCCATGGATTCATCGGCACACACTCGTTCCCCAGAATCCAAGATTGCCTTCATTCTATCATGGAAAAATACAATGAGAGGCCATTATTTATACAGAAGGTCACTAGGATCTGGATCCCCTTCCTCTGGGTTCGGAGCCAGATGGTATGCTTGTTGAATGCCCAGCCATTTGTCTCTAGACATATGTTTTTTGAAAAATGGTAGACTGAATAGTTCATGCGTACTCCAGTAGTCTTTTTGGCGGTGAAGTTGCACATTTCCCATATGAAATCTCATCCCCAAAAATTTTCTCATGCCTTTTACAGACACTTCTGACCAATCCGTTATACGTGCGCAGGGATTGTGGCCATGTCGGAAAAATAATTCTTCGGCGATTTGTTTCTTTCATTAAGTGCTCAAAGAATTTCCCAGTAGATAAAAGATCAAAAAAATCTTGAGGTGTAGAACCATTTGGCAAAATTGTTAACGAACTATCTCCCGTGAAAGAAAATGTTGGGAGAGTAGGAGGAGGAGTTTGGGACCACGTAAATGTCGTAAGCGGATTTGGAGGAGGGGGTGGAGGAGCTTGGTTGGCAGAAGAAGGAGGGGTCGGAGATGGGGATATTCCTTCAGAATGAGACTGAGATGGTGGGTCAGAGATGAGTGGTATGAGGTATGAGGTGTAGGAGAAGAAGAGGGGTGGGATGTGAAGTAAGCAGGAAAAAAGGGGCTGGGAGGTCGAGAAGTTGAAGTGGAAGGAATAGGAAAGACACTCATGTCCATCACTGGAGGAAGATTCATATCTCCACATTCCTCAACATTGAGGGTTGATGTACCGGTTCTTTGTGCTCCTTCTCTCTCGCTGTCCTCTTCTGACAAACCAGGGGTTTCCCTAACTGCGGCTTCCGTCGCTCCCATATCTTCCTCGCTTGAATATTCTTCGTCTGAGCTCAACGGCTGCTCTAAAATCTGTCGAATCGTTTCATCTGGAGTTTCACTCAGAATGTATGGATCCACCCTGTTCTTCGATTTTGCAGTTCTCCTTTTTTTCGGAGTGAGTAGGAACTCATCACTCTCATCTGAAGTAAAGAGCATCAGATAATAAATAAAAAGAAACGAATAAACAATAAATAAAGTTAACAATTAGGGCTCTCTTTTAGTGAGTTGGTGTAGATCATGTGGTGTCTCCGCTTACCATATTGTAAACGCCTGCGTGCTGAGGTAGATGGTATTCCTATTGGCGGACCAGTAGATGTATCATCACCTGAGAGAAGAAAAAACGATGAAATATTATTATGAGTATTTTGAGGAAAATGAAAAAAGAACTTCGGAAAATCAATCTTGAAAAATGAGTAGTTACATCCAAAAACAACAAATCTGAAGTCGCAACTGACTGTGATGGCTGGCCACGTGACGTCTCTGGCATCGCGGTCATTTCACGATTTTATTATGGAAAATAGAAAGCGACAGGTGAGCGACTTGGTCACTGTTGATTCAGAGTTTTTTGGTGGGAAAATGAACTATATCAGAGATGTGGTTGCACAGTCAATTTAGTAGGTACCTAGTTCAACAAATTAGTTTATTTTTTGTTTTTTCCCTTTATCTTGTGAGAATGAAAGTGAGCTGGATACTTATAAACGTAATAGCCGTAATGAGTATGTTACTTACCGAAAACAGAAGTTTTAGGCGGAAATTGCAAAGATTGAGTGCCCTTAAACTTTGGGCGGAACTAGAACTCACTATAAACACTCCACACAACAACGAACAGGTGTCTGAGCAAGCTTAGAGGATACTGAACTCAACTATACCTGACCTTCGGTCAAACCTTCTCCCTCCTCGGATCAGAGGAAGTTGAGGACGCCTTCTTTGTGTCTTAAATCCTTAAGGCTCCACCCGTCAGGAGAGAGGTAACGGGATGACGCCATACGGATTCATCCACACTGAATGGGTTAAAGCTTAGTGGGGAGGGAAGAGATTTGGGAATCAGTAGGACCCCTAAGAAGAATAGTAAGTTAGTCAAAATGAAACACGAAGGGGTTACACCTAGACTATTTAACAGTAGTAGGAAAGAAGGGGAGGTACAATAACACCTGCTGAGCAGCGTCCAAAAGGTGTTCTAAGAAACGACAAATCTTGGATATTTCGGCGTCAAACCCTCAATTTGTTCACTCTACCCACATGTAGATCCATCCTATCATATTTCTACTTTTGGTTTATTATTCATTCTGAATAATAACCCTATGTTTTCGGTCACGAAAAATTTTTTACAACCCCCCCTCAAAATTTGATACTTTATGTTTCATGACATGGAGATTCCAAATTTGCAATGTCCGTCCGCCGTCCCCCGTCCGGGCCGTTTTGTGCCTTTATTGTGGTCTAAAAAATTCGTTCTTTCGCCCAAAAATCCGATTTGGTATCTAGTTGTGCCCGCCATCTTGGCAATCCGATCGGACGAAGCCCGTGGGTGTAATGGGCAAAAAACGGTTTAAAAAGTTAACGAAACGCAGTACAACGCGGGAGCTACAAGCGTTTCGTCGTTTGAATTCCCTCCGCCCCGCCCGTCTCTTTAAAAAACCAACCGCTCTCGAGGCGGCTCGCTTCTCTCGAAGCGGCTCTCGCTTCTCTCGAAGCGGCTCTCGCTTCCCTCCCAACGACTCCGCCTCCCGCTTGCCACTCCACTCCCCTTTCGCTTTGAGCGCCCCCGTTCCAATTTCCCCGACGTTTTGGTTTTAATACGATTCAATTTTTTTAGATTCTTTCGTTTCATTCTCATTTTGGTTTTTTTCATAGATTTTTGGTTAAATTTTGATATTAGTATTTAGCGTGCGTGTTTTCATATTGAAATTCAGTTTTTTCTAGATACTTTCGTTTTTTTTGTTTATTTTAATATTACGATTCAGTTCTTTTCGACTTTTTTTTGGGTTTCATTATGATATTTTTCGATGCTGAATCGAACAGGATGGATCTCGGAGCATTAATGCTAGGTCAAGCTGATTATCCGAATAATAAACCGTTGTGTAATAATTTGCAGGGTTTTTAGCTTGCCAATTACACGCAAAATATTGAGCTAACTTTCCTTTTTACTTCATCAGCTGTACGCTAGCACCACTTACTAGTATTCATCGACAAAAGGAGATTTCACTTCAGGAACAGAGGTGACCAAACATTTGACACTGGCGCCTAAACTCTTCATAATAGTTGCAACTGAAACAGAATCTTTTAGTGAGTTGGTGTACATCGTGTGGTGTCTAAACAATAAGTACCCTCTAAGAAAATACTGGTACTTGGATGAAAATATACAGAGGCACTGTATCTTCATTCAACCTAATTTTATATACAGGGTTATGAAGATTAAAGTGCAGGTATGAAAGTACATTCTGAATTGTTAGCTTCTTTCCAGTTGAAAAATATTCAGTGTTCAACGAATCACATTTTCTAACTCATTACATCTTCTTTTCAACTCAGATATATACTTACATATTCATTCGATGGATTGTTGAAGGAGTAATTAGTTAATACATGTTAATTAGTTGAATACTCCTAAGTCAACATTGAAAGAACATAATGATGCAGCATAGCACTGTGTGGTATTCACTGTTAAGAAGAGCTGTTTCAGAAAGTCGATCAATGTGGGGACTTGTAAGCCTAAAAAAGTAACCAAATGACAACTGCCAACGAAAGGATGTTACGGTAGGGTGCACATGGAACAACAACAGTGTAAGGGGGTTTGTGCTTCCTCACCGGACACTGCCCACTCAGGTATCACCTCAACAAGATGGGCATCTCAGAGGCGGTGGAATGCAGACTCTGTGGTGAGGAGGACGAGACGGCGGAGCACATCCTATGTGAGTGCCCTGCCTTAGCAGCGAAACGCTTTGGATTCTTTGCCCAGGGGATTATTGAGCCCCACATCATAGCAGAAGCTGCGATGAAGGACATACTCGGCTTCATAAAGGGGGCGGGTATGTACAACGCATTTTACTAAGGAAGGGCTAGAGTCACAATAGGCCCACACGTGGCCGCAGTGACAAAGGGACTTGTCCCGATGCCCTCGGGAAAAAAAAAAAAAATTAAAAAAAAGGGGTTTGTGTTCTGGAACCCAAGCTGCTTGGTTTGTGATTAATACTCGCACTGAGAGTGTACATATTTTACTGCTGCATGTAACGAAATGCTCAATGTTCATATGATGAGCGTTTGTAGCTCTCACCAACGCGAGCAGCGTACAAGAATAAATAAGACGAATTTATTTTAAGTCGATTAATGGTTCTTTAATTCATTTAACGTTGCAGTATTTCTGAATTTATTTCTATTTGCTTTCATCTTCGCACATATATTTATATCCTTATTCATTTCACATTTTTCTGACAGGGACAAAGATGCTGCTTTACCATTCCCTAAATCCCTGCTTCACCAACTCTTATGCCTTATTTATTTTCTTTCAAACTCAATTCTAATACACTGTTTGCTCATAAATTAAGGTAGTTATAGCCATTTTACTAGGATAGAGTCGAAAATATGGAGAAAAAATTTGAATTGTCCAAAATTCGGATTTCAAGTTAAAAAAAATTATTTGGACAACCTTGCCCAGAAATTAGCAGTAGAATCGATTACAGGCTGGTAACCATTATCACATTCAACACCCTAGATAGACCTCTATATTATACATATTATGTTGGAATTTAAGGATCGTTGGGATGTGTTCAAATGAGATTTGCTGAGAAAAAATATTTCACGTCAAGTTCTCAACTCTTTTGGTATGGTTGTAATAGCTTCTTTTTTTTTACAAAAATTATACTAACGCACGAATCAGAATAAAAATAAAAATTATTAGAAAACTGCTGTTATTGTTAGATCATGCAGGTGATGTGAGGCTGATTAATATTATCCACAAGAACTCGCCATTCACCTTTGGGACACACCTATTCTCATTGCTACTGCTACTACCCCTTGGAAAAAGCAGTTCTTTTGAAATTATGCAACTGGTTTGTCACCGTTGAACACCATCACTGTAACTAATGCCCTAGGTTAACAAATAAAGGATTATTGAAAACATGAGACGAACAAGTAGCTAATAAGATGCACTACATGAGTTAAAAGTAAATTCAATCAGCGTAACAATGACTAATGATAATTACTCTCATAAGTTACAATTTTATAAGAAAGCTATTGTACTCACTGTTTAATCCAATCTGCCCGCCACCGAGAACACCAACTCTCATATCCCCTATCACTTTAAAGTCTTTCACTCTTCCCCCAACATCCCAACATTTCTCATTCTGAGCTTGAAAAGTCCTCTTGAAATTTCTTTCAAATGCCGTGACGTGCGCCACAACGTATTCACTCATCATGGTACCAAAGTTAGTCCCACTGAAGCGCACAATAGGAAAATTAGGAGGTACCTACAAGATTTATCAAGGATAAGACATTCAATAATATAATGTACGTGTTATTAAGCAAACCATCATTGAGAAAATATAAAGAAATGTGCACAAAAGAGCTAAATCAAGAGATAATATCTATCGATAACCATTTTCCACTACTTCTCCATGAGTGTAAAAAATGTGCTGCTCAAATTCCATGCGAGGAACATTCAACCACCAACCCACTGTAAGGATAAGAACTAGTCTGTTGAAATACTACATCTAACAATAGTTGTTAGGAAACAAAATTATTGTTAATACCCCATCAACCTTAGCAGCATGTTATTAGGTTTACTAACTTCACTCTGGTATGCTGGAGGATCTTGTTTAGGGTGTACACGTAAACTGCGTTCGTATGGACTTGATGTGTTGGTTTGAGTGTTCCATGATACATCACTGTTGCTTCTTAGCAGCATTTTGGTTAGCTATTTCATGTACTTTGGTTAGTGTTTTTGGTTCACTTTGTAGTTATAGAATTGATCGCCGACGTGCACATCATGTTTTAACTGCCGTTAACACTCAATAAAAAAAATCAGGAAAAGCAAATCGTCAAAACCATTCAATAATAAGCACCCTCCATATTTAATTGCAATCCAATCAAAACAACACAACGCTTTCAAGGAGTAATAGCATACCCATTAACAGTCAAAAAGTACAATGCTTTTCAATCTTGAAATATTCGTGGTGAAGTAGTGGAAATTAATGTTCTCTGTATCCATTTCTTCTTTCAGTTGAAAGCTCGTCACTTCTCTTTGTAATTTTTCATGCAGTATCTTTTAAAAACTTGTCTGCGGGGAAATGCTCAGTACGCTAAGTGATTAGACACTTTTTACCACATTTTCTTCATGACGCCCAGAGGATGCAACCAACAAGAAGGCAAGTTCAGTTCATTCAGCATTTGAATCGTGATAGACTTGAGCTCAGCAATCTCGCAGATGCGTAAATGTACCATTGCATTAAATAGATACTTCTTAATAAGGAACAGGGAGGGTAATAAATCCTTGCTCAACAACAATGTGCACATTACACGCATTTATTATTACCCTACAATTATTTATGAGTATTTACATGATTATTTTGATCATTTTTATGATGTATTGTCTTCGCAGTGAGATCGCACAAGTCGCATTATAGGATTCATTCAAGATGTCACAGCACTGTGGATAGTAGATGCTCATTTGTTGTCAATTCTTTTTTCACACCATCACTCCATTTAGTTTTTTTCCATCACCCGAAACGATGTCTCCCTTTTGTTCGCAGTATTTAAAAGTAATCTCAAGTTTGACACATTCCTGCCTAGGTTGATTTTTGGTAGTGGTCAAGGTAAAATATTTTGATGAACTGATTCAAACATCTCATTGGTTGTGCAGCAACATTTATCTTTACATCAAACATCGAGATCATTTAACCTTTCTGTGAATCCTGCTAGGTCACTTCCATAGATTGATGCTTATGATTGGAACTTGATAGCACTGATTACATATACTTGTTGGAAGAAAAATGCAGTGTTTAATGTTATGAACATTGTGCATAAACAGTGAGCAGTTAGAATAGCCTCTCATTACTTTGTGGGCAACTCTGATAGCACAACTTGAACCAGTTGCTGTTTTATCTTCAGTACCATCCATACATGATAAATCCGTGAGCAAACAAAACGTTTAGCTGAACCTTAGCCAGAAATTCTAAGGTGCTATTGCCTCTTCTATGCACAAAGTTTCTCCTGATTTATGAACCTTTTTGATATCGATGAACTAGGCAGAGATCAGTCATAAGAAGGTATTTGGATTTTGAGTTTCTAGCTAAACATACATGCGTAATCATGACCAAAAATTAATCTTTCATTATCCAATTGGAAAAAGATCAAGAACCATTTGTTGTGAGTCCAGTACCTTGATCTTAGATTTTAATAATCAATTTCCGGTGGACCAATAACTTTTCTGTCCCATATACTGTAACTCATTTCCAATCTTAGCTATGAAATAAAGGGCTCACTGCTAATCTCTGCATCGAGAGCTACCATCTTTTCCATGATGTATAGCACCTTGAATTGAAAAGGATGTTCCGTTACATGCCATTAAATAATTATCTTCAGCCGCGAAGATGTAGAGGATGAAACACTGCGTATCGATTCACAGGAGTTGCTACAATAGAAGGTAACTGATTGGATGAGGAAGGGAGCAGCTCAAAAGAGAATTGAATACCGGACTACACAACACCAATTAGCTTGACAAAACATGATGAAAATGAAGGCCTCAGAAGCCCCTCAATAACATTCTTTTATTTTGTTTCACGGATGATTCAGAGTAAACCACTGCCAAAAGGCATCTGAAATTTAGCTTCTGATTATCTTTGTATAATTGGGTCACTCATTTGTCGTTCAATAATGTTGTTAGGGGTTGTTAACCAGAAATCATCACCCACCTTCCTGTGTATAATATGTCTTTGCAATTCTGAATCAGTGATGTCAACAAAAAATGTTGCATCCATTCACTTTCTCTGAAAACCAAAAATTTAAAAAATAAATATATCAATGTAGTGGGAGGAAGCCGTACTATCCTCCCACTTACCATATCAATAGTTTATTGAAATTGAAAATATATAGGCACAGTTCGTCCCGTTCAACTGAAAAGAAGAGGAACATGAAGAGTAAAAATAGAGTAATTGAAAAAAGAAAAAAATTACTTAACGATGGAAAAGATGACAAAATCTCAATTCAACGCAAAAAAAAGGAAAAGGCAAAAAACCCAATTTCCAACTGAACTGCAGGTGAGCTGGCCTTCCGCTGAATATACTTTAAGGGTATTTCTGCTTACAGGTGTTCCATTTATGACTAGTAACTGAACTTATGATGAGTCTTATGAGGGTAACTGTTGGGGCCCCCTTTTCAAGGGCGTGTGTGGCCTTAAAAAGGGCCGACGAAATATTGTTGTTGTGTGTGTAGGTCCTGTCTGCTGGTTGAGAGAGTGTGAGGCGAAGAACGGGTTTCTCGGGCGTCGAAGCATAGTTTGAAGGGCTCGGTTGAGCAGTAGCTCCTCACGGCAAGGGACTCGATTGAGTCGTCGCTCCTTCTCCTGCAGACGCGAGATGAGGGACTCGGTTGAGTCGGAAGGCTCGGTTCAGCAGCGGGCGAGGGACGAGTTCCTCGGGCGTCGAAGCGTAATTTGAAGGGCTCGGTTGAGCAGTTGCTCCTCACGGCGAGGGACTCGGTTGAGTCATCGCTCCTTCTTCTTCAGACTCATCGTCCCTGCTGGCGCCGCTGATGGTGGTTGGTTGTTGTCGGATGAAGAGATCGGTGATGGGAAGAAAGAATGAAAGAATGAATGCTGTTTGTCCGTGCAGGCAGGCCCTTATATACGTACTCATGGAGGGAGTCGTCCTCTCTGGTTGGCCGCCTGCTATACCCTCCAGGAGTGGTTTGTGGCTCGCGGCTAGCACCCTCTGTCGGGATGACTTTCCTGTGAGGCGCCTTTTGTAGGTAATGGTGGCCAGCCGCCACAGTAACGATTAACAGTAAAATTAAAGTGGCACCATAAACAATAAACCCAGCCATTTGAATAGCTTAAACCACCTGAAAATTCTAGCAACCATTTGGTAAGATGTAGTACATTTTACGGATTCACATCACACAAGAGACCTCAGGAAAATATTTGGAGATTACTTAGTAACACGGCTTCGCTTGAATATATTGGTGTTATGCTGCATAAAAAAAGGGTTAATATATGAATTAGGCAACTTCCAACCACAAGGAAGTATTCAATTGAATAAATTATTACAATGCCCCGTTCACCTTAGTTTTTTCATACTGTTTCATGATTGGTTCCACTCCAGCCCAAGTTCCTTGTATCCATTTAGTATTTTTCAACAAGTAAATATATTCAGCAATTTTATCAAAATCAGCAACGATTACATCAACTGACTGCAATTGTCTTAAAACGTCGGGTGACCCTGGAAAAATTCGAAACTATATGAGAATACGCGTAGGTGTTTGTGAAATTGAATTTTCAAAATTATCCATTGAAGAGTGTTGTTCTAGGTTCACTAGCCCTTCGACACCTTTGTCCAGATGAACAGGGAAAGTCAACCTCAACTGTTACCACTCCTGCTGCTCTCGTGTCAATTATCTCGCACAGACGTCACAGTTCGGACATTCAGATTTCACCCAAGTCTCCTGCAGACAGCCCTTACCCTTTTTCAGATTGCTGACTTGAAGAGAAGGGAGAAGCTGGGAAATGTTAGTAAATATGCGGGGAACATCACTCAGGATTGCGACGCTTTTGATTTGCGCTGTCATTTCGTCTTGAAGATGCTTTCACTAGTTCGTTTTTGAAGATGCTTGCACTACTTCGTTCAACCGCCAATAATTCGAATCGGGCTTAATGATAACAATGTGATAACAGTTACTGATAACGCTCACAACAGGTGGAATAGCTCTATTGTAGCAGGTTCCGAGAACGCGTGATGGGAAATGGGCCCTTATGTGGCCACGACTCAGGTCGCTGTTCCCTCGGTTTTGGCTGATGCCCTGCAGTCTCTCTCTCTCTCTTCCGAGAACGCGAACTAGTCATTGCCTGCGGTACACGGGTGAGCAACAGAATCATGATTTTGATTGGAGTCAGTCATCTTTTAAAATTTATCGTTCGGAAACGATAACCCAAACCTGACTAATCAGCAAATAAGGTTTAAAATGATGCCACTTGACGTTCACGCCATTGAGGCGGCCCTTGTGAGATTAAAACCTCGTCCAGTTGTTCTTATTACAGGGGCCGTCGTCTCAACAGACGAAAGTAGGGCCGATATCACCGAGCTGTATATACTAACATTAAAAACAGTTATGGGTATGAGCAAAGAATATGGACCGCTCCCTCTGGTAAGGCAATATATCGATATATCACGACCGAGGTCAGGTTATCGATATGCCAGACATCGCTCGTAGGCTCTCCCCCACCAACTGCGCTGGTGACGCATATCGATACTTGCAGGCATAGCGTTATCAAGCGGTTGGTCCATGTTCTTTAGTTCACCCGAAAGTAGGGCCGATATCGCCGAGCTGTATACACTAACATTACAAACAGTACATGGGTGTATGGAACTTCCAATGATCGCATGAAGAACGCACACACTATGTGTCTGGAGCCTTCAGGCAGTCTAGGAATCAGGGCTGCAGGCGGTCTCTTCCTGGTCGGCAGTAAACAATAGCAGTCATTATATCTCAGTGATGGGGTAGATGCGTCATCCCCCGATGAGCCTGACTTACGACTTTTCACTTTGTGAGCTCTTGGTGGAACATGCGTCCTAAACCCTATACACTGTCAGTTGAACTGAAGATAATCGCCAGGGTGTTGGTCGTATACATAACGCAATGTCTTCTGACAAAGCACGGTGGAAAACTGGGGTTCGCCTGTAGTCCTGATTCCTTGATCGACAGTCTGCCTGCTGACACTGGCACCTGAGATCTTCAGGCGGTCATCTGCAGTTCCGTACATCTGCCTGCTGACTGTTAGCGTATGCAGCTCAGCAATATTGGTCTTAGGTTCTCGATAAATGTTCCTCTGACACTCCACTGAATAAAAACCAAAATGTGCCAAAAAAAATGGTGTTTTATTGACGCTTTCGAAATTCCCACAGTAAATGCAGAACTGCATTCGATTAACCTGAAGGAGTGACTTCCAGCAAGTTATATCCACATTTTCCTCTCAACCGTTTTTGAGACCTTCAGTTGAACAGAGATGTAAACCAAAATAGACCACAAAATGAGATCAAACATGCAGGGCACTTTCAACTAACACCAGCATTTCGTTTTCGTTGAAATGCCTAGAACGAAGTCACATCGCCCATTTACACAGCATTTTATCGAAATTATGCGGTTGCAGAAAGTCGTATGATCCTTCGCACGAAATATTTTTACTTTCCTTGGCTCTACGAAGTAGAAAGGAAAGTTATGTAATCGGCTGAAAAAAAATTTTGAGTTTTCTTCAGATCTTTACGTTTCAGACCTTCCTGAGTCCGAAAAACACTATTTGGGAAAATGGTTTGTGTGTGTCTGTGAACGATTTTTAGAGAAAACCACCGTACCAAATCAGTTCAAACTTGATATCTCGCCCGCAGGCCTCCATGGAATGCCAAAATAAGGGTTTGGACAAAATCCACTGAAAGTTAACAATAGTTATCATGGTGATCAAAACACCAAATATTTTTTTTCTCAAAAACGGCTCTAACGATTTTGATTACATTTTGTATATTGATAGCTCTCAATGAGACAATTATACCATAAAATTCTCATTTGTAGGAAAAGGACGAGAGCAGTACAATAAATTATCAAAATTTTCAACGAAATCGATTTTAGCGCGGTTTTTAGAAAAAACAACCGTACGAAATCAACTGAATCTTGATATCCAGCCTACAGGTTACCATGGGACGCAAAAATAAGGGTATGGGCAAAATCCACCGAAAGTTAACTATAGTTATCATAGTGATCAAAACACCAAATTTTTTTTCTCAAAAACGGCTCTAACGATTTTCATTAAATTTTTTATATTGGTAGCTCTTAATAAGATAATTTTACTATAAAATTCCCATTTGTGGGAAAATGACGAGAGTAGCACAATAAATTATCAAAATTTTCGACGAAAAGCGTTTTTAGCGCGGTTTTTTCCTTATACACTCTGCTGGAATGTTAGTAGAATGTTTTTAAAAAATTGGTATTGTAGTCCAATCCAATACCTAAAGTGTGAGTGTTTGAGAACGCTCATGAGATACATGGGGCTCACTTCAGAAATTCCTGAATTTCAACTACTGCCGTTTCGCTTACTACCACTTCTAAACGTTTTTACTCAATAACTCTGCGAAAGTAATTACTTCTTCAAAAAATTCTTGTTTACAGCCCCATTAATTCTCTGTGTACCAATTCCTCAATAATGGTTCTGAAATGAGTACGAGCAGCACAATAAAATCTGGAACTGTAAGCGCTACGGCTTGCTGCTGCCGTAAAGCGTTGCTTGACCAAATTCAAAAAAACTGAGTGATAAATGAATCGATTAAATAGAATTAGCCATGTGCAAAGTGAATTGATGTAGAGCTAAGGAAAGTTGTGTGTTGCAACGCACCAGATATTTTGAAAAGGTTCTGGAATTTTACGGCAAATATGTGGTGTTGGTGGAATAAGGAAACAGCTCTTAACTGGTCACGACTTCGATCATTGTTCCCGCAGCCTGGGTGAATGGTTAATTTGCCGAAATCCTTTTGGAACGGCGATAAAATATACCGAAGGTTAGAAGCACCTGTGAATTCGTTTCGGTGCATATCAATACCTTGATCAGAGTTGTCACTCAAGATTATTGACATGTTGCTCCACCGCCAAGGTTGATGGGCGTTATCTCTGTTTAAAAAAGATATGACGGTGGGGCGAATGGCCTGTCGTAAACTCGGCTCCCGTCTGATTTGTTCGCATTCGTCGTTAATCCCCAGCTTTTTACCAAACAGGATTAACCTGAAATACCGTTTGCAGCCGATCATTTCCGACATGTCTACTCAGGTTTCACAATCCTTCCGGGTTTGCGCCAACGTTGATTTCTTGTTTCATGACCTTTCCGACCTTAAATCCCGGTAAATAACTTGATTAACTCATTTATTAACGATTGTTTCCCTCGTATTGGGCAATTCGATACAGTCCTGTGACAACTGAATTGATTTATTTCAGTGCATTATTGGTGCCATAATATGGTCGCAAGAGTTATAAACCAACTGTTTAGGCAGTCGAGGTGAAATGTTACGCCTTTATTCACACAATTATTTTCTTGTAAACATACGTAATGCTACAGTGAACTGTCAGGGCGCTGACTAAAATTAAGTACTGTCAGTGAGGATAAAAATCATAACTAAATGACACTAGTACTTCACAAATGGCCATACTGAGCGATGAGTATGATGTTACTTTAGAGGAAACACAATGTTACACACGCTCGGGAGAAAATGGTAATGGACAACTCACTGGAAACTGAGCCCCGTGGCCTACAGCCACGGTTTTACGCACCCTGAAAGGTCAAGTTGCTTTTGTAGCGGGAGGATCTAGTGCGGACGCTCCTAGCCTCCTCAGTAGAGCTATGGATTAGCTCAGTGTTGCCTAAGAAACCTCCTGGGGCTGCTAATAGGCTGTCAAGCTCCTCTGCACCCCTTGGGGTCTCATCTGTGATTATACTAGAAGACAAGGCTTTGTGTAGGCTGATGGAGTTTTTTTTTTTTTGACCCGAGGGCGTGTGGGACAAGTCCCTTTGTCACTGCGGCCGCATATGGGCCTATTGTGACGCTGGCCCTTTCTTAGTAGAAGGCGTCGTACATAGCCGCCCCCCTTAGGAAGCCGAGTATGTCCTTCACCGCAGAGTCCGCTACGGTTTGGGGTTCAGTGGTCCCCTGACCGAAGTATATTCAAAGCGTTTTGCTGCCAAAGCATGGCATTCACATAGGATATGCTCTGCTGTCTCATCCTCCTCACTGCAGAGTCTGCAGTCCACCGCCTCTGAGATGCCCATCTTGTTGAAGTGATATCTGAGTGGGCAGTGCCCGGTGAGGAAGCTTATCAGTACTCTCAGATCTTGTCTAGAGAGTGTCAGCATCGCCTTCGCCCTTTGACAGGAAGGTGTGACAAGCCTTTTCGCCTGTCTTAGTCGTGGCTGGCGATGCCAATGGGCGCCATTTTCCTGTATCTCCCATCGAGCAACCAGACGGTTCAGGTGACTTTTCGTCAGACCCACGTGTGGCTCAGGCCCGATGGGTAGGGATTCTGTACCCCTTTTCGCAAGGCGGTCAGCCTTTTCATTGCCCTCATGCCCCCTGTGAGCCGGCACTCAAATGAGGGAGAGCCTGTTACGGGCGCAGCCGAGCTGCTTGAGCGCATGGATGCATTCCCATGCCAGCTTAGACCTAAAACTATAGGCTGCGATGGCCTTTAAGGCGGCCTGGCTGTCTGAGAAAATGTAGATCCGCTTGCCCTTGAGCCCTTTGTTCAGGATCTCTTGGGTATTGCCCATTGTTCGCGGCTGCTTATTCAGTCAGCATGCTGACCTTATTCACAGCTGGCCGCAGACATGCCCCTGGAGACAATGCCATGGCCGTTCCACTATCCACAACCCGTGGTCGCGCCTGGTAGCATGGGCATGCTCCTGGGAAGATAACCCAGAACCAGGCAGGCTGATGGAGTTAGTTGTAAGAGTTCCTGAAGGAAATTACTCCTCTGCGGTAACGTTTTGTCTTTGTGCAGCGCAAGGAAGAAAAACAAATTAATTACAGGCGAAGAAATTAATCCTGAATGTTAACAATGAAGTAGACTGTATTGCATCAAAAAAACTGATTAAGTTGGTATTCACTATCAGATGAAGACAAGAGCAGGAGTCACAAACTTGGAGGTTCGGCCTCAGAAAATGATAATGTGAACTATTTCAGGGAACTGGAATGTTGCGAATGAATACTGTTGGGAGTGGACTAAAAGCAGCACCAATCAGCCCATTTCAGAAGGAAGAAATAGGCATTTACAAGATCTAATGGGACAATCGTTGCGAAAGGTCGGGGAACTCGCCAGTGATCAAAATGAGTAGGGTGGGGTTTTAAAATGGGCCTCAGTGAGTTGTTGCGGTATGAGAGAAAAAACCCTAGAGTTGCAATCTATGGATGCTATTATGTACCATGCTGCGCGAACAGACGTAGCGATAAGCAAGTAAATGGAGATCCCTACCCCATTCCTCCTCTCTCAGACTTAGCACTGGTATACAGATAATACACCACTCTATACTTCTTTTTATCTTCCCACACACGCAAAGCCCCTGAAAAGTGCCAACCCCCAAGTCAGTATAGGCTTAATTATGAAATATGGGCGGATTCTTGTCACTGGTGTTCATGAAGTTGCACTAATAAACGCAGGGTCTCTGCCTGAAAATAGGATTTCGGATCACAAAAAAGTGATTTGTTGAGTCGGGGTTGTTTTATAACTCGATTATGTATTTCTTCCAACTACTTAAACTGAAAAAAATAAATTTTTTATCGGTCAGGTGAAAGGTTCTTGAGAAAACTGTTACATTGGACGCAATTTATGAAATAGAAATTGGGGAACTACTGAGACTAGCTTACTGTAAGTTATAATGACACGGCTATCAAGCTAGTACGGCTATCTTGAGTTTACTATCAAGAAAGTCTTCAAGTTGCAAGTGAAATAGCCCATTTTTCAGTATAACCCATTAATTGTTCAGAATTCACTTGTCCAGTGATGATGATGGCAGCGACTGAATTTACTGCCAGGTGATAAACTTGTTAGATAGTTAGTAAAATCATCTGATTAAATTGAGACTTTACAAGTTTATAATACAGAGTGATCTATTTGGGAATTTTTTATTTCGAAATGCTTATGATAAAAATGCGTGAATCTAGACTAAATGAATACATCACAAGAAGCACTTCCTATCCTTATGAACATTAATGACAATTAAATAGATTTTGTAACCTGTCCAACTGTATCATTGATCAATTAAGTGCTAGTTGAAGAAGAAGTCCATTTATTATTGTGATGATCTAAATAAGGTATTTAGTGTACTAATTGCCTTCATACATATCTACTTGACTTGCCTATATACTCCAGTATATTGATATAGTGAAAGTTATTGTGTTGTTTTCTCTACTTAATGTGTGGAACTGGACACTTGAAAAAAAGGCACCCTTTGTGAGTAGCAATTCTGAATGTGAATGTCTGTGTCTTCATTAACCATTTGTATTACCGACAGGTGGTAGGAGGGGGAGGAGTTAGTGAGTTAGTTTCATTCTCGTTCACTTCAAAACCCCCGTCGATTGTTAAATTCTAAGTGTGGTTGTTGTTCATTCATTATCTATGTTCAACCACTTGGCCCCCTTTGTCAATGCACGATGTCCCAAACATCCCAAATCTCTCGGATTGAAATTTCAACTGTTGAAGTTTTCCATTTCATAATGAGACACTAGAGCCACATTCATCACAAACTTTTCAGATTATCAACAACTACTTTTGTATATAGGGCTGTAAAACTTCGTAAACTGCTCAGCAGCCAGTATGTTGAAGAAGCAAAATTGAACAATTGACTGCGAGTTACAATGAGTCACACATGTATCACAAGTGTGCTTTACACCTGATATACTCCTATGGTGAAAATGCTTTTACTCTCAAGTTTATGCTTGTTGAACTTCAAATGATGAAATTCTTTATGCAGGTACCTAATGGCAGAACAATTAGGGTTCAAAGCTGTTGAAACTGGGGACCCTTACAAGTTACCAGCCGAAGAGCTGGCGACAATTCTTGTCAAAAGCGGAATGAAGCAAGTGCTGATAAACACTCCAGCAGGTGACCCTAATAAAGGTGAAAAGGGGTTCGCTTCAGTCCCTGGCAAGGAGGCTGAATTTCTTGAAGGTACTTTGTTTTCACTATATCCATAAACTTCCTTAATTTGTGCAGCATGTCAAGGGGTTCTATGTATTATGGTGAGACATTTTCAATATAATTGCTGAACAACCGTTTCAGTTTTAATTGGAAGATCTGAAGAATCATGTCTCAATGATCTCACAAATGCTTAAGATTTTGCTTTACGGTTTTATGTTTGTATCGTACGTACACTCGGCATCATAAGTAGCAAATCACATTGAATCTTGTTAATAACTTTTGTAATTTTCAGGTCTGAAGTTGGCTATTGCTTATGCTAAGAAGTTGAACTGCCAATTGATCCACATAATGGCTGGGCTAGTCAATGAGAGTCAGACTGCTGATCAAGATAAAACATATATTGAGAATCTGAAGAAAGCCGTCCCTCTTCTCGAAGAAGCTGGTATAGTCGGTGTAATAGAGCCCATCAACCCATACAGCGTCCCTAAGTATTACTTATCAAATTACAACAAAGCAGTGTCAGTGATTGAGTCAATCAAAAGTAAAAACATTGGGTTGCTTCTGGATGTATTTCATCTTCAACAAATAAAAGGAGACATTAGTCATAGTTTGAGAGACTTAGCATCGCACGTAAAGCACGTTCAAGTTGCCCAAGTTCCGGATAGACATGAGCCGAATTCTGCTGGAGAAGTGAATTATAAATATGTATTTGATATGCTAAAGAAAGTGGGGTATGATAAGTGGATTGGGCTGGAATACACACCCGCTAAAAGCTCACGCGAAGGTTTGACTTGGCTTACTGAGTTTCAAATCAATTTGTGATCACTACTGTACTGAACTTTCAAGTGCATAAAATTGCTTTGTAGATCAGATAAATAAAATACTATTTGGCATTGTTTGACATAATGTTGATTGCTTTTGTCTCTATGTTCATATTTCACACTAGAGGTAATGGGAATGTGCGACAACCACTTCTTCGGTTTGTCTGATCATTTCAAACGTGTCGTCTTTGGTCATTAACTCAAGTATAAAACAAGTTTCGCAGCTCTCTGCTAGCTGCAGTTATCAACCCCTTTATATAAAACTGCTAGCCGTTCATAACCTAAAAAGTGATGAAGAATGGTGCCTAAGTTTAGGGTCCACTCAGCCTAACCTATTTGATTTCCTTCTGGAACATTGTTGGGCTTTGCACTCCGTAGTATGCTTAGCTTTTAGTGAGAGTCTATTGCTCGATGGACTACTGCGTGCTGCTGTTGGATTACTAGGAAACACCTTCATAAGGAGATGTCCCGCGGATGTTTTGATGCTACAGGAACAGCTTGTATCTGATCACTTCACAATAAGAACCTGCTCTACATTTGCATTGTCTGTAGTGGAGTTGTAATAATTTCCCTGTGCGTCTTCAGAGCTCACCCATTCCACGATATCGTACCTTCATTCTCTGTAGGCCTTTTCGATGGCTCAGCAGAATAGTTTGTTCTCTTCAATAAAGGCAGTTTGGAGCGTGGGACACTGGGGTCACAATTCTATTCATAGATCCTTTGGGCTGGGCTGTCTTAGAGAATTGAGCCACCAGTTCACCCTGGGACTTGGGTCAATGAGTAGAAAGACTGGCCAACAATGATGAGGTTAGCGCCTGTGGCATGCTTTTCAACTTCAGAATATTTAGCCCAGTAGGCATGTTAAATATTTTTCTGTACTTACTTCAGCCTATCGAGATTGTATGTGTTCTGCACCATCTAGAGGTGAAATTGCTACACACTAGGGTGTTCTGAGCCTACCAACCCCTTGTCAAATGATTGTAAGTTGCCTATAGTAAAAATTGACGCTGCTGTATGTTTTGGAATTTTGGAACTCAAAGGAATATAACACAACTCAAGTCGTTACAGTGATGTATCTGAACCCCCACTGTCGCCTCAAATGTGCCAGTGGGTGGGCAAACATGAGCCCCTTCATGTCCTCCCAGTTCCTATGGACTTGTTGTTCTCTGGTTCGGTGTCCCCACCATTCTCGCACAAAACACAATACAACTTCGATGTCTATCCCTGCAACTACCCCCAGCCGCAATCCCATGAATGAACCCAGCCCACTGCAGCCAGCCCCTTAGATGTACAAGGTACATGCTCCACTGACTCATGCTTAGCCTTGCAGAATCTGCAACTCTGTACCTCTGACAACCAATCTTGGCAAGGTGGTATCTCAGTGGACTGTGACCTGTGAACATGCTGTATACTTTCTCCAGACTGAGGATCTCTCTTATTCGCTCTCAGGAGAGTTTGATAAACAGCCCTTACTGCCTTTGGTCTGGCGCCTCTCGCTAATAGGCGGACCTACGGTTTCCGTTCCACTCGTCAACCTCACTGACCAAGTGGCTCTTGGTGGGTCCCTCAAAAGCGCTCAGGTTCCATGGGGGGTGTAAATCCTTTTCTCGCCAGTTTGTCGGCCTCCACATTACCTTCTTCTCCTTTTGTGACCTGGCAGCGTTGTGGGTGGCCATACAAGTGCAAGTCTGGTATAAGTCATTAGCCTGGCCTTCATGGTTAGAGCAGAAGTATTCTGACCCTTAATCACTCGGAGTAACGCACATGCCACGAGCAAAAATTCAGGTTTGTCTTCGAAAACTATTAAAAATAGTTTTCATTCTCTTCAGATTGACGGAAGTAAAATGTGACCCATTGTGCATTTCGATTTTTACATTTTTCTCTCAAGATATATACGGTTATATATACGTGTTCAAAAGTAAATAGTAAACAATTCACAGAGTTTAACTAACGCACAACAACTAACAACTAACGCATACTTAAATTTTATTCTGTGGAAACATTTGTATCGAATTTCTTCGAATAAATATTTAGTAGTAGAACTTAAGGGCGAGAAAACAAGATATTTACGTCCTACATCGAGTTTGTCATCAACTTTACTCTACTTTGAGTTGCAAAGTTCAATTTTGAGGGCATAATGAGAAACGCGATTGAAAAAAATAAACTGCTGCTCGGAATAAACTCAAATTGCGGGTTAAAAATTGCCCCCAAAAAAGTTCCATTGGTTAAAACATATCCAAATGAGGCTACGAGTTCGTCAAAATTTCCCAGACTTCATAATAACAGATTTTCGCGCTACGTGCTTCTGAATTGATTTCAGTCGAGATTTTTGCTCAACATTGCTTCGCATGTGTGGAACATATGGGACATGGAGACGAGCAGCATTCGAGCGGGAAGTTTCAACAAGTTAACATCAATTCGCGTTTGTGCATCACCTCGTCCCGATGGCTCTTATTTTATCGATCATCCTCCTTCAAAGAATCTGTCGTGGGATTTTATGTTTAGCTGTAATAGTTGGCAGCGTCTCTACTTCTACACTAGCGCCCTCCCGTCCCATCGCCGCCGTGTGTACCCTTCTCACATCAGTCCCTTACGAGAATTTGTTGAGGGTCTAACGCCGGTCTCGGATCCAGTTTTCTTTTGGTGAGTCCGCTTCTCATTGAGCGTTACTATATTTTTTAGTACGAATTTTCGTTTATTATTTTTTTTTTTTAAACGAAAACTGCCGCTAAAGTCGTCGTATCAGTCAGTTCGTCGTTCAATGTATGTGTTTTGAGTTGTCGAAAACTCGCGAAAGTAGAATGTTTAATAAGAAATTGATAACGAGCTTCCGTTATCGACAACATTTGATTTGGCTTTTGTTCTTCTCCTTCGTTTACAATTTGGAATGAATTTTTGAGCGGCGGCCAAGGTAGTTTTATTCTTGACTCGTCCCACCAATTATCACGAGCTTCTTAATATTTAACGGGGTATTAAATTTTCCGTCGCTCGTCGACTTCGCGTAAAACTAATTACTTTATTTACATCACGAACTTCGTTCAAATTTCGCTTCGAGTTCATAAAATCTAAACGATTCGCGTGATGTCAACACAAACTTCAACGCGAAATCTTTTTAGCGCTTTTCGTGAGTTGTCGTCTTCAGTTTTCGCAGACCACAACAACGCTTTCAGGGCCAAAGTGCGAACAACAAACACTTCGGTTGAGTGATTGAGCTCATTGCGGTTGTGAATACTGCTAATTCGAGTGTGACGAGTATACGGAATTTAACATTAGAGTTTGACTTGTGGAGCGCTTGGGTTTCAAAATATAAATATATTGCGAACTACACGACAACTTGATATTTTGCTTAGTAAAGCGACTCATTTGTGTCCTGAATCGTCGTGTATTTGAATTGACAATTCCATGAATTTGAACGCAACTCGAGACTTTCGGTTGGCCATCTTTGATCTTCACTCTGACAACACGTTTTTTTTTTTCAAGTCGGAATTTAGATTGAAACGTGCACGTTCCGAGCAGTTGGTTCACATATTCGAACGTTCCCCAGATTTAAACGGTAACTCGTATAAACGAGTTATACATTAATTGTGACGTGATCGCGTCAGTTTATTATTACGTCGTATCATTCGCGAATCTCGTTAGTTTCTTCGAGTTACTACCTCTGACGAATCCCCGTTGCCGTTAGGGCACGAACACCTGTATTGTACATGATGGGAATTATAGTCCAACAAATAGGACGCCAATATACTCAAACAAAGTGACGCGTCTTGATTTTTTTTACAACTGAAATGTATAGTTTTAACAATAAATTACGAAACGTAATTATTTGAATTAATTAACAAATTAGTTAACGTTTATAGTTCAGTTTATTTATAAAAATGTACAGCAAGACTTGACTTCGTTTGCATCCATTAAATTACATTGATACATACTTCGATTTACATCTTCATGTAATTATTTTTTTTCTAAAGTTATTTCCGAATAGAACTGTGTTTTATTAAGTAAGTACTCTATACATCATACGTTTATATCTTTATATTATGATCTTTCTTGTTTAACTTTAAAAAGGAATTATATTTTGGATAAAATTAGTCTTCTCTGTTAAAAAAAGAAATTATAACTTATAAATACTCGGTGCGACGCAGCACACAACTTTCCTTTAGCACTAAGTGAATTCTCTGGTATTCGTGAGTTTTTGCTCCAAATTTAACTTATTCGTCACTCAGTTCATTTGAACTTAGTCGAACATAACTTCACAGCGGGGAGGGGGTAGCACCTACAGTTCGTATTTTATTGTGATGTTCGTACTCATGCCACGGCCGTTATTGAGCAATAAGTACGCAGACAGGTAATGAGGCTGTACACACGATTTTTACTTTCCTTGGCTCTACAAAGTAGAAAGGAAAGTTATGTAATCGGCTGAAATTTTTTTTTTTGAGTTTTCTTCGGATCTTTACGTTTCAGACCACCCTGAGTCCGAAAAACACTATTTGGGAAAATGGTCTGTGCGTATGTGTGTCTGAGAACGATTTTTAGAGAAAACCACGGTACCAAATCAGCTCAAACTTCATATCTCGCCCGCAGGTTACCATGGGACGCCAAAATAAGGGTATGAACAAAATCCACCGAAATTTAACTATAGTTATCATAGTGATCAAAACACCAAATATTTTTTCTCAAAAACGGCTCTAATGATTTTGATTAAATTTTTTATATTGATAGTTCTTGATATGCCAACCATACCATAAAATTCCCATTTGTGGGAAAATGACGAGAGCAGCACAATAAATTATCAAACATTTCGACGAAATCGGGTTTAGCGCGGTTTTTAGAGAAAACGACCGTACCAAATCAGCTGAAACATGTTGTCTAGCCTACAGGTTACCATGTGACGCCAAAATAAGGATATGGACAAAATCTACCGAAAGTTAACTATAACTATCACAGTGATCAAAACACCAAATTTTTTTTCTCAATAACGGCTCTAACGATTTTGATCAAATTGTTTATGTTGATAGCTCTCAATAAGATAATTATACCATAAAATTCCCATTCGTGGGAAAATAACGAGAGCAGCACAATAAATTATCAAAAGTTTCGACGAAAAGCGTTTTTAGCGCGGGTTTTTCCTCATAAACTCCGCTGGAATTTTTGTAGAATGTTAAAAAAAATTGGTATTGTAGTCCAATCCAATACCTAAAGGGTGAGTGTTTAAAAACGCTCATGAGATACATGGGGCTCACTCCAGAAATTCCTGAATTTCAACTACTGCCGTTTCGCTTACTACCAGCTCTAAACGTTTTTACACAGTAACTCTGCAAAAGTAATTACTATCGTTCTTCAAAAAATCTGTGTTTACAGCCTCATTGATTATCTGTGTACCAATTGCTCAATAGTGGTCTTGCAATGAGTACGAGCAGCACAATAAAATCTGAAATTGTAAGCGCTACCGCTTCCTGCTGCCATAAAGCGTTGTTTGACCAAGTTCAAATTAACTGAGTGATAAATGAATTGATTAAATAGAATTAGCCATGTACAAAGTGAATTGTTGTAGAGCTAAGGAAAGTTGTGTGTTGCAACGCACCAGATATTTTGAGAGGGATAATGACCGTTCCAGAATTGTCGGGTCAAACTGTGAGAAATGGCAGTAAGTGAAACGGCGGTGGTTGAAATTCCGTAATTTATGGAGTAGCTTCTACGTATCATATGAGTGTTATCGAATGCTCATTGTGTAGTTACTTAATTTGAGTATCGCTTCAATTTTTCTGATTATTCCACTAACGTTTGAGCGGAGTTTATAAGGGAAAACTGCGCTAAAATGATTTTCGTACGAATATTTGGTAATTTATGGCGCCGCACTTGAAATTTACTCACAAATGAGACAAATATGGCACTGTTGGGTCATTTGGAGCTGTCTGTGTAATATTCGTAGTCATTTATGAGAAAAAAGTAGGGGTTTGATCACTATGATAGCTACAGTTGGTTTTGTTTACACCATTATTTTGGCGCCCGATGCCAAAGCGCGAGCTGATTTGATAAAACCGTTTTTTCTCAATTGCGTTCACAGACATAAGCTTTTTTTCTCCTAATAAAACGACACGGATGGTAGCACTAAAAAAAAGAAACAAATTAAATAATTATTGAGCTAATGGGGAGTGCGTGCAGACTTCCCTACCCCAGCTTTAGGGATAGAAGGATTGTGAGAGGCAAGGAAAGAAGGATAGGAGGATGTTTCATGATAGAACACCCACCTGATTTGATCCAAGCAACACGAGGGTGGTGATACCTCGGAAAATGCCTGCTGACACACCCAGCCGACGCATTAGCTCAGCGCTTTTATTGCAGTACTAGCCACGTCAGGGCATGGCCAGCGCTGCAACCTCGATGTTACCTGCCTCCACTCCACGAGGTTTTGATACCATTGTATGAAGATCAGTCCTGTCATATTGGCTTGCCATGTTAGCGCATGATCTCGGCGGCCAAATACAACCTGAACATTGAGGATCACTGCAGACTGGTTTGGACCAACAGCAATGATGTCTCTCCTCAGTTCTTCTACATAGGCAACCCTGTAGTGCTGGCCTCTTTCAACTTCCTAGCACTCAGATGACAATGCTCCAGCAACCTTCTTCACGTCACAATGCTTGATCCAGCCACGATGAGAGCGCTGACACATCTGCACCACATGAGGTGCAACTAGCGACTAAAACTAGTTACTTCAGGCACGGGAGCGAGCATTCACAACGTAACGTGTAACGTGCCCGGCCTCCTGTACATCTCATCGCTTTAGGCAGTGACGTCACACGAACGGCGTGAAAGTGTCGCTAATCCCTTCCATGGGTGCCCTCTGAGGTCCACATCACCTACGCTCAAGAGTAGCCTGAGTTACCGTCTGTCAACCGAACCATGCAGAGCAGCCTCAAACTCCAATGGCTTACTGGGCACACACAACACACAGACTATTTCCCCTAATAGTTTTTTTTGGACTCAGTAGACCCTAAAAGATCTGAAGAGAACTCGAAATTTTTTTTTGCGGTCAATTACATAACTTTCCTTTCTACTTTGTAGAGCCAAGGAAAGAGAAAAGAGGTGCGGCTGAAACTTGTAGAACTTGTTGTTGTCCCTCCACATTTTTCCAGGCTTTTCGACGAAGAATAAGATGTTCACGTTAATATTTGTAACTCGATCGGAAAATCAGAAAGGTTGTTGAAGATTACGAAGTTTTCCTTTTCCACATTTGTTTTTCCCCCTCAAAAATAAAGTGGTTTAATGTTGAACAATTTCATGTTTTGAATATTATAGTTCTTTAAACACGAGTTGACACTATCTTGAATTTTATGTTTTGAGTATTATAGTTCTTTAAAACGAGTTGGCACTATCTTGAAAAGAGACTATATGTAAAATTATTGAACTCCTCGTATATAAGTCATTCCACTGTCTTCCTAATTGCTCTCTTTACTAATACATTTGGTGATTTATAATCAGCGGCTAATGTTACAGATCTAATTAAACGCGACACCCCAATTGGACAGCATTAACAGTTATCGAGCAATTTTTGTTTTCTTTCCGATGAAAAGTTATCAGATCGGCTGAAATAATTTGGTTTTGAGCTCATTCCAGATCATTACGTTTGAAGGCATACTGAGTCCGAAAAACATTGTACGGTAAAATGGTCTGCGTGTGTGTGTCATTACGCGGTCTGCAAGCAGGTTTCTGAAGCGTTGTCGTCTGTGGGCTGGGAAGTACTGAAGGGACCCGCACTACCGGGTTGTTTCTGGAGAAGGACTGAGGCCTAACATCGTCGCCGTTGGTCCCAACTAGTCTGCAATGATCTTGGATATCTGGGTAATGTCTGATAGCCGAGATCTTGCGCTAACTTGGCAATGCCTGAGGCGCAAATGTGACACGACTGATCTTCGTATGGTGGCGTCAGAACCTCGTGGAGTGGAGGCAGGTAACATCGGGGTTGCAGCATTGGCCATGCCCCGGCGGGGCGTGTGGTGCAAGAAAGTGCTGAGGAGGTGCGTCGCCTGGGTGAGTCAGCAGACGTTCTCCGAGGTATCGCCACCCGCGTGTTGTTTGGGTCATAGCTGAACTAGTGGTCGTTCTATCATGGTACATATTCCTAACCTTCTTTCATTCCCTTTCCCAATCTTCCTATCCCCAGAACCGGCATAGTCTGCACGCCCTCCCCATTTCCTCAACTATTGTTTATATTGTTATTTAGTTTCCTGTTTGAGCACCACTGTTCCAGCTTCGAAAAAAAAAGTTGTGTGTCTGTGAACGCGATTGAGAGAAACCTGCTGTACCAAATAAATTAACTATAGTTGTCATAGTCATGAAAACACTAAATTTTTCTCGAAAGCTTTAATGATTTTGATTGAATTTTTGGTATGAATAGCTCCAAATAGCATAAGGATGCCGTTAAACTCTCATTCGTGGCAAACTGACGAGAGAAGCACAATAAATAAGAAAACGCTTCTACGAAAATCGATTTTAGCGCAGTTTATTCCTTATGAACTCCGCTCAAATGTTACTAGGATCTTCAGAAAAATTGCTGTGGTAGTCCAATTAGGTTCCTATACGAGGGAGGGTGGGAGTGTGGGAGAGAGGGGTGGGGAGAGCGAAACACGCGAATTAGTGTTTACATTCGTACATAACACTTTTGAACGGCGGTATTTGTTATGGAAAATGTTGGTATTTAGGATATAAATTCAGGTGACCCTACGTCTCAATAGAGTCGTCAATAACAACGTTGTGTTGCTACCCATTCATCGACGTCGCTTATGGGGCTGGAGAAAATCCTGCATTATACAACTCTCTAGTGCTGTACCTGTTGAGTCACCGTTGTAATTCACTGTTTTTGCTGCTCTGGTTCCCAACGCTTCAACCGGGCTTGGAGGGTTCAGTAGAGCTCTCCCGTGGCAGATCGCTTCTCTTAGAGAGCTTTGTTTGGTAGTTTCTGGTCCCCAATGCGTCTCCACCAATTCCGTACAAAGAGCAAGACATCCTTTACACTTCTTTGGCAGCAGGAGGGGCATACTGAGTGCTCCCAATGCTATTGCTACCTCGATCCGTGGCGTATAAACACCTGCTACCACTAAACCAATATTCACTGACCCATTGTATGGTATAACATGGCCCCAGCCTTAGGCGTGGGACATCCCTTTCCCACAATACAATTTCTCAACACTCATTAGAGGGTTAAATCTGTCGGATGTCATGGAGGCTGCCGTTTCACTAGTATGTGAGAGCGTGATCAGTCGCTCAGCATTCACTGAACACAGAGTGGCCGAGGTACGGCAGGTTATTATTTAGGGGTATCGCCTTATGGGGAGAAATCAACGGTGACCACGTTTTTTTGTAGTGATTTCTTTGCAAACTAGGCGTAACGGTTATAAGCTAGCTTAGTTGCTAGAAGTTTGGCTGCTCTTCCTGCAACCATCGCTCACTGTTGTAGGAGGCCACAGTGGAGCAGCACGTTGTTTCCATTTTCTTCTGCTCTGGAGGCGCAAGACGTGCACGATGGGCAATCTTTGAGAGAAAAGACATTGGAGTCGCCATCTCCCGTAAGGAACTGGCTCGCCCAGTGGTCAGGCTCATCCCACTTTCCTCCTAAGACGTTCACGGATGTTGGGAAAAACTTATACATGTCACGTCCTTCTGATGAGAATTAACATCTCGCTAGCCATTTACGAGCCATCTCGTATCTGATGTTCACGCGTGCAGTTTTCATTTAGTTGAGAGGTCTCTAAGGAGTTTGGTACAGAGTGGGGGAAGTTCCCTTTTCACTCTTCATTTGTTCACCCCGCACTCATTGGCAACAAGTCAGACATCCCCTTCCTACCTGGGTCATTCATAAATGAGTATCCTGAAGGGTGATTCCAAGTTATACTTCATCCGTATTGAATCCTTGAACATATAGAGAAGGCCCCACCTTTCTCCCATAGCCTATTGAGGATCGCATGTTGAGACCATGTTGTTGTTGAAGAGATGTTGTTGTTGGAGTCCACAGTGGAGCAGCACGTTGTTTCCATTTTCTTCTGCTCTGGAGGCGCAAGACGTGCAAGATGGACAATCTTTGAGAGAAAAGACATTGGAGTTGCCATCTCCCGTAAGGAACTGGCTCGCCCTGTGGTCAGGCTCATCCCACTTTCCTCCTAAGACGTTCACGGATGTTGGGAAAAACTTATACACGTCACGTCTTTCTGATGAGAGTTAACATCTCGCTAGCCATTTACGAGCCATCTCGTATCTGATGCTCACGCATGCAGTTTTTATTCAGTTGAGAGGTCTCTCTGGAGTTTGGTACAGAGTGGGGGAAGTTCCCTTTTCACTCTTCATTTGTTCACCCCGCACTCATTGGCAACAAGTCAGACATCCCCTTCCTACCTGGGTCATTCATAAATGAGTATCCTGAAGGGTGATTCCAAGTTATACTTCATCCGTATTGAATCCTTGAACATATAGAGAAGC
Source organism: Pachypeltis micranthus (assembly GCA_020466155.1). Taxonomy (NCBI): domain Eukaryota; kingdom Metazoa; phylum Arthropoda; class Insecta; order Hemiptera; family Miridae; genus Pachypeltis; species Pachypeltis micranthus. The sequence continues at coordinate 79,586,428 of CM035768.1, read as the reverse complement.
CCCCACCTTTCTCCCATAGCCTACTGAGGATCGCATGTTGAGCCGCCCCCTTACGTCAATGTATAGTTACAACGTGCGAGTAACTGCTTCGCACGCAACCTGTTATATCTAAGCCGTGCGCTGCTGGTTGCTCAGCTGTTGTACTGTTTTCCATCAAACCACTGTACTGTTGATGTACTGGTTAGAGTACGCCTAAGTGCACAGTGTACAGAAACTTCATTTGCAATGCATTATTATATAATTTGGGGTAAATACTTTTTCACATAAAATAGTCATACGTTGATTTCGCGTGGTAGAAACTTCCAATTCGAACTTTGCAGAAATTTCAAACGCCTTCAGAATCAGCATATTATATTTCTCTTCCTCCCGTACTTTGGCTCTCCATCCCTTTGCAGTCTGTGGCATCGGTGGATGTAGTTTTAGCACATTTTTTCGGCAGACGCTTAGTAAGTTTATAAATATCGTCCTTATATTCAAGGATATTTACTCGGCTCATCATGGCATTACTCGTGACATGTACATACTCCCCCCCTAATATGAAGAAAGAGTCGGGAGAATGTAAGCTGATGCTTTCCCCTCAGTCGAGTATTTCGATCAGCCGAGAAACTCGAAGCAATTCTTTGTTTTTAATTCCGGTGTAGTTCCTCCATTGCGAGATAATGAGGCTTACCGACTAAAGGAACAGTCAAACTATTGGTACAGTCTCCCTGTATAAAGACCGCCACGAATGTAATAAATCAGTAGACGAGAGAAGGGGAAGTCTTGTGACCAGTGCCAGAGGTTGCACAAGTGATGTCCCAAAGGCCTTTTTGGGGATCGAAAGGTGAAATTGCGACAGCGTGGTTTTACCAAATAAAGCACCGACACTATCTCTTTTTCACATCAAGCTGCTCTTAGGAGTAAACCAGTGCAATAAATGGTGGAAGAATTTCTGAACGACTACACAATTCCTCAGTGACGTAAGCAGGTTGAACACATTCTAGATAGTAAGGATTCATGGATCAAAGGATCACTTTATTTGTGGGAGAAGCGGGGCAAGTCACTGACACAGACACAGAGGCCTTCGTTGTTATATTTTCATCCCACCATTTGAGAGCAACAAGCTGACAAAACCGAAAAACAAAAGTCTTCCTGGGGAAAAACCCTGCAAATTATTACACAATGGTTTATTATCTCATGAACAGCTTGACCAAGTATTACTGCTCCCCCATCCCATTCGATTCAGCATCGAATACTAGTAAACCATACGAAACATGACCTGACTACAATGGAACTACGGAAACAAAACGTCTGATGATTTTGCCCCGTCGGGTCGGGGAAATTGGAACAGGGGCGCTTCGAGGCGAAAGGGGAGTTGAGCGGTGGCGTCATTGGGAGGCGAGCGAGCGCGGGTGGTTTTTGTAATGAGACGGGCAGGGAGGGCGGGAGTACAAACGACGAAACGTTGACTTCCGCTGTAGTTGCCGCGTTGTACTGTGTTTTGTTAATTTTTTTAACCGTTTTTTGCCCATAACAATCATGGGCTTCGTCCGATCAGATTGCCGAGATGGGGGGCACACCTAGATACCAAATGGGATTTTTTTGCGAAAGAACGAATTTTTTAGACCACGTTAAAGGCACAAACGGGCCGTAGCTCTTGGTGTTCTGTGTGTTACGTCCTTCCCTTCTCGTAATCCCTCAATGAACTATGTCTTTCGCAATGGGCCGGACGGGGGACTGGGGACGGCGGACGGACATTGCAAATTTGGAATCTCCATGTCTTGAAACGTAAAGTATCAAATTTTGAGGGGGGGTTGTAAAAAATTTTTCGTGGCCGAAAACATAGGGTTATTATTCAGAATGAATAATAAACCAAAAGAGGCTTACGGGCAGTCCGTCTTTTTTTCTAAGCATTTGAAAAATGTATGAGTACCTCTTTTTTTCTCTCTCCCTCACTCTTCCGTTGAATCATTCTCACTCCCACCCCCACTCGCTCTCTCTCTCTTTTCTTTTGGTTTATTATTCATTCTGATTTTCATTTCGATCAGGAAAATGTTTATACAGCCCCACTCAAAATTTGACACTTGACGTTCAATGCAACAGGATTCTTAGCTTTATTGCTATCACGTCGTGTTTGGTACCGTCCTTTCCGTGTTTTTCGATGCTGCGACGAATGAGACGAGTCTTACAGGTGTATTACTGCGTCATAACGTCTGAAAACGCTGTTGGTGTTCTGTGTGTTACGTCTTTCCCTTCTCGTAATCCCTCAATGAACTACGTCTTTCGCAATGAGCCGTCTCTTTCGAAATACCTCCTGTATACCGAACCTAGGCTTCGTTAATCAGAAAAATCGGCCAATGGGCCCAAATTTGATATTGAAAATGTAAAAAGTTCGTGAAATCCTATGCATTGCCGAAAATGTTAATAGAGAAATTTTTGCAAGAACGTTGTGAAAAATGATTCCTTTCAGGTGAGTTTGTGAGTAGGGCTTGAGCGTAGCTAGGGTTTTATGGGGGGTTTCAGCCCGCCGGAACTGGCTGATATGAATTGATTATGTGTGCGTTTATATAAATGAAAATTATAGTATGGTCTGGGTGTCTGTTTTGTGGCCGGTTCCACAGTGGGCAGGTTTTCTTCTCCTATTCAGCAACCAGAGTGGAAGGGCTCCTTTTGTTGCCTACCGAGATGCAAAACGAGCGAGTACAGCGTTGACTTTAGAGCTTTCGTTCTTACGTTATTACAAGATCCCCGTAAAATCTGGTTCCTTCGTGACGTGCATGAAGAGCAGAGAGACCGCTATTCTCAGATGAGTTGGCCAGCAGCAATCCACGCCCTTGCACGGCTGTAACGGGCCAGGTGGCCTGGGCAACTCCATAACGCTATAAAGAAATAAGACGGTTTCGTCAGCTACAAATAATTCTGCCTAATCGATCTGTTTACACGACAGAATTGCTCCTTCCCCTCTTCCTCCTTTTTTTTACTTTTTCTCGAAATGTACGAATAACGTATCGTTTCTTGCACCAGACCGATTCGACGGGGTCAGAGGTTCCAACGCTGTGTTAGGTCAACGCAGACGCCCAGAAGGGTTGCATCGTTTCTGTGTCATTTCAATTTGAAAAGCCTTTTTGGTTTTCTCTTTCGTTTGTAATGAGCTCATGACTCAAGAATAAGGCGTAACGTTAACGTACGTATTTGTTTGTTTGTTTATCCGTGCTGTAGCTCTGAGATGAATACATGTATCTGTTGGGGAATGCGTGGAGTTCGTAGAACACTCCAAATTCTTCCTTCAATAGAGAAGCCGGTATTAAGTTAGTTGGGACAAAATAAAACCGTTATACCGTCGACGGACGGTATAATTATATTATTAACTGTGAACTACTTAATGGAATGTCTGTGAATTGGAAAAATAAACCTGGAATGTTCGGACGAATTACGGATGACGGTCGTGGAGGAGATGAAGTGGCGGTGAGTCACTTGATGAATGGTGCAGAAGTTCGGGATGTACGTAGAACTCCTCGGGAAAACAAATTGTCTTGTCGCACTTTAGAGAACACAATGCCGACTTCCTCGTGGAGGAAAAAAAAAGCGTCTTGGAGGAGAAAAAAGTTAACAGCTGTACAATGCTACGTTCAAAACAGAACTGGAGAAAAAGGCAATGTGGAAGATGGAAACGTTTGGTCAGTTGGAGAGGAGAGGAGGAGCAGATCAGATAAGACTAGCCTGAAGAGCAGGAGTCTTGCAGTTCTGGGCGATAAGGCGCGAGTCATGCGTTTGATGAGTTGGAGAAGTCCAGAGTTCAGCGCCGAAACACGCCGCACCTTAACAATTCACGTAATTGCCCAAACATATCAACTCTTAAAAATGTCGTCTAACATCTCCTTCTCGTTATTTTACCACTTCCCTTCTCCGGTCACAGCAAATACTTCAAAGGTACCGCTCGCCAGTGAATGCGTCACAAAATTTATTCTCGACAATTCGACGAGCTGCAATACTGACAGTTTTGACAATATCTTATACTCCAGTTTCCTGTGAGTTTCAAGTGTTCCATCTTCTCAGCAGCCAACATCCATCAAATTAACGGATTTGTTGTTGATTAGAACCCTCGCTAGCTGCAGGTGGGAGATATCAATTTTCTAGTTCCCTTCGTCGGTAGTTTCCACGTCAAGGTCACGATCGAGCTTTATCATTACGAATGCACCAGAGCGAATCCATTGGATGCAGTGTGCTGTCCCAAAAGCGACGAACGATGTCCTGATCGCTCGGCGCTCTGCAGAAAATCAAAATGGGCCTAAGGACTTGGTTATGCAGGAATAATCTCTTCCGCGTGGACAGTTTAGGCATCGATATTGACTTAAGTCAGTTTGACCTTCACCCTCCTGAGGCGTGCGGACTAGGAAGGACAGTGACATGGTTGTTTTTTTTTAGTTTTCATCAAATTCCAACATCATTATGATCAGAACACACGAAGAAGAACATATCAGGGAGGCAGCTGCGGACCAAAGGACCCGCTGGAGCTGCTGGGACCAATGGCATTTCGCCGTGGCCACAAAAGGACCCATGTTCCAACTCCCCTACAAGCCTTTGGGGGGGGGGGGGCGCTTAGTGCCCCAGCCGCCGCTGGTACCCATTGCCTTTTTCCCCTGGGTTTGGAGGAAGGGGGAGGTGCTCGATCCAGAGTCCGCTGGTTCTATCCCCGCTTGGCTCGGAAACCAGGCGACCACGCCCCCCAAAAACACACGACGTGATTAAACAGTGTGTCTATGTATGAACACATCTAATTGAGGTTATTAAGAAAATTGGTCTAAAATTAAATATAGTCATACATCAAATATTATTTTCTTAAATGGCTTTACAGATTTTGATTTAACTCTGTGTGTGGACACAACCAAATCACGTATAAAATTTCATTCCTGAGAAAATGATGAGAGCAGCACAATAAATTCACTAACGTTTTGAGGAAAAACAATTTTAACGCGCTTTTTACATTCCTTGGCTCTACAAAGTAGAAAGGATAGTAATGTAATCGAGTCGAATCATAATTTTAGAGCTCTCAGATTTTTACGTTTTAAGGCCTACTGAGTTAAAAAAATATTATTTGGGAAAATGGTCTGTGTGTGCGCACGTTGAACGCGGTTGAGCGAAAAATGCTGAACCAAATCAGCTCAAACTCGATATCTAGCCCCGCAATCCGGACGCCAAAATAAAGGTATGAGCACAATCCGCTCAAAAATTATCACAGCGATCAAATCACTAAATTTTTGTTTTTCTCAAAAACGGCTATAGCGATTTTGATTGAATTTTTTTTATAGACAGCTCCAATTAACAAGAAAATGCCTCAAGTTTCTCATTATTGTTTGGGGGAACGATATGAGTAGCACAATAAATTAGCAAAAATTGCTTTTAGCGCAGTTTTTCGTTATAAATTCCGCTCAAATGTTACCAGGATCTTTAGAAAAATTGATGTGACAGTCCAATCAAAATGGCACTCATAAGGTATGTAAGACCTACTTCAGATAGTCCAGACTTTCGACTCCCATCGTTTCACCTATTCCCAGCTTTGACCCTATTATTCCAAAATGGTCGAAGCGATCCTTATCAAACAAAAAATCACGTAGACGGCCTCTTGAATCACTTGTGAACTGATTGTTCAATAATAATCCCGGCGCTAATAGGAGCAGCATAATAAATTCCAGTACTACAAGCGCCTGTCGCTGGCGTGTAGAATGTTGTTATAAACCGAATGAAGAACAGATTTGATAAGTTGCTGGAGTTGAGAGAGTCACTGAATGCGCGTGAAGCCGAGGAGAGTTGTGTGATGCGTCGTACCAGATATTTTCCTTATGAATTCCGCTTATATGATGATGGAGTTCTGAACAAAATCGTGTTGGTAATTCAATAAACTACTTTCACGATGAAAGTTTAATAAGACAGTCGGGAGCGACCTCAGAAATTTCGGAACTCAGGTTAACGTTGTTTTTTCGTGTTGTTTCCGTTTTAATTCTTGAGTCGTTGCCTTGAACCTCCCACAAAAATATCTGGTGCGTTGCAACACACAACTTTCCCTAGCACTACAACAATTCACTTTGTACTTGGCTAATTCTATTTAATCAATTCATTTATCACTCAGTTAATTTGAACTTTGTCAAACAACACTTTACGGCAGCAGGAAGCGGTAGCGCTTACAGTTCCGGAATTTATTGTGCTGCTAGTACTCATTGCAGGACCATTATTGAGCAATTGGTACACAGAGAATTAATTAGACTGTAAAAACAAATTTTTTGAAGAAGGATAGTAATTACTTTTGCAGAGTTATTCGGTAAAAACGATTAGGACTGGTAGTAAGCGAAACGGCAATAGTTGAAATTCAGGAATTTCTGGAGTAACCCCCATGTATCTCATGAGCGTTTTTAAACACTCAACCCGTTAGGTATTGGATTGGACTACAATACCAATTTTTTATAACATTCTACAAAAATTTCAGCGGACTTTATGAGGAAAAAACTGCGCTAAAAACGCTTTTCGTCGAAAATTTTGATAATTTAGTGTGCTGCTCTCGTCATTTTCCCACGAATGGGGATTTTATGGTATAGTTGCCTCATTGAGAGCTATCAATATAAAATATTTAATCAAAATCGTTAGAGCAGTTTTTGAGAAAAAAAATATTTGGTGTTTTGATCACTATGATAACTATAGTTAAATTTCGGTGGATTTTGTTCATATCCTTATTTTGGCGTTCCATGGTAACCTGTAGACTAGGCATCAAGTTTCAGCTGATTTGGTACGGTTGTTTTCTCTAAAAACCGCGCTAAAATCGATTTCGTCGAAAAATTTGATAATTTATTGTGCTGCTCTCGTCATTTTCCCACGAATGGGAATTTCATGGCACTGTAGCCTTATTGGGAGCTACCAATATAAAAAATTTAATCGAAATCGTTGGAGCCGTTTTTGAGAAAAAAAATATTTGGTGTTTTGATCACTATGATAACTATAGTTAAATTTCGGTGGATTTTGTTCATACCCTCATTTTGGCGTCCCATTGTAACTTGCGGGCGAGATATGATGTTCGAGCTGATTTGGTACGATGGTTTTCTCTAAAAATCGTTCACAGACACACACACACACACACAGACCATTTTCCCAAATAGTGTTTTTCGGACTCAGGAGGGTCTGAAACGTAAAGATCTGAAGAAAACTCAAAATTTTTTTTTCAGCCGATTACATAACTTTCCTTCCTACTTCGTAGAGCCAAGGAAAGTAAAAAGAGGTTGATAGTACCATCAGCAGCCTAGTCAATTCCGAAATGAAAACTGTCAGTTACAACTTTCAGATTACGCCTTTAGCTAGGAGTAAGTTGGCGTATTTTCCTTGTCGTTGGTAATTAAGTGAAGGGTTGAGTGGGAGAGCGCACGTCTGTGGCGTTTTACGTCTCCTCTGAATGGCGTCGCACCCGTCGAACAAGGTCAGTGGAAGACGATTTACTGTTGTGTTCGACAGAACGTTCTTGACTTGAGGTTGGCGGTCGTTTACTCCAAGATCTTGACGCAGAACACGGTTTCAGAAGAATTAAACAAGCCAGCTTTTTTTTTTGAAGTTAGTAAACATTAAAGGAGAAATTCGTTTCATCTGTTGAGAGAAGATCTAAAAGGACGGGGTTCTCCCGTCGACTGACATTTATGGGCCGACAGTGTAGGCACCTTCATCCTCCGGCTCACTCAGTTAAAATGAGAGTGGGGCGTTAGACGCCCGGTATATTTGGACCTATTAGTTCCGGATATCGGGTCTAAATAGCAGTGCCCCCTAAAGAATTCGATTACACTATTTATACGACTCAGATCAACATTCACTTTTTCCCTTCTTCTTCAGCCTTACCACCGTTACGTTATTGCGGCGTTCAAGTCTCTTATTTTTCAAATCGGCTTTTTGCTGAGGCTCAAAATTATAATTTGCGCTCGAGATGAAACAATATCGTCCAGTCAGTAGCAAGCGGCAATGAGCAAATATACACCAGTGCTGCAGTCACAATCATTGTGTACTTTGAAAGCAATTTAAAGAGGAAAAATAACATACGAGCCGTAATTTCCCTTTAAATTTCCACATAAACGTTAAAAATTGAAAATACGCAGCAAATGATTACACAACGCCTTATTATTCTCTTGCACAGCTTGATTGGCATGATGTTATTCAACCCAACGTCTAAAAATATTAAGATTATACAGCTAAGTTGTGTGCACGAAAGAGAGAAATAGAAACACGAATTGATCGAGATACAGAACTGTATTGATACACTTTCTTAACAAAATAGAGCGTTGATTACAAAGTCATTTGGTTTCCTAAATACGTGAACAGGTGGCGAGAGTCAGTAGAGCTGCGAGTAGCACGAGAGTTGACAGACGAGTGTCGATTGCAAGAACTGAGAGACGAGTGACTTTGGGAAGAGCTGTGTGTTGTGGGGAGGAAGTAAATTGATGGGTGCCGGGGGGGGGGGGGGGGATAGGATATTTTGGAAAGTCTAGAAAGGGGAAAACCGGCCATCAGCTTTTGGTTTATTATTCATTCTGAATAATAACCCTATGTTTTCGGTCACGAAAAATTTTTTACAATCCCTCCTCAAAATTTGATACTTTACGTTTCAAGACATGGGGATTCCAAATATGCAACGTCTGTCCGCCGTCCGGGCCACTTTGTGCCTTTAACCTGGTCTAAAAAATCTGTTCTTTCGCACAAAAATCCCATTTGGTATCTAGTTGTGCCCGCCATCTCGGCAATCCGATCGAACGAAGCCCATGGTTGTTATGGACAACAAAAAACGGTTTAAAAAATTCACAAAACGCAGTATAATCGCAAATACGCCGTGTTTCGTATCGTTTTCAAGGTATTTTTACATCTTGGGTCGTATGAAATGAGTATCAGACGTGTACAACTGCGTATTGGGAAATTACAGTAATTATAAGAGTCAACTAATTGAAAGAACTCGCGGGAACTACAAGGGAATTCAACGTTTCGTCGTTTGTCCCGTCTCATCAAAACCACTCGCTCGCTCGACTTGCAACGCCCGCTCGAAGTTCGCTGGAAGTCTCCCCCAACTCTTTTTGCCTGACGACGGGACGGAGGAAGGTTAGAGCCACTTCCTCTCAACACCACTACATCGGATCATAATTGCCTACAGACATTTAAGGGCGCCGGGGGAATATTTAGTTTCCGTAGTTCCATTGTAGCCAGGTCATGTTTCGTATGGTTTACTAGTATTTTTCGATGCTGAATCGAATGGAATGGGTCTCGGAGCAGTAATACTAGGTCAAGCTGTTCATGAGAATATTAAACCGTTGTGTAATTGCAGGGTTTTTTACTTTCCTTGGCTCTACATAGTAGGAAGGAACGTTATGTATTAAAATGTAAGGTAACGGGCCTATTGTAAGGGAGTTCATGAGCCCCAGCTCACAGCCCCCCTGCCCCACCCCTAGACCCTAAGACACTCCCTCAGTGCGACGTCCTCTACACGTTGTCACGTCCGCACATCCGCAAGTTCTGCCCTCCCCACCTCATCTGGCTGTAGAAAGAGCTCCCCACGGGCGGCGCGATGCTAATAGAGGGGTGGGAAGATGGTATTTTGAAAGTCCAGAAAGGGGAAACTGGCCTTGAGCTTAGGAAAACTGGCCGTCGCTTTAGGAAATAATTGAACGAGCAGGTTGGACTCTCCCGCAGCTACGGACAAAGAGCTTTCACGTCAGGAAGGGTTGAACTCGATGTTCGGGGGAAGGCCTGAAACAAGGACTTCTCGTTAGGGGTAGGCGCAGAAGCTCTGAGCTCAAAATTCCAACTTGAACAGGCAATACCAACGATCCGGGAAACGACAATTAACAACTTTCTTCGACGAGGATGCAAAAAACATCAGGTGCGGCGCATCGCACAACTTTCCTTGGATTCTCTTGACATTTTTTTTCACTCTGTTTATAACATTGTGTTGAAGGTTCCAGAATTTATTTTGGTGCTCCTACTTGTGCCACGGACATTATTGAGCAATCAGAACGCAGAAATTTAATGAGATTGTTGTTGAACGTTTTTTGAGAACGTTAATAGTCGCTGTTTCAGAATTATTGGGTAAAAACTGTGAGAAACAGTAGTAAGTGAAACGGCGGGGGTTTGGGATTCCGGAATTTCTGGTGTAGATCTTATACGCGTTATCAATCGGGTACCTACGTGATTGGACTACCACGGCATTTTTCTGAAGATCCTAGTAACATTAGAGCGGAGTTTATAAGGAAAAATGTTCGTCGATATGTTTGGCATATTATTGTGTTGCTCTCGTCAGGTTGCCACGAATGGAAATTTTTCGGTATTCTTATTTTATTTGGAGCTGTCCATACGAAAAATGAAATCACAATCGTTATTGGTGTTTTTTGAGAAAAAAATTAATTAAGGGTTTTGATCGCTATGATAACTATTGTTAGTTTTTTTATCATGCCCTTATTTTTGCGGCTTGCGCTTGTTTGGACTCAGTAGGCCTTAAAACGTAAAAATCAGATAGCTCTAAAATTATTATTCGACTCGATTACATATCTTTTTCCAATAAACTCTCGGTATGTCTTCAACTAGTCAATACTTTTACGTTGTTTTCCATAAATGCCTCTCTGATAGTCCGTTGAAGGGAGATAACAACAAAACTGTGCCTAGATCGTGTTCTTTTTAACGTTTTCAAGATTGCCATGGTAAACGCGTTTGATCTACAATCGATGCTCCGTTGGTCGGACATAAAGCCAAGACAGACGGCGAAATTCGGAGATTCGCCGAACACTAATTTATCGTTTTTCTGATTTTCTCAAAAACGGCTCTTACGGTTTTAATATAACTCGCGGATACATGCAGTTAACAAGTAACTAAGTTTCGTTCGGCACAGCGTTGAATACAGGGGTTGCGAAACGTTGAACTATTACCTTCATACCTAAATTATGCGATCCTCCGTGAATTATGTCATTTCAGAATGCGCTTATATATCAGAAACGTACTACTGAAAATGGTACCTTGGATACGGCGAGCGTCGGATTTAGGATTGTTGCAGCCTGTACGAGGTTGGTCCCAGAAGTGCTCGACCCAAAAAAGAAAATACAAAATTTTTGGGCAAAAAAGCGTATTTATTTTTCAGCTCTACACAATTTTTCCAGCGATGTTCGATAAGTTTCGATACCCTTTTTATTTTCCTTGGCTTTACTAAGTAGAAAGGTAAGTTATGTAATCGGCAGGAAAAAAAATCAAGTTCTTTTCAAGTCTTTATGTTTCAGACCCTACTGACCCCGAAAAATGTTATTTGGGAAAATGGTTGGTGTGTTTGTGAACGATTGAGAGAAAAACAGCCATGGTAAGGGTATGAGCCAAATCCGCTTAAAACTAACTAAAGTTATCATAGTGATCAAAACACCAATTTTTTTCTCGAAAACAAAATTTTACATTTGGACAGCTCCTGATGAGATGATAATACCGTATGGTTCCCATTCGTGGGAACGCGAGCAGCACGACAAATTACCGAACATTTCAACGATAATCGATTTTGGCGCATTTCCCCCCTATAAACTCCGTTCAAATGTTTCTTGGATTTTCAGAAAAGCACTTCAGCCATGTACCTATACGATGAGGTTTACAGTAATATCATATATATACACACCGTGCATACTCCGCAAAAAGCATCAGCATTGTTGACAGCAACAGAACTATCAACATATTGACTGACAGTCAAGCGCGCTGATGAACTACTGCACAACGTCAAAACTGGTGCGAGAGTGCAGGATGTGGCAAGTGTGAATAGAGTGAATGTGTATTGGATTCCTGGACACAAGGAGATCATTGGAAATGAGAGGGCGGACCATCTGGCTAGACGCGGTTCGTCTACGGTACCTATTGGGCCACTGCCCCCATTGTGGGATTTCTCTGTCACTAGTCAAGAGGACTGTGAGAGAACACGCCATAAGACTGCATCAGACAGTCTGGAATGCTGCAGGAGTAGGACACTCCAAACGATTTGTCTCAGAGCAAACAAGTGAGACGAGAGACACCCTTCTGAGGATGGAGAGGAAGGACTTAGGGCAGATTGTTGGGATCATCACCGGGCACTGCAGAATGAATAAACACGTGTATGTTATGGGTATAGCCGAAACCCCTCAACGCAGGTGGTGTGGCATGGATGAGGAGACTCCCTACCATGTCCTGGCCCAGTGGTGGAGACTTGAGAGGGAGCGACTTTTGGTCTTTGGCACCACTTCTCCCAGGATGGAGACCAACGAAAACTCTTTCAGGAACTACCTGGCTTTCCTCAGGAGGCTAGGCATTGACCTGTAAGACGTTAGGACTGGCACAATAGGTCATCTGGCTGCGGTGCGCATGTGCTGACTGACTCCTATAAGAGGCAAGCGGTTGATCGTGGTCTAGTGGATAAGACAGTTGATTCATAATTCTCGACGTGAGTTGAGGATTGTGGATCGAATCTCTTGCGCGATTGCCGTAATTTTTGCCTGAGTCAGCGGATCCCAAAAACGTCTCCAAACCCCCCTCGTAACATCTAAAATGGGCGACGCGCCTACTACGATGCGAAAGGAAAGACTTTCCTCGTAGCCCTCTCGTTTCTCGAATCAAAGATCGGATTTTCCGGGGATTCGCTCAACTCTCATAAATTCTTTCCTTAATAGAGTCCGCCCCAGGAGCAGCGGTTAAAAGACGAGGGGGGAGATGTGCTGACTGACTCCTATTAAAAGCAACCCGTTGATCGTGATCTAGTGGATAAGACAGTCGATTCATAATTCTCGACATAAGTTGAGGATTGTGGATCGAATCTCCGGCGCGATTGTCGTAATTTTTGCCTGAGTTAGCAGCTCTTCAAAAAGCATCTCCAAACTACCTTTCGTAACACACATCCCAATTGCGGGACAGTCAGAAGACTATACGTACACCGTGCATACTCCGCAAAAATCGCTTCCTTTCAGAATTCGGTGGAATTGACGTTGGTAACAAGAAAAGCGTTCAGCCCCTTTCGGCCGCGCCCTTCGAACTCTTACGAAGCGGAGCTTTAAATTGAACTGAAGAGCAGACCACGGGCCATGTCCTCGTGTTGTGGTGCTCATGAAATAATTTCCCATTTCCGCATCAAAATCCTCCCTTCCATGTAATTTCGTTCTTCACGTTTTGGAGTGTGCTGAATACGAATTTAAAGTCAAAACATCCTTATCATGCGCCGTTCATGTCTTCTTTTACATTCCTTAGCCTTTCGTAGTATAGTATTTTATCAAAACCCAAAACAATTTTTTTCTCAGAAGCCGCTTTAAAGGAATTTTGATTAAATTTGTTGTGTCGACCGATCAAAATTATGTAAAGCTATTACGAGTACACAATTTTGACTCGTGAGAAATTGACTGATTGAGAGCAGCACAATAAAACAACAAATTTTCGACAAAAGTTGATTACTGTAGTTTTTTTCTCTATAAATCACTCCAAAAAGTCAGGATGATAGTCCAATCAGCTCCTACGATGGATGTGTGATAACGTACATAATAAAATTAAGAGCAACTACAGAAATTCCTGGACTCAACTTCGTTTTTTCGTTCAACTTTTTCGCAGTTTTATTAGTGGTTGGGGGGGGGGGGGTGTCTTCCCGCGCGAAAAAAATGTGTTTGGTGGCCATCATGAACCGTCAAAATTGTATTCGTGAATGTGAAGAAGATATAATAACTGCTGGACTCCTCCGACGGAAGGCGACGGATGAAATGAAAGAAGGAGCTTTTCTAATTAATCGACACCTCATCGACAATGGGGTGAAATTCAAAGAGTATTGCCGATTCACGCCTGATCAATTCTTCTTGTTGTTGTCCCTGATGCGAGAAAAGTTGACAACCACCCCTTACAGTCGAGTAGCGAAACCAACCTGAAGAATTCCAATTTCAATCAACCCTATATCCTTTATCAATTGGTTTTTCCACTCCTTATTCGCTATGTTCTGTAACGAGTTACTTTACAAATACGTTGGGCGCCATTTGTGACGGAATTAAAGATTCGTGTACAATTCCACGTGGGGATGAAGCCCACAACGAAGAGATATTTCTTTCTCTGCAGACACAATATGCCAAGGGGTGGCATTGTAACGTGGGTACATCCAACCCCTGGGGGTAGTATTAGAAGGTTTCACTCGTTGGTACACTCATGTGAAATTGAGCACCGTACCACCCCATTGTACCACTGCCAAGACAATCCAACGGAACGGGTGAATCGTAACGTACGCCAACTACTACGTGCATATGTTGACCAATCACGGCACACTGAATGGGATACATACATGGGAGAATTCCAATTTGCTCTAAATAGCGTAGTAACACAACAAAGTACTCTCCTGCTTTTCTTAACTTTCGCCGCGAACTAAACACAATTAGTTCTTTCCATTCTCGTATCTCTCCAGACCAGTCGAACTCTGTAGTCTTCAACACAGATGAATGGGGAACTCGAATGAGAAAGCTGCAAGAGATTCACCATTTAGTAGAGAAGCATATCCTCAAAGCCAGCACAGAACAAAGCCGTCGTTATAACTTGCGCCGCACACCAATGAAATTCCAGGTCGGGAGTTTAGTGCTACGTACATCCTTCAACCTCTCGTCAGCTCAAGATCGGTCAGCAGCCAAGCTTTGTCACAAGTATGAGGGCCCATACACCGTGGTGACAGTTAGCCCCGGAGGCACTTGCAAGCTCCAGGACTCTTGTGGTAGGGATGCAGGTACTTGGCACCCATCTAAGCTTAAACCATACCAACCACCTCAACCGCATGAGGGGGATGTGTAACGAGTTACTCTACAAATGCGGTTGGGCGCCTGGAACAGACCAGGGTGGAGGCTAGGAACAGCGCCTTCACAGGTGATACCGGATGGGAGGTTTATGAGAGGCGGAGGAGGGGGTTGTTTCTCTCTCTCTCTCGCAGGGGTGTTTTTGTTTTGGTTTTTCTTCCGCGTGTTCCTGTTCCCCGAAAAAGGACGTTTTTACTCGTTCCTACTCCCGTTTTCAAGTCGTTTTACCGTTTTCGGTTCCAATTTCTGATTGGGTTCTTCTGGAGAGCTTCAGGTTCGAACGAAGAAAGAAGATCCCTGGCCGCAAGTCGCGTTTATTTTTTTGTTTCTTCTTTGTTTTTTTTGTCATGCCAGAAGTAGGGTAGAAAGACGTTTTAATTTAATTCTTATTTTCTTAAATATCTTTTGGTTCAGATTTTGGATAGGAAGGAGACGTCTGTTATTTTATTTTAATACATCTATATTTCAATTATTTTTAGTTATTTTCCTTCTGTTTGGTATTATTTCTGTAAAGAAATATCTCTTCGTTGTGGGCTTCATCCCCACGTGGAATTGTACACGAATCTTTAATTCCGTCACAGTTCCATAACATTGGGTACACGGACACTGACTATCAATTTTTCATCAGCAGAAGAATGGCAAGGTGAAGTCGAGAGACAAATAACGAAACGAACGAGCACGGTAGACTGTTGAGAGGGAAATGTAATATGACATCTCCGTCCTTGCAGTTTCCATCCTTAGAAGGTTGGGACTGCTCTGCTTGGTTCGGTTGACGGACGGGAATTCAGGTAGTGTCCCGAGCTGGTGGAAAGGGCTTCAGAGGGCATCCATAATAAGGATAACTAGCACCTGCACGCCATTTGTGTGGCGTCACTGCTTACAGCAGTAAGGTGTAGAGGAGGCTGGACAACAGGTGATCATATGGCGCAGGTTTGTTCATGGGCGCCATGTCAAGTATCACGACCCAGTCTACAAGCAGGTTGCTGGCGTATTATCGTCTGATCTGAGCGCCCTTCCCATTTCTGTAACTATTATTTAGTTTTGGGTGACACAGTCTCATTCATGGTGAGCATTGGGGAAAAAAGTACGCTTGTCTCTGAACGTGATTTGAGAGAAATCGACTGAACCAAAACGTGCAGGATGGAGAGTCTTTGCGGAAGGAGCCGCCCATTGAAGTCACTATGTCCCACTAGGAACTAGCTCGTCCAGTGCTCAAGCTCAACCTACTCTCTCCGAAGGCATTCACGGAAAAAATCGTACGTACCACGTCTCTTTGACGAGGATTCCCATCTCGCTCGCCATTTATCTAATGCCCATTCATCTAGCGCAGCAAGTATTCGTTCAGCCTTGATGGTGTGGTGGGGTGGGGTGGGGGGTTCACAACACTGCACAGGTTGGCATTCCGTGAGATTACCCGCATCCGTTCAAATCATAGGTTACATGGAGCACAAGTTCTTCGATTCAGGCGGGAATACTCTGTGGTGACGAAGATGAAACTCCGCACCACGTCAACCTCCCGCTTAACCTGCAAATCGTTCATTCTAGATCATACTCTGTGTGCGTTCATTAATACAACTGAATACGTTTTTCATTGAAAGCACAAATACACATAAACTGTAATGTACTTATGGCTTTTGCGATCAGCTAATGCCCAGTGAAGGAAATAAAAAAATCAGGTGCACCGCATTACACACCTTTCCCTAGCTCTGCGTAAATTCACATGGTTTTTGCTACCAATTCAATTCATTTTTCATTCAGTTCTTTAGAACTTGGTAAAACATCGCTTCGCGGTGGCAGAAAGCGGTGGAACTTGCAGTTCCGGACTTTATTGTGCTGCTCGTGCTCATGCCCTGACCATTATTGAGGGGTTTAGTACATAGAGAATTAATGAGGGTGTAAACACGATTTTTCGGAGAACGATTATATAATCACTGTCCCAGGGTTATTGGGTAGAAACTGTGAGAAATGGAGTTGTACCAGACCATATTCCCAAATGGCGTTTTCGGACTCAGTAGGCTCAGAAACGTGAAAATCTGAAGAGAACTCAAAACAAATTTTTATTGGTAGAGCCAAGGAAAGTAAAAATGCAAGTTTTAAGTTGATGCGCTGCAGGTCGGTGCACTTCCTGCTCTGGGGACCGGTTGGCTTTTCGATCCCCACAAGCTACACAAAGAACGCGGTGAAAAGTTCTCATTCTTAGTTCGTTTCCCTCCCCATAGTATCAAAACTGTCGATTAATTGGGAGGTCTACAGGCGCTCGGTGGCGACCTTAACTCGTAATATTGGCTCAAGGGCGCGCGTCCAGGTCGTCTTAATTACCCCGCCTCCTGATGCTCCAACGTGGATGTCGGCCAACTGATTTCGCGAGCCAAATCACATGTCGCAGAATATCGACGGTCGGAATCGATATCCGCTTTGGGGCCCGCGACGACGACAGTCCGCCAAGTAATTTGATATCTTTCATCGAGCGGTCGTCGCCTGAGATACGTCTTCGTTTATTGAAACAACGGCGCTATTGTTCCAAACGAGCTCGTCATTTACCTGAGAGACCGCTGTTCTGGGGGTAACTGGCCGAACGACAGGTCCTGGTTCAACAAAGAGCGAATTTATGGAGGAATCAATTGGTTCGAAGAAGAGAAAACGTGACAAGGGTAACAAGGAGAAACGTATCCGTTACTACTAACAAGGCAGGACTAGCTAGGGAGCAAAATTAAAGAAGTGCAAGAGCCAAAAAGGACGAGCTGAATGTCTTAGTACGCAGGAGCCGTGTATGCGTCACGAGAGGGTTTTGGGTGATTACAATTATGTCCAGTTTGCGATAGTTCGTCATAAATGAAACACCTAAGACCAAAGTTTCGACCGATTATTGACCGTTTTAAGAGCAACAAAATACCAACTAGGCTAAGCTCCCTATTTCATACAAGGAACGGCAAACTAGAGACTGAGTAACGTTCGAAAGACGCTATAATTTTCCTCACCACGCTCTTTAAGGTGTATTTGATTCAATTTAGCCTTCCCAGCTTTTGTCTCTTGCACCTTCCTTGTTTTTGTGATAGTCCTGGCCAATAAATATAGCGGCAACACAAACTACCTACTAAATTATGACGCCAGGAGCCAGTAGTGCAGTTGATAAGAACAAAAATCCGTTTAAGAAGTTGACTCGACGTACCAAAAAGCTCGAAAGTGAATTACCGACTGGTTGATTCACTGACAAACTTGAAAGCAAAAGACATGAGATTTACGAGAGAGGGACTAGATTAAGGGCCATTTTCACGAACCTTGTAAATCCTGTTAAGACTCCACTCCGCAAAATTTGGTTTCACTTGCCCTTATAATATTCTCATATCCGTTGCCCAGTACCGTGCTCCGTCGATTATTATCTCCATTATTTGAATAATTTACGCATGTTTTTGAATAATATACAAACATGCTGTCTAACTATGTGCAAAGTTGTAGATGATTTTCACCCGGCGCAGATTCATCGATTGAGCAGTTTTGGTTTATTATTCATTCTGAATAACAACCCTATGTTTTCGGTCTCGAAACATTTTTTACAACCGCCCCTCAAAATTTGATACTTTACGTTTCAAGACTTGGAGATTCCAAATTTGCAATGTCCGTCCGCCGTCTCGGCCGTTTTGTGCCTTTAGCGTGGTCTAAAAAATTCGTTCTTTCGCACAAAAATCCGATTTGGTATCTAGTTGTGCCCGCCATCTCAGCAATCCGATTGGACGAAGCCCGTGGTTGTAATGGGCAAAAAACGGTTAAAAAAATTAACGAAACGCAGTACAACGCGGGAACTACAGCGGAAGTCAATGTTTCGTCGTTTGAACTCCCTCCCTCCCCGCCCGTCTCATTAAAAAACCACCCGCTAGCTCGCTCGCCTCCCAACGCTCCCCTTTCGACTCGCAACGGGTTCGCTTCGAGCGCCCCCGTTCCAATTTCCCCGACGACGGGGCAAAATCATCAGACGTTTTGTTTCCGTAGTTCCATTGTAGCCAGGACATGTTTCGTATGGTTTACTAGTATTCGATGCTGAATCGAATGGGATGGGGGAGCAGTAATACTAGGTCAAGCTGTTCATGAGAATAATAAACCATTGTGTAATAATTTGCAGGGTTTTTAAACTCGAGACCCCATATCGCCGTGTTGGAAAAGCCACACACAAATCTCAACTGAGTGTATTTAAAAGCAGATAGGTGGGAAATGTTAATAATAACACACTCGCACATACGTTAGTGTATTAAATACTATTTATTAACCTCCACAGCTCTCTTCCTTTGAGCTTGAGCAAGTAAAAGTTGTAACCTCACAATTTTATTTCTTGTTCAGCTCCCTCATTTCCTTGTAGCGCTTCTAATTTTTCCTGTCCAACCTAAGCATTCTCCTGGACTAATTTAGCTTTTGCTGCACCTCTTCCAGTTCGAGTATACGCATTTACACTTCGCTTTCCTCGCTAGTTTCAGCTTCGGCAGAGGTTAATGCGGCCACTTTGGCTTCTGATAATTATTAGAAATTATAATTATTCCATGCCGAGAGCTGGGGGCATCAACGGGATGTATGGTTATAGTGCCGTTTACGTTTACACAACAGTTGGATTTAGGGGACGGGATGTTGAACAGCGCCCAATTACCTTGCTTTACGGTAAACTCATTAGCCCACTGCCTTTTCGATGTGGCTTCAAATCACAGCTTGTCTAACCGCATTCCTCAGTTATCTCGGTGAACGTGGTGGGAACGAAATTGGTTAGTCTTGATCAAAATATATCCCGATTAGTGGTGTTTTGGTGAAAATGGCCCTAAAATGCCTCCAACCGCCTTTCACTTCCGACCCTCCCTACTCATTCAGCAACCTACCTCCCCACCACACACCTCGTGCTAACCCCTTTCTCGACCTATAACAGCTGATGACTCAACTCTTGTACTGCCTATGCCCTAAACGTGCGCTCTACCAGCCTGAAAATACTCACAGGTTACCATTTGTCACAGGAGATGTGCTTACGTTCACTAATAAAATTTTGATTGTAACATTCGTATAATGTTGGTTTCATCGATCTCAACATGCCGCGGTCGTAGTAAAGTGCTCAACAAGAAGTAATCCGGCGCTGCAGAAATCTTTGGTCAATGTGGGCGGGAACCTCGTAATTCCGAAAGCGGCTAGGAAATGTGGTTCCGTATGTCGCATCGAGGCCCGACAAATTGTTAAATGGCCTGCCATAGCGAGTAACATTAAGAACATGGTGGAAGTATGTGAGCTACACGAGGAGTCTCGACCCAGGATATACTTGTTCTCAATTGGAGGTAAACAGTTTGTGGTATACGTCGACCAATTATTGGGTTCGCCGATTGTTAGATTCGGTTCACGATACTAAAGCCATCATCGCCTCCTTTAGAACAATATTTGTCGATAGGTATTCTCTCGAGATGTGACAACGGGTCTCCGTTTGCATCAGCCGAACTCCGCAGAAATTCTTGAATAAATAAAACGTCATCCGGTCTCCTTCTTCTCCACATTTCCCTCAAAGTGACGCTCAAGCTGAGGCTAGCGATGCGTCCATTCTGAAATGTATGAAGAACGGACATCTTGAAGAGGAAGCCTATTTGACTCCCTTCAAAATAGGCTGGTGATGTAAACCCCACGAAAAAATGGGAAATATGCGGTGGTTGGTATGGGCTCGTTCTAGTAAATATACTGTAATAGTTCTCAGTGCAAGAGTGTTCATAAGAAATAGACGTTCCCTCAGAAGGCACAATTGAGGTAACGTGCTGATAACATACCGCCATTGCAACGATTCTAATGCCTGGCAAGGTTGCAGACGAAATGAACTCGTACATCCTCATCACCCGACTTCGATAGATCTTCAAACGTCTCATCCTCTCACACTACCTACATGCGGAATCCCTTTTACCATTCTGAGAAAACTTATCTTGTCCCCTTCTACGTCAAGTGCAGAGCCACTTTTTTCGGCTTGGAGCAATTCTTCGATCAGGCTTGGCATTCAGGGTCGCTCAAGAAAATTAGACACACCCCTAACAGCTTACATAACCTTCTAGCGGCCTATCTATGTGAGCGAACTTTCGCAGTTTCAGTCCGAAACACTTCTTCCTCGAGAAGGAAAACACGGGCTGGATTACTGTAGGGCAGCGCGTTAGAACTTTTATCCCATTGTGATCTTCTGCCCATTCTAGGTAAACCAGACTTCTCATGGCCATACACCGATGATATAGCTTATGCAATGAGAGGCCCAGACTTTTCTCTCGTCTCGCGCAGACTACAATAAACTAGGCCAGTGGTGCGACAAACGGAGATTGAAAAGTTAACCCCACCAAATCCTCAATATTCTCTTATACACACTGAACATGCCGCAAGGTACATGGAAGTCCAGGTGCCATCAGCCACATCTCATGTATCTTGGGATAACTCCTTACAGTCAGGGAGTATATTACAACGCTGACAAAGCACAACAGTAACCCGACCCAACTCTAGTTTGTCTAATACTTTCCATGGGCCCATCTGTTCATATGCGCTTCCAATTTGGGGCACCTGCTATGGATCGAAGTTCTATGAAATCGAACTGGATAAGAATAAAACATCTGCTTTCCCACTCCCCTTCTCAAAAGTGCGTAAAAAGAGAAAACGATTAACGATAACTCCCGATCCATTTAAATCATTTGTCAATAAGGTATATTTATTTATGAAATAGACTGAAGAAGTAAAAAAAAAAAAAAAACTGTACTGGGTCAAAAGGGGATTTCAGTCGGGAGCCCCCCAGATAGTGTGAACTATCCTCTTGAACATTACTCTGACATTTTGCAGAGGTCAAGGCACCACCGCTTCCGGCAATTATGCTTGAACGCCTAATTTATATTACGCTACTGCGCCCAATATGGTTGTGTGATTGTCAGGTGCCGGGCTGAGCCTCAAACTCACAGATTAGGAGAATTCAGGCATTCCAAAACTGAGTGCCAGCGAATCAGAATCATCTCAGGCGCTACGTCAAAAGCTCTCTTCAACATGGAGACCTTCAAATTCCTTAGTCAGTGTAGTGCTATGTACCACGATTCGTAAACTACACACCACTTTGCAAGACCATCCAAACGAACTCATTGCCTGCAATCGTGGGTTGCTCCTTTAAGATCCATGCGTCGCCTTAAAGGAAAAATACCACCAGACTTGCTAACGTATGAGTAATTCAAGCCCTAACCCAACTTACCTAGAAAAACAAGTATTTATGTATGTATATAGTAACTGTCCCTATTTTTTATTTATATTACTCAATACTATCATTTGATTGTTTGCTATTCATTGTAATTATTATTGCATTATTATTGCAATTATTAGTGGGGGCTACGTCACGCTACCCGTGGAGTATACCACTTTATGCAACAAGTGCTATTTAAAACAAAAGGAAATTGCAATAACGTTGAATTAATAAGGTCTGTTTGCTTATCAAATCACTTTTCTGGAACAAGGGTCATATCGGTCGACTGTCAATGGAGGTTGCAGTTTCGCTATCTTGCAAGAGGCCGGCCACTCGCTCACCATCCACCGAACCCAGACGTGGGGAGGGATGGCAGGTTTTCATTCAGCCACTCTCCTGGTGGAGAGCTGTTGCCCATGCGTTCACCCGCTGAGGCGTGCTATCTGGAAGGAGTTCTTAATCTGGTTTCCCACTTGATCAATGGGTAACTTAGCTATTGACCCACAGGAGCGCTACTCTCTGAGATAGTGCTAGAACTATACTTTGATTGACTGTGAGTTTGCTACCAGACAAACGAATTCATGAACTCCCAAAGCAAATAAGTAGTTACAGGGTATATGCAATGGTTTGTTAATTTATCTGACGTACAGTTCCCTGATGAAATGAACACAATCGTATCATAAAAACATCCCTGTTGACCAAATGATCGCAAACATGAAAACATTCATCAGCGAAGTTTAATGGTGAAGAAGAACGAAATGTGGCCCGAGGGAAGCTGTTTAAATCTGATTACTAAACATTTAGACAAAAGATTTTGCACTTCAGTCGAAATTATTTGTAACGTATCACTTTGCTCTCGTAATTTCCCAAGGAATGACATTTTTATATTAACTATAGTAGTATAGTTCATAGATCACTGTCTTCAACCTAGTCCTGAGGCTAGTTGATCTGGAACTGAAGTAAACTCGGAACTACTCCTGTCAATATCCGTCTCTTTCATTATGCTGAGCTTTACTTGCTGTTCCTGTCTGACTCATAGCAACCCTACTGCACCTCAGAAGGGGCGTTGGGGCGTGAGGCTGTCCGAAATTGGTGGGGATAAAACCAGTGGACTTTGTTCGATCCCCGACTGGACGCTCCCCTCCTCCAATCCCTCGGGGGTGAGACAATGGGTACCAGCGATGGCTGGGGGACTGTGCAGACCACCAACCTGCTTGCCATTTATCTAATGCCCATTCAGCCTTTGAGGGACTGGACGTTTTGTCTGAAACCCCACCTCTCACATATATTTGTTGCAACCGAGTCAGGATGATTCGGGTGATCTCCTTCACTTATCTCACCGTCCTCGAATTCCCGATGCATGACAAAGACACAATTGAAGAAACTAGTTTAAATGACAACTGAAGGATTAGATTTAGTACACAGAAAAGTAGCAAGTCAAGATGGCGAAGCTCCCCGTCCGGACTCTTGCCGTAAACTGCCCTGGCGTTGGAGAGGGTGTACTCTTCCCCCTCCGTCCGACAGGGTGCGACGCTAGGCGATCTTCCTGATACCTTGCACAATATGCTTGGCCTCCAAAACGGCCATTGCAACACGGCGAACTGCTACGTATTCATTCCTAGGTACTTGTCTTCTTTTTCAAGAAGGACCCTGTGGCCGCCAACGCATATTGTCGATTGGCTACTTAGTTTTCCCTTTAGGAGAATTAACTGGAGTTTTTCCTTGGACGCTTCGGTAAATTACCACAGCACAGACGGAAGGAGAGATGCGCTGGGTTATCATTGCTTCTAAGAGTTCACTAATACAAGTTTCAGTTTGATTCTTATATTGGTTCAATTGGTTTCATTGATCATAAAACAGGCATGGGGGTTAAAAGTTAAGAGCTTTACGGTAAGACATTAGACACATTCAGTCCCAAAATATGCTTTTACCGCCGCACTTCTATAACAATTTCGTAGCACATTACCAAACGTATCATTCGGTAGGCGTTTGTCACTCGAACCCTTCAGACCTCGAAGGCGTCCGAAAGATCGCTAAAATTAACGCAAAAACACCAATTCGTCTTAAATTTCACATCAATTGCTCCAAATCCAGTAAATCGACGTTCCAATCCTCACATGGTAAATGAACTCAAACGCCGTTGATGGAAGAAACGAACATGTTTTTTCCAACCAGCCGCCTTTCCGTAAACTTCCGTTGTCCTGAGCTGAAGACCAAAATAGAACATTCGACCTGAATCTCATACATTTCCGCCCTTCCTATCGTTGGATACCTCGCGTTGACCTTTCAAGTCGTTCGACAAGTTTCTGTTAGCTCGTAAAGGAAAAACGAGATGGAACTATAGTCAAGAGATTGTGAAAAACGTTGGCTTTGCCCTTCGCTCTTATACATTCTTCAATCGGGGCCAGGTAGAACGAAGGTATTATAACATCATTATTACAACTGTCTGCAATTAAGGGAACATCGGACTATCGAGTTTTTCGTTCGTCTGAAATAAGTTTGCTGAGTTTGTGCTTTAATTAACGGATGAGCGCCGGATTAGTGCGTCAAAGCTCTTGAGTTTATAACATAAATCAGAACTAAGTAGAGTTTTTGTTATTGTATTTTGTGATTTATTGCTTTACATAGAAGGGAGGGGAGATAGCTTAATTTTATTATCATAACATTTATTTTTTACACTAACGTAAACAGTTTTTATGCACATCGTGTTCTGTTTTATGGTCCTTAGATACTTTCGCTGATAACTTTCCGCATAAGCGTCTCTTCGACGGCTATTTAAACGACGTATTTTACGTATCTTTGTTTAAAAACAGCTTTTTTCGGTCTTAGACTTGGAAAGATGTTAGAATCCGAGAATATCAGTGTTTCGTGCGTGTAGAACTAAAAGCGTGCAGTCTGTGTGTG
Source organism: Pachypeltis micranthus (assembly GCA_020466155.1). Classification (NCBI taxonomy): domain Eukaryota; kingdom Metazoa; phylum Arthropoda; class Insecta; order Hemiptera; family Miridae; genus Pachypeltis; species Pachypeltis micranthus. Next base: position 79,561,534 of record CM035768.1, on the reverse strand, counting down.
CTTGTTCGGGCAGAGCGGACCTCGTCAGTACCAACCTTCATGGAGCATTAAATAGTAATGTCCTAGGGGGGTAAAATGCTCCCTTCAACAGACCGTATCCCGAGAAGTTACGGTTTCTTCGTGAAATGGCAACTGTTTTGGAGAACGTGGTACGAAGAGTTGCTTCGTAGTTCCTGGCTGTTAATTGGCATAGGCTAGGGGGGCCTTTCTCCGCTTCTACGTACCTCAATGAAAGACTGTCAGTATTGATACTGCGCCAGGGTTGACGCCTGGCGAAAGTATGTGGTCGATAAGAGTGAAGAAATGAAAGTTGATAGTTGAGGTCTGCTTCTAGGAAGAGGGCTCTGTGTTAGTGTACCGCCTGACTCCCTTTAATGGCATCGAGCGGTACACTAGCAGACTAGCTTGGGAGCAAAATTAAAGAAGCGCAAAAGCCAAAAAGGACGAGCTGAATGTCTTAGTACGCAAGAGCCGTGTAGGCGTCACGAGAGGGTTTTGGGTGATTACAATTATGTACAGTTGATGATAGTTCTGTACCGCCTGACTCCCTTTCAAGTCGAGTGGTTAAGACAATGGTTCGTAATTCCCGACGAAAGTCGGGCAATTGTGGATCGGAGCTCCGCGCGATGGCTGGTAATTTTTGCCTGAGTCAGCTGATCCCCAATCGTCTCCACACTCCCCTTGTAACATTGGTGGCAGCGGTTTACTAACAAGTCCACTCTCCTTCATTCCAAGGAAAAGAAGAGGGCCTGAGCAAAAAAATAAAAAAATTAAGAGAGAAAATAATGAGACGAATTCTCGGGTCTTGAGATTCGCTGACGCTGTGAAACTTCCAGTGGATAAATGGTGATTTTTTTTTTTTTTGACCCGAGGGCGTGTGGGACAAGTCCCTTTGTCACTCCGGCCGCATATGGGCCTATTGTGACGGCCCTTTCTTAGTAGAAGGCGTCGTACATACCCGCCCCGCTTAGGAAGCTGAGTATGTCCTTCACCGCAGAGTCTGCCATGATTTGGGGTTCAGTGGTCCCCTGACCGAAGTATTCAAAGCATTTTGCTGCCAAAGCGGGGCATTCACATAGGATACGCTCTGCTGTCTCGTCCTCCTCACCGCAGAGTCTGCATTCCACCGCCTCTGAGATGCCCATCTTGTTGAGGTGATATCTGAGTGAGCAGTGCCCGGTGAGGAAGCTTATCAGTACTCTCAGATCTTGTCTAGAGAGTGTCAGCATCGCCTTAGCCCTTTGACAGGGAGGCGTGACAAGCCTTTTTCGCCTGTCGTAGTTGTGGCTGGCGATGCCAATAGGCGCCATTTTCTGAATCTCCCATCGAGCAACCAGACGGTTCAGGTGACTTTTCGTCAGACCCACGTGTGGTTCAGGCCCGATGGGTAGGGATTCTGTACCCCTTTTCGCGAGGCGGTCAGCCTTTTCATTGCCCTCATGCCCCCTGTGAGCCAGCACCCAAATGAGGGAGAGCCTGTTATGGGCGCCGAGCTGCTTGAGCGCATGGAGTTAAAAAAATTAAAAAATTAAGAGAGAAAATAATGAGACGAATTCTCGGGTCTGAGATTCGCTGACTTTGTGAAACTTCCAGTGGAGAGATAAATGGTGATGCGCCAACTACAATGTGAATGGAAAGTAAGCGCGCTTTCCTTGTCGCCCTCTCGTTCCCCGAATCTTTGATCAGATTTTCCGGGGATTCACTCAACTCTCAAAGATCCGTTAATTAAAGTCGTCCACTTCAGGAACAGCGGCTAATGGTGGGAGGTGAGGTGTACCACCTGAGTCAGCTGATCCCTAATCGTCTCCAAACCACCCTGCTAACAGCAATCGCGTGCAGCTTCGATCCACAATTGCCTGACTTTCGTCATGAATTATGAACCATTGTCTTAACCACTAGACCACGATCGCCCAGTGCCTTTAAAGGGAGTTAGGTGGTACATTAGTTCACATCAACAAACCGCGACTCGTCTCGTGTGCTGCAGCAGTCATTGATTGCCTGAGTTTATGTTTGCTGAGGGGCAGCAGACCCCCACAAATGGCAACCAACCTCTCCCCCCCTCCTCATAGCCCACTCCCATTGCAAAAGAGGGTCAGGCGTAAGAAGCCAGTGAGTCGAGCGAAGTCACGAAATTCATCAGCTGTACATTCTGGGGATGAACACTGCTCCTGGTGTTGGCAACTCACCCACCGCAAAGGAGAATGCTGAGCTGAGGTTACCTGAATCAGCCTCCCTACCAAAGAGTGCTCGTATAGCAGCATGACGAATGAAGCGGTAGGAGGGCTGGCGTGTCTGGAGGTTGAAGAGGAGGTATTTGAGTTGCGTGGTGCTGGAGGGTGTAGAGGACAGGAGAGTCCACTCTTGTTGCGACTGTTTGGAGGCCACTACCCGTGCTTCCAGCCACATCCTTGAACAGAGAATCCATAAGACTTATAATGTTCCACAGTCGATGATGAGGAACACACTGCTGTGTGCAGAGCTCAGTCAGGACGTGTCAGCTGTAAAAGTTATTTGTTTATTTATATCTTACGTAATATTTCCGAGACCAAACTTCACCAGGTGTATAAATAAAGACGTCTACATTCATCTATCCAACTCTCTCCCCCCCCCTCTCTCTCTCTCTCTCTCTCTCTCTCTTTCTCTCTCTCTCTCTCTCTCTCTCTCTCTCTCTCTCTCTCTCTCTCTCTCTCTCTCTCTCTCTCTCTCTCTCTCTTTCTAGCGAACAAACTTTTCACAAGTTTTAGAAAACCAACAATTGTTCGGGTCGTCAGAATTCGTCAAGTCGCCGCTCGATGACAAATCGCGGAAGAAGCTAAAAACGGTTCTGTTCTTATAGTTATACTCCTAGTGCGCGACGAGTGCCAACACACCTTTCACAAATAAGCGAGATCGGCGTATTGAGTCTCTGGCGTGCATTCAAATCCAGTCACTCGCGAAGCGATGGAATCGCACATGTCCTGAAGAGGGGCGTGTATTTCTTTCTACTTTCCTCAGCCCCACAAAAAGTAACGTAATCCGCTCAAAAGTTTCCCCTCAACCGTTCTCCCGTTGACGTTTCGGGTTTGCGTTCGAAAAACTCATTTTTGGGGAGAGTGGCTCGAGAATACGCTAAACATCAGTGTCCTTCAAATGATGGGTAGGGGGACATTGAACTGCGTCTCATATAGCGCGGAGTACCAGCTGCTTGGAAGACGTTATTTGAGTTTTACACATTTGGCAAATTGAGATTGAAGATCTGGTGGGCGCCACAGCTTCTTAGTAATCCCAGCTGACGTACAATAAGGAGTTAATAATTCAGCATACGAGAGAGGAACACGATACGTATAGGTTGAATAGCCCAGAGTGACGCTCGGTGGGCCATTAAATGGGGCCTCAACGTGTGCAATAGCGTGTGATCGAAATAATTCTGGTGAGAGTGCGGAGTGTGCTTTGGAGGCTGCTTGACGGAAATAACTCCAAGTCTAATAAGCTTAATGCCCTGGTTCCTCCAATGGATTCCCTTCCACGCGCATCATTGGCTTTTTGATTGACTGTAACGTTCACCTTGTACAGCGAACCTTATCGTCCAGTCGGCGAGTGATTTGGCATCTAGTAACGGAACAATGAGAGCAAAGAACTGCAGCCCATCATGGCAAAATACTCCCCAGCATTATGGTATTTTTTAAGGACGAAAGGAAGAAAAGCGGTAACGTTATCGTTAGCATCCCAGATCTCGTCTTAGAACGTTCTAGCCGATGAAACTGATTTCACTTACTGTAAATTCCCTTAGCCTTAATTATTATAAATTATTTTCAATAGCAGTATTATACAAGTTTTCTTCGTTTTAAGTTCCAACCTATGCTTATTTATTATTGTTAGCTTTCGTGTGTTTCAGTAAAGTTCGTTGTTATATAATTTAAAGCAGTTTTAGTAGCTTGGCACTAATAGTTTATTCATAAAACGTTGAACTAAGTGTCTAACAAGATTGTACAAACTGTACATAGAATTCGATGGTCGATAGAGCGATAAACACGTGAGACTGAGGCGATGCCCGCTTGGAAATAGCAATTTTATATTTCACAATTAGTAACCTGCAATTAACAACCAAATTATAAACTCGTTGCACGGAACTTGGGAAAATTAGGTGCGTGTATTTAAATATCAATGTACACAACACTTTTATACCGAACGAATCTAACCGGCTGCTTGAAATATTGGCAAGGAGGTCAACGGGAATAGATTTTAAACAATCAGTTCATATCGCAACTCACCCTTTTATTGGACAGTTTGATTCGGAAGAGTAAACTCAATAAACACCACTGACTCGAAATCTAACCTATTGGCAAACTAATCACTCAGAGTGCGTGTCTCTTAATGATATTCTCCATTGTTCTTTGAATTGAACCCAAATCGATACATCGACGGCTGACTGAGATATCGATTCATCCGAACGATGGTCAGAATTAACCGCAGGCGGTGTCTCAACTGCATCCTTTACATACGGAAGTAATGCGATGCGTTTCACAAGATATTTATGTTTTCAACTTACCTAATCACCTTTCACTCACTTTAAAGTAATATTGTAAATGTACGGTTTCGTCTGAGTCACTGAGTGAGAGCGTAATAAACGGAGAGGGAAGAAAGAGGCCAGTTGGTGATACGATGGAAAGGCTTCTCGTTGAGACTGGCGTTGACGCTGATACTCAAGACTCACTGACCTACCTCCATCTTTCGACATCTCCGATTTCACGTTTTATCTTGGTATCTAGTGGACAGACTCCATCCTCCTCGTCATCAACGACAACAGTAATCCCCATAAAACCCATCAAAATCTCTGTAAGCGCTAAACGTTTCCTGCTCCGAAAAAGCTATTAAGCCGACCTTTCGGACAAACGGATCGAAATTTTACTTCTCGACGGGTCAACAAAACGCAGTAAACAAATATTCAACGAGTCGGCTGCCAAATTGAATCACGGTTTGTTTAGCGAGCATTTGAAATATTTAGGGCGTGCGGTTGTTGTGTTTTTCTTGGCTCTTCGTCGATCCCCAACATTTTCAACTCAACTTTTGATTCATTGACGCTTGAGAGTTGCTTCTTCATACCTTAGGGCCGCTACGTACGATCAAATATGTTCGACAAACGTGATTTGCCAATCTCGATTGTCGAACATGTTAGAAGGTTTTCTGTCAATGTCAGACGATTTGTTGGCAAGCGTGAGGTTTGACAAACAAACAAGTTTTATCGCGTGAGTGCGGGGGGGGGGGGGTTCCGTGAATTTCCGTGAATTACTGAGCTTGATTCTGTGATTCAGTCTGTGCCCGTCGTTAACGTTTCTGCCGTCAGTCGCATCAGACAGATGATATATGTCATGCATCATCTGTACCATCCACTAGAATGAAAAAAAAAAAACCCCAGACACACAATGGTTTATTATTCTCATGAACAGCTTGACCAAGTATTACTGCTCCCCCATCCCATTCGATTCAGCATCGAATACTAGTAAACCATCCGAAACATGTCCTGGCTACAATGGAACTACGGAAACAAAACGTCTGATGATTTTGCCCCGTCAGGTCGGGAAAATTGGAACGGGGCCGCTTCGAGCGAACCCGTTGCGAGTCGAAAGGGGAGCGTTGGGAGGCGAGCGAGCTAGCGAGTGGTTTTTTAATGAGACGGGATGGAGGGAGGGAGTACTGACGACGAAACGTTGACTTCCGCTGTAGTTCCCGCGTTGTACTGCGTTTCGTTAATTTTTTTAACCGTTTTTTGCCCATAACAATCATGGGCTTCGTCCGACCAGATTGCCAAGATGGCGGGCACAACTAGATACCAAATGGGATTTTTGTGCGAAAGAACGAATTTTTTATATCACGTTAAAGGCACAAAACGGCCCAGACGGTGGACGGGGGACGGCGGACAGACATTGCAAATTTGGAATCCCCATGTCTTGAAACGTAAAGTATCAAATTTTGAGGGGGGGGGGGGGTTGTAAAACATTTTTCGTGACCGAAGACATAGGGTTATAATTCAGAATGAATAATAAACCAAAAACAGCGGAAAGCGAGACGATTCGCATGATTCTTCAGATCATCGGGGAACAGATTAAAAAGCAGATCGAGAAACCAGTCGTTTTGGATAGGTTTGCTTGTGTAACAACGTTGGATATCCATACTCATCCAAATTGAACAACGTTTTTCCAAGAAAGAAAGCAACATGATTACTGAACGTTGATGTAGCTTGATGGTGTGTATGAAGGTTGGTTTGAACGTGTGGATTCGACGTCAACTTCGAACACGCGTTTAACGACCCTTTGGAAAAGTGTGAGTTTCCATAATATTTGAATTTCGACTTGGATTTCTCAACGGGTTTCATTAAACAAAAAAGATGGAATTGGATTCGATTAGTTAACTTTTGGCTGCTCATTTCCCAAGATTTAGTGAATATTCAAATATATGGCTAGAAAGTTTCCTGAATTGATTGATATCGTGATTTGATTGTTAAAAGACCCCCACACGTCTTTCGCCACAAAATGTCAGTATGCAATAGAGGGTAATGGTACACGCATCATACGTAGAATTCAGATTAGTGCTGACAAGTGTGTAACGGCACGAACCAAACCCTTCGATTCAGCAGAGGCTCGTCCGGGCATTTATGCTGACTGGGCACCTTAAATGCCCCGATTCGCTGCCGTCAGTTGTAACCGAGCCGGTTCCCTCGTTGCCATGTCACCCGCGGTCGCGTTCGCTCCCACTCAGTTCCCTGTCTGTGGTGGTAAAACTTCTCCGAATGTGAATGAGAATAAAACTTTGTTCCAATTGCTTTTGGCTTCTATCGTACTACTTCCCGACTCACCTAGTGCGATGCCGCTTACTATATCAATCCCCCCCGTAACATTGGCGCCCAACTAGTGGTCGAACTTCCTCTACATTAGTTCGAGATGCCGGCCACGCAGGAAAACTTGAAGGTTCTTCTAATGCGATGGGAATTTTCGATCCCTCACCTTCAACTTTTCTGTCCTACTGCTGTGACCTACTCTCTCGCCCGTCATTATGTTCGAACGTTGTCCGTTCTTGACGAACAGATGAACACAGCTTTGTGTTCAATCGACGACTGCTGCGTGGAGGAAAGCAGGACAGATGTAAAGGAGGTTCTGATCTGCCAGCGTCTCGTGCACATATACATAAAAAGGTCAACCCTTATCTAGCATCGCGGCAGCATAAACCTACTCGTCAGCGGAGACCCTGGAACCCTGCGGACCGTTCGTCATGCATCAACATCGACATCTTCCCGCGTGTCTGTCCCCCAACGAACTCTCAAACAACGAGTCCGGGGAAACCACGCGCCTTCAAAATGGCCTGGTGATGACAGAACTCCACCGCCAGATCCACATCGCTGTCATATCTGCGGCAAACATCATGGGGTAAGAAAGTGCCCACGTTTCCTCAACTCCAGCCAGGATGCTCGAAGAACCTACGTGGAAGTGCACAATCTGTGTACGAATTGTCTGGCAGCCTCACACACGCTCAAGAGCTGACACTCAACGTACACGTGTGAATGCTGTCAACACAGGCATCACACGCTGCTACACCCCATGAGCCAAGACGCCGCACTTGTTCCCAAAAGTGCAACTAACCACTGCACGGTAGATGCAGCATCTTCAATCTGCACTACCCCTTCTGGAACACCTGAGGGCAAGTTTCCTCTGAGGAGGAGGGAAACTCCGACTCCCCTTACTCAGAGAATCGTCTTTCGCCAAGGGATAGACCGATTCTCTGAACCATGGATGTCGCAGCTGCATGGGACGAAGACGTATGATCCACACATCCCAAGATGTGTACGTTAGAGACATTGTGAGGTGACTGTTTATTTGTAGTTCTAAATTCAATACTCCCACCACAAACATGGGCTCCCTTTGGAACTTTAATCAAAAGTAAAGAAATTGGGTTATTAATCAAAATTCTCTCTCTTTGCTCAAGATTAGTTTCCCCTTTGTTGGGTGGACAGCAACGCCCTGATTGCAGTACATGGCAAGAAACTGCAGTGCTCATGAGTACCTGAGGACAGGCACTCCATCAAGGGCGGAGTGGTGTAACGGGACGAACCAAACCCTTCGATTCAGCGGAGGCTCGTCCGGGGCATTCATGCTGACTGGGCACCTCAAATGCCCCGATTCGCTCGAGGCTTCGCTGCCATCAGTTGTAACTGAGTCGGTTCCCTCGTCGCCATGTCACCCGCGCTCGCGTTCGCTCCCACTCAGTTCCCTGTCTATGGCGGTAAAATTTCTCCGAATGTAATTGAGAATAAAACTCTGTTCCAATTACATTCGGTTGATGTAATAACTCCCCGACTCTCTTAGGGTGATATCGCTATCAATATTAATCTTCCCCCTAACAAGTGCGATTTTTACAATCCCTCGACCTAAAAGATTAAACCTTATAAAAATGTACCGAAAATTTCTCTAGAAATACGACTACACCGATTTAGATCAAATCTTCAGAGCATTTTCAGTTAGTCAATAACGATATATTGTTTTGCGTTTCTCTCGTAAACCGTTGCACGTGGAAAAACTCAAAAACTGAAGGAAAACTTTCTTACATCAGTTGTTCAAAACATCGGGATGTTTTAAATCAATCTGTACTTGTATTATTTCTCTAAACATCCATAGAATGGAGATGTAATCCGAAATACCTCAGCGTGTGGGGTGTGTGGAAGATTAAACATTTTTTGTTGTTGAACTTGAGAAAACGGACTTGTAGAGTTAACCGACCAATCTCTTCACTTCGCCTTTCACAAACTGAATATGCAGTTCTTGTATAAGCGTATCGTCGACTTAAAATAGGTGTGAAGAGAGTTGTGTGATGCGTCGTTCTGGATACATCGCGGATATAGCTGAGAGTCGATTGGTTCCTTCATACCTTGGCAATACATTCAATTCTAAGGGCGTCCTGTTCACATTTGTGTCGTTTGGTGCCGCCGTCCAGTATTATTACTAGCGTCGAAACGTGTCTTGCATTTTATTCCTGTCTTTGTCGTTGTGCTCGTCTCAAAACTGTGTTTGTTTGCACGATTTCTATTACAGATGCGACTAGGGACGACCGAAAATGTCGAGCCGCAGTTTCTATCATTCGTCATCGACGACATCCAAATCGGTGTCTGTGACGACTCGAGGTAAATTACTCGCCACACACTACGCTTTTCTATTGAAAAAAAAAAAAAAACGTTGGAAATCTAACCTTTGTGTTGCGGTTATGTGTGAGTTCTAGTAACAAATTGTTGTGTTGTAGTTGTTGATGTTCGACGTTCATCAATATGTTTGCCTTACTGCTTGCACGCGGTCTACTAGCGCAATTAAAATGTTGGTTAATAGGAAAAGAAATTTCCATTAGTGCGATCTCTTTGCTGTTTAGGGAGACTTCATGGGGAGGGGGGGGGGAATGGAGAGATTGAAATCGTTTATTCAAACAGAAAATCGAAACCTCTCGTTTTTTGCACATTTTGGTCCCCCTCCCTACACCTTCCTCACTTTTAGTCGATGAACATATCTTATAACCTTATTTTCGCGCCTTCAGAACAATACAAAAAGAACCAGCTCCATCGGTAGAACCGTTTTCCGGCAAATCGAGCTGCAAACACTAACACAATTCCCACTGACACTGACATGAGGTGTTTTGAGTTCAGTAGCCCTTACAACTTGGAGCTCTGAAGAAAACTCAACTTTTTTCTTTTACACGATATTGTTGTAACCTTTGAGTAGTGATAGGTAAAAATGGAAGTTTTTCAGGAAGCTTTATGTCAACGTTTATGGAAAGCAACACATTTGGTGCAACTTTCCGTAAATTCGAAGACCTGCCGTATATGCGAGAGCTGTATCATTGTTCAACGCATTTCTACGGAAACATTTACGAAGTACGAAATGTAGGTTATAGTTAGTTGAGAGTACTCCGTAAGTTTGATCGAAATCGTCAAGACAGTTTTTGAAAAAATCAAACACAACGAAAACGATAAATTCATATTCGACAAATCTCGTTTTTCGAGGTATCATGGCATCTCCATTCAACAGATAGATACAAAAATAATAGTAGAGAAGAAAAATGTGGGTATAGGCTGCTAAAAGACGTTCTGTATGATTGATCAAATCCAGTGAAGCTTTTACTTTGGAAATTACGAAACCTTCACCGAATTTTCATGGACAGAAAAAATGCAAAATCCCCCAGTTTTTGTTGCATCCCCCCTCCTCCTTTTATTATCGATGGAAATCGTCCATATCCTGATTTTAACGTTAATGAAAAATCACTAACAAAACAAAAAAAGAACTAGCTCAATCCAGTTCAGCCGTTCTCCCCCAAACTACAGCCACGCAGGTCTGGTTTCTTATCAAAATGACTGTTCCTTAACCCGCGGAGAGAGTTATACCAGTATACTGTCATGGACATTGCGGTTTCGTTCTCATGCAGGTCTCTCGCGCAGGATCCACCAAACCCAGACCTGTGGAGGAACGGCAAGTATTTTTTGTCTTAGCTAGTCTCCCGGTGAAGCTCCTGCCATCCGGAAGGAGTTGTCAATCTGGATTCCCACCTGATCTAACTATTTACTTAGGCGGCAAGTTTCAAAGGAACAGATCAACAGTGACCACGTTTCTTTGTCACGGCCTTCTTCGCAAATTCGGCGAAGCCGTTGTAGTCAATGCTGGTAAGTTTGTCTCCTCTTTAAACAACCGTCGCTCACTGTTGTAGAAACTATACTAGAACAGCCCCTGGTTTCTTGTTTTCTCCGCACTGCAAGATGCGTCTTCGAGAGAAAAGACGTGGAGCCACGCATTGAAGTCGCCATCTCCAGTAAGGAACTGGCTCGTTCAGTAGTCAGGCTCAACCCTGTTTCTCTCAAGACGGTTACGGATGTTGGGGAAAGACTCATATGTGTCACGTCCTTTCAAGGATTCACATTTCGCTTGCCATCCCTAATGCCCATTCATTCGTTCAGTGGAGAGGTCTGCATGGAGTTCAATCTCAGAGTTGGGAAAGCTCCCGTTTCACTCTCCACTTGTCAACCATGCACTCAATGGCCAAGTCAACTGGTAACTGACCAGTGATCACCTGGAGTGCTTCTGTTGATGCAGTCTTATAGGCCTTGGTGATCCATAGGAGCACAACTCCCTGGGATTGGGCCAATGCTCTCTTTTGATTAACTTTGAGTTCGCTAACCCAGACAACAGGGCTGTAGCCAATCACGCCTAGATAGATGGCCTTGTACATGAGGATAGTGTCGTGGTAACACACTCTCCAAGTGGCCTTAGTAATTGAACGCAGTGAGGCAAACCTTGCAATGGTAGGGTTTAAGGGACTGGAGGTGTTGCCTGAAACCCCACCTCGCAACTATGTTCATTAACTGAGTTTTTTCTTCAAGCCACCTGTAGCTTTACGTGCTCGCACCACTGGGTGACAGTTTGTAGGACATGATGGGTTTTTGCCTCGATCTGACGGATATTGCTCGAAGTTAGTCTCCACGAGTCTCCTGAGGCGATCTTCGAAGAAGGCGTTTCAGTGTGTCGGTCTGAGGATTGAGCCCTGGGGGCACCCCTTCTCAATCGTTCTCCTGACCGAAACATGCCTGCTTTCGATCGTAGTAGTTCTGACGAGCAAGCATAGGCTAAGGGGGATTCCCTTACCATTAAGGAGCGCTGACCACCAAAGGTTGTCAAACGCTCCCCTGACTGCTACGACGTACTTAGCTGTTGCCTCCAGGGGAACATTGAGGATTTCGACGATGATATCCAGCGTGGACCTTCCTTTAGTTGCCTGCCAGTGTGATTGCGGCCTAGGACTCCTTGGAGGGGCGGCAAATCCAATATTTTAAACGAAGACTTCCACTGAGGGCGGTCACCACCCGCGTGTAGCTCGTGCCGTATCTGAACATCCTCTCATCCTTCTTTCCTTCCCTCTCCCGTTCCTTCTATCCCTATTGTGGGCGTAGGGTAGCCTGAGCGTGCTCCTAATTTCCTTAATGATTTAGTTAGTATGTTTGTGGAGCAATTCTCTTGATCTCTACGACTTCTTTGTATACATGTTGAGGGCCCCCACAGACGTCCAGAGCCAATCCGTCGAAGATCGTGTATAAATACATGACTTGACGCGCTTACGTTGTAGTCGGATTTACGTGCTCCAAAAAAGGAAATTAGGTTTAAACAAATTATCTGTAGTGGTTACAGTTAACGTTGTAGAAGCTGTAGGGATGAAGGACAAAAGCGAGAGTAGGATTGGTAGAATCAGTGTGGTTGGAGGAGAGAGGAAGAGAACCAGGAAGGGTTGGGGCATGTGAAAAACCAACAAATGCTACTCACTCGATCAAACCGAATAGGGGGGACCAGACAAGATCGGACCTATCACATTTGACAATTCCCTACAGGATTTATGGGGGCGTAGGTGGCACAACCGAAGATTTAACGGGATGCAAGGGCGCATATCAAGGAAAGTTCAAGAAGGATGTCATTCTTCGTGCTCCGTGTGATGTTGTGTATTTAGGTGTGCAAGTCTTGAACCGTTCGTTGTCATTTTCATAGCCTCGGGCTCTAAATTGTTTCCGTCTGAAATCATCTACCCAAAAACACGTTCGTTCGTCGAGAATCAAAAAGAAGTCTTGAGCGGCAACACATCTTCTATTCTGACGTGCGAACTTCGTTATTGCAGCTCTAATTGAGAGACCGCGCGTGATTGCTCAGTTACACATTAATTGGTCTTCGCATGAGTTGAATGGACTAGTGGCGCGATTATTGTTGCGTTAGTTCGACGGTTGGACAAATAAACTCGTCAAATCGGCGGTCGTTATTTTCGAATCCTCGTCAGTGACAAAGTCCTCCCCCTTCAAAGGCGATGGACAGCGCAGTGACATTTAGTTCTCTCTGTTGGATGCAGGCCACGAACAGACCGAAATGAATAACCTCCAACAAAATGCACGTGGCCTTTGGACTCTGCGACATACATCACAATTCTAAACGAGTCAAAAGCGGAGTGATGTGCGATTCCTCGTTTTTCAGCGCGTCTAACGTCGTTATTTCATTATTTTGGGTGCAATACGCCATACATGGAATGGGCACGTGAATTGACACAAATCGACATAATATAATACTACACACTAGTTAAGCTAACGCGCTTTTCTAACCTTTTCCAAAACTACGACTTTGAAACGAGTTGTGAGGAGATTGCATGGAGGGGGGAAGGGCACAATGATGCAAGTCAAGATGCTCCCAAGTGGGTCAAGCCTGTGTAGTACGGTTGATGGTTGACCCACGAATTTAGATCGATGGTAGTGGTTGGTTCACCCATCACGGGGGGTCTCTGGATGGTTGAACTGATGTGAGCACGAGCGTCAAAGAGAATGCTTAACAGCACAAGTTCAAGAGCGAAGTGCCAAAATGAAGGGGTGAGAACTGAGATAAGGGAACGGGGTGACGAATAAAATCTGATGAACGTTGGGGGAACACCGCTATTGAAATGTTAATCCTTGTGTTCGGCTGGCGTGAGAATATTACAAGACTGAATTTGACTGACAGGGTAGTTAGAAGTTAGCTTGAGCTGAGCTGAACAATTATAATATAATGCGTATTATATGGCGCATCGAGTATAGAGAATTTCCTTCTTCCAGTGTCCCCACTTAGAGAACCTGTCATGATTGTTTCTCACTCTTACGCAGATGAGTAGCAACGAGAATGGAATGTGTACTAGACTAATGTTGCGTTTAGGCGCAGACAAATTCACCCCATGAAGCTATTTTAGGGGAAGCAGGTGTACGTGAGGTGATTTATTTGTGTTTTTTTCTTTATTAATACTTCTTATTCGAGAAATAGTATCACAATTTTTACGTACGTTTCTTAGATCTTGGGTTCCTAAATGTCAAAAGCTGTTTTTACTTTCCTTGGCTCTACGAAGTAGAAAGGAAAGTTATGTAATCGGCTGAAAAAAAAATTTTGAGTTTTCTTCAGATCTTTACGTTTCAGACCTCCCTGAGTCCGAAAAACACTATTTGGGAAAATGGTCTGTGTGTGTGTGTGTCTGTGAACGATTATTAGAGAAAACCACGGTAACAAATCAGCTCAAACTTCATATCTCGCCCGCAGGACGCCAAAATAAGGGTATGAACAAAATCCTTCGAAATTTAGCTATAGTTATCATAGTGATCAAAACACCAAATATTTTTTTCTCCAAAACGGCTCTAACGATTTTGATTAAATTTTTTATATTGATAGTTCCCAATAAGGAAATTATACCATAAAATTCCCATCTATGGGAAAATGATGAGAGCAGCACAATAAATTACCAAAACTTTCGACGTAATCGAATTTAGAGTGGTTTTCAGAGAAAACGACCGAGCCAAATCACCTCAAATTTGATCTCCAGCCTACAGGTTACTATGGGACGCAAACATGAGGGTATGAACAAAATCCACCGAAAGTTAACTATAGTTAGCATAGTGATTAAAACTCCAAATTTTTTTCTCCAAAACGGCTCTAACGATTTTGATTAAATTTTTTATATAGCTAGCTCTCAATAAGACAACTATACCATAAAATTCCCATTCGTGGGAAAATGACGAGAGCAGCACAATAAATTATCAAAATTTTCGACGAAAAGCGTTTTTAGCGCGGTTTTTTTCTTATAAACTCCGCTGGAATTTTCATAGAATGTTAAACAAAATTGGTATTGCAGTCCAATTCAATACCCAGAGGGTGGGGTGTTTAAAACCGCTCATGAGATACATGGGGCTCACTCCAGAAATTCCTGAATTTCAACTACCGCTGTTTCGCTTACTACCAGTTCTAACAGTTATTACCCAATAACTCTGCAAAAGTGAGTGACAATCCTTCTTCAAAAAATTTGTGTTTACAGCCTCATTAATTATCTGTGTACCAATTGCTCAATAATCGTCCGGGAATGAGTTCGAGCAGCACAATAAATTCCAGAACTGTAGGCGCTACAGCTTCCTGCTGCTGTGACGTGTTGTTTGACCAAGTTCAAAGGAACTGAGTGATAAATGAATTGATTAAATAGAATTAGCCATGTACAAAGTGAATTGACGTAGAGCTAAGGAAAGTTCTGTGTTGCAACGCACTAGATATTTTTATTTACGTTGAACAAATTCGAGAAAACTTATTGATTTTCGAAGAGTTGCGTGAAATCGTTCATGAGTTCCATTTTTGTACAACAAAGACCCATGTTTCATCCACCGTCTGCCACTACTTTCCATTAGGTGTGCGACAGCAGACTAGGTTCGTTCGTCTCTCATGTATAGTAGTTTTAGGGACAAAAATGCTGTCAGTCCACAACAATTTCCATTTTAGTACAAAAAATGTACCCTTTTTTTCAAACACCGTCTGCCAGTATTTTCTACGGTTTGTGGGGGCATTTTCACTGCTGAGCCACTGCGTCAGTCTGTGAGGTGGCAGACGTGCGTTATGAGTTCAGCAGAGTAAACTCTTTCGCAGTAAGTGCTCGAAAATTGTCCACTTTTTACGACGTCATTTAGGAGCTGGCTCCAGGTCTATCAAATATTTATCATACAACTACCAAACCAGGAACCTCCGTGCACCTCCATGGCTGCTAGAACCAATGTTAATACTCGGGTATTTGAGAACGTATCGTAGACCCGGCGACTGTACTGCTACGTTTTTTCATAACATTGAATTTCATCACATAATTCTCGTATTCGTTCAAATCGTACAGACTCACAGGGGGGGGGGGGGTGAGTTCGCAGGGGATGGACCAGCGACGATCGCGGTGCGCGCGAACCGGGTTTTCCCCTTGAAAGAAACGTTTTGTCTTCTTCTTCCCCCAAAACGGAATACCTGAGTCGCCTACAATGGAAGAGGTTGGCATCTTCGGTGAGTCACCTAGTATTTTCATCATCGTCTAATGGGAGGGGAGCATCAGCGATTGAACGTGGGCGACAAGTCGAGGTCGACCAACGAAATTCTCTCCCAAGTCTCATATTTAATTATCGCGTAATGCCTTCATATCTGCGGATTTAACGCGACGATTAATCAAACGTTTCTCTTAGGATGATACATTCTTGCTGCTAACAAAGTGTGTGACCTAGAAGAGAGGGAATATCGAGGTGTGAGATGGTTGGGGGGGGGGGCAAATTTATGCGCCGCAGTGAGACTGCACCCTATTTCCGAGTTTGCTCAAATTTGTTAGCGCTGTGACGTGCGTGGTGAGCATGGTTTTTATTGTATTCTTCAAAGGTATATCACGGAGTATAAACATGTCCAAGAAGACTAGCATATCTTCCCTTAAAAAATCGAAGTAAGGAAGCTAAGTGAATGGGGGAAAACATACTATAATAATACGCAATTCCTTTATTGTTTTCACCATTCCATTCCCTGTTCATAAATCAGCGAATAAGACTCATAAATACATACCTGTACGTGTAGATATAATTACATCGTCGTGAGGGAAATATGTGTTGTCATAATCTGAATACATAAACTAGATATAACAATCACAAAGCAGGTGATCGCATTCAGGGTTGTTCATCTTCCTCACTGAATAATGAAATCCGTTGGAAAATACCTGACATTGTAATCTCTACCCGTTAGATATTTCTATCACACGGAAGATGGGTGTTATCATAACCTCTACACACTAAACCCGAAGGAAATACCATTTATTCTATATGAACATCAATAACCACCCGTTATTGCAAGGAAGGTGAAAAATATGTAATCATCTCTCATTGAGTATCGCAATTTGAAGAGCAATAACTGTTATCGTACTCTATACACGTTAACAGCCACAAACGGCATGGGAATGCCTTCATGCACTCAAGCAGCTCGGCGCCCACAATAGGCTTTCCCTTATCTGGGTGCCGGCTCACAAGGGGCATGAGGGCAATGAAAAGGCTGACCACCTTGCGAAGAAGGGCACAGAAGCCCTACCCATTGGGCCTGAACCTCACGTAGGTATGACCAAAAGTCACCTGAACCGTTTGGTGGCTCAATGGGAGACACAGGAAAATAGCGCCCATTGGCATCGCCAGCCACGACTTAGACAATCAAAAAGGCTTGTTACACCTTCTGGTCAAAGGGCAAAGGCGATGCTGACACTCTCTAGGAGGGACTTGAGGGTCTTGATTAGCTTCCTCACCGGACACTGCCCACTCAGGTATCACCTCAACAAGATGGGCATCTCAGAGGCGGTGGAATGCAGACTCTGTGGTGAGGAGGACGAGACGGCGGAGCACATCCTATGTGAGTGCCCTGCCTTAGCAGCGAAACGCTTTGGATTCTTTGCCGAGGGGATTATTGAGCCCCACATCATAGCAGAAGCTGCGGTGAAGGACATACTCGGCTTCATAAAGGGGACGGGTATGTACGACGCCTTTTACTAAGGAAGGGCTAGAGTCACAATAGGCCCACACGTGGCCGCAGTGACAAAGGGACTTGTCCCGATGCCCTCGGAGAAAAAAAAAAAAAAAAAAAAAAACAGCCACAAACACACAAAAGATGAATGCTCTAGTAATCTTTTGCACACTAAATACCACAGTACATAGGGCGAATCCTGTGATCATAATATATACACACCAACAATCCCAATATCGAGAGAGATGACAGTTGTCAACTACACATTGACCATCATGGACCTGAGGTATGGTATCATCATTTATAGACAGGTATCGCCATCCCTCAGGCAAAATTAGTTGTCACAAATTCTACACAACAATTGGGGATCATGATCATAAGGTAGATACTAATATGGCTTATGGCGATCACACCAGATATCGTAATCCAACTTTAAGTAATCATAGTATCATAGTAATCATTACTTTACTATCAATTAGGAACCTCCATCACAATAGAGATGGCCATCGTTACATGTTAAATATACCGAGGGAAATATCTGTTTTCACAGTCGTTAGACATCAAATCACAAGATATATGGCGGGTATAGTAATTTCTACTCATCAAGTACCATAATTCTGAGGGAAATATCAGTTGATCAGTTGTTGTACTCTCTACACAGTGTGAGGTACTTGCGGAATTCTTTTACTAATTACCCGCGTACAGAACACGAGTGAAAGTCGAGTCCGGGCTCGAAAGCAAAGAACAAATTAAATACACTCAATTATACTCACTTGATGAAAATAAATAAAATAATGCCTCTCAGGAAAGTACTGGAAAATGCAATTATAAACCAAATAGGACCCACTTGAATTTAATCAGGAAAAAATAGAAATGAAATGAAATGAACTCCTTTTAGAATGAAACAAATAACCTATGCTCGGATTGTAGTAAATGACAATAAAGGGACAATGGAGAAAATGAAACACCAAGCTCTGATCGCTTACCTCACTTCGCGCAATCTAAAGGGAATTTAAATATTTGATCACTGGCTTAAAAACCCTGCAAATTATTACACAATGGTTTATTATTCTCATGAACAGCTTGACCTAGTATTAGTGCTCCCCCATCCCATTCGATTCAGCACCAAATACTAGTTAACCATACGAAACATGTCCACAAAAAAACAATAACAATACAAAACGTCTGATGATTTTGCCCCGTCGTTGGGGAAATTGGAACGGGGGTGCTCGAGGCGAACCCGTTCCGAGGCAAAAGGGGAGTTGAGTGGCAGTGTCGTTGGGAGGCAAGCGAGTGGGAGGCGAGCGCGGTTGCTTTTTTAATGAGACGGGCGGGGAGGGAGGGAGTTCCGTGAATTTCCGTGAATTACTGAGCTTGATTCAGTGATTCAATCTGTGCCCGTCGTTAACGTTTCTGCCGTCAGTCCCCCACACACACAATGGTTTATTATTCTCATGAACAGCTTGACCAAGTATTACTGCTCCCCCATCCCATTCGATTCAGCATCGAATACTAGTAAACCATCCGAAACATGACCTGGCTACAATGGAACTACGGAAACAAAACGTCTGATGATTTTGCCCCGTCAGGTCGGGGAAATTGGAACGGGGCCGCTTCGAGCGAACCCGTTGCGAGTCGAAAGGGGAGCGTTGGGAGGCGAGCGAGCTAGCGGGTGGTTTTTTAATGAGACGGGAGGGAGTACTGACGACGAAACGTTGACTTCCGCTGTAGTTCCAGCGTTGTACTGCGTTTCGTTAATTTTTTTAAACCGTTTTTTGCCCATTACAACCACGGGCTTTGTCCGATCGGATTGCCGAGATGGCGGGCACAACTAGATACCAAATCGAATTTTTGCGCGAAAGAACGAATTTTTTAATCATGTTAAAGGCAGGAAACGGCGGACGGACGTTTGAAATTTGGAATCTCCAAGTCTTGAAACGTAAAGTATCAAATTTTGAGGGGGGATTGTAAAAAATTTTTCGTGACTGAAAACATAGGGTTATTATTCAGAATGAATAATAAACCAAAAGGGGACGATTTGTCAGCGATGTCGGTAGCCGTTATATAAAGAAATGTGGCTCCTCTGCTAATAGAAACAGTGGCGAACTGCATGGGTGGCGGCAACAGTGTTGCCACCTTGGGCAGTCCGCCGCAAACCATTACAACAGTCATGATGATGAACACACTTGGATGATTGGTATTGAAATAATTACACACTAGATATCACAATCAATACAATTATATCTAACATGGTAATCTCAATAAATTAATTAGGTTTCACAATCACAAAGTAGATGACTGGTATTGATATCCCTTCACAGTGCATGGTGTGACAATGATAAAACAAATGGGTATAATAGTAATCATTACACGTTCATTAGGAACACAATCTGTTATAGTAGTCTTTACACTCTCAAGTCTGTTTTCTTCCATAGTGAGGAATATCACGATGCATGAAGAAGGTTATATCAGTCATGCTCTTTTCACACTCAATATCACTGTAAATAGAGAAAACATGTGGTATATTGGGCTCCTCATGTGTTACAATACAACATTCCCAACGCATAACATCACCATCTCTACACAACCAAGATGTCAAGGTAGATGACAGCCATCTTCTCACTCTAAATATCACAATCTGTACAATTTCTGTTATTGCAACCACTGCAGATTAACTAAGTTCCACAATAGTAAGGCTGATGACTGGTAAATATTTCCCTTTAAAGTGTGTGGTGTGATATTCTCAAAACAAATGGATGTTGTGGTAATCACTACACACAAGACATAATAATCCCACTGGAAACCTCTATCATCATATTACAAGGATCAAATCACAAAATAGATGGAAGATGCCATCTCTACATGTTAAACATGACAGCTGCTAGGACAGCTCGTTACGGCTATACACACCAAATATAACCCGTGCAAAATATGGGTTATTGCAGTCCTCATGCTTTAACTATCCCAATGCCAGTTGCATGGTGCGTATCAAAATCTCTACATTGAGTACTATAATTTCAAGAGAGGCAGTTGTACTCTCTACTCATTATCCACCAAACGTGATTACAAAGTAGATGATAAGAGTCATGATTTCCACGCGCTGAATATCACACTTCCTAGTAAGGGACCACCTATTGCACATTGTACACACGATATGATGACCTCTTCGAAGTGCACGGCTAACAACTGTCGGTGTTTGAAATACCGAGGTGTGGAAAAACGCTTTATCGCCCAAAGGGCAAGGAATGGCCATTAGTTTATGAACGTGATGTAACCTTGGCGTCGCAGGGGTTGCAGACGGTGGATGGTAGAGTAAGATTTTTGGGATGTCTATTTTTGATTCACCTGAACCGTTTCGAACAAGATTAGAATATGATTAAGCGTCTTCACTTGGGTGATGTCGTGGGAATCCGAAGGCGACGTTCTATTTATATGATCCAACGAGTTTTGGTGTAGGTCATCTCGAGCCACGCGCTAACTCCGCGCTACCTTCCATTCTCATTCGTAAGCCTTAGTTCATGGTTGAGGCGTAAGGTAGCAGGGTTGGCCTGTTGGCGCCAACAATTTGAAGGGGTGCCAAGGTTTATTAGGTTTTATGAGCGTCGGAGGAAGTCAGTGTCAGAGGAAATCAAAAAAGTCGAATCTCTAAATTAATTTGCCCTCGAGATTGTTATAAACTTCCTCCTCTTCCTTACCCTCTGAGTGTGTCAAGTTATGTGCTCACTCACACGGCAGATGAGTGGTGGAGTAGTCTCTTCGATAAATATCGCAATTCCTTCCACCTAAAGAGAAACGCTCCAAATTATTACACCACAGTTTGTCATTTTTTTGCACATCATGGTTGGGATCTTCTTGTTTCAATCAATATTTTCGATAATATCCTGGTTATCCAGCTTGACGCAGTCCTACACCTCTAAAACCAATCCCATTCGTTTCTGTATTTAAAAATACTAATAAACGATACGAAACATGATCTGACTACAACAGAACCACAAAAATCTACATTTTCTAAGCGGCGCTAGGCAATTAGCACGACGTGACGAGTCGAAATGACGGGCTGTTGGGGTGTGACGGGAGGCAGAGCTGGAAATGATAACTTTTACTACATTATCCCTCGATTTCCTTCAACTAGTAGAATCTACAGTGATTTCACTGTTTTTTACCCAGACGCAGTCCTACACCTCTGAGACCCGCCCTTTTCTACTCAGAATCGAAAATACCTTGTAATCGGTACCAAGATTTCGTTTTTGGCTAATTTTTTCCAACCATTTGGTGCCCATAACGCTCATGGGTTTCGTCCAATTGTCGAGTAAGCAATCCCAAATGGAGTTTGGGCAGTGTCGAATTTTGAGAGAGGGATTGTTAATTTCCTTGGCCGAAAACATGGGTGTATCGTTCAGAATGAATATTGAACCAAAATAGGGGCTTCACAGTTCGACAAGGGAGCGTGTGGGGCTACCAGATGCTGAAGCTTCCTCTAGGACGCATGCTTGACACGTGGTGTACGCAGTATGCGATGAATATTCATCGAAAGCAGCTCGAAAACTTCAGTGACCGGTCAATGGTGCCAGAAATGGAAACTTAAAATAAATTCGGACAAATCTTTGGACATACTCGTACAACCTGAAGTACGAAGAGCCGTCTTTACTTTTCATACCGAAAACTAGTGCAGTGTGTATAGATAAACATGAACGCGTCACCGAGTCCTGCCGCCTGACGCGGAACGTCTGCTGCCTGGGCTCATCGCCTCATGCTCATTAACACTATGTCCAACCACAATCGCTCTGTGCCCCGTAACCACCGGCATACCTCCTCAACTGTCTGCACAGCGACCAGACGAGTCTCATCACCTTCATCTTGCCAAAGAGACGGAGACGACCTCCCAGACGCCCTGCCACTCTAGAAGCCTTACAAGCATGAGGAGACACACAAGTGGCGGGGGGATTACGGGCACCTATCTCTCTTCTCGTTCTATCATCTGTGGACTATTTTGTATGTATCAATTAGAACGGACATGTGGAATATACACAAATGGACTTATTATTTGTGACGTACTGTACTCTCATTACAGTACGAAGCAGTGTATTCGGCTTGAAGCCACTGCTAGACAATTGAAATGTATCCGTGCAAAATAAAATTATATATATGTGATGTCCCCCTCATCCTCACATAACTGTCCTTTTTCTCTATCAGACTCCATAGGATAAACGATTCACAAACAAATAAATGAAGTGTAATAACAATACGTGTCTATTAAAAAAAGAAACTTGACACACTCGAAAAAGCGTACTCCCCCTCGATGGTCACAATCAAGTTTAAACAAAACAAATCGGTACGTTCACGAGAGACCCTTCAGGTAACAATTACAATGGTTGACTGACTCGTCAGACTGAGGTAGGTAGTTTTACTTGGTCTTGTTCGTATTTGTGCCGCGAGGGGAGGAATGAGCAGCTAGTGATGACACAATGTGTTATTCGAGTGATAGGAGTAAAAGGATTCCTCATTTCATCACATATATGACACGAATAAGTCGGGTGCTCCAGAATTTGTCCTTCTTCAGGAAAGGGTGGAACTCTTCAATGGAAACTATGGCTGTAAGTCAGCTCGTCAGACCTGGATCACTCCCCCCCCCCCTCATTGACAAAACACCCGTTGGTAAAACTGCTCAACGTCCCTTCTTCGAGCGTAGTTTTAGTGTATTCTTTTCCACCAAGGGGGGCTTCAATCCCCACCCTTTTGAATCCGCATCAATTCTACCAGGTTGGTGGGTATTCTCAGGGTTTCTCGCGAGCGTCCATAGTCGATACCTGATGAGTTTGTCTTCAGAGCCGAGCTTAATCCAATCTTACGTTATTATTTAAGTTCTCAATAATGTTGGTATCATATTAAATGAAATAGTGTGATTGCGTATTGTAGGAATTCCCCGCCGACATACATAACGCAAGTGTTCTCGCTCACAACTTAGGAAGATCTAATAACGATAAAGCGGCATTTTAATGAGGAAGATCGTTCGCACACTTTGGTGCGGATAGTCCAACCGGAATTTTAAAACCAGCGGTGTAGCGATTGAACGTAGAATAAAGTGAATCTGTTCGTAATATGTTCGTTCCTGGTTCTCCGGGCTACTGTTCACAGGACCAACATGCTAGCCCTGTCACCACTTGTCTCCTCCCTTTTATGTAGTTGCCATTCTGGCGTTGGATCCACTTATTTCTCAGGGCCCCCACAAAGCGTTTCATCCGCTTTCGTTGCGACCTTTTGTTGAGCGTGCATTGGCGTCATATTGGTTTATTATTCATTCTGAATAATAACCCTATGTTTTCGGCCACGAAAAATTTTTTACGACCCCCCCTCAAAATTTGATACTTTACGTTTCAAGACACGGAGATTCCAAATTTGCAATGTCCGTCCGCCGTCCGGGCCGTTTTGTGCCTTTAACGTGGTCTAAAAAATTCGTTCTTTCACACAAAAATCCCATTAGGTATCTAGTTGTGCCCGCCATCTCAGCAATCCGATCGGACGAAGCCCATGATTGTTATGGGCATAAAACGGTTAAAAAAATTAACAAAACGCAGTACAATGCGGGAACTACAGCGGAAGTCAACGTTTCGTCGTTTGAAGTCCCTCCCTCCCGCCCGTCTCAATAAAAAACAACCCGCCTCGTCCTCGCCTCGCAACGCTACCCGCCCACTCAAGCTCAACTCCCCTTTCGCCTCGCAATGGGTTCGAAGCGCCCCCGTTCATATTTCCCCGACCCGACAGGGCAAAATCATCAGACGTTTTGTTTCCGTAGTTCCATTGTAGCCAGGACATGTTTCGTATGGTTTACTAGTATTCGATGCTGAATCGAATGGGATGGGGGAGCAGTAATACTTGGTCAAGCTGTTCATGAGAATAATAAACCATTGTGTTATAATTTGCAGGGTTTTTATCATTGGATGCGGAATTTTGTCTGTCTGGGCCTATAGAGAGAAACAGAGAGTGATTTTCATTCTGAAACAAACATCAAGTGAGCCCTTCATTTGGTTTGATCAAAGGTGTGTTTGTGTAATTGATTTAGTTGACGTGTAATTCACGCTATACTCACGGGTTTACAAAGCGTCATCCCCAAACACAACCCTAAAGAAACGCTGATAAACACAATCATGCGCGTGGAGTCTATTGAAATTTCGTCGTTCACTTGGTGTTCTTGTTCTGATGAGTTAGCAATGATGCAGTTATTTGTTGTATTTAATACACCAATATTACTGTAGCTGTGCAGGCTGGGATTATCCTGTCCTGGAAGGGCGCACAGAGACCAATTATTTAAGGGTTCGCTCTGTAGGGTCGTAGAATCTCCAACCGAAGCGTATGTTGTACCGCTGTCACAGTTGGCAATCATGTCTACACAATCCTTCATTGAAGAATTCAAGATGAAAGTCCATTTAGTTACTTGTGCTACCCTACCTTCCAACGAATTCCCTGTTGTTTCGACCCCAATGTACCCTCATAACACTTTCAGGCGCTCCATTCCTCAAAACGCCTTCAAAATAAATGGCTAATTCTATTTAATCAATTCATTTATCACTCAGTTAATTTGAATCTTGGTCAAACAACGCTTTACGGCAGCAGCAAGCGGTAGCGCTTACAGTTATGGAATTTATTGTGCTGCTCGTACTCATTGCAGGACCATTATTGAGCAAACGGTACCCAGAAAATAATGAGGCTGTAAACACACATTTTTTGAAGAAGGATAGTAATCACTTTAGCAGAGTTATTGGGTAAAAACGTTTAGAACTGGTAGTAAGCGAAACGGCAGTAGTTGAAATTCAGGAATTTCTGGAGTGAGCCCCATGTATCTCATGAGCGTTTTTAAACACTCACCCTATAGGTATTGGATTGGACTACAACACGACTTTTTTTTAACATTCTAGTAACATTCCAGCGGAGTTTAAAAGGAAAAACCGCGGCAAAAACGCTTTTCGTCGAAAGATTTTATAATTTATTGTGCTGCTCTCGTCATTTTCCCACAAATGGGAATTTTATGGTATGATTATCTTATTAAGAGCTATCTATATAAAAAATTAAATCAAAATCGTCACAGCCATTTTTGACAAAAAAAAATTGGTATTTTGATCACTATGATAACTATAGTAAAATTTCAGTGGATTTAGCCCATACCCTTATTTTTGCGTCCCATAGTAACCTGTAGGCTAGACATCAAGTTTCAGCTGATTTGGTACGGTTATTTTCTCTAAAAACCGCGCTAAAATCGATTTCGTCGAAAATTTTGAGAATTTATTGTGCTGCTCTCGTCATTTTTCCACAAATGGGATTTCTATGGTATAATAATCTTATCAAGAGCTATCCACATAAAAAATTTAATCAAAATCGTTAGAGCCATTTTTGAGAAAAATAATATTTGGTGTTTTGATCACTATGATAACTATAGTTAAATTTCGGTGGATTTGGTTTATACCCTTATTTTAGCGTCCCATAGTAACCTGCAAGCGAGATATCAAGTTTGAGCTGATTTGGTACGGTGGTTTTCTCTAAAAATCGTTCACAGACACACACACACACAGACCATTTTCCCAAATAGTGTTTCGGACTCAGGAGGGTCCGAATCGTAAAGATCTGAAGAAAACTCAAAATTTTTTTTTCAGCCGATTACATAACTATCCTTTCTACTTCGTAGAGCCAAGGAAAGTAAAAATCGCCGAGAAACTCGGACTCTCGACCTTGGAATCCTGAGCTGGTTGATGAAGTGAACACAATTTATGAAACGCAAGGGCCATCAGCATCAACTTGAAACACGTTGTATACTTCAATTCCCCGACAACTTTGCGCGCAGCTGAACGCCGAAACGACTGGTCGAACCTGAAATTGACGAATTCTCACTTTCCTCACGCTCGTTGCTTCAACTCTGTCTTCGATGAAGCGCCAAGTTTTATGGTTGCCTAAAACTCGCACCTAACTTACGACAAATCGTCCAACAAAAGTATTGTGGCCACAAATATTGCTAAAAACAAACAAAATAAATACAAATAGGTACCGTTGACACTTGACTTTTGAGCTAACTATGTAACATTGCTGAAAATGATCGAAATTGGTTATTATAAAGCAGCTGAAAATGGTTTTATGAGATCAGCTGTCTGAAATAAATACCAATTCGGTACAATGGAGCGGATATGCACTTGACTTTTACCGCATTCGTTGTAATTCAATATCAAATTTGATCTAATAACGTTATGGTTGAAACGAACCAATTTCTGTTTGTTTAATTTCCATTTGAAAACGCCGTGTCTCACTTCAAAAACACGATTTCTTCTTCGAATATACGTAATAACAGTGCTTTTTAAGAAAAGTGAGCATTTCAAGCGAAGTATTTCTTTCCGTCAAATTTATAGACGTATTTGAATAATATGTTGAATGTTCCTTGGAAGGGTGCGTACTGGCATCTCAATTTAACCAAGAAAAATACGTTAACTATAATTATGTTCGTGGCCAACTTTTGTGTTCGATTAGTTTCATATGAAAATTGTAACGGAAAAAAGGCAACCATGAATCTTTCCTCTTCGAAACTACATCTCTTCTTGCAATCAACAGGTGAAGTAAGTAGGCATATTGTTCGACGCATCGCGTTAACCTGCAAGCTAGACATCAAGTTTCAGCTGTTTTGGTGCGGTTGTGTCCTCTAAAAACCGCGTTAAAATGGCTTTCGTCGAAAGTTTTGGTAATTTATTGTGCTGCTCTCGTCATTTTCCCACAAATGGGAATTTTATGGTATGATTGTGTCATTGAGAGCTATCAATATAAACAATTTAATCAAAATCGTTAGAGCTGTTTTTGAGAAAAAAAAATTTGGTGTTTTGATCACTATGATAACTATAGTTAACTTTCGGAGGGTTTTGTTAAAACCCTCATTTTGGCGTTCCATGGTAACCAGCAAGCGAGATATCAAGTTTGAATGGATTCGGTACGATGGTTCTCTCTAAAAATCGTTCACAGACACACAGACCATTTTCCCAAATAGTGTTTTTTGGACTCAGGGGGGTCTGAAACGTAAAGATCTGAAGAAAACTCAAAATTTTTTTTTCAGCCGATTACATAACTTTCCTTTCTACTTCGTAGAGCCAAGGAAAGTAAAAACTGTACTAAAATCGATTTTCGTCGAAGTGTTAGCTAATTTATTGTGCTACTCTCATCATTATCCTTCGAATGAGAATTTCATGATATTGTCATGTCATTTGGAGTCGTCGTTATAGCTGTTGAGAAAAAAATATAGTGTTTCCATCACTACGATAATTATAGTAAGTTTTTGACTGATTTTTCTCATACCCTTATTTTCGCGCCTCAACTGCAGGGCTGGATATCAACATTGAGCTTTGGTTGAGCTGTTCCCACTCAATCGCGTTCACAGACCGTTCCCTCCCACATAGTGTTTTTCGGACTCAGTAGACCATAAAACGTAATCTGAAGAGAACTAAAAAAAATATCTGGTGCGTTGCAACACACAACTTTCCTTAGCTCTACAACAATTCACGTTGTACATGGCTAATTCTATTTAATCAATTCATTTATCACTCAGTTCATTTGAACTTGGTCAAACAACAGGACACAGCAGCAGAAAGCGGTAGCGCCTACAGTTCTGGAATTTATTGTGCTGCTCGTACTCATTGAGTAATTGGGTAAAAACGTTTAGAACTGGTAGTAAGCGAAACGGCAGTAGTTGAAATTCAGGAATTTCTGGAGTGAGCCCCATGTACCTCATGATATTTTTAAACACTACACCCTTTAGGTATTGGATTGGACTACTAATACCAATTGTTTAAAACATTCTACTAACATTCCAGCGGAGTTTATAAGGAAAAAACTTCGCGAAGAACGCTTTTCGTCGAAAATTAAGATAATTTATTGTGCTGTTCTCGTCATTTTCCCACACATGAGAATTTTATGGTGTAATTGTCTTATTGAGAGCTATCAATATAAAAAATGTAATCAAAATCGTTAAAGCCGTTTTTGAGAAAAAAAATATTTGGTGTTTTGATCACTATGATGACTATAGTTAACTTTCGGTGGATTTTGCCCATACCCTTTATTTGGCGTCTCATGGTAACCTGTAGGCTAGACATCAAGTTTCAGCTGATTTAGTACGGTTGTTTTTTCTAAAAACCGCGCTAAAATCGATTTCGTCGAAAATTTCGATAATTTATTGTGCTGCTCTCGTCATTTTCCCACAAATGGGATTTTTATGGTATAATTATCATGTTAAGAGCTACGAATATTAAAATTTTAATCAAAATGGTTAGAGCGGTTTTTGAGAAAAAAAATATTTGCTGTTTTGATCACTATGATAACTATAGTCAACTTTCGGTGGATTTTCTTCAAACCCTCATTTTGGCGTCCCATGATGACCTGCGGGCGAGATATGAAGTTTGAGCTGATTTGGTACGGTGGTTTTCTCTAAAAATCGTATACAGACACACATACACACACACAGACAGTTTTGGTAATTGATTGTGCTGCTCTCGTCATTTTCCCACGAATGGGAATTTTATGGTATAGTTGCCTTAGTGAGAGCTACCAATATAAAAAATTTCATCAAAATCGTTCTAGCCGTTTTTGAGAAAAAAATATTTTGTGTTTTGATCACTATGATAACTATAGTTAAATTAAAGAACAAAATGTAGGGACTAGTTAGCTGAGAGTATTCCGTAAGTTTGAGAAAATTGGAATACCGATAAATTAATATTCGACAAATCTCCTTTTCTGAGTTGACTTGGCTTATATCTCCGTTCAACATATATATACAGAAATAATTATGGAGAACGAAATGTCGGTATGGGTGACTAAAAGGCACTCCATTAGGATTTATCACATCTGGTGAAACATTTACCCTGGAAGTTACGGAAATGTTAGAAAAAACGTTATTTTCGACACATTTTGATTTTTATCT
This sequence comes from Pachypeltis micranthus, assembly GCA_020466155.1. NCBI lineage: Eukaryota > Metazoa > Arthropoda > Insecta > Hemiptera > Miridae > Pachypeltis > Pachypeltis micranthus. The sequence goes on along the minus strand of CM035768.1, from coordinate 79,532,266 downwards.
CTGTTCAATGGACCGTCACCGGAACATTTATTGAGAGGAATATGTAGGTATTAACTATTTGAAAACATCCTGTGAGTTTGGTGAAAATCGCTATAGCCGTTTTGCCAAAAAGCGTAAAAAACCTATTTTTGCTTCAGGGGCCCATATCTCCGTTCACCGTATTTTCATGGAGATATGTATGGAGAAGAAAGGTTAGGTATTGATTAGTAGAAGATAATTTGAAAGTTTAATCAAAATCGTTAGAGCCATTTTCGAGAAAAATGCGAAAAACCCTAGTTTTCGGTACATTTTCGTTCCCTCCCCCCCCTTCCCATCGGTCGAAATCGTCCATAACGTTATTTTGGTGTCTACAAAAAATAACGAACAAAACAAAAAAAGAACCAGCTCAATCGGATCAGCCGTTCTCCCGCAAATCGAACTACAGACACACACACATACACACGGACCACGCGTCGAAATTAGGTTTTTTAGACTCAGTAGGGTCTGAAACGTAAAGATCTGAAGAAAACCCAAATTTTTTTTTTTGGCCGATTACTATACTTTCCTTCCCTTCGGGTAGCGGAAAGTAAAAAGTGGGTTCCAGATGGTGACTAATCCAAAAAATAGGAGTTGGCGTAGATGATTCTCACCTCGCATTCGACAGAAGCTGTCAATAGGTGGAATGGAGTCAAGGAAGGCGAGGAAAAAAGCTGTTGGAGGTGCTGAGGAACTTGATAAGACTGATGAGGATGTTTGGACCAGGATAGATTTGAATGAATCTCGGAGACGTGTTTTAGTTGAACACGAACTTGTAATTGAGGAGTTGGTATATCATAAGATTTGAAGACTTGGATCTACAATGAAGAGGTGACTTACACAAGATATGAGTGAAGTATATAGCGCGAGCAAGTAGGGCTCTGACGGCGTGTAACTGGTTTTACTGGGAAGGAGGGAGAAATCCGAATTAGAAGTCGATGAGAGGTGAAACCAGTGTCCGTTGGAAGAATTGAAGACGGCCGTATCATGAAAGGTGTTAGAAGATGAGTGTGTTGGGAAACGGGAGAGGACAGGCATCTTCGGCTATACTTTGTAGCAGAATGATTCTGGGAGGAGGTATCTGTTGTAGAGAGGAATCTGAAAAAGGAGGAGAGGGAAAACCGCTGCAGTGGAATTTCCGTAGGTACAAAAATCTTTGGAGAAACAACGACCTTGCCGTGATGGTGAGTCCCGTTGGACAGGTGCGGAACTTACGAGGTCAAAAAACGAGGACTGATTTAGCACTTTGCGTCGAACAAGGATAAGCAGGTTTATGGAGCAAAGACAACGAAGGTTCAGACTGAGGGAGTGAAACACGAATTAAAACGTCAACAAAAGTGGACCAATCAAAGGAGCCACTATGAACAATTTTGCTGATCAAGAGTTGTGAAGGGTCATGAGTAAATAGAGGAAGAGTGTGAATAGGTGTGAGCAGATTGTGGATTGACCATCCTCCATCTTCAACTTCACACAACCACACTGCCCGGACAACCATATTCAGTTTGTAGAACCTCACTCCCTTATCCGTTTCTCGCTACGGTTGTGAAACAGTGAGGTGGACGGTCGTGTGGGTCTAATTTTATTTACTGGCGGCTGTGCATGGCTGATATAACCCTCGTCGAGGGTTTAGGAACAGTCATCAAATAAGGAAGTAGACCTGTACTGGTGGCTGTGCATCCAACAGTGACGTGTCAGGCGAGAGAGTTCAGCCAGGGAAGGATGAAGTGGTTGGCAATGGAAGTGAAGTTGAATTAAGTTCTGCTAGAGAGGGAGAGAGAAAGAGAGGGCGAGAGAGAGAGAGAGAGAGAGAGAGAGAGAGAGAGAGAGAGAGAGAAAGAGAGTGAACGTTTAGGCAGAAATCGGATTGAGATAGACCACTTGACAACAATTTCTTACGACGAGACATGGTGACTTCACTGCACAGCTCCATTTCTTCTCCATCCTGCACGGCTTGTGTCTCCAGTGCGAAGGGAACAAGAATTGTTAAAACAGTGAGTGACGACTGTTGGAAGAGCAGACAAACCTACCAGCATTGGCTGCTACAAAGCAAGCCTATAACCTTTTTGCCCAGTTTGCGAAAAAGGTCAGGGCAAAGAAACGTGGTCGCAGTTGATTTGCCCTTTTGAAACATGCCACCCAAGTAAATAGTTAGATCGGGTGGGAATTCAGATTAAGAACTCCTCCCGGATGGTCAGACTAGGTTAAACGTGGGCATCAGCTCTCCACCGGGAAAATGGCAAAAGACGCCATACCTCCGCAGGTAGGGGATCGAAGGATGGTGAGCGAGTGGCCGGACTCTTGGTTGTTAGCGAAACCACATTCTCCATGACAGTAGAATGATATAACCCTCTTCGATATCGTTTTGATTATGAAACAGACCTGTGTGGCTGTATTTCACTTTGGAGAAGAGCGGCTGAAGCGATTGACGTGGTTCTTTCTTTGTTTTGTTCGTGATTTTTCGTAGAAGCGAAAATAAGGTTATGGACGATTTCCATCGATAAGAAAAGGAGAAGGGGGAGGATGTGAAATACTAGAGAATTTAGTATTTTTCTCGAAAACCGCTCGACCAGTTCCGATTAAACTTTCAAAATATCTCCTACTTGTTAGCACCCAACTTTTCTTCTTCGTAAATATCTCCATGAAAATTCGGTGAACGGAGATACAGTTTTCGTAGTTTCATGCGTTTAGAGGGGGGGTCAGAGAGAAGGAGGATGAATTCGTGAGAGGGCGAGAAAGAGTGAGTGAGTGTGTTAGAGAGAGGGGAGTGAGGGAGAGAGAGATTGATTGATTGATTGATTGAAATGGTTTATTTAAATTAACCAGGGGCAGTTATGGCCATAGGGCCCTCTCTTCCACTGTCCCTGGAAGCATTGACCTTTTTTTACACTTCTGGCAGTAGTTATTTACATCAAATGATCGCTTCATATTAATAAAAAAAACAAACGAAACATAAACATACAAAAAGATAAAAAAGAAAAAAATCAAAAACTTCTCAATACAAGCGCATTGCACACCTTTTCCCTTTTTTTTTGTTCATTGCTAGGCACTCGCACTGTACTTCTGCAACAGTAAATTTGAAAAAGTATTTTTAAATGCTCTCACGCTTTGTTCTGGTCTGAAGGAGTTGGGATTGTTGTTGTAGATGCGGATGGCTGTGGCTGTGAATGATTTGTTGAATATTGTTGTTCGGTGGAGGGGTATCTGTATGAGACGCCTTCGAGTGTGATGCTGATGACAATCTTCCAGGAACGCAAACTTCTCCGCAAGGTACTGTGGTGACCCAAACTTAAGAATCCTGAACAGCATCGTTCCGATGTGCAACTGCAGCTGCTCCTCAATCTTCAGCCATCAAAGCTTGAGGAAGTATGGGTTGACATGCTCATCCCATTTCAGGCTGAAAATAAAACGAACTACGGCATTCTGGGCCCTCTGGAGCATGTTCATCTGCTCGCCAGTCATGTCACTGAGGGCACACAAACTGTATGCAAAGTTGAGCATAACCATGGACTGGACAAGCTGAAGCCTTGCTCTGAAAGGAAAGTCTACCGCTAGCCGACGGAGCTGGTACAAAGCCCCATACACCCGTCTAGAGACTGCAGACACCTGGGAGTTCCACCTGAGTGAGGGTTCAATTAACACGCCCAAGTTCTTCAATAACGATTCATATCTGAGCGTCATACCACCCACTTCGATCTGTGGAAGCTCTTCAACATTAAGCCGTGAAAGCAGTCTTGAGTACCCCATCACCATGGCTTTGCACTTAGACGAGTTTATCACCATGTCGTGCGATGAACCCCACGATAGAAGGCCAGCAATCTCAGCGTTCAATGTCTCTATTGCATCCTTAACCCGGTCAATCGGCGAACTTATGTAAATCTGCAAGTCATCAGCGTAGACTATAGAGAGAGAGAGGGAGAGAGAGAGTGCCTCGATCTCAAGACCGATGAATCAGTGTGGAGGATGCTCGTCTTATCCCAGACGTCACCAATACCGAATTTCAAAAGGGAGTTTCTTCCCGAAGACTTGTTCCGGAGGTCAAAGTGTCTACAATATTCTTCGCTCGGGTTATGTCGAATTTCGACCGCTTGAAAAATTGCCGTGCGACTTATCGATAGTCCAACGTGACTCCCACTTTCTTTTGGTCAAGCTGCCAGCAGGAAGGACTTTCTTCGCCCTCTTTGAAACCGTTCACCGTCACCAACATGATTTTTGGAGTCCTCATATTCATACCCTTTGCTTTTTGTGATCGCTGATTAATCCTGGTTCCACAGCGTAGCATCTGTTTTTTTTCTGTAAAAAGCAAAATCGTACTACTGTAAAAAGACGATGCTTTAGAAATTTGCGCACAATAATGCCTCAGAAGACTCGTCGGCCGTTTTTTGTGTTTAATATTGAAATATGAACCAAACGAAGTGAAATAAAGCGTTGAATTTTCCTTCGATAAAACCGTCTTGAGGAATTAGGTTCGTGCGTTGGAAAGTTGATGGGGGTTTCCAACAATTAGAAGTGGGAAGCGGAAAGGTGTTAACGATCCACGGCGACTCAGTGCTATTTGGCAACAGACTCAAGTCCCGTTGGCCTAGTGGCGATGTCATCCCCATCCTTTTCCTGGCGGCACCGAACGTCCCATTTATTTTGTCTTTCGAGCACTGAGTCATGCAGGAAAACATTAAAGTTGGATCGATGAAGAGACTACAGTTCTACAAGCCCCGTGCAGGTCGAAAAATGTACAGTTTCAACTGGCCATAAATCGCTGCTTATTTGGGTTCTGCTATTAACGTTTGCCACATCCCCTTCTGCTATACGCAATTTGATTCAGAGGTTTAATTATAGTTGTCGTTGAATCTAATCCAAAGATGCAGAACGCCCTGCGCCGTACCGGAATCCTATTGGGGGATAAAATGAAAAGGCTCCACACAGCGCTGATTTAATGTATGTTTCCGGTGCTCGCAATACAGAGCCCAAATCGAGATTTCGAAATGATGAGTTTTGTTTTAGCGTCAGTTACATAGGACCTGGATGTGAACCGAAGCCTCAGTTTTTCGGCAAAGGTCACTCATTGCCTTGAGTGTCCTTGGTCGTGGGTTTCATTTCCTTTGTTGTTTCTTTTTTTTTCCTTTTGACTATTACGTAAGGGACATTTTTTATTCTAGCGCATTCACGTTTCAAGTGATTCATTGCTGGCCCAAAAGTTTTCCTGGTAATCCAGAACGTATATTTGGGGATCCGAAGTAAGTAGTTCCGCGCACCCGATTCGGGATCCAATCGGACGCGTACGCGATCGCGAGTTCGTCAGAACGGGACACTCATCAAATCGCCACCATCCATCGGAACACGAAGTCAACCGGAAGACGACGCCTCAGGTTATACTTAAAGGGGCAGTGTAGTTGGTGGACCCCTTTTCTTTTGCTCCTACAGGAATTCCTATTTTATTTTACTCGGAGAGAGAACAATTTCTTTTTTTGTTTTATAATAAATCGTATGTACATCGTATGGTTCAAGGGCTTTGTTCCAAGGAAACTTCTCCTCCCCACCACATTGAACGTTACAAGTTTGGAAAAGGTGGAAGGAAAATTAACGTACCGACATGAAATCTGTGCAGAGCGGACGCATAACAAAACCAAACATACCAAAGATGAATTTTTACGAAACAATTAAAAAGAGATGAAAATTTTAACTGAAAGGGAAAGCAAACTTCCGATTTGGAAAATGAGAAGTGAGATCTGCGAAAGGCGAATAGACGAAAGAAAATGGACACGAAATCTTGGGGATCAAATTATTCGATGGGAAGAACCATGTGTTGATGATCAGAACTCTGGATGATGTCCGAACTTGTATCACTCGCACCACGCCGCCTTAACCAGTGAACACCCGTTCCACAGTAGATACTGGCGATTTCAGTAACACCAGTGATCCTTCAGGTACAATCGATGTATGCGCCGTCAGAAGTTGCAGCGAATGGAGGTACTTCGTGCTCCATCGATTCCAAAAAGATTGAACTAGTTGAGGCAACTAGACGATGCGGGTTCAATATTCTCCAGTTCGGGTCTTGAGAGGAGAGGACCTCTAACGAGGAAATGCCCGGGATTTAAACAATTAGAGCGACTAATTGCCGTGAGTTGAGGATGAAGAATGTCGGGCTGCGATTATCCGCTTCTGATGGTGCTTAGCACGTTTAACCAAGGCTTCTCAAGCCCCTTCGAAGTAAGGTGCCAGAGGAGGGTTAAAGATCCAGGCGATCTCGCGTCGAGACAAGTATTCTTTAAAATGAAGACTCGTTTCTCGGGCAGCAGCGCTGAAATTCCACGTACCGACACATAACAAAACCAAACACGCCCTTTTAAAAGTGCCATTACTGGGGTTAGCGAAGCGTCTATTGCAATGTTGTTCACGGTTTGACGGGTTTTCGCGGTTACGTTTAGTAGATTTGTTGGACGAACGTGTACTAAAAACTGGGGGGTTTCGCCTTTTTCTCGAAAACGGCTCTAACGATTCGAATTGTCTTCTACTAATCAATATCTAACTTTTTCTCTACATGCATGAAAATACGGTGAACGGAGATATAGGCCTATGAAGCAAAAATAGGTTTTTTACGCTTTTTGGCAAAATGGCTTCAACGGTTTCACCAAACTCTCAGGATATTTTTGAATCGTTAATACCTACATATTGTTATCAATAAATGTTCCTCTGACAGTCCATTGAACAGAGATAAAAATCAAAAGATGTGCCGGACATCACGTTTTTTCGAACATTTCCGTAAATTATGGGGTAACTGTTCCACCAGATGTGATCAATCTTACAGAATGTCTTTTTTTTCTTCTTTTTTTTTGACCCAAGGGCGTGTGGGACATGTCCCTTTGTCACTGCGGCCGCATATGGGCCTATTGTGGCGCTGGCCCTTTCTTAATAGAAGGCGTCGTACATACCTGCCCCCCTTAGGAAGCTGAGTATGTCCTTCACCGCAGATTCCGCCATGATTTGGGGTTGAGTGGTCCCCTGTCCGAAGTATTCAAAGCGTTTTGCTGCCAAGGCAGGGCACTCACACAGGATATGCTCTGCTGTCTCGTCCTCCTCACCGCAGAGTCTGCATTCCACCGCCTCTAAGATGCCCATCTTGTAGAGGTGATATCTGGGTGGGCAGTGCCCGGTGAGGAAGCTTATGAGTACTCTCAGATCTTGTCTAGAGAGTGTCAGCATCGCCTTCGCCCTTTGACAGGAAGGCGTGACAAGCCTTTTCGCCTGTCTTAGTTGTGGCTGGCGATGCCAATGGGCGCCATTTTCCTGTATCACCCATCGAGCAACCAGACGGTTCAGGTTTTCGTCATACCTACGTGTGGTTCAGGCCCGATGGGTAGGGATTCTGTACCCCTTTTCACAAGGCGGTCAGCCTTTTCATTGTCCTCATGCCCCCTGTGAGCCGGCACCCAAATGAGGGAGAACCTGTTACGGGCGCCGAGCTGCTTGAGCGCATGGAGGCATTCCCATGCCAGCTTAGACCTAAAACTATAGGCTGCGATGGCCTTTAAGGCGGCCTGGCTGTCTGAGAAAATGTAGATAGAGAGAACAAATTAGGGCCGCAACAAATTGCCAACGCGCGCGAATATCAAAAACTTGTATGAGAAAAAAACGGTTGCCGACTCGTTAGGTTACGCCGCAGTCAAAATTAAGTGCCTCTCAAATTATTAAGGTTTATGTGTAAGTTAAAAGTTTTCTTCTGCCGAGGGTATTTTTAAAAAAGGTTTATCAACTTTTCTACAATTTACATTCAATAAAAAAGCTTCAACAGACACATGGGGAGCTAGAAACGAACAGCAAGACGTCTGATTGAGAACACACCGAGCTGCGGTGAGGTGGGGTGAAGGTTTATACCCTCTTATGGGCTGACGTAACAGCAATAACTAGGGATTCAGCATCCGTGGTACAATCCAGTGACGTAAGTTGTATAATACATGCATAATGCAGGATAGGATTAATGCTGTATTGCTTTAAATCACTTCGTAAATAAACACATTTTTTGCGCTAATCAAAATGATGTACACTCGGTCAAAGTGCCATACCCATAGAGAGCGTAGGCGACCTCTCACATATACCTGTGCTGTGTATCATTAACTGTTATACACATGTATATGGGATCTACAGTTTATCGCCGGTTCCGAACGGGTACTTGAGAGGCTTACTAGGCAAGTATACTCGTTGTGGTTTGCCATTGCCTTCCACGAGGTGACGGCCGCAAATTGTTAGGTGTTACGCTCGGGAATCGAACCCGAGTATTTGGCATGGTGGGCTGATACACTAACCTCCACGCCACGGCCGCCACATGATGTACTACAGTATTGTATACCTCAACACAAAAGTCCGCGGTGGTATCTGTCTATTTGTCAAGTACAACACACAATAACTATTTTTTATCCTTTACATTTTACGGGAAAAATGGGTTATTTACGAAGTGATTTTAAGCAATACAGCATTAATCCTTATCCAATTAAGTTCCTCAAATATATTGTCGATTTTGTCCCCAGATTTAAAATGCAGGGACATAATGGTCCAGTGCGTGCCTATGAATTGCGCGTCGAAGGCCGCGCTTCGCCCTATAGTACTTTATGCTTAGCAGCCATCGGATTAATAGAATAATTATCAAAAATTGTAGTTGAGTTAAAAAACCTGAATATAATAGGGTTGTATTGTTGTGGCTGATAATATAATAATTGATTACCTTTAGTTTTTAGTCGAAAGAATAAGTGAAATATTTTTGACTGCAGCACTTACTAATAATTCGTGCAATTAATTATAATCATACATATAGTTTCAAGGTGTAGTGCTGGGTATTAAATTTTGTACAGAAGTTATAATCACATCTGGAAGACGTCGTCGAACGTACGTTGTAATACAGTTGTTCGACGCAAAGCGTCGAAGTTGTCTGGGTCTTCGACCTTGGGCTTCCCCGCGTCATTGTCTTCGTCCGCCTAATTGTCTCCAACCGTTTCAATAACGGACCCTAACCTGCGGGAATTCGATGACAGAGCTCTTCCAAATCATTCTGCTTCCAACTTCCACCCCAGTAACTTCTCACTCTCTCTCACGGTTGCCCACGTCAGTTCACACGTTCCGAGCACTTCCCTTGTGTCGCCCATTTGTACTCCATCTCCTCATGTAATACAGTCCTCCTCACGCTCACCGAGTTTCAGTTTTATTGTGATCCTCAGCTCCCCCATTCTTGCACCTAACAACAGTGAACGCCAGAAGAGCAACCCAAGGTGTAACTAGTAGAAGATAATTTGAAAGGTTAATCAAAGAAACCACGTGCGAATTGTTACAATAGTGAGCGAGGGTTGTTGGACGAGCAGACAAACCTAACAACGTTGACTGCTACGAAGCTAGCCTTTCGCCCAGTTTGCGAAGGAGGTTGTGACAAAAAAACGTGGTCACAGTTGATCTTTCCCTTTGAAACTTGCCACGCTGTAGGAACTCCCAGAGTCATACCTCTGGGTGGTAACACATGGGCAACAGCTCTCTTCTCCACCGGGAGGCCGGCTAAATGGCAACCTGCCATACCTCCACAGGTCTGGGTTAGGGGGATGTTGAGAGAGTATACCGGTATCCTAGCGATACGGTAACCTCCATGACTTTCTACTGATGAGGAAACGACCTGTGATAACTCACGCTAGATTTCGTTTTTCTGACGATTACGTAACTAAATTACGTACGAATCTTTCAAAATTGTTCTAAGCGAGAGCATTTGAACCCACCAATTTACTTCTGTGAGTTAGTAATTCGGTTCAAACAGTTCGCTCGGTTATCGGTTATTATTCTCTACACCAGTGTAACACTAATGCCTTCGCTGTCTAGACACGTAACGTAATGCAATGTTTTATGTCCGTTTCGTTTGCTCAGGGACAACATCTGGCAGCAGGTTCGCTTCTCGCCGGACGTTCACCAGCATGACGGAGGAAGACGTGAGTACTTTCCACAAATATTTCGATTTAGTCTAACACGCTATTCCTCGGCGAACCTTACAATATGCTAACCGAACAGGTATCCTTTATAGTGATTGGCCTATAAACGAATTTGAACGTAGTGTCGTGGGCAATGCCCAATTTTCGTACTCTTTCCACTTTCATTGTGCTCGCATTACGTTAACTCTGGTCTGTTCTACACTTACAACTCATTATCATTGTGTGCACACTCAAAATTCGCGAAATATTTGACTGAATTTTATCAAATTATTAGCGATTGTAGAAATTCCCTTCGACGATTGTTGGAAGCGATGGTGGGGAGGAAGCTCTCTCTCGTTACTTTCCGCTACCCGAAGGGAAGGAAAGTATAGTAATCGGCCCAAAAAAAAAATTTGGGTTTTCTTCAGATCTTTACGTTTCAGACCCTACTGAGTCTAAAAAACCTAATTTCGGCGCGTGGTCCGTGTGTATGTGTGTGTGTGTGTATGTGTGTGTGGATGTGGGTGGGTGTGTGTGTCTGTAGTTCGATTTGCGGGCGAACGGCTGATCCGATTGAGCTGGTTCTTTTTTTGTTTTGTCCGTTATTTTTTGTAGACACCAAAATAAGGTTATGGACGATTTCGGCCGACGGGAAGGGGGGGGGGACGAAAATGTACCAAAAACGGGTTTTTCGCATTTTTCTCGAAAACGGCTCTAACGATTTTGATTAAACTTTCAAATTATCTTCTCCTAATCAATACCTAACTTTTCTTTTCTATACATATCTCCATGAAAATACGGTGAACGGAGATATGGGCCCCTGAAGCAAAAATAGGGTTGTTACGCTTTTTGGCAAAACGGCTTCAGCGATTTCCACCAAACTCACAGGATGTTTTCAAATAGTTGATACCTACATATTCTTCTCAATAAATGTTCCTGTGACGGTCCATTGAACAGAGATAAAAATCAAAATGTGTCGAAAATAACGTTTTTTCTAACATTTCCGTAAATTCCAGGGTAACTTCTTTACCAGGTGTGATAAATTCTAATGGAGTGTCTTTAAGTCACCCATACCAACATTTCGTTCTCTATAATTATTTCTGTATGTATATGTTGAACGGAGATATAAGCCAAGTTAACTCAGAAAAGGAGATTTGTCGAATATTAATTTATCGGTATTCCAATTTTCTCAAAAACGGCTCTAACGATTTCGATCAAACTTTCGGAGTACTCTCAGCTAACTAGTCCCTACATTTTGTTCTCGATAAATGTTCCTGTAAAAATGCGTTGAACGAAGATAGCTATATCTAGGTGGTGTTCGAACTTAAAGGGGTGGCGGAAAGTTGTGTGTTGCTACGCACCAGATATTTTTTTATTCAAGTGGACTGTAAAGAAAGGACTGCGACAAACAACTGAACAGTGTCCTAAAAAGGGATCTCAAGACGAAGTTAGATGGGAATTTCAGAGCTGTTAACAGTAGGCTTGACTCTCAAGCGTCAAGAGTTGTGCAGCTTGAAAGGCAAGGCCGCAAACGTAACCTGATGTTGTTTGGGGCGCCGGAAGGAGAAAATGGAGTCCAAGATGAACTGTCGGCTACAATGGAATGAATATCAACTGTGGCCCGGACGACGTGGAGAATGTTTACAGGACACGTAGGCGGCCAGCTGACCAAAAGAACCCCCGTCCCATTTGTCTCGTGTTAAACAGCTTAAAACTCAAGAAGGAACTTAACGCTGCTAGATCATCGCTGGAATCGAAACTCATACTTCTGAAGGAGGATTTACCCATTGAGATCCGGAACCGGAGAAGGGCATGATGGAGGCAGAATAACGAAGGAAAAGATGTTTGAAGTCGAAGGAAACGACCGCCCGAATAAATAAATGTCATGAATATCTGGTGCGTTGCAACACACAACTTTCCTTAGCTCTACAACAATTCACTTTGTACATGGCTAATTCTATTTAATCAATTCATTTATCACTCAGTTCCTTTGAACTTGGTCAAACAACGCTTCACAGCAGCAGAAAGCGGTAGCGCTTACAGTTCCAGATTTTATTGTGCTATTGTACTGATTTGGTACGGTTGTTTTCTCTAGAAACCGCGCTAAAATCGATATCGTCGAAAATTTCGATAATTTATTGTGCTGCTCTCGTCATTTTCCCACAAATGGGATTTTTATGGTATAATTATCATGTTAAGAGCTACGAATATTAAAATTGTAATCAAAATCGTTAGAGCCGTTTTTGAGAAAAGAATTTGGTGTTTTGATCACTATGATAACTATAGTCAACTTTCGGTGGATTTTCTTCAAACCCTTATTTTGGCGTCCCATGATGACCTGCGGGCGAGATATGAAGTTTGAGCTGATTTGGTACGGTGGTTTTCTCTAAAAATCGTATACAGACACACATACACACACACAGACATACACACAGACCATTTTCCCAAATAGTGTTTTTCGGACTCAGGAGGGTCTGAAACGTAAAGATCTGAAGAAAACTGTTAAGAGTTGTTTCCTTATTAATTTGGCTCTGTGAACAGCGTTCTGATAAAAATTGTAATTGAAGTTTAATAAACTGTAGTGATAAACTACACACAGGTTTATATCCTGTTTCGCAGTGTTTCCCTTGAGTTTTATAGGTGTATGAGCGAATACTCCCACCCGAAACGATCATATTGACTGTCCGCAAGTTCGGTTTACTCTGAAGGTTTTGAGAAAGCTGGGAGCGAACCAATAAATCCCGAAATACTGCTATTTTTTGTTTATTTCTAGTCGATCAAATATTCTCGGAGCCTCTGGATCATTTAAACGACTGAGTCCAATGGAACTTTATATAGACAATCCATGGCCTGAGCACAATGAATGAGATTTTGTACGGGTTTCCAATCAAATTCTCCTTAAACGGAATCGACAAGTCGAATACGCTCGAACAGTGGCTATGTAGACAGTTCTGGAGCGCCTTCTCTGAAGTGAGCGTGGTACCAGCAACGCAGGTTCGTACGGCGGAGTTGCCCTCCGATCTATTTCTAGCTCAATGCCCACCAAAACACCGGTCTCATCGCCGGAGATACAGCTTTATTTGGTCAATTCGTGACTCTATTTCGGCGGTCAAGTGGGAGAGCTTAATCTTGACACGACTTGGACTGCTCCGGAACAATAATAATTCGCTGGTTCCAACGTAATGACACTGCCTGGGCACTAGTATCGAGCTCGATCGAATAAAACTGTCGAACAATATTGTTGCCGAGATAAATCGCTTATTCAAAATGCTAACTCGCACTGATATCGAATATGGACCTAGTTCCAATATGTTGACTCTACCTCAGCAACAATATTGCTCTTATTCAAATTCACACGATGTGGCACTCTTTCAAACTGGAAATCAACATTTAACTAGACTGATGATCATGATTGTGCTAATAGGGCACGCGTACAAAAATATTGCACTTACTAACACGAGCGCTCACTGTTATTAGTTCACTTGTTTGTACGTGCCGGCTCTGCCAGGGCAATAATAATTTGCTTGTTTAAACGAGCCAATAGCTCTGGAACATAACGTAACTCCATCTCAGCAATGACGTCACACTTGAAGGAAATAAATGAATGAGCGCGATGAGTGTGAGTGAGTACTGTAATAACACATTGGGTACGAGTTTTAATGAGTATTTAACATGATGTTGCACTCATTCAAACATGTTGACACAAACTTCATTTCATCGTGCTGCGGAATAATAACATTTAACTTGTCCCAACTTGCTGGCTCCCTCTAAACCTAGATACTGCGCTTATTCAACATTCTCATTCTCACTGAAAATTAATATTGAACTAGTTCAATCATGTTGGTTCTATCTCAGCAATTACATCACAGCTTACTACCACTGGACTCATTAAAACATGTTGACTTAAACTGGAAATTAATATTTAACTTCCTGAAACGCGCCTGCTCGTCTTTGGCAATTAGATCGCTTCTAGCTAGCTCTCACTATTGCACCCATGTGGTGATCACTAAGAGCGAGGACGTAGAAGAAGACGGTAACCATAGGAGGAGGCTACAATTATATCGGGGAAGGCCGAAAGGCTGATACCCAGAAGAAAGGTCACTCAATTTTGAGCGGAGCTCTTAAGGACCATCTCTAAAAGGTTTTGATTCAATTGAGCATCAGTTGGACCTGCTAGTCCACATTCCAGAATCAGACCCTCTGATTGTCTGTAGCAAGCATAACAGCTACCTCAAAGGGCTAGCTGCCAGTGAGGGGGGAGATGTACCACCTGACTCACATTATAGGCACCTCTAGTTATCGTAGTCTAGTGGTTATAGACGAAGACTCATAATCCGAAAAAAGTTGGGCATTGGATCGGAGCTCGGGATTGCTATAATTTTTCAAGTCTGCAGCTCTCCAACATTTTCAAACCCCTCGTAGCACACATTCGAGCGATTATATAATGTTTGTGCTAATAAAACTCTGGAATCATAATATTGCGCTTATTCCAACATTCTAACTATCCCTGAATAGTATTTAATTTGTTTATGCATGCTGACTACCTCAACAGTAATATCACATATTGCACGCGTTCAAACAAGTCATTTTCCCATTAATTGCACTTAATCAAATATGCTGGCCCCCCTTGAACAACATTGTTGAGCTTGCTCCAACACACTGACCTTGCCCGGGAATAATATAGTACAAAAATAAATGATCATATCACACTTGTTTGACACAGGCCCAGTATAATGTAACATTGCTCTCATTCGAAAATACCGACGTCCACTGAATTTCACCTGCCCAAACAACCTAGGTTCGCCTGAGTAAAGATGTGTTTGTTTTAACTAGTCTATTTCCTTTGAACAATAACTCTTGCTTGGACAAGTCAACTCCCACTGAAAAGACATTGTAACTAACTTCTTACGTGCTAATAAGACTCCTGAGCCATTATGTGTGCCTATTCGACGAGCTAACTCCCACTGAAAATCAATACTGAACTGGTTTAATGCTGGCTCTTCCTGGATAATAATATCAAATATCTGGTGCGTTGCAACACACAAATTTCCTTAGCTCTACAACAATTCACTTTGTACACGGCTAATTCTATTTAATCAATTCATTTATCACTCAGTTAATTTGAATCTTGGTCAAACAACGCTTTACGGCAGCAGGAAGCGGTAGCGCTTACAGTTCCAGATTTTATTGTGCTGCTCGTACTAATTTCAGGACCATTATTGAGCCATTGGTACACAGTAATTACTTTTGCAGAGTTATTGGGTAAAAACGTTTAGAACTGGTAGTAAGCGAAACGGCAGTAGTTGAAATTCAGGAATTTCTGGAGTGACCCCCATGTATCTCATGAGCGCTTTTAAACACTCACCCTTTAAGTATTAGATTGGACTACAATACCAATTTTTTTTAACGTTCTACAAAAATTCCAGCGGAGTTTATAAGGAAAAACTTCGCTAAAAACGCTTTTCGTCGAAAATTTTGATAATTTATTGTGCTGCTCTCGTCATTTTGCCATGATTGGGAATTTCATGGTATAGTTGCCATATTGAGAGATTTCAATATACAAAATTTAATCAAAATCGTTAGAGCCGTTTCTGAGAAAAAAAAATTTGGTGTTTTGATCACTATGATAACTATAGTTAAATTTCGGTGGATTTTGTTCATACCCTCATTTTGGCGTCCCATGGTAACCTGCCGGCGAGATATGAAGTTTGAGCTGATTTGGTAAGGTGGTTTTCTCTAAAAATCGTTCACACACACACATACACACAGACCATTTTCCCAAATAGTGTTTTTCGGACTCAGGAGGGTCTGAAACGTAAAGATCTGAAGAAAACTCAAAATTTTTGTTTCAGCCGATTACATAACTTTCCTTTCTACTTCGTAGAGCCAAGGAAAGTAAACATGTTAAAATTAGGCTTGCGAACAACAACTTGTTCGTACATCTCAATTAGGCTAAACATAATATTGCACATGTTCTAACATGCTGACTTTGACTAAAAATTGATATTTATTTGTTCAAATGTTTCTACTCACTTGATATAGCGCTTGTTCCACTTGAACGGTTATGTTGCACTCTGGGAAGAACTCGATCTTCTCACGTGTTGCTCATCTAATCTAAACTGGTTGGCTCGAAATTAACAGTGACTCCTACGGGAGCTTCCCCGCTACAGTAGTGCTGGCTGTGGATGTGATTGAAGGCTGACCGAACCTCATTTCACCTGAGTGTGCTCGTGCCTGTGGAGGATTCCTCGTTGCGCGCTGGAGGATGGGCCCTGTATTTGCATTTCTACAGCTCGGAAGATAATGACAACAGCCCATGTCCCCTCTCGCGCGTTTGGTTGATCCTGGTTAGTAGAATCTTCTCTGACACTGACTTAACTGTGGATACTGCCCTGCATCTCCTTGGAGTGAGTGTACCACCGTGACATTCTCATAACTTTATATAGCTGTATCACGGTAGGTAGAAGAGAGCGGTAGGGGTCGTTAGGAAGCGGTCGACGCCGTGTGACGTCACTGGTGAATAGTCGAGACCAGGCGTTCCGTTTCTCTTGCATTCAACTGAACGTTTTTCGAGAAAGCGCCAAGTGGTTCAACCTATATCCTCATTTAGAACTTGTTCTGCTAATTGTTTATTCCCTCTCCAATATTGACTAAGGAGGAAGGAATACCTATAATAAAAAATTAAAAGCAAAAGAGCCAAACTGACGAGTGTAAACAGGGTTGAAATAATTAAAAACATGTCAAAATTCCCATGCTTATGTTAAGTTTATTTAAATAATATCATGAAATGAAGTATACACATATAATTATATATCCTTACACATGTTGTGTGAACATTCAGTCAAAATTGTATTCAGTTGTACAATTAGGGACATATTTTACACTATTTAACTATTTTACGAAATTTTTTCGCGATTTTTCGTTCATTTGAGTTTTTACGTTTTCCTGGCTTCTGCTGCTTCAGTTCTGACGCACTCTTATTAAGTCTCTTCATTCTGATGAAGGTCCGAGTTCTAACATAACATGAAATGACAAAATCTTCAAACTGTGGATATTTGTTTTTTATTTGTTGTGTGAGTGTTTTGAAAACATAAGGTTCGCGATTAATATATTTTCCATGAAACCTGATGAACTCATTTTCCATTTTTGTTATCATGTCCATACACCCTTCGGTAGGCTCCATCAGAGAACCCCGAGACAAAGTGTGGAGCCATTTATTATCACTTGATGCTGACTCTCTAGTATACCGGCCGTACAACGATGCTTTTCCTGGGAACTTTTTTCGAACTCTGTAGGCAATATATCCCGCCATGGTTTCCAGAAGCTCCAACTTCTCATTCGTTTCCGTCAAATCAGTGGTTTCTTCTTCATTTAGATCAAGCTGGTTTAAAATTTCGTCGATTGTAGTGATGTACTCATCTTCGTTTTCCTTGCTGTTGCTTTCGTCCCCAATTATGGCGTCAGCAGGTGGAAAATGTTCGTTGTTTTCCAAAGGGGCTACCGATTCTTCATAGATGGGCGAAAGAAGATCAGCACTCAAACTTCCGCTGGTCTCGACTGTGCAATTACTGCTGTTAATAATTTCTTCTGCTTGGTGACAGAGCATTAGTGCCTTTATTCTTTGGGACACGGTCGTTGGAAGCGGATGATCATAAAATCTTCCTAAACCCCTTATTTTTGAAAAATAACTCTCCAGAACATCCTGATTA
Organism: Pachypeltis micranthus; assembly: GCA_020466155.1. Taxonomy (NCBI): domain Eukaryota; kingdom Metazoa; phylum Arthropoda; class Insecta; order Hemiptera; family Miridae; genus Pachypeltis; species Pachypeltis micranthus. Next base: position 79,514,610 of record CM035768.1, on the reverse strand, counting down.
CATCTAGAAGCCATTAGATACGAGTAGCCCTCACTCTTCAAATCATTGAACAGACCTTGAAGACTTTTTATTGACAAAAGAAAAACGAACACTAACTCTGATGGCTGTTCGTTGTCATTCATTTCAATGGAAATCGTAGCCACATTTCCGTCTAGCTCATTCGTAATCTCATCTGTCACATTTTCATTAGTTTCTTTTAATGGTGATTTCAAAAGATCGTTAAATTCCTTGCGCGAATTCCTTTTGTTTACTCTTACCTGCCGAGCCAGAGAAGAAGGTGTATTTGAGTCGCCCAAAGAACAATTTTTCGGCAGGAACAAATGCGGAACCGCATCCGGTTTTAGCTCAAATTTAGGGGTGGTATTGAGCAGTTCATTTCTCAAGTCTCGAATGTAGTTCGCGTTATCAAAATGAACAGAACAGACGCGCGAATGATCCGCCGAAAATGCGTCAGCCCGCTTGCAAACATTCACCCACATTGACCGCACTATTTTGTCCTTCGGAAAACGGTGAAAATGAAATTCAGACTTTTTTTTAGGTACATTGTAATTGTGACAACCAGCAATTGCACAACACACCATATCCGAGCAGTAAGTACCCTAGCAAAAGCAACAATAACGATGTTCACATACGCGAGAGAACGATAAGACTGAGTAATGACCAGTGTAGGCAAGGTGAATTGGAAAGGGTCTTCACCAGTTACGTCACTGGAGCTGGGTTTTTCCCAAGCGCCGAGCTAATGACCCCTACCGCTCTCTTCTACCTACCGTGAGCTGTATTGGCATTTGCTTGAACGGGCTTGAAAGTCTGCGCCAGATACTTAAATACCAAAGCAAGAAAGCACTTAAGCTGACAATTCATTTCATCATGTGACTGAGACGCATTCGTATTTGAAATTTGGTCGATGATAAGGACAATTCAGTAAAACTATACATCGAGAGATCGTATTGAGCAGAAGGAGGGTCAAACTGAACTCTGTCGTTAAAATAACTTAATCACTTAATCTCTTTTTCAATCAATCTCTTTCTTTTCTTTTTGCTGAAAAACCAACTGTCACTGACTTCCTTCTAACGATTTTCCTCGGGTAGAAAAAGTTAATGGCTTTTGGCCACCGGACGGAAAGCACGTTTCACCTCGACCTTCACTCAGACGGGAGAGAAGGTCGCCAGAGTTGGCTAGACTCCGTCAGTCGGGGGCCTTTCATTTCAACCTGATGGAAACGAACGACTGCTGTCCCATTCGGAGCAACTCGTGAGGAATCTGCGAGTATTTTCACGTTGAATTCCTCTTTCGAACGTCTCTTCTGAAATTCTCAACTATTTATTCTCGCAATGAATGAAAACAAACCGAAAGTCGGCTGAAGGCTTCAAAAGAAAACTGGCTCTCGAATGCAAGTCGCTCTTTTGAGCCAACTCGCGATTATTATGGAAACTAAGATAGCAGGCTGCAGCTCAAACTGCGGAGACTTTAATAAACGATTTTTGATTGAGAGAATAAAACTGTTTCGGGGATTGGCATCAATCGTTGGAAGCTAAACACAAACAAGACATCCGTCAGACTCGAATCGGACGAGTTGTACGAAAACCTCAAGAAAATCCGAAGGAAGCTTTCGGATTATTTGGCGCAAACCCAGATGAGTCACGTTTCGCAAATCCATCCATAGAACCAACTCTGGTGGGGACTGTTCTGGTGAGCAAATAACTGTTTGGTACCTCTGCCGCCTCCATGGCACACAGTAGCTCAAAATAGCTCACAGTGGCTCACAATACTCTGGCAAATGGCTCATAGTTCTCAGGAGAATTCGCCTCATTTAGCTGAAATTGAGCCATAGAACCGTCGATATTACAATTGCCTTCGGCTCATCAATAACGTTCCTTCCTCTATTCTGCCGGCAACTTCTTTCCGTCATTCAACGTACTTAAGGGCCTGTAAGGGGATGGACATTTTACTTGTTCCTGGGTGCAACCACTGAACGTGCCTCCAGATATGGCCTGACCGCACGTCATCGGCTTCCGACTCTTGATCACGCAGACGAGCATGATTCTTATTGAACGCATCCTCAGTGATCTAATGGTTAAGGACGAACATCCTCATTTTGATAACGCTGCTCCAACTTTTAACACAATTTCGTCAAATTACAGCCGTCCCCTACGCAGATTTTTGTCTTTGTTTGTTTTGTCTGCCCGGTTGTTGCCTCGCTGTGTTCCCTTTGGACCCGGCGCGCGCCCTCGGGAGAATCGGTTCTGCGTACTGTACAACCCCTCTTCTGTTCCGCACCTGCCTTCAGCACCGTCTTCACTTCACTTCAACTTCACTTCATTTCTGCCTTCCGTCCCGACGTGATTTTTTCCGCCTTTTCCCCTTAATTGCCTTTTCTGAACATTCATTCTTCCTGTCATCGGAGAATTTCTGCCTATCGCCTTTGCTCATCCGTCGACCCTCATCGTCTTCGCAAGTGCCTCACAAAGACTTTCCGCAGTTCAAATAAGTCACCTTTATTTTTACCTCTGTTCTTTTTTATCCGTCTTTTGTAAATATCAAGTTTGGGTGAACTAAAGAACATGGACCGAGATAACGCTACGACTGCATATATCGATAGGTCGCTTGTTGACTGCTACTATCGATATGCGTCACGGGCGCAGTTGGCGGGGAAGAGATTCGGAGAAGCTCAAAGACTGCAATGAACTCTGAGAAAGAGTGAGAGCGACAACAAAATGAGAAAGAACAATAACCGTAGTTGAGGGGGTTGTTTAACCCTTGACCCTTCCACCTTTTTCCCTCCGCCTCCATTTGTTCCCTCCGCCACAGTTTCAGTTCCTCAGTTCGTTAATGCTTCTCGTGCCGACAGTTCGCGCCTCTCCACCACCTCTCCACCTAACCACCCTTCAAGTTTGCGCGTTTCTATTTTGTCTACGTTTGAATCGTGTGAAAGTCTTCTGTCCTGCTCTATATTTACTCTTCCCAACTTTATATTCATAAATCATGAGTTCTCAAAGACTTACAACTAACTTTTTCCTTCGTTTGAGTATGTCTGGTAGTATGTCTCTGATTGAATGGTGTATGGGTGAAGGTCTGATCGCCTCAGATTGTGTGTGCGAGTGTGGTGCGAGAATGAGGTTAGTCCCCAGGACTAGTGTGATTGATGGGTTTGAATGGAGATGCCGTCTTAATGGCCATAATGTGAGGCGGTCAGTGCGGAAAGGGTCTTGGTTTGAAAGAAGTAAGTTATCAATGCTGCAGGTGCTTCAAGTAACTAATTTATGGCTTTGTAAAGCACCCGCATCATTGATTGCTTACCAGAGTGAAATCTCTGACCCTACCGCTACCGACTGGATGATGTTTTGTCGTGAAGTGTGTATGGAAGTGTGTCGTGGTCAAGCGTGCATGAAGTTAGGTGGCGAAGGGAAAGTTGTTGAGATTGACGAGTCTAAATTTGCTAAGAGGAAATTTAATAGGGGCAGATCGGTAGACGGAAGCTGGGTGTGTGGTGGGGTCGAGCGTGGGTCCCGAAAGTGCTTTTTCCGGGTCGTTGAAAACCGAGGGAAGGAAGTCCTCCTCGCAATCATAAAGGAATTCATTCTTCCGGGCACGACAGTGATCTCCGATTGCTGGAAGGCCTATGATTGCCTGGAGGACGAAGGCTTCCGTCACCTAACCGTGAACCACTCCTTGTTTTTCAAGGACCCGGCAACAGAGGCCCACACGAATTCAATCGAGGGAACATGGGCCGCTATCAAGCGAGGGATTCCTTCTAGATCGGTCACAGATCATTTTGATTCGTACCTCTTCGAATATATTTGGAGAAGGACGAGAAGTGACTGTGATGATCTAACGAGGGCATTTCTCAAGGATGTGGTACAGGTGTACAAGGTGAACAGTGGAGGAGAAGAAGCATCCGGCAGTTCGTCAGGGACTTCTTAGAACCTGTAAGTACATAATGTCGTTATTTCTAATTTCAACATGGCGCCAAATCCTACGATACGTCACAGGCGCAGTTGGCGGGAAAGAGCCTACGAGCGATGTCGGCCATATCGATAACCTGACCTCGGTCGTCATATATCGATATTCTTCCCTTATCAGAGGGGTCGGTCCATGTTCTTTGCTTTTACCTCAAGTTTTTTATACGACAGACAAAGTATTTTTTCTTAATTTAAATTCCCCCTTGGTTGCCATAGGTAATTGGTTTAATTTTCTTGTAGAAATTAACCCACTTATGGCGCAAACAATTTGTTGGTAGCAGAGTGTGGTTTATTTTAATTTTGTTGTAACATTGTGTTATTTTGCTTGTCTGCCGTTTAAGTTTATCTTAAAATTAGCACACAACCTAAACGCATTACGTCCTTCTGACTTATTTGAATTTTACGAACCTAAACGTACTAAGTCCTTCTGACCAATTTGAATTTCACGAACAATCAAACAAAATTTCCGACTTTGTGTAGTTAAAAACAATTATTATTATTTTTGTGTGTGTGCAATCGTCTTACGAATTTCGTGCTAACTACGTTCTTCGATTTCTTCTCGTCAAATCATGTCTTCAACGCCTCTTAAACGTCGCCTTCAAACTTGTGCAGCCGAGGTGGCTAGTATCAACGATGTTGGACGCCAAGCCTTGAAGGATAGCAAAAGGGTTCCATTTTTCAAGGGCATGTTTAGGTCTTTAGATCGTTATTATCAAAAATTTGAAGACACGTGGGAAGAATTGATGGACTTAGCCGATAGTGTTGTATCACCAGCTGAAGCCGACAAATTTCCATCAGAAGCAGAAAAATTCCTTCAGAGCAACACACGCAGGTACTATTTTGAAGCAAATAAATGAAACTGTAACCGCTGTAGAAATTGCAGGAAGGTTTTCTTTAGCCTCAGGAGATACTACTCCCATAATTCGGGGCAGGTCTGACTTACCCACTATTCCCCTGCCAACATTTTCGGGGAATATTTTAGAATGGCCTCATTTTAGGGATACTTTCACTGCAATCATGGACGAAAATGAGACTATTACAATACAAAAGAAATGCATTTATCTAAAATCTGCATTGAGTGACCAAGCCGCCACTATAATTTCTTCCCTTCCTGTGGAAATTGTAGAAATTACCCCACTTATGCGCAAACACCAAGTTTCCAAAGGAAGCTCAGACAGACCCTCATCTTTTTTCAAAATCATTCGTTGAACAAACTATAATCCAAAATCCATCGGAAAAACGAAATTTTTGAGATTTTTCGAGTTAATAATAAAAAAACCAATTGTTGTGATCGAATTCACGGGGTTGATCGTATTGAAGGCCTGTTTTTTAAAATAGTTCCTTGGTGGCACTGGGAAAACCCCAAACGCTTTGCCTCAGAGCAATCAAGCGAGATGAGACACAACCTTCTGAGGATGGAGAGGAAGGGCTTGAGGCAGGTTGTTGGGATCATCACTGGGCACTGCAGAATGAACAAAACGTATGTTATGGGTATAGTCGACACTCCTCGATGCAGGTGGTGTGGCATGGATGAGGAGACTCCCTACCATGTCCTGGCCCAGTGCCGGAGACTTGAGAGAGCGCGACTTTTGGTCTTCGGTACCACTTCTCCCAGGGTGGATACCAACAACTCTTTCAGGCACTACCTGGCTTTCTTCAGGAGGCTAGGCATTGACCTGTAAGACGTTAGAACTGGCACAATAGGTCATCTGGCCACGGTACATATCCCACTTGTGGGACAGTCAGAGGGCTATATATAAATACGGTAGTAAAAAGCGTTAATGTTCTCACAGTGCGAACATTATTTGGCGAATACTTTCGTTGAGTCTCGACATGTAGCGAAATGCTCGTGAGGTACTCAATTCTAAGAATGATGTTTTCATCGTCCCAAATTTCATCTAGTCGCGTCGTCGAAGGGCCACCAGTGAATTGTGGATAACGTTTTAAAAGCGGAGCTGAATTTCGGTTCAGATTGTAGATTAGCGCTAATGAGGGCTCTTTTGATCCCAATAATAGTTTGCGATTCGTTGATAAGAAGAGCGCCAGAGTTATAAAGCCAACTCAACTGATATACAAAGCGCTCCATCAGCCGAATTTCAAAGAAAACGGGCCTTGAGCGATTCATCTTTTGAGGCGGAATTCAAGTACGTTTTTTGCTTCGATTCTGAAACGTTCTGTTAGTTAGTTTTCAAGAACTGGAACTCGAGTTACCATGACGCCAAAAAGCAGAGGTCTGTCTGACTATGGTCGACCAAATCAGCTCGTAGCCCCCCCCCCCCCAGCTGTCTCTCTACCTGGCATCTTACAAAAACCCCTTTTTTCAAAGCTCAATGAGAGGGGCAGTGGCAATCAAACAGAAAAAAAACATCTGGTGCGTTGCAACACACAACTTTCCTTAGCTCTACGTCAATTCACTTTGTACATGGCTAATTCTATTTAATCGATTCATTTATCACTCAGTTCATTTGAACTTGGTCAAACAACACTTCACAGCAGCAGGAAGCGGTAGCGCTTACAGTGCCAGAATTTATTGTGCTGCTCGTACTCATTTCAGGACCATTATTGAGCAATTGGTACACAGATAATTAATGAGGCTGTAAACACAAATTTTTGAAGAAGGACAGTTACTACTTTTGCAGAGTTATTGGGTAAAAACGTTTAGAACTGGTAGTAAGCGAAACGGCAGTAGTTGAAATTCAGGAATTTCTGGAGTGAGCCCCATCTATCTCATGAGAGGTTTTAAACACCTCACCCTCTGGGTATTGAATTGGACTACAATACCAATTTTCTTTAACATTCTACCAATTTTCTTTAACATTCTACCAACATTCCAGCGGAGTTTATAAGATAAAACCGCGCTATAAACGCTTTTCGTCGAAAACTTTGATAATTTATTGTGCTGCTCTCGCCATTTTCCTACGAATGGGAATTTTATGGTATAATTGCCTTATCAAAAGATATCAATATAAAAAATTTAATCAAAATCGTTAGAGCTGTTTTGGAGAAAAAAATTTGGTGTTTTAATCACTATGCCAACTATTGTTAACTTTCGGTGGATTTTGTTCATACCCTTATTTTTGGGTCCCATAGTAACCTGTAGGCTGGAGGTCAAATTTGAGGTGATTTGGTTCGGTCGTTTTCTCTAAAAACCACTCTAAAATCGGTTACGTCGAAAGTTTTGGTAATTTATTGTGCTGCTCTCCTCATTTTTCCATAAATGGGAATTTTATGGTATAGTTTCCATATTGGGAGCTACCAATGTAAAAAATTTAATCAAAATCGTTAGAGCCGTTTTTGAGAAAAAAAATATTTGGTGTTTTGATCACTATGATAACTATAGTTAACTTTCGGTGAATTTTGTTCAAACCCTTATTTTGGCGTCCCATGGTAACCTGCCGGCTAGATATTAAGTTTGAGTGGATTTGATACGGTCGTTTTCTCTAAAAATCGTACACAGACACACATACACACACACAGATCATTTTCCCAAATAGTGTTTTTCGAACTCAGTAGGGTCTGAAACGTAAAGATCTGAAGAGAACTCAAATTTTTTTTTCAGCCGATTACATAACTTTCCTTTCTACTTCGTAGAGCCAAGGAAAATAAAAAACAACAGATATCAGCTTTTGGGATATAAGAAGAACACTCCAATTGAGATACACTACCCGCAGCAGGACGTGGTCGCTGTTGTAGTCAATAAGCTTCCGACACACAAAGATCTGTGTTATCACGAGCGATTCATAGTTTCGCTAATGAACCCAAGACCCCCGCTCCTTTTTTTTTTTTTTTTTTTTTTTTTTTTTGAGTCAAGTCCCTTCGTCACTGCGGCCTCATATGGGCCTATTGTGACGCCGGCCCTTTCTTAGTAGAAGGCGTCGTACATACCCGCCCCCCTTAGGAAGCTGAGTATGTCCTTCACCCCAGAGTCCGCTACGGTTCGGGGTTCAGTGGTCCCCTGACCGAAGTATTCAAAGCGTCCCAAGGCAGGGCATTCACGTAGGATATGCTCTGCTGTCTCGACCTCCTCACCGCAGAGTCTGCATTCCACCGCCTCTAAGATGCCCATCTTGTTGAGGTGATATCTGGGTGGGCAGTGCCCGGTGAGGAAGCTTATGAGTACTCTCAGATCTTGTCTAGAGAGTGTCAGCATCGCCTTCGCCCTTTGACAGGAAGGCGTGACAAGCCTTTTTGCCTGTCTTAGTTGTGGCTGGCGATGCCAATGGGCGCCATTTTCCTGTATCTCCCATCGAGCGACCACATGGTTCAGGTGACTTTTCATCAGACCCACGTGTGGTTCAGGCACGATGGGTAGGGATTCTGTACCCCTTTTCGCAAGGCGGTCAGCCTTTTCATTGCCCTCATGCCCCCTGTGAGCCGGCAATGAGGGAGAGCCTGTTACGGGCGCCGAGCTGCTTGAGCTCTTGGAGGCATTCCCATGCCAGCTTAGACCTAAAACTATAGGCTGTGATGGCCTTTAAGGCGGCCTGGCTGTCTGAGAAAATGTAGATCTGCTTGCCCTTGAGCCCTTTGTTCAGGATCTCTTCTGCGATCTCTTGGGTTTTGCCCATTGTTTGCGGCTGCTTATTCAGTCAACATGCTGACCATATTCACAGCTGGCCGCAGAATGCCCCTGGGGACAATGCCATGGCCGTTCCACTATCCACAACCCGAGGTCGCGCCTGGTAGCATGGGCATGCTCCTGGGAAGATAACCCAGAACCGGCCTAATGTGTTACGGCCAATTTAGCCGAGGGAGAAAGTACGCTCAAAGTACGTGTAGTCTCTTCTGTGGCTTCAGCGAAGCTTTGGGGACTTTGTGTAAATCATCTTCAAGGTTCAAGGCTTCCTGCCAATGAGACTGCTCTGGAGTCTTGAAGACATTTTTAGTTTTGCCAAAGATGATTCTTGCATTCACAACCTTCATAGAAGGGGATCATCCTCTACGAGGTGTTTGTTGCTTGCTCGGCTGCATGGGCTTTAGTATACCTAAACACTCAGCCACACTGTTTCTACCAGTACGTTCATTGTGGAGAAACATTAAGAGAAGTAGGAGGTCGAAGCAGAAGGACTGGAGATGTCCTAATGTGGGGCAAAAGGTGTGAACCCAACTCCGCTTAACTGATCGTACGTAAAGGCCCCTTTCTTTCATCGCCGCGTATCAATAAAAATTGCCCGAACTTCAAAAAATCGATTGAAATAGCGCACAGTCTTAAAGAGCGTTATTTCAGGCGGAGCGGCGGTCAAAACAATCAGCCAAAACAAATCTCGTCGGAGCGGCTTAGATTTCTAGAACTTTTCTCCGCCTTTCAAAGAAACTCTGACGTTCCTTACTCGCGATCGTAAATAACGCAGGAACGTTGTTTTCTCTCGAAAAAAAAAAAAAAGAAAAGCAAAGACAACAAACAAAATCCGGAACAATCCACTTGAAGCTTACGCGGAATCAAATGAAAATATCCAACCGAACGTCGGCCAGTTTCCCCAAAACACTGTCAGTTCTGCACTCCGCGAATAGCTACTGGCAGTACTTGCTCGGTCGAAACTAGACCTGCCCGAACAAATCGATTTTAAGAAAAACGTATTTCGGCCTTTCCAATTCAAAGAGATGATTCCGAGTGAGCTGGGGGAATACGAATGGCAAAACTACTCGGTGAACTAAAAGGCGATATCACGGTTTTTGTTACCATACTGATGCAAGCCGCGAATATGAGGGGGAAACAAACCTCGAAGCATCGCCTCTGAGTGAGCGTCATTGCAGACTGAACCCCGTTTCCATCAGTTCCTTGCACACCAGGCAGGAGCAGGAGCAGGAGAAAAATTGATAGAATAAAAATTTGACTGGTGAACATTACTTTAGAGTTATTGTCAAAAATGTTCGAGCTCGATATTATTGTGTTCTCCGCCTATCAAGCGTTTTACCATTTTTCGTTTTTCCTTACTTCAACGTTGTGATTATACAGGTTGAGCCATAACAAATGGTGCAGTTTCAAAGGGCGATTTAAAAAAACGGTGCAACTTAGAAGATTACGGTTTGTTTTATTGAACGCCATACATCACCCCATTTCGGTAGATTAAGTCCTGAAAATTACATCAGGAAGGTGGGCACCCTCAGCAGCGACGCACTGATGTAGGCGATTCCTGAAATTTTCAGCCGCCCTCTGGCACATTTCGATGGGAATCGCGGCGATTTCTTCCCTGATTCGAATCTAGAAGTCTTCCAGAGTGTGAGGTCGATGTTTGAACACCTTTTCCTTCAAGTAGCCCCACAGGAAAAAATCACACGCACTCAAATCTGGCGATCTTGCCAGCCACCCCAAGTCACCCCTGAGAGAGACGAGGCGTGCGGGGAACATCTGCCGCAGTTTCACCATTGAGATTTGCGCTGTGTGGGCCGTAGCCCCATCTTGCTGAAACCAAATATCCCCCAGATCCTCTTCTTCAGCTAACTGGTTCAATTCGGGTTCAAAAAATCTTTCCAGCATGAAAAGATAACGCTGAGCATTGACGGTAACAGTCCTTCCATCCTCCTCGAAAAAATAAGGCTCAATCATCCCAAATTTTGAAATGGCACACCAGACAGTGACTTTCGGGGAGTGAAGAGGCCTCTCGTGAATTTGTCTTGGGTTGCGGTCACACCAATAGCGGAAATTTTGATTATTAACCGCTCCAGAGAGATGGAAGTGGGCTTCGTCCGAACTGAAAAAAGTGGACGTTGGTGGGATGCGGTTTATCATCTCTTGGCATCGATTCAAGCGGTTTTGGTAGTCTGGAGGTGACAATTCCTGAACAATCATAATCTTGTACGGATGGAATGACAAGTCCATGTGCAAAATCCTCCTTAGTGAGGTGTTAGAGATGTTCAGTGCTACTGCGTGCCTCCGAGCAGAGCGCCGAGGCGACTGTTCCACTGCTGCTCTCACTCGAGCCACATTTTCAGGTGTTCTTGCGTTTCTTGGTCTTCCCGCACCTCTACGCCTTACTGTGGAACCAGTTTCTTCCAATGCTTGAACCCAACGTGCGATAACATTGCGGTGAGGGACGGGATCACGACGTGGGATGTTGTAACGCAGTCGGAAGGCCCGCTGGGTGGCGATGAACGAACGGCCTCTTTCAAAAAACGTGCGGATGACGAAACCTCGTTGCTCTCCGCTCCAAACCATTGTAACGACTGAAAACGGGACCACTGCCCGGGCACAATGAGACCCCTCCCAGGTCGTTAACCCCACTAGAAGGCATGCAGCACCCCTTCGAAACTGCACCATTTGTTATGGCTCACCCTGTATATTGTGACATGAAATCTGACAGAAACAGTTTCGGGGGTTTTCGTAGCCCAAACCCCGAAACTGTTTCTGTCAGATTTCATGTGACACACTCCCTCCAGCAGTTGAGGTGTGGTGGTATGGCTTCAGCTTGGAGGGATGCCATAGGCCAGCTCCCTGGCCTCGGGTATCCTGGAGCCTGCAGGTACCGCCGGAGCTGACTGAAACGACGATAAATGGCCCCTCATACTTGTATTCAATTTGAATATACTTTTCATAGGCGGTCTACGTCTTTTTTACTTTCCTTGGCTCTACAAAGTAGAAAGGGAAGTTTTGTAATCGGCTGAAAAAAAAGTTTTTGAGTTTTCTTCAGATCTTTGCGTTTCAGACCCTCCCGAGTCCAAAAAACACTATTTGGGAAAATGGTGTGTCTGTCTGTGAACGATTTTTAGAGAAAACAACCATACCAAATCAGCTCAAACACGATATCTCGCCCGCAAGTTACCATGGAACGCCAAAATAAGGGTATGAGCAAAATCCACCGAAAGTTGGCTATAGTTATCATAGTGATCAAAACACAAAATATTTTTTTTCTCAAAAATGGCCATAAAGAATTTGATTCATTTTTTTATATTGATAGCTCGTAATAAGACAATCCTACCTTAAAATTCCCCATTTGTGGGAAAATGACGAGAGCAGCACAATAAATTACCAAAATGTTCGACGAAAATCGATTTTAGCGCGGGTTTTCCTTATGAGCTCCCCCGAAATGTTACTAGAATGTTCAAAAAAATTGGTGCAGTAGTCCAATCCAATAGCTATAGGGTGAGAGTTTAAAAACGCTCATAAGATATATGGGGGTCTCTCAAGAAATTCCGGAATTCCGTCTACCACCATTTCGCCTACTACCAGTTCTAAACGTTTTCACCAATAACTTCAATAACTCTGCAAAAGTTATTATTATCCTCTTCAAAAAAATGTACAGCCTCATTAATTTTCTGTGTACCAATCAATAATGGTCTGGGAATGAGTACGAGCAGCACAATAAATTTCGGAACTCTAAGTGCTACCGCTTCCTGTTGCTGTGGAGTGTTATTGACCAAATCCAAATGAGTTGAGTGATAAATGAATTGATTAAATAGAAAAAGCCACGTAGAAAGTTAATTGACGTAGAGCTGTGACGGAAAGTTGTGTGTTGCCACGCACCAGATATTTTATACTTACTTCGTGAAAACACATGCGAGAAATCCTATAAATACGCGAAAGCTGTGAAGCGGCATACAGGACACCCTGGGTGCTCATCACAGGACGAGGAACATTCAGGGCGTACCTGTACCTAATTGGTAAGGCTGCGAGCCCAAACTGCCTCCACCGCCTTGCAACTGCTGATGATATTTACCATAACACCATCGAGATGGGCGGGCTGACGGCACATGGTCGAGAAGCAGTTGACTCACGCCAGAGGAGATCGTCCGCGCCGTGTTGAAAACCCAAGAAAACTAGGCGCGTTGCACAATTTTCCCATGCAGAGCCAGAAGAGGATAGAACTTGGTGATATAGGGTCTTCCAGGGATGAATAATGAAGACACGGAGTAAAGACCGCTTCCTGAACTTCTCAAACAACCAGCCTGTATGGGAGGACGTGTAGGAATGGTGGCAAGCCGCGAGATTCTTGTGAGGGTGGAGAGGGAGAGAAAGAAGAACTGCTGTCTGTGATGTCACGTGTTAAATGGTTCCAGGTTGGTACCTCAACGCGCAGATGCAAATTCGTGGGGCGACTACTAAGAGACTCCTCCTGGGAGAGAAGCCTGGCTGTACCAGGCGTAATCACACAACTCTCAACTAAATCCTTCCAAAAGTGACAAGTTCAAGTTTGTTTTAAATGGGACGTAGAAGGAAGGGTCTGCTCCTAATGGCCCGATGAATTTACTCCAACGTATTGAGAACCAACCTAGAACCATATAACACGTTGTATCAGGTTGTCGCTCACGTCATTCCGCGGTGACAGCTCTTCTTTCTGATCTTCACAGGAATCTTGCAGCGCGCTGCCATTCTCACATACGTCCTCCCACACTGCCTTGAAATTAAGGAGGTTCAGGAGCGGTCTTTACTTTATCTCTTCATTCTTCATCCCTGCGAGATACTGGCCCCAGGTCAGCAGGCCCCATCCTCCTGGAAAATTCCGCAATGCACCTCCAGTTTCCCTCGGAATGCGACATGGAGCGAACGAATGTCTCTGGCGGGACCTTTGGCACGAGAACATGGCGTGGGAAGCATCAGTGCAGGCAGTTTGGGCTTGCAACCTTTTTACTTTCCTTGACTCTACAAACTAGAAAGGAAAGTTATGTAACCGGCCTAATTTTAACATGTTTACTAATCGGCTGAAAAAAAAATTTTGAGTTCTCTTCAGATCTTTACGTTTCAGACCCTCCTGAGTCCGAAAAACACTATTTGGGAAAATGGTGTGTCTGTCTGTGAACGATTTTTAGAGAAAACAACCGTACCAAATCAGCTCAAACTTGATATCTCGCTTGCACGTTACCATGGGACGCCAAAATAAGGGTATGAACAAAATCCACCGAAATTTAACTATAGTTATCATGGTGATCAAAACACCAAATATTTTTTTTCTAAAAAACTGCTCCAACGATTTTGATTAAATTTTTTATATTGATAGCTCTCAACAAGGCAACTATACCATAAAATTCCCATTCGTGGGAAAATGACGAGAGCAGCACAATAAATTATCAAAATTTTCGACCAAAAGCGTTTTTAGCGCAGTTTTTTCCTTATAAACTCCGCTGGAATTCTTGTAGAATGTAAAAAAAAATATCTGGTGCGTAGCAACACACAACTTTCCGCCACCCGTTTAGGTTCGAACACCACCTACATAGGCGGGCGCTATATCTTCGTTCAACGCATTTTCACAGGAACATTTATGGAGAACAAAATGTAGGGACTAGTTAGCTGAGAGTACTCCGAAAGTTTGATCGAAATCGTTAGAGCCGTTTTTGAGAAAATTGGAATACCGATAAATTAATATTCGACAAATCTCCTTTTCTGAGTTAACTTGGCTTATATCTCTGTTCAACATATATATACAGAAATAATTATAGAGAACGAAATGTTGGTATGGGTGACTAGAAGATACTTCATTAGGATATATCACATCTGGTGAAAAAGTTACCCTGGAATTTACGGAAATGTTAGAAGAAACGTTATTTTTTACACATTTTGATTTTTATCTCTGTTCAATGGACCGTCACAGGAACATTTATTCAGAACAATATGTAGGTATTAACTATTCGAAAATATCCTGAGAGTTTGATGATAATCGTTGAAGTCATTTTGCCAAAAAGCTTAAAAAACCTATTTTTGCTTCATAGGTCATTATCTCCGTTCACCGTATTTTCATGGAGATATGTATAGAGAAGAAAAGTTAGGTATTGATTAGGAGAAGATAATTTGAAAGTTTAATCAAAATCGTTAGAGCCGTTTTCGAGAAAAATGCGAAAAACCCTAGTTTTTGGTACATTTTCGTCCCCCACCCCCTTCCCATCGGCCGAAATCGTCCATAACCTTATTTTGGTGTCTACAAAAAATAACGAACAAAACAAAAAAAGAACCAGCTCAATCGGATCAGCCGTTCTCCCGCAAATCGAACTACAGACACACACACATACACACACATACACACACACACACACACACACATACACACACACATACACACGGACCACGCGACAGAAATTAGGTTTTTAGACTCAGTAGGGTCTGAAACGTAAAGATCTGAAGAAAACCCAAATTTTTTTTTTGGGCCGATTACTATACTTTCCTTCGGGTAGCGGAAAGTAAAATATCTGGTGCGTAGCAACACACAACTTTCCGCCACCCCCGTAATTTCGAACACCACCTACATTGGCGGGCGCTATATCTTCGTTCAACGCATTTTCACAGGAACATTTATGGAGAACAAAATGTAGGGACTAGTTAGCTGAGAGTACTCCGAAAGTTTGATCGAAATCGTTAGAGCCGTTTTTGAGAAAATTGGAATACCGATAAATTAATATTCGACAAATCTCCTTTTCTGAGTTAACTTGGCTTATATCCCCGTTCAACATATATATACAGAAATAATTATGGAGAACGAAATGTGGGTATGGGTAACTAAAAGACACTCCATTAGGATTTATCACATCTGGTAAAGAAGTTACCCTGGAATTTACGGAAATGTTAGAAAAAAAGTTATGTACTATAATATTGCCCAGTGTATAACTATTATTGCTGACTCAACCCTTGACAACCCATTCTCATATTTCCCGCTAACCTAGCAATTCCTGCCTTATAAAACCTCTCCTTCGAGCTGGGCTCTTCAGTCTCTTCCCGTACCTCCATCTGCCCGCTTATTCTGAACGTTGTGTGGTCCGTGTAAATAAAGTGTTTTTTAAAAACTGATTTCTCGGGGTTGAACACCTAACTGGCGCAGTCGGTAGGACGCGATTCGTGACCGACTTCTTAGACAGAATATCGACGAAATCGGCGGAACGCGCAACCTACACCACCATCGACCAGGGGCACATTTCAACGGGAAGACTCCTCTCAGCGATGATACAAGGCACCATCCTGTGAGTAACTTAAAATCAAATATTTGCAAACCGCAAAATCAAAATCAGAAAAATCGTTGCCCACCCTGCGGATTTTTCTATTCCTTTCTAAGTGAGATACCGTTGCGCAAGCACCCCTCACTAAAGTGGATACCGTCGTTAGACCCCCACTTTCAAAAGTTTAAAAAGTGCCTAAAAAGTAAAATAATACTTACAAGTAAAATAATAAATTTTCAATCGGCAACAAAAGATACCGTGGAGAAACTCCCCCCTTTTGATTGCACAAACTAAAATTACGACGTCGAGACGAGATCGTTCGTAACAACTTCAACAGAAACTAATCAGCCTTCCAACAAAAAAAGAAGACTAACTCGCATCTCCGCTCTTGCGAGCCCTTCCTTCGTCAGCAGATTCCTTCGCTACTGACACGACACCTGCGAACCCCATCGTCGCACGTCTTTTAATTTTAACTAAGAACATTCAACTTCGTCTATATCACATTATATGTTAAACTAAACACAATAACGAAATTTTGTGTGAAATTAGGAACACTAAGACTAACCCACATTAGGTTTTCACAAAACTACCAAAATTCCAAAACACAATAAAAAATTTACCCACGACAGTTTCCCGTGGTTAAATTTAGACATTTTCCCCCGAAATTTCCCTACCATAAGAGAGGAAAACATGAGTAACAACGAGCAAATACAAGCTTCCATTCAACCCTCAGATTACGTAGGGATAATCCACTCTCAAACTCAACAAATAGGTCAATTATCGGCACTTGTCGAGAACCTACTAGTGAATCAAGTGGTTACACCCCATAATCGTAGGAACGAAGACGATAGTCCGTTCATCAGACGAGAATATCTCGATCTAATTCCTAATTTCTCAGGCATCCCGGAAACTCTTAATCAATTCTTAGAAACGTCACAACAAATACACGATAGGTTCTTCGATGCCGAAAATCAAACAATTTTCGGAACGTAGTACTTATAAATGCTATTAAAGCTAAAATAATTTCACCAACCGCGGACCAAATATTCGCAGCTAACCTAACCACCTACGCGGAAATTAAACAAGCTTTGATAGACACGTATTCCGACAGACGTGATGACCTGACGTTAGTGATCGAATTGGTGAATCTACGGCAATCCGAAGGCGAGACGCCATTCCGATTCTACGATAAAATTAGCAAAATACTTAGCCTACTCATTGCCTATTTGCAAACCCACCAAATTGAGGACTCTAGAACACTGATCGCAAATTACAAAAGTTCGGGCTCAGATGTTTTCTATTGCAACTGAAAGAGCCTCTAGGCAGCATCCTCAGGACGCGACAACCGCCCGATTTAGGCACGGCACTGAGTTGGTTAACGAACGACTATCAAACGTTATCCACTTACACAAAACAAAAACACCTGCAACAACATCCCGCTAATCACTCTCAACCACACAGACCTCACCGACTGCAACAAAACTACCCCAACCAAAATCACGGTCAAAACCCACACAGACCTCAACACTTCAACCCGAGACCACCATTTCAAAACGTAAGACCACCCAATTCTCAACCGGTTAACAAAACAATGAACCACCCTCAGTCAGCGAATAACAACTATCCCCCAAAACCACCTAACTACCCAGCACGCAACCCAAACTTTCCTTCCAAACCTAACTTTCCAAACCCTCCTCGCTTGTCAAACCCAGGAACTGTAAGGACCAACACACATGTCCTGGCGTACAACGAACCCAAATCTGCACAATCTTGACGAAAGTCAAGACAGGCACCGATGTGAAAAACAAGGTTTCTCACAAGGGTACGAGTACGATGAAACCGCGGAAAACGGAAACTTCTATAACGAAACTCCGGAAAACTTAAACTACGAAGAGAGAGAGGAAACTGAAGAAAACGGAAGTTTTTTAGACGAAACCAGCCTCGAATCCCAAAATTCGAGCTGATGAATATCGACCGAAAAAGCGTGAGTGAACTCCCTTACATTACGTTCCCAAGATCCAATCTTAAGATCCTCGTGGACACAGGGAGCACAAAAAGCTACATAAACCCCGAAATCGCCGAAAAAACGTTCCCAAACAAAATTCGCGTAGAACCGTTCATCGTACAAACTGCCCATGGTTCTTCGCGTTGCGAGTTCACCACCAAAGTACCCTGCGGCGAAATTTTCCAACAAAGACATTTAAATTTAAAGTTTAATGTATTTCGATTCCATTCTAAATTTGACCTTCTTCTTGGCCTAGACAATCTCAAAATCATCAAAGCGTCAATCGATCTCGATAATCACCTTCTGAAAACCCCAAAGATCAGTATCCCGCTCTGTTATCTTAGCACTGGGACAGCCGAAACACACTTGATAAACGCCCGATCCGTCCAAAAGGTAAAAATTGAGTGCGAAACATAGAGAATGGTGACGCCATCCTCCCTTACATAAAGACAGGTATCCTCGAAATCCCAGAATGTCTAGTTAGAGTGAAGAACTACAGAAACCTATGTCATGGTTCTGAACCCTAAAGACAAACCCGAAAATTAGCGCAAATTTCCCCAGTAGAAGTACACGACATTGAAGACACACACAACTTAACCGACCCGGAGACATAACAATTACATAGACGACCACACGAAACATGAATTCGACCTATCGATGTTAAGACTGAGTCACATGAACGAAGAAGAAGCATCTTCAATCATCGAGCTAGTATCCAAATACGCCGATGTATTTCATAAAGAAGGTGAACCCCTCTCGTTTACCAGCAACGTCAAACATGTGATTAGGACCACTGACGAAATCCCGGTTTATGCACGAAATTATAGGTTTCCCGAAATCTATCGTCAGGAAGTTGACCGACAAATAGAGGAAATGCTGGACCAAGGCATCGTCAAACACAGTGACAGTCCTTGGAACGCCCCTTTGTGGATCGTTCCCAAAAAGGCCGATGCCAGCGGGAAAGCAAAATTCCGGATTGTCATCGACTACCGGAAACTGAACGAAAAGACGATAGAAGACAGGTACCCACTCCCCCAGATTTCGGAATTACTCGACAAATTAGGGCGCTGCCAATATTTCAGCATAATTGATTTGAAAAGCGGGTTCCACCAAATCGAAATGGACCCAGGCAGCATGGCAAAGACTGCTTTCAGTACCGAACTACCACCTCAGAATTCAACCGCCTACCGTTCGGTTTACGCAACTCCTAGCACGTTCCAGAGAATGATGGACAATATACTGCGAGGAATTGCAAACGAGTACTGTTGTGTGTATTTGGATGACATTATCATCTACAGTACATCGTTACCCGAACATCTAACTAGGCTCGAGGAAGTATTCAAACGTCTACGCAAGGCTCGGTTGAAAATTCAACTCGACAAAACTGAGTTTTTGCGCAAAGACATCGCGTACTTAGGCCATGTAATCACGCCCGACGGAGTAAAACCAAATCCGGACAAAATCGAGGCCATCCTGAAATATCCAATCCCGACTACATCCAAGGAAATTAAATCATTCCTCGGATTGCTTGGATACTACAGGAGGTTCGTGAAGGATTTTGCGAGAATCACTAAACCAATGACTCGTTGCTTAAAAAAAGGACACAAAGTAGACACCACGGACCCAGAATACGTAGAATCTTTCAACACATGCAAAAACGTACTGACTAACGACCCGATATTACAATACCCAGACTTCACAAAAATATTCCACCTAACCACCGACGCAAGTAACGTCGCGATAGGAGCCATCCTAAGCCAAACAACGAACGGAGCAGACCTCCCGATAGCTTATGCTAGTCGCACTCTGTGCGATACGGAGAGACGCCTGTCCACCATCGAAAGAGAACTCCTAGCAGTTGTCTGGGGCGTCCAATATTTTCGTCCATACTTATTCGGACGAAAATTTAAGATACATACGGACCACCGCCCCCTCCAATGGCTTTACTCAATTAAAGAACCAGGTTCGAAGTTGTTCAAATGGCGTACAAAACTATCAGCCTACGACTTCGACATTGAGTACAAGAAAGGCTCTCTAAACTCGAACGTCGACGCTCTGTCGCGCATCGAACTATTGAACAACAACGATGACGCTAACAATGAAATCGTAGACGCCGACGTATCTGTAGACACGTTTATAGACGCCCTTACCCCCAAGACACTACTCCGACTAACTGACAAAGACGTTGACACACCAGATTCTATAATAGTAAATTTTGACTCGGATGACGAAGCAGAAGCCAACGAAAACAATTCCAATCCCTGCAGTACCGTTCACTCAAATGCGATTGGCGATTCCATTGTATCAATCCCAATAGTAAATGAACCTATCAACAGCTGTAAAAACCAAATTATCATTAAACTCGTAAAATTCCCAACCGAAAATCCAGTAGTAATTAAGAAAATATTCAATAATAAAACCCGCATCACCGTCTCATTTTCGCGATCAAACGTGGAACAAGAAGTAATCAAATTCGTAAAAGAATACGTTTTGCCGCGGATAAAATACGGAGTCTATTTTGAGGATGATTTCTACGAGCAATTCGTCAACATTATGACCAAAAATTTCACCTTCTCAGGAAATTCAAATGACGAAATACTCGGTGAAATTAGAGGACGTATACCTTGAAACTAAGAGGTCAGAACTCGTGAAGGAATATCATGAGGAGCCACAAACCACCGTGGTATCGAAGAGAAGCACCAACACATAAAAAGATCTCATTACTGGCCAAACATGAGGGAACGATCCAAAAGCACATTAACAATTGTACCATTTGCACCGATGCAAATACGATCGAAATCCTCTCAAGGTAAAGTACAATGTGACACCAACTGCCTCTCGTCCTCTAGAAACCATCCACATAGACAAGATAACTCTTATAGGTTCAAAATTCCTGACAATAATAGATTCGTTCTCTAGGCACGCCCAAGCCTACCAACTAAAATCCTCCAATGCCGTAACCATCGTGGACTCTCTCCTTGATCACTTCTCAAACCATGGAATACCAGTGAATGTAGTAGCAGACAATGGCCCCGAGTTCCAAAACTCGCTAGTACGGGAATTAATGAAGCTGCACAATATTAACATCCATTTCGCTGCATCCCAACATCCGGAGTCGAACGGGTTGATAGAACGTTTTCATTCAACTCTAATCGAACACATCCGCATCCTCAACGAACGCCCTTAATTTAAAGGAGATAGCGTGAAAACTAAAGTCAAGTACGCTGTCCTAGCATACAACAACTCAATTCACACTGCCTCAAAATGACTCCGTTCGAACTCCTCTACAGGCATCTCAGCCAAGATACTCTGTTAGACTTAAACATTGAACAGTCCTAGCTAACAATTATCTTGCCCTTCACAGAGAAAAAATGAGGATCCTATACTCCCAATTGAGAGAGAAGTTACATAACGACAAGGAGATAGTGATCTCCAAGAAAAACGAGAACCGCAGAAGAAACCCCAAAATTCCTTTAGAAGTGTACGTTAAAACTGTCCAAAAACAAGCAAAAACAGAAACCCAAATACAATAAAGAAATCATAAAATCTGTGAACCCGGAGCTTAAAACGGCATTGATAAACCCTCGACACCATAACACAAAAGAGAAGATCCATCTCTCTAACGTGCGTCGCCCTAAAAAATACACGGATATGGTAGCCAACGCCTGGAATGAAACCTTAGGTTCGACAGAAGTTCTCGCCACCAAATTCGGTCTAAAAATAACCAGAGCCGATCTTATCACCCTCAAAGGCGACAACTGGTTAAACGACCAAATAGTAAACTTCTATATGGAACTGATCGATCAAAGGAGCCGATCAAACGCAAAACTTCCCACGACGTTCAGTTTTCAATACCTTCCTATATATCTCATTCAAAGCCGGAGGCTACGAAAGGGTGAGGAACTATACCCGACGAACGGACCTATTTGCCAAAGACGTAATAATAATCCCAATTTCAAATCTTCCCACTGGAGAGTGGTCATCCAGAACCACTGCAAAACAATAACATACTACGACTCCCTTAACAAGAACGGAACCGAAATTCTTGATGACGTCAAAACATACTTAGAATTAGAACACCTTGCCAAGAGAAACACTCCGCTAGACACATCAGATTGGAACCTCATTATTAACCAGAACACACCTCAACAACAAAACAGCAACGATTGCGGCGTATTTATGTGCCAATTCGCCAAGACCCTCGCACACAATAACACAATTAAAAACATAGCCGACATAGCAATCGTAAGAGAAGAAATGTGCTATGAGATCCTTAACACGGAGTTAATCTGAATGTTGCAGACTAACTTCCCTCCTAATGGTTTCCTCCAACGGAATCAACATGTCCAACTTAACGACAAACCCCGGATTACTTGCCATCCGCTCAAAACCTGCAAGAGTCGTAGAAGGCTATCACACCATCACACACTACTACAACCTCAGCGCTGTGACGTCTCAGATACAAACACTGCATGCACACTACGAACAGGTACTCGATACCATCATTCGTAACGACTCTGCATACTTAATACGAACTGACTTACTCTCCACCTCCATCAATCACACCTTCAGCTTGATCTACAAAAAGACCCAAAATTTAAAATTACAAAAACCAAAGAAACCCAAACGTCGACGGACTAGAGGAATCATCGATGGTCTAGGATCCCTGATCAAATTCGTAACGGGGAACTTAGATGCAAAAGATGACGAACGCTACACAAACATACTCAATCATCTAACACACGATCAAGAAACCCTCCGGGAAACACATCGAATCTCAATATTCTATCAATTTGGCTTTCGCTCAAAATTTCAACCGGACGATGGAAACGATCAAACATAACAACCAACAACTACAACGCGAACTAGAATCACTTCAAGAATTCAACACCGGTGAGAACAGCCACCTCAGAGCCACCAACGACCTTTTGGAACACTATCAAATTTCCCTACACTTACTGCTCAACATTGCTCAGGATATTGAAACATCCACTCACTTTCTGTGAGCTCGGCAGACTACACTCCCAGCATTCTCGACTCGGACTCACTACAAATTGAACTAGACCGTTTATCCAAATTCTACGGACCCCAGAATCCTGAATTTTACTGGAAAAAGACTTATTCGAAATCCAATCACACATTAAAGTTCAATGTTTCGTTGGTACAGACGAGATAGTTTACTTTTAGAGATCCCTATAGTTGATCCACGAACATTCGACCTTTACCATCTAGAACCCATACCAACAACGTTCGAATCAAACTACGTTACTATCATTCCCGCAGTTCGACATTTTCTTAAAGCACATAACGAAGTCCTAGCACTTCGCGATACCTGTCCGTTGGGACATTATTTCCACCTATGCCCAATCCAACAAATCTTCGAGACTGACCTTCCATGCGAAACGCAATTTTTACTACACCACTCCACCGAACAGTGTGAGTACACTCAACTTAACGCACTTACAAACAACGTGAGACTATTACCTGAAATTAACCAATACCTTTTAAACTTCCCGCACCACGACACACTGGACGTAATCAGTGAATTTGGCACAGAAACCATAACGCTTCAAGGAATATACCTTCTTAATCAAAGAACTCAACACATAACATACCACAACCGAACACTATTTGCGGCACATCGAAGCATAACAGGCACACCATTAATAGTCACCAACACTACCCACAACCACATCCTCCACAAACGCCCTAATACGCAAATTCACCTACTCGACCTCGATCTCTCATCGGTACGGATCGAGGACACTAAACCTATTATAGAATTTTCGTACTATGAAATGGTTAAACCAAGCTTCTGGACCATACTCCTGTACATATTGTTAATCTCCTTATTGACATTTAACTTTATAAGGTATTATAACTATGTTAACAGACAGGGCACCATTGTTACGTGACCCTGTACGAAACTTTGCAACCCTTACAGCGTACTTTGTAAATAACATTGTTCTTTTTGAAATTTCAATAATTTCCATTATGTCAAGCACTCTGTATGTGCATATTTACCATTTATTGTTCACACAACGATCAAATTCGTCCTGTATCATTGTACCCCAGTTTTGACCCCTTCTGTTAATTTCACCCAAAATTTCGTTCTCGGGGGGGACGAGTTATGTACTATAATATTGCCCAGTGTATAACTATTATTGCTGACTCAACCCTTGACAACCCATTCTCATATTTCCCGCTAACCTAGCAATTCCTGCCTTATAAAACCTCTCCTTCGAGCTGGGCTCTTCAGTCTCTTCCCGTACCTCCATCTGCCCGCTTATTCTGAACGTTGTGTGGTCCGTGTAAATAAAGTGTTTTTTAAAAACTGATTTCTCGGGGTTGAACACCTAACTTATACAGAAATAATTATGGAGAACGAAATGTGGGTATGGGTAACTAAAAGACACTCCATTAGGATTTATCACATCTGGTAAAGAAGTTACCCTGGAATTTACGGAAATGTTAGAAAAAACGTTATTTTTGACACATTTTGATTTTTATCTCTGCTCAATGGACTGTCAGAGGAACATTTATTCAGAACAATATGTAGGTATTAACTATTTGAAAACATCCTGTGAGTTTGGTGAAAATCGCTGGAGCCGTTTTGCCAAAAAAGCGTAAAAAACCTATTTTTGCTTCAGGGGCCCATATCTCCGTTCACCGTATTTTCATGGAGATATGTATGGAGAAGAAAAGTTAGGTATCAATTGGGAAAAGATGATTTGAAAGTTTAATCAAAATCGTTAGAGCCGTTTTTCGAGAAAATGCGAAAAACCTAGTTTTTGGTACATTTTCGTCCCCACCCCCCTTTCCATCAACCGAAATCGTCCATAACCTTATTTTGGTGTCTGAAAAAATAACGAACAAAACAAAAAAGAACCAGCTCAATCGGATCAGCGTTCTCCCGCAAATCGAACTACAGACACACACACACACAGACATACACACGGACCTCTCTCTCCGAAATTAGGTTTTTAGACTCAGTAGGGTCTGAAACGTAAAGATCTGAAGAAAACCCAACTTTTTTTTTGGGCCGATTACTATACTTTCCTTCCTTCGGGTAGCGGAAAGTAAAAATTTTATTGCAGTCCATTCCAATACCTAAAGGGTGGGTGTTTAAAAACGCTCATGAGATACATGGGGCTCACTCCAGAAATTCCTGAATTTCAACTACGCCCGTTTCGCTTACTACCAGTTCTAACAGTTATTACCCAATAACTCCACAAAAGTGATTACTATCCACTTCAAACAATTCTCGTTTACAGCCTCATTAATTATCTGTGTACCGATTGCCCAATATGGGTCCTGCAATGAGTACGAGCAGCACAATAAAATCTGGAACTGAAAGCGCTACCGCATCCTGCTGCCGTCATGCGTTATTTGACCAAGTTCAAATTAACTGAGTGATAAATGAATTGATTAAATCGAATTAGCCATGTACAAAGTGAATTGACGTAGAGCTAAGGAAAGTTGTGTGTTGCAACGCACCAGATATTTATTCGGACAAATTCAAGTTAGAAATGAAAGAGATAATAGCGGTAAGAATAAGCAATATAATATCAAATCTAGAAAATATATTTATGTCCGTCCTTTGCACCATAACCGTCGATAGGATTGATCTGTGAGGCTCGCAATTGACACGAAAATAGTTCTTCTTGTTTCCTACGCTTGGACCATCATCCAACAAGATCGAATAACACGAATTATTTCAAATTTAAGTTTGAAAGTTGTTGTGATGCGAGGTTGATGATTATTTTACGACGACCTGCTCGCCAGCGTTACTTTTTTCTTTAGATGGGCTCTAGGAAAGTTTGGTTTTACGAGTACATCGAACGCTGCTGGTTGGGCACGTGCTCCAGGAAGCATAATTATACGATCTCTGCATTAGTTCGTTCACAAACAACTCGTAATTTACGACGGAGAATTGCGTCGGTGGAGTCTCCTTGTAGTAGAGCGTATTTATTCGATGGAACTGATGGCGTTCGAAACGTTTCACCCAAAGCAATTCACGTAAATTGTTACCCTCTCCCGAATAGCTCCACTCAAATAACAAAGTACGACAAGTCTGCGCTCGGTTTTATCGGGGCCCCAGCACCTTCCGAGCCACGATGCTGCAACGTCCGAACCTCATCATTTCGATGAATTGATCTGAAAAACAAGCCCCTTCGACTCGACAGACTGAATCTGTCAGATCTCGGTTCGTATATTGTCTACTTTATTTCAATCTCTCGTCCGCTACGTCATTGGGATGAGGGAAGATACTATATTTGCATGCGAGGAACAGAATTGTACGTCGATGCTGTGTGCTCACTGAGTACAAACTCATATTAACTCGTGGTTCGCAGCACAAACCTGATTAAAAGCAACTAAAGGAGTTGCTCGTTGTGAGTCATGTTTCACCTTTAGGTGAACTTTATTAATCAACTTTGACGGAAAAATTGTAAATCAACGTAGCGCGTTCTCCACCACCTGTTAAAGGAAACATTTCTTTTTCCTCAGGTCGTATTCAAATTAAATACATGTAAAAATTGATTGAAATATAAATATGTTTTTGGGGCTCTACGAAGGTGAAGATAAATATGTTGGGGGCTCTTCTCTCTCTCTCGTTCGCTGTGGGTGGGCTTTTACCAGTTGACGCAGTAGACTCAGGTATCAATGTAGGTCGACGTTAAAAATGTTTTGTAAGATAAATACAACGTCAGCTCAAGCTTCAAGAAAAAGACGCCCGCAAGGTCGGGCAAAGACGTCGGAGAACCCGGTTTTGACGTATGGACCCGCTCCAAGGCAGTTCTTACCAGTTAGGGGGGTCGAGGCGTTTAAATGTGAGCACGTTGCACAGAAGAAAGTTGGTGCCATATCCGTACAGTTATTTCGTACCACGCGCGACGTTGATTTATAATTTGTCCGTCAAAGTTGATTAATAACGTTCACCTAAAGGTGAAACTTGACTCACAACGAGGAAGAACCTTTACTGGACGGGTGAGGGGAGTCCTTTTAAAAAGCGGTGTTTTTTTCAGGCCTCAATTTTTAACTCCGTGTCTGAAATTAAGAGGCTATCTCGAGCGAAGGGTGCTGGATGTAAAATATGAAGAGCGGGAGAGGCAAAACTTCGTTAGGCCAGGGTGCTTGCAATTGAAAATGAAAAGTCACGATTTGGACAGTGTGTTCAACAACATCAGTTTGAAGCTGCCAGATGAAGCAAGTGCAACAACCTTGATTGAAAAAAGTCTCACGCCTGCCCTGATGAGCCAAGTGTCACATCGATCTAAGTCCAACCTCAGAACTGGAGCGTGAATTCATGATACTTTTGACTTCCCTTAGCCTTATGTCTAGCCAAAATTGACCTCGCCTACCTCGTGGAGTAGTGAATAAAATAGATGTGATGACAACCAGCTTCAGCCTGCAAAATTGTCAGCTCATAATTGAACTAAGAACGTAAATAGCATTCACATACTCAGTAAAGCGTTCAAAAAAATGAATTCGATTTCTTACAAACTGTGAGGGTTCTCTGAATTACAATGCCCGGAGAAGGGACTCACTCGAGATTTAAAATATAAAGTAAAAAGTCTTAGAAATCGACAAACCCAAAGTTACATTTACGCTCGCAACTTGGAACAAAATGGAAATAAAAGTGTAAGAGGGAAATACTTTCATAAAATAAACACCTTGTGCCCAACACACGATAAACAGTTTCGTCGCGGAAACTCGTGTTCACGCTGCAGCCCTACTGCCTCCTCGCACGGTGCTCATTTGCGTCCGTCCGCCTAATCAAACGGCATCTTAGAGAGCGGGCCAAACATGAGCGGATCTGTAATCACGACAAAACTGAATAAGCCTATTACATTTAGCGTTAACACTTTCACAAACTGCATTTGTCTATTTATAATCCGAGTAAACCTTTTTCAAACTGAAACAAACATTTTCCAATCTGAATAAGCCCCGCAGAATTAGAATAAACCATTTTTAAAACTGCCGTGAGCTGCTTACAGACTCAATTAAACTTTTAACGAATTTAATGAACCTTTCACGAACCGAATTAAACCCTTCACAAACTCAATTAAACTCGCGGAACTCTTCTTTATACAAGCTAAGGTTTCTTAAGCAGTAATGAGGGAGACCGTATTGCCGCAATCGGGAGGTTGGGAATATTGGGTCTGCGATGCGCTACGAGACGATCAGTCTACAACTCCTTTGGACGCCTGGGAAATCAATTACACCTTTCACAATTAGAATTAAATCTTTCACAATTAGAATTGAACCTTTCAAAATTAGAATTGAACCTTTCAAAATTAGAATTGAACCTTTCACAATTAGAATTGAACCTTTCACAATTAGAATTAAATCTTTCACAATTAGAATTGAACCTTTCACAATTAGAATTGAACCTTTCACAATTAGAATTAAATCATTCACAATTAGAATTGAACCTTTCACAATTAGAATTGAACCTTTCACAATTAGAATTGAACCTTTCACAATTAGAATTGAACCTTTCACAATTAGAATTAAATCTTTCACAATTAGAATTGAACCTTTCACAATTAGAATTGAACCTTTCACAATTAGAATTGAACCTTTCACTTTTTTTTTTTTTTTTTTTTTTGACCCGAGGGCGTGTGGGACAAGTCCCATTGTCACTGTGGCCACATATGGGCCTATTGTGACGCTGGCCCTTTCTTAGTAGAAGGCGTCGTACATACCCAACCCCCTTAGGAAGCCGAGTATGTCCTTCACCACAGAGTCCGCTACAGTTTGGGGTTCAGTCGTCCCCTGACCAATGTATTCAAAGCGGTTTGCTGCTAAGGCAGGGCATATATATATATATAATCTTCTGACTGTACTCCCCGTGATGGGGTGTGCACCGCGGCCATATGACCTATTGTGCCAGTCCTAGTGTCTTACAGGTCTATGCCTAGCTTTCTATGGAAAGCCAGGTAGTTCCTGAAGGAGTCCTCGTTGGTATCCATCCTGGGAGAAGTGGTGCCAAAGACCAAAAATCGCTCCCTCTCAAGTCTCCGGCACTGGGCCAGAACATGGTAGGGAGTTTCTTCATCCGTGCCACACCACCTGCATAGAGGGGTTTCGGCTATACCCATAACATACATGTGTTTGTTCATTCTGCAGTGTCCTGTTATGATACCAACAACCTGCCTTAAGTCCTTCCTCTCCATCCTCAGGAGGGTGTCTCTTGTCTCACCTGTTTGCTCTGAGACAAATCGTTTGGAGTGTCTTACTCCTGCAGCATTCAGATTGTCTGATGCAGTCTTCTGGCATGTTCTTTCACAGTCCTCTTGACTAGTGACAGAGAAATCCCGCAATGGGGCGGTGGCCCAATAGGTACTGTGGACGAACCACGTCTGGCCAGATGGTCCGCCCTCTCATTCCCAATGATCCCACTATGTCCTGGAATCCAATACACATTAACTCTATTTGCACTTGCTAGGGAGTTAAGCCACATCCTGCACTCTCGCACCAGTTTTGACGTCGTGCAGTAGTTCAGTAGCGCTTTACACGACG
Organism: Pachypeltis micranthus; assembly: GCA_020466155.1. Lineage (NCBI taxonomy): Eukaryota > Metazoa > Arthropoda > Insecta > Hemiptera > Miridae > Pachypeltis > Pachypeltis micranthus. The sequence goes on along the minus strand of CM035768.1, from coordinate 79,485,264 downwards.
CTTGACTATCGGTCAATATATTGATAGTTCTATTGCTATAGCCTTTCTCATGCATTTGGATTGCCCGGCAATAATAGCATAAATCTCTGCTTGAAAAACTGATGGAGTGGAGCCTAGGGCAATATAAGTCCCACTTCCTCCAGAGCCACTTATCCACACCCCAGATCCTGTCCCCTCTGGGGTCTTTGATCCATCAGTGTAGACATTGACGCCACTGGGAGGCCGAAACTGGCGGCTATCGCTGTTCCATGGACCTCCCACTGGCTTAACATTATATTTCCTCTCGAGCTCATACATGGGCACAATTGCGTCTGTGATCATGCTGAGCTCCTCGAAGGTCTCAAGTCCCTAAATATAGCCAGGTGTCCATAAGTCGCCTGAGGCACCTTAGCTATTCCGAGCTTAGTGAGCCTGTAAGCCACCTTCATCGCCTCTGCTTTGACATAAATGTCCAGAGGAAGAAGATCGAACAGTTTCTCCATGGTGACAGTGGGTGTAGTCTTCATCACCCCTGCTATGAGTAGGCAACCCAGTCTTTGTACTTTGGAAAGACTGCTGCCATTCACTCCAATGGCAGCTCTATGCCACCACACGATTGACCCATATGAGATTATTGGTCTCACTATGGCCTCGTAAAACCAGCAGGCCATTCTGGGCTTTACACCCCATGTCCTCCCGCACATTCTCTGACACGTCCAAAGGGCCGTTGTCGCCTTCTTGGTCACGTATCGGATGTGGTTGTTCCAGACTAATTTTCGATCCAGAATCACACCCAGATATTTGACTTGCTCGCTGAGCTGAATTTCTCTGCCCATCACTACCTGCGGCCTCAGTCCTGACAGTTGCCTGAGCCTTGTGAACGGCACGATGACCGTCTTGGCTGGGTTGATGGATAGCCCCATCTCCCCACACCATAGGCACACCATCCGCAAGGCCGCCCCCATCAGGTCCGACAGCACGCTTTGCACCCTGCCCCGAATGAGCACAACCACATCATCAGCGTAGCCTTGGGCGTAAAACCCGCCGCATTAAGTCTCCCTAGTAAGGAGTCAATCACTAGGTTCCAGAGGAGCGGAGAAAGGACCCCTCCTGAGGGCATCCCCTCACAGTCCTCGCCCTGATTGTACAGTTTCCTAGCGTAGTCTGGATCTCTCTGCTTTCAATACAGCGATGATCCACTTTATTGCATTGCTGTGTACATTAAATTTCCTCAACGCCCTTTCAATGCTACATATGGAGGTATTGTCAAAGGCCCCTTCTATGTCCAGAAAGGCCCTATGGCAATCTCCCTATTACCCATTGACTCTTCTAGTCTCCTAACTAGTGCATGCAGCGCAGAGTCACATGATCTCCTGCGCGGTAGGCATGTTGGCCATCTACCAGGGGTCAGTCTCAAACATCCGTCTCTCAAGTACTTGTCAAGGATTTTCTCCACTGTCTTGAGCAGGAAAGATGTGAGGCATATTGGTCGGAAGGACTTGGCTTCCTCGTATGAGTCCCTGCCAGGTTTCGGTATAAAGGTTACTCGAACCTTCCTCCAGCCCTGAGGTATGTAACCATGCGCTACGCTACCCTAAATAGCCTTAAGAGGCTGGGTAGGATGCGCTCTATCCCTTTCTGTAAGAGAATCGGGTAAATACCATCCGGTCCAGGCGACTTGAATGGTTTAAACGAGTTTACTGCCCAACGTACGGCGTCTCGGGTTATAATAGCCCTGGCGAGTTCCCAGTCCGGCGTTCCTGTCCGCCTCATGGCAATCCTCGCGTCTGCCAGTAACCCAGGGTCAGTTCTACAACCAGGAAAGTGTGTGTTCAGCAGAGCGGTAAGTGTATGGTGACAGTCCAAGGTGTCACCATCCGGCCCCCTGATAGAGCCTACCGCCTGATGCATGTTCCCTTTCGAGAGCACCTTGCTGAGCCTTGCTCCCGTTCGGGTATCGTGAATTTCCTGGCAAAACTTTCTCCACGCCTCTCGTTTTGCCTTTCGTAATTCGTTATTGTACTCAGTTAGGGATCGCTTGTATGGTTCCCACTCTCCTGTTCTTTTGGCTCTGTTAAAGAGTCTTCTGGTTCTGGTTCTTAGTGCTCCCAGTTGATTGCTCCACCAGGGTACGCATCTATTGCTGTCCGCCTTTGTGGTTTGCCTGCAGTTGTTTTCAAATGAAGACCTAATTGCCTGTGTCAGTGCTGTATTCAGTAACTCGATCTCCAACGGACGTGTGGCATTGTCAGGGCAACTTCTCAGGGCATCCCTGAGGCTGTCCCCATACTTCTGCCAGTCCGTGTTTCTCGGGTTCCTGAACCTAATGGCTTCTGTCCTTGCCATTTCTAGATTGAATCTAATATACCTGTGATCAGATCCCGAGAACTCTGAGGAGACATGCCAGTTGGAAACATTAATCCCCCCAGACAGTTTTAGAGCTAGGGTTAGGTCGATAACCTCCTCCCTGTTAGCAATAACGAACGTGGGTTTATTACCCTGATTCAGTATATCCACATTGTTAGTAACGAGATATTCAAATAGACACTCACCTCTGCGGTTAATGTCCTTACTTCCCCAAATGGTGTGATGCGCATTGGAGTCCACTGCCACAATCCCTTGGATATCATTGTCCTGGACTGTATCGACTATCTTCCCTAATCCTGTGGTTGGGACGTCGTCTTCATAGGGAGATAGACCGAGGCTACCACTACATCCCTATTTTCATGAGTTAACCTGACCGCTGCAGAGTCCCGGAAAACAGCGACCACAGCGGAAGGAACTTAATACTAGCCTTAATGAGTATGCAAGCCCTGGGGCGCCTGCTGTTATGGTACAATACCTTACAGCCCGGCACCCCAAGACCCGCCACCCTGCTCTTAACTATCCAAGGTTCTTGAATCAATGCAATGTCAATATTTTGACTCACCATGTATTGCTGCAGCGCCCATGATGCACCCCTGCAGTGGTGCAGATTGACCTGAAGCAGCCTAAGCATGCCTCAGGTCCTCTTCTTTCGGGGTGTCCCCGCCTGCGTCTGCCGTTCTCTTCTTTCGGGGCAAGCAGGGGGACCGCCGCGACCCCCCAGGCACATCAGGGGCCCCAGAACCCGCGGCCGCTAACTGGTGGGCCAATGCGGCCATCCTACCAGCCGCAGCACCTCCAGGCACCGAGACCCCCGACCCACCCGGGGCACAGACGCCCCCCACCGCCCCCGCAGCATCGTCCGGCGGCTCCTCAACATCCATCCCGGCGTCCGGGTTGGCCTCCTTGCTGAGGGTTCTGACATTCACGCTGCTGAAGCCATGGTAGAGACAGAACCCCTCCCTCTCCATCAGCGTGTGTTGAGACTCGGGGATGGAGGCCACTAAATAAAGCCCCCTTTCCCCTTGTTTGCTGCCCAGAACCTTCCAGCGCTCAACTTTGAGGCCGGGGTTCTGAGCACCAATATTTCCCAAGCAGTCTTGGATGTCGTTCACCGGGTTTGGGATGAACGCACCAATCCGCTTGAAGCCCTCCAGATGGCTAGGGTCACAGGTCCTCAGCCGACCACCCTCCCACGGGGGGCATCGCGCGACGCTTTGTATGAGCCAGTCTTTTGACAGCTCATCCTTGCAGCTCACGACTAGCCCACCATTCCGCAGGGAGTGCCCATCGAAGCGGACCGCTAGCTCCTCCGGGTTGAGGCCACGCAGTTCCACCATAAGGTGGAGCATGATTTTGTTGGCAGTGTCCTGTGTCAGGAGACTGGTGGGGTAGTCTTCATAGACCACCGCCACCTTAATGGTGCTCACCGCCCGACTGTAAAGGGGTCCTACCCTCCTTTTTTTCTCCTCATTGCGAGGGGAGGGAGTCCCTTTCTGGTCCCGGGGACGCTTTGTCCTTGCTTCCCCGCTGAAAGGTGCGGGAGTTCCACCCCCTTCTCTCCTAACAGGTGCAGGAGTTCTACCCCCTTCTCTCCTAATAGGAGCAGGGGTGGAACTCTTTCGCTTCCTCCCTTTGAGGAACTTCCGTCTCTGCTGGTGTGTCATGGCATCCCAGGCCTCGTCCGGAAGTCTCTCAACTGATGAGCCTGGCAGGGGTTTAGGTTTGGGTGTAGATTCCACCTCAACCCCCCCGCTAGAGCCCTCTTCCTTTTCCAGTGCAGCCATTGAGTCAATGACTGACTGGATATCATCGGATTTCTCCGCTGTTGAGGCGTCCTCAATATTTATTAATTTTTTATTATTAGAATTGGTCTCCATTTTTGGTCCCACGAGTACGGGGGAGCTAAAAAGTCACCACAGGCAGAGCCCCCTATGCCTGTGGAAGGCTACAATACAATGGGGTGTCGCCTGGTGCCCCAAGTGGGTCGTTAGCGATACACATGTTTAAACACCCTGTACCATTCAGCCTTGGCACGAGCTCCCTACACCTTGGCTTGGGTGTTAAGGCAGGGCATTCACATAGGATATGCTCTGCCGTCTCATCCTCCTCGCCACACAGTCTGCACTCCACTGCCTCTGAGATGCCCATCTTGTTGAGGTGATACCTGAGTGGGCAGTGCCCGGTGAGGAAGCTTATCAGTACTCTCAGATCTTGTCTAGAGAGTGTCAGCATCGCCTTCGCCCTTTGACAGGAAGGCGTGACAAGCCTTTTCGCCTGTCTTAGTCGTGGCTGGCGATGCCAATGGGCGCCATTTTCCTGTATCTCCCATCGAGCAACCAGACGGTTCAGGTGACTTTTCGTCAGACCCACGTGTGGTTCAGGCCCGATGGGTAGGGATTCTGTACCCCTTTCCACTAGGCGGTCAGCCTTATCATTGCCCTCATGCCCCCTGTGAGCCGGCACCCAAATGAGGGAGAGCCTGTTACAGGCGCCGAGCTGCTTGAGCGCATGGAGGCATTCCAATGCCAGCTTAGACCTAAAACTATAGGCTGCGATGGCCTTTACGATGGCCTTCAAGGCTGTCTGAGAAAATGTAGATCCACTTGCCCTTGAGTTCTTTGTTCAGGATCTCTTGGGTTTTGCCCATTGTTCACGGCTGCTTATTCAGTCAGCATGCTGACCTTATTCACAGCTGGCCGCAGACATGCCCCTGGGGACAATGCTGTGGCCGTTCCACTATCCACAACCCATGGTCGCGCCTGGTAGCATGGGCATGCTCCTGGGAAGATAACCCAGAACCAGGACGTTTCACAATTAGAATTGAACCTTTCACAATTAGAATTAAAACTATCACAATGAGAATTGAACCTTTCACAATTAGAATCGAACCTTTCACAATTAGAATTGAACCCTTACAATCAGAATTGAATCTTTCACAATTAGAATTGAACCTTTCACAATTAGAATTGAAGCTTTCGCAATCAGAATTGAACCTTTCACAATTAGAATTGAACCTTTCACAATCAGAATTGAACCTTTCACAATTAGAATTGAACCTTTCACAATTAGAATTAACCCTTTCTCAATTAGAATTAAACCTTTCACAATTAGAATTGAACCTTTCACAATCAGAATTGAACCTTTCACAATTGGAATTGAACCTTTCACCATTAGAATTGAACCTTTCACAATTAGAATTGAACCTTTCACAATTGGAATTGAACCTTTCACAATTAGAATTGAACCTTTCACAATTGGAATTGAACCTTTCACAATTAGAATTGAACCTTTCACAATTAGAATTAAACCTTTCTCAATTAGAATTAAACCTTTCACAATTAGATTTGAACCTTTCACAATCAGAATTGAACCTTTCACAATTGGAATTGAACCTTTCACAATTAGAATTGAATCTTTCACAATTAGAATTGAACCTTTCACAATCAGAATTGAACCTTTCACAATTAGAATTAAACCTTTCTCAATTAGAATTAAACCTTTCACAATTAGAATTGAACCTTTCACAATCAGAATTGAACATTTCACAATTAGAATTAAACCTTTCACAATTAGAATTGAACCTGTTGCAAACTGAATCAAACTTTTACAGTTAGAATTCGACTTTGTAACAGTTTGAGGCGGGCTGCTGGAGATGGCAACACTGACCGCCACCTGCACAGCCCACCGCTGTTTATATTAGCGACGAGGCCACGCTTCTGGATCAGAATGGCTGCCGCTTCGTCAACGAATTATTATTCCCTGTTATAAGCCAGTGTTTAAATTCCCCTTTAGATTGTGTGAAGTAAAGTAAGCGATCAGAGCTTTGTGTTTCATTTTCCCCATTATCCCTTTATTGTCATTTAATACGATCCGAGCATAGGTTATTTATTTCATTCTAAAAGGAGTTCGTTTCATTTCATTCATTTCGAGTTTTGCCGATTAAATTCAAGTGGGTCTTAATTGCTTTATACTTTCATTTCCCATTACTTTCCTGAGAGTCATTATTTATTTATTTGATCAAGTGAGTATTATTGAGCATATTTGATTTTCTCTTTTCTTTTGAGCCCAGATACGACTTTCACGTGTGTTCTGTACACGGGAATTGTGAGACAATTCCCCAAGTACGTTACAACTTTTCTCCTACTGAATCCTGCCATAGTGACGTAGCATGGACACCCTTCTCGCAATGGTGGGGTTCACCCAGACATGCGTTCACCAGATGAAACCTGAGATGAGCTAATGCCTTCCTTGCTTCATTTTATCGATGAGTGAGAGAGGTTGCAAGAACTTTACCTACATATGTAGTTAATGTCACGAAATGCAGTGTCAATATAATCGATCTTCGGATCGTTCTATGAGGTGGTGAATTCACCAGAGACTGATATTGCGTAGCACTTTGGCTAACACATAATTCTATCCTGACTGGTAGAAACGCGTGAAGAGGAGTTAGCAGCAGCCCCTTTTCTTTTCTTACGCAGAATGAGGGGGCAGTGGCCTAGTGCTAGTGGTGGCACAACCGTGGTTTGCACCTTTCCCTACAGAAGGCAAGGATTTCGATGGCACAGCTGAAAAGCGGCCACGAACTCTGCTAAGGTTGACTCCTCCGTTTCAATATTGAACCATCCGACTTACTGTGGGAATATATTCTAACGATAGAGCACATTCTTCCGGCAATTCGTTCGCAGCGGTTTATATTCCTCAACGAGATTCCAGTTCCAATTCAACCTGAAATCCCTCAGGCAGGCCGATGGCAGAGTTTCCGCGGACATTTATTCCTTTATTAGAGGAGTGACACATTTATTTTGAAATTTAGCAGATTTTATTTATTATGGTACCTCTTTTATGTATTCCACCTCCATATCTACGGCTAAAGTCAAATAAACAGTGCAAAAAACGTGGTATCTGCGTAATTTTTGTTTCGACACAGAGTGCATTATATTTATGTTGCCATTTGTCGTAATGTCGTTGCTTGATAAGATGTTTGAACGTTGGGGAGAGGGCCTGATGCTCCCGCTGTCTCCAGGGATCTATTGTAATTCAATGTTTCTTCTTGAATTGTAAGAGTACCAACTTCAAAGAATAAATAAAGTTGGAGTTGTGTGCACAGAGCAAGGTTCCAATTGGTACAACCTGAAGTCAATATTGGTTAATAATAATCAAGACTGAATTTACATAGTAGTGAGGAGCACAATCATTCATTCGCGTTGAAATTGTATAGTCTTATCAATTCTCAATTCAGAAGGTTGAAGAACACAGGAACATTAACGAGTTGTGGAGATGTCTGCCTCGCGAATAGCTTTTTCTAAAAATATATCTGCAGAGGGCAGAGGCCTCTGGATCGTCTGTAGGGGAGTCGTACTGCAAGTTTTGTTTACTACACAGGAGCTTCAGTTTCTCGCAAGAGTCTTCGAATCAGTCGAATAAACTTCTTACTAATACAACAAAGTTGCCTCGCGCGTACATTTATTTGTAATCCTCCGAAAAATCGATAATTTGTTGTTCGTGCGAATTGAAAACATCTGGCGTGAGTCATCACGCAATGTTTTCCTCGGGACGCCACCGTGTGCAGATCCTTTGGCCAACTTCCAGATGATGTTTACGTTTAAAGTAATTTTTTTTAGTCAAAAGCAATCACGAACCACACGTTGCCGTCATTTGTTTACGCTATCGAGCTCGGTGGGGGGGCTTTAACGCCTTTTGAATCGAGTAACTGCCAAGCAAAATGAGCTGAACAAGTGACGTTGTGCCTGCGATAATGAGTTTTAGTGCCATGACGCGGCCTGAAAATCGGTTGCTGGAGTCTTTTCATTCGAGGGCCGGGCACAGTACAGCGATTCTCTGGAGGACCTCTCCCTGGGATACCAGCCAGCCTGCAGTGATCTTGGAGACGTTTCTGGAAGCCCGAAAGTACACGATTGAGATTTAAACAAACAAAACACAGGAATAAATCACCTCAAATTTTATATTCATCTTGCTGAATATCACGAGATACTTACGTATTTATTTCAGCAGAAATCATTCGAAACTCACTACAGTTATCGCGATCAAAGCATCGAACTCAAAAATGGCTCAATCGATTTAGTTGGAAATCTTTTTATATGGTTAGTTACGAACGACTGAACGGTATTTAAATATGTTTATCAGAGTAATAAAAACTCTGCAAATTATTACACAATGGTTTATTATTCTCATGAACAGCTTGACCTAGTATTAGTGCTCCCCCATTCCATTCGATTCAGCATCGAATACTAGTAAACCATACGAAACATGTCCTGGCTACAATGGAACTACGGAAACAAAACGTCTGATGATTTTGCCCCGTCGTCGGGGAAATTGGAATGGGGGCGCTCGAAGCAAACCCGTTCCGAGGCAAAAGGGGAGTTGAGTAGCGGCGTCGTTGGGAGGCGAGCGAGCGCGGGTGGTTTTGGTTTATTATTCATTCTGAATAATAACCATATGTTTTCGGTCACGAAAAATTTTTTACAACCCCCCCCCCCCTCTCTCTCTCAAAATTTGATACTTTACGTTTCAAGACTTGGAGATTCCAAATTTGCAATGTCCGTCCGCCGTCCCTCATCCGCCAACCGCCGTCCGGGCTGTTTTGTGCCTTAAACGTGGTCTAAAAAATTCGTTCTTTCGCACAAAAATCCGATTTGGTATCCAGTTGTGCCCGCCATCTCGGCAATCCGATTGGACGCAGCCCGTGGTTGTAATGGGCAAAAAACGGTTAAAAAAATTAACGAAACGCAGTACAACGCGGGAACTACAGCAGAAGACAACGTTTCGTCGTATGAACTCCCTCCCTCCCCGCCCGTCTCATTAAAAAACCACCCGCGCTCGCTCACCTCCCAACGACGCCGCTCAACTCCCCTTTCGACTCACAACAGGTTCGCTCGAAGCGCCCCCGTTCCAATTTCCCCGTCCCGACAGGGCAAAATCATCAGACGTTTTGTTTCCGTAGTTCCATTGTAGTCAGGTCACGTTTCGTATGGTTTACTAGTATTCGATGCTGAATCGAATGGGATGGGGGAGCACTAATACTAGGTCAAGCTGTTCATGAGAATAATAAACCGTTGTGTAATAATTTGCAGGGTTACCCCAGAGTCTGCAGTGGGCAGTGCCCGGTGAGGAAGCTTATCAGTACTCTCAGATCTTGTCTAGAGAGTGTTAGCATCGCCTTTGCCCTTTGACAGGAAGGCGTGACAAGCCTTTTCGTCTGTCTTAGTCGTGTCTGGCGATGCCAATGGGCGCCATTTTCCTGTATCTCCCATCGAGCAACCAGACGGTTCAGGTGACTTTTCGTCAGACCCACGTGTGGTTCAGGCCCGATGGGTAGGGATTCTGTACCCCTTTTCGTGAGGTGGTCAGCCTTTTCATTGCCCTCATGCCCCCTGTGAGCCGGCACCCAAATGAGGGAGAGCCTGTTACGGGCGCCGAGCTGCTTGAGCGCATGGAGGCATTCCCATGCCAGCTTAGACCTAAAACTATAGAATGCGATGGCCTTTAAGGCTGTCTGAGAATAGATCCGCTTGCCCTTGAGCCCTTTGTTCAGGATCTCTTCTGCGATCTCTTGGGTTTTGCCCATTGTTCGCGGCTGCTCATTCAGTCAGCATGCTGACCTTATTCACAGCTGGCTGCAGACATGCCCCTGGGGACAATGCCGTGGCCATTCCACTATCCCCAACCCATGTTCGCGCCTGGTAGCATGGGCATGCTTCTGGGAAGATAACCTAGAACCAGGTTCCGACCCTTTGCAACACAACTTCGATGCTACGTGGCATTTTCAATTTGCTGCTAAGTGCTCGATCTATGTGAAAACAACGAACTGGTCAGAAGTTTATTTTATTTTCACTATTTTATTTCACTTACTTTATTGTTGTGGCTCAAGCCGTTCGTAATATTTACCGAATAAATTAATTTATTATACTCCTTCGGGCCAGCCTTATGCGCTTTGTTGTTTCCGTCTACTACACCAGTCCCGACTAGCATTACACTACGTAGTCGATTCGATTTGATTTTCGTGAAGGGACCGTGGTCATTCCATTCCCCAACAATCATTGTTAAAAGCGTATTTTTGAATAGTTTCTAATTGAAACTATTGAAATTCAGGAAAACCCTCCACAACCACGAAACGAGAGAATATTGATTAGAAAACGGCACTCAGATCTGGCGGGTGTCCCAAAATTAACGCAAGATTTGAATTAAATAGAAAACACAGTTTTTAGTCTTTTGATTGTAATTTTTTTATTGATTCATAAAGTACATAGAATAGGGTTATTTATGGAATAACACATCGGGCAAATGGTCCCGGCGGCTTTGCATACACATACGCACTCGTTTGTCGAAATTTTCCATGACCGTTCTGCATAAATGTGGCTGAATTTCGTTGATGCAACGTTGAATCTCCTCCTTTAATGCACGCGTTGTTGTGGGCTCGTTGACGTAGACCTGTGATTTTAGATAACCCCATAAAAAGAAATCTAATGGTGTTAAATCACACGATCTAGGGGGCCAATTCTGACCACCGAAACGAGAGAGTACACGACCTGGAAATGTCTCATGCAATAATTGAAGTGTTTCACGGACTGTATGGCATGTGGCACCGTCTTGTTGAAACCACATATTGGCCACATCAATATCATCCAATTTCGGCAAAAAGAACCGTGTTATCATGTCGCGATATCGAGCAGAAGTAACAGTCACTGTTTGACCAGCCTCATTTTCAAAAAAGTATGGTCCAATTATGCCTCCAGCCCAAAATGCACACCAAACTGTGACACGTTGTGGATGCATTTGTTTTTCGACAATCACATGTGGGTTTTCAGAATCCCAAAAGCGGCAATTTTGGCGACTAACAAAGCCATCAAGGTGAAAATGTGCTTCGTCGCTTAGGATGAGTTTGCTCGAAAAATCAGCATTCATTTGTTGTTGCTCAATAATCCATTCAACAAACTCTCTTCGCTGTGCATGGTCATTGGGCTTCAGTAGTTGTGTTAATTGAATTTTGTAAGCATGGAGACACAGATCTTTAGTGAGTATACGCTGTAGAGAGCTTCTTAAAATTTGCAATTCTTATCCACGACGCCGAATTGAGGTTCCTGGATTGTCACCGACATTCGCACGCACTGTCTCTATTGACATTTGAACGGCTTGTTTTTGGACGACCAGTGTCTATGGCGTCTCCCACGGATCCTGTCTCTTGGAATTTTTCAATTAATCGCTTCACAGTTGACGAAGTTAAAAAACTATTCCGACCATATTTTGTATGAAATTTTCGAACTACGGCCGCCAAGCATTCATTATTTTTTAAATATTGCTCAACAATGAAGACACGTTGTTCTATTGCGTAAAGCTCCATATTTACTAACCCTAAACTGTCAACTGTCGATTTATTTTGTTTTTAGGGTTGGCAACACTGTACTGCATAAATGGCGGCAAATTCAAATCTTGCGTTAATTTTGGGACACCCTATATTTTGTTGTTATTATGTTATTGTACAATCGAACTACATACTATAGTATAATTATGTTTTGGCGCACGGCTGGGTGGAACCTACTAAACACGCCTCGAGTCACACATTAGCGTAACTATAATGTTGGAAGTACAGTAATCATGACGTTTTTGATTCCTCATCAATTATTATTCCGGGGTATCTAACCATGATTCAAGTTTTATGATGGTCCATGGGGATTTACTCATCAGGAGGGCTGCTCGACGTGATTACAAACACATAAGCTTTCTGTTTTGACGTTTGGAAGGTCTCTCTCCTAACAGACGCGTTACACGATTATTCCTGAGTTGTGGGATCCTCTGACTTTCCCCCGTCAGGTCTCATCCTGGTACATTGTTAGCCCTGTTGTGGTGGTTCGTCGGGGAGGATAAGATGATAAGCGATAAATCGTGTCGTTACTCGGTGACAGATGGAGCTTTGTTTCTTGGCAGCGTTTCCCTCGCGTGCAGCGCAGGCGTCCCTTTTCCGCTTCTCCTTCTCCTCTCTCTACCCCTGACCATCTGCCAAATTTGATCTAAGGCCTCGCGACCAAACAGTTCCTCTCCGCTTTTAAACCCGCGAGCTGTTCCGCGCGACTTGTCGAGTTCTGCGAGTTTCATTTCGATTCGCTGCCCCTCCGAAGGATGTTCCGGTTGTCGAGCGCGTAGACGATGACGGGTGTCCGTCGACATGTCGTCCTACTGCCGAATCACAGGGAAGGCCCGAGGCCTTCCCAAACCCAATTACTTTCCTTTGTTGCCTCCGATATCACCCGCGGACGCCAAAAGGTTCTGCCGAATCACCGGCAAATCCTACGGTCTCCCGAGCCACCACTACATACCCGTTCTGGTCGGGAAGCCTCGTGGAAACAAGAAGAAGAAGTCAGAGAAGCCTCACGTTGTCATCGCAGGCTACAGATACATATTCCCTTGTTTGGACAACGAGCCAGGGCTCCAGGAAATTTTGGACGGTAAAAACTCATTGACTGAAGAAGCCCGGTTCGTGTACACGGTCAAAGAGAAAAAATGTGGGCTCGTGTTTTCTGCCAAACTGGAGGCTGCTGTACGAGACGGCGACGTTCGCGACGTAATGCTTGCCAAAGATGCAGACACCGTTCTTCTAAAACTGAAAAAAGGCGGCAACATTTCTGTCGACATCAAAGAAATGGACCTGGAACAAATGAACGGCCAGTTGTCATTATTCGAAGGTGAAGGTGTAGCTCCTTCAGTTCCAAAACCGAAGAAACCTCCGTCCTCAGCTACTGGCTCCATCCGCAAGATATTCGAAGATAAAGAAGCAGCTGCAGAAATTGAAGCAGAGTCTGATGCCAAAAAGTCTCAAAAAACTGAAATCAGAACTTGGAAAAATGCGAAAAAAGACGTCAAACTCAGCAGTGAGCCACCAACGTGTGTGAACTGGGAGTGGAATGAGTTTGGTGCGTCAAATGAGCAGGTGGATATCAAAGTCACTCCGGAGCCAGAGCCCATAGTATTGAAACCAGTTCAGGTTGATCTGGCTCTCTCACAACCTGGCGTCGTCCAGCAACCATTTGTCAGTGAAGAGTATGCCAACCTTGAGACTACCCAAATAGTAGCGCCCTTCCGACCTATGGTCAACAACGTCGACAAAGAGCTTGTCAAGAACATACTCAACATGTCTGAGCAAATGTTGGATCAAACGAGCCAGGCCGACTATGTGCTGTCAGCCAAAACAGATCAGTTACCCGCCTTATCTCAAATCCGAGAGATAAGTGATTTGATCAAGTCTGGAACAGAAGCTAGCTTGACGCAAGACGGATCCAACCTACCTGGCGTTATCGTGACAACAGGAAACACTGATATATTTGTAGTGGGCCAGCAAATAACCACATCGGCTGGTAGCATGTTTGTTCCTGGGAAAACAGTAGAAACTACATCTGGCAAAGTGTTTGTGCCTGGAATCGTGATGAAGACGGAAGAAGGGGCGAAATTACTACCCGGATGCATCGTGGATGTGGACGGTCAGGACGAATTCGTCGTTGGGCAGGTCACGTTGACGAGCAAAGGAGAAGACTTTGTACCTGGTCAAATCATCAAGTCCCCGAGCGGGTCAAAGTTTCAACCCGGGCAAACCGTTTTCAGTGAGGAGGGAGTCAAGTTCATCCCAGGTCAAGTGCTTGGCGACAAGTTCATACCCGGCCAAGTCGTCATAACTGGAGACGGCCCTCAGTTTGTTGCTGGGCAAACGTTTGATAACAAGAACGGGACGGAATTCGTTCCGGGGCAGAGCATGTGGAATGAAGAAGGATGGGATTTTGTTCCTGGAGTAGCAGTCACGAGTGAGAATGGATGCAGCTTCGTTCCTGGGAGACACATGGCTGTGGGAAAAGATGGCGCCACGTCGTTTGTACCTGGGCAATACACACTTCAAGAAGGAGTTGAGGTATTTGTACCTGGAGTATCAGTCAAAAAAGACGGGGAAGAGCTACAGTTCGTCAGTGGGATGTCAGTTGCAGCACCAGGAGGTGACACGAAGTTTGTTCAGGGGAAAGTAGTGAATGTTGATGGAGTGCAGAAATTTGTCCCGGGTAGCACCAAATTGGTAAATGGTGAACTTGAATTCGGAGCTGCTGCGAGTCTCGAGGAAGTCTCATTTATGGAAAACCAGTCAGTCGATTCACTTTCTCAGCTGTCGCAGCTTTCAAAGATCTCACTCCAAAGACAGCAAGCTAACAGCGTATTTGGGCACATAGTGCAATCACTGCACGGAGTGGAATTCTTCCCAGGTACCACCACTTGCCTGCCTAAAGGTAAAGTAGTTCCCGGTCGATTGATCCGCGGAGATGAAATCAAATTTGTTCCTGGAATCATGGTGGACGACACATTCGTCCCAGGGCAAGTCGTTACCACTGAAAGAGGAGAACAGTTCATTCCAGGTCAAGTAATAGAAACAGGAGACGGACCTAAGTTTGTCCCAGGTCGAATAATCGTCACAGAAACTGGCGAGAAGTTTTTGCCAGGGCAAACCGTAATTACAGAAGATGGATCCAAATTTGTGCCAGGTCAAATAATTGAGACAAAGGCCGGCCCCACATTCATTCCAGGGCAAGTGATCCACACTGACGAAGGCGGGGCCAAATTCGTTCCCGGTCAGGTGGTCGACACCATTGAAGGTCCCAGATTTGTGCCTGGACGGGTTATAGAAACCGGAGATCAAGTGACGTTCGTTCCAGGGCAAGTTGTAGAAACGTCCGAGGGATTGCGATTCGTTGCTCCGGATCTCATCGGAGAAGACGACGACGCCGAGTTCACTGTCCAGGGGTATGATATCTCCGCCGAAGAGTTGAAATTAATACAATCGAAAACGACCGAAGCGGATGCAGTTCAGACGAGAGAAATGACGATAGATTCCAAAATGATGCGACAACTTTCAGAAGCTGGCATTCCGATCGGGTACCAAGTAAACACTGAAGTGCCATCGGTAAACATCAGAACTGCTCCAGCGATGAACGCAGCGTGTTCTTTGGGGAACCGGCTCAAGTTGGATCCAGTGACTACCATCAAATTGAGCGAAGTCATCGCAGGGGTCGTTCAAGCTGGAAAACTTGGTGAAATCCCAGGTCGTAACGAAGAAGTACAAGCGATCAACAAAATCCTGGAGAGAGTAATTCACTGCAGGAGTGACGAAGAGGCCTACCGGTTAGTGTCCTCGATTATAGAAAAGGAAATGGGCTCCAGCATCGTGAAAAACGTCGACAACCTCCACGCTTACCTGATGAGCCCCCAGTCTCCTCTGAAGCACGTGAACAAAGTTAATCTGGTCAAGGAAATTTTGAACCGGGAAGTCGCTCAATCGGAAGTTTTTAAGAAAATGGCGATCATCATGGACGAAGAAGATGACACCGTGACGGAAGCGCTACAGCATTTTTCGGAAGTCAAACCAGACATCATGGAACAAATAGTGCAGAGGTTTTCGGACGTGGTCGGGAAGTTGGAGAGCGAGCAGAAGGTGGTTGACACTTTGCGATGCGCCATCGTCGCTAGCATCAGGGAGTCTTCTGAACGTACCATAGTCGACCTTTTGAAAGACACGGAAACCTTAGATTTGAAGTCTTTGATTTTGGAAGCAGTCGCGTTGGCGAAAGCGTTGGACCTTCACGATGCTGCTGCAACCCTCATCGGCATCGCCGCCAACCCAAAATGCACGAACATCCTCGCTGGTGACCGGATCACGTTGGAAATACTGAGACGGCTCACGGTCATGAGGCAACTGGCGGAAAAACGGCCCGAGCTCTTCGAGTCCCTCAAAAACCTGAATAAAGATCCATACGGAGCCAGAACAGACCCTGGAATCAAACAGCTGGTGCGAGAAAGTGCGGCGCTCCTGGTGGTTCCCGAAGAGGGAATTAAAACTTCCCAGCAAGTGCCAGCGTCTTTATTTTTCTCTCAAAACTCCCTCGCTATGGAAGAATTTCTTTACAAAACGAAATCCGAGTGCAGAATTTTGGTTATCAGCAAAAACGGTTGTGAAATGGTTCTCCCTCGTGAGTCCGCCCACTCGGTACTCGCTGGCAAAGTACCGTACGACCTCCTCGATGAGAAGGGCATCCACCACTTCCAACCTAAACACGTCTTCTCTGCCATCAACCTCCCCAAAATATGCATGAACTGGTTTTCCCTGTACAAGTGCGAGTTTCGAGAAGTGGTCACCAATTGAAATATTTCGCACGACTGAAGTACATTTCAGACTGACTCGTAAGACCCCAATGTGATATGTAGTGAATCGTATTATGTGATACTGCAGCCGCGAATCAAACTGCTTTCGTTTTTTAATTGAGCCTGTTGAAACGACGTTTGTGAGAGTTTCGGCCCCGCGGAAGGGGATAGTGGTGGTGGAGGAGGAGGAGGAGGAGGAGGGATACCCTCGTCAAGATTCTAGTATGCACAAATCTAAACGATACAACGAGACTGTACAGATATGATTGTCAGGAAACCCCACCACGCCAAGCACAACGGTCACGGTGGTTTTATTCTGTTCAGTGTTTCATTTGGTTGTACGTCCTCTTTGTAAGACGATTCGTTTAGAGCGTAAGTGGCGAATAAAGTTGTGAATATCGCATCATGTGTAGATAGCCGCGGTTATGTTTAAGATAAGAAATAATGTGATTTGTAGTTTAAGCAATTCGGCCAACCTGCCGTCGCCAACTTGTCGCAATAAGTAAATAAAACGTTCCATAGTATTTTTGTTATTGTTATTTTGGAAGCTTCTTCCTTTAAATGTCAGTCGTGGAAGCTTGAGTTGACTATTAACCAGACAGTAGGGCGTCCGCCTGAAATTGAAGTCTCACAACCCACAAAAGTATAGCACCAAACTAATGAGCCATAGCAGATTAAATAATAATACGAATTACAAAAGTCAAATGTTACCACTCTACTGCTGCTCCTATTGATTCTTACTTTCCTTAGCCCCCTGCAAAGTATAAAATCGATTTATTTGCCGTGTTTCCCTGAATAAATCACTCTCATATGATATCACTGTTTCGAAGAAAATATCCAATGGGCTGCCAATACGATCGTAGTGTAGTCATTGTCGTAATGCTCCATAAATAACCTATGTGCGTAGGGCTGATGAAAGTTGTATGATGCGACGCACTTGATATTATAAACACATTCAGCCCGAAGGGCCGCCGATCGGTGTCTTCTCAGCAGGGCTCGTGGGCCCACATGATTGCAACCTGGCCTACCTTCCAGTCTCGACTTGGACCTATGTCTCGCCCCTTAGCACCCTTCCAAATACCTTCAGGATTTAGGTATCAGTGTATGTACTACTAGCGTGCCCGTTATTTGGAAAATCACAGAGAAGATATCGGTACACCAGACGAAACATGACCCGACTACAACAAAACGACGAAAACTAAATATTCCAGGCGCGGGTAATGTGCAGGTGTGCGCTGGGCGTACGCCCGTGGGCTTGGAGAGGGTACCTAGCTCGTAGCCTCTGCCCCTCTCCTGCCAGCACCAGGCAACTTTCTTGGGGGATTTCCAACGGAACCACGGTCCCCACAAAGCCAAACCCATGGCTTCAGAGCCGGCAGCGTCACGCCCCAAGGTCAGAATTGCCAAGAGGCGTTCTACCAGCCCCTACGCTTTATCTCCATGGGGGTTCTGGGGATTGGACTTGCCACCGTACGTTCCATGGAGCGATGTGGCGACTCGAGCTGGCGGGTGGTTTTAATGGGACAGGAGAGAGAGAGTACAAACTATGAAACGATTACTTTCGCTGTAGTTATTGTCCCGCGAGTTCTTTCAATTAATGGACTTCGGCTCACTATGTTTACTGTGGCGCATTGTAGACCTTAGAAATTGTTCCATTCAATCCAGCATCTAAAAATACCTAGAAAACGATCCCAAACACAGTGTATTTCCGATAAAACTGCCAAAATTGCGTTTTTGTAACATTTTTTTTTAACCATTCTTTGCTCATAACAACCATGGGCTTTGTCCGATCGGATTGCCGAGCATTCGGGCACAACTAGATACCAAATGAGAGTTTTGTGCGAAAGATCGAATTTTTTATACTACGTTTAACGCACAACCGTTTTGGTTTATTATTCATTCTAAATAATAACCCTGTTTTCGGTCACGAAAAATTTTTTACAACCCCCCCTCAAAATTTGATACTTTACGTTTCAAGACATGGATATTCCAAATATGCAATGTCCGTCCACCGTCCGGGCCGTTTTGTGCCTTTAACGTGGTCTAAAAAATTCGTTCTTTCGCAAAAAAATCCCATTTGGTATCTAGTTGTGCCCGCCATCTCGGCAATCCGATCGGACGAAGCCCATGGTTGTTATGGGCAAAAAATGGTTAGAAGAATTAACGAAGCGCAGTATAACGAGGGAAGTCAACGTTTCGTCGCTAGTACTCCCTCCCTCCTGTCATATCAAACTCAATCACCCGCCCGCTCGAATTGCAACGCCCTTTGACTCTTTTAGCCCAACGAGGCGCCAAGGCCACTTCCTCCGCATACCCCTCCATCGGATCATAAACGCCTTCAGACGTTTACGGGCGCCTGGCGCCGGGGGAATATTTATTTCCCATAGTTCCATTGTAGCCAGGTCATGTTTCGTATGGTTTACTAGCATTCGATGCTGAATTGAATGGGATGGGTCTCGGAGCAGTAATACTAGGTCAAGCTGTTCATGAGAATAATAAACCATTGTGTATTAATTTGCAGGGTTTTTCGGATTCAGTAGGGTCTGGAAGGTAAATATCTCTTCGTATCAAAAGGCCATACCAACAGGTTATCAGACACCCGGGTTGAATATGGTCTCAGGTCTGACCACTTGTCAGTTCACAGCAATATATTGCGGAAGATATTCCGAACCTTACATCCCTGAATAACGAAAAAGACATTGACTATGCAGTGCAGGCTGTCAGTCACTCAAGCAGCCCAGCCAGCAACAGTGCGCCCGGGACAATTCAACTTTTCACAAAGAGTCAACCACGTATGGCTGCCTCGGAAGATAGCTCGGCACACGTACTTGAGGGCAAAGAATCCTGCCCACAAAAAAACTAGCCAATCGCTTAGGAATGCTCGTAAGATTGAGATCCAGAACCTATGGGGTGAACAGGATGAACGCACAAATCCATAGCTCAAACGAGGGTTCCACTGGATGTCTGCACCCACTGCAAAAGCTGAGGCGTTTGCTGATATGTTGCGGGACAGATTTACCCCATTCGTGTCAAGTAGTGTGCCCGCAGATGAACCACACGCTTACGCTCCATTCCCATCGCCCCCCATATTTTTTACACCAAATGAGGTCAAAACAGTTATTAAACACCTTGCAACTCCGCAAACTTACTGCCTATCTGACCCTCATCCATTCAGCAGCTGTACGTATTGGTTACTTTCCCAATGCCTGGAAACACGTCCACATATTCATGATACCCAAACTCCAGAAGCCTGCGAATGAAACTGCATCATACCGACCAATCAGCTTGCTTCCCTCTCTCTCCAAAATATTTGAGAGACTAGCCCTTCCTCACTTGCTGAACTTCACTGAACATCTTCTCGCAGAAGTACAATTCGGGTTCCAAGGAAGTCGGCCCTGCCCTCTCTTACTCCAGCGTTTTACAACTTACATCAAACAAGCTTTCCACAACCAAAACATACGCCGAGCAGCTTTTTTCGACACTGAACAGGCATTTGATCGGGTTTGGCATCGTGGCCTCCTTTCAAAGCTGAGACCCCATCTACCGAACAACTTGTACAACCTCGTTTCCAGTTACCTCAGCGAAAGGACGTTTCAGGTAAATGCCCAGAGTAAACTGTCCTCTTACAGGACAATCAATCCAGGTGTTCCACCTGTTGAACCATTCCTGTACACGTTCTACTGCCATGATATACCTCTACCTGGCAGTCTAGACTTCTCGGGTCTCTTCGCAGACGACCTCGTCTACGCTGTTTGCGATTCGCAATCTGCGTAGTGGCCCAACGATTGCCACCCAACCCAACAAAGTCATGCGCTGTCACCTTCACGCTCTCTTCTTTAATGGGATTCAGATTCCAAATTCAAACTCTCATAAGTACCTCGGAATGACATTTGATAAACGCCTGACGTTTCGAGAACACATTGCCGACCTAAAACCACGTCTTCAAATTAGAACGTCACAATTGAAGTACTTTTTGGAAAATCCCCACATCCCGCTACATAATAAAAAGCTCATTTACAAGGTATTCATCCGTCCGCTCTGGATATACGCCCTACCGATATACGGCATACGTTCTAAAGCCGTTTTCCGCCAGATAGAACAACAACAAAACAGAACGTTGCAATGCAACATCATTCATGCCCCATCATTCGTCCGAAACGACACTATTTACCACGACTTCAGGCTGAAAACACCTTCTGAATCCCAAAACATCCAACACAGAAACTCGGCAGCCTATGAAAGATTCAACCCTCCGGAATACTGACGACTACGCAGATTGCACCACCTCCTCGACATTATC
Organism: Pachypeltis micranthus; assembly: GCA_020466155.1. NCBI lineage: Eukaryota > Metazoa > Arthropoda > Insecta > Hemiptera > Miridae > Pachypeltis > Pachypeltis micranthus. Next base: position 79,464,434 of record CM035768.1, on the reverse strand, counting down.
CCCACGAGTGGGTGTGAAGAGCAACCACATTATTTTTAATGCCAGCAGTACACATATGGTGTATTGGTCTCTAAATAAATAAATTTTTAAAAAACCCTGCAAATTATTACACAACGGTTTATTATTCTCATGAACAGCTTGACCTAGTATTACTGCTCCGAGACCCATTCCATTCGATTCAGCATCAAATACTAGTAAACCATACGAAACATGACGTGACTACAATGGAACTACGGAAACTAAATATTCCCCCGGCGCCAGGCGCCCGTAAGCGTCTGTAGGCATTTATGATCCGATGTAGGGGTGTGAGGAGGAAGTGGCCCTAACCTTCGAGTCCCCTAAAACTCGAAGCCCTAAAAGAGTCGGGGAAATTGGGACGGGGACTTCCAGCGAGCCCTCGGCAATTGGCACGACGTTGCGAGGGGGCAGTTGGTTTTAATGAGATGGGAGGGAGTACCAACGACGAAACGTTGACTTCTGCTGTAGTTCTCGCGAGTTCTTTCGTTTTGTTGATATTGGCTCACAATAATTACTGTAATTTCCCTATACGCAGTTGTACACGTCTGATACTCATTCCATTCAACCCAGGATGTAAAAATACGTGTCTGCGACTGGCTTATTTCCCAACAGCCACCGTCACCCCTCTACCGAAGCCGAACAAGCAGCCCTCAGACCCCTCAAATTACCGCCCCATAAGCCTGCTACCTTCTCTGTCCAAGTTATTCGAAAAAGTGATACTTAGCAGGCTACACAAGGAAATCACCAAACTCCAAATCATTCCACACTCCCAGATGGAATTCAAACGCAAACACGCAACGACACACCAACTAAGTCGAGTCACACAACACATCATACATCAGATGTCCCAAGCACACACAACTGCACTCCTTTTGCTGGATTCTGCAAAGGCTTTCGATTCGACATGGGTAGAGGGACTCATACATCGATTGCACACATACAAATTCTCACTAGGCCTCACGAAAATCATCCACTCATACCTAACAGATCGCCACATTCAAGTTAAGGTAAATGGCTCAGTTTCATCGAGGTTGATTCCTGCAGGCGTCCCTCAGGGATCGGTCTTGTTCCTCAAACTCGTCAACCTGAAAGTTTCTGAGACCTTTGAGAACTTACCACCTCACGTTCACATAGGGCTTTGCGGACGACTTGGCGCTTTATACGTCGAGTACGTCCATAAATAAAGCGACAGGCCGACTGCAAAATGCCGCGCATCAGGGATTGGTCAGGTCATACAGAAACTGGAGAGATGGAAGGTCAAGATCAATATTGCCAAAACTGAAGCCATCCTTTTTACAGCCAAACAAAAGACACCACAGTTCATTACGACCCGAGGCAACAAAATTCCCTTTTCCAAGTCTGTCAAGTACCTGGGGGTTTATTTGGATTAACGACTATCCTTTGGAGACCACATTAAGGAGATCAACGAAAAAGCCCTTGGGAAACTTGGCAGATACTACAACCTTCTGAATTCAGAATCACTAAGCACACCATTGAAACTCCTCATTTACAAAGCTATTATCAGACCCACAATAACCCAATTTCTTTAATACCTAACATACGCGTGTCCTGTCTGGCACACAGCGGCGTCCACTAACATACACAAGCTACAAGTAACACAGAACAAATGCCTGCGGATCGCCACAAACAGCCCTTTCCGCACAAACACATCACGACTACACGAACTCCACAACATGGAACACATATCAGATCACATCACACAATCATACACAGACAAACTTGCCCCACACCCCAACCCACTAGTAAGAACCCTGCAAATTATTACACAACGGTTTATTATTCGGATAAATAGCTTGACCTAGCATTAATGCTCCGAGACCTATCCTGTTCGATTCAGCATCGAAAAATATCAAAATGAAACCCAAAAAAAGGCCGAAAAGGACTGAATCGTAATATTAAAATAAACAAAAAAAACGAAAATATCTAGAAAAAACTGAATTTTAGTATGAAAACATGCACGCTAAATACTAATATCAAAATTTAACCCAAAATCTATGAAAAAAACCAAAATGAGAATGAAACGAAAGAATCTAGAAACATTGAATCATATTAAAACCAAAACGTCGGGGAAATTGGAACCGGGGCGCTCGAAGCGAAAGGCGAAAGGGGAGTTGAGTGGCGGCGTCGTTGGGAGGGAAGCAAGCGGGTGCTTTTTTAATGAGACGGGCAGGAAGGAGGGAATTCAAACGACGATACGTTGTAGCTCCCGCGTTGTACTGCGTTTCGTTAATTTTTTTAACCGTTTTTTGCCCATTACAACCACGGGCTTCGTCCAAACGGATTGCCGAGATGGCGGGCACAACTAGATACCAAATTGGATTTTTGTGCGAAAGAACGAATTTTTTGGACCACGTTAAAGGCACAAAACGGCCAGGATGGCGGACGGACATTGCAAATTTGGAATCTCCAAGTCTTGAAACGTAAAGTATCAAATTTTGAGGGGGGGTTGTAAAAAATTTTTCGTGACCGAAAACATAGGGTTATTATTCAGAATGAATAATAAACCAAAACGAAAGTATCTAGAAAAATAAGCGAATAATGAATAGTTCAATCGAAGATAACAGATATTTTTCTAACCGAAATAGTTGAGATGGAGTGAAACAGTCGTTCGTAGAAGTGAAGACGAGAACATGGCAATCGGACGATAAAGAGACAAATCGTAGTGCCAAAGGTTAAATACAAAACACGAACGCTTCGTAGAGGAAGCAAAAAAAAAAAAAACCCGGCGCCCGTAAATGTTGCGAGTCGAGTCGAAAGGGGAGGCGGCGCGGAAGCGGGCGGCGTTGCCAGTCCAGACGAAACGTTGACTTCCGCTGTAGTTCCCGCGTTGTACTGCGTTTCGTTAATTTTTTTAACCGTTTTTTGCCCATAACAACCACGGGCTTCGTTCGATCGGATTGCCGAGATGGCGGGCACAACTAGATACCAAATGGGATTTTTGTGCGAAAGAACGAATTTTTTGGACCACATTAAAGGCACAAAACGGGCCGTGTCCGGGCCGGACGGGGGACGGCGGACGGACATTGCAGATTTGGAATCTCCATGTCTTGAAACGTAAAGTATCAAATTTTGAGGGGGTGTTGTAAAAAAAATTTCGTGACCAAAAACATAGGGTTATTATTCAGAATGACCAAACCTAAACACCGTTACGAGATCTCAATGGAGGAGCGCAAGGCGAGGGCGGCGGATCTGAGCCGCTCTTGTAAATAATTGTAAATATTGTACATATTGTCAAACTGTCTGAATGGTCGAATGTATTTAATGGGTTCCTAGTTATAGTGTTACGTTAAATATCTAATAAATCAGGACTGTGACCCATTTACCCCCTACGTATACGCGAGAAAGGCAGCCATATGCCGATATTGTTAATTAGCTATAATATGCAATTTAATTATTATTATTATTAAATGTAAATTTTCCGACAATAAACTATTTGGACTTCGATCTAGTGGTTAAGACATTGGTTCATAATTCTCGACGAAGGTCCGCGCGATTGCCGTAATTTTTGCCCGAGTCAGCAGCTCTTCAAACGACTCCAAACTTACTTACTCTACTTACTCACTTCATGGTTCTCTTTTATTCTGACGCGTACCGTCAGGGGTACGCACAAGTGTCGGCAAACTCATCCTGAACCCGCAATGGCAAAATCTTGGCTAACGCCCGACTTCACCCAACACCCGTCACAGGAAGGAGAACGACGCCGTCTTAATATTATATTTATGCGTGCGAGTTGGCGAACAAGCGTAATATCGTACCATCATCCGAACTAGGGGAGAGAATAATATTTAAAACTATTCCGACGTTCAGTTGAAATATGTTTCCCCCACGTGTGGGATTGCGTGGACGGCGAATAAACAAATAAGTCACACTAATTCGTTTCTATAACAAGCATTTCACGCGTTTGACAAGCTTCCAAATAAATATTGTAATTCGTGGTTAGTTATTTGTGTTTTACAAATTTATTACAGGGAGCAGGAGAAGTGTTTACTGTGACTCAGGATTTTAAAGCCGAAGACGGTGATTCGATCGGAGTTCATCGCGGAGAAAAAGTCGTTCTCATCGCCAGCAAAACCAAAGATCCATTAAAGTGAGTGTTTCTTTTCATAGTTGACGGACTGTTCACGTTCAAAGCACTTTCTCACTACAATGTGTTATATATTTTTAGATTTTTACTTCCAGCGGCATCAACTCTCGAAGGCAAATGGTTTCTTAAGCTCTTTGTTTCGGTCGGTGTCTGATGGGCTGAAAATATGAAGAACGAATGACAGCAAAACGAGGGGCGAATGTGTAGAACGTACTCGTAACTAGAGATCAAAATGACAGGGTAATGAAAGCTCACTGAACGCCACGCTGACGTCCTACATAGTCTGTTTACTTATAAGTTCGAAACGATTCAGAGCTGACCTCTCTTTTTAGGAGTTAACAGAACTCGTCTGGAAACGGCGGTTCGTAGGAGTTTGTTAGCCGAAGGCCATATGGAACTTACTATTCGCAGTGCTGCCAACAACTCAACAGGAATGACAGCTAGGAATGGCACACATCATCGATGTGATGTTCTTCAAGCCCTTTTTGTTAGCGATGCAAAGTTAACAGGCACCAATTAATCCAGTGGGTCTGTGAACTCGACGCTGGTGGACACTTTTGTTTGTATCATTATCTTATCGTGCTGCTCCCTAGGCCTCACTCAAGGCCGTCACGTCAAGCTGCAGGTCGCTGAGGACAAATTCATTCCCAATTATTGTCTTGGAGGAAAAGTTATATAGTCCATTGTCAATTCGTGAGAGGTGAATCAAGTACTTAGGAGTCATATGTGAGAAGTGGTGCTTCAGCCAAAGGCAACCTCGTAAGGTTTGCCTCATTACGAGCAATATCAACAAAGGCCGGAGCTGTGCTTCTTTGGATCACCAAGACTTACACGACAGCATCCTATGAAGCACTCCAAGTGATCCCTGGCCAGTTACCAGTTGACTTGGCCGTTGAGTGCTTTATGGACGAGTGAAGAGTGAAGAGGAAACTTCCCCCGTTCTGAGCTGAACTCCTTATGGGTCTCTTTACTCAACGATAACCTGCCACACTAGATGAATGGCATTAGATAAATGGCAAGCGAGATGGGAATCCTCATCAAAGGGACGTGACAGGTATGCATTTTTTTCCAACACCCGTGAACGTCGAATGTCTTAGGGGAAAATGAGCTGAGCTACACTGGACGAGCCAGTTCCTTATGAGACATGGCGACTACGATCCGTGGCTACACTTCTCTCAAAGATTCTGCATTTTGCAACTCCTGCGCCTCCAGCGCGAAGTAAACAAGAAACCACGTGCTGCTCCACTACTGTTCCCGCAACAGGTGGAAGAGCAGCCATACCTTCCAGCTTTAACTGCTACTAATATCCGTTTGGCCCACGTTTTTCTTTTTTTTTCTTTCATGGGCCTATCGTGACTGTAGTGCTTTCGTAATAGAAGGCGCCGTACATATCTGCTCCCCTTAGGTAGAATCCGCTACGATTTGGGGTTTGATGAACCCCTGAGGATAGTGTTCAAAGCGTTTGACTGCCAAGGCAAGGCATTCAAATAGGATGTGCTCTGCCATCTCGTCCTCCTCACCACAAAGTCTGCATTCCGTCTCTGAGATGCCCATCTTGTTGAGGTGATACCTGAGGGGGCCGTGTCCAGTGAGAAAGCTAATCAGAACTCTCAGATGCTGTCTGGAGTGCGTCAGCATCGCCCTCGCCCTTAAACAGGAAGGCGTAACAAGCCTTTTCGCCTGTCTTAGTCGTGGCTGGTTTGGCCCACTTTGCGAAGAAGGTTGACAGTTGATCTCTCCTTTCGAAACTTGCCTCCCAAATAAATGGTTAGATCAGGTGGGGCACTAGATGAAGAACTTCTCCCAGATGGAACGGATTCCCCAGCGGTATTCCTCAGCATGGTAGTTCATGGGCACCAGCTCTCTAATGGGGACCTGCCATATCTCCACAGGTCAAGGTTCGGTGGACGCTAGATGAGTGACCGCGCTCTCATATGAGTGTTAAGGTTACCGACCGGTTGGGCTCAAAGACTAAGGCGAAGGACGATGATCGGGCACATAAAATCCGGACTTGATATGTTGATGTTTGGGTGATGCCGACACTTATTTTACAGAAACGGTAATGACTTGGACGACGATCCTGACGTGGATTTCGGGGTCCAGATCGAAGAACTTCTGGACAGCTCTGCGGCTCGACACAAAATGGCTGTTCGCCCAAAACGCAATTACACGAGACGCGTTTCACCTTCGAGGTATTTTGCCACGACAAGCGAGAAAATAACCCCAACTGATTAATCGCTACACGAAACGCGGCAATAACATTGAAACCGCTTCTTAACCGCTGGCTTATCTCAAAGTGAACATTCACTGAAGTTCTCTCTCGGCTGTTGAGCTAACACGAGCTTCTTAATGTTGAGCTGTGTTTTTGACGACCTACGAACTGTGTGTGAACTAGTTGTGCTCTTATTTCGCTCTGTGTAACGCTCAAACTAAAGTAGAATTTAAAACGTGTGGGGTTTTATTGTATGTTCTCCTAATGTCGTATAATTATTGATGTTGCCATCATCAGCCTTTGAGCTAATTCTTCGAAGTGTCGTCTGCCTAGAGATGATGATCTCTCTCCCCCACACAACTGATATCCAGCAATAAACCAGAGGACTGGCGTGAAAGCAGGCGTTCTTATGCTCAGAGATGCCCCAGCCAACATTTTACAGAGTACTATTGACAGAGAAGTCTTTTCCGCACAGCTCCCCTTCCCGAACACGCCCTTTTCCTTCTAACATCGTGATGACCATTCATCTTCCTCACCTCCTTCACAACCTGTCCAGAAATCAGCTTCTGTGGAAGCTTCAAATCGTTGGCTTAGTGGGCACTCACTACGCACATGTGTCGATAGGCGGCGGTTGACTCCTGTCCCTGTCTGGTTATCCGCTTTGTTAATTCTTGAGCAAAGTTGGTGTAGCGCAAGAGTTCCGTCTTCCTCTGCCAGCAGATCGAGGGTTGGCCACGAATATGTATCTGCTCGACGGGGCCTTCGTGCGTTTGGACGGCAACCTCGAAGCTTCTTGCTCCGACTAGACTTTGTGTAGTTCGTGTGGGATCAAAGTCACTCGAATCCTTTGCTTCACCCTTTCTTTCAACAAACAACATGCTCTACCATTCACCCTCCTCGTGCGAAGACCTCTAAGCCACACCATCTCGAGGAGTCCTTGAAATTGACGCTTTCCGCTCTTTTCTTCTTTCGTTTCGACTATTGGCGCTCTGCTTATTTGTTTAAATATGAGCCTTCTGAAATAAACTGTAACTAGAACTAGAGAAATCTATGTGTTTGAAGAACAGGTCCGCAGGAACGCTATGTGCAAGGTGGTTTGAAGCACTTAGGGCACCGTTAGATCATTCCTAATAATATATTTAGTAGTAGGTTTAACTGCAATGTGCGAATGGAATTTTAGAACTTTGAGTTCAAATACTCTCTCACTCTATCCTCACATAATATTAACCTTATCGATTGCTTCTTCGTTCATTGATGCTTGGATAATTACAAGAAGGGAACATTTTAATTAAACTTCGTGTACGGTGTTCGGCGTAGGCCGCTCAGGCCTTTTCCAGGTGCGTTCAATCCACTTGGATCCTTTTTCATTCCGTCTCCTCTCGACAAAGGCATTAAGTTCGGTTCAACTTCCGAAAGGACAACGTCCCTCTCCTCGATTTACGCCCTTCCCTCCCCTCGATTTACCTCCGTCTCTAACGCACACAACTCTTCCCAGATACACTCGTCTCCCAGTACTCACTACAGGCATTCCTTTGACAACCCTTAGGCCAGTCATAGCTCTACTCCCCGCTCTAGTTTCCAGCGCAACCAGTTCACGTGCATTCAGAGGCCCCTTCTGTCTACGTTTATATACTCAACAGTACACACACTCACTGAGGTCCTTTTTACTTTCCTTGGCTCTACGAAGTAGAAGGGAAAGTTTTGTAATTGGAGGAAACTTTTGAGTTTTCTTCGGATCTTTACGTTTCAGACCCTCCTGAGTCCGAAAAACACTATTTGGCAAAATGGTCTGTGTGTCAGTGTGTGTGTGTGTGTGTGTGTGTGTGTGTGTGTGTGTGTGTGTGTGTGTGTGTGTGTGTGTAACACACGGGCAACAGCTCTCTACGGTGAGACTGGCTAACGACCACATACCTGCCGTACCTCCACAGGTCTGAGTTCGGTGGATGCTGCAGGGGCCGGCCTCTTGCATATTAGCGAAACTGCAACTTCTATGACTGATATAACCCTCGTCGAGGGTTTAGGTACAGTCATGAAATAAAGAAACAGATCTGTGTGTGTGTGTGTGTGTATGTGTGTGTGTATACGATTTTTAGAGAAAACCACCGTACCAAATCAACTCAAACTTGATATCTCGCCCGCAGGTTACCATGGGACGCCAAAATAAGGGTTTGAACAAAATCCACCGAAATTTAACTATAGTTATCATAGTGATCAAAACACCAATTTTTTCTCTCAAAAACGGCTCTAACGATTTTGATTAAATTTCTTATATTGGTAGCTCCCAATATGACAATTATACCATAAAATTCCCATTCGTGGGAAAATGACGAGAGCAGCACAATAAATTACCAAAATTTTCGACAAAATCAATTTTAGCGCAGTTTTTAGAGAAAACCATCGTACCAAATCAGCTGAAACGTGATGTCTAGCCTACAGATTACCATGGGACGCCAAAATAAGGGTATGAACAAAATCCACCGAAATTTAACTATAGTTATCATAGTGATCAAAACACCAAATTTTTTTTCTCAAAAACCGCTCTAACGATTTTGATTAAATTTTTTATATAGATAGCTCTTAATAAGATAATTATACCATAAAATTCCCATTTGTGGGAAAATGATGAGGGCAGCACAATAAATTATCAAAATTTTTGACGAAAAGCGTTTTTGCCGTGGTTTTTTCCTTTTAAACTCCGCTGGAGTGTTAGTAGAATGTTCAAGAAAATTGGTACTGTAGTCCAATCCAATATCTATAGGGTGAGTGTTTAAAAACGCTCATGAGGTACATGGGGCTCACTCCAGAAATTCCTAAATTTCAACTACCGCTGTTTCGCTTACTACTAGTTCTAACAGTTATTACCCAATAACTCTGCAAAAGTGATTACTATCCTCCTTCAAAAATTCCATGTTTACAGCCTCATTAGTTTTCTGTATACGAATTGCTCAATAATGGTCCTGGAATGAGTACGAGCAGCACAATAAATTCCATAACTGTAGCGTTGTTTGACCAAGTTCAAAGGAACTGAGTGATAAATGAATCGATTAAATAGAATTAGCCATGCACAAAGTGAATTGTTGTAGAGCTAAGGAAAGTTGTGTGTTGCTACGCACCAGATATTTATTTATAAACTCCGTTCTTAAGCTCCTACATACGGTAAACTTCCGAAAAACCTGTGGTCTGCTCAGTAATTATTAATTTGTATTAACATGAAGAGAAATGCAGAAGATAAGTATTTTCTCCTGTTACAAGTGACATTAGCTTTATCATAAATATAACTGTTGTGTGCAAGAAAGGGAGAGATGAGAGGAGAAACTGACGAATGGTATGAGTGATAGAGGTACAGTATTGTTACACTTGTGAATGATGAAGGTATGAGAGCGTGTGAGGGACAGAGTTCGTGTGAGACGAGTGGTCTCTGAATTTGTGAACTGAGGATCTGACAGTGTGTAACTGAGTGGGAGCTGAGAGTCGACGATCTGGTGAAGAACTTAAGGGTAAGAGCTAAGAAGTGAGATGAAGGAAGGGGGTGATAAAAACCCACTGGGGAAACCACTAGAGGGAAAGTACGTTGCCGACTGGAGTCATAAAATTGAAACGTCAAATTTGATCGACAGGGGGCTCTGAGATTCTTGGATTGGTGGCCAAAGAAGAATGTAGAGAAAGTAGAGCTTTGGGGTCCAATGAGCTACACGAAAGAAGTTTAATAAAGAATATAGATGGGAGCAACAACACAAGTTGATAACAAGTTTGAGCTGATTTGGTTTAACCGTTTTCTCTCAATCGCGTTCACCAACACCCACACAGGCAGGTTTACTTCCTTAACAATGTGACTGTTACTGAACCCTCACGAGAGAATTATATCAGTCGAATCGGTGGTTGCAGTTTCGCTATCATGCAAGAGCCCAGTCACTGGCTCAGCATCCCCTGATCCCAGATCTGTGAAAGTACAGCAGGTTGTAGCTTTGCAGGTCTCCCGGTAGGCACTTCACACACAATGCACATTTTTCCGAATAGCCTTAAAACGTAAAAACCTGAAGAGAACTCAAAATTGTTTTTAGCGCAGATTACATCCCCCTCCCCCCTTGTTTTTCCTTACTACTTCGTGGAGATGAAAATGTACATGGTTAGAGAAATAATTATATAAAACAAAATGCACATATCTGGCGCGTGGCAACACACAACTTTCCGCAACCCCCGTAAATTCGACAACCTGCCGCGGATAGGGGCTCTGTATCTTCATTCAACGCATTTCTATGGAAAAATTTGTCAGGAACAATATGAAGGAACTAGTTGGTTGAGAGTACTCCGTAGATTTGAGTATTAGTTGCTAAAAGACATCCGCTAAGATTGATGAAATCCAGTGATGCAGTTACACGGAAAATTACCAGAATGTCCATGAAAATATAATTTTCGACCCATTTTCATTTTTATCTCTGTTCAATAGACTGCCAGAGGAACATGTGTTGAGAACAATATATATCCGTTAGCTATTTAAAAAGATTCTGCGAGTTTGGTGAAGATCGTTGGAGCCGTTTTGTCGAAAGACCTATTTTTGCTTTTTAGGCCTAAAATTCATAGTATTTTCGCTGAGATATTTATGCGAGAGAAAGGTTTTGTACTAACTAGTAAAGATAATTTGAATGTTTAATCAAACTCGTTGTAGCCATTTTTGAGAAAAATGTGATAACCCCTAGTTACTTTCCGCTACCCGAAGGGAAGGAAAGTATAGTAATCGGCCCAAAAAAAAAATTTGAGTTTTCTTCAGATCTTTACGTTTCAGACCCTACTGAGTCTAAAAAACCTAATTTCGGCGCGTGGTCCGTGTGTGTGTATGTGTGTGTGTGTGTCTGTAGTTCGATTTGCGGGAGAACGGCTGATCCGATTGAGCTGGTTCTTTTTTTGTTTTGTTCGTTATTTTTTGTAGACACCAAAATAAGGTTATGGACGATTTCGGCCGAAGGAAAGGGGGGTGGGGGACGAAAATGTACCAAAAACTCGGGCTCTAACGATATTGATTAAACTTTCAAATTATCTTCTCCTAATCAATACCTAACTTTTCTTCTCCATACATATCTCCATGAAAATACGGTGAACGGAGATATGGGCCCCTGAAGCAAAAATAGGTTTTTTACGCTTTTTGGCAAAACGACTTCAGCGATTTTCACCCAACTCACAGGATGTTTTCAAATAGTCAATACCTAAATATTCTTTTCCATAAATGTTCCTGTGACGGTCCATTGAACAGAGATAAAAAGCAAAATGTGTCAAAAATAACGTTTTTTCTAACATTTCCGTAAATTCCAGGGTAACTTTTTCACCAGATGTGATAAATCCTAATGGAGTGTCTTTTAGTTACCTATACCCACATTTCGTTCTCTATAATTATTTCTGTATATATATGTTGAACGGGGATATAAGCCAAGTTTACTCAGAAAAGGAGATTTGTCGAATATTAATTTATCGGTATTCCGATTTTCTCAAAAACGGCTCTAACGATTTTGATCAAACTTTCTGAGTACTCTCAGCTAACTAGCCCCTACATTGTGTCCCGTATAAATGTTTCTGTAGAAATGCGTTGAACGAAGATATAGCGCCCGCAAATCTAGGTGGTGTTCGAAATTACGGGGGTGGCGGAAAGTTGTGTGTTGCTACGCACCAGATATTTACTTTCCGCTACCCGAAGGGAAGGAAAGTATAGTAATCGGCCCAAAAAAAAAATTTGGGTTTTCTTCAGATCTTAATGTTTCAGACCCTACTGAGTCTAAAAAACCTAATTTCGGCGCGTGGTCCGTGTGTATGTATGTGTGTATGTGTGTGTGTGTGTGTGTGTCTGTAGTTCGATTTGCGGGAGAACGGCTGATCCGATTGAGCTGGTTCTTTTTTTGTTTTGTTCGTTATTTTTTGTAGACACCAAAATAAGGTTATGGACGATTTCGGCCGATGGGAAGGGGGGTGGGGGACGAAAATGTACCAAAAACTAGGGTTTTCGCATTTTTCTCGAAAACCGCTCTAACGATATTGATTAAACTTTCAAATTATCTTCTCCTAATCAATACCTAACTTTTCTTTTCTATACATATCTCCATGAAAATACGGTGAACGGAGATATGGGCCCCTGAAGCAAAAATAGGTTTTTACGCTTTTTGGCAAAACGGCTTCAGCGATTTCCACCAAACTCACAGGATGTTTTCAAATAGTTAATACCTACATATTGTTCTCAATAAATGTTCCTGTGATGGTCCATTGAACAGAGATAAAAATTAAAATGTGTCAAAAATAACGTTTTTTCGATCATTTCCGTAAATTCCAGGGTAACTTTTTCACCAGATGTGATAAATCTTAATGGAGTGTCTTTCAATCACCCATACCAACATTTCGTTCTCTATAATTATTTCTGTATATATATGTTGAACGGAGATATAAGCCAAGTTAACTCAGAAAAGGAGATTTGTCGAATATTAATTTATCGGTATTCCAATTTTCTCAAAAACGGCTCTAACGATTTCGATCAAACTTTCGGAGTACTCTCAGCTAACTAGTCCCTACATTTTGTTCTCCATAAATGTTCCTGTAAAAATGCGTTGAACGAAGATATAGCGCCCGCCTATGTAGCTGGTGTCCGAACTTAAAGGGGTGGCGGAAAGTTGTGTGTTGCTACGCACCAGATATTTTTTGGTACACTTTCGTCCCCCACTCCCCTTTTCCAAAGCGGAAATCGCCCATAACGAAAAAAAACTCGAACGAAACGAAAATATCTGGTGCGTAGCAACACACAACTTTCCTTAGCTCTACAACAATTCACGTTGTACATGGCTAATTCTATTTAATCAATTCATTTATCACTCAGTTCCTTTGAACTTGGTCAAACAACGCTTTACGGCAGCGATTACAGTTAATGAATTTATTGTGCTGCTCGTACTCATTCCAGGACCATTATTGAGCAAATGGTAACCAGAATATTAATGAGGCTGTAAACATGGATTTTTTGAAGGAGGATAGTGATCACTTTTGCAGAGTTATTGGGTAATAACTGTTAGAACTGGTAGTAAGCGAAACGGCGGTGGTTGAAATTCAGGAATTTCTGGAGTGAGCCCCATGTATGTCATGAGCGTATTTAAACACTCACCCTATTGATATTGGATTGGACTACAACACGACTTTTTTTTAAACATTCTAGTAACATTCCAGCGGGGTTTAAAAGGAAAAAACCGCGGCAAAAACGCTTTTCGTCGAAAATTTTGATAATTTATTGTGCTGCTCTCGTCATTTTCCCACAAATGGGAATTTTATGGTATAATTATCTTATCAAGAGCTATCTATATAAAAAATTTAATCAAAATCGTTAGAGCGGTTTTTGAAAAAAAAAAAAATTGTTGTTTTGATCACCATGATAACTATAGTTAACTTTCGGTGGATTTTGTTCATACCCTTATTTTGGCGTCCCATGGTAACCTGCGAGCGAGATATCAAGTTTGAGCTGATTTGGTACGGTTGTTTTCTCTAAAAATCGTTCACAGACAGACACACCATTTTCCCAAATAGTGTTTTTCGGACTCAGGAGGGTCTGAAACGTAAAAATCTGAAGAAAACTCAAAATTTTTTTTTCAGCCGATTACGTAACTTTCCTTTCTACTTCGTAGAGCCAAGGAAAGTAAAAAGAACCAGATGAATCAGTCCAGCTGTTCTTCTGTAAATCGAACTACAGACAGACACACACGGACCACAGAAATTAGGTTTTTTTAATTCAGGAGGCCTCAAAACGTAAAGATCTGGAGAAAACTCAACTTTTTTATTTACCCAATCACTATACTGTTCCTACCATAGGTAACTACGTTCATTCCATCTCATCCCGCTAGCCGCCTGTGTTGATATCTTCATGACACCATTCAAACCCCCGCCTACGACGGAATCGCTTCAAACGCGTCATATTCTATTGGCAACTCACACGTCGGTTTTCCCGAGCCAAAGGTAATTCTTGTCACGAGTATTTCGGTTCGAGGAGCGAGTTTATGGACGAGTCGGTTCAATCGGCCCACGAACGCGCGAGAGGGGGAAAAAACGAGAAAAAAAAACAAAACATTATTTTCATGAAATTTCGCTGGGTTTGAGTTTTGAGACATTCACGTATTTTCGAGCTCAGAATAAACTGAACTCGCCCCCGCGATATTTTCGACTCGTCGGCCTCCCTCCAGGTTCTAGGGTTCCCTGCGACGACGTCACTTCAGTTGACAGTTGGGACTTCACTCTACCGTACTCAAAACACGGGCTGTTCCCTTGCGTTCACTTGCTTCGTCGAGTTGAACGAGAAATTTTCATGTTTTACTGTCCCCTGAATTTATATTAATAATGTCTGCGTACAGTAACGAGATCTTTTCAGTTAGAGGGACTAATTATTCCTGCACGAACTCTGTCGAAGGACCACCACTTGGGAATACGTAACTCACCCCCTTGACTCCTGTTTGGCGGTTGAGTTTCTAATAAATAAATAGCACCGAACTCACAACTCTATATTCAACTTTTTACTAATAACTAAATGAACTATAGCATGAGGTATGGCGAAATTACAAACGAGATGAAGCTATGAAAAGCCTGGTAGTTATTGAAAGAGTTTTCGGATAATGGTATCCATCCTGGGAGACCCATCCTGTTTCGATTCAGCATCAAAAATCGCTCATAATGAAACTCCAAAAAAGGTCGAAAAGAACATGGTAATATTTTCTTCATCCGTGCCACACCACCTGAATTTTAATATGAAAACATGCACGCTATACCCATAACATACATGTGTTTGTTCATTCTGCAGTGTCCTGTTATGATACCAACAACCTGCCTTAAGTCCTTCCTCTCCATCCTCAGGAGGGTGTCTCTTGTCTCACCTGTTTGCTCTGAGACAAATCGTTTGGAGTGTCTTACTCCTGCAGCATTCCAGATTGTCTGATGCAGTCTTCTGGCATGTTCTTTCACAGTCCTCTTGACTAGTGACAGAGAAATCCCGCAATGGGGCGGTGGGAATACGTAACTCCTGACTCCTGTCTGGCGGTTGAGTTTGTAATAAGTAAATAGCACCGAACTCACAACTTTATATTCAACTTTTTACCAATAACTAAATGAACTATAGCATGAGGTATGGCGAAAGTACAAATGAGATGAGGCTATGAAAAAAATACACATAAAAATAGGGAAAGCTACTGCAACCAAAACGATAAAGATGATGAGAATATCACTTAATGTGGACGACAGGAGAAAGAGGCGATTCGGTAGTCGGACGTTGTGGCGTTATCGATTGAGCAACTGAACAATTTGGTTCTTAACAACACAAATCTAACTTCCAAGTTAGTTGAGCACAAAATATATATAAAGGTTGCTAAAAGACGACCCATTAAAATTTCGGAAAACATTTTAAAAACCGTGGTTTATGGCACATTTTAACTCTTGTTCAACGGATTGTCAGAGAAACATTTATGTAGAACAATATACAAGGTATTAAAGAAATTGGGTTATATCCGCCAGTAGGCAAATTACAGTTAATCGCAGTTAGAGTCCGTCTCTCTGCTTGGTGTTTGCTGGTGGCAAAGCGCGCGATGTAAAGACATCATCGTCTGGCCGTTAAGTCAGTACTGACTTAACGGCCAGACGATGATGTCTTTACATCGAAAGCGCTTGCCACCAGCAACACACCAGCCAGAGGAGACGGACTCACCTAACAGGTACGTTAACTTTAATATACAAGGTGTTTCGGGCTTACTGTAACTAAAACAATTGGGTAAAACTAGACTGAAATCGCTAAGAAGGTCTTTCTATCTCAAATGAGTCGATTACACACAAACAACAACCACAAAGCCTAGTCGAGTTGAATGTTGAGACAGTAAAAGTCAAAAAGCAGCTAACCAGAGTTATAATTCATTTCACAACATTGTCGAATCTAGCGAACGACTTCACGGCGAACGGCTTTTTCAACTAATTCAATGTGTTTTTCACTCAGTTCATTTGAGTTAGGTACAACACCAATTGATGGCGGCAGAAAGCGTTAGACCATTATTGAGCAATGGGCACACCGACAAATAACGAGGCGGTAGACGAGAAGGATGGTTGTTGAGCGCACGAATGGAAACTAAAAAATAAATGGGCGTGATGAGTGTGAGTGAGGACTGTACTACACTTGGCAGAATAGTGATATCAGTGTGAGTATATAAACGCGAACAAGGGGACTCTAAATAAACGTGAACTGGTTGTGGGGGACTAATTGGAGGAAAGTTGAGTTGTGAGTAGCGCGAGCTGAGAGACGAATTGTTGGGAGAACTCAGAGACGACTGTCGTTCGGGAGTGCTGATGGATGAGTGACATGGAAGGAGCTGTCTGTTGAGGAGAGAAAAGTAACACGAGGGGTTGGAATAGAATAGTTTTTGGAAAGTCCAGAAAAGGGAGAAGTTCGTTGTGACTTGGAAATAACTGAGAAGGGGTACTTTCCACACGTACAAACAAAACAGGGTCAATGCTCGAGGAAAACATGACATAGAAGTGCAGACCTTCAGAAGCCAAAAACCCAGCTTATTCGGCCTGCACCAAAACACAATAATCACTTTTCCAGAGTTATCGGGTAAAAACTGTGAGAAATGGTAGTGAGTGAAACGACGTTAGCTGAAATTCCGGAATTTATGGAGTATTCCCTATAGATTTTATGAGCGTTATCAAATGCTCATTGTATCGGTACATGATTTGCGTACCACCTGAGTTTTTTTGACATATGAACTGAGTTTATAGGGGAAAAACTCCTCCAAAATCGAGTTTCGTCGAAATGTTTGGTAATTTATTGTGCTGCCTTCGTCATTTCCCACGAATGAGAATTTTACGGTATAGTTGTGTCATTTGACATACGGTGTTCGTAAAAGAAATTTATTTGCAATAAAGCCGTTTTTGAGAAAAAAAAATACTTGGTGTCTGTTCATGATTCCTATAGTTAGTTTTATTTTGGCGTCCCATGATGACCTGCAGGCTAGATATTAAGTTTGAGTTGATTTGGTTTTCTGCCTTGTTCACTCAATTGAGTTCGCAGACGTACACATACAGGCCATTTTCCCATAAAGAGTTTTTTGGGCTCAGTAGGGTCTGAAACGTGAAGATCAGAAGATAACTTATTAATGTTTCTCTGCCGACTTTCCTTTCTACTTCGTGGAGCCAAGGATGTGTGTGCTAACTAGTTTGAGAACACTCCTCAAGTTTGGTGCAGATCTTCTCAGCCATTTAAAAAAACCATGGTCTGAGTTACCATGGCTTAAATCTCCGCTCAACAGATATACACAAAAATCGTTTTAGAGAACAAAATGTTTGTATAGGTAGCTGAAAGATCCTTGTGAGAGAAGGATTGTATTACACCTTCAATGAATATGAGTTTGAGTATATAAGGGCGACACAAGGGGACTCGGAATATGCATTAACTGGTTGCGCAGGAAACTGCAGTGGAGGGAGAGAGCGAGAGTGGATAGAAAAAATGTCTGTCTAGAGCACTGGGAGACGAAGAGCTGAGTGTGTCGAGAAGGAGGTAAATCGAGGGGAAGGAAGGATATTTTGGAAAGTCCGGAAGTTGAACCGAACTTGATCCCTTCTGGAGGACAAGCCAATTGAATGGGCACTTCTCGGACTTCGCTGCAGCAAACCTGTGTCGAACAACCTGCATTTTGTGACCCATTTTGGTTGCATCGCATGCATAAGTACTTGCGTGTACGATCAGCAGCGATTGAGTGTTGATGTGTAAGTGGACCGGAAGGTATTGGTATGCGTGTAATTTATTTGGGGATGAATGAGAGTTATTTCATTTTGAAAAAAGATCGTTGTGAATTAAGAGAAAAAGGTACCGTAAGCCTCACAACTGTGTGACATAGAAGGAGGTACGTGGACTTCCAGTGAGTGAGCCTTATGGTCCTAATTCCCTATGTTGGATAAATAAACTTTCGAACAATCAATTTGAATTGTTTCAAACGGCGTTTTTCGGGCGCAGTAGCTCTCACAACGTATAGATCTGAAGATAACTTCACTATTTTTACTTTCTTTGGCTCGACGAAGTTGAAAGGAAAGCTACGTAATCGACAGAAAAAACGTTAAGTTCTCTTCAGATTTTTTTTGAGATCCCATTGAGTCCGATAAAAAATATTTCGGAAAATGGTCTACGTGTCTGTGAAAGCAATTGAGAGTAAACGGCTAGACTGAATCACCTCAAACTTTATATGTAGCCTGCGGGGCAAAATAAGGGTATGAGCAAAAACTAACTATAGTTATCATGGTGATCAAAACACTAAACGTTTTTTTCTCAAAAACTGCTATAACCATTTGAATTAAATTTGTTAGATAGACAGCTCGTGATGAGGCGACAATACCATAAAATTCCCATGCGCGAGAAAGTCACGAGAGCAACACAACAAATTAACAAACATTTCGACGAAAATTGTACAATTTTAACGCAGTTTTGTCGTTGTAAAATCCGCTCAAAAGGTAGTAAGTAGAATCTTCAGAAAAATTGAGGTGATAGTCCAATAAAGTACCGATAAGATGACCATTTGATAACGCTCATAAAATATGAAGGGGATTCCAGAACTTTAACGACCATTTCTTTAACTACAATTTCATTACTCTGGAAATGTGATTACCATCCTTTAAACAAAAATCTTGTCTACATCCTCATTATTTCTCGGTGTGCCAATTGCTCAATAATGGTTGGGGCATGAGCACGAGCAGCACAATAAATTCTGTCGCTTTCTGCCGCCATCAATTGGTGTTTTACCTAATTCAAATGAACTGAGTGAATAATAAATTGAATTGGTAGCAAAAAAACATGAAAATTAATAAATTTATGTAGAGCTGCGGAAAGTTGTGTGGTGCGTCGCGCTTGATATTTTCGGTTGTTTACACAACTTTCCTGCGTTTTATCCCATTACCAACTGAAAACATTCGGGATTGAGCCTGCACAAGAACAACCGCAGCTTTGCACGTCAATATTGTGATGAACCAACATTCAACGATTAAAACTATACTCGAGGAAACAGAAAAACAGCTCGTGCTTTGAAACTCAATTTTTTTTAATCACTTTCTATTTTGTGCAATTTAAACTATTTTACCTCTCGACCATCTAATTGTGAATTTGCACAAACAAAAAGCGAACTCGTCGGAAACAAGTGCAAATTGGTTCCGAGCCAGCGGTTCGTCGGCCCAGTCACAGATGATGCCGATAGATAGGTGATCTTTAATAGGAACGAGGCAGTCGATCTATTAATACGCTCAACGAGAAAATTCGAAGGTGCCCAAGTGTCAGGAGCAAAGCTACTCAAGGTACCAGACGGGTGCGCTAATAATAGGAGGAATACAATACGGCGGGGTTTTCTTGACCTATCGTTTTCAATGTCGCCGCTCTCTAGTCGATATTCATGCTCAACTCACCAACTGAACGCTAATCGACGCCAAACGCGCTGAACTTCGCGCTTTTTTACTGAAGCGTCGTTTAATTGGCGATGACGCCACAAAAGTTCGAATTAGTTTGACTTGCTGCTGCTGGAAATCGGAGGAGTTAATTTATTGGTAACCAGATTGTCGACTGAAGCAGGAGTGGAGCGGAAGAGTGCGATATGTGTGTAACTCCGAAGAAGGAAGACAGTTAGACGATTGCTAAAATAATAGGTTCATTACAAAAACAATAGGTAGTATGTGAAGACTGTCGATAATAAATACACAATATTCAACTTACCTAAAGTAATAGAATTGAATAAGAGTCCTTTAATATCTTCTTCAGAATTTATAATGTGATCTTGTTATATATTACCATTTTACACGAGGTTTCATAACTCGAAAATGAATAACTTATATCCTTCTGAAATAGGTAACCACAAGTAGTTTGCGTGTTCTCCGCCATAAGCGTGAGAATCAAGAGTGGTATAGTTCGGCTACTAAGTGTATGTATGTAGTAAAGTGCGGCTAGTTGGTAAAATTCTTTAGAGGTTTAGTAGATAACAAAATTTGTAGAATAGGGTGTAAATAGAAAAAGGGGACGGAAAACCGGATGCGCGGCGTATGGGCCTTGAGTAGTGGGTGGAGGCTGGGGAGCCCTCTGCCGCAGCTTACTGGGGTCCTTTCGAACCCCAGGGTGGCCTGCAAGTCCAAACTCCCTCTTCCTGGGATGAGGAAAAGCCGTAAGTGCCATCGACCATTCTGGCCTTAAAGGTTGTGTGACCAAGGGAGTGCGCAGCCTGCAGCCTGACCAGGTGGCTGCCTCCACAGGGCAAGGTAGGTAGAATGGAACAATCCAAGGCAAGGCCTGACAATGCTGGAAAATGCGCTTGCTCTGCAGACATCGTGGTGGTCGTGGAGTCGCTGGAGGGTAGTAATTCCATCCCTTACTTCGTTCTTAAACTGCGGGGTCTGAGGGAGGCAGAGGCCACTAGGTCGGAACTCCCACAGACCTCCCCAAATGCAGAATTTTAATTGTCTCATTGTTATTGTATCACAGATCCATGACTAGCTTCCAAAGGAATGCCAAGTATTTCCTCCTTTGATGTCTACCAACCATCCACCACGGTCCACTTCGCCTTCAATTTAGTAATTTATTTTCCTCACATCATTTATTTATTTATTTATAACATATACGGGCAGTGCCCAATTTAACAGTGAGAAACAAAAAATAAATAAAAGTAGGACAATGTAAACCACAATAAATAGCACAAATCAATCAGCAGCAATCCTGAGCCAACAAACGGAGATCACAATAGCCGTCGAATTTTGGACCTAAAAGAGTCTTTCGACAACAACAGTAGGTCCTCCGAAACACCGTGTGACAACCTATTGAAGTCATCCTGGAAGCGCACCATGGGATTATTGCGGAGATAGTTGGTCGAAGAGGTATAGACATAAAAAGGCTGATGTAGTCTGGTAGCGTATGGAGGGGCGTAGAAGTTCAACTTGGAAAGCAGGTACGGACAATCCAGTCGACACGCTGTCAACCCATGCAGGAGAAGCATGTCCGCCTCACGTCGCCGATTCTCCAAAGAGGACATGCCTTCTCTCCTGAGCGCCACTGCGTAGGAAAAGTCCTCCCACCTATCGCCTCTCTTGTAGGACACAGCGCAGGAAGTGGCGCTGAACACACTCCAAGGTATTCTTGGCACTGGTATACCACGGTGACCACACAGGGGAGGAAAACTCTAGAGGTGTACGGACAAGGGAGGTGAATAGCAGCTTGAGGGCGTTTGGATCCTTGAAATCCCTCGTATTCCTTTTGAGAAAGCCCAGTTTTCTCATTGCTCCCGAGCACATTTCGTCAATATGGGCCGAAAACGTAAAACCTGAATCGATCAAAACTCCGAGATCCCGCACCATGGATTTACGCTGGAGCAGCGCCCCTCCTATCAAGTAGTCATGCTGTAGGCTGGATACACCTCGATGGAAAGTGACCACTGAGCACTTATCAATATTCAGTCCAAGCTCATTCTTCAAACACCATCCGTGCAAGGCTGTAAGAGCATTCTGAAGAACCAAACAATCGCTCATTGAGACCACTCTCAAAAAAATCTTCAAATCATCAGCGAATAACAGATGTTTCACAGTCCCCTCAAACAGTTTACTCACGTCATTAATGAAGATGAGAAATAGTAAAGGGCCCAAATGTGATCCCTGGGGCACACCTGATGAGGCAATGAACGAATCAGAGACCACGTCCCTCAGCCTGACAACCAGACGACGACCCAGCAAATAACTCCTCAGCCATGCAAGTAACGACCCAAGAAAACCAAAAGCCTCCAGCTTTTCAAGGAGAATCGCATGGGAGACCCTGTCGAAGGCCTTAGCAAAGTCCGTATAAATACAGTCTACCTGGACACCATCAACAAACGCATCCATGACAGTATGTTGAAATGTCAACAGATTTGTTGCACAAGACCTGCCAGACATAAACCCGTGTTGGTGCAACGATAGATGGGGTCGCAGCAAGGGTGCAATCTGTTTCACCATAATCTTCTCCAATACTTTAGGTAATGTGCTCAGAGAACAAATTGGACGATAGTTTTCTATTCTAGCACCATCATCTCTACCATTGTTTTTTTTCTCGTTCTCTTAATTTTATTTCTGGCGTTAGATTGAGCGCAGCCCATACGCGATCTACACAACTAACGCCACAAATATTACTGGTCGGCGCTAGTGAAATCAGCCCGAGTCTTTTGACCTCAAACTTCCCCAGTCATTGTCTCCTTCTGGGACCCCCTCGTACCTGCGGAAATTCCACCACTGCGGTTATTTCTAACTGCAGCAGATTTCCTTGAAGTGGGTTTTTCCTTTCTTTATTTTCCCTCTCCTCAATTTCAGATTCCTCTCCACAAGAGACAGCTCCTTCCAAAATGCATTCAGCTACGAACTCTCGCAAAAGTAACACTCATCTCTCTGTGCCCACACAGACACGTTCCTACATCAATTCTCAGTACAGTTACAGCTCGCCCTTTTGCACCAAGTTTCCCGCCAGTTCACAAATATTTTCGAGTCGTCCTCCTGTGTCGCCCTTTTGTACACAAACTCTACTCACTTCATTTCATTTAATACATTCCCCCTCATGCTCACTGACTTTCTTTATTTTCGATCTTCAACTCTCGCCCAACAATTAACATTAATTGTAACGAATTTGTGTTCGTAATTTTCAAGGGTTTCCTCGGTGAACATTGTATTACCTAATTCTTGAGGGGAGGGTATGTAGATGAATTTAACAGACTTGTTTCGAATATGGGAGTAGGTTTTTTGTCGAAAGGAATCCGACGTGCTGAACAGGGAAGAGGTGAGAATGAAAAGAGAGGTTTTGGAGGGAGCCAGGTGTACACTGGAAGGTGAGTGAAGGACCGAGTGAATGCCTGGGAGCGTATATACAGGAAGAGTGGGTCTTGTCCAGACAATTTAAGACAAAAAATTTTTATATTTTATTTAGCTTTAGTAAATAATTTACTTTACTGCTGTAACAACATGCTAGATTTCTTTCAGCTTTCTTACAGCGTAAGTACAACAGCACGTATGTCAAGGCATATCTACCCATCGGTAGTCCTTGGTAATAATTTTAATTATAATTATAATGTTCCTAATATTATCGCTTGTCACGTATTGCCTGAATCACAGTTTGTTCATAACGAGATTTTGTTCTGGTGCTATCGTGTGAGAAAATCCGTTCAATCTTCGATCAGTTTGGTGGTTTAGGCGGCGTTCAGCAAAATCCGTCGAACGCTGGGTTTGTGTGAGTTGAGATCAAGGCGAATTGTCGTCGAAATATATCTGCGATCAGTTCTTTGACTTCAGGAATGTCTAAATCCCGATGTATGACGGAATTTCTCACGTACCGTACCGCATTCGTGATCAGTCGTAGCGTACAGCGTTCGACTTTTGTGTATTCATTATAGTTCTCCACTTTTCGTTCCAATCCTCCGTCATAGTTACATGCTGTTGGAGTCGTCTTGACGCCACTTGGCCTTGGCGAACATAGCTAATGTAGTTGCGTGGGGAAGAGTTGGAATGTTACTCATAAAAATCAAGTAAGGTATCCAGACAACCTTACTGTTATGGCCCCCTGGCTGGCTATTGATTCGTCGTATTTATTTGTGAAAGAAACGAATGGTGATATTCGTGACATACCTCCCCAAAGAACGAGGATATTTCCTAATAAACGGCGAACGTGCCAAATGGTAATGGTGAAGAGGTGTGCTGAACGGAATGTACAAGAGACCTATTATTGTACCGCCCAAGGAACGGCGCTATCGAGACGAAAAGATGAGCATCAACATTCTCCCCCTAGAGAGAAGGCTTCGCTATCGTTTCTCCTCCTTGCCGTAAACCGTATCACCGGCACGAGGAGTGATAGTTAGATAAGGTACCAGCGTGAGAACCGAATTCGAGGTGACGAGTAGCCCAAATACGGAGTTAGCCGAATCGAGAGTGCTTGCTCAGCAGAGGACGATCGCCGAGCCTTCCACCGAAATCCCGAGCTCTCTCTCCCTTTCCGTCCCCCGAGGAAGCAGGTTGCCCTTCGCTAACCCTAATACAATTTTCTAGTCCCCACAGTTATTCTTTATCCTAGTCTCCCAACACCTTCTCTTCCTTCTCAATCACCACCTATCTTTCGCACCTTTTGGTATTTCCTTTTTATTCTCGTTAATCCTCCGACCCCTCAGTTTCGGTCACGTCGGAGCATTACATTATGATTTGAGGCATTACAATTTGAGACCTATAATACTAGACGAGCAAGTAGGAGCGGTAAGCGGTAATCCCAGAGATGGGGATATTTGAAGTGTCCGGGAAAACTAATTAGGGTACTCTACACACCTATTACTCCTATTACGCCGTATTACTCTCAGTTACTGAGATTAGGAAGTTTCACTCGTTTGTCTTGAACAGAGTAGACGTGAATGAATCTCGAAGATGGGTTTTGGTTTAGCACAAACTTGAAATTTAAAGAGTTGGGATATCACAAGATTTGAAGACTTCGATGTACAAAGAAGAGGTGACTAGAACAGGATATGATTTGAACAAGGGGGGCTCTGAAGGCGTGAAACTGGTTGTACGGAGAAGGAAGGAGAAACCCGAATTAGATGTCGATAAGGTCAGTTGTCGGTAAAACAAGTGTCAGTTGGGAGACGACTGTATCCCGAAAGTCATACGACTGTGTTGGGAGCACTGGAGACGACGGACTTTCGCGAGAACTTGTACGTGAATGAGTTTGGGAGGAGCTGTCTGTTGTGTAAACTAAAATTGAGCCGTTGGAAAAGAAAGACGGGAAAGTTCAGGACAGGGGAAATTCCCTTGGAAATAACTGAAAGGTGGACTTTCTGTTGGTAACAAAAAGGCTTGAGGTGTTTGGGGAAACAATGCCTTGCTATAGGGCCAGGGAGTACTGTCAAGTGCGTTAAGGACGTTATGAGGTCAAAAACCCTTCTAATTCGGCGCTGAACAATCGTTGGATCCAAAAAGGAACGTTCTAGCAAAGTCCTCCAAGAATCCTCGTTTTTGGTGCGTTGTGACACCCCATTCCACATTCCAAAGGGTGGGAATTTCTTATAACTGTATTCTCCATTCTTAGTTTTCTTGTGTACATATCGGACCGTGATCTCTGTTTCGCTGGGCCCCTATGTCGTATGGGAGGGACTATCAGGATCACTTGAATGAATAGGCTTAGACGGGTGTAGTACAGGGTGAGCCATAACAAATGGTGTAGTTTCGAAGGGGTGCTGCATGCCTTGTAGTGGGGTTAACGACCTGGGAGGGGTCTCATCGTGCCCAGGCAGTGGTCCCGTTTTCAGTCGTTACAATGGTTTGGAGCGGAGAGCAACGAGGTTCGTCATTCGCACGTTTTTTGAAAGTGGCCGTTCGTTCATCGCCACCCAGCGGGCCTTCCGACTGCGTTACAACATCCCACGTCGTGATCCCGTCCCTCACCGCAATGTTACCGCACGTTGGGTTCAAGCATTGGAAGAAACTGGTTCCACAGTAAGGCGTAGAGGTGCGGGAAGACCAAGAAACGCAAGAACACCTGAAAATTTGGCTCGAGTGAGAGCAGCAGTGGAACAGTCGCCTCGGCGCTCTGCTCGGAGGCACGCAGTAGCACTGAACATCTCTAACACCTCACTAAGGAGGATTTTGCACATGGACTTGTCATTCCATCCGTACAAGATTATGATTGTTCAGGAATTGTCACCTCCAGACTACCAAAACCGCTTGAATCGATGCCAAGAGATGATAAACCGCATCCCACCAACGTCCACTTTTTTTCAGTTCGGACGAAGCCCACTTCCATCTCTCTGGAGCGGTTAATAAACAAAATTTCCGCTATTGGTGTGACCGCAACCCAAGACAAATTCACGAGAGACCTCTCCACTCCCTGAAAGTCACTGTAGTCACTGTCTGGTGTGCCATTTCAAAATTCGGGGTGATTGGGCCTTATTTTTTCGAGGAGGATGGAAGGACTGTTACCGTCAATGCTCAGCGTTATCTTTTCATGCTGGAAAGATTTTTTGAACCCGAATTGAACCAGTTAGCTGAAGAAGAGGATCTGGGGGATATTTGGTTTCAGCAAGATGGGGCTACGGCCCACACAGAGCAAATCTCAATGGTGAAACTGCGGCAGATGTTCCCCGCACGCCTCGTCTCTCTCCTTGGGGTGGCTGGCAAGATCGCCAGATTTGAGTGCGTGTGATTTTTTCCTGTGGGGCTACTTCAAGGAAAAGGTGTTCAAACATCGACCTCACACTCTGGAAGACCTCAAGATTCGAATCAGGGAAGAAATCGCCGCGATTCCCATCGAAATGTGCCAGAGGGCGGCTGAAAATTTCAGGAATCGCCTACATCAGTGCGTCGCTGCTGAGGGTGCCCACCTTCCTGATGTAATTTTCAGGACTTAATTTACCGAAATGGGGTGATGTATGGCGTTCAATAGAACAAACCCTAATCTTCTAAGTTGCACCGTTTTTTTAAATCGCCCTTTGAAACTGCACCATTTGTTATGGCTCACCCTGTATATTGCAGAAATGCGTATTTACATCACCTTACAAAATAACTCCTCGTGAACTAACTGAAGATTAGTGCGCCGGGTAGGTTTTATGTATCAACGAGTACGAGGAAGATGACCTCTAATTACTCCAATGAAGCAGATTGTTATGGACTATTGAACGATCGTCGGTAAACGATCTGTTGACGTAGCAACCGCGGGAAAGTTTTCCTTAGCGGAGATGGCCTTCGGCCGACCGACTCTCCTCTGAACAAATTGCTGATAAAATTACATGGCGCCTAATTTCTTCCCTGAGACCATCACCTAGTTGGATTTATAGTTCTTTCGTGACTGGCGAACGTTTTGGAGTAGTTCCCGTATTAAATCGAGCCTGCTCTCGTATATTATCGCGCAAATAACTAATTTAATGCTCGCTGGAGGATTCGGCGCATCCTTCCGACTGGATGGAGTCCGAACGTCTTCCTCAGGCTACGGAGAATCCGAAGGAGGGAAAACTCCGGCTGTGGCTGAAAATGGGGTCGTTTTTGACAAGGCGGAAAAGTCAATTCGCCGGCGGATGTTGTCAGTTTGGGAGGTCAGATCCGGTCGACAGCGACGACGACGAATCGAGCGTTATAACCAGAAGGAGGAAGGTCGTCCGAGAATTCCGCCATCATTTGGCAACAGACACCTGGTTGCCCTCACAGATAACTCGCTAAGTGGTGATTCACTAGTTTATACTCGGTATGGGATTTCAAAGCGTGAGGTGAAGTAAATTTAGCGTCTCTGCGACTTATTTTTAGATTTTACACGCCGCTACTTTGTAATAGAGATATGACTTCCCTCTTGTTTCATTAACGTCGTTGCGCGGCTATTTTCCTGTTCTCTAGATATCTTCCTCACATGCGCGGGAGGATTCTGATAAAGGAAGCGATTTATTCCGTCCAAAATATATCCGGCGCGACGCACTCAACAACTTGCTGCAGCCCCATTTACATTCATCGCTTTTTATAGCAACTAACGTTTTCCATTCAGTTGATGACAACGTTCTTCACAGAAACTGGTGGCGCTAAAAATTCCGCAATTTATTAAGTTACCCCTACTCATGCCACGACCCTATTGGCCGATGAGTGTATAGGTGGTTCATGAAACAGCCCGTTACATTTTTCGGAAAAAGGTTGTCTTTATTGTGACTCAGGGTAAAAACTGAGAAATGCTAGGAAGTAAAACGCGAGTGGTTTGAGCGACATCTGTAAGGGAAACTGCGCTAAAATATTTTTAACAAAACGTTTTGATAATTTATTGTGCTGCTTTCGTCATTTTTCCACAAATGGGAATTTGTCGAAGCGCAATATTATTTGCAGTTGTTTATCGTAAAATTGTCAAATTCATTGTTGAGAAAAAAAAAGTGTGTTTTGATCACTATGATAACTACAGTTATGTTATAATAGAATAATAACCGTTGTGAGTCGGGGAGTGAGTAAGATCCACTGAGTAGTAATTGGAACGAGAAGTTTTATTCAAGAATTACTTTGGGAGAAGTTTTACCTCCACAAACGGGGAACTGGGTGGGAGCGAGCCAGATGACAATGCCAGATGAGACAACCGTTCGGTTCCGACTGATGACACTGAAGTTTCGAGTGAGGCATTTGAGGCATTGCCTAGTCCGTGCCGGTGCTAAAGCGTACAGTTCTATTCGTCCTGGTACAGTTAGTTTGAGCTGATTTGGTTAAGCGATTTTGTCTCAATCACGTTCACAGACGCGCACTCACACCATTTTCCCAAACGTGTGTGTTTCCTTATTTGATGGCAGTAAGTAAACCCTCGACGAGGGCTATATCAGTCATGGAAGTTGCGGTTTCGCTAATGTGCAAGAGGCCCTGCAGCATCCACTGAACTCAGACCTGTGGAGGTACGGTAGGTATTTGGTCGTTAGCCAGTCACCCGGTAGAGAGCTGTTGCCCGTGTGTTACGACGCATAGGTGACCACCCGAGGAATCCCGTACCATCTGGGAGGAGTTCTTGATCTGGTTTACCACCTGATCAAACTATTAACTTGGGTGGCATGTTTCAAAAGGACAGATCAACTATGACCACGTATCTTACCCATCACCTTCTTCGCACACGGTAATAGGCTTGCTTTGTAGCAGTCAATGCTGCTAAGTTCGTTTGCCCTCCCAACGACCGTCGCTCACTGTTGTAGAAACTACAGTGGAGCAGCACGTGGTTTCTGTGGTGAGATCCGCACGGAGTTGAGCCCAAAGCGGGGGAAGCTCCCGTTTCACTCTCCACTTGTCAACCATGCACTCAACGGCCTGATACAGTCTTATAGCGCAGCTCTCTGGGATTGGGCCAATACTCTCTTTTGATTGACTGTTAGTTTGCTACCCCAGACAGCAGGGCAGTAGCCAATCACGCCTAGATAGATGGTCTTGTACATGAGGATAGTGTCGTGGTAACACATACCCCAAGTGGCCTTAGTAATTGTTACGAAGTAGTTTGGAGATGCTTTTGAAGAGCTGCTGACTCAGGAAAAAATTACGGCAATTGCGCCGGAGATTCGATCCACAATCCTCAACTTACGTCGAGAATTATGAATCGACTGTCTTAACCGCTAGACCACGATCAACCACTTGCCATTAATAGGAGTCAGTCAGCACATCCCCCCCTCGTCTGTTAACCGCTGCTCCTGGAGCGGACTCTTTTAAGGAAAGAATTTTACGAGAGTTGAGCGAATCAGGGGGAATTCTGTTGCAGACAAGAAGGCAAAGGATGCCACCATGATACCACAAAGGTTGATTATACCACCCTGTTTCCCCCCCTCAGACTTAAACTTAACGTTCGTCCAACACCTCAGACGAAATTGGAAAAAGTATCATGCAGAATACCCAGCAGGACTTCGCTACACATCCATGTTTCCTCACCCATCTAAACAAAGTTGGTTTAGGTCAACTCCCACGTCCGCAACCTCCCATTTCCTGAAATCGATGATACGATTGAGAACAGGTCATGCGTTATGCAAAACATATCTATTCAAACTGAATATGATAGAGAGCAGTAGATGTGACGCATGTAACGACGGCGAGGGATCCATGGAACACATTTTTCTCACATGTACAAAATACCATGTAGAAAGAGAGAATATGATGAAAAATATTCCACCCCAAATCGAAGCCCCCTTCAACCTGGACTCCCTACTGGCATCTGAGAACTGGACAATATACCAAATACTCTACAGCTTTCTCCAAGAAATCAACTATAAAGTGTGAAATATTATTTTGTTTTTGTTTGATTTTATGTAAATGAACTTTCTTTTTTATCAGTGAATTTAATTTAATATCAGTAGGCTGAATGTATAATTACGACGCCAATAAAAAAAAAAAAAAAAAAAAGTTGAGCGAATCCCCGGAAAATCCGATCTTTGATTCGAGAAACGAGAGGGCTACAAGGAAAGTCTTTTTTCATTACCATTGTAGTGGGCGCGTCGCCCATTTTACCTTCGAGCTGGAACTTTCACAGCGTTGGCGAATCCCGGACCCGAGAACTCGTCTCATTATTTTCTCTCTTAATTTTTTTATTTTTCTCTCTGGGCCTCTTCTTTTTCTTGGAAAGAAGAAATTCGACCACTAGTTGGGCGCCAATTGTTATGAAGGGTTTGGGAAGTTTGGAGATGCTTTTGAAGAGCTGCTGACTAAGGCAAAAATTACGGCAATCGCGCCGGAGATTCAATCCCCAACCCTCGACTTACATCGAGAATTATGAATCGACTGTCTTATCCACTAGACCACGATCAACCGGTTGCCTTTAATAGGAGTCAGTCAGCAGATGGGTACCAAAAATGCTCACCGATCACCCACAAAGAGCAATGAATGTCAAGCGGACGAAAGTTTTTGGCCCGTTATTAACAAGACGGAGATGATTTGTTTTCTCGAATTGTTACCAGGGAAGAGACACAGGCACTTACGTCGAGAATTATGAATCGACTGTCTTAACCGCTAGACCACGATCAACCGCTTGCCATTAATAGGAGTCAGTCAGCACACAATTGCTCGCAGTGAGGCAAACCTTGCAATGGTAATGCCTTTAAGGGACTGGACGTGTTGGTTGAAACCCCACCTCTCACCTATATTCACTCCTAAATACTTGACGTGCTTTTCGAGAAGGAGCTTGTGGCCGCCAAAGCGTATTGAGGGTGGATTATTCACTTTTCGTTTCTAGAGGATTAGCTGAGTTTTTTCCTCAGCCACCTGCGTCTTGACATGCTCGCACCATTGGGTGACAGTGTGAAGCATGTGGTGGGTTTTTTCTTCGATTTGGCGGACTGACTCTGCAAAGATCAGCACAGTCAAGTCATCCACATAGGCGTATGGCTCACAGTCTCCATGAGCCTCCTGAGAAGACCTTCGAAGAAGGCATGCCAGAGTGCTGGTCGAAGGACCGAGCCCTGTAGGCACCCCTTCTCAATCTTTCCCTGAACGGAGACATGCCTGCATTCGATCTTAGCAGTTCTCTCTGTCAGGTAACTTCTGAAGAGCGAGTACAGGTTGCGAGCGATTCCCCTACCTTTCAGCCCGATGTCAATCAGAACTGCTACGACGTACTTAGCCGGTGCCAGCAGGGAAACACGCCGAATTTCGACAATGACATCCAGCGTGGACCTTCCTTCACTACACCCGTATTGCCTGCCTGTGAGGTTGCGGCCAAAGACTCCTTCGAAGGACTGCAACGTCAAGATTTCTAGTGGTTTGCGTAATATGGAAAGAAAGCTGAGCGGTCTCCATGATCACGGATCTGACTGCGGTCTCCTCCCATTTTGAAGAAGGACCACATGCACAGACTTCCACTGCGTGCGGAACTGTCCAACCTGCAGACAGTCATTAAATAAATTAAAAGTGCACAGGGGACTCTCAATACGTGTGAAACTGGCTGTAAGTGACTAACGGGGGGGGGAGGAGTGAGGGGGAGGTTAACACGCACGATGCTCTTTATCTTTCATTAAGATGAACTTTGCTCTAATGAATAATTGATGAATTCCGTTAAATAGATGTGGCGATTGTAATGGAGTCTCTCGGACGTGCCAGATATATTGAAACTGAGAGAGCGGCTCCGAACCCGACGAATGGGTCGCGTTAATCCAATAAATTCAGCTGACTATTGGCTCCTCTCCAAAATTGAAATAATCTCCTTCAAACAATTGAGCGCGTGAATAACAACGTCGATCAATAATTTACGACAGGACATTCGACTTTGTAGATGAGCCATAAACCGCGGAGAAGGCCAATTTTCCTGAGAATGACGTCCCGTTTTAAATTTGTCCATCATCACCGTTTGGTTTAAGCTGTTTTCACGAAGTGGTTTCCAACGCTTGCGGTTTTCTCCGGAACTCGGAGGACTGAAGGCGTTCTAATTGTAGATTAGGAGTCGGCATGATCCGTAATCAATATGTCATACTCAAACTTTGTGCAGAGTCGAGGGGGCGTGGGATTAAGTGAAATCTATAGAAAATTTACTGTATAGTGGTACATCCCATTATCTTGGTTGCGGGGGAACTAACAGAGTGGAGCAAAATATCAGATGCGCCGCATCAAACAACTTTACTTAGCTCTACTTAAATTCACTGGTTTTCATCGATTTTGCAACTAATTCCATTTATTATTTACCCACCAATTCATTGTAGCAGAAAGCGTTATTGTGTTGCTCCCAATGGCCGACGATTGATGATGCTGCAGACACGGGTTTTTTGAGAAGGATAATAATCTGTTTTCTAGAGTTATTCGGTAAAAGGTG
Organism: Pachypeltis micranthus; assembly: GCA_020466155.1. Classification (NCBI taxonomy): domain Eukaryota; kingdom Metazoa; phylum Arthropoda; class Insecta; order Hemiptera; family Miridae; genus Pachypeltis; species Pachypeltis micranthus. The sequence goes on along the minus strand of CM035768.1, from coordinate 79,431,824 downwards.
AAATGGTATTTACTTGATTGGGCTACCGCCTGTATTTTTCTGAAGATTCTAGTAATATTTGAGCGGAGTTTATAGAGAAAAAACTTGGACGAAATCGATTTTCATCGAAAAGTTTGGTAATTTATAGAGTGCTGTTCTCCTCATTTTCCCCCAAATGAGAATTTTATGGCTTGGTCGTCTCATTAGGAGGTGTTCAAAAAAAAAAAGGTTATCAAAACCGATGGACCCGTTTTGGTTTATTTATCATTCTGAATAATAACCCTATGTTTTCGGTCACGAAAAATGTTCTACAACCCCCCCTCAAAATTTGATACTTTACGTTTCAAGACTTGGAGATTCCAAATATGCAATGTCCGTCCCCCGTCCGCCGTCCGGGCCGTTTTGTGCCTTTAACGTGGTCTAAAAAATTCGTTCTTTCGCACAAAAATCCCATTTGGTATCTAGTTGTGCCCGCCATTTCGGCAATCCGATCGGACGAAGCCCGTGGTTGTTATGGGCAAAAAACTGTTAAAAAAATTAACGAAACGCAGTACAACGCGGGAGCTACAGCGCTTCGTCATTTGAACTCCCTCCCTCCCGCCCGTCTCATTAAAAAAGAAACCGCGCTGGAGGCGAGCGTGCGCGCCTCCCGCCACTCAACTCCCCTTTCGCCTTTTGATTCGAGCGCCCCCGTTCCAATTTCCCCAACGTTTTGGTTTCAGTACGATTCAATTTTTTTAGATTCTTTCGTTTCATTCTCATTTTGTTTTTTTTTTCATAGATTTTAGGTTAAATTTTGATATTAGTATTTAGCGTGCATGTTTTCATATTAAAATTCAGTTTTTTCTAGATACTTTCGTTTTTTTTTTTTGTTTATTTTAATATTACGATTCAGTTCTTTTCAACCTTTTTTGGGTTTCATTATGATACTTTTCGATGCTGAATCGAACAGGATAGGTCTCGGAGCATTAATGCTACGTCAAGCTGATTATCCGAACAATAAACCGTTGTGTAATAATTTGCAGGGGTTTTTAGAAGAATAAAAGGTGTTTTGATCACTATAATAACTACAGTTAGTTTTAAGTGGATTTTGCTCATACCCTTATTTAGGCGTCCCATGGTGACCATCCGGACATCCAAGATCACTGCAGATTGGTTGGGACCAATGGCGACGATGTCAGGCCTCAGTCCTTCTCCAGAGATAACCCAGTTGTGTCGCTCTCGCTTCACTTTCCAGCCCTCAGATTTTACGCGGCCCCCACGAGAACAGCTCACACCTGCACCACATGGTTCAGCGACTCAAACTGGTTACTTCAGGCACGACAGCGAGCATCCACAATATTATGATCCCGGTTTCTTGTACACCTCATTGCTGTAGGCAGTGTCGTCACACGAACGGCCTGAGTTCCCGTCCATGAACCAAACCATACAGAGCAGCCAAGAACTCTGAAGACACACACACAGACCATTTTCCCTAATGGTGTTTTTTGGACTCAGTAGGGTCTGAAAAGTAATGATCTGAAGAGAGCTCGAAATGTATTCTTCAGCCGGTTACATAACTTTCCTTTCTGCTTCGCAGAGCCAAGGACAGCAAAAATGTTTTGGTTGTTATTCCATTTCAGCACTCAACAATGTCACAACTGTGTCGTTATTCCATTGCCCACCTTAATACAATCCTCCAGGCAGCAAAGAGACTGCTACATAAGCTTCTTAAAAGAGGATTGACCTAGGATGGCTTTTGGTTTATTATTCATTCTGAATAGTAAACCTATGTTTTCAGTCACGAAAGATTTCGATACTTTACGTTTCAAGACACAACATGTAACATTTTTTCAAAACCATTTTTACAACTGTAACATTTTTTTAAAACCATTCTTTGCTCATAACAACCATGGGCTTTGTCCGATCGGATTGCCGAGCATTCGGGCACAACTAGATACCAAATGAGAGTTTTGTGCGAAAGAGCGAATTTTTTATACTACGTTTTACACACAACCGTTTTGGTTTATTATTCATTCTAAATAATAACCCTATGTTTTCGGTCACGAAAAATGTTCTACAACCCCCCCTCAAAATTTGATACTTTACGTTTCAAGACACGGAGATTCCAAATTTGCAATGTCCGTCCACCGTCCGGGCCATTTTGTGCCTTTAACGTGGTCTAAAAAATTCGTTCTTTCGCAAAAAATCCCATTCGGTATCTAGTTGTGCCCGCCATATCGGCAATCCGATCGGACAAAGCCCATGGTTGTTATGGGCAAAAAATGGATAAAAATAATAAAAAACGCAGTATAACGCGGGAACTACAGTGGAAGTCAACGTTTCGTCGTTAGTACTCCCTCCCTCCCTCCGGTCTCATTAAAACCACCCACCCACTCGCCTCGCAACGCCGCCCGCATGCCTCGCAATGAGTTCGCTGGAAGCCTCCATTTTTCGAGCGCCTGGCGCCGGGGGAATATTTAGTTTCCGTAGTTCCATTGTAGTCAGGTCATGTTTCGTATGGTTTACTAGTATTCGATGCTGAGTTGAATGGGATGGGTCTCAGAGCAGTAATACTAGGTCAAGCTGTTCATGAGCATAATAAACCATTGTGTAATAATTTGCAGGGTTTTTTGGTAGCTATGACGATCGATCGAGTTGTGTCATGATGCTCCATTGTTTCAGGAGGGTTTTGCTTATGCTGGTGGCAGAAGCTGGCAGTAATATGAATTCAGCAACGTCTCATTGTCGTGAAAATGATTTAAAGACTTTGGGTTATATCCGCCAGTAGGCAAATTACTAAAGTTAACGTACCTGTTAGGTGAGTCAGTCTCGATATACTAAAGGACTTAAACAATATCCACCATAACATCCAATATGACATGGACAAAGAACAAAATAAAACTCTTAATTACTTGGACCTAAAAATCACACGGTTGGACAACGAACTACAATACGACATTTTTAGAAAACCTACCGCTACCGACACGACCATACATTTTACATCAAACCACCCACAACAACATAAACTAAGTGCATTCAGACACATGATACGGAGACTAACAACGATCCCACTATCCGAACAAAATTACAAAAAAGAACTTGATATTATAAATACTATCGCAGAAAATAACGGTTACTCTAAAAACAATAAACAAATTACTAAGACAATATGACTCCAAAACAAACGACTCAAAAACAGAAAATACACAGACTTTAACAAGACGCTGCACATTCACGTACACAGGACCACAAATATACGGAATAACTAATATCCTCCGAAAGGAAGGTATACAAATTGCATTACGTACGGACAACACACTTAGAACCAAACTAACTGCAAAGACTGAAAATACAGACCCACTCGACCAAAGTGGGGTGTATAAAATAACTTGTACTTGTAAAAACGCATACATAGGACAGACAGGACGAAAAATACGGACCAGATACTCAGAACACATTAAATCTCTTAGTAGGAACAAAGACGATTCAAACTTTGCCAACCACCTCAAAACAACTGGACATGAACCCACCAAAATACAGGACTGTACCACCTTACTACACAAACAATACAAAGGACGAAAACTGAACATATTAGAAAACATGGAAATTTATAAACAAAAAAACTTCAATGGACAGATCATAAATGAACAAATCAACACAAAATGCGACACCATATTCACACCACTCAAAACATTACACAAACGAAAACAACCAACTGACGGATTTACAGACCACCCTACACAAAAAAGACTTAAATTCCACAATTGACAGACCATCCAACACGTTCCATTTATCTCTAGGGGGTTTCCCCCTGAGCTACATGACCTCCTCTCTCCGCCCCTTCCCCGACGCTCCATCACCCCTTTCACCTTTCTCTTTGTATATAAAGACCACGACCAACTGACTGACTCCAGTACTGACTTAACGGCCAGACGATGATGTCTTTACATCGAAAGCGCTTGCCCACAGTAACTCACAAGCCAGAGGAGACGGACTCACCTAACAGGTACGTTAACTTTAGTGATTTAAAGACTAGTGGCAACCCCGGAATCCCGAAGCCCCCTGTCAATCAAATCTTTGACTTATCGAGCCCTGCCGACACACTTAATGAGCCGACTTCGGGAACCAACGACGTATTTCTGTTCTTGGGTTTCTTTTGAGGGCTTTTCCACATCCCACTTCTCCAGCTTTACACGCCACTCTTAAGCAGTCCATCTCTCAGCTCTTTCCCAGACAGTCGACTCGCTAATTCATTCTCAATCGACTCTCAGTTCTCACCCAGTTAATCACTCTCTTCCCGTTCTTGTCCCTACCCTAGTTCATCTATCCAAAGACCCCCTCGTGTCTCGTGAATTCTGTACTCTCTCATACACTCATATCTCAAGTCACATGTGTAACAATACATTCCTCTCGTTCACTCATGTCATTCGTCAGCCTTCATTCGCTCATGTTAGACTTCAAAGCTCTCCAGCCTCTAGCGCGTACATTTCATAACGTATGCGTATTACAACAAAACTGTTGCAACAAACAGAAGTTGTGACCGGCAACAGGCTACCAACGGAAAATAAGGAGTCACTTAAACGATGACTCGAGCTGCACTGTGAAATAGGAGTCTGCCTTTGCTTCTCGCATGAATGAAGGGCCGAAGGCATTCACCAAAGCGGCTTCCACACGAAAAATATCAAATCCTGACCTAATGAGCTCTGCAGGCAACGGTTAAGCCCGTTTTTCGAGAGAGGAAAACCGTGAAAATAGTTGAACAGAATGAAGCTTTTGTTTCCTGATGCCAAATCCCCGAGGAAGCAGTTCGTAATTCTACAAACCGAATCGAGTGAATTAGGATGGCTCTTTCTTTACCCTCTTTATTCATGAGATAAGTTTTACTTGGCAACAAGGTCGTCTGGTGCGCCTCCGCAGAAAAACGTTTGAGGCGAATGTATCTGTGTTGGCACGAAGACCATGCGTGGGCGACATCTTCGTCGCTTCAACTCTTCTTTAAATGGGAGCTAAATATTTTGAATTTATTCTCTTTGTCAGGCCTCGTTCGTTTGTCCCGTTTTCTGTCTGCGGAATGAGCCAGAATATCTCATCAACTCTTTCAGAGGAAAAAACGGGACATTTCAGCTATCTTTACGTTCCATAAATTTGTCATCCTTTCAAAACTTCATCTGACGAATAATTGGTTGGTGACGTTGCGAAACGGATTGTATCATCGTAGCAAAAACAAACGCTGCCAAACAAATCATATCTGAGTGCGTCCTAGAATAGCGTTAATACACAAAACGCTGCGTATGATTACGCAACGATTTATTATTCTTTTGAACAGAGAACCATCCCATTCGATTCAGCATTGAAAAATACCAGTAAACCATACGAAACATGACTTGATTACAACGAAACGACGAAAACTGATTACTCCAGGCGCCTTAGGCACCTATAGGTAATTGGCATGACGTGGTGAGACGATCTGGCAGGTAGTTTTAATGGGACAGGAGAGAGGGAGTGATGAACGATTACTTTTTCTGTTGTTATCCTCCCACGAGTTCTTTCCATCAGTAGACTTTCTCTATAATTACTGTGATTTCACTATTTTTAGTCTAGACGCCGTCGTACACCTCTGAGAATTGTTTCATTCGACCCAGCATTTGAAAATACCTAGAAAACGATACCAAACACCGCGTATTTGCGATAAAACAGCCGAAATTGCGTTTTTGTCCATTTTTAAGAACATCTTTTGCCCATAACAACCATGGGCTTCGTCCGATAGGATTGCCCAGCAGGTGGGCACAACTAGAAATTAAATGGGATTTTTGTGCGAATGAATGTTTATTGTTTTGACCACGTTAAAGGCATTGAACGGCTCAGACGGCAGACGGACATAGCAGATTTGGAATCCCGATGTCTTGAAATGTAAAGTATCCAACTTTGTGGAGAGAGGGGGTGGTGAAAAACTTTTCCTGGCCGAAAGCATCCATGGGAGGTAGTAAAAATAGTGTGATCATACCGTACGTTAGGTGCAAGGCAAAAAACTAAAATAACTATGGGCAACGAAATTAGTTACGGATGTACTTCTCAATGAGATCGGGAAGGAAGTGCAAGAAATCAGTATCGCATGTTATACTTGGAGGTTTGTATCCAGTTTGTGCGAACTATATCGAATTAGAGACAAGAGTGAATGACTGGAAGATGGACAGTTAATCTCGACCTTTGACACTTGCCACCCAAAGGGAGACTGGACTGGATTTGATCCCTACTGTTCGGCACAAGCCGAATTGGATGGGTTGTTAATCTCAGAACGTCTGCTCGTAGCGGCACTCACTGGCCCTACGGAAAGTCATTGTTTTCCCAAGTACCTTCGTCCTCAAGCCCTTTTGTTACCTCTGGAAAGTCCACCTCCTCAGTTATTTCCAAGTGACAACGGATTTCTCCTGTCCTGGGCATTCCCATCTTTCTTTTCCAACCCCTCAATTTTAGTTTCCTCTCCACAACAGACAGCTTCTCCCAAACTCATTCACCTATGAATTCTCGTGAAAGCTGGTTGTCTCCAGTGCTCCCAACACACAGTCATGTAACAGCTCTCGCGATACAGTCATCTTCCAATTCTCCCAACTGTCACTTGTTTCACCTCGCATCGATATATGATTAGCCTGTTCTACTCACCTTTCCTTTGTACATCTAAGTCTTCAAATCTTGTGATATCCTCACTCTTCAAATTACAAGTACGTGCTAAACTAAAACCCATCTTCGAGTTTCATTGAAGTCTATCCTGGTCAAAACATCTACCTTTAACCCTTGCCACCGAAGTTATATCACGTGTAGAACCAGATCCAACGTGTGGTACGAGATTTCCCTGGGTAATACCTCTGACCACGATGCTGGCTAAATTACCAGCCATACCACATGCCAGGTGGTTGCTGAGTGAGCGCCCATGCTCTTGCATCCTAGCACTTTCGGGGGATGTGATAAAGGGCTATGGCGCCGAGCAAGCACAGAAGCTGCAGCATGACCTATGCCTCCTTTGGACGTACTTCCTCCCACGGCTAACCTATGCGCAGGTTATTGGGAGGATGGGTGTTAGGAGACTAAGGAGTCTTGACAGAATGGTTCGCTCAGTTGATCCCGCTTGGATAGGCCTCCCAAAAGGCGTCCCATGTGCGACCATTCAAGCTCCAGTTCGATATGGAGGACTCCGGGTTCTGTCCCCCTCGCCACTATTTGGTTCTTGCTCCACAGTCATTTCGTTCATGTCGCACTGTGGCCAGTGTTGGATCCGGTTAGCATTTGGTGTTGTTTGGGGTCGGTAGCCCTTGAAACGCCAAGAAGTAGAGAATACTCGAATATTTTTCTTCGTAGAGCTAAGGAAAGTAAAAAACCCTGCAAATTATTACACAATGGTTCATTATTCTCATGAACAGCTTGACCAAGTAGGTATTACTGCTCCCCAATCCCATTCGATTCAGTATCGAATACTAGTAAACCATACGAAACATGACCTGACTACAATGAAACTACGGAAACAAAACGTCTGATGATTTTGCCCCGTCGGGTCGGAGAAATTGGAACGGGGGCGCTTCAAGCGAACCCGTTGTGAGTCGAAAGGGGAGTTGAGTGGCGGCGTCGTTGGGAGGCGAGCAAGCGCGGGTGGTTTTTTAATGAGACGGGCGGGGAGGGAGGGAGTACAAACGACGAAACTTTGACTTCCGCTGTAGTTCCCGCGTTGTACTGCGTTTCTTTAATTTTTTTAACCGTTTTTTCCCCATAATAATCATGGGCTTCGTCCGATCGGATTGCCGAGATGGCGGGCACAACTAGATACCAAATGGGATTTTTGTGCGAAAGAACGAATTTTTTAGACATGTTAAAGGCACAAAACGACCCGGACGGCAGACGGGGGATGGCGGGTGGCGGATGGACATTGCAAATTTGGAATCTTCATGTCTTGAAACGTAAAGTATCAAATTTTGAGGGGGGGTTTGTGAAAAATTTTTCGTGACCGAAAACATAGGGTTATTAATCAGAATGAATAATAAACCAAAACGGTAGCCCGCTGAGCACCCGATAGAGCACGAACAATGTTCACCGCGTAACAGGTGTCATCTAAATAATAACTTTCAAAATCAACTGGTTTTACAAAATGGTTAAACGTCCGAGCCCGATTGTACCCTCTGAAATTCCATATATCAACAGGGGGTGTTACGCTTCCTAAGCATTGCATTGCAAAAGTCACCAAACGGATTGCGGGGTATTTTTCCAAAATTAGCAATCGAACTATAGGGCATCGGGATTCCAAATCTGCAATGTCCATCCGCCGTCAGGGCCACATTTCGTTTTTATCGTGGTCTAAAAAATCCGTTCTTTCGCACGACAATACCATTTGTGCCCGTCTGCTCGGCAATCCGATCAGACGAAACCCATGGTTGTTATGGGAAGCAAATGGTTTAAAAAAATGAACAATAACGCAATGTTGGTAGTTTTATCGCAATTACGTCGTGTTTGGTATCGTTTTCTAGGTATTTTTGTATGCTGGGTCGAAATGACTGTGTCTAGACTGAAAACGGAATCACAGTGATTATAGCGAGCCAAACTCTACTGGGTGAAACAACTCGCGGGGAATTACAGCGAATCGTTTCATCATTTGCACGCCTTCTCGTCTCACTCCAACCACATCCGCCTGGAATATCTCTGTCTCGGAGATGTGAGACTAGGTCGAGCTGTGCTAGAGAATAACCGTTATAATTTGAAGCGTACTTGAAGATAAAGCGCGTAAAAACCTAGTTTCAGATAAATGGGGAGTGTATAAAATGTTTTCCTTGTTGTAAAAGTGTTTTTCGCGGTTGTCCGATTCGCTGATGTGAAGCTGAGGAAGATCGTTTCAAAGCGCTCAAACAATTAAACCTAAAACCGATAAATCTCGTATTTTAGACGTTTACAACCCCCCCATCAGCCAAGATGAAACGTCGCATTTATTTTTGAAGACGAGGAACGACAAATGTCAGGCGCTAAAGAAGTTTAATGCGAAATAAATTAAGGCTCGAATTTTATTAGTGCGAATTTAGGAGTCGTTTTCATTGCCGGTCGCCGCCGTTTTAATTGAAACGAAAGGTGGGGACGCGTTCGACGTAAGTTACGGTGGAACGTCGGAGCTTTGAAGCGAAGCTTTAAGACGTGAAGGAGTTGGTCGAGGTCCAAAATAATCGCTTGACGCCTCGGATGTTGTTGATAGACGCACGAGCGGCCTCCAGGGAAATCGGAAACCACTTTGACGTCGATTGGGTCTCTCCCCCCTCACAGTGGTCCATCGCTTTTCTCTACTTTCGACTTCACTCAACCAAATCGAGCGCCAAGTGGTTTGCGAAGGAGCGGACGCAATTTATGGGAAGTGATTTCCGTTTATTCGACGATAACTTTACTTTCATACGCTTGCGGGCAATTTTCAATTTAATCCGGGGATCGAACGAGTTATTTAAAGGGTCGAAATCACGCACAGCTGCAATTGCACTTTTGTTGCGTTTGGTTGGAGGATCAATTCCCTCTTTCTGCGTTATCGAGTGGATTCAAGAGGCCTCTTCGAGCCTCCGATGTGATTTACTGTTCGCGCGTCACGGGTTTGGAAGTTCTTTTAAGATGAAATTCACCGGCAATAGGTTTATAGGGGAATTAACGGCCAGCCTAGCTGATACATTAGAACGCTCTTATCTTTGGATAAACTAAACAACACATTTGAAAGAAATGTATACAGCACACACATCTTTTTCACGAAGCTCGCCGTGACGGAGATGGCGGCATCCAAAAGAACTCAACGAATTATGATTAATGAAATGTGGAGTGCGCTCAGACTACACAAGATAAAACGCCCACCCGTTAACATACGGTAAGGGATACCTCGAAGAACGCTTACTGACACACCAGATGCATTTCCTCAGCACTTTTTACTTTCATCGCTCTATGAAGTGGAAAGGAAAGTAATGTAATCGGCTGAAAAATAAAAAATTTTGAGTCCTCTTCAGATCTTAACGTTTCAAACCCAACTGAGTCCGAACTCTATTTGGGGAAATGGTCAGCGTGCGTGTTTGTGAATGAGATTGAGAGGAAACCGCTGAACCAAATCATCTCAAAGTTGATATCTAGCCCGCAGGTCTTTATGGAACGCAAAAATAAGGGCATCAAACGCACCAAATATTTTTTCTCAAAAACTGGCATAAAAATTTTTGGTATGTAGAGCTCCTAATGAGACGACATGAAGTTCTCATTAGTGGAAAAATGACGAGCAGCTCAGGGCCTGAGATGAAGGACAACACTGTCACTCACTTAGCTGCACAACAGCCTACCTTACATCTCGTCTCATGGATGGAATGATTTTCCTCCTTCTCCAAATTAGTTAGGACCACAGCTTATGTAGGGAGATTTCTGAGAAACTATATTGGCTGGCCAAAGGGTAAGCTTGGACTTATCACAACAAGGGCTACAGGGTCAACTCGTCCCAATGCTTTGAAGAGTGTACCCCCAGTTTCTGCGCTCGAGTACGAATTTGCCACCATGATCCTTATTAAGATAGTTCAATGCCATCATTTCCCATTTAAAGGGACCTTGCTGGATCATGGTAAACTGTCAACCAGTCACCAAAGGCTAAACCTGTTTGTTGATGGCGATGGTGTTGTCAGGGTGGGCGGCCGACTGAGTAATTTTGACTTACCAGGAGATTTCATTCATCCAATACTGCTACCGGGAAAATGCCACTTCACTAGAATTCTCATTGACCATCATCATCAAATCAATTTACATGCCGGACCATCCTTATTACAGTGTCTTCTACAGAATCAGTTTTGGATTACTTCAGCTCGACTGGTTGTCAAACAGCGAGTCCACCGTTGCGCCACCTGTTTTAAATTGTCGCAAGAACCACGAGCTCCATTTATGGGGGATTTACCAAAATGCCGTTTTCAAACAGGTAGGGCATTTCAGGAGGTTGGAGTCGACCTAGCTGGACCCTTCCACATCAGAGAATCTCTTCGTAGGAAGGCACCACTGGGCAAGGCATACTTATGTATCCTGATGTCATGTCCTACAAGGCTGTCCATTTGGAGATAGTATCCAGCTGCTCCACACCCGCATTCCTTGCTGCTCTTGACAGATTTCTTGCCAGAAGAGGCTGTCCGACTCGCATCCATTCTGACTGTGGGTCAAATTTTCTGGGTGCCAGCCGTGAAATGAAGGAAATTCTGGGTTGGTACCACCAACAAAAAACCACTGAAGAGATCATCGAACATTTAACCCCACATGGAATTGAGTGGTCCTTCAACCCTCCGGCATCACCGCACTTTGGCGGCTTATGGGAAGCTGCAGTGAAATCATCCAAGGCCATCTTCAAACGGATCTCAGGCAGCACTCCTCTGACATTCGAGGAACTAACTACACTATTCTCACGAATAGAAGGAATCCTCAACTCCAGGCCACTTTGTCCCTTGACCAACGACCCCGGGAGCTTTGTAGCACTGACCCCTGGCCATCTGCTTATCGGTGTTCCTCTTTCTGCTCGTCCTGAACTGCCACTCCTGGAACTCCCAGAAAACAGACTGTCTTGTTGGCAGCTGGTGCAGCAAAGAACACAGCATTTCTGGAAGCGATTTAGGGATGAATACCTCCATCACTTGCAGCAAAGAAGCAAGTGGACAAAGAAGCATCCAAACCTGGAACCTGGAGATCTTGCCATCATCAAGGCCAACTCTGCTCCAACCCAGTGGATCCTTGGTCGCATTCAAAAAACGTTTCCGGGCAAAGACGGAGTTACACGCGTTGCTCAGATCAGGACTTCCCATGGTACTTTCCTTCGACCTACCACCAAGTTGGTGTCCTTGCGCCCCATCACCGATCCTGAACCTGCTCCTTGTTCTTTGTCCAAATCTTGAAAATTTCGTATAAATTTTGGTGGGCAATTACGCGAGTTCGAGGCGCATTGTGTCGGCAACTGAACCCTGGACTTCGCCAATTCGTCAAACATATGAGTCACACCTAATCGCCCAGTTCTTCAATCTCCTACTCTTCAGGCCAGTTTTATCTCTGCTCCCCCTCTCTTCTCCTACACTCAAAATCCTTCCATCTTCGGCATTGCCTTTGTTCCGCAGTTCCGTTTTATATGTAACATTGTGTAGCGGTTTTTTTTCCTAACCTTTTTTCTCGTCCAAGACGCGCTTTTTTCCTCCACGAGGAAGTACACATCGTGCTCCCTAAAGTACACATTGTGCTCCCTAAAATACACATTGTGCTCCCTAAAGTGCCACGAAACAATTGTTCTCCCAAGGAGCTCTACGTTCGTCACGAACTTCAGCACCACTCACCAAGTGATTCGCCACGTCTCCTCTACCATCATCATACCGACAGTCCAGGTTTAAATTTCCAGTTTAAGACATTCCATTAAGATCCCGTCAAATATAATTTTTCCGTTCGGCAACTTCTTTTTCCTTCTGTACCGGCTTCTATTGAGGGAAGAAATTGGAGTATCCTAAGAACTCCACGCTTTCCCCAACAATCATAACATATCTCAACATAACAATCGACCTTCCTGTAAATATTGCTTAAAACCTAACAATTCTAAATACAAATATTATTTACTGTGGATTGATAATCCTTGAAATTGTTTAATTATCTCAATGCTTATACTGCTGCTCAGATACAACCGTCAGTAGCAGCTCAGATCCTCACTTCAGAACGTAAATAGACCTTATGACTTACGAAACAGACAGAGAGGAGCCCCGACCACATCAGATCATTGAGCCTGGGAAGAATCCAAGATAAATAAGACGTACAACCCACTTATGTGTCACACTACTCGTCTTCTGACGACAATCTGACAAGATCTGCTACAGGTCACCTCAATTGTGGACAGAAGAAGTTATAAATACAAGTTCAGGTAGAGTGAGGCAGAGAACATTCAACGAGTATTTGGCCCAAAATGATACTGCGGGAGAGTATAGCCCACAGCATTGCGCGTGTGAACTAAGGGTAGCACCAAGTGAGGAGCTACTTCTGGAGGGGTTCAGGGTAAATAATAAATTCGATCCCTATCCTGAACAGGGATATGTAAATGTAAGAGCGTATAGATACTTTAATTGCAATTGTTTTAGAACATAGGAGATTGGGTCTGCATGTTGAGGTACCAACCTGCAACTGTTTAGCAAATTGGCATCTCTGTGTGATGACTGCTTTGCTTTCTTGTCTTCTTCACCCTCAAGAGAATCGTGAAGCACTTCGAGAGCGTTTGTTACTCTGTGTTTTAATTCTTCATCATAGTGGGTTACTGGCCTCGGATCAGCAAGCTCCTGGGCTATTTGAGCCCGAGAATACAGCGTCCTGGCCCACTGTCTCCTCGCATTGTGTGCCCAACATTGTTCTGATCACAATGATAACCATAACAACACAATTATACAATGATAAGTTTACTTAGTGTGACATCACATTAATATAACGCAATTTTTTAAATGTGCATCTTCAGTTCTCTCTCAGTCGTGTTCACAGGCATACATGCACGCCCACACAGATACATACACGCACACAATTTTTCCAAGTGGTGTTTTTCAGACTCAGGGAACTGACACGTGATGATTTGAAGGAAACAGACCTGTGATTTTTAGGTTGTGGGCACCTTCCCCTCAAGAGTTCCCATCATCGTTCACCAATCTCCTGAATCCCTAGTTGTTGGCATTTACTGCCAGAATTTGCCGTATTTGTGATATTTTACTAACGAAATAATCATTACGGTTGCAGATGGGCAGTTCAGTCGTTGGAAGATCCCACGCGCAAAGGTCTGGTTCCTATCGTCGTTCTACAAGCTCAAGAAGAAGAGACGTTGGAGAGACAAGATATCATCTTCAGAAAAGAGTGAGTGCCTCGTTGATCTTATATATTCGGTAAATATACGTCTATTCCAGGACTCTGACGGTCCGCTGATTTCGAATCCCCACAAAAATCTGAACTTTGATTCGTTAAATTGGTCAAAAAAAGTTTCTGGGAACACAATACCAAACTTGTGCCTGAAAGTTCGTTTAATTCTGTTCCATGAATGTTTCTTTAGAATAAATTTCTGTACACTCCGAGGGCTTACTGAGGTTTTGAGGCGGTTGACGTTTTCCTGAATGTTGGCAAAGTTTTTGACACAAGCCAGGCCTTAGCCGGCTGTGTGCCTTGGGTTTTTGATTGGTTTTGATTGGGGGGGGGGGGTGAAGTACTCCTAGCAGTGTTACTGGCCTACCGTGCAACGTCCCATCTGGCCTTGCAGGTGCTCGCCGGGGCTCCCCCGCTGGACCTTGCCCACGACTTAGCCGTCCTGCGTGCTGTGTTGGATGACTACCGGGGTGCCCCTGAATCGTTGGTGCCAGCCCTCTGGCAGGAGCCCTCCACCAAGGGTCGCCTGGGGCTGGCATCTGAGGAAGGTCCTCGATATATGGTAGGCGCGATGGGATGCCAGCCCTAGGGCACGTCATCTTCACTCCCTCATCCCTGCACTCAGTCGCCGCCTGGGAATGGGGGGATGGAACCCTTCCTTCCCTGCGGTCCAGCTACTTTCTGGACCCGGAGCCTTCAACTGGCGTCTATTCTTCTCTAGGCGCTGCACGTTCAACGTCTGCCCATGTGGGAGTGGTGTCAGTGAGGACGCGGAACACGTTCTTTTTTCCTGCCCCCTATGCGATGACGTACGCGTCAGGACGCGCATCTCACCCCCTGATAGTGCAGCCACGCTTCTTGCCACTGCATTGGCCAGCCGCAGATTTTTGATATTTGCCCAAGCATGGGCGGCAAGGTGGAGACTGCTGGAGACATGGTCTCCCCCCACTAAGGCCCTCCCCATCCCTTCCTCACTACGGGCGACACGCTCAGTCCTGCTGCACCTTTTTGTGCTGGGATTTGAAGCAGCGAAGTGCCCAATAGACCAGGGTATGTAATTACCTCTAACCCCCCGCTTGCACCAATGAGCTGGTAGGCCACACTAGGCCTGGCTCGTTTCCCCATCAGGTGAGGTGTCTGGGGATTTGAGGGTAGGGTACAGCATCCCGCAGGGTAACCCCCTGTCCCCTACACTCTTCAACCTCGTCATAAGCCACCTGTTTGTTACAAGATAAGGAAGTGATGAACAGGAATTAGTTTAGTGAACGATAAAGGACTGTAATGTTCGGAAATGCACAGATTGGTAAGACGATCACAGTGGAGAAACTCCAGAGTAAAGTCATTGGGGAATGAAGACGCGACACTTTTCACTGAGCTGGCATCATTCCGACGAATGGAATGATTCGAGGCGGTGATCAAACTCCATATATATCAGAGGGTTGACAGGTGAGTGAGAAAACACAAGAAACGGGAAGTTCCTTATCCTCAGCCAATCACAAAATGGCTTAGGGGTGAGAAATCCTCGAGAATTGACCTGGGCTCTGTAAGGTTTTCGGGGATGAGTTCGTCATCCTTCGAACACTACGTCTAGCAATAGGGTTTCATCGCAGGTGTGGGGTGCGCGCATTAGTCTTTGCAGATGACCTCTTTGCTGGTACCAAACAGGACTTCCGGCGGCCTGCCCTAGATCGGTTTATAAGGCAATAATAGTGGATCGGGGTGAATCCTCAGAAGAATGACTTGCTATCTGGGTGTCATCCTATCGAGGTTACAGCCTGATGGTCATACATGCCCGTTTTGGTTTATAATTCATTCTGAATAATAACCCTATGTTTTTGGTCACGAAACATTTTTTACAAACCCCCCTCAAAATTTGATACTTTACGTTTCAAGACATGGGGATTCCAAATTTGCAATGTCCGTCCGCCGTCCCCCTATCCACCATCCCCCGTCCGCCGTCTGGGCCATTTTGTGCCTTTAACGTGGTCTAAAAAATTCGTTCTTCCGCACGAAAATCCCATTTGGTATCTAGTTGTGCCCGCCACCTCGGCAATCTGATCGGACAAAGCCCATGGTTGTTATGGACAAAAAATGGTTGAAAAAATTAATGGAACGCAGTATAATCGCAAATAAGCCGTGTTTCGTATCGTTTTCAAGGCCCGCTCGGCTCACAACGCCCTTTGGACTCGCAACGTCCTGCCAATTGCCGAGCGAGGGTTCGCTGGAAGCCCCCGTCCCAATTTTTCCGACTCTTTTTACCCGACGGGGCGGAGGAAGGTTAAGGCCACTTCCTCCGCACACCCCTCCATCGGATCATAAATGCCTACAGACGTTAAATGCCAGACATAGGCCTGGCACCGGGGGAATATTTAGTTTCCGTAGTTCCATTGTAGTCAGGTCATGTTTCGTATGGTTTACTAGTATTTTCCGTTGTTGAATCGAATGGAATGGGTCTCAGAGCAGTAATACTAGGTCAAGCTGTTCATGAGAATAATAAACCATTGTGTAATAATTTGCAGTGTTTTTCATTGGTGAGGTTGACTATCAAGCTGTGATAGAGTGCTCCGCTCTGCTGACTATCTGCAGATGAAGATATCTTTCGAAAGAACATGGCAGTCATTTCATTCGATTGATTATTAAAAAGAACGCTGACAGTCACCCATCCTTACCGATTTTGAACTTCCCCTCATTCCTAAAACAAGGAACGGCCCAACGTTAATAATCATCTTCCACTAATGAGCGCCTAACTTTTCTTCTGCATGAATATCTCTGTGGTAAATGGAAATGAAGCGAAAGCAGGGTTTTAAAAAACGTTTTGGCAGAACTGCTCCAACAATTTTCAACACAGAGGATGTCTCTATCCAGTCAAATCGATATGTCAAGTCCTTCATACAAGTTCCTCCGGCAGTCCGTTGTTTATTTTAACGCTTTAGAAATTTTTGGCAGTAAATGAGTAACTGAATTTTGATGAATATGACGGAGTGTCCCATGCTCGCGTTTCGTGCCCCGCAACTGTTTCTGTAGCCATCCATAGAACGGTAAAATAAGCCACGACGCATCGGGAAATGACGTATGCTGAACAATAATTGATCGTTTTTCGTATTTCCACAAAAATGGCTCTAACGGACAAGCTACTGACACACTATGGAGGACAAACGGCAGAGGAAATTCAGGCCCAGGCAACACGTCCGTTTGGACGGGGGCCGCCTCGAGCGAATCCAACGGGAGCATCGAACTCGGAAGACCTCGTTCTACCAAATCCCCGGCGATCCCGACCAAACTTTGCGTTTATTTTCGGCAAATGCAGCGCGATCTTTTAATTCGTTTTCTCTTCAATTCTTTCCGCGTCTCATCTCTCAGGTTTGACGTGACGCTCTTCACTCTGTCGCCGGGTCGCTGCTCAGATTAACAGGGTGGCGGCGGATGGAAATCCTGAAACCTGTATGAATCTACTGGACATTCAGACTACTACGAAGGTTGAACAGAAAATGAGATTACGATATCTGTTAAAAGACGACAAAAATGAATGTTTCAACCAAATTTACAGGGTGTGTGTTTATATCTCAACAATACCGTCGTCAAAGTCAAAGCACATCTTGAGCCTGGGTACTAGCATTTGCATGCCCTCGTACTTCCGATAGCCAACGCTCCGCTTACTTATTCACTTCTTTGAAACGACGCTCCCCAACCTTGGTGAATTGTGTACATCGTTACTTCATACTATATGTTGAGCGCACGAAAGGGAAGTAGAAGAACGAAATAAAAAGAAAACTGCGTGAAAGGAGGACTGTATTATTGCGCACATAAGAATTGATTTGAGCGGGAGTCTAAAAGGGCGACACAAGGGTACGACTCGGAACACGCGTGAACTGTCTCAGGAAACTGTATCGGAAGGAGAGCGCGAGTTGTGACTGGGGTGAGAGGTGATAGAGGAATGTGTTGGAGGCGAGTGTATCTGGGCAGAGCGGTGTGTGTTGGAGAAGTAGGTAAATCGAGGGAAGGACATTCTGGAAAGCACAAAAGGGGAAATCCGTTGTCTTTGGAAGTTAACCCGAACTCAATCCCTTTGTCAGGAGAGAACCGACTGAACAAACAGTTTTCGGACTTCCCTGCGGCATAACATGAAAAGGGTCGAAACTGTTGGACAAAACGAACCTGGGAAAAGCTGCCCCCTGAATGGGCCTGAATTTATGGGACAAACTGAATCTGAGGAAAATGAATTATCGATATTAAATGACAACTCAGTCAACAATAGCAAAGATAGAGTTTTATTATTAACAACTTTCGATTTTCAATAGGTCGCACAATTCGGTTCAAAGCTAAGTAGAACAAAATAAAAATCATGGATGTCGGTTGAACAATGCGAGGAATCGCGCTTTTTACTATATTTACCTTCGAAATTCATGAAGTTGCACGACTAGTCTGAATAATTTGAAAAACGAGGACGACATTGCTCACAAGACTTGGTGTGTGTGGGTTTTGCTCTCCTTAGTTCCACCAAGTGAAACGACGAATGATGTCATTGGTTGAAAAGAGATTTGTTGGTTACGTTTCCTTCAACGTTTTACTTTTCAAAGGCTCTTGACTCTAAAGTTAACGTACCTGTTAGGTGAGTCCGTCTCCTCTGGCTTGTGAGTTACTGTGGGCAAGCGCTTTCGATGTAAAGACATCATCGTCTGGCCGTTTAGTCAGTACTGGAGTCAGTCAGTTGGTCGTGGTCTTTATATACAAAGAGAAAGGTGAAGGGAGTGATGGAGCGTTGGGGAAGGGGCGGGGAGAGGTCTTGTTGGTCAGTCTTGTTAGTAGTACCTTAGCCGGACTGGCTGTGTTAGGTATTAAAGAAATTGGGTTGTGTCCGCCAGTAGGCAAATACTAAAGTTAACGTACCTGTTAGGTGAGTCCGTCTCCTCTGGCTCTTGACTCTGCCGCGAACTTAAGAAAACGGTCTTTTTTTTTTTTTTGAAACGGTGGATGCAGGCAATACCCTCACTGCAGCCACGAACGGGCCTATTGTAAGGGCGTCCATGATACTCGGATCATGGCCCACCTGCACCACCCCCAGGCCCCACAGCACTGGTCTCACTTGGTGTGACGTCACCTATACGCCCCCACCACCCCCGCACAAAGCGGAGGGTATCTGCAAGTTCTGCATTTGCACCTCTTCGGGCTGAAGAAAGGGCCTCCCAAACAGAGGACACGATGCCGCGAGTCCATTGCATACGCACAGCACATGCTCTGCCGTCCCTACCTCGCAGAACCTGCATACCTGTACCTCGTACTTGCCAATATTTGCAAGGTGGTATCTCAGCAGACAGTGACCTGTGAACAGGCCACATATGATCCTCATATCCTTCCTCCCCAGTGCAAGCAGCTCCTTGGACCTCTCTCTGGAGAGCCGGATGAAGAGTTTTGAGTCTAAGGCCGGGCAGCCCCTGCCAATGGGCAGCCCTGCACCGGTCCTCTCATTTGCCAACCTCTCTACGTAGGTGGCTCCTGGTAGTCCCAACAAAGGGCTCAGGCCCAATAGGGATCTGCGCTGATCCCTTCTTAGCCAACCTATCAGCCCGTTTGTTTCCCTCAATACCCTGATGCCCTGGCACCCAACACAGTGTTACACTGTTGTCCTCTGCCAGGGTCTTCAGTCCAGTCAGACACTCCCACACCTGCCGTGATGTAAGACAGTATGAGGCTAAGGCCTTGAGAGTGGCCTGACTGTCCACCTTTATGTAGATTCTCTGCCGCTTCAGTTCCCTCTGCAGCAGCCGCTGCACACAGACTGTCACCGCAGCTACCTCTGCCTGGAACACTGTGGCCAGCGACCCCAATGGGATGTGCACAGTGTAGTATACCAGGGCCCCAGCTTCGAAAAGTGGGAGCTCCCCCTTCCCACCTGGATCGCTCATGAATGAGTATCCAAAAGGGTAGCGCAAAGTTGAACCTCGTGGGCATTGAGTCTACCACATGCAGTTTGGGCCCCCCCACCTTCACCTTGTCAAGGATCAAGTGACAGGAACTCCTCCTCCCCCGCATGATCAGACCCAACTCCAACATACGCACAGCCTGGAGGAACGCCATCCTTTTAACATGTATGTGGAGTGGAGCTAAATCTAGCAAGACCTCCAGTGCAGCCGTAGGGCATGTTGTCATACAGCCTGTAATCAAGGAACCCACTGCTAGCTGCAGCCTCCAGAGAAATGTTCACACTTAATAAGGTTAAATGGGCTATTGGTTCATTTAAACCTTACAAGGCGCCAGGTGTGGATGGGATCTTCCCAGCCATGTTGCAGCATGGTAGGGAGGCTCTGGGTCCGATACTGGTGAGGCTTTTCAGGGCGAGCTATGTCCTTGGGTACATACCCACTATGTGGAGGAAGGTGAAGGTGGTCTTTATACCAAAGCCGGGTGGCTCCTCGGCCCTGGCCAAGGGCGACCGCCCCATCAGTCTCATGTCCTTCGTGTTGAAAACAATGGAGAAGATAGTGTGCCTATCAATAAAGGAATACTATCTTAGTCAGAACCCCATTCGGAGTTCCCAGCATGCCTATCAGAGGGGGGAGATCCACTGAGACTGCTCTGAAGGAACTGGCAACAGTGCTGGAGGATACTCTGAGATCCGGAGAGATTGCGCTGTGCTGCTTTCTGAATATTGGGGGGGGCTTTCGACAATACGTCGTATGCCTCAATTACGGCTGCGGCTGGTAGGAAGGGAGTAGATCCTTACCTAATTTCTTGGACCAACGAGATGCTGAGTAGCAGGGTGGTCTTCTCAGAGTTGGGGGGGGGGGAGACACTCTCTGTGGTGCCCACCAGGGGATGCCCACAGGGGGGGTGCTCTTCCCTCTCCTCTGGTTACTGGTAGCTGATACCCTTCTCGAGCTGCTGGAGGAGGAGGGCTATAAGGTAATAGGATACGCAGATGACCTGGTAATTATAGTCGGGGGTAAATTCGCGAGTGTAATCAGTGAATGCATGCAGCATGCACTGAATACCCTACAGAGATGGTGCAATGGGCAAGGACTGTTTGTCAATCCAGACAAAACGAGCCTGATCCCATTCACCAGAAGGCTGGAACTGGGAACTCAGGCTTGGTGGCAAAGTGGTGAAGATCTAGCATGAGATCAAGTACTTGGGAGTCTTTCTTGATGGAAAGCTCTCTTGGGCCACACACGTGAAAAAAGCCTTACAGCGGGCGTCGGTGGTGATGTGGTCAGCTCAAAGAATGGTGGGGAAGACAGGGGGGCTGAGGCCTGGGATGATCCGGTGGTTGTACACTGCGGTTGTTAGGCCTGTAGTCACCTATGGAGCCCTGGTCTGGTGGACTAGGGTGGAAAACAAAACAGTGCAGTTGCAGCTAAATAAACTGCAGCGTAGGGTGTGTCTAGCTTTATGGGTTAGCGCCACAATAGGTCGCTGCCTCCTCAAGGCTAGATAGGTAGAACGGAGCAATCCAATTACTACCTAGGGCAAGGCCTGAAAAAACAGTAAAATGCGCTTGCCCGGGGTCTTGCGCCAGTGCTTTATGGGTTAGCGCCACAATCGCTTCAGAAATTATGGATGAAAAATTACGCCGTTATCCAGGAATATTTTCTTCAAATTATTACTTCTTTCAATATCGGTGAGAAGTGAGAAAGAAACAACATAATTCCACCCCAAGGTTTCTTTGAGGGCCCATGCTATCAATCGTCAATATTTTCCCGTTCGTTTTTCGTGTGCCGTCTCGTGTCCTGAACACTTCCGTATCTTCAGTTATACATTAAAAACGTTTACCGAGAACCAATTCTCTTCAGCTCGTATTTTCCTTTCGTACCGTTTGAGGCTCACCCCCAAGTTTGTGAAGAAATAATTTGTTTGTCTCACTCTCCTAAATTTTACCGAAGCTTTTTGTCACGTCTCTAATTTTTAATTTGTTATCAGTTCGTACAAATTATAATACAAGAACACACGCACTGTGAACCGTCGATTGTTGGTCACTAAATAATCGTCGTGGCGCTACCAATTTCATTAGCTGTGAAGAGATGTTAATCTGAGGGCGCTGGGTACAGACAATGAGGCGGATGGGTCACACTATTCCGCGCGAAGAACTCAAGCGGATCGTGAATCACAGGAGAGGAATGGCCTCGAGGGAGAAACACATCACGAGTGCCTCCAATTTATTTAACCATTTATTAGTCTAATTCATAAAACTTGATAATCAAATTTCGCATTTGTCCGTGAGACAGCCCCTCCAGAGGTTGACGTTATTTGCTGTAACATTTTTCAATGAAATTGCGTCAGCACAAGCTTACTTCAGCTGTTAGACATACCCCCTATGCACCGATGCTTGTAACTTTATTTTCTAGATACCTAGTAGTGTGCGCCAACCACCCATAGGCATTCTCTTCCCCCGAGCGTGCATTACTGCTGGTACCGTTCCACATAAATTAATAAGTAGAACCCGGCCTTTTCCTTCTGGAGGCTGAACTCAATTTTAATCATTTTATATTACTTGAAACCCTCTCAAATTGTTATAATTATTAGTTGCAAATGCAGCAAGTGCAATCGGAGCAGTAGCTTGTCGAAACAGTTTTGAACCAAAATTCGTTTTATGAAATGTTACTCGTCGTGTATGATACTTTATGGGGTTCGCATTTGGTAAATAGTTTTTATAATGACGTAAACTACCTCAATAGCCACCGAAATGGGCTAAGAAGGAAGAAATCCACATTTGTATTCGAAAATAACGGAAATATCTCAAATGTATAGTTTGACTGAAAACCTCAGACGGCAAATTAAATGAGAATAATGTGTTGACAATATATTTCTAGAGGAGATAAAGCGAGTTTCGTGTTTTTACACATTTCACTCTTAACCTTCTACAATACTGGTCAGCTATACGTTACCTTGGTCGTTAAGTGCATGGAAAGGGGGGAGGGACTCCCCATCGTGGATTAATTTCCCGAACACCCCTCCCCATCCACAAAAACGAGTCAGAAGGAAGTGAGTATAGCCTGACCATTAGACAAGCCAGTTCTTCACAAGAGAGAGTGGCTTTTCAATGACTACCACGTAAATTGATTGTGCGCACATCTGATAATATAAATAAATTGATAGAATGTCGATCCGACCGTCAAACTATTTCTGGAACATGTTTTCTTTTTGTATATAACAACTATTTTGTTCCAGAGCTGTGATCTCCGAGCTTCTTGAAACTGAAGAGGAGTTTTGTCGTGACATGAAAGACGTTGTTGAACGGTACATCAAACCCATGGACGGTTCCAAAGTTCCTCGTTTCGTCAGCGACAAAAAGGACAGTCTATTCGGGAACTTCAGAGAGATCTCCGTGTTCCATAATACGTACGTTTATACAATTTTGCACCTACAGAGACACTTTGCACACCTGGATAAAACTCAGCATGAATAGCCAAGTGATTATGGGGTACAGCAGCCTTGGTATCATTCTCACTGGTTATTATTCCAAACGCTAAATGGCAGCCAGAAAAAAGCGTATTAAAACCTGTAAAAATATAATGATAAATAGAAATAAAAAAACCATGCAAATTATTACACAATGGTTTATTATTCG
Source organism: Pachypeltis micranthus (assembly GCA_020466155.1). Taxonomy (NCBI): domain Eukaryota; kingdom Metazoa; phylum Arthropoda; class Insecta; order Hemiptera; family Miridae; genus Pachypeltis; species Pachypeltis micranthus. Next base: position 79,408,423 of record CM035768.1, on the reverse strand, counting down.
GATAATCAGCTTGACCTAGCATTAATGCATTAAAAAATATCATAATGAAACCCAAAAAAAGGTCGAGAAGAACTGAATCGTAATATTAAAATAAACAAAAAAAACGCAAGTATCTAATAAAAACTGAATTTTAATATGAAAACACGCACGCTAAATACTAATATCAAAATTTAACCAAAAATCTATGAAAAAAAACAAAATGAGAATGAAACGAAAGAATATAAAAAATTGAATCATGTATTAAAGCCAAAACGTCGGGAAATTGGAACGGCAGAGGCGCTCAAAGCGAACGTGGGCGAAAGGGGAGAGGCGGCGCGTTGGGAGGGAAGCGATTTGCGCCGCCTCCCGAGAGAAGTAGCCAGAGCCGCCGAGAGCGGTTGGTTTTTTAAAGGGCACAGGCGTGCAGGGTGGGAGTGAAATTCAAACGACGAAACATGTAGCTCCCCTTACGTTGTACCGTTTCTCGTTAATTTTTTAAACCGTTTTTTGCCCATTACAACCACGGGCTTCGTCCGATCGGATTGCCGAGATGGCGGGCACAACTAGATACCAAATCGGATTTTTGGGCGAAAGAACTAATTTTTTAGACCACGTTAAAGGCACAAAACGGCCCGGACGGCGGACGGGAGACGGCGGACGGACATTGCAAATTTGGAATCTCCATGTCTTGAAACGTAAAATATCAAATTTTGAGGGGGGGTTGTAAAAAGTTTTTCGTGACCGAAAACATAGGGTTATTATTCAGAATGAATAATAAACCAAAAATAATGGGAAAAAAACCATGTATCGCTGCAACGGTTGCCTCAGAGTTTACAGATATTGTATACAATACGATGGTAGGTGACTACTGCCCAACATACTGCAGAACTTCACTTCACGAAGATACTTACCTGCAGCAGGCTTTTTATTCCAACCTCACAGAAGATGAATGCCGAACATATTGATTACATACTATGTATAAAGTTGATATTAAAGTTATAGCGGGAGTTTGATACAGCACAAACATTCAATTCTCACGCGGAGTTAAATCCGTATCTGTTGTAAATATTAGTTGTGTAGTGTTACTAAGTGCAGGCAGTTTATGGAAATAGCCAAATTATTGAATATTTCAGACATGAGCGACCCTCAATGTTTCAATAGCCCAAGCATACGTAGTGTACATCACCAACACACGGCACTGCTACAAACAACGCACGGCGGGTGCTACGGCTCACTGCTGTTGCGCACTGACAATTGCACAGTACCGTGCGGATCTCACTACTGAATGAAAACTTGCCGCTATCCTTAATGGGTGTCAGAGAAATGGCAAGCGAGATGGGAATCCTTGTCAAAGAGTCATGACGCGAATGAGTTCTCCCCCAACATCCATGAACGTCTTGAGAGAAGGTGGATTGAGTTAGACCACTGGACGAGCCAGTTCCTCATCAATCATGGTGACTTTAATGCGCGGCTCCACTTCTTTTCTTTCAAAGATTCTCCATCATACGCGTCTTGGGCCTCCAGTGCAGAGAAAACAAGAAACCACGTGATGCTTCACTGTAGTTTCTACAACAGTGAGCAACAGTTGTTAGGAGAGCAAACAAACTTAGCAGCATTGACTGCTATAAAGCAAGCCTTTAGCCGTTTTGCAGAGTTTGCAAAGCAGGTGATGGCTAAGAAACGTGGTCACAGTTGATCTTGTCCTTTTGAAACTTGCCACCCAAGTAAATAGTTAGATCCGATGGGAAACAAGATTAAGAACTCCTCCCAGGCGGTACGGGATTCCTCACGTGGTCACTTCCGCAAGGTGGCACCTGGAGACTGGCTAACGACTAAATACCCGCCGTACCTCCGCAGGTCTGAGTTTGGTGGATGCTGCACGGGCCAGCCTCTTGGACATTACCGAAACTGCAACTTCCACGACTGATGTTCATCGAGGGTTTAGGAACAGTCATCAAATTAGGAAACAGACCTGTGTGGAGAGGAGTTCATATAAGTTAACACCAATGGTTTTGCACATCAACAGGAACTTACGATACCTTAAAGGACACATGTAAAACAGTAACTTACTACGTGACACACAGCAACAAATCTTCTCTGGAATACCACTGTTGAGGTGATTACTTCTTATTTGTAGGGAGCCTGGGTAATGAGAATCTCCTTAATCATCGCTCCCCAAATCTCTCTCTCTCTCTCACTCTCTTTTTACTTTCCTTGCTCTACGAAGTAGAAAGGAAAGTTATGTACTCGTAATCGGCAGAAAAAAAAATTTTGAGTTTTCTTCAGATCTTTACGTTTCAGACCCCCCTGAGTCCGAAAAACACTATTCGGGAAAATGGTCTGTGTGTGTGTGTGTATGTGTGTCTGTGAACGATTATTAGAGAAAACCACTGTACCAAACCGGCTCAAACTTGATATCTCGCCCGCAGGCCTCCATGGGCCGCCAAAATAAGGGTTTGGACAAAATCCACCAAAAGTTAATTATAGTTATCATGGTGATCAAAACACCAAATATTTTTTTTCTCAAAAACGGGTCTAACGATTTTGATTAAATTGTTTATATTGATAGCTCTCAATAATAACGTTTATACCATGAAATTCTACTCAGGAAAAAATGACGAGAGCAGCACAATAAATTACCAAAACTTTCGACGAAATCGAACTTAGCGCGGTTTATAGATAAAACAACCGTACCAAATCAGCTGAAACTTGATGCCTAGCCTACGAGTTACCATGGGACGCCAAAATAAGGGTATGAACAAAATCCATCGAAATTTAACTATAGTTATCATAGTGATCAAAACACCAAATTTTGTTTCTCAAAAATGGCTCTAACGATTTTGATTAAATTTTTTATATTGATAGCTCTCAATAAGGCAATGATACCATAAAATTCCCATTCGTGGGAAAATGACGAGAGCAGCACAATAAATTATCAAAATTTTCGGCCCAAAGCGTTTTTAGCGCAGTTTTTTCCTTATAAAGTCCGCTGGAATGTTAGTAGAGTGCTAAAAAAAATTTTTATTGTAGTCCAATCCAATACCTAAAGGGTGGGTGTTTGAAAACGCTCATGAGATACATGGGGGTCACTCCAGAAATTCCTGAATTTCACTACGCCCGTTTCGCTTACTACCAGTTCTAACGGTTATTACCCAATAACTCTGCAAAAGCGACTACTATCCACTTCAAAAAATTCGTGTTTACTGCCTCATTAATTATCTGTACCAATTGCTCAATATTGATCCTGCAATGAGTACGATCAGCCCAATAAAATCTGGAACTGTAAGCGCTACCGCTTCCTGCTGCTGTGACGTGTTGTTTGACCAAGTTCAAATTAACTGAGTGATAAATGAATTGATCAAATAGAATTAGCCATGTACAAAGTGAATTGACGTAGAGCCAAGGAAAGTTGTGTCTTGCAACGCACCAGATATTTTCAACAGCATTCATTAGAGTATTGGATGTTGTTAGGGGCACGATGGACCAGAAAAAAACCTGCGTTATGATTTTAGTTGACTTAACCTCTGCATTTGACCTGGTCAAAGCCGATTCAGTGTTGCCTCGTGTTGTACCTGTCTTCGCTCAATAGGAATCAATGGCAGCCTGCTGAAATGGTTCGAATGTTTTTCGTCTGGACGCCAACAGCGTGTAAAGGGACAATAAAATACCCTGCTTTCGGAGAAAATTGTGCTGATAGGAACTCCACAAGGTTCTATTATTTATACCACGTCTCTTTCCAAAATCCTCTCACTCGATACTGGTTACACATTGTAGGTCGACGACTTTCGAATATATCGCTTATGTAGCCCTGAGGATATAGATGATACTTAACCCACCCGAATGCTCAGCTCCACTAATTAAGAAACTTGTTTTTGTCCCATTGCATGAAGGCAAACGAAAAAACTAAAGCTGTTCTGTGTCACGCTAAAATCCTTTTTACTTTCCTTGGCTCTACGAAGTAGAAAGGAAAGTTATGTAATTGGCTGAAAAATTTTTTTTGAGTTTTCTTCAGATCTTTACGTTTCAGACCCTCCTGAGTCCGAAAAACACTATTTGGGAAAATGGTCTGTGTGTCTGTGAACGATTTTTAGAGAAAACCACCGTACCAAATCAGCTGAAACATAATGTCTAGCCTACAGGTTACCATGGGATGCCAAAATAAGGTTATGGGCAAAATCCACCGGAAGTTAACTATAGTTATCATAGTGATCAAAACACCAAATATTTTTTTTCTCAAAAACGGCTATAACCATTTGAATTAAATTTTTTATATTGGTAGCTCCAAACATGGCAAAGCGTTGTTTGACAAAGTTCAAATTAACTGAGTGATAAATGAATTGATTAAATAGAATTAGCCATGTACAAAGTGAATTGTTGTAGAGCTAAGGAAAGTTGTGTGTCGCATTGCACCAGATATTTTCAATAGGCGTAGTCTCAATTCCTGACCTGATTTATGACGGAGTGCCCTTAAAGTACATATTTAAGGCCAAAATCTTGGAATATTCGTGGAAAGCTTGCTCTCGTGGGAAAAACAATTTACAAATATGCGTAACTCCATACATAAAAATCGACCAACTTCTGAGAATAGCCTCAGACTTCCCAATTTACATCAGGCTGAAACTTGTCCAATTCCTAATTTGTGTGCCCTCATTCCTACAATCAAGTATGCGGCAGTAGCTCTGTGAGATTCGAATAATGACGAAATTACCAACCTGCAGAAAGCCGAAAATTCCACTATTCGCTTGAAACTCGATGACTGTGTCACTCCTGCCTTTTAAAAGCTTAAAAATTTGAAAGTAGAAGAGCTGATGAAGGTGCAAATAGCTGCGGTGGTATTTCAAATTCTTAAATTTAAAAAACTTGATTATCTCTGTGAAGTTCGTACTTTTGTGGCAAATGTGCAAGAAAGAAGGAAACAAGGGAAAATGTTGCAAATCCTAGCTCATAGAACTGTGTTGTCTGTGTTGTTTGAAAGAGCTTTCGTTGTACAGAGGGCTAAGGTATACGATGAGTATCATGATTATTATCAACTAGATCTAAGAACAGAAACTTTTAGGAACAACCTTACGCAAAAATTTATTGAAGAATGTTTAGTTCTGTTGTTAACTCGTTCAGTGCGAAGCTCATTCATTTGTTCACATTGGCGATAACGCCCGATCATTTTCCTTTCTTGCGCTTCCAATCCCAACTCCCTTTTTCCCCGAGCGTGTCTGTCCCCCTCTTACCAGTAACCTGCACCAATTCGTCTAAAGAAAAAAGGTGCTTTATGTTACAAAGTGATTGTTTTCCAGTGCCAAAATAATTGATACCCCAACATGACTGCAAGGAGAATTATAATTGTAATTTATATATCCAAGGAAGGTGGAAGAGAGGGGCACATGCTTGGCCCTAACCTTTCCATGGTAGTAAAATAAATAAATACAAGTCAATCTCTCTCAACCCATCTCTTCGATAAGCTTTGAGATGATGAGTTGTTGAACAGAGCTAGAGAGCATCATAAAAAGGCTTGTTTATGCTCCTAGCGCCTCCTCCCCTCTAACCCTTTTTTCGCTCATAAATTAGGAAATGTGTTGATCAAAGGATTCCTGAAAACGTGTTGAGGAAAAGTCACTTTAAGGTACAATAGAACTGTTTTTTCCTGCCCCACTACGACAGAGGTGTCTCTTCTCACCATGTACATGTAAGGTTTTTAAGGCTGTTATCCCTTGATTCTATCTACCAATCACAATTTGACGGATGCTTTTTATTTCTTTATTTAACAAAGGCTGATGGCTGTTTCTCCTACCGAGACGAAAGATCAATCCCAGTAATCTAAGAAATGGAAAAACTATTGTTAAGACCTTCTCACCCGTTTGATCGTTCCCACTTATTCTTTCCAAGCTAGGTACTCCATAAAAATGACAAACTGTTCGCGTGTCATGGTATTTTTGAGTTCAATGAAAATGAATTTCGGTAAATACTATGGTATGAAACTTGCGTGCTCAGGTTCAATCAGTTCCTTACTATTTGAAACTTTGATCTGTGTTTGAGAAACAGAACAGTAATCAATCCTCTGGGAGTTCATCAGTGAGTCCAGTCTGTTTGTCAGAAATCACCTCAGAACTCCTCACAACTGGCACAAGGAAAGGAAAGGCCAACGCAAATAAGTACAGAAAAGGCGAATCTTACAAAAATCTAAGCACACGCAGACAGTTATTGTTTCAGTTAACTTCTCATTCATATGCCATACTAAAGAGGGATGACAGGCTTGTTGCGAAAGGCGTGAAGCAAACTGAGTGTACGTTGTGTAATGCACCATTCTGACAATCTAATGCCTCACCCCCACAGTACTCAATTTTATATTCAGCTAAATGATTAGATTTCGATAATTTATAATCAGAAATGGAATGAGCACGACCACAACCTGCTCTTTGTTACTGAATCATTCATACTGCAGCACTACCTAAGGAAAATTTGTGAGCTTAATTCATTTTATAATTATGTTTAAACATTTAGATTGACAAAGCTACAAAAATACATCGAATGTAAGAAATTGTTCACTGAATCACCAATTTCAACACTTTTCCTGTAGCTGTTGTGAAATCCATATTCAAGTTGAGCTCTGACTTGAAGATCAGGATGTAACAAAAGAGTTTAGAACGTCGTAGAAGATGATTAATTTTTTCTGTCAATTGTTGTAACAATAACTGTTGAAAGAATGTGCCCAGGTAACTCATTATTGGGCTTACCACCAATATTTTCATGTATAAAATATCTGGTGCGTTGCAACACACAACTTTCCTCAGCTCTACAACAATTCACTTTGTACATGGCTAATTCTATTTAATCAATTCATTTATCACTCAGCGAATTTGAACTTGGTCAAACAACGCTTTATGGCAGCAGGAAGCGGTAGCGCTTACAGTTCCAGATTTTATTGTGCTGCTCGTACTCATTGCAGGACCATTGTTGAACAATTGGTACACAGATCATTAATGAGGCTGTAAACATAAATTTTTTGAAGAAGGATAGTAAATACTTTTGCAGAGGTATTGGGTAAAAATGTTTAGAACTGGTAGTGAGCGAAACGGCAGTAGTGTGCTGACTGACTCCTATCAAAGGCAAGCGGTTCATCGTGGTCTTGCGGTAAGACGGTCGATTCATAATTCTCGACGTTAGTTGAGGGTTGTGGATCGAATCCCCGGCGCGATTGCCGTAATTTTTGCCTTAGTCAGCAGCTCTTCAAAGCATCTCCAAATCGCCCGTAACAAATGGCGCCCAGCATTGGGGCGCCATTTGTGACGAAGAAGTTTTGGAGAGCTTTGGAACTGTGAAAGTTCCAGCGCGAAGGTGGAATGGGCGACGCGCCTACTACAATGCGAGGGAACGAAGACTTTCCTTGTAGCCTTTCTCGAATCAAAGATCGGATTTTCCGGGATTCGCTCAACTCTCGTAAAATTCTTTCCCTAAAGAGTCCGCTCCAGGAGTAGCGGTTAATAGACGAGGGGGAGATGTGCTGACTGACTCTATCAAAGGCAAGCGGTTCATCGTGGTCTTGCGGTAAGACGGTCGATTCATAATTCTCGACGTTAGTTGAGGGTTGTGGATCGAATCCCCGGCGCGATTGCCGTAATTTTTGCCTTAGTCAGCAGCTCTTCAAAAGCATCTCCAAATCACTTCGTAACAAATGGCGCCCAACGTGGGGCGCCATTTGTGACGAAGAAGTTTTGGAGAGCTTTGGAACTGTGAAAGTTCCAGCGCGAAGGTGGAATGGGCGACGCGCCTACTACAATGCGAGGGAACGAAGACTTTCCTTGTAGCCTTTCTCGAATCAAAGATCGGATTTTCCGGGGATTCGCTCAACTCTCGTAAAATTCTTTCCCTAAAAAAGAGTCCGCTCCAGGAGTAGCGGTTAATAGACGAGGGGGGAGATGTGCTGACTGACTCCTATCAAAGGCAAGCGGTTCATCGTGGTCTTGCGGTAAGACGGTCGATTCATAATTCTCGACGTTAGTTGAGGGTTGTGGATCGAATCCCCGGCGCGATTGCCGTAATTTTTGCCTTAGTCAGCAGCTCTTCAAAAGCATCTCCAAATCACTTCGTAACAAATGGCGCCCAACGTGGGGCGCCATTTGTGACGAAGAAGTTTTGGAGAGCTTTGGAACTGTGAAAGTTCCAGCGCGAAGGTGGAATGGGCGACGCGCCTACTACAATGCGAGGGAACGAAGACTTTCCTTGTAGCCTTTCTCGAATCAAAGATCGGATTTTCCGGGGATTCGCTCAACTCTCGTAAAATTCTTTCCCTAAAAAAGAGTCCGCTCCAGGAGTAGCGGTTAATAGACGAGGGGGGAGATGTGCTGACTGACTCCTATCAAAGGCAAGCGGTTCATCGTGGTCTTGCGGTAAGACGGTCGATTCATAATTCTCGACGTTAGTTGAGGGTTGTGGATCGAATCCCCGGCGCGATTGCCATAATTTTTGCCTTAGTCAGCAGCTCTTCAAAAGCATCTCCAAATCACTTCGTAACAGTAGTTGAAATTCAGGAATTTCTGGAGTGAGCGCTATGTATCTCATGAGCGTTTTTAAACACTCACCCTATAGGTATTGGATTGGACTACAATACCAATTTTTTTTAAACATTCTACTCACATTCCAGCGGAGTTTATAAGGAAAAACCGGGCTAAAAACGCTTTACGTCAACAATATTGATAATTTATTGTGCTGCTCTCGTCATTTTCCCACGAATGGGAATTTCATGTTATAATTGTCTCATTGAGAGCTATCAATATAAAAAATTTAATCAAAATCGTTAGAGCTGTTTTTGAGAAAAAACTATTTGGTGTTTTCATTACTATGATAACTATAGTTAACTTTCGGTGGATTTTGTTCATACCCTTATTTTGGCGTCCCATGGTAACCTGCAGGCGAGATATCAAGTTTGAGTGGATTTGGTACGGTGGTTTTCTCTAAAAATTGTTCACAGACACACATACAGGTCTGTGTCCTTATTTGATGACTGTACCTAAACCCTCGACGAGGGTTATATCAGTCAACAGACACACATACACACAGAGTGACACACACACACACAGACCATTTTCCAAAATAGTGTTTTTCGGACTCGGGGGGGGGGGGGTGTCTGAAACGTAAAGATCTGAAGAGAACTCAAAATTTTTTTTTCAGCCGATTACATAATTTTCCTTTCTACTTTGTAGAGCCAAGGAAAGTAAAAAGGCACTGTGAGGAAGTTTACCTTTATAAGATAAGACAAGCGTAAATGTGTGGTTTCCACTCACTAAAAATTCCTAATGCTTACACGTATTGTTGGACCACCTCATCATATGATGAACAAGATGACATAACATTCCACAATAAATCAAGCTGGATCTGTTCTAGTTGATACTGTTATCTGGGCTAAAGTAGTGCGCGCTCCTGAACAAAGTAACCATTTTCAAGTTACCTGCCCTCACATAGGACTGCTCACTGCCAGTACCTACTCGTAGTGACATTTCTGTTTTCCTCTAACCACCATGTAGACAATGTTTGTTAATCAATTACTGAACAAACTCAACAAAAGTTTATATTAAGTGTAAACATTGGCAGTAAATTTGAATAAGTTTATTGAAATGGAATGTGTAGTGCTCCCACCCAACTTTCTTAATCAATTCTCAATAAAACGTACACTCAGTGGGTAGAAGTAGGAAGCTCAAGGAAGGTTGCGAGAAACTTTCCTCACCCCTCAGGCCAAGGGTGGAGCGAAAGGGCTCACAAACCCCGGCTTGCTCCTTGAACTGGAGGGGGTCAAAATGAACCCCATAAAACCACCTCTGTGGCGGATAGAATTTCACTTACTTCATTCAGAGTCCCTGTTCAGCTAGGAACACATAAGAGCTACCTACCTCCGCACACCAGTGTCACTTGAAGTCAAGCTTTGATTCATTCATCTCCTTCCTAAGGAAGTTCTGTTAGTGAGCCGCCAATTCTACTTCACCAGAGAAGCTGGGTGGAAGCTCAATCAGGCCTTTTGTGTGCCATTATTCGGGGGGTCATGGTTGCCATTCTGTGTGCAAACCACCTGCCACCACAGACAGGATAGCGCGCAGCAAAAATGCTTGCCTTTCCGAAGGCCGGCTCTGAGGGGTAACATCTCGTGATGTGTGTTTGAAGTTGCACCTCTGAGACAGTTGGTAGTGCATGTGGTAATTGATGCCAGTACCTACAACGTTATACCTTATCTTGGTGTGGGGGTTGTGCATGTGGAATAAAACACAGAATAGGTGCATCATTCAAAGGGTGGGGGCACTCACGGAACCCTTGGGATATTGTTTTTGCACATGCAAGGCTTGAGGAAGTGAAATCATGTAACTTATATTATATTTTGATTTGCTCTAAGACTGCAAAATATTATCATCTAAATACCGGATATTGGAGGAGTTACCTAAAAGATCAATTTTAAAAAATACGTCTTTAATGAAGAAAGTTGTTAATGAATTTGTATTTGTTTCTCCCCCAGAGTTCTCCTAGAAGGCATAAAATACTATGCAAAAGAAGGAAATGGCCTTGGAAGAGCCTTTTTACGAATGGTAAGTGGTATGCACATCGATCCCAATCAATACCTTCTAGCTTGTAAAAATAATTTCGACTTCAACTCAGTCAACAACACCATCGTCAAACTCAAACTAGAAACATGCCTGGTAAAGCACTGTGAGGGAAGACAAGCTCTAGCAACGACAATGTAGCACATACTATTGATTAGAACATTGTTGCTATGATCACCCCAGCATATCACTTTTCCACACGAAAGTCAAAAGTTACACTCAATATTTGAAGTGTTAGATTGCCAAGGTGTGGCCTCTAGTGTCAAAGCTTCACATTTTACCAATATTTGCTGTCAAGTCAGTCAGTTTTGGAGAATGTTTTGTCGTGAATGTACAAGGAAAGAACTTGCTGAGATCCCACAATGAGGCCATGGCTCACACTTGTCGGGGATGGAAGATTGGCTAGGCTAGAGAAATTTCACTGCTCTGGGGATCAGAAAGGGCACTTGCTTCAACTTTCACTCGCCCTTCCTTAGAGTCTACCTTACATGCTTCGTATTATAAAAGTGTTGTGCTTTGATTTATTTACTCGTTTCACTAAGTGAATTAGTAGGCTCTTCTGAGTGGCTTCAGTCTTACCTAAGCTCGGTAGGAAGTTCTCACAAAAGGTTCATGAAAGGATGCTTTGAAACTAGCTGTCAGAGATTTTTTATGGTGATGCCTACCCCAGAGTTTGTTACAGGTTGCACTACTACCCATGCTGTATCTCATGTTTCTTTTGATTTCCCCTTTCCTCTTTCTGTATGGCTATATCTTGAGGGGTATTGCCCTCATCTTGCGATTCAGAAGCAGTTTGGAGAGTTCCTTTAAGATTAGCCCAAACTCCTTCCAATCATCTCACAAACAATCTTAACCCATTCAATGCGGGACCTTCCTAGCGCTCTATACTCCCCTACTGAAGAAGAAAAAAAGGATTTTCGAGTGTGTACTTCTCTGGTGTATTGCGGCTCAAGTATAAGAGGTACGGAAAAACGGCGCGTACTGGTGCACGAAGAAAATCATAATGAAGGCTATGCCATCCCACTGCAGCCCCAAAAGTAGAAGATCCCCCCTTTGAATACGAAAACATACAGAGCGATGCGAGAGGGCCTTGGGGTAATATTACCTCAAACGTAGGAGGAGTGAAGTGTCATGAGGTAATATTACCTCATCCGCATTGAATGGGTTAACATCACTGGTCACTTCTATGGGAGTAGTATGTCTTTCAAGGCGTACTAGCTGGCATTTATTGACGTGCGAAACAACCCACTCTGAGCTCTCAAAGAGCCCATTCCCCTTGGAAACATTTTAGAACAATTCTCTGCTCTGGCTCCTTTCAGGAAGAGAAAGGCTGAGGTGTAATTTGTTAACAGTTACCAAGCTGCTCTTCAGTCAGCCGGGTTGTTTGAAGAAGTTTGGCTTCCTCTCAGGGAATCTCTTTCCTCATCTTTCATAAATGGGCTGACCTATTTCCGCTCATTTTGTAATCTCAATTTTGAGTAGTCCTTCATAGTTTGGGTACAGTGAATCGTGCAGAATTAGTACAGCAAATGCCACGCCTCTGAGCCTGATCTGACTTGACCCACCTCTTTGGCAATAGTTTCATTAAGTGTCACTGTGTATACATGTTCCCAAAATGGTTTTTAGGTGTTTTGACTACACAAGATTTAATACTCATGTGCTGGATTCTAACTAAGATGTTCAAGAGGGGGTGCTCTTTAAGAAAGAGAATCTCCAAATGGAATCCTTCTTTCAGAAATCAAATTATTATAATATAGTTGAACGTTTTTTCACTTTTTTTATAGGAACGGGATTTTGACAAACACGTCTCTTACTGTCACGATGAACCTTCATTCCAACAGTTTCTCCTTGACAACGAAAGCATCAGAACCTGGTTCGAGGTAAGTCACCTCTTTTCTAATCTGTGGTTGAAATGTCGTGAAGGATTGATGAGGGTGACGATAACAGGTCATTATGATTAACAAAATTAATGTAGGGAACGAATGGGGGGAAGGAATTGATGGGCAATAGCCACCATCCACTGTCCTCTGTCCTTTTCCAGAGACAATGCACCAGATACCTGCGTGCAAACTGTATCATAACACTACGTGCAGCCTCCCACGAGTAAGCTGGGACTGGTCTGTTTTCTTTTCATATTAACTGTTCCTGAACACTAAAATCGGAATCTTGTGATCTGTGAAGAGAGTTGTATCAGGTGTGAATGAATAGTATGGGGGTTGCTGCTTTAGTGGTGTGTGAGAGCGCAGGCACTTGCTCAGAATCCACAGAACTCAGACCTATGGAGGTATAGAAGGTAGAGTAATTTAGTCAGTCATCAAGTAGAATACTGTCCTGCTCTGTGTGTGTTAACTACCTTACTTTGGAGCTTAATCTGGTTCTCCACTTGATTTGACGGTTTACTTGGGGGGCAAGTGTCAGAAGTAGAACGTTTTTCCTTAACTAAATGGTTCATTGAATCAACTAGCATGACAGTGAGCATCCAAAATGTTACAATCCTGGTGTCATGAACACCTCATTATGGTAGTCAGTGACGCTATACAAAGAGTGTTTTAGGACACCATCTTTCCATCTCCACACAGAGCAGCCTCACCCTCAAAAGGCTTACCGGGCTTTAGGGGCAGATGGGGTTGACATGTCACACTAAGACCAGTTACAGTGCAAGCGATATCCCAGCCCGATGCCTGTGGAGCAAGCTGGCCTTTGTGACACAGGAATGAAATAATGGCTGAGAGAGATAGAATCCTAAGTCCTGATTGAACTGGAGCATGAATATGTGGCATGCTTTGTGAAAAGCCTAGCAAATCAGGCACAGCAGACTGAACCATTATGATAAAACTTATTAGCCACCTGAACCAGGCCTGAGACCAACCTCTCAAAAACCAGCGCATAGATTAGCTTTGAGAGCAAGTATGCATAGTTTCTGCTGCAGCTTCAATGGCGCTGTATCAACTGTTGGAAGACACAGAAATCAGTTTGTATTGCTCAGGCCCAAACCCACCATTCTTTGGCAGAAGATTTCCCCATGTTGAGAAGGAGAAACCAGCAGCTTGATAATTTTAGTCTTCTGACGTTTATTTCTTCGTTCCACTCGACAGGCCTGTCACAGTATTGACATTGGCAGTCATTCATCGCCTGCTTCTATCTGCATCATGGTAGAAATTGAGAAGGGGTCGAGTGAAGAAGGGAAAAGGAAGGGTATCCAGGTCTGGGGCAATCCCCGGTGCCAATTAGGTTGCTGGGCGTTATGAGTCTTGTTAATGTTTCTTATCACTGCAAGTGGAGGTAATAATGAGGACAGGGACACCATTGGCACGCCCACCTCTCCTATCCACACTCACCAGAGAACCAGTCAGCCACCCTTTAGAGGAATCAGGGCCTCACAAGCATATTTAACTGCATTGGAAATAAGTTGACTCTGTTAAACACAAACCAAAGAAGTGGTGAGTAGCAGTAATGGTCCTCAGGTATAGCCTATGTACTCTCTAGAGGTACTCCAACATGAATGATGAACGTTCACTCTAAACAGTTGTCATTAACGCGCAATCCATTAAATAACATGTAGTATGAAGTGAATTATTACCTGGAAGGTGTTTAATCTACGCGTTACATATTGCCATAGTTATTTTATATGGAATCATTTTTCTTTATGGTTCTTTTTATTTGGGTTTGATGTTTTTTGAAATAACAGTGCACACGTTATTGTGAGCATTGCTTGCCAGAGTAATATTTTTTGAGGCCAAATCTCATTTTGTTATCCTCATGTCCATACTGAACCCTAAGTAACGTTCGTAAGAACTCTCTTTAGTGCATATTCCTGATGTAACGACACCAAGCTCTCTCATATTGTCAGGGAGTGTCCTTGGTTAAATTACACCGACCGCATAGAGATGTTTCACACCATCCCACAACCCCTAAGATGATTGTGGTTGGTCCCTCAATAATCAGTGCATTCAATATTACTGTGCACATTGTTCTCTCACGTGAGATGTTGCTCTACGTTAGCAAACTAGAGACTGTGTCACAGAAACATATACAATTCTGTACATTTTGAGGGCAAGTTCCTTCATTTTTCTAGATAAGAATGAGCTTAATGTGCAGATTTGTTTGCCGATCAGCCTCCTTCACATTCAGAGATGAGAGGATTAATTTCTGTAGATTTTGTGCTCAGTTATGTTGTATGTGGGGGGTCATCCAGTATAACTGGCCCCTCCCTCCTCACACACTGCTATTTATTACTGTAAAACTTAATCGTATCCTCCTTGTTGAGTAAAGTATATTTATAAGCAGTTGAGTTGGCAGTTCACACTTTGAGACTGTGATGGAATTAAGAATCAACTTCTGATAGCCTGCCTACACTGATCTGCAATACAAATTCTTTTTGGTCAATGGAATTAGAGGGTTTGCCTTAAATTACCTATTGAGTACTAGGTTTTTCCTTCATTGAGTGGGCAGAGGTTTTCAGTGCAGAATTCTTGTCAAGCCTACTCAGTTCGACTCGATGTGGAAAGTGGGTGATTGATTCTTAATCATTGACAAAGCCCCCATTCCATTCAGTCTTTCACGTGATAAGTTAATTTACGCTTTCCATGTGTGAATATTAATAGAGACATGCCAGACGAGCTTTTATTTCCAAATCGGCAAGTTGTCCACTGAGGTGCCCTGAATTTGAGACTAGTACAGGCTTCCGTCCAGCTCAGTGTGACAGTGCCTCCATTAACAGGGGCGTATTACAACCACCAACCCATGGTGGGATGATCTGCAGTATCACTATGAATAGTTCAGGACCTTAATGGGGTGACGAGCCAGGCCAGTTTTGACCTACCGGCTCGTTGGTGCAAGGGGGGAGGATTGGAGTTATTCAAACTCTCCCTGGTTTGTTGGATGCAGCGTTAAAGATTCTGGAGTTGGGAAATGTGCACGGAATGGAGTGCGGCGCCTTGTGGAGGTGAGTGGAAGTGCAGTTTGGAAGGGGTGGGTTGGGCTATGGCAGGCGAAGACCACCATTCGAGTACACGCCGCCTGGCCGCCCATGCTTGGGCAAAAGTGGCGATCTTTGCCTGGCTGACCCAGTGGAAAGAAGGGCGGCTGGATTCTCAGCGGCAGGAATTCATGCACATCATCGTAGAGAGGGCACTCAAAAAGGACGTGCGATGCATCCTCAGAAATCTCTTCCCCGCATGGGTTGAAGGTGCGGCGCTTGAAGGAGAAGAGGCGCTGGTTAAAGGCAGAAGTGGGACTGCGGGGAAGGACGGGTGCCACCCCCTCATTCCCAGGCAATACCGGACACAGGGGAGGATGCATGGAGATGCTGCGCCATGGGGCCTTCATCCCACTGAGCTTGCCATGTGTTGAGAATGGTTTCAAGCACGAGCTTGTACCGGCGCTCAGAGGAGTCCTGCTGCTGCAGCACAGGGACCAGCCACTCCATGGTGCACTGGTAGCTGTCAAGCGCTTCACGTGGGATGCTAGACTGCAGGATGGCCAGGTCAAGGAGGAGGTCTAGCGGGGGGGGGGGGCACCTGCGAGCACTTGCAGCGCAAGGTGGGATGTCGTCCGGTACACGCCAGCAATATAGTCAGGAGGACTTCCCACTGCCAAACCTGTTCTGAAGGGGCTCTGCTGTATCACTGATCAGTACGAATAAATCCTATTGAATCCACCACTGAAGCAATAGCTCATTCTGTGTTCACACAACAAAATAAGACCTTTTGATGACCCATTAGAAAGTACGAAGCAGGAGGATGGAGTACATTTGCCGAAGCCAAATAGCTCCGAAAACCCCCAAGGGAAGCGATTCAAGTCATCCATAGGCAGATAGTTGCAAAGAGTAGTACAAATCACCCTTCACAAAACACGCTTCACCATAACCATCCAGGCCATCAGAAACGTGAAAGTTGAATGTGAAGTCGATTACCTATCTCGATTATTCCCACCTTCACAATGTGAACGTTGATAGCGCGGCCATCTGGCGAACTCAAGGGGAAACTTCCGACAGAACGTCGGGTGCTGGTCTCTCGAAAACAAGACCGGCAGCTCTTCTCCTGGCAACGTTCAACGCTCCTAAGGTATTTAAAACCGCGCAGTTCATCCCACCGAACTTTGCGCGGTCCCTCGAAAGGGTCGTACTCCCTGCTGGTCAAAATTTACGTTTTGCCAACCGCTACAGAGACTAATTAGTAATCAGGCACTTCAAAGACGTGAAATAAGGTCGTCAGTTATTGTTGTGTATCGAACCTAAAGCATTCTACATTACCAGTTTTTTTGTTCTTGTTCATGAGTATTTGGACAAAAAGTTACTACTGGCAACTATTATTACAATGTGCGTTCGAGGTTTTCCATGCATAAATAGCAAATGAAGGAACATTTTCGTGAAAAAATGTTCATGAATCATTGTAGAACTTACCACAGAAGTTGATCTGAAATTTGCTATTTCCTCTGATGTATTAAAAAAGCGATGCAGACAAATCTGAGATTCTCGGTGCGTTATGAGTGATACATTTAACACCTTCTGAATGACAAAAATACCAAAACCGGCTCCATCTTTCTTCGTAGCTCGTGTTGAGCTTTGTTACACTGAAGAGCATTGTTTCTAGTGCTTGGGGATACTTATTGAAGTACTGAATCGTGGAGTTGCGTTTACAGAGGGAGACGCAGAATAATAGGGATAAATGTCCTGCGTTTCTGCAAACTTCTGCCAAGAACTTGCAGGCTGGAGGAAACGAAGAAATCGTTCTATTGAGACGAGCAGTCAACCAACCTTCAAGGAAACTTTTAACCGTTTCGCCCATGCACGAAATGAGCGAGTCAAGAGGTAATTGGCCAGCAACCATTTTTGTTGCTCAAACCTCTGACGCTGCAATATTAAGATCCGTTCTGTCCCATTCCTGCTTCTCGGCTTGCCACGTCAGTACAAAATCCTGGTTTCTGGAGACTATCTGGACATGACTAATCTCTGCAGACTGATTAGGACCAACGGCAATGATGTCAGGTCGATGCTCTTCTCAAGAGACAACCTGGTGAAGTTGCTGTTTATCTATTTCCACGAACTAGCCAGATAAGACTCCAGCTGGATCATTATGACGCTTGACTTCTAAGTTTGTAAGCACATCCGCACATCGTGATGCAGGTCACACTGCCTCGAACAAATCGGCGGTGTTAGTGGCTCTTCGGAAACTCTCTGACGTTGATCACTAAGGTTCACACACCTTTCAGCCAAAGATGCTGCCCTGTGAAATTGAACCCTCTACATAACACCGTGTCTCATAGAAGCCTCCGGTCTAAACCTTGGATTTGCCAATGAAATATCTGGTGCGTTGCAACGCACAACTTTCCTTAGCTCTACGTCAATTCACTTTGTACATGGCCTTTAAACTTTGTCAAACAACACGTCACAGCAGCAGGAAACGGTAGCGCCTACAATTCTGGAATTTATTGTGCTGCTCGTACTCATTCCAGGACCTTTATTGAGCAATTGGTACACAGATCATTAATGAGACTGTACACACGAATTTTTTGAAGAAGGATAGTAATTACTTTTACAGAGCTAGTGGGTAATAACTGTTAGAACTGGTAGTAAGCGAAACGGCAGTAGTTGAAACTCAGGAATTTCTGGAGTGAGCCGCATGTACCTGATGAGCGTTTTTAAACACTCACCCTTTAGGTATTGGATTGGACTACAATACCAAGTTTTTTTAACATTCTACTAATATTCCAGCGGAGGTTATAAGAAAAAAATCGCGCTAAAAACGCTTTTGGTCGAAAATTTTGATAATTTATTGTGCTGCTCTCGTCATTTTCTCATGAATGGGAATTTTATGGTATTGTTGCCATATTGGGAGCTACCAATATAAAAAATTTAATCAAAACCGTTAGAGCTGTTTTTGAGAAAAAACTATTTGGTGTTTTGATCACTATGATAACTATAGTTAACTTTCGGTGGATTTTACCCATACCCTTATTTTTGCGTCCCATGGTAACCTGTAGGCTAGGCTGTTTCAGCTGATTTGATACGGTCGTTTTCTCTAAAAATCGTTCACAGACACACACACACACAGACCATTTTCCAAAATAGTGTTTTTCGGACTCAGGGGGGTCTGAAACGTAAAGATCTGAAGAGAACTCAAAAAATTTTTTTCAGCCGATTACATAACTTTCCTTTCTACTTCGTAGAGCCAAGGAAAGTAAAAAGACACGACCGTCGAAAACAAGCCCACAAATTAATTAATAATGAGCCAACAGGCATTCCTTTCGTTTCTAGGTTCTTAAAATTCGCAGGATCGTACGGTTCTTGGCATTATCGTCTGCTGGCCAGAACCTTGTGGTATCGGACAATACGATAACTGACGACACAGAAATCGGGCTGTGTCCCCCCCCCCCCCAATCGTACAAGTAGAATAAGGTCGAGATCCATCAGCTTTTCGGCTCCGGAGATTTTATTCCATCTGCAGGGTGAAATGTCGTCAACCTCTGAGCTTCATCCTCGAGAACATCACTCTCCAAGGATGATGATGGATTTCAAGAGCTGACGCAGTTTTGTCTCCCCCTGCACCTTACCATGATACCTCCCCCTCACAACCTCTGGACAAGCTGGTACTTCACCCACCTCTTTGGTTTCGACCACTTGCTGATATTTGATTAGAAAATTTCAAAACGGGGGAATTTTCACAGAGAGAAAATTTCAACTTCAGATGACGTTGAGGAAAGCAAATCAAACCGTTCGCTCTGCACTGAACACCAAATTAGCGATCATTTTTCGCCCAATTTGAATTTTGAAAAGACTTGCCTGTGAAAAACATGTTCTCACTCGTCGGGTCGTTCTGAACGGAAGATTCAAGACACGTATCGACTCAGGCGGTCCGCGTTTTTGGCCACCGCAGCCGTCGCCCGGTGGGTAAATGATCAAAGAAAGCGATACCCCCCATCTGCCGCTCGCTCCTCGGCATCAGTCCAAATCACATTTGATAGTCGTTAAAATTACCCGAACTTGTTATTTTCTCGTCGTTTTCGATCCTTAACTTCTGCTCAGAGATGACAGCAACAAGCATCTGCTCGGCTGCCTGTAGTTATCTCAAAATAGTCGTATTTACAATGCGGCGCTCTTCTCCGTTGAATAAACAAATCATCTTTCAACTTTCGCGGCAACGCATTTGTGAACTTCAATTTTTACTTTCCGCTACCCGAAGGGAAGGAAAGTATAGTAATCGGCCCAAAAAAAAAAGTTGGGTTTTCTTCAGATCTTTACGTTTCAGACCCTACTGAGTCTAAAAAACCTAATTTCGGAGAGAGGTCCGTGTGTATGTCTGTGTGTATGTCTGTGTGTGTGTGTGTCTGTAGTTCGATTTGCGGGAGAACGGCTGATCCGATTGAGCTGGTTCTTTTTTTGTTTTGTTCGTTATTTTTTGTAGACACCAAAATAAGGTTATGGACGATTTCGGCCGATGGGAAGGGGGGGTAGGGACGAAAATGTACAAAAGCTAGGGTTTTTCGCATTTTTCTCGAAAACGGCTCTTACGATTTTGATTAAACTTTCAAATTATCTCCTACTGATCAATTCAACCTAACTTTTTTTCTCCATACATATCTCCATGAAAATACGGCGAACGGAGATATGGGCCCCTGAAGCAAAAATAGGTTTTTTACGCTATTTGGCAAAACGGCTTCAGTGATTTGCACCAAACTCACAGGATGTTTTCAAATAGTTAATACCCACATACTCTTTCCGAAAAATGTTACTGTGACAGTCCATTGAACAGAGATAAAAATGAAAATGTGTCGAAAATAACGTTTTTTCGAACATTTCCGTAAATTCCAGGGTAACTTCTGACCAGATGTGATAAATTCTAATGGAGTGTCTTTTAGTCACCCATACCAACATTTCATTCTCTATAATTATTTCTGTATATATATGTTGAACGGAGATATAAGCCAAGTTAACTCAGAAAAGGAGATTTGTCGAATATTAATTTATCGGTATTCCAATTTTCTCAAAAACGGCTCTAACGATTTCGATCAAACTTTCGGAGTACTTTCAACTAACGAGTCCCTACATTTAGTTCTGAATAAATGTTTCTGTAGAAATGCGTTGAACGAAGATATAGCACCCGCATATGTTGTTGGTGTTCGAACTTAAAGGGGTGGCGGAAAGTTGTGTGTTGCTACGCACCAGATATTTGATTTCGTTACGTTTCCCATTCTCGTGTTTCCGTTCAATTTTCGGTTAGTTTATTCGACCCAAGAGGATTAGGAAACTGTGATCGGCAAAAAAATCCCCCCAACTCTCGTTTATTTTACGACATAAGAGTACAGAAACATGTGGAGAGCAATATCATAATATCAATGTGGGGATGTTGCTTGCCTCCACCGACACTTAAACAACAACAATATGATCATGAGTTCAATGAGGCGTGAGATCAAAAGTGCGAAGGCTATTGAGTCCTAACGCGTCGCTTTTGGCATCCAGCGATCATAGTGCCAAGGAAATGTTATGCATTAAAGAAATTGGGTTATGTCCGCCAGTAGGCATATTACTAAAGTTAACGTACCTGTTAGGTGAGTCCGTCTCCTCTGGCTTGTGAGTTCACAAGCCAGAGGAGACGGACTCACCTAACAGGTACGTTAACTTTAGAAATGTTATGCCCTCGACGTACAGAATCTAAAGTGTATCAGAGCCTCAAAATTGCTGGGCTGCTCCAAACCGACGTGAATCCTTCAAGACGTGAGATCCAAAACAAATTACGTCCTTCAATGCGCACCACCGATGAGATACACTGCGTTCGATGCGCAAGAAGCTGGGAGCTCTGGATCAATGAAACTTCAATCTATGAAAGCTGTGATGCCCAAAAACTTACCATATTTTGATTCACGAAAATCCTTGAGAACCGAAGGCAAAGCAGGTTGTTCAATGTGCGTATGCGATTGGACCCTTTTTTTTTTTTTTGTTTTAAACGGTGGATGCAGGCGATACCCTCACTGCAGCCACAAACGGGCCTATTGTAAGGGCGTCCATGATCCTCAGATCATGGCCCCCCTGCACCACCTCCAGGCCCCATGGCACTGGTCTCACTTGGTGTGACGTCACTTATGCGCCCCCACCACCCCACAGAATGCGGGGGATGTCCGCAAGTTCTGCATTCGCCACCTCCTTGGGTTGAAGAAAGGGCCTCCCAAACACACAATGGCGCGATGCCGCGAGTCCATCGCATACGCACAGCACATGCTCTGCCGTCTCTAGCCCTACCTCGCAGAACCTGCATACCTGTACCTCGCACTTGCCAATATTTGCAAGGTGGTACTTCAGCGGACAGTGACCTGTGAACAGGCCACATATGATCCTCATATCCTTCCTCCCCAGTGCAAGCACCTCCTTGGACCTCTCTCTGGAGAGCCGGATGAAGAGTTTTGACTGTCTAAAGCCAGGTAGCCCCTGCCAATGAGCAGCCCTGCACCTGTCCTCCCATTTGCCAACCTCTCTACGTAGGTGGCTCCTGGTAGTCCCAACAAAGGGCTCAGGCCCAATAGGGATCTGCGCTGATCCCTTCTTAGCCAACCTATCAGCCCGTTCGTTTCCCTCTATACCCTGATGCCCTGGCACCCAACACAGTGTTACACTGTTGTCCTCTGCCAGGGCCTTCAGTCCAGTCAGACACTCCCACACCTGCCGTGATGTAAGACAGTATGAGGCTAAGGCCTTGAGAGTGGCCTGACTGTCCACCATTATGTAGATTCTCTGCCGCTTCAGTCCCTCTGCAGCAGCCGCTGGACACAGACTGTCACCGCAGCTATCTCTGCCTGGAACACTGTGGCCAGCGACCCCAATGGTATCGCTGCCCTGACTCTCAGCCCAAAGATGCCTGCCCCTGCAAGGCCACCCTGCACCGAGCCATCAGTGTAGTATACCAGGGCCCCAGCTTTGAAAGTGAGAGCTCCCCCTTCCCACCTGAATCGCTCATGAATGAGTATCCGAAAGGGTAGCACGAAGTTAAACCTCGCAGGCATTGAGTCTACCACATGCAGTTCGGGCCCCCCCACCTTCACCTTGTCAAGGATCAAGTGACAGGAACTTCCCCCGCATGATCAGACCCAACTCCAACATACGCACAGCCTGGAGGAACGCCATCCTTTTAACATGTATGTGGAGTGGAGCTAAATCTAGCAAGACCTCCAGTGCAGCCGTAGGGCATGTAGTCATACAGCCTGTAATGGCCAGACACGCCCTACGCTGCAGTTTATTTAACTGCAACTGCACTGTTTTGTTTTCCACCCTAGTCCACCAGACCAGGGCTCCATAGGTGACTACAGGCCTAACAACCGCAGTGTACAGCCACTGGATCATCCCAGGCCTCAGTCCCCATGTCTTCCTCACCATTCTTTGAGCTGCCCACATCACCGCTGACGCCCGCTGTAAGGCTTTTTTCACATGTGTGGCCCAAGTGAGCTTTCCATCAAGAAAAACCCCCAAGTACTTGATCTCATGCTGGATCTTCAACACCTTGCCACCCAGCCTGAGTTCCCGCAGCGCAAGGCTGCGCCTTCTGGTGAACGGGACCAGGCTCGTTTTGTCTGGATTGACAAACAGTCCTTGCCCATTGCACCATCTCTGTAGGGTATTCAGTGCATGCTGCATGCATTCACTGATTACACTCGCGAATTTACCCCTGACTATAATTACCAGGTCATCCGCGTATCCTATTACCTTGTAGCCCTCCTCCTCCAGCAGCTCGAGAAGGGTATCAGCTACCAGTAACCAGAGGAGAGGGGAGAGCACCCCCCCCCCTCTGCGGGCAGCCCCTAGTGGGCACCACAGAGTGTGTCTCCCCCCCCAACTCCGAAAAGACCACCCTGCTACTCAGCATCTCCTTGGTCCAAGAAACTAGGTAAGAACAAAATCCCTTTCTATACTTTCTACTCTCTCTGTTGTTAAGAGGGTTAGGAAATGTTAGAAGAGCTGCTGACTCAGGCAAAAACAGCAGCAAACTCGAGCTTCAATCCAATGACCAACATTCATCGGAATATGAATCTTCGTCTTTGACCACTAGACTACGATCACTGGAGGTGCCTATAATGGGAAGTAACAAATGGTGTCAGAAGTTTCGAACTCCAAATCTCAGGTCGAAATTTGCTGACACAGTGTGAAGTTCCAGGAAAGAGTGAAGTGGTCGCGCCCACTGAATGTGAAAGAAAAGTAGGCGTTCTTTCCTAGTCACCCCCCTCTTTGATGCCGCTAAATGCTTTGATATAGCTGCGGTCGTTCTTCGAATCTTTGATTGGATTCGCTCCGCTCCAAAAGCAGCTGCTAGCGGTGAGGCTCCCCTGACTCCCATTGCAGGCACCTCCAGTGATTCATACGAATATCGGTCATTGGATTGGAGCTTGGGATCGCTGTAATTTTTGCCTGAGTCAGCAGCTCTCCAAACATTTCCTAACCCCTCGTAACAAATGGTGTCAGGAGTGGGATTCAAACCCACGCCTGTTGGCATACCTTATAATTATATCCTCTGTTTTATTTTTATAATTTCCGTTTACAAATGTTTATGTCTTGATTCAACTGGTAAAGTGATAATACGGCGAAAGGCTGATCCAGTCGGCACAGGCAGTATATGGGAGGCATAATGGAGGTCGGAGTTGATTAGTTATTTTCGAAAGACATTTTCACTGAAATTCGCCGTTAATTTACCTAGGAATTTGTTTTTATTTTCAATATATTGCTGTTTAATATCCTTTACGCCAGACCTAACCCTTTCATTTCACAATAATATTATAAAGGCCGAAAGTTATGCTCTTTCGCCATTTAAAGAGCCCCTGAACGGCCGTAACTACGCCCTCAAAAATGTCATTTGTTACGAGGGGTTTGAAAATGTTTGGAAAGCCGCTGACTGAGGCCCGACTTTAATCGGAATATGAATCTTCGTCTTTGACCTCTGGACTAAGATCATGGGGGTGCCTACAATGGGCGTCAGGCAGTACACTGTCAAAGTGCAAGAAGCGTAGAGATCTAAAGCAATGTGATGCTTCCAAAAAGGCAAAACACTTTAACGCTGAAAGATCCAATGTATTTCAATTCCTTCACGTCACAAGAGCTTTGATGCCCGAAGCAGCTCACATAAAAAGCTATGTCGACCAAAACGGAGCAATGCGTTCATCATGCAAACGCTGTGAGCTCTAAATGTAGGGAAAACTGGTTACAAAAAAAAAAATCTGTTAGAGCTGCAGTGGTTTTTATGCGTGCGGGAGACAAAAATCATAGAACTTTTGAAGCGGACAGCAGGACAGGGTTCCACGATGTTTGGCTGACCTCTTTTAAAGAACTTGAGATACGCAAAAGCGTGCACAAACGCGACGGCGGATGCGGTGTCTGATCTTCAGCTGATGGGAGTTGGTTATACTCGCCCAAGACAATCGGAGGGTCTGATTCTGGAATGGGGGCTAGCGGGTCCAACTAACTGTTTGAAGGTGATGGTACTGGCTCAATTGAATCAAAACCTTTGTTACTATCGTCTGGACGAATTAACCTTTCACCTGGGTATTGTTTTGGATTGTTCCATCATTTGAACAGCCCAGGAGTTTGTGGTTCATCTAACGGTGAATTTCCGGGAAACTGTTTTTAATTTCCTTGGCTCTATGAAGTGGAGAGAAAATGTATATAATCGACTGAAAAAACATTTTCGAGTTCTCTTTGAATCTTTAGATTTTAAGAACCCCTGAGTGTGAAAACCCCTATTTGAAATAATTATGTATGCAAGTTATATTGTCATAAAATGCTGATCACAAAATAAAAATGCACTGCGTGCATTTTTCCCCCCTTAAGCTACTTTTCTTCGCTAGGACGCCTCCTTGCATCGGTGCAGTCGGTTCCCTCCAACGATCCTGTTAACTTCTTTAACTCCATCTCCATAGTTCGTGTGTTTCTATTGTAAAGTATTTGTGGGAAATTCGAATAAAACTTTTTAAAAAACGAATCTCACGTTCAACGAATTTATCTGGCGCAGTCTTTTGGACCTCCAAAATTTTGGATTCGGGAAGAAACAAATCACCAAATTCATCGATCTAGTTATTTTCCCGAAGAACCTGTCTGAAAAATCAGAGGCCCGCAATTAAGAAGAATTACAATCAACACGACTCCAAATATCGGCAAATAACACCGAACGTCTTTAACCAGAAGAAACTTTCAAAGAAGCAGGAAATTCACCACCTCCGTTGGAACGACTCGCCCGGGACCGAGAGACCCCCTTCATCTTTCCTGGAAGACAATCCTAGAGACGCAAACTCTGCGAAAAGGACCCTCTTGATGTTCGCTCAACTGGCCTTCACCTTCGCTCTGTAAGTTCTCCACAATAATTTAAAAGGATCTCTCGTCTCGTCAAAACTGCCGTCGACATTTCTTTCGTTTCATACGCCCCGTTACCTGGTGAAAGAAACTCGCGCGCTTATTTCTAATTGTAACTATTTTTGTTTCAAATTGATTTTCGACTGTCAAATTCTTTCTTTTCATACCTCCCCCGTACCTGGCGAAAGATTTTGAACAGCAAATCTCAAGAATTCATTTTAATTTTAAATCAAAATCCTTGGAGTTCTTTCGTTTCATACGCCCCGTTACCTGGCGAAAGACTGAAGTGATAATTACGAGAATCTATTTTACATTTCCTTGAAAGTTCTTTCGTTTCATACCCCCCGTTACCTGGCGAAAGACTTCAGCGGTAATTACAAGATTCTATTTTTACTTTTCATCCCTTGCAGTTCTTTCGTTTCATACCCCCCGTTACCTGGCGAAAGACTCAAGCGATAAATACAAGAGACAATTTGATTTTAAATCCTTAGAATTCTTTCGTTTCATACCCCCCGTTACCTGGCGAAAGATTCAAGAGATAAGTTTATTTTGAAGAATTAATTTTGATTTTTAAATTCCTTAGGATTCTTTCGTTTCATACCTCCCCCGTACCTGGCCAAAGATCCAAGGAACACCTTTTGACTTTCTAGAGTACTTTCGTTTCATACCCCCCGTTACCTGGCGAAAAGTCTCTAGAAAAATTTGTAAAAATTTAATTAGGCTCATCGGATCCTTTCGTTTCATACCCCCCGTTAACTGGCGAAAGATCCGAGAGTGAAACTTGTATAAACTTCATTTTATTATAAAAACGTATCTTTTATTACTATCAACTTGTTAATTAATTTACTTTCTTATTGTGTTGTATTTGTATTTGTTTTAAAGTAAGTTAGGAGCCGTTAGTACCCACATTTCAAAGAGTGACTGACCAATCTTGCCAAAATTCCTAAATCACTCAAAAAATTTGTGTTACACACACTAAACAGTAAATTAATTAAAAAACCCGACAACATGAACGCTGAAGAACAAATCGAGCGCGAACGTGCAGCTCTCCAAGAAATTATCGACCAAAGAGTCCAACAGCAAGTGCAAACTATTTTAGCCAGTAATTCGAGATTACCTAGGATGCCGGAATTCAAAAGAAAACACTCCGACATGATCCCTACATTCAATGGAAAACCAGAAACACTACAAAGATTTATTTACATGTGCGAAACGCTGGTTGAACGTTTTGTAGATGAACAAGTCCCCGACTCTTTTCAGAATCACGAGGTAATAGGCGCGATTTTGTCTAAAATACAAGGACCAGCTGCCGACCTCATTCAGAGCTATTCTTTTGAAAATTTCGATCAAATCAAAAACGCGTTGATCGAAGGATATACTGACAGGAGAGACTTGTATACACTGTGTCACGATTTAACTGCCATGAGACAGGGAGAAAATGAAAGCCCTTTTTCGTTTCATGAAAGAATCAAAAATATTCTAAATGTAACTCTAGCGTACATAAAGAACCATGTGGAGTTAAATAAGCAAAATACACTGATGGAGCATTATGAGAAACTAGCCCTACGAACTCTGACGTTTCACCTCAGAGAACCCCTGGGAAGTCAACTCAGAACGCGCCAACCGGGAAGTTTAGGACAAGCCCTATCATGGATGACGAACGACTACCAAACTTGGTCCAGTCGAAAAAATACGAACCCCCCGAAACCTCAAAGAACATTTCATAACTCAACACCGAAATTCAATCGACTACAAACGAATGGAACAAACCAGTTTAGACCTCAATATACTCCCAATCAAAGTTCAAATCAATTTAGACCCCAATATACTCCGAATCAAAACCCAAATCCTAGACCACAATATTCCCCTAACCAAAGTATGACACCTAATGTAAGACCCCCTAATCAAAATTTCAAATCATCAGCACCACCGATGAATAGATTCCCCAACAATAATAGGCCGGGACCTTCCCATCAAAATACAAATAGAAACACCCCAATGTCCTGGCAGACGACTAATCCAAACTTTAATTTCATTTCGGATAACGATCCAGAACCACAATATAATGAAGAAAATAACGAGAACTTTATAGCCGAGACGGAAAATACTGGAGAGAACTATTTTTTAGAGGAGAATCAGGAAACCCTAAATTCGACTTGATGCATCTCAACTCCACCAAACATCCCCTTCCGTACATCGTACTTTCCCCTTACAACATCAGAATCTTAGTTGACACAGGAAGCACCAGTAGTTTTATCCATCCCAAATGTATCGAACAGTTTTTCAAGAGTAAAACCGATTTAGATCCTTTCGAAGTAACAACGGCCCACGGGATTACGCACGGAAAATACAGCGCAAAAATCCCTTGTGGAAACCTTTTTGGAATTCGAAATCTAAATCTAAAATTTAAAGTATTCGAATTTCATAAATACTTCGGATTATTATTAGGTATGGACAATCTGAAAATGCTAGGAGCACAAATTGATTTAATCAATAACAAATTAATCACACCGAAAACCGAAATTAAAATAAAATATTTAGACCCCCAAAATTTAACAAGTTCCCCTCGAGATAAAAACCAAGCCAGCTTTCATATTCAACTGAAAATTCCTCCTAGAGCCATCTCAAAAGTAAAAGTTCCAGTCACCCTAAAAGAAGGAGAAGGAGTCATATCTTACCTTCGTGATGGACCAATAGAGATACCCGAATGCCTAGTGAAAGTTGAAAACCACGAATGCTACTTAGGTATCCTAAACCAAAATGAGGAGGAAACCTTGTTTGAACTTAGGTCACCCCTTGAGGTAGATGAGCTAAATTGTAACTCTGAAAATTCGAACGAACTTAATTACTACGACACTGACAACTATGTCTTTGATCCTTCAAAACTCAGAATTGATCACATGAATGAGGAAGAAAGGACGGCAATTCTCAAATAGGTACACGATTATAAAGACTTGTTCCACGTAGAAGGTAACAAACTGACATCAACCCACAAAATACAACACCACATCAGAACGAAAGATGAAATCCCTGTGTACACCCGCAATTATAGGTACCCCGAAATTTATAAACAAGAAATAAATTCTCAGGTCAGGGAAATGCAAGAACAAGGAATAATAAGAGCGAGTTCCAGCCCTTGGAATAGTCCTCTGTGGGTTGTTCCCAAAAAACTGGACGCGTCTGGCAAAAACCGCGTAGTAATCGATTTCAGAGCCTTAAACGCAAAAACTATTGACGACAAGTACCCTTTACCTAACATCACCGACCTTTTAGACAAACTTGGAAGGTGTATGTACTTCTCATGCATAGACCTGAAAAGTGGCTTCCACCAAATAAACATGCACCCGGACAGTATGGAGAAAACTGCATTTTCAACGGAACATGGACACTGGGAATTCACCCGTATGCCATTTGGTTTAAAAAATGCTCCTCCGACCTTTCAACGCCTCGTTGACAGCGTCCTCCGTGGTTTGCAAAACGAGATTTGTACCGTCTTCATTGACGATGTGATTGTCTTTAGTACAAGTCTCGAGGAACACATATCTCGCCTAAAGCAGGTCTTCGAACGCATCAGAGAAGCCAATTTAAAAATACAAATGGACAAAACAGAATTTCTGAAGAGAGAGTGTGTCTACTTAGGACACTTAATAACTCCCGATGGAGTCAAACCAAACCCCCAAAAAAATTGAAGCGATCTCTAAGTATCCGATACCCCGAACGCCAAAACAAATTAAAGGTTTCCTTGGACTTTTAGGATATTATCGTAAATTCATTAAAAACTTTGCCCAAGTTACCAAGCCCCTTACACAATGTTTGAAGAAAGGCGCCGAAATAAATCCCGATAACCCCGAATACAAAGAATGTTTTGAGAAATGCAAAGTTATTCTTACAAACGAACCCATACTTCAGTATCCCGACTTTTCTAAACCGTTCAATGTAACGACTGACGCTAGTAACGTCGCGTTGGGTGCCGTTCTCAGTCAGAATACGAACGGAGGCGACTTACCCATTGCATATGCCAGTCGAACTCTAAATGAACATGAGAAAAATTTAAGTACGATCGAGAAAGAATGCCTAGCTTGTGTGTGGGCAACACATTACTTCCGACCGTATATTTTTGGTAGAAAATTTAAATTATTCACAGACCATAAACCTTTACAATGGCTGTTTTCCTTAAAAGAACCAAACTCAAAATTGTTTCGTTGGAGACTAAAACTGGAAGAGTTCGATTTCGAAATTCAATATAAAAAAGGGAACGACTAACTTAAACGCAGACGCTTTATCAAGAGTTGAAATTAATAACCAAGAAAGCGAAGACTATTCCCATTTAATTGATAAAACAATCGATCCAAATACATTTGTTTCCAACAACGACGAAATAGAGGAAATCATCGGAGGATCAACCAACCCTGACGATTTGGATACAAGCATTTGCGAGCAATTGATACAAAGATACTGCGAAAGGTACGGGTCTCCCGAACCTGACGATAACCAATCTTTGATTGTTAATGCAGAAGAGGGATCTACCCTTGAACAAACAGTCCATTCCAACTATCACGGCAATGCTGTAATCGAGATCCCTATATCAGACAGTCCTGTAAACCACTGCTCTAACCAGATCATAATTAGGATCGTTAGTTCTCCCCAACGAAACCGATCATTTCTAAAATCTTCCAAAATAAAACAAGAATTATGGCAGAGTTTAATAAAGATACATTGGAACAGCAAGTAATAAATTTCGTCAAAGAATATGTGGTTCCAAATGTTAAATACGGGTTATTCTTTACGGAAGATGTTTATGAAGACTTTGTGAGAATCATGACAAAACATTTCAAACATTCGGAAATCAATTTCGTTAAGCATAACACTAAATTGCTAGATGTACCGTGTGAAGATGCAATTGAATCAATAATCAATGATTACCATATTGGCAAAACTAACCACCGAGGCATAGATGAGACATACGAAAAAATAAAACGTAATTATTTTTGGCCAAACATGAAAAACTCTATTCAAAACCATATTAACAAATGTGAAATATGCCTAGCCTGCAAATATGAGAGAAACCCTATTAAAGTTAAATTAAATATTACCCCTACTTCGTCACGTCCTTTCGAAACGCTGCACATGGATAAGTTAACGTTAGAAAATGCTAAATTCTTAACAATTATCGACACTTTCAGTAGGTATGCACAAGCCTATCGACTTAACTCATCCAATAGTATAGATGTTGTTCATGCTTTGATAGACTATTTTTCACACCATGGAACCCCTCAGTTAATTGTAGTTGACAATGGCCCAGAATTCCATAGCACCCTAGTGAAAGAGCTATTAGAATTGCACAAAATAGATATCCACTTCACGTCCTCACAACACCCGGATTCGAACGGAATTGTAGAGCGTTTTCATTCCACCCTCATTGAGCATGTCAGAATCCTCAACCAGAGAGAAGAATTCAAAGAGACTCAATCAAAACGAAAGTTAAATATGCACTAGTAGCCTATAACAATTCCATACATTCAGTTCCCAAGCTTACACCCTTCGAGATACTGTATGGCCACATAGGTACAGATACCATTTTGGATGCAGACATCAATAAACAAATGACCTCCAATTATATTAGTAACCATAAAGAAAAAATAAAAATCCTCTACGACAAAGTAAAAGAAAGAACTTTAAAACATAAAGAAAACGTTATAGGAAAACGAAATGAAAACAGGGAAGACTTACCTAACATTCCAGAGCAAGTATTCGTGAAAACGGTACAAAAACAAAGCAAAACTAAACAGAAATATAATAAAGAAACTGTAAAATCAGTTGATCCGAACTTGAAAACAGCACTTATAGAACCCCGACACCACAATACCAAAAGTAAAATTCATCTGTCCAACATCAAACGACCACGAAAACTACCAGGAACCCATTCAGACATAAGAACTGACCCTGATGAACCTGTTGCAGGTCCTTCATGGCAGACGTAACTCGAACCGCTGAGATTAAGGACGTAAGCTCCAACCTTGGGTTGTTACCTATCAAATTAGGAACCGCTAAAACTATCCAATTCTATCATACAATCACCCATTTTTATGACATCAAAGAAATTATAAAACAAACTGAGAACATCAAATCTCATTTCCTTGAAGTACTAGACATTGTAAACACCGATTCAGAAGTTCGAAAAAGAGTGTTCATCCCGTCTCAACTAGTTAACCATTCCATCACCCTTATACAAGAAAAAATCGACAACTCGTTAATCTCAAAAAGAGAAAAAAGAGCAGCACTGTTCAATGGTTTAGGATCAATCATAAAAATTATTACTGGCAACTTAGATGCAAACGATGGAGAGAAAATCAACGAAATTCTTGGAAACCTCCAAAATAAACTGGAAGGATTAGACGAACAAATAAAACACCATTATTCAGTTAGTTACGCCCTTCTAGAAAATTTCAACACCACAGTGGAAAACATCAATCGTAACAACAAAATAATTGAGTCAGAAATTTCCAAATTGAAAGAAATGAGTTCCTTGGAAAGTCACGTCAGGAATGTGGAAACTACTTTATATCATCATCAAATCATGTTAAACTCAATCTTGGACGTCATGCAAGATATAGAAAATTCTATCACTTTTTGCCGTTTGGGTAAACTTCACCCAAGTATTATTAAGCCCTCTTCGTTGCACCAAGAATTGGACCTATTATCTAAATACTATAAAAACAGAATGTTACAATATAACGGAGAATACCTTTGGGAATTGCAATCCCATATCAAAGTTAAATGTTATATTAATAAGGAACAAATTGTTTACTTTATAGACGTCCCAATAGTTGATTCAGAAGACTATGATCTATTTCGCATGCAACCAATACCTACCGTAATTGATGAACGCTATCTTACAGTTACTCCTTCTGTTAACTATGTCTTAGGATCCAGGCATAGGGCAGAAATAAAGTTAATCAAAGACCAATGTGAACAAGGTCTAATTTATCTGTGTCAAAGTCAATCAATAATTACGGCAACCAGCAAATGTGAACAGGAAATATTGTTTGAAGAAACGAGTTCTAATTGCGATTTCATCCCTCTAGAAATAGATGGTAATTATGTCGACTTCATCAACGATATTAGCCAATTCCTCTTAGTCCTTCCAGAAGAAGAACAAATTAAAATAATTTCTGAAAGTGATGCCCAAGTCCATAATTTGAAAGGTATCTATCTCCTTAAACCTGGACAGAACAGAGTTGTGTTTAGGAACCAAACTTTAGTAAGCTCATTTGCGAAAACTAATGGTCAACCATTGTTAGTAAATAATATTAAGTTAAATAAGCCTAATAAGGAGACCCCAGATGTAAAATTAAAATTACAAAATTTAATGTTTAACAATGTACCTATTCAACAGTTTAAGCCTTTTCATAATCAACTTGTAAATATTATTACTCCTAGTGTTTGGACTTTAACACTTTATGTGCTATTGATCGCTTTCGTCTCGTATATTATTATTATATATTGTCAAGGAAAAAGGAAGTTAACAGTTTCACAACCTGTATAAAATTTTATTTTCCAGCAATCTACCTTCTCTTTTCTTTTCGAAAATTCTTCCATAATTTTCGATCTTAAGGAGGGAGGAGTTATATTGTCATAAAATGCTGATCACAAAATAAAAATGCACTGCGTGCATTTTTCCCCCCTTAAGCTACTTTTCTTCGCTAGGACGCCTCCTTGCATCGGTGCAGTCGGTTCCCTCCAACGATCCTGTTAACTTCTTTAACTCCATCTCCATAGTTCGTGTGTTTCTATTGTAAAGTATTTGTGGGAAATTCGAATAAAACTTTTTAAAAAACGAATCTCACGTTCAACGAATTTATCTTGCATGAACGCGATTGATAGGAAAAAGCTCAAAAGAGAGTATTGGCCCAATCCCAGAGAGCTGCGCTCCTGTGGATCACCAAGGCCTACAAGACTGTATCAACAGAAGCACTCCAGGTGATGACTGGTCAGTTACCAGTTGATTTGGCTGTTGAGTGCATGGTTGACAAGTGGAGAGTGAAACGGGAGCTTCCCCCGCTTTGGGCTGAACTCTGTGCGGATCTCACCACAGAACAGAAACTTGCCGCCATCGATGAATGGGCTCTAGAGAAATGGCAAGCGAGATGGGAATCCTCGTCAAAGGGACGTGACACGTATGAGTTCTTCCCCAACATCCGTGAACGTCTTTCAAGAAACGAGCCAGTTCCTCACGGGACATGGTGACTTCATTGCGAGGCTCCACTTCTTTTCTCTGAAAGACTCTCCATTATGCACGTCTTGCGCCTCCAGTGCGGAGGAAACAAGAACCATGTGCTGCTCCACTGTAGTTTCTACAACAGTGAGCGACGGTTGTTGGGAGGGCGAACGAACTTAGCAGCATTGACTGCTACAAAGCTAGCCTATAACCATTTTGCAAAGTTCGCGAAGAAGGTGATAGCTAAGAAACGTGGTTATAGTTGATCTGTCCTTTTGAAACTTGCCACCCAAGTAAACAGTAAGATCAGGTAGTGAACCAGATTAAGAACTCCTTCCAGATGGTACAGGATTCCTCAGGTGGTCACCTCCGCGCGGTCACACATGGGCAACAGGCAACAGCTCTCTACGGGAGACTGGCTAAGACCAAATACCTGCCGTACCTCCACAGGTCTGAGTTCGGTGGATGCTGCAGGGGCCGGCCTCTTGCATATTAGCGAAACCGCAACTTTTATGACTGATATAACCCTCGTCGAGGGTTTAGGTACAGTGATCAAATAAGGAAACAGACCTGTGCTCGTATGTCATAGTTGGAACCTGAACATGTCAGCCATCCGATGATAGGAAAAAGCAGAACCAAATCAACTCAAACTTGATATCTAGCCCACAAGTTACCATAGGCCGCCAAAATAAGGGTACAAGCAAAATCCGCTCACAACTAACTATAGCTAATCATAGTGATCTAAACCCCTAAACGTTAAATCGAGATATAAGCCAAGATTCGGAAAATGACATCTGCTTCTTATTTTCTTAACGGCAGCTTTTGATCAAACTTACGGTCCGCAAACTAACTAGTACCTACCTGGTTCTGGGCTATCTTCTCAGGAGCATGCCCATGCTACCAGGTGCGACCACGGGTTGTGGATAGTGGAACGGCCACGGCATTGTCCCCTGGGGCATGTCTGCGGCCAGCTGTGAATAAGGTCAGCATGCTAACTGAATAAGCAGCCGCGAACTATAGGCAAAACCCAAGAGATCGCAGAGGAGATCCTGAACAAACTGCTCAAGGGCAAGCGGATCTACATTTTCTCAAAGGCTTAAAGGCCATCACAGCCTATAGTTTTAGGTCTAAGCTGGCATGGGAATGCCTCCATGCGCTCAAGCAGCTCGGCGCCCGTAACAGGCTCTCCCCCATTTGGGGGTCTGCTCACAGGGGGCATGAGGGCAATGAAAAGGCTGACTGCCTTGCGAAAAGGGGTACAGAATCCCTACCCATCAGGCCTGAACCACACGTGGGTTTGACGAAAAGTCACCTAAACCGTCTGGTTGCTCGATGGGAGATACAGGAAAATGGCGCCCATTGGCATCGCCAGCCACGACTAAGACAGGCGAAAAGGCTTGCCACGCTTTCCTGTCTAAGGGCGAAGGCGATGCTGACACTCTCTAGGCAAGATCTGAGAGTACTGATGAGCTTCCTCACCGGGCACTGCCCACTCAGATATCACCTCAACAAGATGGGCATCTCAGAGGCGGTGGAATGCAGAATCTGCGGTTAGGAGGGCGAGACAGCAGAGCATATCCTATGTGAATGCCCTGCGTTGGCAGCAAAACGCTTTGAATACTTCGGTCAGGGGACCACTGAACCCCAAACCGTAGCGGACTCTGCGGTGAAGGACATACTCGGCTTCCTAAGGGGGGCGGGTATGTACGACGCCTTCTACTAAGAAAGGGCCAGCGTCACAATAAGCCCATATGCGGCCACAGTGACAAAGGGACTTGTCCCACTCGCCCTCGGGTC
Organism: Pachypeltis micranthus; assembly: GCA_020466155.1. NCBI lineage: Eukaryota > Metazoa > Arthropoda > Insecta > Hemiptera > Miridae > Pachypeltis > Pachypeltis micranthus. Next base: position 79,372,530 of record CM035768.1, on the reverse strand, counting down.
AAAAAAAAAAACAAAAAAACTAGTACCTACATTGTGTTCTGTATGCTTCACTAGAAATGCGTTGTTCGATGAAAGAGCTCGTATATTGCAGATCGTCGAATTTTACGGGAGGAACACGGTTTCGTGTTTCCAGCTGTAACGTCCATCCAGCGACCAACCCCTTTGTCAAAATCGTTTTCTTGCCGTCACGTCAATGAACTGGCATCAATTCATACTCTCGAATTTCCCCTCTTCGAGGTAATTTGCTTCAGTTACGCAAGAAAAGATGAGAAAAAATACGCGAGAAGCTTTGGCTCAGATGTGATTTGAACGTTTGGCACCGACTCGAATGACCTGGTGAGTCCTTTTTTTTTCTCGCGAAATCGTAAACTTTCCCTTCTCCAACGGGATCTTTTCTTGAAACAAACGTTTGTCTAAATTCGCCCCACAATCGCTTATTTTAGGTCGAGTGAACGGTATTTTGGTTTGGAAAAGATGTTGTGGGCGGTTGATTTGTTAACCAGTTCGTGCAACTCCGGTTCGGAGCTAGAAATATTTAGTTGACCTTGAGAGAGTCGCGGTCTAAAAGTAAAGGTGTTTCCGAAGTGTCGGAAGGTGGAATTAGTTCAGTAGGTCGTCAATTAGTGTTGTAGGAAAACCGCTTTACTTTGGATAATCGGTTTATCCGAAATTAACTTTGTTATTCTGTTTTATGGGGTACAGCCCCGATATAAGTCTAGTAGCGCGAGGCTTAACGCGAAATAAAAGTGCGACGCGTCACGCAACTTTCCTTACCCTCACGGTGCGGCTCTGGCGCGGCGTGTTCGTCAAACTTGGGGCCTGTAGTCCGATTGACTTAAACCGACGCAGAGAAGTCTACCCGCAATTTAGTTGACGATAACCCTCTAAAACCCAGCACGCGCCAATAAACGGATGTTTTGTTGGATTCATAGTTTTGGGGCCCACGAAGTCCTGGTTGAAAGTAGGATTGGTACAAACCCAAGCCGTTGCAACTGTCCCGAAACCTCCTTTGTCGCTTAAATCCAATTTCCTTGATCGTTCAAACGAAAGCCTGATTTTTACTTTCCTTGGCTCTACAAAGTAGAAAGGAAAGTTATGTAATCGGCTGAAAAAAAAATTTGAGTTTTCTTCAGATCTTCACGTTTCAGAGTCCGAAAAAACTATTTGGGAAAATGGTCTGTGTATGTGTGTCTGTGAACGATTTTTAGAGAAAACCACCGTAGCAAATCAGCTCAAACTTCATATCTCGCCCGCAGATCATCTTGGAACGCCAAAATAAGGGTATGAACAAAATCCACCGAAATTTAACTATAGTTATCATAGTGATCAAAACACCAAATATTTTTTTTCTCAAAAACGGCTCTAACGATTTTGATTAAATTTTTTGTATTGATAGGTCCTAATATGGCAACTATACCATAAAATTCCCATTTATGGGAAAATGACGAGAGCAGCACAATAAATTTCCAAAACTTTCGACGTAATCGATTTTAGAGTGGTTTTTAGAGAAAACGACTGTATCAAATCCCCTCAAACATGATATCTAGCCCGTAAGTTACCATGAGACGCCAAAATAAGGGTATGAACAAAATCCATCGAAATTTAACTATAGTTATCATAGTGATCAAAACACCAAATATTTTTTTTCTCAAAAACGGCTCTAACGATTTTGATTAAATTTTTTGTATTGGTAGCTCTTACTAAGGCAATCACACCATAGAATTTCCATTTGTGGGAAAATGACGAGAGCAGCACAATAAATTATCGAAGTTGTCGACGAAAAGCGTTTTTAGCGCGGGTTTTCCTTATAAACTCCGCTAAAATGTAACTGGAATGTTAAAAAAAATTAGTATTTTAGTTCAATCCAGTACCTATACGGTGAGTGTTGAAAAACGCTCATAAGATACATGGGGCTCACTCCAGAAATTCTTGAATTTCAACTACCGCCGTTTCGCTTCCTACCAGTTCTACTGGTTTTACTCGATAACTCTGCAAAAATGATTACTATCCTCTTCAAAACAATCGTGTTCCCAGCCACATTAATCCTCTGTGCAATAATTGCTCCGTAATGGTTCTGGAATGAGTACGAGCAGCACAATAAATTCCGGAACTGTAAGCGCTCCCGCTTTCTGCTGTCGTGTGTTGTTTGACCAAGCTCAAATGAACTGAGTGGTAAATGAATTGATTAAATAGAATTAGCCATGTACCAAGTGAATTCTTGTAGAGCTAAGGAAACTTGTGTGTTGCAACGCACCAGATATTTTCCTATTATACCGCGATGAGTCTTAAAAGGCAAATCATAAAACCGTTCGGTTTCATCGCTTTTGCTATTAATTCAGTTCATTTGAACTTGGTCAAACATAACATCACGGAGGTAGAAAGGGCGCGTATAGTTGCGGAATTTGTTTTTTTCACTGTTGTCCATCTAGATGCAGACCTGCATCTCTAAGATCCGTCCTAATCGACCCAGTGTCGAAAAAAACCTTGGAAACGAAACCAAACTCGACGTAAATGCAATAAAACTGCAAAAAATTCGTTTGCAGATAACGGAATAACCATAATAACCATAACCACCCCAGATTTCGTAAGCAGGCACGCCTACATCATGCCCACGCCTTGAAATATAAAGCGTCCCATTTTGAGGGGGAAATGTTTTGTTAAGACGTATTCCTGACCGAAAACAACCACCTCCTTTGTCGTTCTACCGCAAATATCACTACACATGCCCAGACGACGCACCAAAACTGATGGTTTTGTCGATTTAGTGGGCCTCAAAACGCGGAGGTTCGGAGAAACTACAGCCGCGACAATTCTGCGTTCTAAAAATCAAATAATTTGGGCAAATCACTGCCTTTCCTCTTCGTTTTCGTCTTGAAAGGATCAATTAGCTTCGGTAATCGGTAAAACTGTCGCTCTGCTGATGGTGAATGTAAATGATGTCGCCGGTAGCTCTCAAGTAGATACGAAATTACATCATCCCGAAAATAAGAAGTGAGACTTCACAAATTACGGGGAGAGGAGGAAAGCGAGCCGCTTCGAATTAAAAATAAATTGGTGGGGCGAAGACCCAATGAATCGCTCCTCCGCTCGAGCGATGATTTGAAAACTACAGCCGGAGAAGGTGTCCAATTAAGAGGACTTTTATTGAGAGAAACCGAGTAATATATGGCGGAGCGGCGTGTGGTTTGAGCGTTGAAATCAGTTTTTTGAGAGCGTAGTGCGATGCCATCGAAGTCAAGCTTCGTTGCTTTGCAGGCGGAGCGGAGAGCTCTCGACAGGTTTAGCCTATTTTCCCTCCGGCCATAGAAAAATAGAGCTTTCTGTCCAAACGCCAACTTTGATTCATCTTATCCAGCAAAAGATGAAAAACCCTGCAAATTATTACACGATGGTTTATTATTCTCATGAACAGCTTGATCTAGTATTACTGCTCTGAGACCCATCCCATTCAATTCAGCATCGAAAAATACTAGTAAACCATACAAAACATGACCTGGCTACAATGGAACTACGGAAACTAAATATTCCCCTAGCGCCCGTAAACGTCTGTAGGCGTTTATGATCCGACGGAAGGGTGTGCGGAGGAAGTGGCCTTGGCGCCCTGTTGGGAAGAGTCGAAAGGGCGTTGCGAGTCAAGTTGAGTTTGATGACAGGAGGGAGGGAGTACTAACGACGAAACGTTGACTTCTGCTGTAGTTCCCGCGTTATACTGCGTTTCGTTAATTTTTTAAACCATTTTTTGCCCATAACAACCATGGGCTTCGTCCGATCGGATTGCCGAGATGGCGGGCACAACTAGATACCAAATGGGATTTTCGGGCGAAAGAACGAATTTTTTAGACCACGTTAAAGATACAAACGGAATCAGAATGAATAATAAACCAAAAGTTGCAAGTTATTACAATACAGTTTATTATTCTCTTGCACAGCTTAACATAGTCTCACACCTTCAAGACTTATCTCATTCGATTCTTCTTCGAAAAATACCAGTAAACGATACGAAACACGATCAGACTACAACAAAACGAAAATTACATTCCAGGCGCCTGTTGAGGCAATTGGTAGGACGTGACGAGTCGAGCTAACGGGTGTGCAAATGATGAAATGAATACTTTCGCTGTATTGTCCCGCGAGTTCTTTCAATTAGTAGACTGCGGCTCACTATAATTACTGTAATTTCACTGTTTTCAGTCGAGACGCAGTCGTACACCTCTGAGATCTGTTTTATTCCACTTAGCATCGGAAAATTCCTAGGAAACGATACCAAACACAATGTAATTTCTGAAGAGCTGCAAAATATTGCACAACGGTTTATTATGTTCTTGCACAACGAGGCTGCACAGCTTGACGCGGTCCCACATTCCCAATCATTCAGTTCCATTCGACCCAGCATCCAAAAATGCCTACAAAATGATACCAAAAGCGACGTAACTGCGTTTTTATAACCATTTTTTGCTCGTAACAATCGTGGGGTTGGTCCAATCGGATTGCCGAGTAGGCGGGCACAATTAGTTACCAAATGGAACCTTCGTGTGAAAGAACGGATTTTTCAGACGTTAAAGGCAAAATATGGCCCGGACGGCGGACGGACATTGCAGATTTGGAATTCCCTTACTATGAACAGTATGTGGGGGGGGGGGGCTTATACAACACTTTTCTCCGCCGAAAACATATGTGTATTATTCAGAATGAAGGGTTCAAACTGTTTCAAAACAGAGTCCTCCGTTTAATAACTGCAGCTCCCTTCGTCTCTGTAGGGGATGATATAAAAACTATCGAGTGCTGTAAGCGATTATACTTCAAACTTAAAATCAAATACAACTTGCTATGATAAGATTCGTACACTGACTGTTTCGAGATTCATTCCAAAAAATATCGTCCGCGAGTCTTCTTCTCGTCTCTCGGATCCGTTGCCTAGGCTTCGAGCGTCCGATGCGTTGCTCGTCTCCTAGGTTTCGAGCGTCCGATTCAGATCCTACATTTCGGCCATTCTGACTAACCATACGTCCCGTATGGGTTGACCACGGTTGCATGTACTCTGCGCAAGTGGATGTAGTTCTTGGACCACCTGTTTCTTCCTCCGCTACCACATCGTAGGAGTTTCCGCCTTTCACTTGGATAATCTTGTAAGGACCAACGAATTTCGGCTTCAACTTGAATCCTGGCTGGATACGTTTGATCGCCACTAGATCCAAATAATCTCGATACGGATGCGTTTTCAGCCGTTATTTCACTATCTTCGGTTTGCGCTTTCTGTATTCTTGCCAAAACTCCTCCTTTCTCAATGAGCATGGTGGGACGTCTACTGAGAGCATCTACGTGTTTCATCCTCACTCCCGGTCGGTGTTCAATGGAGTAGTCAAACTGTTACAACCATCTGGCTATTCGTGTGCTAAGATCCTTCTTCTTCATGGTTTTAGTAAATGCCGAACAATATGTCACAACTTTAAATTTGACACCTAGTAAATAGATTCGAAACTTCTTTAGAGATTCAACAATAGCCAAGACTTCCAATTCGTAACTGCAATACTTTTGTTGTGTTGGAGTGGCTCTCCGGCTGATATAATGCACTGGGTGTAGGATCTTTGCAACATGACACTTCCAAAACCTTCACCACTGGCATCTGTATGAAGCTCCGTCTCTCGTGCTGGGTCGTAGATTGCCAGGACAGGTCCACTGGTCAAGGCTTCCTTTAGTCGTAAAAATGCCGGTTTCTCAGATCGTTGAAACTGAAAGGTCACGCCTTTTTGTAACAGATTAGTCAGGGGGGAGGCGATTCCTGAGTAGTCTTTAATAAACTTTCGGAAAAACCCTGTGAGCCCCAGAAAGCTTTGTATTTCTTTGACAGACCTTGGCTCTGGGAATTTTGTCACAGCGTCTGTCTTATCAGGAGATGGCCGTACAGTACCACCTTCTATCGCATGTCCTAAGAATTCTATTCTTTTTTTCAGAAAATGGCACTTCTTCAGGTTTAAGTTAAGACCAAACATACTCGCAGTTGTGAATACTTGGTCCAACTTTCTCATTGCTTCTTCTTCGTTCTCTGCAGGAATGACAATGTCGTTCATATACATTAATAACACTCCTTCATTCACCAGCGGGCGCAGTGCAGAATTCATAAATCGCAGAAAAACCTGCGGCGACGTGCAAAGACCAAAGGGAGTCTTTCGAAACTGGTATTGGCCTGCATGAGTCACAAAAGATGTGTACTTCCGACTCTCTGGTGCCACGTCCACGTGAAAAAAACCGTTCTTTAAATCAAGAATCGTAAAAACCGCTGCTCCTTTGAGCCAGTCAATCACATCTTCAATCAGAGGGACTGGGTATCGGTCTTTTGTCACCACTTTGTTCATTTTGCGGAAATCGATGCACACTCTTGGAGTTCCATCTTTTTTTTTCGTCATTACCACAGGGCTTGCAAATTCTGATGTACAGGGTTCCACTATCCCTGCTTGGATCCACTCTTCCACTTGCTGATCCACTATTTCCGTTTCTTTTGGAGACAAGCGGCGTGGGTGATGCCAAATTGGTGTTTTATCTTTCAGTGTGATAACCATTTCTACATCTGTGGATTTTGACTTGTTGGGGCAGTAGCCAGTGACCATAGCTTCTACTGTCTTCTTTCCTTCCAGAGAGACTGTTTTCTCTATGTCTATGGTAGGCTCTGTGGACTCACTATAATTGATAGAGAGAACATGCGGTTTTGCTTTCTCCACTATAATCTTGTCTGGCGTAACTAGGAGTACTGCATCACGTAGAAGATCATCTCCAATGATTACTGAATGCACCATGGTACTGTCTGGGACCACGTGGATAGTGGTGTCGAAGTCTTCTCTCAGCTCAACAGTTGATCTGAATCGTCCAATGGGATGGATGAGCACTCCGTTTGCTCCACAAAACGTTTCTGTCGTTTCCTTCAAAGGTGGACCTTTGATGGTTTCGTGACATCGTTTCTTCATTAAGTTAGGACTGCTGCCTGTGTCTATAAGAGCGTCAAGATTGTGACCACATATGTTCGCCATCATCATGTTTCGTTGTCCAAGAAACTGAACTCGTCTGGCAGAAGCTTCGGGGCATTGGGCACTTTTATGACCAAATGCGTTGCATCGAAAGCACTTAGATCCTTTCTCCTTGTGACTGAGAGTCCAGGACCCCATTGAGGGCTGATAAGTTCCATACATGAGCCATACAACGTGACATAAAGTAACGTTTTCCAACGTTTCTCTAAACAGATGGCTGTCTGATTCTAATTAAATGGGGAGGGGGTGTTGAGGAAAGCGTAGAGTTTCGTAGCACACTCCAAATTATTCCCTCAATAGAGAAGCCAGTATTGAGTTAGTTGGGACAAATGAAAAGGAAGTTGCCGGACGGTATAATTATATTATTGACAGTGATCTACTAAATGGAATGTCCGTTAATTGGAAAATTTAACCTGGACTGTTCGTATGAATTGCGGATGACGGTCGTAGAGGAGATGAAGTGGTGGTGAGTCACATGATGAGTGGTGCAGAAGTTCGGGATGTACAGGGTGAGCCATAACAAATGGTGCAGTTTCGAAGGGGTGCTGCATGCCTTGTAGTGGGGTTAACGACCTGGGAGGGGTCTCATTGTGCCCGGGCAGTGGTCCCGTTTTCAGTCGTTACAATGGTTTGGAGCGGAGAGCAACGAGGTTTCGTCATTCGCACGTTTTTGAAAGTGGCCGTTCGTTCATCGCCACCCAGCGGGCCTTCCGACTGCGTTACAACATCCCACGTCGTGATCCCGTCCCTCACCGCAATGTTATCGCACGTTGGGTTCAAGCATTGGAAGAAACTGGTTCCACAGTAAGGCGTAGAGGTGTGGGAAGACCAAGAAACGCAAGAACACCTGAAAATTTGGCTCGAGTGAGAGCAGCAGTGGAACAGTCGCCTCGGCGCTCTGCTCGGAGGCATGCAGTAGCACTGAACATCTCTAACACCTCACTAAGGAGGATTTTGCACATGGACTTGTCATTCCATCCGTACAAGATTATGATTGTTCAGGAATTGTCACCTCCAGACTACCAAAACCGCTTGAATCGATGCCAAGAGATGATAAACCGCATCCCACCAACGTCCACTTTTTTCAGTTCGGACGAAGCCCACTTCCATCTCTCTGGAGCGGTTAATAAACAAAATTTCCGCTATTGGTGTGACCGCAACCCAAGACAAATTGACGAGAGATCTCTCCACTCCCCGAAAGTCACTGTCTGGTGTGCCATTTCACAATTTGGGGTGATTGGGCCTTATTTTTTCGAGGAGGATGGAAGGACTGTTACCGTCAATGCTCAGCGTTATCTTTTCATGCTGGAAAGATTTTTTGAACCCGAATTGAACCAGTTAGCTGAAGAAGAGGATCTGGGGGATATTTGGTTTCAGCAAGATGGGGCTACAGCCCACACAGCGCAAATCTCAATGGTGAAACTGCGGCAGATGTTCCCCGCACGCCTCGTCTCTCTCAGGGGTGACTTGGGGTGGCCGGCAAGATCGCCAGATTTGAGTGCGTGTGATTTTTTCCTGTGGGGCTACTTGAAGGAAAAGATGTTCAAACATCGACATCACACTCTGGAAGACCTCAAGATTCGAATCAGGGAAGAAATCGCCGCGATTCCCATCGAAATGTGCCAGAGGGCGGCTGAAAATTTCAGGAATCGCCTACATCAGTGCGTCGCGGCTGAAGGCGCCCACCTTCCTGATGTTTTTTAAATCGCCCTTTGAAACTGCACCATTTGTTATGACTCACCCTGTATGTAGAGCTCCTTGGGAAAACAAATTGTCTTGTCGCACTTTAAGGAACACAATGCGGACTTCCTCGTGGAAGAAAAAAGGCGTCTTGGACAAGAAAAAGGTTACATATAAAACGGAACTGGAGATAAAAGCAATGCTGAAGATGGAAAAGGTTTGAAGAGTTGGAGAAGAGAGGAGGAGAAGAGCAGATAAAGCTAGCCTAAAGAGCAGGAGACTAGAAGTTCTGAACGATTCATGCGTTTGATGAATTGGAGAAGTCCAGAGTTCATTTGCCGACACAATGCACCTTAACAACTCACGTAATTGCCAAATTAGGGGGTATTTACAACCAACGAATATCTATATTTAGTTATTTTCTGTAGACCCACGAACTGTAGAATTTACGAGCGGTAAGTTGCGTGATGCTTCGCGCAGGTTTGACACCATTGCTCCACGTGTGACGTTCCTCGTGGTTAAATGCGTTGGAATGAAGATATACGGGATGCGTATTATTCATTCGTATACAATCTAGTAACGGAAACGAGTTAGTGGCATCTGTGTACACGAGAATCCAAACTGGAAGATTAAACCCGCTTTGTAACGGGCACCTCACATTCGACGCCGAGTATTTAACTAACGATTGCCTCAGACGCCGACGGGTTTTCGCGATTTTTTCTTTTTTTCGGGAGGAAGAAAAAGTTTAAATTAGAATGAAAACCGCGAAAAGTTGAACGGTGCAACGGAAAAGAAGCGGATTTAGCGAGTGTGTTCTAAAAACAAATTCCAACGGGTTTCCGTCGCCGGCGAATGAGCCTCCGAATTATCGCAAACCCTCAAGTTTTTCTCTTTCGAGTCCATTTCTTTACAGAATGAACATAAAAGTGGGGACGTTTTAAATAATCGTTTCTTTGTTTCCAGGACTTGGCCAATAGACTGCGGGACGACAAGAACTTGACTGAGCATCTCAAACTTCCTGTTCAGCGCATCAACGATTATCAGCTTCTCCTCAAGGTGAGTGGGTGGGGTGTATAAATTGGTGGATAAGACCGTGCCTGAGACTGTGGACTGTATTTAGGACGGTTTAATACGAGGTGTTGATTCGTCTTAGGATTCAGAAAACGAAGTAAGGGTAGTTTGAATCTTTGTTTGCAACCGAATACAATTTAGTAAGACCCTGTGGAGAACATGCAGCTAAGCATGTACCCAATGTGATCCCGAATCAACGACTGAAAACGAAAGAAAGAAAACAGAGGAAGGGGGTTTACCTAGTGGTTAACAAATGTGGAGCCCCGACGTCCCCTTTCTTCAAGCCTTCAACTGACCTCCTATTCATTTAATTGAGATCGTTCAAAATCAACTCGTTTTTAACTGGACTGGTCCTTTAAGCAGAAATCATCCGAGAAGAGTATTGGAATGCTGTGGCCTCAGGAGGAAGTCCTCAACCCCGTAACAACCCCTTCACGCGCATTTCGAACACATCCAAAGTTACCACTCTCACACGAATTCAGACCTCGTTCCAACCTCCAATTCACTCCTACCCATTCACTCTTTTCTGGGACTCACCCAAGGTATAGCAACCTCCCCTATATCTCAAATGGATTGCTTCGCTTTCACAAAACACCCTCAAATTGTGACTTGCTCTAGGGCACATTCGTACCCGACGCGGTTTGTACTGGATAAAAATGCGATAAATCCCAGACCTCACTTATCCCTCGCAACTCGTATTATTTATCTGCTATGTAATCAACTTGACCCAATTATTGACTCAACCCATTCCCCGAGGAACGCATTTAAAAAACAAATTTATACATGTCTTTAACCTCGGACTTCCCCGCGTCATTGTCTCCGACTGCCTAATTGTCTCCAACCATTTCAATACCTGACCCTCACCTGTCCCTTAGCTGCGGGCCCCCAGCCCCCTTTTATAGGTTTTCCCCTTATGCCCTCACATCCTGTTTCTCTTGCACCCTGTCGTTTTGCCTCACCCTTCCGCCTACTTCAATGTTCTGTCCTACCAACATTCCTTATCCTCTCGACCTCCCAATTGTACTCGTAATCATCCCTCGTATCATTGAGCATTCACCCAGGACAGCACTAGGTCTCGCCTCTTAATCCCATGCCCTAAATCATACCCTTTACTCACTGCACATGCCCTTATTGCACCACTCCCATACGCTTTCTCCTTCTCACTGCCCCAGTGTGCTAACCCCATTTGCATCACCTCAGTGAGCTCCTTCAACTTTCACCACCTCACTGAAATTGCCCCTATCGCCCCTTTCGGTGTGCTTTCCCCTACTTACCCACTGCTGTGTGCATTCTCATACATGCACTACCGCCACTTGCACCACCCTAGTGTGCATTTCTCCCTATTTGCACCACCCCAGCGTGCCTTCCTCCCTACTTGCACCACCCCAGCGTGCCTTCCTCCCTACTTGCACCACCCCAGTGTGCCTTTCTCCCTATTTGCACCACCCCAGCGTGCCTTCCTCCCTACTTGCACCACCCCAGCGTGCCTTCCTCCCTATTTGCACCACCCCAGCGTGCCTTTCTCCCTATTTGCACCACCCCAGCGTGCCTTCCTGACTCACCTCCCCCTAGTATGCATTCTGCCATCTCCCACCTTAGTGACCCAAACCGTAAACCTCGTTATGCCTGTGCTGTCCTACTCTCCTTTTGTTCTCCTTGCACCACCTCCTGTGCTTCCTCATGAGATCACTCATTCATCCTCATTTTTGCACCACCAGGTCTCTGTTGTCCTGCTCAATTCACTACCACATCATTGTCTCACACTCATCACCTCATCTCTCTGTGCTCTGGCTCATCAGGTAGCCCAGCCTTGCCATGTCCTCCAGCTCAGCCTTCATGAGCGCTAGCCTCCTCACTCACGTTCATTACCACACACCACTGTAACCCCTCTTCAAGGGTTATCCTGCTGCCGCAGCGCGGGGGAGTATGTTCGACGCAAAGCGTCGAAGTGGTCTGAGTCTTTAACCTCGGACTTCCCCGCGTCATTGTCTCCGACCGCCTAATTATCTCCAACCATTTCAATACCTGACCCTCACCTGCGGGCCCCCAGCCCCCTTTTTTAGGTTTTCCCCTTTCTTTATTTCTTTCTCCCAATTTCATTTTCCTATCGATGACAGAGCTCTTCCAAAATCATTCTGCTTCCAACTTCCACCCCAGTAACTTCTCACTATCTCACACGGTTGCCCACGCCAGTTCACGCGTTCCGAGTACTGCCCTTGTGTCGCCCAGTTGTACTCCATCTTACCTCAATTTCAATTCAACTCAATTCCGTACGCACGTATAATACAGTCCTCCTCACGCTCACCGAGTTTCAGTTTCATTGCGATCCTCAGCTCCCCCATTCTTGCACCCAACAACGTGGCTTATCCAAAATGGTACAGAATGTTGTGAAATCATTAGAGCGAGTAGATAGACGTTAGGTAGGTGTGGCTGTGAAGTAATTTTGAGTTGGTATAAAAAGGAACGGGAGAAGGAAGGAGTGACTTAAAGTTAGGTGTTTATTTTAAACGAAGCAGTCATGTGTATATTATCAGATTAAATAATGGGTAATTAGTGAGAAACTCTTGTGTCGTCCACTTGGGCTTTCAGCCTAATGCCGAACTATTATTACTCTCTCTCTCTCTCTCTCTCTCTCTCTCTCTCTCTCTCTCTCTCTCTCTCTCTCTCACTCTCTCTCTCTCTCTGAACTTACATCTGCACTCATCTGCATTATTCCACTCAGCTCGCAATCCTCTCGAACTCGTCCTAGTTACAACAACCCTTGCACGGTTCTTTAACTTTCCTCTGTTTCAACTGCTTCTCATGTCACCAGAGCAGTCAGCAGTTCTTCAGTTCAGTCTGGTACTCTGTGGGAAACTCATAAAAATCGTAAGAAAGAGATTTGGAGGCGTAGGGTGTGCTCTCAAAGAAAATTTAGTTACGAAGGCTGGAATCACGAATAAATCGCCTAAACGACCGAAAGCGATTAATTTCCGTTTCTCGAAGACCGTAACATTTCGAAATCCGTGAATCGCGGAGACGACCTTGAGGCTCAAACGTTGGAGCGATGCAAAGTTGCATTTTCCTCTGTCCAATTCATCCGCGTCCCCCTCCAACAGAAAAACCTATAACAGCCCGTTGGGAAGCGTCCAAAATGTGGGTGAGTTTACGTTGGAGGCTTTGGAAATAGCTTCGGTTTTACTAGGTCGCTCTTTTACCAGTCGCACCGAAAATATCGTCTTTTAAAAACGCCTATTAGATGAAACAACGCGACAATGGACTGCGAAGGGGGATTTCATTGACTCCACTGTACATTGCTCGCTCTGAAGAGCGAAGGCGTCAGGAAGCCACTCACTCGTTAAGTGAGATTTAGATTGGAGTGATTCCCCTTAATATCGTGCTGAGTCCTGCAGAGTGGGTTTTCAGACGTTCACCCAAATGCCCGCATTAGTTAAATTAATTAATAACCGTAATCTTCGATGTTTCTGTGGCGCGATGCTGAAGCAAAGACGTTGGAGGGTTCTGCTTGCATCTTAAGCCCAATTTATAATCTCCTACCTGTTTTTACCTGGGAATATCCTGTTGTGTGCTTGTCAATACACAGCAGCCAGTAAGTTAAACTCATTTCCTCCAGTTTTATTTCTTGGAACACGATGTTCCACTGACAAGCACAAAAGCCAAGAAGTGTAGCTCCTCTTCTTCCAGTTGCTATCTGAAATCACCTAGTTGTGCACTTGTCAGTACATAGGAGCCAGAAAGTGCTGATGATGCTCTCCCTCAAGTTCTTTCATCGGACACAGTTCTAATTTCCACCTGGAAACGCCTCGTTGTACACAATGTTGCTACCTGAACAGGCCTTGTTGTTCCCTTTGCAGAGCACAGTAGTCAAGAAGTGAAGCTCACACTTTTCTTTTTACTTTCCTTGGCTCTACGAAGTAGAAAGGAAAGTTATGTGAACGGCTGAAAAACAAATTTTGAGTTTTCTTCAGATCTTTTTGTTTCAGACCCCCCTGAGTCCGAAAACACTATTTCGGAAAATGGTCTTTGTGTCTGTGAACGATTTTTAGAGAAAACCATTGTACCAAATCAGCTCAAACTTGATATCTCACTCGCAAATCACCATGGGACGCCAAGATAAGGGTATGAACAAAATCCACCGAAAGTTAACTATAGTTATCATAGTGATCAAAACACCAAATATTTTTTTTCTCAAAAACTGCTCTAACGATTTTGATTAAATTTTTTATATTGATAGCTCCCAATAAGGCAACTATACCATAAAATTCCCATATACGGCAAATGTTGGAGCGTCACTCTGCTGACTTCAACTGCTCCTCCAATAAGCCGCCACCTGACTTAGTGGCGTTCATGTGTTAAGCGTCTTCGCTTGTTCGTTCGTTCTGCTCCGCTCTATAATATGTCGTTTATGTTTGTTCTCTTAATATAATTTCGTTCCCGATCCGTTTTTATCCATTTCGCCTACTGCGTTTAAGCTTCTGCTTAAAAGGTTATGGGCCCAGGTTGGTGTTGAATTAGTTTCATACGTGTTGCGCGTTTCTTAAAAGCTGTGGAAAATGTCCGGACTTTATCCGTCGCGTTTGGAAGCTTTAGGTCGCGACAACTTCGATACCTGGAAGATTCAAGTTGAGGCACTGTTGGTTAAGAACGATTTATGGGGATACGTTGATGGGAGCATTACCAAACCCGAAGATCCAGCCGAGATCGCCAAGTGGACGAACGATGACAGAAAGGCAAAGGCCGACCTGATTTTAGCAATTAATCCCAGCGAAATAAAACAGGTAAAAGATTGTATTACTGCTCGCGAAGTGTGGCAAAAGCTTCATTCGATTTACCAATCAAAAGGTCCTGCCCGTAAGGCAAGTTTGTTGAAGCGCCTTACTCTTAGCAAAATGAAAAGTAATGACGACGTCCGAATTTTTATTAACAACTTTTTTGATGTAGTTGATAAGTTGAAAGACCTTGACGTGATAGTAAATGAAGATCTACTAGCTATTATGTTATTATACAGTTTACCTGACGAATTTGAGAATTTCCGATGTGCAATAGAGAGTAGAGATGAATTGCCTAGCCCAGACGCACTTCGCACGAAAATCATTGAAGAAAGTGACTCCAGACACGAAAATTCCAGAGGTACAGCGAATGATGTTTTGATTACCCAACGGGGTGTGCATAAATCTACTTCTAAGAGGAACACGAAATTTCGAGGTAAATGTGGAAAGTGTGGTAGAGTAGGTCATAAAGCTGCGGATTGCTACAGTAAAAGTAATGATGAAAATTCAAGTAGGCATAAGAAAAATGATGTACTTAATGTTGTTTTGTCGGCTGCAAATGATAAATTTCCCAGCACTGGATGGTGCTTAGACAGTGGATGTACCACTCACATGAACACGTCCGAACATGAATTAGTCAATCCTTCCCGAACTTCACTAGAGACAGTTCGATTAGCTGACAAGTCTCAGAAACCTGTAGTTTCCAGAGGCACGGTAAATCTGGACACTCCAGATCGAACCATCACTCTGAAGAATGTTCTGTGTGTTCCTGAACTAGGGAATAACTTGATGAGTGTTTCAAAAATTACAGATCACAACTATCAAGTTACCTTTAAAAGGGACCGAGCTGAAGTTAGAAATGCCTCAGGTGATCTTGTACTGACGGCAGACAGAGTCGGAGACCTTTATTTTGTCAATTGTCAAACTCTCAAGAAGGATGAGGCTGTTATTAACTCTTCGCAAGCCTCATTGTCAAAAATTGAGAAATGGCACAAACGCTATGGTCATTTAAATTCGAAAGACCTTATGCTTTTAGCCAAAAAGAAGAGAGTATTCGGCATTGGCGAACTTCACGGTTCTCTGCCTCCTTGTGAGACATGTTTGCAAGGGAAAATGTCTCGTTTGCCATTCCCCACATCATCCAATTGCGCAAACGATCTGCTAGAAATTGTTCATAGCGATATTTGCGGCCCAATGAGGAACAATTCACTGGGTGGAGCCCGATATTTTATAACCTTCACTGATGAAAAATCGCGATGGACTGAGGTTCGATTTTTGAAGCGCAAAAATGAAGCTCTTAGTGTTTTCAAGGCTTACAAAAGTTGGGCAGAAAACCTGACGGGGAAACAAATTAAATATCTCCAAACAGATAATGGAGGTGAGTACATGTCCAACGAATTTTCTGATTTTCTCAGAAGCTGTGGAATTCAAAGAAGACTGACGTGCCCCAATACTCCTCAACAAAACGGGATAAGTGAGAGGATCAATAGGACCTATCTTGACATGGCACGGTGTATGTTAATTGACTCTAAAGTGTCCGAAGGTTTTTGGGCTGAAGCTGTGGCTACTGCAAGCCATGTTAGAAACAGGTGTCCCACCGTTGCCTTGAATGGTGGTGTACCTTACACAGTTTGGTACGACAAGCGAGCGGCTGTGTCGTATTTCCGATGTTTTGGTTGCAAAGCTTTTGTCTTGAACAAACAGCATGGGAAAGGAAAGTTCAAAGCTCGGGGAAAGCCTGGTATTTTCCTAGGTTATTCAACCGAAAGTAAAGCCTACAGGATTTGGCTTACCGAGGAAAACCGAGTTTGCGTAACGAGAGACGTAAAATTTTTAGAGGGACAGTACATGAATTTAGTGCCTGACGAACAAAACGAACCGAAATCCATTGAATATTTACTGCTTGACAACATCGACAGAACTCCTGAAACAATCGACTCCGACGACAGTAGTGAAGTTGATGAAGATGAAACTTTAGAACGTGAAACAGGGAGTAGTACCATTGAAAACCCCACACGACCTGTAATGAAGAGAGGACCTGGTAGACCCAAAAAGATACATGGGGCTTCAGGGAGACCGAGAAAGCAGTACAATATGGTGCCTGCTGACTCCTCATCAACCGAACGTATTAACGAGGATGTTAATTCTGATGTCGATGTTCCAAACTATGAAAATGTAGGATTAGTTGACGATACGGACGACCAGATAAACCAAAGTCCTGACATGGTAGAATGGAAATCGGCAATAAATGAGGAATTTGCGTCATTAATCGAAAATAAGACCTGGACGATTTGCGACCGTCCAGCGGATCGTGAAACCATTACTAGCCGATTGATCCTGAAAACTAAGTATGCGCCGGACAATACGGTGGAGCGTAGAAAGGCCCGATTGGTAGCGAGAGGTTTCAAACAACGCCTTGGCGTAGATTATGAAGAAACGTTCTCTCCTGTGATCCGCCTCAGCACCATTCGTATGATGTTAGCACTAGCTGTTGAGCATAACATGAATGTCCATCAGCTAGACGTAGTAACGGCCTATCTAAACGGTGACCTAGACAAAGACGTGTACATGGAAATTCCTGTAGAGCTAAAGAGATCGTTAGAATACTTGACGAAATGTGGAAACCCGACACTCCAAAAGGAAGCGTCCAAAATGCTCAAGCAGCTTGAAGGTGGTAACAAGGTGTGCAACCTAAAGAAAGCATTGTATGGACTTAAACAATCTGGACGTCAATGGTACCGAAAACTCCACCAAATTCTTCTCAGTATGGGTTTGAAACCAACACATTCTGATCCTTGCTTGTACGTGAAGCGTGAAGGCGCAAGAATGCTTCTCATTGGCGTGTACGTTGACGATATTTTAGTAGCGTCAAATGAAAATGATTGGATTGACGGAACTAAAGTTAAATTGATGCAACATTTCAAAATGAAAGACCTCGGAATTTTGAATTATTGTTTAGGAATCGAATTTAACTGTACGAAAGACAAAATTTCAATGTCCCAAAGAAAATACATTTCGGACTTGTTGGAAAAATACAATATGTCGGACTGTAAAACTGCTGCAACACCATTGGAAGTGGGAAATGCACTCACCAAACCTGATTCTAGTGACGAGGAAGTTATGAGAAAATTTCCTTACAGAAATCTGATTGGCTCACTCATGTATTTGAGCGTAGCCACGCGCCCAGATATTGCATACGCTGTAAGTGCTCTTAGTCAATTCAACACAGCGTACAATGAGCAGCACTGGAAGGCAGCAAAACGAGTACTGCGATATCTGAAGGCCACGAAAGATGACACTCTGGTTTTCAAGAAAACCGGCAAACCAGTCACTGGATTTGCTGATGCAGATTGGGGAAATTGCTCAATAGACAGGCGCTCATATTCAGGATACTGTTTTGAGTTTGCAGGAGCGGCGATTTCCTGGGAAGCCAGAAAACAACACACTGTAGCCCTCAGCAGCGTTGAGGCCGAATACATGGCTCTGTCTGAAGCAACCAAGGAAGCAATCCATATGAAAACTATGTTGGAGAACCTTGGCAAACCTCAATCAACCATTTGTGTGTTTTCTGACAGTCAAGGAGCTCAAAGTCTAGCTGGAAATCCTATCCATCACAGCCGGACCAAGCACATTGACATGCGCCATCATTTCGTTCGGCAAGCAGTCGAAGAAGGAACGCTAACTCTTTCATACCTGCCCACGGAAGAGATGCCCGCTGATATCCTGACTAAACCACTCGCAAGAGAGAAGCACAACTTTTGCAAGTTGCGCATTGGACTCATCTCATCATGAAGTCATCGATTGAGAGGGGGTGTTGGAGCGTCACTCTGCTGACTTCAACTGCTCCTCCAATAAGCCGCCACCTGACTTAGTGGCGTTCATGTGTTAAGCGTCTTCGCTTGTTCGTTCGTTCTGCTCCGCTCTATAATATGTCGTTTATGTTTGTTCTCTTAATATAATTTCGTTCCCGATCCGTTTTTATCCATTTCGCCTACTGCGTTTAAGCTTCTGCTTAAAAGGAAAATGACGAGAGCAGCACAATAAATTATCGAAACTTTCGACGAAATCGATTTTAGCGCGGTTTTTAGAGAACACCATTGTACCAAATCAGCTCAAACTTGATATCTCGCTCGCAAATCACCATGGGACGCCAAGATAAGGGTATGAACAAAATCCACCGAAATTTAACTATAGTTATCATAGTGATCAAAACACCAACTTTTTTTTCTCATAAACGGCTCTAACGATTGTGATTAAATTTTTTATATTGGTAGCTCTTAATGAGATAATTATACCATAAAATTCCCATTTGTGGGAAAATGACGAGAGCAGCACAATAAATTATCAAAATGTTCGCCGAAATGCGTTTTTGCTGCGGTTTTTTCTTTTTAAACTCCGCCGGAATGTTACTAGAATGTTACAAAAAAAGTCGTGTTGTAGTCCAATCCAATACCTATAGGGTGAGAGTTTAAAAACGCTCATGAGATACATGGGGCTCACTCCAGAAATTCCTGAATTTCAACTACCGCCGTTTCGCTTAATACCAGTTCTAACAGTTATTACCCAATAACTCTGCAAAAGTGATTACTATCCTCCTTCAAAAAACTTTTTTACAGCCTCATTAATTTTCTGTATACCAATTGCTCAATAATGGTCCTGCAATGAGTACGAGCAGCACAATAATTTCCATAACTGTAGGCGCTACCGCTTCCTGCTGCTGTGACGTGTTGTTTGACCAAGTTCAAAGGAACTGAGTGATAAATGAATTGATTAAATAGAATTAGCCATTTACAAAGTGAATTGACGTAGAGCTAAGGAAAGTTGTGTGTTGCAACGCACCAGATATTTTCGGGAAACATTGCAGAATATAAGTTCCAAATCAGTAATTTATATTTCTTGTTTATGGACACTTGATTGGAAGTAATTATAGAAAGAAGGCCCTGAGCAAACATTAAAAAACGCATAAAAAGAAAATACATTAACTATAGCTTTCAGGCTGGACCACTTTCAACTTGGAGCTCTGCCCGAAACGTCCGTGATAATTTAATAAGCAGCTATATTTTTTTAGTGTGTGTTTTACCTTCTTTCTTAAATTACACAAATATCTATCCCATCTAACCTCTTCATATTTATAAGTGCAGTTATGTACTCGTGTGTTTATTTGTATTGGTTATTAGAATTGAGAAAAGGCTGACAAAAATAAAATATAAATCGCCAAAAATGTTTCGACTTTATGCGGTCGTTCTCAGGGGTGACCTCCGAAGTGTCACGTATATATATTTTTTGGCTCGTCACGAGCTAATATATACAGGAGTGAGGGAGAAAGGAAACTAAAAGGGATCAGAGCAATAGGTTGGAGCTAGAGGTTGGTATAATCGGTGGAGCTCGTTGGCTTCTTTCGATATTGACTGAAAACTTGAAATTTTGTGTCGTCGTTTAAACTGTGACGTTTGGAAGAAGTAGGTTTTCTTCTAAAGGAACGTGTTGAAGAACTGCGAGAAAAGCCGAAATCAGCTGGCGTTGACGTGTGAGAGGAAAAACTCGCCATTGGGCCTGAGGAATGCCTGAGTGTGCAGGTGAGATGTGGAGAAGGAACGGTATGCGTCAATACGGTCACCAGACGTGATGCTTCCGAAGGAGAAACTCGTTTAGATCATTTTTTTTGCAATGTAGTATTACGTATGGTGTTGCAGACAATTTTGGAACAACGGTTAAGTGGTAAAGCACGGGAATAACGACTGAACGAAAGAATATTTCCGCTAAAAAGAATTGGTTTAGATAAGCTATGTGTTTGGCTAGAGCAGGAAACAAGGAGTGAGTTGATTAACTGAATATACGTCTGTGAATGCCGTAACAATGTCGAGAGAGACACGGCTTAAACACTGGATGTCGGCAGCTCTTTTGAACTCAGTTCGGAAGTGTCATGAGCCGTATAAAGTATTTTTGAAGCAGCCTTTTAACACAAGATTCAAAACGTTTTTTTTTTTCAAACTACCAAAGAACCATGAAAGAAAATTCGTTTTGCTAAAGATAAATAATTAAAATATCTGGTGCGTTGCAACACACAACTTTCCTTAGCTATACGTCAATTCACTTTGTACATGGCTAATTCTATTTAATCAATTCATTTATCACTCAGTTAATTTGAACTTGGTCAAACAACGCTTTACGGCAGCAGGGGGGTAGGGCTTACAGTTCCAGATTTTATTGTGCTGGTCGTACTCATTGCAGGACCATTATTGAGCGATTACACAGATCATTAATGAGGCTGTAAACACAAATTCTTTGAAGAACGATAGTAATTACTTTTGCAGAGTTATTGGGTAAAAACGTTTAGAACTGGTAGTGAGCGAAACGGCAGTAGTTGAAATTCAGGAATTTCTGGAGTGACCCTCATGTATTTCATGAGCGTTTTTAAACATTCACCCTTTAGGTATTGGATTGGACTACAGTAACAATTTTTTTTAACATTCTACAAGAATTACAGCGGAGTTTAAAAGGTAAAAACCGCGGCAAAAACGCTTTTCGTCGAAAATTTTGATAATTTATTGTGCTGCTCTCGTCATTTTCCCACAAATGGGAATTTTATGGTATAATTATCTTATTAGGAGCTAGAAATATAAAACATTTAATCAAAATCGTTGGAGCCGTTTTTGAGAAAAAAAATATTTGGTGTTTTGATCACTATGATAACTATAGTTAACTTTCGGTGGATTTCGTTGATACCCTTATTTTGGCGTTCCATGGTGACCTGCGGGCGAGATATCAAGTTTGAGCTGATTTGGTACGGTGGTTTTCTCTAAAAATCGTTCACAGACACACAGACCATTTTCCCAAATAGTGTTTTTCGGACTCAGGAGGGTCTGAAACGTAAAGATCTGAAGAGAACTCAAAAATTTGTTTTTCAGCCGATTACATAACTTTCCTTTCTACTTCGTAGAGCAAAGAAAGTAAAAACCTCAGCCACCTTCGAAAACTCCCTATGGATGAGATACTGCTCAAAGAGATCAACAGCATCAGGGGCTTATTTTTTGACCCCTTCACCACCGACTATCAAAACTACGGCTCGATAATCACCCCTTAAGGTGCACAGTGTACCTTACTGCGTGCAATTAATAAGAGCTTCCCCCGCTTTGGGTGGATATCACTACAGAACGGAAACTTGCCACCATCGACGAATGGGTGTTGGAGAAATGGCAAGAGAAATGTGAATCCTCGTCAAAGGGACGTGACACGTATGAGTTCTTCCCCAACATCCGTGAACGTCTTGGAAGAAAATTGGTTGGGTCAGACCAGAGGACGAGCCAGTTCCTCACAGGCCACATTGACTTCAATGTGCAGTTCCACTTCTCATCTCTCAAAGACTCTCCATTATGGGCGTCTTGCAACAGCGAGCGACGGTTTTTGGGAAGGCAGACGAACTTAGCAGGGTTGACTGCTACAAAACAAGCCTATAACCGTTTCGTCGTGTATGCAAAGAAGGCTATGAAACGTGGTCACAGTTGGTCTGTTCCTTCGAAACTTGCCCCAGTGAATCCTGGTCTCACTTGGTGTGACGTCACCTATGCGCCCCCACCACCCCCACACAAAGAGGAGGATATCTGCAAGTTCTGCATTTGCCACCTCTTCGGGCTGAAGAAAGGGCCTCCCAAACACATGCCGCGAGTCCATCGCATACGCACAGCACATGCTCTGCCGTCTCTAGCCCTACCTCGCAGAACCTGCATACCTGTACCTCGCACTTGCCAATATTTGCAAGGTGGTACCTCAGCGGACAGTGACCTGTGAACAGGCCACATATGATCCTCATATCCTTCCTCCCCAGTGCAAGAACCTCCATGGACCTCTCTCTGGAGAGCCGGATGAAGAGTTTTGACTGTCTAAGGCTGGGCAGCCCCTGCCAATGAGCAGCCCTGCACCGGTCCTCCCATTTGCCAACCTCTCTACATAGGTGGCTCCTGGTAGTCCCAACAAAGGGCTCAGGGCCAATAGGGATCTGTGCTGATCCCTTCTTAGCCAACCTATCAGCCCGTTCGTTTCCCTCTATACCCTGATGCCCTGGCACCCAACAGTGTTACACTGTTGTCCTCTGCCAGGGCCTTCAGTCCAGTCAGACACTCCCACACCTGTCGTGATGTAAGACAGTATGAGGCTAAGGCCTTGAGAGTGGCCTGACTGTCCACCATGATGTAGATTCTCTGCCGCTTCAGTCCCCTCTGCAGCAGCCGCTGCACACAGATTGTCACTGCTGCTACCTCTACCTGGAACACTGTGGCCAGCGACCCCAATGGGATCGCTGCCCTGACTCTCGGCCCAAACATGCCTGCCCCTGCAGGGCCACCCTGCACCGAGCCATCAGTGTAGCTTCGAAAGTGGGAGCTCCCCCTAGTAAACTGACAAACGACCAAATACCTGCCGTACCTCCGGAGCTCTGAGTTCGGTGGATGCTACAGGGGCCAGCCTGTTGCATATTATCGAAATCTCAACTTTCATCTCATCGAGGGCTTAGGAACAGATATCTAATAAGAAAACAGACCAGTTCAATAAAGCTCAAGTTTTCCGTTCGCTGAAGAAGTCCTCACAGACTTTCTCTTCGACAACTATTCTACGACAAAGGAAGTTGTATTCACGTGGGAGGTTGTCTATGAGTAATAGCGACTCATAACTTTTGTGCCTATTCAATGCCTAATTTTTCAAAGGCTCAACTTTTTAATTCTACCATTCTGTTCCAAAGTTAACGTTTTGTTTTTGTTTTGTTCCAAACAGGAACTCGTAAAGTACTGCCAAAAACTTGGCGAGGACA
The DNA here is from genome assembly GCA_020466155.1 of Pachypeltis micranthus. Taxonomy (NCBI): domain Eukaryota; kingdom Metazoa; phylum Arthropoda; class Insecta; order Hemiptera; family Miridae; genus Pachypeltis; species Pachypeltis micranthus. The sequence goes on along the minus strand of CM035768.1, from coordinate 79,349,188 downwards.
CGACCGATTTGGAAAAAGCTTTGGAGTTGATGCTGGGGATTCCACATCGCGCTGACGACTTGAAGTACCTCAACAACATTGAAGGCTACCACGGGGATATTCATAAATTGGGTCGCCTCCTCAGACACGTGAGTTTGCTTTTGAATCGTTTCGTGTTGAACATAACACGATTGATGTAACAACACAATTTCGACTGTATTGATTGGTGTTTCGAAAACGTTCGAAGTGCAGAACTAACCGAACTAATTCTATACTGTGTTCGGCGCAGGTCGACTTGGTTGGGTTTTTAACCTCCGAACGTCGGCACTTCTCCTAACAGGACTTATTGTCATTATTCACCTTCCTGACCTCAAGCCCTTTTGTTTGGTAGCTGTGGGAAAGCCCAGCTCTTCAGTTACTCCCAAGCGACAATGGATTTCCCCTTTTTCTGGACTTCCCAAAATGTCCTTTTCTTACCCCTCACTTTACATCCCTCTCCACTACATACAGCTCTTCCCAACACTCAGTCATCTATTAGTTATCAACTCTCGTCTCCCAGTTCTCCCAACAGCTCGCTCTCGCGCTACTCGCAAGTCAACTCTCTCTCTCTCTACTTCGTCCGCACACAACCAGTTCACGCGTATTTAGAGTCCCCTTGTTTGCGTTTAAGTATTCACACTCAAACTGATATCGCTATTCTGTCAAGTGTAATACAGTCCTCACTCACGCTCACCACATTAATTTATTTCTCAATTCAAGCTCATTTGTGCGCTCAACAACTGACTGAGGACTAGTATAATAAATGAAGGTGAACTGGCGCTCAACTTCCCTTTTATTTTATTTCCTGAATAAGATTTTTTCGTATATAGTCTTGACTGTTAAAGTGATACCTATCCATTCTTATAGCTCATCAGCTGTCCGAATATCCCTCTTGCTCCAATTTGATGTTGAACTATTAGACACTTGACTAAGAGTCCTCGAAACGTGAAGATCTGATGAAAACGTATTTTTTTAACCCCTACGTAGTTTCGTTATGTTACATATTGCAGACATATAGTGAACTACGCCACTATTTATGAGCAGGCGCGTTATATAGTGGCCGTATATGTTGCAGGTCGTCGAATTTACGGGGGTTGGCTACGCTTCTGATATTTTAGATTCAGTAGGCCTCAAAATGTAAAGATCTGAAGAAACCTCAACTTTTTTTTACACGATCACTATACTTTCTTTGCCCTTCAAGTAGCGGAAATTAAAAATGTATCGTATTAGTAGCTAAACCCACGTCATTCTTTTAAGGCGCTTCAAAAATTCGGTGACGTCCCAAAATTCTTTACATTTCGAGTGGATCGTTTATTTGGAAACCACGTAGAAAACGTTTAAAAGCGTTGGAGTCAATTTCTTCGGTGTCGGGGGTTGTGGGAGCTGATCTCTCGAAGAGCGTTGAGCTCCTTATTCCGAATCAGCTGTGGCTAATCGACTGAGCTCCCAAAATACCTACTGAAGCACTCCCTACTTCCCCCCTCCTCTTCCCTTTAATCCAGGCCTACGCTAATATTTTTATTATGTCTACCTCAACTTCGGCTTATAGAAGTGTCACTGGCGGGTTCGATCTCAGTTAAGTGATCCGACTACCGACTTTACGTGGTCCGTCACGGTATTTCGGTTCCTTTGCGACGAGTGAGTGTTCGGCCGTCGGCACCGAAGGATTTTCTCGTCCAGAGCCCGTAAGTTTAAAAATTGCGTCGCTTCTGACGTCAATTCCGAGTGAAACCTCTTTTTTTCGAGACTTCGTTCGTGAATATTATTTTCAAGATGTCGAATGATCCGTTTGAGTGCGACCTACAGAAACGTTTAGTCCCGGGGGTTTTGTTCCAACGCGTTAATTTCGATACTTAAATAAAAGCACATTTCCGCCCTGTTCGCCACATTTCGTTCGGACCTTGGACAAAAAGATCTTATAGTTATGTCGTACGAAAATTCAACGGGCTGTGACTAATTTTTACTTGAAGAGCGAAGAAACTATAGTTTTGAAACTAGGTTTGGTGTAAGGCGCGTATATTCACAGTTTCAATACACACTCGCGTGAAACAAAATGCGCTTTTAATATGTTCGTACTTAACGTACAGCTCCACCGACGGATTTCGTTTCACGGGTTTACCTGCGATCTTGGACTACTCTTTAGCTCTCGATGATATTTCCGTTATAACCGTTTCTACATACGCGAGTGAAGAGAACAAAACGTATGTAATAGTTTTCAAATAATATCATCATCTAAAAATATCCGTTGAGTAGCAGCACACAACTTTCCACACACTCCCGTAAATTCGGCGACCTGCTACATATACGGGCGCTATATCTTCTTTCAACGCATTTCTAAAGGAACATTTATCGAGAACAAAATGTAGGTACTAGTTAGTTGAGAGTGCTCTGTTAATTTGATCCAAATCGTTCGAGCCGTTTTTGAGAAAATTGGAAAACCAGAAATTAATATTCTACAAATCTCGTTTTCCGAGCTATCATGGCTTATATCTATATCCGTTCAACATAAAGATACGGAGAACAAAATTTGGGTATAGGTTGCTAAAAGGCATCCCATAAGATTGATGAAATTCAGTGACGTAGTTACTCGGAAATTACAAAAAATGTTACAAAAAACACATTATTTGCGACACAGTTTCATTTTTACTTTCCTTGGCTCTACGAAGTAGAAAGGAAAGTTATGTAATCGGCTGAAAAACAAATTTTGAGTTCTCTTCAGATCTTTACGTTTCAGACCCTCCTGAGTCCGAAAAACACTATTTGGGAAAATGGTCTGTGTGTCTGTGTCTGTATACGACTTTTAGGGAAAACCACCGAACCAAATCAGCTCAAACTTCATATCTCGCCCGCAGGTCATCATGAGACGCCAAAATAAGGGTATGAACAAAATTCACAGAAATTTAACTATAGTTATCATAGTGATCAAAACACCAAATATTTTTTTTCTCAAAAACGGCTCTAACGATTTTGATTACATTTTTTATATTGATAGCTCTAAATAATGCAAACATACTATGAAATTCCCGTTAGTGGGAAAATGACGAGAGCAGCACAATAAATTCTCAAAATTGTTCACGAAAAGCGTTTTTAGCGCTGTTTTTTCCTTATAAACTCCGCTGGAATGTTAGTAGAATGTTTAAAAAAATTTGTATTGTAGTCCAATCCAATACGTAAAGGGTGAGTGTTTAAAAATGCTCATGAGATACATGGGGCTCACTCCAGAAATTCCTGAATTTCAACTACCGCCGTTTCGCTTACTACCAGTTCTAACAGTTATTACCCAATAGCTCTGCAAAAGTAATTACTATCCTTCTTCAAAAAATTCGTGTTTACAGCCTCATTAATTATCTGTGTACCAATGCTCAATGATGGTCCTGGAATGAGTACGAGCAGCATAATAAATTCCAGAACTGTAGGCGCTACCGCTTCCTGCTGCCGTAAAGCGTTATTTGACCAAGTTCAAAGGCCATGTACAAAGTGAATTGACGTAGAGCTAAGGAAAGTTGTGTGTTGCAACGCACCAGATATTTATCTTTGCTCAGTAGATAAGAGGATTGTAAGAGGAGCCTTTATTGAGAAAAAGATATAGGTATTAACTATTTAAAAACAGTCCGTGAGTTTGGTGATGTTGAAGCCGTTTTGCCAACCCTTGTTTGGCTTTTTAGGCCTATATCTCTGTTCACTGCACTTTGATGGAGATATTGCTACGGAATAAAAGTTGATTGTCAACTAGGAGAAGATAATTTGAAAGTTTAATCAAAATAGAGCCGTTTTCGAGAAAAACCCTAGTTTTTGGTACATTTTCGTCCCCCACCCCCCCTTCCCATCTACCGAAATCGTCCATAACCTTATTTTGGTGTCTACAAAAAATAACGAACAAAACAAAAAAAGAACCAGCTCAATCGGATCAGCCGTTCTCCCGCAAATCGAACTACAGACACACACACGGACCACGCGCCGAAATTAGGTTTTTTAGGCTCAGTAGGGTCTGAAACGTAAAGATCTTAAGAAAACCCAAATTTTTTTTTTGGGCCGATTACTATACTTTCCTTCCCTTCGGGTAGCGGAAAGTAAAAAAAGAATCAGCTCAATCAATCCAGCCGTTCTCCCGCAAAATCAACCTTCCGATCCACACACGGATCACGCTTAATCTATATATACGGGCTCTGTATTTTTCAACGGGTATACTAATTACCTGAAAGCACCCGGTCAGTTTGAGCCTTACTTGAGAAAACGATAAAAATCACTTATTTAGTGTTCAGCAAATCTCTTTGTTACTTTCCTTAGCTCTACGAAGTAGAAAGGAAAGTTATGTAATCGGCTGAAAAAAAAATTTGAGTTTTCTTCAGATCTTTACGTTTCAGGACCTCCCGAGTCCGAAAAACGCTATTTGGGAAAATGGTCTGTGTGTCTGTGAACAATTTTTGGAGAAAACCACCGTACCAAGTCAGCTCAAACTTGATATCTCGTCTGCAGGTCACCATGGGACGCCAAAATTAACGTTAACTATAGTTATCATAGTGATCAGAACACCAAATATTTTTTTTCTCAAAAACGGCTCTAACGATTTTGATTAAATTTATTATATTGATAGCTCTTGATAAGATAACTATACTGTAAAATTCCCATTTGTGGGAAAATGACGACAACAACACAATAAATTATCAAAATTTTCGACGAAATCGATTTTAGCGAGGTTTTTAGAAGAAACAACCGTACCAAATCAGCTGAAACTTGATGTCTAGCCTACAGGTTACCATGGGACGCAAAAATAAGGGTATGGGAAAAATCCACCGAAAGTTAGTTATAGTTATCATAGTGATCAAAACACCAAATTGTTTTCTCCCAAAAACGGCTCTAACGATTTTGATTAAATTTGTTATATTGGTAGCTCATAATAGGATAATTCTACCATAAAATTCTCATTCGTTGGAAAAATACGAGAGCAGCACAATAAATTATCAAAATTTTCGACGAAAAGCGTTTTTGTCTCGGTTTTTCCTTTTAAACTCCGCTGGAATGTTACTAGAATGTTAAAAAAAGAGTCAAGTTGTAGTCCAATCCAATACCTATAGGGTGAGTGTTTAAAACGTTCATGAGATACATGGGGGTCACTCCAGAAATTCCTGATTTTCAACTACTGCCGTTTCGCTTACTACCAGTTTTAAACGTTATTACCCAATAACTCTGCAAAAGTGATTACTATCCTCCTTCAAAAAATCCGTGTTTACAGCCTCATTAATTTTCTGTATACCAATTGCTCAATAATGGTCCTGCAATGAGTACGAGCAGCACAATAAATTCGAGAACTGTAGGGGCTACCGCTTTCTGCTGCTGTAAAGCGTTGTTTGACAAAGTTCAAATTAACTGAGTGATAAATGAATTGATTAATTAGAATTAGCCATGTACAAAGTGAATTGACGTAGAGCTAAGGAAAGTAGTGTGTTGCAACGCACCAGATATTGTCATATCAATACGTCAGGCCCGCTGAAGGTAGCAGAAGTTAGGGTTGCCTGAATACTCTTCATCAGGTCGATCAAATTCAGTCGCGAATTTACTGTGGACGTTTCGACAACGTTCAAAAAATGTTTTTGGTTTTTATCTCCGTTCAACGGACTGCCAGGAGAACATTAATTAAAACCGTTACTCCTGGTTTTGAGAACAATGGGAACACCGTGATGTTTCATTCACTTCTCGTCAATGGAAATAACTCAGCACATATTTTTGCGCATCGCGAAAATAAAAAAAGAAGAAAGATCCAACTCAGTCTAGCCGTTTTCCTGCAAATCTAGTCATACTCGTAGGTCTGTTTCCTTATCAAAATGACTGTTCCATAACCCTCATGAGAGAGTTATATAAGTCGAATGTCAATGAGGGTGCTCTCATGCAAGACCCTGGGCACTCACTGAGCATCCACCGAATCTAGGACCTGTCCAAGTGTGCTGACTGACTCCTATTGGAGGCAAGCGGTTGATCGTGGTCTAGTGGTTAAGACAGTCGATTCATAATTCACGACGTAAGTTGAGGATTGTGGATCGAATCTCCGGCGCGATTGCCGTAATTTTTGCCTGAGTCAGCAGCTCTTCAAAAAGCATCTCCGAACTACTTCAGTACACAAGTACGGCCATTTCCATTGGCTTTTGCCTGTGTGTCACCGTGTGGGTGTATGACGCTCGGGAATCCTCTCATCTGGGAGGAGTTCTTAATCTGGTTTCCCGCCCGATCCAACTATTTACTTGGGTGACAAGTTTCAGAGTAGCGGCGGTAGGTTTGGCTGCTCTTCCAACAACCGTCGCTCATTGTAGGAACTACAATGGATCATCAACGTGTGGTTTCTTGTTTCCTTCGCATTGGAGAAGCAAGAAAAGAACTAGACCCTCACGTTGAAGTCGCCATGCCCCATTAGGAACTGCCCAGAGGTCTGACTCACCCACTTTCCCGACGTTCATGGATGTTGGGAAGAAACTCTTACGCTTCACGTCCATATGACGAGGATTCCCCATTTCGCTCGCCTTTTATCTAATTCTAATTCATTTAGCGTGTCAAGTTTTCGTTCAGTTGAGAGGTCCACAAGAAGTTCAGCGTAGAGCGGGGGAAGCTCCGTATTTACTGTCTTATCTCACTCGGAGTTCTTCATTGTATTGTTGGTTGTTTGAATTCTTTCTGGGATCGGGCCAGTATTCTCCTTTTATTGGCTCTGAGTTCTCTACTCCAAACAAAGGGGCAGTAGCTCTGAAAATCCAGCTACAAACACATGTTTTTTTCGATTCACTGAGTCTCAAAACGTGAATATCTAAAACAACACTTTTGCTTACTCGACGGCACTAGTTTTTACCATTTGGGTCACAAAAGTTGAAAAATTGAATGAAATATCTGGTGCGTTGCAACACACAACTTTCCTTAGCTCTACAACAATTCACTTTGTACATGGCTAATTCTATTTAATCAATTCATTTGTCACTCAGTTAATTTGAACTTCGTCAAACAACGCTTTACGGCAGCAGGAAGCGGTAGCGCTTACAGTTCCGGTATTTATTGTGCTGCTCGTACTCATTGCAGGACCATTATTGAGCAATTGGTTCCCAGATAATTAATGAGGCTGTAAACACAAATTTTTTGAAGAAGGATAGTAATTACTTTTGCAGAGTTATTGGGTAAACACCTTTAGAACTGGTGGTAAGCGAAATGACAGTAGTTGAAATTCATGAATTTCTGGAGAAACCCCCATGTATCTCATGAGCGTTTTTAAACTCTCACTCTTTAGGTATTGGATTGGACTACAATACCAATTTTTTTCAACATTCAACAAAAATTCCAGCGGAGTTTATAAGGAAAAAAACAGCGCTAAAAACGCTTTTCGTCGAAAATTTTGGTAATTTATTGTGCGGCTCTAGTCATTTTCCCACACATGGGAATTTTATGGTGTGATTGTCTCATTGAGAGCTATCAATATAAAAAATTTAATCGAAATCGTTAGAGCTGTTTTTGAGAAAAAAAAATTTGGTGTTTTGATCACTATGATAACTATAGTTAACTTTCGATGGATTTTGCCCATACCCTCATTTTTGCGTCCCATGGTAACCTGTAGGCTAGACATCAAGTTTCAGCTGATTTGGTACGGTGGTTTTCTCTAAAAACTGCGCTAAAATCGATTTTGTCGAAAGTTTTGGTAATTTATTGTGCTGCTCTCGTCATTTTCCCACAGATGGGAATTTTATGGTATAATTTCCATATTGAGAGCTATCAATATAAAAAATTTATTCAAAATCGTTACAGCCGTTTTTGAGAAAAAAAAATTTGGTGTTTTGATCACTATGATAACTATAGTTAACTTTCGGTGTATTTTGTTCAAACCCTTATTTTGGCGTCCCATGGTGACCTGCAGACGAGATATCAAGTTTGAGCTGATTTGGTACGGTGGTTTTCTCTAAAAATCGTTCACAGACCATTTTCCCAAATAGTGTTTTTCGGACTCAGGAGGGTCTGAAACGTAAAGATCTGAAGAAAACTCAAAATTTTTTTTTCAGCCGATTACATAACTTTCCTTTCTACTTCGTAGAGCCAAGGAAAGTAAAAAGTATCGTGAACGTTCGTTTGGTAGAAGACTGGAGGAACAGTAATGGAACCCTCAATTGCCTGATAAACAGTTTAATCAGAATCTCTCGGATATCTAAATGTTTTTATTTCCGTTTTCAGGAAAACTAGTAAAATATGAAATGGGAACAGTTGCATTTATTGACGAATTAACGGTCCACATTTTCAGTACCACTGTAGCAAAACAACTCCGGTAGTTTGTGCCAAAAACCTGAAATAATCCGTTTTGCTTTTGAAGTCTTCACGCATGTACTCGTATTTCCGTTCAGAACGATTTCGCAGAAATGCTCATTGAGAGCAAAAGTTAGTTATTTACTGCTAACTGTGTACCATTGAGTACCTACGATTTTTTATTCTTCGTGAATTTCTGTCTCAAAAGCCGGCTGATGGACATACGTTCACTTTTCTTAGCTCTTCGAAGTAAGATGGAAAATCACGTAATCGGTCGACATTTTTGCTTTCCGCTACAAGGGACAAGGAAAGAAGTATTGCGATAATGTGAGAAAATATCTGGTGCGTTGCAACACACAACTTTCCATAGCTCTACGTCAATTCACTTTATACATGGCTAATTCTATTTAATCAATTCATTTATCACTCAGTTAATTTGAACTTCGTCAAACAACGCTTCACGGCAGCAGGAAGCGGTAGCGCTTACAGTTCCTGATTTTATTGTGCTGCTCGTACTCATTGCAGGACCATTATTGAGCAATTGGTACAAAGATAATCAATGAGGCTGTAAACACAAATTTGTTGAAGAAGAATAGTAATTACTTTTGCAGAGTTATAGGGTAAACACTTTTAGAACTGGTATTAAGCGAAACGGCGGTTGTTGAAATCATCAGGAATTTCTGGAGTGAGCCCCATGTATCTCATGAGCGTTTTTAAACACTCACTCTATAGATATTGGATTGGACTACAATACCAATTTTTTTAAAAACATTCTACTAACATTCCAGCGGAGTTTATAAGGAAAAACCGCGGCAAAAACGCTTTTCGTCGAAAATTTTGATAATTTATTGTGCTGCTCTCGTCATTTTCCCACAAATGGGAATTTTATAGTAAAATTATCTTATTAAGAGCTACCAATATAAAAAATTTAATCAAAATCGTTAGAGCCGTTTTTGAGAAAAAAATTTTGGTGTTTTGATCACTATGATAACTATAGTTAACTTTCGGTGGATTTTGCCCATACCCTTATTTTTGCGTCCCATGGTAACCTGTAGGCTGGACATCAAGTTTCAGTTGATTTGGTACGGTTGTTTTCTCTAAAAACCGCGCTAAAATCGATTCCGTCGAAAATTTTGATAATTTATAGTGCTGCTCTCGTCATTTTCCCACAAATGGGAATTTTATGGTATAATTGTCCTATTGAGAGCTATCAATATAAAAAATGTAATCAAAATCGTTAGAGCCGTTTTTGAGAAAAAAAATATTTGGTGTTTTGATCACTATGATAACTATAGTTAACTTTCGGTGGATTTTGTTCAAACCCTCATTTTGGCGTCCTATGGTAATCTGCGGGCGAGATATCAAGTTTGAGCTGACTTGGTACGGTGGTTTTCTCTAATAATCGTTCACAGACACACAGACCATTTTCCCAAATAGTGTTTTTCGGACTCAGGAGGGTCTGAAACGTAAAGATCTGAAGAAAACTCAAAATTTTTTTTTCAGCCGATTACATAACTTTCCTTTCTACTTCGTAGAGCAAGGAAAGTAAAAAACATATCAGGGGCGACTTTTCTTACCTCCACGTCAAATCACTAGTTTTCGTGACCCTTCTATTAATTCAATTCATTTGAACTTGATCAAACTTAACTTCAGGGTGGTGATGCTGACAGCTCCGGAATTTATTGAGGTGGTCCTACTTGTTACGCGGCCATTATTGAGCAATCAGTACGTAAGGAGCTAGTGTGACTGTAAAAACGATTTTTTGTGGGAAGGATAATAATTACCGTCCCAGAATTAGTGGGAAAAAAACGTGAGCAACGGTAGCGGGTGAAATGACGGGGGTGGGAATTCTGGAATTTCTTAAGCAGTTATTAAATATGTTATGAATGGTATTAAACACTCATCGCTTAGACATTTTGACGAACTATTACCTCATTTTTCTGAAGATTCTAGAGATTTTTGCGGAGTTTATACCGAAAAAATTCGCTAAAATCGGGTTTCGTCGAAATTTATTGTGCTGCTCTAGTAATTTACCGACGAATGAGAATTTTACGGTATTGTTGGGTCATTTGGAGCTGTCTATGCTAAGAATTTAATTAATATCGTTGAAGCCGTTTTTGAGATAGAAAATATTTAGTGTTTTGATCACTAAGATAACTATAGTTAGTTTTTGGCGGATTTTGCCCTTATTCATCCGTTTTCTCTCAATCACGTCTCATACACACACAAACCTTTTTCTTTTTGTTACTGAGCTCACCCAAAACTGAACTGGAATGTAAATAAATAATATTTGAGGGAATGGGGAGGGCGCCCAGACTACCCTACGCCAGCTGTAGGGGTAGAAGGGTTGAGAGGGGGAAAGGAAGCGAGATAAGAGGTAGAACGACCATCAGTTCACATGAGACCCAAGCCATGGGTGAGTGGTGATCTCGTGGAAAGTCTGCTCACACAACTAGACGGCGCATCGCCTCAGCACTTTTCTTGCACCACGACACGGTCATCGCTACTACCACGATGTTAACTGACTCCACTACATGAGCTTTCGACGCTGCCCTACGAAGATCCGTCCTGTTATATTTGAGTCTCTTGAGGCTTGCTGAGTTTGCGCAAAGTCCTGGCTGCCAGATACATCTAGATATCCCGGATTGCTGCAGACTGATCAGGGCCATGGTGAGGATGTCAAGCTTCAGTCTTGCTCCAGGTACAACCCAGTAGTGCTGCTCTGTTTCCATGTCTCAGCCCTCAGATGGCACCAGCTACCTGCTCTGTGATGCTTGAGGCGATCCCCATGTGTAGGCAGACATACCTGCACTGCGTGATACAGCGACCAAACTGGTTACAACAGCGAGCATCTTCAGCGCTACGATCCCTGTCTGTTGTACATCTCATCGATGTAAACAGTGACGCCAAACAAACGACGTTTAAGCGCCAGTAATCCCGTCCATGGATCCCCTCTAAACCTCTCTCCACGCACGCCGAAGAGTAGATGCCAGCGAAACAAGCGGGACCTTACGGGGAAAGAACGGAATGAAGGCAGAGAGAGGTGGAACAAAGATGAATGTGCACACATGAGAGGCTAAGTGAGGGGACTAGCCAAGCACGGACGGCAGAGCGTTCCATTCTATCGAGACTCATTAGCCTTCAGACGGCTAACCTCCCAAAAACCAGACCATAGCTCAGCTTTGGAACCATAAATACACACAGGTCATTTAAACGTGAAGATCTGAGGAGAACTCGAATTTTTTTTTTCAGCCGAGTACATAACTTTCCTTTTCATTTCGTAGTTCCAAGGAAAGTGAGAAGTTGGAGTTATCTACAGATCTTAACGTTTTGAAGGCTACTGAATCCGATAACCTAATTTTGACGTTATTGTTCGATTTCGGCTCGACTGATCTCGAAGTTCTTGTTTATTTTGTTTCTGATTTTTTGAAGGCGCTAAAATAAGGTTATGAGTGTTCACCCGTAGGAAGAGGTTTTTCGCATTTTTCTGCCAAACGGTTGCAACGGCTTCGATTGAACTTTCGAATAATTTTTACTAATAAGCGCTTACATGTTCACTATGAATCTGATTGTTCTGTCTTCCCGCAACCTATACCCACGTTTTGTTCTACAAAAATCAAGATGCAAATAAACTACCCATACGGTGGGCGTTCAGAGAGTTGATCAACCCTGGCAGTTCCAGAATTGAAACCACTGCCGTTTAACTTACTAGCATTTCTTACAGTTTCTACCCGATAATTAAAAAACAGTGAACACATGCCTTTCCAGATGCCTCACGTCGACAGTCTAATACGCTGATTACTCGATAATAGTCGGGGCTTATGCAGTAGTAACTCAATAAATTCTGCAGCTTTGAGCGCTACGTTGAGCCTTTTATCAAGTTGATTGAAGGAAAAAAAACAGATTTGATTAGTTGCTGAGGAAATAAAAACCACTGCGCGGACGTGGGATTGGGGAAAGTTGTGTGATGCGTCTCACCAGATTTTTTTTTTCTCGAATTTTCCTCAAAATGGTTCAGACAATTAAAACCGAGTAGTAGTTCGTCGACGCGAGCAATTTTAGAACGTGCAAGACGCCCGCTGTGTTGGTCGTTTAAATAGGAAATTTTCAGCTTGAGGAAAGTACGGTCGATGTGTGCCGTTTGTTAAAAGTTCTAGGTAATTTATCAATAACCAATGAATTGACTGAAGTGCAGAACCTATCAACATTCTTAAAATATTCTGGTTAGGTCATTGACATTTAGACGTATCTCCATTTTCGTTTACCAGGCGCGCAAGTTTAAAATGTCGTTTTTTCGTAAAACGCAATTATTTGAGAACAACGGCCAAACATTTTTTATACGAAGTATTGGACCTCGCTTGCAAAACATTTTATCCATCTTTTGGGCAATTCGTGGATACCATTGCAAAAAATATCTGGTGCGTAGCAACACACAACTTGCCGCCACCCCTTTAAGTTCGAACACCACCTACATAGGTGGAAGCTATATCTTCGTTCAACGCATTTTTACAGGAACATTTATGGAGAACAAAATGTTGGGACTAGTTAGCTGAGAGTACACCGAAAGTTTGATCGAAATCGTTATAGCCGTTTTTGAGAAAATTAGAATACCGATAAATTAATATTCGACAAATCTCCTTTTCTGAGTTAACTTGGCTTATATCTCCGTTCAACATATATATACAGAAATAATTACGGAGAACAAAATGTGGGGATGGGTGACTAAAAGACACTCCATTAGAATTTATCACATCTGGTGAAAAAGTTACCCTGGAATTTACGGCAATGTTAGAAAAAACGTTATTTTCGACACATTTTAATTTTTATCTCTGTTCAATGAACTGTCAGAGGAACATTTATTGATAAATGTAGGTATTAACTATTCAAAAACATCTATAAAGTTTGGTAATAACCGTTGAAGCCGTTTTGCCAAAAAGCGTAAAAAACCTATTTTTGCTTCATGGGCCTATATCTCCGTTCACCGTATTTTCATGGAGATATGTATGGAGAAGAAAAGTTAGGTATTGATTAATGGAAGATAATTTGAAAGTTTCAATCAAAATCAAAATCGTTATAGCCGTTTTCGAGAAAAATGCGAAAAACCTTAGTTTTTGTATAGTATGTAGTAAATTTGATATCTAGCCCGCAGGTCATTCTTAGACGCCAAAATTTGGGTATGAGCAAAATCCACCCAAAACTGATTGTAGTTATGATAGTGATCAAAACACCAATTATTGTTTTCTCAAAAACGGCTCTAATGATTTTGATTAAGTTTTTTATATAGACAGCCCCTAGTGAGATGGCTGTACCATAAAATTCCCATGTGTGGGGAAATGACGAGAGCAGCACAATAAATTACCAAACGTTTCGACGAAAATCCAGTTAGCGTAATTTTTGCCTCATATACTCCGTTAAAATGTTACCAGGTTCTTCAGAAAAATTCAGGTAGTTCTCCAACCAATTACATATACGATTAGTCTTTAATAACGCTCATAAAATATACAGAGGCTACTCCAGAAATTCCGATATTTCAACCACCGCCTTTTCACTAACTACCAATCCCACACTTTACAATCCAGTGCAAATAGCATTCTATCGTTTCGTAAATGAAGAATGTCGCAACCCTGGCTCGGACGATCGCAAATGGCCTGCCCGCCATCATTTGTCGTGTTTGCAGATCGTCTTCGCCCAAAAATGCTTGTAATAAGTCGTATTCGAAGGTTTTTGATAAATTGTCGCGTTCTTTATCAATAACATTGAAATTGCCAATGTTGAAACGTGGAAACCAGCGTTGACAAGTCTTGACGGTTGGAGCATGATCGCTGTAAGGCTCTACATGCATCAATTCGATGACATTCGGATGCTTTTTACTTTCCTTGCTCTACAAAGTAGAAAGGAAAGTTATGTAATCGGCTGAAAAAAAATTTTGAGTTCTCTTCAGAAATTTACGTTTCAGACCCTCCTGAGTCCGAAAAACACTATTTGGGAAAATGGTCTGTGTGTCTGTATACGAATTTTAGAGAAACCCACCGTACTAAATCAGCTCAAACTTCATATCTCGCCCGCAAGTCATCAATGGACGCCAAAATAACGGTATGAACAAAATCCATCGAAATTTAACTATAGTTATCATAGTGATCAAAACACCAAATATTTTTTTTCTCAAAAACGGCTCTAACGATTTTGATTAAATTGTTTATATTGATAACTCTCAAAAAGACAATGATACCATAAAATTCCCATTCGTGGGAAAATGACGAGAGCAGCACAATAAATTACAAAAACTTTTGACGAAATCGATTTTAGCGCAGTTTTTAGAGAAAACCACCGTACCAAATCAGCTGAAACTTGATGTCTAGCCTACAGGTTACCATGGGACGCAAAAATAAGGGTATGGGCAAAATCCACCGAAAGTTAACTATAGTCATCATAGTGATCAAAACACCACATTTTTTTTCTCAAAAACGGCTCTAACGATTTTAATTACATTTTTCATATTGATAGCTCTCAATAAGGCAATGATACTGTAAAGTTCTCATTCGTGGGAAAATGACAAGAGCAGCACAATAAATTATCAAAATTTTCGACCAAAAGCGTTTTTCGCGCAGTTTTTTCCTTATAAACTCCGTTGGAGTTCTTGTAGAATGTTAAAAAAAATTGGTATTCTAGTCCAATCCAATACCTATAGGGTGAGTGTTTAAAAACGCTCATGAGATACATGGGGGTCACTCCAGAAATTCCTGAATTTCAACTACTGTCGTTGCGGTTACTACCAGTTCTAACAGTTATTTTCCAATAACTCTGCAAAAGTGATTACTATCCTTTTTTTAAAAAATTGCATTTACAGCCTCATTAATTATCTGGGAACCAATTGCTCAATAATGGTCCTGCAATGAGTACGAGCAGCACAATAAATACCGGAACTGTAAGCGCTACCGCTTCCTGCTGCCGTAAAGCGTTGTTTGACGAAGTTCAAATTAACTGAGTGATAAATGAATTGATTAAATAGAATTAGCCATGTACAAAGTGAATTGACGTATAGCTAAGGAAAGTTGTGTGTTGCAACGCACCAGATATTTTTCCTTATAAACTCCGCTGGGATGTTAGTAGAAAGTTAAAGAAAATTGGTATTGTAGTCCAATCCAATACCTAAAGTGTGAGTGTTTAAAAACGCTCATGAGGTACATGGGGCTCACTTCAGAAATTCCTGAATTTCAACTACCGCCGTTTAGCTTACTGCCAGTTCCAACAGTTATTACCCATTAACTCTGCAAAATTGATTATTATCCCTCTTCAAAAAATTCTTGTACAGCCTCATTAATTTTCTGTGTGCCAATTGCTCAATAATGGTTCTGCAATGAGTACGAGCAGCACAATAAATTCCGGAACTGTAAGCGCTACCGCTTCCTGCTGCCGTAAAGCGTTGTTTGACCAAGTTCAAATTAACTGAGTGATAAATGAATTGATTAAATAGAATTAGCCATGTACAAAGTGAATTGTTGTAGAGCTAAGGAAAGTTGTGTGCTGCTACGCACCAGATATTTTCTTTTGATCGAACACGAAAATCATTGCATGCCCCAAATGGCTCAAAATTCGACGCGTTGAGCGCGAAAAATAAGTGCGGTACCAACTCTTAAACCGCTAAACTAATATGACGTTTTGGAGTGGGCTATCATACCACCAAAATGGCGCTTTGGGTTCGACGTATTTCAATAGATTTTAAGTGCCGTATCTTGACAAACAAAAACGACGTTTTAAACATGCACACTTGGTAAGAACTAACGACACTTAATTGGCCTAATTCAATAGAAAATACCATAATAATTTAAAACACATAGACTCGTGTTATTGTAAAAATCAGCATCGGGATGGATCTGATGTTCATTTGTTGGTGAAGATAGTGTCGTACGTCGTTGCTCTCTCTTTCCGAAGGAGTCGACAGTTCTGCCCTCCATTCCTCAAATGTAGCGCCACGAGTAGCCCTCATAGCCTCGTCCTGCTTCTTCCAAGATGTGGTAATTTCCGAGGAAGCGCACAACGCCCCACTAAGTTCGACTGCTCTTCTGATCATCCGTGCAAGTGGATCCTGCTCTAAATCTTAAAATAACGCTCGCAGTCAAGATTTGCATTCCGCCGAATTTCATAGTTGGAATAGTTGCGAAGAAGTAATTTTTTTCAATACCTCTTCTAACTGAGAATGCTCCGAATTTGTGTTCACGTAGTCCAACTCCGTCAAGAGCGTTAAATGGTCCCGGTGTGATAGACGAAAGTGGAACTAAACTCGTGGAGCGATTACACAGACGTCTGCGCGTCAGTTTTAATAGCGCTTACACGGGCCAATATTTTTAGCTTCTTCCTCGACGCCTCCACCTTTTTCTCGTCTCATTTTTAAACCCGTCCGCCGAGGAAAGCGCCGCGGGGAAACCGGAGCCGACTTATTAAGCCGCCTCGGGGCGTTTGAACGCCGAAATGCTTGTTATAGCAACGACAGTTATTTGACGCCTAGCGCTAAACGAACATAAACACGCAGCTGTCGGAAATGATTTCAAAGGCCGACCGGCCTGTACAGAAAGAGAAATTCTATTGTCGATCCGAGTTGTGCCAGTCCGAGGACTTTGAACCAGCCCCCACGTCGTAGACACGCCAAATGACTTCAGGACTCCACTCTCTGCCACATTGTGAACCATGACGAGCATGAGTCCTTCCTTCCTGACATAGTTCTCGTGCTACCAGGTGCTAGCTGGGCCTAAGGTTACCCCAAGTCCACTTACGGCCTTCTGGTGTGCCTCTGGTCAGCATTGCCTGTGGGGGTGAACCTTCTAGGCTGCTAAGCTCTCTTTTCTTACTCCTACTAGCCCCTTCTTTCATCGTGAATTACTGGACTGACCTGCACAGCGAGTTGTGCGTGATTATGCGACTCTCGTAGTGTCTCTACCACGATAATTTTATTTGTCTTAGCCCCAGGAATTGCAAATACTGCAGCCAGTCTTGTATTTTTACTTTCCTTGGCTCTACGAAGTAGAAAGGAAAGTTATGTAATCGGCTGAAAAAAAAATTTTGAGTTTTCTTCAGATCTTTACGTTTCAGACCCTCCTGAGTCCGAAAAACACTAATTGGGAAAATGGTCTGTGTGTCTGTGAACGATTTTTAGAAAAAACCACCGTACCAAATCAGCTCAAACTTCATATCTCGCTTGCAGGTTACCATGGGACGCCAAAATAAGGGTATGAACACAATCCATCGAAATTTAACTATAGTTATCATAGTGATCAAAACACCAAATATTTTTTTTTCTCAAAAACGGCTCTAACGATTTTGATTAACTTTTTTACATTTATAGCTCTCAATATGGCAGCTACACCATTAAATTCCCATTTATGGGAAAATGACGAGAGCAGCACAATAAATTACCAAACTTTTCGACGTAATCGATTTTAGAGTGGTTTTTAGAGAAAACGACGGAACCAAATCATCTCAAACTTGATATCTAGCCCGCGGGATACCATGGGACGCCAAAATAAGAGTACGAGCGAAATCCACCGAAAGTTAACTATAGTTATCATAGTGATCAAAACAGCAAATTTTTTTCTCGAAAACGGCTTTAACGATTTTGATTAAATTTTTTATATTGATAGCTGTCGATAAGGCAATTATACGATAAATTTTCTATTTGTAGGAAAATGACGAGAGCAGCACAATAAATTATCAAAATTTTCGACGAAAAGCGTTCTTAGCGCGGTTTTTTCCTTATGAACTCCGCTAAAATGTTACTAGAATGTTTTAAAAAATTGGTATTGTAGTCCAATCCAATATCTATAGGGTGAGTGTTGAAAAACGCTCATGAGATACATGGGGCTCACTCCAGAAATTCTTTAATTTCAACTACCGCCGTTTCGCTTACTACCAGTTCTAGCGGTTTTACTTGATAACTCCGCACAAATGATTACTATCATCTTCAAAACAATCGTGTTCCCAGCCTCATTAATCCTCTGTGCAACAATTGCTCAGTAATGGTTCTGCAGTGAGTACGAGCAGCACAATAAATTCCGGAACTGTAAGCGCTACCGCTTTCTGCTGCCGTGAAGTGTTTTTTGACCATGTTCAAATGAACTGAGTGGTAAATGAATTGATTAAATAGAATTAGCCATGTACAAAGTGAATTGTTGTAGAGCTAAGGAAAGTTGTGTGTTGCAACGCACCAGATATTTAGGGGAGGTGATGCTACGATATGGCATTTAGTACGCAATGACCCCATCATTCTCCTCATCTTAAGTGTTCATAAAAGAAACTGGGGCAGCTGAAACTTTTTTGAGTCCCAATTAGCTGAACTGAGTGGACGAGTTTTGACGCACAAACTATTCTAATTGCTGCTACTAGGTGGGAGCTCATAGCAAACGCTGTTGCCTCTCAAGAGCAGTGATAGGTTGTTCCCAGGGGGGTCAGAGCCAAGAAGCATTGTAGCTAAGACGTTCTTTGTCATTTATTTATTTAATCATGCCTAGGATCAACCAAACCAAGTACATAACAACGATTCTTAGATGACCTTGAATGTTCGATTATCGCGGAACAAAACGCCGAAGAATCGAAAGAAAAATCAAATGAACAGGGAAGACATTTCCCACACTACCAGCCGCAACGAAGACAACGTTGAGCGATCACAGTCGAGAAGGTCACCGAAAATGGACGATGGAAACGTGCCAGAGTTCCAGATTTTGACAGCTCGATGCAGAGGAAGTTCAAGGGCAAATCCCATTCCAGCTCATGTTCTGCGTGGAGCGATTTTGGAAGTGATCTGTCAAAGCGAACGTAATGGCAAACAAGAGTGGATTGTGGAGTCCTGCAGCCATCAGAAGGAAAAGAGCTTTGTTTGGAACTTGTTAAAATGAACGCCAACCGTGGGTTCTGCAACTTGTAGACAGCATGCTTCAGACAAGCTCTGATCACCCAGGCAGTCCCGCCCGCACGACTAGAATAGTCGCTTATTATTGTACAGCCTTCACTAAACATTCATCGTTTAGTTAGCAACTAAACTACCAACCTGATTTTCGCAAGAATATTCGCGTTTATTAACTTACAGGAAAATCAATTGTGAAAATATCTGGTGCTATGCATCACTCAACTTTTCAGCGACTCTCTTGACTCTAGCAACTAGTCAAATCTGTTTGATTATGTTTATAACAACGTTCTACGTGACAGCGGGAGGCGCTTATGGTTCTGGAATTTATTGTGCCGCTTTTGCTTGTGACACGGCCATTGTTGACCAATCAGTTCACAGATGGATCAAGAGACTGTCTACGTGATTTTTGTTTGAGAACTATCAAGTACAGAGGTTAATTTGGAGATGCTATAGAAGAGCTGCTGACTCAGGCAAAAATTACGGCAATCGCGCCGGAGATTCGATCCACAACCCTCGACTTACGTCGAGAATTAAGAATCGACTGTCTTAACCACTAGACCACGATCAACCGCTTGCCTTTAATAGGAGTCAGTCAGCACATCAGTGCACTGGGCAACCCCTTCACGCCTCTACAACAGGGCACATGTATGTGACCCTAGGTTGCATGCCAACCTACACAACCTCGTACCCTACAAATAATCCAACCTTTCTATTCTCGAACCAAACTTGGCCAGCAGGAACAGAGCAACAACACACCATTTGTAATAACCCCCAGCAGAGTCAAGTACTCATTCAGCTCAGAGCATCCCTTCCAACATATAATGGGAAGCAAGGAGAGCGTCTGGAGGATTTGTTTGAGCAAATAAGGGAGGAAACAAGAATACACCCCCTACCTGCTAGGACATGGTAACAGTTGGCAAAAGCTCAGTTACGTGGCCCAGCTAGGTCGCTGCTCAAAGAACTTGCGGAGCATCAAACCAGTTCTTTAGAGCTATTGGAGTTTGAACTAAGAAAGCGTTTTGTTGGAATTAAAACGCCTGAATTTTACTTTCAACAACTTATGGCCATTTCCATAGAAAAGAACGAGACCGTCGAAGGTTTTGGTGCCAGGGTGAGGGATATGGTTCAAAAGGCATGTCCTAAACTTTCTCCTAATGATGTAGAGCGGCAAGCAGTTAGTTTCTTTTTAAAAGGACTTCCAGCACAGCTTCAAAGGACGACAAGAATTTTAGGACAACTAGAAACACTTGGGGAAGCAGTAGCACGAGCTTCATACTGCAAAATGAGCGAAAGAAAAAAGACTTTCCTTGTAGCCCTCTCGTTTCTCGAATCAAAGATCGGATTTTCTGGGGATTCGCTCAACTCTCGTAAATTCTTTCCTTAAAAGAGTCCGCTCCAGGAGCAGCGGTTAAAAGACGAGGGGGGAGATGTGCTGACTGACTTCTATTAAAGGCAAGCGGTTGATCGTGGTCAAGTGGTTAAGACAGTCGATTCATAATTCTCGACATAAGTTGAGGATTGTGGATCGAATCTCTGGCGCGATTGCCGTAATTTTTTCCCGAGTCAGCAGCTCTTCAAAAAGCATCTCCAAACTTCCTCAGTACAATCGCGTTCAACTGTTTCGAATAATCGGGTAAAAACTGTGAGAAATGGTTGTAGGTGGAACGGTGGGGGTAGACATTCTGGGATTTCAGGATTTCCTGTGTATCTTATGAACGCTATCAAACTCTCATCGTATAGGTACTTAATCGGACTATCTCAACAAACACCTTTTTTTCAACATTTGAGCTTAGTTTGGAGTTTATAAGAAAAAACCGAATGAAATCGATTTTGGTGGAAATGTTTGATAATTTATTGTGCTGCTCTTGTCGTTTTCCCACAAATGAGAATTTTATGGTATTGTCGTGTCATCTACAGCTGTCCATAAAAAATGCCATTTTTGAGAAACAAAATATTTAGTATTAAAGCAATAGGGTTATGTCTGCCAGAAGGCAAATTATTAAAGTTTACGTATCTGTTAGGTGAGTCCGTCTCCTCTGGCTGGTGTGTTGCTGGTGGCAAGCGCTTTCGATGTAAAGACATCATCGTCTGGCCGTTAAGTCAGTACTGGAGTCAGTCAGTTGGTCGTGGTCTTTATATATGAAAGGAAGGTAAAACGGGATGATGGAGGGTCGGGGAAGAAAAATTCAAAAAAAAAAAAACGGCCAGACGATTATGTCTTTACATCGAAAGCGCTTGCCACCAGCAACACACCAGCCAGAGGAGACGGACTCACCTAACAGATACGTAAACTTTAATAAAATATTTAGTCTTTTGATCACTATAATAACTATAGTGACTAATACGCTTATTTTGATGTTCTGTGGTAACCTGTGAACTATATCTTGTTTGAGCTGATTTGGTTCAGTCGTTTTTGCTCAATCGCGTTCACGCGAGCCATTTTTCCAAAAAATGTTTTTGTGACTCTGTAGGCCTTAAAACGTAATCTGAGGAGAATAGAACTTTTTTAATGTAACTTTACTTACAACTTCGTAGATCTGAGAAAAGTAAAAATCGCTATTTCCTGGATTTTTTCATTTTTTTGGGGCTACTCTCCACATTTTTCACCGATGAACAGCGTATGGCACTACACAATAGTTCAGCATTGTTAGTTATTTAATTAATTTTAATCAAAATACTATCTCTTACTGAAAGGGAAGGGGGGATGTTCACGGTTGTATCGCAGTGTTGCCTGTAACCAGTATGAACTCTGGTTTTTTTTTTTTTTAGCCGACTACATAACTGTCTTCTTAGGACTTGGCTGTTGAATTTCACGACAAAATTCCTACATCAAATGAAATGTCACATTCCATATCAATCGTTAATAGGTTCTTTGTTATATTTAGCGATGGTAGTCGCCTAGATATCACATTTGCTGTTAATTTTTTGAGCCAATTCAATAACAAATACACAGAAACACATTGAGAAGCAGCAAATTAAGTTTTACAATGTTCGAAAGGTACCACTGATATTAAATTGACATATCGGCAAACAAATCAGCCTTTGGTTGGTTTTGTGGATGCTGACTGGGGAAATTGCTCAGTCGATCGCGGATCTTATACCGGAATGGCTGGTGCAGCCATTATATGGGAAACCAGGAAACAAAAGACTGTGGCGACTTCCAGTACAGAAGCACTTGAGCCTCACCGAGGGCATAAAAGAAGCTCTTTATCTGGGGTGATTACTAGAAAATCTTGGATATCCGTAGGGAATGCTGACACTCAAGAATGACAACTAAGGGGAATTAAAACTTGTCATGGATCCCGT
This sequence comes from Pachypeltis micranthus, assembly GCA_020466155.1. Lineage (NCBI taxonomy): Eukaryota > Metazoa > Arthropoda > Insecta > Hemiptera > Miridae > Pachypeltis > Pachypeltis micranthus. The sequence goes on along the minus strand of CM035768.1, from coordinate 79,326,702 downwards.
TCATTGCAACCGAACTAAACACATTGAGATTCATCCATCATTCATCCGTGAAGCCATAAACAATATTTTGGTGGACGTTGATTACATGTCAACTGATATAATGCCCATTGACATACTGATCGAAGCTACTTATTGTGTATTAGTTCATCAATTAGGCCGAGGAATAAAAGAGCACGCGCACATGAAGAGATGATTATATTCGGAATACAAAAAAGGATCACAGCAACAACAACAACGTAGGAAGGTTGCACAAGAACGAAAGAACCACTGCAGACACAAACACATGGACACTACATTCTCCCCCACTAAATAACAGTATCAGAGCAAAAACAACGTAACAGACATTAATGTACTTAGTAGGAACTTCAGTTAGGCAAAAAATAGCACCAGGGATTCAACTTTACCCCACTGAGAAACTGAGAACAACATTTGGATCACGGAGCCTCTCTGGCAGCCTCCTGGCTCAAACAGGACGGGCAAGGGAATGCAGTGGTGTGGTGGGAGGAACCAATGGTGCCAGAGCTGCACATGGGGGCATGACCCGAGGTGGAGAACCCTGACGACGCGGAGAGCAAGACTGATTTTGAGGAGGAAGACGCGGAACTCCAAGTCGGACCGAAAGAAACCGTCTTCTTGACTTGTGGATCCCTGAGCTGATCAATATGACGCTTCAGCGTCCTCCCAGAACTGTCCAGACGAACAAGAAAGTGTCGTTGACCGTACCTCCTCAAAATATCACCAAACTCCCAAATAGAGTTGTTCCCCTTGAAAATGCGTATTTGCACCATCTCCCCCACACACGAGAACCTCTTGGTAACCTGCGTGGCTTGCGACGTACGAGACACAACCGGTAGAAAGGCGTCCAAGCGGGTGCAGAATCTGCGCTTCAGATAGAGTTCAGCTGGTGAACTTCCGCTGGCCAGTGGCGTTGCCCTATAGCGAAACAATATCCTCCCGATCTTCCCCTGCATAGGAATGTCCTCATTGGAAGCAGCGGGCAGCTTATTTTTGAGCGTTTGTATATTCCGCTCAGCCGGACCATTTGTGGCTGGATGACCAGACGCAATAAACTTCTGGTATATGCCATTACAACGGCAATATTTACGAAACGTGTCACTTTGGAAAATAGTAGCATTGTCTGACACCAGGGAAGACGGAAACCCGTGCACTGCAAAAATCTTGTCGAGGAGTGAAACAGTTGAGGCAGTGGACAGTGGAAGGTGCATCCCTAAGTGGTTCCACCTCAGCCCATTTGGACTTAGCATCAAACAAACCAACGAATGATGCCCCTGGAAAGGCCCAGCAAAATCAATGTGGACACGTTCCCAATTCTCTAAAGGCTCATCCCAAGGGCGATTAGGAGCTTTAGGCGGGTCTGCTCTGGTGAGTGCACACTGTTCACAACCCTTTACAAGGTGCTCAACCTGCCGATCAATACTAGGTCAATATACATATTTGCGGGCGAGCTGCTGCATCTTTACAATCCCTAGGAAGGTATCATGAAGCCAAGCCAGCACCTGAGCACGAAGGGAAGTCGGTACAACTATGCGGCCCTGGCGAAAAAGAGTCCCTTCATAAAGCGTGTATTCAGACTCAACACACTCATTCTTGAGCTGCTCAATAATTTCCTTGAGTTCAGGATCCCATCCTCGTCGCCAATTATTGTGTATTAATTCATCAATTAGGTCGAGGAATAAAAGAGCACGTGTACATCAAGAGATGATTATATTCGGAATACAAATATCTGGTGCGTTGCAACAAACAACTTTCCTTAGCTCTACAACAATTCACTTTGTACATGGCTGATTCTATTTAATCAATTCATTTATCATTCAGTTTATTTGAACTTGGTCAAACAACACTTTGTGGCTGCAGGAAGCGGTAGCGCTTACAGTTCCAGATTCTATTATGCTGCTCGTACTCATTGCAGGACCTTTATTGAGCAATTGGTACACAGAAATAATGAGGCTATAAACACAAATTTTTTGAAGAAGGATAGTAATTACTTTTGCAGAGTTATTGGGTAAATACTTTTAGAACTGGTAGTAAGCGAAATGGCAGTAGTTGAAATTCAGGAATTTCTGGAGTTACCTCCATGTATCTCATGAGCGTTTTTAAACACTCACCCTCCAGGTATTGGATTGGACTACGATACCAAATTTTTTCAACATTCTACTAACATTCCAGCGGAGTTTTAAAGGAAAAACCCGCGCTAAAAACGCTTTTCGTCGAAAAGTTTGATAATTTATTGTGCTGCTCTCGTCATTCTCCCACGAATGGGAATTTCATGGTATAATTGTCTCATTGAGAGCTATCAATATAAAAAAATTTAATCAAAATCGTTAGTGCCGTTTTTGAGAAAAAATATATTTGGTGTTTTGATCACTATGATAACTATAGTTAACTTTCGGTGGATTTTTCCCATACCCTTATTTTTGCGTCCCATGGTGACCTTTAGGCTAGACATCAAGTTTCAGCTGATTTGGTACGGTGGTTTTCTCTAAAAACCGTGCTAAAATCGATTTCGTCCAAAATTTTGGTAATTTATTGTGCTGCTCTAGACATTTCCCATGGATGAGAATTTTATGGTATAGTTTCCATGTTGGAAGCTATCAATATAAAAAATTTAATCAAAATCGTTAGAGCCGTTTTTGAGAAAAAAAATATTTGGTGTTTTGATCGCTATGATAACTATAGTTTACTTGCGGTGGATTTGTTCAAACCCTTATTTTGGCGTCCCATGGGGGCCTGGGGGCGAGATATGAAGTTTGAGGTGATTTGGTACGGTGGTTTTCTCTAAAAACCGTTCTCAGACACACATACAGACACACACAGACTGACACAGACACACAGACCATTTTCCCAAATAGTGTTTTTCAGACTCAGGAGGGTCTGAAACGTAAAGATCTGAAGAAAACTTAAAATTTTTTTTTCAGCCGATTACATAACTTTCCTTTCTACTTCGTAGAGCAAGGAAAGTAAAAAAGGATCACAGCAACAACAACAGCGTAGGAAGGTTGCACAAGAACGAAAGAACCAGTGCAGACACAAACACATGGACACTACACTACTCCTCGTGAGAAGCTGATGAAGTGTTGTACTGGGTCTACACCTGAAGTCCACTTGAGGGGGCGTGTTTAGGTTGAAGCATTACGCTAGTTGGTTTTCTCAAAACAACTGGACATGAACCTACCAAAATACAGGACTGTACCACCTTACTACACAAACAATACAAAGGACGAAAACTGAACATATTAGAAAACATGGAAATTTACAAACAAAAAAACTTCAATGGACAGATCATAAATGAACAAATCAACCACTCAAAACATTACACAAACGAAAACAACCAACTGACGGATTTACAGACCACCCTACAGAAAAAAGACGGAAATTCCACAATTGACAGATCATTCAAGACGTTCCATTCACCTTAGGGGTTTTCCCGAGGTACATGACCTCCTCTCCCCGACCCTTCCCTGACCCTCCATCATCCCGTTTTACCTGCCTTTCATATATAAAGACCACGACCAACTGACTGACTCCAGTACTGACTTAACGGCCAGACGATGATGTCCTTACATCGAAAGCGCTTGCCACCAGCAACACACCAGCCAGAGGAGACGGACTCACCTAACAGATACGTAAACTTTACTAGTTGGTTTACTTCGTAACCAAGCAGATTGCGTTATAAAATAAGCTTTCTGCTATCGCTATATTTATTACATTGTCATGTAACATTATGCAACATTTTTTTGTTCCGAATTTGGTTCAGGATCGACTTGCCCATTGCGAGGTTGCTGTGCGTAACTCTGTGTGGAAAGTTATGAAAAATGTCAGCTAAAACTAGTGTGACGTATATTACTTTGTGAGATCCAACCAACTTTTATTTTCGTCATTCTTTCCAATTGATTAACCCGATAATTGTTGTGCTACTTATTCAAATCGTTCGTTTCAGAATTGGTTCAAAGTGAAAGGAAAAGACGGAAAGTTGCACGACCGGTATTTGTTCCTCTTCAAAGCTCGTATTCTCGTTTGCAAAGTTAGAAAAATCTCCGACAACCGCTATGTATTCGTTTTGAAAGAAATAATTCGAGTAAGTTCGCTGCGCGTAACTTTTAAAAAAACTAGGTTTGATTACTATCTCACATTCGTTGGATGAGAATGTTTTAATGTTGTTTACAGTTACCTGAGGTTGAAATTAGGGACCATAGAAACGACCCGAAAACATTCGAAGTTGGACCATTCACGGTCACGAGCCACAAGGACTACGTCAAAGAACCTTGGCTGGCCGAAATAAAGCACTACGCTCGAAACGCTTGTAAGTGCATTAAAATATTATAGCTTAGACGTAGCACAATTTCAGAGTTTTATGTGGAACGACAAGTACCTCATCAAAATGTCCAGGACGAATTACTCAAGTCGTGTAAGCACGCTGAAGAAATCACATAATCGAAATTCAGCTGATGCATAAACACTTGGTTTGTTCACAGTTATTGTTAAAGTGTAAGGAAATGAAAATTTCGTGTTTCCCAGTAACATCGAACACATAGAGCTGGTTTGGAGGACCACAATACAAATACCGAGAAATGAAATGTGAACGAAAACAAGAAAGAGGTGAAAAGGTTGAATGAGAGAAAAGATGAAGAAAGTAATTCGAAATTAAAGAAGAAAAAAAAGATGTTTGTATTAAAATGAAGGGTTCTCTTAAGAAAATGCATATACAATGAAAGCTCGAGCAAAAGAAATAACCGAAAAAATGAATTTAACGTTCGTTGGGGCTCTTGATGAGGTGATGCGTTGTTGGTGATAAGGTGGCATGAAGTGCAGAAGAAATTTGGAATGGTCTTACCAGTGGAAAGTGGTTGAAAGCGGCAGAGATGATAGAAAGGAAATATGGGGGTGAAGCATGAGTAAGTGGTGAAGCACTGGTTGCATGAGCGGCTCAACTGAAGGAGGAAAGTTATTATGGCGTGTCTTGATGGGTATCAGGTGAGCAAGGTTTAATGGTCACATTTGTTCGCTGCTCCTCTCTGTCGTGAGCTGAATGAGCTAGGTCGAGAAAATTTTGCCCAATGTTAACCAGTTATAAATAATACATTAACATGGATCTACCTAATACACGAAATATAACCAGAAGAGTTGCGTTTAAGCTTAGGGAATTATATTTACAACTTACTAAATCTGTTCATCCTGACAATGTCATATTGCGAAAGACACCCTATATGCTGCTATTACGATAAATCGAACGTTTTCCAGAGAACAGCCTAGGACTCTTTTAACAATTTGATTATGTTCAACAGTAACTCTTGCCGAACACGCTGCTGATGACCTGCGCCTTCAAGTTGAAGAAAACGAGAAGCTCGAACCACTTAAAGGCGTAGAATTGGACTTGACGTTTGGTCAAGCTTTATCCGACGAAGAGATGCCCCCACCCCCGCCTCCGGTAGTCAAGATTGTAGAAGGTAGTATAGTAGCGGTCAAAATATGCCGATTTTACTTTTTTATGTCATCTTAAGATAAATATGAGTCTACTATGGGTACTCTGATATCAGCTTTTGGTCTTGGTTATTTTTTTTCATTTCCATTACCCTACGGTACATCAAATTTCAATTTAATTTCAATTCATTTCACAGTTTGTGAAATATGTTGCTATCCAATAAGTATCAATACCATTATTAATATTCAATCACATTAAAGAGTGGTTATCAAACAATGGTCCTAAGTGACTAGCAAATGGGTCTACAGGCTGCTGTGCTTGTCCTGAAAGGGTCAGTCATAGTCAAACTAATGATAACTTCCTTGCTAGTGCCTCCTAAATGCTACACCCCCACGTGATACTGTTTCGTTTTTACCAGAGCAAAACTGGCACATTGATTTAAACAAAGGGACTGAACAGTCCCATTATTTATCGATGTTATACAGGACGCAGGAGAATAGCACCTTTAACAAAAAGTAAGTGCGCCAACCTTGAAAAGTTGTATTGAAAGAACTCGAATTAACACTCTCTTTACATCCCTCAGAACTTTTTTCCCCGAGGTGGTGATCCTGTGTTGAAATAATTCAAAAAAAAAGTTGGGACACAATTATTATACTGCTGAAGCACACCTGTCTGTTCTTCATTCGATGTAGGGGCCATAGTCCTACAACAATTATTTAAATTCAGCGTTGACTGATCCCCTCAAGTTTCAGCAAAATTTTAAGCACATTTCAGGAGGTTGAGAGTCTTACAAACAGATTATGGCTCTATTTCTTTTTTTCTCTATTTGTTAAGCCGAATGTTTCTACAAGTGAATATATGAGTGGCCTATCTATTTCCTGTTGATTGTCATCTCCCAGTCAGTTTAGGTCAAGTGTAAAAGGACTGGTTCCTTTCGAGCCCCTTCCCGCTGCACAATGAGGGCTGAACTTGACTGACATTTATGATGCTGGCGTCACATGCGAGAACTGCATCACTTGCCATCAATTTCTCTAAATCAAAACCAAAATTAACTTTTTTTTAAATCCTTCAGTAGTTTGTGGACATGTGACTCTTGACCTTGGCTACTTTTATGAAATGAACAAAATGAACGTGCTGGCGCTTCTAAAATTATTTAGTGCATCTCGAGAAGCTATACATGAAATTCGTTATCAGTATTGGACTCTGATGGGTTTGAAAATTTGATATGCAGTCTAGGCAAAAAGTCACTCATTGACCCCCACCACTCTCTGTTTGGTTTTGTCCATCATATTTATTCTGAAATTTGATGTGCTTATCTGCAGATGTTGTAAAATTGTATATCTAACGTTTACAGGAACACATAAAGCAAGTTTTCAATTTTATCCTTTGAGCTTCAATAAATTGTAAAACTTAACTAATTCAAAATACCACGATGCAGTACAACTCAATTATTCGTTCGTCTGCGCTTATTTGTAAACAAGAATTACCAAAAATTAAGCTGATAGTTTTTCATTCTCATCCCCGATTTACAATACTTTTTATTATTTCAGCTTGCATGACTGTATTAAAACTTGGCCTAAATTTTGCAACAATCTGCAGTGGAAATCACGCTACCAAGACACGATTGTTTTAGTTTTTATTGAATGAAGGGTTACTGCATACCATTTGTTGATCACTATCTTTATTTGTTTACTTATGTTCGTGTGATGTGCTGAAATAATGGTACCAACCAAAGAAATACTTGTACTAGGCATAAAAATCACTGAGTACTGTAAAAAATGAATCAACACTTCGACGATGTATGCAGTTATCACCGAATTTAGGCTGCTAATTGGCCGAAGCTTATTCAATCTTAACACAGTGGAATTCACAAAACTCTTGTCAGTAAAATCTGGCACTGTCAAAAAATTCTGAATTCTTTGTTGAATAGACAGTTGACTATGGGATATTACAAAAAAGAACTATACGCATGTAGATTTTTGATTTTGAAGTAAGTTAGGCTCCCTGAACCTCCGTTGTTACTCATTTGAAACTCGATTTGGTTGTATGAAGGGTTTCAGGTTTCCATTACAATACACAAGTGTCTCAAGTAATAAAACCGTGTGCAAATGTTTCTTTTGGTTGTGAGCTTATATTCATGTTTTCGTGTTTAACAACTGAAATTGATTCAACATTGTTTTTTCGTAGTTCAGCTTTTGTAGTGGCTTTCGCAATTCATACATTTCTGTTCTTCAAGTTTTCTGGAGCAAGGCATGGGGGATAGACAATGAGTACTCGCCTTTACGATGGTTGAGTGAACACAATTATTGTCTACTCCATTCCTTGGCAAATGGAGACACTATAACACTTGAATGCTCTTTATCTTAGTTTAACGTAGTAGTTTCAAGTGTGCATTTCACAGAAGCACGTAAGCCATCACCTCCCCCACCACCAATGCCTGAAAAAGCCAAGTCACCAACACCTGAACCAGAGGAACCTGAAGACACCACTTGTCGCTGCAATACTGATTCATTATTCTCTAAAACCGTCGAAGGATTCAATGTTGAACGTGAGCTATAATCATTCTCCTTTATCTTTAAATAACTTACGTTTTTTGCCTTCCCTGTAGAGTACAAATCATAATTTCATATGTGAATTAAGACGTTTTGTTACGTAGATGTGTCGTTGTCGTCTCTGCTGTCTGGAAAATCTTCTGCATTTATGAAAATTGTCGATCATCTGTATTCCTGAAAAATCAATGCCAAACAACCAACTGATCGATTTTCGTAATTCACGTTTCCCGTTTTTTGCTAAAGTACATTGCATGACACACCGATTTTTTTGAGTTTTCTTTCCAAAGTTGGAAGTTACGTTTTTTGCAACTTCAATGCTTTTAGCATGAACACAGGGTAGAAATTTGACTGTTTTAAAATTTATTCCACATTTCTTTTTAAATTGGCTGCAATGCTCGTGCACTTTGGCTTTCGTAGATTTGGATGTTCCACATTTTAGCGATCAGACTAATAATATCTTTATGTGTCCGCCCGAAATTCCTCAGGCTACTAAGAAAACAGTCACTTTTTGGATATTAACGTTGTCTCGCCCTTTGTAATTTGTTGTCATAATTGTTCATCAGTCATTTGTTTTAACCCTTATCAAAAATCTATCACACATCAAAACAGAGCAGCACATTTTTCAACAAAATCTAAGTGGGAACCATTTAAAAATTTTGGTAGTTAATGCTTCAGATCTTTTCTACAGCTGGTGGGACTGCTACGTTTGATTGTGAAATTGACTGTAAAACACTGATATGGCTGAAAGATAATCACCCATTCGATGAAGACCTTGCTGGCCGAGTAACTCAGATGTCTCAAGGCAGCTTACATCGCCTGGAAATTGCGGACGTAAGAGAATCAGATGCTGGAGTATACACAGCGCACGCTACGTTAGCAGATGGCAGAGTGACTACATGCACTGCTAATCTAATAGTGCAGGCTGGTAGGTGTTCAGTTTTGAGTTAGCTCGTAACGATTTTAATAAAATGCTGATGCTCGATGATTTTGTCTGTGTGCTGAAATTGTTTCATGTTTTGCTCTGATTAGTAGGGTCAAACTAAGCGATTAAGGTTTCAATGGCCAACAACTAGCTCGCAAATACATGCTAGACATGTTACCTGTACTGCACGTTATTTCTGTTCATATGAGCATATAATGTGTACTGAGGAAGTTTGGAGATGCTTTGAAGAGCTGCTGACTCAGGCAAAAATTACGGCAATCGCGCCGGAGATTCGATCCACAACCCTCAACTTACGTCGAGAATTATGAATCGACTGTCTTAACCACTAGACCACGATCAACCGCTTGCCTTTAATAGGAGTCAGTCAGCACAAATGCATTCGCAATGGGTTAAAAGAGGTGAAAACGAAGGGAAACTACACTTTGTGAAGGTTATACTGGTTTCAGTGCTTAAACCATCATCAGTCTTTGTCAGTAGTCCATCGAAACCAGCGTGTCCTTTAGAACAGTGTGGAAAGATAATTTCTCCTAGTTTGCATCTCTTTTCATAATAGCTTCACAATTTCCCTGTGAATGACGTAAATTGCATGTGTGTTATGAGTTTAGGCAAACGTTTGAATGGGCATTAGAATTTCTGAGCCGTTAGTCCTGATTTTTTTCATCTGAACAGAAACCACTGTGAATAGCGATAAAAATTGCGGATAATGCCCAATCGATACGAATACATTTATTGTTTTGAGGCTGAAGCGATTTTGTGTTTTCATGAGGTTACTCGTGCAAGAATACTTCTCCGAGTTATCCCGGGTTGGTAGTGTATCTGACCGTTCAGCAATATGCGTGATATGTCAGCAGAAAAGCAACGATTTTCCCCCACCATTAAAACTCCATTAGCCACCCCTAAAAGCATCTGATTAGGAAATAATTATTGTTTGTTTATACAGAGTCAGAGTTTTCATTTATTAAGACCAATCACCAAAGTGACAAACGACAAGCCGCTTAATTTGTACAAATTTAAGAAAGTAAATTAGGAGCTCCTATCAACTAAACCTGAAACGAATTCTAAAAACTTGAAAGATTGAATTGAAAAGGGCGAAAATTGGTGTCATTGTGATTATCGTGGAAAAATAACAAATGAGGAGTCTGGGCGTTTCTTCTGAGTAGTGAGAAGTCAGTGATTGACGCCGTGCTCGATGAACTGGACAAACTAAGTCAGGTGGGATGCTGATGACCCAGAAAATGAACGAAGGGGCAGCTTGGTAGTGTAGAGCTGAGTCGCTGAACATGTACCAAGGAAAAAGGAGATGCAATATCAGAAAAACAGTAGAGTCGCAGTGCCGGGATTTTGAGATGACGTCAAGGAGTGGGGCAGTAAAGGTCATCATTTGTTATTATGAGATCACATGAAGGTGACAATTGTAGTTTGATTCAGCGAACTTAGAACATCAACATGAACATAAATTTACCTGTTTGGGTAACAGTTCTAGAGACTGTAACTCATTGCGTATACACTCTATTGCTGCGAAGCTTCTAACTGAAATGTCATGAGCATCACTGCTCTATCTTTCAGGAACACCCTGGGGAGAAAGTACTCACATTTTAAGAGTGTGGTTGTTATGTTTTACAATCTTTGCACAAATTGTGTAACATCATCTCGTATCGAGAGCTACAAATATTGTTGAAAATATCACCGTTAACTTCACAATGAAGCTGGTGAGGGCCTCCCAGGATTAATGTACAGTTGGAAAGGATGTCGAGTGTGGCAGCCACAGCAACATCGTACTCAACTACTTATCACAGGAAATCTGAAGACATCCATTCTCTGAAGAGGAGGCGTATCTTAACTGTAGGAATACACCTTTGTCAAGAATGAAAAATTAGGATAAATCGTCCCCCATGACAATGTTCTCAGGCCAAAAGCAGACCTTTTTACAATGATACATAAATTTACCGAGATGGACCAAACTCATAATTTAGCAGATCGTTTCGGGGTTTTTCCCAATGAAGCAGCTCAAATTTGGCGATGTCCAAAACTAAGTAGACTCTTGCAAGATGCCCACAGTGATACCACTCAGTTCCTCTGCTTACAGTACTTGTATAGAATATTGAATTTTATACCCAACGCTAATTACTGCTGGAGTTGTCATTATTCTACATCAATGCATCCCTTGTATTTTATCTATATCCCTATAAAACCATTGGAAAATTAGGATAAAAGAGAAACAGTTGCATTCACTACTGTGTATAAGTTCATAACTATTTTAATTGTAAATCTAAATCGTTTCTTTGATTCATCTTCACAGTAACGGATGCTAGCAGAAACAAACCTCAATTCACTGTCAAGCTAAAGGACACTGAGTTGTTAGAAAATACCTACCTGCGTTTCATGGTCAAAGTGAAGGGGGATCCCAATCCAGAAGTCAAATTGTAAGTTGAATAGCTAGTTATTACGCAGTGTTGTGTTTAACCCATAATTACACAAAAGAACATCGCAATAAGCAATATTATTTATTAACTTTCTTTTGGACTGAACTATCCTTTACACGTTTGCAGCTACAAAGATGATAAAGCTATCACGTATAAGAACACACATTGTGCCATTCAAACAGACCAATCTGAAAAAGGCTATTACGAACTGATTGTTCCTGAAGTTTGTATAAGCGATGCCGGAGTATACAAGTGCGTTGCAAGCAATGTTCATGGAGAGGAGTCGTGCGAAGGCATTCTAAAAGTTGTCGGTAAGTCACTCATTTTCAATAGTCTGATTTCAATACCACTGTCAAGTCTCTCGACTATGTTAAAAAGGATTAAACAAAAGGAAGGAAAAGAGCAAATCAAAAAAGTATTCACAGCACAGATAATGTGGGGCCGAATGAAATGAAATAAACTAAAAAATGACAATCATTTGCTAGAACGTATGTTGTATGTAAGTATTTTGTTGCACATCTTGAATCTACCAGAGAAATTTGGCCTCTTCTTTCATGACAGTAATCAGTTATTGTTGCATGTACCATTAAGAGTATTGTACTCATGTAAGAACTGTTGGAATTAAGTATTTGAAATTACAATGGGAGAATATGATCATTGAAATAAAAATTCATCAGTTGATTGCTGTGTATCAGGTGATACAACCAAGACCAATATTGAGTCTCCATTGCCCTCTTCGCTCAGAGGTAAACTATTGTGAAATGCAAGGGTTAATTAGCGTGATATTCGCATGAACATAATCATTGAGAAAGTGCTCTTGTGTGACAGCGCACTTGCCGTGGCTACAAGATATAATTTCGAACTGAACTGGTTAAGACACAGTTGTATCAAAACTGATTTTCATTAAGCAGGTTCATATTATAACAAGAGATCATCAATTTGAGTTTCTGGGTTCTTATGCCTGAGATTGTGCATGTTAAGTTTACCAAACTTGAAAAAGATAAACTTCAATGCCGTCTGTTGGAATGCTGAACAACCTTACCACAGAAAAACCCTGCAGCGATGCAAAAGGATACCTTGCTTTGTTAGGTTTAATTGTTAGAGTCAGTACTGAATAATGCTCCTCGGCGAAGAATCAACATTTGGATGGCGCAATCTCAGAGCTAACGTTCTATGCGTTGGAGATCAGTAAATAGTGGGGTATTTGTCCTCCAAGAGGGAAGAAAATACCTATAAGAAACGATTAGCTACTTTGATGGCACACTTCATTTTTGTGGATCAGATATTTGCCTTTGTTTCTTCTCTATTTCATGTACTAACATGTGTAGATTTAGTAGAAATTTCGCAGCATGGTTGTACAGCTCAGCACCCAGAAGGTGACATTTGGTTTCAAATTTAACCGAATGAACCATACTTCTAAGTAATAAACCTGATTTAGAACTACACTTTACGATACGAGTGATGTTGAGCTCAACGTTCGCCTGTGGGAAGAGAGTAGACACCTGAAAGGACGCAGTATTTTTGTTGACTGCGAGACGACAACTATGTTGCTTTGCCCTATCATCCGGAGACTGTGGAATGAGGAAGTGATCCCGGAAGAATGGAAGAGAGGCCTCATCATCAAGCTGCCCAAGAAAGGTGATCTGACCAGTTGTGATAACTGGCAGGGCATTACCCTTCTCACAATGGCCAGTAAGGTCATGGCCAAAATAGTTCTTGAGAGGATCAAGGATCACGTTGAGAGACTCCTCCGCAAAGAACAAGCCGGCTTCAGGAGGCACAGGAGCTGCGTTGATCTCATCAATACTCTCTGTGTCATCTTGGAGCAGAGCTCTGAGTGGCAGAGCCCTTTATATGCTCTGTTCATAGATTTTAAAAAGGCGTTCGACTCGATCAAACGAGAGACAATGTGGAGAGCTCTGGAGGCTTACGGGGTGCCAGAAAAGATTTTGCGGCTGGTTCAGGAGATGTACAACGGATATACCTGCCAGGTCATCCATGATGGAGCGCTCTCGTCTTCGATACCCCTTAGTGCTGGTTGCCGACAAGGCTGCGTGCACTCCCCGACTCTCTTCCTGTTAGTGCTGGATCTCTTAATGAGAATAACTTTGGGAGGCAGGAAGAGGGGTATTCAATGGGGCTTGAGGGAGCGGCTTGACGACCTAGACTGTGCGGATGATGTATGTATGCTGTCGCAGCGCTTGAGTGACATGAGCTTCAAGCTCGGGAAGCTCACAGAGTTGGCTGACATGGCGGGACTTAAAATAAATGTCAAGAAGACTAAGGAAATCCGAGTCAATGTGGCGCTGAGAGACGATCTTGAGGTGAGCGGGTTGATACTTTCCAGTACCTTGGCAGCATTGTGGACGCAAGGGGAGGGGCAGAAGAAGACGTGAAGAGCAGGGTAAGAAAGGCCAATGGCGCTTTCGTTCAACTGTACCTGGTGTGGAGGAATAGTAATATTTCTCTCGGGACGAAGCTGCGGCTCTTCACAACGAATGTTAAATCAGTCCTCCTCTACGTGTGCAAGACCTGGAAGGTGACAAGTTCCCTCACACAGAAGCTGCAGGTGTTCGTAAATCGGTGCCTACGACGGATCCTAGGAGTGTTTTGGCCAGATGTCACTTCCAACGACCAGCTCTGAGAGCGAACTGGTCAGAAACCCATCGCGTTGGAGATTAAAAAGCGAAAATGGAAGTGGATAGGGCACACACTCCGAAAGGACGAGGCGTCCATCGAGAAGAAAGCACTGGATTGGAACCCTCAGGGATATAGACGAAGAGGTCGTCCACGAGCGTCTTAGAGGCGATCTGTCGAGGCAGAGGCTGAGCGAGCTGGGAGGACGTGGAGAGAGGTCAGGACTCTGGCGAACGATCGCGAAGGATGGAGAAATTTTGTAGTGGCCCTATGCTCCTCTTAGGAGTTACAGGAATTAAGTCAAAGTAAGTCAATCCTAGGGGTTATGCAAGCTGTGTAGATTGGAAGACACTGCTGAGCAATCCAATCAAATTGTTATTATGATTTGCAGTTTGAATAGATACAAATCTCAAGAACGTTGCCAGTCCAGAATCTATTGTTTTAAAGAGTACACCAAGTTCTAACTTTCGTTTTTGATGTATGATCTTCTTTTTTTGATAAATAACATTTGTACAGTTATACATTCAGGAATATTACTGTTGAGACCTCGACACAGCACGATTATAGTGAGGCACATTGTATTTAGTAAATTAGAACATGAGGATAGTTACAATCCAAGATGTCCCCCGAAAAAAGTTTAGTATGTTTGCTGAGAATGCTTAACAGTCAGCAAGTGATACGAATATCGAGACATTTTCTTTTGAGTGGTCATGGCTGAGACAAGTTTTATTACTTGATAGGTCGCAGTTGGTGTCTATAGGTGTCAGGTCTAACTTTGAGAGGTCTAAGTCAGTATGAATAACTGAGTTGTAAACAATCATGGAAAGTCCACTGCTAGTTGGGGTACAATGTAGACATTTTACTAGTAGGCAGCCGGTGCCATTGTAAGTAGTATGTATTTTAATTGGCGTGATAGAGCAGCACAATAGACCTCAGGAAAACTGGGTGAGGGAGCATCCTTTCTGTTGGTATGTTTGCAATCAGTCATGCAACAATGGTAAGTGCCTTGCCAGTAGCTGGCTGGAAAAAGGCTCAGACACTCACCTTAGAAAAACAAGGTAGTCACTGGTACTGAAAAGACTGCCACGAAAAAACCTCATTCTGTTCCATCTTGTCTAGTACACACTGCATTATCACAATATGCTTCTCCTGGGTCTGCTCTGTTGTATTTGTGGACTCCACAACCAACAAATGCAACAGGGGGTTGTATGCCTCGTTCAAAAGATCAGGTCTTTACACGACTCGTCCCATTATTGAAAGGTGTATGTGGGTGTGTCTGCCCAGGGCTGATACTTCCACCATTCTGACTGCCTGCATCACTTCAGAACCACTCCTATCTGAAGCCACATGTAGCGTAACCCTCACTTTTCCTCTTAGCAATCAACGCTGGCAAGCTTCAAGACATACTGAATGTCCCCGCCCCCCCCCAGATGTGCACAGTGAAGACTCGTTAGCAGCTCTGGCAAGCTCAGGAATGATGCCACCTAGGCCTTGCGTTAGGAGCACAAACGCTGCTGTGTCTATCTTTCTGGCCTAAAACTGGAGGATATGCCCATCCTCAATTGGCTCGTCCGCCCTTAGCTTCTTGTTGAATGGGAATACGTTGGTTACAATCCTTCTGGGCTCCAACCTTTCGCCATAATGAGAAGAGACTGTGAGATATAAAATCCGAGTGTCGTTCACTTGATATATTATAATATAGATCCCTCTCTAGGGTTTAACAGCATACAATTTGAGCTCGATCTAATTTTGCATAACATGCGACCATAGTCACTTTTGGGTGCAATTTAGTTGCAAATCTCTTTCACATGCGTTTGTAGTAGTGACAAACTGTAACATGAGTAGAACATCAACACTAGTCGGAATGTAGAGAAAATTCGTAGTTTTTAAATTTGACCCTTCTTCAGATTCCATTTAACAGAACTCCCCTGATTCTTAAGAGACTGGGCTGCCGCTTCAACGCGCGGAAGCTTCTGGCAAATCTCGTACTCCCAATCAATTTTACAATTCTCTGAAACGCTCTTCACGTGAAATTGCCATAGTGAACTCTGACGCTGAACCTTGATGACAACTTATGTATTAACTAAGTCCTCAGAATGAATAACATTTTTCGCGCCACATTAACAAAATGCTTTATTTCAAATTCACCCGCGATTGACTGAAATTAAACGTTATTCTCGATAGGTGCTTCATGTTACATATTATTGGCAGCAGGTTCAGTTACTTCTGGCTGCTAAGGAACTTCTAAAACTAGATATTCCTGTAAAATACATTATGGTTTTTGGATGTTTCATAGATCTTCGTAGTGTGAGGGTTATTTCGTGAATTTACTTTCTTTTTTATTTTTTAATCCCTCTATAATGCCGGATTACTTTCGATTCAGCCCCGGAAACACAGACTATTTTCTCAAATGGCGTTTTTTGGACTCATCAGCCCTCGAAACATCAAGATCCGAAGAAAACTCAATACGAACATTTCAGCCAATTATGTTACTCTTCTTTCTACATTGTGAAGCTAAAGGACAGACACATATTTGGCTGTGTTGAATGTTTTATAAATACAACACAAGGTTGAGGTATTTTATTTACTGTGAAGACAGTGGGGTGCCATAAAAGCTGTGAAATAAAGCCTCCTCCCCTTTCTACCCCCGTTGCAACTTCTTTTTAAACTGCCCTGTTATCAGACCCATATCTACATTGAAAGAAATTTTAGAAGATTCTCCTACCGTTAAATTAATTCGTTCTAAGATGTTGTTGGTCCTGATACAGAAGGATGTGAATAGAGAGATGCTGCCCACCTTATCATACAGAGAGTAAGTACTCGGAGCTGCATTCAAATGAGTTCAACAGCGATGCTGGCAGTAGCTGCAGTGTTTTCAGCAGTTGAAACTCTAAGAACTAACTGACTAAATACTCTGATTCCTACCCAAAACCAGGTTGTTCCACAATATAGGGGTCTCTCGTACATTGGTGAAAGGAGGCATACCAGATATTGTTTTTATTGAAGGAATAAAGATAACGAAAGTTGTGCATACAGGAGAGCTCGACCTTTAGTTGCTTAGATCGAGGTTTTACAAAACTTACAGCAAGGTTCCATAGACTTTTCCAGGCTGTTCAAATGATGAAGGCATGGGTTGGTATTATAAATAGTAAACGAGAATTATTTGCAACTTTTGCAATTATTTGCAACGAGTTATTATTTGCAATGCGGTTCAAATCTTTTGTATATATTCACACAAGTGACGCACTCAGGACAGTCATATTGGAACTCGGGTGAGCTTATGAGTTCTTAAGTTTTCCTCGTTAATCATCAAGATTTTTGGTTGAAGCCAATGCATGAATGAAATCATGCTATTAATACCAATATTTGTATGGATTTTATCAGACTATGAAGTCAGTTGAAGAATAATGGCATGGAATGCTTGGCGTTTTATTTTATTATTGACCAAGCAAGATTATACATTGTGAAGTATTTCGTGTTTCGATCAATACCACTCCCCTTTAAAACTTCAGATCATTGAATTAGTTCCTAGATATTGAGAGTTCCTTATCATTTTATTCTGCTGGTGGGCAATCTTTTCGCGTCTTCGTGAGCATCAACGATGTGTTAGTGGCCCACAATAATTCAAAATATTGGAGAACAACAAAATTTTGTGAGAGCTCATAGGTAATTTTAAAACTGGATTGGCTTGTAGAAGCAGAATGAGAATGATTGTAGCAATTTTAACAGAAATTGTATAGTTTTCCACCTTAAGGTTAGCAGAGCTCAACAAGTCACCGGAAACATAAGTGTTTTAAACTCAAACTATGAACATCGATACCTTCCTGAGGGCAGTCGCACAAAAATGAGTGCATTTAATGTAAAATTTGGTGATGATCAGTTTTGAAGGCGTATTGGATGAAAAATTAAAAAATAGCGTGCTGGTAACAAACAATAGCCCCTTGACATGAGAAGTATTTTGGGTAATTATAGTAGAGTCACCCTTTGGACAGTTTTTTTTTTTTCAATATTAACCAGCTGTATACCGAGAACATGCTCAGAGCTCAGCCCATTCACAAATAAAATGTGAATCAGCCGCTGAATGAAACAGTCGTCGATAGGCTAGTATTTGCAAATTGTGTCACCCTCACATTGCTACTTTTTCAAAAACGTAGATCGTTAAACCCCCAAAACCATTTATTTCCTCGCTGCTCTGTTTTTGAATAATGCGCATAGAAAGTTATGTTGTTGACGATCGTTCGACATTGCAGCTTGGCAGGCTTTTTCGAACAACTCGCGCATCTATATTGAACTGTAACATCTCAAACACGTCTGTATCCTAATTAAATGACTGTTCCTAAACCCTCGACGAGGGTTAAATCAGTCATGTAACATCTCAATCATCTCATTGCTTCCAATACTTGAAATACCAAAATGCTCGTTACTATTTGATTTGCGTATTTTTGTTCCAAAATAGACGACAAAGAAATTTTCAAAGGTCTTGGTGACAAGAAATCAGTGGAACCAGAATTTCAATGGATCAAGGATGGAGCTCCGTTCGACCCAGAGGAACGTTTTAAAGTTCTCTTCCAGGTACGCCTACATTTCTAATTATGTCGACTCATAGAGCTGATTGATTGATTTAAGAAAAAAAAGATTGGTGATGTATCTGCACAGCGGATTTACAAGCTGAAAATGGTGTTTGGTGAGAAAGTGTAGAAATATTCATCTCTTACGGTGATAGCCCTGATTCAAATCAGTTTTTACTTTCCTTGGCTCTACAAAGAAAAAAGGAAAGTTGAAAAGGAAGGAAGGAAGGAAGTTGAGTTGAGTTGGGTTGAGTTGTGTAATCGGCTGAAAAAAAAATTTTGAGTTTTCTTCAGATCTTTACGTTTCAGACCCTCCTGAGTCCGAAAAACACTATTTGGGAAAATGGTCTGTGTGTCTGTGAACGATTTTTAGAGAAAACGACCGTACCAAATCAGCTCAAACTTGATATCTCGCCCATAGGTTACCATGGGACGCCAAAATAAGGGTATGAATAAAATCCACCGAAAGTTAACTATAATTATCATAGTGATCAAAACACCAAATATTTTTTTTCTCAAAAACGGCTCTTACGATTTTGATTAAATTTTTCATATTGGTAGCTCTTAATAAGATAATTATACCATAAAATTCCCATTTGTGGGAAAATGACGAGAGCAGCACAATAAATTATCAAAATTTTCACGAAATCGATTTCAGTGCGGTTTTTAGAGAAAACAGCCGTACCAAATCAGCTGAAACTTGATGTCCAGCCTACAGGTTACCATGGGACGCAAAAATAAGGGTATGGACAAAATCCACCGAAAGTTAACTATAGTTATCATAGTGATCGAAACACCAAATTTTTTTTCTCAAAAACGGCTCTAACGATTTTTATTAAATTTTTTATATAGGTAGCTCTTAATAAGATAATTATACCATGAAACTCCCATTCGGGGGAAAATGACGAGAGCAGCACAATAAATTATCAAAATTTCCGACCAAAAGCGTTTTTAGCGCAGTTGTTTCCTTATAAACTCCGCTGGAATTTTCGTAGAATGTTAAAAAAAATTGTTATTGTAGTCCAATGCCATACCTGTTTAAAAACGCTCATGAGATACGTGGGGGTCACTACAGAAATTCCTGAATTTTAACTACTGCCGTTTCGCTTACTACCAGTTCTAAAAGGTTTTACCCAATAACTCTGCAAAAGTAATTACTATCCTTCTTCATAAAATTTGTGTTTACAGCCTCATTAATTATCCGTGTACCAATTGCTCAATAATGATCCTGAAATGAGTACGAGCAGCACAATAAATTCCGGAACTGTAAGTGCTACCGCTTCTTGCTACCGTGAAATGTTGTTTGAACAAGTTCAAATGAACTGAGTGGTAAATGAATTGAGTAAGTAGACAAAGCCATATAGAAAGTAAATTGACGTAGAGCTAAGGAAATTTGTGTGTTGCAACGCACCAGATATTTTGATTATGAATTGAATCCAAAGTTACATAACCTCAGTTCTTTCAAACAGTTGAAGAGGTCAAGACGGAACTATTCTTTCCTTGCTTATCACTTCGTTAGTTTGCAGGGAAGTGAAACTGATCACTGAAAAGTTTAACCCTAACTTCTTATCAACTCATTATTATCGCTTCTACATGTATATGATCATAATAAAAATAAAACCGCTTCAAGTCTTCTTCTTAGGCTGTGTATCCTCAATGTTTAGTGAGGACACCACAATAAAGTTTCTGTGAGATTAAAAAAAAGTGGCTATAATTTATTAATGGTATAAAAAAATTGAGGGACAGGACTTTTTTATACTATGCCCCAACAGTAATCACATTATCCATAGAGGGATCACATCTGTCAAGTGCTGTTTTTGTTAACCGCTGCTCAGAGAAAGACACTCGATGACCAATAGAATCACAAAGCCAGATTTTCTTATTTTTTGTTGGTTTTCTTCCCGCCACAACACAGCAGAAGTTTGTGTATGACGATGCAAGGGAAGAGTCTGCTACTGTGTGCCACCCTATGGAGGCACCACCTTGGGAATGCGGTACTATCACTTTTATGCTTGGTTTCGAGCTTTCCACCTTATTTATTTGTGCTGTTACACATATGTGATAAATGTAGCAGCAGAAGGGGGGGGGGGAGGCTCAACAGCGACAGTTAATGAGTTGCTTGGTAGCAGTAAGGGCTGAAAGGATTAACCACACTTCCAACAGCTGATACTCGCTACTGTGGCAGCTACGATGAAACAGAATGTGATCTTTTCATTCCTTTACTCTGGAAGTACGTGGCACGTTAAATCTTAAAGAGACAAGAAGTGATGCTCTCAACTCTCCGTCATCCCATGGTCTGGCTTAATCCATTTACTCCTAAGAATGTTGAAAAAAATTGTACGTGCTGCACTCGTTCAGTAAGGATTTCCATCTCGCTTGCCATTTATTCAGCTCCCATTCATCCAGGGCTCCTAGTTAATCTGCAGCTGAGAGGTCATTGCTAAGTTCAACCAATAATAGTTCTAAGATGAACAAATAGAGTATTGTGTGTGGATTCTTTTCAATTGGAGTTGATGAAAATGGAGGGAACAATAAAATCTATGCTAAAATGTGTTTCGGAGCTTAAACATTTATGTGAATACACTGCACTGATTTAATATAAAATACCTATTTGACGAGATTTTTTTGTCACGTGCTAATGTCTTTTTCACGATCACAGTAATTTTTCTTGCCTCAGTTTGCTCTAAGTCATCTCATATCCCTGTTACGCGTTTTTTTCGTCAAATAATTTATTTTCATTACCAGCCACCCTATGGTGAAGTTCATTTTGATGTTTACACAATTCAGATTTAGTTTCTTTACGGATACATCGTGTTTCTCAATGGGTTATCCTAACATACAGCCCTACAAATTCTAAGAGAGCTAGAAGAAAATCCCTTGTTTGCTAATGCTGACACAGGAAAATACCCTTCTTCCCCATGCATTAGTGCTTTTAGGTTCTTTATACATTGTAACGTTCAATGTGGTGGGGAGGAGAATTTTCCTTTGAACCAAACCCTAGAACCACACGATGTACGTGAGATTTATTAACACAAAAAAGAAATTATTATCTCCCCTTGTTTGCGCTGTCCTGGCAGTATTAGACTACATGGGCACAGGGCTGCAATGCGTGAGGACATATCTGATGTTGTTTCTGGCCAGGTCAATAGAGAGAGTCTGCATGTCTATTGGAAGCCGTTGATGTTGCGTGCTGGATAACCTGACGAGGCGGAAACCTGTGCGACTCTCTCTCAGTCTTGCATTCGAGGATCTCTATATAGTTTTGGCCCGGTCCAGTTATTAGTTGAGTTTTCACGCTATGCTGTTTTTCTTCCTTCTCTCCTATTCTCTTTTCTCCTTTCCTACTTCCCCTTCCCTCTTCAACAGCACAACAGATGAGCTTTCGTTGCATTTCGTTGAGTCGATGAAACTGGATATACTAGCAGCTTCGAGTGTCCAGTTCTGCCGAACTCGCGGCCACGTAAATGTTTGAGTGGATTCTGGATCAGCTGCGCGGAACTGCTCACTTGGGATTCCCAAATACGCCAGCTGCATTACCAGGGATAACAACGAGAAAAAATGTTCGGGTGGCCAGGCTAATTTTCGGGCAAGAACTGACCAGCTTGAAGCGTGAAGGCGCTGCACTAAATGTCCCTTATGTAATGTACAAAAAGACAACCAAGAAAGAAGCAACAAAAGAAACGAAACTTATGACAAAGGAAAGGGAAGGAAAGTATAGTAATCGGCCCAAAAAAAAAATTTGGGGTTTCTTCAGAGCTTTACGTTTTGAGGCCTACTGAATCTAAAAAACCTAATTTCGGCGTGTGGTCCGTGTGAATGTGTGTGTGTGTCTGTAGTTTGATTTGCGGGAGAACGGCTGGAAAGTTGTGTGTTGCTACGCACCAGATATTTATATGTCGAGTAACTGACGCTAAAACATACATTGTTATTTAAAAATTCCTCTTCACCGTTAAGAAATGGAAAACAGTCGTTAAACGCGGTAGTTTTAGCTTCTTTGACCAATTTGAAAGGGCTCTCCTTTTTTACTCACATGTTAGTGGAATCATGCAGTTCTCATTGTAATGGTTTCAAGGTGGAATGCGGAATGTAGTGAACGGAATCAATTCACAGAAAAATTTCAGGCAGAGTATATTGAAATTACGCTTGACACATCTAAGAGATGATGAATGAGTGTTCAAACTTTCACCTCAGAAACATTTCACTATTGTATCTCTTTAAGCCTTAAAAAGCTAATTTTTAATACATGGATAAGGGTGATTACAATACCTTAAGAACTATTCTATTGAGCTGATAACATCTGATCCAGTTAGTAGTGAAAGACAGTTTTATTAACTAATGCTTGAAAATGAGCCCACCCAACTACTAATTAATTAAATGTCATTATAAATGCTCCAGGATCAAGAGGATTCACTGGCTCTCGTCTTTACTCATGTGAAGCCGGAAGATGCTGGACTTTACACGTGTGTTGCTTCCACATCAACTGGGAAAATTGCTTGTAGTGCAGAGCTTACTGTTCAAGGTAACACGTTTTTTTTTAATCGATTCACTAAATAAATATTGTGTGACAAAAATATGTTGTTACTTTGCCTCAAATGATTAGTGATCATTTTAGATGTCATTTCCCTGTTAGCTTATTTTTATGTGGTATTCAACTGCACCAGACAGTAGTTTGAGGAATGAAGAGTCAATGTGGCCCAAAGTCTCGTTAAATGTCTTGTTATTTCATATGAAATGCTATTTGTTCATTATTTTCAGGAAATGTCAACCTCCTGTTCAGAGAACCTGAAGCTCCAAAGGTTTCTGCTCTCAATAAACTCCAGGAGACCAATATAGGTTCTTCAGCTATGCTAGAAACTAAAGTTACTGGCTATCCCAAGCCCGATGTCAAATGGTGAGCCAATCTCTTACTGTTACTTTTTCAACATATCCAACGATGAATGTCGACAATTATAAGAAAAATCAACGTGTTTTGATTTTATGTCTTCTGTGGTGACAAGTTTGCTCTTTGCACTATTACATTACATGTTGTTCATAACGCTTCTCTGAATTCTACTCAGGATCAAGGATGAGAACGAAATTGAATACAGCGAACGCTGTAAGCTTCTATACGAAGATGAGGAGACCATTGCGCTAGTAATAAAAAACGTTACTCTCGAGGACATGGGTGAATACAAGGCTGTGGCTCAAAACGTCACTGGCAAGTCTGAAGACACTATCACGCTAAATGTCAAAGGTGAGTGGCAGTGTACGATAAAAAGTTCTATAAGTCTATATTTTTCTAAAGGTCCCTGCAGCATTTATTATTAAAAATCGTGTTTTATTCTACTGGTGACCAAAGGGATATTTAAGCATAATGAATGTGCAGAAAAATGAACTATCGAGCCCAGAATAACGAAAATGACGTCTATTACGGACTAACAATATGAGCACTCAACGTCGACCTTTTCAAAGATCAGGACAGCACCCAATCTGATTCACTTTGCTATTGCATCTTTATCAAAAAATGTTGGTAAACTGTTTTAAGTGCAAAGATTAGGGTCTTAGGAGGGATTAGGGACTTAGGAGGGAGGGTTTGCTCCTAGTGTCCCCATGAATTTACTGCTGCAAATTGAGAACCAACCTGGTAGCCATTTACCACATTGCATAACGTGTGCCCTCATGCCTCTCTGCAATGGCACCTCTTCTTTGTTGTTCTCTTCACCCTGACGAGAATCTGGCAGCGTGCCACCATTCCCATACATCCTTCCACACCGTCCAGGAGTTTGGGAGGTTCAGGAGCAGTCTTCCTTCCATGTCTTCATTCTGTATCCCTGCAAGAGACTGGCTCTGGATCAGGAACCACTATCCTCTTCTGGCTGGGCACTGCGCTGGCAAATTGAGCAGTGGACCTCCAGTTTTCCTCTGAATGTAGTATAGAACGAATGAATGCGTGTGACATGGGCTGACCAACTGTGTCTTCCTCGGCGCACCGCCAGCCTGCTCATCTCTGGTACGAGAAGAAGGCATGGGAAGCATCGTCCACCATTGTTGCCCTATGGTGCAGGCAGTTTGGGTTTGCAAGTAAGCCCTAAATTCTCCATGGTCTGTTAGGAACTGAGTGAGGTAGAAATCCATCTCACTGTGGCATCGCCCAAGCCATGGACTAAGCGTAGGAATCAGGCACCTGGTCCACCGCGACTTGTGGGCCATGCCCCTCTCATCTTGCCACCTCCCTAGGGTTACAGCTCTTCTTCTTTTCTGGTGGCCGTACTCTGGTTGCCCTCTTGATGGGTTCAGCTCGGCTGCCAGAAGGTGGATTGGGATATCACTCGCCACCACAAGCACTGCTTCCTGAGAAACTGCGGTACGAACAAGCAATGCACAAGGTATACCTCTGCTGCACCACTGCCATGGGCTTTCTGCGGTTGGCAACGTTCAGTGTATCAGTCCTCACCCCATATAAGATGAAAGAGTGTATCACGCTCATGAGAACCTGCCTTGTGCTCGCTCACTGCCCTCTAAGTGCAGAGATCAATGAAGTGTTCATAAGAGTGATATTCAAATTACGAGTGATGAAAGGATGAGAACAGCCCACATTCGTTTTGTTGAATAAACTTTCAATTGTCCTCACAAATAAAGCAAAAGGATTTTTGATTTTCAAACCTATGAAACAGTATACCTTCTTACCCAAATGTGCAACAAATAATTGTTTCCAAGCAATAAGATGAAAATGTGTTTTCTTAATAAACGAGGGGATAACTGAGCGTGTTGAATGAGCTAATGAAAGTCAAATTAACATTTTTTGATGAGGTTCTTCCACCTGTGAGTTCTGGGCACTCACCATTGCTAACTAACTGGGCTATAACAGTCACTGCTTTTGAATATTGATAATTATCATATAAAATGTACGTAGAATGGCTATTACTGTGTTATTAATGGAACATAGGACGCAATTGGCCCACAAATGCAGCATCTGTACTTAACAAACATTACAAAATTAAGCAATAGTTTTTTAAACTATCAAATCCGTAAAATCTATTTTGAATACCTAAACACATTTCGACACCATAGGATATCGTCAAATTTAAGCAAAGTATTAGGAAATCATCTTTTAGGCTCATCAAAACTTCATGACTATGTTGAGTTCACTCGAATCACTTCATTGCAGTTAATTAGGTCAGAAATGATAGTTTTCAAAGGAAGCTAACGTTCTGAACCTATTTTGCCATGTGGTGGCCTTGGTAGTCACTCAACTCATAAGGCTTGAATCAAAGGTTTATGCTTGATCTGTATTATTCATTACAGTTGTTTTCTTATCAAATACACTGTCATATCTGAACATGTTCCCTCTGATTTGTATAAAGAATTTGCGTTCTGTTCTAGCTGCTCCAACATTTACCAAGAAACTCA
Source organism: Pachypeltis micranthus (assembly GCA_020466155.1). Lineage (NCBI taxonomy): Eukaryota > Metazoa > Arthropoda > Insecta > Hemiptera > Miridae > Pachypeltis > Pachypeltis micranthus. The sequence continues at coordinate 79,300,750 of CM035768.1, read as the reverse complement.
CAGATGTTCACACTATTTCTGGTAAAGAAATTAAACTGTCTGTCCAGATTGATGCCAATCCCAAACCTATGGTAGCATGGTACGATATATTATAAGCAATCCTACAAAAACATATGCATCGTAATTTTTGCTGATTTAATCACGCTAACAATCCTTCTGTTCGTTCCTAAGGTATAAAGATGGCAAACAAATTTTGGAGTCAGACCATGTGAAAATCATAGAAGAAGGGAACACATACTCTTTATTCATCGATAGCTGCACTCTGTACGATGTTGGCTCATATTCGATCGTGTGTAAAAACAACATCAGCCAATGTTCAGAATTTTGCAAAGTTGATATCGAAGGTGCTCCAATATTTACTAGAAACCTCATCAAAAGAGTCGAGACTGAAGAGGGCGATAGCTTGACGTTCCTTGTCAAAGTACACGGAACGCCGATGCCAACGGTTCAATGGTATGTCGCATCATTAACTTCATTGATTCAAGCGCATTTTCAATTCATCGTATTTAGTTTTCCATTGCCACACTGATTGTGTGAACCGTTCTATAAGTTTGCCAAACATGCATATGAAATAAATTGCCACTTCCTGCTAATGAAAAATACAAATACTGACTTACGGTTTTGAGTTCTGATTTAATACAAAACGAATTCCTCAGTGAAATAGGATATTTTATTTCAAATGCCTCATACTACGTGGACATGAGTTTTTTGCTCTCTTCCTTGCCACTACATTTTGTTCCATGAAATGTTCAAACCTACATTTAGATTATAAAAACAACATTTGGCGTTGTGCTATGTGGCTCTTTTCACAATAGAATTGTTAATCTCTTATGGTATCAGTCTATTCAGTCTTGTTGACATAATTAACTCTGAATGATCTGAGCTAGAAAAGAAGCCAATGTTATTTCGATGTTTTAGTACTCTGAATTTAAAACAATAATAAATGATGTATGGAATGATCATCAATTGTACTGACTTGCTGAGCTCATGTGGTAATGATATTTTAGAAAGGCAATTAATACAGTATTATGAGGTGTAAAAAATATAGTTATTACTTACAAATTTTGAAATGCCTTCGAACAATTTTTTTTTTTCTTCTTACTTCAGGTTTTTCAAAGGCAAACCAGTCGATCCCGATACAAGGTGTAAGATCAGCTGTGACAGCGACACTCACACGTTGACCATCAATGCGATTACAAGTACAGACGCTGGCAACTATAGCTGTCAGTTAACAAATTTGCACGGAACTACGACTGACCATGGCCAGGTTTACGTTAAAACGGCTCCCACATTTATCAAAGGCATGGGCCACGTGATGGCACAAGAGAAAGACACAAACGTCGGGTTCACAGTTGAGATTGCATCATTTCCCAAAGGGAAAGTTAGATGGTAACCGATCTTTTTTATATTTGATGAATGTCTGAGTTGATGATTTTCAAACCGTTTTATTCCCTTACTCGTTTCTAGGTTTTGTAGAGAAAAAGAAATTTCATCCACTGATTCTAACTACTCGTTCAAGGAGTTTGAGGATAGTTATACGCTAGTTATCAAAGAAGTGTCATCTTCAAGCGCTGGATTGTACAGATGCAAAATAGAAAATGAATACGGAAGTAATGAATCAACTGCTGAGCTGACAGTATTGTGTAAGTTTTTAACAATAAATAATGAAACAAACATGCTGTGCATTACCTCGTGAAATCAACGCATTCCATACTACAACATATAACATCAAGTTTTCAATTTAAATTGTCCCGATTGTGTAAGTAGTCCTGCCTCTTCAATTAAAATGGTTATATTCTAGCAAATAACGGTTCTTATTTATTTAGTACTTGATGCATTTGACTAAAACATATTCAGAGTGATGAGTGGATTAATTAGACTCCTTTTCACTCCTCACGAACTCCTTGCTTTTGAAAAGCTTGTTTACTTATGTTATGATACTACAAAGCTAACCCCCCAACTGCAATGTGATGGTTTGATACTCCTAGTTCATTCATAGAACTAGTGGGAACACTTAATTAGTAAATCTGGATTGAGAAGAGTCGATACGCGGAGTTATGGGATTTAATCGACTCTAATGACCACTCAGTAATCACAAATTGTAACTACTACAAACATCTCTTGACACAAACTTGTCAAACGATAATCTTGTCAACTGCAGGCTCTTGAATACATTGTTCACTTTATTTTGGTAGGTCGTCCCGCCTTCAAGACTGGCCTGAAGAATGTTACTGTCAATGAAGGAGACACGTTAACTCTACGAGTGGAAATAGAAGGAACTCCGGAACCAGAAATTAAATGGTAAAATGATTTAACTAATTTCTCAGGGCGTACTGTTTCTTAGAGTTTTATGACGATTTTAAATATTAAAACATGCGAGATGAGAATGACAGCAACTCTGCGGCTTTCAGGACGTTAAGCGTTCCTCAAACCACATTTCCTCTACTTCATGCTTCTTTAAGTATAAAACTTTCAACCAATAATTCTCTTGATCTTAAATGTTGAAGCAGTTTTCTGGATTCCCTTCATTGGGTTATGTTTTACAAAATTAAGATTACGGATTTTGCAAGTAGCGTGGTGGACCGTATCACCATGAGGCGCCGAAGTACCTCAAAATAACAATTATCACGAGGGAAGGCAATTATACTAGAATTACCAAATTTCCCTTATAGTGGGAAATTTAATACCTCCCGTGTGATTCTGATCGCTGGACAGATCGCCCTCAACTGGTGAGCATCTAGAAAAAGAATACACTAGGAAAAATATAAATGAAATGAGGAAATGATAGAGAACTCACCCAAGTTTTTTGGCATCAAAGCTTTTAAGAAAAGCCACAGTTGATCGTAAGTAGACATGAAAGGGCTTTTTGACAAACAACCGAATCTGTTGCACTTTTCACATAAGAAAAGGGGTGAAAAGGAAGGGGTATAAAATGGCTCTCGTTTTCGAAGAAAGTTGGATCAGTATGAGCCAAACAAAAATTGGAAGAAAAGGAACAATCAGAGAGGGAGAGGAAAGTTGAAGAGGAAAGGGAGGGGAGAGAGGCGATCCCTTTCAGCCCCCCCCTCCCCTCCTCCAGCGTCAGGTGACCGTTCAGCGACCCTGTGGCTATGGTGAAAATGAACGTTATTTTCTCCAAAATTGAACAAATATTCGTTCGTATTTTTTTAAAATAGCGAGCAGGTAGTGTGGCACAGATGAGGAAACTCCCTATCACATCCTGGCCCAGTGCCAGAGACTCAATTAGAAGGGGTTTTTGGTCCGTGGTACAACAACTCAAAGGGGATTCTTGAAGGAAATACCTGGCATTCCTTAGGAAGCAAGGCATTGACCTGTGAGACATTAGGACTGACACAATAGGACTTTAGGCTGCGGCGCTAATCCCAAATATGGGTTGGTCAGAGTTATGCATATAACATTGCTTAGTTATTCATTTGAATTAAATTAAATTTCTTCCTTGACGCGCTACCACAGTTAATTTCTCTCATTCATCCAATTGATGAATAAGGTGTCATCTCATTTTATGTTGGCCGTCTAACGCGAATTTATTTCGCATAAATTCAGGTTCAAGGACGGAAATGAATTAACGGAAAGCGCTCACATCAAAATTTCTCGCGACAAAAAGAGGGTCGAAAATTACGAGCTAACTGTCAACCTGGTGAAAGAGGAAGACGGCGGAGAGTACGAAGTTCGTGCTGTCAATGAAATGGGTACTGCAATAACTAAAAGCACTGTTGTTGTACAAGGTAAGAAATTAATTCTCCCAGAGGGGATCCAGAGTTACTCTTTAAAGGCGATGAAGCACTTTGTATGGGTGTTATTATTTATTTTGTCGAGAATGTTGGAACCCCCTTCTCAATCGATCGAAGCCCGTTTCAATTGTGTACTATTCCCTGAACTCATATTGCACGTAGGCATTTCCTATTTCCATATAACTTCACTTTCCTGTATGAACGATATACATTTCCATCAGCAATTGAGGCAATTCATGAAGAATTTTTTCAAACATCTACTGGTAATATGGTAAGAACCAAATGGGTTCTAAATCTAGTATTGGTATTTGTTATTGTGGAAACAGAGGGTACATAGCAATTTCATGTTGAAGAAAACTAAGATTCCCCAATGAAAAAAAAAAAAAAAAATCAACATTTAACATGATGAATTCACATTGGAAAGAAACGTGAGAACTGTAAGCAAACAGGGACGATGTATCCTGATTGGAGTTAGTGCAGTCTCGTTAGATTATCTGGTTTTAAAAATAAGGAATAGCTCAATTAAATTTGTACATTGGGTTATGTTTTATGCAATTGTTTGTTAATGCTATACAACTCTCTAAATTTCCATTTAACTTATGAAATCGGGGGCTTGACAGTAGTTTCTTCAAAATGTACGAGATTTTAAAGCACTGACCTGTGTGTTGAAGAATTTTAATTTTTATCCAATTAATTTTTCGTACATTTAAAAATATTTACAATCTGTTACATTCTTTCATTCATATCTCAATACAAATTGCTAAATATTTAGTATGTAACTACTAAATTCAAAAATTGAATGCAATTTGAACAAAAACTGGTGAGTTGAAAATTTCAGATGAAGGTAGCTTGCATACTGCACATACTACTCCCAAATCTCAGGACGAGGGATAGCCGAAGGAAATGTTTGTTAGAGAATAATGTTTCAATAATTCTCTACCACCTGAATCACTTTATTTACTCTACTTATCTTCATTTTAGTACATCACGGTCTCCTACAAAACATTTTATTGTCTACCAGGATAAAAAATCCCGTTTGGTAGTTTCCAACAGTAAAGAGCTAAGCTTGATTGTATTCGAATGAATTCCTTAACGTTGCCAGTTGGTATCAGTATCGTTTTGAACCCCATCATCTTATCTCCTTGCTTGTATCATCATGCCCTCTAACCATGCACTCTCCTAGTACTGTCATATGTTAATGTGAATGAGCATGCAACATAGCGACAGGAGAATTTTTAACCCTGCCATGAAGCAGGTGTTAGTATTTGTGGTGTGTTCCATAGCAACATCGACAGGTAGTTCTCAGGAAATGCAGGCAAGTCTTAAGAAAGAATCTAAAGTGCAAGACGACGCAAAGCGGTCCTCTCTCGTCGAAGCCGAAGAGCCCCTTCAGGCTGAAATTCAAACGGAAGAAAGCAAGACGGATTTGGAATCTAATGTCAAAACACAAGGTACAACAGTAAGCTACATCAATATCAAAATCGTTATCTAGAACTTCGAAACTTCACACGCTTATAACAGCAAAAACTGCTGCAGACAGCATATCTTTGTTATAATCACTCGTATCATGTTTTCATTCATGTGTTGCAATAACCTAATGTAGAAATATCTTGTTAAAGTATTTAGTAGCCGCTTTGAGTATACTTAGCATTTGACCCCGAGCTCATTATCGATGAGACTTCGGAGCTTCGAATAATTTATTGTGGCTTATTGTGATCAAAATCAATTATTAAGGCATTGTTATTAATGCCTGTAGAAAAGCCTTTCCACATCAACAAATTTTTGAACTATCTATTTACAGTTGCTCAATTGTTGAGTCTTGTGTGAGGTTGATAGTTGCTTACAAAACTGTCAATTGATTATTCAATCACTTACCATACGGCAACCCAACAACAAAACCCAAACACAAAAATAAAAATAACCTATTAATTTGAGCTGAATACAACGTTATGAGGATTACGATGGCAAACAATAAGTCATACTGGGCCTATGTACTGAATCAGCAGAAACCTCATTTTAATATCGTACTTGTTAACAGACTACCTAGAAATGAAATAATTCCAAAAAAGATTTAATGAGAAAAGTGTCCATTTGGTACCCTAGAGGGGATGATTAATTGTTAAAGTTAACGCATCGCGTCTTTCTGGCTTTGTGAGTTACTGTGCAGCGCTGATGTAAAGACATCATCGTCTGGCCGTTATGTCAGTACTGGAGTCAGTCAGTTGGTCATGGTCTTTATATACAAAGAGAAAGGTGAAAGGGGTCAGCTCCATCACCCCTTTCACCTTTCTCTTTGTATATAAAGACCATGACCAACTGACTGACTCCAGTACTGACTTAACGGCCAGACGATGATGTCTTTATATCGAAAGCGCTTGCCCACAGTAACTCACAAGCCAGAGGAGACGGTAACAGGTACGTTAACTTTAGTAATTTGCCTACTGGCGGACATAACCCAATTTCTTTAATACCTAACACAGCCAGTCCGGCTAAGGTACTACTAACAAGACTGACCAACAAGACCTCTCCCCGCCCCTTCCCCGACGCTCCATCACCCCTTTCACCTTTCTCTTTGTATATAAAGACCATGACCAACTGACTGACTCCAGTACTGACTTAACGGCCAGACGATGATGTCTTTACATCGAAAGCGCTTGCCCACAGTAACTCACAAGCCAGAGGAGACGGTAACAGGTACGTTAACTTTAGTAATTTGCCTACTGGCGGACATAACCCAATTTCTTTAATGATTAATTGTCTTCTAGTAGGGGATAGTCAATTGATGAACAACTTGATCTGCGCAAAAAGGGTGTCATCATTGATAATTGTGGATTTCATTACTGCAATTTAATTTTAGATTCTATAGGAGTTTCTTAATATTATCTAATATTTCCACTATCTGTTAGGACAACTTTTATGCGTATAAACGTACGTCAGTGTTGTTTATAGTGTTGAAACGCTACAACAACTGCAGTTGAAATCAACTGTTACAGAAGATTGTCTCTGTGTTGAGAAATCACTCCTTTTCCCTCCTCCCCACCACCATGTGGGCTGGTTTCAAAGTTCGTAAGCCATAAAGCGTGCGAACACTTTAAAATTGTAAAGATGACGAAGGAGGTCAATGTTGCAATTCATTACTTCAACCTTCAAATGTGTGTTTATGTATCTAGCTTTTGGGCACCTTGAACTAATTTTATTGACTCCCATCAGGTACTGTTTGACACCAGCCCTGAAGTTGGTCTTTAAGCGTGATTGGGGTCATGAACATTTGTGGGCCAATCAACGAATACTAATACAAATCTTCTTTCTACCTTGGAATTTTTTTGACCCAAGGGCACACGGGGCTAAGCCCCTTTGTCGCTGCAGCCTCACATTGGCCAATTGAGACAGTGTCTCTTATGGGCTGAAAGACATCATGTGTGTCTATAGCCAAAGACTCCGCTATAGTTTGGGATTCAATGAACCCTTGAGACATATTTGTAGCACCTGGCTGCTAGGACAGGGCACTCTCGTAGGATGTGCTTTGTTGTTCCATCCTTCTTGCTGCACAATTTGCATTCAACTGCCTTTGATTTTGAGGTGATATCTAAGTGGGCAGTTCCTGGTGAGGAAGATATTAAGGGGACTCTTAGGTCCCACCTAGTGAGTGTAAGCGTCGCCTTCGCCTCTGAAAATAGATCACCTGGTATACATAGCCTTGTTATGGCTGACTGCGTGTTTTTCCTGTGTCTCCCACTTTTCGTCGCTCCTATGTGAGACCTCCCCTTTTTGCTAGGCAGTCAGCCTTTTCATAGCCCTCTTGATCCATTTGAGTCCAAATAAGGGATAGCCTATTATGGGCACAAAGTCATTTGAGCGCCTGAAGACATTCTCATGTCAGCCTGGATCTGAAGGTGTTGGCCGAGATGGCCTTCAAGGCAGATTGGCTGTCTGAGAATATATGTACCCGCTTAGCCTTGAGTTCTTTTGCCCGGATCTCTTGTGTACAGATATTTATGGTTATAATTTCTGCTCGATATATATTGGGTCCTACGATGCCCAGACCAGCCTTGTCCCCCATCACAGAACCATCACTGTACCATAGCAGGGTGCCCACCTCAGTTGGGAATCGCCCTCTCCCCCACTGTTCCTGTGAGTGGATGGATACGCTGACAGCTAAAAATGTTTCTACTGTGGCACAACGTCAGTAGCAAGGACTGCTGTCTCTTCCATTTTGAACTGTTTCACAGTTCCTTGGAGGCTTGCCTTTGCCCGGGTAGAAATAGTACTGGTTTAGAAAAGCCTTATCGCTTTTAAGTATGCAGTTCTTTGAATGCAAATGTAGAGGGGTGAGATATTCAATTGGATTCCTATCGCAGCATTGGGGTAAGCGTTCATAGCCCCTGTGGTTGCCCCTGCAGTGTCTGTAACTTCCCTTGAACCATACTGCGAGGGCACATGAAACACAGGTTCTTATTATCTCTTATTATCTGTAGAGTGCCCTTCCATCATCCTCTTGCATACCCGTAGAGCTGTGGTTGCCTTGTGCATATTCAATGTGGGAGTTGCTTATCCAGTATTACCTCTGTCGCCAGTCTCGCTTCTTTCATAGCAAGCAGCACTATTTCCAAGTTAGTTTCTTCATTTACTAAACGAGACTGTGGTGGTCTTGGCTGAATTGATGTGTAGTCCTTCCTTACATTCACAGCTCCCCGTGTCCATTCCGATACCCAATCGGTTTGCCTTCAAGATCATGCTCATAAATAATGTACAGGATCATCATAAGATAATGCTGCATACTGTAGAACTTAAACTATTTTTACTTGAATACTATGCACAGAAAAACTCTCAACTCAGCATTCTCTTTGAACATTTTAAATTAATCTCTGAGAATGATGATAATTTAAATTAACTTTAGTCTAAATAGGAATTTTCGTCCAACACATGAAGTTGGCCGCTCACAAAAAATTAATAATTGCATATTATGGAATCCAAACCCTCATCTCTTTCAAAACAGTTATTGACTTTATATTTGGAGCTCTACTGCTCCTTCAATTTGACTTTGATAGTCCGTACAACCGGAAAACTTCGAATCACGCAAAATGTGAAGCCAAACAAATAATAACCAACCACCTCTGAGTATTTTTCAAAGCAAAGTTAATGTGAGATATGAATACTTGTTTATTGGATCAATATGATCAGCCCAACAATCATTTTCATTAGAAACCCAGATCTTCTAAAAATGTATTGTGGTGGCCTATTGAATGTAACAATTTTTTATTAAAGAGCATTTTCTTCAAACTTCAGCCTTGCGATTGTTTAGCTATTAGAAAGAAGTGAGCACAGTTTTCGCTTGTATGTCTCGTTTTGCTCGTCCACAATTATTCTCAAAGTTCCAATTTAAATTATTTTTGACGCGATTAAAGAATACTCCCAAGGATCTATTAAGGTGGGGGGGGGGGATTTTTAACGAATAAAGAACTTCAAAAGTGGGGACATATCTTGTACTCTCCATTCCAGTTGTACTGGAGTTGGAAACTGGCAATTCTGCGGAAAATTATAATCCAAGTTGTTAAGCAAGCCTGTTTGAACTCGAGACAAATAATCGTTGAGGAATCGAATAAAACAACTAAATTGATAAAAGAGTGTGAAATCGAATAAAAGTTGAGAAAAAAACTATTCAAATTGGAAAATCAATTAAAAAATGTAAAAATTAAGCATCATTTTTCAAACTCCAAGGAAAGAGAAATTTTTGAGGAAGTACTAAAGTCATTGTATTATTGAGTAAAATCTGTCGTGAAACAGAGGAAACAAGTTTTGTAGGAACTGTTCTAGTTTCTTTCCTATAATTTCTACATTTCATACACATTATTATCAATTTGTAAACCAAAATGTTAGTTCTTTCAGAATGATATTCACGCGAAACTACAAAAGAAGTTTTAAATGTTTTTCTCAATTGCAATTTAGAAAACTGTCTAAAAATAGCTGAGGACCATATCCCTCAGCCCGTGACTAGGAAAGTTTAATTAATAATTGGGAATTGCCTGGTAGTGAGGAAGTTTTCCATCAGCTAAAAACTACAGAATTGGACAGCCTCTGTGATAAGTGGTAACACACAATAGTCATGATAAATAATAACTAAAACCCATGCAAAATACATATATTTTGATGAAATGTTGATTCAATACCAAATTTTTTACAATGAACTCATCAAATGTAAATAAATTTTCATTTCAAGCCCATTGCAACTTACGACATAATTTAATAAAGAATCTATATTTTGAAAAGGTTTACATGTACATTTGATTCATTTGTAGAAAATGTTAAGCATTTGATGTTTGAAAATTGACTCCATTTATGTTTTTTTGCTGCTTCATCGTGATGTAAGCGCGTCTTTGGCAGTTACTTTAAAAAAAATTGATTCATCGATTTATAATATTTAGAACTTCTTAGCAGATCGTATGTGTAACCGTTGAACTATTTGTAGATATGGCTGATCTTACCGAAGACAACTATTTTGAAGTCGTTCATACTAAAAGGGCTATTTATACTGGATACCGTTGTGTCGAGGTCACAACGGAGAGCGTCCTCGAAGAATCGTGTTGTGGAATAGTTGAAGAGTTTTCTGACAGTGAAGACAAATGTTCCAAATTGAGTGTGACTCGTGAGGTTTCTATAGTTACCGAATCGGACGAAGATGAAGTAAATCATTCCAACGAAGTCAAAGTTGGTTGTAAGCAGGAAATCATCATTACCGCTAAAGGCGATCAAAAAGACGATAATCTGTTGAACGTTTCTAAAATTGTCTACTCTTCCAAAATTGGCGATCCAAATTGCTTCAACGGGCTGGATGAATATCCTGAGACTCATTACAATATGATAAAACGTACTGCCGCGATTCCTCCTGAAGAAGATGCATACGACCAATGCACCATAACTATAATGGAACCATCCGATTCTGCGCAGATGTTGAATGATTATGAGAAAACTGAGTACTCATTTTCAAGTAACATCGTTGAGAAAAAAATATGCGAGGAAGTGAAATTAAACGAAGACAATTGCGTGAAGGTTAGTTTGAATGAGGAACTGGTGAAAAAGTCGGCTGGAAATACAACTCCCAAAAAACAAAACAAAAATGAACTATCTTCTTCTGGTACGCTTGTTGATTCCGACAACCAAAGCCAAAACGACTCTGAAAGAGTTGATAATGTGAAACACAATGAAGAACTTATCAGACTTGATAAAGACGAAATTGAAATTTGTGACGAGCGAGAAGACACGAATTTAGAAAAACCTTCAACAGCTGGTGTTAATGACGCGTCTCCATCGAATGTAATGCCCGTCGCCATCAGCAAAAATTTTGTCGATGAAAACACAAGTGACTCCCCAACTGACAGAGAGGTTACAGAAAATAGAAATGAGGGTGACATTCAGGGAGAGAGAGGAGTACCACAACAGGGTGCGAATGACATTGAAAACACTTTTGAGCGAGACACTCAATCGGAGGTTAACTCGAAGCAACTCAAGCCCACCACGCTTAGCTCACAAACCCAACCACTCACAAATGACTCCCAATACTCGGATCAAGTTCCATTAGAAACATCTAGTGGTCAGGTTACTATGAACTCGAGTTTAGAAACAAACGGTAAGCTTCATTTCCAACAAATGTTTATTTATCAAAACACGCAAACAACTCACAAATTCTTTATCTCAACTGCCTCAAACTTCAACTAATATATCTGTCAATGTCTGCCAATCAGTTTCTGTCCGCTTTTTCACTAGGCATCTAAATTTTCTTTACCCAAGAAACATTTCCCCTTTTTTTCTGTATCTAGCTTACAATAAGAAGCAGCTTTGGGTGGATTATGTAACAAAGTGATTTGAAATTGGAGTTCTCTTTCTTTCTCTGGACGTCTGCATTTTTTCTAAATTGTTTTAATTAATACATTAAGAAAATCATTTTCACGCCTAACTGTTCAAAAACACTTCAGTCTGGTATCAGTTGAGTTGCTACTATTGTATATAACTGTTGGGTACAAGTACAGCAGTGCTCAACAATACATGGACTGATTGACTACTCTTTAAATAATGATACACAGTTCAATTAGGTTATTGGAATTAAATAACAGTAAAGCTATTAAAATGCACCAGTAAATAAAAGCCACAATTTGTCTGTGCGTGTGTGAGATAATAACTTTTCCTGTAGAAAGGGAGCAAGAAACTGCCTCCCTGACTGGTGCTTTACGTTGGAATTAAATAAGTTTCGACAATAGTCGTTTCTGAAGCCAATTATTCTCACCCAACCTTTTTTATTGCTTTCTACCCAGACAGTACTTTGGCCAAACAGACTCAATAATTTTCAATTTTATGAACACTTTTGGCTGTGACGAAGAACTTGGTAGCTTCATATTAAAGTGCTTGTGTACTGAAATTCACATTTTATTGCTATAATTTACATTCAGTTCGTTGCAATGCGAAGTGTGAAAAAATGGTTTCTAATAATTTTATCGTGGCAATTACGTACACTACCGATCCATTAGTCTGCAGTGGAGTGACAAATATCTATTCAGACATGAATCCTTATTCAATGGCGATAAATGAGTACATTCTCTGACCTATAAATAACCATAAGCATCACTTTGACTGGAGAACAAGCATTTTGGATGGAAGCCTGTTTATCGAAAGAGGGGATCTTATGACAGCGAAATGGTGGTGATCAACGGTCACGACTAAAAATCAAACCATATGAGCGATTGCTCTTAATGTGTCCACATTTTTGTGAGTGGGAAAGGCAAATTAGATGAGTTTGGTATACATTTGACATCAATAGCTTACAGCGTATGGAAGTGGAGCACCCAAATAAGTAAACTCGTTTTGTCCCAGGGCGTGACATATATATTTGCCCATCACAGAGTGTATTGGTGCCTTCACAGCTAATCTCTTTGTGAAAGTCCCGATGGTTTGAGTTATTATCAATGACTCTCGCTTCTATCAAATTTTTATTTACAACGATCTCCGTAATTAATTGTTTGTTTACTTCAAGAAATTGTTTTATTACCTTATGCTATCGCTTTCAGCTGTACCATGATTACTAATCCTTTCTTCTGATTATTTGTTGCCTGATTTATGTAAGTAATATTATGTCTTCACTGCTGCATTCTGTGTAATTTTGGTGAGTTTTGTAAATAATGAGCATGCGTTTTTCTGATGTTGACCTTGGAATGCAGTTAGTTCAATTTCGTATCCTCCTTAGTTTTAAAAATGTTTTTATTTGTGCTGCAGTTATTTCAAAGTGCCGGGTTAAATTTTGAGCAACTTTTGATACATTTAATTCTTGCAATCTGCCTTATTTCAGGCTCGTTATTATTATTTCAGTGGATTTGTCTATTCTTCATGCATCCCAGTTTGAACAATGAGTTAAATTTTACGCCGGATGTATTTGATTTAAGTATTATCAGTCCGACAAAAGGCAACTTTTTGTCTATCACAAAATTGTTATAAATGAATTTTGTCAATTAAACGGAATTAAATTGATTTTCATGGTTGTAGGTTCTCGGATCAACTTGAACAAGGCAATATATAGATGCATAAAGGGGTTGTATTCTCGTATTATATAGATAACTTTGTTCAAAATGCTGTTTGAGGGATTGTTTTTACCAAAATCTGTCACTGGGAGGGTTTTAAACTTCTTCATTCGCCCGTATAAGCATTGGTCTAGAAGCTATAGGACAGTTTCGGTGTTTGATAGATATTATCTAGAGTGAGACTATATGGGAATGTGTGAGGGTGAGTGGAAAGTTAATTAATTTTAGATACCCTGTGCCCTGAAATTGAACTGTTGGGGTAGATGTTATCATGTTCAGTTATGATAATGTCCCAGATCCGTGACGTCTTCATTGTCGGGCCATTCACTTATAAAAATTCCTCATTGACCGTGAAAATGGCGTCAGTCTTTTAAAGATAATTTGAAACATCATTTATAGGTTTCGGTTTGTGAGGTTGATTGAAACACGTTAAAATATAATTGAGCAGAAAGGTGAATCAGATGCTACACTTCATTTTAACGAACCTTGTCAATAAATTAATCAGCGCAACGATAATTGTATTTTATTTACATCGCAGTTTTTGAGAAGTGACGACTTTCCGTTGCATCTCTTGAACCCTCTATGGATAGGCATCACAACACACTAATAAGCATCATTGACTTATACTCGGGCGTATTGCAAACATTCCTATGCGAATAGCTTATTTATGTATTCTGACTCAATTTATTTGAATTTCAGTGGCCCCTCAAATTGTGAAAAATTCCATGGAAGATGTGAGCCTTTACGAAACGTGGGAGCATAAGTTTATTGTTGAAGCTCACGGTATCCCAAAACCGACGGCCAAGTGGTATGTCATTGATAGTTCACTTTTGCGTTAATGATTCCCCTCGAGTTGCTAGAAATTACGTTCTTTCATTCCAGGTTGAAGGATGATAAAGACATTCCCACAACTGAGAGGATTAAGGCTTTGGTAAAGGATGAGAAATACATTCTGGAATTCACTGATGCACAATTGAGTGACTCTGCTGAATATAAAGTTGTTATTTCCAATGAACTCGGAGAACAAACAGCTAAGGCCAATCTTAAAGTAGTAGGTAATATTGCTAATGCTTTCATTTCTCTCTAGTTTTTGCTCATTAAAGTATAAAAACAAAAAAATTACATTAGTAGTCTAAGATTCATGAAAATGAGTACTTTGAAGCATTTTGCATGTATCCGCTTACCTTGTACAACCCAAAAATGTTCATCGCCTAAGATCATTTCTTTCTTAGTCGCTGGTTGTTATTACATCATCACATTACATGTAGTGGTGGTTGCAGCATCTCATCCCAGCTACATTTCCTCACCTATGAACCTCAGCAAGTCACTCGCTGTTACCAGTCATCCAATTATTTCAAATTGAACCTTGAGCAAATGTTGTTAATATCATAACCTACCAGCACTTTGTTGTGAATTTAAAAAAAAATCATTATACAGTACCTCATACTGTAAGACACAGGGTTGTTCTTGATCCCTAGTAAGGCTTTTATGAAACAAGCTGGTTGTTTATTTATTATTTCAGCACGCACATCCTTCATTAGCATCGATCCTATTGTGTGAACCTTGGTACATCAATGTCCTGTGTATGCCTGGTTCACCAGGAGTTAACGTCACCTCAAAGTCTCATATTTTTAAATCTTTTGACCTCCATCCAGCCCAGAAGTATGTTAGTTGATGGCAATGAGAGAATATTGCATATAACCAACAACGGTTTGACCTGTAAGTCAAAAGACTTCCTGCAGACCATCATCATTGCCAGCTTCTGCAGTATAAAAATCTTTCGAGTCTCCCGGGCTTGGATGTACATCAATCTCACCCAGAATCACCCATTATTAGTCAGTATAATAAGAATTAAAACAGAGGGTAATGTTGTCCTCCTAAACCGAAAATGATTTGCTCCGCTGCATGCACCTGCACCAAGAATACCGAATCATCAGTGTATATTTAGGTAGCTGCAGTTATGACAAATCTTTAATCATTGGGAGTTATCAAGTCCTAAAATGATCTAAGGATTTACGCCTGTGCAATTCCCATATGTACCACCCGGATAGTTAGCTTTAATGAAGGTGAGCCTCCTATGAGAACGATACAATCTAAGCAGCTCTGGGCCTTGCCCTCTCACATTTCTGTTATTTACTTCGAGCATCAAAGCGTTTTGCAGAATAATATGAAGTAGGTTGCTTAAATACCAGGACAGTTTATGTTCAAGTGACCAAGAACTGATAATACTAGGACAAAAGAACACGAGTAGCCATCCAGTAGTCTTCTGCGCTCCATTTTCCAACAATTTATCTTCCATTGGACTCCCTTCTATTAGAAAATTATAAATTCTGCTCTTCTGCTAATAAGTCATAAAAGTGGTCCTCTTTTTGGTCTGAAATAAGAGTATATCAAACTTGAAAGGGTTCATTGCTAAGGCTGCATTGAGGAAAACGAGTTGAGTGAGCCTATCTTGTTCCGAGGATGTATTGAATAACTTCTGTGTCAACAGAATTAACGCCAGATTTCAGGTTTAACTCTAGTACATAGTTGGCCCCAAGCAGCCTTGCTTAATGCTGTTTTAATGCTATGATTGGTGTTTTATTTTATTTTTTGTCCGGTAGGGAACTTTATTTCAAAAAGATCAAACAAGCCATTTCGCCTTTTTCAGTAATACTTGTTCATGCTCTTTCATAATTGTCATAATTTTATTCATAATTCATTTCTGATGTGTGAAATTGTGATCATACAGTAATTCATTTTGACGTTGCCATGTTTATCGATAATAATGAATTTCAAACTTGTCAACAGGAGCCAATGATTTTCGTTTGCCTCAAATTCTGTCTCCACTCAAGAATACCAAGACCCCCAAAGGACACACATCTATTCTTTCAGTCGTTGTATCAGCTGATCCCATACCAGAATTCAAGTGGTAAAGTAAATTAATTAAAATGTATCCTTTGTCATGGATAGGATATGTTTGATGAATGTTAGCAGTTACGTGAATGGTACATTTCTTGGGACCTGAGTATGTAATTTTGTTAGGAATCTAATTGTTTTTATTGGAGGAAAAAGCGCGGGAGCATGAACGGGTAGGGGGCCAGGTTTGGTGTGCGGAGTACCTTTTTTCCTAAATTAGGGCGAGTACTTGGGGCCCCAAGCCAGCAGCAACGAATGTCATTTCACCATTGGAGAGCCAAGGAAAATAACGAAAGGGAAGGTAATGAGGGAATTGAAATAAATAGTGGATGCTGGAAGAAGATACTAAATTGGAGGGGGCACGGGGATGTGTGGAGGGTGAGTAAAACTCGTGTGTGGGCCTCATAAAAAAAAGAATAAGTTGCAGTGAGTGGAGGAAGCAGAATGACCAAAAATGACCTGTGCTCAACATTCACCTGGGGCTCTTCAGATGGGCAAGGTTCCAAACATAATTATATTCAAAACAAATATTTATTTTAGTTGATGATAAGAACATTCGGATGTGAAGCTTCCCTATCTTGAACCAAATGAATGCCAGTTTGATCGCTGGAAAGGAATCTTGTTCTCCAAACGCAGATAAATAAGGCAATAAAAAGGCTAGTCAATGACATAATTGGAATTAGTTACGAGCCTCATCACAAGAACAGCTGCTGATCATGCCTGTAACATTCAAAGGCAGTTGAATAAAAAACCACATTAAATGACCTAAAACTGACGTTCGCCTCACTTGTACTCTATCTTCAATACGGTCAAGGGTTAATAACTGTTTTGGAATTATTATTCAATCCTTTCATTCACAGGGAGCATAATGGGAAAGGAATTTCGCCCGATTGTGTCACCAACATGGAATCAAAGACATCGCACCATGGGCTGAAGGAATGTAAATTTACATTGACCATACCATCCAGTCAGCATGCTGACACTGGAAAATATTCGTTTTGTGCAGAGAACAAAAGCGGCTCCTGCGACTGCTCAGTGAGTCATATACCTTTTTCGTATTTTCCCATCACAGTTAGAAAACGCTGTGTGCACTTCCTCGACTTCAATCAACTTTAAATTACGTTTATTCCAGGCCAGGTTGGATGTAATTTTGAAACCGGAGATAAAGATTTTCAAGGATGCATTAGGTGTGCCTTATGAAGATTCTCAGTTTATTGCCGTCATAAACTCAAACCCTCGATCCAAAATTGTTTGGTGAGTATGTCCTTTCTCGCATGAACTCTAATAATTACGTAACTTTTATTTTGTATATGTTTCAACTCACTTTGAAAGTTGCCCTGGAACATTTCGAGTGAACAAGTTGGGGAGAGTTGGGGTAGTTGAGAGTAGTGCCAGAAATAGAACTGTAATTGACTGTAGTCAATTTGGGGGACGAAGTTGCCTTTTGGACACGCTTGGATTGGGTTGGAGAATAGATAAATGTCAGGGGGAATGTGGGATCGATAACTGCTAATACTGTGTTGAGGTACTTAAGTTGGTGTGAGGCACTCATCGTCAGGTGAGTTTGTGTTCAGTTTGTACTTCCATGAAATAGCTAAGCAAAATACACAAATTATGCAACAACAGCTGCACTGTCAGTTAAGGTTTTTCATTTTATGTTTACGCTGCAGTAAAAAATGTTGTAAATGAAATATCAGAAAGACAGCTACCAACATTAAGTACTAGTTTGCCAATGTCGTGTGCAGACCCGAATAAAGGGCGAATAAGTCAAATCTTTGAATAAAGCCCAATGGCGTTGTGACAAAGTGGTGAAAGGTTATCCAACCACATTTTGCTCACAAAATGTTTAATACAGTAAAATGTTGGAAATTAATTAATCGTTGAGCTCGTAAACATAAATAGAATATAAAGTTACTGCTCGGGAAAAGTCTGAAGCGAAAGGAAAAATAATCTGGTACTTGGCACAAGTTTTCTTCGAGCGATGTATAATGTTCGTGATTCTACTTCGTCCAATAGTCCTTCGGCTGTATATTAGTCCAGGTATGGTGCTGGTAGACGTTTCCTGAGTATGTCGTACAGGTATGACGCTGGTAGACGTTGAGTACAGGACTTGCGGGATACTGCGACCCAAAGAAAGTGATAACTGCGTGTGAATGATGAAATATTCACTGCAAAGTGAGGAAATGGCAATGAATAACTAATACATACAAGCAGTTTTAACATGCACGTGGCAGTTCGCAGATAGGTAGAATTGGGAATGGGAGAAAAAATGGCGTATGGAGCTGGTGATGGCTGGTGTCTTGACGTCGTTGCGTCATTTCGGTTGTCGAATTTCCAATTATCCAACCATTTGCAAGAAAAAAACAAAGAATGATACGAAAATTTATTTGGAGGGTGAAACCGGGAAATTGAGAAAAATAAACTGAAAATAAAATAAATTACTGTGGTAGATGGGATAAAAATTATATCAAAGAAATGAAACAGAATAGTATCCTAGGAGCTCCTTACATTAGAATATGAAAGCTTGGGAACGACGAACTGATTGGACTGTGTAGGGGTTACAGAAGGAAATTGAGATGAGAAAATGAAAGACAGATCTGACCATAGGTACAGAGTGGAGATGATGGTGAAGTTCAGTGAAAAGGCTGAAGAAGGTTGGGTGGTGTCTGTTATTCGAAGAACAAGGGGGTTCCGGCTGATAAGTCAACCAACTGAAAAGAACAGCTCGCATTATTCGCAGAAATAATTGGGAAGTCTCTGCACAGAGCTCGAAGTGTAACTCATTGTAACTTACAATGATGTTGATGTCAGAACTTTTCTCGGTCGGCGATTTGGGATACTGATGACCCAGTTTTCGAGAAAAGTGGCGTTCTGTAGGCTTCGGGTCCGATATTCGCAGCGAATCTGGCAGAACTGGCGATGGGAGAAGTCGAGTAAAGAGAGGTGGCTGAGGCAGGTCGGAGGTGGTGACAGACTTGATGAGAAAGGATAAGAAAGTAAGAGGTCGACTTAGGATTGCGAGCGATACGTGCTGAGATCGTCCAATCACGATAGTTAAAAGAAAAAAAGAAGAAAATAAGAAACAGAAGAGAAGGAGGCTCACTTCGCCTCTTCGAGGACTAAGTGACATCTCTCAGAGTCGTCAACACTCACATCAAAAAGAAATAAAATATAACACTTCTCAATGGATAATATGAGTGGGTACCATAAGTGGTGTAGCTGCCTGAACAGCCCCAATTACAGTTCATCAATTCACTTCGACAGACAGCTAGCGCTAGGTGTCAGCCATCGGCGTTTGATAAACGCAATTCGAACTCCTGCTTCTCACTCACTGAATATCGTTGACCCATGACTGCCAATGCGACGTTTTAACTAAAGAATTGATAAGCCAGCCCTTGGACTTGATTATGGAAATGTAGACGCTGTTTGTGTGTTTGTTTTTTCGACTTGACCTAGAAATAATTCGTTAGTGTTGTGGGCTTCTCAAACAGTTGTGAATTCCATCAAGTTATGAACCTTTTGGATCAATACCATGGACCAAGTAATCTCAACTGAGCCTGAACTTGATATCAAAATGTTGAAGAATTGAACTCAATTCGTTCCGTGGTCAAAAGTCTAAGAATATTGAGCTGAATCCTATTTTGACTAATCAATCTTACAGGAGCTCATGAGCAGTAGCTACTTGTTGTAGTACTAGAGCGCACTACTGAGTACTATGCCTGCTCAGCTTTAAGCTACAGTTAGCGCACATATGGAAGGGCTTGGGCTGACCCTGACATTTGAAAAGATGTCTGTAGTGGTATTGTTATTTAATGAGCTATCGAACCAGTCAGCCCTCACAACTTCCACGCAAGCCTAGCTGAAGCTTTTGGTGCCTCCATCTGATAACAACTACAAACTTCTGTAGCGTGTGACTAAAGAAATAAAACAGGCCAAAGCAATGAGTTATGGTCGTACCTCCCATAGGTGCATTGGTTGCTGATCGATTATCTTGAGCCTTGCAACTGATTGCAAAAACGACCACTCTAAAAAATCCTCAACTTACTTTAAAATGTATATCTGGTGTGACGCATCTCACAACTTTCCTATATATGTTAGATATTTTAGACTCTTGCAAAACAGAACCTGTTCTACATAAAAACTGGTTGCGCTTGAAGTTCCAGAATTTATTGCCCAACTTATTCATACAACGACCTTAGCTGAAAGTCCGACATAAGAGGAATTGCTGGGCCTGTAAACACGATTTATCTGAGTACGTTGGTGTGAACAGTTTTGAAATTATCATGGAAACACTTCAAAAAAGCGAGTAAAAATACGTCATTGAAATCACTTCCAGAATTTTTGTGGATGCCCCTGATTATCCAATTATCATGAATAAACTTTCATCATATAGGTAGCTGGTTGGAGTACAACCATGATTTTTTTGGTACCATTTAAGCGAAAAAACTGCACTAAAATATATTTTTGTTACAATTTTATGGCATTCTCACGTTATCTAGAACTGCCCATAAAAATTAATCAAAATCGTTAAAGCCATTGGGCCATGGACCACTGAAAGGACCAAGCTCATTTCTATCGTTCCTGAAAACTTGATATTTGAATTCTGTCACCTTAATTTCACAGGAGGAAAGATGGTAATAAGATAAGCTCAAGCGACCACTTTATAATGGAGGATGACGTGGAAAATGAAGTGTACAAACTCAAAATCAAAGGGGTTCTGCCGGAAGATGCAGGAACTTACACGATATCAGCTGTAAATGATGTGGGCGAGGCATCCGCAGATGCTAAATTGAAATTGCACAGTAAGTCACTGCTTTGGTACATAGGTTCATTGTACATTAATGGATTTTTGTTAATTCCTTATATACATTATCTTCTTTGCCTCTTACTTTTGGGATGCTATCAAATTGGGGATAGGGTTTAGCATTACAGGTTTTAAGAGAAAAGTGCGAGAATCCCTCCTTTTGCTCGACGGTCACCATCCCTAATTGAGTTTTGGGGGCTTTGTGTTATTGTACAATTATAATTTTTGGAGCTGATCTCAGAGGCTCTCCTCTCTCTCGTGATAAGCCCCTTCTTAAAGCCCCCCCCCCCCTCCGTGCTACAGTCCCATTTCAGACATTATAAAGTGGAATAAACAATACTCCTTCTCACTCGTGGGGCAAAAATGTTTTTTTCCTTGTAGGGGACTGTGCAGCTTTGATAAATTGAGACGCATTGAGTGATCTTAACTCAGTATAAGTTATTAAGGTGATAGGGTTAAGTCTGCCAGTAAGAACGTGGTTAATGAATATTTTGGGTACACTTGTTGTTCCTGGCAGGTGAGTGCTTTTGATGTAACAACATCGACTTGAAGATTATATCTTTACTTCAAAAGCATTGAACCATGGTGAACTACCAATAAGAGAAGGGGGACACAATCAAACGGGCACATTGACTCAGCATTAGTCATATTGCATGACTGAATACGTCCAAAGCACTGCATCGATGACTCTAGTTGTACACAAAAATAACTATCAATTGCAAACGCATACTTGCCCTTTGACTAGAGGTTGAAATGCAATAAGGACCTGTTCATAACCTGCTGGAAATGATTGATTACCAGTATGTTAGGTTGTGAAAGGTACTGTTCTGAACATGATCAAGAGTGAGCCTATTAGTACGGGTAGTAAATGACCCTCACTCCTCCCTACCACTCCACCTTCGTTATAGTTAAAAAATCTCCATTAGCTCCTTGGTTTCTCTAACGTAATTGAATTAACTGAAACTTTTACTATTACCAGTTTTTTTAATGTGCTAATTTCCTTCTAGTGGAAGAGCCAGAGTTTACAAAAGTACTGGAGAACATTACTGTCAGGGAATATGCGCCACTTGATCTGAAAGTACGAGCTCAAGGTGTTCCAAAGCCCGAAGTACAATGGTAAGGACGACTTATTGTTCTTTTATTAATTTACTTGGAGGCTTTTCATTTTGTAATATGCGGGACTGGAATTGGCTACCCTTCTCCTGCATTGAATGTCTACATTATTGAGGTATTAACAATCGAAGAAGTTTGAGGGAACATCATTTTTAACTCATTCAACCCAGCCCTATTACTCGCCCTACCTTTGAATGTGAAGCAAAAAATACCGTTTCATCGCTTTAATACCATAAAATGTTGTTAAAATGATTTTTTTAGCATAAAATCTTGTTAAAATCAATATATTAAATTCGACGCCGATTGGGTGCCTGCACTGCAGGCATTGGACCAAAGGACTGACAACTGACAAAGGTCAGTTAGACAAAACCAGCAATACTGACAGATCCATTTAGTCTAGAAATTTATTAAAAAATTAAAATACATTCTGCTAGTAAAGTAATGTGCAGTAGTATTAATAAATGTAATGAAAGTTACTTCATATATTCAAAAAACAAAGAATGTAAAGAAAACTCAATGGTTAATTCTTAATTGTAGTATACTGTCAGCTAAATCCAGAGGCAACTGGCCCTGAAGGGGCCTGGGAGAGCACTGAAAGACGAGACCTAGGTATTAAGTCAGGACTGAGAGATGTGCCCACGCTAGGGACTGGGAGAGTGCCCTGCCAGGAGGGCGCCGATTGATGGTCGCCCGGGCTTAATGTGTTAAACGGGCTGCTCGTCTACTTTGTATGGTGATCTAATCATTCAGCAGGAAGTTATCATTCACTAATTCATGTCCCAGGTCGAAGGATGGCGTGGACTTGGAAATCACTGAAGGCATGAGTTTAGACACAAGGTGTGAAGGAAGCGTATCCAGTCATTTGAACATCCCTCACTTCAAGGAAGAATATGCTGGGAAGGTAATTAACAAAATCGAATTATCATTGTCTTTCTAAACAAGTAATTACTAACCCCCACATTACACAGCAGAGCAGTTAAGACGTCAATGTTGTACCCCAGGGCTAGCAATAAGCAACAGTCTTGAAACTATTTTAGGTCTAAGACCCACTCAAAATATACTCTGTTTGCTACGAAGGCATTAACAAGATGGTAGCTGACACATTCAATACGGAGCATTGTACCTAGAAAGTACCAGGAAAACGGTATTGTAGCAGGAACTTTTTCCTATTTTCCACTCATTCATACAACTATGAACTATGAGTATGAATGGTACTCCCTGAAGCCCTCTAGGCGTAGGGCAGGTTGCTCAGTACACCCGGGGCAATAATAATTTGTATTCCAGAAATATCCACCTCATCAACTCCCACCTATATATTACTGTTCTCATTGTCCAAACACAAATCGTCCAGGAGAGAATGAAGCTCTTCGTCTGTGAACACCTGCAAGTAACAAATGAGGTGGGCAACATTGCGTGAATGACCGCAATAACATGTAGGAAAAATAATCCATAGAAAAATAAAGTACGAAGTCGAACTTACCCTTCTAGATGATTACATTTCTGAATGAAGAAACCGAACTAACAAAGAAAAACCACCGCACACAACTGAGGAATACTCGTTTAAAACACTTGAGGGCACTCTGACGTTCAGGCAGCAATAACTCGAAAACTTGTGGGGGACAACTCAAAACTGAACCGTACCTTGTGAAAGCTACCCATCCAAGGAAGGTGTTTTGAAATTTGTGAGACAATCCGGCCACCCATTCGTTTTCAGTGCCATATTTAGAAGAGAGGGAACGATGACTCGAATGTGCTTCATGCAGTTTTGGTGAGGACTTGATGACATGAATTTGCCTCATGCCGCATTGAATGTGTTAAATAGGACCTTTTGAAAGCACCCAGATGATACTTCGTTTATTTGATATTATTTTGAGAAACATTACGAAGAAACTATTTATTTAAAACCCTGAACAAAATATTTTTAAAACCCTCGATACAATTCTACATTTACCCTTGTTGAATAAAAGATGATACGATATCTTCATTATTTTCAGTACAAGGTCAGAGCTTACAGTTTGGCTGGACATGTAGATACAACCTGCTATGTGAAGTTGGCACAGCTGTCGCCATCGTTCTCCAAGTCTTTAGGAAGAGCTCTCGAAGTGGAAGAGGGTGAGCCGCTGGAGCTGAGGTGTAAAGTTGAGGCCAGCCCTTGCGCCACTGTTAAATGGTAATTGACTTAAACAAAATATACATTTGATTACCTGTTTATTGATTTTGTGTATTAGCTTTATACAATTAGCTGGTAGGTCGTTATGAAGTTAGGCACTTGTGATTGGAAGAGGTAACCGTCTACTTTGTCAAATCTATTGTAGAAGATGGTATGCGTATCAAATAATCCCCACTTGTTGAGGCTCAATGCTTCTGCTCAGTTATCTACTGACTAAATCGAATTCATTTCTTCTCAACTGGAAGTCATTTTACACAGTGTGGCAGCGAGGTCCACAACTTCTTTGCGTTTGATTTGGCCTCACGTGGTATCTACAACAAGGCAATACATTGGAACTGTAGGTTATACATCCATGGAAATAATTTATATACTGAGACTTGCTACACTCAAATATATATGGGATAAATAAGAGTATCAAAGTTTACTTATAGATCACATTGACGTGAAATTATTTTTTTCGCAGGTTCAAGGATGGAGAAGAGCTGATTGGCTCTGACCGAGTTCAGTTGACTAGCAGCCCTGACGGCTTCATAAAGTTGAGAATCGAAGAAGCTTCTCCTGAAGATTGTGGAGCTTACAAGCTTATAGTGGAAAATGCCTTGGGAACAGATTCGAGCATATGTGCTGTCGCAGTCAATCGTGAGTTACCTGTTACACGTTAACTTTTTTTGGGCTCATGTCGTCGCCACCACTCTAAAACCACGTATCAGCCAAATCATCATTTTGAGTATGTCAGTTATGACTCACCAGAAAAAATCGATATTATCATTCATAAAAATTCTTTTGAGGCCTACCATTTTATTAATAATGCACTCTTAAGTACGTGATAACAGCACAAGGCTTCAAACAACAGATTCGTGTTAATTTTTTTAAAAACTTGATTTAATATTCACGAAACTGACGATTTAAGGTTCTGGCGTTATATGTTTTATAATACCTGCAAGTTTACCCTTCACCAAATACGTAAACTTGAAAAGAATTTTGAAAAAAAACGGGGAATCATTCGCAATCAGCGAATTCAAAGAACGAAATTGTTGGAACACTAATATAAAACTTGAATTTTGCATCATCTACCTCATCACCGTACTTTGACTCTTCACTCATGTCTGGAGCTGTGAGTGTGTCAGGGTGATTTCCACAAGCATTTTAAGGGAAGCTAAATACCGCTAATATTCTTTCAGAATGATTTGGTCCACCCACATTATTTTCAGGTTGTTACGCTTTGCCGCAGAGATTGAAAGTTATTCACTATGACTCCTCAGTTCTGAGTTCCCCACGCGAAAAGTTCTTGAAGGCTTCAACCTCGTCAAAGTCGTTTCCATAGTCCATTTTACAAGAAATGTCCACTCGACCTTGCTCATTTTCTCCAATTTCCACCAAACAAATATTCCACCAGAGAAGCTTGAAACTGTCAGTTTTGGATAGATCAGAAAAGCTGTACAATTCATGGTCTGTACAGTAAACGGTGAAGGCTCTCTAATTGGATGATCGGAAGACAGGTTCGCGTTTGGACTTTTTCTCAATTTTCAAATGAATCAAGTCAAACTCCATCTTTGAGTGGCCAGGCTCAAAAAATGAACGTCCGTATATTCTTCAAGGTAGGAGTAGTTTTCAATAGAATGCACAGGGAAGCAATGATTGAATTATTCTGCACAATACAAGAGTCAGACATAGACCACCGCGAGACTTCAAATCAAAAAAAGTAAAATTATAAACCAGTAATTTGTGTTTGAAAAAAATTTGACCCGTATCCCCTTTTGAAACATTTATAACTGCTTCAAGATCAAAACTGAAAGAAAGGGAGGATCTATCTTCAATAGCCAATAGTTTGTCTTTATCCCGCTATTAACGAGCAGCTAATTTTCAAACTACATGTTGTTTGTATTCAGTTTCATGATTAGGTTTATCATTTTCAGGTAAAATGTTTTTTTACGTCGGTCCTTCTTTGTACGGAAGAACCTCAATTCGTATTCTCGAAATATTTCCCTGAAAGTTTCACAAGAAACTTTTTTTCAATCCTCTTTTCTCACTATGTTCAGAAATATTCCTGAACATAATTGAAATATTGAAAAATGATAGAGAGAACGGGAGTTCTGTCAACTGCTGTTTAAATGACCCGATCGTCACAATCCCGAAACCGTAGCGTCTGTGGACAAGAGAAACATATAATGAGACTCATGCCGAAGTGCGACTTTGCTGATTTTGCACATTGTGTACTCTCTTTTCTTCGTAACACTAAAGTAGCGAATGTGCACTTTGGGTTTTTTTTTATTGGTGAGGTATGAGCCGATTGCAGTTACGTGAAACTGAAATTTGCCTGTGGAAAAATATGAAGAGCTCCACATAATTAAAAATGTCAGGTACGCTGCATCACGCGACTCTCCTTAGTGTTGGTCAATTCGCTTGTGTTCATGGCTTATTCTACAAACTCAATTTATTTTTCACTCAATTCATTTGAAACATCACTTCATGGTGGCAGAAAGCGATAGCACTTACAGTTCCAGAATTTATTGCGCTGCTCATACTCATGCCATGGCCATCATTGAGCAATTGCTACACAAAGAATTAATGGAACAGCGGAACACGGTTTTTAAATGAAGGATACTTATCACTCTTCCAGATTAATTGTGATAAAACTTTCAGAAACGGTAATAAGTGAAACAGCGGTAGTCAAAATTCTGGAACTACCGGAGTTGCCTCTGTATATCTTATGAGCTTTGTTAAAGCCTCATCGTACAGGTACTTAGTTGCAGTACCACGTGAATGTTTTGGAAGATCCTAGTAACATTTGGGCAGAGTTTATAATGAAAAAACTTCGCTAAAATCGATTTTCGTCGAAATGTTTGGTAATTTATTGTGCTGCTCTCGTCATTTTCCCGCAAATGAGAATTTCATGGTATTATTTTCTTGTTAGGAGCTGTCTACGTAAAAAAATTTAATCAAAATCGTTCGAGCAGTTTTGGAGAAAAAAAATCTTTGATGTTTTGTTCACTATGATAATTATAGTTAATTTAGGGAAAAATTTTCTCATACCCTTATTGTAGCGTCCTTTCTAGATATCAAGTTTGAGTTGATGTGGTTATGCCGTTGCATAAGTTTCCTTTCTACTTTGTATAGCCAAGGAAGTTAAACAACTATTGGCGAAGCAGAAAATGTGTTGATCTCGCTTTGCACGAGTAGATTCGCAGTTTTGTTAAGTGGAGGCGACGATATAAAAAAAAGCGTGCAATGGTGTTTGAATAAATCAATAGAAATGCTCAATGAAACACCCAATGTGCATTTCTAAATGATTCCTGATATTAAAAACCAATTACACCTTGTTAATTACAGCCAGCCCTCGAGCTCCCATTTTTATCAAGAAACTCGAAGATGCGTCCATATCAGAAGGTCAACCTTTGTTCCTGCAAGCACAAGTAATGGGATTCCCGCTGCCTGAAATGAAATGGTATTATTTTAGCGTTTTCGTCATTTTAATGTCGGTATTTGACAATATTTCGAAGTTATAACTATCATTAAATTCTCGAATAATAACTTTACAGGTTCAAAGATGGTCTCCCGCTTCGGAATTCACGGTCTGTTAATTTCATCAACTCCCCTGGAGGCCTCGTCGGTTTGTCAGTGGAAAAAGCGACTAGTGAAAATGCTGGAAATTACAACCTGACAGTCACTAATAAATTAGGAGAAGCCTCGTCCGTTGCTGATGTGAGTTGCATTTGTTTGTTTGATTTTGTAATCGAAATTGAGAATATATTACGTTCATCATTGCGACTGTATACCAATGTATGTCGATATATTTACTGTTGATAGGTGGAAGTTATTCTGAAAGATAGACGACCTGAATTCCAAGGATATCTAACTCCTACATCTGTAGTTGAAGGCTTCCCTGTGAAGTTGACTGTGAAAGTCGGAGGAAACCCCCCTCCTGAATTAATGTGGTGAGTGAGTCTATGGAAACCTTTATTAGCTGTATTGATTTAATGTCAGATTACGTAACTAGCCCCCTACGTCTTTCTTGAATTGATGTACTCGGTACATACCAAATTGTTTTAAAATTATCGAAATGCAGTAAAAAATTAACTTATTGCACCTTGGGTTAAATTTTTATGAGATGTTTGATGGTGTTAGTACTACTAATAATCATTTACAGCACTGTTTAAAAAATTGCTTTTTTGCTCAATTTTGCACTTGAATCTAACATTGCATGTAAATATCCCGGAGTGAAAGGGTTCAAGTCGTGTCAAAAAACTCTTGCCCCCCTAACATCTAACTATCAAATTGCCCCTGGGGGTGTGGGCCCCAAGTTTGGAAACACTGATATGTCTATTCCTATTCACGAGCATTGACAGACGTTCTGATAGAAGTGATACAACAACAACGTATTGAACGAATTGTCATTGATGACACAGTAGAGCAATAACATTTATTGTTTCGATTCGCCATCTCGTGAAGCTTTCATTATTCCTAACCTTTTCACCGCGAGACACAGTTTAACTTCCATCCACTCGCTCGCATCCCCTTGAGCTACAGCAGCGCTCGCGAGACGGCTGTTTGCCGTTCCTCACTAACAACTTGTTTTCACTATTTTAACACCATATGCAATCATGGTTTTAGTTAGCAGTCCTTTGAGTGAGTTTATACGCAACATTTAGAATCAAAAACTTGATTAAATAAATCAACGAGTCGCACTCATCTAATAAAAAAAAACGTAGGTAACATTACTTGCCATACAATGTGAGTATTGTCATCCCAGTGCATGACTTTTCGAAGAATTTATTTTGGTCGGTACAAAATTAAGAAATATAATAATACAAACAGTGAAACAACAAACCAGAAATATCCCTGCAGAGTAGTACTTCTTCAGTACTCATTGAAATAAAATGTAGGCCCGGAAAAATATACTTACTACTTGTCTTATTGTGCCAGGTAATTTACATAATCGCTAATCACTGTCTTCTGTGGCAACGCATGAGCGCAAGATTTACGAATCATTGGGCAGTGGTTTTTCCAAATGTATATATGGCAACCATTGCATGTCAGTTTCGTCCTGCGTTTTTTTTCTCGACCCCCAAATGTAACAAACGCCTTTCTGGTTCAGAGGAGCTTCTCCAGGTGAATGATCAGCCAATATTCCATTTTCTGGTTTCAAAAAAGCATCAAGTCTTTGAGGAGTGTCTCCTAACAAATGAGCAGTGCGTAGCAACACACAACTTTCTGCAATCCCTTCTAGTTTGAACACCACCTACAAGTGCGGGCGCTATATCTTCGTTCAACGCATTTCTACAGAAACATTTATATAGAACAAAATGTAGGGGCTAGTTAGCTGAGAGTACTCCGAAAGTTTGATCGAAATCGTTAGAGCCGTTTTTGAGAATATCGGAATACCGATTATTTATTGTTAGACAAATCTCCTTTTCTGAGTTAACTCGGCTTATATCTCTGTTCAACATATATACACAGAAATAATTATGGAGAACAAAATGTTGGTATGGGTGACTAAAAGACACTCCATTAGGATTTATCACATCTGGTGAAGAAGTTACCCTGGAATTTACGGAAATGTTCGAAAAAACGTTATTTTCGACACATTTTGATTTTTATCTCTGCTCAATGGACTTTCAGAGGAACATTTATTGAGAACAATACGTAGGTATTCACTATTCCAAAACATCCTGAGAGTTTGGTGAATATCGTTGAAGTTGTTTTGCCAAAAAGCGTAAAAAAACCTATTTTTGCTTCATAGGCTTATATCTCGGTTCACCGTATTTTCATGGAGATATGTATGGAAAAGAAACGTTAGGTATTGATTAGTAGAAGATAACTCGGAAGTTTAATCAAAATCGCTGTAGCCGTTTTCGAGAAAAAGGCGAAAAACCCTAGTTTTTTGGTACATCCCCCCACCCCACCTCCTTCCCATCGGCCGAAATCGCCCATAACCTTATTTTGGTGTGTGCAAAAAATAACAAACAACACAAAGAAAAACCAGGTCAGCCGAAATGAGGTTTTTCAGACTCATTAGGCCTCAAAACTTAAAGATCTGAGGAAAACCCAAATTTTTTTTCGACACTATTACTATACTTTCCTTTCCCTTTGGGGTAGCGGAACGTAGTAACAATGCTGAAAAAAAAATCAAAAAGTACCTACATTTCTTAGATAGAGCACAACAAAAGAAGCATCAGTGCCACTGGCAAGACGACTAATATCCATTATTCGCCAACCGTCAACTTTGGAGATGTACTGGCACTTGAAGATGCGACACACATATTTGAATAAAATGAGCAATTAGAAGATACAAACGATTCCCACCTACCTATCGCCCGTCGGTTATTTTTTGCTAGTTTTTATGTGATCGTGATCGAATGAAGGTTAACTATTTGGTGTAATAAGTTATTCTCGAATTACCAACACTAAAACCCTTAAATGTAAACGATCGCCGTGTGTTAACTTAATTTATTCGATAATTCCCTATTTATGATTTAAAACTTATGGCTGAGTTTTGCTATCATTACTACATAATTGAGAATAGAACATGAACGTGTTACATCAGTTTAAATCTCATTTTGCCGAAACACTGGGATTTGTGAACTTTAACACTTTAGCTGCTAACGACCGAACCCCTGCGTAAGACCACGGCTATACAAAACATGGCGGCGCGAGGTAAACCCGCGCTTTCGGGCGTAGTCACTCTCATGGAACAAAACGTTATTTTTCTTTCCTACTACTACCGCGCAGTAATACCGCGCCTGCTGTCCTTCAAGGCTCGAGCAAATATTTTTCGTTTATCGTCTTACTTTCATTTGTATCAAATATGCACTGCCTTGAATGGTAGGTACCTAGCATTAGCTGGATATTAGGTATTGATATTAGGTAAACGGCCTAGACATAATATGTGATAAAATTATTATTCTGCATATATGAACCAAAAAGGAAAATATAATTTTAATTGTCTTCGATTTGTTTCAACCGTGCCGCAAAAACTACATTATTTTACGATTATACCTACGAATAAGTAGGTTGGGAGGTCAGCAGGTACCTTCTAGAAATACATATTACAGAAAAATACATCCATATCACAAAAGAATGATAATACATTTATTGTCACAAACCATTCATTCAAAAGTTATAATATAATATATTAGTAAACTTTTGGGAGGGAGCAGTCGAGGAACTTGTGGAGGGTTGAGGCTGTTCATACTCATTACGGGGTCTTTTGAGACCCCCTCGAGTTTTAACCATGTTTTTTCTGGAAAATAGCATGATGGGCGAAGAACTGAAACATACGTACGTATATAACATCTAAGGGGAAAGCACAAAACGTAGGCCAGTAGACAAGTGAGATGGGTTTAGACATCCACATACTTGTTTTCAATCCTCCTCTCAATAAACTCCATAAATATATGCTCATTAGTAACACTAAAAAAGAATGGTAAAGTAAAATATATAACTTACCTCAAAGAAATTGCCAAAAACGCAGGAGAAACGCGTTCCGTTGAGGCTTTCGTAAGAGAGTGAAAATAGAAAATCGTCGCTACCTGAACTCCTCGGTGGGTACTCTCCGCTCATTTACGAGGGTCATTCCCACTACTACCTGTATTGAAAAGGGCTTATGGAACTACTACGGTCTCAATACGGGCTTGGATTGTACGAGGTTTTTGCAAGGTTCGAGAGCGCTTTTACCGCTTTAGTCATGGGGAAGAACACGAAAGCGCGGTAATACCGCGCGTAGCAGGGAAGGTGTTAAAGACCTGGTGGCTGACGCTCTTTTCAGTTGAAACACTGTATGAATGAAATTGTGTAAGCTCAACTTTATTCTGCTATCTTGAGTGAAAAATGGGCTGCAAAACTATACATTAACTTTTAATCGCTTCTTCAGTTAGATTGGCTTGGGGAACTTTGTGTTGAACTCACTTTCAAAGTTGATTAGAGAAACGAGACGTTTGTGTTTCAGTTTATAGTAAGTAAAACTGTACTGGTACGCCAAAACATAACTGCAAGTCATGATCCTGACCTCCATGATGATGACCCTTTACATGCCGCTTCAAGAGTTGTTTGAATATGCGCTGAGTCATTTAGTAGAAAGCTGTTTTGAAATGAATGAGAATGCCTTGATTGTTGAAAAAGATTCTCCATCCTCTCACAATAAAAGCTGATTTCAGCTTAAGCATTAGGAATGATGGACTGTGAGAGACTCGTGGTGAGATAAATGATTTATTCACACTTGCATTGACGCACTCGCTCCTTTAGCGAATGGGAATGTTTAAGGAAATCTTATCGCATCATTTGTGGCTGTCAATTGCCATCAGATTTCAATTCCTTGTTCACGTATCTGAGCTGCCTGCCACTCAACTCTTGTCGTCTACTATCTACTCATTATACCAACCTCGAAATTCAGGGAAGAAATGAATGCTGCATGAGAGGCATCTTTCAGAGTTCACTGAGAATATTAGTGAGTGGTGAGATGAAGATCACTTCACTTCACTCAAGGAATGATTCCTGTTTCGTAATCTTACTTACATAAGCTTCTTTTGATACCCCAGATCACAGGGAATTCTTTTTGTATCAATTAGAAATGAATTAATTATGAATTGTTGTTGGGCTTTCCACAGTCCTATGCGGCTAAAGCCAAAAAGAAAGTCTGGCTTCCCAACTGATTATTTGGCTGTTGAGTCTTATTGCTAATCAGTCAAATGAATTGAAGAAGTCGTAAGCCAAAAAGCCTATAACTATAAACCTAGCATGTCTGTATTTTTTTCGCTATTGGACTGTTTTCGTATCACTTCTGTAAGTGAGCTCAACACATTTCAATATATTTTGCAACTGCCAGTTGTTTAACATGTGCATCATTCAGAGTGAATTTACTGTAACTAAACTTTGGATGGTTGTAATACTTGTATTGACGTGGGCTGGTCACATATTTTTTCATGGAATAATTTATGTGGAAATTGATACCATTTTTTGTTTGGTACATGAAAGGAGCTCGTAAAAGAATTTGTTTATCGAGGAATTACATTATTTCTTGTTGGCTACTTGCTTAGGACTAAAAATGGTTCGCCTATCGACATTGATGGTGAGCGAATCAAAGTGGCAGAAATGCCTGATGGTATTGTCAGTCTTCTCATTGATGGTGCCTCACCTTTGGATTCAGGAACGTATGCTGTCACTGCCACTAATTCAGCGGGAAGCGTTACATCCGAAGCTAAACTAGATGTTGTCGGTAAGTAAGGGGCATTGCGTCAATAGATACTTTGATAATTGGTTAATAACAAATTAATTATATCAATTCATTTCATTTTAGACCATGCTCATGAGAACATGCCTGATGAGCCACCTTCGTTCGGTTATTCCATGAGAGACTCATGGGCCGAAGAAGGGTCTGTGGCTCATTTGTCAGTCTCCTATCTTGGAAATCCTGTGCCAGAGGTTAAATGGTTCAAAAATGGCAAAGAATTATCTCCAGACCACAGGGTCACATTTACCAATGATGGACATAAGGTTTGTCAAATCTTGAACAATAATTATGATTTTTATGCTAAAATTGTATCCACGTGATATATTTGAATTTATTTGACAGATAAAGTACCTAGGGCGTTGTATGTATTTGGTGCCACGTATTTGCTAAGTAGGCATTCACTGAACAGTACTACTGGTTCACTTAATTTCTAAATTAACTAGATTGATCAGTTGCCAGCATCACGTTCCAACGCCTGAACAGGCTACCATACTATCAATTCATTTCCTAGATGTACGTAGCACCAGTATGCCAAAAGAATGATAGTAATTGCAAATACAATAACTGCCAATTCTTCTGAAAGAATATCTGTGGTTCAATAATAGCGCAAGTTGAAGGGATTTGATTAGAAACTTGTACATCTGATCTTCTATCTAAGCTAATGGCTCAATATGTAAACACTTCAAGTCATCTGTGTAAGTCTATAGTTGGAGCGACAAGAAATAATATTGCATGAATGGCAATATATCGTCAAACTTATGGACCTTGAAGGTTTGAGTGCTACCTTAGCAGTGCTTGATACAGTACAAAGGGTTTGTACTAGCTCCTAACACTTAATGTGAACTCGAGAAGTGTACGAAACTTTTAGACAAACTCTCTACTTTATTGATTGCAGGTTGGCCTTCAAATTGTACCGTGCATCATGGATGATATGGATTCGTACAAATGTCGAATCATAAATCCTTTAGGCGAAGCTGAGGCTGACGCAAAACTTACCGTGAAGAAAGTGTATCATGCTCCAGTGTTCACCCAAAAACTTCGTGATTTGGAACAAGTAAGTTATTTAAGTACATAACTGCGCGATAATTTTCTTTAGTTTTTCAAGGTACTGGCAGTAGAACTGAACCAGTGGGGAAACAAGGGAAGTTGCAACATCCAGAAGACCTTTCGTTTCCTCGACCTGCATCAACTCTTGTAATAGTTTTATAAGATTCATGATATAAATTTACAATTATTATTCGTGTATTGAGCCTATACTCATTAAAATATCCAATAGTTCACCAAAAGAAGCAAAGCATTTCAGCTGGTCATGAAATATCAGACACAATACTTGTGGCTTAACTACAGTTATTATTATTATTATTATCTT
Organism: Pachypeltis micranthus; assembly: GCA_020466155.1. Taxonomy (NCBI): domain Eukaryota; kingdom Metazoa; phylum Arthropoda; class Insecta; order Hemiptera; family Miridae; genus Pachypeltis; species Pachypeltis micranthus. The sequence goes on along the minus strand of CM035768.1, from coordinate 79,265,855 downwards.
TCAGTTACTATCTAACATTGGTCCTGTCGATAGCCAGTTGTGAAGCAGCAGATTTCCCGTCCGCCACTCCCGAGTTCACATATATTTATTGTCATTTTCTGTGCATCATTGTTCCTATTCATAGAGCTTCTATACGTGTTGGCCAGAAATCGTTCCAATCGAGGGCTCGTCTGCTGAGACTGTAGCAGTATCTCTTTTAAAAGTAACTGGATTAGCAGACCTGGAGCTACTGAAAAGATAATGACAGATAGAGGTCGCCAATTGGAGAGCGGTTCATTTGATGAGCTCACTAAGCTATTCGAGACCAGCCACTCCAACCCTTGAGCTAAACCTAATGCAGTGTTACAACTCAGAGAAGTGGGCTGAAGTTTTATCTTTCCTTCTCCTGTGTATGAGCGTCTTAGAAGGAAAGTTTGTTCAGCTCAGGTGATTTGGTGTATGGAACCACATTAAGGTTGCCTGTTGATCTATTTGATGAACATCGCAGGTGCACCTTGCAAACAATTTTCATCGACTCATTATCATTCCAAGAACTCCACTTTTGTCCAATCAGCTCTCGAACGTTATTCTCATGTTTTCGAATGAAGTGATGGAATCAGGAGATCTCTTCAGCACCCATATGATGGAGTTTTTTCAGTGGTCAAGAGGGTAGGAAAATCGTACATTCTCAAATGGAAGGGTAAGGATGTTTCTATAGCTTTTTCAAGTCAAATTAATCCTTTTCCAAACCAAATGAATCCATTTTCGCGAAACTTAGCCGTTGTAGAAAAACGGAAGAAGTGTTTAGCTGTCTCGTCCTGGCTTTGAATCACTGAGAAGTTGTTCATTATAAGGTTATCCAATGAGGAACGCCGAATGCTGCGCTTTTCGTTGAGTTTTTGACAGAACTGCGTCAAAAGCTACCTGACCCTGACAATGTACTAATTATGGACAATGCAAAATTTCATCAAGCTTTGGGAGTGAGGCACTACATCGAAGAAGTTGGGTTCCATGGTGAATCTCGAAGAAAAGGCATTTTCGAAAATATAAAGCTGCGCGAGGAATCACCTGCGTGAACCGACAGGAAAGCGTCAATACAATAACAGCTACTGACTCAACCAATTACATTATGGACACGATGATGCTGTTGTATCAATCAACCACTGGGTGTGATTTACATTAACGTGGCTTAGGATGCCATTTCTCTCTAGTCTTCGCTACTTACTGCTTTCTACTTGAAAATTTACTCGAGTTTTGATTGAATTTCCAAGATGATGTTCATAGAATTATTGTACTTACTTACGAATTAGTATACTTACTTTATGAGATAAGAACTTCACAGAAATATATTGTTATGTTGTGGAAAAGGATTAATTTGATATGAACTAAATCATTCGCGAGGATATTGTCAAAACCCATTTCATTAAAAAACAGAATAAACAATAAATTGTGTATATTTCCACAGAAATAATGAGCACAATTGTTAAGAACCCTATTCCAAATAAAGTCGATGAGCTCTCCTCCATATCCATCCAGTCGAGAGCTCATCGACTTTATTTGGAATAAGGTTCTTAGGAAAAAAAGTAGGGAAGGGGTCTCAAATTTAGTGAGGGAAAATGTGGTAGAAGAGAAAAAATGGATAGGAATACCTTACTATGGGAAAATTTCGGATAAACTTGGCAAAATTCTATCATCTAGAGGTTTTAGAAATAAAAATAGTCTGGAAGCTTTATTGGGTTCTGTTAAGGATAAAATTAACGTCCAGGATAAAAGTGGGGTCTATAAGCTAAAATGTTCAAGTGGACTTGAGTATTGTGGTCAAACTGGTAGGAAATTTAGGGAACGAATAAAAGAGCATGAAAAGGATTTTAGGGATAACAAAGATGATTCTGCGTTTGCAAGTCATCTGAGTGAATCCAATCATGGCTTTAGTTTTGATTTAACAAATAAGCAGTATATAGAATTTCTTCACTTTCGCCCAAAAAGAGGTATGTTAGATGTTCTGGAAAAGTTCGAAATTATTAAAAGTGATAGGTGTGGGAAGTCTCTAAATGAGGTAATCCCTCAAAACATTTCACCACTAATAGGTTCATTTTTACAATAGCTTGGGTTTTCCCTCCATCATTGTCTTGAGTTGATTGACATCGGGTTTTTCCGATGTTACTGCTCTGGTTTCCCCTGCCCCGCCCCCTTTCACTTCTCTGAGCCAATAGGATTCAATATCTCCGTTCACCTAACTATATAAGATGTTCTTTCTATGAGGTACCTTCAGTTCATGTTTGTTACTGATGATGACCTAACCGTAGAAATCGATTTAACAATTGTGCTCATTATTTCTGTGGAAATATAGACAATTTATTGCTTATTCTGTTTTTAAAGATTAATTTGACTTGGAAATGCTATATCTGCACTAATTGCCTCAAGCCTGCATTCTTGATGTCTCAGGATCCTCAACCAACGGCTCAGTTGAACTTGATAACAGATTTCGATAAACCATTCGACGCAAACCCAAACCACCAACTCCCACAATACTGTCGAGCCAGCTACGACAGTCGATGAGTCGAGACAACAATTGTCAAATTGTCAACAACCTTGGATCTCACGTGTAAAGACAGGATATCAACAGTACCTGTGCAGTTTCAAGAAATAACAGTGATTTATTGGGGAGGGGGTGGATGTAGCGTTACTCCAGTTATTATTATCATCTTCGGGTTGCTACCTAACAGCTGTTTCTGTTGATAGCTACTTGCCTGTGCATCATTTTTCCAATTTATGAAGATTTGGTAGTTAGGTTTCCTTATGGTATGTGAATTAATATCATAGGTACACTCAACCCACAATGCATCTCATAATTCGACCCATCCCAAATCCAACTTATAATTCCAGGAAAAGAAGCCATGAGTTGACGCAATAGTTTATTTATTGTCGTCGTAATGCATGATATTGTTATATAATTATATGATTGTTGTTTTAAGATCATTGGGCTGGATGGAAAAATGGTGTGCCACGTTACTGGGAACCCGCGACCCGACATTTCGTGGTTCAAAAATGGGAAACCTATTTCTGAAGGCAGTCGCTATAAAATGAAGAGGGAAGGAGATAACTGCGTTTTATTCATCAAAGATTGTAGCCCTGATGAAGATGGCTATTATAAATGTATTGCTTCTAACCGAGATGGTAAAGACGAGACTGAGGCGCAATTCCGGGCAGTCGAAAAGATGTAAGTGCATGAAAAGCGCAGTCCTTTTGGACAAAGAGAAAAGATATAATGAAAGATTAGGTTGTTGTGAAATGGAACTCTTTATACTGCATTGATTTGAAGTTCCTAAGCCCTAAATACATTTTTCAACTAAAAGCGTCAAGTGTTCATTCATTTCATTATTAATAAAAGAAAAGATTGCTATTGCTTATATAGAACTTACTATGCTTAATTGTTTCACCAAATTATTTTCTTTGGAATGACTTGAACTACTGAGTGTTGCAGATTAAGGAGGCACGTACAATGTCAAATCTTAATTATGGTGCATAAAATCAGTACATTGATGTGCGTTCTACTGAACACCTTGAAAATGAAAACATCACTTAGTCACGGATAACGCTTATCAAGCTATTTCCCTACAGATCTCATTACCTGGAAAACTTTTCAATGTATTTGTTGTTTCAGTTCATCGAAAGACAAAGGAGAAGCGCCCTGCTTCCTGAAGAAGATTGGCGACCAAGAACTGATCCAAGGAATGACTGGACGATTCACTGCCTGTATTTCTGGGTAAGTTACAGTTTGACGTTATTACCAGTGATTCACTTGTTGTTATATCTTTATGATCACATGCCAATGACTGAGTCGTGAGATTCGCCAAGCATTTTGATGAATCATGACATCATTGCATTATCCCAAGTTACACTAAATGAACCTTCTGATGTGTAGTACAACATAAGTAAATAAGTACGTCAGCTGCTGCTTACGGGGAAATAAAACATATAATGGAAATGATACTGCGAAACTAATAGTATGAAATTACCTAAGAGTACATTACAAAAATATTGTAACGAAAAAAGAAATAAAACAAAAAAACCATTGGTACAAAAGTTTGCAATAGATCAATCCAACCTTTAATTTATTTACCCCCCAGCACATCAGTTTAATAATAAACGTTGTATGCTTGAGGAAAGATATGGGAACTCTTCTTCACCCCTGAAACCAAGCATGGAACGAAGGGCCTACAACCCGCCACTTACCATCTTTGACTGGAGTTGTATGGCATGACTCCATAAAAACGCCGCAACGAAGTAAAGACTTCACTTCACTTTCACTGACACCAAGAAGGAGCTCTTTAACGTTTGTGCACAGATGATATTCGAAATTAAATTTTGACTAGTTATATTTACTCCTTAAAATTCCGTCATCAAGTTACAAACTCTACTTCACTGGGGAACCTAAGTCAAAATCAAATCAAGCGTTTTGTGTGCACTTTGTCCTGGGTATCCTGGTTGCCCTTCTGTTATCAATATACATGAAACAATAATTAGGATAGCACGCCGTAAATGGTTGCTTTTATCTCTTGATGCGTGTGATAAGTGACACCTCACAGACAGCTCTCAGTTTACAGGGTGCTATCATGAAAGATACCAGTACCAGAGACATTACACTTTATCTTGGTCTAAGGGTTTACACGTAATCGAACACAGAACTGGTGCACAGTTCATACCCTCTTCAAATTTAACCAATCTTGCAAGGTATTTCGCACACCCATTACTTAAGGAGGAAACTAAACCATTGGTTTGGAGTCAAAGCTCCCATATACTCCAGTTTTGGGTAGTAGTCAACTTACGAATATGAGAAGAACAATAAACAAATAGACAAAACTCTTCAGTTTGTGAAACCAGATGTAAGTTGAGAGAAGATGCAGTAATAAACGAAACCCTAAGCGAGAATGAGCCAGCAGACAACAGCAATATTCGACTAGAAGAATTGGGTGAGTAGAAAAAAGGCGTTTCAAGACGAAAGTACTGCTTGGTTGCATTTTGTGAACCACACTCAAAGAACGAAACCGCTAAATGATTTCCCATTGCAATTTCCTACATGACTCAAACAAAAAAGTTGCAGCTGCTTAGCATTGAATTTAAATTGATGATGTTCAAGATGGTAAGTGCTGCTGTTTCCATAAACAATTTTAAATTATTTTAGAGACCTACTTGTTATAATTCGCTCTGCAATATCAAATTCAGAATCAATCCACTTCTAATTTAGTGGCCATAGTCTGAGTTAGAATATCAGTATGTCGATCAAACTTAACTGTTTTATACTTCTTTCTTTCAATACTAGTGTAGTGGGTCACTAGTTTGATACACAGTTCTGCATTAACTATTCCTTATTTTTTCCCCAGTTATCCTGAACCTGAGGTAGAATGGTATCGAAACAACGACAAATTGTATCCTAGTGAAAGAATCGCCATTGAAAAAGAAAGCACTGGCTTGTTGAGACTGAGCATCGGCCACGTTGACCCGGATGTTGACGGAGGAAAGTACAGAGTGCGGATATACAACGATCACGGAGAAGATGAATGTGAAGCCTCCTTCATTTTTGACCGTACGTTAATTTTTGAAAGATCAGCAAGTGTCAGTTTTTTTCCATTTTTGTTTGGCGTAAAAGCTTCATACATCTCAAAAGGGCTCAAGACTCTAGAGGGAAGCTCCCAAAGAGCACACTTTGTGACTAATTGTGAGCATTCAGATGTACAGGACTTCATTTCTGATGACATTCAATCGCGGTCTAATTTTCATTAATATTTATGTTTTGGCTATGTTAGCCGTGGTGTAATGAATGCGGGAAAATGCTGCCCTTCTATGCTTGGCCATGCTTCTTTTTTTTTCAATTACTGTGGGCTTAATTAGCTGAAGTGCTAGTTGAAAAAAAATATATATGACAATGAATAAGTAGGGTGCTCCAAATTTCTCCTTCTTTGGGACCCAAACAATCAACTATGATAGTCTTGAAAGGATGGAACTCTTCAAGAAAACTATGGCTGTATTTGTGTTTGACTTGATTAAGTCAGCTCGTCAGATTTGGATCACTCCTACTGGAACAAACATCCAATATCGTCGGTAAAAGTGATCAACATCTAACCTGAGTCCCTTTGGGGGCAGTGTTTTAATGTACCCCTCACCACCAAGGGGTTGGGGGCTTCAATCCCCACCCTTTTTAACCCACAATATTTCTACCAGGTAGGTAGATATTATCAGGGGCTCTTTCAAGTGCCCACAGACAACTGTGTTTGTCTTCAAAGCTGATCTCCAATTTTACATCATTAATTAAGTTCTCAATAATATTGGTATCACATTAAATGAAATGGTAGGAATGAGTATTGTAGGGATCATCTGCCAACATGTATAACACCCCTCATCAATCAGTGTTCAGTAGTTAAGGTGTATTGTCCACCAACTTCTTAGGATGTAATATTCTATGACAGTTGTAGAGACAGGACTATTCTTCACACGCAATAGTCACATGTTTTCCATCAAACTGGTATGCATAATATAATCTAAGCCGATGAATTTTCTTCCATGTGCGAACCGCGCTTTCTTCGCTCCGTTTTTTACTTCACAGTAGAAACGTGGGAAAATAGTTGCACTACACTTGCGCAGAAACGTCATACATTTGAATTTCGTTTTTACAGACTTGGGAGATAGGCGTCCGTTGGGTGAGCAGTTCAAGGACTTTGAAGAATTCAAGCACACAGGGGCTCCAATGCCATTGGCCGATCGCCCGATTATCAGTAGAATGTCTGATAGACGTTTAACTTTGTCATGGAAACCTTCAATACCGTATGGGCCAAGGGAGCCAGTAACTTATCAAGTTGAAATGTGCGAATTACCAAAAGGAGACTGGTTTACTGCTCGATCAGGTGATTATTTATTGGTGATGAGTTACCTTTTAAGCAGAACATATCAACGGTTTTCTTATAATTTATTTCAAAACTCTTTAAATTATGATTGGGCTATAAGTACATTTCTTTAACAGCTTCAAGGCGAGATATATCATTCAAATAACTTACTTCATGCTTTCAAGCTCTCTTCAATTACAATTAGTCAACAAATCATCAAATAACTAGAATTGTGTACATTAAAATGTGAATAGTGTTTAGTGACGATAAATAGGTGTATACTACTCATTATTAAATATCAACAAAATGTATCCAATTTGTGTTTTAATTTCTCGTTAACTGTACCTATAAAACCAGCCCAACTTGTAATGGAGTTCTTTTCTTTATTCGTAGGAATCAGAAGCTGTGCTTGTGAAATAAGAAATTTGGAACCATTCCGAGATTACAAATTTCGAGTCAGAGTTGAAAACAAATATGGTATCAGCGATCCCTCTCCTTATTCGATGACTTACAGGTTTGTATGACACAAATTCGTGCTTCAATATATAGCAAGCGCCATGAACTAGTGACAGAAAATGACTGAAATATTCTATAGGCAGAACAAATGGAACAAAATGCTGAATAAACGTCCCAAACTGCTTCAGTCTTGTCACATTGGCAGTCAAAGGAATGTTCCAGTTGGAAAGGGAATGTAATGAAGCCTGTGAATTTTATATCATATGTAATGATGGATGTAAACGTGATACAAAGATTGACAACACATTTTAAATAACCTTCTTAACACATTCAGGCCGACCCTAATCTTACCTGTTCTTCCAACCTGAAAGTGAAAAATACCATTTCATCGCTTTACTACTCTAGAACGTTGCTAAAATGAGTCATTGATTATAAATTCGATGCTGATCAGCAGCCTCCAGGCTTTGGACTCAAGGACATTCACTTTCATTCAGGAAAAACCTGCAATACCGAAATATCTTGAATTTTTTCTTTCGCTTTTTAATAACTTTTTTCGTTTACCTTCATAAATAAGAAAGGAAGAGTTTAAAAAAAGAGGAAAAGTTAAAAACCATTTTTATTTTGTAAACTGTAAAAGTGAAACTTACACCCGAGGTTTTTAAATTTTTGTATAGGCTAACATAGAACTCAAAAGACTAGCTAATGGGAGAATATATGCGCCAAAGCGTATTAACACATTTTTAAAAATTACTTAATACATTAGACAACCGAAGAAAATAAAGAAAACTCAATAACTACTCACCTTAACTGTAGTACATGCACTAATAGCTAAATCACATAGTGCATCTTTTTTACTTTAATGGGCTCTACCAAGGAGAAAGTAAAGTTACATAACCGGCTGAAAGAAAAATGTTGAGTTTTCTTCAGATCTTTACGTTTCAGACCCTACTGAGTCCGAAAAACACTATTTGGGAAAATGGTCTGTGTGTGTGTGCCTATGAACGATATTTAGAGAAAACAACCGTATCAAATCAGCACAAACTTGATATTTCGCCGGCAGGGTACCATGGGATGTACAAATAAGGGTATGAGCCAAATCCACTAAAAGTTAACAATAGTTATAGTGATCAAAACACAAACAATTTTTTTCTCAAAAACGGCTCTAACGATTGTGATCAAATTTTTTATATTGATAGCTATCATTCAGGCAACTGTACCATAAAATTCCCATTCTTGGGCAAATGACGAGAGCAAATTAACCAATAAATTACCAAAATGTTCGACGAAAATCAATTTTAGCGCGGTCAAAGAAATTGGGGTAATAGTGCAATCCAATATCCAATAGTGAGAGTTTAAAAACGCTCATAAGATATATGGGGGTCCCACAAGAAATGCCGGAATGCCAACTACCAGTTCTAAAAATTTTCACCCAATAACTCTGCAAAAGTGATTATCATCCGCTTCAAAAAATTGCGTTTACAGCCTCATTAATTCTCTGTCTACCAATGGCTCAATAATGGTCCGGCAATGAGCACGAGCAGCACAATAAATTCTGGAACTGTAAGCGCTACTGCTTCCTGCTGCGTGAAGCGTTTTTCGACCAAGTTCAAATGAACTAAGTGATAAATGAATTAAGTAGAAAAAGTCGTGTAAAAAGTGAATTGACGTAGAGCTTAGTTTTTTAACTGCAGTTACTGTATCCATATAATTGGATTTTGAAATAAATTTTGAACTTCCCCATTATGATTCTAAATTAACTTGTAATAATAATTCAAAATAATTTTCGACAATAATGTCGTTTTCATCTTGTAACATTACCTTAATGTATTCTTCAATTTTGTTACAACACATTTATTTTGATATTTTCGTTGCTGCAGGAGATAACAATACCTTCGATTTTTCTGTGCTAAGTTGAGTCTTGGCTTAGGGAATTTTGGCATTTCCCAATTTAGCCTCCTCATTTATTCACCACAACTACCAATTGAAATTAAAAGCCCTTGTGTTCTCAAATATCACAATCTGCTTCCACTGATTCTAGCTAAAACCCTGAATACAGGGAAGAAGGAAACATCCCCCCTCCCTTCTTGTTGATTGTAAAAAAGTAAATAAATGTTACATTAATTTCTTCGTCTGTTTGCTAACGTATTCATTTTACTTCCAAAGATCTAAACTTGAACCAGAGCCGATGGGAATAATTCCTTATCTTGCACCTGGTATTGATTTCCGCCCTGAATCGTCCCCTTATTTTCCTAAGGACTTTGACATTGAACGGCCTCCTCACGACGGATACGCACAGGCTCCTAGGTAAGTGATTGCAACGTTGTTTGTTAAACAATAGAACGAAAACACTATGCATTTCATCACTTCTTCTTATTATTGGTGCACAAAGATATTTTGATCACAAGCTAAAGTCGTAAGGTCAGTTCCGTCAGTAAATGTGAGAAAAGAGTGAATTTTTCACTCGTGTACAATGAAAAAAATCAAAAACTGGCGTCGTTCAAGGTTTTGTGTATTTCGAAACATTCAAAATGACGTAGATTGAAGAGATAGTGGGCCTTTGTCAAATTTCATCGATTTCGTCTCAAAATATACTAGAATAGCTTCAAGTTGAATGCACCAGAATAGGTGTCAAACACAAAGAAAACAGGAAACGTGATAAAATAATGTGTGATGTCTGTATACGTCAAGTTTATAATGGCCCTGTGCCTAGGCAAAGATGAATTGACTTTTGCTTATTCTATTCTTCCTCTACCCTTGACGTTTCCCTCAAAATATATTTGGTGCCTCATAAATAGTTAAGCCGATGTTTTAAGTTTTTTACTAGTGTAATTCAGTATATTTTGTACCCCACCCTACTGAAACGTTAAGTAAGCTTCGATGAATATAAGAGTTGACAATCAGAGAACTGAGAGTGGGTTGAAATGATTGGAGCAGTTTTGCAGAAATATTTACATCTAGGAGCGCCAACATTCGGGAGGTGATTCTGGTTTAAAGTCGTTGTAAACGAAGGATGAGATGTGTACTATATCTTGTTGTAGTAACGTGATGAGCCTTTGAAATTGAGACTCATTGCACATTCCCCATATTGGCAAGGTGTGCTTTTAAATGCTATGGATTACAGTCTTGTGAATTTGAATGTTGTTGGTCACTGGTTGTCGATAAGTGACTTTGGTTGTGGATTTCTAACTATCAATATTTTCATCAAAACTCAACTTGTGATCTTGATACGTTAAGGAAAAGTCCTAGAATGTCTTTCAAGTATGAGTGGCTGGAAAACAGTCAACCTGTAATGCTCATGTCACCTCTGGTTTTGTATTAATGTTGAAAAGGAATAAGTAGGGTATTGTAACTAGTAAACAACATTACTGTTTTGAGTTGGGAACAGGAAGATCAGACAGTTCTGTTCAAAATCTGAACAGAAACTCGATTATTTTCGTTTGTGTCCAAATGACCTTCAAGTGCCCAACCTAGGTTTTCTTACTTAAGAAGGGGACAACAGGACTCTTAGCCTCCTCTGAGAACTAATTATGTAAAGACCTAACATAGTAACTGTAATTCGTGATCATAAGTACTCAGCTAAAAAATGATCTTATCAAAAGTGTTTTTGGGTACAGCATTAATATTACATGTGATTCACTTTCAGATTTTTGAGGCAGGAGCATTACACACAATACGGTGTCAAAGGACACAATTGTAACTTGTTTTGGTTCGTTTACGGCTATCCGAAACCAAAAATGACTTATTTCTTCAACAATGAGCTCATTGACATGGGCGGGCGCTATGACTGCAGCTATACCAGAAATGGTCAAGCGACGCTATTCATAAATAAGTAAGTTGTTTTAAAGAAGTGAGAACCTTTTTAATGCTTATTTTTCGAACTGATTCAGTACGTCGAGTTTTACAGAATGTTGGAGAGGGATGTGGGAATGTACGAAGCTGTTGCTACTAATGAACACGGAGAAGCTAGACAGCGAGTCCATTTGGAAATAGCGGAGTATCCCGAATTCATCAAACGTCCGGCTGAGATGACAGTTGTGGCTCGACACGGAGGACGACTTGAAGCACGAGTTGTGGGAGTTCCTCAGCCTGATGTGAAATGGTTCAAAGATTGGCAACCACTTGCTTCTACAAGTAGAATCAAGGTGAAAAGTGATGATCAAAATTTTAAAGTTAAGCCCCATACTCCCCCGTCAACTGAATAAATTAACCTGCGACGCATTTGTGGTAACTGTGGAATAGTTGTTGATTAGAAAAACGTTTATTGGGACTAGAATAACGTAAAAATTATGTCCACAAAATACTTTTAAAATGCCAGGCGTAATGAGGATTTTCAAAGAACGTAAAAAAAACTACCCTCACAGTACTTGAATATTAACGGGAATACACAAAAAAATGTGATCCTCAAAATCTTCCTAGAATCATTCTCGATATAAAATCAAAGGTAGTCTCATTCCATTCGTTATATCGTGAACATCCATTTTTGGTCAAATTAAGAGTTCTTTCTATTGACCAATTTCGCTGGTTAACAAAGTTTGCCTCGAAAGTAAGAAAAAGAGTTTTTGTTCTAATTTTTGAATGTCTATCACTTACAGTTAACCACTCGATTTGAGCAGATAAAACAATATTAAACAGGTGAAACAAGCAATGAAAGAGGTAAATTAAATTCGAACACATGGAACATGATTTAGCCTCCTAATGGTTTGATTGCTGATTGTTTATGGTCTCCTGAAACTTAAACAGTTTCCCCAACACATTCAGGGAACGTTTGCTAGCATTGGGGAAAATGTTAGTAGGCAAAATGGTTTTTAGCTTTCTGCATTGCACGTTTTTGGTTGAAGCGGGTTTTTCAAGAGATTTGCGCAATTCTTATTAGCTCTTTCTTTCTACTGGGGTTTTAGGTCATGTTGATGCAAATGATTTCTAGTAACATCTTTGTTTTCGTTTTTGAAGTTGATGGCTCGTTTTGCAATCACTGGTGGGGTGGGTGGTGAGAGGAAGGAAAGAGGAGGAGGAGCTGTGATGGGTGAAGAGGGGTAAGGAATTATGACTAATGCAACATGATAGGTTTGGTCAGTTAGATGAAGGCTAAAGCATGTTCCATGCTAAAACGAAGTTATCGCTCCTTCACTCTCAAACCAGTTTAGAAATAAGAGAACATTGAGGTAGGTCTGTCAACACGCAATTTAAAACTGTAGTCGTAGAACTTGTGATGTTCTAAAGGGCGCCTTCCAACAACCTCCTACGCCCTACCTTTGACAGAAGTAACTCACGCCCTTGTCAACGGTTTCTACTTCAATATTCACAAACAATCTGTTAAATCATGGTAAATTTATTACAGATGAACCGGATAGACCCTGACCACTGCAATCTTGTCATAAATGAAGCTATTGCTAAAGATGCTGGGTTGTACAGCATAACGGCTAGCAACGTAGCTGGAGCTGTGAGTTGCTCAGTAATGATTTTAGTTGAAGAGAAAGACGAGCACACGTTTCAACATTATGGACGAGGGCACGGAATTAAAACTAGAACGAAACCAATCAGCGACTGGTACGATCTTGGTGATGAGCTTGGTAGAGGTACTCAAGGCATTACATATCACGCTGTGGAGCGATCAACAGGTAATTTTCAGATTTGTTGTGAGCGCTTTGAATAACGTTGAGGAATGAACATGCTACTAAAAATGAAGAGCCTGAAATAAAACATAATGTACATCTTTAAAATACTTATTTGTTTACCATTATTTAACACGTTCAGTGCGTACTTCTGTTATATGAACAGAACCAACCCACCCCACCAGGTGGATTGGTTTTTTTTCATAAATCTGACCGAAATGGGTCCAATATTAGTCATTTATAGGTAATTATTCTTAATAGTCGAATTTGATTAAATTTTGCTCATTACGCACCATGTGCGTGATACGCCTGGTGAGAGTGATCACAAATTTTCTGAGGAACGAGTCTAATAGGAAAATCGTGTATTACAAGGTTCGTCTGAGAATTACCCATAGAAATAGAAACAAGAAATGTTGGTATCAGAATTTTTATTGGGTTGGTTCCATAAATATCTACTCCATCAGCTAAAATACACGTCATGGCTCATACCATAGGTATCTCTTACCTACCTTGTCGGAAGAAAATATGTATCAATTACTATATTTATGGTATCAGTCCAATAATATATGTCAATCACAATCAAATGTCAATGAAGGAACTATAAAGCCGAATATATCAATTAGTTTCTCTATATCCTTGTCTGAGTATTTCTTCTTCTCCTTAGACAAGCGAGGGATTTTTGGTTCCGATTGTGCGTCATCAGACATCTAAAATACCAATACAAATAATACCGTGGGTAAAAAAATACTTGATAAAGAGAACTAATCATAACCATACTGTACCAAAATACGAGGCAAAATGGTAGGAAGAGAACAGACATCAGGGATGGTGCTCCACATATTGGTGCCAAAAACAACGTTTATTTAGTCACTGCCCATTTGTAATCATGCATTATGAAGTAATTATTAATTTATTATTGATCTTACCATGAATGAGAGAAGAAATAGCCACACGAGAACTCTGGAACGCGCAACAATCGAATGCAAAACTCCGATTTGGAGCGTCTGTGAAACAGAGTATTTTCTGTGTGAAATACATCTCCAAACTGCAGACGGCCCATTCTATCGGTTGTTCATAGTACCTGCTCAGGGCGGATGAAAAAACAAAGACTTTGGCACCGGGCATCGATTTCTAAGAAAAGTTTGAAATAGCAGCAAGTTATTACGCACCATGTGTGTGATACGCCTACCTGGCCCGACCGGATTCACACACCGTATGCGTGATACGCACTGAACGTGTTAAGATGAAAGTTTATGTAAATTTAATTAGTAAAATACTTTATTTCCGTCCCTGAACAGTTTAGTGGTCGAGCTGTTGGCACAAACAGTTTCTTTCCATAATCTATTGAATTCAAATAATAAAATGCACAAAAAAATAATGTGAGAGGAGGAGATTATTAAGGATTTCCTAGTTGTAGATTAACCCATTCAATACGGCGGCCATATTGAGATCCCTATGCAGTATACTGCTTAGTTTTTCATAAACGGCCGTCACTGACGCCACAACTTTTTCTACGTATATGGCTTAGGTAATTTTCGTATGGGCTTGAAAAAATAGTTTCAAAATTCTAATGTGTCTAATTAGTGTATAAATTGACGAGCGCCTCAGGGCGCTCGCAGTCATAGCTAATGTGTAGGTAGGCTATCATGCAAAACACAAGCAGCTATGACTGCAAGCGCCTCGAGGCGCTCGTCATTTTATACACGAATTGGGCCATTGGAATTTCGAAACAATTATTTCAAGCAAAAAATAATAAACTAATCCATAACGTACTTTCAGAAGGTAAATTGTATTGAATAAGGTGTAATTATAAAGAGGAGGAAAACAATTTTTTGTCAACTTTTTCAATAAAATTACAAGTATTTATTACAAAAAAGTATTTATACAGTGAATAACATAGAAATCGTTCGTAAATTTTTATATAGGTAGTAAATAGTACTTGTAAACATTAAGCAATTAATTTCCATCAACGGTCATATTTTTGTGCAAATTTACAAAACAATTTTCGATACATAAAGCAGGTGTATCAGGACAAGCTGGACAGGATACGAAGAAGTTCCTCGTCAGTCATCACTTTTCTTTGCATTGGCTCACCAACTGTGGGTGGTTTGGTGCTGAAAAAATCATTATTACAATGATTATCATTATTAAAAATCAATACAAATTCATCATCGTAAGTTTAATGTTAGTGAAACGTAAAAAATATGCAAACCTTGAAGTTGATGGTTGTGGCTCCTCACTCGCCCTCTTTTTTCCTCCTCGAGTACGAACCATCTGCTAAAAATAGGTATATATTAGCTTATTATTAAGTAATAAGTTTAAATTATACGTCCAAATGTAAAGATAATTGAGTTTTACTTACCCTAATTTGGGAACTATGCAGTTTCTAAAGGAAACGTCAGATTCAGAAACGGCAAACTGCAGAATGTTCAGAATGTTGTTAGGAGTGACTGCCAGTAAATAACGGGCTTCCACAAGTGACTGGAACAGTCTGAAGCACATTTGAGACTAAAGAAAACTGAGCATCTCGGGGCGCTCGCCGTCATTGGGTAAGGGTCGGAAGAGCGCCTCGAGGCGCTTGCTGTCACCAGGTATAACATTGGAGAGCGCCCTGGAGCGCTCTCCGTATTGAATGGGTTAAACCGTCGATAGAACCAAGCATAAGAAAAGTAAACATTCTACATGGACTATGTGATATTCAGTAATACGTGATTAATATTTCACTGCAAGTCTCAATTGAATCGTCAAGATTAGCTCCTCAAAAAATTCCATTCGCCAACGTTTTGTAGTTCTCAAATTCAACAGGAAGATAATAAGCGCATTTTGTGTGCAGCATTGGAAAGTTTCCAGTCATTCCTTTTCCTGTGTGTCACACTGCAGACATGTAAAGGTGTCACCGGTTGCACAACTGGGATGTACAGGTCCCCTTATTCTTTTAGGTTCAGCATAGGAAGAGTCGAAAGCAATAAACCCATCTTGGTTGCATAGCTTCGAGTCAATGTAGTTAAAATTGCTAGACTAAGTGGTTGCCAAGTGCTGTCCTGTTGGGAGTGTGTTAAGATGGGAGACAGGAATTACAAATTTCGACAAAATAGTTCTTTAGTTCCTCCATTCAGTGCTACTAAGAATTAGATTTATTTGGGTATCATGACCAAATCATTGGTGGCTCAAGTTGGAAACCATGAAGAAAATGTTGATGGTAACATACTTGTTGACGGGCTAAAATGAATGAAATGAAGTCTTTCACAGTATGTTTTCCCCAAATTTTACTTGTATTCTTCACATCTCGGTACAGTTTAACAGCAGATGTCGTAACATGATCACTTCCACACGGCTCGAGGGAGTTGAGGAGTAGAAACTATTGCTGAGGCTGTTGTTTGATAAAAGCGATTATTTGATTTCTTGCCGTAATTGCTGAATACAGGAGCCTAAATTCTCTGGCAGTAGTTAAGAGGCATCCAGCAATGGCTGATGATGGAGGCTATACTTTCATAGCGGAAGGACATTGAGGGGGTTGGTGGTGGTGGTCATTCGCCTTCAAAGGTCCAGCCAAGTCCAAAGTTCCTATTCACCATATATCGCGTTCTGACTGTCCCACAGGTGGGATATACACCACGGCCAAACGATCAATCGTGCCGGTCCTAATGCCTCACAGGTCAAAGCCTAGCCTCCTAAGGAAAGCCAGGTAGTTCCTGTAAGAGTTTTCATTGATATCCACCCTGGGAGAAGTGTTACCAAAGACCAAAATTCGCTCTCTCTCAAGTGTCCAGCAGTAGATGACGAGCATAAACTGAGAAGGTTCTGTTTGAAAGATACGAGGCAAGTAGCCTGTAGAGTGTGTCAGGGAGAATCCTCTTTAGTTTAACCATGAGGCTGGGGAACCAAACCCGGTCGAAGGCCTTTTTGACGTCCAGGAAGAGCCCCAGGCACCTCTTTATGTTTGTAGGCGTCGAGGATGATGTCCACCACTCGGTTTAGCTGTTGGAGGCAGGAATGGAGATTTCAGAATCCAAACTGCTCTGGAGGGAGAAGAGTTTCTGTGTGAATTCACATCGCTGGTAGGAGAAGTCTCTTGTAGACCTTCGACAATAAGGAGAGAAGGCTCCCTACTTTCTCACCATTATATATAGCCTTCTGACTGTCCCACAAGTGGGATATGCACCGCAACCAGACGACCCATTGTGCCAGTCGTGATGTCTTACAGGTCAATGCCTAGCCTCCAGAGGAAAGCCAGGTAATTCCTGCTAGAGTGTTCATTGGTATCCACCCTGGGAGAAGTGGTACCAAAGACCTGAAGTCGCTCTCTTTCAAGTCTCTGCCACTGGGCCAGGACACAGTAGAGAGTCCCCTCATCCGTGCCACACCACCTACATCGAGGAGTGTCGACTATAAACATATCATCCATCCCAACAATCTGCTTCAAGTCCTTCCTCTCCATCCTCAGAAGGTTCTGTCTTCTCTCCCATGTTTGCTCTAAGATAAAGCATTTGGAATGCCTCACTCCCACCCTATTCACTATAAAAGGAGAATTACAAAAAGTACTCATTCTTAATCTAATTGCCAACCAAGTACTCGGGTATATTTCATTGTTCTCATGTACTTTTACAAGTCACAAAAATATTGGTATTGGTTTAAAATGCCACACTTTAAACTCCGATTCCTGCAAATTGCATTTTTCGTTATGAAACAACTCACTCGCTGTTGGGCCCAACCTGTGCTTCTTTTTGTCTAGTTACTTCCAATTATTCTATCTATACTTTGCCGTTATAAATTTCCTAAACAGTCACCCACTCATTTTCTGTAAATATCTCCAGTCATGTTGAACATCAGGGATCAAGGAAGACTGCAGTTGTAGCGCAGTAGAAATTACTTACAGAGAGAACCTGGGGAAGGCTTGGGTTCTCTAGAACTTTACTTCTTAGAAGAATCACATGATATGCGTTGAGAAAGACTTTTACTGAGGGAGTATTCAAGTATGCCCAGAGCCTAGCTAGAACAGTGAGAGGAGGAAGGTCCAATATAGACATAATGTTGTTATATGAGAAAGAAGCACATGGTTTTGTTGAGTTAATACCCCTATTTATTAAAGTTTCTGTGACTATTCTCGCTTATTTGTCTCAGGTCGAAACTTTGCTGCTAAAGTTATGCACGGCCGAGGAGAACTGAAGAGCTTCATGCACAACGAATTGGAAGTACTTAACCAACTGAACAGCTATAAGATAATCAAGATTCACGATGCTTTCGAGACTTTGACGAACGTGACTCTGATACTTGAATTGTATCCTTTACCCATAACCATTGTGTGTAGTCATCTACAATTAATTTAGTAGCTATAGTTTAAATGAGGATTTGGACACATCAATGGGTTTACAAATAATACATGAACTATGAAATGAATATAAAATGAAGAATTATATTTTAAAATATAGCGAAGAACTAAATTTTAATAATGTACCCGGAAGGGGTAGTGAGAAGTGGGCTGTATTAATGAACAAATATATTGACCCCATCATCGAGGGTTCCAGTTCCTAAACCACTCTGCCCTCAAGCTGTCAAAAGAAGGACTAGAAACAGGAGAGAGAATCAGGAAAAGAAAAATGAAAGAGCGAAAAACGTGTAATGAGTCACGAGGGCAACCAAAAGTTAGACTCAAGGGCGTTGAGAAAATTAGATTTTGCAGACAGGGCTGAAATGAAGATACCAAACGCTTAATGGAGCAGGCAGAGATTAGTCCATTAGGTCAGGAATTAAGCAGCTCCGAATGGACCAGCAAAGCCCTTCTGTTGAGTCACAAGATAGAACCACAACCGGCCAGAGCACACTGTGCAACTTTGTCCCAAAAAAAAAAACCAAGTTAAAAAGTGAAAAATACAATCAGAGCATCAAGGAGAGCTTTTGTTCGAGTTGAACAAGTTACAGTCAAGCTCTTCAGCTGTGAACATTATTTCTGAAAGGGATTTTGAACTCCAAACAAGCTTGTAATTATTTAGTTCAATTTTAACGTCAAAGGCCCATTAATTTTACTCCCAGTTCGACCTCCCTTGGGAACTGATTACTTTTATAAATGACCTCATTGGCATTTGCATCTCACTGAAGTAGCCTAAATACGTGTTAGTGTATTTTATTGTTCTGTGCATTAAGACGAGTTTCGTTATATATTACACTTTTTTTGTTTTTTTTTGAAATGGTGTATGCTGGCAATACTCTCATTACAGCCACGAACGGATCTATTGTAAGGGCGTCTATGAGCCTCTGCTCCACCCTCAGGCCCCATGGCACTGGGCTCACTAGGTGCGACGTCACATATACGCCCCTACACATAGCAGGAGACATCCGCAAGTGCTGAATTCGCCACCTATTCTGGCTGAAGGAAAGGCCCCCCAAACACACAACGGTCTATTGCATATGCACAACACATGCTCTGCCGTTTCTAGCCCCACCTCGCAGAACCTGCATGCCTGTACTTCACTTGCCAGTATTAGCAAGGTGGTACCTCAGCGGACAGTGACTTGTAAACAGGCCTGATTGTCCACCATAGTGTAGATCTTCTGCCGCTTCAGTCCCCTTTGCAGCAGCCGCTGCACACAGACCGCCACTGCACACACCTCTGCCTGGAACGCCGTGGCCCGCGACCCCAATGGGATCGCTGCTCTAATTCTCGACCCAACGATAACTGCCCCTGCTAGGCCACCCTGCACCGAGCCATCCGTGTAATATACCAGGGCCCCAGCTTCAAGCGTGGGAGCTCCCCCTTCCCACCAGGATTGCTCATGGATGAGTATTAGAAAGGGGGATTTACACTTATCTAAGGTCTATTATGAAATGGGTTCCTACTCTCACTCCTTCGTTTGTTGATTTAGTGATTGCAGCAATCGATAAATGTCGAAAACGAACTGTACACATGCTATAGGGGTATAGCTGCAAGGATAAAGGAGATTTGTATAGAAATAGAATGTTTCTTCAACAGGGTACTTATTCACTCAACACTCTACCAGAATGTTTGCCAGTTTAGCCTGGATGTTCAGTTCAGTATTGGAACGTCTTCCATTTCCAATCTTGGCTCCTGGATAAACCCCACATGAGCCCAGCCCGCAACATTAATTGTACATCGTTAATCTATGGATAATGATTGCCTTAACTAATTGATAAGAGCTGGAGGTGGAGAGCTTCTTGATGCTATAACAAGACAACCGTACACATCAGAAAGTGAAATAGCAAGCTACATGCGACAGCTTTTAGTTGCCCTTGACTACCTTCATGACCAGAATATTGCTCATCTTGGTTTGACCGTAAGACCTGATTATTTGTTGTCTATAACTATTGTTTATGCAACTGATTAATGTAATTACTACACCTCTATACATTTTCAGGTGGGCGACCTTCTTGTTTCCCACCCTGGTGGTGATGATCTGCGTTTGGTCGATTTTGGTCTTGCTCGCAGAATTCACCCTGGACAACTGCATCCTCTTGATTATGGTACACGATTGACTTATTTTGGATTTCAATCATGCTAGAAGAACAAAACATTGTTAGCGTGCCCATGAATTAACTCGAACTAGAAAACCTTGCCCAAACAACTTAGATTCAACCAAATAGCTTGTTTCACCTCTAGTTAAATAGTAGTGCATTACAATTTTGGAGATACCCAATAATTAGAAATGAGCACTTAGCTGTGCAGGGACTAGCCGAAGCTTTGTAGGTAACTTATTGAACAGACCAGTGCATGAGAACCTTGTTTCTTAAGATACCTCGCGAATGGTGAAATATTCGGTCAGCATGTATTCTAAATTAATTTTGTATGCCTACTCATTAGAACAGAGTGCTGAAATGCAATTGGCAGTATGTTGCTGCAAGGCCTTCCAGGGCTGTGCTTCTATATAAAGAAAACTGACCATTTTTATAATAGTATAAATACGACTTTTAAAATTGAGGAGCTAATAAAATTCCTTTTAGCATTAAATGACAGGGTATTAAAATGTTCTGTGTGGCCCATGATTCATCGAGACTGGAAATTGGTTATAAGCCCATAGTGCCGAGACACTAGCATGCAGCACTCTGTAGATAGTATCTCCCGGCTAAATACGCCTGATTTATAACCTCCATCATGGCACTAAAGCAATATATTTTGCGCATAGATAGTCCTCTGTGGTGTTATTTGGAAGTTGCTGAAACAGAGGCAACATTGTGAGCTTGTTGGATGCATTCTTTGAATGTCTTTTGATACCTACCAGCTTTGTGGTTGTCTAGATTGGTGGACCTAAGCAGCCAATATCAAATTAAGCCACATTAATGCAGATTATACGGGATTTAGCTTGTACTATGCATTTTTTGCCCAAGGATCATCCTCACCCCAGGTTTTCCAAGTACCCCCTGCTCCTCCGGCTGAATCCAACTCTTCCCTACACCTGCATAGCGTACATGGCACAGCTTCACATGCCTCTGAGCTTTGCTGGCTAAAAAAGATATCATTTGAGTAGTCAGAGAGGGCTTTGATGGACTACAATGTGATTGAACTACCTCCCGCTCACCACCTTTGTTTGATTTCCTTTCCACTCCCAATCCGCAGCACACCTGACATCATTTTGTTATGAGAAGATTGCGAATGTTGAAGGGCAGTTGATTCAGGCAATAATGACAGTAATTCTGAGCTCCGATCCTGTCCTCAAGTTTCCTCAGAATACGAATCTTCGTCTTTCATCACTAAACTATGATCAGTATGATGGTGGCTTCAATGGGAGTCAGGCCATCATAATTGAATCTGGCTTTTCTGAAGAGCTACACTAATGCCTTCACATCGCATTAGGTTTTTGTGGCCATGCGGTGTAACGGGCCCTATTTTGAACGAAACGTTCATTCACATTTAGTTGTTTCGCGGTAAACACCAAACCTGTCATATGCGCTTGGAGCAGACGAAGGAATGATAGTAACTCTCGAAATTCATACATAGAACTCGGGCGACCAATGCTCTAATGCCTGAAATTTCTTTCATTGAATAGTTTTATACATTACAAGAACTGTTGTATCAAACTTGAACCTTTCAGCAACACTCATTTCATACATTATCAAATTTGCTGTCAGATATGCGTGCCTATAGAGAATCATTTAAGTCTAGAATCCCTAGAGTTTCTTGGGAATTGTCATGAAACGGGGTTTGACCCGCATGTTTCAGAAAGGTTGCTCTCCAGCCCTTTCGCTACTATCGAAATAGTTTAATGTTCTGTGAAAATTCACTGAACACATCAACCCCCAAACTGGCTTGCTATTAAATACTAGAGTGGAAGTTGTCCTATATTGTATACACAGATCATTTGAAAGTCTCGACTGCTCACATATTTGTATAATGGGAAGTTTCACATTGAAATTATTTTTCACCAGGTATGCCTGAATTTGTATCTCCTGAAACAATCAGAGGAGAAGGAGTTGACATGTCATCTGATATGTGGAGTGTTGGTGTTATAACATACCTACTATTAACAGGAGTTTCCCTGTTTAGAGGAGTGAACGACAAAGAAACATTGATGAAGGTAAACATGTGATTTATTTTTGTTGAGAATCAGAGCATAGGCATGAACTAGCAAACTTCCAAGTGGTTGCATATAGTGTCTTGAAGGGAGGGTGAAGATAAAAGAGTTGATTTTTTGAAGTGTATTGAGCGTACATGTTCCAACTGAAGAGCTAACTCGTTTTACACGCTCACTCCCACCTATGTTTGCAAGATATTTTTGACTATTTAATCCCTGAATCCTCTCGACTGCATAATTGCAAGCAAAATGTAGACAAATGTGGCAATTTCGGCTCTTGCAACCTGTAGGTAAACCCGCTAGGGTAAAATTCAGGTCTGAGTAATAGATGTATCTAAAAGCGGTATGATTGGAAATAGGTGTAGTTCTAATGCTCAGGTTATTCACATCATGTCCTAAAACAACCTTCTAGCAAAGTAAATTACTTTTTACAGTGGCGCGGGTCAGTCCTGGTTTCTCTTCAGCCTAAATGATTGTTATTAAGTTGGTTTTTCTTCACTCTCTGTCACATATTAGACACATAGATCAAACTAAATAATAATAAAGTGTACATACTGTATTGGTGTCTGAAGAATAGGGATCACAGATATCTTTACTTCTTTATCAACATGGCTTTTGCCTTTTTCCCCGACAACTGTTTATTTGTCTGGATTGCATTCTTACGTTTTGTGAAGTCGCAGCGCAGGGAAATACGGTATGTATTATACTAACTGTCAATGGCCTCCCGTAAACGCATCACTTAAAATTGCACCAGTTCCAATCTCATCTGGATAATATTCTTCTGCACCAGACAGATAACAATTTCTTCTCGTGCTGCGGGGCAAGTCATTCAGTGAACTAATGATACTGTCATTCTACTGTTTCCACTTTGTAACTGCTATTGTTGTTGTTTTGACCAGGTTCGAGAGGGATTCTGGGAATTTGACGAAGAATACTGGACAAATCTGTCTGTCGAAGCTAGAGATTTCGTTACCAAGCTCCTGGTTGTTGACATTAATGGCAGGATGGACGTTAAATCAGCCTTAAGGCACCCGTGGCTTAACTACGCTGACAGGCTTCCTCCTAATCTTTACCAAATACCTACTGAGAAGCTTCACAATTATTATAATTTGTGGAAGTAAGAAACTCAACTGATAAAATGCTTCATTTGTGTGTGTTTCAGCCATATGATGGCCTATTCAGCCTTTTTAGCTTATTTCATGATACAATAGCTCCTCTTACGACTAGCACATTCAGCTTCTTTCTTTAGGTGACATTTTATTTGACTTCTCTAGTATTTCAACATTTTAATTTTTTTTTTTGAGTGAGCCAGCAGTAAAAGACTTCAATAGTGATTTTATATGCTATATGGTCGACAATCGCATAGATTCATGGCTGATTGAGAGTGTCTAAGGTATGAGTTATGGAAATACTTCAAAGATGTAATTATTTTTCAGAGATTGGTACAGTAATGCGTCTTGTCGTACTTGGTACCGTAGAAGACCTCTTACTGGAGCTTTTAATCATCCTTCGAAAATGGTGTATCCCCCTCATTATATTGCTACTCCTCTCCCTACGCCAGAAAGAGATATCAACGAAGCGGATTTCAAGAAACCACATTGGAGTGAGGACCTTTCATCGAAACAGCCTTTGAATTACGATCTTGGAGTGATCACGTCAGAGAGTCAGTAAGTGCGCTTACTTTTTAAACAAGGGGAATTGTGCCGATGACTTGGAATCATGCTGCTCCCTTCTGTGTATTCTGGAACCACCAATACTTTACTGAGTAATTGAAGAAAAACGAAGGAACTGAAAAGCACCAAATCCACCCTTTCAGATGCTGCAACAAACTCACTGCAGAGACAATTGTGATCTAAGGTTGATCCTATTAATAAAATGCATTTCTGGTAGCCTGGGCACAATTTTGTTTGGGTGGGTTAAAAGGTCTTTCATAGAGTTATTTAAAATCTTAATCTATGCCTGTGAACAATAACTCATTGTTATCTACCAGTACGTGATAGACAAAAAACCCTAAAGCTGGAGAAATGTTACGAGGGGGGTTTCGAGACGTTTGGGGATCCGCTGACTGAGGCAAATTTAACTAAACTAAACTTTATGTCGAGAAGTATGAACAATTGTCTTAACCACGATTGCCCGGTGCCTTTAATAGGAGTCAGGGGGTACAAAAATATTCTATCCTGACAATTACGAGGGTGAGCTGAA
The DNA here is from genome assembly GCA_020466155.1 of Pachypeltis micranthus. Classification (NCBI taxonomy): domain Eukaryota; kingdom Metazoa; phylum Arthropoda; class Insecta; order Hemiptera; family Miridae; genus Pachypeltis; species Pachypeltis micranthus. Next base: position 79,241,204 of record CM035768.1, on the reverse strand, counting down.
AAGTGGGTAGCCTAACAATTAAAAAGACGATTTAAGGGAAAAAAAGTTTTTTTTTGTTTTTTCAACGTAATCTCCATGTAAATGTATACACTTTCCATAACAGTTTCTAACTTTAATAAGCCATTCTATGAAATAATTTGTCTTGCTCTTCAAAATAGCAGTGTACTGTATTGATAACCTCCTTGTTTCTGTTTAATTGGCGTCTACCAAGGTGATTTTTGAGGTTAGGGAAAAGGTAGTAGTCGTTGAGTGCTGGATCTGGTGAATAGGGTGGATGAGCAACCAGCTGGAACTTTAATTTTTGTATTTTTGCAGTTGCGACAGTTGACGAATGTGTTGGAGCATTGTCGTAGTGTACTGACCAACTCCTATTAAAGGCACTAGGAGAAATATTATTATTTATTCTGAATAATAGCTGTATGTTTTCGGTCACGAAAATTTTTTTACAACTCCCCTCCAAGTTTGATACTTTACCTTTCAAGACATGGGGGATTCCAAATTTGCAATGTCCGTCCGCCGTCCCCCGGCCGCTTTGTGCCTTTAACGTGGTCTAAAAAACTCGTTCTTTCGCACAAAAATTCCATTTGGTATCTAGTTGTGCCCGCCATCTCGGCAATCCAATCGGACGAAGCCCATGGTTGTTATGGACAAAAAATGGTTTACAAAATTAACGAAACGCAGTATAATAGCAAATAAGCCGTGGTTCATATCATTTTCAAGGTATTTTTACATCCTGGGTCAAATGGAATGAGTATCAGACGTGTACAACTGCGTATATGGAAATTACAGTAATTATTAGAGTCAACTAATTGCAAGAACTCGCAGGAACTACAACGGAAGTCAACGTTTCATCGTTAGTACTCCCTCCCGTCTCATTAAAACCACCTGCCCACCCGCTCGCCTCGCAACGCCCGCTCGAAGTTTGCTGGAAGTCTCTGTCCCCATTTCCCTAACTCTTTTTGCCCGACGGGGCGGAGGAAGGTTTGGGCCACTTCCTCCGTAGACCTCTACATCGGATCATAAATGCCTACAGACGTTTACGGGCGCCTGGCGCCGGGGGAATATTTAGTTTCCGGAGTTCCATTGCAGTCAGGTCATGTTTCGTATGGTTTACTACTATTTTTCGATGCTGAATCGAATGGAATGGGTCTCGGAGCAGTAATAATAGGTCAAGCTGTTCATGAGAATAATAAACCATCGTGTAATAATTTGCAGGGTTTTAATACTCTTTGATCTCACTTCATTTATGGGAGTGAAATAATGATGACTCTCACCTATAATGTTTCAAGGGACGAGTAGGTCAAGGTGCACACTTGTCTATCATTATTTTTCGAAGAACAATTACTATGAAGAAAATAATTTACCTGTTATCCTTGAATGATTAGGTTAAACAAGACTCGACTTGGGACCCAACTGTGCCCAGGTCTTCACATCTCTCATTGAATTTCAGTTATTGGTTGATGTTGAACATAATAACGGATGCAAAAAATACTTTTCGATACGTATGACTGTAATGAAAACTTTTTTTGCTTCATTTTTTCTGGTCGAAATTCGTAAAGCAACATAATGTTCAGAATTGTTTAAATCAAAACCCTCCCAAGCCTGAATTGAATTTTTACATCGCTTTCGTAATCATAGTGAGTACTTAACAACAAATATTTAATAATAACTAAGCTAAATAAAGGGTCAATAAATTAATTCTAGCAATTACAATGGCATCTCGTAAATATTAGCATATAGCAATATGGTATTTGTGTTATTTTTGATTTCAAATGATTATTATTGCATGGAAGCTCCTAGAAATGTTGAGAAACAGCTACGCATGAGAGATTTCGTATGAAAATAAAAAAGGTATATCAGATGCATGAAATATTCCCTTTTGAAATACTGAATATTTGCAGCCCTGTCCCAACCCAGATTAAGATTGTAAGCTCAACTCATAGTTACATTCGACTCTAGGGAACTCATGGCATTCAGTGCATTAGGTAACAAGCGACTGCAGTGCACAGTTGTAGCTACAAGCTCAAGCATTACTTTTTTCTTCTGAACAATATAGGATTAATTTTTTGCTTTATCAGCAACTTTTTATTGTCATTTCAGTTACCAGAATGGACCTGATACTTACCTCTTGCAGTTGAGAGATGTGGATTTTCCCGTTCGTATAAGAGAATATATGAAAGTCGCAGCGACCAGAGGCTCGGGTGTGACCAGGTTTTCAGACGACGCACACCTTGACTGGAGGGTACGTTGGCTATGTTTATATTCCTTCTGTGAGGCGATTCCAACACTCGTTTGCATTATATATCTGTATAACTTTCAAGTTAAGTGTTAGGGGTAAAAAGGGCTCGAGGGAAAACGTTGATATAAAAAAACGTGGTTAAAGAATCACATCAAAGTGATCTAGTAGTCAGTGTTAAAACAGATGAGTAGGAGGGGACTCTATTCCCCCATTTCTATAATACTATTGGACAGGGTGGTGGTTCTTCAGTTCTGACAGGTTTTTACTCATTAATTTCCCTATTTCTATTAAGAGCTTCTTTAGGTTTAACTCCCACTCAAAATGTCTGTTTGAGTTCAATTCTTTTTGACAAATATACAAGTCGTGTGATTTACTGTCAGGGTATCACTGTCCAAGTCCTAGAATCTCTAAATGTCTCACCTCTGGGTTTCCCCTGAGTGTGATCTCATTGATAGTTTGAGCACAAGCGTTGACTAGGTCTTCAACTAACTGTTTAAATCAACTTCTTCTTGACACAAACTGCGTCAATTATGTCGTGTGATTCTTATCATATGTTGTCACCCAGACATCAGGATAATATCATAATAATAAACTGCAACCATTACTATAAGTTGTTCCACGGTGTTTTGGAAATTGGTTGTTGGAAAAATACAAAAATTTCATTTCGTCACGAGTTTCTGCTAACCTTTTGAAGGTTGAGCAGACTCATCATCGCTGTCTTACCATTCAACGAAAGTTCTCACTGTTCAGAGTATTAATCAGCCTGAAATTCATCACGACTAAGTTTGTGATAAAGTCCTGTAAATTTACAGCAATAAACGTCTTCAGGCAATTGAACACACCAAATTTCCAATTCGAAGATTCACGATATATGTCGATCAAAAGCAAGCCACCGCCACTTTAGCGTGAATACAGCAAGTGTTTGTGTGCGCACAGATTTTTTGGGGCTCGACAAGAGAGTGAGCCTTCGTTGCAGCAGGTCTCGTTTTATCTGATGATTCGACCCTCTTTCTCACTTATTTATGCTTGAAGATTTCCAGTTCTGCGGTTGCTTCGTTCAGCAAAATGAGCGAGGTTTCGTTTATTTCATTTTTGTAAATGAATAATGTTAGAGTCTTGCGCATGCTGACTTGAAGTATTCCCAAAGTGCTGGGTACTCTTCTTCTTGATTAAGGCGATTGGAAGGAAGTTTCAAATGCATGGGAAATGAGATTTGGGGATTATGACAGAAAACGGGCCTGTACAGGAAATGAATGTTGTATTCGTTGAAACAATTCAGGATGTCGGATTTTGGTGACAATTTAACTCTTGTCTTCAATTTACGAGAGCGGGTAGATCACGATGGTCAGGGTCGTAGATCATGATGGTCAGGGTTGAAATGAGACATTACAGGATTTATGAAACTTAGCCAATTAGAGACTTTTTGTCTTTTGACTTATAAAAGTTAAGATTAGGAGAAAGACTGAATTGTGCATAAAAATATCCGGCATTCATTGAAATGTTAATAACTAGAATTGTGTATGTTTTTTTATGTCATGTTACATCTACTAATTGAAAATACGTGCACAATCACTTTTTATTGTTTTATCGTTCTTAGCTACCAGTTATTCGCGAGAGAAGGAGATTCACCGACGTAATGGACGAAGAGATCGATGATGAACGTAAAAACAGAATAAATCAATATGGATTTGGCGACTCCTATACTATCCGTAGGCTCAAACATGAAATTGGAAGCAGATTAGACACTCATGTAGAAGCTGAAGCACTCATTGAAGCGTCTAGAGATGGTCAGGTACGGGATCCGTATAATTTTGCATCAGAACTTGCATCTGAATTATTTATAACATACAGGCGGTACGCCCCAAATGAACCTGAGAAAACAATGAAAAATACTTCTTGTTTTTTTCAAAAGTTTGGTTCATATTTGAGGAATATTAAATAAACTCTGATAATTGTATGCACAGATAACAGTTCTTTTCGTATTTGCAATAACTATGAATCTAATTTTGCTCAAACTATGTTTGTTCTGTCACAAATATCCGACATTCAGCCTCCATTCATGCGTGAGAAGCCTCAAATGACTGCAATAGAAGATGGAAAGCAAGCTAGCTTGTCCTGCTATGCAGTTGGGGATCCAAAACCAATTATCCAGTGGTACAAGTGAGTATTAACTACGTTTGGTCTTGTCATTTCGTTCAATTTAAGCTCTGCAGTTTAAAATGGAAAACTGAGTGCACCGATTGGTTATGGTTGGATTCTAGTAAATGAATCCTTTGGTCTTACGCCCAGTTTCTCAAGCAGTGAGCATAAATAACTTACCAGTTGATACCAGTTGGTATTCAGAGTTTTTGAGCGGTGACTGAGGTCCTGCAACACAGTAGCATAAGCCTAATTTCCCTTATTAATCCTCGTGCTTCTCTGATCCCTCTTTCTTTTCACCAAATTCCCTGTCCTCAAATGACTGTTAGTGTTGGTACCTGCATAAAGCCTTCTAAATAAAATGCGATGAACTCTGAGATCCACCTTATTTAAAGGAGGGTTTAATCTGAACTGAGGCATTGTGGTACAGCTTCCCTAATTCTTCAGTGTAAGTAATGTGAGCGTTACATACCATTCATGAAAGGGAACATGCGAGCCTCACTGCCTACCTTGATGGAACATACGAGACACTGGGGCTAATAATTTTGTGGATGCTCACTATTGAAACATACAATAATATAATCATATTCCAGTATGCAAGCTGTCACTATTATCCAAAGGCTATAGAAGTGAAGAAGATGTTTCACTACCAAGTAGGCTCTTATGGTTGATCTTTGATCAGCTCAATGTGATTTGATGTAGAAGCAGAGCCCTGAGCTCAGGTTGTAGCAAAGAGTTGGCAAACCAAGACCCAGAAATGTGATTAGGCGATTATTGTAGCGGGAGGTAACTACGAATTTGTAGCAAGGACTGCATCCTGCCACATTTGGGTGCTAAAAAAGTTCTGACAACATCCCCATGATCAAGAAAAAAATGTTATTGTCAAATTTAGTTGGGAATAAACTTACTTTACTTCTCCACATAATCGCCGTTCACTTCAAAGCATTTTTCGTACCGATGCACCAGCTTCTTTAGAAGCTCGCAGCCTGAGAATTGAACCAGTTGACAACAGCATTTTTGAGTCCCTCTTTGATTTGAAAACGGTGCCCACCAAGCCACTGTTTAAAATGCAAGAAGAGGAAGTAGTCACTAGGTTTTGGCTCCTTGGTTTTGGCCGCAGTGTGGGGGGGGGGGAGGCGTTATTGTGGAAGAGGATTATGCCAGATGGCAGTTTCTGATGGCGTTTGTTTTGGAACGCATATCTCAATTTGTTGAGCGCTACGCAGTATATGTCAACTGTAATTGTTGTCCCATGCTCCATGAAATCAACCAAAAGAACGTTGTCTTTGTCCCAAAAAACTGTAACCAACAATTTTGGACTTGTGTACGTTTTGCTTAAACTTTTTCGGTTTTGGTGAAGTTGAGTGTCGCCACTGCATTGATAGCAGTTTTGTTTCTGGGTTGGCGTCTGGTACCCACGTCTTGTCCCGGGTAACAATTCGAGAAAACAAATCATCCCCATCTTGTTCATAACGGGCCAAAACTATCGTCCACTAGACATTCTTTGCTCTTTATGGTGACCAATGAGCATTTTTGGTACCCACCTTACACACAATTTGTGGTGTGCAAGGTTTTCCGTGACAGTATTGTAAACAGTAGGGCGTCCGAGTTGAGGAAATTTTTCAGCCAGGCTGCTAATCGTCAATCGGTGGGCAACGTTTTGATACCAAAGAGACTGAAAAACGCCATTGTCAATTGGTTCAATTTTCAGGCGGCGAGCTTCTAAAGAAGCTGGTGCATCGGTACGAAAATTGCTTAGAAGTGAACGACGATTATGTAGAGTAGTAAAGTAAGTTTGTACCCAACTAAACTTGACAATAACATTTTTTTGCCCTTACTTTATGAGCGCGCCTCGTGTATTACTTTACTCCCCTCTTAACTCTGTTGCTCGATGTGGAATTTCTTTCCAATCATCTCCCCTCTTCCGCCCTATCCCTATTTCTGAGCTGGCCTTAAATAGTCATCATGCTCTCCTACTTCTATAGTCTCATTTTTGGGTACCATCATCCAATTTACAACGAAATCAATTTTGGAAGAGAATCGCTGAACCAAATGACTCGTTTTGTTTCTAATTTTGTTCTAGTGTCGATCCTGAAGCAAAGATAAGGTAGGAAGGGATCAATGTTAGGAAGGGACAGAGGATCAAAATTCTACAAAAGGTGAAGTTTTTCCTCGTTTGTCGAAATTAGTGTCAACGATTTTAATTAAATTTGTGAGTCTTTCCAAAAGGTTCATACAGGCGCATTGTGCAGAGATTTCAATTAAAGTTACAATGAGTATTAGCTAGTTGACACTTCATTGTTGATACTTCTTGAACATTTTGACAAAGGAAGATTTCTCTAATTATTAATATTAAAATTACTCCAACTGCATAAATTAAAGTGAAGTACGGGCTCCTACCAGTTTATACAACAATAAACTTACGAAAATAAACTTATTCCCATAAATCCCATAGTTGGCGATATAGGTAGTCATCAATTTGATTAATCGGCTTAGCGAATGAAATTATTGAATTCAGAATTTCGAAGTTGAGGAGAGTGGTGTGATTGTACTCTAGTTTTTCCAATTACTACTCATGAAGTTGAAGAAATTGGACGAAAGCCAACATTTTGCATTGGAGTACAGTGGCAACTAACACAAACAGAAATTTTATTACAAAGAAATACTTCTCGTAGAAAGGTAGATAATTTGGTTCGGTAAGCCTCACTGCAAAATGCAAGTATCATTTCATACGACGATGTTGCTTACTGTTATTAAAAATTAACACCACTTGGGCTATGGTAGATATTTAGTTTGTCCTATAGATATGTTTTATGTATGCCCGTTGAATCTCTTCTTCAGTCAAGTTCAAACAGTGTTGATCATCTGTCTGTAATCCATTTCCATTTGCTCTCTCACTATTTTTGACAAAACTAAATTGTGATTTCCAGAAACGACATGATGATTGGCAGCTCTAACAGGGTGAAAATAATTGAGGACGACCAAGGGCGCTCTATCATTCAATTCAACCCAGCCAATTCTGTTGATGCAGGAATCTACAAGGTCGTAGCCCGAAACCGTTCGGGGCAAACTGTGGCCAGAACACGGTACGAACATTTTGATTAGCTTTCAAGTATAGCTTAAAAGACTACAACGTAGATAACTCTACGTAGAAGCATACACGCATTTTACTATCATCGTGGGCGCCAATGTGGAGGACTGTATCCAAATGTTTTGAATGATTATGATTAATAAGGACTTTTGATGATATAAGTTGCCATAGGGTGCCTACGCTCGCAGTTAGTGACGGGCCTTTTACTTTCCTTTGTACAATAATGACTTGGGGCATCAGTGTGAGGTTTCACTTTCATCCTGGGAATAACTGTTATAGTTTATGATCCCAAAAAGAAGAAACTAGTTGAATTAATTATTACAGTTATTCTTCGGAAACGTCATGAGTCGATGTCACTCTACGTTTCATTGCTGTTTGTCTTCCAAAATTGTGTCCGCCATTTAAATCTATAATTGGACATTTCTTCCTCGGCATTCATTGCTGTTGCATTTATTGAAAGGGTTTTTTGATTACTTTACATGAATAATTCGGGTTTCTCGTTCAGCAATATCCTGGAAAATCAAAAACAGTGCACACACCTGTCACTAAGGGCAATTCTCACCAAAACACTGCTGATTGTGATCTAACTTATCACAGCTAGATAAGTAAATCAAGGCTAGCCTGTTTCATTCCCACCATGCTAGCCAACATCACTGAAGGATGCTGTTAGGATTAAACCATAACAAGAATGCAGTGGACTAATGAGGTTACAGTAAAGTAAGGAACTTGGGCATCTGTTCAATGTCCCGAAAACAAGTGTCGTGTGAATGACCCCATAACCGTACATTCCGTAGATGTCCAATCCTCAAATGTCCAGATTCAACCAAATTATTATTTCTAATAATTGTCGGAAGCCAAAGTGGCCGCATTAACCTCTGCTGAAGCTGAAACTGGTGAGGAGCATTAACTGCCAGTATGCGTACTCCAACTGCAAGAGCTGCAGGAAAAAAACAAATTACTACGAGAGAATGCTTTGTGTGAACAGACAAAATCGGAAATGGTACAAGAAAATGAGAGCTGAACAAGAAATAATAAAAACCGAAATTGTGAGGTTACAGCTTTTACAAGCAAGGAACTTTAACAAGGAAGGGAGAGTTATTGTGTTTATTGAAAGTTGTTTAATACACCAACTTGTGTGTAAAAGTGTATTATTATTTAACATTTCCTCCATATTTGCTTTTAAATCTGGGTTTAGTTTGGGTTTTCTGACGACGAAATGACGCCTAGAGTTTTTTCTAAAACTGCTCAACACACATTTTACGCGAACAACTACTTGTAATTGCAAGTAATTTCAATCGTAATACTTTAGTTCGCAAAAGAATTTAAATTCATATCTTGAAGTTGTTGGAACGCTCTCATATCCATCTGAAGTGCCAAGTGAGATGACGATAACCTAACGTATCAGATTATCATCGTAGTGGAAAAGCAGCTGCAATAACTGCGCACTTGTACACAGCACATTTGTTTATTATTATTATGATTCCAAAACATATATAAATTATTTACAATAATAGAAGAGAATACTCAGTGGAGCACGGTAATGACGGGCAAATATAAGGAAATGATAAAGAAAGATAAGAGCTAACCGAACCTAACTGCCCAATTGTTTGGGGTTAGCGCTTGATCAGGGCTATAGCTTAACCCAATCTGGCGAAACCCGTTTTTGTGGCGGGATGTGGTTAGGTACTGTTAATCTTGTCTAAATAGGATCAACGCAGTTAGTAAAAACTGCCCTTAGGAGATTATATATTTGTGTTTTGGACTCCCCGGGGAGATCATCAAGTTTGTCCATTTAACAATCCCTAAACTCCTGGCAGTTGTGCAAGTTGGGCTTACCTCTGAGCAAGTATTTATGTTATGGACTCTGTTCTAAAAACGAAGCCACTTTTCAACTGTTGTTGATAAAATTCATGGAGCTCATAAGGGTTCCTAGATGGTTCGAAATAAGCATCAACTTGAGATACATTCATATTCTAACTATCCACCGATTGCCACTCTCTTCCTACTTACCAACTTTTGAGGCATTTCATTTTAGTTACCCATATAGCCTCATAATAGATAGAAAATGCCACGTGTTGCCCTTTTTTAGTGCACTAATAGTTCACTTTCTGTTTGATAATTCTTGGAGAGAGTCATTGCTGATTCCAAGCTAGTACTTTCTTCATTGGAAGAAAAACCAACTTCAAGGAACAAGGATTTTATGCGTTAAAAGTGAAACTGACCTTTTGAATGTGATTCTTTGTAATTTCATTGGAACAATAAATTCATCATTGACACATTAGGTGTTATATTCAAGAACAAACTACTTGCTGCCTATTTCGTGTTAATGAATGTGCTCATTTAATTCGTATTTACTATTGCATAATTTGTCGCGCAAAGTTACAACTGTGTAAGTATATGCTTCGGCAACAAGTTCTAAAATCTTTTTTCACTCACCGAGTTTGAATACATTTTTTTATTTCAGATTAGTCCTTGCTGTAGTGCCAGATGCTCCGGACTCTCCTCAAGCGACTGAATTTTCTGACACCCAAGTGTTCCTAAAATGGAAACAACCTAAAGTGGATGGAAACTCAGCCGTTATCTCTTACAGCCTCCAATATCTACCAGCAGGTATTGCGCAATTTCAGGTTGAAATCTTTTTAGTCAGAAAAAGAGTGAATTGAGTTGTCCTGATCGTAGTGTTCACTCGTTGAGAGATGCCCATTCTACCATCGTTTTACAGTCAAAATGAATCACGCTAACTATCGAATTTTGCATTGAGGAATCAAACAGTCTAAATATGGAATCATCCATCACTGTCAGTTCTTGTGTTGCCCCCAATGTGTTCGTAGTGTTTTCTGTACGATATTGCGCACAGCTTTCCCCCCGCTTAGTGTTTTCCCCACTGCACTCTTCGCTTTTTTGACCTTTGCGATTTTGCGACAAGTCCATTGGTGACCTCTGACGAATATTTGTGTCCTGAATGCAATGTGAGCGCCAGCGTGTGAGGGTTAGGAGGCATTCGACGAATACCTACTTGAGTAAATTTGGTGGCTGCAAAACAAGTCGTCGCCAAATTTTATGGCTCCTTTTTTGGAAACCATAAAAACGACCTACGCCCATCGGCTTAGAAGCGAAGATGAGTGCTGCTGACGACATATTGTACCATCTGACTCTCATTATAGGTGCCCTAGTGATCGTAGTCTAGTGGATGTAGTCGAAGATTCATTATCAGGATCACTGTAATTTTTACCTGAGTCAGCAGCCCTCCAAACATTCCCAAACCCCTCATAACAATACTTTCGATGCATTTCGCGCCAACAATTTCATGTGTTTACAGTGGTCAAATGGCCTTAACATTTATCGTGAATTATTTTGCAGTGAACTGCACTCATGTACCCTACAGTCAACACAATGTTTATTTACCTACAAAAATTATTTAAATGATTCTCTGTAAGTATATATGATCAAGTAATGTTTTTCATGTTTCTATGTAAACAACAAAACTGAAGTTTCAGTGTTACAGTGTTGTTACTCAGTTGGAAATTTAGCAGTCTAGTAATATTGATGTGATGCAATAGCTGAGTTCAGTTCAATACTAACAGGTTGTGAGCTGTATCGTGCAAATCAATTGAGAAGACCCCGGTCACAAAGCACATTCATATTTGGTCAAGCTCTGCTTATCAAATGTTCAGCTTTCTTAGCCTAATATTAATAGACAAAGAAGTAGACTTCCTATTACCTCGTTAATATAAAAACTGTCTTATATCCTGTGTAGTCCAGGAGGAAGTGGTGAGGGAAGAAAATCAACTGAATTCCAGTACTGAACTACCTAAAATGATTCAGCGCTATAATATAATTCACAAATTTTGGTTGACTCGTGGTTACTTCAAAGATTTGAGTGAATTCATTACGTAGTATTAGTTACGAAATCAAGGTCAGGTTCCCATGTGACCCCTTCAGCTATGTGGAAGTGGAAGTAACTTCCCAGCATGTCTTGATTCTCACTCTATTTTATTAGTCGCACTTTCCTTCACAAACTACGTTTCACATTACCGCTTGTGTGACGTTATATAGTGAAATGCACAAAATTTCCTTTTTTTCACTTTCAGCGCGCCAACTTTTAACATTCAACTTTTATTATTTTAGGAACTACGGAGTGGAAAGAAGTTAGCAGTACTATAGATCACGAGTTTTATCTTGTCAACCGCTTGAAACCGGTTACTGGTTACGTATTCCGCCTTGCATGTAGAAATGCAATTGGATGGAGTGAGCCAGGGATACCATCAGAAGTAGTCAGAACACTGGAAGAAGGTGAGAGTTTTAAATTGTCCTTTGACTGGTTGTCAATATGCAAATTTCGCTCTAGATTCTATTCAACTTGTAACATGTACTCTCATAAATCAAAGTAGACATCAGATTCAAACAAAATGGGGGTCGCTTAGTTCAGCGATGACTACTGATCAGATTACTATTCCAAGTAGAGGGGATCACAATTTATAAAAACCATCCAACATCCAGGATTATACTGACATTCAGAGGTGCAAAGTACGACATTGCTTTTGGTTTATTCTTCATTCTGAATAATAACCCTATGTTTTCGGTCACGAAAAATTTTTTACAACCCCCCCTCAAAATTTGATACTTTACGTTTCAAGACATGGAGATTCCAAATTTGCAATGTCCGTCCGCCGTCCCCCGGCCGCTTTGTGCCTTTAACGTGGTCTAAAAAACTCGTTCTTTCGCACAAAAATCCGATTTGGTATCTAGTTGTGCACGCCATCTCGGCAATCCGATCGGACGAAGCCCGTGGTTGTAATGGGCAAAAAATGGTTAAAAAAATTAACGAAACGCAGTACAATGTGGGAACTACAGCGTCCCTCCCGTCTCAATAAAAATCAACCCGAGGCGGGGCGTCCTCGCCTCGCAACGCTGCCGGGCAGGCGGGGCAGCTCAACTCCCCTTTCGCCTCGCAACGGGTTTGCTTTCCCCGACCCGACGCGGCAAATCATCAGACTTTTTGTTTCCGTAGTTCCATTGTAGTCAGGTCATGTTTCGTATGGTTTACTAGCATTCGATGCTGAATCGAATGGGATGGGGGAGCAGTAGTACTTGGTCAAGCTGTTCATGAGAATAATAAACCATTGTGTAATAATTTGCAGGGGTCATAAACAAAACTACAACAGATTTGACTAGATTGTGAATTATTTGGAATTTCAAATCAAGATGCTGAACTTCATTTTCTTGCTGCGTAAAAGAAATGTCAAGTAGCTGCGATATTTTTAAGTTGCGAGGAAAATGGCTTCCAACCAAAACGCCTAATTATCAAGTTTCTAGAAGGGATTATTTGACAAGAGTTTAAATTATAAATGAATGAAATTGAGAAGTCACGTACAGACGCACTTCTGTCATGAACAAAGACATTTTCTCGTCAAATTTCCAAGTGGCCAGGCATTAATTGTATAACTGCAAGGCCTGTTATTTCAGAAAGCGTACAGAAGTGTGCCTTCAGAATTCACGTCAGTAATATAGGGCGATTAAAAAAGAATACTACAACCACGTCTTTGAAAATGGAGGGCACTCTGGTACAAGTCATAATTTGAAGGACAGTCTGAAGTTTTATTTGGTTGCTTAGAGGTATCGTGGTCCATACGTCTCATTCAAATAGGATGTCACTACGTCCTCCTATTTCCATGTAGTGTTGATTAGTTTGTTGTCAAGTTATCAAGATGGCCACTGCTCTTCAAAAATCTTTTCGTATTATCGAGTTGAGGGGATATTCCAGTAGAATGGGGATTCGTTTTGGATCACCCTCTGTACACTTATTTTTGTATAAAGGAAATGTATGAATGTATATAAATAAATGTATGTATCACTTCTGTAGGTTGTGAGAAGATACAGCTCTCCCCGACAATGAAACATTTGCAGTCACTCAGTGAATCTGGTATACCTCAAGAGAGAAATTTAGTGCAACGAGAAGAGCTTGATTACTCCGTTGAAAGAGCTCCTATATCATGGCTAAAGCAACTGCCAACGGACAAGTATACTTTCGTATCAGAAATTTCTCGGTAAGGTTCATTTGCTTCAGAAAAAGTTATTTCATCATACTTTGTATTTAATTTAATGCTTAAAACGGCATACTTATTACAGTTCAAATCTGTTAAGTAATTTGTGTTTCGTTATCACAACATACCGCAGTTAATGGGCCTCATTGATCGTGTTACTAATTTTCCAATATTAAATGATAAAATTGTATTAACTACTTGGCACCCCTTCACGCCTGGAGAGCAAACTGACAAGAGTAGATTATCGAATGCTACTCGTGTATTATTCTTGTTCCTCAACACGGCTGCATATTGTCAGCCGTGTGGGAATGCTTATTTAGCATGAAGCTTTCTAGAAATAACAAGATAATTCGGTGCTTAGCATTATGAGAGAAGCTTGCTGACTTATGTTGAGGATTAACAGCGTTGTGTCACTCGATTGAACAATAAATGCATCTTCAACTATAAATGTTTACCGCATGACACGATGAAAGGGTTGAAAACTCCCAGTCTAAAAACCCTAGTTCACTATACTGAACTGATGGTGGCGGTGTCATCGGCGTGTTATTCTACATTTTTCGCCATTATAAGCTGAGTAGCATTAGTAAGATAGGATCAAATCAGCAGCGTTTTGGTAGTCAAGCGTGTCTCGCACAGCCACCTTCTTCTATTTGAGTGAATGAGGTGCTCGTCGCGCTTTGAAGACTGGGTATGAAGCTTGCTGTGGACAACAGGGCAACTCAACGCTGGGTTGTTATCAATAAACACCAAAGTTTGCATAAAAAATACTAAGGATGAGTTTTCTGTAGCTACATCGACGCTATTTTTTTTTTCCAGAGGAAGGTTTTCCGTTGTGGTCAAAGGTGTAGATAAAACCAATGACAAGGTGATTGTAGCCAAATTGTGTGACTATAGCTCATCTGGAAAGCCACACGTCGATGCAGAAATCGATGCTGTAAAATCGCTGAGGCATGAGAGAATAGCGGCTCTCCTTGAGGCATTCCTGTAAGTGTAGCTCACTACTTGATAATACCAAAATCTGTCAAGAGTGAAAGACTGTCATTTAAATACCTTGTTTTTTTTTTTCAATGTTTCAGACCGTTTGATGCTGATTATGCTGTGTTGATATTTGAAAAACTACAAGGGGCTGACATATTGACCTATTTGTCTACTCGGCATGAGTACACTGAGCAAATGGTTGCGACAATAATTTCACAAGTATGCCATGTTTGCTACAGGTTGATCGCATGTTTTAGGAATATTGAATTTCACGATATATGTCAACACACATTGGGTTGGGCCACAATCATCTGTGATCGGAAAAATTGTGTACTTTGCTGTTTAGGTTTACACGTTTTGCGTTTTTGTTTTTAGTGTGCTAGTGGTGCAAGGGGTTTGGAAATATTTGGAGTGCCCCAGACTCAGACAAAAATTACAGCGATTCCAAGCTCCAATGCTTGAATCCCCTCAGGGTGCCTACAATGGTAGTTAGGGGGTTCAATTATATGCACTCTGTCTGATGTACA
This sequence comes from Pachypeltis micranthus, assembly GCA_020466155.1. NCBI lineage: Eukaryota > Metazoa > Arthropoda > Insecta > Hemiptera > Miridae > Pachypeltis > Pachypeltis micranthus. The sequence continues at coordinate 79,226,186 of CM035768.1, read as the reverse complement.
TTGCAGAAGGCATTCAAAATGAACCGCTGGGATTGAAACAAGTTTGCCATGGTTGATCTACCCTTCAACAAACCAGACCCTTCAGCAGCTATATCGAAGCTTTTAGCCGAGTCAAAGATGGGAAAGGGTGCCTACTTTTATGTCACATTGTAGTAACCGCGGCTTTTCTTCAGTCTCTGTTCGAAGCGGACTGTATTTCTAATGACGTATGTCACTGGTTCAGGTGGTTTTCGAGGAGTATCAGGAGGTTTACAGAAAGGAATGAAGGTCCTACCTTTTTGCTATGGCGGCGATTCGTCGATAGGAGGCCCCCCGGCAGGATGCCTTCCTCTTCCAGCCGATTGATGCCGAGCCACAAAATAAAGGTTAATTGGAGGCAGATTTCCAAACCGGTACACAAAGTAAGGATTTTCTGATAGACGAAAAAGGTCCTAATACGGGGAGAAAAAACCAGGGAACATGAGGTGACCGAACAGCGTTTTGAACACGACTGAATAAGAGAGGGGGTTAGGCAGGAGAGGAGGACAGGATCAGACACTGATCAAAACGACCCAGTCCCACAACAAACCAGCCTCGAACAGTCTCTTTTCTACAAAATTATTTTCTTGCACCTTACAAAGTAGCAGATCTTCTCACACATAGTTGCGACACCAAAACTGGTACAGGGGCTGTGAAATGAAAGCATTGATCGAAGACTTAGACGAGTATGTCCAATCTACAAGAAGGTAGTATTGCAGAATTGAGCCAATAGAACTTTGGAACAATGAATGCCCTCAAAAGATAGCTCTATGTACTAGAGACTACAAGGCTGAAGCAATTATTTTAGACATTCACTGTACCTGCATGATGTGTATGTAGAAGGACCAGCCGATCCCTTGATTTGAGTGGGAATATCTGTTCACACTTCAATGCTACGGCGTTGATGGAAAAATTGTTTTTTGCCTTTCGTGGGAAATTTTGATTAACTTGTTTTGATGGGTTTAGGTGAGTAAAATGAGTGACATATTATATTTTTTGGCCACTAGCATGAAAGACTTATTGCTGCAAAAGCAATGAATGAAGGAACTGATCTAGAGTCAGGGCTCAATTGCTATTCGTGTAAATAGAAAATTCTCTGCTAAAGCTTTGCATTAATATTGTAATGATGGCCATCAATCAGTAAGATTCCTGGAAATGAGTAAGCGTGTTTCCCTTTGGCCACACAAATAATCTCTGTCAGCCAGCACAACTATACAATGACGAGATCTGAGAGGATAGGGGAGAAGCACTTTGGAGCAATCTTATTCCCTTCCACCATCCTTTGGACAAAGAAGGAATGAGCTTACAACATAACACATCCCCTTAACCCATTCAGTGCGGGGCCTTCTACTCGCTCCACACGCTCTTACTGGCCTTGCGGACCTTGTTATTTTGCATTCTTAAACATGTGGTAGTATTACCACGCTCGTAAGAGAGGATGAACTGTTTATGCAAACCTTCATAACAAAGGGAGCGTTGCAGGTTAGCATAACCTGTTCATCCTCCCCCACTGACGAGGTAATATTACCACATCTTAGAAAATTGTACTAAAATAATAAATACAATTCGGGGACCAGGAATATGTTGTTTAATTTCATATTATCTCCCTGAAAATATAGTTCACTTCGGAAAAGTAAGGAAGTGAATTTTCATAATCTCGAAAAAAGTATAGAAAAGGTAGGTTTTATGGAGGAAGAAATTGTGAAAAGTTTAGTTTCATGCGTTTCGTGTATTTACCAAAACAATCGACCAATCAATCAAAATGAAAACTTAATCTCTGTTATTAAAATAACTATTATTATGTATATCACATAGTAATAATAAAAAGTTCATAAAAATATACGATTAAAACTTACATACCTAATAAATAAAATACATTGAACTTACATACCTAATTAAAGAAAAACATTCAACTTACATACCTAATAAAAAAAATACATATCCTCAAAACAAAGTAAATCCATTATTTTTATGGTATTGTAAAAAACAATTCTGAAGGCACAATGCCGGCTTACCCTCACAGCTATCACAGTATGTTTGCACATATTTCGAAATTTTGTTTGCTGCGCAAACCCTACATTTTTTTTGTTTGTACTTTTTTTTTGTCCCACTCTGCTCTGACTCCATTACCCTGGGAAAGTGTTTTTCATTTATATGTTTTATGCCTACAGAACGTTTTGGCAAAGAGGAGGATGGAGAGGAGGCACAGAGATAATCAATTATGGCCAAGCGGTATGCATACAAGTCCTTCTTCCGGGTGTCGATGGAGAAACGGCGGTACAAAAATATGAATTTAGTAGCATCAGCTCTAAAATATTAAAGCTTAATTTTTTGTACCACCGCAGCGACTTTCGTGGTTGAAAATAGTATGCAAGGTGTTGATCTACTAGGTCAACACCTCCCATACCTTTATTGTACATAACCACCACCTGAGGTTTTTGGTGTGTGGTTTCCCGGGAACGTACATTGACCATATCCCCTGAAAATTCTGTTGATATGGTCCGTACATCTCTTTTATCTCTCCACTTGGCCACATTGATACCCTCAGAGGACCACCTCTGGATCATTTCCCCCTTGCGCAACTGCTGCTCAATCACCTCCTTCGGGTTGTTCTTCCGATTAGCCCTTAGCGTTCCAGTTACATAGGTTTTCTGGTTCAGAAGGTTGGCAGTCAGGTCAACGCTATTGTAAAAATTGTCCAAATATATGGCCCTTCCTTCTCCTAGAAAGCCATCCATCAGCTTTCGAACAACTTTGGAGGCGTGGCCTTGACCACCAACCTCCTGATCCAGAGCACCTGCATATACCAGAAAGCGATGGACTAAACCATCAGGTTCGGCCAACATATATAATTTGAAACCATATTGATGGCTTTTCAGAGGCATATATTGACGAAAAGAAATACGCCCACGCCATGGGGCCATCGATTCATCACCACTAACAACTTTCCCAGGAGCAATGAGTTGATCCATCCTTTCGTGAAAAAAAACAATCAGTGGCCTAATTTTGTGGAGGGGATCTCTGGGTTCTGTTTCTATCTGGACACCCTCCTCCTGAGAGTTCTGGTTGGGAGCCAAATGGAAACATTGTTCTATTGAGAACCATCTGTCTCGAGACATATGGGAGCGAAAAAATGGCAAGTTGAATTTCTCATTAGTACTCCAATAGTCAACTTTACGGTTTAGTTTCACTATTCCCATATGGAAATTCATCCCCAAAAAGGTTTTGAATTCTTCGATTGAAGTGTCATTCCAATCGGTGATCCTTGCTCTTTCAGATCCTCCTTGCCGAAGAAACACCTCTTCGGCAAAGAGATTCGTCTGCTTAACCACCAACTGGAAGAACTCTTCAGTGAATAACAAATCAAAAAATTTGTGGGGCTCATTTCCATCTGGGAGAATCTTTAGGGTGCTACTTCCGGTGAATTGAAAGGAAGGAGGCTGAGGAGGAGGGTGTTTTGACCATACATAATTTCCCGCAGGGGGTGGAACGAGTGGAGGAGAGGGGATTGCAGAAGTATGGTGAGGAGCAGTTGGTGGGGGCGCGACGGTGATAGGGTGAGGAAGAGATGTGGAGGTACATGGCTGCTGGAGATCGGATGATGGCAAATTTGATGAAATAATGTTCTGTGAATTGTCATCAGCTGTGGCAACTGGGATTACATAGGAAGGGGAATAAGATGAAGAACGATGGGTAGGTGAAGGATAGGGAGGAAAATTTAGAGGGGACTCAGATGGAGAATGATGGGAGAGAGAAACCGCGGGTGGAGAAATGTGAGGTGGTAACACAGACTGGGCTTCAACAATATCACTCGGAAAATTTAAATTAATGGGGTCAGTCAATTGAGGATGAACTGTGACGTCAATGATGGGAACCCTTTCGGCTTCCTCAACGATGGGACAACTTTCAAATTCGTCTTGAGTATCGTTCAACATCTCTCGTATGATTTTTTCATCGAGGTCGAAAAGAAAATACCTTGGTTCCGATGGTTTCCTAGGTTTCTTCTCGGGAGTAACCAGGACCTCATCCTCCTCCTCATTATTCGGCGTTTCCGAAACATTTGAACCTGTAAAAGTAGGAACCCATTAATCTTATACCTGAGTTGGCCAACAAGTCAATACGGAAATTCCGTTAGGTACCAACAAAAGAAGCCGTAGCGCTCTTACCTGAGGGCAATTCAAAGGTGCTTTCGACGGGCGCGTTACCAGAAAGTGACCAAGATGCTAGCCCACTATCGCGATTGCCTGCAACAAGAAAAATAAATTGTTTTCGTAATTTGTCGTAGAAAGCACAAAATTCTTTCTTTCCGAAAGTAACGAATTTTGTACAGGAATAACATTCAACCCGAAGTTCGTGAACAGCACCAACAACCCCTTCCCTCGCACAACCCACAGGGTATCTTTCTTTGACAATCTGCTCTCCAGTTATTTTATAATTCGAATTTTTATCCAGCTAAAATAGATGATGATTTGAAAAAAAATCATAGATCACACACTTACTTGAATTATTAGACGAAGAAGGCGCCACAAACTCCAGTTTCCTCTTTGCTCCTCTCCCTTCATTTGTTGAATCCATCCTGTACCCACAAAACAACACAATGAAGTGAACGTAATAACGATGTAACGCAAAATATCGATAATAAAAATATTGAATAGAAAAAACAAAATCAAACTAACTTACTTATGCAGGAAATCCAACTATTTGGACGCTTAAGTCTCGGACGAGCTGCAGACACTGTAATTGTCCGATCCGGAAACGGTTTTCACAGGTATAACGGCGTATTCGTACTGAACTCAATTCTACCTCACGAGACCCTTCCTTCGAACCTATCCCTTCCTACGACCCCAGAAACCGAAGCTATGGCAGAAACGGGCCTGGTGGTAATATTACCACTCCCGTGAGGGGGAAGGAATAGCTGATGGTAATATTACCACCTCCGCATCGAATGGGTTAAGATAGTTGTTTGAATCTGTGGGTTTGAATTTCAACAAAATCTATAGGTCAAACTAATAAATTTTCACTAAACTGCTGAAGTTGAGTGGTTATGCATTCAAGACTTACGCTCATACTTCCATCGCTTAAATTGTAGGCTGCTCAAATGATTACAAATTGGAAACCTATTCATCCTTATTTAGAAAAACAACATAATCGTTCAATTCTGTTCAGGTCTTGGATGGTCTTCAGTATCTCCACTGGCGCAATCTCTGTCATTTGGATCTACAGCCTGACAACATTGTGATGGCATCAGTAAGAAGCTTACAGGTTAAATTAGTTGATTTGGGGTCGTCACAGAGAGTGACAAAACTAGGTAATGTGGTGAAGTTCCAAGGCAACATGGAGTTCACTGGTGAGTACAATTTATCTTATAGCTAAGATGCACCCGGTTCAATGAATTCTACCTTATCTGTCAGTTTTGGGGAAATTCAACGTGCTTTATTACAGTAGCTGTGGCTGCGAGCTTGTCTAGGGTCTAGCATTAAAAGCAATTTGACTTAGATCTTCTTAATCTTAAAATATGTTTTTTAAATTAATTTACACACGATTGATCTAGTGAGAAGTGGTTCTCTTTACAAAGTGTAAACTAAATAACCTGTTGTGAAAAATAAACAAATGACAACGAATGAGTGTAAGTAGAGCTATCTCAAATTCAAAGTGTGAAGAAATACATTCCAAAAATAAGAATGTATTAGGAGCAGAATATTCGAATCTCTTTCTTTTCAAATTTGCATCTGAAGCAGACTTTCATTTTCACATCAAAATCTGTTGTGCTACATTTTCCAGACCCATTAATTTTGGGTATGTGTGTGTTCATTAACTCATTCAACGCGCTCGAGTCTTGGAAAAATGAGACATTCTTAATGGCTTGTGGTAGTTAAATGCGCATTTTTTGAAGATCTTACTCATTATGTTAGAGACATCATCGAGTTGAGGAAACAATACTCCTCCTTACTCAAATATAAGAAAAAACTATCATTTTTTGTAGTGTAGGGGTGGGAGAGACTTGGAAAAATGGAGGCGCTTTGAATGGGTTGTTTGACAGCTCACAAAGTGAGTGAGCTGATGCGCTCAATGTAGTCCAAGAATAGATTCGAAAAATTTATCGAAACATGAGGGTGGTAGATGGTTGAGGAAAACCCAAATAGCGGGTTACTAAGTAGTTATTTCTGTGCATTTTCCAATGGAGGACATGATAGAAGCCCAACACAGTGTTAGGTTCATTTAAAAACAATCAAGCATCAATTTTTGAAGTTTGTACAGTGAACCAAAAAGCTGAAAGCTATTCTATAAAGACTGTATTGATATAAACATAAACTAACGTGGAAAGAGCACAACAGGTATACAACCAAGAAGCTGACATTGGCTCTATGGTCAATGGCCTGCTGGTTTTATGAGGTTGTTGTGCGAATAATCATCTTGTACGGGTTGATTTGCATGGTGGCACAGAGCAGGAAATACAAAGCGTAACCTGAAGGAAGCCTATGGAACAGCGACATTCATCAATTTCGGCCTCCTAATGGTATTAACATCTACACGGATGGATTTAAAACCCTGGAGGGCTCTAGGGTGTAGATAAGTGGCTCTGGGAGGAGTGGGATGTACATTGCCATGGGCCCCACACCAACGGGTTTTCAAGCTGAGATGTATGATATCATTGTGGGGGCCATCATAGCTAAAGAGTAAAGCAATAAAACGTCTTGCAAGACGCTGAAGAACTATTTCACAACACTTGGCTCAAATCTTTAGCAAACTTTGATAGAGGTAAAGTTTATTGGATTCATGGGCATAAAGGGATCATTAGAAATGAGAGGGTTAACCATCTGGCCAGACTCCACTTCCCCCTTGTGGAACTTCTCCACTACTAGTCAAGAGAACCACGAGAGAATATGCCTGGAGAATGCGTGAGACTGCCTGGAATGCTGCAGGAGTGAAACACTTGAAATGCTTTATCTCAGGACTAACACACACGATAAGGCGTAGCCTTCTGATGATGTAGAGGAAGAACTTAGGACTGGTAGTTGGGATGATCACGGGACACTGCACAATGAACAAACAAATATATGTTATGGGTATAAGCAACACCCATCAGTACAGGTGAGTACTCCCTATCATGCCCTTGCCTAGTGCCAGAGACTTGAAAGGGACTTTTTGGTACAACTCTCCCCATTAAAGAAGACTCTTGCAGGAAATAGCTGGCATTCCTTAAGGACCTGTGTTACAGTAGGACTTTAGGCTGCAGTTTTCATCCCTAATTAGGGACAGCCAGAGCTATAAAAATACATACTGTTGTTATTGTGGACGCAATTTGAAACGCCGCCTTGGTTTCAGTCCAAATATGTAACGATTAACACATTCAGAGTCTGGCAGGTAATCTGCATTTCCAATGTCAGATGGTGTCAACCACAATTGATGGTTGAAAGAGAGTTTTAGAGAAGAATTAAGTCAACACAGTTTGGATTCAACTTGCTGGGGTCAGTCAGACAATCTCCAAAAAATGACCACTTCTGGCCCCTTTTCTACTTGGCATGTCTCAGGACTTCAAATCATATTCTTTGGTTCATGTACTGTAAGCTGAACTACTGGAAGTATTTTTTGGTATAACGAAAACAGTAGTTACTATTTGACAAATAGCTCACTATTGGTATCCTGTAGAATTCATTCAACACTGCCATTATTTCAACTGGGAGCAGTTATCTAACTTCAAGAACTTTGTGTCCAGTACACACTCTACAGTGTGTGGAAAATGCGTTCAACGCTCACTTTGTCAGTAAGTTATGATTATTAGGAGAATCGTTACATCAGTAAGGGATAACTGCATGAATTTCTCATCGACCCAAATTCACTCTCCTGTTTTGTCCTCTGTTTCCTCAACGCTATTTTCCTTTTTTTTAGCTCCTGAAGTGTTATGCCAAGAGCCAGCTTACCCCCAGTCAGACATATGGTCTGTTGGAGTTCTCGCTTATGTCATGCTGTCTGGGGTTTCACCTTTCTTGGGAGATTCTGCTGGTGAAACTAGACAAAATATCAATTTTGTTCGGTTCCGCTTTGAGCACCTTTACAAAGAATTGACTCAAGAAGCGACCAGATTCATCATGCTTCTTTTCAAGAGAGCCCCAACGTAAGTACATTAACCTCCACTCTACTCTTCTTAATGCAAATCAGAAAACAAAATAAGTTTTGTGTATATTTCTGTATTTTTTAAAAATTTAAAACTTATCCAATCAATTCAGAAATTCGATATTGATTTTTCACCAAACTTCAACCTCTGAGGTCTGCAACATTGAACACAAGAAATGATGCTCCAGTGATTTTTTGTTTGTTTGTCTACGTTGTAAATTCTTCAAGACGAGACTGTTCACACAAGCAAAGTGGTTGAGAAAATTATGACTCTTTTGCCCACACACTATTTTTGTCTTTTTTCTTAGTTAATTTGATTGCAGCAGCCTTTAAATGTGCCCTTATCTTTGAGGTATACACTCCTTAGATGTGAGTTGTTGAATGAGTGAAGTGCTTTAAATTGTGGGGCTTACAACGTTTAGCTCTTGCAATTTCAGTTGTCTTGTATTTGAGACATTGATAATGCACAACTTAAATTATTCATCACCATCAAAGTCTGCCAGTGGAAGAGAATCAAAGAGAAGAGAATGTCTAACAAGTAACTACTTCACTACTCCTAACGATGCCAAGCATGAAACTCTTGATTATGTTTCAGGAAACGTCCCAGTGCAGAGGAGTGTCACGAACATAGATGGTTGCTGCCATCAGAGTACATGATCAAAAGGAGAGAGCGTGCTGTGTTCTTAGGAAGTAGAATCAAGGTAAACATGTCCCTTCTTTCTTATGATATAGCACAATTTTGTTTGTCATGGATTCAAAACTCATTACTTGTTCTGAAGAATATACCTCAACATTTGTCGATGCAGAGGCTACAACAGTGACTTTCAGACTGACTAAGCTTGGAATAGCTAAGCTGCCATGGGCTTGTAATGGGGACCGGGGTATATTCAGTAACTTGGAAACCTTTTCAAAGCTTGGCAGTATCACTGGCACGATGGTGCCTAAGTACCAGTTCAATAAGAAATACAAAGAGCAACCAGAAGGATGGAACAACGAAAGTGGTCAATGATGGCCTCCAAATCATATCAAAATCTACTCAGGTGGATCTAAAACCCTGGAGGGTACAGGTTGTGGGGTGCAAATGAGTGGCTCTGGGAGGCGTGGGTCGCACTATTTTTCAAGCAGAGATTCATGCTATAATTGCTGGGGGTCGTCCTAATGGATGGAAAAGGATATAGCCATAAAACTTTCGACATAATGACTGATAGTGTCGTGTAAGGCGCTGAAGAACTACTGCACAACGTCAAAACTGGTGAGAGAGTGTAGGATGCGACTCAACTCTTTAGCAAACTGTAATAAAGTTAATGTCTACTGGATTCCTGGGCATGAAAGGATCACTGGAAATGAGTGGACGGGCTATTTGGCTGGACTCTGTTTGTCTACTGTATGTATGGGGCAACTTCCCCGTTGTGGGGCGTTTCAGTCACCAGTGTAGAGAACTGTGAGAGTGTATGACAGAAGAATGCATCAGGCTGTCTGGAATACTGCGGGAGTAAAGGACTTCAAACGCTTCATCTCAGGATCAACACACAAGCCTTCTGAAGATGGAGAGCAAGGACTTGAGGCAGCTAGTGGCAATCATCATGGGACACTGCGAAATTAACAAATACGTGTATGTTATGGGTATAAACGACACACCTCAGTGCAGATGTACTACAGATGTGTACATTCCCTACCATGTCCTCGCCCAGTGCGGGAGACTTGAAAGGGAGTGATTTTTGATCTTTGTTGTAACTTCCCCCGAGGGTGTACATCAAAAAAGACTCTTGCAGGAAATACATGGAATTCCTTAGCAAGCTGGGCACCAACTTGTGAAGGCATTAGGAATTTGCGCCGCAATGCTCATCTCAAATAAAGGGCAGTCAGAGTTATATATGTAAGTTATATTGTCATAAAATGCTGATCACAAAATAAAAATGCACTGCGTGCATTTTTCCCCCCTTAAGCTACTTTTCTTCGCTAGGACGTCTCCTTGCATCGGTGCAGTCGGTTCCCTCCAACGATCCTGTTAACTTCTTTCACTCCATCTCCATAGTTCGTGTGTTTCTAATGTAAAGCATTTGTGGGAATTCGAATAAAACTTTTTTAAAAAACGAATCTCACGTTCAACGAATTTATCTGGCGCAGTCTTTTGGACCTCCAAAATTTTGGATTCGGGAAGAAACAAATCACCAAATTCATCGATCTAGTTATTTTCCCGAAGAACCTGTCTGAAAAATCAGAGGCCCGCAATTAAGAAGAATTACAATCAACACGACTCCAAATATCGGCAAATAACACCGAACGTCTTTAACCAGAAGAAACTTTCAAAGAAGCAGGAAATTCACCACCTCCGTTGGAACGACTCGCCCGGGACCGAGAGACTCCCTTCATCTTTCCTGGAAGACAATCCTAGAGACGCAAACTCTGCGAAAAGGACCCTCTTGATGTTCGCTCAACTGGCCTTCACCTTCGCTCTGTAAGTTCTCCACAATAATTTAAAAGGATCTCTCGTCTCGTCAAAACTGCCGTCGACATTTCTTTCATTTCATACGCCCCGTTACCTGGTGAAAGAAACTCGCGCGCTTATTTCTAATTGTAACTATTTTTGTTTTAAATTGATTTTCGACTGTCAAATTCTTTCGTTTCATACCTCCCCCGTACCTGGCGAAAGATTTTGAACAGCAAATCTCAAGAATTTATTTTAATTTTAAATCAAAATCCTTGGAGTTCTTTCGTTTCATACGCCCCGTTACCTGGCGAAAGACTCAAGCGATAATTACAAGAATCTATTTTACATTTCCTTGAAAGTTCTTTCTGTTTCATACGCCCCGTTACCTGGCGAAAGACTTCAGCGGTAATTACAAGATTCTATTTTTACTTTTCATCCCTTGCAGTTCTTTCGTTTCATACCCCCCGTTACCTGGCGAAAGACTCAAGCGATAAATACAAGAGACAATTTGATTTTAAATCCCTTAGAATTCTTTCGTTTCATACCCCCCGTTACCTGGCAAAAGATTCAAGAGATAAGTTTATTTTGAAGAATTAATTTTGATTTTTAAATTCCTTAGGATTCTTTCGTTTCATACCTCCCCCGTACCTGGCCAAAGATCCAAGGAACACTTTTTGACTTTCTAGAGTACTTTCGTTTCATACCCCCCGTTACCTGGCGAAAAGTCTCTAGAAAAATTTGTAAAAATTTTAATTAGGCTCATCGGATTCTTTCGTTTCATACCCCCCGTTAACTGGCGAAAGATCCGAGAGTGAAAATTGTATAAACTTCATTTTATTATAAAAACGTATCTTTTATTACTATCAACTTGTTAATTAATTTACTTTCTTATTGTGTTGTATTTGTATTTGTTTTAAAGTAAGTTAGGAGCCGTTAGTACCCACATTTCAAAGAGTGACTGACCAATCTTGCCAAAATTCCTAAATCACTCAAAAAAATTTGTGTTACACACACTAAACAGTAAATTAATTGAAAAACCCGACAACATGAACGCTGAAGAACAAATCGAGCGCGAACGTGCAGCTCTCCAAGAAATTATCGACCAAAGAGTCCAACAGCAAGTGCAAACTATTTTAGCCAGTAATTCGAGATTACCTAGGATGCCGGAATTCAAAAGAAAACACTCCGACATGATCCCTACATTCAACGGAAAACCAGAAACACTACAAAGATTTATTTACATGTGCGAAACGCTGGTTGAACGTTTTGTAGATGAACAAGTCCCCGACTCTTTTCAGAATCACGAGGTAATAGGCGCGATTTTGTCTAAAATACAAGGACCAGCTGCCGACCTCATTCAGAGCTATTCTTTTGAAAATTTCGATCAAATCAAAAACGCGTTGATCGAAGGATATACTGACAGGAGAGACTTGTATACACTGTGTCACGATTTAACTGCAATGAGACAGGGAGAAAATGAAAGCCCTTTTTCGTTTCATGAAAGAATCAAAAATATTCTAAATGTAACTCTAGCGTATATAAAGAACCATGTGGAATTAAATAAGCAAAATACACTGATGGAGCATTATGAGAAACTAGCCCTACGAACTCTGACGTTTCACCTCAGAGAACCCCTGGGAAGTCAACTCAGAACGCGCAAACCGGGAAGTTTAGGACAAGCCCTATCATGGATGACGAACGACTACCAAACTTGGTCCAGTCGAAAAAATACGAACCCCGAAAGCCTCATAGAACATTTCATAACTCAACACCGAAATTCAATCGACTACAAACGAATGGAACAAATAAGTTTAGACCCCAATATACTCCGAATCAAAACCCAAATCCTAGACCACAATATTCCCCTAACCAAAGTATGACACCTAATGGAAGACCCCTAATCAAAATTTCAAATCATCAGCACCACCGATGAATAGATTCCCAACAATAATAGGCCGGGACCTTCCCATCAAAATACAAATAGAAACACCCCAATGTCCTGGCAGACGACTAATCCAAACTTTAATTTCATTTCGGATAACGATCCAGAACCACAATATAATGAAGAAAATAACGAGAACTTTATAGCCGAGACGGAAAATACTGGAGAGAACTATTTTTTAGAGGAGAATCAGGAAACCCTAAATTCGACTTGATGCATCTCAACTCCACCAAACATCCCCTTCCGTACATCGTACTTTCCCCTTACAACATCAGAATCTTAGTTGACACAGGAAGCACCAGTAGTTTTATCCATCCCAAATGTATCGAACAGTTTTTCAAGAGTAAAACCGATTCAGATCCTTTCGAAGTAACGACGGCCCACGGGATTACGTACGGAAAATACAGCGCAAAAATCCCTTGTGGAAACCTTTTTGGAATTCGAAATCTAAATCTAAAATTTAAAGTATTCGAATTTCATAAATACTTCGGATTATTATTAGGTATGGACAATCTGAAAATGCTAGGAGCACAAATTGATTTAATCAATAACAAATTAATCACACCGAAAACCGAAATTAAAATAAAATATTTGGACCCCAAAATTTAACAAGTTCCCATCGAGATAAAAACCAAGCCAGCTTTCATATTCAACTGAAAATTCCTCCTAGAGCCATCTCAAAAGTAAAAGTTCCAGTCACCCTAAAAGAAGGAGAAGGAGTCATATCTTACCTTCGTGATGGACCAATAGAGATACCCGAATGCCTAGTGAAAGTTGAAAACCACGAATGCTACTTAGGTATCCTAAACCAAAATGAGGAGGAAACCTTGTTTGAACTTAGGTCACCCCTTGAGGTAGATGAGCTAAATTGTAACTCTGAAAATTCGAACGAACTTAATTACTACGACACTGACAACTATGTCTTTGATCCTTCAAAACTCAGAATTGATCACATGAATGAGGAAGAAAGGACGGCAATTCTCAAATTGGTACACGATTATAAAGACTTGTTCCACGTAGAAGGTAACAAACTGACATCAACCCACAAAATACAACACCACATCAGAACGAAAGATGAAATCCCTGTGTACACCCGCAATTATAGGTACCCTGAAATTTATAAACAAGAAATAAATTCTCAGGTCAGGGAAATGCAAGAACAAGGAATAATAAGAGCGAGTTCCAGCCCTTGGAATAGTCCTCTGTGGGTTGTTCCCAAAAACTGGACGCGTCTGGCAAAAAGAAGTACCGCGTAGTAATCGATTTCAGAGCCTTAAACGCAAAAACTATTGACGACAAGTACCCTTTACCTAACATCACCGACCTTTTAGACAAACTTGGAAGGTGTATGTACTTCTCATGCATAGACCTGAAAAGTGGCTTCCACCAAATAAACATGCACCCGGACAGTATGGAGAAAACTGCATTTTCAACGGAACATGGACACTGGGAATTCACCCGTATGCCATTTGGTTTAAAAATGCTCCTCCGACCTTTCAACGCCTCGTTGACAGCGTCCTCCGTGGTTTGCAAAACGAGATTTGTACCGTCTTCATTGACGATGTGATTGTCTTTAGTACAAGTCTCGAGGAACACATATCTCGCCTAAAGCAGGTCTTCGAACGCATCAGAGAAGCCAATTTAAAAATACAAATGGACAAAACAGAATTTCTGAAGAGAGAGTGTGTCTACTTAGGACACTTAATAACTCCCGATGGAGTCAGGCCAGACGCCGAAAAAATTGATGCGAGCTCTAAGTATCCGATACCCGAACGCCAAAACAAATTAAAGGTTTCCTTGGACTTTTAGGATATTATCGTAAATTCATTAAAAACTTTGCCCAAGTTACCAAGCCCTTACACAATGTTTGAAGAAAGGCGCCGAAATAAATCCCGATAACCCCGAATACAAAGAATGTTTTGAGAAATGCAAAGTTATTCTTACAAACGAACCCATACTTCAGTATCCCGACTTTTCTAAACCGTTCAACGTTACAACTGACGCTAGTAACGTCGCGTTGGGTGCCGTTCTCAGTCAGAATACGAACGGAGGCGACTTACCCATTGCATATGCCAGTCGCACTCTAAATGAACATGAGAAAAATTTAAGTACGATCGAGAAAGAATGCCTAGCTTGTGTGTGGGCAACACATTACTTCCGACCGTATATTTTTGGTAGAAAATTTAAATTACTCACAGACCATAAACCTTTACAATGGCTGTTTTCCTTAAAAGAACCAAACTCAAAATTGTTTCGTTGGAGACTAAAACTGGAAGAGTTCGATTTCGAAATTCAATATAAAAAGGGAACGACTAACTTAAACGCAGACGCTTTATCAAGAGTTGAAATTAATAACCAAGAAAGCGAAGACTATTCCCATTTAATTGATAAAACAATCGATCCAAATACATTTGTTTCCAACAACGACGAAATAGAAGAAATCATCGGAGGATCAACCAACCCTGACGATTTGGATACAAGCATTTGCGAGCAATTGATACAAAGATACTGCGAAAGGTACGGGTCTCCCGAACCTGACTATAACCAATCTTTGATTGTTAATGCAGAAGAGGGATCTACCCTTGAACAAACAGTCCATTCCAACTATCACGGCAATGCTGTAATCGAGATCCCTATATCAGACAGTCCTGTAAACCACTGCTCTAACCAGATCATAATTAGGATCGTTAGTTCTCCCCAACGAAACCGATCATTTCTAAAATCTTCCAAAATAAAACAAGAATTATGGCAGAGTTTAATAAAGATACATTGGAACAGCAAGTAATAAATTTCGTCAAAGAATATGTGGTTCCAAATGTTAAATACGGGTTATTCTTTACGGAAGATGTTTATGAAGACTTTGTGAGAATCATGACAAAACATTTCAAACATTCGGAAATCAATTTCGTTAAGCATAACACTAAATTGCTAGATGTACCGTGTGAAGATGCAATTGAATCAATAATCAATGATTACCATATTGGCAAAACTAACCACCGAGGCATAGATGAGACATACGAAAAAATAAAACGTAATTATTTTTGGCCAAACATGAAAAACTCTATTCAAAACCATATTAACAAATGTGAAATATGCCTAGCCTGCAAATATGAGAGAAACCCTATTAAAGTTAAATTAAATATTACCCCTACTTCGTCACGTCCTTTCGAAACGCTGCACATGGATAAGTTAACGTTAGAAAATGCTAAATTCTTAACAATTATCGACACTTTCAGTAGGTATGCACAAGCCTATCGACTTAACTCATCCAATAGTATAGATGTTGTTCATGCTTTGATAGACTATTTTTCACACCATGGAACCCCTCAGTTAATTGTAGTTGACAATGGCCCAGAATTCCATAGCACCCTAGTGAAAGAGCTATTAGAATTGCACAAAATAGATATCCACTTCACGTCCTCACAACACCCGGATTCGAACGGAATTGTAGAGCGTTTTCATTCCACCCTCATTGAGCATGTCAGAATCCTCAACCAGAGAGAAGAATTCAAAAGAGACTCAATCAAAACGAAAGTTAAATATGCACTAGTAGCCTATAACAATTCCATACATTCAGTTCCCAAGCTTACACCCTTCGAGATACTGTATGGCCACATAGGTACAGATACCATTTTGGATGCAGACATCAATAAACAAATGACCTCCAATTATATTAGTAACCATAAAGAAAAAATAAAAATCCTCTACGACAAAGTAAAAGAAAGAACTTTAAAACATAAAGAAAACGTTATAGGAAAACGAAATGAAAACAGGGAAGACTTACCTAACATTCCAGAGCAAGTATTCGTGAAAACGGTACAAAAACAAAGCAAAACTAAACAGAAATATAATAAAGAAACTGTAAAATCAGTTGATCCGAACTTGAAAACAGCACTTATAGAACCCTGACACCACAATACCAAAAGTAAAATTCATCTGTCCAACATCAAACGACCACGAAAACTACCAGGAACCCATTCAGACATAAGAACTGACCCTGATGAACCTGTTGCAGGTCCTTCATGGCAGACGTAACTCGAACCGCTGAGATTAAGGACGTAAGCTCCAACCTTGGGTTGTTACCTATCAAATTAGGAACCGCTAAAACTATCCAATTCTATCATACAATCACCCATTTTTATGACATCAAAGAAATTATAAAACAAACTGAGAACATCAAATCTCATTTCCTTGAAGTACTAGACATTGTAAACACCGATTCAGAAGTTCGAAAAGAGTGTTCATCCTGTCTCAACTAGTTAACCATTCCATCACCCTTATACAAGAAAAAATCGAAAACTCGTTAATCTCAAAAGAGAAAAAGAGCAGCACTGTTCAATGGTTTAGGATCAATCATAAAAATAATTACTGGCAACTTAGATGCAAACGATGGAGAGAAAATCAACGAAATTCTTGGAAACCTCCAAAATAAACTGGAAGGATTAGACGAACAAATAAAACACCATTATTCAGTTAGTTACGCCCTTCTAGAAAATTTCAACACCACAGTGGAAAACATCAATCGTAACAACAAAATAATTGAGTCAGAAATTTCCAAATTGAAAGAAATGAGTTCCTTGGAAAGTCACGTCAGGAATGTGGAAACTACTTTGTATCATCATCAAATCATGTTAAACTCAATCTTGGACGTCATGCAAGATATAGAAAATTCTATCACTTTTTGCCGTTTGGGTAAACTTCACCCAAGTATTATTAAGCCCTCTTCGTTGCACCAAGAATTGGACCTATTATCTAAATATTATAAAAACAGAATGTTACAATATAACGGAGAATACCTTGGGAATTGCAATCCCATATCAAAGTTAAATGTTATATTAATAAGGAACAAATTGTTTACTTTATAGACGTCCCAATAGTCGATTCAGAAGACTATGATCTATTTCGCATGCAACCAATACCTACCGTAATTGATGAACGCTATCTTACAGTTACTCCTTCTGTTAACTATGTCTTAGGATCCAGACATAGGGCAGAAATAAAGTTAATCAAAGACCAATGTGAACAAGGTCTAATTAATCTGTGTCAAAGTCAATCAATAATTACGGCAACCAGCAAATGTGAACAGGAAATATTGTTTGAAGAAACGAGTTCTAATTGCGATTTCATCCCTCTAGAAATAGATGGTAATTATGTCGACTTCATCAACGATATTAGCCAATTCCTCTTAGTCCTTCCAGAAGAAGAACAAATTAAAATAATTTCTGAAAGTGATGCCCAAGTCCATAATTTGAAAGGTATCTATCTCCTTAAACCTGGACAGAACAGAGTTGTGTTTAGGAACCAAACTTTAGTAAGCTCATTTGCGAAAACTAATGGTCAACCATTGTTAGTAAATAATATTAAGTTAAATAAGCCTAATAAGGAGATCCCAGATGTAAAATTAAAATTACAAAATTTAATGTTTAACAATGTACCTATTCAACAGTTTAAGCCTTTTCATAATCAACTTGTAAATATCATTACTCCTAGTGTTTGGACTTTAACACTTTATGTGTTATTGATCGCTTTCGTCTCGTATATTATTATTATATATTGTCAAGGAAAAAGGAAGTTAACAGTTTCACAACCTGTATAAAATTTTATTTTCCAGCAATCTACATTCTCTTTTCTTTTCGAAAATTCTTCCATAATTTTCGATCTTAAGGAGGGAGGAGTTATATTGTCATAAAATGCTGATCACAAAATAAAAATGCACTGCGTGCATTTTTCCCCCCTTAAGCTACTTTTCTTCGCTAGGACGTCTCCTTGCATCGGTGCAGTCGGTTCCCTCCAACGATCCTGTTAACTTCTTTCACTCCATCTCCATAGTTCGTGTGTTTCTGATGTAAAGCATTTGTGGGAATTCGAATAAAACTTTTTTAAAAAACGAATCTCACGTTCAACGAATTTATCTTGTATATATATACCTCCCCAGCACTACTTCGCTTAGTCACACATATTAATTTACATAGAAAAATGTGTCCTAATTTCATTACTGAATTTTTAGATCCCACATCCTTGTGTGTAATTAGCGATCATCGATATCAGTGAAGTATCTTCGGTACCTAATTTGAGTGATGTCAGTAGAGTTGAGACATTTTTGAATTTTTGAACAAAAGTTTGAATGCGAGTATATTCACATTTCGTATTGTCCACATCATGAACAAATAACATTTATAATGAGGCTAAAAATTCTCTAAATCAGTCAATCTCTTTCTGTAGTCATTTTTCTAGATAAATAATTCTAGAGTAATTAGTTGCATTGGATAGATAGCTTAGCTAGGAAATAAACATGGCCCACTATCTATTTATGCAGCTGTGCATAGTTTTTTTTATCTTCTGCAATTTTAAGATGATAATGTATTTATTAAATAACTTTTGATAAATGTTGGAGGAGGAAATAATAAAATTACAATGATTCGATCGGTGCCTATAGCTCATCTTCTAATAAAGGGGTTCAACTATGCACTTACACTTGATGAAACATTGGATCAGTTTGTAAATATTAGTAGTGGTAAAATATTTGTATCTTCAGTGGAATTGGTGTACTTGACTAGCTCAAAAAATTGAGGCAAGCAACTTAAAGCGTATTTTGGTTATTTTACGCAGGAATTTAGTGACCGGTACCATCAAACGAAGCAAGAACAAGCCAGCACGATTGAAACACTCACCAACCTTGTAACTGGAAAAGATCTTAAGCGATCTGACAGTATAGCAGAAGAACTAACTACCAATCTTCAATAAGGCAGACTTTCGAAGTACTGAATGAAGATGTTGAAGACGCTATTCATTTGCTGTGGGTTCGCACAAACCTGAAACTCAAACTGCTTTGAGTTTGATGTCATTCGCAGGTTTTCTGTAACATAAATCTAATATTACATGGTAAACAATTAACTGAGTTTGAGCCTTGTTTCGTTGGGTATTATTTCAAGTCAACAGAAACAACGAAAAGAGTTCAAATTTCCCGTTGTTGATTCCTCAGTGAGTTTGTACATTCTGGTGCTAAGGCGGAAGTCATGTCTCTTGCAAGCTTGGTGATAATGTATAGAAACTGTACCTGAAATGTTAAATTTATTTTATTTTTAACGTGTTTTTCTAAGTATCAAATTAAATTATTTGTTCAGTAGTGTTTTTTTCTCGGGGTTTAACATCATACTTCCAACAATCAGAAGATTTTAAAAAAGGTAGTTCCTGAAGTATTATTGAACTGTTAAGACCATCCCGTTCGTAGCTAAACCGAAAAACACCCTCATTGTGGTCTATTGTACAAGTGTCGGTGAGTAATATTATGTTCATCCCGTGGCCTCATGGAACTGGTAGTTTCTAGTGGATTATCCCCAATATGTCCCCACCGCTCTGGCACAAAGCACAGGATATCTTTTATATTTGCACCCACAACCTCCTCTGGCTATATGCTAAGGCATGTCCCAGCCAGCGCCTTGTAAGTGCGTAGTAGGCGCTTCGCCAACTGCCTCGTAGAAACTGCAACTTTGTACCTCTGACTTGCCAATCTTAGCCAGGTGGTATCTTAGGCCTCGTACTCTTTCTCCCTGAATCGCTCCCTGGAGAGCCTGATGAATAACTTTTGGTTGCCTTTAGCCAAGCTCAACTTGCTAATTGGCAGCCTTGCATTTATCCTCCCACTTGTCATACAAGTTGCTCTTAGTAGTCCCCATGAACGGTTCAGCTCCCACTGGATAGTATTGACATTCTAGTACTTCAGAGTAGTTCTGTACTGCCTGACTCCCATTATAGGTACCCTAGTGATCTTAGTCTAGTGGCAATAGAAGAAGGTTTAATCTGATGAAAGTTGGACATTGGATCGAAGCTCATGATCGCTGTAATTTTTGCCTGAGCCAGCAGCTTCTCAAACAATTTCAAACCCTCCCTCGAAACAAATGTTGTCAGAAGTTTCAAACTTAAACGCGCTCCTTCATTCCAAGAAAAAGAAGAGGGACAGAGAGAAAAATTAAAGAGAGAAATAATGAGACGAATTCTTGATGCTGTGAAAGTTCTAGCGAAGAGAAAAATGGTGACCCACCGACTACAATGTGAAAGAAAAGTAATCGCCCTTTCCTTATTACTCGTAACAGCCCTGAACCAATGGTTTACCTGAACATCACACAGTGAGTACTGAACAGCACAACCCCATGAGATCAGTCTAGTTGCCTAGTTTTTCAGACCTCAGGAGGTGTGCCACATCTCCATCCCCTCCTCTACTTATTTTGCAACTTCAGAAATGGTGACAAGTATAATCAAGCTGAGCACGATAGTTCTTATCCGTATATATCATGTTAAAAGAAAACACCAGCAACCACAGTAACCCTAATTGCTTTAAATATCTTTTTTTGTTAGTGCAAAAGCCCATCCACTGACTCTATCAATCACTTGAACAAAAATTGTGGAAAAACATTTCAGGACGTCAATATCGCAAATAGTTGTGATTTGTTGTTGGTGATGAGCTAATAATATAAATCAACAGAACACACATTGTAACTCCATAACATGATATAATCAACATTTAAGTAACTAGGTTTGCTCTGGGAAAAAATAATCCATAAATAAATGAACAAAATCTCAGCATTCTTCAAGTTATGTGTTGAAATTGTATTACTCTTCATGTGGTTATTTCTCTGGCCTGGTTATAACCCCAGATTGAGTATGTCCGTTGGAAGGGACAGGTTCAAACCCCTGAACGATTACAGATGGTCCCTATAGTAATCGCAGTTAATTACCACATCTGGGCAACTTCAAATCAATAGACTCTACGACATACTGGTGGTACTTTCCATGTATCCTGGTGTTCTGGAACATCTTTACTGGATCCAGATTCAACCCAAAAAAGTTTGCAACGAGTGAAATGTTGTTTTAACTATATTATTCGGTTCAACTTAGGGTAATTGTGCACAGCGAAATAAAAGAAACAAGTTATGGGTCCTCAAAGACCTTCCGACATTTTTTTTAATGTTCAACTAGTTTACAATGTTGCAAATCTTTCTAGCAATTGAAGACTGTCGCGAGGCAAGGCTTAGCTATGGAGGTTGTCCATTGAATACATTATTTTTCTCAGCCGACAAGATTAGACTTACCAGGAACGTCAGGTTGACTGACAATAAGATGCAGCTAATTCGTGTTTAAGGAATGAATGTAATGCCAAGTACCCTTGGACTATCTTTGTAGTGTTTGACTTGCACTCAGTGTAAGAAACAGAAGCACTCAACGATGTAATTTTCTGTTATCTGGGTATTGAGGTAGTGGGCTATTATGATCCCCTTACAGCAACTTAACACCAAATTGTTGAGAGGTTTCCTCCAGTGAACACCTGAATACTCTTCTGGAAACAATCTGATACCTACACATTGGCCTGTGAAGAGGGTGGAAACCAGGTTGTAACAATTTATTGGTTCACTAACCTCAAAATAAAATTTTATTGTCTATTTATAAAAAGTATTGAAATAATTACATTTTGGTTGAGGTGAAAATATCGATTACTCGCTGGGATTCGATCAACAAACAGTACAAGATCTCCTATGTCAAGGAAAGATACGTTCAAATGCATATTAGTAGGAGTAGACGTTAATTATAACATAAATCATTACTAGTGCTACTCGTAAATAGTAAAATTGTAAATTTCTGACAGAGCAATGAAATAGATACTAAAGTCACCAAGTCTTCTTTCGCAAATAGTCACAATCCTTGCCCAAAGCTCATTGGCGTTGATGGACCCACACTTCATGTGGAACGATTAATCCTCGATACAACTCCCTCTTCGTTCACAAAGAGTTGTGTCTCTTCATGTGTAGAGTGAGATGATCTGAGCGTGAGAAAGCTCGTTGGCAAATGGCACATCTACAACAACAAAAAAGTATGTAAGTGATGGACATATTGCACGATAATGCTCGTTTTAGACTATTTGAATATTCATCAACGATTGTACTTGTACTAGTCACTTCCTATGGTATATTTCGGTTTGCCAGGCACAAAATGTAAGTATTTAGGTAAACTCACTAGTGCTTAAACTGCTTACATGATCAAATGAAACAATTAATCAAGTAAAAGTTCATTATTTGTAAGGTGCACACGTTACAAAACCAATGTTGACCGACATATTCCTATGATGATGGATAGCCTGTACAGCCAAATCGTTGGAGAAAGTTCTTGAATTGAACGAGCTCGATTTGAACAAAATATCTTGATTGGAAAAGCTTTGCCCTCCTCTCACGAAAAGTTTTGGAACGATGGTCGACTATGATAACATGGTCCACGTGAGCAACCCGTCCTCTTTTTCTCGACTCAGCTTCTCGTCGATGACACACAGGGTAGCCTTCACAACTATCCAGGTTAGTTAGGACAGCGGTTTATCTGAGTACGCTTTGTACACTGATAGGTCAGAGGCTAAAAGTGGTTGTAGCTGTGCATGTTATGACCTTATATCTGGAGTCAGCCCGCCTTTCAGCTCGTTAAAGTCGATTTACATGTCCAAGGCAGTGGGTATAAGAGAAGCACTTTTGTACTTCAATACATAACAATGGATTATCTTCGTTACTGACGTTTTATTAAACCTCTTCAATTTCAAGCACAAGTCCAATTTTATCAGAAGTTTTGGAAACGATTAACTAGTCTTTTCCACCTGCAAAATGTCCTCACCCTGCTAAGACGGTCGACGTGGAGGAAACACCCAAAAGTAGTACAGATACAATGTACTAGTCTGTACAAATGTGAGCGACTTGGGAGAAGGTTTATGTGTGTGTCTATGCAGGCTCGGGTTTTCCCATCTATCATCGGCAATATAGGTTAGGGGAAGGTTGTAGAAATGACCAGGAAAGGCATTGGAATTCCAGCATGCAACAGCTCTGCTCTTCAGAATGTTAATGGTTCTCGGCAATCAGCAGAAGTAGTCGCAAATAGTAGTCTAGGAATTGAGGCACATTCAGCTCTGAAGAGTGGAATAGAATTTGACGAAATACTGCAAACATGACCACCACAAAGGAACTCTTCCCAACGATAATGAACAGACAGATGGATCTGCCAATAATCCAAAAGATGACATCCTTGCTCAGTAGTTACGTAAGAACAAGAGAATCCCAGAAACATTTTGAACTTCTGGGTCGATCCTCAATAATTTATTAGTACAGCTAGACCTATAACATAAGAGTGTATTATATGTAAATATCGAGGGAGAACTGAATGGGAAGCTCGTATGAGTGATAACTGACTCCTTGAGGTAGCTATTCAGTTCGAACTGACAATAAGAATTTATTCAAAACACTTCAGAGTTCAAGGTTCCTTGAGTAAGTACTCAGATACGAGGGCGTTTTATTTGTCGCGTTAAATCTCCATCTCCAGTTACTTCCTCAAAGAAATTGGGTTGTGTCCGCCAGTAGGCAAATACTAAAGTTAACGTACCTGTTAGGTGAGTCCGTCTCCTCTGGCTTGTGAGTTACTGTGGGCAAGCGCTTTCGATGTAAAGACATCATCGTCTGGCCGTTTAGTCAGTACTGGAGTCAGTCAGTTGGTCGTGGTCTTTATATACAAAGAGAAAGGTGAAGGGAGTGATGGAGCGTTGGGGAAGGGGCGGGGAGAGGTCTTGTTGGTCAGTCTTGTTAGTAGTACCTTAGCCGGACTGGCTGTGTTAGGTATTAAAGAAATTGGGTTGTGTCCGCCAGTAGGCAAATACTAAAGTTAACGTACCTGTTAGGTGAGTCCGTCTCCTCTGGCTTGTGAGTTACTGTGGGCAAGCGCTTTCGATGTAAAGACATCATCGTCTGGCCGTTTAGTCAGTACTGGAGTCAGTCAGTTGGTCGTGGTCTTTATATACAAAGAGAAAGGTGAAGGGAGTGATGGAGCGTTGGGGAAGGGGCAGGAGAGGTCTTGTTGGTCAGTCTTGTTAGTAGTACCTTAGCCGGACTGGCTGTGTTAGGTATTAAAGAAATTGGGTTGTGTCCGCCAGTAGGCAAATACTAAAGTTAACGTACCTGTTAGGTGAGTCCGTCTCCTCTGGCTTGTGAGTTACTGTGGGCAAGCGCTTTCGATGTAAAGACATCATCGTCTGGCCGTTTAGTCAGTACTGGAGTCAGTCAGTTGGTCGTGGTCTTTATATACAAAGAGAAAGGTGAAGGGAGTGATGGAGCGTTGGGGAAGGGGCGGGGAGAGGTCTTGTTGGTCAGTCTTGTTAGTAGTACCTTAGCCGGACTGGCTGTGTTAGGTATTAAAGAAATTGGGTTGTGTCCGCCAGTAGGCAAATACTAAAGTTAACGTACCTGTTAGGTGAGTCCGTCTCCTCTGGCTTGTGAGTTACTGTGGGCAAGCGCTTTCGATGTAAAGACATCATCGTCTGGCCGTTTAGTCAGTACTGGAGTCCCCGCCCCTTCCCCAACGCTCCATCACTCCCTTCACCTTTCTCTTTGTATATAAAGACCACGACCAACTGACTGACTCCAGTACTGACTAAACGGCCAGACGATGATGTCTTTACATCGAAAGCGCTTGCCCACAGTAACTCACAAGCCAGAGGAGACGGACTCACCTAACAGGTACGTTAACTTTAGTATTTGCCTACTGGCGGACACAACCCAATTTCTTTAATACCTAACACAGCCAGTCCGGCTAAGGTACTACTAACAAGACTGACCAACAAGACCTCTCCCCGCCCCTTCCCCAACGCTCCATCACTCCCTTCACCTTTCTCTTTGTATATAAAGACCACGACCAACTGACTGACTCCAGTACTGACTAAACGGCCAGACGATGATGTCTTTACATCGAAAGCGCTTGCCCACAGTAACTCACAAGCCAGAGGAGACGGACTCACCTAACAGGTACGTTAACTTTACTTCCTCAAACTTCATTAATACACTATTTTTCTAGTCTCCACTCACTCTCATCTTATCTCACAGCACAATTTTTGCAGATCGTGCTAAATCGGTGAAAGCTAAATGTGAAAAGTTGCGAAGGAATGCAGTGAGCAGCTTAAGTCTCTAGTCCCCTCTAAGACAACAATTACAGGATACCCTGGCCACAAGGAAATCACTCAGCACTGGAAAGCTGGTTCCCTTGCTTGATTAGGTCCATAACTCTAAGACTGCCCCGTACTGTTGAGTGTCTATCTCAAGCTAAAGAAACTGAAAGGAAGTACACAAAAAAAACGAGAATGCAGTTAAAAGGAGGACAAATTGAGAGCCACGTCATGCATAGAAACCAGAAAACGTTGTCAGCTGTTGTGAGGTTGGGTCTCCACAGCACTCCATGCCCCAAGTGTCAGCGATACCGATCCGGGAAATGAATGCGACGCCCTCCACGAGTCACTGTTGGTGGGTTGACTGTTTGCGGTTTTGGTTGACGCAGTTTGGCAGTGTTGGTGGGCCAGCTGGGGGTGACAAGGAACCGAGCAGTGGAAAGGCATCGGTTGTATGTTCTAAAAACGCTGGCTTCAGTCGGTGTATTGACCACGGTTGCTCCCCTCATGGCGTTGCTACCGTGAAAACCTTTCGACCACTCGATAATGGCCGTCGTAGGAAGGTTGGAGTGGCTTTCAAGTAGCGTCGTGCTGGACAAAAACGCGTGATGATGGGCACAACGCTGGATGAACAAACAACTTC
Organism: Pachypeltis micranthus; assembly: GCA_020466155.1. NCBI lineage: Eukaryota > Metazoa > Arthropoda > Insecta > Hemiptera > Miridae > Pachypeltis > Pachypeltis micranthus. Next base: position 79,200,082 of record CM035768.1, on the reverse strand, counting down.
TTGGAGGCATGGTGCTCAAATGGTACGGGCCGAAGCTATTCTACGTGCTCGCGTAACTTAATGATGAGTGCTGGCACATTGGAGGGGCCAGGAGTCTGATTCTGCAGGCAAGCGAATGGTTTTGCCATATAGGAATTCAGTTGGAGTACTCCACAGCTTAAGCTCACAGTAGAGCCCAATCCCAGCAGCACGAGTGGCAGGGCTGAAAACCAGTCATCTGAGAGTTGTGCTTTCACAATGCTGATTTCAGCCTGTGCCATCTCTCGATCGCGCCGTTTGATGCTGGATTGTACGCAGTAGGTTGCAGGTGATCTGTCCCACGGTGTTGCCTCAGGCCATCTGGAGAATCTGTCCACGAACGTGACAAGGAAAGGTGGACGCGAGAGAACGAAGTAGATTCATTAACGAAAAAGTTAAAACCGGCAAAACGAGAATGCAATTTAAAGGAGGACAAATTGAGAGCCACGTCATCAGCTGTTGTAAGGTTGGGTCTCCACGGTAACATTGGAGGTCTGGCATGTTCTTCCATCCTTCGCCAAAATGGCAAATGAGAACATGTCGTACGAAGAAACGACAAAAGCAAACTAATCAAACTTGCAGGAGATACACTTCGTCTGAACGGCAGTGAGATCCGAGTTGATCTTTGTACAGGGCAACTCCAGCTGGGCCAGTGGTAAACAGATGCCCAAGAGACTTGTGCTGACTATTTCGAAACCCCGCCTAGTGGTTACTTCTATCGGCTGGGAAATAAACCACATTTGAATTTGAAGTGAGAAATATCAGTTTGGATATAAGCCCTTTCGATGTGAAATGAACAGTTAATATACCAGTAATGGATGCGCGGCTTTGATACAAAAGTTTCCAAAGCATATCGAGATGGATACTAGCTGTCTCGGTGGTAAACCGATTTTTTAGCAAGCTTTTAAAGGATGATGCAAACCGTTTCGAAGGGATAGCGACTCGTGAGGTGATCAAACTCATCTGAGTTCCTGAATCCGAAAAAAATGAAAACAATGTTAAAACCCTGCAAATTATTACACAATGGTTTATTATTCTCATGAACAGCTTGACCTAGTATTAGTGCTCCCCCATCCCATTCGATTCAGCATCGAATACTAGTAAACCATACGAAACATGTCCTGGCTACAATGGAACTACGGAAACAAAACGTCTGATGATTTTGCCCCGGCGGGTCGGGGAAATTGGAACGGGGCGCTTCGAGCGAACCCGTTGCGAGGCGAAAGGGGAGTTGAGCTTGAGCGGGCGGGTTGCGAGGCGGGGACGAGGCGGGCTGTTTTTTATTGAGACGGGCGGGAGGGAAGGACTTCAAACGACGAAAAGTTGACTTCCGCTGTAGATCCCGCGTTGTACTGCGTTTCGTTAATTTTTTTAACCATTTTTTGCCCATTACAACCACGGGCTTCGTCCGATCGGATTGCCGAGATGGCGGGCACAACTAGATACCAAATGGGATTTTTGTGTGAAAGAACGAATTTTTTAGACCACGTTAAAGGCACAAATGGCCCGGACGGCGAAGGGGGGACGGTGGACGGCGGACGGACATTGCAAATTTGGAATCTCCAAGTCTTGAAACGTAAAGTATCAAATTTTGAGGGGGGTTGTAAAAAATGTTTCGTGACCGAAAACATAGGGTTATTATTAAGAATGAATAATAAACCAAATGGCAACAACAGGCTCATTGGATATTAACTAGGGTAAGACACTCAAAATGTTTCAAAAAACATTGGAAATGTTGGTTCTTTGGAAATGCCTCTTCATGTAATGGTGCTAAAAAAAAGTACTTGCAAGAGATACCCAACTATTCTTAGGAAGCTGGAAATATGTTTCAACAGTTGAACAGTAACAAAACTCAACCTCAAATTTCCTCACAACTTGAAAGCAGTGTGCTAACCTTCAACTTTGCGCTAGTGGTCGAGTGTCTGAATTTTGCAGTGTGTCGAGGAACTGTACATTGAAATCTTCTGTATCTTCATCCATTCTTTTTCTTCGAGCGTATGGAATAGTGAACTATACTCACTTAACTAATATACCATAAGTGGTTGGGGTCAGTTATGCAGCATTACAATATAATATTGCGTCATTCATAAAATGTTGGCAGAGGATCAATAGCTTAAAAACTTCACGTTACCATGCGTGATGCCCCAGGAACTAATCTTTGATTACCCTGCGTCAGTTGTTGGCATGAACTGGTTTCATATTACAGTAACAACTTACCACATTAGTCAGAAAGACCTCAAGAATGACCGCCACAACTTGTTCAGAAAATTGTTACTAAACATCACAGGGAACTCACCGAAATGGCCTCACTCCAGTATGTTTCCTGTAGTGACGTGTGAGCTCGTCAGAACGAGCAAACTTCCAGCCACAATCTTTCCAGGTACATTCGTAGGGCTTTTCACCTGCTCGAAGTGTGAAGAAAAAAATATGCACGAAAATGTACCAAAATACGAAAACAGAATAAATAAATCAATCTTTTGAATAAATACGTTTCTATTGAATTAATGCACCTGTATGAGTTCTCATGTGAGCTTTTAGGTGTGAAGACTTGGTGTAAACCTTTCCGCAGCCAGGATAGAAACAACAGTGGTTTCCGCGGCGAACGTTGTGGTGTTGACTGAGCGGACTTTGAGAGCCTTCGTGTACTTTAACGGCATTTTGTATCAGGACATCCAAATCGATTACTTCTTCGCCGTTGCTGTCTCTCCAGTATTCGCCTTTTTGACTGTCCTCCTCCTCTGGGCTTGGTACCGGAGCAGCTTGTGGGCCTTTCGGTTGGTCCCACAGGTAGGTCTCCAGCTCCTGCCACATGCTCCTGTTGAACAAGTTATTTACCTGTATTCGTTCATTGTATTTATTTGTATTATTAAATTGTTATGAATTTGTATTACGTATTTTGTAAAAGTGTCGTCTACGATGCAAAGTTGCCATCGAAACAACAACGAAACGAACATTTGCGACCAACAACTGCGGATGTTTGCCTACACGCCTGCGAACACGACTGAGTGAAAGACCAAAATTGTGTGAGAATGTCAAGTTGCGGGTGGCTGATGAAAAAATCTAGCTCATCCTTTTAGAAGGAAAGTTAGATAGCCAACCCTCAATACGTTTTGGTGGTCACATGCTCCTTCATGAGGAAGAAAGTCAATATAGGTGAGACCTGGCATTTCAGCCTGCATTTCCAGTCCCTAATGGTACCCTTGCAAGATTTGCCTCACTATAAGCAATTAGCAAGGCCACTTGAGGTGTGTGTTACTGTGACGCTATCCTCATGTACAAGGGCAATTTATTAAGGCGGGATTAAAAGTAACTATAAAACTCACCGTCACTCAAAGGAGAGTAGTGGCCCAATCTTGGAGGGGTGAGCTCCTACGGATTATCAATGTGTACAAGACGGCGTCCACTGGAGCACTCCAAGTTATCACTAGCAAGTTACCTCCTGATTTGGTCGTTGAGTGCATGGTGGGCAAGTGGAAAGTGGGAAGCCAGGTTCCCTCATTGTGGGCCAAACTCCATAATGACCTCTCCTCTGAGTGAAAACTGCACTTGATGAACGGGCATTAGATAAATGGTATGCCCAGATGGAAATTTTCGTTAAAGGGACGCGACAAGTACTAGTTTTATCCCAACATCACCTTAGGAGTTCTTACGAGACATGGCGACTTCAATGCGTGGCTCCACTTCTTTTCTTCTTGTGCCTCCAGTGCGGGAAAATCAAGAAACTAATTGATGCTCCGCTCTAGTTCTTTCAACAATGAGCGACAGTTGTTGGAAGAGCAGCTAACCCTCCCAGCTTTAACTGCTCTAAGCAAGCTTATAACGGTTTGGCGCGATTCGTGAAGAGGGTTGACAAAAAAACGTAGTCACAACTTGCCTCCCAAGTAAATAATTAGGTCAGCTGGAAAACCAGATTAAAACCATTCCCCGATGGTACGGGTTCCCCAGGTTCATACGTCCTTGTGGTAACACATGGGCAACAGCTCTCCACTCGGAGGCTGGGTAAATGCCAACCTGCCGTACCTCCACAGGTTGTGGGTTCGGTAGATGTTGAGCGAGTGCCTGTTTTCTCTGTGAAACTACAACCTCTTCAATTTTCGACTGATATGAGCTCTATCTGATATGATACTCTTATGAGTGTTGAGGAAAAGCCATTGTGGTAAGGAAACTGATTGAAAATGAGCACCGAATCGAACCATAAGTTATTTTCCTCCTCAGATTAGGGATAAGTATTCAAAGTGCATGCTGAGTGCATCACCCAAAAATTGGCAACACCCGTTATGGCCAGATGGGAATTCTTTCAAAACGGCATTTATAATATTTAATGTTTGAAGAGACTCTGACGCCACCGTTCATGGTCATTCCTGTTTAGCCAACCACAACACTCACCATTTTATGCACTAATAATCTCAGGTGCTTTTTCTAAACGACACACACTAACTACTGCACTTCAGGCCACAAAATGCTCAGTGTTACACATGAGCCCGGCCAATCTCTGGCCTATCGACCCTTTGACCAATCTCATCCTCACTCACTCACCCCCCCCCCCACCTTCCAACCACCCCTACCACAATGGCCCTCACTAGAGTCGCGTCTCCTAAAATAATGGAGGTGGCTATTAAACGCCCCATGACTCGAGAGGACGAGAGGAGTTGGGTGGTGGGAATGTGGGGTGCTACCACTGCATTGACAAGTGGCGTGCCGTAGGTCCCAGGTCCCACCTTGTTTGCCCCTCAGCTACCACCCAGTCATGAGCCCACTCGAGTCGTCTGCAAGAGCTCCAGGATGAGTGGGCGCATGGCTCCTTCGTACTTCATTAGGGCGGCTTTCTAGATTTCTAGATGCGTGTTCTCACCACCACCAGGTCCAGCAGCAGGTGCACCAGCCGCACATTGCCTATCACGCTCAGAGGGGAGCATTCACCATGTGGATGTAGCGTGTGAAACGATCGATACAAAGACTGCCTAGCAGTACTTGTGTCTGGCATGCTGAGAGACCCCTGAGATGAGCCCCAGCGAGGATCTGGTGAGCACTTGACCCTAAGAAGAGTCAGGCGACAGGTTGGGTGGCCTGCAGGGCAGAAAAACCAGCTGTCCTCTACGTGAACGTAACACGTTTTGTCGTGATAAATTGCTGCTTCAAGAAATGGTTTGCTGACCCTTTTACCGCCTCATATACCGAGTACCATTCCTCATTTCTTCTCCAGGTGTCTTCCACCATCCACCATCCCCCATTCTCAAGAGAGCCTTCCTAGGTATTTGCCCACTCTTAACGCCATCGAGCCAACCACACCCAAATGTGCACACGAAGTGTGCCTAGGTAGCCCGTCCATACTTGAGGCTGCTACTCTATTGAGGTACTCAAGACGCTGCTCCACTGTGTGCTCGAACATAGTTGAGCGCAAATTTTACGGATTCTTCAACGCATATGTCTGATCTCTAAAAAGTAGGGGAGAGCGGGGCAAGATGGGGTACTTAAGCACTTAAATATTTTTGGTAGGCTTACAAAGTGATCAATCAAAATACCAGATATTCCACCTTAAACTTCAGTATTTCTAGAGTTTATAAAAAAATTAAGATCAAAAAGCTTTGGTATTTACTAAGAAAAAATAATTTTTTTTCTCAGGGTTTACCAAGTACCCCCTATAGTGAGGGCAAGATGGGGTATCTCCATCCTGTATAAGATAAAGGTTATTAAATGATTCTATGAACACACGTTTACAAATTTATAAAATATTTATTAAAATATCTAACGAAAATGCGTTAAGTAAACATTATAACGATGTTAAAGTTCAGGAAATATTAATTCTTAATATTAACTTTAATTACTACTGATCATCGTCTTTCTGCGAGCAAAATTCACATACATGGTGTACCTCAGCATCTTCATCCTGTTCTCCCGCACATGAACAGTGAGCCCACTTTTTACAAGAGACGCATGACACCCATCCTTCTGTTGACTGCGAGTAGAAATAGCAGCAATACAGGCACGCAGTGTCTTCTTCTTCTGATGTGCTTTCTTCTTCACTTTTCTCCTTTTTTATTTTCTTTGCCAAGTTTGACATTGGTTTTTTATTTTTCCTACTTTTTCCTTTACAAAAAAGAGGGATTTTTTAACACTTTTCTCAGGTGCACTCTCTCCTTGTTGTTCCTTCTTTTTGCCAAGCTTAACTTTAGGGCTACTGGCACTCTCCATAAGTTGTTTTTTGTCAGGCGAGCTAGTAACAACAACAGCTAACTGGTATGACAGGCGCTTCACATCATTACCAGTCAAACCAAACAAATGGCTTTCCATGTTCTTTACATAAATAACTAGTTCTTGCTCTTCTTCTGGGCTAAATACACTTTTGTAAGGTCCCAGTTGATCTTTTACAACAAAAGATTCAATTTGTTCAACTTCGTTAGATTCTGATTTGAATTTGTTTACCTTACGTTCAAGAGTTGTTTGAGGCACCTGAAATGCCGTTGCTGCTCGGTAATAACCCATTCGGCCATTGACTACTTCAGTGACAGCATTTTTCATAGCTTCTTCATTCCATGAACTCCTCTCTGTTTTCCTTTTATATGTCCGAACCATTTTCTGGATATAGAACAAATAATTAGATGTTTTGCATTATATGTTATGTAATGTGGGGCAAGTGGGGCAAGACGGGGTATGCCCCATCTTGCCCTCCCACTATGTACCCCGTCTTGCCCCAGGGACCATTTTTAGGTTAGGTTAATATTATAGCACAAAGGATATATTTAATTAGTTATTGCACGCATTAATTTAATGCTAAAAAAGCGCTTTCTTCAACGATAATACTTGAGAGTAGAGAACCAATTAATTCTCTTACCTTTTCACGTCTAAAAACGATGAAAAATTACATCAGCACAAACAAAAACACGTTTCGATGAATGCACTCCGAATGGTCCGCTCAAAAGGGCTGCCAGCCCTGTGAGGAAATCAATCTAGTTCAACTATTCGCTGCTAGGTTGCTACATCTGCTGGAGCAACACTTACAAAAACCCCGTCTTGCCCTCCACCCCATCTTGCCCCGCTCTCCACTACGCTTCTGGAAGGAAAGCTTTACAGCCGTCACACAGCACCTTCTTATTAAATAACATTTATTTCGTAGCTTATTTATTTATTATTTTTGTAAATAACTAATAAATATTTTCAGCACCCCACCGCGTTAATTTAATTCTAGATTGTGACGGGAGACAGACAGTTCAACTTGGAACAAATACGCACCTTCCTTCCTGAATTCATTCCTGCTCACACGTTTCCGGCGGTCCCTGCATTACTGCTTCGCTTGCTAACTGAAAGTAAACGAAAATAAAAAAAACAATTGTGTACAGATTAATGGCGTTATAGAAAGGCTACTGTTAACACTTAAACTTCAGCTTCGTTAGTACGTCGAACCAGTCAGTTCCGTTCATCAACTAGGAAATGCTTTCCATTGTTCTGGGGAGCAAATCTCCTCTGGCATCGTTCATGAATGTTCCGAGTGGACCACGCAGGAGAGCCACATTTTACAGGGCTGTGGTTGTATTTCAGGACGACAAGCGTATCGTAGCCTTTTTTATTTTAGTTGCTTCTGGCGTACACTATCAGCTCTAGTAAGTAGAAATGTGCCCTTATTATATGCACTAATAAACATCAATTAAAACTAAGCTCCATTTTTGATTTCAAGAAGTAAAATTTAGAAAATGGCTGTAATAATAAATAGGTGCGACGTATCACACAAATATCCCCTGCACCACGTGCACTGAGCGATTTTTATCACTTCATCAACCGACCAAATCTCTTTTTACTTTCCTTGGCTCTACAAAGTAGAAAGGAAAGTTATGTAATCGGCTGAAAAACAAATTTTGAGTTCTCTTCAGATCTTTACGTTTCAGACCCCCTGAGTCCGAAAAACACTATTTGGGAAAATGGTCTGTGTGTGTGTGTGTGTCTGTGAACGATTTTTAGAGAAAACCATCGTACCAAATCAGCTCAAACTTCATATCTCGCCCGCAGGTCACCATGGGACGCCAAAATAAGGGTTTGAACAAAATCCACCGAAAGTTAACTATAGTTATCATAGTGATCAAAACACCAAATATTTTTTTTCTCAAAAACGGCTCTAACGATTTTGATTAAATTGTTTATATTGATAGCTCTCAATAAGTCAATGATACTATAAAATTCTCATTCGTGGGAAAATGACGAGAGCAGCACAATAAATTATCAAAATTTTCGACCAAAAGCGTTTTTCGCGCAGTTTTTTCCGTATAAACTCCGCTGGAATTCTTGTAGAATGTTTTAAAAAAAACTTGGTATTGTAGTCCAATCCAATACCTAAAGGGTGAGTGTTTAAAAACGCTCATGAGATACATGGGGCTCACTCCAGAAATTCCTGAATTTCAACTACTGCCGTTTCGCTTAATACCAGTTCTAACAGTTATTTTCCAATAACTCTGCAAAAGTGATCACGATCCTTTTTTTAAAAAATCGTGTTTACAGCATCATTAATTATCTGTGTACTGATTGCTCAATAATGGTCCTGCAATGAGTACGAGCAGCACAATAAATTCCGGAACTGTAAGCGCTACCGCTTTCTGCTGCCGTAAAGCGTTGTTTGACCAAGTTCAAAATAACTGAGTGATAAATGAATTGATTGAATAGAATTAGCCATGTACAAAGTGAATTACGTAGAGCTAAGGAAAGTTGTGTGTTGCAACGCACCAGATATTTATTCATCTCAATGTTACAAGAAACTGGTAGCGATCATGGTTTCGGAATTCATTTACGTACGTCACGACCTTCCGTGTGTAACCATTGCATAGGGTAATTTATGAGGGAGTCACGACGGGTTCTTTGGAAACATTTGTATTCATAGTTCTGGAATTATAGGGAAAACACTACAAAGAAACGACTACAGTATGAATCATTTTATTGCCTTTATTGAACTAACGTTGTGTAGGTGAAATATTGGACTTCCAGGACGATTTCCTTTCGTCGTGTAATCGGTATTTATGAAGAAAACCCCGCTAAAATTCACCGAAAAGTTTACTAATTTATTGTGCTGTTCTCGACCTATTTCCAAGTTTGTGTTGTCTTTATGTCGTTCGGAACTGTTCACATTAAAAATGTAATCAAACAACTTTCCTTAGCTCTACGTACATTTGCCATCTACGTCTGTTCTAGCAACTAATCCGGTACCTTTTTACTTTCCTTGGCTCTACGAAGTAGAAAGGAAAGTTATGTAATCGGCTGAAAAAAAATTTTGGGTTCTCTTCAGATCTTTACGTTTCAGACCCCCCTGAGTCCGAAAAACACTATTTGGGAAAATGGTCTGCGTGTCTGCGAACGATTTTTAGAGAAAACGACCGTATCAAATCCACTCAAACTTGATATCCAGCCTCGAGGTTACCATGGGCGCCAAAATAAGGGTTTGAACACAATCCACCGAAAGTTAACTATAGTTATCATAGTGATCAAAACACCAAATATTTTTTTTCTCAAAAACGGCTCTGACAATTTTGATTAAATTTTTTATATTGGTAGCTCTTAATAAGGCAACTATACCATGAAATTCCCATTCATGGGAAAATGACGAGAGCAGCACAATACGTTTTTGAAACTTTCGACGAAATCGAATTTAGCGCAGTTTTTAGAGAAAACTACCGTACCAAATCAGCTGAAACTTGATGTCTAGCCTACAGGTTACCATGGGACGCAAAAATAAAGACATGGGTAAAATCCACCGAAATTTAACTATAGTTATCATAGTGATCAAAACACCAATTTTTTCCCTCAAAAACGGCTCTAACGATTTTGATTACATTTTTTATATTGATAGCTCTCAATAAGGGAATTATACCATAAAATTCCTATTCGTGGGAAAATGACGAGAGCAACACAATAAATTATGAAAATTTTCGACCAAAAGCGTTTTTGCCGCGGTTTTTTCCTTTTAAATTCCGCTGGAATGTTACTAGAATGTTTAAAAAAAGTCGTATTGTAGTCCAATCCATTACCTATAGGGTGAGTGTTCAAAAACGCTCATCAGATACATGGGGCTCACTCCAGATATTCCTGAACTTCAACTACTGCCGTTTCGCTTACTACCAGTTCTAACAGTTATTACCCAATAACTCTGCAAAAGTGATTACTATTTTTCTTCCAAAATTTTGTGTTTACAGCCTCATCAATTATCTGTATACCAATTGCTCAATAATGGTCCTGAAATGAGTACGAGCAGCACAATAAATTCCATAACTGTAGTCGCTACAGCTTCCTGCTGCTGTGACGTGTTGTTTGACCAAGTTCAAAGGAACTGAGTGATAAATGAACCGATTAAATAGAATTAGCCATTTACAAAGTGAATTGACGTAGAGCTAAGGAAAGTTGTGTGTTGCAACGCACCAGATATTTCATTCAGTTTATACGAAGTTGTTAGAATACAATTCAATCGAAATGTATTGAGTTGCTTCAACTTATGTCACGACCCGTATCAGTTATTGCGAAGAGTTATTGTTGTAAGATAGTCAGGTTGTTAGGTGTTTTTTACAAGTTTGGTAGCAAAAGGTTACACTCATGAGGGAGGTGTGGACAATTCTCCTTGGTGGCACCGGGAAATCTCACTGAGCCTACTGTGTGGGCGAGCATGAGCCCCCTCATGTCCTCCTGTGGAGCTGGTGTCGGTGTTCTCTGATCCGGCGACCACAATACGTCCCCACCATTCTCGCGCAAAACGCAAACTTGAGAGGTCCGTCCCTGCAATACGTCATCGCCATGCATACTGCCCTTTGCTCAGCATTTTTCTGAATCCGGTGTTGTCTTAAAGACGAGCCTCACAGGGCTGTTAGCGACAAAATTATAGGCAATGGCGCAAAGTGCCGAGAGTAGTGTAATCTTCGACGTCCCCCCCCCCTCCTCATTTTAAGAAGCCACGTGAACTCACAATCATTGAAGTGCGAGACGTGATTCATCATTTAGTCTGAGGTCGCTAACTCAAATTTACTACATCGTGGTCAGCTCCGGGGGGTCTTGGACTTGTAAATCACCTCGTGCAGGGGGGTTGCCTAGGCGGGGTCGATGCTTACCGTTGTTGGCTCATTGGTGGATCCTCTTCGCGACTCGAGCCAATCCGGGAAGGTTCCTCCCACCAACGTTCAATTCCCTCAATTCCCTCGTCCGTTCCGCCCATTGCGGCGAATCGATAAGACCAAACCCGCAGAAGCTTCCGCAGCTTTTCACCCTTCAAATGGTATCTGGGCCGCATTATACGTAAGAATACGCAGCGAAATAGTGTAAAGGGGATATTTAATTTCTAAGAGGCCTCTTAACGCCTTAGTCACCAACTTTAGAAATATAATTAAAATCGAAGTTGAATATTGAAAATGATTTCAACTTGCAGAATTACATTAAACGGGTTTTGATTTGCGATATTCATCGGCACAAAAGAGGACTTCACAAGCTGATTGATTGGATGAGGAGTTCGAGTAGACACTTGAAGAGGCGATGGATATGTGAATGTTGCCGGAAGCTCGGAAAACGGACTTCGACGACTGCACAGGAGAAGCTAATTTATAACGTTAGGAAAGATATTCAAAGAAAGCTATCATTTTATTATGGTAGGTCGAATAACAAACATAATAGTGCAGGAAATTATTACGCAATGGTTTATTATTCCCTTGCACAGCTTGACATAAGTTAGAAAACACTTCATAAGATTGATGAAATCCAGTTACAAAAATTTTAGAAAAAACGTTATTTTCGACACATTTTGATTTTTACTTTCCTTGGCTCTACAAAGTAGAAAGGAAAGTTATTTAATCGGCTGAAAAAAAAATTTTGAGTTCTCTCCAGACCTTTACGTTTCAGACCCCCCTGAATCCGAAAAACACTATTTGGGAAAATGGTCTGTGTTTCCGTGAGTCTGTGTGTGTATATGTGTGTCTGTGAACGATTTTTAGAGAAAACCACCGTACCAAAACAGCTCAAACTTGATATCTGACCCGCAGGTTAGCATGGAACGCCAAAAAAAGGGTATGAACAAAGTCCACCGAAATTTAACTATAGTTATCATAGTGATCAAAACACCAAATTTCTATTTCCTCAAAAACGGCTGTAACGATTTTGATTAAATTTTTTATATTGGTAGCTCTTAATGGGATAATCATACCATGAAATTCCCATTTGGGGGAAAATGACGAGAGCAGCACAATAAATTATCAAAACTTTCGACGAAATCGATTTTAGCGCGGTTTTTAGAGAAAACCACCGTACGAATTCAGCTGAAACTTGATATCTAGCCTACAGGTTACAATGGAACGCAAAAATAAGGGTATGGGCAAAATCCACCGAAATTTAACTATAGTTATCATAGTGATCAAAACACCAAATTTTTTTTCTCAAAAACGGCTCTAACGATTTTGATTAAATTTCCAATATAGATAGCTCTTAATGAGATAATTATACCATAAAATTCCTATTCGTGGGAAAATGACGAGAGCAACACAATAAATTATGAAAATTTTCGACCAAAAGCGTTTTTGCCGCGGTTTTTTCCTTTTAAATTCCGCTGGAATGTTACTAGAATGTTTAAAAAAAGTCGTATTGTAGTCCAATCCATTACCTATAGGGTGAGTGTTCAAAAACGCTCATCAGATACATGGGGCTCACTCCAGATATTCCTGAACTTCAACTACTGCCGTTTCGCTTACTACCAGTTCTAACAGGTATTACCCAATAACTCTGCAAAAGTAATTACTATCCTTCTTCAAAAAATTCGTGTTTACAGTCTCATTAATTATCTGTATACCAATTGCTCAATAATGATCCTGCAATGAGTACGAGCAGCACAATAAATTCCATAACTGTAGGCGCTACACCTTCCTGCTGCTGTGCGTGATAAATGAATTGATTAAATAGAATTAGCCATTTACAAAGCGAATATACGTAGAGCTATGGAAAGTTGTGTGTGGCAACGCACCAGATATTCATCTGTGTTCAATGGACTTTCAGAGGAACATTTATTGAAAACAATACATAGGTATTCACTATTCCAAAACATCCTGTGAGTTTGGTGAAAATCGTTGAAGTCGTTTTGCCAAAAAGCGTAGAAAACCTATTCTTGCTTCATAGCGCTATATCTCCGTTCACCGTATTTTCATAGAGATATGTATAGAGAAGAAAAGTTAGGTATTGATTGGTAGAAGATAATTTGAAATTTAATCAAAATCTTTAGAGTCGTTTTCGTATAAAATGCGAAAACCCCTAGTTTTTGGTTCATTTTCGTCCCCCCCCCCTTCCCATCGACTGGAATCGCCCATAACCCTATTTTGGTGTCTACAGAGAATAAGAAACAAAACAAAAAAAGAACCAACTCAATCGGATCAGCCGTTCTCCCGCAAATCGGACTACAGACACACACACACGGACCACGCGCCGAAATTAGGGTTTTCAGACTCAGTAGGCCTCAAAACGTAAAGATCTGAAGAAAACCCAAATATTTTTTTGACGCGATTACTACACTTTCCTTTCCCTTTGGGTAGCGGAAAGTAATAATATAACGGAGAAGGTTACATCTTCGTTCCCTCCAGTGGTGGGCAGCAGCTACTGCAGGGAACAGGTCAGGTTAGTGGTCTAATTGATTGGTTCTTCATAATCAAAAAAATTTAACAAACAGAGCGGAAAACACTGAACAATGTAAATTAAAAAATAATAAATAAATGAAACATAACACAACAGTGTGCTGGAGTATGTGTTGAGCTATTGGCACTACTGTTGGTAATTGATAACGGTGAAAAGTAAATATTACGTTATTGTATTAAATTAAGTGGCAGTATCGGGTGTGGGGTGATATTAAGCACTATGATCTGGTTCGGCGGTATGCATACTCGCAGTTGACGATTTGAGTTCCAAACATTAAGGACCGCGTTCACCAACTGCGTTGATCTCGTTTAGAGACGATTAACAGCACCTAACCCGCTCCCGCCACAAAAGCGGCCTTCACCAGATCGGGTTAAGCTCTAGCCCTGATCAAGCGCTAACCCCAAACAATTGTGCGTTTTGGTCCGGTTAGCTCTTCTCTTTCTTTATCATGTTCTGATATTTGTCCGCCATTACCTCGCACTGCCGAGTATTCGCTTCTATTATTGTGAATAATTTACGTATATTTTGGAATAATGATAATAAACAAAGATACTGTTTACTAGTGCTCAGTTATTTCAGTTGCTATTCCACTACGATGATAATCTAATATGTTGGGTTATCGTCATCTCACCCGGCGCCTCAAATGGCTCTGAGCAGGATCCGACGACTTCTAGAAGATGAATTTAAATTCTGTTGCGAACAATACGTATTGCGAAGTAATACGATCGTCGAAAACAAGTTGCTGTTTGCGTAAAATACGTGCTGAGCAGTTTCTGAAAAAACCAGTCGTCATATTGCCGTGTTAGAAAACACAAACGGCTTACCTGGGTGGATTTAGTAGCAGGGAAATGTTAAATAATACCACGCTTTTACACCAACATTAGTATATTAAACACGACAATTCTCCCTTCTTTGTTAAAGTTCCTTGCTTGCAAAAGTTGTAACCTCATAATTTGGGTTTTTATTATTTCTTGCTCAGTTCTCATTTTCTTGTAGCGCTTCCGATTTTTCCTACACGCACAAAGCATTCTCCCGGACTAATTTGGATTATTCCTGCAGCTCTTGCAGTTGTAGTACGCGTATTTTCACTTTAAGCTCCTCTCAAAATTCAGCTTCGGCAGAGGTTAATGCGGCCACTTTGGTGTAAGACAATAATTAGAAACAATAATTTGGTCAAATCCAGATTATTGAGCATTTCGCGGACACGGTTTCGCGGCCGTTTACGTTTACGTGACACTTGTTTACGGGACAAGATGTTGAACAGACGTCCAATTTCTTTACTTTACTGAAACCTCATGAGTCCACTGCCTTCTCGATATGGCTTAATCGCAGCGTAGTCACGTCTATGCTAACCTCGGCTAGCGTGGTGGGCGCGAAAATGACTAGCCTTGATCAACTTATCTAGCCCTGATCAGTTGGATCACGATCAGCGGCGTTTTGGTGAACGAGACCCTAATACAATTAGGTTCGGTGTGGAACTTGAACTGTCGCCTTCTCTCTTCTGCTAATAATATTCCCTTGCCTCGAGTTATTAACCGTCGAGACAGTTTCCTCTTGACAACTTGGTTCGTATTTCAGCAGCCGTGCCTCATTCCCATCCTCTCCGCTTTAAATGTCGTTCGTCGTTCTTTATCGTCGTAATTTCGAGTTATTGAATTGAATTAGGCGCAAAGTTCAATATAAGTGCCTCTTCTTCGCTGGGCCCGCAAGACCGTTGAGCTTTGGGTGACCCTAATTCGGAAAGCGGTTCCGTGACGAGCGTTACTACGAGTAAAAATCGTCCGCGGCTGGCGATTACAAAGGCGAGCAAAAGGGTTGATAACGATGAGGGGTTGGATTTGTATGGAGCGAGACGGAAGACGGGTCGTAATTCAATTCTTATTTGCAAGCGGAGGGGCTAAAAGTTTATCATGACGGAGTTGAAAGGTTGTTACTATAATGTAATGGAAACAGCCTCTACCTGCCTCTTGGGTAATGTGATTGGATTTCTCCGGCCTCTGCCAGCGGTTAAACATATCAACCTGAGCGGCGATATGGGGGTCATTAAACACGAACTGCCCTTCCTCTTCCAACCGCATTTCAACTAATGGCAATTAATCGAGCGGCGCGAGCGCATCGTGCGCCTCTCAAGGATCACTACCTCTCATCCCTTAACGTTCGTCTTTAGCTCAAACGATAGCTTAACTTATTCATCACTTCGAAGGAAGATATTTGAAAAGATAAGGGTGGGCGGGGGGGGGGGGATAAAAATGAGAGCAGAAAACGAGGGGAGAGAACTGAACGTTCAGGTAAACCACTTTCTCCAAAAGCGACGGCTTCCAGGGATTCCAATGCTCCTCAGCGTTGGCCAAAATTTGATCAACGATACGTCATTTTAATTAAAAACCCTGCAAATTATTACACAAGGGTTTATTATTCGGATAAATAGCTTGACCTAGCATTAATGCTCCGAGACCCATCCCGTTCGATTCAGCATCGAAAAATATCAAAATGAAACCCAAAAAAAGGTCGAAAAGAACTGAATCGTAATATTAAAATAAACAAAAAAACGAGTATCTAGAAAAATAAGCGAATAATGAAAAGTTCAATCGAAGGTAACAGATATTTTGCTAACGGAAATAGTTGAGACGGAGCGAAACAGTCATTCGTGGAGGTGAAGACGAGAACAAGGCATTCGGACGATAAAGAGACAAATCGTAGTGTCAAAGGTTATATACGAAACCCGAGCGCTTCCTAGAGGAAGCAAAAAAAAAAAACCGGCACCCGTAAACGTTGCGAGTCGAGTCGAAAGGGGAGGCGAGCGGGCGGTGTTGCCAGTCCAGACAAAACGTTGACTTCCGCTGTAGTTCCCGCATTGTACTGCGTTCCGTTAATTTTTTTAACCGTGTTTTGCCCATTACTATCATGGGCTTCGTCCGATCGGATTGCCGAGATGGCGGGCACAACTAGATACCAAATTGGATTTTTGTGCGAAAGAACGAATTTTTTGGACCACATTAAAGGCACAAAACGGCACGGACGGCGGACGGACATTGCAAATTTGGAATCTCCATGTCTTGAAACGTAAAGTATCAAATTTTGAGGGGGGGTTGTAAAAAATTTTTCGTGGCCGAAAACATAGGGTTATTATTCAGAATGAATAATAAACCAAAATGAATCAGAGTTCTTACACTTTTAGCAATACGAAGACGACAACATTTGTAAACTGGAGAACGACGAGTGGGAAAGCGTGTACTTTACAACTCGCTATCAACAGAAACTACTGTTAGGTAGCAACCAATGTTACCCTCGTACAAACGATATTTACAGTTATTTCTAACTGCTAGAAAACCTAAATTAGAGTCTCGATCTTGATCCCCCAACTATTTTGTTCGCTCTAATAAAATTGTGGTAGGCAGAGCAAATAGAAATAAAATGTTGACAACCAACAATAAGATAGAATTATACTGAAGCAGGTGCGGAAGCGTTTTGTGGCGAAATCGAATAATAAAAAAAAATTAATAAAATAAAATAGCACTTTGGGTAATATAGAAAAATAATAGCCTTTTATCTTCCACTGGGACAGGACGTGCACTGGCGGTAATCTCGGCGATCGGTATTAAAATATCTCTAACTAACTATAATCTATAGTCCTGGGGTCGCATTCTCATGAGTCTGCGGTGGTTCCGTGTAGGGGAGTGGGTTTGGTGGGGATAGAGGCAACTAAGGGGTAGCTGTGATCCGCCAAACACGCGATCATCTTTCCATACCGTTCCCTTATCTTTATGTCCACCATTGGGATGTCCAGGTCGGTGTGAAGATTGGAGTTCCGTATGAACCATTCTGCACACGTTATCAGGCGCAATCCTCTGCTCTGGGCCGCTTGGATTTTATTTATGTGGGTTCTTGCAGTTGAACCCCAGATTTCTCATGAATTTTTTTTGAATTTTGAATTTTGAAAAGTTTATTCATGAGAAGTATATATCAACATACACACAACTTCTTGCAAAATTATAATAAATGAAAGAATATGACAAAAGGGTGCTACTGCGAATAATAATTGCACGCCATTAGGCAGGAGCCCGTGGCGACGTGCAAGAGTGCTGCCTCACAATAAGAATAAATAATCTAAGGTTAATTATTATACAGAAAAATAATCAGACTCTGCGTTTCAGCGCCGAACAACAATCCGCATCCGCATCGCATCGTCGTCGTCTGGCACATTGGTCAGTTTATGCATCGATTCACTAACTTTCAAGAAACCGAAATACATTGAATAAATGAGGAAACCTGAAGGGGGGGGGGCTTATGCGTACATACTTTTGAGAATCTCATTAGATTGCTGCATTCCTAAGTTTGAAAGCCATGTACTCACTACCTTCTTAAAACTATTCCTGGATAGGGCCCTAAAGTTTTTAACCTCAACTGGAGATGCATTAAAAATTACATGAATGAGGTAATGAGGACTTATTTTGGTTAGCGATAAGGTTTGTCTGGGGTTGACGACACATGAACCCTGTACAAATGTGGTAGAGTAAGAGTGGGAGGGAGGTGCATCCAGTATAAATGAATTTCTATGCAGGTGCATAAGAAGGCTTCTTATGAACAGTTGACGCAAGGTAAACACTTTCGCTTCGCGAAATACTAGTTCGCTCGAGTAACGTCTAGGTCTACCCAACAAAATTTTCAATATCCCTTTTTGGATTCTGGTTAGCCGGTCAATATAAGCGTGATAAGTGCCACCCCAGACAATCACTCCGTACTGCATAATGGCCTGAACTAGAGATAGATATATTTTTTTCATCTTGTCACGAGAAAGTACGGGCCGAATGTGATAAAATATATGGAAGAATTTTTGCACTTTTGAACATAGGTAAATGATGTGTAGCTTCCAAGTTAAAGAGGGGTCCATAATCACTCATAAATAGCGATATTCTGAGACTCGTTCTAAAGGGTTGCATGGACATGCTGAACGAGATATGCAAGAGTGAACGTATAGGTCGAGGCCTTCGGAACTTCCAGTGCTATCCCCAAAGACCATATATTTAGTTTTTCCAGAGTTCAGGGTTAGTATGCTCTGAGTTAGCCAAGCACATACCGAATCGAGCAATGATTGCATTTTTACTGAAAACTTCCGACCATTCATGCCCCTGAATCATCAAAGCCGTATCGTCCGCGAATAACAGTATTTCATTGCGATTTGATTTGACATCTACCAACTTATTTATATATATCAGGAACAGGGTGGGGCCCAACGTTCCACCTTGTATGACCCCGTAATCCACCCTTTTGGTAGCACTATGATGGCCTTGGACTGCTACAAATTGGGTGCGGTTCGAAAGGTATGAAGTGAACCAATTCAGGCTACTGCCTCTTATACCGATTTTAGCCATTCGGTCCAACAGAACGCCTCTATCAATGCTATCAAAACATTTGCTCAAATCCAAATACACGGTAATAGATTTGGCTCTGCTATCCCTAGCTTTGTATTGGTTATATTGGTCGCTTCAGCCGCGTCAGTGGTAGGTGCTTTAGTTGACAAATCCTTTTCTGTATTTTGCTAACCAAGTTCTTTACATTGGATTCCCAAGTAAACTTTGGGGCCGTAACTATGCCCCTATGGTAGTTATGGTTTCAGGGATCCGCTCTCCCTTTTAGTAACGGCTTTCTAGACCTATATTCCCTTCACCGAATTTTCACATATATTCGTGTAATTACGTATTGATGAGTCAAAGTTCAATCAAAATCGTCGGCGCGGGTTTCGAGCGAAGTGCGAAAACCTCTCGTTTTTCAATTTTTCAAGAACCAGCTCAATCAGGTCAGCCATTCTCACGCAAATCTAACCACGCGCCGCAATAATTTTTCTTCTATTCAGTTGATCATTTATTTAATATTGTTCGGGAATGGAAATGCCACGGTCCCCTCTCGCTTCAGCTAGACGTTGGTAATATCGGAGTGGGCTGTGAAGAAACGAAAACTGGAATTAAAATGTTCTTATATCGGCAGAAGAAAATGAATAAACACGTAGGGATCGATAATCGCAATAGAACACGGAGCGTATGATATAACGGCGCTGGAGCAGACTTGGAAGAAGAAAAGAACCTCGGAGAAACTCGGACATGTAGCCGCGCGTCGTCAATTGCCGATTGGCCGGAGTGTGAGCGTTGGATCTCCATCTTCCGCCGCCGGCGTTCGCGCGATTGGCGCCAACGTACCACCGCCCACCAAATTTGAAGAAATTTAGTCAGGGTCGCTGAAAGGTGGGACTGCCAGTGGGAGAAGAGGTACCAGCGGGGCAGTTGCTCGTTTGAGGGTAGACGCTCGACAACGAACAGTAACAACTCGGACTTGGTTGTCCTGGCCTGGGTGTACCTGAATGACCTTGGCAGTAGGCCAGTGTAGTGGAGGCACGCCAGAATCTTTCAAGAGAACCAGGTCTCCTTCCTGAAGGTTAGACTTGAGCCATCGATTGCGTTGTTGTAGGTAGGACAAGTATTCTACTCGCCATCGTTTCCATAGCTTATCAAAGCAATAGGGGTTTTTTTTTTACCCGAGGAGGGCGTGTGGGACAAGTCCCTTTGTCACTGCGGCCACATGTGGACCTATTGTGACGCTGGCCCTTTCTTAGTAGGATGCGTCGTACATACCCGCCCCCCTTAGGAAGCCGAGTATGTCCTTCACCGCAGAGTCCGCTACAGTTTGGGGTTCAGTGGTCCCCTGACCGAAGTATTCAAAGCGGTTTGCTGCCAAGGCAGGGCATTCACATAGGATATGCTCTGCTGTCTCGTCCTCCTCACCGCAGAGTCTGCATTCCACCGCCTCTAAGATGCCCATCTTGTTGAGGTGATATGTGAGTGAGCAGTGCCCGGTGAGGAAGCTTATCAGTACTCTCAGATCTTGTCTAGAGAGTGTCAGCATCGCCTTCGCCCTTTGACAGGAAGGCGTGGCCAGCCTTTTCGCCTGTCTTAGTCGAGGCTGGCGATGCCAATGGGCGCCATTTTCCTGTATTTCCCATCGAGCAACCAGACGGTTCAGGCGACTTTTCGTCATACCTACGTGTGGTTCAGGCCCGATGGGTAGGGATTCTGTACCCCTTTTCGGGAGGCGGTCAGCCTTTTCATTGCCCTCATGCCCCCTGTGAGCCGGCACCCAAATGAGGGAGAGCCTGTTACGGGCGCCGAGCTGCTTGAACGCATGGAGGCATTCCCATGCCAGCTTAGACCTAAAACTATAGGCTGCGATGGCCTTTAAGGCGGCCTGGCTGTCTGAGAAAATGTAGAACCGCTTGCCCTTGAGCAGTTTGTTCAGGATCTCCTCTGCGATCTCTTGGGTTTTGCCCATTGTTCGCGGCTGATTATTCAGTCAGCATGCTGACCTTATTCACAGCTGGTCGCAGACATGCCCCTGGGGACAATGCCATGGCCGTTCCACTATCCACAACGCGTGGTCGCGCCTGGTAGCATGGGCATGCTCCTGGGAAGATAACCCAGAACCAGGAAGCAATGGGTTTATCCGCCAGTAGGCCAATTACTAAAGTTAACGTCTCCTCTGGCTGGTGAGTTACTGTGGGCAAGCGCTTTCAGTGTAAAGACATCATCGTCCGGCCGTTAAGTCAGTGCCGGAGTCAGTCAGTTGGTCGTGGTCTTTATATAAGAAGAAAAAGGTACACGGGATGATGATGGGGCGTCGGTGAAGGGCAGGGGGAGGAGGTCATGTACCTCTGGGGGAAAACTCCTTAGAGGTGAATGGAACGTCTTGACTGATCTGTCAATTGTGGAACCTACGTCTTTTTTTTTGTGTAGGGTGGTCTGTAAATCCGTCAGTTGGTTGTTTTCGTTTGTGCAGTGTTTTGAGTGGTGTGAATATGGCATCGCATTTTGTGTTGATTTGTTCATTTATGATCTGTCCATTGAATTTTTTTAGTTTATAAATTTCCATGTTTTCTAATATGTTCAGTTTTCGTCCTTTGTATTTTTTATGTAGTAAGATGGTGCAGTCCTGTCCTTTGGTGGGTTGTCTTGAGGTGGTTGGCAAAGTTTGAATCGTCTTTGTTCCTACTAAGAGATTTTCAGTTCTGAATATCTGGTCCGTATTTTTCGTCCTGTCTGTCCTATGTATTGATACGAATCCCCTGCTGTTTTACAATTTTCCAGAATTTGCTCGGATCTTTTACATTTAACAGTTGATTTTTTGTAAATTTAAAACGAGCGTTCCGAATAGCATATTTTACTCTATTTCTCAGTTTTTTTGTACGCTAATTTATCTTCTGTCGAACCAGTCTCCCTGCTTATTCGTAGGATTCTGTTCGTCTCCTCCCAGAGTCTTTTGATGGTGTGTGTCATCCATGGAGTGGGTGGTTTCGTCACACGGATCTCACGCTGGAGAAAATGCTTGTCCGTTAAACCCTCGAGGAGAACAGACACTACTGGTACCTTTTGGACAAGATTATCAGAGTTATACACCTCTGAGAAGGAAATGTCACTAAAATCATTTACTATCAGTGCTTTGTCGTAGTTTTTGAAGTTCCTTGTTTTTATGAACCAATGAATTTTGTTGCGATACAATAACGGGAGGCAGCAGTAAATCGTGTCATGGGCTAATATTTCGGCTGACGGAAATTGGCCCAAAATTGTGCACTTTGTCGGGGTTGACAATTAGTAGATCGAGAGTGGAGTTCACAGAATTTCTATGAAAAGTAGAACTAAGGGGAAGAATGTGGAAGAGGTTTTGCACCAATCTATACAGCTGGGTATGAGCTCTGGGAGTCAGGGCTTATGTTGATGTTAAAGTCCCCTATCAGAATAGAGTCTTTGTAGAGTGAGGCAAGCTTCTGAATTTCCTCTAAGTATTCATTGAGGCCTGAGGCCTTCGGGGGGCGATAGACCGCACTAATGAGGATTTTGCTAAAACTATTCGAGATTTCGGCTACAATGTACTCAACACCTTTGATGTAAACGCCTTCGGACTGACATTGTAAATTTTAGACCCCCATGCACGAATATTGCGACTTCACCTCCCTCTTTACCTATTCTATCGTTTCTATACATTTTGTGATTATTAAGATCATACACACACAACGGCAGGGCTGGTTTGAGGAACCACCACTTCGGCTTCGGTGACCATTATTGTAGCATGTTTTAAATGGGCGTTGAGAGATTCTACGTTGGTGTGCGCTATTTTTAGATGTTTTCGGCAGCCCGAGAAGTCGGTTTGAGAGAACCGATGAAAGTACTTAGCATCGCTCATCTACGACTGTTGGGGAGGGAGGACATCAATCGAACCTGGATGGTACAACTCCCAGTGTCCAGCTTACATATACGCCGCAGTAACAACACAACCGACCTATTTGACAGCCTTCGTGCCAAGAAAAGTAGATGACACACCAATTTGTGAATGGGCATATGGAAATGAAAAAATACTTCTTGATCAGAGAGAGAGAGAGCAATTTTCGATTGGGGAGAGCAGTATAGTCCTAAGAGAGATCTGGTAATCAAGCAATAGTAGTAGTAATAAGCCAGCGGAGCGTCAGAAGTCCAGGTTGTCACTTTGGATGGGATTCTTCTTCTTTTTTCGCCATATCTCGGAGAACGGAAGTCGAGCGTATCCATGTCACTGCAGCACCCTCGGCTTTCCTCAAGAGAATACGTCCATTCTTCGTCCATAAAAAACGGTAATTATACTTCCTTCTGAACTCCTTGGCATCATTCAAAAGCTTGCGACTGTTATTAACGAAAATTCTCGATTTCTCCCCCTCCATAAAGCCTATAGAGCGATTTGAGGGGTCCTTCTTTTTCCAGGCAGCTTCATAGAAATTTCTTTTATCGCTTTTCCTGACAAACTCCATCACAATCACACCCGCAAAACCACTTTGAGCATTGGGGCGTGTGCGAAAGTGGTCCGACGGGCATCGATTCTTCAAGATTGAAATCAACCGCTCGACTGATTGATTTGAGAATTGCAAATACGTTTTCATTTTCTTGGTGCCGTACGCTGACTTCCACAAATTTCTCTCTTTGCGCCTGTTCGATCTCATCGACCTTCATCTGCATTTCGTTCAATCGACGTGCAATCTCCTGGTTGCTGTCTTCGAAATCGGAGACTCTTTTTTGTAGACAATCGGCCGCTGCAGTGAGGCGGCTAATCTCAATACTGTTATCGCGAATCTCATCGGTGTACTTACTCATATCCTGCTTGAGACCTTTGAGATCTTCTTTGATAGCCCGCAGCTCAGTGTTTATGGAAGCTAGCATCTCTCATATCTTACTCATATCCTATGGGGGGGGGGGGGACGACTGACCTTGAGAGTGTAGGTGGGGAGTTCCTTCTCATTTCGTCAGTGTGATAATCCTTGCAACGTTCACAAAACCAGCTTTCTTTCTATAAACGAATTGATAGAAAATCGACTTTTTCCACGTTAACGCAATTAATATGGAAAGAAAGCGCACACGAACAGCACAGCAGTTTATATGCGTTATGTGCGTATCCCCTTTGACACGAAGCACAAGCACTATACATTAAAAAAACTGCGAATGAGATCACAGAGCGTAACACCACGTCTCGCGAGCAGGAGCGCCTGAACCAAACTGAGAGAAAAAGAGAGAGAGAGAGAGCGAGATTTATTGATGTCATATAAATAGGACCATGGAGTCCTCTGTTACTCTGCATGACAATGAACATTACAAACTAATACTTAACTTAAGAGGGAAGAGTGTGTGAGTACAAACTGTATGAAATGAAAATTAAGATAATCCAAATAATAGCCGCGTGTATATGAAAAAAATAATAACAAAAATATGATCTGTAACTGTTTTTCACAATCACAGTTTGCCACAAGATGGGGGATCTTGATCTGAGAAATGAATGAAGGTGGTGAGGACTGCATTACGCTTGATGGAATAGCGATATCAGTTTGAGTGGGACTACGTAAACGCGAACAAGGGAACTCTAAATACATGTGAACCGGTTGTGTGGGAGACTAAGTGGAGAGAGAGAGAGAGAGAGTTGCGTTGAGAGTAGCATGAGATGAGCGATGAGTCACGAGGGCTGATAGATATCTAACTGTTGAAAAGAGCTGTCTGTTGAGGAAAGAAAAGTAAAACAGGGGTGGGAAAAGGATATTTTGGAAAGTCCACGAAAGGGGTAAATTCGTTGTCACTTAATGGGGAATGGAAATAATTGAGGAGCGGGACTTCTCACAGACACAAACAAAAGGGGTAGGTGCTCGGGGAAACACTGACTTAGGGCTAAGTATACTGTCAAGCGTGGACTTTCGGAGGTCAAAAACCCAGCTAATTCAGCCAGCGCCGAACAGCATCGATATCCAACAGGTTATGACAACAAACTGACACTACTTATACAACTTTAACCATTATTCCTTTATCATTCTTTAATTTTTTAATTTATTGTGAACTGATAAACAGATTTATCTCTGAGAGAGAGGGAAAGAGTTTTATTTAACGGCCAGGTAAGGTTAGAGCCTCTTTCACCCTCCATGGATGCACTTTTCAGAAGTATTAACCTCGTACACTCGTGTTGAGCAAAACGGTTTTGTATTGTTAACATTTTTCTAATCAAATGAAAAAGAAAGTAAAAGAAAAAAACGTTCTCAGTATTCATTAATAAATTTTTTCTTGTGCGTCGAACGTGGTTTGGTTGTGATTTTTGTGGTCTGCTGCAGGTTAAAGTTCTTCAAGTGTTCATTGTATCAAAAAAAGATCTTTCAAAGAGCACCGTTCTTATGTTCAGGAACTTTCACTATATTTGCACTATTCCTCGTATTGCGATCATAGACTTAGATTATTGCAACGGATAGTCAGGTTCCTACAATTTAAGGAGTTTAAAGACAAGAGATGCGATTCATACCTTCTTCAGACCACTGATTGTCATCACTCCTAGTTACTTTCCTTGGCTCTACGAAGTAGAAAGGAAAGTTATGTAATTGGCTGAAAAAAAAGTTGAGTTTTCTTCAGATCTTTACATTTCAGACCCTCCTGAGTCCTAAAAACACTATTTGGGAAAGTGGTCTGTGTTTGTGAACGAGTTTTAGAGAAAACCACCGTACCAAATCAGCTCAAACTTCATATCTCGCCCGCAGGTAATCCAGGGACGCCAAAATAAGGGTATGAACAAAATCCATCGAAAGTTAACTATAGTTATCACAGTGATCAAAACGCCAAATATTTTTTTTCTCAAAAACGGCTCCAACGATTTTGATTAAAGTTCTTATATTGATAGCTCTCAATATGGCAACTATACCATAAAATTCCCATTAACCGGAAAATTATGAGAGGAGCACAATAAATTACCAAAACTTTCGACGAAATCCATTTTAACGCGGTTTTTAGAGGAAACAACCGCACCAACTCAGCTGAAACTAGATGTCTAGCCCGCAGGTTACCACGGGACGCCAAAATAAGGGTATGAGCAAAATCCACCGAAAGTTAACTATAGTCATCATAGTGATCAAAACACAAAATTTTTTTCTCAAAAACGGATCTAACGATTTTGATTAAATTTGTTATATTGATAGCTCCCATTATGGCAATCACACCATAAAATTCCCATTCGTGGGAAAATGACGAGAGCAGCACAATAAATAATCAAAATTTTCGAAGAAAAGGTTTTTTAACGCAGTTTTTTCCTTATAAACTCCGCTGGAATGTTAGTAGAAAGTTAAAGAAAATTGGTATTGTAGTCCAATCCAATACCTAAAGTGTGAGTGTTTAAAAACGCTCATGAGATACATGGGGCTCACTTCAGAAATTCCTGAATTTCAACTACCGCCGTCTCGCTTACTACCAGTTCTAACAGTTATTACCCAATAACTCTGCAAAAGTGATTATTATCCTTCTTAAAAAAATTCGGGTTTACAGCCTCATTAATTTTCTGTGTACTAATTGCTCAATAAAGGTCCTGCAATGAGTACGAGGAGCATAATAAAATCTGGAACTTTAAGCGCTACCACTTCCTGCAGCCGCAAATTGTTGTTTGACTAAGTTCAAATTAACTGAATGATAAATGAATTGATTAAATAGAATTAGCCATGTACAAAGGGTATTGTTGTAGAGCTAAGGAAAGTCGTGTGTTGCAACGCACCAGATATTTTTTTACAACGCAGGGGTCACATGATCGTCCAGTTTCAGTTTCTTAACAAAACGAATCGTAGCGTTCCGAGATTTTTAGCAATTTGTCCAATTCTTCGCTTTCAAGGTCTCTTAAAGCAACAACGGCTTATTCCAAGGTGGGGAAAATTGAGGATGACACCGACTGTAGCCTAATACGTAGGGGGAAGTCTGGGGCGACTCTCACATTTACGGCTTGTTTTTCACACGAGAGGGTATTCAGCATGACAATTGTCGAATTCTTCGCCTCAGAGACGTAGTCTAAGGGCACTCCGTGGTACAGAAACGCAGGTATTGTGGTGCTATCAACTGAGAATCTTCGTCAACTCGAGTATCGTTGCTTTGATTTTCTTCTCATTTATTCTCATTCGACGTGCCGTATGCCATTGAAAGGGAGGAGACGTAAAAACTTAAAAGTAGGGCTGATAACCCTGAACCCTGTGGAGTTCCTATTCATCATTGTTTCCACGAGAAGAACGTTCTTTGTGGCCCTTTCACACATTGCTGACGACCCGATAGATAAGATTCGAACCATTTCAACAAATTATTTCTCACACCCTCGGCAAAAATACTTAGAGAGAGAGAGAGAGAGAGAGAGAGAGAGAGAGAGAGAGAGAGAGAGAGAGAGAGAGAGAGAGAGAGAGAGAGAGAGAGAGAGAGAGAGATTGAAATCTTTTATTTAACAATCAGGGATGATTAGGGCCATTAGGCCCTCTCATCCACCATCCCTGAACAATTTCACAAATATTAATCAGTTGCGTTCATCAACAAATTAAATTAAAATAATTTTCTTCTACATATATCTTTACAATGCATATAAATTCTTCAATATTCCTTAATTAACATTTCTTTAAATTTTTCTTTGAAAGAGTCTACCTTTTTACTCAAGTCAAACATATGGATGTGATCGTTATACAATTTGGATGCCCGTACCACAAAAGATCTTGAATATGTCGAGGAAAAAGTTTGTTTAAGTTGTTTAAAAGTTTGTTTTTTGATCGAGTGTCTCATTGGTTGAAAAACTGGAATTTGTTATAGACGTACAGTGTTTTTTTAGTTTTTAATATTTTAAATAGCGTTGCAGCTATCTGAAGCAATTTTCTCTCCCTAATTTTTAACCATCCAAGGCGTCGGTAGTGTGGGGTTACATGCTCATCGGGACGCAGTCTCAAAGCGAGACGGAGTGCCGCATTTTGTGCTTTCTGCAGACGACTGATTTCGCAGCTCTTGAGATCACATAGCGCGGCGGTAGCGTAATCAAAGTGTGGCATTATTAGGGTTTGTACTAATTGTTTGCGCACGTGTGTGGGAAAATCCATGGCAATTCGTCGAAGTTGGTAGATGCTGCGGAAGGCCTTATTGCAGATAGACGTGGTTTGAAGATCCCAAGATAAATTATCGTCAATTGAGATTCCCAAGATACTTGCAGACTCGACATATTCAAGATTGTGGGTGATGTTTGGGATTCCTACATTCTTTGCTTTATTGAGCATTTTTGGATATCCCAATACCATTGCCTTGGTTTTTCGCAGGTTAATTTGCATACCATGCGATACGCACCACTCAGCAACTCGTGAGAGGTCACTACTGAGTGTTTTAACTGCTCCATCAATTTCGTCCACATCGCACGTCCGGTAGAACTGGAGGTCATCCGCATATGCAGTATATTCTGTCCCCTCTGAGAAAGTTTGCGGTAAAGTTGTTACATATAGTATGTAGCATAGTGCAGACAAAACCGATCCTTGTGGTGTGCCTACTTCTACGTTTTTCCAAGATGACAAGCAGTCATCATCTCCCTTGACAGCCAATTGTCGTTCTCGTAAATAAGACTCGAACCACATTAGCGCACTTCCTGTGATTCCAACCGAAGACAGTACTGCACACAAAACGTCTCTCTGGATGAGATCAAATGCAGAGGAGAAGTCGACCATAACCATTATCGTGAGTTTTTTTACGATCCATTGCTTCTCTCACGTAGTCCAGAACGCTAATCAACGCAGTTTCTGTGCTAAAACCTGAACGGCAGGCTGATTGTTTTGGATCACGTATTTGCCTGTATACGATCTTATCTAGAACTTTACCAATTGCACACAGGAGGGAGATTGCTCGAAAGTCTGCTGCAGTATCTGGCTGTTTAACTTTAGGTAACGGTTTGATTATTGCTTTTTTCCAGATGGTTGGATATACTCCGAATTTCAACGATTGAGTAAAGATGTGAGTGAGAAGAGAGAGAGAGAGAGAGAGAGAGAGAGAGCGAAAGAGGGGGAGAGAGAGAGAGAGAGAGCGCGAGAGAGCGAGAGAGAGAGAGAGAGAGAGAGCGCGAGAGAGCGAGAGAGAGAGAGAGAGAGAGAGAGAGAGAGAGAGAGAGAGAGAGAGAGAGAGAGAGAGAGAGAGAGAGAGAGAGAGAGAGAGAGAGAGAGAGAGAGAGAGAGAGAGAGAGAGAGAGAGAGAGAGAGAGAGAGAGAGAGAGAGAGAGAGAGAGAGAGAGAGAGAATGAATGAATGAATGAAAACGTCTTCATTTATACATCTGGCGAGGTTTGGCCATATTTGGCCATTCTTCCACCTAACCAGAAATATTGTGTACATATAAATGTTTTGTTTCATTCAGGCGCCGTTGGTGGCAAGCTTACATTTCGCAATAAACTAAAATAAAACATCTTCTCTTCAAAAAAATAACGACCGACAAAAATAACACCTTTTTTTTTTTTAATTTTTTATTTTTTTTTTATTTTATTTTTTCTCCTTTTCCTTCTATTGCTCCTGTTGAATTAATTATTAGGATGGATTTAAGGCTGTTAATGCTAGTATCGGGAAAGTAACCATTGTTTCACATGCTTTTTGAAAGTAGGGTAAGTCTTTAACTGTTTTATTTCAGAGGGAAGTCCATTGTATAAATTGATACTTTGCATTAGGAAAGACTGGTGGTAGGCAGTGGTGTGACACACTGGCAGCCGGTAGTTAAACAACTTGTATCTAGTTCCTAGCTGATGAATTTGGGAAAACGTATTAAACTGCTGTGCCAGATATGTAGGTTTACTCGAGGAAATTACTTTGAACATTAACCCAAGAATAGAATATTGCATTATATCGAGAGAAAGAGAGAGAGAGAGAGAGAGAGAGAGAGAGAGAGAGAGAGAGAGAGAGAGAGAGAGAGAGAGAGAGAGAGAGAGAGAGAGAGAGAGAGAGAGAGAGAGAGAGAGAGAGAGAGAGAGAGAGAGAGAGAGAGAGAGAGAGAGAGAGAGAGAGAGAGAGAGAGAGAGAGAGAGAAAGTAAGAGAGACTCCATTATTCAAGTGCACCCGCATGAAAAACTTGTGAGCGGTAGATAGCAACAAAATGGAATGTATTAAGACCGTCCGAAACGAAGAAGAGTTCACAATCACACGTATCGAGCCTATCGACAGTAATGTCTTTGAAATTGGCGCGAATCGGATACTTTCAATGTCTCATTCGTAAGATACATTAATGAGAAGGGAAGCGAAGAAGCTTCCGTTCGCTTGAATATGAGTGAGGAGGTATATCGGACAATTGGGTCTTTTTGGAATCAAAACGATCGGGTATAAGGACGGGAAACCCGGACAAACGTTTATCGGCGCTTCGGCAAGTCCGCATTCTTGTCATCGACGGAAAAGAGCCGTTGAAAGCGATTACTGCAGCGTCAATTTTCGACCTTGTTTTGAACAGAGAAGATTGGCCGCTACCAACGAAAACCCACAGGAGATCGGATTAAAGGCCGTAAAAACATTCACAGGTTGCAGAAGCTGAAAGGGACTGCTAAGAGTTGTTTGTCAGCAATCATTGCTTGTCTTGCAACTTGTCCTAAAAGTGCTGTGTCTAACTGGTATATGTAGCCCACTTCCAACCCTATTTCATTGTGATTCTCGACGAAACATTTCGTTTGACTCGGAAAAATTACTCATTCAAAATGTTTCTGCTGAACACTTCGAAAATTGTGTGTATAACTGCAAATAATTATTAATAAAAAAAACGACGAAAAAAGACATAATTGCCAATAAATTTCAGTAAACAACATAATTTTCTACTCAAGAAAAACGACTTTTCTAGTCAAATAACTAAAAAATTGAGGGGGTTGAAAAGAAGAATTTGGTTTACCTATGGAGCGGTATCCAGAGTAGCGCAGGGAGTACGAAAGTTGGAGGCGGCTGAAAGAGGACTGAGCAGAAATCCCCCACCGTCTCAAAGGTGAAGATCGATGGTCAGCCCACGGGGTGGGTCACTCTCTGCAGGGGGAAGAGCTGCTGTTTACATTATGGACACATTAGCCTAACAACAAAGCTAGTCATCTGTGGCCCAATTTGGAGATAGTAAATGCAGACCTGATTTCTTCCAACAACTTCGCCCTGCACCTGGCGATGAGCATCGCAGCTCGTCATTAGTAACAAGCCACTCCGAGCTTCGATGTCTCCTCGATTTACGATAACATTCGTTCGACTGGTCCTCTCATCTGGGTGTGACACGGGAGCGCGAAACGTGTTTGAATCCGCATTGAAAGTTTCAGTAGCGAATTCTCTGTTTGGTGCAAAAATGTCTTGGTTGTTTTTCGCCATCCCGTCACACCCCACTACGGAGCTTACAGGTTGAGGATCGTGTCCTGATTGGATCTAACATCCGTCGGCGAGGTCAATTCCAAACTGTCCCTTTATTCTGCCAAAAAGATCCTGTCCCCTATTACATACCGGTTGCCAAACATCGTCGATCTCTGAACTCAACACACCAGCCAATTGAAACCACCCGCCGCTGGGGTTGCTTAACCTTGTTCAACTATATTTTGCTTTCCACTGTGCACCACTGCTTTTCGAACCATTACAGCAGTTGTTCCGTTTTTTCCCACGTCTTCCGTTCTGCCTGACTTTTGAACGTATCCACTTATCGTGCTTGGGATCGCGACTTGCTTGCGCATGCGTTGGCAGTGGATTACCATAAAGCAGACGGGCAGAGTTGGTAAGGCTACAAAGGGCAAATGAATGATACGTGCATGCTTAGATTCGTTAGGCTGTTGATTCGTCCAGTGTAGCTGCCACAGTTCTAATAGTTATTACGATTATGTAAGACAAAACATGGAAATGACGAAAGCAACAGAATAAACTATCGAACGTTTTGTCGAAAAGCGATTTTAGTACATAATTTTTTTCGTAAATCCCGCGTATATGACGGTTTTCTACCTCCACGGAAACAGCTTACCTGCATAATGGGCGTTTCGTGACGACTATGAAGTAAGTAGGAACAACCGGCGATTCTGAAATGGAAACTACTGACGAATAACTTTTGTTGAAGGGCGTAAACATATCGATTATGTATGGTTGTAGTTACTCGCTGTTGTGTGATGTGATGAAATTTAACTTGAATAACACTGAACAACATTATACACACAAATTTATTAAGAGAGCGCGAAGGACTTACATACATTTTTAGACAATTAAATACTGCAAGTATTAATTTACGCAACAAACTTTGTGCACGATTCGCTATCTCAATCTGCATCAAATATTATTATGTTAATAATCTTCCAATAATCTTTCTCTAAATTTGTCTTTAAACGTCTCCAATTTCTGCGTGAGATCATACAGTTCGACGTTATCATTAAACAGTTTGGCTGCCTGCACAACAAAGGATCGACGTTCTTTGTCCGGGTATTCTCAGAATTGTGTTTGTTCGATGCAAAGCGTCGAAGTTATCAGAGTCTTTGACCTCGGACTTCCCCGCGTTATTGTCTCCGACCGCCTAATTGTCTCCAACTATTTCAATACCTGCCCTTCACCTGCGGGAATCCCTCAGCTGCGGCCCCCCCAGCCCCCTTTTCTAGGTCCCAGGTTCCCTTTCTTTATTTCTTTCTCCCAATTTCAGTTTCCTATCGACGACAGAGCTCTTCCAAAATCATTCTGCTTCCAACTAGCACCCCAGTAACTTCTTACTCTCTCACACGGTTGCCCGCGCCAGTTCACACGTTCCGAGTACTGCCCTTGTGTCGCCCAGTTGTACTCTATCTCACCTTAATTTCAATTCTACTCAATTCCGCACGCAGGTATAATACAGTCCTCCTCACGCTCACCGAGTTTCAGTTTCATTGCGATCCTCAGCTCCCCCATTCTTGCACCCAACAGTGTTCCTGCTGCGAGTATCCCGCTCCTTCAGAAACTGGAAGCCTTCATACAAGTACGGCGGCCGGCGGGTCTTAAAAAAACACCAAGACAGCGGTTTGGAGTCGCCTGCGTTCTCGTATCTTGAGCCTTCGCAATCTTTAATAATGCGGTGTCGCATGCTCGTCCAAGCGCAACCTCAGTGCAAACCTAAGCGCCGCGTTTTCTGCCCTCTGAAACCTGTCCAAATCTTCATTGCGTAGGTCACACATCGTCGCAGGGTCTGAAGATCAAGGTCTGAACTAATTTAAGTCGTACAGCCGCTGGGAAATCTACAGCGACTCGCCGCAACTAGTAAATCCCTCGAAAGACCGCACTACTATTCTGGTTTGGACTAGGATTCCAAGGTTCTTGGTGCGACATTGTCGTACATCGCCCTTGTCCAGCTCGGGCAATATCTTAGGATAGCCGATCAGCATCGCTTTCGTCATCTTCACATGCACTTTCATCCGATGGTCAGCACACCGTTGTACGACGTTGCCGAGATCATTCCTTATGACGTCAACTGTTTCCCTCAGGCTATGCCAATCACAAGACCGATACCCAAATACTTTGGGCAATGGCGTCACGTACAGAACGAAGATGAGTGCTGATAGCACAGACCCCGGGTGCCGACATTCAGGGCTCTCCAAATAGACAGCTCATCCGGTTTCCAGTTTTGCTCCTGGAGCTTGAGCAACATCTCTGTCTTTGTTCACACGATCGCTTAACTAAGTGTTGTTTGTGAATTGTGTCGTTATCACTTGTTTTCGCGAGAATGGACACGGGCGAGGACTCAGGTGCTGATGATGGCTCACCGTTTGGGGAACCTAAGAGACCGGCTAAACGCAGAAAATCATCGGTAGATAATCGTACTGTGATCCCCTCATCTAACTCTTTCGCACCTTTATCCAAGCCTCAAACTAGTGCAGCTGTGAATAACCTCACTTCCTCACAAACATCTAAAGAAGATAAACAACTGAAACCACCTCCTATATTTGTGAAAAACTTATTAAATATAAACGTACTACTTCAGAAAATTCACTCTCTTGATGCTGGTGAATTTAAGCACTACTCCACAGGAGACAAAATCAAGTTTACATTCGAAACAATTGATGGGTATAGACAAATGATTAAGTACCTAAGTGAAACCAATGCTCAATACTACACTTACCAAACCAACTCAGATCGAGCTTTCAGAGTGGTTATAAGAGGTCTACATCAATCGTGTGATACCAAACTGCTGATGGATGAAATTAAAAAACTAGGCTACGTTCCTCGTCAACTAGTACCAGTGTTACACCCAGTAACAAAAATACGTTTACCACTGTTTTTTCTGGATCTTGAGCCTAACTTAAAAAACTCCGAAATTTTCAGTTTAACTCGCCTTTTTCACGCCGTGATAAAGATTGAACCTCCACGACCAAAAAAAGCAGTAATTCAATGCACAAAGTGCCAGAATTTCGGACACTCAAAAAATTTCTGTAGCCTTCAACCACGGTGCGTAAAATGTAATCTACAGCATCCGTCTAACGAGTGTACCAGGCCAAGTAATGAACCACCGATCTGTACAAACTGTGGGGGGCCGCACACAGCGAACTACAAGGGATGCCCACATCATGTGAGACTACTGAAATCTCGTCGCTCCCTTTCACAGGTAACACAACTTGATACTAATAACGCCAAATTTGTGGAACCGTCCCACCTTTTTACCCACCCTCTCATTCAACCAACATCACACCATGAAACTACCAAAAAGATTCCTCACATGCCACGCACTTACTCAAATGTCGTCTCTGAAGGACAAAGTACTCAACTTCTTATCAGCAAAATAGAGAGTTTAATAACTATTATTCAACCTCTTGTCCAAACACTTGCGCAGATCATACCTAGACTACTGAAGTTAGATGGTTGATTCAACTTATGAAGCCCCATTAAACATTTGCACTTGGAACGCTCGTGGTATTGCCAATAAACCACATGAACTTGAACTATTTCTTAGAATGTATAAAATCGACATATTGCTGGCCACAGAGACTAAATTAACTGAAAATCGTCCTTTCTTTATTGATAATTACAGATGCTATAGGGCTGACCATCCGAGTGGCAATAGAGAGGGTGGGTCACTCATACTCATGAAAAATACAATAGAACACGAAGAACTCCCTATCATCCAAGAAGATATCATGCAAGTCTTCAGAGTCTCTCAGTTTGTTAATAACCAACAATTTCAAGTAGCAGCTTTTTACTCTGCCCCAAGGAATCAAATGGGTGCGGCCGACTTCAGAGGCTAATACATGAACTTGGACACAGATTTCTAATAGGGGGTGACTTCAACTCCAAGCATCCCACATTCGGCTCAAATGTTACCAACCCTAGAGGTACTATTCTTCGCCGAATAGTCCACCGTTTCAACTTAGAGGTATTACACCCCATAGAGCCTACGTACTATCTTGATAGGAGACACATTGCTCCGGACGTCCTTGATTTCTTTATAGGTAACAGCCTCACTAATCTGTGCACACAACCCTCTGTTGTGCCTGACCTCAGCTCTGATCACTTCCCAACACTACTGGCTCTAGGCACCCTGCACGAAAACCCTATCTTGGGACAAAGGCTGATTAAACACCTGTTCGACTGGACTATTTATCAAGAATCACTTACTACTGCTACTCGTCTCCGATTGCCTCTCAAAACACCATCAGACATTGACAAGGCTGATTCCGTATTTACGCGTAATGTGCAATTTGCGGCTAACATCGCTAGCTCCCACAAGACTATGTTGAACCAATCCCAACAATTCAATACCAAGCCCCATATTACAGCTCTCCACCGCGTTAAATGCCAGGCCAGAGCCTTGTGGCGTAGTACAGGCTTCCCAGATCACAAAAGGGCGTATAACAGAGCCACTGAAGAATTAAAAATGGCATTGATCAAGGAAAGGTCTGAGCAAAAGGAAACAGAGTTGTCACAATTGGAAATCACAAATAAGTCGCTCTGGCTAAAAACAAAGGCTGTCACCAAAGAGAAAAACGCAATACCCCCTCTCAAACAGGGTAATAAATGGCTCTGCACACCAATCGAGAAGGCTGAAGCTTTTGCAGAAGCCTTAGCCGAGCAATTTGCTCCAAATCAATCAGGAGACCAACACTTTGACAACCATATAGAAAGTATAGTACAATGCCCCTTACAACTCTCGATCTTCGAGAAATTCTTTACTCCTGGCCAGGTTAAAGCAGCCATAGCAAAGTCTCCCTCAAAAAGGACTCCTGGATTTGATGGAATTACAAGACCTCTTCTAGTAAATCTCCCACGCAAAGCTCTCGTACAATTGACACAGATTTACAACGCCATGCTGAGAACAGCTTATTTTCCAACCAAGTAAAAATTTGCTCATGTTGTGATGATCAAAAAGAAGGGGAAAACAAGTCAAGACCTTAATAATTACAGTCCTATTAGCCTGCTTTCTCTGTTGGCAAAAACATTTGAAAGGCTTATTTTGCCAGAGCTCCTTATTCATCTAGAGCCATTGATTCCTCCGGAACAATTCGGCTTCCGACCCTTACACTCTACACAGGGTAGTTGATGAGATTCTACTTGCATATGAGAACAAAGAGGTTTGTCTGGGTCTTTTTCTTGACGTTGAAAAAGCCTTCGATCGGGTGTGGCACGAAGGGCTTCTTGCCAAAATTAAGTCATTTACCTGACACACACTATCGAATCCTGCAGTCTTATCTACTCAACCGAACATACTCCGTCAAGTACAAAAATGCTATATCCAAATCGCATGTCATTCGAGCAGGTGTCCCTCAAGGGAGCATTCTGGGGCCCTTCCTATACACCTTTTACGCTCATGACTTTCCAAGGTGCCAAAATGCCACAATTGCACACTATGCTGATGATCAGGCTGTTCTGGTTCGACACTCTTCGGGCGAACAGGCTAGTCAGACACTCCAAGAGTATATGAACACATTAACTGTATGGACCAAACGTTGGAAGATTCAGGTCAACACCCAGAAAACATGCATGGTCTGCTTTACATACAAGCGGTCTGTCGTGATGCCCACTCTTCACCTCTTTGGTCAACCCATAGAGTATGCTGACTCTGAATGTATCTGGGTCTTAGGCTGGACAGCCGTTTGACCTGGAAACCCCACATCAGTGACATCGTGGCAAGAGTGCGTGAGAGGATTCGTCAACTATATTTCCTGTTATCCTGTAAAGCTTTACCCATTCATGTGAAGCGCTTGCTCTACCTTATGCTACTAAGACCTATCTGGCTATACGGGAGTGAACTTTGGGGCTCAGCATGCAACACGCAAATTAAACGTATTGAGACAGTTCAAGCAAGAACACTGCGAATACTGACTGGCGCACCATGGTTTGTGCGTAATGAAACTTTACGTTCAGACCTGTCAATTCCCACAGTCAACATGTCTCTCTTCAAGTCCTACAACGCCCTAGCTGAGTGTATTAAATCCCATCCAAATACTCTTGTTCGTAATATGCTCTCCAGTCCAAGAGCTCATCTTTCTTCCAGACGATTAAAACGCAAATGGCATTCTGATCTCCTGGGCTCCTGATGTCACTTGGACTGCCACAAAATTGTGAACCGTAATACTCGTTTTGTTTAATATAGTTTTCTTTTTTTTCTCATGTTTTATTGAGCTCTTTTCACAGTCTATTACTGTCACTACCGTGTGTATTATATTTATTACTAGTCATCACTGTTAAAATAATAACTGTATTACGTTGCCAATGGGCCACGTCCATCTCACAGTGAATTTCCGAGCCTAAACACTTATCGTAACTGAACATAATAATCATATGAGCTACAATAATAATATACACACACTAACGCATAATAATTTATTGAAAATAGTTAAAAGTAAATACTGCATTTTTAACCGATGTCGTACTTAGGCACAGCTAACCAGTTAACCCAAAACGAAAAAAAAAGGTAAGGAGTGCAACGGGAGAAAGGAACATGCTGTCTCGTGAGCGTAACGTTCTGGACGACTCAGAAGCATTCTCGGCTTGCTGGGTCCTTCAGCGTAAGGCGTCATCGTGATTCTCAAATCTTCATCGCGCCTCACAAATATTTCATAAAATATTCGTTGAAATATTTCACGAAACATCGAACCGCCTTCTTATCCTAATAATTTAGGTCCCGCCATTCAGTCGCAAGTTAACTATCGACGTTTAATCCAAGATGAAGACGGCTGCATTGTTGATGTATCAAACGCACGACGCAACGTGGCAACTTGACCAGCCAATTAATCTGACCGACGATAAATATCGGTGTATTCATATACAAGTAAAAGAGCTGCAAAGGAGACAAACGAAGATTATTGGGACTCCGATTTCTCAGTAGCGTTTATCTTCTACTTCAATTTCAAAAATTTGTTAAATAAATATGGCATGAGTTACATAAGTTGCGTGTACAGTTCCGGAATTTATTGTGCCGCTCTTACTCACTTCTGGACCATTATTGAGCTATTGATACGCCCGCGAAGAATAAATAAGGCTGTAAACAAGATTTTGTTTTTGAAGAGAATAATAATCGCTTTTCCTGAGTTATCGGGTAAAAACCTTCAGAAATGGTAGTAAGCAAAACGGTGGTAGTGGAAAATTCCGGAATTTCTGGGTCTCGTGAGCGTTATCAAACGCTCATCGTATAGGTATTTAATTGGACTACCACACTAATTTTACGAGGATAAGTAAAATCAATGATCAATGTTGCAAACTATAACGTCGGACGAGGCACTAAAATATGTGGTTAACATTTGTGGAATAGGCCATCAATGAGCAGAAAAAGAAATGTGTGACAGTCACACATAGTAGAAGTGAAACTTTAACGTGCAAAACCGAATCGCAACGGACAAGTGGAAAAACAACGGAAAAGTGGAAAAACGCATCGCAAAAACATTTTTACTCGAAGTTTTACGGGCAGGTTTTCAAATTCGACAAGTACATTAACAATTTGCCCATAAAACTTCGAGTAAAAAGTTTTTTGCGATGCGTTTTTCCACTTGTCCGTTGCAATTCGGTTTTGCACGTTAAAGTTTCACTTCTACTATGTGTGACTGTCACACATTTCTTTATTCACAGGTTTACTGCAAATTATGATTTGGTTAGGATAGGTAAATTGTAATTAATGCATTTTTTATATTATTTAAACAAATTTTATTTTACTAAAGTTAACGTACCTGTTAGTGAGTCCGTCTCCTCTGGCTTGTGAGTCACTAACAGGTACGTTAACTTTAGTAATTTGCCTACTGGCGGACATAACCCAAAATTTTATTTTATTAAACAAGAAAACAGAATTTCAATCCGGGAAAAAAAATCTAGGTACCCGATGCATGTTGCAATATATTTGCGTTCAATGAACCGCTGCAGAAATAGTTGTGGGTAACGAAATGAACGATATATGACGGTTCATGTTACTAGAATTCGGCCGGTTGATCACATTCACACTTACACTTGTTTTACTGCTGTTCTTTGTTTGAATAACGCCACGCAGTATTCCCAGGCGGTCACCCATCCAACTACTAACCACGCCCGACGTTGCTTACCCTAGGTGATCGGACGAGAACCGGTGTGTTCAACGTCGTCCACATCAAATCCAAATCCAAACAGTTTAATGACATAACATTTACACTTAATAATAATAATAATTAAATTACATAATATAGATAATTTACAATATCAGCATATGGCTGCCTCTCTTGCGTAAACATAAGGGGTATATGGGTCACAGTCATTAATTAGTATACATTCAACATAAAACTATAGCTAGGAAACTTTAAGGGCGAAAACCTAGAATCTTAAGTTAAGTTTACTTACACTAACTATTTACACACAAGCACAACTAACACAGCACACACAACTAACACAGCACACACACTTAGCACAGCTAACACCGCACACACACTAAGAACAACTAACACAGCACACACTTACAACTAAATATGTACACACAATCACACATCATTCTCTCATTACAAGAGCGGCTCAGATCCGCCGCCCGCGCCTTGCGCTCCTCCATTGAGGTCTCCTAAGGGTGTTCAGGTTTCTTACTAGTGGGTTTGGGTGTGAGGCAAGTTTGTCAGTGTATGATTGTGTGATGCGTGTGATGTGGTCTGGTATGTGTTCCATGTTGTGGAGTTCGTGTAGTCGTGATGTGTTTGTGCGGAAAGGGCTGTTTGTGGCGATCCGGAGGCATTTGTTCTGTGTTACTTGTAACTTGTGTATGTTAGTGAATGCCGCTGTGTGCCAGACAGGACACGCGTATGTTATTGTGGGTCTGATGATGGCTTTGTAAATGAGGAGTTTCAATGGTGTGCTCAGTGATCGTGATGTCAGAAGGTTGTAGTATCTGCCAAGTTTCCCAAGGGCTTTTTTGTTGACCTCTTTAATGTGGTCTCCAAAGGATAGCCGTTTATCCAAATAAACCCCCAGGTACTTGACAGATTTGGAA
This sequence comes from Pachypeltis micranthus, assembly GCA_020466155.1. Classification (NCBI taxonomy): domain Eukaryota; kingdom Metazoa; phylum Arthropoda; class Insecta; order Hemiptera; family Miridae; genus Pachypeltis; species Pachypeltis micranthus. The sequence goes on along the minus strand of CM035768.1, from coordinate 79,159,720 downwards.
AAGGGAATTTTGTTGCCTCGGATCGTAATGAACTGTGGTGTCTTTTGTTTGGCTGTGAAAAGGATGGCTTCAGTTTTGGCAGTATTGATCTTGACCTTCCATCTCTCCAGTTTCTGTATGACCTGATGCGCGGCATTTTGCAGTCGGCCTGTCGCTTTATTTATGGACGTACTCGACGTATAAAGCGCCAGGTCGTCCGCAAAGCCCGCTATGTGAACGTGTGGTGGTAAGTTCTCAAAGGTCTCGGAAATGTACAGGTTGAAGAGGATGGGAGACAAGACTGACCCCTGAGGGACGCCTGCAGGGATCAACCGCCTCGATGAGACTGAGCCATTTACCTTAACTTGAATGTGGCGATCTGTTAGGTATGAGTGGATGATTTTCGTGATGCCTAGTGAGAATTTGTATGTGTGCAGTCTATGTATGAGTCCCTCTACCCATACCGAATCAAAAGCCTTCTCAGAGTCCAGCAAGAGGAGTGCAGTTGTGTGTGCTTGGGACATCTGATGTATAATGTGTTGTGTGACTCGACTAAGTTGGTGTGTCGTTGCGTGTTTGTGTTTGAATCCCATCTGGGAGTGTGGAATGATCTGTAGTTTGGTGATTTCCTTGTGAAGCCTGCTAAGTATCACTTTTTCGAATAACTTCGACAGTGTAGGTAGCAGGCTGATGGGGCGGTAATTCGAAGGGTCTGAAGGCTGTTTGCTCGCGTGCTTCCTATTTCATAGCCTCCACTATCGGGACCCAGAAACACGTCTGAAGTCAAATTTACTCATCCACGCTGGTCCATATTACTCACGAGTCTTGCAAATAAGAGGTTTTATCTCTCCAACTGGGCGTGCTAGCTATTTGATACTCAGTCAAATGTCATTCAAAGACTAGCTGTGAGGAGAACTGCAGAAACAGGCCGGAAGACACTCACGTTAATGCTGTTCATCCATTAGTTGTTAATTCATCCGTCATCACTCATTATTTCTTCTCATCCTGGCTGAAATCTTATAGTTTGAGCAATCAGCAACTCTCTATAACTCGCCAACTATGCCAGAGCAGCCACAATGGAAAAAACAGACAAACCTGCACTGCCACCATCTGTCACTTGCCGTATTGTCGATGGGCAAGTGATGTCCCGAGCCCAAATCAGATTGGGCCACGATTTTCAATGATGCGTACGTCGCAGCAGTTCTGATTGACATCAAGGGAGCGTTTGACAACCTTTGGTGGCCGGCACTCCTCAATGAGCTTAAAGGTAGGGGAATACCTGCAACCTGTAGTGGCTCGTAAGAAGTTACCTGACAGACAAAATTGCTACGATGGAATGCAGGCATGTCTCTGTCCGGAGAAAGATTGAGAAGGGGCGCCCACAGAGCTCGATCCTTGGACTAGTATTGTGGAACGAGTACTAGCCATACGCCTATCCCATGACCTGACTAACCGTCAATACGCTTTGGCGGCCACAGGCTTCTTATTCAAAAACTCGTCAAGTATTTAAGAGTGAATATAGGTCAGAGAGTGGTTCACCTCTGGTCCCATAAAGGCACTACTATTGCAAGGTTTGCCTCACTGCGAGCAATTACTAAGGCCACTTGGGGTGTGTGTTACCACGACACTATCCTCATGTACCAGGCCATCTATCTAGGCGTGCTGCCTCGTTGTCTGGGGAAGCAAACTAACAGTCAATCAAAAGAGTGTATTGGCCCAATCCCAGAGAGCTGCACTCCTGTGGATCACCAAGGTCTATAAGACCGTATCAATAGGAGCACTCCAGGTGATCGCTGGTCAGTTACCGGTTGGGCTGATCTCTGTGCTGAGCTCACCCCAGAAAAAAACCTTGCTGCCATCGACGAATGTGCGTTAGAGAAATGGCATGCGAGATGGGAAAGGGATGTGGCATGTATGAGTTCTTTCCCAACATCCGTGAACGCCTTTCAAGAAAATGGGTTGAGCCAAACCACTGGACGAGCCAGTTCCTCATGGGACATGGCAGCTTCAATACGCGGCTTCACTTCATTTCTCCCAAAGACTCTCCATCATGCACATTTTGGGCCTCCAGTGTCAAGGAAACAAGAAAACATGCGCTGCTCCACTGTAGTTTGTACAACAGTGAGCGACAGTTGTTGGAAAGGCAGACGAACTTAGCTGCATTGAATGCTACAAAGCAAACCTATAACCGTTTGCGAAGAAGGTGATGACTAAGAAACGTGGTCATAGTTGATCTGTCCTTATGGAACTTGCCACCCAATTAAATAGTTAGATCAGGTGGGAATCCAGAATAAGAACTACTCCCAGACAGTACGGGATTCCTCAGGTGGTCACCTCTGCGCAGTAACATACGGGCAACAGCTATCGACTGGGAGACTGGCTAACGAGCATATACCTGCCATACCTCTGCAGGTCTGAGTTCAGTGGATGCTGCAGGGTCCAGTCTCTCGCATATTAGCGAAACCGCAACTTCCATGACTGATATAACCCTCGTCGAGGGTTTAGGAATCTAAAATCTAATGAGGAAACAGACCTGTTGGAAAAATAGAAGGTTGGCGGAACCATTGACTGCTTATGTGCACTGGCGCATTGTTGATACTTGTTGCTTATTTCTTTCCATCATATAATTAACTAGGTTGGTTCTGGTCTCTGGACTCCTCAGAGACTGACTACCGCTGCTTAGAGCCCCGGGCCGTGACATTGTAACAGCCGAATAATCTTATACTCCTTTATCGGTTCCAAAAGAGACGGCACACAGCAGTCCCTCATGTATATCGGACTTGTGTTGGAAAGTGCAACATTCGTTCGTTCAAAATTCTCTGTATTGAAGATCAGTCAGACTTGTCTCACGTTTCGGAACAATCGAACAAAGTTATGAGGAGGTTCTTCCTTTTAGTTGCCCTCTCATCTCTTCGAATCGGAATCCACCGGGGAAGCCTTCGCTGGCTTTGAGGATGAGACTTGGAAATGAGAAGTTGGTTGTGAGGTGAGAGCAGCCGGAAAGGCTGTCTTGGCGCACTCATCCAATTAACGCGTTTACATCTGCCTCCCTTTCCGCCTCCACCCCGTTGACTCCAGTCCTAATGGATTTCGGTCACGCACCCCCACCCCCGCCCACGCTCATTCTTCGTCCACCGTGCACCCATCAGCCAACAGCCCCACTTCCACAACCTCGCGCCCACCGGTCATCTCTCACCGACCTCTAATGCACCGTTAATTAATGGAAGGCACCTTTTTTTTTCTTTTTTTTTTGTCTGACTTCTACTCATCAAATATTGTAACCCCCGCCGCGAGACCGCAGCTCTTCTCGGCCTTTTACGACCTCTGACACGATATTAACTCCTCCCGAGTTCTCCTCTTCTGCGCAAAAACATGACAACAGCACTTGGAATAAAGTTCTTGTTTCACCGAAAATGAGAGCTGACTGACTTGGAAGAGTTTGTCACATGTGTGGACGTTTCTGAAGTAATCGACGCAGTTTAGGAAGTTATCAGTACAGCGTCCCGACGGTGGTGAACAGGTCAAAGATGTGGCGGGGCTTGTGATGCTGTACGGGGTGAATTTCCGAGGAAGGCCATAGAAAGGGGAAATATTCCAAAACTACTAGTAAGTACAACGAGGGCTCGCCTGGATTACAATTGGTTACACACAGATAGGGAATGTGAAGAGTATTGGGAAGGCAAGCCCAATCTTTATTATAAGACGGCTGTTGTCAGATGCGTTCTGTAATTGTGTTGCTATGGAGAGACAACAGCTTCCATTTTCTCATGTTGGAATAAATTTAGTTCGTGACGTGTCGTTCGTGTTTCCGATGCGTAGCATTAATTGACTCTCTCGTTGTTCTTATTTCTTTATTGCCATTTGCTCTGCCAATTTTATTTTTTTCATCCAATAGGTTATGGGCCCAGATTAGCGATAAGTATCAATGGGAAGTTCGGTTAAAATTGAGTCGCTTGGCCGGTCCAATTACGACACATGGAGCATGCATGTGGAAGCGCTCCTGATCAAGTCCGAAGGATGGGGATATGCCAATGGTGACATCAGGAAGCCAGAGGAGCCTGCTGAAGCTCAAGTTTGGACGAATGAAGATCAGAAAGCCAAAGCGAACTTGATTTTGGCTATAAGCCCGTCTGAACTGAAGTTGGTCAAAGGTTGCAAAACGTCGAACGAAGTTTGGTTCAGGTTGCGCGAAATATATCAGTCGAAGGGACCTGCGCGAAAGGCTACACTTTTGAAGAAGCTGATACTGCAACGAATGAGGCCAGATGGAGACGTTCGGGATCATGTCAATAGTTTTTTTGACACCGTAGATAAGCTGCATGATATGGACGTGGTGGTTAATGATGACCTTTTGTCCATCATGTTGTTATACAGCTTACCAGACGACTTCGAAAACTTTCGTTGTGCAATAGAGTCACGGGATGACCTGCCAAACCTCGAAGCATTGAGAACGAAAATTGTGGAAGAGGGAACAAAGCAGCTGACCACGTAGGACCAAATGCATTAATCGCGAAGTTTAAGAAACCCCCACGCAAACCATAAAGAGCCTTTTTCAATCTGCAGTGCTTCTTGCCATCGTTGAAACTTCTCAACATTTCCCACGCTGTTTTTTTGAATATTTCCACCCTCATTCTCGATTATGTCCATCAAGATGCTCTCAAAATGTTCAGGCGGATCCATAAATATTTTCTCCTCTAGTTCACCATTCAAGTATGCGGTCTCAACGTCCATTTGGATCACATCCATATTGTGTTTTACCGCAAGTGCCACCACAGTTCTGAGTGAACTGAGCCGAACTACTGGGGAATATATTTCATGGTAGTCCACACCTGCCTCTTGATTGTAGCCTTTTGCTACCAAACGTGCTTTACGGCGTTCCAGAGCTCCATCTGCTGAGTACTTGTTGACCAACACAATTCGACTACCCACAGCATTTTGATCTTTTGGTTTGTGGTCAAGTCCCCAAGTGTTGTTCATCAACAAAGAAACAAACTCTTTCCTGACTGCAGCAAACCAATCGCTCGCATCTGGTCCCTGAAATGCTTCAGTAGCATTCACTCCAGCTGGACAAACACTTTCTGATTGGAGTGTAGAATCTTCCCAGCTAGCACCAGTGAAGTTGTCATCGTCTTCTTCATTTGCATCAGATTCGGGGATGGTAAGTTCCTCATTATTTTTCGGGACCATGTGGTAGACCTTCTTTCGCCGTCCAGGACCTTCTGACGTCTTCACTAACTTAGGTCTTCCCTTCCCTCTAATTAAATTTTCCTCCATCTCATTCTCGTTCGCTCCGTCTTCAATGGAATCACTTTCTGTTCTTCCCAGCGATTCTGAAACTCTAGGAGTGTCGGTAATCACGACCGGCATGGAACTATTTCCAATCTGAGAGGATGTAGGAGAAAAATCAACTCCTAATTCCATGAGTTCGTCCATCTCCCCCTGTTGAAAATCTTTCGGTTCAAACTCATCAACCAATTTGAGATCCCCAGTGACTTGGATTTTCTTCTTTTCAACGTCCCGCACACGGTAGGCTTTGGATGTATCCGAGTACCCAACATAAATGCATTCACCTGACCTCGGTTCCAGTTTTCCCTTAACAAATTTGTCAACCATGTAAGCTTTGCTCCCAAATGTTCGAAAATAAGAAACAACCGAAGACTTTCCATGCCACATCTTGTAAGGAATTTGTCCATCAATCCCTGATGCAGGACACCGATTTCTTATGTGAACTGCTGTTGCCACTGCTTCTGCCCAAAAAGATTTTGGCAATTTGGAGTCTGACAACATACAACGAACCATGTTCAAAATCGTTCGATGAGCCCTCTCTGAGATACCATTTTGCTGTGGCGTGCCAGGAACAGTAAATCGCCTACCGATACCACTTTTCTCAAGGTACTCTTTGAATTCCTTATTGTTCATATTTCTTTATTGCCATTTGCTCTGCCAATTTTATTTTTTCATCCAATAAAGAGTACTTGCTCTTAGAATTGCGAAAGACTAGCTACCCTTAGTTAAGTTGAGAAGGATCCACATCTTTCAATATCTCTTGAGTGCGGATGTGGTACAGCCAGCCTTGGGCTTTAGGGTGTAGCGTTTTGATATTACATATGAGCAGCATAAAACATATATTATGTTCAATTTGGATGTCGTAGAGCTCACTTTTCCACTCTCTTAAGTGTCTGGAACATTACGAGTTAAGAAAGTAGGGAAATTCACGGGTCAGCCGTCTGAAGCGTATTTCTCTTACGTATTTCTTTCAAGTTGTAACTCCTTCAAAGGTCTTCCGCTCTATTGAATAGAACGAAGCTTCGGTTATTTATCTTGAACCGGAAAACGTCCAGCAGTCCACATCTACATTTACTGTTGCCATTTCTTTTCCTGTTCTAACTGACTAGCAGCAACATTATACACCCCCCCCCCCTTTACAGCGCCCAGGGGTGGTAAAGTGGTAACTAAAGCTCATTTCGTATCTCACGGCGCATTTGATAACAACGTGTAGATAATTGATGTGATTACGAACATTCGGGTTTACAGTTCTGGAATTATAACGGGAATATTACGAAAAAAAATTCATAAAGAACCGACGTTAATTTGAATTCCGGAATTTCCGTGGGTGCTCTTGATTATCTTACGACCATCATTCACCCATCGTAAAGGCAAATTATTGGATTACCGCTGTTTTTTTAATTTGTTATTTTATTTTCGAGAACGCTAATGAGATTTATGATAAAAAAGCGGACCTGTAAGTGATTTTCGTCGAAACCTTTGACAATTTACGCTGCCAATCTTGTCATTTTGATACGGATGAAAATGTTACAGTTACATCATTTGGAGTTGTCGGAGTCGTTTGATAATTTTTTGGTGTTTGATCGCTGTTGGATGTTGAAGATCGAAATAAATAAAAAACTCAGTGAGTGTGAGGAGGACTATATCATATGTGCAATGAATAGTGATTTGAGCATACAAGGCGACACAAGGGGAGGACTCGTAATACGCATGCACTGGCACGAGAAACCGTATCGGAAGGAGTGCGCGAGCTGCATGGGCCGAGAGTTGATAGAGGAATGTGTCTGCGTGAGCATTGGGAGACGAATGTACCTGGGAAGTGCGGTGTGTGTTTGAGAAGGAGGTAAATCGAGGGAGGGAAGGACATTCTGGAAAATACGAAAGAGGAAATCCGTTGTTATTGGAAGTAACTGAAGGACTGGGCTTTCCGTAGGTAACAAAAGGGTTGAGAGTACTGCTAATGTGTATGACCCCGCTGATTTGGCCTGCTGAACAATCACCATGGTAGCTATAGTTAATTTTGAAGCGATTTCGCTCCATAACCTTATTTTAGAGTGTTATATTGGCCGGCAGGCTAAATATCGAACTTGTGAGTCTCAGTTGCGTTGACATACAAGTCTGTAAGGTAGGTAAGGTACCTCGTGTCGCTTCCAACTTTGGGAGAATATTTCCTCATTGTTCACAGTCTTACTAAATTTAACCAACAATACCATGTACCACTTTATTATACCGAGATGATGATTCAATTTTCCACATATTTCGTCTTGATATTTTACCAAAGCCGAGATTGCATGGACAGTTTCACCCATCGCGAACTGGTCGACAATTTTATGAAGCGACTCTGTTACCAAATTCCCGATGATTGCGTTGAAGGTTAATTTCGTGTAAAACTCAAACGAGAACTGAGGTGGATGACCCCACTCAGCTTATATAGAGTTGGGACCTTGATCACGTGATCAAGGTGTGGAAGCCTCAGAATTTCGAGAATACTACATAGTGGCTCGAGACAGCTGCCATTGCACCATAGTAGGGGAGAAATGGCGAGCGAAACCGGAAATGCCAGTTTCAGCTCAATTGGAGTGGGGGAAGAAAACCACGCCTCGTACTATAGTACGAGGCTTTTGGCCACGCCCACCGACCAATCACGTTGTAGTACGTCATTTTTTATCCCCTCCACCCCACCCATTACCCCCTCCACCACAATTATTAACCATTCGTACTGTAGTACGACCTTTTTTACCACCACCCCCTGCCCAAATTTCCGGAAGTTGTCCACCTCTCCTTCGGTTTGCCCCTACCAATAACCAGTCACGTTATAGTACGACCTTTCCCCCCCCCCTCCTCGTCCCACTAACGAATTTACTATAGTACGTGTACTCCCCCTCCCCTCCCAACAGAAAAATCCTATTGTTCGAATGACATCACTTTTGTACCAATTACCTTATAACATGTCATTTTTACCCACCCCCCTCCCCCCGCCTTCTCCCATGAGCCCCCTGGTTAGTGTACTATAGTAGGAGTCCTCCTCCCCTCCTATTAAAATTCCAGAGCGTTTGGATGACATCATTTTTTTAAAAAAAGTTCCTTCCCTGGGATCGAACGCAGCACCTCACATTCTATAGTTGAGCTACCAACTGAGCTACGAGGGTATACCTAACGAATAACGTAAACTTGTGGTATAAGAGGGACAGACGTGACATCCTCCTTGTGGGACGCTAGAGTGGTCACATGATCGTTCAAGGGCATGACTCATCAACATGACGCAATAGCAGCTGCCTCAGGCTACTGCGTAGTATTCTCGGAAATGTTTAATAGGTTTCAAAATATGATGCAATAGCATGATGTGTTCACTTGATTGTATAGCCCCAGGCGTTCTATTCTCGGTATTTAATATTGACGCACAAATTATCTCTAAACGTGTTTCGACTCGTCTATTGGGCAGTTGAATTGGAATTTTCTACCGCTAATTTTAAAAATGACATGTTATAAGGTAATTGGTACAAAAGTGATGTCATTCGAACAATAGGATTTTTCTGTTGGGAATGGGAGGGGGAGTACACCTACTATAGTAAATTCGTTAGTGGGACGAGACTGTAAGGAGGGGGGGGGGCAAAAAAGGTCGTACTATAACGTGACTGGTTATTGGGAGGGGCAAACCGAAGGAGAGGTGGACAACTTCCGGAAATTCGGGCTTGGTTTTCTTCCCCCACTCCAATTGAGCTAAAACCGGCATTTCCAGTTTCGCTCGCCCATTTCTCCCCTACTCACCATGTTGTGAAACTACTTAGAGTCCTGCCCTTGAACTTTTATCGGTTGCGTTTATTTCTCACCTACGACCTTAGCAAGGTATAAGGTGGGAGAGCCAGTGTGATGTTCGAAAGAGGCCCAGAGACTCGAAGAAGTCGCCTCGCTGGGTAAGCCACAGTAAGCACTACATCACATGCAGACATTCTCCAATTTACCTTGCTGAGCTGTGCTTCCGGTCACCACTTCAAAGTGTGGAATTTCGGCTTTTTGAAATTTCAGCCAGAAAGTTATAGCGCTCATTAGCACATGCTTATCAGTACTCTCAGATCTTGTCTAGAGAGTGTCAGCATCGCCTTCGCCCTTTGACAGGAAGGCACGACAAGCCTTTTCGCCTGTCTTAGTCGTGGCTAGCGATGCCAATGGGCGCCATTTTCCTGTATCTCCCATCGAGCAACCAGACGGTTCAGGCGACTTTTCGTCATACCTACGTGTGGTTCAGGCCCGATGGGTAGGGATTCTGTACCCCTTTTCGCGAGGCGGTCAGCCTTTTCATTGCCCTCATGCCCCCTGTGAGCCGGCACCCAAATGAGGGAGAGCCTGTCACGGGCGCCGAGCTGCTTGAGCGCATTTAGGCATTCCCATGTCAGCTTAGACCTAAAACTATAGGCTGCGATGGCCTTTAAGGCGGCCTGGCTGTCTGAGAAAATGTAGATCCGCTTGCCCTTGAGCCCTTTGTTCAGGATCTCTTCTGCGATCTCTTGGGTTTTGCCCATTGTTCGCGGCTGCTTATTCAGTCAGCATGCTGTCCTTATTCACAGCTGGCCGCAGACATGCCCCTGGGGACAATGCCGTGGCCGGTCCACTATCCACAACCCGTGGTCGCGCCTGGTAGCATGGGCATGCTCCTGGGAAGATAACCCAGAACCAGGTTTGCGACTCATTAGACCGGCGTGGCAATGCGGATGCGTCATTTGATCTTTAGCTGCAACCTCCCCCATCAAAAATGTGCAAACAGCGCAAAATCGAATTCTGCGGCTCATAATCAGCGCACAATGGCATGTCAGGAATGAGATAATTCATATGGATTCAGACATAATAGAGGTGGTTCTCCAGCTATCGTACAGTAAGCACTAAGGAAGAATACAACACCATCCTAAAGACCACATTAAAGAAATTCATGAATATCCTCCACCAAATGGCATATTAGATCTGGATCTGGTTTAAGTATGTCCGCTGGGTGAATCCCACCTCGCACGTCTCACGTGACCATTATATACATAGTATTAGCCTAACTGTAATGTACCAAGTACAATAAAGTTTAATACAAAAAATAGAAGAAAATTATTGACTCACTCCACTCTTCCATAAGTCCAGCTACGAATAGCCTTGTTCTTGTATTCTTACTAACTTGGGACGAATATGATTTAACACGATTTCAATTACAGGAGAGTTGTTCAACACTCACCCACCGAGGCGCGGCATCGATTTAGAGTGGTTTGAGTGAATTTAATTTTTGAGAAAGTCAAAATTTAATTACATTTCTTATCTCCCTAATGTAAAAATTGTTTTTAAGTTGAACTCGAGGGTCAAAAGTAACCCTAAACATTGAAACTGTCTGATTTGTTGAAGTCACTAGTTTCAGATCGATTGTGGGTCTCGATAGCCGCCTTCCAGCTCCGATCTCTCTCAGGTGAGGGAAAAACCTCCCCAGAACCTCCCAGAATTCCAGAAATAGTACGTAAAACAGGAAATTGCGTTTGAACGCCAAAAACATTTTTGTTTCGCGCAAAATGAACGGTTTTCAGGACGGAGCAATACTCTGAACACTGCATAAAATGTCCCTCGCAACCTCTCACTTACTTGCAATCCAAATACTGAGTTAATTCATTACAATTTCGACTACTATAACGGGAATTGAAATGGTAATGGCGATTGCACTTCTTGAAGAATGATGATGGGGTTCCTTTTCTACCAATCCGGCCTCTTGCTCTCTTTATGTGCAAAATAACTTTTGGGTTTCTCTTTTGCGAACAAAGATCACGTTCCGAAACACGCGTTTAGCATAATTCGTATCAAAATTTGTTGACCCTCCAGTTCTGAATGTGGGTAGTGCCCCAGTTAAGTCTGGTGCTGTACTTGATGCCTTCCGTCTCACTTACGCGACGACCTTAGCCATTAGTGGTCAAGGTAGTCCCATAAAATCAGACCGGTTCAAAAGTCAATTGAGTAACTAGAGCGCGAGAACCGAAGGTGAAAATTGGGCGGTCGGTTGTTAGTAAATAACTGAACGAGAGCAGCGCTGCCCTAATTAATTTATAATCAAATCCTATTGTGTCGTTGAGGTAGGGTGAAGTCTCGACCTGTTTCGCAACCGCTGCGCGTTAGTCACAAAACTTCAACCCCATTTTACGACGTAACGCGGGGAGGGGGGGGGGACGTCATGACGTTCTTAAAACAAACAAAAAATGGCTCTATTTCGCTGTTGCGCTGGCCTTGATCGCTAAATGATGCACCAAGGGGCCGATCTGAATCTACCATAGCCACATCGAACTATATCGTTAGAACTGTGCAACAATGTTGAGGGTACATTCGTGAAACAAATTTGTGCGCTGGCGAGAATGCAACGTTCTGAAAGGCATATCACTTTCCGCTACCCGAAGGGAAGGGAAGTATAGTAATCGGGTAAAAAAAAAAATTTGGGTTTTCTTCAGATCATTACGTTTTGAGGCCTGCTGAGTCCAAAAAACCTAATTTCGGCGTGTGGGCCGTGTGTGTGTGTCTGTAGTTCGATTTGCGGGAGAACGACTGATCCGATTGAGCTGGTTCTTTTTTTGTTTTGTTCGCTATTTTTTGTAGACCTCAAAATAAGGTTATGGACGATTTCGGCCGAGGGGAAGGGGGTAGGATGTACCAAAAACTAGGGGTTTTCGTATTTTTCTCGATAACGGCTATGACAATTTTGATTAAACTTTTGAATTATCTTCTACTAGTCAATACCTAACTTTTGTTCTCCATACATATGTCCATGAAACAACGCTTTACGGCAGCAGGAAACGGTAGCGCTTACAGTGCCAGAATTTATTGTGCTGCTCGTATTCATTTCAGGACCATTATTGAGAAACTGGTACACAGATAATTAATGAGGCGGCAAACATAAATTTTTTGAAGAAGGATAGTAATTACTTTTGCAGAGTTATTGGGTAAAAACGTTTAGAACTGGTAGCAAGCGAAACGGTAGTAGTCGAAATTCAGGAATTTCTGGAGTGAGCCCCATGTATCTCATGAGCGTTTTTAAACTCACCCTTAAGTATTGGATTGGACTACAATACTAATTTTTACTTTCCTTGCTCTACGAAGTAGAAAGGAAAGTTATGTAATCGGCTGAAAATTTTGAGTTCTCTTCAGATCTTTACGTTTCAGGCCCCCCTGAGTCCGAAAAACACTATTTGGGAAAATGGTCTGAGTGTCTGTGTGTGTATGTGTGTCTGTGAACGATTTTTAGAGAAAACCATCGTACCAAATCAGCTCAAACTTCATATCTCGCCCGCAGGTCACCATGGGACGCCAAAATAAGGATATGAACAAAATCCATTGAAATTAAACTATAGTTATCATAGTGATCGAAACACCAAATATTTTTTTTCTCAAAAACGGCTGTAACGATTTTGATTAAATTGTTTATATTGATAGCTCTCAATAAGGCAACTATACCATAAAATTCCCATTTGTGGGAAAATGACGAGAGCAGCACAATAAATAATCAAAATTTTCGACGAAAAGCGTTTTTAGCGCGGTTTTTTCCTAATAAACTCCGCTGGAATGTTAGTAGAAAGTTAAAGAAAATTGGTATTGTAGTCCAATCCAATACCTAAAGTATGAGTGTTTAAAAACTCTCATGAGGTACATGGGCCTCACTTCAGAAATTCCTGAATGTCAACTTTTGCCGTTTCGCTTACTACTAGTTCTACAGTTATTACCCAATAACTCTGCAAAAGTAAATACTATCCTTCTCAAAAAACTTTGTGTTTACAGCCTCATTAATTATCTGTGTACCAATTGCTCAATAATGGTGTTGCAATGAGTACGAGCAGCACAATAAAATCCGGAACTGTAAGCGCTCCTGCTGCCGTAATGCGTTATTTGACGAAGTTCAAATGAACTGACTGATAAATGAATTGATTAAATAGAATTAGCCATGTACCAAGTGAATTGCTGTAGAGCTAAGGAAAGTTGTGTGTTGCAACGCACCAGATATTTTTTAACATTCTACTAAAATTCCAGTGGAGTTTATAAGGATAAAACTGCGCTAAAAACGCTTTTCGTCGAAAATTTTGATAATTTATTGTGCTGCTCTCGTCATTTTCCCACAAATGGGAATTTTATGCTATCATTGCCTTATTGAGAGCTACCAATATAAAAAATGTAATCAAAATCGTTAGAGTCATTTTTGAGAAACAAAATTTGGTGTTTTGATCACTATGATAACTATAGTTAACTTTCTGCGGATTTTGCCCATACCCTTATATTTGGCGTCTCATGGTAACCTGTAGGCTAGACATCAAGTTTCAGCTGATTTGGTACGGTTGTTTTATCTATAAACCGCGCTAAGTTCGATTTCGTCGAAAGGTTTGGTAATTTATTGTGCTGCTCTCGTCATTTTCCCACAAATTGGAATTTTATGGTATAGTTGCCTTATTGAGAGCTATCAATATAAAAAATTTAATCAAAATCGTTAGAGCCGTTTTTGAGAAAAAAAAAATTTGGTGTTTTGATCACTATGATAACTATAGTTAAATTTCGATGGATTTTGTTCATACCCTTATTTTGGCGTCCCATGGTAACCTGCGGGCGAGATAAGATGTTTGAGCTGATTTTTTACGGTGGTTCTCTCTAAACATCGTTCACACACACACAGACCATTTTCCCAAATAGTGTTTTTCGGACTCAGGAGGGTCTGAAACGTAAAGATCTGAAGAAAACTCAAAATTTTTTTTACATAACTTTCCTTTCTATTTTGTAGAGCCAAGGAAAGTAAAAACTCACGTCATACCGCCGTAGAAAACCCAAACGCAAATGGCTTACCTGGGCGGATTTAAAAACAGATATGGAGGAAATGTTAAAATATCTGGTGCGTAGCAACACACAACTTTCCGCCACCCCTTTAAGTTCGAACACCACCTACATAGGCGGGCCCTATATCTTCGTTCAACGCATTTTTACAGGAACATTTATGGAGAACAAAATGTAGGGACTAGTTAGCTGAGAGTACTCCGAAAGTTTGATCGAAATCGTTAGAGCCGTTTTTGAGAAAATTGAAATACCGATCAATTAATGTTCGACGAATCTCCTTTTCTGAGTTAACGTGGCTTATATCTCCGTGCAACATATATATACAGAAATAGTTATGGAGAACAAAATGTTGGTATGGGTGACTAAAAGACACTTCATTAGGATTTATCACATCTGGTGAAAAAATTACCCTGGAACTTTCGGAAATGTTCGAAAAAACGTTATTTTCAACACATTTTCATTTTTATCTCTGCTCAATGGACTTTCAGAGGAACATTTATTGAGAACAATATGTAGGTATTAACTATTCGAAAATATCCTGAGAGTTTGATGATAATCGTTGAAGTCATTTTGCCAAAAGCTTAAAAACCTATTTTTGTTTCATAGGTCATTATCTCCGTTCACCGTATTTTCATGGAGATATGTATACAGAGGAAAAGTTAGATATTGATTAGGAGAAGATAATTTGAAAGTTTAATCAAAATCGTTAGAGCTGTTTTCGAGAAAAATGCGAAAACCCCAAATCGCCCAAAACCTTATTTTGGTGTCTACAAAAAATAACGAACAAAACAAAAAAAGAACCAGCTCAATCGGATCAGCCGTTCTCCCGCAAATCGAACTACAGACACACACACACACAGACATACACACACACACACACACACATACACACACACATACACACGGACCACGCGACGAAATTAGGTTTTTTAGACTCAGTAGGGTCTGAAACGTAAAGATCTGAAGAAAACTCAAATTTTTTTTTTGGGCCGATTACTATACTTTCCTTCCCTTCGGGTAGCGGAAAGTAAAAATAACACTTTCAGACGCAAATATGTGTATTAAACAACTTTTACCAAACTCGATAATTCTCCCTTCCCCATTAAAGTTCCGTGCTTGTAAAAGTTGTAACCTCATAATTTCGGTTTTTATTATTTCTTGCTCAGTTCTCATTTTCTTGTACCGCTTCGATATTCCTACACGCACAAAGCATTCTCCCGGACTAATCTGGCTTTTTCCTGCAGCTCTTGCAGTTGTAGTACGCGTATTTTCACTTTATGCTCCTCACCAGTTTCAGCTTCGGCAGGGGTTAATGCGGCCACTTTGGTGTCAGACAATAATTAGAAACAATAATTTGGTCAAATCCGGATTGTTGAGAATTGGGCATTTACGGGATACACGGTTACACGGCCGTTTACGTTTACATGACACTTGTTCACGGGACAGGATGTCAAACAGATGACCAATTTCCTTACTTTACTGTAACCTCATTAGTCCAGTGCCTTTTCGATATGGCTTAATTGCAACGTAATCACGTCTACGCTAACCCCACAGTGAGCTCGGCTAGCGTGGTGGGCACAAAAATGGCTTGCCTTGATTTACTTATCTAGTCCTGATCAGTTGGATCACGTTTAGTGCTGTTAGTGGTGAAAACGGCCCTAAAGGAATTTTAGACTGATCTGTTTCGGGAGTAGAATGAGCTGTTCATTCTTAGACTATTACGCTTCAAAATAATCTCGAGGAGACGGACCCTGGGCGTATAGCCATTTAAGATGTTTAACCGCTGAGCATCTCGTATCATTAATTTTCGCAGTAACAACCGCGATTTGGCGACTGTAGGCGTTGAGCCGACTTTGGGGGATTTTGTGAAGGACTCTCGTGGGTTGCGAGGTTCGGATGGAGGATCCAGGAGCCGAGAGAGCAAAGCCCTAGACAAGACGATCCTCAATCCCACACCTCAAGAGAAAGCGGGGGCAGAGCTGAAGGATGCGTCAGAAGAACCTCAATAAAATCCTTCGCATTTGGTCAGCGAACGACGAAAAGGACAGATGGAACTTATGTTTTTGTTTGAAGCGCCGGAAGATCCGGTCTTCAAATATGACGTCATCTTGAAGACTTTCTTTCTCTTCGCCGGGGCCACTGCCGAGAGAGTCTGTAAGTTGTTCAAATATTTGACAACTCGACTACGATTTTTGTTTAAAGTGCGCTCATTGTTGGGCTGTAGGACTCACCGTTTCAACGCCAAGTATCAAAAATCAAATATTTACCAGTAACGTTGAATCAATGCTTAACCTCGAACCCTTGTATCGAAGTTTTAATGGCCAAACATCGGAGTATAATCCTAATGTGTTGAGAAGTAAGAAACTTCGTGAAACACACAACTTTCCTTAGCTCCACATCAAATAACTCGTGTACTCAGTCCATTTCAACTTAGTCAAACATCACTTCGCTAGCGCCTACAGTTCTAGAATTTATTGTGCTCCTCGTACTCGTTCCCCAACCATTATTCAGCAATTGGTACACGGAGAATTAATGGCACTGTAAACACGACTCAGGAGGCCAGATAACCTAGCATCCCCCAGCTGTAAACATTGAGTCTATGGGCCAGAACACCCATTAGGAAGGAGAGTACATCAAACAAATATCTGGTGCGTAGCAACACACAACTTTCCGCCACCTTTAAGTTCGAACACCACCTACATAGGCGGGCGCTATATCTTCGTCCAACGCATTTTTACAGGAACATTTATGGAGAACAAAATGTAGGGACTAGTTAGCTGAGAGTACTCCGAAAGTTTGATCGAAATCGTTAGAGCCGTTTTTGAGAAAATTGAAACACCGATCAATTAATGTTTGACGAATCTCCTTTTCTCAGTTAACTTGGCTTATATCTCCGTTCAACATATATATACAGAAATAATTATAAAGAACGAAATGTTGGTATGGGTACCCAAAAGACATTCCATTAGGATTTATCACATCTGGTGAAAAAGTTACCCTGGAATTTACGAAAATGTTCGAAAAAACGTTATTTTCGACACATTTTCATTTTTATCTCTGTTCAATGGACTGTCACAAGAACATTTATTGAGAACAATATGTAGCTATTAACTATTTGAAAACATCCTGTGAGTTTGGTGGAAATTGCTGAAGCCGTTTTGCCAAAAAGCGTAAAAAACCTATTTTTGCTTCAGGGGCCCATATCTCCGTTCACCGTATTTTCATGGAGATGTGTATAGAGAAGTAAAGTTAGGTATTGATAAGGAGAAGATAATGTGAAAGTTTAATCAAAATCGTTGGAGCCGTTTTCGAGAAAAAACGCGAAAAACCCTGGTTTTTGGTACATTTTCGTCCCCCCCCCCCTTACCATCGGCCGAAATCGTCCATAACCTTATTTTGGTGTCTACAAAAAATAACGAACAAAACAAAAAAAGAACCAGCTCAATCGGATCAGCCGTTCTCCCGCAAATCGAACTACAGACACACACACATACACACACACATACACACACACACACACACATACACACGGACCACGCGCCGAAATTAGGTTTTTTAGACTCAGTAGGGTCTGAAACGTAAAGATCTGAAGAAAACCCAAATTTTTTTTTTGGGCCGATTACTATACTTTCCTCTCCTTCGGGTAGCGGAAAGTAAAAAACGTGCTGCAGCCACAACGAACCAAGAGACGGTAACAACAAACGAGAGAAATTCGGAATACTAGAAAGTGTATCGCGCACAAATTACCTGGTGAAGTCGTCTATGTTAGAAGAAAGAAACCATTTTGATGACAGATGTTGCTTCTACATGTATGTAGCCTCTGTTATTATGTACCTATTCGAAAGAAATGTTCAATGTTTCTTTGATCTAAACTGTAATAATCCGGGGGTCTAGGAGTGTCCTCTAGAATACTACCTTCAATAAATGTAACACCATGAACACGAACCACTGGCGGCGAGGCACCCCCAATAGCAACATTTTTTATTGTTGTTTTAAAAAATCATAGTTGATTCCACAATATAAGCAGCAGCAGCAGCACTTGCACATTTCTCCGGAATGATGGAGCCAAGTGATTTGGATGGTTTGAGGGCTCGCGCCGCTCATGTCACTACATTTCTCCTCGTTCAGATTTAGAGGCACGACCGTTGCCCTCACGAACTCAACCAACTTGCCTGTCCTATTTCGTTCTCACTTCCATAAAATCCTTCGAACTTTAAAGCAGCAAATGCAGTCGACGTCACGCCCCCCCCCCTCCCGTATTTAGCCGAATGCAACACGAACCAATCGATGTCGAGATCCAGGAGCCTGTCTCGACGAAATCATTCAAGTATACAGCGAGATGGACGTGACAGAACGACTGTCAGCTAGCGATGTTACGTAATGACTTGTAACGACCCGTGACTGCCTTCAGTTAGCGAAGTATTGTGCTGCACCTTCGGACTGTCGAGGAAGAAAAAAAAAACACGAAAAAATAGCAGCGGTTACGTTAGAAGAGCCCAATTGAAAATCGAGCAACCTGACTTCTGAGAGCGGACCTTGTTTCACGCTTCACTTGCAATTCACTGTCAAGAGCCCCCCTTTTATCAGAAACGGGCCGCCCGAAATATTCTTTGAACGACAATGCGCCGTTAAAGATCACAAGATCGTTTCGCAACAGTGACACACATCTCTGGTCAGTTGATCAGTGCTCTGGACAGTATTCCGTGGCTTGATAACAGCCATCACCATCTTCCGCGTGGAGGTCACTAACGAACGCGCTGTTTCTATTTGGGCCTACTGAAGAGTCACTCACCTGCGAGATTCGAACGAAAAATCCTCGTACTGGGGACGGGAAAATGAGGAATAGATGAAAAGGAACCAAAAGCAACTCAAAGTTCAATAGCCCAGTCCTGCGAGCTATTTGATCTTTTCATGGGTTGGCTTCCTTGTCTTTCTTCAGCCCTTAACCACATTATCCGGGAATGATCACATTTAGAAGTGTCTGTCTGTGTTTTCCCTAGCTTGAGAGAAGATGACCAAACCATAGTCTACACATGTGTACTCGCGTAGTGGATTCCTTCTGCGTAGTTTTTGGTAAATCCTCGTTTTGCGTGGTAGATTATACCAACTGCCTTGATTTTCCTCCGGTCTTTATTCCCTGAATCACCTCCGAGGTGGATACTCAGTGGCTTTAGCGGGGGAGCATCATGACTAACGCTGCTTTAGGAGCAAGACTGGATCACCTGGTTCTGGGTTATCTTCCCAGGAGCATGCCCATGCTACCAGGCGCTACCACGGGTTGTGGATAGTGGAACAGCCACGGCATTGTCCCCAGGGGCATGTCTGCGGCCAGCTGTGAATAAGGTCAGCATGCTGACTGAATAAGCAGCCGCGAACAATGGGCAAAACCCAAGAGATCGCAGAAGAGATCCTGAACAAAGGACTCAAGGGCAAGCGGATCTACATTTTCTCAGACAGCCAGTCCGCCTTAAAGGCCATCACAGTCTATAGTTTTAGGTCTAAGCTGGCATGGGAATGCCTCCATGCGCTCAAGCAGCTCGGCGCCCGTAACAGGCTCTCCCTCATTCGGGTGCCCGCTCACAGGGGGCATGAGGGCAATGAAAAGGCTGACCGCCTCGCGAAAAGGGGTACAGAATCCCTACCCATCAAGCCTGAACCACACGTGGGTCTGACGAAAAGTCACCTGAACCGTCTGGTTGCTCGATGGGAGATACAGAAAATGGCGCCCATTAGCATCGCGCCAGCCACGACTAAGACAGGCGAAAAGGCTTGTCACGCCTTCGTGTCAAAGGGTGAAGGCGATGCTGACACTCTCTAGACAAGATCTGAGAGTACTGATAAGCTTCCTCACTGGGCACTGCCCACTCAGATATCACCTCAACAAGATGGGCATCTCAGAGGCGGTGGAATGCAGACTCTGCGGTGAGGAGGACGAGAAAGCAGAGCATATCCTATGTGAATGCCCTGCCTTGGCAGCAAAACGCTTTGAATACTTCGGTCAGGGGACCACTGAACCCCAAATCGTAGCGGACTCTGCGGTGAAGGACATACTCAGCTTCCTAAGGGGGACGGGTATGTACGACGCCTTCTACTAAGAAAGGGCCAGCGTCACAATATGCCCATATGCGGCCGCAGTGACAAAGGGACTTGTCCTACACGCCCTCGGGTCAAAAAAAACAAAAAAAAAAACAAGACTGGATCAGGAACAGTATCTCACGACTTAGCAATCCTTCATCGGTATCCGCTTGAACGACGAGTTCATCTCTGTGCCAGGTGAGTCAGCTCTCCCCTACAGCCTGATATTGACGAGCTCTCATTGGATTTGCAACATCTCCCTCGTTGCATTGTATAAATGTTGGCGGGTCGACTACTCCTATCCTGAACGAATGCTTCTGGAGGTAGTCGTGTACAGTGATCATTCTAAATAGGGCTACTGTTACATGCGCCACGGAAGAAGGGGGAAGTCCCTCAGCTCGGCACTGGCTGAAGTAGTTGGAATCGTGAGCTTGGGCCAGGTGTGTTCGATCCAATCATTTCTGACCTGGAGCCTCTCTCATGTTAGCCCTGGGAAACTCCGAACTGCCCGTTCAGTCGGCTTCTCCTACAAACAAAGGGCTTAAGTTCAGTTCAACTTCTGAAGCGACAATGGATTTCTCTTTGGAGTCTCCAAAATGTCCTCCCCACCCCTCGATTTACCTCCTCACCAACACAGGTTTGTTTCCTGATTTGATGACTATTGCTAAACCCTCGCTGAGGGTTATATCAGTCTCCTCTCCAACACACACAGCTCTACCAAAACATACTCGTCGTTCAGTTCTCACTAGACACTCGTCTATCAGCTCTCGTGCCACTCACAGCTCTCTTTGCACCAGTTCACCTATTCAGAGCCCCCTTGTCTCCCTCTTATGTACTCACACTAAAATTCATTTGAAGTGAGTAGTTAGGTACATGGCCCTTCTGGGTTAATGCCGTCAGACCCACCTCCCCCACCACAGCTGATGTATGACGTCACCCCACCTCACCACTACAGCTGATCTGACGTCCCCCCCCCTCTCCCACTACAGCTGATGTATGACGTCCCCCCCCCCCCCCCATGTGCTCGATGGGGAAGGACAATTGGATTACAAAATGCAGGTAATTCGAGAGCGTATTTCACGTTTTTACACAGTGGTTCCCCGTTTCGTTTCTTAGGAGCTAATTTAATTTATCGATTATTGCTAGGATTGGTAGGTCTATCTATTGCCTCAAATATTTTTGGTTCGTTGAACGACAATATAATTGCGTGCAATTGAAACGCGTACCTTCAAAAAATCACGTTTTATCTATCGTCCTAAATCTTTTTTTCGAAACACACGTAAATTTAACTACGGTCTAAACCGATCTACGTACATTATTTAATAAATTTATTCCGTGATAATGACGATACGCGATATTTTTTATTAATTATTTCGTAATTCGAGTAATGTTTGCTAGGAGCGTAGGGCGACCATATTTGGCGCAATTGTGTCTCAGTAAAAAAACGTAACGGCTCCCACGTGTGCTCGGAATTTATTTAGCGTGAACACGTTTGGGGAGGAAATTGGGGTAGGAGGTTATTAGGCGTTAGCGCGGTAATTAGTATGGGGTATGACGTAGATCCACTCAGAAGTTGCGCCAATTGTGGGGGGCATGACGAAAAAAAATTTAGCGGCTCCACGTGTGCTCGGTATTTATTTAGAGTGAGCACGTGTGGGGGGGGGGGAAATTGTGGTAGGACGTAATTAGGTGTTTGCGCGATAATTAGTAGGGGTATGACGTAGATCCACTCAGAAATTGTGCCAATTGTGGGGGCATGACGTCACTTGGGGGGATTCATAGTGGTGGGGGATCCTTGAAGGAGTTACACTAATGCACGCAGGGGTGGGGGGTCTTACGTCATATCAGTTGTAGTGGGGAGAGGGGGGTGACGTCAGATCAGCTGTGTGGAGAGGGGGGGGGGTGACGTCAGATCAGCTGTAGTGGTGAGGGGAAAGGTGACGTCATACCTCAGCTGGGGTGGGGGAGAGGGGGTCGGACGTCATTAACCCAGAAGTGCCATGTACCTAACTACTAAAGTGTAATTCAGTACACACTGACGCTCGCCACGTTAATTTATTTCTGAACTCAAGCTCCTCTCGAGCGCACAACACCCTCCTTTGTTGCAAGTCTCTTCTAGCACTCACCGCTTCTAACACTTCCTTACTACGACGTTCTATGACGGCCGCAATCCTACTTTGGACTGAAAACAGTGTTCTAGGCGGATCCAGCTGTACTTCTTAAGCTCCTTCTTTAAAATCCTTTAATAACCAGTCTGCAAGCTCATGAAAAAGCTAGCAACGTACTTGCGAGAATTATCAAACGCGTGATGGATTAAGAAGATTCAATAACGGACTGATTAACGTTTGGGAGCGTCATGTTGACATCGTTTGAATAATGGCAGCGCCACCTGGGCGCACTCGGGTAACTTAGCGTATAATGAAGAGAGATGTAATACCACAGCCACCTTCCGCCTTGCCGTAGACGTAGCAGGTGCTGTGGAGATAGCGCATACGTAGAAATCACTGCGCAGTTGGTTCTTAAGGTTACACACGCTGTAGCGCTCTGCAATTACCTTCCCTCGTGTAAATCGACTGTTTGTCTCTGTCGCTTTCTACTTCTGAGGCTAACGAGAGAACTGCAATAATCTACTGCGCTGAATGTCGAAGCGAAGGAAACGATGGAAACGATCGGTAGCGTCAGGCAATTTGCGACTGAGCGACGAAACAAAAGAACCCCGTAATGGCTCAGATTTATAGATCGTTTGCGCACTCGTCCGACGTTAATCAGAATATCTTCTACCGGGTAGCATGCTCCCCCTCACCATTCGGTTGAATGAAAGCGGTCGCATTCGCCCAAATGGGCATTGAGGAATCTCAACATTACAACGTTTATGGCGCCATTAAAAAATATCCTAATCGTCGTCGCTAGCGGTGAAAGTGATGCGTTAGTCCCACTTCGGCAGATTCCCTCAACGCACGATCCCGACGCACCTAGCTCCGATATTAGGGGGTTTTAAATTCGACAGGCGTCACGAGTTAACGTGGTGTTGGCTGAGGCTGGAGAACCCCCTCTAACTTTACGGAGAAAGTTGCTATCGGATCGTTATGTGGCGAAAATCTACTGCAAAGATCCAGAGAGGATAAATAAGATTAGAATGTTAGCAATAGATGACCTCACAGCTCGTTACTGGACGAAAAAGACATCACCTATTCTGTGCAATAGCTTCACGAATCTGAGCTCGGACCTTCCATGGGTCAATCAGTCTCGTATCCCATACAACTATACAGTTCCCTTCGACCTATTCAAGTACCCTTTATTCGTGACCGCATTGCCGCAATCTGCATACAACGTACCTGGCCCAGCAGACTACACCCTAGGTCGCTGGCCCGGTAGCCTAATAATTTACACTGATGGTTCGGCGCGACAGGGAAAGGTAGGTTGTGCCTACGTCATTCCTGCCCTTTCCATCCAACAGGGCTTCCGGTTATGGAATTATGCAACAATTTACAGCGCCGAGACTTATGCAATTTTAAAGGCTCTCACATATGCAAGTGAAGAATATACGTCGTCCATCGCTAGCATTGTGGTCATGACTGACTCGAAGAGTTTCACATCTAAACTCCAAAACGTAGCTCCGTCATCACAATTGACACTGATCGAAGCCTCCATTCTCCGTATCGTGGGACAGCTAAAGGCATCTGGATTCCGAGTCACCTTTTGTTGGGTTCGGGGTCACCGTGGTGTTCCCAGCGACGAATCGGCTGACCGAGAAGCCAATAGAGCTTTATCGTTAGCCATTCCACGCCCCTCTCCAGAATTTCCACCCACTGACTTGAGACGCACTCTGGCACTTCATCTTCTGCACAAATGGAAGAAACTGTTCCTGGAGCACCATGGAGGGAACAGATATAAATCTCTGTTTCCCCCGACCAACATGAAACCATGGTTTAGGGACGCTACGAATGCACTGCCTAAACGGTTCTACAAAACAATCGTCAGACTAAGAAGTGGGCACAGCTGCACGAACGACTACCTCTACCGAATAAATATGGTGCAAACTTCACAATGTAGACGGTGTGTCACTAACCCAGAAACAGCACAACATTTAATTTTGGATTTCCCTGCTTTTTCACCGCATAGAGAGGAGCTCCTAAAAAGAATCTCGAAGGAGGTAGCCAATCCCTTCAATTTGGACACCATTTTAGCCTCAGCAAAGTTAGAAGTGTATATTATGCTGTATGATTTTATAAAAAAGTGTGAAATTATCTTGTGATTAAGTACCTACTTTATTATTTTTATAAACCGCACCGATTTCTATTGTTTTTGTAAATAAGTACTTTTTATTATCCTTAGATTGGTAAAACATTAATTTTTGTAACGGCTGTAATTGTTTGAGAAGCCATTTAAAAATAAAAAAATAAAAAACCGCCGGGACAGTTAGACTTTGCCACTATGAGCCACCATTACAAACCCTCTGGGTAGCATTCAGCTCAATGCTTCATATGTGTTGCAACTCGTACCAACATGCCTTCTAGCCCTGGTTGTCGTAATTCTCCCGCCATTGCCGGTGGAGTTTGACTTAAAGACACCAAAAAAAAAAATTACCAACCTTGTAAAGAAAGTTAGGAAACTCGGAGACAACGATAAAGCATGGGCTCATCACAAGGTTGTTATATTTGCGTGGAGTGTCTCATGAAGCGGTCGTCAGGTAAGAAATTGTAGTGATGACTCGTTTTTGGTGTAGTGGTTTAAAGAATAAAGGATAGTTGGTATTTCTGGTTTAGTTCAGAATTCGGTCATCGGTTGCCATGTTCACCACATCGGACTGCACAAATTACGTGTTAAGAATGATGGCAGTAGACCTTACAGCTGTGGTTACCATCCAGCTAGTATTTGCTTGTTCCATATGACCAGAGTCGTGCGAGATTTTCGGAAGGAATTAAAGGGTTCAGTCTGTTCTGTTTGACGTAAAATAACCGAGTTAAAGCGATCGTACGATCATTATAAAATGTTCGTGCAAGACGTAATGTTCGGGGGATATTCGGAAAGGGTCGGCAGTTAGATCAAGTACTTGGGAGTCTTTCTTGATGGAAAGCTCTCTTGGGCCACACACGTGAAAAAAGCCTTACAGCGGGCGTCAGTGGTGATGTGGGCAGCTCAAAGAATGGTGGGGAAGACATGGGGGCTGAGGCCTGGGATGATCCGGTGGCTGTACACTGCGGTTGTTAGGCCTGTAGTCACCTATGGAGCCCTGGTCTGGTGGACTAGGGTGGAAAACAAAACAGTGCAGTTGCAGCTAAATAAACTGCAGCGTAGGGCGTGTCTGGCCATTACAGGCTGTATGACCACATGCCCTACGGCTGCACTGGAGGTCTTGCTAGATTTAGCTCCACTCCACATACATGTTAAAGGGATGGCGTTCCTCCAGGCTGTGCGTATGTTGGAGTTGGGTCTGATTATGCGGGAGGGAGGAGTTCCTGTCACTTGATCCTTGACATGGTGAAGGTGGGGGGGCCCGAACTGCATGTGGTAGACTCAATGCCCGCAAGGTTCAACTTCGCGCTACCCTTTCGGATACTCATTCATGAGAGATCCAGGTGGGTAGGGGGAGCTCCCGCTTTCGAAGCTGGGGCCCTGGTATACTACACTGATGGCTCAGTGTTGGGTGGTCTTGCAGGGGCAGGCATCTTTGGGCCGAGGATCAGAGCAGTGATCCCATTGGGGTCGCTGGCCACGGTGTTCCAGGCAGAGGTGGCTGCGGTGACAGTCTGTGTGCAGCGGCTGCTGCAGAGGGGACTGAAGCGGCAGAGAATCTACATCATGGTGGACTGTCAGGCCACTCTCAAGGCCTTAGCCTCATACTGTCTCACATCACAGCAGGCGTGGGAGTGTCTGACTGGACTGAAGGCCCTGGCAGAGGACAACAGTGTAACACTGTGTTGGGTGCCAGGGCATCAGGGTATAGAGGGAAACGAACGGGCTGATAGGTTGGCTAAGAAGGGATCAGAGCAGATCCCTATTGGCCCTGAGCCCTTTGTTGGGACTACCAGGAGCCACTTACGTAGAGAGAGGTTGGCAAATGGGAGGACAGGTGCAGGGCTGCTCATTGGCAGCGGCTACCCAGCCTTAGACAGTCAAAACTCTTCATCCGGCTCTCCAGAGAGAGGTCCAAGGAGGTGCTTGCTCTGGGGAGGAAGGATATGAGGATCATATGTGGCCTGTTCACAGGTCACTGTCCGCTGAGATACCACCTTGCAAATATTGGTAAGTGCAAGGTACAGGTATGCAGGTTCTGCGAGGTAGGGCTAGGGACGGCAGAGCATGTGCTGTGTGTTTGCGATGGACTCGCGGCATCGCGCCGTTCTGTGTTTTGGGAGGCCCTTTCTTCAGCCCGAAGAGGTGGCCAATGCAGAACTTGCGGATATCCTCCGCTTTGTGCAGGGGTGGTGGGGGCGCATAGGTGACATCACACCAAGTAAGACCAGTGCCGTGGGGCCTGGGGGTGGTGCAGGTGGGCCATGATCCGAGTATCATGGACGCCCTTCCTGGTTCTGGGCTATCTTTCCAGGAGCATGCCCATGCTACCAGGCGCGACCACGGGTTGTGGATAGTGGAACGGCCACGGCATTGTCCCCAGGGGCATGTCTGCGGCCAGCTGTGAATAAGGTCAGCATGCTGACTGAATAAGCAGCCGCGAACAATGGGCGAAACCCAAGAGATCGCAAAAGAGATCCTGAACAAAGGACTCAAGGGCAAGCGGATCTACATTTTCTCAGACAGCCAGGCCGCCTTAAAGGCCATCGCAGCCTATGGTTTTAGGTCTAAGCTGGCATGGGAATGCCTCCATGCGCTCAAGCAGCTCGGCGCCCGTAAGAGGCTCTCCCTCATTTGGGTGCCGGCTCACAGGGGCATGAGGGCAATGAAAAAGGCTGACCGCCTTGCGAAAAAGGGGTACAGAATCCCTACCCATCGGGCCTGATCCACACGTGGGTCTGATGAAAAGACACCTGAAACGTCTGGTTGCTCGATGGGAGATACAGGAAAATGGCGCCCATTGGCATCGCCAGCCACGACTAAGACAGGCGAAAAGGCTTGTCACACCTTCCTGTCAAAGGGCGAAGGCGATGCTGACACTCTCTAGACAAGATCTGAGAGTACTGATAAGCTTCCTCACCGGGCACTGCCCACTCAGATATCACCTCAACAAGATGGGCATCTCAGAGGCGGTGGAATGCAGACTCTGCGGTGAGGAGGACGAGACAGCAGAGCATATCCTATGTGAATGCCCTGCTTTGGCAGCAAACCGCTTTGAATACTTCCGTCAGGGGACCACTGAACCCCAAACTGTAGCGGACTCTGCGGTGAAGGACATACTCGGCTTCCTAAGGGGGCGGGTATGTACGACGCCTTCTACTAAGAAAGGGCCAGCGTCACAATAGGCCCATATGCGGCCGCAGTGACAAAGGGACTTGTCCCACACGCCCTCGGGTCAAAAAAAAAAAAAAAAAAAAATGGACGCCCTTACAATAGGCCCGTTTGTGGCTGCAGTGAGGGTATTGCCTGCATCCACCATTTCAAAAAAAAAAAAAAAGGTCGGCAGCGACGCGCTCGTTACACTTAATACACTTATCGGTATCATCGGTTATTTTACGTCAAACAGAACAGACTAAGCCCTTTAATTCCTTCCAAAAATCTCGCACGACTCTGGTCATGAGGAACAAGCGAATAATAATAACTGGATGGTAACACAGCCACTGCTTAACACTATGTCCGTTCACGCTCGTTGAATGTTACGTTTCACGCGTTAATTTGTTGTTACTGCTTTCCCAGAATTAAACTTCGATTTGTAATTGTGAAGGATATAGCTCTCGTTCCTTGGATTATATTCGCGAGTGTTCATTCCTATTATATTAGCGAGGCTTCAAGCTCATTATCCCCATTCTGATTCTTCACGCGCCCAGCGACGTATCAATCGAGCCTCACCCATATCAACTATGACATGCTTGAGTCATATGAGCGACATTTAAAAGAACAAAAACGCGCAGAAATCAATTTTCGTTGAGACTTTTACTAATTTGTTGCGCTGCTCTCGTCATTTTTTCCAGCAGTCGGGATTTAAACGATAATTGATGTGGTTGCATTCTCCCCCTTCTAGAACAACGTTAATATCGTGTCCCGTGCGTCTATACAGCGCTCTTTGATACGTCCACTCAAGTTGCGTTCCGGATGCGAGTTCTCCAGCGGACAGAAGGATTTCCAGAAAACAGCTGTAACTCTTAAGTGATTACTCAACTCATTCTGCCCAGACTTCGTATCAGAGAGAAAATGAGGGAGTAACGAAATATTAAGAGCTCCTCGTCGGGCGCGCCCTTGAAAAAGTCAGGCGGAGAAACAGGTTGGGCCGGAAGAAAGAGTTCGCTCCGCCCGTCAGTTTGATCAAAAGCAGGCATCCGAGTTACCCAACGCACCTCAGTGAAAGTTGCGGACTGGGGCATCTTATGTTTTTTATGAGACTTTAACGAGGACTTGATGTCTTCCCAGGAGTCACAATATTCCACGCCCTCGCTCCTTCAGAAATTCCGAAGCCTTTTCGAATCTGAACGCATTGGGCTCAAAAGGGGCTGGAAACGAGGTGAGGATGAATCTCATTGTGACTTTTGAAGGGTCGTCTAATTCGTGAAAGGCTTCTGTTGCCGCTATGGACGTTGCTATCGGTTTCCTGTAAGTACATTTTGAGGTAACGAGACACAAAAGCAGTTCTCATAGTAACACAAAAGAATCACCGACAAGAAACGTGAACTGATTCCCTTGATGTACAGCGCAGGAAAAGTGCATCTCGTGAGGTGGATGGGACTTATCAAAATACTCGATTCTCCGACGGACCTGGTACGCGTTGATCTTTTTGTCGGAGAAATCAGAGTCTGTGAGCTCCCAGTCTGAGTCCATTGCTTATAAAATGATATTAAATTGAGTTGGAAGTATCCCAATCAACGATAATAATAATAATATGGTAACGAGAGCAGAAACAGAAACAGGTTGGGGCAAACGAAATACAACCGAACATGGCTGCCAACAAAATTTTTCAGATAACTGTACAACTTTCTGATAACCGAAATAACAGGTCGGAAATAAATAAACACAGATAATAAATAAATAAAAACAGATCGAGGCGAGTGAAACACATTATTTGACAGATATAACGGTTAGTTATGAGATAACTAAAGAGCGTAGAGACGAGTTAAAAAATAACTAACAGCTAGCGCTAACGGGGCGTCAAAGTGAATTGATAAACGCGTCTAAGGGAGTTAACGAACGATTTGACTTAGTCAGCCTTTAGTCGAGCAAGCAAATGACATTGACTAACCAGCCCTTAGAATCGATCATATATATTCATGATAAAAATAAGCCTCGGATGATCAGTAGGAGTTATTGGGTCTTAACGCCGTTCCATGGAGAGAGGCAGAAAGGCAAAATTGTGCATTGTATAACAGGGGTGAAAAGAAGGACATGTTCCACTTTATCGCGGTTTGTCCAATACTTGGAGAGATATGCGGGAGAACGGCTCATCCGATTGAACAGGTTCTTTTTTTGTTTTGGTCGTTATTTTTTGTAGACACCAAAATAAGGTTATGGACGATTTCAGCCGATTGAGAGGGGGGGTGGGGGACGAAACTGTACCAAAAACTAGGGTTTTTCGCATTTTTCTCAAAAACGGCTCGAACGATTTTGATTAAACTGTCGAATTATCTTCTACTAATCAATACCTAACTTTTCTTATCCATACATATCTCCATGAAAATACGGTGAACGGAGATATGGGCCCATGAAGCAAAAACGGGGTTTTTTACGCTTTTTGGCAAAACGACTTCAACGATTATCACCAAACTTTCAAGATGTATCCGAATAGTTAATACCTACATATTATTCTCAATAAATGTTCCTCTGACAGTCCATTGAACAAAGATAAAAATCAAAATGTGTCGAAAATAACGTTTTTTCGAACTTTTCCGTAAACTCCAGGGTAGCTTCTTCACCAGATGTGATAAATTCTAATGGAGTGTCTTTTAGTCATCCATACCAACATTTCATTCTCCATAATTATTTCTATATATATATGTAGAACAGAGATATAAGCCAAGTTAACACAGAAAAGGAGATTTGTCGAATATTAATTTATCGGTATTCCAATTTTTTCAAAAACGGCTCTAACGATTTCGATCAAACTTTCGGAGTACTTTCAGCTAACTAGTACGTACATTTTGTTTTCGATAAATAATCCTCTAGAAATGCGTTGAACGAAGATATAGCGTCCACATATGTATCTGATGTTCGAACTTAAAGGGGTGGCGGAAAGTCGTGTGTTGCTACGCACCAGATATTTTAAGCCAGTGTTTAAATTCCCCTTTAAGATTGTATGAAGTAAGGTACGCGATCGGAGCTTGGTGTTTCATTTTCCCCATTGTCCCTTTATTGTCATTTAATACAATCCGAGCATAGGTTATTTATTTCATTCTAAAAGAAATTCGTTTCATTTCATTCATTTCGAGTTTTTGCTGATTAAATTCAAGTGGGTCCTATTCCCAGTACTTTCCTGAGAGGCATTATTTTATTTATTTTCATCAAGCGAGTATAATTGAGTTTATTTAATGTTTTCGTTTCTTTTGGGCCCGGATACGACTTTCACTCGTGTTCTGTACGCGGGTAATTAGTAAAAGAATTCCCCAAGTACGTCACAAATTGGTAGCAGAGCCTTTCCGATTCACCCCTCTCGAAAATACGTCGCGCTTGTCACGCGTATTTTCTGCATTTTCGCACGTACGAAAATCGTGCACGTGTTCACATTCTTGTTGCATCCTGTTCGTGTTCATTACAACCCCCCGTCCATCCATGTTCTTGTCGATCAATACACATCGATCACCTTGTTCACTCCTGTTCGTTTTTGCTCGGATTGTTCAATGCTGCCCCATCATGAGTCGATCATCGTCTCCTACCCCCCCTCCAAAACCCCTTGACGACACCCCCTTTTGTGACAAATGCAAATTTGCGCTTCCCCCAACGCAACACACCTCCCCGATTAGCTGTACCGAGTGTTTCGCCCTTTTGTGCGTCACGTGCGCCGGCGTTCAATTTTCGGCGTGGGTAAAACGCAGTCTAGAAGCACGCCAAAAATATAAATGCCGCTTTTGCCGTACTCCGGCGCCGTCCCTTCCTCCCCCTGTAAGCTGACTGTAAGCAAACGGACGTCCCCAGCATTCGGGCGAGCCGTCAGGATTTTTTTTTTTGTTGACCCGAGGGCGTGTGGGACAAGTCCCTTTGTCACTGCAGCCGCATATGGGCCTATTGTGACGGCCCTTCCTTAGTAGAAGGCGTCGTACATACCCGCCCCCCTTAGGAAGCCGAGAATGTCCTTCACCGCAGATTCCGCCATGGTTTGGGGTTCAGTGGTCCCCTGACCGAAGTATTCAAAGCGTTTTGCTGCCAAAGCAGGGCATTCACATAGGATATGCTCTGCTGTCTTGTCCTCCTCACCGCAGAGTCTGCATTCCACCGCCTCTGAGATGCCCATCTTGTTGAGGTGATATCTGAGTGGGTAGTGCCCGGTGAGGAAGCTTATCAGTACTCTCAGATCTTGTCTAGAGAGTGTCAGCATCGCCTTTGCCCTTTGGCAGGAAGGCGTGACAAGCCTTTTCGCCTGTCTTAGTTGTGGCTGGCAATGCCAATGGGCGCCATTTTCCTGTATCTCCCATCGAGCAACCAGACGGTTCAGGTGACTTTTCGTCATACCTACGTGTGGTTCAGGCCCGATGGGTAGGGATTCTGTACCCCTTGTTGCAAGGCGGTCAGCCTTTTCATTGTCCTCATGCCCCCTGTGAGCCGGCACCCAAATGAGGGAGAGCCTGTTACGGGCGCCGAGCTGCCTGAGCGCATAGAGGCATTCTCATGCCAGCTTAGACCTAAGACTATAGGCTGCAATGGCCTTTATGTACTATCACAACTTCCCTCTCCCCCGCATTCACCTTTGAGGAATTTTTGTCGTATATGCTAACAGACCTCCTCCCTGTCCATTCCCGACACGGGCTCGTTGTGTCCACCTTACACCGACTTCAGAAGAAGAAAGAAGTTAATCAATCGCAAAAGCGCCATTTGAGAGAACAGTCCGCGCGATATTGAGCAAGGTTGCGAGAGAACGGTTGGTCAGCTTGAAAAAAAAGTGACACAAGCGTGAAAGAATCAGGGTGGCACATTGAATATGACCAGTTTCGACAAAACAACTACTCAGTTTTTGGTTTATTATTCATTCTGAATAATAACCCTGTTTTCGATCACGAACAATTTTTTACAACCCCCTCTCAAAATTTGATACTTTACGTTTCAAGACATGGAGATTCCAAATTTGCAATGTCCGTCCGCCGTCCGTGCCGTTGTGTGCTTATTTTTCTAGATACTTTCGTTTTATTTTTTGTTTATTTTAATAGTACGATTCAGTTCTTTTCGACCTTTTTTTGGGTTTCATTTTAATATTTATTGATGCTGAATCGAACGGGATGGGCTTAGGAGCATTAATGCTAGGTCAAGCTATTTATCCGAATAATAAACCGTTGTGTAATAATTTGCAGGGTTTTTTTACTTTCCTTGGCCCAATGGAGTAGGTTGCAAAGTTATGTGAGGCTGAAAGAAATTTACTTCGGGTCTTCACGTTTCAAAGGCTTCTGAGTCCTAATGTACGTGCGATTGAATGCTAATGGCGAATAGCGCTCGCCGTGCCCACATTCGTTGGGGGCTGCAAAGAAGAATATTTTGCTGGCCTTCGTTGAAGAGGAGGCCTCTTGCTGGCAACGTTCTGAGGCTTCTGAGATGTTAACGATATATCTTAGTCTGCTCAGATTAGTGCCAGGCGGGTGTTGAAGATCGAGGTAGTCGTGCCATGTCATATGCATATGCTTGGAGGACCGCAAGGAGTGCTCGCTATGTAATTGCAGTGAACGGGAGGACGTCTTTCTTCATCATCCTGAGCGGTTATGGCTGATTACCACTTGTGAAGCTTTGTTGCTTGGCATGAGGCTACCGGTTCATGCTGGTACGAGATTTCTAATGCTGCGACAATACCTATCATTTGCCCTTCCTATATTGTTATTTTCACGCTTAACCCGTACTTAATTGCATCGATCTAGTTGACGCTCTTCCTAATTTATCTCAACCAGGGCTGTTTCTCTATTTGATGACCGTTCCTAAACCCTCGACGAGGGTTAGGTCAGTCATGGAAGTTGCGGCCAACTCAGGCGGAGGTACAGCAGGTATTTGGTCGTTAGCCAGAGCTTTTGCTCATGTGTGACCGTACGGAGGTGTCTGGGAGGAGTTCTTAATCTTGTTTCCCACCTGATCTAACTGTTTACTTCGGTGCAAGTTTCATATGGACAGATCAACCGTGACCGCGTTTCTTAGCCATCACCTTCTTCAAAAACTAAGCGAAACGGTTATACGCTAGCTTTGTAGCAGTCAATGCTCCTAAGTTCGTCTGCCCTCCCAACAACCATCTCTCACTGTTGTAGACGCTACAGCGGAGTAGCACTTGGTTTCTAGCTTCCTTCGCACTGGAAGGACAAGACGTGCATGATCGAGAGTCTTTGCGAGAAAAGAAGTGGAGCCCGGTATTGAAGTCACCATGTCCAGTGAGGAACTGGCTCGTCCAGTGGTCTGGCTCAACCCATTTTCTTGAAAGACGTTCACGGATGTTGGGGAAGAACTCATGCGTGTCACGTCCCTTTGACGAGGAGTCCCCTCTCGCTTGCCATTTCTCTAGCGCCCATTCATCAATGGCGGCAAGTTTCTGTTCTGTGGTGAGATCCGCACGGAGTTCAGCCCAAAGCGGGGGAAGCTCCGGTACCCAACGGCCAAGTGAATCGGTAACTGACTAGTGACCACCCGGAGTGCTTCTATTGATACAGTCTTATAGACCTGGGCGATCCACGAAGAGTGCAGCTCTCTGGGGTTGGGCCAATACTCACTTTTCATTAACAGTTAGTTTGCTACCCCAGACAACGAGGCAGCACGCCTAGATAGATAGCCTGGTACATGAGGATAGTGTCATGGTAACACACACCCCAAGTGGCCTTATTACCTTGCAATGGTAGTGCCTTTAAGGGACTGGAGGTATTGGTTGAAACCCCACCTCTCACCTATATTCCCTAAATACTTGACGTGCTTTTCAAAGAGCAGCCTGTGGCCACCAAAGCGTATTGAGGGTTGATTATTCGCTTTTCTTTTCAAGAGGATTAGCTTCTCTGGCACCACCTGGCGACGTTCTTCTATGCAGTCACTACGATCTTCAGATCTGCGTTGGAGGGGTGTGCAAGCGGGAAGCAGCGCGCCGAGGGTCGCTGGCCGGCAAATCCACTAGCACAATGATCCCTCTATATGTGACTGCGTGGAACTTGAAGTGGTTTATCCAGTACCTTTACACCAAGCTCCACAAGTGTCTGTATGAGTTCTCGCACGAGAGGTACTTCATTATGGGATTATGGCGTGGGAGGGGAGCTTCCAGATACCCCCCCCTCACCATAACCCGATTCAAATAAATGCGGAAAATCCCAAAATATGGCACGTACTACCAGAAGTTCGCAATATTCAGCCCACCTTATGTACAATTCCCGTACCCCCTCGACGGTTTGATGGCTATTAGAACGATTTATTCACTTTCATGCTCGTAATCAATCCTGAGTGTGGTTCGAATGAATTCTTTAAATAGCTCAGACAAATATAGCTGCGGAGTGGCGAGGTTTGAGGCTCGAGCTCACAAGACTGTTTAGGTCGCTCTTACAATCGGTATTAGATGATTTGCGCTGTTTTTACTTTCCTTGGCTCTACGAAGTAGAAAGGAAAGTTATGTAATCGGCTGAAAAAAATATTTTGAGTTTTCTTCAGATCTTTACGTTTCAGACCCTCCTGAGTCCGAAAAACACTATTTGGGAAAATGGGCTGCGTGTGTGTGAACGATTTTTAGAGAAAACCAGCGTACTAAATCAGCTCAAACTTGATATCTCGCCCGCACGCCTCCATGTGACGCCAAAATGAGGGTTTGGACAAAATCCACCGAAAATTAACTATAGTTATCATGGTGATCAAAACACCAAATATTTTTTTTCTCAAAAACGGCTCTAACGATTTTGATTAAATTGTTTATATTGATAGCTCTCGATAAAGCAATTATACCATAAAATTCCCATTTATGGGAAAATGACGAGAGCAGCACAATAAATTACCAAAACTTATGACGAAATCGATTTTACCGCAGTTTTTAGAGAAAACCACCCTACCAAATCAGCTGAAACTTGATGTCTAGCCTACAGGTTACCATGGGACGCAAAAATGAGGGTATGGGCAAAATCCACCGAAAGTTAACTATAGTTATCATAGTGATCAAAACACCAAATTTTTTTCTCAAAAACGGCTCTAACGATTTTGATTAAATTTTTTATATTGATAGCTCTCAATAAGGCAATGATACCATAAAATTTCCATTCGTAGGAAAATGACGAGAGCAGCACAATAAATTATCAAATTTTTCGACGAAAAGCGTTTTTACCGCAGTTTTTCCCTTATAAACTCCGCTGGAATTCTTGTAGAATGTAAAAAAAAATTAGTATTGTACTTTAATCCAATACCTAAAGGGTGAGTGTTTAAAAACGCTCATTAGATACATGGGGGTCAGTCAAGAAATTCCTGAATTTCAACTACCGCCGGTTCCCTTACTACCAGTTATTAACATTTTTACCCAATAACTCTACAAAAGTAATTACTATCCTTCTTCAAAAAATTTATGTTTACAGCCTCATCAATTGCCTGTGTACCAATTGCTCAATAACGGTCCTGAAATGAGTACGAGCAGCACAATAAATTCTGGCACTGTAAGCGCTACCGCTTCCTGCTGCTGTAAAGCGTTGTTTGATCAAGTTCGTATTAACTGGGTGGTAAATGAATTGATTAAATAGAATTAGCCATGTACAAAGTGAATTGACGTAGAGCTAAGGAAAGTTGTGTGTTGCAACGCACCAGATATTTTCTGATAGCAAGCTGAGCCAGAGCCTTCCATTCTCGATTGTGGCGGATTGCGAATCACGTTGTTCCGTCACGATGCGCAACCCCTCACCCCATCACCCCAGCGACTATCAAACATAAGCGGAGTTTTCACGAAGATAGCTCGTAAACATAGTTTCCAGACCAGTGCCAAACCAAATGAATTCTATTGTTCCTCGATAGATCACAAGGGCGACGAAAGTGAAGAAAGGAGAGGGCGTTGATGAGGAAAAAAAGCTCGTACGGTTACTTTAAAGGTGAGATCCTATCGACTTTGGTGAGACCCGAGAGACCGAACGGACGGAGCACTTTCACCTCGACTGTCAGGCGTTTTAGACGTTGTGTGTCGTTTGAGTGGATTTTGTATTCACTCGCTCAGCAGCTACTTCTAAAAAGCATTTCTGAGTTCTTTATTACGCCGGTGGAAGAAGCGAGCGGCTCCAAACAGAAACGCTTTCGACAGTTGAATGTCTGGATCGAAAAAACCCTTTTTTTATTTAATCGATTATTGAAGAAAAATGTACAATGCTGCTAGCCTGATCGAATCCATCACTGCAGTAGTTTATTTTCACTCCTAAAAGTAGCTACAAAGATTGACACGACGCTCGGATTTGACGGAAAAACGTAGCAACACTTACGTTGTACTGCTATGAGGTTTTGTTGGCCAACGTCGAGAAGTTGTTTACCATTTTCCCGCTACAAATAACCAATACGTCAACTAGTGATTTAGAAGACGTGAGTAACCGTAAAAGCGTTGTAGAGAGACAAGCAATTCGTAAGACTGGAAAATCGTACACAACCAATCCGAATGAAACGGATCAAACTGGTTTTAAAATCATTGAAGCGCATTAACCCGCAAAGCCTGGAAGAACATTCGAGTTACAAAATACGTTTGGATGAAGGTAACTGACGCAGAGTCAGTTTGATTACATTTAAGAGCCAAGCACAACGTAACCCTTAGATTTCAGGCCTGTTCTAAAAAGAATTGATCCACGCGACGCCAAATGTCTTCCCAACCTTTCTTCAGCACTGAGTGGACGAGTGGGAAGACCTTACAGATATGATTCGGTACCGTACAGACCTTGACATGGCCTGTGTTCATTCTGAATAATGCACCCGTTTTCTGCTCAGGAACGTTATTTATCAACCCCCTCAAGACATGACGATTCCAAATCAGCGATGTCCATCCGCCGTCCTTTTTGCCTTTCAACTGGTCCACGAAATCCGTTCTAAACAGTCCGTTTGGGACCTTGCTGTACTCGACTACTCGGCAGTCCGATTGGACGAATTGGTGGTTGTCATGGGCAAAAAATGTTTTTGAAAAGTAACGAATTTTCGGCAGTTTGACGGCATATACGTCGTGTTCGGTATCGTTTTCCAGGTATTTTCGATGCTGAGTCGAATGGGGCGGGTCTCAGAAGTGTAGGACAGCGCCTAGATGGAAAACAGGGAAATCACAGTAAATAAAGTGAGCTAAATTCAACTACTTGAAGGAAATCGCGGGACAATGTAGCGATTTCCCGCACTGCTTCCCGTCTCACTCTAACCACCCATTAGTTCGACTCGTCACGTAGTGCAAATCGCTTAGCGTCGCCTGGAAAATGTCCATATTCGTTGTTCCGCGCTCATGTTCCGTGCCGTTTATTAGTACTTTTTGCTTTCCTAGGCTCTACGAAGTAGAAAGGAAAGTTATGTAATCAGCTGAAAAAAAAAATTTGAGTTTTCTTCAGATCTTTACGTTTCAGACCCCCCTGAGTCCGAAAAACACTATTTGGGAAAATGACCTGTGTGTGTGTGAACGACTTTTAGAGAGAACCACCGTACCAAATCCACTCAAACTTGATATCTAGCCTGCAGATTATCATGAGACGCCAAAATAAGGGTATGGGCAAAATCCACCGAAAGTAATCCATAGTTATCATAGTGATCAAAACATCAAACTTTTTGTTTCTCAAAAACGGCTCTAACGATTTTGATTAAATTTTTTATATTGGTAGCTCCCAATATGGCAACTATACCATGAAGTTCCCATCTATGGGAAAATGACGAGAGCAGCACAATAAATTACCAAAACTTTCGACGAAATCGATTTTAGCGCTGCTTTTAGAGAAAACAACCGTACCAAATCAGCTGAAACTTGATGTCTAGCCTACAGGTTACCATGGGACGCAAAAATCAGGGTATGGGCAAAATCCAACGAAAGTTAACTATAGTTATCATAGTGATCAAAACACCAAATTTTTTTTCTCAAAAACGGTTCTAACAATTTTGATTAAATTTGTTATATGGATAGCTCTCAATAAGACAATTATACCATAGAATTTCCATTCGTGGAAAAATGACGCGAGCAACACAATAAATTATCAAAATTTTCGACGAAAAGCGTTTTTAGTGCGTTTTTTTTTTCTTTTAAACTAACGCTGGAATGTTAGTAGAATGTTAAAGAAAATTGGTATTGTAGTTCAATCCAATACCTAAAGGGTGAGTGTTTAAAAACGGTCATGAGACACATGGGGCTCACTCCAGAAATTCCAGAATTTCAACTACCTCCGTTTCGCTTACTACCAGTTCTAACAATTATTACCCAATAACTCTGCAATAGCTCTGCAAAAGTGATTACTATCCTCCTTAAAAAATATCTGGTGCGTAGCAACACACAACTTTCCGCCACCCCTTTAAGTTCGAACACCAACAACATATGCGGGTGCTATATCTTCGTTCAACGCATTTCTACAGAAACATTTATTCAGAACTAAATGTAGGGACTCGTTAGTTGAAAGTACTCCGAAAGTTTGATCGAAATCGTTAGAGCTGTTTTTGAGAAAATTGGAATTCCGATAAATCAATATTCGACAAATCTCCTTTTCTGAGTTAACTTGGCTTATATCTCCGTTCAACATATATATACAGAAATAATTATAGAGAATGAAATGTTGGTATGGGTGACTAAAAGACACTCCATTAGAATTTATCACATCTGGTCAGAAGTTACCCTGAATTTACGGAAATGTTCGAAAAACGTTATTTTCGACACATTTTCATTTTTATCTCTGTTCAATGGAGTGTCAGAGGAACATTTATTGAGAACAATATGTAGGTATTAACTATTTGAAAACATCTTGTGAGTTTGGTGAAAATCGCTTGAGTCGTTTTGCCAAAAAGCGTTAAAAACCTATTTTTTGCTTCATAGGCCTATAAATCCGTTCACCGTATTTTCATGGAGATATGTATAGAGAAGAAAAAGTTAGATATTGATTGGTAGGAGATAATTTGAAAGTTTAATCAAAATCGTTAGAGCCGTTTTTGAGAAAAATGCGAAAAACCCTAGTTTTTGGTACATTTTCGTCCCCACCCCCTTCCCATCGGCCGAAATCGTCCATAACCTTATTTTGGTGTCTACAAAAATAACGAACAAAACAAAAAAAGAACCAGCTCAATCGGATCAGCCGTTCTCCTGCAAATCGAACTACAGACACACACACACACAGACATACACACAGACATACACACAGACATACACACAGACATACACACGGACCTCTCTCCGAAATTAGGTTTTTTAGACTCAGTAGGGTCTGAAACGTAAAGATCTGAAGAAAACCCAACTTTTTTTTTTGGGCCGATTACTATACTTTCCTTCCCTTCGGGTAGCGGAAAGTAAAAAATTGTGTTTACAATTTCATTAATTTTATGTAGACCTATCGCTCAATAATGGTCCTGCAATGAGTACGAGCAGCACAATAAATTCCAGAACTGTAGGCGCAACCGCTTCCTGCTGCTGTGAAGTGTTGTTTGACCAAGTTCAAATGAATTGAGTAAGTAGAAAAAGCCATGTACAAAGTGAATTGACGTAGGGCTGAGGAAAGTTGTGTGTCGCAACGCACCAGATATTTTATGCTGAATCGAATAGGATGCGTCTTGGAAGTGTGAGACTAGGTCAAGCTGTACAAAAAATAATAAACCGATAGGTCATAATTTGCATCGTTTTTCGTATAAATTTCGCTTATATGACTCTAGCCTTGTTATAAAAATCAGGGTTATAGTCCAATGAGCTACCTATACGGTAAAAGCTTAATCATGATCATCAGATAATCGGGAGCAACCTCAGAAAGTCCAAAATGAGTACGAATGTACTACGACGCTACTTGAGTGGATCCCCTCAGCTCCTCATAATAATGCTGTGCAAGACGATAATAAACCGTTGTAATAATTTGCAGGTATAACTAATAGTCTAAAAGCATTTGTGTGACACGAGATTCACGTCATCGAAAAATGTTTAATGCAAGTTGGTTCAGTTTACGAATGTAGCAGATTTCGAATTTACGAGGGTTGAGGGAAGGTATGTATTGCTATGCAGTAGATATTTTTTTCCGGGTTTATTTAGTTTGGTTGGTAGAGTCAGTTGTCGTTTCCGTGTATTATAACTGTGGCGTTTCCTTAACCCACTTTAGTAAGTATTTAGTTCTTTTCGTTCTGTTTGGTTATTTGTAAGTCTACGTGGTCAGTCCATTATGTATAAAACGCTGCAAACTATTACACAACGGCTTATTATTCTCTTCCACGTAGTCTCACACCTTCGAGACCCATCTCATTCAATTCAGCATCGAAAAATATTAGTAAACGATATGAAACATGACCAAACTATTAAGGAACAACGAAAATGGTGTACTCCAGGCACCCGTAGACAATTGGCACGATGTGGCAAGTTGAGCTGGCGGTCGGTTTTAATGATACGGGTGGCAGGGAGTACAAACGATAAAACAATTACTTTCGCTGTAGTTATCGTCCTAAGAGTTCTTCCAATCAGTAGACTTTGGATCATTACAATTATTGTGTGCGGTGCCCCCACACAACTTTCTTAATTAATTCTCATTAAAACGTACACTCAGCGCGCCAGATGTAGGAAGGTATTGAAGCAATTGGGTTAGGTCCGCCAGTAGGCAAATCGCTAAGTTAAGTCTGTTAGTACGTGAGTTAGTAACTCACCAGCCAGAGGAGACGGACTCTCCTAACAGGTACATTAGCAGAAGTAGGAAGCTCGAGGAAGTATGAGAGAAATTTCCCTCCCCTCAGAGGCCAAGGGCAGAGCGAAGGGCTCACGAACCCTCGCTCCTTGAACTTTAGGGGAAGGAAGCGAAAAGAATTTCACTCCCTTCATTTAGAATCCCTTTTCAGCTAGGAACAAATACGAGTTACTTACCTGTGCGCACCAGTGTCACTTTAAGAGAAGTTTTGATTTGTACATCTCCTACCTACGGAAGTAAAGTTAGCGAGCCGCCAATTCTATTTTACCAGAGAACAGGTAACTTTTACAGGTTGACTTTTCTAAGGCTCTGAGGAGTAAAATCTAGTGATGCGCATTAAGTAACGCCTCTGAGACAGTTCGTAGTGTACGAAGCGCGTCGTAATTGATGCCAGTACCTACGACGTTACACCTTATTTTGGGGTAAGGGTCCACATCCGCGTGGAGTCAGAACACTGTGATTTGTAATTTTAGGTCTAGACGCAGCCCTACACATCTGAGGAATGTTTCATTCGACCCAGCATCTAAGAATACTTTGAAAACGATACCGGACACGGCATATTTGCGATAAAACTGCCAAAATTGCGTTTTTGCTCATTTTTACTTTCCTTGGCTCTACGAAATAGAAAGGAAAGTTATGTAATCGGCTGAAAAAAAAAATTTTGAGTTCTCTTCAGGTCTTTACGTTTCAGACCCTCCTGAGTCCGAAAAACACTATTTGGGAAAATGGTCTGTGAACGATTTTTAGAGAGAACCATCGTACCAAATCCACTCAAACTTGATATCTCACCCGCAGATTACCATGAGACGCCAAAATAAGGGTTTAAACCAAATCCACCGAAATTTAACCATAGTTATCATAGTGATCAAAACATCAAACTTTTTGTTTCTCAAAAACGGCTATAACGATTCTGATTAAATTTTTTATATTGGTAGCTCTTAATAGGACAATTATACCATAAAATTCTTATTTGTGGGAAAATGACGAGAGCAGCACAATAAATTACCAAAACTTTCGACGAAATCGATTTTAGCGCGGTTTTTAGAGAAAACAACCGTACCAAATCAGCTGAAACTTGATGTCTAGCCTACAGGTTACCATGGGACGCAAAAATAAGGGTGTGGGCAAAATCCACCGAATGTTAACTATAGTTATCATAGTGATCAAAACACCAATTTTTTTTTCTCAAAAACGGCTCTAACGATTTTGAATAAATTTTTTATATAGATAGCTCTCAATAAGGCAGTGATACCATAAAATTCCCATTCGTGGGAAAATGACGAGAGCAGCACAATAAATTATTTAAATTTTCGACGAAAAGCGTTATTAGCGCAGTTTTTTCCTTATAAACTCCGCTGGAATTTTTGGAGAATGTTAAAAAAAATTGTTATTGTAGTCCAATCTAATACCTAAAGGGTGAGTGTTTAAAAACGCTCATGAGATACATGGGGGTCACTCCAGAAATTCCTGAATTTCAACTACGCCCGTTTCGCTTACTACCAGTTCTAACAGTTATTACCCAATAACTCCACAAAAGTGATTACTATCCACTTCAAAAAATTCTTGTTCACAGCCCCATTAATTCTCTGTGTACCAATCGCTCAATAATGGTCTTGGA
Organism: Pachypeltis micranthus; assembly: GCA_020466155.1. Lineage (NCBI taxonomy): Eukaryota > Metazoa > Arthropoda > Insecta > Hemiptera > Miridae > Pachypeltis > Pachypeltis micranthus. The sequence continues at coordinate 79,116,865 of CM035768.1, read as the reverse complement.
ATGAGTACGAGCAGCACAATAAAATCTGGAACTGTAAGCGCTACCGCTTCCTGCTGCCGTAAAGCGTTGTTTGACCAAGTTCAAATTAACTGAGTGATAAATGAATTGATTAAATAGAATTAGCCATGTACAAAGTGGATTGTTGTAGAGCTAAGGAAAGTTGTTGCAACACACAAGATACCACCAGCACCAGATATTTTTAAACCATTTTTCGCCGATAACAATCATGGGGTTCGTGCGATCGGATCGCCAAGCTAGACGCATAACTAGATACCAAAGAAAGGATTTTTTAGACTATAAAACGGCCCGGACGTTCCAGATTTGGAATCCCGATGTCTTGAAACGTTAAGTATCAAATTTTGAGGAGGAGGTGTAAAAACATTTTCCCGACCGAAAACGTGGGTGTAATACTCAGAATAAATAATAAACCACAATCTCGTGAAAAATAGATCTTATTAGTTCCTTGAGCGATCAACCTGTCTTCCGCCTCGAAGACCCTGAACTCGTTTCCTGAACTGAGGATCTTCTAACCGAAAACCCGTGTTTCGTTCTGTTTATCAGCTCTTGAGACGCGTTAAATGGCGCTCTTCTCTCGTTAAATGGACGAGCCGATCGGGCCTTCAGAACAGGTTTTTATTTCTCTACCCGGGATGAAGCTGGTTAAATAATTTCGATATTCCAGCGTGTCCAGGATGCGAGTAAAAGTTATACTCGCCGTTACAAAAAAAAAAAAAAAAAAAAATAGCCGGAAGGAGTGGCGAGTGGGACAAGTGAATCCTCGTACACTTTCACTTTAGTCGAGTTGTGCTTTGAAATCTCGCCCCTCAGTCGAATGATAAAGAGGCCCTACTACGAAAGATGGCGATAACAGTAAATTAGACGAATTTGCTCGCCGCGCCGCCTATTTTATTTATTGCAGGCTGGATATCGGTCGTTTTGCGCGGCGGGATAGAAAGCAGCAGAACGCCGTCCAAACCCCTTTTTGCTACTGGGCTCAAAGCCCACACTCTCTGGTGTAAGTGAAAAAGACACACGTGAAAGCGAAAGAATCACTGAAACTTTCGTTCGACTTATTGCGGCTCACAAAATCTCTATCTCGCGAGAATTGTGCTGCCGTTTCCTCCTTTTTAACTTTTCGCTACCCAAAGGGTTGGTGAAGTGCCTCAGTCGTGCGAAGAAAAGTCGCGTTTTCTACAGATCTTCACATTTTGAGGCCTGATGAATTGAAAAACCTCAAGACTGTGGGGTTACTCGGCTACCAACAAATTAGGAAAAAAACCTTACTCCAAGGAGACCTAGACGATCTCAACTTAAGGTACTTAAAATTTGATACTTTACTTTTCAAGACTTGGAGATTCCAAATTTGCAATGTCCGTCTGCCGTCCCCCGTCCGGGCCGTTTTGTGCCTTTAACTTCCTTTAAATTCGTTCTTTTGCACAAAAATCCGATTTGCTATCTAGTTGTGCCCGCCATCTCGGCAATCCGATCAAATGAAGCCCGTGTTTGTATTGGGCAAAAAATGGTTAAAAAAATTAACGAAACGCAGTACATCGCGGGAACTACAGCTGAAGTCAACGTTTCGTCGTTTGAAGTCCCTCCCTCCCTCCCGTCTCAATGAAAAACGTCCTCGCCTCGCAACGCCGCCCGCCCACTCAACTGCTCAACTTCCAATTTCCCCGACTCGACGCGGCAAAATCATCAGACGTTTTGTTTCCGTAGTTCCATTGTAGTCAGTTCATGTTTCGTATGGTTTACTAGTATTCGATGCTGAATCGAATGGAATGGGGGGGGGGGCACTAATACTAGGTCAAGCTGTTCATGAGAATAATAAACCATTGTGTAGTAATTTGCAGGTTTTTCTTTTTCCATTTTGTGTTTTCCGAACCGGTTCGCGAATAAACTCTTTGAACTCCCCTGTCGCCCTTTGTAGTTGTATCCGGTTGTTCAAATCAAAATTCACTCCTTTACACCCATCACATGTTAGTTTCTGAAGCTGTGCGGCAAAGGGCAGGCCCAGAGCATACTCGAGCAATTAACGCTAACCACATTCAGTAAATGTACAAATTAACAACAGTGAAAGTAATTGGTTGAATTGGTACAAAATTTTAGTGTCCTCTACCCACACAGATGGCGATTGGTGGAGGGGTGAGGGGGGAGGGGAGCTACTTAGGCTTTCGGTGGCTTTGATCTAACAGTCGCGAAAAGCCGTTCAAACTCAAAGCATTTCCAGAGCCAACAACGTATTTTCCGACTTTCGATTTCCCCAATCTTCAATGGTGCATGTGTACTGACTGACTCCTATTAAAGGCACTGGGTGATCGCGGTCTAGTGGATAAGACATTCGTTCATAATTCTCGACGTAAAGTTGAGGATCGTGGATCGGAGCTCCGGCACGATTTGCCGTAATTTTTGCCTGAGTCAGCAGCTCTTCTAAAGCATCTCCAAACCCCCTCGTAACAATTGACGCCCCACGTGGGGCCGAATTTCTTCATTCAAAGAAAAAGAAGACGCCCAGAGAGAAAAATTAAAAAATTAAGAGAGAAAATAATGAAACGAATTCTCGGGCCAGGATTCGCTGACGCTGTGAAAGTTCCAGCACGAAGGGAAATAAAATGGGCGACGCGCCTAACTACAATGTGAAAGAAAAGACTTTCCTTGTAGCCCCCTCGTTTCTCGAATCAAAGATCAGATTTTCCGGGGATTCGCTCAACTCTCATAAATTCGTTCCTTAAAAGAGTCTGCTCCAGGGGCAGCGGCTACAGATGAGGGGCGAGATGTACTGACTGACTCCTATTAAAGGCACCGGGCGATCGTGGTCTAGTGGATAAGACATTCGTTCATAATTCTCGACGTAAAGTTGAGGATCGTGGATCGGAGCTCCGGCACGATTTGCCGTAATTTTTGCCTGAGTCAGCAGCTCTTCAAAAGCATCTCCAAACCCCCCTCGTAACACTTGCCTGTGTGTTCCTCGCCTCACTTCTCACCCCTTACTTTTGCCACCTCCTATCGACCAGTCAACCGTAGCACTTTTACAGTTAGGCACTATCACTCAGTTCGTCCGTCAGTTCAACTATCCACAGACCCTGTGTATTGCACAAACTTCGTCTCCTAGTAAGGTTAGTACGAACACCGTATTTATCGTTCATCTCAAGCGAAATTATTAATATTGATAGTTTAGTGTCAATTGATGAAGTGATTTGTTCGGATTTGGGAGCTCTTCCTAAAGCATCTCCAAACCCCTCGTAACAATTGACAGACATCCGAGGCAATTTGATTTTGTTAAATTCAAATATCAGAAGCTTACAGCATAATTTTGATGAGATGGTTGTTAATTTAGGTAATATGATGACAAAACCTGACTTTATTTGTTTAACCGAGACTTGGAGCGCGACGGAGAATATAGCACATAATATATCGGGCTACGGCTCCTTTAGCTCAACGAACTTTATCAATCAGAACAGTGGGATAGTGGTATTTTTCAATGAATATTGCAGGAATACTGTGGTCAAAGAAATACTGATGTCTGGAGCTATTTGTTTGGTGAGCGATTTCTTTTTCTGTAATAATAGGATAAGGGTGATCTGTATCTATAAATTCTCCTTTTTAACTTTTTTTTCTGATTTTTTTTTTTAATGAACTATCTATCATACAATTCAGTATATTGTACTATATAAGTTTGCGATTGGTACCTATCTGTAGCTAGAAAGTTGTAACGGCTCCTCCCCTCAGCACAAGTTTTTACTTATCGAGGGGGGAACGCATTATGCAGTATTTGTGTTTCTTTTTGTATTCTTTTTTTTGTAGTCTTCTTAAATAAATGCATTACTTAAAAAAAAAAAAAATCAGCATACCAGTGCATTTCCTAACATCTCATTCAACAACTAATTTTTCGTCTTATTCAGTCCATCTCGCCCTCGCGCGCATAAAACATAAACCGATCGAGAATTCAAAAGTATTTACACAATCGACACTATCCGTTGAACCGTGGAGCGTATTAAGAAGTGCTATGTTCGCAATAAACTTTTCCTCGATTGGACGGAAGTATGTAATTCGGAAACCGTCGTCTCTCATAGTTTTATGTAATCGGCTTTCTCTGGCAGGTTTTCTTTCACTTCAGAGATATTTCGCCGGTCTGGGAATTCGTTGCTGAAATCAGGCTAACGAGCTTCGCGAATAAACCGACTTTATCTCCTACGATCGGCCTCGTTGCACTTCAGGAGACAAACGCAGTTACATGAACTGAAGGATATACGTAGCGGAGCTATTGACACAAAAGGTCGTTCTAACTATATCTGATCACCGGTCGATTGAGTCGAAATCGATCAAAATAACAATAACGTTCGTCATACGGGTGTGGCGGATGGGCTGCCTGATATTCATTTAACGACTATCTAATGAGATACAGAAGAGAACAAATAGTGTTAAGGTGTACGGAAATGAAAGAAGGGAAAGCTGAATGGGAGAAGAACAATAAGGAAAGTAAATTAAAAGGATAAAGATGTTTGTATTACAATAAGGGGTTCTCTTAAGGAAATGTATATACAAGGAAAGCTCGAAAATGAAATAAATAAATGAATTTAACTTTCGTTGGGGCCCTTGATGAGGTGATGAGTTGATGAAAAAAATATCTTTGTGCGTTGCAACACACAACGTTCCTTAGCTCTACGACAATCCACTCGTGTACATGGCTTTTTCCACATACTCAATTCATTTATCACTCAGTTAATTTGAACTTGGTCAAACAACGCTTCACAGCAGCAGGAAGCGGTAGCGCTTACAGTTGTGGAATTTATTGTGCTGCTCGTACTCATTGCAGGACCATTATTGAGCGATTGGTATACATAAAATTAATGAAACTGTAAAGACGATTTTTTTGAAGAACGATAGTAATCACTTTTGCATAGTTATTGGGTAAACACTTTTAGAACTGGTAGTAAGCGAAACAGCGGTAGTTGAAATTCAGGAATTTCTGGAGTGAGCCCCATCTATCTCATGAGCGGTTTTAAACACTCACCGTTTAGGTATTGGATTGGACTACAATACCAATTTTCTTTAACATTCTTCCAACATTGCAGCGGAGTTTGTAAGGAAAAAACTGCGCTAAAAACGCTTTTCGTCGAAAATGTTGATAATTTATTGTGCTGCTCTCGTCATTTTCCCGTATATGGGAATTTCATGGTATAGTTGAAATATTAGGAGCTATCAATATAAAAAATTTAATCAAAACCGTTAGAGCCGTTTTTTGAGAAAAAAAAATTTGGTGTTTTGATCACTATGATAACTATAGTTAACTTTCGGTGGATTTTGTTCATACCCTTATTTTTGCGTCCCATGGTAACCTGTAGGCTAGACATCAAGTTCCAGCTGATTTGGTACGGTTGTTTTCTCTAAAAACCGCGCTAAATTCGATTTCGTCGAAAGTTTTGATAATTTATTGTGCTGCTCTCGTCATTTTCCCGTATATGGGAATTTTATGGTGTAGTTGACATATTAGGAGCTATCAATATAAAAAATTTAATCAAAGTCGTTAGAGCCGTTTTGAGAAAAAAAATATTTGGTGTTTTGATCACTATGATAACTATAGTTAACTTTCGGTGGATTTTGGTCATACCCTCATTTTGGCGTTCCATGGTGATTTGCGAGCGAGATATCAAGTTTGAGCTGACTTGGTACGGTGGTTTTCTCTAATAATCGTTCACAGACACACAGACCATTCTCCCAAATAGTGTTTTTCGGACTCAGGAGGGTCTGAAACGTAAAGATCTGAAGAAAACTCAAAATTGTTTTTTCAGCCGATTACATAACTTTCCTTTCTACTTCGTAGAGCCAAGGAAAGTAATATGGTGAATGTGGCGACGTGAAGTGTAGAAGAAAACTGGAATGATATAACGGTGTAAAGTTTTCATCTTTTCATGGATCGCGTTGTCTAGAATCAGAGATGTAGGACAGCACTGGTCGCTTGAGCAGCTCAACAGAAGGAGTAAAGTCGGTGGGGCGATGCCTGTTTTGGTGTGTCTTGATGGGTGTTGCGAGTGAAAAAAGTTTTCAAGGCCGCACTTGTTTGTTGCCCCCTTCTGTTGTGAGCTGAATGAGCAGAGAGACCTGCGATAAGGAGAGTGCAGAGTTTTATGAGCCTCAGATTGTGACATTTTTGCTAAATAGGAAATCACTATCACCTGCTGAATGCAGAAAACTGCAGATGGTAGCGCGTTACGTTCATTGGTGTTTCCTCCGTTACTTCTGCACATTTCCTTGTTATTGATATCACAGGCAACTCAAAAAGTAACTCAAGTTCGAAAACATTTACAACAAACAATAGAGCAATGTTTATTTTGCTTTATGGCTTGGGCACCCCTTGGCACTCAGTAATTACTTCTATATTTCCACTTGCCAGTTCTTCAGGAAGCACCTGCTGTTATCTGCTCATCTTCCTGGACCATCCTCATAGCCTAGAACTCATTACAGGGTCTGTCGGTTTTACTCGGCATGTCTTCAGTCTAACCACGCACCCCGACAATGGCAACGGTGTGGAGGAGTACGAAAAAACGCCTCTTCAGAGTTTCCTGATTTGTTTACTGTAGCAGCGGTTCCCTCAAGCCATCTGGAGCAAAAGATTAGCCTTATAGTCCCAATCTGCTACTGTTTGGCTCAGCACGAGCGAAATTGCTAGGGATGATCGCTGTTCTCAATTCGATTCAAGGTTGAGCTTTCTGACTGGAAACGTTTGAACTTGGAATGCAAACAACGCCAAACTACCCTTGTCAATCGAAGTCTTTCTTCCAACATTCTCAACACAGCCGACAAGGTATATTCCCGCTCACAATTCCCCCAACATTCATCGGGTTTTCCTATGACCTCCTTCCCTTATCCCACTTCTCACCCCTTACTATTGCCCCCTCCTTACAACCACTCTGCCCTAGAACTCGTACGATTCTACTTTATCATTCAGCTCTTGTTCGTGCTGGCACCAGTTCAACTATCCAGAGACCCCCTGTGCTGTGTAAACTCTGTCTTCTAGTTAGTTCATTCTGAACTTTCTATCTCTACCATGTAGATCTTTAATGAACTGTTTCCTATCGATACAGTCCTCTATCGCTCGTCTCATTCTTCTACCAAATCTTCGCTTCATTCGTGACCATCTTTCACTCTCTACCCAATAGCCACAGTGAAAAATACCTACAACCACGGGTCTCTACCCTCCTAATGAACAAGAGTGAGTTGAACCTTGGCAAATAATTGAAATCTTCGGGTGTCCAAACAGCTCAACTCAGCTGCCCTGGGACTTTAAATCATTTTTACTGCCTTCCGTCTCACTCCAACCACCCATTAGTTCCACGGCCGATTGCCTGGAAAGCATCAATTGTCGTTGTTCCGTATCGTTTACAAGTATTTTTCAATGCTGACTTGAATGGAATTGGTCTCGGGGGTGCTCTACAAACATAGCCGTTTTGCATATGAGTTGCCGTATCCTACAGGCGCCTGGAATACAACATTTTCGTCGTTCCGTTGTAGTTTGGTCATGTTTCGTACCGTTTAGTAGTATTTTTCGAAGATGAATCAGTAGTAAGGGGCATGGTACACCTGGGATGAGTGACGTCAGCCCCCCCCCTCCACCACTGATGTATGACGTCACGCCCCCCCCACTACATCTGATCTGACGTCTCCCCCCCTCATTCCCCACTGCAGCTGATATGAAGGAATAGAGCGACTTTGGCACAGAGGCTAGTGGGGATAACCTGACACCACCAGATAACCTCAATGAAACCTACATAAAAAAATTTGTTGGTGTAGTTAAGGATTGAACCCAGAGCGCCTGGGCGCAGACTGGACACACTATCCACTGCACCACTCTTTCGTTCTGTTCTGCCATAAGATATTGTGATATGAGAGTACAGCGCTCGTAATATATATCCTTTCCATTGTATCATCACGCATCGGCTATCGATTTCACCGTGTGCTGCGTCATGCCCCCCACAATTGGCGCAACTTCTGAGTGGATCTACGTCATACCGCTACCAATTATCGCGCTAACGCCTAATTACCACCTACCCCCAATTTCCCTCCCACACGTGTTCACGCTAAATAAATCCCGAGCACACGTGGAGCCGCTACGTTTTTTGTACTGAGACGTAATTGCGCCAAAAATGATCACCCTATGCTCCTAGCAAACATTACGCAAATTACTAGATTGACAATAAAAAAGATCCGTATCGCCATTATCGAGGAATTAAATTTACCCGTGTTACGAAAAAAGATTTAGGACGCAAAACGCGATTTTTTGAAGGTACGCGTTTAAATTAAAAAAGGCGTAGGAAGATAGATAACATAGTCGTCGATCAGAGCAATAGATAGAATAAAGTGTTTAAAAAAGTTACGTTGTTCATTATTCCGAAGCTAGAACGGGTTTGTAGGGCTGAGGAAAGTTGTGTGTCGCAACGCACCAGATATTTTATGCTGAATCGAATAGGATGTGGCAGGAGATGTGAGACTAGGTCAAGCTGTACAAAAAAATATTAAACCAACAATATCAATAATCATTTGCATCGTTTTTCGTATGAATTTCGCTTATATGACTCTAGCCAGCTTATAAAACTCAGGGTTGTAGTCCAATGAGCTACATATACGGTAAATGTTTAATAATGATCATCAGATAATCAGGAGCAACCACATAAAGTCCAAAATGTGTACGAATGTACTACGACGCTACTTGAGTGGATCCCCCTCGCCTTCTCTAGATAGTTAGACAGTTAATGGTTTCGTCATGCTGCCACTGCACTGCTTCCTGTAAGAAGTCCCGATGTCGGGTATGATGCTGTTGAACACTAGTGTGAGTTTCAATCAACGAAAGTCAAGAATAAATCGGATTTTTGAACAGAATACCTGTAGTTTCAATGAGGAAGAATGTTATAGTTAATATTCAAGATAGTAAGCGGTAGAAAGATAAGTAAAACCGTTGGTGGCGTTGATTTGGTGGTCAATTAAGTGGGTTAGCAGATAAACTGTTAACAATTGCGAGAAGAATCGTATTCCCTCCGACTTTATTATTAAATTAGCCTGACTAACTAACCGGAGCGTCAAAACAGGGAGATGATCAGCCTTCTGAGGCTCCCCATGTTGCGCAGGTCACATGCTCATTGTGTAATCTCGGGCTTCGTCGTCCGGTTGGGTTTTATGGGTCCTCCGCCTTCTAATCAGCCCTCCACCGCTGATCGTATTTCATAAAGCGGGCCCGGCGAGCGCCGGACCAAGGAAGAAAGGCGTTTTCCAAAACTGGTTCTTCCGATTTGGGTGCGACCACTTTCACCTGCCTTGCCGATTCTTTCAAACGAAAATTTCGTAATATCATTTGTTCCTGGCCCATTGGCGGAGGCCCTTTCGAATCTGCTTCCAAATTCCAAAGGCTGAGCCAATCTGCGACGTTTCTAGTTGCGAGCAGACCGACCGGTGGAGGTTGAGAGGGAAAGTTCAGTAGCTCATCTTGGAAGTCGAATCCCTTTCGTTCCCGAGCGAAGTAAATTCAATACGAACGGGAGCGGGGAAGAGATGAGGACATTCCCTTAGGTTGAAAAGTTAGTAAGCACCTTTCGCAAAGTCAAAGTGAAGTATTCGTAGAGCACTGGAAAGGCAAGTGAGTGTACTTTTGTTGCAACGGAATCCACTCGCTATTAGCCTTTTTTCTTCATTTTTAAGAGACCGAGGAAGGAGGATTTGCCGCTAGTGGCCCTCTGCGTGTCGAGGTACTAACCCAAAAGTGTTTAGCACGTTGCATCACGTCGGTTCTCACGTCTCCCTGCGAAGAGCTCCCCCTTTCTTTTCCTCTTCACCCTCACGGGAATTTTCTAGGGTAATAAAATTAATTTTCGCTAGATCGCACAGTTAGCGTGGTAATAAATAACTCTAACGCTGGTTAAGAAAATAAACAAAAGGATGTGAAAAGATACAGCTTATAACGAAATTCATAAAATTAAGATACTTCTTCTAGAATGGTACAAAGCAACTGAATGAATGAAAAATGAATTTAGTCCGCGTTGATGAAAAAAAATTAAGTGCTCCTGGAGGAAACAAAAGGATTAATTTCTATGTCGGTGGAATAATAAAGGAAAAACGGCATAGTAACGCCGTTCTTCTTCCAGTACACGATTACCACAGATCTGGTGTTTGTTGGGTCACTGATAGTCCAGCAGCCGAGGGCTAAAAACGTTGACCGTTGAGTTGAAAGTTGGTTACTATTTTTACTTTCCTTGGCTCTACGAAGTAGAAAGGAAAGTTATGTAATCGGCTGAAAGAAAAATTTGTTTTGAGTTTTCTTCAGATCTTTACGTTTCAGAACCTCCTGAGTCCGAAAGACACTATTTGGGAAAATGGTCTGTGTGTCTGTGTCTGTGAACGATTTTTAGAGAAAACCATCGTACCAAATCAGCTCAAACTTGATATCTCGCCCGCAGGTTACCATGGGACGCCAAAATAAGGGTATGAACAAAGTCCACCGAAAGTTAACTATAGTTATCATAGTGATCAAAACACCAAATATTTTTTTTCTCAACAACGGCTCTAACAATTTTGATTAAAATTTTTATATTGGTAGCTCCTAATATGTCAACTATACCACAAAAGTCCCACATACGGGAAAATGACGAGAGCAGCACAATAAATTATCAAAATATTCGACGAAATCGAATTTAGCGCGGTTTTTAGAGAAAACAACCGTACCAAATCAGCTGAAACTTGATATCTAGCCCGCAGGTTACCATAAGACGCAGAAATAAGGGTATGGGCAAAATTCACCGAAAGTTAACTATAGTTATCATAGTGATCAAAACACCAAATTTTTTTTCTCAAAAATGGCTCTAACGATTTTGATTACATTTCTTATATTGATAGCTCCCAATAAGAGAATCATACCATAAAATTCCCATTCGTGGGAAAATGACGAGAGCAGCACAATAAATTATCAAAATTTTCGACGAAAAGCGTTTTTAGCGCGATTTTTTTCTTATAAACTCCGCTGGAATTCTTGTAGAATCTAAAAAAAAAATTGGTATTGTAGTCCATTCCAATACCTGAAGGGTGAGTGTTTTAAAACCCTCATGAGATACATGGGGGTCACTCCAGAAATTCCTGAATTTCAACTACCGCCATTTCACTTACTACCAGTTCTAAAAGTGTTTACGCAATAACTCTGCATAAGTAATTACTATCCTTCTTCAAAAAATGTGTGTTTACAGCCTCATTAATTCTCTGTGTACCAATTGCTCAATAATGGTCCTGAAATGAGTACGAGCAGCACAATAAATTCCACAACTGTAGGCGCTACCGCTTCCTGCTGCTGTGAAGTGTTGTTTGACCCAGTTCAAATGAACTAAGTGGTAAATGAATTGATTAAATAGAATTAGCCATGTACAAAGTGAATTGACGTAGTGCTAAGGAAAGTTGTGTGTTACAACGCACCAGATATTTTCTGGTAGTTCCCTCAATGTATGGTAAAACCCCGGTTCTCTGCTCTCTCTGAATTATGGACTAAGCAAATGGCGGCTCATCAAAAAACTCAAAATTTGGCGTATTAGTTGACATCGGAAATTGGTATGGTGGTATGGAAAGGAGTGGATATGAAGTGTTCTGGGTGCCGTTAGTATGAAAGCCCCCCCCCCCCTTCCCATGGAATTGTTCCTGTTGAGGTGATTACTTCCAATTTGTAGGGAGCCCAGATAATGAGGATCTCCTTAATCATCACTTCCCAAATCTTCTCTCTCTCTTTCTCTTTCTCTTTCTCTCTCTCTCTCTCTCTCTCTCTCTCTCTCTCGCTCTCTCTCTCCCACGCTCTCGTTGCACTCCTTACTTCCTCTTGACTTGAATTCATTGTTAACTTTTTTTAGTAAATTACTTGGTGTTGTGTTAGTTTATGTCAACTACCATTATTACTTGGATTTGTGCTGTAATAAGTGTTTTAGGCTAAGAAAGTCACTCTCAGAAGGGGAGGAATATCCCAGCACTCTCCCTTCGCTTTGAGTGTGTGTAAACAATTGTGTATGTGTTGGTGGAATGAATGGTTGGTTGAATGAGTGAGCAGGTGGCCACAGCTAATCCGAGGAGGAGGCGCAGGGATGATACTGTGGCAGTTTACTGGGTGAAAGATGTACGGAAGGGAAATTAAATGTTTGGGTGAATGTAATTTATTTGGTATGAAAGGGTTTGAATTGTGTTTTTTTTTCTTCTTTGTGTTGTTTTTCTTTATTCAGTACTTTATTAGTAAATTTAGTGCAACGAGTAGTATATAAATGTATATAAAGATTGTTATGATTGTAAATGCAAATTTAGAGGATGATTGTGAAACCTGTAGCCTGGAGGAATGGAAGAGAATCTCTCTCTCTCTCTCTCTCTCTCGCTCTCTCTCGCTCTCTCTCTCGCTCACTCTCTCTCTCTCTCTCTCTCGCTCACTCTCTCTCTCTCGCTCACTCTCTCTCTCTCTCTCTCTCTCTCTCTCTCTCTCTCTCTCTCTCGAATAGGTATAGTGAGATGCAGGCTACTTATCAATCAATTTCGTTCACTGGAGACAAATACACACAAAGAACGCTCAAGCGAACTTCTTTTTTTTCACTCAGAAGCTTTTGAAACGTAAAATTCTGAAGAAAACTATAAAAACAATATCAGCCAGTTAGTAGTTTTCTAGTTACGGCAAGTGACCTCTCAAAAATAAGGAGTTTTCGCATGTTCCGCTAATCGATGCTTAGCTGTCCCCATAAATGTCTCTGTGAAAATACGGTGATCGAAAATATAGGCCGAATAAGGAAAATGACGTTGTTTCACTTTAAGAAATCATACCCTCGATGTAGATCGAACTCACGAAGTGTTTTTAACTAGTCAATACTTGTATATTCTGATCTGTAAATATTCCCCCGACAGTTTGTTGAACGGAGATGTGCCGAAATTAACGAGTTTTTTCCTTCTAGCAACCTAGGCACACATTTTGCTGTTTGCAATTAAATTATCAATCATCCGTTGAACGGAGACATTAATCATATAAGTTAGGTAGGTATAAAGGTACGAGGTGCCAGGTATTTCAAACTCCTGCCTGTTGTAGAAGTCACCAGCTCCCAACCCTCTGACCAAATACGTGCGTGTAATAACTCCAGATTCCGTCTTCCCCTAAGGTACGGAACGAGGGGATTGGCCCTCATTCACAACCGCACCTTGCTCTTCACCGAGAACGGGCAATTGTTAAAAAATTTGTTGCTCGCAAGACGACAAAAAAAAAGAGAAATTATCATAGGAACCGCCGAAAGCCGTTTCATCTTCCCCGATGAGCCATAATTTATAATAACTGGCTTCGGAAGAGAACGTTACGACGAAGTTGAAGCGAGACAATGCGGGATCCCACGAGGCCGCCGTGTAACTGTGTGGGAAGCCCGCGGATATTATTCAAATATTACGAGCTCCGACGTGGAAAAAGATCCGGCCGGGGAAGACGGTTGGAAAAAGAAGGCGGAACCGCAGACAGACAGACGCGAGAGTGGTGCCGGTTTGTTGGTACAAAATGAACGGTGGGACAGAAAGAGAGGAGAGGTCCGTCTGTTTCTTATTACTTTGAATCATTGAGGAGTCTTTTCACTTGCTTTCACTGAAAGGCTTTGGACGAGGCGGGCGTTGCCTTCGAAGGCCGGGATTCACTTTTTACTTTCATATGGGCAATTATCGTCGCACACGAATCCCCTCCGAGTGGAAATCAAAGCGGCGGTAGAAGCCTCCTTCTGTCATGACTCACCAGATTCCCACTAGGCACCGGTTATTCCTAGGAAGGGGAACCTGACAATTTAGAATCATTCACTTGACACGCCAAGGTGATGGCGAAAACGGCTGGAGTAGATGCCTCGTTCACAACCAATTTGCTCAAAATACGTTTACAAATTTTTCCCAACATCTGTGAACGCCTTAGGAGGAAATTGGACGAGCCAGTTCCTGAAAGAGACATAGCGACTTCGATACTTCTTGACTCTACATCCTGCACATCTTGGACTTCCAGTGCGAAGGAAACAAGAAGCCATGTACTGCTCCACTGTAGTTCTTACGACAGTGAGCGATGGTCGTTGGGAGGGCAGCCTAACCTTCCAGCTTAGACAAGTACTAAGCAAGCTTGTAACCGTTTCGCGCAGTTTGAGAAGAAAGAAGGTTATGACAAAAAACAACAGTTACGTCAAGCGGGAAACCAGATTAAAAATTCCTCCCAGATCGTATGGATTCCCCTGGGCCATATTTCCGCTTGGTAACTCACGGGCACCTGGTTCTGGGTTATCTTCCCAGGAGCATGCCCATGCTACCAGGCACGACCACGGGTTGTGGATAGTGGAACGGCCACGGCACTGTCCCCAGGGGCATGTCTGCGGCCAGCTGTGAATAAGGACAGCATGCTGACTGAATAAGCAGCCGCGAACAATGGGCAAAACCCAAGAGATCCTGAACAAAGGACTCAAGGGCAAGCAGATCTACATTTTCTCAGACAGCCAGGCCGTGTTAAAGGAATGCCTCCATGCGCTCAAGCAGCTCGGCGCCCGTAACAGGCTCTCCCTCATTTGGGTGCCGGCTCACATGGGGCATGAGGGCAATGAAAAGGCTGACCGCCTTGCAAAAAGGGGTACAGAATCCCTACCCATCGGGCCTGAACCACACGTGGGTATGACGAAAAGTCACCGGAACCGTCTGGTTGCTCGATGGGAGATACAGAAAATGGCGCCCATTGGCATCGCCAGCCACGACTAAGACAGGCGAAAAGGCTTGTCACGCCTTCCTGTCAAAGGGTGAAAGCGATGCTGACACTCTCTAGACAAGATCTGAGAGTACTGATAAGCTTCCTCACCGGGCACTGCCCACGCAGATATCACCTCAACAAGATGGGCATCTCAGAGGCGGTGGAATGCAGACTTTGCAGTGAGGAGGATGAGACAGCAGAGCATATCCTATGTGAATGCCCTGCCTTGGCAGCAAAACGCTTTGAATACTTCGGTCAGGGGACCACTGAACCCCAAACCATGGCGGAATCTGCGGTGAAGGACATACTCAGCTTCCTAAGGGGGGCGGGTATGTACGACGCCTTCTACTAAGGAAGGGCCGTCACAATAGGCCCATATGCGGCCGCAGTGACAAAGGGACTTGTCCCACACGCCCTCGGGTCAAAAAAAAAAACTCACGGGCAACAGATCTCTCCTAGGAGATTGGCTAAATCACATCCTGCTGTATCTCCCCTGGGTTCGGTGGATGCTGAAACCCAACCATGCCAGCGGAAACACAACCTCCATGAGTGTTGAGGAAACCTGTGCACAGCAATTTAAGCAGACCCGGTGTAATCGAGCGTCCAGGCGTTCATGATTAGCCCAACAGCTGACGGCAGCCATCGCCCTCCTTGAATAAATCGGACATCCCACTCTAAACGATGGGTCAGGAGGGCCCATAAGCCAGTGACGTGGCCGCTCAACGTTCTCCGTGCAAAAGATAACAAATGTTGATGTTGCAGCTTCTAAAAGTAGATCTTTGCAACCATATAGGGTGTGAGTCTACCAGACAAATCCACGCAGAACGTCGTAGTACCCTCACCAAGACTAATTGCCAAAGTAATTGCTACGGCGGGGAGAATCACACTGTGATTATCCTAACGGCGACAGAAGCCCGCGTTGCGAGATACAACTTGCTCGACTGCATCACTTTCTTCGCATCAGAAGCAGACGAGGTCAATGAAGCAAAATAAATTAGACGCCAGCGAATGAATTATCTCACGTTTGTCAACGTCCGCGTGCTAGGCAACTTAATCGAACAAGTTTATCTCAAATGAACTCGAGTCAACTTCATCTGTTCCGGCGAGAGTTGTAGATGGCGCGTTTGGATTCAACATCCTCTTTCGGCACTTTTCACGGAGGAAAGGCTCGGAGGAGAAATTTTCAAGACGAAGAATTATTATCGTCGCGAGAAAGAAAAGAAAAGTTTTCTAAACCGAGTATTCTTCGTTTTTTGCTGCTTTCATGAGCCCCCAGCAATTAAAATAACGCCTTCAACTTTCAATTTTGTCGACAATTAGGCGTTCGAAATAACAGAACCTGGTACAATAAAATGGAAAAGGTTTATTCGACGGACGATTGACTGACGAATGGACGATTTGACGAGAGGAATGTATCTCGAGTGGTGATTCAGTCCCTCTTCAGTTCTAGTCAGTCACGATTTTTTGTTTCTCTCAACTTAGGGTCGTTTGGGCCTTCCCTATCGCCCAAAGATTATGTTCCGCCTCTCTCACTCAAGCTTCTCCCACCTCCTCTATGCCCCATAGTCCAATTCACACTAACTTTGGGGACAAAACTGAACTCTGATCCTCGGTTTTACTTCTCATGTGCAAATTACGTTTACCCTCCTTTAGTTCATTTTTGAAGCATGTGACAAAGAACTTTCCCCCAAGGAACGAAGTATATCCGGATGGCCTTCAGCTTTAGACGTCTTGTAAGGTGCATGACAGCCCAGGAACTGTCGCAGCACTAAATGAGGACCTAGATCAGTTGATTACACGGGAAGAAGGAACACGGCGTGCGAATCAACAAGAAAATGACGAACGTGATGCTCCTGGAGCGCGACAAGTTGCTCGGCAAAGTCACAGCGTACCTGACTTTTTGTTGGATAGTGAGAAGCTAGAAATTCTCGGCAAAGCCCTAAATTTAGCGATAATATTGCGAAGCAACTTGTCATGGGAACGGCAGGTGATGTAATGCAACACGTAAGAGCTTATCCGAATTGGGACGCATAGCGATCGATTTCCCGACCAATTTTCACTAGCTGCTCGTAGAGTTCTTAGTTTTGCCATCGACCGATTACTCGTCGACCGCCCACTGCTGCAATATGAGAAGTGAGGACATGGCAAAACTGCAGAAAGCACAGAACGCGGCGATAAGGTTTGTTCATAGAAGCGCAATATACGAGCGATCATTTTTTATTCAAGGTTTCAACATTTATGATTAATATAAGGGTACGTTTAGTTCGAGAAAAAGGACCGACACGTTTAGGAATAAATTTTAAAAATTATTATTAGATGAAAATGAGAAATAAATAAAATAGAAAAAAGAATCGGGCGAAAGCTGTAAGAAATGGTAGAAAGTGAAACGGCTTTGGTTTGAATTACGGAATTTCTAGGGATGCTCATAACCATCTGATGAGCACCATTTAACTCTTACATAGTTTATTGGACTACCTACCGGCTTCTTCTAAAAACGCAAGTATTAAATGATACATCTTTGATCTTTGATAATTCATTTTCCCACGAATGAGAGTTTTATGACATGTAGTGTCATACAAAACATTTATTCTAAATCGCTTAAGCTGTTTTTGACAAAAATCTCCGTGATAACTAAACGTCTGATTTATTTACATATTTGTTGTTGTTTTTTTATTTTTTAGAAAGATTTATGTTACCCAAAAACGATAAAGGGAATGTAAACTATTTGTCTACTGTCTGTTTTGGATAAAAAGGAGAGTGTAAAACCAGATGGAAGGCCCACGCCCCACAGGAGGGCAATTTACAATCCCTTTCGGTTCGGGTTATTTAAACGCAATGTTAAATTTAGGAACAGAATTTAGCAAAGAACAGCGCTGTAAATAATTATTAGGTATAGTTTCACTTGATGTTACCAAAATATACCAACTGGGTGATTAGAGTCGTCGACAAAACCTCTTTAGGTTTCACTGAAACTCTCACTACCGTTCCCATCTTCATATTTAGCTGAATGTGGATTTAGCGCAGTAAATTATTTATTGACAGAAAAAAATTAATTGGACGTAAAAGAACGTGGAAACTTTCGATTAAAGCTTACTGAATTGGAGCCTGTAGCGAGCATCAAGCGCATAGGTCGCACCAATTTGATTTTAAATTATTTTATTTTTCGAAGTTTATTAAAGGGCGACTTTGCGTGAAAAAGGTTGGGAAACACCGATGTAAACTGTTCTGTGTCTCCTTAAGGCCCTCATTCTCCCCAAGCCTTACGAGGAGTGGGGATCTGCAGCTTTTCGTCTCAATTGAAAAATTCCTCGGAGAGCCGCATTACATGCCGATGTGACCTGACTGTCTCAACACGTATTACTTTGGGTTCACGACCAAACACAGAGAGAATCTAGTTCTGTGCCTCCTCGACGCTTGGTGCGTTCCACGAGAACAGGCTTCTTGATAACAGACTTCCAGCAATACTATACAGACCCATAACGGTCTGGATAATTATTGGAATGAGAAATAACAACAGAGAGTGAGAGAGAGAGAAAGAGAGAAAGAGAGAGAGAGAGAGAGAGAGAGAGAGAGAGAGAGAGAGAGAGAGAGAGAGAGAGAGAGAGAGAGAGAGAGAGAGAGAGAGAGAGAGAGAGAGAGAGAGAGAGAGAGAGAGAGAGAGAGGAGAGAGAGAGGGAGAGAGAGGGAGGGAGAGGGAGAGAGAGGGAGAGAGAGGGAGAGAGAGAGAGATGGGGAGGGAGAGAGAGAGAGAGAGATTGATTGATTTCTTTATTTATCCACCAGGGGAAATTAGGGCCCATTACCATTCCCCCTGGAATCTATATACATCATCCTCTTGTGCTACAAAATTGCATTGCCCCACTGTTTCATATAATTTTCGGCTAAAGCGACAAATTTGTCTTCCCAAAAAAGCTCATAAACACTTACTTATTTGAGAGGGGTGAGTACTTTTATATTCCTACCCCTCTCAGCAGCTCACAAACTAAAACTAATATACACAACAACAAACCTCATTCATGCCAAAATAAATTACACTCATACCAACACATAAACATACAACTGCTGCTATTCGAGAGGAGCGAGTACTTGGATATTCCTCCTCCTCTCAGCAGCGCACTAACTACCTTAACTAACATACACAAACACAACGAACAATTCATCTTTCATTAACACATTATACACTGGGGATCGAGAAATTTGCCATTACATTCATTTGAAATATACCGAACAACGTCACAATCAATCAATATTATATAATTCTCGGTAGTGTTCACTTTACTTTAGTTAACAATCCGGTTTTCAACAGAAATCTTTTTAGAATATGCGAAGAAGAGTCTATACACAATAATTACACAAAAAACAAAAACAAACTGAACATTCACTAATCATATCCCGCCAACAACTTGTCTCTGAAAATATTTCTAAAATGTTCTGTCTTCAAAGAAAAATCAAACAGGTTCACATTTTCATTGTGGACCTTGATTGCCTGCCAGACAAATGATCTTTCGTATGCTATTGTGCGATGGACAGGCACCTTCAACACTCTTCCCGTATTGCGTGTGCTCCTGTCCTGCACCGCTGACATGTACACAAATTGCCTGAATAGTCTGGTTTACGGAACTTCAAAATCTTGAAAGTGAGAACCGCAATGGCCAACTTCTTCCTCTCGGCAATCTTCAGCCATCCCAACTTCTTATAGGCTGGCGTTACGTGCTCATCCCAGCGAAGTCTCATCACGAAACGGAGCGCCCCGTTCTGCGCCTTCTGCAACTTGTTAATTTCCCGCCTTTTAGGTCGCAGTAGGCTACTGTGGCGTAGTCAAAAAACGGGAAAATGAGAGCCTGCACAAGCCTTTGGCGCACCTGCACGGGGAAGTCTCGAGCCATACGTCTGAGCTGGTAAATGAACCTGAAAACAGAGTTGCACACATGCGTAATGTGACCATCCCAGGAAAGCATACTCTGCACTAGCACTCCCAGGTTTTTGGCCACAGCTACAACCTCAAGATCCACTCCCCCCAGCACCAGCTTCGGCATTGTACGCAGGTCAACCTTTGCCAACTCTTTCGAATATCCCAGTACCATCACCTTCGTTTTAGCATTATTCACTCGCATGCCATGGGACTGCGACCACCTGCTGAGTTCCTCGAGGTCTCTATTCAAAGCCGCTATTGCATCTGGGATATCTTCAACCATACATGATCGGTATATTTGCAGATCATCAGCGTATAGCGTATAACCCGTCCCTGGTTGGAATCTGCCAGGTAAAGACCTCAGATACAGCGTGAAAAAGACGGCCGAGAGCACGGAACCCTGTGGAGTGCCAAGTTCTGCCTCCTTCCAAGATGACAACGTGTTGTTGATACCCTTAACGCATTGTTTTCTGCCTGATAAATATCACTGGAACCACCTTACCACTTCAGAGGACACACCTAGAGACCTCAGGATTGCAACGAGTATATCTCTCCTCAACATGTCGAAGGCTGCAGAGAAATCCACCAACACCAGAAATGTCACCTTCTTCTCATCAATGGCCTTCAGAGAGAGAGAGAGAGAGAGAGAGAGAGAGAGAGAGAGAGAGAGAGAGAGAGAGAGAATGAATGAATGACGGCTTTATTAATACATCTGGCGAGATTTGGTCGTTCTCGACCATTCTTACACCTAACCAGAAATTTTAAAATTTAAGATGATAAATGCAAATGCGTCAACAGTTTTCGTTTCTTCTTCTTATTAACTAGATTTCTTCTACTATAACAAAATCTTCGTTTCATTATTTGATTGTTTTTTTAATTTTTTTATTTTTATTATTTTTTTTTTAGTATTATTTTCTTCTCGAACAAAATTCAGATATAATTCTTCTTCTTCTTTATGTGCCTTATCCGGCTAGCAGTCCTGGTCCTCTTCAGTCCTGAAAAGCTCCTCCGCACGCTGTTTGCTCGTCTACTTCCTCAAGTGATTCAGCCAGGAGAGCCGTCTTTTTCCAGCACCCTCGATCTAATAATTCACATAATTTGATTTAAATAGCCTGTCGTGTCATGATTTCAGAGAGTTTAGTGGAATTTAGTAAAGGGATAGCAAAGATTCTCTCACACGTTTCTTGAAAGTTGTATGAATTTTTAGTTGTTTCAGTTCTGATGAGTGTCCATTGTAATATGATATGCTTTGTGAGATGAATGATGATCTATAGGCAGTGGTACGGCACTGTGGTAAACGGTAATTTAAGAACTTGTTTCTGGTTTCTAAATTATGAATTTGTGAAAATTGCAAATATTGTCGCGCGAGATATGGTGGTTGTTTGGTTGCAGTAATTTTGAACATGATTGCTAACATAGAGTATTGTATTAATTCATTAATTTTGAGAATTTTTTGTTTTTTAAATTTATCACGAATTTTATCATCATATTTCAGATTTAAAATATATCTGATGGAACTATTTAAGGCTCTCTGCATCTTGACACGACAGGTTGTGTTGAGATCACAGAGAGAGAGAGAGAGAGAGAGAGAGAGAGAGAGAGAGAGAGAGAGAGAGAGTGAGAGAGAGAGAGAGAGGTGGTTTATTTAACCAACCAGGGAGGATTAGGGCCATAAGGCCCTCTCTTACATCATCCCTGGCAAACAGTATTGGTTACAATTGGTTGGTCTTGTGCGGTGTACAGAGTAAAAACAAGAAAAAAATATAAACATAAATAAATCACTTCTGGATTGTCCTTTCTTTCTCTCTTCTGTCTTTCTTCTTCTTCTTGTCACTTCTACGACTTCTGAGTGCTATTCCGTCCTTTCCTACTCTTCGCGTTCCTCTAAAAGCGCGTTTTTGCAAATACTCTTGAAAGACGCAACGCTCACGGAGGTGTCAAATAGGGCTGGGTTTTCATTATAAATTCGAACAGCTGTGGCAGTGAATGATTTATCGAAGATGGTGGTTCGATGGCGAGGGATTTGAATTAGGCCATGTCGTGTCTCATGTTGGTGAATTGAGTGGAGGAATGCAAATTTTTCGGCGATATAGGGAGGGTTATGGAATTTTAAGCTCTTAAATAGGAGCAGAGCAACAGTGTATCTGATTTTTTGTTGGATCTTCAGCCAGCCTAAGCTTTTATAGTACGGTGTAACGTGTTCGTCCAACTTTAACCTGTAAACAAATCGTACTAAGGCATTTTGTGCTCTCTGGATAGCTACCAGTTGCTCGCCATTGAGGTCACACAACGCCGCCAACCCATAACTGAGGTTATGGGCGACAAGTGCCTGTACTACTTTGAGTCTTACATGGTACGGGAATTCTGTAGCGAGTCGTCGAAGTTGGTACAATGCTCTAAAAATTTTCGCCGTTGTCTTGGATACCTGTGGCCACCAAGAGAGTGTGTGGGTCATAGTGATTCCAAGGTTTCTAAGTTCAGTACTGTATGGCAGGCTCTGGTTGCTTATATGGGCAGAAGGGATCTCTGTAAGGTTGATCCTCGAGAGAAGTCTAGTGTACCCACACAGCATGGCTTTGCATTTCTGGGGGTTAACTGACATCCCATGATTGTTACACCAGACTGTTAGTGCCTCAAGCTCTCGATTTAGTACCTGCACTAGCTCGTCGACTTGTGAAACTTCTCCAGACAGATAAACCTGTAAGTCGTCCGCGTACAACATGTATCTGCTCTTCTTAAAAACCTTGGACACTGTATTTATTGCTAGCGAGAGAGAGAGAGAGAGAGAGAGAGAGAGAGAGAGAGAGAGAGAGAGAGAGAGAGAGAGAGAGAGAGAGAGAGAGAGAGAGAAAGAGAGAGAGAGAGATTTTTTATTTGATTTTTAGTTTATTTAATCACCAGGGTACAAATAGGGCTATAAAGCCCTCTCTTACTTTGACCCTGGAAGAGCTATTACAGGTTTATCCTCACATTAATAAAAATAAATAAATATTTACATCTACAAAGTCAAAATAAATAAATACATTGAAAACGAACAAATAAATAAAATGAAAACACACCATGGGACCCATTAAAAGAACAAAGTAACGGTGACCTAATCTTCTACATATTTAGTAAGTAAATGGTCTTTGTAATTGGTCTTAAATGCTTTAACTGATAAAGTGGTGTTGAATAATTCGGGGTTCTCATTATATAATCGGATGCTGTTTGCTGTAAATGATTTATTAAAGATACTTGTTCTGTGAAGAGGGATTTGAAAATGTTGCCTGGCATTACGAGTACTACGTAAATGGATGTCACCCATTGTGACATAGAAGTTTCTAAGATAAGTTGGCGTGGAAAATTTTAGAATTTTAAATAACAGTACCGCGGTCCCCAGTTTAATACGCTCAGCAATTTTTAACCACTTCAATTTTACATAAAAAGGTGAGACGTGTTGGTCAAGCTTCAACCGATACACGAATCTAATGACAGCATTTTGTGCTTTTTGTAATGCGTGGATCTGTTCCTTACTGATGTCCAAAAAGCAGAGGTTGCGTAGTCAAAATTGTGCATCACTAAGGCTTGAACTAGTTGCAGGCGAGACTGGAAGGGAAAATCAATTGCCGTTCTAATGAGTTGATACAGACTTCTGTATACATTTTGGCAAATGGCCGTAACATGAACCGACCATGTCAAGTTCTGAGTCATAAGTATACCTAAATTTTTGACCTCTTTCACATATTCCAAATTCACATTGTTGATCCTGAGAGAGAGAGAGAGAGAGAGAGAGAGAGAGAGAGAGAGAGAGAGAGAGAGAGAGAGAGAGAGTGAGTGCAGGGAGAGATTGATGGATTGTGCGCTTTATTTAATCAACCAGGGAGGTTAGGGTCATAATGCCCTCTCCTACATCATCCCTGCCAGAATGCATTATACGTAAATTTAAAATTCTTTTAAACTGTCACAGAAAAAAACAAAAACAGTTAAGTTACTTTGGTGTGCTATTCCATTCTCTTCCACCCATCACGTTCTTCCAAGAGCCCGTTTTTGCGCGAGTATTTGACCGACGCAACTCTCACGGAGTTCGTGCAGCTGTGGCAGTGAAAGACTTATTGAAGATTGCAGTTCGATGACGGGGTATTTGAATTAGGCCATATCGTGTCTCACGTTGGTGCATTGTGAGGAAGAGAAATGCGAAGTTTTCGGCGATGCAAGGAGGGTTTTCGATTTTCACGCTCTTTTTTTTTTGACATCCTTTTATTTAAGAACCGTTAAATTAAATAACATACCGTATTGACAAGTTAGCTTAAGTAATTAAAACATTTGACATTAATTAACTAGGAAGTTAATTAAGTACACGGTGCTTCACTTGATTTTGCAGTTAGTTTATGGAGATGAAGTTGCATAATACATAGCGAGGGCGGTTTAGACGAGGCATTGGTGGAGGAGGAAATAGTCCATCAGCAGCGAGGGGGTTGGAGTGATCTCGGTTATTAATGATGAAGGTACTGGTGTGTTTGTAGAGCAGTTCGGTGGGATTAAGGATATGGAAGTCGTCGTAGATGGTTTTGTTTCTGACTTAAGGAGGAGAGTGGATGACACGACGCTGTAAGATCGAGTTTTGCTGCTGTTCGATTCCATGGAACTCAGACTTCGAGCAGGTACCCCAAATAGGGAGGGCATAGGTCCAGATAGGGCGGATGAGGGAGAGGTAAATCATGACTTTGTTATGGATCAGTAAGTTAGGGTTGTTAAGAAGGGATTTCAGTTGATTAGTCCTTATTTTTATTTTTTTTAGTAACTCGGTGATGTGGTCATGGAACGTTAATCTCTGATCCAATGTGAGGCCTAGATAACGGTGGGAGGTGGAGGATGGGATTACTTCATTGTCATAGGTCAGAGGGTGGTTGGTAAATGAGTATTTGTAGGTGTAGGTGACTGTCCGCGATTTGGTTGGGTTTATCTTGAGCCTCCATTTGGTACACCACTGGCCCAGATCATGTAGCATTTGCTGTAGGCGGTTAGTGGCTGAATCCGAGTCGGGGCAGCTAACAGCATAAACCAGATCGTCAGCATATAGAGCTGAGAACTCTGGGGCTTTCGGGAGAGGGAGATCGTAGCAGTAGAGAGTGTAGAGGTACGGGGAAAGACATCCACCTTGCGGAACTCCAGCATTTATCGGCCTTACTGTTGAGAACTCTCCCTGAATAGATACTTGGAATGTTCTACCGGTTAGATAGTGGGTTATCAAACTAAACAAGTTGTTGGGAAGGTGTGGTGATAACTTTGATAGCAGACCCTCGTGCCACAGGCGGTCAAACGCCTGTTCGGCGTCAAAGTACGTTGCTTTACATACGTGATTGGCCTGGTAGGATGCTTTTATGAACGAAGTGAAGCGCTGGAGTTGGAGGGGACAAGACAAGGAATCTCTGAAACCGAACTGCTCATGCGGAATTAAATGACCCGTGAAGTTCTAGAGATGGCCCAAAACCAGGCGCTCGAAGATCTTGGAGAGTAGAGAGAGCAAGCTGATTGGCCTGTACGATATGATATTATCTTCGAGTTTCCCTTGTTTTGGAATCATTATTATATTTGCGTGCTTCCACTTTCGGGGGAAATAACCAATTCTTACAGCAGAAGTGTATATGTGGGCTAGGCGAGCTATGAGTTTGTTTGGAGCGTGTTGGAGTAGGGGGCGCACTATCAGGTCTGATCCAGGAGCTTTTCTAGATGATGATTTGCTTAGAATTCTGCGTACATCTTCAGGCGAGAAGAATATAGCTGGTGATGGGAAGTTACCCGTAGCTTGCTCTACTCGAGGTCCCGGGTGAGGTTTGAAGCGTGCTTCGAGTAAGTCAGCAAATGCTGATGCTTTTTCCGTGGGAAGTGAGATCCATCGTCCATTCAATTTCAACTGAGGGATCGACCTGTTGCTTTTTGTCAGAGTTTTGGTTTTCCTGTAAAGAGAGCCGTCTTTTGCATTCAAAGATAAAATTTTATCTCTTAGTTTTTCGTGCTCTATGTTCGCAACTTCGGTATTTATTGCATTCCCAAGTCTGTTTGCTAAGAGTTTGTCACTTGGGTTTCGGGAGCGTCTATAACGGCGTCGTGCTCTCTTCCTTTCGAGCCAGATTTGGTTGAGATGTGGTGGGAACTGTATGTTGGGTTTCAGTTTCATGGGCCCTGTTGGTGCAGCCTTTCTGGCGGCCGTTGTCAACAGGGAGGTGATTTTTTTCTATTTCATTGTCTATATCTTGTTCACTTACTAGAGATGTACGATCGTATAAGTTGTTTGCAATATAGTGTTTGTATATCACCCAGTCCATCGGATTATTGATGAGTGAAGGCTTTGAAGTGAAAAATTTCGGCGTTCCGTGCAGAAGAGTGTGTACAGCAAACGTGATCAGACGACAGATCCTCCACCACTCTGGTATGTGAAATCTGATGGGACAAACCTTTTGATACAAAGAAGTCGAGATGACTAGGTCGAACGTTGACTCTTGGATCGTACCTTGTGGGTACTCCAGCATGATTGATGTGGAGATAGAACCTGCGAGTCCAGTTGTCTATCAACACGCCATACGTATTCGAGGCCGGAGAGTTCCATGACGGATGTTTGGCGTTATAATCCCCACCTAATAGGAAAGTTGGTCCCAGTTCGTGAAGAACACCCAGTTCACGCTCTTGAAACAGGAAAAAATGGTGCAGTTGATTTTCTTCTCCCCCCCCCCTTCTCACCCCTGTGAAATCAATGATACGCCACATATACAGACACTGTATGTTCGTTCGACGCATTTAAACGAAAACGCTTATCAATAGCAATAACAAATCATTGGGGCCGTTTTCGTCGGAAATTTAATTAACGAACTTTTCAAGTTCGAAGAATCATTTTTTCTGATGGTGCATTTTGGCTTAGTTCTCGGACTAACGGACGGTTACCGAGTTAGTGACTTACCAATAGTCAATCTTATCGTAAACGGTAATGCGCTCTCGTCAATTTAACCTGAAACAACTGATTCTCCGGTATTTCGGTTCTCAAGGAGCACGGAAATGAGATACTTCGACTTCATCCATTTTTGGTCACGAAAATTCGTTGAGTGTCTTATCGGGAACAGCAAGCGATGAGTTAGTTCTGGATTCGTATGAATAAATGAATAGAAGGCGTTTCTTTTGGAATTGGAGGGAAGCGGTTGTGTTTTCGTTCCTCAACCTTGTGATATTTGAGTGTGAACCGTGAACAAGCGGAATGTAACCGACGGATGACGGATCGAATCTTTTCAGTTGATAGCTATTGTTTCAGAATACGCCGTTTCTCACATCAAAGCGACGACTGATCACTTCCGACCTCAACGGGATTTCATTATCCGCTGTTTTCCAATCTCTACCCTTTTGATGAACAGGAGATTGAATGACGCGATCGAACGTCAATGACTTGCCCAAGAGCTTGACGATTTGCGGCGTCAAGGACGACGAAGCCTCCAGTATTTCCGCCCTCCTGTTCATTCGCTTATTGTTTGAATGGATGAGTTTTGAAGACAATAGAAGTATCAATTGTCGAACGGTTGAAGAGGTTCTTCAGGCCGCCGGACGAGACGGAGTTACTCATCGGGCAGTGGCAGGTGAATGGTTCAGTCGGCGGAGTTCTCCCGCAAGGCCGCCTTTTTGCGGTTTGAATCTTTGAATAGATTAATACTTTTCCCTTTGTTCATCGGACAAAGCGCCAACGTCGATGATCGCCGGATTTTATTGGCTCAAAATTCCCGCGCCGTCGAACTTCACGGTTTGTAAATTGCCAGGGACATTCCTTCGGCGCAAGGTCGGGGCTGTAAATCGTAAATTAGGTTTGCCTGAAATAGCCCATCGGTGAACAAGAGAGTCCAGTGTTCGAATAAAGCTTCTCCAAACGTGCGAGTAACGACAGCGAACGTCGATTTATTCAAACGAGGCGTTCATAAGCACCACGATCCTAAATCCCGAACGAATAAACCCTGAGGTAATTTTTGTAAGGGGCGCCCCTGACATCAAAAACTTCGAAGACTTGTACGCTCCCGTAAGAGAGTTATATCGGTCAAAAATCATGGAACTTGCGGTTTCGCTATCGTTCAGGAGTCCGGGCACTCGCTCAGTATTCATCAAACTCAGAACGGAGGAGCGGCAGGTTGTCATTCAGCCACTCTCTTGGTGAGAGAGAGAGAGAGAGAGAAGAAGATTTATTCAGTAAATACATCGACAGAAAAGAAAAATATACCTGATTAAATGATTGAATAATAATACCTCGTCTTTAGGCAAGGCCTGTGTTGACGAGCCAGAGTTGCCGACTTCTATATCTAAGTTTTAACTTTTAACAACGTAAGGTTATAAACAATGTGACTGTAAATACTTATTCTAAGGAATCATTACAATACTATTACAGTTTACAGGTTTTCTACATATTAGTTACTTACTATAAATACTATTTAAAATTAATTCTGCATTTTCTGGCCCTAGATTTATCAACCATGTAAATATTTTCCTCTTATATACAGGGCGAGTTATCACTCCAAGAATCTTCAGTTGAGCAGGCAAGGTATTAAAAATTAAATAAATCAAGTACTGCGGACTTCTAGTAGGGTTAAATTCGTTTTAGGGTTCACTACATTTTGACGAATCTGGAAGCGGGTTTGATGGTTATGAACGTAGGGCCTCTCAACAATGTGTGGGTGTTTGTAAAAGTATAGAGCCAGTCCCTTAATGAAAAGCTGCCGGATGGTAAACACTTTGGTCTCCTGAAATAATAGATCACTCGAATATCTCCTCGGTTTATCAAGCATCACCTTTAATATGGCTTTCTGGATTATTATCAGTTTCCGTAAGTGAAAGGGGTAGGGCACCACCCCACACCAGGATGCCATAGTGAAGCACTGATTGCACAAGAGACAAATAAACCAACCTCAGACGCTCCGAAGAAATTACATACTTGACATGATAAAATATGTGTACGAATTTACGGAGTTTGGCATACAGATATGAGACATGTTGGTCCCAAACAAGAGAAGCATCCACAATAACTCCAAGGTACCTATAGCGGGTCACTCTTTCAAGACGTATACAACAACATGGGACACCAGGAGCGCATGAGTGAATCTGCAAACCACCACCCTCAGGTATAGTGCCTCCTCCAATTAGCATGTACTTGGTTTTTCCAACATTTAGTGTGAGAAAACTTCCAAGTAACCACCCATTGATTTTGTTAAGGAGCTTCTGCATATCGTCAAAAACAATTCCCCGTGTCGGACCGGATATAAGCACTGCAGTATCATCTGCAAAAGGAAGATTTCACGGAGGATGTTAAAGAAGATAACCTATCTATATATATTGAAAATAGAACTGGGCCCAAAGTGCTCCCCTGAATCACGCCGTAGGTAATAGGTTTCACCCCACCAGCAGACCCTCCAACTGCCACATACTGAGTACGGTCGGATAAATAGCTGGCAAACCACTCCAAACTAGAATCCACCACCCCTATTTCCTCCAAGCGTCCGAAGAGAAGAGATCTGTCAATCGAATCAAAAGCTTTCTTTAGGTCCAGAAATACCAGCAAAGATTTCAACTTAGCATCCCTAGAACCATAAAGCTTTTGGGTGAGATGGTAAAGGGCATCATCAACTCCCCTTGCTTCCCTAAAACCAAACTGGAGAGGGCTCAGCAGTTCATTCGACAGGAGGTGGAGAGCTGTTGCCCGTCTGTTAACCCATGGGAACCCGTACCATCTAATCTGGTTATCCTCCTGATCAACGGGTAACTATTGAGGAAGGCGTGGAGTTCAATAGAGGAGCAGGTATAATATTAAGTTGAGACAGATAAGAAAGAAGTTGACGGATGGTATAATTAGATTATTGACACGTATGATGAACTACTTAATGCAATGCCTATAAATTGGAAAATTAAACCTGAATTACTAAAGTTAACGTACCTGTTAGGTGAGTCCGTCTCCTCTGGCTTGTGAGTTACTGTGGGCAAGCGCTTTCGATGTAAAGACATCATCGTCTGGCCGTTAAGTATTTATAATTTACATCAAACCACCCACAACAACATAAACTAAGTGCATTCAGACACATGATACGGAGATTAACAACGATCCCACTATCCGAACAAAATTACAAAAAAGAACTTGATATTATAAATACTATCGCAGAAAATAACGGTTACTCTAAAAAAACAATAAACAAATTACTAAGACAATATGACTCCAAAACAAACGACTCAAAAACAGAAAATACACAGACTTTAACAAGACGCTGCACATTCACGTACAGAGGACCACAAATATACGGAAGGTATACAAATTGCATTACGTACGGACAACACACTTAGAACCAAACTAACTGCAAAGACTGAAAATACAGACCCACTCGACCAAAGTGGGGTGTATAAAATAACTTGTACTTGTAAAAACGCATACATAGGACAGACAGGACGAAAAATACGGACCAGATACTCAGAACACATTAAATCTCTTAGTAGGAACAAAGACGATTCAAACTTTGCCAACCACCTCAAAACAACTGGACATGAACCCACCAAAATACAGGACTGTACCACCTTACTACACAAACAATACAAAGGGACGAAAACTGAACATATTAGAAAACATGGAAATTTATAAACCAAAACTTCAATAGGCAGATCATAAATGAACAAATCAACACAAAATGCGACACCATATTCACACCACTCAAAACACTACACCAACGAAAACAACGAACTGACGGATTTACAGACCACCTACACACAAAAAAAGACTTAAATTCCACAATTGACAGACCATCCAACACGTTCCATTTATCTCTAGGGGTTTCCCCTGAGCTACATGACCTCCTCTCCCTGCCCTTCCCCGACGCTCCATCACCCCTTTCACCTTTCTCTTTGTATATAAAGACCACGACCAACTGACTGACTCCAGTACTGACTTAACGGCCAGACGATGATGTCTTTACATCGAAAGCGCTTGCCCACAGTAACTCACAAGCCAGAGGAGACGGACTCACCTAACAGGTACGTTAACTTTAGTAATTTGCCTACTGGCGGATATAACCCAATTTCTTTAAAACCTGAATTGTTCGGATAAATTGCGAATGACGATGGTGGAGAAGATGAAGAGGTGGCGAATCAGCACCGTCCAAACACAATGTGGACTTCTTTGCGGAGGAAAAGAGCGTCTTGAACGAGAAAAAAGACAATAGCTCTATAGTGCAACGTTTCAAACGAAACTGGAGGAATAGGCAATGCGGAAGATGGAAAGGCGGTGGAGAAAACCAAAGATTGGTCAGTTGGAGAAGAGAGGAGCACAGCAGATAAGGCTAGTCTGAAGAGCAGGTGTCTTGAAGTTCTGGGCGTTCAAGGGGAAGATGAAGGGGTGAGTCATATTTTACTGAGTTGTAGAAGACCAGGGTTCAGTTTCCAAAACACCATACATGACAACGCTGCTCTCTGGGATAGTGCTAGAACTCTCCTTTGATTGACTGTGAGTTTGCTACCCCAGACAATGGGGCAGCAGTTGATGTTGACTCCCAAAATAGTTTAAAATAGCATTTGTTAATTTATATGCGTACAGTTCACAGATGAAATGAACAAAATCATAAAACGCTGCAAATTATTACACAACGGTTTATTATTCGGATAATCAGCTTGACCTAGCATTAATGCTCCGAGACCCATCCTGTTCGATTCAGCATCGAAAAATATCATAATGAAACCCAAAAAAAGGCCGAAAAGAACTGAATCGTAATATTAAAATAAACAAAAAACACGAAAGTATCTAGAAAAAACTGAATTTTAATATGAAAGCATGCACGCTAAATATTAATATCAAAATTTAACCAAAATCTATGAAAAAACATAATGAGAATGAAACGAAAGAATCTAAAAAAATTGAATCGTATTAAAACGAAAACGTCGTGGGAAATTGGAAGAGTAAGGCGTATGGGAAGAGACCGGTCGCTGGGAGGGAAGCGAGCGGAAGGCCGCACTCGCACGCCTCGAGAGCGGTTGGAATATTAATGAGACGGGCGGGGCCGAGGGAATTCAAACGACGAAACCCTTGAAGCTCCCGCGTTGAACAGCGTTTCGATAATTTTTTTAACCGTTTTATGCCCATAACAACCACGGGCTTCGTCCGATCGGATTGCCGAGAACGCGGGCACAACTAGATACCAAATCGGATTTTTGGGCGAAAGAACGAATTTTTAGACCACGTTAAAAGGCACAAAACGGCCCGGACGGCGGACGGCGGACGGGGACGGGGACGGGACGGGGACGGGGACGGCGGACGGACATTGCAAATTTGGAATCTCCATGTCTTGAAACGTAAAGTATCAAATTTTGAGGGGGGGTTGTAAAAAATTTTTCGTGACCGAAAACATAGGGTTATTATTCAGAATGAATAATAAACCAAAAAACATCCCTGTTGACCAAATGATAGCAAATAAAAACATTCATCGGCGAAGTTTAATGGTGAAGAAGAACGAAATGTGGCCCGAGGGAACCTGTGTAAATCATTTAGTCAAAAGATTTTGCACTATAGTCGAAATTGTTTACAACGTATCACTTTACTCTCGTAATTTCTTCAAAGAATGACATTTTTATGATAACCATAGTAGTATAGTTTATATATCACTGTCCTCAACCTAATCAGACTTTCTGACGTCGAGCGTCCTGACCTGAGGCCAGTTGATCTGGAACTGAAGTAAACTCCGAACTACTCCTGTCAATATTCTGAGCCACACTTCCTGTTCCCGTCTGTCGTCAGGGCGACATTTGACCCATATCAACCCTTCGGCACCTCAGAAGGGCCATTGAGGCGTGAGGCAGTTGAGGCTTCGCTGGGTAGATCGACTCTATTTCGATCCCCGAACAGGCACCCCCTCCACAAACCCAGCGATGAGGCAATGGGTACCAGCGATTGCTGGGGAACTGTTCAGGCACTCTCGTGTAGGGGAGTTGGGACATGGGCCCATTTTGTGGCCACGGCACCTGCCATTGGCCCTGCAGCGTCGGCTGCCTTCCTGTATTCTCTCTCTCTCTCCCTCTCTCTCTCTCTCTCTCTCTCTCTCTCTCTCTCTCTCTCTCTCTCTCTCTCTCTCTCTCTCTCTCTCTCTCTCTCTCTCTCTCTCTCTCTCCCTCTCACTCACACTCGTCTTGGATGTCCAGTCTACCCCATGAGTTCTCATCGACTGCGAGGGCGCTTTCGCCACAACAGTGGTACACCATCTGGCTTACCTGGGAACAGCAGGGCCCCCCCCCCCTTGCTCCTCCTAGCATTTGTCATACCTCTTGGTACGTCCCAGGCTGGACATCATAGCAGATCAGCATAGGGAAGGAGGCAACCACCCTATTCTGAGCTCTACCAAACACAAGGATCGGTATTTCCACTGCCGACAACGTACTTTTCCCATTTGTGCATTAGGGTGGGGTTTTTTTTTAAATCCCCGTTCCTTTCTCTCGCGCCTTACTTTAACCTCTCCTTACGGGTAACTCGTACTAGTTAGACTCATTTCATGTTAACCCCAAAATGGTATACCAAACCTCTGTTTTCTCATATGCAGAAATACAGTCAGCTGATTAGGCGCTGCATTATTACTGTGTGAGTAGTGTCACGCCGCATAATGCAAAAATATCCAGTCAACCTTCACGCATGCATTCAAAATCTCTTGGGAATGTCACGAGAGGTTTATTGGGATTTGATAGGGCAAAAACTGCAAAATCGGTAGTAGCCAGGTGCCTTAGGGTCCAAAGATATAACGCCAAATCAGCTGAATCTATTCCGCGGCATCTTACTGCCAATAAAATAAAGAGTTTCCTGAGTCAATCTGACGAAATCTCTTTATTTGAAGGGTGGACAAAGAGATTCAGATTCTCCATGGGAAAGTCAGGGGCAAGTCCAATCCCTGGAATACCTCTGAACTATTCCAGCACCGGGGTCTGCTACCCATTCAGGTCCGGAGGCTGCTCAAGGTTGCCACAGGGGCTTCTGCTCGCAGCCGGTGGCGTGGGGCCTTTAGGGCGTGACGCCGCTGGCCGTGAAGCGAAGGGTTTGGCCTCGTGGGGGCGTTGGTTTCGCTGGGAATCCCCTAGAGAATTAGTTAGGTGTTGGCAGGAGAAGGGTTAAGGCCACCAAGTAATGCATCCCATGGCTGCAGGCGTATGCCCAGAACTTCTACAAATGTACTGTGTATAGACCTATTCATTTGGACGTCGTTGAATCATTATCAACTGGAGCATTCAAGACGATTCTGCTCACAATCCTGGGTACTTGTTGTTATTTATCCCAACTATTTTCAACAACTTCCGCTTAACTTCTCCACAATTTTTGCTCAACTTCCTCTCGATTAAAAAGAAGAAAAGAAATTCAATTTTTAAATTGGTTCGGACTGTGTGCACGCATAGTCAGAAGAGAGCCGTGAATTGTCAATTCCAGTAAATAAATCTAACGGATATTTTGGCCTTTCTTCGTTTTAGCAAACTCTCTTTCGCCCAACCGATTGCCGAGGCGCGTAATTGCTGACCTTCCATTCCCAATATTTCTCGAGTTTGCCGCGACCCGTCGACTCGCAAAACGAACCGGGTGCTATTTCCACGGACCTTTGAGCCGTGCCGCGACCTCAACGAAAAAGAAAGCGTTGCATTGTGTGTACAGACGAAAAATCATTTACTGCCAAGCCACTTTCTATCAATGAAAGAAGGGAAAGATGTGGTGCTGCGCCGCGGGGCGGCAGATCGGAGATAACCATCGTTCGTCTCCCTGAGGTCAAACCTAAGAGCCCAAGCGTCGGTCGCTTCAGCAGAATCCCGTGACTCGGCAAATTTAGTGCGTAATAAGTAATCAACTGATTGACGTGAACGAATGAATCCACGACTTGTTGTGACCCTATCAAACTTATTCATTCGTTCATTAAAATGAACGAAGAAGCTGGAAATACGCAGGTTGGCGGTGCAAGAGGGCGCTATAGTGAATCGTATAGCACATATTAGGCGAGGAGAAGGTAAACCTAGGACCCTTAAGAAGGCATATCCATTCAGGAGGATGAGTGGTAGGAGGGCATACAAGCACCGAACACCCATGGAGCAGAAACCCGTCTGTAACCAACGTTCTATCAGCTCGTCGATGGCAGAAGGAGCGCTGGAGGATGTTACAATCGATACCTCGATTAGCTCACTTAAGTTTATCAGTGTGGTAACTGTTCTACCATATGGTTGAGATGTGCCCAGACAAGTACACAATAGCTGCAGGGTTATTAGTGAACTTTCGAGCATTTTGCATGAAAAACGCAGGAGCATTTACTGTGTCCAGACAGAGACACAGAACCCCTAGGTTGTGTCTAGCTTCGAAGATATATTTTTCTTGCCCCTTGAAATACATGGCCGGGTGAAAGCTTATTTAAGCCCGTCACCAAAATCATTTGACGTTAAAATTACCTCGAATCAACATACCTGAATTCGACGGTAAGTCGGATGAGTGGTCCAATTCCACTTTACCTTAAGGGTGATGTCTCTGAAGCTAATTATACGAATGTTTGGGATATTTTAGTGGCGCATTATCATACGTTATGCGAATCGCGAACTGATAAATAACGATGTAAATTACAGAGACTCTGAGTATGTACCGGTTGCTGTAAATCAGACTCTTCGTGCCTGGTACCACTAAGGTGCGTTAGTTGGAGTCAGGTACAATAAAGTAGCTCACGTCAAACTACTCTGTTTCCAGATGATCGCGCTTGAAGACATCATCGAAAACCTTCCTTCCTTGAAAACACGAGTCTTGCTTTCAGTTTCATTTGCAACCTTTTTTAAGTTGACTTTCATAATTGTCTGCTTTCGAATGATGAGCACCACGCGAGGAATCGGTCAAAACGTGTCAGCAGGTCGTCTTCTCCAACTGCACCAATTATTCTTCGTATTTCGGGTTTTTTGTTGTTCTCATTATGTGCTAGAGTTCGACGTATTCATGGTTAAAAGCGATCAAACCCAGTGACTCGGGAATCCACAATTGTCGGGACGTGCGCCGCACAAAACCTGAATCGTTCTGAAATCCTTCAAATAATTTTAGTCCGGAGATTGTCGGTGTCTACACTGAGGTCTCCCCTTAACGATTTTTGTTTTTTGTTTTTCGTAATAAAGCAGTTATGCGTGGTCCCACGGGGCTGGCGAACTTTTCATCCGGTCCGAAGAGTTTTATTCGTAATATAAGAGCAGGGAGACAGAGGGCAATAAACCTGACTGAGTGAAAGTGGTTGCGTGCTTCAGGAACTTGAAGCCGTGGACATTGAGCAACGTCTCGTTTGACTCATATCGACGTATTTGTGAGTTCGATTGGAAAGCTTGTTTACTTGAATGCTCAAAACCTGAGGCGCCGTTGCATTATCCGCAAAATTTCTTCATTTCCCCCTTCCGTCGTTTCGCGCCCAAAAACAGTGATTTCTCTTTTCGCGGCAAATCGTAAACTTGGCCTTTCGTAACTGAAAGTGTTTACGAAAAGTGCGAAGACATTCTTTTACGAATTTCTTCCAGCGAGTGGTACCATGGAGGATAAAGGTCGAGGCTTAAGAGAGATACTCTTAACATTCCTTCGGATTCCGTCGTCTAACTTTACTTTCTTCCGGCCCGAAGAGTAAGGGAAGTACTGGAATCGTTCAAAACAATGTTGAATACGTTTTGACGTATCTTGAGTGTCTGTGAAGAAGTTGGTGGATTGATTG
This sequence comes from Pachypeltis micranthus, assembly GCA_020466155.1. Lineage (NCBI taxonomy): Eukaryota > Metazoa > Arthropoda > Insecta > Hemiptera > Miridae > Pachypeltis > Pachypeltis micranthus. Next base: position 79,080,501 of record CM035768.1, on the reverse strand, counting down.
GTTCCCCGGCAGAGAGGGCTCTGCGAAAGAGTCTTCTGACCTCAAGTAGTTTCCTGAGGCGTGATCACATCTCAAAGGCACATGTGGATTTTCTGGAGGCGTGTGGGATGGCACCGGACAGGGACGTCAGCCTCTTTCTCTTTCTATTCTTGTTCTTCCGCTGTCGCCAGTACCGATACAGTGAACAGGGCATTTAGGATCCCCAACCGCCTAAAGGCCCATGTCTCTGGGAGAAAAATCCTGATGAAAGGAATGGTGAAATCAATTGGCTCTCCCTCTCTCTCGTCACTCTGTTATAAAGTCCAGCTTTCCTTTCCTGAGCGCGCACACTGTACGGCAAAGAGCTCTGAGAGAGAGAGAGAGAGAGAGAGAGAGAGAGAGAGAGAGAGAGAAAGGATTTATTCACTGAAGACCAAAATAAGTACATCAAACAGAGTAGGAAATAATATTGATACCAGAAGACTGTTATAAGTAAAGTTAGTCTAATCGCCTACTAAAAAACTAATGAATTCGCCGAAATAGGCTAGGCCTGTGCTTCGGCGTGAGTTGCTTATTACACTACTGTTGATAAAAATTCTATATTACGTCAGTGTGGTAATCTACTGATTCTCTCCTTACAAACTTTATATTACAACAATAATGTAGGAACCTATAATGTCACTTCATCTAGAACAATGATGAAATAAACATGTAACTAACACATTCAGATTAAACGTAAATGCTACGTCGGAGCCTATCAAGTTCAGCAGGTTGCAATGTCAAAAGCCATTGCCCAATAACATTTTTAAATTTACTCCTTGTCCAGTGTTGGGAGCGCTTAAGGTTCTGAGGGGATCGGTTATAGATCATCAACAAAGAATACCAAGGAGAACGAGACGTGAGACACAAGCGAATTTTGGGTGGGACGATCATACCTGATATGCTAAATCGGGTGAAGTGATCGTGAGCGTGCATATCTGACTGCACCAGTGCGTGGGGGTGTTTATGGAGGTACATGAGAACTGACTTAATATACAATTGTGCTAGCGAAAACGATCGGGCAGCTCCATAGATCTCACTGGTGGGAAAGCGACGGGATTTACCCGTCATTACTTTAAGTATACTTCTTTGCATGATCTCGACCGAAGACAGCACGCTAGGGACCGTGGAGCCCCACACGATAATACCAAAGGTAAGCAAGGACTGCACGAGAGTGACGTACAGCAATCTGAGCTCCTCTAATTTAAGAATTCTCCGGAGATTGTAGAAAACGTTAATGAATTTTTTTAACTTGGCGCACAGTGCTGAGATGTGATATTTCCATGTCAAGTCCTGGTCAAGGTGCACCCCAAGGTACCTATGGTTAGTGACCCGGTCGATAACCTCGCAGGAGCAACCAGATTCGTCTATGCACGAGTGGAGCCTCAGCGAGCAGCCCGTAAGACCCTCACCACCATCCCGATGACCGAACACAAGGAACTTCGTTTTCTTAGCATTCAAGGACAAGATACTTCGCATTAACCAATCGCTTACTTCATTTAGCACCACTTGGGCATTTTTATAGGCAGCTTCCCAGGTTTCGGCCACTATCAAAATGGCGGCATCATCAGCAAACAGAAAACACTTTCCCAGGCGTACAACATACGCTAGTTGATTTATATGGACCAAAAAGAGAAATGGCCCCAAATTGCTTCCCTGTATTACGCCATACTCGTTTAACTGAACCTGACTCACTGAATTCCCAATCGAAACAACCTGAGTACGGTTAGAGAGATAACTGGCGAACCAGCGGAGCTCCCCGCCCGTCACGCCAATACTTTCCAGTCGTTCCAGCAGAAGAGGTCGCTCGATGGAATCAAAGGCTTTCGCCATATCCAAGCAGATCAGGATTCCTTTTTTGTTATTTTCCTGCACGGCGTGGAGTTCGTTTGTGAGGCAAAAAAGAGCCTCTGCCCTCCCGAAAACCGAACTGCAAGGGATCTATGATACCGTGCGCTTCCAAGTACGAATAGAGGCGTTTCCTTACGAATTTTTCGAGTATTTTGGGGAAGACACTCAGCATCGATATGGGCCTATAGTTGTTCAGGTCGCCCTTGGCCCCACCCTTATGCAACGGAACTATTTTGGCTATTTTAAAAGAGTCGGGGAACACTGCATGTTGAATGCTAAGGTTGTAAATGTGTAGAAGAGGAGCTAAAATATTACTCTGCAATTTAGCATAACTTCATCTTACCTTCATTTACTATCAGCTCATACACTGCCCTCGCCTGATTGGTTGACTTCCGGCGCTTTTAATTATTGCCACTGACGGTGGCGTTTGTTGGAAAACGTCAAGGCACGCTTCTTATGGCGAAGAAATGGAACTGAAAATTGACTAAATTCGGGCTCAGGGTAGGATTTGAAAAAAGCAGGTTCGCAGCAAAGTTCGAGGTACGCCGCAGCAGCCGTGAGGAGAAGTAAGTTGAGATGTGATGCATGTAGAAGTAAATGGTTCCGAGGAAAACTGGCGTAAAACGATTGACTAGGAAACGTTTACGAATATGTTACCCTTCCAGTTCATCCTACGTAATGTTAAAGAGGAAATTTATAGAGGGGAATCAAAATTGTTAGCCTAATGGATGGGTATACTAGGATGGGGGTGGTAATACTTTCTTGTAATCTTTGTAACGTGAAGAAATTTGAATTTCCCTCCACTTTTATATTGTGCGGTTTCGGAACAGCCCGCCAGAGCGCTCTAGCTGGGTCGTTCACGCAAAGTGATTTATTTCATCTCTTTTCTTTAATAATTTAATTTAGTATTGTTAGGAGGATATTTATTTAATTTTTACTTTCCGCTACCCAAAGGGAAAGAAAGTATAGTAATCGTGTCAAAAAAAAATTTGGGTTTTCTTCAGATCTTTACGTGTCAGACCCTACTGAGTCTAAAAAACCTAATTTCGGCGCGTGGTGCGTGTGTGTGTGTCTGTAGTTCGATTTGCGGGAGAACGGCTGGTCCGATTGAGCTGGTTCTTTTTTTGTTTTGTTTTTTATTTTTTGGAGACACCAAAATAAGGTTATGGACGATTTCGGCCGGTGGTAAGGGGGGTGGGGGGACGAAAATGTACCAAAAACTAGGGTTTTTCGCATTTTTCTCGAAAACAGCTGTAGCGATTTTGATTAAACTTTCAAATTATCCTCTACTAATTGACACTGAATTGTCTTCTCTACAAATCTCCATGAAAATACAAAAAACGGAGATATAGGCCTAAAGACCAAAAGAAAAAATGTTTTTTGCGCTTTTTGGCAAAATGGCTTCCGCGATTATCACCAAACTTTCATAATGTTTTCAAATAGTTAATACCTACGTATTGTTCTCAATAAATGTTCCTCTGACAGTCCATTGATCAGAGATAAAAGTCAAAATGTGTCGAAAATAACGTTTTTTTCGAACATTTCCGTAAATTTCAGGGTAACTTCTTCACCAGATGTGATCAATCCTAATGAAGTGTCTTCTAGTTATCCATACCAACATTTTGTTCCCCATAATTATTTCTGTATGTATATGTTGAACGGAGATATAAGCCAAGTTAACTCAGAAAAGGAGATTTATCGAATATTAATTTATCGGTAATCCAATTTTGTCAAAAACGGTTCTGACGATTTCAATCAAACTTACTTACTCTCAGCTAACTAGGCCCTACATTTTGTTCTCCATAAATGTTCCTGTATAAATGCGTTGAACGAAGATATAGCGCCCGCCTATGTAGATGGTGTTCGAAATTAAAGGGATTGCGGAAAGTTGTGTGTTGCTACGCACCAGATATTTTGAAGAAGGATTTCACCAAGATCTACATATTTTGACTTCGGTACCGCATGGCTGATTTCCCTACTGAAGGACTACTTTTTCATTCCGGTTTTCTTCTCCCCAATAATTTCACATTAGAGCAAGGATTACTCCTGCAAAATCTCGGCTACAGTTTCGTCTCGTCAGCATCGCAATTCGTCGTTACTGTCTGTCCTGACGAAAATTCCAGGTTTCTTCATTCTTACTAAGATTCCCTTGGGAAGATCGAGCCGATCGAAGACTTCACCATGGTTTCCCCATCGCAGTTCAAGCTTTTCGTCAGAACTCAAGATCTTAGTAGTCTCCGAAGCCTAGTCCTGCAAAGCTCGATTCCAGACATCACCCCGTAGCAGTATGCGAGTTTATCACTTTACAGCCAGAAATATCTAACCCTCTTAATCCAAAATTTCTTCAGTTCTTCTTCCGGAACGAATTCTCACAATCCCAGAGCTGAAGTCTTGAAAATATCCCCCAATTTTCGTCATCGAGGCTTCCTAATTTGCCATCCTTTTCGCCAATCCAAATAAGTTTAATGATGAGCAACTTAATATTAATAACATAATATATTATATTAAAATTATTTCCTCGGCCATAGGAATTTCGACGTATTTATCCGTCAAGCGAATTATAACTGTGACAAACTTGAGCTGTAAATTATCTACTTTATTTTATTTAACACGTGATAAATATTTATGTCGAGTAACTTGAGTTATTTTGACAAACCTTACTTCATGTGGCCTCTTTCTTGTCACATCTTTGAGAAAATGAAATGACGTAATAACCGCCTGGAGGAGGGAGGGAGCGAAATTAAGAGTGTACCCTGACACGGGAAGGCGAATTTCTTCAACAATTCAAATAAACCCAATTCAGGAAATCTCTTCTTTCCGTTTCCCACTCTTTAGCCTGAATTGTGTTAAACTGCTATTGTCTCATCAGCCTGAGGTAGCCGTGTCCCCGAGGACAGCCGTCAAGAGCTTGTTTGCCATGGATTCCTCACATAATGACCCGTCGTGTCCAGTCATTTTCTTCGATCCTGTTTATCCGAACTAATCGTATCGTCATTTCTAACCCCAACAGTCGGAGAACGTTATTTTCGGAAACTTACGTTCGGCCGTCAACGCCCCCTGAGGACGGATTCCTCAAACCCGACCTATAAGGTACATCACAACAAACGAGGCAAAATACGTCGGTGGGTACGACAAAGTAACGCTCCCTTGTAATGCGAAGATTATAGTTTCAACTCTACTACACGCTTCTTTATACCACGAATTTATCGGTCTCAAAGAAAATTTCAATCAATAAGACGCCGATCCGTCATTCCTCTCTCCACACATCACGAACGTGCTCTTAATTTCACTTTAGACGAGTTTCTATGTAGCAGAATGTAACTGTTCAACTGCAACACGACCAGAGCTACACTTTTCGTCAGAAGCGCTTTTATCGAGATTACTCGACGCTGTTTTCTCGAAATCCACCACCGATTCAATCGAGCACACTCTCGAGGAATTTTCTCGTAAATGAAGTCATCGGCAGACGTTCGCCGTTCAGAATGAAAATGAAGCTTCGGCGACCTGTGAGTGCGATTTCCTTCACACCCGAACCTTGCAGTACGAGCAAAAGCGATAAACATCGTAAAATAAATTATCTCAAACCAAACCGTAAAACGGAAAATCCGTCGGTTTTACGCATTCCTCGCTCTGGGCCCTGTTTCACAATGATTCAGTTACTATTATTACGAGTAAATGCGCTGGTAACATGTAAATTCTGGTTCACAATAACATTTTACAGGTGCCGGAAATATTAGTGAATTCTCTTGTAATACTGGTAGTTTTACAAGGAGGTTGTTTCACAATCCTGTGTTGTAACATCAAACCTCCAATAATATAAGCAAGTTCTTGTAAATATTTTACCAGCTCATGGTAACCTGTATATTTGTTGTCTTCAATGTTCAATCGTGTTACGGTATTTTGGAATTCAATTGTCCAAGGGAAAAAATGCTAGAAGACTATTTGGTGATTCTGAGTCCGGCGAAGATCTTGAAGTAGGCAGAGAGAATCATTTGCGTCGTCCTCTAGTGTTCCGTGCAAGAGTGAACTTTAGTTTTTTGAGTGAATTAGAGTGCAATGAAAGATTCCGTATGACTTCCGACAAAATCGAATTCTTAGTTGAACAAATCGGACAACTCATTGCGCACCACATTGGTAAAAGTGGTTCTCTATCCGTGCAGCAGCAGGCGTGCGTGGCACTTCACTGGCTGGGAAGTGGTGCCCAGTTCCACGTCGTAGAAGACTTGCATGGTTTCAGCAAAGCAACCGTTTCTCGCTGTGTGAAGAAAGTTGTGGCTGCACTTAACGTTCGGCTATTCAACAGAATGGTGACTTGGCCACCAAACATTGAAGAAGAAGTGAACAATTTTTTCAGCATAGCTGGTTTTCCTCGCGTCTGTGGAGCTAGTGATGGCCGTCTAATCAAGCTCGACGCACCCACGAGGCATGAGGCAGCCGCAACGGGAACCCCTCATTGAACCTTCTGGCATTATCCTTCTTGGCCTAAAAACATCAGATTAGGTATTATTACGCTTTTGATAGGCCCTTTATGGTGCATTTTCAATGGCGAATGAAGGCTTCCTTACCTAGGTACCTCTTAATAGTAGGTCTACACTTACCACAGCTGTTTTCCGGATGTTAGGCCACCAATTGTCTCGCATATATTGCGGGTCTTTCCCGACAATGACACCAAGGGACTGGGCGTAGTCGAGGACTTCCCTCCAAGCAGCAGTCTTGTCGGCTTTTGTTAGCATATCGCTGAACGCACCAAAAAGCACTGATCTTCTTTGCTTCACCTTTTCGATAACGCACAGTTGTAATCGCCGCTTGTCCTCTCTTTTGCCCATCTTCAATAGGTAGGTATAGCGAAAAATTAATGGCGCGACGAGGGCTGAAGGGACGTGATAAAGATGCGGGAGCGGGAGCAGCGGCGGGTGAGCGGGAATGGTGAGTTTACGTTTGTTTGACCAGCTGACTTGTAGATTGTCATCAGCTGGTCTAGTAGTTTTCATAAGTTACTGGTGAAATTATTCTTGTAATACCAGTTGCAGGCGTCTCATTGTGAAACAGAAATTACAAGTACTCATAATACTTCCACTTGTAAACTTGTAAATTTCACTTATATTACTAGCTTATTGTGAAACAGGTCCCTGGTGAGTAAAAAATGCAGTTATAAGCCAAAAACACTGCAAATTATTGCACAACGGTTTATAATTCTCACGAACAGCTTGACCTAGTATTAGTGCTCCGAGACCCATCCCATTCGATTCCATACTGGTAAACCGTACGAAACATGACCTGACAATGGAACGGCGAAAACTAAATATTCCAGGCGCCTGTAGGCAATTGGCACGACGCGGCCAGTTCAGAATGAATAATAAACCAAAAGGAGAGTTCTGGACGTTTACCTCTCTGGCGCGAAACCCCAAAATTTACGTTATGTGCGTGCATCGAGAGATTAAGTGAAGACGACACTCCAGCGGTCAGCAACAAGAGAACCAATTGGATTGGCGATTGGTCAAGCTGTTGGTGATAATTGTAAACGTCACTGACCATCTATTGCCACCACAATGAGGCCGTTCACACGTACACTCTAGAGTCGACGACTGAACGGGACACTCAAGTCTCGAATCAAAAGTGTAAGTGTAAACGGCAATTCTGCGTGGACTTAGGAACGGGGCTAGCGCGCCGAAGCGTCGACGGTTTTGAACGCACTCCTGCGGTGCGTCTAGAGTGTGAGTGTGATCACAGTGTCGCGTGAGGGTTGGAGTGGAGTTAGGGAATTCGTCGTCGTTCTCGCGGTTTTCTCCCGTTCTTTCTGTGATAAAACCTGTTTTTTAGTGCTTCCTGTCGCCCAAACATGGCAGATAGCAGATGCTGGAGTAGGGAACCTCGTACAATGCCCTGCAGGCTTCTGGAATAACTGCTGACAGCAATGAAACTGAGATGCCAGTCGTGAATTTCAGATCTTCATGGGAGCGCCCAGTTGCCAAATACCTCAAAGTGGCCACAACGCGTTGCTCTGCAGATATGCTTGCTCGCATAACTGTATCCTTTTTAGCGATTTTTTCTTTTACTAGATCGACAAGTAAGTCGAATGTTGGACCGTCCAATCTCAGGTAATTCCGAAAGTCATCCGGGTAATTTTCCCTTAGTTCTTGAACAAGCGGTGTATGACTGAACTCTTCCCTGTACCTCTTCACCCAAATACGCCGTTTTCTACCAAATTTCTCCCGCATATATCACAAAACAACAGGCAGCAGCTAAGACTGCGGCCTGACTGTTGCTCTCTACGAGAGCCATGATAGCCTAACCCTATCAGGTAGCAGTTAGCACTGCTGAGAGATGAGGGAGGCATGGGCGTGCGGTGAAAAATTTCCAATTTTTCCTCATTCCACACGCCACTCAGGAGTGAGGTTAAAAGTGAAAGTTCTGCGTTTACACTTACACTTTAGAGTGGACGAACCCAGGTTCCGCGTTTGCGTGGAGTTAAGAGTGTGCTGTCCAAAAACAACACACTCTTGCGTGTTCCACTCTTGAATGGCAGACGCCTGAACGACATTTCTGAGCGCACGCAAGAGCGGGAGGACAATAAATTGGAGCGTGGAGTTTTAACCGCACTCAAACTTCCACTCAAGAGTGTCCCGTTCAGTCGTCGACTCTAGAGTGCACATGTGAAGGGCCCTAATAGCCCCTGGTTTGCTGCGGCCCTGGAGCCTATATTGTAAGCCGCCCCCGGGGTATAATAAATTCCAGTATTTTATATTTTTATTATGAATGTTTATTTTATAATACATAATCATTAATATTCTACAAATAATTCATCAAAATCTAACAATTGAAAAAGCAAGTACAGCACAGCCGTGCAGCCATGGGCTGCGGTCCAGTCGGCCCAGTGGCGTGATGTGTTGGTTGGTTATGACTATATCGATGCAGCACAACAAGAAACCAAATGAGCTAGTTACATATTTTGTGGATATATTTAGTCAGTGGTGTTAATTGAGTTCTTCCATCTAGCACAGTTCCTGAGAAGGGTGTGTTAAGATGTGGAAGACACAAAAATGTCTTGACTTGCCGTAACGTCTGCTGGTGCAATGCAAACTACTGCTGGGAGGAGAGAGAGAGAGAAAGAGAGAGAGAGAGAGAGAGAGAGAGAAAGAGAGAGAAAGAGAGAGAAAGAGAGAGAGAGAGAGAGACAGAGAGAGAGAGAGAGAGACAGAGAGAGAAAGTGAATGGTTTATTTGCTCTATAACCCCCTCACCATCTCCTTATTATCGAAGGCTGATACTCTAGGATGATTGAAATTACAATATCAATGTGGACCTAAGCCACAACAAAACCTTAGTCCTTATCTTACAGTTTCGATTGACCACGAACCAATATCTTCTGGTTTCTGTAGAAGGCCGTTGAGAGACGTGTATGTGAAGCGTATTATCAAATCGTTGCGTATCGTCATATTATTTAAACAAAAGGAACGGTAAGTCTAATTTTGGTTAAAATGCCAGCGACTATCTGAGGCTGGGGTTGAGTTTGGTCCGTGTTCATTGTAAACCCCCGCCAGCAGCTAGTTGAACCCACTGCCGGGTTCTACTGGACCTGCTGACCGCGCTGCAGTATTTAGCGGTTATAGCGGTATGAGGCTTCGCGGTTTTGTCATGAGCTAAGCTTTTCAACTGGTTTGATCTATTGTCCGCATGAGGGCTGGTAATAGCAAAACACCTCTGCGGCCGAAGAGGAGCGAAGTGAAGAAATTCGCCGGTCATTCAATATTGTTTGCTCAACTGTCGATTTCGATAGGAGCGATATTAACGTGAGGGCTTGTGCCAGCGCCCTGGCCATTGTGTTCAACGCGTGGCCGATACTCCGAAGATCATAATTCCTTTAGAACTCTCGGCTGCTTCACGCGTCGCCGGAATATTCGTCGACGACTTGGAAACAGCTCCTGATTTTGTCCTCCACGACTCCCGCTCCGGAGAAATGCACATCGGCTATTGTACGACTCGGGCGGTAGATGAGATCTCACAGAAGACAGTGCTGCTACTGGCCGTCACGTTTACCCGTTGTTCTCTCTCAAATAAAAACGATTTTCAATGACGAAGGCGCCGGAGCACGACGGCCGCTGGGTTTGAAGCAGTTACATCGAAAAGGGACAACAAAGCGTGAAACAATAACTCAGACAGTTAGGGGGACGTTTCCGATTGTTCCGATAGAACCTCTTCTGAGGTTTGATTTCGAGCAGGCCAACAAGAGCGTTGCCATACCGCTCGAGAATACAGAGAAAGTGCTGTGGTCTTCGCATTACAGCCACTCAAATATGGAGAGAACGGTCGGTTCCTGACTTCGTCACAAAAGGGAATCAGAACTACCGACCTCATTCATCACGTATTCTATTTCCCTATTTTTATTTTCCCGCACTTCTGACACAACGCGGAGTGAAGATCTCTACAGATGGCCAGAGCCTAAAAAAAACAACAATAAAACGTGATTCTAGTTCCCAAATTTGAAAGTGTTACAACTTTTCTTTTCTCTTCAAAACTCTTCATAAAACTGTTTTCTCCTCATGGTGACCGTTCCTTGGTCCTCATAAAGAGGGTTCTGCCGGAGTTATCGGTCGTCTATGATGACTATTATGCAGTTTGCAGTTTCGCTCAACATCATCCAAACCAAGACATGCAGAGGCAGGTAGTCATTCAGCCAGTCTCAAGTTTTTGTCCCCCCCCCCCTTGACTGCCAAGGCAGGGCATTCACATAGGATGTGCTCTGCCGTCTCGTCCTCCTCGCCGCAAAGTCTGCATTCCACAGCCTCTGAGATGCCCATCTTGTTGAGGTGATATCTGAGTGGGCAGTGCCCAGTGAGGAAGCTTGTCAGAACTCTCAGATCCTGCCTAGAGGGTGTCAGCATCGCCCTTGCCTGTCTTAGTCGTGGCTGGCGATGTCAATGGGCGCTGTTTTCCTGTATCTCCCATTGAGGAACCAGACGATTCAGGTGAATCTTCGTCATACCCACGTATGGTTCAGGCCCGTTAGGTAGGGACCCTGTACCCCTTTTCGCAAAGCAGTCAGCCTTTTCGTTGCCCTCATGTCCTCTATGAGCTGGCGCTCAGATGAGGGAGAGCCTGTTATGGGCGCCGAGCTGCTTGAGCGCATGAAGGCATTCCCATACCAGCTTGGACCTAAAACTATAGGCTGCAACAGCTTTTAAGGCGTCTTGGCTGTCCGAGAATATGTAGATCCGCTTGCCCTTGAGTCCTTTGGTCAGGATCCACGCAGATCTTTATAGCTAGGATTTCCGCTTGAAATATCGTGGCGTACTCTCCCAGCAGCTTAGCGAGACTGTAATTGGGCCCTACAATGCCCAGTCCAGCTCTGCCTTTCATAACTGAACCATCGGTATACCACTGCAGGGGCCCTCACCTCAGTCTGGAACGTCTCCTTCTCCCATCGTTCCCGTGAGTGGACGCTAACACTGACTGGCAGCCAAAGTTCTTCCGCTCTGGCATAATGTCAGTAGCGACGACTGCCGCCTCTTCTAGCTCAAACTGTCTAGTTATTCCTTGGAGGCTCGCCTCGACCCTGGTGGAAATATTTCCTGTCTGCAAAAGCCTTACCGCTCCCAGGTAAGCAGTTCTCTGAATGTGTATATAGAGATGAGAGATGTTTAAAAGGACTTCCGTTGCCCCTGTAATGGCAAGACACGCCTGTCGCTGCAGTTGTTGGAATTTACCCCGTACTGTCTGCCGGCCTGTCACCTTCCACCACACAGTGGAGGCATACGTGACGCTGGGCCTTATTATCCCCTTATAGAGCCCCTCCATCATGTTTGGAGTGAAGCCCCAAGATTTGCTGCACAGCCTCCTACACGCTCACAGTGCTGTAGTTGCCTTGTCCAGCGCATATCTCACATGCAGGTTCCATGTGAGCTGCTTGTCCAGTATCACTCCGAGGTATTTCACCTCTGTCTTTTTCTGGAGCCTTGCTCCTTGCATTGTGGGTGGTACTATGTCAAGGTTTCTTCGTCTAGTGAAAGAAACTGTGGTGGTCTTGGCTGGATTTATCAAGAGTCCTCCCTTGTCACACCATATTTGAATATTTACAGCTCCTTGCATCCTTTCTGACACCGTGGAGGCAAATTTGCCTCTCACCAGAACTGGAAGATCATCCGCATATGCGACCACTTCGTAGCCTTCAAGATGCAGTGTTTCCAACAGCTCGTCGGCCACCAGTAGCCACAGGAGGGGAGAAAGTACCCCCCCCCCCCTTGGGAGCAGCAGTCACAGGCTTATCACGTTAGCACAAACCACTTGGACGACAGATAAGTGTTTAATGGTGGTTGGGGCTTGAATAAACTATTCAAGTAGGCGCGTAGACCGTTCACTACACGTTACATCCTTAAACCCCTACGCGATGTTTGTGAAATCTAAATCTAGGAAGCTACCGATAACAGAGCCGTTCACTGAGTTCACTAGGACATCTGGTTGGAACTGCGATGAGAAAAGGAGCTCGTCAGCAATCGACCAACGTTTCTGAGGAAACAGGTAAAAGGTCCCACTGATTAATTGTCAAGTTCTCTTCTTTCGATCCCTTCAATCAAAAGTGTCTAGAAAGCCAGCGGATATCCCAACCAATTGGATTAATTAGGCAAAGTCCGGATAAAGGTTCTCACGAGTGAAAACATTGTGAGAAATCCTGTCTCGTGTTTGTCGTCGAGAACGAGGTGCTTCGTCCCGCCGCCCCTACTTTTTTTTTTTTCAAGTTGCTTTCCTTATGAAAGTAAATATCAACCGACTGTCGGCTCCACTCCGCTTTGATTTATTTGAGCGACCGTCTTTCGACTTTCCGAAACAAACGCGTCATGAGATTTTTCGTACTTTCAAACGCGGTGGAACTTCGAAATTGTACTGCAGTTGTGTGACGAAAATGACGCGAAATGGGAAAAATAAGAAAATACATTATCAGTGGGGAAGAACCCATGAATAGGAGGAAAGAAAACAAAGCAACAAAATTTAAAAATATCTGGTGCGTAGCAACACACAACTTTCCGCCACCCCTTTAAGTTAGAACACCAGCTACACAGGCGGGCGCTATATCTTCGTTCAACGCATTTCTACAGAAACATTTATGGAAAACAAAATGTAGGGACTAGTTAGCTGAGAGTACTCCGAAAGTTTGATCGAAATCGTTAGAGCCGTTTTTGAGAAAATTGGAATACCGATAAATTAATATTCGACAAATCTCCTTTTCTGAGTTAACTTGGCTTATATCTCCGTTCAACATATATATACAGAAATAATTATGGAGAACGAAATGTTGGTATGGAAGACTTAAAGACACTCCATTGGGATTTATCACATCTGGTGATTCAGTTACCTGGAATTTACGGAAGTGTTCGAAAAAACGTTATTTTCGACACATTTTGATTTTTATCTCTGCTCAATGGACTGTCAGAGGAACATTTATTCAGAACAATATGTAGGTATTAACTATTTGAAAACATCCTGTGAGTTTGGTGAAAATCGCCGAAGCCGTTTTGCCAAAAAGCGTAAAAAATCTGTTTTTGCTTCATGGGCCTATATCTCCGTTCACCGTATTTTCATGGAGATATGTATGGAGAAGAAAAGTGAGGTATTGATTAGTAGAAGATAATGTTAAAGTTTAATCAAAATCGTTAGAGCGGTTTTCGAGAAAAATGCGAAAAACCTAGTTTTGGTACATTTTCGTCCCCACCCCTCTTCCCAACGGCCGAAATCGTCCATAACCTTATTTTGGTGTCTACAAAAAATAATGAACAAAAAAAAAAAAAGAACCAGCTCAATCGGATCAGCCGTTCTCCCGCAAATCGAACTACAGACAGGTCTGTTTCTTTATTTGGTGACTGTACCTAAACCCTCGACGAGGATTATATCAGTCATAGAAGGTGCGGTTTCGCTAATATGCAAGAGGCCGGCCCTGCAGCATCCACCGAACTCCAGACCTGTGGAGGTACGGCAGGTATTTGATCATAGCCAGTCTCACCATAGAGAGCTGTTGCCCGTGTGTTACCGCGCGGAGGTTGACCACCTGAGGAATCCCGTACCATCTGGGAGTATTTCATAATCTGGTTTCCTACCTGATCTTACTTTTTACTTGGGTGGCAAGTTTCAAAAGGACAGATCAACTATAACCACGTTTCTTAGCCATCACCTTCTGCGAACTTTGCAAAATGGTCATAGGCTTCCTTTGTAGCAGTCAATGCTGCTAAGTTCGTTTACCCTACCAACAACCCGTCCGCTCACTGTTGTAGAAACTACAGTGGAGCAGCACATGGTTTCTTGTTTCCTCCGCACTGGAGGCACAAGACGTGCATAATGGAGAGTCTTTCAGGAAAAGAAGTGGAGCCGCGCATTGAAGTCACCATGTCCCGTGAGGAACTGACTCGTCCAGTGGTCTGGCTCAACCCATTTTCTAGAAAGACGTTCACGGATGTTGGGGAAGAACTCATACGTATCACGTCCTTTTTGACGAGGATTCCCATCTCGCTTGCCATTTCTCTAGAGCCCATTCGTCGATGGCGGCAAGTTTCTGTTCTGTGGTGAGATCCGCACGGAGTTCAGCCCAAAGCGGGGAAGCTCCGTTTCACTCTCCACTTGTCAATCATGCACTCGACAGCCAAATCAACTGGTAACTGACCAGTGATCACCTGGAGTGCTTCCGTTGATACAGTCTTGTAGGCCTTGGTGATCCACAGGAGCGCAGGCTCTCTGGGATTGGGCCAATACTCTCTTTTGATTGACTGTTAGTTTGCTACCCCAGACAACGGGCAGTAGCCAATCACACCTAAATAGATGGCCTTATACATGAGGATGGTGTCGTGGTAACACACACCCCAAGTGGCCTTGCTAATGGCACGCAGTGAGGCAAACCTTGCAATGGTAGTGCCTTTAAGGGACTGGAGGTGTTGGTTGAAACCCCACCTCTCACCTATATTCACTCCTAAATACTTGACGTGCTTTTCAAGAAGGAGCCTGTGGCCGCCAAAGCGTATTGTGGGTGGATTATTCACTTTCCCCTTCAAGAGGATTAGCGTTTTTTCCTCAGCCACCTGCATCTTGACATGCTCGCACCATTGGTTGACAGTGCGGAGCACATGGTGAGTTTTTCTTCAATTTGGCGGACTGACTCTGCAAAGATCAGCACAGTCAAGTCATCCACATAGGCGTACGGCTCGCAGTCAGTCTCCATGAGTTTCCTGAGTAGACCTTCGAAGAAGGCATTCCAGAGTGCTGGTCCCAGGGACTGAGCCCTGTGGGCACCCCTTCTCAATCTTTCTCCGGACGGAGACATGCCTACTTTCGATCGTAGCAGTTCTGTCTGTCAGGTAACTTCTGACGAGTGAGTACAGGTTGCGGGGATTCCCTATCTTTAAGCTCATTAAGGAGCGCTGGCCACCAAAGGTTGTCAAACGCTCCTCTGATGTCAATCAGAACTGCTACGACGTACTTAGCCGGTGCCTGCAGGGAAACACGCCGAATCTCGACAATGACATCCTGCGTGGACCTTCCTTTGGTACACCCGTATTGCCTGCCTGTGAGGTTGCGGCCAAAGACTCCTTCGAGGGACTGCAACATCAAGATTTCTAGTGTTTTGCCTAATATGGAAAAGAAGGCTGAGTGGTCTCCATGATCGCTGGTCTGACTGATTGCGGTCGCCTCCCTTTTTGAAGAGTGACAACACGCAGACTTCCACTGAGTGGGGAACTGTCCGACCTGCAGACAGTCATTAAATAAATTAAGGAGACCGCTGGAGATTGTCCGCTCAGCCTTCCTTAGCATATTGCTTTCTATTTTGTCTGGCCCGGGGGATTTGTTGGGCTTTAAGGTCGCAAGGGCCCTGCCGAGGTCGCCTGTTGTCCACAATGGGATGTCGGGCTCGTTCGGAGGGTCCATGATCAGCTCCTTGCTGTCCTCTGGGCTTCAGTGTCTCGAGCTACTTGGTCATCTGGGAACGCCTTCTCAAGGAGGGTTTCCAGTGAGCTTTCGATGCTGCAGGCCCAGCCTGACTCATTTTGCATCGCAGCTAAGACTTGCTCTACGTTTGCTTTTCCTATGGAGGACTTGTAGTGTCTGCCCCAGGGGTTCTCAGAGCTCCCCGCTTCCACAAAATTTCGCCAGCCTTGCCGTTTGGCTCGTTTGATGGCGCGGTGTGAAGGCCTTCTTCTCTTGGATGAAGGCAGTTCGAGTGTTGCTCTGGCATCAGGTCACGAGTGTTTTGGTACATCCTTCTGGCTCTATTTGCACTTTGCTTGAGGGGATTAAGTTCCTCAGTCCACCATGGGACTTTGATCGCCCTGTGCTTCTGTTGGCCAAGTACAGAGAGCCCAGCAGAGTGCAGTGCTGTGGTAAATGTGTCCACTTTGCTGTCCACCTCTTCAGGTGTGGATGCTTGCGCTATTAGGTCGGTGTCTGCGGCACGCAGTTCACCTTCCAGTACCCTACAGAATTGTGGCCAGTCAGCATTTTTTGTGCGGAATCGCTTTTCACGCATGTCTTTGCAGAGGATGTTGTCATCCGTGATGGCAAAGTCAATAACCATGTGATCGCTCTGCGCTGCACCTGGTACGACTCGCCAACCTTGCAATTTGAGTAGCAGGGTGTGAGACACGGCTGTGACGTCTATACGACCTTCCTCCTGGACCATCATAGGTCGCCTCAGTCATGGGGTCGCTGGCAACAAACCAAGTTGTACCTGGTGAGCAGCTCTATATACGCCTCGCCCGCCCTGTCCAGGGTTGGGGATCCCCACAATGGTGATCTGGCGTTTGCATCCAGCACAGACTACGAGGGTCGTCCTGATAGGCCTGCTAGAGCCCGCCGAGTGGTTCAAGGCTGTTGGCAACTGGTGCGCCAAATTGCCTGTAAATGATATTACAACCAGCTCAAAGCCACCGGCTCAGTATGAGCACAGCGCCAAGTGCTGGCTGTTCAGGTGGGTGAGTGCGAGCATGTCAATGGACAGGTGCAGGCTACTGCTGCCTTGGCTCCCGTTCTTGCTCCAGTCACCACTCGTGCCTGCGATCCCAGACCAAGGGTTTTGGATCCTATGTATGGTTCCTGTATGGCGAGGACACTGCAGCGTTTCTTGAGTGCATTTTGCAGCAACTCAGCCATAACTGGGCAACTCTTCATTGTGTTGTGCTGAAGGATTCGAACTGTTTTTGACCTATTCATAATCCACTCGTGACTCCTGGAGGGCTATCGCTCGCTGACGAATGGTACAGCGTCGTCTCGTGCAGAGTGTGAGACCTGTTGGATTTTGCGTTCGACGCAATTGGCACACTTGAGGGGGCATCACGCTTGCATTCCCTACTCAGATGTGGCAAGGCGCACCAGGCGCACACAACAGGTCTTGTACAGGGCACCACTGCCAGGTGGCCATAGCGCTGGCATTTGTAGCACTGAGTGGGGGCTTGGTACTGGTATGGCGCACCGCTGCCAGGCTATTTGGAGGTGCCTTGCCCTCTAGTTTTTTGTATAGGCTGGGTGATACCTCAATCACCCAATCCTTCTGCCTTCCACGCTGTTTGGTGAAGAGGGCCTGACATCCTGCGGCTGCAAGCCTAACGCAGGGTTGTGCTCAACAACTTGTTGGGCCAAGTCCTCTTTGAAGATCAGTCCGCACGTCGCACAATAGCAGGCGTGAGGAAACGACCCAGGGGGCTGACGCTTGGAGCTTCAACTCCTTTTTGTTGAAATGTGGCTCGTGAGCGCCTTGGCCATTTCTGGCGTTTCCGTCACAATGACGGCGCCACCTCCTACTGCGGTGCGGATGTCTAGCACTCGGACGCTTAGAGCTTGGAGGTCCGTAGCAGGGACACCCCGCATCAGTGCTTCCATTGTATCAGGGTTGGAGGGACCAGCCTCTCCTTCCTTACATGTACCACTACCACGTTTTGTCGTGGGTTTTTAGGGGGGAGTTTGGCAAGCGGTGGAGGCTTTTTATTTTTGTTTTTATTTTTACTTTTGCCCTTGTTTTTGGGCAGAGGCGTAGGCGGCGCTGCCCTCAGCCTGTAGTTGGGGCCTGTTTCCGCTTCCCCTGCGCTTCCTGGCCCTGGCAGACTGCCCATTCCGCCTCAGCTCCATGAGGGGAGGAGGGCGCAGTAGCGGCTACTGCCGCATATGAGGGCCTGGGGTACTACCCTGGCCTGGCATTGAAGGTCCTTGAGTTTGGGGCTGGTGGCACTGGCTGCTGGGCAATTGCCTCACGCAGCTCTTCCTCGACAGCCGCCACAGTTTCCCCGCAGGAGTGGCAGGGGGCGATGTCGTTGGGGGGCATTAGCTTTATAGCCAGCTTCGAAATTTCGAAGAGGCAACTAGTGATGAGGTCCCGCATAGGTCCTGTCGCGTTGACCCTCATCCGTGCCATCTGGCTGTGGATGATTTGGACATATGCGCAAATTTGCTCCATGTCCGACAGATTAGGTCAACGGCGTGTCGTGTGCTTTGTAGTAGCCGGGGTTGCCCGGGCTACTAGGGGAGAAGGGGAGATGAACGCGGTTTGCCCGGTTCTTTCCGCCCTTGTTTGTTTGGACGACGAGTAGATTGCTCATCGTCCGAAGAGGAGGGGTCGAGCTTGGCGAGAGCCTGAGGAAGAGGCGCAGGTGGCGTTTTTATTACCTGCAATTGTGTTATTTGACTTAGTCATGTTTTTTTACTAATTTTGAGGGAGATTAAAGAAGCAGACTGGTGTAGTGTATCCTTGTGAGTTCATTTGTTGTGTGTGTTAGTGGTATGAGCGAGAGGTGCTCGAGAGGCAGTGTCCTGGAAGCTCCCCCTCAGGCATATTGATTCTAGCCCCTTTCGCTGGTCCGTTGAGGGTCAAAGGAGGCCCCACATGCGCCGCAGCTGCCAGTCCGGCCACCCACCGGGACTAAGAACGAGGGATTTTTCGGCTGCTGCTCAGAGTCAGCCCTCGGCCACTGGTGATGTGGTGAGCGGGACACACGCTATCAGCCGCCCCAGGAACGCTCAAACCTGGTTTTTCCCTCCTCATTCCGAAGGCCGCACCTATAGGGGATCGCTCAAAGGTGTTAGTGAGCTACCTCCAGGACTGTCTTTCGCTCATTATGAGTGTTTTAAGTCAATATGTTCTGCCACGCAAGCCGTTGCAGTGTATTTTGTATCTGGAATATGTTGTGTGTGTCAGTGTCGTGAGCTTTAAGCCCCTTTAAGGCCGGATTTAACGACCACGCAGAGGATACGGCAGGAGAATTCTGTCCCCCTTCCTGCGGGGGGTGTGTACTGCGATCCCAGCTAAAGGTAGGGGGGTTCCCAGTGTGTCATGTATGTGAATGAAGTGTAAGTTGTGTCCCTTTTAGTTCGGCTTATACGAACACGCAGGGAGCACGGCAGTGGAATTCTGGACCCCCAACTGCAGGGTGAGCACAGTGTGGCGACAGAGTACACTGTGACGCCCAGCCACAGTTAAGCCTCGTTGGATGTAATCCTGCGGGGACCTCGTAGAGGTGAGGTTGTCTTTCAAGCTGGGCCCACCCGGCTTTCCCTTTTAGTCGGCTCATACGACACGCAGGGAATACGTCAGCGGTATTCTGGACCCCCGACTGCAGGGTGACGAACTACAGACACACACACATACACACACACATACACACACACACACACATACACACGGACCACGCGCCGAAATTAGGTTTTTTAGGCTCAGTAGGCCTCAAAACGTAAAGATCTGAAGAAAACCCAAATTTTTTTTTTTGGGCCGATTACTATACTTTCCTTCCCTTCGGGTAGCGGAAAGTAAAAATTCAAAAGGAACTGTATTAAAAAGAAATTGAGCTTCATATATAACCAAAAAAACTAAATTTATAATGTTATTGGAATTGACAAATTAAATGTCGTCTCTTACAGCATGTCAAACGGAAAATGGTATTCAAGAGCCACAGACTTCAAAGCGAAGGTTGAGTCTTCTTCCTCTTTGTTAGAACAGATCCTGAGAACCGTTTTCGCGCGGGAAAGGAGCAAGAGACAAGAGATACGATCGATAAAATAAAACGGGAACGCGTGCCAGGACGAAAGGGAGAGAAGATACTACTAAAGCATAACCTTCTTTCAGAAACCATCCTTGGGTCTTCGTTCTGGCTAGGTTTGTTCCAGGCAGCCTAGTATGATTCATGGGTTTTAGGAGCTCAAACCCCGAAACTGCTTCAGTCGGATTTCACGTCTCAGTTGCCAATTAGAAGCTCATCAACTAAGGAGGCGCCAGGTCTACACGGCTCACGGTTCAAACGGTACAGCAGTGTCGGAAGCTAGTGGAATGGAGGCAGGTAACATCAGGGTTGCAGCATTCACCGTGTCTTGGCGTGGTGTGCAGTGCAAGGAAAGTGCTGTGGGTGCGTCGGGAGGCATTCGCCACGATGTCGCCACCCGCGTCTTGCTCTGATCGTACCATAACTATCGTGGAACATCCTCTTATACTTCTATCCGTAGAGCCGCCGTAGAGTAGTCTGGGCGCCCTCCCAATTTCCTTAATATCATTTAAGGATAAATAAAATAAAATAAGGTTATGGCCGATTTCGGTTGATGGAAAAGAGGGGGGGGGCCAAAATGTACCAAAAATTAGGATTTTTTGCATTTTTCTCAAAAACGGCTCAGTCGATTTTGATTAAACTTTCAAACTATCTTCGACTAATTGATATCTAACATTTCCTCCCTACAAACATCTCCATGAAAGTTTTGTGAACGGAGATATTGGCCAATGAAGCAAACAGGATGTTCTTAAATAGTCAATACCTGTATACTGTTTTGAATAAATGTTCCTCTGACAGTCCATTGAGCAGAGATAAAAGTCCAAATGTGATTTGAGTAATTTATCCGCCACTCTGAAACCTAAGTATCCGGTGTGAGGCATCAACCAAATTTCCTCAGCCCCCGCGTACATTTTTGGTAAACTTAGTAGAACATGAGGTGCTCCTTCTATTTATTTGGGTACTGTCGGGCTATTTGGAGTTGTTCATACAAAAATAGTCTTCGAACTTAACGAAAAATATCTGGTGCGCAGCAACACACAACTTTCCGCCACCCCCGTAATTTCGAACACCACCTACATAGGCGGGCGCTATATCTTCGTTCAACGCATTTTTACAGGAACATTTATGGAGAACAAAATGTACGTACCAGTTAGCTGAGAGTACTCCGTAAGTTTGATTGAAATCGTTAAAGCCGTTTTTGACAAAATTGGATTACCGATAAATTAATATTCGACAAATCTCCTTTTCTGAGTTAACTTGGCTTCTATCTCCGTTCAACATATATATACAGAAATAATTATGGAGAACAAAATGTTGGTATGGGTGATTATAAGACACTCCATTAGAATTTATCACATCTGACGAAGAAGTTACCCTGGAATTTACGGACATGTTCGAAAAAACGTTATTGTCGACACGTTTTGATTTTTATCTCTGTTCAATGGACTGTCAGAGGAACATTTATTGAGAACAATATGTAGGTATTAACTATTCGGATACATCTTGAAAGTTTGGTGATAATCGTTGAAGCCGTTTTGCCAAAAAGCGTAAAAAACCTATTTTTGCTTCATAGGCCTATACCTCCGTTCACCGTATTTTCATGGAGATATGTATGGAGAAGAAAAGTTAGGCATTGATTAGGAGAAGATAATTTGAAAGTTTAATCAAAATCGTTAGAGCCGTTTTCGAGAAAAATGCGAAAAACCCTAGTTTTTGGTACATTTTCGTCCCCCACCCCCCTTCCCATCGGCCGAAATCGTCCATAACCTTATTTTGGTGTCTACAAAAAATAACGAACAAAACAAAAAAAGAACCAGCTCAATCGGATCAGCCGTTCTCCCGCAAATCGAACTACAGACACACACACACACACGGACCACGCGCCGAAATTAGGTTTTTTAGACTCAGTAGGCCTCAAAACGTTTAGATCTGAAGAAAATCCAAATTTTTTTTTGGGCCGATTACTATACTTTCCTTCCCTTCGGGTAGCGGAAAGTAAAAAGCTCTAAGAAATCCTCAGCGCAATTTTTATAAACGGATACTTGAATTTCGTTCTTCACATACATTTTTGTTGATGAAAGTTAAATGAAAATCCTGCGTCCTTACGACACGGAGAGCAAAGTTGTGTTGTGCGTCGCACCTTAGGTTTGCCCGTTCAACTTTCCAAGAAAATGGGAGCGTGAACGAATCCCGTACGATTTCCAGACATCGTCGTTTTCCAAACGGGCTATTCGCCACAAGTACGATTTTGAGTTTACTGGCGAAGTTGAACGAACGGGTGAGATGTGCTGTGTATTGCCATTGAATTACCGCGTTAGAGGTGACGTGAGTAACTCACGAAATCAAGCGCAACGAAAAGTGTACAACTCGCCGAATACCTCGTATTAAAACAAGATTATAGCGCGATGAGGCGCACCAGATATTATTCTCGTTCGAACCGGACGGTATAAAAGCTCGTGGAGTACTTAGTGGGCGATGGTCCTTAATTTGCGTTCACGTCATCGGATCTCCTTCTCGGACGGGCCTCTCACTTGGCCCTCGTCGCCCGGAACGCGGTTTTCCCTCCAAACCGCCGGAGTCGCGTTTCATTCCAGCTTCCTGCAGGAGACGAAACTGGTTTAAAATTCTTCTTTCTGAATTCCTGACGGACAACTTCGTTGAAGTAGAAACTTTTTTGTGGGAGGAAGCGAAAGGGGAAATCCTCTTCTGAGTTATAATTTACTGATTTGGCGTATCGTTGGTTCAGTTTTTATTCCCGGTTCTTTCTTTTTTTTTCGTATCACACGCATTAAGGAGTTTTCGAGGAAAGTGATCCGATCTTACGCGCTGCGTGGTAGTTTACTGCGAGGCTTGAAGCGTCGAAAGTTGTAGAAATAGGTTTCAGCAGAAATCAGATTGAAAAACAGTCGTGGGACAGAGTTTGTTACCGCTGAAATGCAAAAATACGATTAAACAGGCGTCCTGCTAACAGAGCAATAGCTACATCCGGGATAACCAAGATCACCGCAGATTGATAGCGAGACCGACGGCCACGATGTCAGGCCTCCGTCTTCATCAGCCTATGGGGACAATACACGGGCAACCTGCTTGTACACCTCATCGTGGTAGGAAGTGGCGCCACACGAACGGGGTGAATGTGCCGGTAATCCCTTCCATGGATGTTCTGTGATGCCCACTCCACTCATACCAAAGAGTAGAGGAAGTCACGAATCTGCCTCAGTTTCCGTCCTTCAATTGAACCGTTTATACGAGGGAAGGAGAGCGATAATCCCTATGTGTGAACAAAGTTGTAGAGCAAACAGGTGCTTACTGCGCACGAACGAAATGGTGGCCTAAACATACAGAACCCTGAGTCCTCTAGATGGAATCAGAGCGTGAATGTATGCACATGGGTCGCTATAGGCCCAGGACATGCACACAACTTCGGGAAACTTTGCTCATAGGTTTGTTATGGAAGGAAGTATGTCCGGGGGAAGGGTAGTTTTTTCTGTGGCTTCTATGGGACCTTTGCATCTTCCAAACATGATCACCATGGTTCACACACTTTCCAGCCGAGGAGGCTGCACCGAGAAACTTTGACCCCAAAGTACCCAGCACATCAAGGACGCCTCAAGACAGAAACTGGGATTCACCAATGACGAAACTTGCACGATCAGCAAGCCCTTCTTGGTGCCTGTGAGGACAACACCATCCGCGACACTACCCCAGGGGCGAGATCAAACCCTGCTTCCTGAGGCAACTGACCCAGTGTGAAATCATGGAAAAGAGTGGAGAGTGTAGGAGACAGAGTGTCCCTCTGTTGAACGTGACAGACTGTTGCCAGGCTCGCCTCCTACCTGCTATGCAATCACACCCCAGCGACACAGTCAATTATGAGCCAATTGACTCCATGGCGGCTATCGATATTGAAAGCTTAGGCAACATCCAGGGTGGCCATGCTCCAGCCCCAACTACTTTCCACTACCCAAGGGTAAGAGGAAATTAACGCAGTTGCTGTGTAGAAAAAAACGGTTCCAAGGTCTAAACTTTCCAACTTTTATTTTTTATTGGCTTTGAAAATAAAGTCGTGCAGCCGTATAATCACAAGAATAGACTAAATTATATACAAACAAAGAGGGAATTGATTACTTCATTAAATAAGGTAACAAATGTAAAATGGTGTAACTGGAGCAGAATGTCAACTGGAAATGTTCTCTTGGCTTCTATATACTCGAGGTTTCACGTCTGCAAGGATGGTGTGCAGATTGAAGAGTCACGCTGTTTTTTATTCTTTCTAGGAATAAATTTCTTTCGGCATAGCGGTCTGGGCATTCCAGAAAGATGTGTTCCGGGGATTCGTTGGCTATGGAGCACTGACCGCAGGGTGGTGAGTGCTGCTGGTTCCATTCGTGAAGCAATTGGTTGGTCAGGCAGTGGTCGCACTGTAGCCGTTCTATGGAGGGCTCTGGGCTGTGGACTCTTTGGAACCAAGTCGTCATGTTAGGTCGTTAAAATAGTTCCTTACATAGATTGCCGGCCGAGAGTTTCGAAAACTCAACGCTCCACTGAGCCCACAGGGCACGGGTTGCCCCTGTCTTGACGTCGAGGAAGGGACATATGACAAGGGGATTGCTCTATTTGCTTCTATGTCAAATATGTCATTGCCTTGAATCCCTGAATGGCCGCGAACCCAGTATAGTCTTGTCTTCTTCTATCGCGCGATAAGTTAATTTCAGATAGTATTCTTGTTTCCACCCCAGTAAGACGGGAAGACGCTCTGACTAGGGAGAGCTTCAGGATTGTGTGTCTGAAGCAGTAATATCCCGCAGAGGGTCGCTAGAAAGTTGGCGTGGGCGTTGGCCACGTCGCATAACACTCTGCTGGGCGGATGGACGATTCACCCCACAGGCTATAACGGCGTATCACCTCGTGTGTTGTATCACAGAAGGCACATCCTGCCTGTTTGTTTTGTAGTGATCGGTCCAAGTAATTAGACAACTTCGGAATTAGGAAATTTCGCGAGGCATCGAGTGGAATAGCGAGGGATGGAAAAGATGGTCGGCATTCTCGTGAGCATTAGAAGAAGGAATGGCGTATGATTGCGGAGAAACATGTTTTTTTAAGAACAAAATTAACATTTTGGTAGTAATATGGAACCTCTAGATTAGCTGAATTAGTGTTGGAAGCTTTCAGATCTGATGAACAACAAAATACGAATCGCACCAGTCCGTCTGAAATATTTGCAAAATTCGTGACACGATTTCCAAGCGTCTAAAATTCATAAACATCTCGAAGCTATCGAGACGGCAATTCGTACGATGCCCCGATTTCTTTTCGATGGAAGAACCGTGAAAGTCGATCGAAACGAGGTGCAGCTGTGCACGTGGCACGAAAAACCAAACGATCGTGTAATTAGAATAGAATCTTCCGTTAAACGGTCGATCAGTGATTCTGCCCACAAAGCGTAGAAACTATCTCACCCCCCTCCTCCCGCGTCGTGATTTTAACAACATGATATACCTTATTGCATGGCTCAGCACTCACACTATTGGGTGACAGGTCGAAGCACATGATGGGTTCTTACCCCCACGCAGCCAGGTCCTCCACATAGCTCTTAGGCTCGCAGTCAGGTCCACACGTTATTGCGGGACGACAGTGCGATTTCCCATTCATTTTTCATTCAGAGTTACTCGTGGAATTGTAATTGTGTTTTTATTTTACGCCTTCGCAGAACTGTTTTTTATTCTTTTCTTTTAAAATTTATTTACAATTATATCTCGTTTTTTCACAGGTTGGGCTACTACTCTCCCGTCCCACGCTACGCTTTGATTACCTGGGTGACTAGCGCAGAGACTTCCGTATTTCATGACCGCCTTGTAAGAATCGTACAGTATTCATTTCAATGAACGCGAATTGCACGAGGTCGATCTCAAACTGTGGCGTGTCTTCGCGGTAATCCACTAATTTATCCCGTGCAGTGGCAAAACGGATAGAACGGTCGCGATGTAATTTTCAAGACTGACTTCAGAATATTCGCTTAACATACTCGTATTTAGTCGATGAGGAACTCAGTTTTTACTTTCCTTGGCTCTACAAAGTAGAAAGGAAAGTTATGTAATCGGCTGAAAACAAAATTTTGACTTTTCTTCAGATCTTTACGTTTCAGACCCTCCCGAGTCCGAAAAACACCATTAGGGAAAATGGTCTGTGTGTCTGTGATCAATTTTTAGAGAAAACCACCGTACCAAATCAGCTCAAACTTCATATCTCGCCCGCAAGTCATCATGGGACGCCAAAATAAGCGTATGAACAAAATCCCTCGAAATTTTACTATATTTATCATAGTGATCAAAACCCCACATATTTTTTTTCTCAAAAACGGCTTTAACGATTTTGATTAAATTTATTATATTGGTAGCTCCCAATATGGCAACTATACCATAAAATTCCCATTTATGGGAAATTGACGAGAGCAGCACAATAAATAATCAAAATTTTCGACGAAAAGCGTTTTTAGCGCAGTTTTTTTCCTTATAAACTCTGCTGGGATGTTAGTAGAAAGTTAAAGAAAATTGGTATTGTAGTCCAATCCAATGCCTAAAGTGTGAGTGTTTAAAAACGCTCATGAGATACATGGGGCTCACTTCAGAAATTCCTGAATTTCAACTACCGCCGTTTCGCTTACTGCCAGTTCTAACAGTTATTGCCCATTAACTCTGCTAAAGTGATTACTATCCTTTTTTTAAAAAATCTTGTTCACAGCCTCATTAGTTATCTGTGTACCAATTGACCAATAATGGTCCTGAAATGAGTACGAGCAGCACAATAAATTCCGGAACCGTAAGCGCTACCGCTTTCTGCTGCCGTAAAGCGTTGTTTGACCAAGTTCAAATGAACTGACTGATAAATGAATTGATTAAATAGAATTAGCCATGTAGAAAGTGAATTGACGTAGAGCTAAGGAAAGTTGTGTGTTGCAACGCACCAGATATTTTTTAATTGTGTGGGGGGAGGGCCATAATAACTAGACGGAGCTCGCGCCCAGTGGCTGTGGTTGCTGTGTGCTGTCCTGAACCACGCTTAAAGTCGTTTAAAACCGTTGAAAAAACCTGGTGATGGAACTAAAATAATTCAAAACGACTGGAAAATTTGGAGAAACGTTGAACTACATTGTTGCATGTCCAGAAGAACAAAACATTAAGTATTGAAGCTTCTGCAAAATATTTTCCGTATGACAGGCAATTCAAGTAGAGACGAGTTGCAGGAGTGAAAGGGAAGAAGACGTTCCTTCAAATCGAAAAAGTGTGAAGCGATTTAATTAGCGCGGTCGTTAAGATCGGCAATTAAGGCTGTCGTCTCATCCGTGACTCTGGAACACGCATCTCAAATGAGAATTTCTCATTTCCAATCTGACTGGCTGCCTAGGGACTCGCACCTCGCAGATGACGTAAATTGCCCGAATGACTGCCGCTCGTTGAATCTTGGTCGTGAGGAACGATGAAATTGAAGAGCCTCTAGAACAGTAATGTCGAACGTGCAACCCATCGAAAGGAACTGTAATTGTGTCAAACAACTACTATCCAACGCTATTTAGCGACGCGCTTACTGGTAGAGCCTCGCCTTGTCTGGTGATTAACTATCAGCGCCTGTTGAGCAGGTTGGCTGTTTCATATTATTATCGTTTGCTCTGTTAATAAGTACACATAGATGAGTCCTACCCCTCAGTTACACGGAGGTGGATCAGAATAACGCCCACTATCACCAAGACTGCCTGTTTCCTTATCGAAATGACTGTTCCTTTACACTCAGTTATATCAGAAACCGTCATGGAGGTTGTGGTCTCGCTAACGTGAGCACTCTCTCACCATCCACCGAACACATACCTGTGGGGAATACAACAGTACCCAGTAGAGAGCCGTTACGCAGTACCACGCGTTTGGCACTATCTGGCAGGAGTTCTAAAGCTGGTTTAGCACATGATCTAACTATTGAGTGGCAAGTTTCAAAGGGAGAGATCCACTGTGGAGATCACGTACTGCAGAGGACACCTGTGCCACCCCTGTAGTGACATCTCTCCTACAGCATTGTTCTCGGACGAACGGATGACTATATTATACTTGACAGAATAGCGTTATGAGTTTGAGTGTGAGTACAAGGGGTTTGTGTGTATACACGCTGACAAGGGATTCTAAATACACATGAACTGGTTGTGAGTGCTGTGCGACTGTCGTTGGCGAGTGCTGATGGATGACTGACATGGAAAGAGCTGTTTATTGAGGAGAAAAGAGTAGAAAGAGGGGTAGGAAAAGGATAGTTTTTGGAAAGTTCAGAAAAGGGCGAAATCTGTGGTGACTTGGAAATGACTGAGGAGCGGGACTTCCCACAGGTACAAACAAAGGTGGTCAGTGCTCGGGGAAACTACGACAGCAGGTCAAACATGGAGGTTCGGAGGTAAAACACAACCCGGCTAATTCGGCCTGCCGAAAAACCGTCGCTGAACCGTCTCATACTCGAGTGTGCACTCTCTCACACAGCTTCTCATCACCCTGAAGGTACCCTCTACAGTTTCCAGTATATCTCTCCATTTCACGGAGCTCCATTTCCAGGTGGCCCAACAACCCCAAACTCTGGGAGAATCAGTGACCTAGCAGCGTCTTCATAAGGACACCCACTATGTCGTGGATGGCTCCAATAGTGCAGTATCCTATTCTAAAATCATGCTGACGAGCTGACATGTCACCTTTACACCCGATGGACGTCAGAAGGCGCCCTTTCCTGCAGTATCGAGCATACACACGCAATACATGCCCTTGGATCCTCTTTTCATTATGCAATGAGAACCAACACTGCCTTCTTCCAATACCCGGAGAACGTACCAGCGAGGAAACACGCAATATATGTTCTGGGGAGGAGCTCTGGACGGGTGTTGACCACGATCTTCAGGACTTCCGCTGGAACCCCATCCTGGTGCCAGTGTCCCGATAGTCTTACTGAGCTCCTACTCAGTAAACTCAGAAATATCCGAATAGCCACTAAATGCCATCCTTGACTTCAGGGCAAACGGTCAAAGGTTATATTCGGTGGCCAATTTTGAACTAGGTATGGAAAATCTGAAAAATATCCATCTAGACATTCCTCTCCTGATTCTAAATATGTTTCATATTCGTGTTTTGGACCATCCATGTCTTCAGCGCAAACGGCCAAAGTCGTAGGTGGCCAATTTTGTACTAGATCAAATATCGAGAAACTAAAAAAAGACTGATGTTACTCTCCTGATCCTAAATATGTTTTGTGTCAATGCTGCGACCACCGCTTCAGCCCAGCTGGAAATGTACTATATTATGGGCACGTCAACTATTATTACGTTGAATATAATAACTATATGTATAAGTTCACTCCACCTAATTTGCGTAGAATAATAAACCAGTAATCCGGCAATACACTTTATTGCTTCTAAAACGGTAAATCACAAAAGCGAAATTAGAATTTCAAGTAAATTCGTGAAGAGTGAAACTTATGCGTAATGAGAAGCGACTGATTAGAGATAACATAAGATAACACAAGCGGCGTCTAGGCGAAGAACAACGAGGTGTCCACTCTCGTGAGATTGGTTCTGGGCAAAGCCCAGAATGCGGCGATCAAATAATGAGAACTTTGAAATGATTACATCCCCACTTTTCGAGAAAACAACCAGGGGGGGGGAGGTTGCAACATAAACAAAAAAAACATGAATTCACATAAAAAAAAAAGATTACAATGAGCATAATGCATCTGAATTGACAAATAAATGTGTAATCAAATAACTTTTTTTTTCAATAATTTTAAACAACAGTATACATTCTTAGTGTACCGCAGGCTGAAAAGGGTATAATTTCGAGACATGGAAAGCATTTGATTCTACTCGACGAATTCCTGATTCCACTAGATACATGATATTTGACAGTTTTTTAATAATTGTGAAAGGCCCAGTACGAATTGGCGCCAATTTGTTCTTATTACAAGAATTTCCATGGTTGATATAAACAAGATCACCTGGCTTAAAGTGTATACATTTCCTGTTGTTATTGTATGTCTTTTCGTTGCGTCCAAGGCCGTAAATGGAGTTTTCCAGAGCTATTTTCCTGTCAAGTTGTAAAGTCGAATTATTTTGGAAAACAAAATTTTTGAAAATTTGTGGGTGAGGGGGGGGGGTACTCCGTTCAAGAGGTAATTAGGGGAAAACCGAGTGACTGAATGAATGGTATTATTATATTCCTCGACACATTCTTTCAAAATGCCAGACCACGCCGTTTCTTGTTACCAACAGATTCATTTTTTTTGCATCTTAGGCGATTAACTAGAGTTTGGTTAAGTCGCTCATTTAGTCCATTAGAGAAACGGCAGTCGACTGCAGTGTATAGGAGCTTCATTCCCTGGTGCTCGACAAAATTTTTGAAGTCATTCGAGTTCAAAGCAGCATACTGATCACATGGCAGCGTGTGAATTTTATTGCCATCTTTTAAAACTAAATTTAATAATTTTTGAAAGTCAGTAGCGGTCTGATTCTTAGACGTCAATACAAATGCACATCAAGTGAAATGGTCGACAAGTAAATGAATATATTTATGAGGGGAATTATTTCCAGAGAAGCCACCTATGGTGTCGATTGACATTATATCAAAAGGTTGGGATGCAGGGCCTAAGTGGGACAATAGACCATAGTGCGGGTGAATCCTAGTTTTATTCTGAATGCAAATGGAGCATGACTGGCAGTATGATTTCATGAGTCTTCCAAAACCTTTAATATAAAAGTGAGGAAATAAAGTTAATTCTAGTTGCTTTGCTCCTATGTGACCAAACTGTAAATGGGATTTTTCTATTAGTGCATTAGCAAAACTCTTGCTGATCAATAACCTCTTTTTCTCGTTTACATTAGTGCAAAATATCCCATTTTCCTCAATCAAATTAGTATTACTTTTTGTGTTTTCCAGATTATTATTTTGATCAGTCCTTAATTCTGAGAACTCGAGAAAATTAACAATTTTGAGATCTGTGAAATTATCAGTATGCTCCAGCACCGGATTTCGAGATAGACAGTCTGCCTCCACATTATCTTTTCCTGTTCTGTATTCTATGTCAAATTCAAACTGTGATGTATGCAAAAGCATTTCTCTTAGTTCATCATCAAGCTCACTATTAACGTTCTTTCCCACAAGTGGTTTATGGTCAGTTAGAACTTTAAATTGTATGCCCAAGAGTTGGTGACGCCAATATAATAAAGCTTCTTTAATTGCGAGGCATTCTAAAAACAGAGCTTTTTTCTTTTTAAGAGAATCGATTAACTTTTTGGAGAAAAAAGCAACCGGTTTTTCGGTATCATCAGACAGCAATTGCTTCAGAACCGCGCCTATACAGTTAATACTCGCATCAGTATAAACAAACGTCTGTTTATCAGGGTCGAAAATAGCAAGGCATGGGCTATTACAAAGGTGCTGTATTACGAAATCAAAACTTTCCTGACATTTTGGCGACCATTCGAATTTTACATTCTTTTTTAATAGGGTATGGAGAGGTGCCAAAGTAGTTGCTGCATTAGGTATGTAGCTGCTATAAAAATTTACTTTCCCTAAAAATTGTCGTACATTTTTCTGATTTTGGGCACTGGAAAACTCCTTAAGGGAGCTACGTTATCAAATATGGGGGTAGTACAGTTATTTTCTACAATATGACCTAAATACTTTACTCTACTCTTTGCTAGCTCACATTTTACCAAGCCAAGTCTGAAACCTTCTTTGTGAATTCCAAAACTTAATTTTTCTAAGTGAGCCAAATGTTCTTCAAATATTTTGGAAAATATTAAAATGTCGTCTATGTAATTGACAGCAAACTCGTCCAGGTCATATTTTTTTAAGGTGTTCCTTAAACATCTTCATCATAGATCCTAGTTCGCTTGAGATTCACTACTGTTGTCTTCTTATCCAGTGATTCTTCGGCTACGATGAACACTTGGAACTTCTTATTGGTCATTCTCGAACCACTTTAAAATTTTGGTTTTGTTTAAAAAAAAATTTTTTCTGAAATTCTAATTTATAAGTTCACTCCACCTAATTTGCGTAGAATAATAAACCAGTAATCCGGCAATACACTTTATTGCTTCTAAAACGGTAAATCACAAAAGCGAAATTAGAATTTCAAGTAAATTCGTGAAGAGTGAAACTTATGCGTAATGAGAAGCGACTGATTAGAGATAACATAAGATAACACAAGCGGCGTCTAGGCGAAGAACAACGAGGTGTCCACTCTCGTGAGATTGGTTCTGGGCGAAGCCCAGAATGCGGCGATCAAATAATGATAACTTTGAAATTATTACAAATGTTAATACAATCGCGAGTGGTGTAGCGTCTCTGCGCTATTTTCAAACGAACATGTACCATCAAGGACGATAGGTGTCCAGCAAGGAGTGTATCGAACCAAATCTTACGTGAATTCATTCCAGTGGATACCCAGTTATCACCACGTTTTTGAACATTTAACAACTGGAAGGATGATTCCGCTCTACCATTCCCGATAGGAGACAAGCCAGTCAACGAGAAAGTGCGGCTGAGCCAAGGGAAGGCCGCACCAACCATTGTTTTGGGACGACGCTTCACACCTCACACCGACATCAAGAGTTGAAATGTATCGAGTCTCGACTCAGGCGCCCTTAGAAGTTTCGACTGATGTAACTTGACGAACCAAACACGTTGCATTCATTGGTTGACAGAAATAAGGCTCCGCCCCTGAAGTCGTTTCATCATCTGACAATTGAACAACGAAAGGATTCTCATAATCGTGCGCTGAAGACGTCCAAGCCCATTGTGTAGGGATATTACAGATTAACGAAGGGAAGCAGAACAAATGCTCCGCACGTTCAAAGCTCTTCCATCGTGAGTTGAGTGATTTCACAGGATTCAGGTGTAAGTCCATTGTATTTCGTTGGGACCTCACAGGCAGACGAGGGTTGCTCTCCGATTGACCTCTCATTCGGAGGTCTTCATTTGTTTTCGACTCGTCTCAACTCTATTGAGTGAGAGACCGCTTTCTTTGTTGACGTTGATTAACTATCAGCTACGAAAAAAAACTGACTGACCGAAAGCGTTACGAAGAGATACAACTGGCGAAACAAGCAAATACTGGTGGATTGAGAGGCCCAGTCTTCAAGTTTCTTCCAACTTTCGCTACTGTATAAATCCTAGTAATTTTATTTCGTCCCGAAAAGCCACCAATTTCTACCAAACCGACTGATACCACAAAAATGGATGGAAATGGGAGGGTGAATGAAAGAATGAGGTCGTCCAACGCTCTGAGCAATTCCTTCACACGAAATCAGGATTTAGAGGAAGACCCAACCACCACAAGGTTAATTCGCCGCAACTCAACATTATGCACAGATACTGGTGGCGCTTACGATTCCCGAATTTATGCTCCTCCTCATGCCACGACCACTATCCAGCAATCAGTGCCCGGGGAATTTATTATTTTTTGGAAGGGTGCTGTTTTCTGTTTTGTAAATATCGGGTAACAACCGTGAGAAATGGTAGTAAGTGGTTGGAATTCCGGAATTTCTAAGGTTACTTTTAATTATTTTATAACCGCTATCGAACTTTCATCATATAAGTAGCTTATTGGACTACTACCCTAATTTCTCTGATAACGTCATTTGAGCGGAATTTATCACGAAAACACCGCGCTAAAATAAATTTTTACTTTCCTTGCTCTACGAAGTAGAGAGGAAAGTTATGTAATCGGCTGAACAAAAAATTTTGAGTTCTCTTCAGATCTTTACGTTTCAGACCCTCCTGAGTCCGAAAAACACTATTTGGGAAAATGGTCTGTGTGTGTGTGTGTGTGTATGTGTGTATGTGTGTCTGTAAACGATTTTTAGAGAAAACCATCGTACCAAATCAGCTCAAACTAGATATCTCGCCCGCAGGTCACCATGGGACGCCAAAATAAGGGTTTGAACAAAATCTACCGAAAGCTAACTATAGTTATCATAGTGAACAAAACACCAAATATTTTTTTCCTCAAAAACGGCTCTAACGATTTTGATTAAATTGTTTATATTGATAGCTCTTAATAAGGCAATCATACCATAAAATTTCCATTTGTGGGAAAATGACGAGAGCAGCACAATAAATTACCAAAACTTTCGACGAAATCGATTTTAGCGCAGTTTTTTGAGGAAACCACCGTACCAAATCAGCTGAAACATGATGTCTAGCCTACAGGTTACCATGGGACGCAATAATGCGGGTATGGGCAAAATCCACCGAAAGTTAACTATAGTCATCATAGTGATCAAAACACCAAATTTTTTTCTCAAAAACGGCTCTAACGATTTTAATTACATTTTTTATATAGATAGCTCTCAATCAGACAATGATACTATATAATTCTCATTCGTGGGAAAATGACGAGAGCAGCACAATAAATTATCAAAATTTTCGACCAGAAGCGTTTTTCGCGCAGTTTTAACTTATAAACTCCGCTGGGATGTTAGTAGAAAGTTAAAGAAAATTGGTATTGTAGTCCAGTCCAATACCTAAAGCGTGAGTGTTTAAAAACGCTCATGATATATATGGGGGTTACTCCAGAAATTCCTGAATTTCAACTACTGACGTTTCGCTTAATACCAGTTCTAACAGTTATTACCCAATAACTCTGCAAAAGTGATTACTATCATCCTTCAAAAAATCCGTGTTTACAGCCTCATTAATTTTCTGTATACCAATTGCTCAATAATGGTCCTGCAATGAATACGAGCAGCACAATAAATTCCATAACTGTAAGCGCTACCGCTTGTTTCCTTATAAACTCCGCTTTAATGTTACTAGAACGTTAAAAAATATCTGGTGCGTTGCAACACACAAGTTATTTTGTGGAAATGTTTGATAATTTATTGTTCTCTTCTCACAATTTCCCCGCATGATAATAATGTCATAGTAGTATCTCGTTATTTTGAACTGTCCGCTCAAAAACTTTAATGAAAATCTTTTGAGTCGTTTTTGAGAAAATATCTGGTGCGTTGCAACACACAACTTTCCTTAGCTCTACAACAATTCACTTTGTACATGGCTTTGTCTACTTACCCAATTCATTTACCACTCAGTTCATTTGAACTTGGTCAAACAACACTTCACGGCAACAGGATGCGGTAGCGCTTACAGCTCCGGAATTTATTGTGCTGCTCGTAATCATTCCCAGACCATTATTGAGCGATCGGTAAACAGACAATTAATGAGGCTGTAAACACGGTTGTTGTGAAGGTAATAGTAATCACTTATGTAGAGTCATTGGGTAAAAACCTTTAGAACAGGTAGTAAGCGAAACGGTGGTAGTCGAAATTCAGAAATTTCTGGAGTGACCCCCTTATATCGTATGTGCGTTTTTAGACGTTCACCCTATAGATATTGGATTGGACTACTATACCAATTTTCTTTAACATTCTACTAACATCCCAGCGGAGTTTATAAGGAAAAAACTGCGCTAAAATCGATTTCCGTCGAAAATTGTGGTAATTTTTTGTCCTGCTCTCTTCATTTTCCCACAAATGGGAATTTTATGGTATAATTGCCATATTAGGAGTTATCAACATAAAAAATTTAATCAAAATCGTTGGAGCCATTTTTGAGAAAAAAAGTTTGGTGTTTTGATCACTATGATAACTATAGTTAACTTTCGGTGGATTTCGTTCATACCCTTATTTTGGCGTCCCATGGTGACCTGCGGGTGAGATATCAAGTTTCAGCTGATTTGGTTCGGTCGTTTTTTCTAAAAATCGTTCACAGACCATTTTCCCAAATAGTGTTTTTCGGACTCAGTAGGGTCTGAATTTAAAGATTTGAATAAATCTAAAAAAAAGAAAATGTCAGCCGATTACATAACTTCCCTTTCTATGTTGTAGGGCCAAGGAAAGTAAAATATATCAAGAAATATAATTCCTTAGTTCCCCGACAAATCGCTGGTTTACGAGGGTTTTGCTACTAATTCTGTTCTACTGTTTTGTACTCAATTCATTTGAACTTGATAAAACATAACTTTCCGGTGGTAGAAAGTGGTAGCGCTTACAGCTCCGGAATTGATTGCGGTGCTGTTACTTGTGCAACAACCATTATTGAGCAATTAGTACTAAGAGAGTTAAGGAGACTGTAAACTCCTTGAGCAGCATAATAATCACTGCCTCGGAATTATCGGGTGAAAGCCGTGTGAAATGGCGGTAGTTAAATTCCGGAATGTCTAGAGTAGCACCTTTGTGAGACACGAGCGCTGTTAAACGCTTGGGCACACCTCAAATGTTTTGACAATTCTGGTACGGGTAGCATTTGCGGAGAGTTTATTCGTGTAAGGGGAAACCCCTGCAAATTATCACACAATGATTTAATATTCTCATGAACAGCTTGACCTAGTATTACTGCTCCTCCATCCCATTCGATTTAGCATCGAATACTAGTAAACCATACGAAACATGACCTGACTACAATGGAACTAACTTTAATTGAAAAAATACACAAACTACAAAAAAGAACGCTTAAAATACTATTTGATAAATCTATGAGACACTCGTCTGAACTATTGTACAAAGAACTACGCCTACAAACAATACACCAAATATATGCCAAAAACATATTGATGATGGTCAGAAAAGAAAAAAACCTATTCTACGAGAATGTTAGAGAGTTGAGGACAAAACAATATAGAATAAAACTTCCTAAAATAAGATACTGCTACTCTCAAAACACCACGAGATATAAGGGAATCAAAATAATTAATAAAGATTTCAAGGTGATAAACGAGCTATTGAAGATTAACAGTAAAAATATGTACAAAAAAGAGGTAAACAAATTTATAAACAACAAACACTTGGATTATTATACCAACACATAAGGACGCAAACAACAGCAAAGTATTTCAACAACGAACAACCTGCAGTAGTTAAAGAAAAGTGATTGTGCTGTAGAACGAATTAAATTTGAATTAATTAAGCCTGAATATGACAACTCTGCGCTGGAGCACAGCATCTGATGCTTTCCAGCGTAGTATTTTATGAAGTACCAAATTTTTTGAACCTACTATCATGTACAGGAGGACAATAAAGAGCTTATTATTATTATTATTATTAACTACGAAAATTAAAAATATTCCCCTGGCGCCAGGCGACCGTAAACGTCTGATCCAATGGAGGGGTGGGACGAGGGCTTCCAGTGAACCCTCCCACGGCAATTGGCAGGCCGTTGCGAGTCCAAAGGGCGCTGCGAGTCGAGCTGGCCTTGAAAACGATACGAAACATGGCTTATATGCGATTATACTGCGTTTCGTTAATTTTTATAACCATTTTTTGCCCATAACAACCATGGGCTCCGTCCGATCGGATTGCCGAAATGGCGGGTACAACTACATACCAAATGGGATTTTTGTGCGAAAGAACGAATTTTTTAGACCATGTTAAAGGCACAAAACGGCCCGGACGGCGGACGGGGGACGCTGGACAGGGGACGGCGGACAGACATTGCAGATTTGGAATCTCCATGTCTTGAAACGTAAAGTATCAAATTTTGAGGGGGGGGGGGTTGTAAAAAATTGTTCGTGACCGAAAACATAGGGTTATTATTCAGAATGAATAATAAACCAAAACGGCGCTAAAATCGATTTGGGTTGAAATGTTTCGTAATTTATTGTGATGCTCTCGTCGTTTTCACGCGGATGGGGACTTTATGGTAGTTGTCTTATTCGAAGCATTCCATAAAAATAATTTAATCAAATCGTTAGAGCAGTTTTTGAGGAAATACTATTCGGTATTTTAATCGCTATGACAACTGTAGTTAGTTTTCGGCGAATTTAGGCGTCCCATGTTACCCAGTAGTCACCTTATTTGGAGTGATTGTACGTGTCAGGGGGTGTGTCTGTCTTTGAGGGCGTGTGTTGTGTAGTAATTATGGGTCAGCATTGGTAGCATGGGCCTGAGCAAGAAGGAGTTGTCGACCCCTGATAATCCTTCAGGATCAGGTAGTGACGGGATAACCCCAAGATATTAGAAGGGAGGAAAGCGTGCCTAGCCCGATGGACAGCGCGCTAATATCTCTACACTGGTTGAAACAAAAACGAAGAGCTACGAAGGCTGCTTCTCTGCGCCCAAATAAAAGAACCTGGCACCAACGCGACTTCCAGCCTGAACATACCATAAGAGGTATGACTGAGTACAGGTGCTGAGGGTGGCGTGCTGTTCCCGGGTGAAACGGAATGTGAGCTACTGCTAAAATGAAAGGGTCTTCGCTGTCATGAGGAGAAAAAGGGGAGACCGGATGTTCTTCATGAGGAAGCACGAGCACAGACAGCCTCTTCACCAGTAACCTGGGGGCTAGATATCAAGCTTGAACTATTTACACACACAGGCATCAAAATGACGTTCCTGAACCCTCTTGGGAGAGTTGTATCAGTCGCCTTGTTTGCGTAGCCGCGATACTTTTAGGTTCGTTTAGTTTGCAGTGGATTCATTAGAACACATCTCTATGACGTGGTTTATGTATAACAATTACCCAAACCAGTTTATTTACTTCATTATCGTTTTTAGTTGTCTAAATGCCCTACTGGTCAAGTAAGTAACGAAAAGAACATTTTTAAATGGTAATAAAATATAAAAACGATCAAAATTATTTTGTATATCGCAAGGAATAGAATAAATATAGTTATAACATGACGGCTCTTATACCAAATCGATTCACATAGAATTTAGGATCCTTCCCACCACGTCAATAGCCACAAAACTGGTGGTGGTTTTTTACTTTCCTGGCTCTACGAAGTAGAAAGGAAAGTTATGTAATCGGCTGAAAACATTTTTTTTTGAGTTTTCTTCAGATCTTTACGTTTCAGACCCTCCTGAGTCCGAAAAACACTATTTGGGAAAATGGTCTGTGTGTCTGTGAACGATTTTTAGAGAAAACCACCGTACCAAATCAGCTCAAAATTGATATCACGTCCGCAGGTTACCATGGGAGGCCAAAATAAGGGTTTGAACAAAATCCACCGAAAGTTAACAATCTCTTGTTATCATGGTGATCAAAACACCAAATTTTTTTCTCAAAAACAGCTCTAACGATTTTGATTAAATTTTTTATATTGGTAGCTCTCAATATGGAAATTATACCATAAAATTCCCATTCGTGGGAAAATGACGAGAGCAGCACAATAAATTACCAAAACTTTCGACGAAATCGATTTTAGCGCAGTTTTTAGAGAAAACCACCGTACCAAATCAGCTGAAACTTGATCTCTAGCCTACAGGTTACCATGGGACGCAATAATTAGGGTATGGGCAAAATCCACCGAAAGTTAACTATAGTTATCATAGTGATCAAAACACCAAATTTTTTTTCTCAAAAACCGCTCTAACGATTTTGATTACATTTTTTATATTGATAGCTCTCAATAAGGCAATGATAGCATAAAATTCCCATTCGTGGGAAAATGACGAGAGCAGCACAATAAATTACCAAAATTTTCGACGAAAAGCGTTTTTAGCGCAGTTTTTTTTCCTTATAAACTCCGCTGGAATTTTTGTTGAATGTTGAAAAAAATTGGTATTGTAGTCTAATTCAATACCTAAAGGGTGAGTGTTGAAAAACACTCATGAGATACATGGGGCTCACTCCTAAAATTCCTGAATTTCAACTACCGCCGTTTCGCTTACTACCAGTTCTAAACGTTTTTACCCAATAACTCTGCAAAAGTGATTACTGTCCTTTTTTTTAAGAAAAGGTGTTGACAGCCTCATTAATTATCTGTGTACCGGTTGCTCAATAATGGTCCTGCAAAGAGTACGAGTAGCACAATAAAATCTGGAACTGTAAGCGCTACCGCTTCCTGCTGCTGTGACGTGTTGTTTGACCAAGTTCAAATTAAATGAGTGGTAAATGAATTGATTAAATAGAATTAGCCATGTACAAAGTGAATTGTTGTAGAGCTAAGGAAATTTGTGTGTTGCAACGCACCAGATATTTTCCTTTCCTTTTGCTAGCCACCATCGCTGGAGATACGCGACCTTCAAACCTTGATGGATGGCACAGGCTGATAGCTGGGATAAATATGCCATGGAAAACCCCGACAGCAACGTGTGCTGCAGTGCTTTACTATTCCTACGATTTTTTCGATGAATGGCCGATAGACCGTACATCGAAAATCTACTTTAGTAGGGGCACACCCTCGATCACTGAGGAAAAGATACGAGCCATCCGTGGCTTCTATGTCGAAAAGACAAACACAAAGGCTTTATTGGCGAACTTTACGTTCAAAACTTAGCTAATCGCAACGGAGAGGTCCTGATTGAAGAGCTTTGGAAGAGTGCAAAGAACGTCCACAAACGCGGTCAAAATAAACGCGTTATTCAGCTCGTAGGTAGAGTTCAAAGAGATTTGGCGTCCCAGTTTTACGCGCCATAGCGTAAATACCGGGTTGGAAAAACGTCACACAGACACATAAACAGGTCTGTTTCCATATCAATATGTTCCAGTACCCAGTCCAATATGATGGAAGTTGGGGTTCGCCCAGGTGGAAACATCAGATAGCTAGTCAACTAGAAAAAGGAAGGGAACTTCTCCTGCATATCAAAGGCCTGATAGGGAAAACATGGGGCCTAAAACCAACATTTGTGAAATGGATATACCAAACGATAGTAAGACCTAGGGTTGTGTATGAAGCCCCTGTACAAGTTAGACCGAGTTATAACTATGTCAATTATAGGGGCATTTCACGGCACACCCAATGTCATAATGGCCGTACTGACAGGGGTGTTACCAATGAAATGGGAGGTCACACAAGAGGCAATGAGAGGGGCACTAAGACTTAGAAAAAACAACGACTGGAACCATTCACACAATCACGGCCACGGATCTGTTTGCACAACCGTTATAAGCAGCATACCAGAGGGAAACATGCCAATGGATGACAGGACAACGACATATCAGTTCCAGGGAAACCTCAACACTAGAATAGACTCAAGACAAGTGTGGGAGACCAGGCCATCGGTGGTGGATGAATCTGAAATCATCTGCTACACAGACGGCTCCAAACACTTGGATGGTAACGCAGGAATGGGAATACACATTCC
Organism: Pachypeltis micranthus; assembly: GCA_020466155.1. Lineage (NCBI taxonomy): Eukaryota > Metazoa > Arthropoda > Insecta > Hemiptera > Miridae > Pachypeltis > Pachypeltis micranthus. The sequence goes on along the minus strand of CM035768.1, from coordinate 79,039,537 downwards.
TGCATTAGAATAGGAAGAATCACTTTCACTAGGTACCAATACCTCAGTGTACCAAAGTGAACTCATCGCGATAAACTTATGTATTAGCACACTTGTAACAAAGAACATTAGGAACACGAATATAGCTATCTACACTGACAACCAATCTGTGGTAAAAACATTGGGCAATCCAATAGTCAGGAGCTATCTCATAGAAGAAACAAAGCACAAGGTTGGGAAACTCCAACAACTAGGGAACACAATCACGCTAAAATGGATACCCAGGCATAGGGGGTATGCGGGGAATGAGAGAGCGGACGAACTAGCCAAGGCGGGAGCCACAGGACACTTCTGTGTACCAGAACCGTTCTCGCCTATCACAATGCAACAACTGAAAGTAAAAATAAATGAGAAAATGTGGAGAAATGTATGTGACGAAATCAATAACAATGAATGGTACCAACATTCCAAAATTATGGGTATAACTAGTTATAACCTACAAAGAACCAATTGGGTACTGGGCTTAAGCAAGATAAGACTACGAAGAATCACTGGAATCCAATCTGGGCACTATGCGGTGGGTAAGACCCTAAACAGGATAAATCCGAACATCAACGCTAGATGCCCATGCGAAGAAATAGAAACAGTAGATCACTATCTTAGGGAATGCCCGTTATGGTTTGGTACTAGACTCAACATATTGGGGGAGAGAATACTAAACAGCACTAGTTTGAGAGAAACCGAGTGGAAAAAGATCCTAAATTCATGGAGGGGACTGGTAGATTCCGAAACCCCTTTTAAAGAAGCCAAGCCGACTCCCAATAACAGGGAGATGGGAAATGAGCCTGAATGGCCACGACTTCGGTCATTATTCCCTCGGTCTTGGCTGGTGCCCTGATATCTTCTCTTCTCTTGGGGTTCGCCCAAGAAGCAGGCCACTCGCTCCACATCCACCCAACCCAGCCCTGTGCAGGCACGGCAGGTTGTCATTTTGCCCCAGTAGAGTTGCTGCCCGTTCGTTCCTGGGGAACCTCGTACCATCTGGGTGGAGTTCTTTATCTGGTCTAACTACTGGGTGCTTCAAAAAAATGAATACACACTTTGAACTTCCATAGAAAATTTATTTACCGCTCTACAAAGTTAAATTTCAGGAAAATAGAAAGCTGAAAGTCCAATGCTGGAAACTCGATTGGCCCCCTGCGTCCTATCCACTGGCCCGACAAATTTTGATCCAGGTAAGCTCGTACGTCCCTGTGATAGTGCAGCGGAGCACCATCTTGTTGAAAATAAAAATCATCATTACCATATAATGCACGAATGGCAGGAAATATGGAATCAGCAAGCATTGTTAGGTAATTAATACCAGTTACAGTGCCTTCAAATCGAAAAGGTCCAATGAGTCCCCTTGAAGACAAACCGCACCACACATTTACACCAGGCAAATTTACAGCTTTTTCAATTGTAATGTGAGGATTTTCTTCACACCAATAAACACAATTGTGCCTATTGACTGGTGCCTATTGTGCCTATTGTGGTGGCTTCATTAAGTTTGAATTGGGCTTCATCCGACCAAATGATGCTACCCATAAATCCCGGTTCACGTATCACCATCTCCTGAATCCATTCACCAAATTGCAACCTTCGATCTGGATCGTCGTCATTTAGCTGTTGCACCAGCCTTGGAATGTAAACACGGTACTTGCCTCTCTTCTCTTCACTTTCACGTGCCCCTTGCCTTGAAGATTTGTTAGGAGAGCGTTGAAACAGTTCCAAGACTGCCGTTGATGACATGTAGCTGTTCGAGGCCGACCTGAATGACCTTTATGCACATCACACACTGTTCCATGAACTTCGAATTTGTCTCATATGCGTGTAATTGTTAATCTTGAAAGTGGTTCTGTATCATACTCCCTTCTCCACTGTCTTTGAACTTCATTTACATTCTCAAACTTCCAGTACCACTTAATAGCCTGCTTACGTTCTTCAAAACTCAAACGTACGTCCCCCATGTTGATATTACAAATTCCAACTGATAATATAACATAGAGGGACAATTATGCTGGCACCTGGCGAAGAAATATAACATTAGCCTTGTAGAGCGGGAAAACTACAATAGTTGAAAGTGTGTATACATTTTTTTGAAGCACCCAGTATATACTAGGGGTGGCAAGTATTAAAGGGACGGATGAACTGTGACTGCGTTACTTTGCCGTCATCTTCTTGGCAAACTGACCAAATCGGTCATTAGCTTCCTTAGTAGTGGCCACAGCTTGTAGGTTTGGCCGCTATTCCAACAAAAGTCGCTCACTGTTGTAGGAACTACAGCGGAGCAGCACGTGGTTTCTTATTAGACACACACTGACCATTTTCCCCAATAATGTTTTTCGGACTTTTGAAAAGAACTCAAAAAAGTTTTTTTTCTTCAGACGATTACGTAACTTTCCTTTCTACTTTGTAGAGCCAAGGAAAGTAAACAATTCGGTATTTTGATAATTATGGTAACTATAGGATTTCGCTCACGCCCTGATTATGATGTCCGATAGCGACCTGCAAGATAAATAAAATTTGAGTCGATTTAATTCCGCCGTTTTCTCTCAATCGCGTTCGCACACACACGAACAGACCGGTATTTCAGTCCTTGGATTAAAACCAGCCAGACCGGAACACGTCTCATGATCACGTTGAGGGTTTCGGTCCTGCCGTTCTATTAATTAGTCATATTAACACAAATTGGGAGCTCTGCGAAATGCGTTCGGGTAGGAAAAGCACGAGGCCCCACTCACAGTCCTCAACGCTTAATGATGTTGGTAAGTACAAGCGCTCACCCCAAGGCCATTATATGCGGACTCCATTCTCACTTCACATTTGCAAATGCGCCATAAAAACACCTTTCGCCTCGCGTTTTTCTTTTTATTCGTAATTATGCACTTCTGCCGTTAACACAACTAATTAACTAATAAAACAACCCAGCGCTTTTCGAACCAATAAACCGACACCTAATCCGTCTAGTTGGGTTTCTGTCATTCTGACGCAGATTGACGGACGGTAACAACAGTCACTGATTCCTGTCACTTAATAACCAACCCGGTGACGGCAGAGCCCAGGTTCTTAGGGGCTCCAGGGTTTTCACACGTTATGTCCGTGAAACAACAAACTTCCGAGGAGCCGTCTCACGTTCTCGCCGGAACGAAATCGAACACGTCTTGAGCCGATCTGTCGAATTCGAAAGGAGTCGACAAAAAAGGGAATCGAAAATGGAAAAAAAAGCGGCAGATGCCGGCACAAAATGAGAGAAAGATGCGCCTGAAAAGCGCTCGACTTGTTGAAAGAGCTTGGTGGCCGTTGATGGGAAAATCCCATTGGCGATTGCCGCCCGTTCAACTTCCTGAAACGCTTGGTCCGAGCACGTGGCGAAACCTGCTGGGCTCGAGCACTTACTTAATCGGGACGAGCTAAGCGGAATCTCTCGTTTAGCAAACGACGTCCTCACGGCCAGTCTGCTTTCATCTACGACATTTGAAATAAATCAACAAGAACGAATCAATGATTCAATCAACCAATTTTGGTTTATTATTCATTCTTAATAATAACCCTATGTTTTCGGTCACGGAAAATCTTTTACAACCCCCCCTCAAAATTTGATACTTTACGTTTCAAGACATGGAGATTCCAAATTTGCAATGTCCGTCCGCCGTCCGGGCCGTTTTGTGCCTTTAACGTGGTCAAAAATATCTGGTGCGTAGCAACACACAACTTTCCGCCACCCCTTTAAGTTCGAACACCACATAGGCGGGCGCTATATCTTCGTTCAACGCATTTTTACAGGAACATTTATAGAGAACAAAATGTAGGGACTTGTTAGCTGAAACTACTCAGTGAGTTTGATCGAAATTGTTAGAGCCGTTTTTGAGAAAATTGGAATACCGATAAATTAATATTCGACAAATCTCCTTTTCTGAGTTAACTTGGCTTATATCTCCGTTCAACATATATATACAGAAATAATTATGGAGAACGAAATGTTGGTATGGGTGACTTGAAGACACTCCATTAGGATTTATCACATCTGGTGAAAAAGTTACCCTGGAATTTACGGAAATGTTCAAAAAAACGTTATTTTCGGCACATTTTGATTTTTATCTCTGTTCAATGGACCGTCACAGGAACATTTATTGAGAGGAATATGTAGGTATTAACTATTTGAAAACAAATTGTGAGTTTTGTGAAAATCGCTGAAGCCGTTTTGCCAAAAAGCGTAAAAAACCTATTTTTGCTTCAGGGGCCCATATCTCCGTTCACCGTATTTTCATGGAGATATGTATGAGGAATTGAAGTTAGGTATTGATTAGTAGAAGATTATTTGAAAGTTTAATCAAAATCGTTAGAGCCGTTTTCGAGAAAAATGCGAAAACCCCTAGTTTTTGGTACATTTTCGTCCCCCACCCCTTCCCACCGGCCGAAATCGTCCATAACCTTATTTTGGTGTCTACAAAAATAACGAACAAAACAAAAAGAACCAGCTCAATCGGATCAGCCGTTCTCCTGCAAATCGAACTACAGACACACACACATACACACACACACACACATACACACGGACCACGCGCCGAAATTAGGTTTTAGACTCAGTAGGGTCTGAAACGTAAAGATCTGAAGAAAACCCAATTTTTTTTTTTGACCCGATTACTATACTTTCCTTCCCTTCGGGTAACGGAAAGTAAAAACCACCCGCTCTCGAGGCGGGCCAGCAGCGCCTCCCGCTCGCTTCCCTCCCAACGACGCCGCCTCTCCCCTTTCGCCTTTTGCTTCGAGCGCCCCCGTTCCAATTTCTTCGACGTTTTGGTTTTAATACGATTCAATTTTTTTAGATTCTTTCGTTTCATTCTCATTTTGGTTTTTTTCATAGATTTTTGGTTAAATTTTGATATTAGTATTTAGCGTGCGTGTTTTCATATTAAAGTTCAGTTTTTTCTAGATACTTGCGTTTTTGTTTGTTTATTTTAATATTACGATTCAGTTCTTTTCGACCTTTTTTTGGGTTTCATTATGATATTTTTCGATGCTGAATCGAACAGGATGGGTCTCGGAGCATTAATGCTAGGTCAAGCTGTTTATCCGAATAATAAACCGTTGTGTAATAATTTGCAGGGTTTTTTTTAACTTTAAAGAAATAATCACGGAAAACAAAATGTGGGTATAGTTTCTGTGTTTCTGTTCGAAGTGCCCTCTGCCTTCGATCCACTTTTGGTCTTTGCGACCACCACGGCTGTTCACCGGGACACGTAATGGGGAAAACAAAGTTGATCATAAACTATTCAAATTAGCTCGTTCTTACTAATTAATACCCAACACGTTACAGATTGGCGACGAAGATGGGATTCGTTAGGTTCTTGTTTAGCTGAGTAAAGTTAGAATCAAATCAGTTGGTGCTGAACCAACGTTGTAGGGTCCGCGTGTGAAACGTGTGTGTAGATATCGAGTGTTCTCGTGTTTAAAATCATTCCTGACCCCCCGGCCGCAGTAGGAATGGCACAAGCCACGGAATCTGTGGGATTTGTCGGGAAGTTGCGGGAATTTTCGCCGAAACATAGTTGGACAATCGCAAAGTCAAGGATTTGAGGCGAACGGCATCTCATCAGCGACTCGAAAAAGGGCTTTATTTCTAAACTCCCTTGATGAAGAGGACTCTGGTTCGACCCCCGACCAGGCACCCCCCTCCTCCAAACCCAAGGGGGTGAGGCAATGGGTACCGGCGGTGGCTGGGACACTAAGCGGGCCCCCCAACAGGCTCACTGGGGAGATAGGACATGGGCCCAATGTGTGCCACGGCGAAATTCCATTGCTCCCGCAGCTCTAGCGGAGTCGTATGGTTCGCACTGCCTCCCTCATGAGTGAGTTAGTGAGTGGGTTGTCAGCTCCGGAATCGCCTCGACCTCCTTCAACCTCCTACCACTGCTTCACACGTAGAACGCCAGCAACGAAAGCAAATGAAGGACTATGACGGGAAGAATGAGGCCAAAACCTACTTGATTGGTGATCAGGTTTGGGAGAAAGGCTCCATTTGTGAGATCAAAGAACCTCGCTGTGTTCTAGTTCATATCCCCAGACTAAAATTGAATTGGATCAGACATATTGACCAGGTTAGATCAAGAAATGATGAGGCTCAACCTGCTCCGATCCACAATAAAGTCTCAACAGAGAATCCGTACTCCAGTGCTATGTTATTCTCATTGGGAAAATCCCCAACACCAGCCCAAACTAGCACCAGAGCCAGCCTTATTTCTCCCAAACAATCACGGAAAAACAGTCCTACAAACCCTCCTTCATTGTCACCAAAGTCAAGACCACAGAGAACCCGTAAACCAGTCAGAAGGCTCATAGAAGAGATGACGTGAGTCAGCTAGAAGAGACTTCAGGGTAACATAACTTTTATTTGTGAATGTATTGATTTATTTTGTTTACTCGAACTGTGATTCGATTTCTAGGTTCCTTATTTTTGTATTAATTTCTTAATTAAGGGAGAAAATATGTAAGGATATGGTCAAAGTGCCCTCTTCCTTCGATCCACTTTTGGTCTTTGCGACCACCACCTGTGAACCTCCCGGCTGTTCACCGGGACACGTAATGGGGAAAACAAAGTTGATCATGAACTATTCAAATTAGCTCGTTCTTATTAATTAATACCCAACACGTTACAGTTTCCTAAAAGACACTGTAAGATTGATCAAATCCAATCAAACAGTTACTCTCGAAATTACAAAAAACCATCATTTTCGACACAGTTTGATTTTAAGCTCAGTTCAATACTGTCGAAGGAGCATTTATTGAGAACAATATATATATGATTGAAAACATCCTGTGAGTTTGATGAAAATCGTTAACGCCACGTAAAAAGCGTTCAAAACCCTGCTTTATAGGCTTATATCTCCGTTCACCGTGTTTTCATATACATTTTTAATGGCAAAGAAAAATTAGTCGAAGATAATTTGAATGTTTAATCAAAATCGCTGGAGCCGTTTTCGAGAAAAACGCGAAAAACAGTTGTTGGTACATTGTCGTCCCTCGCTCCCATTTTTCATAACAGAAATCGCCTATAACCTTATTTTCGCGTCTAGGAAAAATCACAAACAAAACAAAATAAAGAACCAGCTCAATCTCCCGCTAATCGAATCTCGCTACTGACAGACACACTCGCACAGACATAAGGAAATTAGGTTTTTTGGGGTTCAGTAGGCCTGGAAACGTAAAGATTTGGAGAAAACTCAACTTTTTACTAAAATTAACGTACCTGTTTGGTGAGCCCGTCTCCTCTGGCTGGTGATATACTGCGTGCGAGCGCTTTCGATGTAAAGACATCATCGTCAGGCCGTTGAGTCAGTTGATTGGTCGTGGTCTTTATATAGGAAGAGAAAGGTTAACGGGATGGTGTAGCGTTCGTGTAAGGCGGGGAGGTCATGCACCTCTGGGGAAACCCACTGGAAGCGTAGAAAGAAGAATGTAAGGTATGCCTTAAAAAACAACCAACGAACGGATTTACAGCCCGCCCTACACAAAGAAGACTTAGAACCGTCAGTCAACAGACTATTTAAGAAAAAAACTATGCTAAACTCGAAAAGTTTGGTAATAATTGTGCTCCTCTCGACGTTTTCCCTATTCTATTATCATGTCAAAAATTGATCAAAATCGTTAGAGCCATTTTTGAGGAAAAACAAAATTTGGTGTCTTGATCACTATGATAACTATAGTTATTTTTCGGCGGATTTGGCTCATACCCTTTTTTTTGGCATTCCATGACGACCTGCGGGCTAGATATCAAGTTTGAGCTAGACATCTTCTCAAATAGCGTTCTTCTCAGTAGGGTCTGAAACGTAAAGATCAGAAGACAACCATAATTGTTTCTTCAGTCGATTAGATAATTTAAGGAAAGTAAAAACGACATCTTGAAACAGGTCGTACGATGATATTTATTTCTTATTACATTCCTTTTTCTTTTTTCCCCGTCCAGCCGATCGCATTACTTTTCTTTTTACTATGCAGCAACAATATTATTCACGCGCTTAAAGTTCTAAAGCTTACTGGGCTTTCAAAAACGGCTTTAACGATTTTGATTATGTTTTTGTATCAACAGCTTTACATGACAGAACAATACCACGAAGTTCTCATTTGTGGGAAAATGACGAGAGCAACACAATAAATTAGCAAACATTTCGACGATAATCGAGTTTAACGCAGTTTTTTCGTTATGAACTTCGCCCAAATGTTACGAGGATCCTCTGAAAAATTAACATGGTAGTCCAATAAAGTATCTATTCGACGGGAGTTTGATAACATTCATAAGATATAGAGCTACTGTACAAATTCCGGAATTTCAACCCCCATAGTTTCTCATACTACCCTTTCTCCCAGTTTGTGACGTGGAATAATCCCGGGGCTTCGGCTACAGATCGAGGATTGTGAGCATTAGGGTAAGGTCGTCTCACCTTCGGCCTTAGGTTGTGCTTATCGCTGTTGGCCGCTGACTCATCTCAGCTGCCCACTGCGAGAGATTTGCTAAGGCTCGATTCATTCTATTCTGTTGCCGTCAACAACCAACTGCCCCAATCTACCGAGTCTTCTCTCGTTCCCGAACTTCTTCCCGAGGAAACCACAAATATCCAGACTCCCCGGTATGTAAACCATTATTTTCTGCGTACATCTTCATAGTTTCTGAACGTCACCACTGAAGTTCTGAATCGATTGGTTTCAGTTTTGGTTTATTATTCATTCTGAATAATAACCCTATATTTTCGGTCACGAAAACTTTTTTACAACCCCCCCTCAAAATTTGATACTTTACGTTTCAAGACTTGGAGATTCCAAATTTGCAATGTCCGTCCGCCGTCCCCCGTCCACTTTCCGGGCCGTTTTGTGCCTTTAACGTGGTCTAAAAAAATTCGTTCTTTCGCACAAAAATCCCATTTGGTATCTAGTTGTGCCCGCCATCTTGGCAATCCGATCGGACGAAGCCCATGATTGTTATGGGCAAAAAACGGTTAAAAAAATTAACGAAACGCAGTACAACGCAGGAACTATAGCGGAAGTCAACGTTTCGTCGTTTGTTCTCCCTCCCTCCCCGCCCGTCTCATTAAAAAACCACCCGCTCGCTCGCTCGCCTCCCAACGACGCCGCTCAACTCCCCTTTCGACTCACAACGGGTTCGCTGGAAGCGCCTCCGTTCCAATTTCCTTGACCCGACGGGGCAAAATCATCAAACATTTTGTTTCCGTAGTTTCATTGTAGCCAGGACATGTTTCGTATGGTTTACTAGTATTCGATGCTGAATCGAATGGGATGGGGGAGCAGTAATACTTGGTCAAGCTGTTCATGAGAATTATATCACAATAAGAACCATTGTGTAATAATTTGCAGGGTTTTTCGTTACGTTTAATTTGAAGACCAGTTCTGCCAGTCTCCCCATTTCACTCTTCGTTTCGAGAAGTTTTACTTTATTTCTCCCCCCTTGTAATGAGCTCATAGGGTACCTATTAGTGTTCTTGATTTGGTTTTTGTAGAACTTCAGTTAGCGTGAGTAATTTGTTTGTGTCAAATCTTATTTCGAGCCAGAATTAATTAATATAATTTTTATTGCTATTAATTTTCTAAGTATATTTCCGCGGGTTCATCCTCAAACTTTGAGTTAGCAACGTCCGTGGCACAAGTTTTTACCCGATAATTCTGAAACGATGAACGCAATCCTGTTTAATAAAGTCACGTAGACAGCCTCTTATATCAGCTGTAAATTGATTGCTCAATAATGGTCGTGTGACTAGTACGAGCAGCAGAAATAATTCCAAAGCGATAAGCACCACCCGCTCTCACAGATTTGATCAGTCGTTAGAGTCAAGAGAATGCTGAATAGGTGTGACGCCAAGGAAAGTTGTGTGATGCATCGCACCAGTTTTTTTTTCTTTTACATTAGGCAGTACTATCGAGGGGACCTTGTGAGTCACCAACTTCCTTCGTTCGATTCGGTCGACTGAGAAGCAAGTTGAAACACTGCACCAAATGTCGAATAGGGGTAATCAGTTGTTCGCTGTTCTATTGAATGGGGAGTCATCGTGAGTTATTGAGATGTGCGCAACTTGTTGAGTTGCAGTTAAGGGAAGTTTGCTCTTTGTGGTTGTAAAGATGAACTTCGCGAGCCATTAAGTCAATTTCTGGAAGCTGGTGAAGGCTTTGAGGTCAACGACCTAACTCAACGTGGCCAAGACCCGATAAAACAGTGAAATGAGTTAACGCGTAACAAGTTGCCCGAAGTGAAGGAGTCGGCCTCGTCGTGATTTCCTCTATTACTCCAATAAAACCTGACAACCGACTGGGAGTTCCAGGGTCCGAAGAGGCGACGATTTGATTGTTCGTCCGGTTTTTCGGGAGCCCGTCGGGTTACGTGCCAGCCGTTTTGCGCCCCGCGCCGTCACGTCCTTGCGAAACCAGATCGACCAACATCTCAAATGATTTCCCGCCGAGTGAACTCGTTCGAAGACGAAGAGTTGGCGGAAGAAGACATAAGCAACTTTCTACTGCGCGGCCCTTCCTGTCACGATAACTTGCACTTAGTTATTAAAGGAAATTTTAGCCTCTCGGAGGGCGATGCAACTCTTGGCAGTTGATGCTGTGAAGAAAATTGGAGCGAAGAGTTACGTGGCCCTCCGCTGCAGATTGAGATGACACAACGCTTCGCTTCGAGCCCGTTAAGAGCGTACTAATGACATTCAATACTACGTCGATTGCGCTTTGTTGTTGAGAGCCTCGTTGCAACACAAGTAAGACCTGCCGTAATATTTCGACTCCTGGAACTGAAATACCTGAATCACTCTGGTCAGCGAAGAACAGGGAACTTGCGGACAAACACCAAGTTTGACGACATTTTGGTCTAAAGTGGACTTAATGAAGTTGTAACTTGAAATTTATATTATGAATAGGGGACTTAGAATACTTTAGAGTTTACCATGTCGGCTTCCATCGTATTGAGGACTCTTTCGAGCAGAGATCAAATTCAAATTAGTCGATGCCTGCAAACAGCGAATGAGTTCCACAGCCACCGACTGTAGTACAGTTATATTATAATGTTTGCCACCTTCAAAAATTGACGTTTTAAGAGTAGAGACGACTGTATGATCTCATCTGGTCCACAAAAGCCAAAGGTGACAATTAGTAAAATAACAATTATTAAGGTGTTTAAGGAGGGACAAAAGGGTGAGCTTCCCTTCATAGTGAAGAGTGTGACTCGTGGCTCAAACCAAAAACCTGCTTGCTGCCTTTCCATAGGACAACGTGGGCAGTTCGCTTATGATATTAGAGGAATAAATCTCTATAATAGTTTGTCTGTTCGCCTTTGCTCACTTTCATCACTGACTATTTTTAAGGAAAGATAGAAAGATTACATTTTTGTACATGCATTTAGTTTTTTTCTTCATAGTTCTTATTGTTCTATTCTTGTAAAGGTTTCTTTTATAATTAACAATGATAAAAATAATTTATTTCTTTTACTTTGGCTTTCTCTTGAAATTGCACCGCCAGTTTATCTTCTGTAACGGGACGAACCAAACCATTCCATTCAGCGGAGGCTCGTCCGGGGCATTTATGCTGACTGGGCACCTCAAATGCCCCGATTCGCTCGAGACTTCGCTGCCGTCAGTTGTAACCGAGCCGGTCCCCTCATCGCCGTGTCGCCCCGTGCTCGCGTTCGCCCCACTCAGTTCCCTGTCTGTGGCGGTAAAACTTCTCCGAATGTAATTGAGAATAAAACTCTGTTCCAATTGCATTCGGCTTCTATCATACTACTTCCCGACTCACCTCGTGCGATACCGCTTACTATATTAATCCCCCCCCGTAACACTATTCGCACGGAGTTGAGTAAAGAACACGAGATTTAAGCTTTTCGGAATCAACATCTTTTGATTTTGTGAAAACGCAATTAAGAGAAATCGGCTCAAATTTCCCCTACCCAGCAGATCACCACAGTACGAAAAAATAGGGGTATCAGCAAAATCGCTGCCAAACTTACCATACTGATCAAAACACCGATTTTTTCCTCGAAAACGGCCCTGACGATTTTGATTACGCTTTTTGTAAGCACAGCTCCGAATGATTTAACAGTGTGAAACTCTCATACGTTGGAAAAATACAATAGCAGCGCGTAAATTTTGTAAATGTACACGAAAAGCGGTTTTAGTGCAGTTTTTCCTCATAAATTGCACTAATATAATACTGGCACTTCTTTCTTTTTTTCTCGGTAACTGCACTCTTTGTTTGTACGTCCTCCCCACAGCACAAGCTATGCTTATAGTGGGGAGTAGCAATGGTAATATTGTTCGACGCAAAGCGTCGAAGTGGTCAGAGTCTTTGACCTCGGACTTCCCCGCGTCATTGTCACCGACCGCCTAATTGTCTCCAACTATTTCAATACCTGCCATCACCTGCGGGCCCCCCAGCCCCCTTTGCTAGGTTTTCCCCTTTCTTTATTTCTTTCTCCCAATTTCATTTTTCTATCGACGACAGAGCTCTTCCAAAATCATTCTGCTTCCAACTACCATCCTCACTCTCTCATACGGTTGCCGCGCCAGTTCACGCGTTCTGAGTACTGCCCTTGTGTCGCCCATTTGTACTCCATCTCACCTCAATTTTAATTCAACTCAATTCCGCACGCACGTATAATACAGTCCTCTTCACGCTCACCGAGTTTCAGTTTTATTGCGATCCTCAGCTCCCCCTTTCGTGCACCCAACAAATATTATTGTATACTTTTTTTCTTAGTATACTAAATAAATGTATGCAAATTTTAAAAAAAATTAATTTGAACGATTTTTGATCGATTCCGAAGCTTTAATGGCCAAGGGTGGGGGAGTGGAGTTGTGAATTCGGAATGTACGTGCCAACTATTCCGCCCGGGATACGTGTCGTTTTGACAAATTTTGACATTCTGGGTGAGCCGCAATTTTCTTAGTTCACACTCCAAAAAAGAGGAGAGAACTGATTATTCGCCAATAAAAAAACTTTCATGAAATGAAGTTAGCAACTTTCACACAGTGGGCCAACGTTTGGGCTTCTGGGTTGTAAAGGTCGCTGAAAGACATCGGGTTGACCAAATTCATTTTTTGCCTTCACCGGGGTAATTTAGGAAAGGTTAAAAAACACAATTTTGTGTACATTTTAAGAGCTATCTCTGTTCAGGGGACGGCTAGGTAAAGTATATCAATATTGACTGGTTAGAGATCACACTGTCGATTTATAAACCCGTCGTTGGAGCCGTTTTTGCAAACAGTAGAAAACAACTCGTTTTGAATTCATCCAACAAATCGCAGTGATCCAGGATGTTCAGGTGGTATTTGGCAGCCGGGATCTCGCGCTAACTTGGCAAGCCAGGGAGCGCAAATACGACAGAACGGATCTTCGTATGGCAGTGTTGGAAGCTGGCGGAGTGGAGATCGGTAACATCGGGGTTGCAACATGCGACGGTGTACCGGAGTGGTGTGCGGTGCAAGGAAAGTGCTGTGGGTGTGTCGGCAGGCGTTCTCCACGATGTCACCACCCGCGTCTTACTCTGATCGTACCATAACTGGCGGTCGTTCCATCTTGAAACATCCTCTGAATTTTCTTTCCTTCCCCGTCCCAATCCTTCTATCCGTAGACCCGGCGTAGGGTAGTCTGAGCGCCATCCCCATTTCCTTAAAAAAAAAAGTCTGTGGTTCGATTTGCAGGAGAACAGCTGAAGACGGCAAAATAAGGTTATGGCCGATTTCCGTCGATAGGAAAGGGGGGTGGGGGACGGAAATGTACCAAAAACCAGGGGTTTTCGCATTTTTATCAAAAATGGCACTAATTGTTTACACAGAGCAGTGAACTATTTCTTTTCATCCGATCTTTTATTTACTTTCTTTCATTCAACTCCCAATCGTTGCAACTTTATCGCAAGTTGAGTCATTCTGTTCATTATCTGAGGTTGAAGTGCAGTGTCTCACCTTACCTGAAGAAGGGGGACCTCACCTCCTCCACTCCACTTTGAAGACGCAGCTTTATTTTATTCATTCCTGTTTCATCGTTCGTCGCTTCATAGCTGTTTTTCTACTCTACTATTGTCTCTTTTTGTGCACCACGTTTTGTCTCGAGGATCCCACATTCCTCGTTTCCATAAAGTTGGTTACGTATAGATGCTCGTTGGAACTTCGCGTCTTACGACATCGAGAAATTCAAACTGAGCCGACGATTCAACTTAAATCGAGTCAATCTTACTTTCCGGTACCTATAACTCTACAACTTCGGTGCCAGGTAAGGCGAGAATTTCTATTTGCGCATCACGCCTTCATCTCGTCCAACCCAGCGAACCAGAACAACAGTACTTTACCAGTGCGTGTTATATTCAATTGTTGCTTGCCCTGTTACAAATATTAAAATGCTTGTCTGGGACGTTAACTTAGAGAAGTTAACTCCCGTTTCAGGTTAACGCATAAACACTAACAATTTTGATAAAATGTTCTAACTGTCTTCTACTAATTGACACCTGAATTGTCTTCTCTACAAATATCTCCATGAAAATACAAAAAATAGAAATATTGGCCTAAAGACCAAAAATATGTTTTTGCGCTTTTTAGCAAAACGGCATTAACGATTTTCATCAAACTCACAGGATGTTTTCAAATAGCTAATACAGTTGTTTCCAAAAGTGTTTCGAAAATTTTGCTCCCATGTTTTCCATTCCGAATCGACTGTTTCTTTCAGCAGCATGCAACTGTACCACTCACTGCCTGCATTTTCCAAATCTTAATTTTCTTTTTCCTCTCGGTGATTTGGATTTGATTTTAAATTCGTCCATCCATTGGCTAGCATTGGAGTTTCTGCCAGTAAATCTGTCCAGCATAAAATCCTTTGCTATTGTTCCCATGTTTTGAGCGTCAGATTTTGCGTGCTTCTCTTCGATTAGTGCCTCTAGCAGCTTTTCCCATGGTTGACTCGATCCACCAGGCACATTTTGAGCTGTGGTGGGTGTTTCTTTTAACTCCTCCAGATAAATGTCGTTAAATTGAAGGTTGTCTTCCTCGTCTAAGTAGATTTTTGACATATTCTCTGTCAAAGTTATCCAAATTTTCCGAGTTTGATGTCTTTTAGTTAGAGATTTTCTTACCTTAGCAAAGTGTGTTGTTGAAGCAATCTCTTGATGTAGGTTTGCAGGTTGATACTCCGACGGCACGTCATAAACCTGTCCAGCTGGTGTTCCAATGGACGTAATACAAATCACGTTTGTCTTTCCATCTGCCGCTGGTTTTACCGTAAAGTCGAACCTCAACCATTCCATAGTTTGCGACGTTTGTAAGAATTTTCGTTTTATAATGATCCTTCTCTCGCAGTGGGGTGGGGGGGGGGGGGGTTTGGAACAAAAACGATAGTTCGTTGCTCTGTAATAAACAAAATCTTTATTGAATCTCTCCTTCGAAATCATATTATAAACTAAGTAATGATTCAAAATAACTCACCTGTAATAAAACAAAAAAACGAAAATAAAGTCCTTGTTCCAGGGTTACGTCACTTAAAAATAAATCGTAAATAGGATTTACTAATGCGACTCGCGGATGGCTTTTCTTCCTCGCTCCGTGTAATCACTCCAGCTGTTCATTTGATAACCGGGATTGATTACGTGGCATCTATTAATCGATTTGTCCAGTTTCGCGGCACATTTAAAGTAGTTGATAAAAGGGGATGTTTTCTTTACATCTATATATTGTTCTCCATAAATATTCTTCTGACAGTCCATTGAGCAGAGGTAAAAATCAAAATGTGTCGAAAATAATGTTTTTTAACATATTCGTAATTTTCATCTGCTTCATTGAATTGATCAATCTGACTGAGAGTGTCTTCTAAAAACCTATACCCACATTTTGTTGTGCGCGATAATTTCTGTGTTTATGTTGAACGGATATATAAGCCATGATAGCTAGGAAAACGAGATTTGTCAAATAATAATTTATCGGTTTTCCAATTTTATCAAAAACGGCTCTAACAACTTCGATCAAAATTATGGAATACTTTCAACTAACTGGCATCTACACTTTTTCCCCTTAAATGTGTGCGTAGAAATGCATTGAACGAAGATACAACGCCATTACAGGTCGTCGAATTTACAGGGGTTGCGGAAAGTTGTGTGTTGCTACGCACCAGATATTTTTCGATTGTGCAGGCTTCACAACGTAAAGATCTCAATAAACCTCAACTTTTTTTACTCTTTGGGTAGCGGAAAGGAACTAATGAGCGAATGCATAATGGCTGTAAACAGTATACGGGAAGCAGGTCTCCAGTGGCGGTTGTCCTTCAAAACGGCCGACATTTACAACCCAATTACTGATGGAAAGTCCGACTCGATAGCCCTGAAATGCTAACGTCACTTTTTCTTTGACTTTTTTTTTTTTCACGTAAGAGGACTGCAGCAACTGTTACTGCCCCAGTCCGTTACATTGTAAAAGCTCAAGAGAGCATGAATTGGTTAGGACCGGCAAAGGCGGGGTAGAGCCCAGCTCAATTTGTCGGAGAATGAGCGGCTGTAATTACTAGTCCAATAAAAGGAAACCGCTACGTAACTCCCGGGCCGGTGGATTTCTTTGCACAACTCAGTTACGAGCCTTCGGCGGAGTCTTTTGTGCGAGAGACTGGTCTCGTAAAACGCTTCATCAAAAGACGTTGGACGATTCTCGAGGAATTTGCCCTTAGATTTTGGACACGGTCGGTACTGCGCCCCGAGGACGTGGATGCAGAAGCAGCCGGACGCCCGAGTTTCGTCTGTAAAAACTATCTCTTGTCTGATGTGCTGACGTAAGGAGCAGTTTCTTCCTCGATCCGAAGCGTTAAGTTTCCAATGAGCTTTGCCGTTTTCTGCTACCACCTCGACGGAAAAGTGGGGAAAGAAAAAGGGACTCCTCCCTTCGTCGGTTGCATTTTATTACGAAAACAGCAAACTTCGAACTCCACAGCGAGCTCGAAAACATTTTCATGAAAATCATTAGTAATGTATAAAAATATAAATACGAAACGCTTTTATATGCGACAATAATGTAAATACTGAATCCTTTTTAAAAATATAAACGCAAATTATTCCACAACCGTTCAATTTCACAGCTTAACGTAGTCTCATACCTCCGAGACCCATCCCATTCAATTCAGCATTGAAAAATGCCTGTAAACCATACGTAACATGACCTGACTACAACGGAATGACGTAGGCGATTGGCACGATGTTGCGAATCGAGCTGGCTGGTGGTTTTCGTGAGACAGGAGGGAGGGAATACAAACGAAACGATTACTTGCGCCGTAGTTATTGTCCCGTGAGTTCCCTCAATTAGTAGACTTTACCTCACTATAATTATTGTGGTTTCACTATTTTTGGTCTAGACTCGGTAGTACAACTCTGAGAATTGTTTCATTCGACCCAGCATGTAAAAGTACCTCGAAAACGATACCAAACACTAACAAATCATTTTTTGCCCGTAACAACCATGAGCTTCGTTCGATTGGGCACGACTAGATGCCAAATGGGATTTTCGTGGGAAAGAACGGATTTTTAAGAACAAAACAGCGCAGACTGCGGACAGACATAGCAGATTTCGAATCGTAGATGTATTATTCTGGATGAATAATAAACCAAAATCCTTCTGGAAATAGACTCCTACTTTTCAAAATTCGTTTTACTTTCCTTGGCTCTACGAAGTAGAAAGGAAAGTTATGTAATCGGCTGAAAAAAAAATTTTGAGTTTTCTTCAGATCTTTACGTTTCAGACCCCCCTGATTCCGGAAAACACTATTTGGGAAAATGGTCTGTGTGTGTGAACGATTTTTAGAGGAAACCACCGTACCAAATCAGCTCAAACTTCATATCTCGCCCACAGGTCATCATGGAACGCCAAAATGAGGGTATGAACAAAATCCACCGAAATTTACCTATAGTTATCATAGTGATCAAAACACCAAATATTTTTTTTCTCAAAAACTGCTGTAACGATTTTGATTAAATTTTTTATATTGGTAGCTCCCAATATGGCAACTACACCATAAAATTCCCATTTATGGGAAAATGACGAAAGCAGCACAATAAATTGCCAAAACGTTCGACGTAATCGATTTTAGAGTGGTTGTTAGAGAAAACGACCGTACCAAATCCCCTCAAACTTGATATCCAGCCCGCAGGTTACTATGGGACGCCAAAATAAGGGTATGAGCAAAATCCACCGAAAGTCAACTATAGTCATCATAGTGATCAAAACACAATTTTTTTTTCTCAAAAACGGCTCTAACGATTTTGATTAAATTTTTTATGTTGATAGCTCTCAATATGGCAATCACACCATAAAATTTCCATTGGTGGGAAATTGACGAGAGCAGCACAATAAATAATCAAAATTTTCGACGAAAAGCGTTTTTAGCGCAGTTTTTCCCTTATAAACTCCGCTGGAATTCTTGTAGAATGTTATAAAAAATTGGTATTGTAGCCCAATCCAATACCTAAAGTGTGAGTGTTTAAAAACGCTCATGAGGTACATGAGGCTCACTTCAGAAATTCCTGAATTTCAACTACCGCCGTTTCGCTTACTACGAGTTCTAACAGTTATTACCCAATAGCTCTGCAAAAGTGATTATTATCCCTCTTCAAAAAATTCGTGTACAGCCTCATTAATTTTCTGTGTACCAATTGCTCAATAGTGGTCCTATAATGAGTATGAGCAGCACAATAAATTCCGGAACTGTAAGCGCAACCGCTTCCTGCTGCTGTGACGTGTTGTTTGACCAAGTTCAAAGGAACTGAGTGATAAATGAATTGAGTAAGTAGAATTAGCCACGTAAAAAGTGAATTGACGTAGAGCTAAGGAAAGTTGTGTGCAACGCACCAGATATTTAATTACTGTGGTTTCACTATTTTTGGTCTAGACTCGGTCGTACAACTCTGAGAATTGTTTCATTCGACCCAGCATGTAAAAGTACCTCGAAAACGATACCAAACACTAACAAATCATTTTTTGCCCGTAACAACCATGAGATTCGTTCGATTGGGCACGACTAGATGCCAAATGGGATTTTCGTGCGAAAGAACGGATTCTTAAGAACAAAACAGCGCAGACTGCGGACAGACATAGTAGATCTCGAATCGTAGATGTATTATTCTGGATGAATAATAAACCAAAATCCTTCTGGAAATAAACTACTTCTTTTCAAAATTCTTTTTAACAATGAATTTTCACTATTTAACCTCAGATATTTGTAGTTTCATTGTACACGGTCCTCTAGTTTTCGCGTGAAATTGAGTGAAATACGGATTGAATTAATTGGTAAAGCGATGAACATCAGTGAAGGAACGTGGAATGAGGAAAGTTGTGCGATCCTTGTAAATTGTGAGTTGGACCACTTTAGGTTTCTCGAATTCTAATACGCATTTCAAGGATCAGACTTATCCTTAGTCGATAAATATCAGTCAGTTGATGAGATTTCTGCGTGCCGTTGGCAGAAATTCCACCAAGTCAATTACTTGTCCTTTTCAACTCCGCGAATTCACTTGTCGTTTGAACAAAGACGTCGATAACTAAACATCCGTTGAGATCGTAACCAAGATACTCCCCGCTGACGGACAACACGAACGTTTCGCGTCAATTAGAGTCGACACGTCATCCTTCGGCATTTAATCGCTCGACATGTTCGATTGGGTGACGACTAACTTCAAACCGGCAGAATATTGTAATTGTCAACGTTGTCGTTACATTTTATACGAATGGCAGCTCCGTCGACACGCTGGCGCCCATGATGATCATGTGTGAAGTATCAAAACTCAAACATTCATCCGGCCACGGGACAGTCCTGTAGCGCCTGTGAATCACTGAGTCAACTAATACGAGTGATTGAGCAGGTACCGGAGGCTTAAATTACAGCTACATTTTCTAGTATTGCACTGTTAGCTTTAATGTAATTGTTGTTCAACTCCTGTCCTGTTATCATTAACAGGCTCATCCTCAGATCCTGAATCTTCATCAGTGACGTCTTCAGCATTAGTAGGTGGAAATATCTGGTGCGTTGCAACACACAACTTTCCTTAGCTCTACTTCAATTCACATTTGACGTGGCTATTCCTACTCAAACAATTCATTTATCACTCAGTTCATTTGAACTTGGTCAAACAACATTTCACGGCAGCAGAAAGCGGTAGCCCTTACAGTTCCGGAATTTATTGTGCTGCTCGTACTCATTCCAGGACCATTATTGAGCAATTGGTACATAGATAATTAATGAGACTGTAAACACGAATTTTTTGAAGAAGGATAGTAATCACTTTGGCAGAGTAATTTGGTAAAAAGTTTTAAAACTGGTATTGAGCGAAACGGCGGTAGTTGAAACTCAGGAATTTCTGGAGTGAGCCCCATGTATCTCATGAGCGTTTTTAAACAATCACCCTTTAGGTATTAGATTGGACTACAATACCAATTTTTTTAAACATTCTACTAACATTCCAGCGGAGTTTAAAACGAAAAAACCGTGGTAAATACGCTTTTCGTCGAAACTTTTGGTAATTTATTGTGCTGCTCTCGTCATTTTCCCACCAATGGGAATTTTATGGTATAATTGTCTTATTAAGAGCTATCTATATAAAATATGTAATTAAAATCGTTACAGCCGTTTTTGAGAAAAAAAATTTGGTGTTTTGATCACTATGATGACTATAGTTAACTTTCGGTGGATTTTGCCCGTGATCTTATTTTTGCGTCCCATGGTAACCTGTAGGCTAGACATCAAGTTTCAGCTGATTTGGTATGGTGGTTTTCTCTAAAAACCGCGCTAAAATCGATTTCGTCGAAAATTTCGATAATTTATTGTGCTGCTCTCGTCATTTTCCCACAAATGGGAATTTTATGGTATAATTATCTTATTAAGAGCTGTCGATATAAACAATTTAATCAAAATCGTTAGAGCCATTTTTGAGAAAAAAAATATTTGGTGTTTTGATCACTATGATAACTATAGTTAACTTTCGATGGATTTTGTTCAAACCCTTATTTTGGCGTTCCATGGTAATCAGCAAGCGAGATATCAAGTTTGAATGGATTCGGTACGATGGTTCTCTCTAAAAATCGTTCACAGACACACAGACCATTTTCCCAAATAGTGTTTTTCGGACTCAGGGGGTCTGAAACGTAACGATCTGAAGAGAAATCAAATTTTTTTTTTCAGCCGATTACATAACTCTCCTTTCTACTTCGTAGAGCAAGGAAAGTAAAAAGATTAGCAAAATGATATCGCATTGGCCTATACTCGTTTCAGAAAGATATCTAAGTTTGATAGCATAGTGAGATGAATCAACACGAATTATTGACAATATTTAACGACTTAGTAACTAAATAACATCCGTATGTGGTGGTTTTCAATAGAGCATTGACTGTACAGCAAAAATAATAAGAATATACTTACTTATTTAAAACAATGGCCGTTAGCTCATTGATGTTCTCAAAAGGCACTAGTTTATTTACCAACCACGTTGACTCCAGTCGTTTTATAGCTCAACTGACGTCATTCTGACAAAAGTGTGATCAAGGTCCAACGAGCACATCAAGAACTAACGATATTTATCGTAAACCGCTGTAGGATTGTAGAACCATCTGGGTTACGAACACGCCTTGAAAAGCCTGAAATCTTCTTGTGTCATCAGACATAAACGCGGACGCTGGGGCAGATCTTTATGAGATGAAGTCGGCGGTTTAGCCCCTTGAGGATTTCCTTTCTAACAGAAAATTTTACCGAGTGCCGTTCTGTGCCGGAGTCCTTGGTCAATAATGAGAAGGTATCGCAACCAATAATGACAGATTTATTGGGTTTTAACTCACCGTGTTTCTGAGGTTCGGTGCAATCGCGAGACAAAGCAACGTCTGTCCGTTCTCCCGTTTGCCCTCGTAATCGGTCCAAAGACCGAAGGAAAAACTGACCGACTTTGAAAATATTTCCAACTGAAAGGTGCTTTCAACTTTCTCGGCGAACGTTAAACTCGTCCGTCGTCATGACGGCGATTTCAACACGGGATTTGCGAAATATCCGTGGCAATCACACGAATGTTCACTAATTTCCCGAATAATAGTATCCTAATTTTGAGCGCGAGTTGAGCCGACACTCGGCCGCCCAGACATCTCGCAGGTTGTTTTTGCATAGGAGAGTTAAAGGATGGGATCCACACGTTAAGAACGTAGTTGAAAGACTAAAGACGCGAAAATGGCCACTTCCTTCCTGCAACCTATTCTGACGTATGAAGTTACTGGTGGTGGTGGAGGGGGGAGGCTGAGCTAAGGAACTCATTGAAGTACTGTTTTCTGTACACAAACTGCTGATTAAGATGCTGTTAAGTATCCCACAGCTCGAATTATCGCAGAATTTAACGTAGTCGTCAGCTGAGAGAGCTGCAGTAGTGAAAATTTATAGAGATACGTTAGCCATCGCAAAAGTGCTATCATTAGCACTTGCTGTTACTTATTAGGCTTTCGGAAGAATCGAGGACAACAAGTACATTGCAAGCGTAACTTAGTCTCACACCTGCGGGACCCATCCCACTCAATTCAGCATCGAAAAAGACCAGTAAACCACTAGAAACATGACCTGACTACAGTGGAACGACGAAAAGTATGTATTCCAGGCGCCTGCAGGCCCATAACTTGCAACGACGTGACGAGTCGAGCTGACGGGTGGTGAGACCCCCCCTGAGGGAGTGCAAACGATGAGACGCAGGAGCTGTATTGTGCCAGGAGTTCTATCAATTAGTAGACACATGATTACTGTGATTTCACTGTTTTCAGTCTAGACCCAGTCGTACACCTTTGAGACTCGTTCCATTCGAGCTAGTATCGGAAAATGACTAGAAAACGAAACCAAACACGACGCAATGGCGACAAAAC
The DNA here is from genome assembly GCA_020466155.1 of Pachypeltis micranthus. Classification (NCBI taxonomy): domain Eukaryota; kingdom Metazoa; phylum Arthropoda; class Insecta; order Hemiptera; family Miridae; genus Pachypeltis; species Pachypeltis micranthus. The sequence continues at coordinate 79,016,621 of CM035768.1, read as the reverse complement.
TGCCAAAATTGCGTATTTGTTATGTTCAAGGAAATCGAGGGGGGGGGCACTTTTACCACTCATGCTACTTTGTGCATTCTGTTCTTAATAAAAATGATACGTGAAGGAATCGTGCGTTTTCCAATGATATTGGCGCTTTGAGGTCGACTGAATCGACTGATTCGCGGATTAAGTTTTGATTTTATTTCGTTAATGATTTTTTGACGGAAGGAAAATGAAGTCATGAGCAGTGTCGATTGATGGTATTCGTAGAGTGGGTGTGGGAACCCAAATGTACCACAAATGAGGGAGCTTTGCCTTTTTTTTTCAAAAACAGGTCGAACGATTTTAATAAAACCTTTTTTTAATTTGCATTTATTTATTTAGTATACAGAGAAAAAAAGTGTACAATAATATTACCTTTGCTACTCTCCGCTATAAGCACAGCTTGTGGTGTAGGGAGGAGTTAGAAACAAAGAGTGCAGTTATCGAGAAAAAAAGAAGACAAACCTACGGTGCAATTTCAACAGAAAGCTAAAGTAAAAGAAATAAATTGTTTTCATCATTGTGAATTATAAAAGAAACAAACTGCCCACGAGTTGTCCTACGGAAAGGCAGCAAGATCAGTTTTTGGTTGGAGCGACGAGCCACGCCCTTTACTATGAAGGGAAGCTCACCTTTTTGTCCCTCCTTAAACACCACAATAATTGTTATGTTATCCCTCAGTCTTATGAAATGGAGGACATTCATTCCCCAGAACAGCCCACCCGAGGGGTACCTGCTAGTTTTTTTTTTCATCAAAAGTTTCATGAGCGATTTCTGTGCCACCGAAACGCGACCAAGAAGACCCGCGCCTGCGCCACCCCACCCCGATATACCGTAAACCATGGTGCGATAACGTTTACTCTAGCCCTGTTTGTAATAAGTATCGGAACTGAGGCCAAATTCGCTTGCCAGTTCTCATTTAATTGAGGATCGGCTCAGTGGAGACAGCAATGCTGACATGACTGCATCTGAATGCAATTGGAGTATAGGGGTTTAATCATTAGGATAGCGACAACATCTATAAACAGACACATGCAATAACACACCTCGGTTGCAACTGACGTTCCGTTATTTTGAACATCACGAAGTAACTTCTCTGCGCGTTCGTTTTAGTGTCCAAAGGAAAATGAAGGATCCTCATGTTCAGAGCGATCCGAAGGTGGAAAACCGTCGATTTTTCAAAGCTCTTCGGCCTACAGCTCAAGGAAGGGAACAAATACCAGCGAAATTACCTCTTGAGCTGCGGGATACGTCACCTTCATCTTAACAATTACTAATCTGACCATGAGCGGCCGTAACGTTCTACTGAACTTTGAAAGGGAGGCCAGTCAATTAGAGTTTCGAATCTGCAGCCTTCATCAGGCGTCATTTTTGAGTTCCATTGATGTACGTCAAGAAACGAGAAAAATATTTACTTGATGTGGTACTCGGGAAATAAAACGAGTCTGTCACACATCTACCGATGGAATGAACGAAACGACCGAAGTATTTAACTGCGGACACTCTGTAAGTTTGTGGCGTGAGAAGTGGAAATTGTAGAAATTGTAATAAACGGCTTAACGCTCCATAAATATGGCGCTAAGACGCCATAGCTTAATGGGTGCGTTACATAACCTCCTCTTACACCCAACTGCGTCTGTTAAGTGCAAGGAGACGTTAAATTACACATAGTTCCACACCAAAGTGAGGCACGCACAGCGCTTCTCGATCCTGTGCATGTCCAGTAAGGAATTCATTCGCATATTGTTTAGCACTGCTCCACGAGACTAAAATAAAATAAAAAAAATAAATAATAAAAATAAAATGTAGATATCGGTTCGTTGAAGTCGCCCTAGCCGTTCCAAAGGGTTCAGAGTGAAGTGAAGTGTGTGTCTGTGAAAGCGACAGAGACAGGCCCAACCATATTAGCTAAAATATTTACACAATGGTTATTATTCTCTTACACAGCACGATGGCGACCTATCATATTCAATCCAACGTCGAAAAATGGTACCAATGAAACGAGTTGTTTTAGCGTCAGTAACTCCAGCCCTAAAAATAAACCAAAACGATGCTTTTCGGCATTGCCTTGAATGTCCTTGGTCGTAATTTCTATTTTCTTCGTTGTTCCGCTTTGGTTTATTATTAATTCTGAATAATAACCCTATGTTTTCGGTCACGAAAAATTTTTTACAACCCCCCCTCAAAATTTGATACTTTACGTTTCAAGACATGGAGATTCCAAATTTGCAATGTCCGTCCGCCGTCCCCCGTCCGCCGACTGGGCCGTTTTGTGCTTTTATCGTGGTCAAAAAAATCCGCTCTTTCGCACAAAAAGCCCATTTGGTATCTAGTTGTGCACGCCATCTCGGCAATCCGATCGGACGAAGCCCATGATTGTTATGGGCAAAAAACGGTTAAAAAAATTAACGCAACGCAGTACAACACGGGAACTACAGTGGAAGTCAACGTTTCGTCGTTTGTACTCCCTTCCTCCCCGCCTGTCACATTAAAAAACCACACGAGCTCGCTCGCCTCCCAACAAAGCCGCCGCTCAACTCCCCTTTTGACTCACAACGGGTTCGCTCGAAGCACCCCCGTTCCAATTTCCCTGACCCGACGGGGCAAAATCATCAGACGTTTTGTTTACGTAGTTCCATTGTAGTCAGGTCATGTTTCGTATGGTTTACTAGTATTCGATGCTGAATCGAATGGGATGGGGGAGCAGTAATACTAGGTCAAGCTGTTCATGAGAATAATAAACCATTGTGTAATAATTTGCAGGGTTTTTTGTTTTATCACGTTCAACTTTGTCAGTTCTCGTTATGACTGTTCAAACCGTATTTACTTTCCCCTACCCCAAAAGGGAAAGGAAAGTATAGTAATTGTAACAAAAAAAATGGAGTTTTCTTCAGATCTTTACGTTTTAAGGCCTACTGAGTCTAAAAAACCTGAATTCGGCGCGTGGTCCATGTGTGTGTGTGTCTGTAGTTCGATTTGCGGGAGAGCGGCTGAGCTGGTTGTTTTTGGTTTATTATTCATTCTAAATAATAACACGAACAATTTTTCACAACCCCCTCTCAAAATTTGATACTTTACGTTTCAAGATATGGGGATTCCAAATCTGCTGTGCTTTTATCGTGGTCAAAAAAATCCGTTCTTTCGCACAAAAAGCCCATTTGGTATCTAGTTGTGCCCGGACGAAGCACATGGTTGTTATGAACAAAAAATGGTCAAAAAATTAACGAAACGCAGTATAATCGCAAATAAGCCATGTTTCGGATCATTTTCAAGGTATTTTTACATCCTGTTTTGAATGGAATGAGTATCAGACGTGTACAACGTCGTATAGGGAAATTACAGTAATTGTTTGAGTCTACTAATTGAAAGAACTCGCGGGAACTACAGCGGAAGTCAACGTTTCGTGGTTAGTACTCCCTCCCTCCCGTCTCATTAAAACCACCCGCCCGCTCGACTCGCAACGTCGTGTCCCCGTCCCAATTTCCCCAACACTTTTTTTCCCGAAGAGGCGGAGGAAGGTTAAGGCCACTTCTTCCGCACACCCGTGACATACTACAGACGTTTACGGGCGCCTGGCGCCGGGGGAATATTTAGTTTCTGTAGTTCCATTGTAGTCAGGTCATGTTTCATATGGTTTACTAGTATTTTTCGATGCTGAATCGAATGGAATGGGTCTCGGAGCAGTAATACTAGGTCAAGCTGTTCATGAGAATAATAAACCGTTGTGTAATAATTTGCAGGGTTTTTTGTTTTGTTTGTTATTTTTTTTGGACGCGAAAATGAGCATATGCGCTATTTCGGTCGATCGGAAAGGGGGGGGGGACGAAAAATATGGTTTTTAGCATTTTTCTCAAAAACAGCTCTACCGATTTCAATCAAACATACGAAGGTACTCTCGACTACCTACATTTTTGCTCTCCATAACTATTTCCGTATAAATGCGTTGAACCTTCGTTCATGTAACAGGTCGTCGAATTTACGGGTGTTGCGGAAAGTTGTGTGTTGCTACGCTCCAGATATTTTGCGTGTTTGCCTGATGAGAAACGAATGAAATACTGAATTTTTAAAACGCCAATCAACGCAAGAAACGGCCGATTCGATGGCGTTCAGCGCGTCGCGAGCAACGGAACATATTTGATACGACGCATCACACAACTTTCCTCAGCCTGACGTGAATTCAGCGATTTTTATCGCTCCACCAATCCGATTAAGTTCGACTCAGGTCAAACGGGCTTCGTAAAACATAACTCCGCCGGCGGGTTTTGAAGTTCCGAAATTTATTGAGCTGCTGCTAGTTGTACCACGACTTTCATTTAAAAACCAACCTGCGAGGAATGGAAGGTACAGTTGCTGTGGTTGTTCTAGGAGGGGTTGTGCGTACAGTTCTTGCATTAAATGGGAAACATTGTGATGAAAGTTAGTCAACGAAACGTTACTTTGAATTTCGGAATTTCCGCGGTCGCTCCCGATTGTTTAATGACTATTATGAAAATACTCGTAGCGTATTGGACAATTTCCTAGGACATATTCGATGGAGAAAATATTTCACAGAAGAGAGATTCATTGACGATAAAGGGTTTAAATATTTTATTTTTCAAAATATATCTGCCCTTATTTGTAAATCGCTTTGCTTCGAACTTTTTGATAATTTATTGCACTCCTCGCAGCTGAGAAATGAGAGTTTTTTGATACTGTTAAGAAGGTTTAATCAAGACCGTTAGAGCCATTTGTGAGAGTTGACTATAGTTATTGTTGAACGCGTGTCGTCCACACTCTTATTTTGGCGTCTCATTATGATGAAATTTGACTAAGTAAGGCCGTTCCCTCGCAATCGCCAGAACGTCTTATGTTCGTTCGTTTTCAATCGTACGTCCACTTACATTACTACGAAAAGGTATTTATGTGTATTTATTCCCTCATCTAATGTAATATCTAAGGCTGACTTGAAGATAATTGGTGAGAATGCGCTGAGCAGGAACCTCTTTTTCAGTAAAATATTTTTAAACGTAAGCGACCGTTGAAAATTGTCGTGGGATAATTTGAAAGTTATTTGGGTCATCGCTTTCCAGCTCCGACGATTTAGTTTTAACGAACGGGTCGGATTTTCCCTTTCATCTGAAGTCTCTTGTCTCAGGGTCGAGAATCCGGCTTCACGTTCCCATAGAGAAGCCGAAGTGGGGAATTCGAATCCAACTAGATAAAAGCGAAAGAGGAACGCGAGAACCCATCAGCCGACATGAGAATTGGAGAACTACAGATGTAGTTGACGACTCAACGTCTAACGTTAGAAAGGCGGTTACTCAGATCGCGAGTCGGCTAACGACTCAATTGCGTTTAGTTGAAAATACGATCAAGCACTCGTTTTATTTTACTCTGACAACATCATCAGTTGCAAGATCCAGATGACCTAATCTGCGCCCTAATAATAAATTGTTACTACTCGGCCTTCATTTTCATTTGTTCACATGACGAAGCTGCAGCAATCACTATCAATATTAACGTAGAGTTCTCCAGTTGTGGGCCACTAGAATGCAACCTCTGTGTATCTTCGAACCCCTACGCAAGCGTTTATGGAGAACAATACACTAGTTAATTGAGAGTACCTCGTGGGTTCGATCAAAATCGTTAAAACCGATTTTGAGAAAATTGGAAAACCGATAAATTTATATTCGACAAATCTCGTTTTCCAAGCTATCACGGCTTATATGTCAGTTAATAAGATAGATACATAAATAATTGCGGAATTCCAAATACGGGTATAGGTTCCAGTGAAGCAAAAACTCTGGAAATCATGGAAATGTAAAAAAAAACACTATTTTCGACACATTTTGGGGTTCAGCTGTGTTCAATGGACTCTCAAAGGAACATTGATTGAGAACAACATGCGGGTATTAACTATTTGAAAACAACCTGTGAGTTCAGTGAAAATCCTTGAAGGCATTCTGGAAATCCTGCTGTCCCATCGATGAAAATTGCTCATAACGTTATTTTCACAAAACCACGAACAAAACTGATAAACGCTGCGTTGCATTATTCTCTTGCACAGCTGTTGACCATATTTTAAGAATTGCCGAACGCAGCCTAGAAGGTCGATCTTTAAAGTTCACTATGTCCAAATAGCCAATTTTATGCTGGGAGTGTTTATGCATCTAGTGGACGAACAGTCAAGAGGCAGTCAAGAAATGGATTTGTCCCATTTATGCATCCTTATGATGCCGAAGAAGCAGTGCTGTAATTGTGAGAATCTGTTGGGGCTGCTAAACCGCGAAGCATGAGCCATACAGGGCTCAACGAGTCATATCAAGCGTTAAGATGCGGCGCTGTATCGTCCGAAGGCTTGAGGAAAAGAGACTGAGTCTGCCGGATCGTACCAGGAGAACTATTGAGCCCAGGCAACTTCTAAAGGTTGGCGAAGTGACAGGACGGATTTTCGAATAGAAGTTTCGGATACTCGTAGAGTGAAGGCAAATGAAACCAGAGAACAGAGACCATGCCCTACGGCCATTCTGCGCTGTTCATCCACATGTTGCATGTATCGTATTTCAACTGCACTTCTTTCTTTCCTCGTTCCAATCTCCTTTTCTCTACAATTGCCGTCATGATGTGTTCAATTACAGTCAAAAATGGGCTGCAGCTTTCATAGTGAACCTCCAGGTTGGCTTTCACGATTTTGATTCAATTGTTGCTTCGGCGTGCCCCAGGGCTCCCATCTGGGCCCCATGCTTTTCTTCCTCTACCACTTCGCCTGGTATCAGTTTCCACGTTGGCGCTTCAAGTGAGTGTCGTCGAGTTGCTTTCATTTTGCTCTCTTGAGTCGCACAGTAACAACATTTCATCGTTCTGCGTCACGACGGGAGGTGATGAATTGCATCCACTGTCCAAGATTTTGGTGGCCTCCTTGATTCTAAACTCCTTTGCAGACCAAATCGATGACGGGGTTTCTCGGGTATCTGAAGAATGAGTTTTGACACCTGAAAACACTTCTGAAACTTTTCAGAACACCGGCTCAGCCTATCATTGAAAACGACTTGGCGGTGTAGCCTCCTTTTTACCGCTGTCAATCAATACGTCAATATACAACATCCTCTTGTGCTACAAAATTACATTCCCCCACTGTTTTATATAATTTCCCACTAAAGCGACAAATTTATCTTCCCAAAAAAGCTCAATCATACCAAAACACCATTCATGCCAAAATAAATTACACTCATACCACCACAGAAACACACAACTGCTGCTATTCGAGAGGAGTGAGTACTTGGATATTCCTCCTCCTCTCAGCAGCGCACTAACTACCTTAACTAACATACACAAACACAACGAACAATTCATCGTACATCAACACATTATACACTGGGGATCGAGAAATTTGCCATTACATTCATTTGAAATATACCGAACAACCTCACAATCAATCAATATCATATAATCCTCGGTAGTATTCACTTTACTTTTGTTAACAATCTGGTTTTCAACAGAAATCTATTTAGAATAAGCGAAGAAGAGTCAATACACAATAATTACACAAAAAACAAACACAATAATGAACATTCACCAATCATATCCTGATGGAGGAAGGGGATTTCGGTTGTTGAATTCCCAATTATCCAACCATTTGCAAGAAAAAAAAAACAAAGAATTATTCGAAAATTTACTTGGAGGGTGAAACCGGGAAATTGAGAAAAATAAACTGAAAATAAAATAAATTACACTGGTAGATGGGATGAAAATTATATCAAAGAAATGAAACAGAATAGTATCCTAGGAGCTCCTTACATTAGAATTTGAAAGCTTGGGAATGACGAACTGATTGGACTGTGTAGGGGTTACAGAAGGAAACGGAGATGAGAAAATAAAAGACAGATCTGACCGTAGGTACTGAGTGGAGATGATAAGCAGGCTCCCCAAGTTCAGTGAAAAAGGCTGAAGGAGGTTGGGTGGTGTGCGATATTCGAAGAACAAGGGGGGTCCGGCTGAGAAGACAACCAACTGAAAAGAACAGCTCGCATTATTCGCAGAAATAATTGGGAAGCCTCTGCACAGAGCTCGAAGTGTAACGCATTGTAACTTACAATGATGTTGGTGTCAGAACTTTTCTCGGTCGGCGGTTTGGGATACTGATGACCCAGTTTTCGAGAAACGTGGCGTTCTGTAGGCGTCGGGTCCGATATTCGCAGCGAATCTGGCAGAACTGGCGATGGGAGAAGTCGAGTAAAGAGAAGTGACTGACTTGATGAGAAAGGATGAGGAGAGTAAGAAATCGACTTAGGATTGCTAGCGATATGCGCTGAGATCGTCCGATCACGATAGTTAAAAGAAAAAATATCTGGTGCGTAGCAACACACTACTTTCCGCCACCCCTTTAAGTTCGCACACCACCTACATAGGCGGGCCCTATATCTTCGTTCAACGCATTTTTACAGGAACATTTATGGAGAAGAAAATGTAGGGACACAGATTAGCTGAGTGTACTCCGAAAGTTTGATCGAAATCGTTAGACCGTTTTTGAGAAAATTGGAATACCGATAAATTAATATTCGACAAATCTCCTTTTCTGAGTTAACTTGCTTATATCTCCGTTCTACCCATATATATACAGAAATAATTATGGAGAACGAAATGTTGGTATGGGTGACTAAAGACCTCCATTAGGATTTATCACATCTGGTGAAAAAGTTACCCTGGAATTTACGGAAATGTTAGAAAAAACGTTATTTTTTGACACATTTTAATTTTTACTATCTCTTTTCAATGGACCGTCACAGGAACATTTATTGGGAGGAATATGTGAGGTATTAACTATTTGAAAACATCCTGTGAGCTTGGTGAAATCGTTGAAGCCGTTTTGCCAAAAGCGTAAAAACCTATTTTTGCTTTCAGTGGCCCATATCTCCGTTCGCCGTATTTTCATGGAGATATGTATTGAGAGGAAAAGTTAGGTATTGATTAGGAAAAGATCATTTGTCGAAAGTTTTGATAATTTATTGTTAGAGCTCGTCATTTTCCCGTATATGCGAATTTTACGGTATAGTTGATATATTAGGAGCTATCAATATAAAAAATGTAATCAAAATCGTTAGACCTTATTTTGGAGACAAAAATATTTGGTGTTTTGATCACTATGATAACTATAGTTAACTTTCAGTGGATTTTGTTAAAACCCTTATTTTGGCGTTCCATGGTAACCAGCAGGCTAGATATCAAGTTTCAGTGGATTTGATGCGGTCGTTTCCCACACAGACCATTTTCCCAAATAGTGTTTTTCGGACTCAGGAGGGTCTGAAACGTAAAGATCTGAAGAGAACTCAAAATTTTTTTTTCAGCCGATTACATAACTTTCCTTCCCTTCGGGTAGCGGAAAGTAAAAAAGAAGAAAATAAGAAACAGAAGAGAAGGAGGCTCACTTCGCCTCTTCGAGGACTAAGTGACGCCTCTCAGAGTCGTCAACATATCCCGCTAATAACTTGTCTCTGAAAATATTTCTAAAATGTTCGGTCTTCAGAGAAAAATCAAACAGGTTCACATTTTCATTATGGACCTTGATTGCCTGCCAGACGAATGATCATTCGTATGCTATTGTGCGATGGGCAGGCACCTTCAACACTCTTCCTGTACCGCGTGTGCTTCTATCCTGCACCGCTGACACGTACACAAATTGCCTGAACAAATAGTCTGGTTTACGGAACTTCAAAATCTTGAAAGTGAGAACCGCAATGGCTAACCTCTTCCTCTCGGCAATCTTCAGCCATCCCAACTTCTTATAGGCTGGCGTTACGTGCTCGTCCCAGCGAAGTCTCGTCACGAAACCCGCGCCTTCTGCAACTTGTTAATTTCCCCGCCTTTTAGGTCCCAGTAGGCTGCTGTGGCGTAGTCAAAAAACGGGAAAATGAGAGCCTGCACAAGCCTTTGGGCACCTGCACGGGGAAGTCTCCAGCCATCCGTCTGAGCTGGTAAATGGACCTGTAAACAGAGAGAGAGAGAGAGAGAGAGAGAGAGAGAGAGAGAGAGAGAGAGAGAGAGAGAGAGAGAGAGAGGACTGGCAGACTGTCAGTCACATGAAATCGTCTATGATTCAGCTTCCTATATAGCAGCATAACTTTTGTCACACTGTTGAGCGGTGAGGAATAAGGGAGAAAAAAAGGAATATTCAATATATACTCATCAAATAAATATTTAAAAAATGTAATTGTAAGGTTGGCAGGCTTGAAAGGTATTCAGAAAAGTAAGTTAGTGGCAGTATGTACATTTCGGATGGCATTTGACACCATTTACGCCACATTGGCAACCTCCGCTCGTGTCTCCTTTCCCCTGAAAAAAGAAAATAAAAATTCGTAATATAAGTACAATCATTTTTATTTGGTTGTTTTTTTTTAACGCAGTTGGTTTTGAAACAGGGTACCTACGTTTGGTCCCCACCGTGGTCCTCTTGTAATCCAGCAGATTTCAGTCTTGCACATTGAGCATGGCAACCAGTCGCAGCCCCATTTTTACTTTCCGCTATCCGAAGGGAAGGAAAGTATAGTAATCGGCACAAAAAAAAAATTTGGGTTTTCTTCAGATCATTACGTTTCAGACCCTACTGAGTCTAAAAAACCTAATTTCGGCGCGTGGTGCGTGTTTGTGTGTCTGTAGTTCGATTTGCGGGAGAACGGCTGATCCGATTGAGCTGGTTCTTTTTTTGTTTTGTTCGTTATTTTTTGTAAACACCAAAATAAGGTTATGGACGATTTCGGCCGATGGGAAGGGGGGGGGACGAAAATGTACCAAAAACTAGGGTTTTTCGCATTTTTCTCGGAAACGGCTCTAACGATTTTGATTAAACTTTCACATTATCTTCTACTGATCGAAACCCAACTTTTCTTTTCTATACATATCTCCATGAAAATACGGTGAACGGAGATTTGGGCCCCTGAAGCAAAAATAGGTTTTTTACGCTTTTTGGCAAAACAGCTCCAGCGATTTTCACCAAACTCACAGGATGTTTTCAAATAGTTAATACCTACATATTCTTTTCAATAAATGTTCCTGTGACGGTCCATTGAACAGAGATAAAAATCAAAATGTGTCGAAAATAACGTTTTTTCTAACATTTCCGTAAATTCTAGGGTAACATTTTCACTAGATGTGATAAATCCTAATGGAGTGTCTTTAAGTCACCCATACCAACATTTCGTTCTTTATAATTATTTCTGTGTATATATGTTGAACGGAGATATAAGCCAAGTTAACTCAGAAAAGGAGATTTGTCGAATATTAATTTATCGGTTTTCCAATTTCCTCAAAAACGGCTCTAACGATTTCGATCAAACTTACGGAGTACTCTCAACTAACTAGTCCCTACATTTTGTTCTCCATAAATGTTCCTGTAAAAATGCGTTGAACGAAGATATAGCGCCCGCCTATGTAGCTGGTGTTCGAACTTAAAGGGGTGGCGGAAAGTAGTGTGTTGCTACGCACCAGATATTTTCATAAGCACGACTTGACAAGTTGGGCAATTCATCGCTTCTCCTCGATCCACTATTTCCTGCAGCAAACCCGTCCATTTATTGATGTGCGTGCTACCCAGGGAGAGAAGGGAGAGAAAGAGAGAGAGAGAGAGAGAGAGAGTTTATGCGCGTCAACGCTCGAAATGGTGTGGATTGCGCAGAACTGCGTTTTGCTTAATTGACCTTGTCTGAGTGTCAACCCTTCATTTCTCCATAATCTTTTGTCTGGCCGCCATCGTGCTCCTCACCTTGGCATCTTCTGAGTTTTGATTATTTGTATCAATACGTATTTGATCATCGAGCATCTCGCGAGTCTTCTGGCAATTCTTCCTTCTTCAACGCTCCTCAACCTTAACTGAATTACCTGGATGTATCAGTGAGGATATATCGGTGCCCTACCCGACGTTTAAAATTTGGAATTTCGTGTAGAAATGCGAGGGAACGGGAGTTTTTCTTTTTTATTTGCTCAGAATCTAGTCAGAAGCAAATAGATAGGACTTAATATGCGATTAAGATGTGCAAAATGCGGACTTCCGAATTGTTGACTTTTAGATATCGCTGAGCTCTGTTTTATTTCCAGTGAATACGATCAACGCAATTTCACGAGGTCGTCGAACCGTGGTTATGGAAAATCCGTTACGCGAAGACGGTCGTTAAAAATTAACGGCTCCTTTGACGAGGCTCCGAGGAAGGAGACTGACAGCGAGTCCTTTCTACGCCGTCACAATCGGGTTGAGCTGGAGATTGGAAGTTTCAATACTTCACGACATCCCCAAAACGAAATTAAATTACGAGTGAAAGGTTAACGGGGAAAAAAGGGAAAATTGAGTTTTTCATTCGTGACAACTTTCCATTCTGTTTTCAAGTTCGTTCATTTCTAATATAAACATCTGGTGCGTTGCAACACACAACTTTCCTTAGCTCTACAACAATTCACTTTGTACATGGCTGATTCTATTTAATAAATTCACTTATCACACAGTTAATTTGAACTTGGTCAAACAACGCTTTACGGCAGCAGGAAGCGGTAGCGCCTAATGTTCTGGAATTTATTGTGCTGCTCGTACTCATTCCCGGACCATTATTGAGCAATTGGTACACAGATAATTAATGAGCCTGTAAACACGAATTTTTTGAAGAAGGATGTTAATCACTTTTGCAGAGTTATTAGGTAATAACTGTTAGAACTGGTAGTAAACGAAACAGTGGTAGTTGAAATTCAGGAATTTCTGGAGTGAGCAGTTTTAAACACCTCACCCTCTGGGTATTGAATTGGATTACAATACCAATTTTATTTAACATTCTACCAACATTCCAGCGGAGTTAATAAGAAAAAAACCGCGCTAAAAACGCTTTTCGTCGAAAATTTTGATAATTTATTGTGCTCCTCTCGTCATTTTCCTACGAATGGTAATTTTATGGTATAATTGCCTTATCAAAAGATTTCAACATAAAAAATTTAATCAAAATCGTTAGAGCCGTTTTTGGAGAAAAAAAATTGGTGTTTTAATCACTATGCTAACTATAGTTAACTTTCGGTGGATTTTGTTCATACCCTTATTTCTGCGTTCCATGGTAACCTGTAGGCTGGAGATCAAATTTGAGGTGATTTGGTTCGGTCATTTTCTCTAAAAACCACTCTAAAATCGATTACGTCGAAAGTTTTGGTGATTTATTGTTCTGCTCTCGTCATTTTCCCATAAATGGGAATTTTATGGTATACTTGCCATATTGGGAGCTATGAATATAAAAAATGTAATCAAAATCGTTAGAGCCGTTTTTGAGAAAAAAAAATTTGGTGTTTTGATCACTATGATAACTATAGTTAACTTTCGGTGGATTTCGCTCATACCCTTATTTTGGCGTCCCATTGTAAACAGCGGGCTAGATATGAAGTTTGAGCTGATTTGATACGGTGGTTTTCTCTAAACTCGTTCACAGACACACTTTAGTGACACACACACAGACCATTTCCCCAAATAGTGTTTTTCGGACTCAGGAGGGTCTAAAACGTAAAGATCTGAAGAAAACACAAAATTTTTTTTTCAGCCGATTACATAACTTTCCTTTCTACTTCGTAGAGCCAAGGAAAGTAAAAACACTTACTGCTGACATTATTATAACTTATTGGTGACATAAGTCAATACTGGTCTCGACGAAGTTGTCGTTAACTGAATCAAAAACAAATTCTATTAGTGGCTAGAGTGATAAGAATCGTTGAATGCACGTGGGGCTGTGGAAAGTTCTGCGATGCGTAGTACCAGACTTATTTTTAGACGGTAGCAATATTTTCTTTACTTTAATTATTAATTTAGAAACTGTGGCACCTAATATATCAAAATAATAATGCGCAGTTAACATCGATAGCATGGAACAAGATTACTGACTAGTTCTGGCTGGTGAGGAGGAAACTAACGTCATTACTATGCCCAGGGATAATTGGAACATAAAGTCATGACTGGGTCATGAAAAGATGGTCGCTGCGCGGAAGTCCATGAAAAGGGTAATTTCTGAGGTACTGGGAAACGGGACGAAGAACAACCAGCGGGAAGCGAACAGTGATGCGAGGGACCTTGACGTTTACTGACGACAGGAGTGATGAATGGACGCTATTTTGCAGAAACTGGTGGAGCGTCAAGAGGTCGGCCAAGCATCGGCGTCTGTCAAGGGTCGCCGGGTGATATTTCTCCATGAGCCTCGTAGACTGGTTTGGCCACGCTCCACTCCGCACTTATGCCCTTCATAGCTAGGAGACAAGGCTGTGAACCATATTCGATGATGGGCAATACCCGGGCGACGATTGCAAGTACACTCACGTGGTGTCCCTTCTCACAAAACCCAGAGCGCAAAGCTTAGCTTGCCATGATGTGTCGAGAGAAACTCAACTGTTCCTCGCACAGCACACCCGGGTCAACCGCTTTCTGACATCTCTGCAGCCGTCCGCCGCCCAAGTGTGTAATTGAAGATTAGCGGCTGAGTGCTCCGACGGTATGTAATCACTCCACACGTAGAAGGGTCGAGGAAGGTATTTCAAAGTGGCAAAGAACCTTTGAAGAAGGAGGTACTGTATTCCAGGCCCATACTATCAAAATGAGGAAACATGGCGGTCCTAAGTGGCTGCCTTTTGATGTGCCAGAAGTGGCAGAAAACGCCTTTCCACGAACAATCAACCATCTGTCAGGTAAATACCTTACATCCAAGAACGATGGGCGGCCCATGGAGGCCCAAAGAGCGCATCATTTTCAAAAAAAAACCTTCCACCAAATTTTCATTATGGAAATATTCTAATTCATAATATTGGCGTTCTTCATAATAAAGAAACCCTTTAATTCTTCCAATAACGCTTCCCAACAAAAAACCCTGCAAATTATTACACGATGGTTTATTATTCTCATGAACAGTTTGACCTAGTATTACTGCTCCCCCATCCCATTCGATTCAGCACGAATACTAACTAGTAAACCATACGAAACATGACCTGACTACAATGAAACTACGGAAACTAAATATTCCTCCGGCGCCAGGCGCCTGTAAACGTCTGATCCAATGGAGGGGTGGGACGGGGGCTTTCAGCGAACCCTCGCTCGGCAATTGGCAGGACGACGTTGCGAGTACAAAGGGCGCTACGAGTCGAGCGGGCCTTGAAAACGATACGAAACACGGCCTATTTGTGATTATACTGCGTTTCGTTAATTTTTTTAACCATTTTTGCCCATAACAACCATGTGCTTCGGCCCATCGGATTGCCGAGATGGCGGGCACAACTAGATACCAAATGGGATTTTTGGGGGAAAGAGCGAATTTTTTAGACCACGTTAAAGGCACAAAATGGCCCAGACGGGGGACGGGGGACGGCGGACAGTGGACGGACATTGCAGATTTGGAATCTCCATGTCTTGAAACGTAAAGTATCAAATTTTGAGGGTGGGTTGTAAAAAATTTTTCGTGACCGAAAACATAGGGTTATTATTCAGAATGAATAATAAACCAAAAGCCCTCGCTCATTATCATTTCGGTATATTATATTAACATAACGGTCACCTCAGCATGCAATTCTATGAGCGATGACGAAAACAATGACGTTTGATTTGGCATGATATCTAATGATGATGAGATTGTAGTAGCATTTATGAAACTAACATGACCAAACTATTAAGGAACAACGAAATTTGACGTTTCCTCAAATTGGCACGATGTGACAAGTCGAACTGACAAGCGGTGGGAATGAAAGGGAAGGCATTACAGGAAATGAGCGCAGGCTGGGGAGAAACGTCAGAAAAGTCAGTCTTCTCGTACCTCATTGCTGCCACTCCCTTGGAATGTGATGCCATGATGTGCAGTATTTATACTGTTTGATAAATTTTTACTTTTTTTTTTTTTTACATATCATATTATTTTTCTGTTTTGGTTTATTATTCATTCTGAATAATAACCCTATGTTTTCGGTCACGAAAAATTTTTTACAACCCCCCCTCAACATTTGATACTTTACGTTTCAAGACATGGAGATTCCAAATTTGCAATGTCCGTCCCCCGTCCCCCGTCCGCCGTCCGGGCCGTTTTGTGCCTTTAACGTGGTCTGAAAAATTCGTTCTTTCGCCCAAAAATCCGATTTGGTATCTAGTTGTGCCCGCCATCTCGGCAATCCGATCGGACGAAGCCCATGGTTGTAATGGGCAAGAAACGGTTAAAAAAATTAACGAAACGCAGTACAACGCGGGAGCTACAAGTGTTTCGTCGTTTGAATTCCTCCCGCCCCGCCCGTCTCATTAAAAAACTCGAGGCGAGCGAGCAGCGCGCCTCCCGCTCGCTTCCTTCCCAACGACTCCGCCTCCCGCTCTCCACTCAACTCGCCTTTTGCTTCGCGCGCCCTGTTCCAATTTCCCCGACGTTTTGGTTTTAATACGATTCAATTTTTTTAGATTCTTTCGTTTCATTCTCATTTTGTTTTTTTTCATAGATTTTTGGGTTAAATTTCGATATTAGTATTTAGCGTGCATGTTTTCATATTAAAATTCAGTTTTTTCTAGATACTTTCGTGTTTTTTTTTTGTTTATTTTAATATTACGATTCAGTTCTTTTCGACCTTTTTTTGGGTTTAATTATGATATTTTTCGATGCTGAATCGAACAGGATGGATCTCGGAGCATTAATGCTAGGTCAAGCTGATTATCCGAATAATAAACCGTTGTGTAATAATTTGCTGGGTTTTCTTTTAAGCATAGTAGGTAGGTATATAGTAACTAGTTGTTTATGAAAAATCATAGGTGAATATTTGACGAACTAAACGTTATAAATTAATATAGAATAAGAAGTAATTCACTACTGCAACTCCCCCCCATGGCACGGATCAATGATCCATGAGGGGGGTAGTTTCCATGACAGGACAGGAATTAATATTGAATTTCTCTTTGTGTTTTTTTTCGCTGTTTTGTTTTCCTTATATATGTAAATATTTCAGAAATATATATCATTATTCATTCATTCATTCAAACGATACCTTTCGCTTTATAGTGGGAGTTCCTTCAAATAGTAGAATTTGCAGCGCTATCTTTACTGTGATTTCACTGTTTTCCATCTAGACGCAGCCTTACACCTCCGAGACTCGTCCTATAACACTCAGCATTGGAAAATACCTAGAAAACGATACCGAACACGACAATTTCGTTGTTGACCAATTTCCTCGAAAACATAGGTGAATGAGTCATAAACTGAAAATCGCGCGAGTTTCATAAATTTCCTGTGCATTGATTGCTCATCGATGGTGGTACAAGTAGCGCAATACATTCCGGAGCTTTACGCGCGTTATAAATTGAATGAAGAAGAGTAAGCGTTACTTATCAATATAGTTTATCATATCCGGGCTCTCTCTGATCAAGAAGCGTTGTTTCCACAGCCCACTCATAAAATTGTTTACAGGACAACAACACGATTTCGATTTGTCAGGTGAACGTCTTCGGGAGGAAAAAGGTGTGAAGTCGTGAACAGGAAGATGATTGCATTTCACTTCACTGATGTTTGATAGCTCACTTTGTCCAGCCGGTAGTTGTTCCACTGCGGGCCGTAGCGTAAGCGATAAGTTCATCATTTTAGAGAAAGTAAAAGTTCAGAAGGAGGCGGACGTGGGATGGGACATTAGTTTATCCGCATCTCTTGGTTCAGCCTGTCCCTCCACCATCCACAATCCCTGTCGAAGGTGGGAGGGTCCGTAGAGAGTGTGCAGGGTCATGGGCTGGAATCAGAGCTGTCCTTGAGAATGGCTTTCTAACCTTAGAGGAGCCGAAGGAAGCGAAGGGGTTCGTTCTGGAAGGTGGGGTCCTGGAAGAAAGGGAATGCCTTCTCAGTCTCAGTCGTGATCGAGTGGTTTCGGTTTGTGCGTCGTCCTCTTGATTCTTTCGTTCTGCCGAGCTCCCAGCGGTCAAGTCCCGTGC
This sequence comes from Pachypeltis micranthus, assembly GCA_020466155.1. Taxonomy (NCBI): domain Eukaryota; kingdom Metazoa; phylum Arthropoda; class Insecta; order Hemiptera; family Miridae; genus Pachypeltis; species Pachypeltis micranthus. The sequence goes on along the minus strand of CM035768.1, from coordinate 78,998,680 downwards.
CGCCTTCGTTGGATTCGCGAGACGTACAGGTAAATCCACGCTTTTCTTCCCGCCCGAACGTTCAGGAATCTTTTTGCCGAACTTTGTACCGGCTTCTTGCCTTCGCGTTCGTCGCCGCACCCGTTTCCACTTAATTCAATTTTACCTACAGAATATATACGTGACGAAAGTGTGCGATCGAATGTGATACTACGAAACAACTGGCCACGATCGACACAGCACACCGACCAGTCACACATTCGCTCTCGTCACAACAAACAACGCACAAGTGTATATTTTGACACTGACAAACAAACTGAACGTACTCAATTATTTTACGTCCCTCTTCGCCACATTTCTTCCCTCCCGGCTCCAATATTTGACTTTTCGTAATTTTTCAACACCTCTACACATTTAAAACCACAAACACCTTCACTTCGAAGGGAAATGAATTAAAGCGGCTCAATTTTCAATCAATACCCGATTTCATCATTTTTTCCAATTTCTTCTCCCACGACACAAATTTTTAAAAAATTTAGGGATGTTGGCTATCAACCATAAATATGTTACCAAAATGAGGAAGAGACCTCGATGAATTTTATGTGACTAATATTTTGGAACGCCGCATCACGCAACTTTCCTCAGTCCATCCAGCGAGTTAATTCTCTCCCCAACTAAACCACTCGGTTCTTCTTTCCTGTCACATCAACTGCGCAGAACCTGGCGGTCTATTTAGAACGAGTTACGGAATTTATTGAGTTGCTCCTACTTACGAGTGAGCATTGCGTTAGTTACTTTGTGAAACTGTCGACAGCGCTTCAAGTTCTCGAATTTATTGGGATACTGCCGCTTAGACCACGACTGCCAAAACGATTTTTTTTTGGTGACGTTTTCGTTCGCTGTTCTGGAATTATAGGGTAAACCCCGCGAATAGCCGACGAAACGATGTTAGTTCGGATTCTGGGACTTCTGAGGCTGCTCCTGGTCTACCACTCTCGAGTTTTGTGAGAACGCTAGTGTCACATAAGCAAAATTTGTAATTTTTAACGCGTTACAAAAGCGTTTCGACATTTTTGTCCCGTTATAGAATTTGGAGCGGTCTACACCCAAACGAAACAAAATTCTTCTAGTCATTCTTGAGCAAAAAAATGGTACCACAGTTGTAGTTAGTTTTGTACTAGTTCCCTTGAAGATAGGAAAATTTTGTTTTCAGCCACACAACTTTCCTTCCTACTTTGTGGAGTTGAGGGAAGGTAAAAGGGATAATGAGGTCTTCAATATGAGACCGGTCGCTTTAACAAAGGCCTCAGTCGCGGGAGTTTGTACGAGCAATCCTACAAACTCATTAGAACGATACACAGTACTGTAGGACAAAAGTAAAGATTAGCAGGTGGACGTGGAGGAGACTTCACAAATAAATATTTTACCTCCCGAGTAGCTTACCGCAGCCAGTCCGACGAGAGAGAAGTCTGTCGAGAAAACTGACAACGCCATCATACGGGTATGTAAATGACAGGTAAAACTAATTTTATCGACCATCGAACGTGTCTCCCGTCTGATTGAATACATCTCACTCGTTCGCATGGATCGTGCCAGTGTACCTTTCCCTGTCATTATTAACCAGTCGATCATCCCACGGGAACGCAGTTCTTGAATTCAAGAAAAACGAGTTTTTATTAAAGACAGGAATTTTGTTTTCTATCGAAAAATGAAAAATTTTGTGCTGCCGCTGACCACGTGATGTTTCTTGGGAACATACTAATTACCTCAACTTGCCTCTTGAGATTTTGTGAAACGCTACGGAAACTTCTCAAAATAGAATACCACGGTCCTCCTTTCGAAACGTTAGCTGATTTCAAAATACTCAGCCTGAAAAAAACTCGGGACGATAGTTTTGCACAAATGGGGTGTTTCGGAATTAATGGCGTTTTTAAACAAACCGTGCAAACGAAAAGCAACTAAACTCCTTTAAAACGTTGTTTGGCTCAAAATTCGTACGAAGATCAGACTGAAATTCACCAATAGATGTCGAATTAATTTAACTAATCACGTGAATCTCCTCTAATTATGTTTTTAGTAGGTAAAGCCGAAATATCAAGCACGTTTATTCAACGCACGTGGCATGTCGTTGTTGCGGATAACACACATCGGTGATCAATAACGTTTTCTTCGCTCGTTCCGCATAATCACGATTTCTCTACGTACAATTCTAAATTACCGTGTGCCGGACTATCAAACGTACGTGTGTATTATTAGGATTAAACTCCTTCCAGAACAAACTTCTCCTCAAACTGTAACTGAGTTCAGCGTATTATTCTGCATTTGCGATTCCATCTTCGATAAATTGAAATATTTTATAAACAAATTTCAAACTTCCACTCTATTCGCAATATTTAATTCTCCTGTTTTTTTAATGTCGTGATTACTGTGAGCGGGGGAAACGTTAAACGTTCGAAGGATGAAAAACAGCGCGTTTTAAATGAAAATTCTCTTGTTGCCAAAAGGTCAGATTCGGGTGAGATTAGTGTCTTTACTATGTATAAATAGTTCTATTGTAACTTTATGTACTTCTAGGACGACGGTTTTCGATTTGTGCTTGATCCGCGTCCAGTCGTTCAAGATCGGACGCGTTGAAATCGAGTCAGAGTGGTTTGTACTTACGCACATACACACTTTTTACTTTCTTAGGCCCTACGAAATAAGAAGAGATGTTATGTAATCGGTGGAAACAAAAAATTTTAGTTTTCTTCAGATCGTTGTGTTTCAAGGGCTTCCAAGTCCCGTGTCTGAGTTATAATGAGCAAGAAACCAAACGTTTCATTTTTTAAACGGCTCTAACGATTCTTCGAGTGGAAAATTACGAGTGACACAATCGTGATAACACTTTTCACTTTCCTTGGCTCAACAAAGTAGAAAGGGAAGTTATGAAATCGGCTAATAAAAAAAAAAAAAAAGGTTGAGTTTTCTTCAGATTTTTACGTTTCAGGCCCTACTGAGTCCGAAAGACACTATTAGGGAAAATGGTCTGTGTGTGTGTCAACGATGTTTAGAGAAAACGACCGTACCAAATCAGCTCAAACTTGATATCTAGCCCGCAGGTTACCGTGGAACGCCAGAATAAGGTTATGAGCAAAATCCAACGAAAGTTAACTATACTTATCATAGTGATCAAACCACCAAATATTTTTTTCTCAAAAACGGCTTACACGATTTTGAATAAATATTTTGCATTGATACCTCGTAATAAGACAATTATACCATAAAATTCCCATTTGTAGGAAAATGACGAGATCAGCGCAATAAATTACCAAAAGTTTCGACGAAAATCGATTTTGAGCGATTTTTTCTTATCAACTCCGCTGAAATGTCACTAGAATGTTGAGAAAAAAAAATTGGTCTAGTAACCCAATCCAATACCTATAGGGTATGTAATTGGTATGTAAAGATGTAACGGGGTCACTCCAGAAAATCCGGATTTTCAACTACCGCCGTTTCGCTTGCTACCAGTTTTATCATTTTTGTTTACCCAATAACTCTGCAAAAGTGATTACTATTCTCAAAAAAATCGTGTTTACAGCCTCAATAATTCTTTTTTTACCTCAATAATGGTCCGTGAATGAGTACGAGCAGCACAATACATTCCGGAACTGTAAGCGCTACCAACTGTTCGACCAAGTTCGAATGAACTGAGTGATAAATGAATTGAGTAAGCAAAAAAAGCCATGTGCGCGAGTGCATTGACGTAGAGCTAAGGAAAGTTGTGTGTTGCAACGCACCAGATATTTTGTCAAACATTTCTATGATAGTCCGATTTAGCTCGGTTCCTTATAAATTCCGTTTAAATGATACCAGCGTTCTCAGAAATTCCGGAATTCGGACTTGTAGTCTCTTTGAATAACTTTTTCTTTCCTTAGCTCAACGAAATAAGAAGGAAAATTATCGGCTGAAAAAAAAAATTTTTCTTCAAGTCTTTACGTTTCAAAACGCCATTTGTGAAAACTTCCTGTGCGTGTGTGTTTGTGAACGTGATTGAGAGATAATGACAACCAAACCAGTTCATATTTGGTACTTAACGTGTAAACCAACGTAAAGGTGGTGTGAGCGGAGACGGTTCAAAACTAACTATAGCGGATCAAAACACCATTCAACGATTTTGGTCAAATTTCTTGCGTGGGCTGAAAAAATGATGAAAGTAGCACAATAAATTATTACAAATTTCGACAAAAGGCCGTTTTTGTTCTCTTTCTTGGCCATAAATCTTGTGATAGTGATAGTCCAATAATCTGACGATACGATGAAAGTTTGAATACGGTCATGAAATAATCGTGAGCAACCTAAGAAATTCTGGAATTCAATCTTACTTCAGTTCTTTGACTACTTTCCTTTTTGATTCAGAACTCCGAACACTAACTTTCCCACAAAAAAAGCGTGTTGCTACTACAATGACGTATACGTTGACTTTTCAATGAGCCTCGTCGTGCACGTTGCAGCAGAATAGTAATTTCCAGTGTTTTAAGCCCTGCCAGGTTCTGCGTAGGACGTCCACGGGTTTTGGGAAATGCGCCATACAGCGTCCCATAGAACTCAATGCACCTGAGGAAATTGGGTGGAGCAGTGGAACGGAGTTGCAGCGTATCAAAATTGTTTCGAGGTGGTGGCGCTTGACTACTACCGCACTACTCACGAAGAGATTAGGAGTTGTGCCCTCAGCTGTAGGCAATTTTACTTATTCCTTGAAAACCGAACCAAATGTTCGTCCCACTCGCCACATCTCATGGTCTGGTTTGGCAATGAACCATGAAGCGAGGATAGTTAGGGGGGATGTTGCTGTTGTCGAACGAGCCCTCCAACGGGTTGAAAAATGAGGGAAGAAGCTCATTAAAGGCGTTCGGCTATTATTAGAGCGAGCGCTTTGCATAATTAAAAGTCGTCTTTTTAAAGGGTAACAGCCGGATTCTTGGCCACTCGGTTTTTCAGACGTTGAACTTTGGAACCGGAGAGAATTAAATAAAAGTGGCGCTCGAGGGAGAATAAAACGAAAAGCCGTTCTCCTTGAGGCCTCGCCCATCCGACGGCCGCCCCTCGATTCTCTTTTGTCATTTAGAGCTCGGTTGGATATAAAACTTGTTCTGGAACCCCAATGCGATAACGACAAGAAGAGAACGGTCTAGTGAGTGCCTGCAAGACACTGGAGGACGTTCGCAGTGCAATTACCCGGTAGTTCACAACGCACAGAGAAACGAAACCCGAAAACACGACTTAAACTACTAAATAAAAATGTTAAAATTTCAACATTTTTGATAATGTAGAATCCACATTTCTAAGCAAAATTCGTCCAGAAGACGTAAAAAACATATTTTGAACTCGTGTAATCACGTTATTTTGCAAAACGGTATCAAAGCAGTCGAAAAAAGGAGCTACCGTATTTTTATGAATGAAAATCGAAAATAAAATATTCGGTGCGACGCATTGCACAACATTCCTCAGCGATTTACGTGACTACAGCTACCTATTTAGTTTTCACTCAGTCCATTCGAACTTCAAAAAACCCTTAGTCCAAAAGTTCCGTAATTTATTGAGCTGCTGCTACTTACACCACGACCTTTATTGAGTGGTCAGCGAATAGTTAGTTAATGTGACTGTCAACACGATTTTTTTTGGTAAGGTTTGGCAATTCTAGGAGAAAAACTTCAACTAATAAAATTAGCCTAAAAACCGGAGTTAGTAATTCTGGACTTTCTGAAGCTACCTTCGAATATTTTATGGTCATCATTAAACTTTTATTGTATAGGTAGCGTTGGGTGTGACAGATAGAAAGAGCAATAAAGACTTGAATTGATGATGAATGAGACGAAAGAGATAGAGAACTGTACGATAAGAGTTCTAATTGGTGATCCATCACTTGATTGATGTGGTGGAGTTCTGTTGAACAGTCACTCGACAAGCACAATAGAGTCCATATATCATCACATGACCTGTTTCGAGATGTCGTTATTATTTTCATCGGTTCTACGAAGTTGAAAGGAAAGTTCTGCAATCGACTGAAAAAAAAGTGCGAGTTCTCTTCAGATGTTTTACGTTTCAGACCCAACTGAGTTCGAAGAACACTATTTTGTAAAATGGTCTGGGAACGATTATTAGAGAAAACCGCGGAAGATAATCAGCTCAAACGTGATATCTAGCCGGCAAGTCACCATGGGACACCAAAATAAGGGTATGAGCAAAATCCGCGCAAAACTTTTTTTTTCCTTGAAAACGGTGGATGCAGGTGATACTCTCACTGCAGCCACAAACGGGCCTATTGTAAGGGCGTCCATGATCCTCAGATCATGGCCACCCTGCACCTCCTCCAGGCCCCACGGCACTGGTCTCACTTGGTGTGAGTTCACCAAGGCGCCCCCACCACTCCCGCACAGAGCGGAGGATATCCGCTAGTTCTGCATTCTCCACCTCTTCTGGCTGAAGAAAGGGCCTCCCAAACACACAACGCACAGCACATGCTCTGCCGTCTCTAGCCCTACATCGCAGAACCTGCATACCTGTACCTCGCACTTGCCAATATTTGCAAGGTGGTACCTCAGCAGACAGTGACCTGTGATCATCATATCCTTCCTCCCCAGTGCAAGCACCTCCTTAGCCCTCGCTCTGGAGAGCCGGATGAAGAGTTTTGACTGTCTAAGGCCGGACAGCCCCTGCCAATGGGCAGCCCTGCACCTATCCTCCCATTTGCCAACCTCTCTAGGTGGCTCCTGGTATTCCCAACGAAAGGCTCAGGGCCAATGGCGATCTGCGCCGGTCCCTTCTTTGCCAACCGTTCAGCCATCTTGTTTCCCTCTATACCCTGATGCCCTGGCACCCAACACAGTGTTACACTGTTGTCCTCGGCTTGGGCCTTCAGTCCAGTCAGACACTCCCACACCTGCCGCGATGTAAGACAGTATGAGGCTAACGCCTTGAGGGTGGCCCGACTGTCCACCATGATGTAGATTCTCTGCCGCTTCAGTTCCCTCTGTAGCAGCCACTGCACACAGACCGTTACTGCAGCCACCTCTCCCTGGAACACCCTGGCCAGCGACCCCACGCAAAGCTAACTATAGTTATCACGGTGATCAAAACACCAAATATTTTGTTAGTCAAAAATGGCTCTAACGAAATTGATTAAATTTGTTTATATGAACAGCTCCTCGTGAGATGACAATACCATAAAATTCCGATTTGTCGGAAAATGACGAGAGCTGCACGATACATTATCAAACATTTCGACGCAGAATGTTACCGGAATCTTCAGAAAAAGTGAGGTGGTAGCTCAATTAAGTGACCGTACAGGTACCGTTATCAAATTCCCATAAGATATATAGGGGCTGCTCTAGAAATACCGGAATTTCAACCGCCGCCATTCCTCTCAGTTTTCACACGATAATTTTGGGACGGCGATTATTATCCTAGTCGAATAAAATCGTGTTTACAGTCTTTGTAACTAATTGCTCAATAATGGTCAGGGCATGAGTACGAGCACCACAATAAATTCCGGAAACGTAAGCGCTACCACTTTCTACCACCGTGCTCTATTTTACTGAATGAAAAATAAATTGATTCAGTAGGAAAAGCCTCGTAAACCCGAGATTTGACGTAGAGCTAAAGAAAATTGTGCGATGCGTCGAACCTGATATTTTTTGTCACAAGTAAATCTTTCACTTTTTTATTACAGTCGATTATAGGGAAAGAAAATGTGACTACAAGATGCAAAAAAATGTTATGTGGTTATAAATTGAGATTTACCCAACAATTCGCAGTTAAATTTACAAATTAAAGAATTGTTCGTTTGAGGGAAAGACTACCTTTAACAAAATAACAGCAATTTTCCCTCTCCGAAAAGAGTCGCCTCCTTATTTTGGTTTATTATTCATTCTGAATAATAACCCTATGTTTTCGGTCACGAAAAATTTTTTACAACCCCCCCTCAAAATTTGATACTTTACGTTTCAAGACATGGGGATTCCAAATCTGCAATATCCGTCCGCCGTCCCCCGTCCGGGCCATTTTGGGCCTTCAACGTGGTCTAAAAAATTCGTCCTTTCGCACAAAAATCCCAATTGGTATCTAGTTGTGCCCGCCATCTCAGCAATCCGATCGGATGAAGCCCATGGTTATTATGGGCAAAAAATGTTTAAAAAATTAACGAAACGCAGTATAACGCGGGAACTACAGCGGAAGTCAACGTTTCGTCGTTAGTACTCCCTCCCTCCCTCCCGTCTCATTAAAACCACCCGCCCGCTCGCCTCGCAACGGGTTTGCTGGATGCCCCCGTTTACGGGCGCCGGGGGAATATTTAGTTTTCGTATTTCCATTGTAGCCAGGACATGTTTCGTATGGTTTACAAGTATTCGATGCTGAATTGAATGGGATGGGTCTCGGAGCAGTAATACTAGGTCAAGCTGTTCATGAGAATAATAAACCATTGTGTAATAATTTGCAGGGTTTTCGTTATTCTGCTTCAGAATAGGTGAAAATCTTGAATTAATGCGACCTTTCGACTGTGAGACAATCTCGATTCGTCGGTTCTTTCTCTCGTTTTAGGTAGTTTTTGTTCGACTTAGTGACATTGTTCACCCGTTAACTCACTCTCCTTCGCTACTTCAGCTCTTTTTAACTCCGATTCCTCAAAGTGTGAGCCGCAAGTCTTCGTTACGTTTCTGCTATCAGTATTGTTATCTAGCGAACGTCCGAGAAGTTCGGATTCATTTATAGTTTCATTCTGCCACACATTCCGTTTTTCCTGGCCGTATTTGTTTCATTCAAATGTTTCTCCTTCGTTCGCTTTTGTATTAAATTTGGGCACACTAGCCACCAAGTGTGGGTATCCCTTCACGCTTCGTGAAACTCGTCAACGGTGAGTTCCCGCGTTTCGACAGTAAAGGAAGAAGAGCTGCCATCAGGAGGTGCGTGTGAAAAATAGTTTCGAATCCTTAAGCGCGAGAACGAACAAAGACGACCTCACGCGATGAAACAAGATTAAAACATGTTGAAAGAGTCGATGCTTTCATCTCAGTTGCTCCCTGGAAACGTCGAGGATGTTGGCGGAAGGTCTTCTCAAGGTTTGTAACGACTTGCCAAAGATCAATCGCTGGACGGCGAATTCTGTAGTTTTGGCAGACTCAGCATACTAGTTTGGCGGAACTTCAGTTATCTGCCGGGCGATTATATACTTATTTATAGGTCAACAGAAAGTACATTGACTTTTTCACGACGTTTGTGATAAGAGACGCATAGCGATGAAGCGCAATTATCACTGCTTCTACTGATGACCACATGAACATGTTATGACATAATATCAGGTGCGCCACATCACACAACTTTCCTTAACGTCAATTCACTTGTGGCCATGGCTTATTTTACCAACTCAATTTATTTCTCACCCAATTCATTTGAATTTAGTAAAACATCATTTCACGGCAGCAGAAAGAGGTAGCTCTTGCAGTTCCTTAATTTATTGTACCGCTCGTACTCATGCCCTGACTATTATTGAGCAATTCGTACACAGAGGAATCCTCTGCACACACGTTTCTGTAAACACGTTTTTTTTTAAAAAAGATAATATCAATTTTGGTTTATTATTCATTCTGAATAATAACCCTATGTTTTCGGTCACGAAAAATTTTTTACAACCCCCCCTCAAAATTTGATACTTTACGTTTCATGACATGGAGATTCCAAATTTGCAATGTCCGTCCGCCGTCCCCCGTCCCCCGTCCCCCGTCCCCCGTCCGCCGTCCGCCGTCCGGGCCGTTTTGTGCCTTTAACGTGGTCTAAAAAATTCGTTCTTTCGCCCAAAAATCCGATTTGGTATCTAGTTGTGCCCGCCATCTCCGCAATCCGATCGGACGAAGCCCGTGGTTGTAATGGGCAAAAAACGGTTAATAAAATTAACGAAACGCAGTATAACGCGTTACGTCTTTGAAGTCCCTCGCTCCCGCCCATCAAAAGCGATCGTCACTGGTCCGGCAACACCGCCGCCCGCCACCCCTTTCCACTCGACTCACAGCGTTCGCCCAATTAGCGCCGGGGTTTGTTTTTTTTGTCTTCCCTAGGAAGCGCTCGTGTTTCGTATATAACCTTTGGCACTACGATTTGTCTCTTTATCGTCCGATTGCCTTGTTCTCGTCTTCACCTCCACGAATGACTCTTTCTCTCCGTCTCAACGGTAGCAAAATATCTGTTATCTTCGATTGAACTTTTCAATATTCGCTTATTTTTGGTTTATTTATTTAATAGTTCGTTCGTTTCGTTTTTTTTTGTTTATTTTAATATTACGATTCAGTTCTTTTCGGCCTTTTTTTGGGTTTCATTATGATATTTTTCGATGCTGAATCGAACAGGATGGGTCTCGGAGCATTAATGCTAGGTCAAGCTGATTATCCGAATAATAAACCGTTGTGTAATAATTTGCAGCGTTTTTTAGAGTTATCAGGTAAAAACGTTTAGAAATCGTAGTAAGCGAAACGGCGAAGGTTGAAACTCTGGAATTACTGGTGTAGCCCATGTGTATCTTATGAGCGTTATTAAAGAGTCATCGTATACGTTCCGATTGTACTAGCACCTCAATTCTTCTGAAGATTCCAGTAACTAACCATTCCAGATTCCATTTTCCCACTAATAGAGAAATTTTAGATACTGTTGTGTTATTTAGAGCTGTCTATACGAAAAATGCAGTCAAAACCATTTGAGCAGTTTTTGAGGGAAACAATATTTAGTGCTTTGCTCACTGTGATAACTATAGTTAGTTCTATAGTGATTTTGGTGTCCCGCAGTAACCTGCGTGCTAGGTATCGAGTTTGAGCTAATGTGGTTCGGCCGTTTTTCCTGAATAACGTTCACAGACACACATGCACAGTACCACTGTTTGGTTTTGCTCGAATTACTTTAGCAACTGAGAAAACCCCCAGAAGAAGAAGAAGATAGCAGGGAGGCAGCAGCAGGCCATAGGACTCTGCCAGAGCTGCAGGTCCAGTGGCATTTCATTTATCTTAACTTCCCAACGAGCCCGTTAGGGGGCCCGCTTAAGCTGGCCACTGACGATCGTTCCAAGTGGAGTGGCGCGGCGCGAAGTCAGGCGATATTGGAATGACGGAAAGAAGAGTCGAAAGTGGGGTTCATTCACGATCGCTCCACTCCACTCCAATCCACCAGTGCAGTTCTGTCTTTTGAAGAGGAAGTGGTGTATCAAAATTGCCTATTACCTGCATTATCATTTGATTTATTAATGATAGTTTGAAAAGCGTCTTGCCGCAAGATGGACGAAGAAGAATCTCTTCTTTTGGCCACAGTTGTATGCTTGTACGCCAAACAAAGAAGACCCAAACGGAAGTGGGTGAAACAATGGTTTCTCAACAGAAGACAGCACACACACGTAAATTTACTTCAAGAGCTGCGGTTAGAACCATCTGACTGGAGAAATTACTTGCGAATGAATGAAGAGGCCTACTTTCAATTACTCCATTTGGTTACACCAATGATTAAAAAAGAAGACACCGTCATGAGACAGTGCATTACTCCCCATGAGAGGCTCGCTGCTGCATTACGATTTCTGGCAACTGGGATGAATTTTGAAGAGCTGAAATCTGGGTCACTCGTTATCCACAAGCAGCTATGTTCCTTGTATAAATCAATTACGGAAATTACGAAATCCTTGTTGGAAACACTCATTTCGTGGCGAAAAAACGTATATTGGGGAAAGAACTGACAGATTAAACACAGGGCAAAAGGCGATAAGTGATTTGTTCGATTTTGAATCAGAGGAAAGTGCCCGGTTTCCCCACTCACGTTCGTTCCATCTGTCCGTATTGCCGTGTCGCGTTTCCCCATTCACGAGCAGTTGGAGTGATGGTGTTTTGGCGCAGCGCGATGGCTTTTGGACTGGTTGGAATTCCATCACGTCCTGTCACTCCACTCCAAACCCGACAAGTTTCGCCATTCACGTCGTTCCATTGGCGCGTGACCTCGCCATTTGGCTTGTTGGAACGATCGTCAGTGTCCCAGCCGCCGCCGGTACCCATTGCTTCACCCCCCTGGGTTTGGAGGAGGCCTGGCCTCACGCCCCAACGCTTAGCCACCGCGCCAACAAACCCAACTGCAGCCTTAATTAGACCTATTGTGCGACATCCATGAGCAGCTTCGAGTTTTCTCGGTTCCACCCCTAGACCCCATGTAGCTGAAGTCTGTAGTTCGACGTTCTCAATACTCTACCGCCATTTTTTCACGAAGCGCAACACAGGCTTGAGGTTCATCCTTGCAACCTTACCCAGCTGCAAGAGAGGCACCCTCGAGTACTTCAACCCTCGTCTAATACGGACAGAAATGAAATTCCACATGTGCGAGTTCGTCTTTACCATCACTCTACTTCTTTCTTGTGTTTCGATGAAGCAGTGAAGCGGTACTCGTTGAAAATGAACAAATCCTGTACGAAATCTTGAACAGAAGGTTCGTCAATGTCGTGGAGAACTTACGACCCTCTCAGAGACATACATGTTACCGCGTCACCCGGAAATCCATTGATGGCGACATTTTTTAGAGGACTGGTGGCGAGTGAAACTGATTCTGTGCTCAGAGTATTGATGACGAAAGGAATCGAAGTATGGTCAAGCCAGCGTAGAGTGCAGCTCAAGGTGTGACCCAGCTGTCAAGGAGGTGAGGTATGTTTGATGTGGACCGAATAAATGTGAGAGTTTGGTTTATGTACTGATGGTAAGTAGTTCCAATGGCCGAAGCGTGAAAATATACGCCATTCTCCTTCGCTTCACATTCATCTTACAAAACTTCGAGAACGGCAGGTTCCAGGTAGAGCGCTTTCTTTGTGGCCAGTGGAGGTATACAGACATCCCGAATGGAATCCGATTTCATTCAACATTTTTCAGAACGAAGAGGTACAGAACACCCCATGCGTCGCTCAATACAACCGGTATTGGTTTTCAAATAGCTATCTCAGTGAGGGAAGCTTTGTCGTTTATTGTACAGAATGAATACTCTGCGGTCAGAAAGATAGCTTCTGTGCCACAAGGACACACTGGGCCCTACCTGTACATATTTTACTGCCACTTCCATCTTAACCTCATTTTTCTGCACTCTACGCCGACGACTTTGTCTATGCTGTGCACCCTCAAGGATGGAGAGGAAAGTCACACATAACTACAGCTGCTTGTTGGACAACTGGGCAGACAGAAGCTGAAAATTAACCCGAACAAGTCAGCAAGCAGCTGCACCTAGAATCATCGCTATTGTATCACCAACAGTGACAACAGAGCAAGAATATCCAATTTGTTCTCTGAGCACATTACCTAAAATGTTGGAAAATATTATGGTGAAACAGATTGCACTTTTGCTGCGACCCCATCTATCGTTGCACCAACACGGGTTTATGTCTGGCATGTCTTGTGCAACAAATCTGTTGACATTTCAACATACTGTCATGGAAGCGTTTGGTGATGGTGTCCAGGTAGACAGTATTTACACGGACTTTGCTAAGGCCTTCGACAGGGTCTCCCATGCGATTCTCCTTGAAAAGCTGGAGGCTTTTGGTTTTTTTTTGGGTCGTTACTTGCATGGGTGAGGAGGTATTTGCTGGGTCGTCGTCTGGTTGTCAGGCTGAGGGACGTGGTCTCTGATTCGTTCATTGCCTCATCAGGTGTGCCCCAGGGATCACATTTGGGCCCTTTACTATTTCTCATCTTCATTGATGACGTGAGTAAACTGTTTAAGGGGACTGTGAAACATCTGTTATTCGCTGATGATTTGAAGATTTTTTTGAGAGTGGTCTCAATGAGCGATTGTTTGGTTCTTCAGAATGCTCTTACAGCCTTGCACGGATGGTGTTTGAAGAATGAGCTTGGACTGAATATTGATAAGTGCTCAGTGGTCACTTTCAGTCTAGGTGTATCCAGCCTACAGCATGACTACTCCATAGGAGGGGCTCCGGCGTGAAACCCTGGTGCGGGATCTCAGAGTTTTGATCGGTTCAGATTTTACGTTTTCGGCCCATATTGTGAAATATGCTCGATAGCAATGAGAAAACTGGGCTTTCTCAAAAGAAATACGAGGGATTTCAAGGATCCAAACGCCCTCAAGCTGCTATTCACCTTCCTTGTCCGTACACCTCTCGAGTTTTCCTCCCCTGTGTGGTCACCGTGGTATACCAGTGACAAGAATACCTTGGAGCGTGTTGAGCGCCACTTCCTGCGCTATGTGTCCTACAAGAGAGGCGATAGGTGGGAGGACTTTTCCTACGCAGTGGCGCTCAGGAGAGAAGGCATGTCCTCGTTGGAGAGTCGGCGACGTGAGGCGGACATGCTTCTCCTGCATGGGTTGACAGCGGGTCGACTGGATTGTCCGTATCTGCTTTCCAAGTTGAACTTCTACGCCCCTCCATACGCTACCAGACTCCATCAGCCTTTTTATGTCTATACCTCTTCGACCAACTATCTCCGCAATAATCCCATGGTGCGCTTCCAGGATGACTTCAATAGGTTGTCACACGGTGTTTCGGAGGACCTACTGTTGTTGTCGAAAGACTCTTTTAGGTCCAAAATTCGACGGCTATTGTGATCTCCATTAGTTGGCTCGGGATTGCTGCTGATTGATTTGTGCTATTTATTGTGGTTTATATTGTCCTACTTTTATTTTTGTTTCTCACTGTTAAATTGGGCACTGCCCGTATATGTTATAAATAAATAAATAAAACACCAGATCCTAAATGCCAGTTCTCATCTTCAACGGCTGAGAAATATAGCCTGTCCACTGAAATATCTATTTAACAGTCAAATTCTCAGCCATTCCGACAAAATCCTTATTTACAAGGTACCGATGCGTCTCATCTAGACCTATGGGGTCTGGGGTACCCGCTCTCGTTCTCAATTCCACAAATTGGAAGGACAACAGAGCGGCACGGTCCAGAAAACTGTCCTCCAAGCACCCCCTTTCGTACTTAAACAAAACCGTATACTACTAGACCCTAGCGAAATGCCTTGAAAAGAACGTAGCAACGTTATTCCTTAATCGTGGCATTAATCACGTTAACCAACTGGCTTTGACTGCTCTCAAGTTCTGAGATTGATAAGTCCTTGAAAGGTGCAGGATCTCCTACCCGAACTATTACGAGTGATCAAACAGTATTTAGTGGCTCTTTCTGCAGTTTGCTTTACTGAATTGCTAGCCTCTTTTGTAATACCTCATCACACTAAAAGCAACTTTAAAATTGTGGTTTGCAATGTATTATTTGTTCGAAGACGAACGCTTATCTGTTTTTTTTTCTTTTCCGAGGGCGTGTGGGACAAGTCCCTTTGTCACTGCGGCCACGTGTGGGCCTATTGTGACACAGGGCCTTCCTTAGTAAGAGGCGTCGTACATACCCGCCCCCTTTATGAAGCCGAGTATGTCCTTCACCGCAGCTTCCGCTATGATTTGGGGTTCAGTGGTCCCCTGACCGAAGTATTCAAAGCGTTTTGCTGCCAAGGCAGGACATTCACATAGGATATGCTCTGCTGTCTCGTCCTCCTCACCGCAGAGTCTGCATTCCACCGCCTCTGAGATGCCCATCTTGTTGAGGTGATATCTGAGTGGGCAGTGCCCGGTGAGGAAGCTAATCAAGACCCTCAGATCCCTCCTGGAGAGTGTCAGCATCGCCTTTGCCCTTTGACAGGAAGGCGTGACGAGCCTTTTCGCCTGTCTTAGCCGTGGCTGGCGATGCCAATGGGCGCTGTTTTCCTGTGTCTCCCACCGAGCGAACAGACGGTTGAGGTGACTCTTCGTCAAACCCACATGTGGTTCAGGCCCGATGGGTAGGGATTTTGTGCCCTTCTTCGCAAGGTGGTCAGCCTTTTCATTGCCCTCATGCCCCTTGTGAGCCGGCACCTAGATGAGGGAAAGCTTATTGTGGGCGCCGAGCTGCTTGAGCGCATGAAGGCATTCCCATGCCAGCCTGGACCTAAAACTATAGGCTGCGATGGCCTTTAAGGCCTGGCTGTCCGAGAATATGTAGATCTGCTTGCCCTTGAGTCCTTTAGGCCGGGTCTCTTCCGCGCAGATCTTTATAGCTAGGATTTCAGCTTGGAAAATCGTGGCGTACTCCCCCAGCGGCTTAGCCAGACTGTAGTTGGGCCCAACAATGCCCAGCCCAGCTCTGCCTTTCATGACTGAACCATCGGTGTACCACCGCAGGGCGCCCACCTCGGTCCGAAACGTCTCCTGCTCCCATCGTTCCCGCGAGTGGATAATTACCCTGAATGGCAGCCAAAAGTTCTTTCGCTCTGACATAACGTCGGTAGCAAGGACTACTGCCTCTTCCAGTTTGAACTGTCTAGTTGTTCTTCGGAGGCTTACCTTAACCCTGGTGGAGATGTTCCCTGTCTGCAAAAGCCTTACTGCTCCCAGGTAAGCAGTCCTCTGAATATGTATATGGAGAGGTGGGATGTCTAAAAGGACTTCCACTGCAGCAGTAGGGCACGTATTCATTGTCCCTGTTATAGCTAGGCATGCATGTCGCTGCAGTTTTTGGAGTTTCCCTTGAGCTGCTAGCCGGCATGTTGCCTTCCACCACACCGTGGAGGCGTAGGTGATGCGGGGTCTTATTATCCCCTTATCCACTCCATCATTTTTGGAGTTATGCCCCATGATTTGCTGCACAGCCTCCTACATGCCCATAGGGCTGTAGTTGCCTTGTGCAGCGCATATCTCACATGTGAATTGCAATTGAGCTGCTTATCCAGTATCACCCCGAGGTATTTCACCTCTGTACTTATATGGAGCCTTGCTCCTTGCATGGTGGGTGATGATATATTTGGATTTCTTCGCTCGGAACGTTTATTTGTAACGGACTCTAATAGAAATTTTTTTAAAAGGCGGTGAGTTGTTGAAGCCCCGCGCTTTATTATGACGATATGTGGGTAGTACAAGTGATACGTTATGTTCAGCACCAATCTGGTCATTGTTTTAACACAGTTTCTAATAAATGGTTAGCAAGGAGTCAACGACAAAACACGCATCCTGTCCCTACAGCAGACGAAATGCGTTTCATGTTTCATCGCTTCAGACGCCACTCTGAGATTTTTCTTTCTTTAGCCCTGCGAAGTAGTAAAGTTGTGCAAAAGGCTGAAAAAAAAACGTTCCATCAGATCTTCTGCTGTCAAAATTTTATAAATCCAAAATGTTACGACAAAATGGCTCTACGAAACGAGTTCGCATTCGAGATTTTGCCTTGCGCATCAACACGGGCCGCCACAAAAACGTTATGAGCGAAATCGGTTACAAATTGAAGCTAGTGCGATCAAAATACCAAACACCTTTTTACTTTCCTTGGCTCTACGAAGTAGGAAGGACCGTTTCAGACCCTCCTGAGTCCGAAAAACACTATTTGGGAAAATGGTCTGTGGGTCTGTGTGTCTGTGTGTGCGTATGTGTGTCTGTGAACGATTTTTAGAAAAAACCACCGTACCAAATCAGCTCAAACTTCATATCTCGCCCGCAAGTTACCATGGAACGCCAAAATAGAGGTAAGAATAAAATCGACCGAAATTTAACTATAGTTATCATAGTGATCAAAACACCAAATATTTTTTTTCTTAAAAACGGCTCTAACGATTTTGATTACATTTTTTATATTGATAGCTCCTAATATATCAACTATACCGTAAAATTCCCATATACGGGAAAATGACGAGAGCAGCACAATAAATTACCAAAACTTTCGACGAAATCGATATTAGCTCGGTTTATAGATAAAACATCCGTACCAAATCAGCTGTAAAATGATTTGAAGCCTACAGGTTACCATGAGACGCCAAAATAAGGGTATGGGCAAAATCCACCGAAATTTAACTATAGTTATCATAGTGATCAAAACACCAAATCTTTTTTCTCAAAAACGGCTCCAACGATTTTGATTAAATTTTTTATATAGATAGCTCTCAATAAGACAATTATACCATGAAATTTCCATTTGTGGGAAAATGATGAGAGCAGCACAATAAATTATCAAAATTTTCGACGAAAAGCGTTTTTAGCGCGATTTTTTCCTTATAAACTCCGCTGGAATGATTGTAGAATGTTAAAAAAAATTGGTATTGTAGTCCAATCTAATACCTAAAGGGTGAGTGTTTAAAAACGCTCATGAGATACATGGGGGTCACTCCAGAAATTCAAGAATTTCAACTACTGCCGTTTCGCTTACTACCAGTTCTAAAGGTTTTAACCCAATAACTCTGCAAAAGTAATTACTATCCTTCTTCAAAAAATTCGTGTTTACAGCCTCATTAAATATCTGTTTTCCAATTGCTCAATAATGGTCCTGAAATGAGTACGAGCAGCACAATAAAATCTGGAACTGTAAGCGCTACCGCTTGCTGCTGCCGTAAAGCGTTGTTTGACCTAGTTCAAATTAACTGAGTGATAAATGAATTGATTAAATAGAATTAGCCATGTACAAAGTGAATGGTTGTAGAGCTAAGGAAAGTTGTGTGTTGCAACGCACCAGATATTTAATGTAAAATTTGCGTTTGTGGGCAAACCTCAGCGCAATAAAGCGTCAAAACGCCGGTTTCGACTTCTGTGAAAAGACCGTTTTGAGGTGTCGCCAAAAGGGCTCGAGAAAAGGGGGCTGTTACGTTCTCGGTTGTTAGGCCGATTAATAAAATCATTTATTACAGATACGGAAAGAGCTTCTCTATGCATATTTTTGATTCAGAGAAGTAAACAGACATATTAAAGCGAATGAAACTGGTCGGAATGTGAATACTAGCGGAGAATGCAGCCATCGATACTCGAAATACCAAGTTTTCCATACTGGTCCCCGGCACCAGACCGAGTTTCGCGTTGTAGCTGAAAATGAATCATCGCAGACCTTCGGAAGAGACGGTTGAGAAATATCCTGGAACGAGGGCGTCAGATGTTCCAAACAAATCGCACGAAGAAACATCAACGAGCCACGGAGAAACTGGATTCCCCCCCTCCCCCCCCCATTTACCCGCGACATTTCAAACCACTTTAGAGAACATTCAAGTCCAAGTTGAATACCATCCAAGTCGTAGGTTACGACCTAATAAGGGGGCCCCGACGGTAAAACCGTGACCTGCGGAAATGAGAGAAAGCCGCACCATTTCGTAGTTAACGTTCGGCGTCGCAAGGTGCGTAAATTAATGTGGGAAAAAAAGTGGTCAGTCTTGTAGGAGACGAGAGTGAGAAACGCTTCAGCTTCGGAGGTCGATGCTCTGCTATCGGGTTTATCGAGTTAATTCCAACTCATCAATCTGCTTCCCGAGAAAGATTCGGAATGGAATGTTCAGATAAATCGAATAATTGTGAAGGATCGCTGAAAATCGTCGCCGCATGTTCCGTTATCTTCTTAACGCTTTCGTAGATCAAACGGCTTTCCCCAAGAATTAAGTCAAGTTCAAAATAATCCCCTCCGTAGCGATCGATTTATTTGACTTCATTTGCCGCATAAAACACGTGCTCCTAAACGCTATTCTCTGGCTCACTTTCCCCCAAATAACTATCCTTTCCACGACATTTTATTCAGAATGGAAATACTCTTCAACATTCTCTATGATAGTATTCCAGAACACAGTTTAGTCTGTCCGTGACAACAGTTTTGCCTTTTTTTAAATTTCGGGTTTGCCTATACTCTAAACTCTCACAGGCTTTTTTGCGGCATATTGTTTCTTATTTTCTATTTCGTGTATCTTTTACAACGTCAATCGGCCAAGTTTTATTGACCTGTACGGAGTAGAAAGACAAGTTATGCGATCGGCTGAAAAAAAAAAAGTTGAGCTCCCTTCAGATCTTTGCGTTTCAGAGCCTACTGAATCCTAAAAACGCTATTTGGGAAGATGGTCTGTGTGTCTGTGAACGCGACTGAGAGAAAATGGCTAAACCAAATTAGCTCCGGCCGGTTACAATGCCAAAATAAGGGTATGAGCAAAATCACATATAATTAGCATAGCGATCAAAACACCAAATATTTGTTTCCCCCAAAAACGGCTATAACAATTTTTATTAAATTTTTTATATTGATAGCTCTTAATAAGGTGACTGTTACATAAAATTTCCCATTCGCGGGAAAACGACAACACTATAAATTATCGAATTTTCGAAAAATCGATTTAAGCGCGGTTTTTTCCTTATAAACTCCGCTGAAATGTTACTAGAATCTTCGACAAAATTTGGGTTTCCGGCCCAATCCAATACCTATAGGATGAGCGTTTAAAAAAACTAAGATATATGGGGATCATTCCAGAAATTCCGGAATTTCGATTACCGCCGTTTCGCTTACTACCATTTCTAAAAATGTTTACCCGCTAACTGGAAAATTGATTATTAAACTCTTCAAAAAAAAATCGAGTGTACACCCTCATTGATTCGTTGTGAACCAATTGCTCAATAATGGTCGGAGCATGAGTACGAGCAGAACAATAAATTCTGGAACTGTAAGCCATACCGCTTTCTTCCACCGTGAAGTGAGGTTTCAAATGAACTGAGTGATAAACCATGAACGCAAGTGAATTGACGTAGAGCTGATGCAAGTTGTGTGATGCGGCGCACCTAATATTTTCACCTCTTTTTAATACCTTTAGAACAAGTACGAGGTTTCCCACAAAATCACGTTGACGGTTCCATGATAAAGGTTGTGACATACTCAGGAGCGTATTGAATACCATAAATATCTGGTGCGTTGCAACACACAACTTTCCTTAGCTCTACAACAATTCACTTTGTACATGGCTAATTCCATTTAATCAATTATCACTCAGTTAATTTGAACTTGGTCAAACAACGCTTTACGGCAGCTGGAAGCGGTAGTGCTTACAGTTCCAGATTTTATTGTGCTGCTCGTACTCATTTCAGGACCATTATTGAGCAACTGGTACACAGATAATTAATGAGGCTGTAAACAGAAATTTTTTGAAGAACGATAGTAATTACATTTGCAGAGTTATTGGGTAGATACTTTTAGAACTGGTAGTAAGCGAAATGGCAGTAGTTGAAATTCAGGAATTTCTGGAGTGAGCCCCATGTATCTCATGAGCGTTTTAACACTCACCCTTTAGGTATTAGATTGGACTACAATACCAATTTTCTTGAACATTCTACTAACATTCCAGCGGAGTTTAAAAGGAAAAAACCACGGCAAAAACGCTTTTCGTCGAAAATTTTGATAATTTATTGTGCTGTTCTCGTCATTTTCCCATATATGGGAATTTTATGGTATACTTGCCATATTGGGAGCTACCAATATAAAAAATTTAATCAAAATCGTTAGAGCCGTTTTTGAGAAAAAAAATATTTGGTGTTTTTATCACTATGATAACTATAGTTAAATTTCGGTGGATTTTGTTCATACCCTTATTTTGGCGTCCCATGGTAACCTGCCGGCGAGATATGAAGTTTGAGCTGATTTGATACGGTTGTTTTCTTTAAAAATCGTTCACAGACACACTGACCATGTTCCCAAATAGTGTTTTTCGGACTCAGGAGGGTCTGAAACGTAAAGATCTGAAGAAAACTCAAAAAAAAATTTTCAGCCGATTACATAACTTTCCTTTCTACTTCGTAGAGCAAGGAAATTAAAAACATATGGGATGGAGCGGCGAAAATTCCAGAACGAAATTCATTAACGTATCCAAAAGAAACCGTCTTGACAGTCTCATTTATGACCTACGCAACGATTACACAATGAAGGTCGTGACATGAATAGGGGTGGTCGGGGTTTTACCCCGAAAACCTCGGTCAATGATCTGGCGTTTACCCCGCGTGATTAAACGACTTCCCCTTTAAGGTTTTCCCTCGGACTCCAGGTATATATACGGACTCGGTTTAACGCCCCTGAATCAGTCTCGTTCGACGAGACTATTTTCCAAATTTACCCTCGTGAATCAGCACAGCGAAACATCTCGCGTGTCCATTCTGAACTTTCTCCACCGAGATCTTTGTGTTTTACGTGTTCATCCATCAATCTGTGTAACTCCGAACATGACAGTCTTCTACAGTTTCCTCATTAATTGTTGCGTTCCCTCAAGTGCCCTCTTTAACTAGGGGCGACGCAATAAATTTCGTTCCCTAAGTTGTACTAGTTAGCATATTTTTTGTTTACAATGTGCGCATAAACTGAATGAAAAGCAGAAAGGATGCCAGAGTGATGAAAAAACGCAGAAAGCCCATAAAGCTGAGAAAAGTTGGGTGATGCGTCGCGCCAAATATTTATATTGTTGGTGGTCGTAAAGCCTAAATAAATTTTGCGAAAATGGGCCATTTTATTACTCTCCGCTACCCGAAGGGAAGGAAAGTATAGTAATCGGCCCAAAAAAAAATTTGGGTTTTCTTCAGATCTTTACGTTTCAGACCCCCCTGAGTCTAAAAAACCTAATTTCGGCGCGTGGTCCGTGTGTATGTGTGTGTGTCTGTAGTTCGATTTGCGGGAGAACGGCTGATCCGATTGAGCTGGTTCTTTTTTTGTTTTGTTTGTTATTTTTTGTAGACACCAAAATAAGGTTATGGACGATTTCGGCTGATGGAAAGGGGGGGGGGGATGAAAATGTACCAAAAACTAGGGTTTTTCGCATTTTTCTCGAAAACGGCTCTCACGATTTTGATTAAACTTTCAAATGATCTTTTCCTAATCAATACCTAACTTTTCCTCTCAATACATATCTCCATGAAAATACGGCGAACGGAGATATGGGCCCCTGAAGCAAAAATCGGTTTTTTACGCTTTTTGGCAAAACGGCTTCGGCGATTTTCACCAAACTCACAGGATGTTTTCAAATAGTTAATACCTACATATTCTTCTCAATAAATGTTCCTGTGACGGTCCATTGAACAGAGATAAAAATCAAAATGTGTCGAGAATAACGTTTTTTTCAACATTTCCGTAAATTCCAGGGTAACTTTCTCACCAGATGTGATAAATCCTAGTGTAGTGTCTTTTAGTCACCCATACCCACATTTCGTTCTCCATAAATATTTCTGTATATATATGTTGAACGGAGATATAAGCCAAGTTAACTCAGAAAAGGAGATTCGTCGAATAATAATTTATCGGTATTCCAATTTTGGCAAAAACGGTTCTGACGATTTCAATCAAACTTTCGGAGTACTCTCAACTAACTAGTCCCTACATTTTGTTCTCCATAAATGTTCCTGTAAAAATGCGTTGAACGAAGGTATAGCGCCCGCCTATGTAGATGGTGTTCGAACTGAAAGGGGTGACGGAAAGTTGTGTGTTGCTACGCACCAGATATTTATAATCGTTGCGCCTCTCAAACGTATCACAATTCATAACATTATTTTTATTTTGTAGTTGGTTTACTGAAACAGTTCTGGGCAATCAGGTTCCAGTCAAAATGCTACAATTGTCGATTGATCAGTCACACAGCATTATTGCTCAATCAAAGTCAATTGTGCCTTCCGCCAATTCACCTCTCAAGTGAGATCGCTATTAAGTCGATCGTCTCGCCTCTCGAAACTATTAAAGCACTTAGCGTTGCGTGCTGTTGTGCTACTGGTGTTACGAATTGATGATTGTTCGATTGAAACGTAACGAATTCTCCGCAAAAACTCGTAATCAGTGCCAATTGAGCGACGGAAGCGGCTCGTTAAAGAGTCGGAATAAAAGTGAAATTACGATCTTCTCGCTTCGTCTGAGACCGGAGCCGAGGGAGAGTTAATTATCGGACGCGTTCGTCCGGTTGTTTCGTATCTGGGGAATTTCATCTTATGACTTATCTTCGCGTTGATCGATGGACCACTAAACGTGTTTTCTATTTCGTTACGAGAGATGCTCACGCTCTTGGAACGCGTCGAACAGTCTGCGCAAATTACTCGAGGCAAGTGCGAATTGTTCAGCGACACTGTTCATCTCAGCTCGTCGACACGCAGGAGGTTCTTGACACGAATGTTGTTGAACCCTTCCACTTTCGTATTGAACCTGCTATAGTCCTAATTACCTTCAGCCTTTTGGTATTAGCGCACAAGTCTAATAAATTGAGCCGTTTACATTTTTAAGAAAAAAATATATATACGGTTAATTCGAGAGAATAAACGCGCTTGACGATGTCACAAAACGAACTGTAATTTTTCATAAAAATATATCGTACGACCAGAAATGACAGATGAACCTGGTCAACCGATAACTAACTGAAGGGTCACTTGTAAGTTTCAACATTATAAACTCAATGTGTCGACAGAAAAAATAATTACTGGTAATAGTCATTAATACTTTGACACAAAATGGAGAAATGAGTTCGATTACTTGAAAAAACTCCGATTTTTTTTAAACGAGATTTACGAGGGACTGCATTAAAATCCCTTTACGTCGAAGTAGTTGAAAATTTATTGCGCAGCTCTCGTCCTTTTTCCTCTAATGAAAACTGTATGGTAGAGTCATGTCGTGTTTAACTGTCCATACAAAAAGTTTAATTTACGTCGTTGGAGCCATTTTTGTGAGACAAAAAGTACCGGATGATTTGATCACTACGATAACTATAGTTATTTTTGGACCTATTTCACTCATATCCTTATTTCAGTGTTTTCCTGAATCGACGTACGAATTTGAAGAGAAGGTTTTTTTTTTTAAGTAACTGAAATTAAACACTGGCCATTGCAACGATGCTTCTCATATGGATGACATTTGGAAGATCGACACCACCTTTTTTAGTGGCCAAGTATCGATTTAGAAAAGACGATCGTTCTCGATGTGTCGACTAACTGTTTTTAGTACCTGGACATTTCAAATCCTTCGACGCAATGCAAACCTGTTCGGCAAAATATTTCTTCCGCAGTCTATCAAAATTTGACACGAAAACGTGAACCTATTTGACATATCGATATTTGATAGTTCTCGAAACCGGTATGAAAAAAAGTTGAAACGTACCAATGATTTATTTACATTTTATATACAACCTTTATCGGAAGTTTCGTCGATTTTCTTTGTTTTCTGCTCTTTTTACATGGAGATAGCAGTTCAATTTAGTACCGATAATTAATTGTAAGGGGATGTCGTGCTATTTTGTACGGGGGCGATGTAAAAGAAGTAACTCTCTCTCTCTCCTCTCATAACAGTGTCAGTTATCTGTAATCTCAACACGCCCTGTCGTGTTCAGATGCGAAGAGCCTTAAACAGTTCAATTAGATATATTCTGAATCTGAAATATGATGATAGAATTCACAATAAATATAAAAATATCTGGTGCGTTGCAACACACAACTTTCCTTAGCTCTACAACAATTCATTTTGTACATGGCTAATTCTATTTAATCAATTCATTTATCACTCAGTTAATTTGAACTTTGTCAAATAACTCTTCACGGCAGCAGGAAGCGGTAGCGCTTACAGTTCCAGATTTTATTGTGCTGCTCGTACTCATTCCTGGAGCAATATTGAGCAATCGGTACACAGATAATTAATGAGGCTGTAAACATAAATTTTTTGAAGAAGGACAGTAATCGCTTTTGCAGAGTTATTGGGTAAAAACGTTTAGAACTGGTGGTAAGCGAAACGGCAGTAGTTGAAATTCAGGAATTTCTGGAATGACCCCCATGTACCTCATGAACGTTTTTAAACAATCACCTTTTAGGTATTGGGTTGGACTACAATACCAATTTTCTTGAACATTCTACTAACATTCCAGCGGAGTTTAAAAGGAAAAAAACACGGCAAAAACGCTTTTCGTCGAAAATTTTGATAATTTATTGTGCTGCTCTCGTCATTTTCCACAAATGGGGATTTTATGGTATAATTATCTTAAGAGCTATCTATATAAAAAATTTAATCAGTATCATTAGAGCCATTTTTGAGAACAAAAATTTGGTGTTTTGATCACTATGCACTATAATCACCCCTATTGGCGTCCCATGGTAACCTGCGGGCGAGATACCAAGTTTGAGTGGATTTGGTACGATGGTTCTCTCTAAAAATCGTTCACAGACACACATACACACAGACCATTTTCCCAAATAGTGTTTTTCGGACTCAGGGGGGGTCTGAAACGTAAAGATATGAAGAGAACTCAAAATTTTCTTTTCAGCCGATTACATAACTTTCCTTTCTACTTCATAGAGCCAAGGAAAGTAAAAACAACAAATCCTCAAAATTGACGGATGACAATACTCTGTACCAGCAACCATGTTCAAAATCATTTCTACGAAAATAGAAACACCGTATCTTGCGCGACGATATTTGAAATTTTCACACTTTCATAATTTAGAAACCAGAACCAATTTCTTAAATAACCGTTTACCACAATGTCGTACCACAGCCTATGGATAGAACTCTCATCAGAATTAAAACAACTGAAAAGTCATTCTACGTTCAAGAAACGTGTGTCTTCTGACTGTCCCACAAGTGGGATATGCACCGTGACCAGATGACCTATTGTGCCAGTCCTGATGTCTTACAGGCCAATGCCTAGCCTCCTGAAGAAAGACAGGTAGTTCCTGAAAGAGTTTTCGTTGGTATCCATTCTGGGAGAAGTGGTGCCAAAGACCAAAAGTCGCTCCCTCTCAAGTCTCTGGCACTGGGCCACGACATGGTAGGGAGTCTCCTCATCCGTGCCACACCACCTGCATCGAGGGGTGTCGACTATACCCATAACATACATGACTTTGTTCATTCTACAGTGCCTGATTATGATCCCAACAATCTGTCAGTTCTTCCTCTCCATCATCAGAAGGATGTGTCTTATCTCACTTGATTGCTCTGAGACAAAACTGGATTGTCTTACTTCTGCAGCATTCCAGACTGTTGATGCAGTCTTCTGGCGTGTTCTCCCACAGTCCTCTTGACTAGTGACAGAGAAATCCCACAATGGGTACGGTAGACGAACCGCGTTTGGCCAGATGGGCCGCCCTTTCATTTCCAATGATCCCCTTGTGTTCAGAAATTCAATACACATTAACTCTTTCACACTTGCTAAGGAGTTAAGCCACATCCCGCACTTTCGCACCAGTTTTGACGTTGTGCAGTAGTTCATCAGCGCCTTGCAAGACGCTTGACTATCAGTCAACATGTTGATAGTTCTGTTGCTATAGCCTTTTTCATACATTATGATTGGCCCGGCGATGAAAAACCGTTGGAGTGGGGCCTAGGGCTACGTGCGTCCCACTCCTTCCAGAGCCACTTATCCACACCCTGGAGCCTGTTCCCTCCGGAGTTTTCGATCCATTTGTATTGATGTTGATGCCATTGGGAGCTCGAAACTGACGGCTCTCGTTGTTCCATGGACCTCCCACTGGCTGAAAATTATAATTCCTTTCGAACTCATACATGGGTAACATCGTGTCCGTGATCAAGCTGAGGTGCTTATGGGTCTCCAAGTACCTGAATATAGCCAAGTGTCCACTAGTCGCCTGTAGCGCCTTAGCTACACCGAGCTTGATGAGTCTGTCTGCTACCTTCATCGCCTCTGCCTTGGCATATATGTCCTGGGGAAGAAGGTCGAACAGTCTCTCCATGGTAATGGTTTTTGCTAACTCTTCACTGAATTCCTCAAATTTCTCAAGAGCCTTTGACACGACAGGCTGTGTGAATTATAGTATAGATGAATTTTGTTCGTGAAAAAAACTTTAAAAAAAATAGAATAATGAGAAGATGTTGTTGTATACAACTAGCTAGTGATATGAAGAAATCAAAACTGTTGACGCATTTCTGTTTATCGGTTGAATTTTAACATTTATGGTTAGGTGCAAGAATGGTCCAAAATCCAAACCAAACCAAATCTCGCCAGATATATTGAGTATTAAGAAAGCCGTCTCTCTCTCTCTCTCTCTCTCTCTCTCTCTCTCTCTCTCTCTCTCTCTCTCTCTCTCTCTTTGTCTCTCCCTCTCTCTCTCTCTCTCTCTCTCTCTCTCTCTCTCTCTCTCTCTCTCTCTCTCTCTCTCTCTCTCTCTCTCTCTCTCTCTCTCTCTCTCTCTCTCTCTCTCTCTCTCTCTCTCTCTCTCTCTCTCTCTCTCTCTCTCTCTTCCTCTCTCTCTCTCTCCAGTGCAAATTTATGGTATACGCTGATGACTTGCAGATTTACATAAGTTCGCCGATTGACAGGGTTAAGGAAGCAATAGAGACATTGAACGCTGAGATTGCTGGCCTTCTATCGTGGTGTTCATCGCACGGCATGGTGATAAACTCGTCTAAGTGCAAAGCCATGGTGATGGGGTACTCAAGACTGCTCTCACGGCTTAATGCTGTAGAGCTTCCACAGATCGAAGTGGGTGGTATGACGCTCAGATATGAATCGTTATTGAAGAACTTGGGCGTGTTAATTGAACCCTCACTCAGGTGGAACTCCCAGGTGTCTGCAGTCTCTAGACGGGTGTATGGGGCTTTGTACCAGCTCCGTCGGCTAGCGGTGGGCTTTCCTTTCAGGGCAAGGCTTCAGCTTTTCCAGTCCATGGTTATGCACAACTTTACATACAGTTTGTGTGCCCTCAGTGACATGACTGGCGAGCAGATGAACATGCTCCAGAGGGCCCAGAATGCCGTAGTTCGTTTTATTTTCCGACTGAAATGGGATGAGCATGTTAACCCATACTTCCTCAAGCTTCGATGGCTGAAGATTGAGGAGCAGCTGCAGTTGCACATCGGAACAATGCTGTTCAAGACTCTTAAGTCTGGGTCACCACAGTACCTTGCGGAGAAGTTTGCGTTCCTGGAAGATTGTCATCAGCATCACACTCGAAGGCGCCTCATACAGATACCCCTCCACCGAACAACAATATTCAATAAATCATTCACAGCCACAGCCATCCGCATCTACAACAACAATCCCGACTCCTTCAGACCAGAACAGAGCGTGAGAGCACTTTTTCAAATTTACTGTTGCAGAAGTACAGTGCGAGTGCCTAGCTAAGAAAAAAAAAAAAAAAAAAAAAGTGGAAAAGGTGTGCAATGCGCTTGTATTGAGAAGTTTTTGATTTTTTTTTCTTTTTTTATCTTTTTGTACGTTTGTTTCGTTTGTTTTTTTTTATTAATATGAAGCGATCATTTGATGTAAATAACTACTGCCAGAAGTGAAAAAAAAGGTCAATGCTTCCAGGGACAGTGGAAGAGAGGGCCCTATGGCCTTAACTGCCCCTGGTTAATTTAGATAAAACATTTCAATCAATCAATCTCTCTCCCTTCCGACTGCTCTTGCTTGCAGTTGACTTCTCAAACAAAGAATTCACAGCATTAGACAGCATGAGTCCGTTTCATTTTCATGTTACAAAAACGGGAACATTATTTGCACCAGACGCTACCCGATTCTGCTTTTATGAAAATAAAATAACAGCGAGAGGGGATTTCGGCTTTGAACGCCATTTTTCAATAAATAATTCGATTCGTACGGTAGACATTTTAAAGGGCCGAGCTCATCATTTGTAAGAAGATTCATCGGGCAGGAGATGAGGCGGAATAACGAGACAACGTTGCATAACCACAACGAAATCGATTTCATAGCTATCCGAGGATAAGTGGAAAGCGAGGAAGACGGCACGCCCTTGACGAGCCGACGGGCGACTTGGGTGGGCAAAGAAAGCGGATCCCGAAGGAACAAAAAACAACTGGAGTTGGACTAGGGAGTGTAATTACAACTGCTGCGAGGGGAATTGATAGTAAAAGTGATAAACCCGGACGATTCACCCCTCGTTTCTTATTTAGGTCGGCTAGCAGAGCAGGTAACACCAGACACGCAATAATTTTTTCACAGTACAGTTAACATGAGAAAACTGTGGAAACTACTCGCCTCAAAGGTGCTCTCGCTTTTTATTTCAGTGCTCCAAACGGAGCGACAGGAACTTGTAGTTTATCCTTAAAATCACTATTCCAACTATATGATTCTCAGTTTTACATTCTTCAACTTGCAGATCAAGGAAAACACCAATAAAATTTTTCGTTTGAGTTTCCATCATTTCTTTACATTTGGTGAAGTATCTCGGTGGTTAATTTCGTCGGTTAATAATCATTCAAATTACCTAGGCTACGTTTGTTCAACTTGCAAAATTGAATAAAGGAAAGTGGTCCAAATGCTGATTTTGAAAACTCCCAAAACACATAAAATATTCAGACAGGGCGACATGAAAAGTTATTAAATTAATACGTATGAAATTGGTACCTATACAATATAAGAATGAACCAACTGTGCGAATAACAAAGCGCTTCGCTGTTCAATAGCTACTCTAGAGTTTGCTGACTTGTTAGTAAAAATCCTGCTGGGACATACATATGGAGAGAGCTGCCTACCTACAGGCGGCTCGTACGGTGGAATTGGATCTTGTCAGGCGGGGGAGAATGGCGCCGCACCACTTGATTTTGGATAAGGTGTGGGCAGAGGGGCCCGTCCTACAGGTCAGAGACGCGATGTCTACAGACGAAGTTTAACTTCGAGCTTCCCTTTGGGGTACGAATCCATGGAAAATCCAGGTGGGAAGGGGGTGGTCTCGAGGCTGAAGCCATGGAGCCATGGTCTATCATACAGACGAATCAGTGAGGGGTGGCCTAGCAGATGCAGGAATTTGTGGGCAAGGGAGTCGGACAGTGATACCACTGGGTGCGCTGGCGACAGTTTTCCAAGCAGAGCTCTTCGCTGTGGCAGTGTGAGTGCAGCACCTCCTGCGTGCTGGCCTGAAGTGGAAAAGAATATATATTCCTATACCGTTTGGGAATGCCTGACTGGCCTGAAGACCTTGGCAAATGAAAACACATTAACATTGTGTTGTGTGCCAGGTCATGCAGGAATAGAAGGGAACGAGGAGGCTGATAAACTGACAAGTAAGAGATCTGCGCCTCCCCTGGTGAGACCTGAGCCCTTCGTAAGTGTCGTGGCGCCTTGTACGTCTCAATTAGGCAAACGCTTGACTATTCGTGCCTCCCTTCACGCCTTCTCTTTCCTTGCCGCCGCCTGCTACTCATTCTTGCTTCGGATCGCAGAGAGAGATCAAGCGTCCCATCGACTCGGGTTTTAATAATTACTTGTTTCCAATAATATCCCCTTTTAGGCTCACAAATCGAGTGATTGCCTCCTATCCTCATCATTCGCCTCTTCCGTCCTTCCTTTATACCGGCCGGTACCTTTCTGCTCCTTTTTTTTTATTCCCTTCAAATTCGACACCTCCGCAGCTCAAAGGTAATATCTTTAAATTACGTTGATTAGCATTTACAGTTCACATTGGTATCTCCGGACCGAATTGTTGGTGAGTAAAACACCTTTAATTGTTGGATAATCAGGATCGTGATTATTCCAAATCCGAATTTCGTTGCCTAAACTGAATCGTCTGGAACTAGTTCAAGCGTTTCGTTCTCTTTTGAAAGGCAACCGATTTGTATCGCTATTTTTGTTTACTGGTGTTAATTGGAATATCGCGATTTTAGGCGATTTTTTAGTGGCATTGGCGGCTTGGATTGGGATCGGTAAGGCGAGGAATTACGCATTGCGTCTGGTTACGGCCACGAGTTTGAACAGGAAAGGCGTGAGTCTGAGCGTAAAACCCTATTCGTATTTGAACGTGTCTGTATTGACGAGCTCGTTGAACGTTTCAGATAACGATCGTAATAATGATCTCTTTGTCGCTCTGATATTATCTTGTTCTTCTTCGAATCGGAAGACCCGTTTTGTACCTAGGGCGTCGTTCGTACCCGTTTTGTGCGGCATTAAGTATCGTTGCATTTAATAAATTGTTTTGCAGTAGCTTCTGAAAGCACATATAAATTGTTTAATTTGGCATTCACTATGACTGGAAAAGTACGTTCCAAGATTCTCGTAGCAAAAATCACGCAACTCCGTGATCGTATGGCGGAGATTCACTCCTTATCTAAAACTGTCTCTCCCGACGATAAATAACTTTTTCTCATGAGAGCGTCAGATGTTGACAATTTAATTCGCTTGTATGAAGACACAGTAATAGAATTTCTAGAGGTCAAGTTGGATTTAGATCCTAACTAAACAGATTTAAAGACGCAGATTTAAATACCTTTGAACAGCTTGCTGATGAGGTCAAGGTTGTTGTCAATGCGTTGCAGCCCCAACAGAGCGGTGTATACCCACGTGTTTCCTTGAATACCGCGTAGTTTGATCAAATAATCAGTAAAGTAAAATTGGAGCCATTAAAAATAATAGATTTTGACGGTTGGCCTGAAAGTTGGAAGTTAATTGATGGGAACCATAGTTTGTCTTACCTTCGGAAGGTCACCTATTTGACATCACATCTTAAGGGTAGTGCTAAAAGCATAGAAGCCGGAATTCCTCCTACCGGAACTAATTACCGGTTGATTTTCGAAACGCTGAAAAATCGATTTGCGGACAATAGAGCAATGGGTTACTATTATTTGGACAGACTATTCAACCACAAATCGATAGCATAAGAGCCAGAAAAGGGTCTTAATTTTTTTTAGAGGATTTTGTCGGAGCAACTGCAGCACTCCGTAAATTGGAGATTAAGGATTTATTTGATTTCGGTTTAGTCCATTTGTCTATAAAAAAGCTTGACTTGGAAACAGTAAAACAGTTCGACGTGCGAACTCGAGGAAGCGATCCCCAGGCTTGACCAGTTGATGACATTTGTTCAAGCCCAAACGAAAATCCAGGCACGTTCACGAAAAAATGTCAGTGGCTTAATCAAATCCGGTGTACTGCGAAAGCATCGCAAGCGTTCATTGTTCAACAGCCCAACGTTGCTTCCAATTCAAAATTGTCAAAATTCGAATTTACTTGTCCAAGTTGTAAAACCCTTACTTCTCACTCTCTTGAGAAGTGCCCGACTTTCTAAAATGGAGCCTAAGCGTAGATTTGCGCTCATAAAAGGATCAAAAGATGTTATCGATGTCTGGGAGACACTTCTCCAAATCATGCAGTTCCAGGACAACCTGTGCCCAGTGTCAAGGATCCCATAACGAACTACTTCATTTTTTGATGCTCCTGTTGTTAATCCACCAGTGAGGTCTGGTTCCCCCTCACAGTTAACTATGGATTCCCCATTAACTACTGCCACGTCCAGCCTAGTATCTTGTCATACAGCCGTCTTATTGGCGACTGCGCAGGTCATAGCATTCGACAGTGGTGGACTAACCAGTAGGTGCTCAGAGCCCTATTGACAAGCGGTTCACAATCCCATTTTCTTCAGAAGGATTGCTGTTTAAAATTAGGCCTTATTCCCCGAGCTGCACATTCTGTCATCCGAGGTTTAGGAAAAAAGTCCTGCCCCATCAGAGAGAGAGTAACAGTTTCCCTGCGCTCCCGTTTATCGCCGAAGGTTGAGTTTTCGGTAGATGCATTGGTTATGGACGAGTTAACTGACAACTTGCCATCGGTGCGGGTGGATTTAACTGCCCTCTCCCATATCGTCTGTTTAGATTTGGCAGACCCACACTTTGACATTCCAGGTCCTATTGATCTCTTGATTGGTGCAGAATTATGGCCATCGATATGTGGTACCCAAAAAGGTAGTAGGGCCACCTGATACTCCATCTGCACTACAATCGTCCTTGGGTTGGTTGGTGATGGGATCTGCGCCTGTCTCATCTTGCTACTCGTCGCATTTGTGCTACGGAGCTTTCGAGGATCCCTTAGATAAATTGTTGGAGAAATTTTGGCTCCTTGAGGAGGTTCCTTCAAGCCCTGCTTGCACTCGAATGATGACAAGTGCGAGCAAATCTTTGTAGAGACCATGCAGAGGGACGACAAAGGCCGGTACATTGTGGCATTGCCTTTTCGTATGTCCTCTAAGTTGTTGGGGAAGTCATTCCGCATGGCCGTACAGCGTTTTGAAGCTGGAACGCCGTTTTGCAAAAACGTCGAGCTACATCGCCAATATTGTGAGGTCATAAGCAGTTATATAGCCGAGGGTACTTGTCACTGGTGCCGGACGATGTCTTGGACCCTGAAGCAGAGGCATATTACATACCGCACCATGGGGTATTGAAGACTGATAGCGCGAGCACTCCGCTGAGAGTTGTTTTGAACGCGAGTGCTCAAACTACCTCAGGTTTGTCTTTAAATGACGTCTTGCACGTGGGCCCCAAACTGCAGTCAAACTTGGTGGGTGTTTGTTGAATTTTCGCTTGTTCAGGTTTGCCTTGTCTGCAGATATAAGACAAATGTATTTGCGGATTCTCGTTCGCCCAGAAGACCATAAATTTCAGCGTATTGTATGGAGACAGACTCACACGAGAATATTCGTGTGTATGAGATGAATGTAGTGGCTTTCGGCGTTGCTCCTTCCCCATATTTGGCGCTCCGATGCATTCAACATTTGATTACTAGCGAAAGCCATAATTTTCCATTAGCTGCGGTTAGCGCTTATCGTGACATGTACATTGACGACTACCTCTCATCTGTCCCGTCTGAAGACGGAGCTCATTCGTTACAAAACCAAATGGCGTCCCTCTTTTCATCTGGCTCCTTCACTTTGGCCAAATGGGCCTCAAATTCGAAGGAAGTGTTATCCTCAATCTCTGAGGATTTGAGATCTCCTGCCCACTTGCAATTCGAACCCCATGCTGCCTTGAAAGTGTTGGGTTTGCAGTGGGACCCTCAATTAGACCTGTTTTTCTGTGCGGGTGAATATTCCGAGGGCCGAATGCACCAAACGAAACATGATGTCTGCTATTGCGCGGATTTTGATCCCTTAGGGTTCTTGGCTCCCTTGACTATTTTGGCAAGGATTTGTTAAGACTTTGTGGAGTCTTAAGTTGGGTTGGGATGAGTCCCCCCCGGATGCCATATGTCATCAATGGATGGAGTTCGTTAAAGAGCTGGAATTGCTGAAAACTTGGTGCATTCCCCGTCATTCATTTGTCGCACCTGAAGCCCAGAGCTTCCTTGTAGGGTTTTCTGATGCTTCTCAAAGGGCATATGGGGCTGTGGTATATGTTGTTACCCACACGCTACACCAAGGAGTTCAGGTTAGTTTGTTGTTAGCCAAATCCAAGGTGGCTCCAGAGAAGACTGTTAGCATACCCCGATTGGAGCTTTGTGCTTCTTTGATGTTGTCCTCTTTGTTGTGCTTTATTTTGGACACCTATTCGAATCGATTCAAGTTCAAGGAACTCTTTGCATTGACTGATTCGACTGTAGCCCTGCATTGGATCTCAGCACCACCTGCTAGGTGGGCAACTTTTGTGGCAAATAGAGTGTCCAAAATACAGCAAAATATTCCTGTGAGTTGTTGGCATCATGTTCGAGGGGAATCGAATCCAGCTGATTGCTTAAGCCGAGGGTTATCAACTAAGCCTCTGTTGGAGCATCAGCTCTGGTGGAAGGGTCCCAAATGGTTGAACGAGCCTATAGCTTGCTGGCCCATAACTCGCGTGCACAAGTTAGGTACCCTGCTTCGCCGATACCGGAAGAAAAATGTATATCACTGAACGCAGCCGACAAAGAACCGTGGGGTTTATTTCCTTGTTGGCTCGGGTTTCTTCATATCGCAAGCTACTTAGAATCACTGCTTATGTTATGCGGGCATTCAGGTCTGAAAGACCTCGTTGCCACATTCTACAGGCTTCCGAATTGTTTCGGCTGAGATGATGTGGTTGAGACAGGTGCAACTGCATTACTTTCCGGATTTTTTTGAGTATTTGCACGGCACCCATAATAAAACTCGTGGCCGTCGCGATATAGATCCACTCTTGCGGCGGTTAGATTTGTTTTTGGATACAGATATTATCCGAGTGGGGTCGTCTCAAGTTTTCGAGAATTCCGTATGACCAAAGGCATCAATTTTGCTCCCTAAGTCAGGACGGTTCGTTGAGCTTCTTGTTGACCAATACCATGTTGACAATCTTCATACTGGTCCCCATGTACTGCTTTCATTGCTCAGCTTAAAATATTGGTTGCTGTCAGCCAGAACTCTGGTTCGGCAGAGAGTACACAAGTGCACTGTTTGTTATCGTGCTCGACCCCGTCCCTTGAATCCCAAAATGGCGCCTCTACCTGCCCTACGGTTTCAACAAATGAAAGCATTTTGGCATTCTGGAGTGGATTATGCGGGACCATTCACAGTGTCTATCGTTCGCCGCACGGGAGGCTCAACCTTGAAGGCATACGTGTGTTTGTTTATTTGCCTTTCCACGAAGGCAGTCCATTTGGAGTTGGCCTCAAACCTTTCGACAGACTGCTTTCTCGCCGCTTTCCGACGCTTTCTGTCTCGACGCGGTCCATGCCAAGTTATGTGTTCCGATCAGGGAACCAATTTTATTGGCGCTAAGAATAAGTTGGATGACATGTGCCAGTTGACAACCTCCAAGCAATTCAATGATTCAGTGGAGGGGCTGGCTTGGCGAGGTATTCATTGGAAGCTAAATCCTCCTTCGGCTCCCACTTTGGGGGAATATGGGAACGCTCCGTTCAAAGTGTTAAAACACACCTTTTTCGGGTGACTCACGGACATATCCTAACCTACGAGGAATTTAACACCCTCCTCATTCAAGTAGAGGCCGTGATGAATAGCCGTCCTCTATCTGTTCTGACCTCAGATCCTAACGGCCCCACTGCACTTACGCCTGCTCACTTTTTGACCTTGGGCCAACCTTGGAACAACTTCCCAATGAGGATTTAGGGTCCATCCCACCAACTCGTCTTGACCACTATCAACGAGTGACATACATGGTCCAGAGTATTTGGAATAGGTGGCAGCAAGAATATTTGCACACTCTTCAGCAAAGAGAAAAGTGGACGCACGATGCACCCCCTCTCTTGAAAGGAAGCGTAGTCGTTGTTATGCAGGAGAATTCCTCCCCTGCATTGGCCTCTTGCTGTGGTTCAAGAGATATGCACAAGCCCAGATGGTGTCCAAAGGGTTGCTAAGGTACGGACTGCAAAGGGAGAACTAGTTCGCCCACTCGTCAAATTGTGCCCACTCCCTGAACCATAACCTCACATTGCTCATATGTATAGTTCTTTTTTGTCGTTTGTTTCGTTACCTTATTGTTTCCTTGTTCTAACATCATATTTTTTTTTGTTTTGTTTTATTTAAAATATATATAGCATATTGCGCATTGTTCGTATTTGTTGATTTAAAAAAAAAAAAAAAAAATCCTTTGCTTGGGTCATATTTAAAAAAAAAAAACCCCTTTGCTTGGGTCATTAGGTGTTTGACCTCTCGTCTTTATTGATCAGGTGGTTCATGTCCCTGCATATCTGTCATCAGCACGGCAGGTTCTGAAATCCTCTTTCAGCGTGGGGAGTATGTCGTGGCGCCTTGTACGTCTCAATTAGGCAAACGCTTGACTATTCGTGCCTCCCTTCACGCCTTCTCTTTCCTTGCCGCCGCCTGCTACTCATTCTTGCTTCGGATCGCAGAGAGAGATCAAGCGTCCCATCGACTCGTGTTTTAATAATTACTTGTTTCCAATAATATCCCCTTTTAGGCTCACAAATCGAGTGATTGCCTCCTATCCTCATCATTCGCCTCTTCCGTCCTTCCTTTATACCGGCCGGTACCTTTCTGCTCCTTTTTTTTTATTCCCTTCAAATTCGACACCTCCGCAGCTCAAAGGTAATATCTTTAAATTACGTTGATTAGCATTTACAGTTCACAGTAAGGACCACCAAGAGCCAAGGAGGTTGGTAAGTGGGAGTGGAAGTGCAGGGCTGCTGGTGAGTGGCGGGATGAACCTGATCAAAGGCAATCAAGGTTGTTTGTCAGACTCTCCAGGCAGCGAACGAGAGAAATCTTCAGTCTGAAGAGAGATAGTATACGGATGATATGCGGCCTGTTTACAGGTCACTGTCCACTAAGGTACTACCTGGCCAGAGGTCAGAGGTACAGAATTGCAGATTCTGCGAGGTGAAGCAGGAGACAGTGAAGCATGTACTGTGTACATGGTTATATCAGTCATGGAAGTTGCAGTTTCACTAATGTGCAAGAGGCCGGCCCCTGCAGCATCCACCGAACTCAGGCCTTTGGGGCAGGTGTTTGGTCGTTAGCCAGTCTCTTAGTAGTGGGTGGATTTTTGGGAGACCTCTGCCGAGGCTTACTGGGGTCCTTCTGAACCTCAGAGAAGGCAGAAAGTCCAAACTGTCTTGATCTGGGATGTGAAAAGCCGGTGTGTTATGGGTTAGGGCTGCAACAGGTGGCTGCCTCTGGAGGGCAAGGTAGGTAGAACGGAGCAATCCAATTCTTACCCAGGGCAAGACCTAGAAAAGCTGGAAAATGCGCTTGCCCTGCAGACATCGTGGGGTCGCTGGAAGGTAGTTCACCCATCTCGAATTTTATTTTTAACCAGGTGGGTCTGAGGGAGGAGGGGGGCACCCAGTCGATAGGCCCTCAGATATCCCCAAATGCAGAGTCGTAACTGTGTAGAGGCAATAAGTCTATAATGATTCTATCTCAGCAGTTTGTGGCTCTACTTCCACTCGTGTCACTTCACCTTAAGCATTACGTTACTTCCATGGCAGCGCTTTGGAGTTGCAGTTTTGTAATCAACACAAGTACTTCGTCATTCGACAGTCTACTGACATTTGCTTCGATATTCTAATGACAACGGAGGCTGTTGTTTGTGATGTGGCGACTCTCTAAACACGAATATTGCACAAGACAGCTCCTTACTGTCTCGAAGAAAATCTAATCTAGCGAGAGAACACGGTACCTGCGCTTTTTTTAAAGTTGAGCACTAAAAACTGATCTTTTTGGAAGAGTTGCGCCTCCATTATCCACTCACACGTAGAGACGTTTTAAAGGTAGTTCTGTTCGACGCTTTTGCAAGAAAATAGACGGTGGTTTCGCCGTTCTGTTTCGTTTACGAGGTCAACAGTTGTTCCTTTAGAACTGGTTCGCGTATAAAACAGACTGGCGACAGCTCACAACTGCGTTGAAGATGACGTGAACGGTGGGTTAGAGAAGTAGGCCGACACAGAAATGTCGTCCGTTCCTTTCAACGTTAAGTACGTTTTGCGTTTCGTCGTTTTAATCCGCATTTCCTTTTCTTTCTGGTTAGCAAACCAGGCAACTGTAAAAGAGATACAATGGAAAGTAGTGGCCATAAATAAGATCCTAGGTTTCACTTCAGTTCTTCGTTTACTTTGTCCATATTGTCCATTGCCAACTAGTAAAATTGCAGTTTTCAAACTGCAATTCAAAGAATGAATTTTGTAAATGAATTACGTGCCCTTTATACAGCAGAGGGCAGAGGGGGCAGAGACTAAAGGGCAGAGCTTAGTGGGTACCACCAGTAAAAGCGGTGAGTGCTTTGCAGAACAGACGTTTAGGGCGACGATGCTACGAACTCTTTAGCGACGTAGGAACTTGTACTAACAGCTTTGTTGTGGAGTTGGCAACTATCTTTCCAATCCCTCCTGTCCAACGAACCGTCTTGTAATAAATACGTAGGCGGATGGTTCGCGATAAATATAATTCGAGCCGGTTGGCGACCTTGAAATTAAATGCATCGCCAACGACTCGAGCGGCCGTCGAGGGTTTCTTCTGTCTGACAACCTAACGTCGTCATTAATTTACCTGGCAGTTGGGTTGGGTCGCCGGCCAAATTACTTAATATAAGGGGGAATGAAAAATGCAAGCCTGTCACGTTCTGCGAAATGCCAGCGCTCCCCCGGAGGTCGTTTGAGAAAACCGATTGCGGTAGTTTGAAGTGAAATCAAAGCCAGAAAAACGACGAATTGACGGGCTGCCGCTCAAATTGCTGTTAGGGAGCAGGGTTTCGATAATGATTGCCTCGGAAAACGCGGGGCCAACGCAAATCAACTATCGCGGCTCCTTAACGAGTTAATTTAAATTGATGGAAGGGGAAGGGATGCAAGAGATAAACTGAAAGTCTACGATAAGACCTTCACTACGACGAATTTCGTAGCGACCCTCTGCCCCGGGTGAATTGAGCGGAACTATAGGGGCGTGTTCCTTCCACAATCCCTACGAGCCAACACAGGGGTTGTCACTTAAGAAGCTCGCGTGAAGGTTCCCTGTCAAAAACTGACAAATCTGGTTGCAAAACGGGTTCATAATAAACAGGAATTTATTGGGTTTCCACTAGTTATTTTAGGAAAGTTACTGGGGAGGGAGCTCTTCTTGAGACAAACGTATGTGACGGAACGTGATTGAGAGAGAACCACAGAACCAATCCAGCTCTAATTTGATACGCAGCCTGTAGATCAACGTGGGATGACAAAATGAGGGTATACGCGAAACTAACAATAGTAATCATAGTGATCAAAACATTAACTATTTTTTAAAATCTAAAACAGCTGTAACGATTTTGAGGACATTTTTTATATGGACTGCTCCAAATAACGTGGCAATACCGACAAATACGACAAATTTTCATCCTTGGGAAAATGACGAGAGCAGCACAATATCGAAGAAATTATATTTTAGTGCAGTTTTTCACTTATAAATCCCACTGATGTGATACTAGCGTCATTGGGCAATCAACTACCTGTACGATGACAGTTTAATAACGTTCATCAGATAAATAGGAGCAACTCAATACATTTTGGAACCCTAAGCGCCACGAGTTTGCGTGTAGCACGTTGTTATAAACTGAATGAAAAATATATTTGACTAATTGCTGAAGTGAAGACAATCGCTGAATGCACGTCTTGATAATACAATAATGAGCATATTGCACGGTGGTCTCTACTTTTTTCTGGTGAATGACTCAAGCGAAGGACTGATATACGTTTCGAATTGTTTAAAATTTGTTACGAACGATTTTTGTTAATGCGGAAAGTATAATTTGGACTTACCAAGTCGAATTAAGGATAACGGCGAAAGGTCATCTGTTCAGCTGTCGAAAAGGGAATGAGAAGTAGTAAAGGAGAAAAGAGAATAGGAGAAAAGGAAGGAAAAAGCGCAGACGAAATGGGCGAATTCAAGATTGAGAGAGAGTAGTAGGCTCGGTGCCGGGTGGCCTTGCAAGGGCAGGCATCTTTGGGCCGAGCATTAGTGCAGCGATCCCATTGGGGTCGCTGGCCACGGTGTTCCACGCAGAGGTGGCTGCGGTAACGGTCTGTCTGCAGCGGCTGCTACAGAGGGAACTGAAGCGGCAGAGAATCTACATCATGGTGGACAGTCGGGCCACGCTCAAGGCGTTAGCCTCATACTGTCTTACACTGCGGCAGGTGTGGGAGTGTCTGACTGAACTGAAGGCCCTAGCCGAGGACAACAGTGTAACACTGTTGGGTGCCAGGGCATCAGGGTATAGAGGGAAACGAACGGGCTGAACGGTTGGCAAAGAAGGGATCGATGCAAATCCAAATTGGCCCTGAGCCCTTTGTTGGGACTACCAGGAGCCAACTACTAAGAGAGGTTGGCAAATGGGAGGATAGGTGCAGGGCTGCCCATTGGCAGGGGCTGTCCGGCCTTAGACAGTCAAAACTCTTCATCCAACTCTCCAAAGGGAGGGCTAAGGAGATGCTTGCACTGGGGAGGAAGGATATGAGGATCATATGTGGCCTGTGTCACAGGTCACTGTCTGCTGAGGTACCACCTTGCAAATATTGGCAAGTGCGAGGTACAGGTATGCAGGTTCTGCAAGGTGGGCCTCGAGACGGCTGAGCATGTGTTGTGCATATGTGATGGACTCGCAGCGCCGTTGTGTGTTTGGGAGGCCTTTTCTTCAGCCAGAAGAGGTGGCGAATGCAGAACTTGTGGATGTCCTTCGCTTTCTGCGGGGGTGGTAAGACACCAAGTGAGACCAGTGCCGTGGGGCCTGGGGGTAGTACAAGGAGGATCATGGACGCCCTTACAATAGGCCCGTTTGTGGCTGCGGTGAGGGTATCGCCTGCATCCACCGTTTCAACAAAAAAACAAAAAAGACTGAGAGAGAGTAGTGCAGGTTTCTGCTTCACCCCCGATGGACATGCAGACTCTCTCTATTGCCCTTGCCAGAAACGACATTGGACAGAATGTCCTCACGCATTGCAGCAATGTACCCACCTAGTCTAATATTACCAGAACGGCGCAAACATTCCCCCCACCCTAAAGAACTGTCCAGCCCTTAAACCCTATTCCTTTGTTTCATTTGGGGTGTAGGAAAAACTTAAAACAATTTGAACACGAACTGAAACAAAACTACAGTAATAATGAACAGAACTAAAGGGTAGTGTGAGGTTTAGGTTATTGAGTGAGTAAAATACATAGTTTTACCACAGGGCGAGTCAAAACACGGGAGCCAACTCGGACTCTTGCCAACCGAACTGCACCATCACGAGACGGAAAGACCTCTTCTACTATCCCTAGTGGAGGGGTATTCTCTTGGATGACCGCTACTGTGCCTGGTGTGATAGCTGAAGTTTCTTCGCCCTATTTGGGACGTAGCTGAAGGTTGAGGAGATACTCCTGATTCCAACGTCGCCAGTAGTGCCAACAACAATACGCTGGTCATGTTCCAAACGGTTCAAGGGCTGGTCACTAACATCCATAGCTGGTAAGCAATCCAAGTCATAAAGTGAGCTGATGTGAGAGCTTTAGGTGTAGCAGGGTCATCAAAGAGCACACAGAGCGGTCTGCTATTCAACAGAGCCTCTATACCAGTACTGTGGTCATCTACTCGTAGACCGCACAGGGCTGAAGTTAGCTTCACATTCAAAATCGAAAGTTTGACCGTTTGCCCAGCCGTCCTGGATGGTCGTACTCGTCGATACAAAACATATTTAGAATCAGGAGGGAAACATCTAGGCGGAACTTTTTTTAATTTTTCGAAATTTGGCCATCTAATATTGAAGAAGAACTTGGCCTGAACAAAAAACTGAAAAAAGTGCCGCCTAGATATTTTATTGGATATCGTCCAACCTCCAATAACAGCAACGCTTCCATGGGGCTATTCCATCTTTAAATGTCAACTTGCAATGGTGTGGCTGTATGGGTTGACTCCATCTAGCGATATATCGTCCAACCTCCAAAAATAAGATATGACGTCCATCAAATCAGCGTTCCGTTTTTTTTTTTTTAGAACCCTACGGGAGCTGTATTCTTGCTAATGATGACCGTATATGAACAAATGCCGAAACTTAGGGTGATGTGGTGGCATCGTGCACACGGATTGTTGAATTGATGACACCACTTTAGGCACTTCTAAGCCGCGGTGGACGATATCGAGTTTCTGACATACCAGAGGGCATGAGAGATCATTCGAATCGTACGGTTTTGTTGAGTTTGAACTCGTTGAGTGTGGATTTGCTGGCCAGACCCCGTTTTGATGA
This sequence comes from Pachypeltis micranthus, assembly GCA_020466155.1. Classification (NCBI taxonomy): domain Eukaryota; kingdom Metazoa; phylum Arthropoda; class Insecta; order Hemiptera; family Miridae; genus Pachypeltis; species Pachypeltis micranthus. Next base: position 78,955,544 of record CM035768.1, on the reverse strand, counting down.
AGGATGAAGTATGATTAGATAGAGTAACCGTTCGTTGTAATAGTTATAGTTTTCTTGTTACGGAGCTGCTGCAGGCGAATTCCCGAGAAACACTACTTCAGTTTCAGGCACTTGAATATCGCTCGCGGCATTTGGATTCGTTTGATAACCGGGTTTAAGAGTGAATGTGCTGGATAAATGATTCGCTGATGTTCATCATTACCCGGCATTGTTTAGCTCATTATGCAATGTTGTCAGGTGGTGGTGTTGGTTTTGGGATGCGGAAGAGTACAGAGTGGTCGCAGTAAACATAGCAGAAGGTGTCGAGGGGGGCATGGTGGCCAAGAGCGTTGGGGCACGGGGCCTTCTGAGCCAGGCGGGGATAGAACCAGCGGACTCTCGTTCGATCCCTGACCAGGCACCCCCCTCCTCCAAACCCAGGGGGGTGAGGCAATGGATACTGGCGGCGGCTGGGACACTAAGCGGGCCCCCCAATGGGCTCACTGGCGAGTTAGGACATGGGCCCAATGTGTGCCACGGCGAAATGCCATTGGTCCTCCAGCTCTGGCGGAGTCGTATGGCCCACAGCTGCCTCCCTGGTATGAGTGAGCAGAAGGTGTCGTTCGGGCTTTGGAGATGTTGGACCAGGAATGAAATATCGGGACCCGGGCGAAATCTTGATATTATGAGCCACCTTGCGTCTGTCTCTGATGCTGGGCTCCTTCACATTTCACGTGTTCGGTTAGGAAGGAATTAATAATTCGGGGCATGACTTTAAACAACAAGGGGCCAGGAAGACAAATTTTCGTAGTGGTCGACAATACCACCATGGAGATTTTTGAACTAATAATCTTTTGAAACGCGAAGATCTGAAGTAAACTCGAACAAAAAAGTCATCGTACTACATAACTTTGCTCCTTCCTTCGTAGGGGCTTTCCCTTAGCCTTCACATATGTTGCAGCGCATCACACAACCTTCCTAAGCCCGACGCTCGTTCAAAGATTTTCGAGCCCTTAGCTACTAAACCAATTTATTGCTCACTCAGTTCATTTCACGTTTTACGCAGAATGTCATTGAGCTTATAGATCTAGAATTTATTGAGTTGCTTCTACTCACGCCACGATCGTTACTGAGCACTCAGTGCACACGGGAGATCTGCGTAACTGTCAACATGATTTTGTTGAGAAGAGCTGTACTTGCTTTTTATAATTATCGGGAATTGTGAGAAATGAAACGACTAGTATCAATTCCGAAATTTCTGGAGTTGCAACTAATTTTTTAATGAGCGTTGAGAGATGCTCATCGTATGGATGGTTTATTGAACTACCACCCCTTCCTGAGAGTTCTAGTATCATTCAAGCGACATTCATAAGGAACAAACTGGGTGTTGCGGGGCCAAGCCTCAACAATAAAGAAAGAAATGATAAAAGTGAACTATGAATGTCGAACGTGCCGGCGGTGGTTCAACGGGAGAATAACGACAGCGTCTCTACTTGGCCTTGCGAATGATTTGGACCATTCGACTCGTAATCTGGCTTGCCATGGTTTTGGCCAAACCAACGCAAGCATTTTCCCCCTCAATTAGGGCCTCTCGGCGTCAATGTTCCGTTAGCTGTGTAAAGCGAAAAGAGAAGGCAGAAAATTCACGCGATCGCATCGGTATTATGCGCCGATTGCTATACATCGGTCGTTCTAAACACTTAGCCGTCGAAAACGTCGCTAATTTTTTTTTTTTTGTCTAACACGGAAGCCGTCCAGCACTCCGCCAGCCAGCATCATCCACATTACGTCCAGCAACCATCCCCATACGGACGATCGACCCAAAGAACAATTTGATCAGATCTGCCAGTTTTTACTTTCCTTGGCTCTACGAAGTAGAAAGGAAAGTTATGTAATCAGCTGAAAAAAAAAATTTTGAATTTACTTCAGATCTTCATTCTTCAGATTCTTCTTCAGACCCTCTTGAGTCCGAAAAACACTATTTGGGAAAATGGTCTGTGTATCTGTGAACAATTTTTAGAAAAAACCACCGTACCAAATCAGCTCAAACTTCATATCTCGCCCGCAGGTCACCATGGGACGCCAAAATAAGGGTTTGAACAAAATCCACCGAAAGTTAACTATAGTTATCATAGTGATCAAAACACCAAATTTTTTTTTTCTCGAAAATGGCCATAACGATTTTGATTAAACTTTTTATATTGATAGCTCCCAATATGGCAACTATACCATAAAATTCCCATTAATGGGAAAATGACGAGAGCAGCACAATAAATTGCCAAAACTTTCGACGTAATCGATTTTAGAGTGGTTTTTAGAGAAAACGACCGTACCAAATCCCCTCAAACTTGATATCTAGCCCGCAGGTTACCATGGGACGCCAAAATAAGGGTATGAGCAAAATCCACCGAAAGTTAACTATAGTCATCATACTGATCAAAACACAAAGTTTTTTCTCCAAAACGGCTCTAACGATTTTGATTAAACTTTTTATATTGATAGCTCCCAATATGGCAACGACACCATAAAATTCCCATTCGTGGGAAAATGACGAGAGCAGCACAATAAATTATCAAAATTTTCGACGAAAAGCGTTTTTAGTGCAGTTCTTATAAAGATGAATTCCGCTGGAATTTTTGTAGAATGTTAAAAAAAAAATTGGTATTGTAGTCCAATCCAATACCTAAAGGGTGAGTGTTTAAAAACGCTCATGAGGTACATGGGGCTCACTCCAGAAATTCCTGAATTTCAACTACCGCCGTTTCGCGTAATACCAGTTCTAACAGTTATTACCCATTAACTCTGCAAAAGTGATTATTATCCTTCTTCAAAAAATTCGTATTTACAGCCTCATTAATTTTTTGTGTACCAATTGCTCAATAATGGTCCTTTAATGAGTATGAGCAGCACAATAAATTCCGGAACTGTAAGCGCTACCGCTTCCCGCTGCTGTGACGTGTTGTTTGACCAAGTTCAAAGGAACTGAGTGATAAATGAATTGAGTAAGTAGAATTAGCCATGCACAAAGTGAATTGTTGTAGAGCTAAGGAAAGTTGTGTAGCAACGCACCAGGTATTTTTCTTTTAATTTCTAGTGTTTACTCCAAGTAAGTAAGTTTGCTCTTTCCCCAGTATAACGAAAATTAATTTATTCGTTTTTGTCTATTGTGGTCTATATCCAATATTTAGTCCATCATTTTACAAATCCTGGAGTCGACTCACGCGCTTCAAGATTAGGATCCTTCCACTAATTGGGGATCGTTCTAGAACACACCCCTTTTACAGCACAGGGCTAAAATCGACTTTCCTCAAACTTTGAATAATTTATTGCGCTGCGTTCGTCATTTTGTCGCGAATGAAAATTTTACGGTAAGGTTATGTGGAGCTGTCCGTAAAAATTTAATCAAGACCGTTGGAGCCGGTTTGTCCCATACCCTTATTTTGGCGTCCGACAGTGCCCTGCATATAAAATTTTTGTTGATTTGATGGAGCCATTTGCTCTCAAATGCGTTCACTGACACACATAGACCATTTTTTCAAATGGTGTTTTTCGGACTTCTAGCTCTTGAAGCGTAAATATTCGAAGAGAACTAAAAATGTCTTTCAAAGGCCGATTAGATAACTTTCCTGTTTATTTCGTTGAGCTAAGGAAAGTAAAAAGAAGAGTGTCAGTGAACCCTCGAACCTAATCATAACCAAGTTTTGAGAGCCCGCTGTACTTGGGATGAGTGGAAAGTGAAGAAAATCACTTTATGTACGTCGAGCCGACTTTACCGTTCCTTCTACTTCGTAGGGCTAAGGAACGTAATAAAACGTTGAACCGCCGGTTGTTATTCGTAAATGCTTTTGAAATGATCAAGGTGTCACTATTTCTACAGCTCTGCTTGCGGATGTTTTTAGTTAGTTGGTCATCAATGGCGACTATCAACGGTGGGGCTTTGACTCGCTATGGCCACTCTCTTAATTGAGGAAAAAGTTGACCGGCGTCGAAGAGGAAACAAGTTGACAGCCTTCGGAAATTGCACAACTTCGTTACCTTCAAATCAGACGTAAAAGCGTCGACTGAAACTATTAAAAATGCCGTTAGTCGATGTAGACTATTCCTCACTAGGAAAGCTGAACGACCTTCTAACGACTTTGCGTCAGTTACTTAATCGCTAATTACTTGCGGCTTGCTCAGGCGTATAATCAGAAGACAAAGAGAAGAGGGTTCAGGCCTGGGCTTCAAAATTATAAGCACAACTTACACATTTTTCGATTGATTTCATGGGGTTTTAGTTCACATTGTCCTTTTCTTTGCTTTACTTCGTAAAAGACTGCACAATGGAAGGACGATAGTGACGTAGGCAGCGAGTGTCGGCCGCTTTAACGTGTTGATTCCCTTGATGACTGCCTACTTTCAAATAGCGTTTCACTTCAGTTTTTTTTCTGCAACTTCCTCCAACGCATTAAAACGCGCGTAGGATTTAGATCTAAACAATCTGCTGATCTTTAGGAAGATACGTTGCCACAGATTGCCGTTCGTTCGCGTCACAGTAAACAGAGAAGAATCCGACGTCCGTCGCCCGAATAATTTTAAAACACAGAATATTGCGTTTCTTAACTATTCCTGACGGTGAAACGTGGGACACCACTAAATCGCAGTTCCTTATAAGAACTGCACTAAAAACGCTTTTCGTCGAAAATTTTGATAATTTATTGTGCTGCTCTCGTCATTTTTCCACAAATGGGAATTTTATGGTATAGTTGCCTTATTGAGAGCTATCAATGTAAAAAATGTAATCAAAATCGTTAGACCCGCTTTTGAGAAAAAAATTTGGTGTTTTGATCACTATGATAACTATAGTTAACTTTCGGTGAATTTTGCCCATACCCTTATTTTTGCGTCCCATGGTAACCTGTAGGCTGGACATCAAGTTTCAGTTGATCTGGTACGGTTGTTTTCTCTAAAAACCGCGCTAAATTCGATTTCGCCGAAAATGTTGTTAATTTATTGTGCTGCTCTCGTCATTTTTCCACAAATGGGAATTTCATAGAATTTTTGCCTTATTGAGAGTTATCAATATAAAAAATTTAATTAAAATCGTTAGAGCCGTTTTGGAGAAAAAAAATTTGGTGTTTTGATCACTATGATAACTATAGTTAACTTTCAGTGGATTTTGCCCATACCCTTATTTTTGCGTCCCATGGTAACCTGTAGGCTGGACATCAAGTTTCAGTTGATTTGGTACGGTTGTTTTCTCTAAAAACCGCGCTAAAATCGATTTCGTCGTAAATTTTGATAATTTATTGTGCTGCTCTCGTCATTTTCCCACAAATGGGAATTTCATGGTATAATTGTCTCATTGATAGCTATCAATATAAACGGCTCTAACCGTTTTTGAGAAAAAAAACATTTGGTGTTTTGATCACTATGATAACTATAGTTAAATTTCGATGGATTTTGATCATACCCTTATTTTGGCGTTCCATGGTAACCTGCGGGCAAGATATGAAGTTTGAGCTGATTTGGTACGGTGGTTTTCTCTAAAAATCGTTCACAGACACACAGACCATTTTCCCAAATAGTGTTTTTCGGACTCAGGGGGTCTGAAACGTAAAGATCTGAAGAAAACTCAAAATTTTTTTTTCAGCCGATTACATAACTTTCCTTTCTACTTTGTAGAGCCAAGAAAAGTAAAAAAAACCCTGGAAATTATTACACAACGGTTTATTATTCGGATAAACAGCTTGACCTAGCATTAATGCTCCGAGACCCATCCCGTTCGATTCAGCATCGAAAAATATCATAATGAAACCCCAAAAAAGGTCGAAAAGAACTGAATCGTGATATTAAAATAAACAAAAAAAACTGAATTTTAATATGAAAACATGCACGCTAAATATTAATATCAAAATGTAACCAAAAATCTATGAAAAAAACCAAAATGAGAATGAAACGAAAGAATCTAAAAAAATTGAATCGTATTAAAACCAAAAAAATGAAACGAACGAACTATTAAATAAATAAACAAATAATAAACGAATAATGAAAAGCTCAATCGAAGATAACAGATATTTTGCTAACGGAAATAGTTGAGACGAGCGAAACAGTCATTTGTGGAGGTGAAGACGAGAACGAAATACGAAACACGAGTCGGGGGGCTTCCAACGAGTAGAGCGGGCGGCGGCGGGCGAGCGTTGCCCCTCGCCTCTCAGAGGGGGCGGCGTTGCCAGTCGAAGCGAGCGATTTCGATGAGACCGAAACGTTGACTCCGTTTCGTTAATTTTTTTAACCGTTTTTTGCCCATAACAATCATGGGCTTCGTCCGATCGGATTGCCGAGTGGGCGGGCACAACTAGATACCAAATTGAATATTTGTGTGCGAAAGAAAGAATTTTTTGGACCACGTTAAAGGCACAAAACGGCCCGGACGGGGGACGGGGGACGGCGGACGGACATTGCAAATTTGGAATCTCCATGTCTTGAAACGTAAAGTATCAAATTTTGAGGGGGGGTTGTAAAAAAATTTTCGTGACCGAAAACATAGGTTTCAGAATGAATAATAAACCAAAAGTTGAGTGCTAAAAGTGATGACTGGACAGTTACCCGATGACTTAGAAATCGAGTTGCGTTGTGAATGAGTGGAGAGTGACAATGGGAGCTTCCCGTGCTCTTGATACTGAACAAAAACTTGCCACAGTAGATGAATGAGTAGAAGGTAAATTGCAAGCGAGATGGGAATCCTCGTCAAAGACACCTGTATGAGCTTTCCCCCAGCATCAGTGAACGTCTTGGGAGAAAGTAGGTGGAGCCAGACCACTGGACGAGCCACTTCCATACGGGACACAGCAACTTCACAGCAGGACTTTTGCCCCACTTCTTTTCTTCCCTGAACGGCATGCGCCTCCAATGTGGAAGAAAAAAGAAACCACCTGCTGCTCCATATTTCCTACAACTGTGAGCAACGGTTGTTGGAAGAGTAGCTTCCAGCATTGACTACTACTGAGCAAACACACGACCGTTTTTGAGAAGAAGGTGATGACAATATATCTGGTGCGTTGCAACACACAACTTTCCTTAGCTCTACAACAATTCACTTTGTATATGGCTAATTCTATTTAATCAATTCATTTATCACTCAGTTAATTTGAACTTGGTCAAACAACGCTTTACGGCAGCAGCAAGCGGTAGCGCTTAAAGTTCCAGATTTTATTGTGCTGCTCGTACTCATTGCATAGACCATTATTGAGCGATTGGTACACAGAAAATTGATGGGGCTGTAAACAAGCATTTTTTGAAGAAGGATAGTAATTACTTTTGCAGAGTTATTGGGTAAAAACGTTTAGAATTGGTAGTAAGCGAAACGGCAGTAGTTGAAATTCAGGAATTTCTGGAGTGACCCCCATGTATTTCATGAGCGTTTTTTTCACGCTCACCTTTTAGGTATTGGATTGGACTACAATACCTTTTTTTTTTAACATTCTACAAGATTTCCAGTATAAGAAAAAAAATCGCGCTAAAAACGCTTTTCGTCGAAAATTTTGATAAATTATTGTGCTGCTCAATTCAATACCTAAAGGGTGAGTGTTTAAAAACGCTCATGAAATACATGGGGCTCACTCCAGAAATTCCTGAATTTCAACTACTGCCGTTTCGCTTACTACCAGTTCTAACAGTTATTACCCAATAACTCTGCAAAAGTAATTACTATCCTTCTTCAAAAAATGCTTGTTTACAGCCCCATCAATTTTCTGTGTACCAATCGCTCAATAATGGTCTATGCAATGAGTACGAGCAGCACAATAAAATCTGGAACTGTAAGCGCTACAGCTTGCTGCTGCCGTAAAGCGTTGTTTGACCAAGTTCAAACGAACTGACTGATAAATGAATTGATTAAATAAAATTAGCCATGTACTTTTTTGAAAGATTGCATTTTGCCTGACGTTCAAAATCGTCCACTCAGTCAGCTTCATGAACTAATTCGTAAAATTTGTGCATTTCAAAAAAGCCTTCGCTCGTTGCCATTTCGGTATATATTATATTAACATAACAGTCACCTCAGCATGCAATTCTACGAGCGATGACGAAAACAATGATGTTTGATTTGGCATGATCACCTACTAACGAAGCTGAAGAGATGAGATTGTTGTAGCATTTATGAAACTAACAGGATGTTAAGGCACATTGGCAATGGGATGGAACAAACCTGTTCACCAATCAGTGCTTTCTTAAGTGGCTTCAAACAGTTTTTTCTGCTCTCATAATTAATTATAAATGGTAAATAACAAGATAAATATGTTCGTCAACACTTTTGGGTACAACCTGACCAGCGCTCATTAGTAAACACAAATTATGAGAAATCGTACTCACCTGTTACATAACTCACTTATTTCATTGGATTGGATTCAAAAATTTGTCTTTTACATATTAAAATTCTTTCGTCATTTAATTTAGCGTTTCTTCTTGTTTCAGGTGCCTAAAATGTGGGCACTGCCGGCTGTCAGTGCCTGCTTGCTCGTACTAGTGTCTTGCCAAGGACAAGATAGCAGTCGATGGAGCAGGCCAGTAAGCAACCCGATAGCTGGAGACTGGATTCCTTTAGTCAACGATCAAGCGGGTCAAGCATCCGCCAGAGCGCTAGCTCAAACATCTCCTCATCAAAATACACTTTTCGGGCAACAAAGCGGCGGCGTCTCTCAGCCCAGCACATTCCATCAAATTACAAATTTCGGCCAGGAAAGTAATTCTGGTCAACAGAGTAATTTTGGTCAACCGAACAATTTTGAACAATCGGAAAATTTCGGCGGACAAAGTAATTTGGATCATCATCATTTCGGCCAGCAGGGAAACTATCGTCAACAAAGCAATTTTGGGCAACAGGAACATTTCGAACAGCAGCCGCCGCCGGCACAAGCCAACAAGTTCGCGGACAATGGTGCAGGTTTCAGTCACCAGGAGTTGTTACCGCCGAGAATCCCTGCCAACCTGCTCGCTCAACAGCTATCCCCGCAGTTCCTGAATCAACAATTTGGCCCCCCTTTGAGCTCGCCTTTCGGTTTAAATCAGCCCATTATTAGAGAACCGTTTATCGGGCCGCAGAATCACTTCATTCCTCCCCCTCCCCCGCCGCCGCCACCACCACCGCCGCCTCAGTCGCATCATACGCGCGGACAGGCTGTTTCGACAAAACTAAGGCCCAACGAAAATTATTACAACCAGGGTTCCGGTCATTTTGACGAAATTCAACACCTCCCGACTAAGCTGCAAGCCCCAACTAGAAACCAGGAGCAAGGTGGGATTGGTTCCTATAAAGGTAACGATGGAAGGGAACAAGACGAAGTGCAAATTCTTTATGTGCCAGTGGAAACGTTGAAAAACCAGAAGGGAAAAAATGTCAAACCAGATCATGGGCGAGAACCAAAACGTCAGCACATAACAAAAACTACTGTTAACCAAGATCAAGTCTTGCAGCCCAATTTTGGGTTAGACAAACAACCTCCGAAGCAAGTGGCAGGTTTCCCCGTTGCGAACTTCGGTTCAAGTTTGCAACAAGGAATCCCCAATGGCATCACGGGATTTACTTCCCCTTTTAGCACTGACCCCTTTGACTATGGAGCAGACCTTCCTTCACAACCTCCATTCTCAGCATCACCCCAACGTTATGAAAAAGAAAAACCAAAAGAGACTAAGAAGTTTCGTCATCCAATACAACCTCTCGCTGATCAAAAGCCAGCCACTCATTTGAGTAAATATAGCGACATTGATCTAGTTGGAGGTGTTATAAAATCTAAAAAGAACGCCAATAACCAACAGCAGTATGAAGAACAACGTAATACTGCTCAGAAATTTGAAAGTTCGTACGTTCCCAAAAGTGAGACAGCTAACCCCTCCTTGAATACTTGGAATCCAGGCTTTTCAACTATTGTCGATGAAAAATCTACTGTGAAAGCTCAAGAAAAGGTGCCTGATGAATACTATAACCCCCAATTCAGTCAATACCTCACAGAAACGAAACATTCGCCTACAACTAAAAGAACTCCTCAGAAACAAGTTTATTCTGGTAATGACCTCACCACAAAACTACCTCCTCCCAATCAACCTCCGCTGTCGGTTTACATGGAAACGACCGCTTACAGCAAAATTGGAGATGTGTTAACTCTTTTGAAAGATGCAAAAACCATTCCAGTTTTGGATACCATCGGATCGGATTCTCCCCAAGTCTTTGTAGGTCCGTCAAACTTGAAGCCCCCGCACGGTTACGTTAAGTTCGAACTTCCTTACCTTTCTTCACTTAATGGAAATCGAGTTGAACAGAGTGTGCTGAAACTTCCATTTTTCGTCGCTCCCCTCAACTTCCAACCTCCTCACGGCTACTCAAAGATCCCCTTCCCTCCACCTCACATTGGGTCTGTTGTACTGTCAAACAATGCTGCTGACCCTCAAGGAACGCAAGAATATGTAACCCCCTCCCCCGCAATTCAGCCATCGACGTCTTATAATGATGCGTACACTATTCCTGCCGATATATCATCCATTAGCCCTCAACTACCGTCATTGATAAACAATTTACAAGTTGAGGACAAATACAACGAGCCGCATTATTTCACCACTCAACCGTCAATTCAAGAAGCAACCAGTGCAGATACCGTTCCCTATGAAAGACCAACCCACCACACAAGACGCCCATTACAAAGGGGCTCCCAGAGACACTCCTATACTACTACGGACTCGGAGCAGTCAACGACAACCCGCAGGCCCACCCGCCAGAGAAGACCTTTTACAAGTAGGCATCAACAGAGACAAACCACAACTCCTTTGACTACTACATCCACCACAACAGAAAATTATCAGGTTTCTAAGAGTGATTATTACTCACAGCAACCGTCTGGTGAAGGTGGAGATTATTACGTAGGACGACCCAATACAAATGAGTTTCCTTCAAATCTAGAAAGTGATCAATACCCAGTTCACAAACCATCGAATGTAAATAATGAAGCTTACAGCCAGAACCGTGACCAGGGAACCTACACTCCAACAACTGAAACAAATTTTTCGCCTGAAAGATACACACCCAGCAGACAGTCTTTCAACGGTGAAGGGTCATTGAACGCTCAAAAACACAACTCAAGAGACAGAGAAACAGCTCAACATTTTTCAAGGGATGCTACTGAAGAAAAGTTTAACAATAAACCGTATTCTCACGATAGTAGCTCCCAGTACAACGATAATAACAACTTCAACAAGGGTCAACTTATTGTTGAACAATATAACATACCTAATCACCAGAGCCAAGTAAATATTGGTGCATCAGCGGGAAGTGAACCAGATGATTATAATTATTCATTCAAAGCTGACAATTCACCCGTGAAGAGTAAATTCCAAGATGCGTTGGAGGAGCTACCTAAAAGACAAGGTTCAGTAGACAATGGCCATCATGAAGACACAAGCCAGAGCGTTAATTACTATTCACAAGGGCAGACAATCTCTACTTCAACTGATGCGTACGAGGACAAGAAAACCACTGCATATAGGCCATCAGACTTTCATTCTCTTCATCCAGTCTCGTCAAAACCCAACAAACGTCCAAGCTACTCAAGATTCCCAGAGTTCCAACAAAGACCAGACGAACTCTCACAGAGTCAGAGACAACCTACAAGAGATCATTCATTTTTGAACCAAAGGGTTCAACCAGAAAACCAGCCGGACAAACCTTTTCAAGAATACACACCTCCAGAAGAAGTTAGAGACCAAACGTTACAAACTCAATACCGCCAAGAAGCCCCTCCTAGTCAACATGACTCTACTTACTACAGACCACCCAGCGAACCACAGTATCAAGATTACTCAACAGAGAATCACCTGATATCTACTGCTCATTCTACATCAAATGGAGAAGAAACTGGAAGTTACGTGGGATCAAACAGAGGAACAAATTTAAAATATGAAGAGAACCATAACGAGGACGACAATGTAGGGGGTGTACACTTGAAAAACGTGGATTCTTTGAATAGCTATAAAGAGGAACAAGAAATATCTATACCAACAACTACACCCTATTTCCCCCCAGAAATAACAACAGCCAAAACTACAGAAAAACCTATTCTTAGACAAAGAGGAAGGGTGCGAGGGAGAGGTTCATTTTCAGCGCGACCGAGGACAACAACTGAGCCACCAAATTACCCATCAATTGATTTTGATAGACACCTGAAAGAACCAACCCCTAGATATTCGGTGCTAAAAGCTGAAACACTGGCCACTTCTACAGAAGCAAGCATTGCTGATTACAACAGCCCCTCATCAAGTGACTTAAACACTAGACCGAGCACTAGTAAGTACAGTCATTCCAGGCAAGTAAGCCGAAGGCCTCTTAGACCTTCAGTACGAAGTACAGTTACTCCTGCTACTACGACTTCAGCCACTTCCCCAGGACCATCAGGGGTGAAATATTTAATTCGAACTAGAAGGCCGCAAACTGTACACACCAAGCTCAGTACTGGTAAAAGCCGAATCAGGAGACCAACAAACCCGACGACAACAACTGAAGCGGCTACCGAATCTCCCCACTTGTACAGTGCACTTTACACCTCACAACCTAGCGACAATGACGAGGAACGTAAATTTAAATACAACACCCATCCAGCACGAGTACCTCAGTCAAACGCTCCAATATCATCAAATTCCAATACCAACTATGAACCGGAGTCACTTAACTACAACAGACCAAGCTTGAGCAGTTTTGATCCTAACGAGAATGTAAGGTATGTCCAAAATGTAAGAACAACTCCCACTCCTCAGGTTCAAGATGTAGACTCCAGTGATGACTATGATTCATATTCACCAACTAGGAACATTCAAAAAGAGCAGACACCCTCGTACATAAGATCAAGGTTTCACAGTTCATCCAAAAAAAGTGACCATGTACATCAAGCCCCAAACAAAGATGAAGGAATAAGAATAAGTTTCAAAAACCATGATAACGTTCCATCAACAACGAGATCTTACAATGAGGAGCCAAGGGAAACTACTAGGAAGTTGACTGCATATGCAACACCATCATATGTAGTACCGACAGAGGGAAACGCTGAACAGAAAGTGCCGATAACTGAAAAGAACATTGCTCTTCAAGATGACGAAGAAGTTATTATTAATCAACAAATCCCAAAACGCGTTAAAACTCACAGGTACCACGATACAGAATCAAGTCAACTCGAGCGTATTAACAATCATAGACACAGTGATTACCAACCTCGGGAATTGACCAAATCGGAGAAACAAAAACAAGCTGAAGATTTCTGGAACCAAGCAGTCACTATACAACAAAGTAAAAGTTACGAGTATGAACCAGATTCACCCGTATTTTCAACAATACGACCAGAATCCAAATCACCCAAGGTCTCGAAAAATGAGTACGACTACGATGATTACTACATTCCCGATCAAGGAAAATTCGATAAATCATTAACAGATCAATCTCCGTTCCCGTCAAATGACCAACAGGTCACATACACGGGCCTTAAACCTGCAGGAATTGTTGGAAAGGAAAATCAGTATACAGAGAAAACTACAGCTAGCAGTTTCAAGAGCCCTGGAGGTGATTCGAATGTTGGACTCCTAAACGAACATGTGCCCGATACTCATGAAATCAAATTGGAAGAAGAACAGAAAATGATCTCTCGAAGTGATTTGGAAGTTGCTACAGTTCCAGTGACTGAAGCAATCGAAACCACTTCCACTTCAAAAAAAGTGAGTTATGCAACTTTCCCTTCAATTTAAAAGCTAAGTTTCCCTGATGCCATGTCATTTAATTCAGTATTCGTTGGGCTTTTATTTCAAGTTGAGAGGTTAATTAAGTGTGTGCAGCCCCCCCCCCCGCCCTCACACTACTCACTCAAACTATTGCGCTGAGAATGACACGAGAGAGTTCGTCCTGCAATATCCCTGTGCTGTTCCATTTCGTTTCTCCCTAGTGAGTTGAGTACATAATGGGCGGCTCGACAAAATTGTCCCATAGTCTGCAGTAGTTATAGCAGACGTTGAGCTTCAACAGGACTATAGCATGCAATGAACTTTCTAATCTGGCACGTTCAGCTGATTTAGAAGGCATCCACGCATATACCAGGTGTGTAACACTGGCCTGGTGTGCTCTGCTACAACACTGGCCAATGTTCCGTAGCATTCTTAGCACCGTATCAAGTTTCAATGACTTTCTCCTTTTCACAACTGCGCCTCACTCCTTGTTGAGAGATGCATTATGCTCATAAAAAACAAAAAACTTGTGGAAGCCAAGATAATACACGACCTACTAATACCTTTTGAAACTAAACTCCCAAAATCGCGAGTTTCCTAAAATGAAAACAATACTTTCAATCGCTTCTTGAATGCAATGAGGTACAAAATCGTGCGTAGTAAAGCTCGTCTGGTTTATTTGAAAACGCAACTGGAGAGCATAAAGTGTCCTTTTGTAGCCTTTCTGATTTATCTGATGGCAGTATAAAACGTTATGGTGAGATTAAATTGAACTGAAACTGAGTGTTCAAGGTATGTGCCTGCACACTCTAACTCCAGAAGGAGGGTCAAGGAGGTGCTCAGCCTGAGGAGGAAGGATATGTGGCCTGTTTACAGGGCATTGTCCGCTGAGGTATCACCTTGCTGATATTGGCGAGGAGTGTGAGATAAAGGCATGCAGGTTCTGTGAGGCGGGGCTAGAGACGGCAGAGCATGTGCACCGTCGTGTGTTTTGGAGGCCCTTTCTTCAGCCAGAAGAGATTGGCGAGGGCAGAACTTGCGGATGTTCTCTGCTTTGTGCGGCGTTGGTGGGGGTGTGTAGGCGACATTGCACTAAGTGAGCCCAGTGCTGTGCGGTCTAAGGGTGGAGCGAGGGGCCCATGAGCTGAGGATAATACGCCGTGTTTTTTTGTACTAAACGCGTCAAGTAATTGCAGGGAGCTAATAAGGAAAGAAAGAGGAGGCACATTGTCTCAAAAAAAGGAAGTTTTCTGTACCATTCAAAAGTGGAATTGCTGCACGAAAGCGTAGCCTTGCTAGATGGAGCGAATACACTCCTATCACACGATTGCAAGTTGCCAATCGTCCAGATTGACGCTGATGCATGAAAGCCACTATCTAAATACTGGATGAGGTGGGTGAGCAACATTCAAACGTGGAATTGCCACACAGAAGCGTAGCTATGTTTAAAGTTGGCTCAAAAAAGTAGTCTTCCGTACTCACTACAACTATTCATTAAGCTCTGGTTATGTCAAGCTAATATTCGTTAATTTCCATGTTGCAGCCAAACAAACGAAAGGGAGCTTGGGTTCGAGTTAGGGTCAAGAAACTGAAAGACGTTTTTGAAACAGCCGAGAGCCAACGGTTCGGTTCACTCTCAAGTAACACCATTCAAACATCAGACAAAATAAAACCTACTCTAACGAATTTTACCAACCTTAAGATGGAAGAGGAAAAGGTAGTCGAAGAAGCACTGAGCACCGTCGCAAACAAGGAAAATGACGATAGTGACTCGTCCTACAACCAGAACACAACACAGGTGGCCACTGAGTACTTCAATGAGGAAGGACAAACGGACAACGCTCTATTGACTACAACTGTGACAGAAGGAGCAATTTATGAAACTACCTTCTCCCCTCCAACTACAGAACCACCTAACTCCGAAGTTACTTCTCATGTGCCTGAACTTGATTCTAAAGTTTTGGGAACATCCACTACCACAGAAATTTCTTTGGAAACAGAAATTTGTTACCGAGGAAGGTGTGTTAAGACTAGACGAGCCCAGAAAAAACCAGTAGATGTGAGTGATTTGATAACTACCGATTGAACGTTCGTCTTGGAAAATGTGGAATTGGCTACTGATACGCCACCGTGAATATAAATATTTATTTGCATAAGGTTGCTGACTTCACCAACCTTCACAATTGTATTAGTTGAATCTTTCATTATACATCATAATTCATTGAATTGCATTCATGTTAGTCAATAGTTTGTAGAATCCTAAGATTATTTATTTCTTCAGGTAATTTATAGAGGCTAGAGAGCAGGCACCAATTTATCAATGTAAATAGTGTATTTAAATAGCTACTCATTTTGTTTTTGTGTAAAAGACTGTTATAGCTATTTAAAGCTAAAGATAGCAGGAGCATTGCATCACAAGTTAGTCAATGTGTATTGAGAAATATTTGTTCAACCCACGCTCGCCAGAGCCAAACGGTGTGAAGCATTTAATACTACATTTCGTAAATTATTATTACAATCTTGAATTTGTTCTAAGTTTGAGAAGAATCAAGCTATACCGTGTTATAAAAACGTATTGATGACAAAACGTATTTTTTCAAACGCCGATTAATTGAGACAGGGAACTGCCATTAGATAAATTACTTCTAAAATGTGGCATTCTGCATGCCAAAGTTGCACGCAAAAGGCGCTACAGAATATCGTGAGACCGATAACTCCTCAAATGTGTAGAAACTCGCCTCATCAGTAAATGGGAAAGCCCACCTGCTCGTTGATAGAGAACCCTCCGCTCTTTTCAAATACGTTCTTACTTTTAGAGGATTTCCTTTTCACGCCAGCATTACCTTCGCTGCTAGGCCCGTTCAGTTCCCCAGCAAAGTAAAACTGCCCAGAATGCTCGCTTCCTGCCACCCAACGATCGACTCACATTCTTATTTATTTACAGTTAAGGTCAATAAGCTCATTTGATAGGCCAAACATCAGCCCTTACAATTTTGTTACAAATGAATGAGTAATTTTAATTATGTGTACCACGTGATTACCTATGGAGCAAGAAAGCAATAACCAATTTTCTTTTGTTTCTGGATGTGTTATGATGGTTTATGCAAAGTTAAATATGATCAAATCTAATTTATCTTTTGTTGTAAATTCACTAACTTGCTGCGATTCCCCCAAATTCTACATGTTCAACATTGCATGTGTTGATTTGTAACAGATTCATCACTTCCTCTCTCCTTGATGTTTAAAGAACCAACAGTTGTAACTATCGGATGTACACCTTGGTACGAGTAGATTTACTGAAGATTCTGAGTAGAACAATTATGTCCCTTCTTTATAATCGTGTATTCTTAATATCTGCTCATATATATATGTTCTTCGAATATAAACCTAATTCGTATGGAAAATAATAGTGTAAATTGCTGAATGTAAAATTTCAGTTAAGAAGTTTAATTTTATTCGTGTAAATAAACCCAAATAGATATAAAAAATAAGTTTAAATAACGTTGTACATAGTTATTACATGTCCTGTAATTGAAAATTGAATGAATGTAAGTAAACTGAGTTCACAAAGAGCTTCACTTGCCATAACAATAGCAAAACCCTATTTATTCTCTGGTTTTTGTGTGAAAATAAAAGCTGATTGGAATAGTTTCGTGATTGTCATTACACTTCAACCCATCAGTTTACCAATCGTTCCAAGTGAGAGTGAAGTCGAGGGAAAAGATGACTGATTTGAACTCAGAAACAGTCTGAATGCACTAAGGGCGGATGCATTAGAGTGAAATCATCGTTTGGATTTTTACTAGACGTAGCGTAACTTACTTCTTCCCAAAACTAGCCAATGTAGTTGTATACTGTACATTTTACAGCAGTTATCACACCTGACTAAACAACATATAGTAGCTGTTCATCGACACAACCGCAATACATCTCACAATTCTCCTCAGTTATGAATAACTCCAAGTTTGTTTTTCTTCGGCTTATCAAGTAGTACACTTTTATTTCTTTTGGACAGGACACGAATGAAAGTTGATTTTTATTCAGCTCGTGTGAAGGATAGAATGTCCCAACTCACTTCAACCAGTTCTGCAAAACAGGAAAAGGTTGGTCATGGAAAACTAATAATAGCGATCATTCCTGAAATTTATTGGGTTACTCTTTGTTATCTTATACACTTCCTCGAATAATTAGTGCGTAAATTATTGAACTGTCAGCTTGAGTTTTTAGAACAACCTTGTTTATTGAGCTAGCATTACAAAAAACATAACATGCAACGCATCACACATTTTTCCTTAGCCTCACATGCATTCAGCGATAATCAAATCTTTTATTCATCGTTTGTAACAATGTTCTTCATGAAAATTGGTGGCGCTCCAAAATTGATTGTGCTGCTCATACTTGCGCCATGACCATCGAGCAACCGGTGCATAAGAGATTTATAAGACTGTTTATGTGATTTTTTTTAGAAGGATCGTGTGTATCAGTTTGGAATAATTGGGACTTATAAAAATGGTTTTAAATGAAACGGTTTGAATTTCAAAATTTCTGGAGCAGCTCCTATATAATTTATAAGCGTTATCAAATCGTCATCGTACAGGCACATTATCACTTCAATTTTTCTAAAGATTCTATCAATATTCGAGAGGAAATTATAAGAAAAAACTGCTCTGAAATCAACTTTCTTCAAAATTTTCGGCAATTTATTGTGCGGCTCCCGTCATTTCCCCACAAATGACAATTTCATGGTATTTCCGCATCATTTGGAGCTGTCTATACATTTAATCAAAACCATTAGAGCCATTTTTAAGAAAAAAAAAGTAGTGTTTTGGTCACTATGATAACTATAATTAGTTCAAGGTAGATTTTGTTCATACCCTTATTTTGGCTTCCTGTAGTAACCTATGGGCTAGATATCACGCTTGATTTCGTTTGACTATTTTCACTCGATACAGACTCGCAGTCAGATGTCAGTAGGAACTCAAATTTTTACTTTCCGCTACTAACGGATCCCACAATGTTCTGCCATGCCACAATCCTTTGTTCATAAATAAAGTCGGAGGTAGATGGTATTGGACGATAATGTACAGGGTGAGCCATAACAAATGGTGCAGTTTCAAAGGGCGATTTAAAAAAAACGGTGCAACTTAGAAGATTACGGTTTGTTTTATTGAACGCCATACATCACCCCATTTCGGTAGATTAAGTCCTGAAAATTACATCAGGAAGGTGGGCGCCCTCAGCAGCGACGCACTGATGTAGGCGATTCCTGAAATTTTCAGCCGCCCTCTGGCACATTTCGACGGGAATCGCGGCGATTTCTTCCCTGATTCGAATCTTGAGGTCTTCCAGAGTGTGAGGTCGATGTTTGAACACCTTTTCCTTCAAGTAGCCCCACAGGAAAAAATCACACGCACTCAAATCTGGCGATCTTGCCGGCCACCCCAAGTCACCCCTGAGAGAGACGAGGCGTGCGGGGAACATCTGCCGCAGTTTCACCATTGAGATTTCCGCTGTGTGGGCCGTAGCCCCATCTTGCTGAAACCAAATATCCCCCAGATCCTCTTCTTCAGCTAACTGGTTCAAAAAATCTTTCCAGCATGAAAAGATAACGCTGAGCATTGGCGGTAACAGTCCTTCCATCCTCCTCGAAAAAATAAGGCCCAATCACCCCAAATTTTGAAATGGCACACCAGACAGTGACTTTCGGGGAGTGGAGAGGTCTCTCGTGAATTTGTCTTGGGTTGCGGTCACACCAATAGCGGAAATTTTGTTTATTAACCGCTCCAGAGAGATGGAAGTGGGCTTCGTCCGAACTGAAAAAAGTGGACGTTGGTGGGATGCGGTTTATCATCTCTTGGCATCGATTCAAGCGGTTTTCGTAGTCTGGAGGTGACGATTCCTGAACAATCATAATCTTGTACGGATGGAATGACAAGTCCATGTGCAAAATCCTCCTTAGTGAGGTGTTAGAGATGTTCAGTGCTACTTCGTGCCTCTGAGCAGAGCGCCGAGGCTACCGTTCCACTGCTGCTCTCACTCGAGCAAAATTTTCAGGTGTTCTTGCGTTTCTTGGTCTTCCCGCACCTCTACGCCTTACTGTGGAACCAGTTTCTTCCAATGCTTGAAGCCAACGTGCGATAACATTGCAGTGAGGGACGGGATCACGACGTGGGATGTTGTAACGCAGTCGGAAGGCCCGCTGGGTGGCGATGAACGAACGGCCACTTTCAAAAAACGTGCGAATGACGAAACCTCGTTGCTCTCCACTCCAAACCATTGTAACAACTGAAAATGGGACCATTGCCCGGGCACAATGAGACCCCTCCCAGGTCGTTAACCCCACTACAAGGCATGCAGCACCCCTTCGAAACTGCACCATTTGTTATGGCTCACCCTGTACAACGCAACTGATGTGGAAAAGCTGAGATCGTTAGCAAACTAGGGAAGAGAAAAACAAGTCAAATGACGAAAAGTTAACAGTTACAGCTCATAAACTGTTTTACCGGGAAAAACAGGATTTTGCCTAGCCCACGCGATCTGAGACGTTGCATAAACTAACGCATTTTGTACGTTTGCCGCTAGAGTCGCGCTCTGATTAATACAATCGAAACTCAAAAGTCCCTCGCGTTCTATCGGATGTTGGAAGAACTAAAATAGTTTAGTTGCGAGCTCTTTGCTGTTCGTGATATCCAATATATTAAATTCAAGACCTCTGCCACATCCCTTATAAACTCATTTCAAAAATATACCAAAAACTAGGGTTTTTCGCATTTTTCTCGAAAACGGCTCCAACGATTTTGATTAAACTTTCAAATTAGCTTCTGCTAGCTAGTGCAAAACCTTTCTTCCTCCATGAAGACATAGGCCTAAAAAGCCGAAATAGATTTTTTACGCTTTTAAGCAAATGTGCTACAACGAATTCCTCCAAACTCAGAGAATGTTTTAGCATAGTTAATACCTATATATATGGTTCTCAATAAAAATCCTCTGACATTCCATTGAACAGAAATAAAAATGATATGTCAAAAATAATATTTTTTGGAACAATTTTGTAATGTACTGAGAAACAGCGTCACTGGACTAGATCAATCTTACGGAGTGTTTTCCAGCAATACCCACATTTTGTTCTCTGTAATTATTTCTGTATCTGTCCATTGAACGGAGATAAAAGCCACTCAGAAAACCAGGTCTGTCGTATGTTTATTTACTGGTTTCACAATTTTCTCACGACTCTAATTATTTCAATCAAACTTACATAAATGTTCTCCATAAATGTTTCTGTAGAAACGCGTTGAACTAAGATATAGCGCTTGTATGTGTAGCAGAACGTCAAATTTTTTATTTTTTCAGCAGATTACATAAATTTCCCTTCTACTTCATAAAGCCAATAAAAGTAAAAACTATGTAAAAACAAGTTAGTCTAGGAATTATAGTCCTGCACATTTTGTAAAGCATTGGGTTGCTTATTACTTCACAATCATGAAACTCACCTTTTATAACTAGCTGTCAACTATCTACTGATTTACAATCATTATTGAACTCACGTTTTTTGGTAATGTTTCCTACGACGTTCATAATCTTCTTTACGAGAAAATATGTTTTGTCTGCTCTCATAATTCTCCAAGTCTTAACATAACTTCTCTTTTTACTTTCCTTGCTCTACGAAGTAGAAAGGAAAGTTATGTAATCGGCTGAAAAAAAAACTTTGAGTTCTCGTCAGATCTTTACGTTTCAGACCCCCCTGAGTCCGAAAAACACTATTTGGGAAAATGGTCTGTGAACGATTTTTAGAGAAAACCACCGTACCAAATCAGCTCAAACTTGATATCTAGCCCGGAAGTCACTATGGGACGCCAAAATAAGGGTATGAACAAAATCCACCGAAATTTAACTATAGTTATCATTATGATCAAAACACCAAGTATTTTTTTTTCTCAAAAACGACTCTAACGAGTTTGATTACATTTTTTATATTGGTAGCTTCAAATATGGCGACTATACCATAAAATTCCAATCTATGGGAAAATGACGAGAGCAGCACAATAAATTACCAAAACTTTAGACGAAATCGGTTTTAGCGCGGTTTTTAGAGAAAACCACCGTACCAAATCAGCTCAAACATGATGTCTAGCCTACAGGTTACCATGGGACGCCAAAATCAGGGTATGGACAAAATCTACCGAAAGTTAACTATAGTTATCATAGTGATCAAAACACCAAATTTTTTTTCTCAAAAACGGCTCCAACGATTTTGAGTAAATTTTTTATATAGATAGCTCTCAATAAGACAATTATACCATAAAATTCCCATTTGTGGGAAAATGACGAGAGCAACACAATAAATTATCAAAAGTTTCGACGAAATCGATTTTAGCGCAGTTTTTTTCTTATAAACTCCGCTGGAAGTTTTGTAGAATGTTGAAATAAATTAGTATTGTAGGCCAATCCAATACCTAAAGATTGAGGGTTTAAAAACGCTTATGAGATACATGGGGCTCACTCCAGAAATTCCTGAATTTCAACTTTTGCCGTTTCGCTTACTACCAGTTCTAAACTTTTTACCCAATAACTCTGCAAAAGTAATTACTATCCTTCTCAAAAAAATTTGTGTTTACAGCCTCATTAATTATCTGTGTACAAATTGCTCAATAATGGTGTTGCAATGAGTACAAACAGCACAATAAAATCTGGAACTGTAAGCGCTACCGCTTCCTGCTGCTGTAAAGCGTTGTTTGACCAAGTTCAAATTAACTGAGTGATAAATGAATTGATTAAATATTATTAACCATGTACAAAGTGAATTAACGTAGAGCTAAGGAAAGTTGTGTGTTGCAACGCGCCAGATATTTGGTTTAGGCAAAGGAGAGTAATTATTTAAGCAGTCCTAGTAATTTATAACCAATTTGAACGGTAGACAACAACATGTGTGTGTATATGTGTACAAATATTGAGCAAACAGGTAGGATACAATTTAGAACCAGGTTCACTCTAAGCTCGTCCAATTTCCAACACCAACGATGTATTGTGGACAATCTTCTCAAAGTGGTGAAATGATGTGTAAAACAAACAGTTCTGATACTTACCAATAGTAAAAAACACCTCCACTAGCTATTGCTGCAGGGAAAAAGTGTTTTTGTAGAACATCAGCTAATTGTAAGCCATGGTACAGATGACCATTTCATGGAATCACCATCGTTGGTTTATTTGGGGTTTACTTTCGTCGATCCATAGCTGTATTCACACAGTTTTGCTCATAAAAACCCACCAGAATATGAAAAACTAGAAGGAGCACTAATACTCGTATCAGTGACAAGAAAATATGAACCAATAAACTTATTTCATAATTAAAGGAGTCAAGACAACATTTGAACTAACTGAAACGTGCCTTAGACAAGGTAGCAAGATCCGGGTGACAAGAATGGTGTCAATAACTTCACACAATGAGCACTTTGTACAAATATTGAGCAAGCCGGTAGGATACAATTTAGAACCAGGTCCTCTAAGCTGGTCCAATTTCCAACACCAGCGATGTATAACAGATGTTTTCGGGCGTCAAGAAGGGCGCAGTTTCGACATCGAGCAAGAATCCGGGGCAGTTGCTCAGAATCCACCAAACCCAGACTAGTGGAGGTTGTCAATTATTTGGTCAGTCCCCTGGAGAATCCATACCATCTAGTTTCCCACCAACGATTTATTTGGGTGGCAAGTTTCAAAATGAGAGAACTGTGTTACAAGCTTGCTAATCAAAGTTGGAAGGTTTGGCTGCTCTTCCAACACCCATCACTCACAGTTGTAGCCACAGCGAAATAGCACCTCCTCCCTCCCCCTTCCACTGGACGCACAAGACATGCAGGATGCCTTCAGAGAGAAGTGGAGTTGCGCATATTGGGAACAATGATGTACAACACTGACGAATGCCTGTACAAGAAGCGCACATTTTTACCTTGAAAGGAATCAAGTAAGTACTCAGTCCCCGCCCTCTTCTCCAAATTCGGAAGAAGTCTCAATTTTTAAGAGACGAGAAGAATAAGTGGAATGAAATTCAATAGAAGACAACAAATGGAGCCTTCCATGAGCATTACAAGTTTATGAAAGATGTTCACTGTAAGATTTGTTTGGGTTCTCCAAACGGCCAACAGTTGTAACAAAGGATCGCGCTTGAGCATTCTATCTCAAGAGCCATAGCTGAGTAGAGGGGGGAGAGGGAGATACACCGACTGCCTTCTAGTGAAGACACAGTGATTATAGCCTAATGAAAGAATTAAGATCCATATTCTGAGGTAACTTGAGTATATGTTGAAGGTACCCGCTGTTTTTGCAAAAGTGTCGAATCGTAATCGCCTCGCAACGGAAGTCACAATGCCAGAATATGCCACATTACTTTCTGAGACATGTCTACTTGAGATGTCATACTGCCCAAAATAGATCAATGGTTGAAGCTCATAAGCATATTTTCAATTAGGAAAATGAAAAACGACTCTTGTAACTATTAAAAATTAGAATTTAATTTAGAAAATGACACAATATCAAAATGAACAGAAAGTACTACCATACGTAATAACTCCTGTACTCAAGTCCTTCAACAAAGGTAACATGGAGGTACAGTATGACTACTCACACTAGTAAATTGATCAAGACCCAAGTTCAAGTAAGATAATTGGTTTCTGAATCATTTCCTAAGCTTAACTTCTAGGGAAAGTAGTATTGAAATTTGAATTTCCATATATGCTAATATTTTTAATGTCTTGAACAATACTCAAAAGCAGACCACAAAATTTTTTCATACTTTTTTCAATAGTTGGTGTGACACCAGGCAAAACATACAACTCTCAGACGTTACAAAATGGAATTTTGTAAACAGTTGCTACAAAGTTTGATAGAAAAAAAGAACCTTTGAGTTTAAGCAGACAAAATATTAGATTTTCAGATTTTGAACAATGCGACAGAAATACAGTAAACCAAAATTATACGCTGAATAATAATAATTAACAAATAACTATCAAAGACCGAAGTCAAACGGTTTGGTGTTCTATTTGCAGTCACATTCCTCTTTCTACATCACCTGGAACAAAGAAGCTCAATGAATAACCGCCGAACGTACCAGTGAATTACGTAAATGTGCATTGAAAACTAATAAGGGCGGGCCAATTAAACATATTAAAAGCACTTTTTCTTCTGAAGCAGAAGTTGAAAGAAAGTCACAGGCAAATAAGGGACAAGTTATGGTAAATAAACATGTGCTCTTTTAATCGCATGGTCATCTTTCAGAGGGTTCAATCAAGCAAACTCAGCTCAAGGTGAAGCCTATGGAAATTACAGCGCAGTGTAATACGTATTGGTGAGAGAAGCACTCAATTGTTATGT
Organism: Pachypeltis micranthus; assembly: GCA_020466155.1. Taxonomy (NCBI): domain Eukaryota; kingdom Metazoa; phylum Arthropoda; class Insecta; order Hemiptera; family Miridae; genus Pachypeltis; species Pachypeltis micranthus. The sequence goes on along the minus strand of CM035768.1, from coordinate 78,930,473 downwards.
CCCTCTAGTCAGCTCAGTGTGGGATTGCCTACTCTCGAACCTACTCTGCATCATTCTCTTAATCACTATGACCTTCACTCCAAGTTTAACTGGTGAGATTGGCTCTTGAATGGCACATGCAGTAATTGTGTAGGAAACAGCTCCGGGGACACTAAAATTACCTCCTTGTGGAGGCATACAGTCCCCTAGCTGCTTTAATGCCCAAATTGGGCTAAAATGTAATTAAAAAAGATGGCAACAGACCAGGCTGACCCAATCATGCTGTGGCTCTGAAAAATGCATATGTAGAAGAAGATCACCTTACAGTGATGTCAAATTTAGAGTAGAGGAAGGGTCTTCTAACCTCAACTGAGAACAAAACTCGGGTACAAATGCCAGATCAATGATGCTCATCACAAGTGAAATTATCTATTAGACCTGATCTAATTATCAGTTAAGAGACTGCCAGTGTGAAGTCAGAGTAGAAGGTATGTACTAACCACATACTGATATGATAAGGTTACTGTGTGCACCTCCAATGTTCAATTGGGTGTGTTTCAGGGGCCTTTGACAAACCTTTCATCACTCCTCCCCTCTACACTACTTCGACGGCTGTGTCTCGCTTGACACTTTCACATTTTCACTGCAACAATTGGCATTAAAAGTTGTTCAATTTCAGAGAAAACCCCATTTATTTTGACGGTAGACAGGGGAGTCGCTGGACGGTCGCCTGACGCTGGTGGGGGCGCTGGAAGGGATCATCTCTCCTCCTATCTTTCCTCTTCATTTTTCCTCTCCCTCTCCGATTCTTTTTCTTCCAATTTTTTGGCTCATTCCTGATCCGACTTTCTACGCAAACAAGAGCCGTTTTATACCCCTTCCTTTTCACCCCTTTTTTAATGTGAAAAGTGCAACAGGTTCGGTTACATTGTCCAAAAAGCCCTTCCGTGTCTGTACGTTCAACTGTGGCTTTTCTTAAAAGCGTTAGCGCCAATCGAAGAGCCAGGGAAACTTGGGTGAGTCCTCTTTCATTTCCTCATTCCGTTTACGTTTTTCCTGGTGTATTCTTTTTCCAGGTGCTCACCGGTTGAGGGTGATCCATCCAGCGATCAGAATCACACGAGTGGTATTTAATTTCCCATTACCGGGGAAATTTGGAGAATCTCGTAAATTTCCCTACCCTCGTGATAATTGCTATTTCGGGGTACTTTAGCGCTTCATGGTGTTACAGTCCACCAAGCTACTTGAGCACAAAAAGAGGGATTTCCCCGAACAACTTGTAACAAAAGTAAAAACCACAAAATTATGCTCCTACCTGCAAAATTTGGCTAGCTTCAAATGCTGTACCAGGAAGAAGAAAAACTGGGCTAGAGACATGACCAGACTCCACACAAATCATGTTCGGATACTCTTCATCATCCAAGTCAGCATACTCCTTGCTCTGGTCAGACCAAGGGTTCCAGATTACTGAAATTTAAATAAAATCGAAATAACTATGGTGATCAGCGAGATGAATTTTCCTGAAATAAATGAGATATTTTGCATTTCCTTGGAACCACTCAAGGTTAACGTATTGATGAGCAATGTATGCACAACATGAACGTTCCATTAGCAGGTGTAGAGATTGCAACATTAATAGTCACTAGTGGCGCTCTCTGCCTGGCAATCCTGCAGAGTCTGAGCTGCATCTTGAGCTCAATACCATTGAAGCGTTAGAATGAGACTTCCTTTTACTGCCCCTAGGCAAGTGAGCGCACACTAACTAATGCCAAATGCCCTTTCCATCTGTATGGATGGCCTGATATTTCTTGTTTCGCCATATCGCTGCAAAGCTATTTGTGAGTGCGTAGTACTTTCTAGTTTTTCAAAAAGGCTGGTCTTCGCCTGAATCACCTAGTAAATGATTCTATTTTTGTAGAAAAGGAACATGGCCTAACATCGTCCTTGCGTGCTAAGCACAACAAGCTGTTGAGCCAACACCGGTTTTGGTAATAACGGTCCACGTATAGCACAAAATCAGGCAAGCCTAGAGCTCACAAAAACACAGGAATACTCCTGTGGTTTTGTTTTACACAAATTTGGTTTCAAAATGGTCTAAAAGAAGATTTGCAATCGATTTTTTTCTTGTCAGCCGTGGGTTGTGCCCTACTCCCCTAGATCAATTCTATAAGGGAGTCGTGTTCGTCTTATAGACAGATCGTCTGGCAATATGGCTTAGCTACGAAGGAGAGAAGAAATCTACGCTCAAAAACAGTGAACCAAATGAAATATTTCAAGGGTATCCAACAATACAATAACATTCATGACGGGGGGATGCAAACACAAAAAAGCACCTTTCTTTTAGATGAGTCGTACCTGTATCGGGGAAATTATATTTCTGCACCCGCATTTTTCGACCAGAAACGACATTAGTGATTATGTGTTCTTGAGGAGTATCTTGATAAATCCTATCAGTCCACTCTCCAATCGTGACTGACTCTCTTCCCTCTTGGTATATAGCCATATCTCTCGTCTGTTTTAATAAAATGTTACATCAGTAATATGCAGCAATGAACATAATCCATGTTATATAAGAAATAATTACAAATGTAACACTATATAACGTATCAGTTTGCTTATTAGGATGTTATAGAATGTGATATCAAGTCAGCAAGGAAACTCATACGATCAAAGGGCACTCAAAACATGCTCTAGTTGAATTTGTTACTGGTTTAACGACAAATCAATTAACCAAATCCCTCATTGAAAGGTTTCCCATCGCTGGTAACAGACTGACGATGGGATCAATGAGTGTGATCCCAATAAGACCATGAGTTCTACTCGATGTGCATTGTAAAACTGGAGTGGTCTTATTTTTGAACCAATCAAAGTTCTCAGATGTCACGTGTGTGTTCATTTTGATTAGAGTGGTTTTGGTTATTTGTGAAGAGCTCTGAGATGATGGTCTGTATGTGGTTTGATTAGAATATGCTGAGGTAGAAACTAATAACGTAATAACAACTCTGAACTTCCTCAAAGAAAAACTCAAGAAAATGGATTCTCACACGTGTACTGCAATCATAGCTATGGCATAGCTGTACATAACATACAACGTATACCAATCATCTTAGCACCACATTAGAAATACCAAAAGTCTGCAAACAAGATACCCCTACAGTTAAGATACATTGCATTCCTCTGATTAAGCCATCTTAGCCATCAAAATTCGTCATTTCTGCTTCAAACTTTGAGGCTGACAACACAGGTGTAGCGTTCTAGTATTCAAAAGTTGACAGGCGTGACATTAATCTTGGCTACGATACGGATTTTGTACCAGACGATGCGCTGAAAGTACAAGCAACCAGTACGTAGAAACACGCTTGCATCTCGCCGTCGAAAGGCTACGATTCGGCGCCATAGACACACAGGACGAATTAAGACGCTTTCGAGGGAGTATTGGAAGGAGTCTTACACCATCCAGGAATATTTACTTCATTTTACGAGGCTCAGGTCTATTCAGTCTGGTTTAAAGGATTTTGCAAGTTCTATTGGGACTTCATCGAACTGACTGACAACAATACTGTCGCGGGAAGTCTTTCATTTCTCATTCTATATTCACTGACTTTCATCTAACGCAGGTCAAGTTCACCTTCGCTAGTTTTCGTTGGTCCAAAATAAAGCGATTAAGGCCAAACAAGCGTCTGAACTTGACCTACTTCATTGGACAACAAACCACTAAGGACTATTCCATGCCTTCAGCATGTATCGTCCCTCAACCACTTGGGGCTAACCTGTTCTTTTTCTGATCTTGCAACTTTGGCTACAGTGTATAAGTCTGTGAATGGTATTCTGTAGATCGTTGTTGTCTATTTATTACAGACCCAAGTGCATGAAGTGGCGTAGACTCACCAACCAACTAGCCAACTGTACTAGCTTCTTCTGCAAACTACTCAAAGGCAAAATGTTATTCCTTCCTTCCCAGAAAAAAAACCGTTATACTCTCACCACCCTGACTCACAAATGTCTTGAATTTGCTGAGCTAAAAATGTAATTATCTCCGACTTGCGGCAATTTATTTAAAATTGTTATTCTTATTTTCTTAGCTTTCCACCTTGGCCTTGACCTTCCCATAATTTACATGACGTAGAAGTAACACATAATGATTATTTCAAATCCACACTAACGCTACTCAGCTAGCCTGTGATATACATACGTAAAATGAAAAGGAAGAATTTTATATTTCAGGGGAAGAAGTGACATGACAAAAAATATGCGTTAAATGAGCTCAACCCGATGAAATAATCAACTTGATAAACGCAATAATGGTAAAATACTAACCTTATCAATAAATGTGCAACCATGTAAACCAGTAATGTGGCACCTTCTCACGTCAGGAACTTTGAAGTACGTATGTAGTAACAAATTGAAACTAAATGTCAAATCTTTACTAGGATTATATACACCAAAAATAAAATGAAGCTCTTTTTCTCTTAAAATCAGTCTGTATGTTAGTCGAAACCTAAAACAAATGACAAACCAGTTAATTAAACAAACTTCAAAGGGGGTTAAAAGCAACAACTCCACTAGGCCAATTATGGAGCAAAGTAAACAAGCAATTGAGTAGCTTCATGCTAACACAGCACAGCTCCATTTCAGAAAATGTTTCATAAGATCAAAAATCGATTAAACCGTAAGAGGTTAAGTTTCAAAAATAAACGACATGCAGCGGCGTCTTGACACTGAAGAACATCAATTTGATGCCAAAATCTGAGGATCGTTCTCACTGAAGTTCAGGAGATGAATAAATTAGACGCGTTAAGTAATGGTTTCAACACTGGGGCGCGTAACATACAGATTCACACCACTTCTTCATGCAATGCCTAAACACTAACGTCATCTGTGAAATATTGTAGAGAAATGTAACAAGATAAAACAGATTCCAGATATAATGTCAAGGGGTTGATCCTGTGAACTTCAGTCCTGGAAGAGATTCAAAGCCACTCGGACAGTTATCAAAGCCAGCACGATTTGAATAACTATGGACACTAGGTGAGCCTAGCATATTATGGCAAATTCAACATGCTAATAGTGAGAATAGAAGTTGATAGATCAGCCTTGTGGGGGCGCACAGTATGCCCCCCCCCCATCGACGATCAACACCACCCATCGGTCACTTCCACCCCAGCTTTCTACTTCTTACTCGTATTTGTTAGTTGCCCTTTTCATTACGCAGTTACGTTGTTCTTTTGTTTGCATATTGTTACTGTCTACTGATTTTGTCCTGTTTTCGGCCCAAAATGACTTAGTGTATGGTCTCCAGATACAGTAACTGCGCCAAAAAGAAGCATACTGTAATAGCATAATGAGCCTCTGTTATATTGAAGAGTGTGGTTCGTCCTGGTACACATCCTTACAGAGCTAGAACTACAAGTACTAGCAGTACCATTGAGACTATACTAGTTGGAAGGAAGGAGGCTCTGAGAGACTGTTCACTCACATTTCAGGAAAAAAACCATCTTGAAATTATCAACTACAGCGACAACAACAAAACCTGTCTATAACAAGCATAGATCAACACCGACTTAACATTTTTATAATTTCTCTATATTTTGTCACAATTTAGATTCATTTATGGTAAAACTGCCAGGTTTTTCAATGTCTAGATACACTAATCAAAAATCCTTCTAATGTTCAGACAATGAATTACCTTCAGACATTCTCTACCTCGATCTTTTCACCCCTCCTTCAAAACATTTAAGTATTGCCTGCTGCCAAGTTGAAAATTCGATTCATCAATAAAATGTCAACATTTATTAACTAAGTAGAGTTGCATCAATAAATCGGTCATAGTGGTGTTCATTCTGACGTATTAAAATTAAGCAAGCAGTACCTAGCGCTCAACGCGCATCAACACTCGCACGTTAACTCTCACAAGAACCACCGACGGGGTATATTCATAAATTAACTTCAAACTCACTGGTAATTCCATATTGAACGAGTCCACTCATTATCGGTGCAATAAAATATGGCTTCGACGTCTCCACTAGGAAGACGCTCCGGTCCTTTTTCTAGCGACCATTGCACAACCCGCGCAAACCCGTGGTTCGGTCCGTAACTCCATTGTCCGAAGTGAGCTAGAAAATCAACGACAAGCTGTATTAAAACCTAAACACATGCCGAGACCCATAAAATGAACTTTATGGGTTTTCAGTAACTAGAGGCTAGTGTGAAATTTACGTAAGGGATATATTATAAACTAATGATGCAGGGAAATTTGAATTTGTTTTTGTGAAACACTCGACACAAATTTCTTCGGCCCTACGCGAATTTGGCAATTATTCCGTCTATTTTTCATTTAGCGTACATGAACTTGATGGAACTCCACAGAATGCTCAATATAGAAACTAGTAGCGCTCACGGTTCCAGAATTTATAGGGGATTTGGAAGATAATAGAATTTTGAACTCAGACTGAGATATAGTGTGTGTGTATGGGGCTGCAAGGAAAAAACTGCGCTAAAATCACGTTTCATCGAAATCTTTATCAATTTATTGTAGTCTCATACATGAAAATCATAGTGTCTTACCGCTTGAACTGCCAACAACAGACTAAGTTATCAAAATTTTTTTTAGTTGTTTCTGGATAAAAATTTTTTTTGGAGTTTTCGAAGAATAACTATAGTTTTGGAGCAATTTTGCTCATAACCTCATTTTGATGTTCCATATGTTCTCCCTCCTTCGTGTTTACGAGGTGTGTTTAAAAAATAACGGGAATTTTAGTTTTTTTAATTTTAAATATTGATTTATTTGTCTACATTAATTTCGTCACCTTCCAAATAGTCCTTCCTATTAAATATTATGCACTTGTGCCAGCACATCTTCCAATCGTTGACTTCTGAAACTCGATTTTTGGGAGTCTTTAGCTTTTTCAGCGATGCGCTTTTAACGTCATCTATGCTTGTAAAACGACAGCCCTTCAAGGTTCTCTTTATTTTCAGAAATAGGAAAAAGTCACACGGTGCCATGCCTGGCGAATGCGGAGGCTGGGGCGTCGTTACAGTACTGTTTTTGGCCAAGAATTCATGAACAAGCAACTTCCATTCGACGCTGTTTTTGTTCAAAATTCAACAATTTCGGAACAAATTTTGCTGCCACGTGTTTCATACTCAAAACATTCGACACGATTTCATGGTATGAGCCAATCGATATGCCAACATCATCAGCAACTTCTCTGATTGTGATTCGGTGATCATTCATAACCCTTGCTTTCACTTTGTCCGCATTTTCATCGGTTCTTGATGTGCTGGGGCGTTTGTTATCTTCAACGTCTTCACGGCCATCTTATAAATGCTTATACCACTCGTAAACTCTTGTTTAACTCATAACAGACTCACCATAGGCCTTTGTTAACATTTCACACACTTCGTTACACTTTTTACGCAAAATGTGATACAAAATCTTTGATCCATTTCTTTCATCAAACCGCCGAGCTCATAAAAACACTAAAGTTAACGTACCTGTTAGGTGAGTCCGTTTCCTCTGGCTTGTGAGTTACTGTGGGCAAGCGCTTTCGATGTAATGACATCATCGTCTGGCCGTTAAGTCAGTACTAGAATCAGTTAGTTGGTTGTGGTCTAAAGAAAGGTAAAGTTTGGATCATCACAGAAATATGGACGTTATACTATAGACTGTATGTGGGCTGTGTGTAGACCACAACCAACTAACTGATTCTAGTACTGACTTAACGGCCAGACGATGATGTCTTTACATCGAAAGCGCTTGCCCACAGTAACTCACAAGCCAGAGGAGACGGACTCACCTAACAGGTACGTTAACTTTAGTAATTTGCCTACTGGCAGATATAACCCAATTTCTTTAATACCTCATAAAAACACATCTAACCTTAGCAGCCTCCACAGACAAAGTAAGCAATGAATACAGTTAACAGTTGTATCACACTTCAGGGGGGTGTATATCATTCATAATATTTAAAAAATTGACAATTGGACTCTCCAAACCAGATTTAAAAATTCCCGTTGTTTTCTGAACACACCTCATACACACACAGACCATTTTCTCAATTGGTGTTTGTTTAAATGTAACCATCTGAAGGGGAAAACAACTAAAAACCGTGTTTTCAGGAGATCACGTAACTTTCCTCCATATTTCTAATGGCCGATGAAAACATAAATAAATATTACAACAAAAAATGAATAAAAAGAACCACTCACGAAAAATAACGGGGATTCCTCCCCTGATAGGCGCTTTTCCATCAAATATAGCCTCTTTGCTGCAACAGTAAGAAAAGTAATGAGCATTACAACTGTTTGAATTAGTAGAGGGTAGGGGAGTGAATGGGAGGGGATCCTCTGTCCATGGGTAGCAAACTCACAGCCAATTAAAGGAAAGTACTGACACAATCTCAAGAGAGCTGCGTTCCAGTGGATTACCTAGGCCTATAAGACAGTGTAGATACTATACGATTTTTAACGCCATAGTTGTCAGCTGACTTATAGGCTGTTTCATTCATCTTACCCTTTTTCTAGCTATTCGTTTTTTCTTGGTTATCTGTATCTGCTCTTACAATTTATCAATGTATTATCGTTCATTTACAAGCGTCGTAGTTAATTACTTAAATCGGTACCATAACAGTAACCACTGAAGCTCCCTGAGTGATCCCTGGTCAGTTACCAGATGGGTAAGTACAGAGTGAAAAGAGAGCACCCTCCTACTCGTACAGCTGTCGTTATTTCTCATTTCAAACATGGCGAGTCAAGCCTACGATGTCGGGCATATCGATAACCTGACCTCGGTCGTGATATATCGATATATTACCTTATCAGAGGGAGCGGTCCCTATTCTTTGCTTTTACCTGAAATAACGTAAGCAATAAGTCAATATTTTTAGTGAGAAGGATGAACCTGATGCTTTAATAATAAATCATCAACATTTGGCGTCAATTTTTTAAGGGTTAATCTTAAATCTCCTCGGCTAATGATGTACAGTCTGTTTCTTTTTTTCGTTAGGAGATTGGTAACAGCGCTGAACCTCCTTTCCACTAGGTATGACGATGGAAAGGAAATTAAAAAATGTCCTCGCTGTATTCCATAATACGGGATAAATAACGGGTATGTTGTTTTGTAGCCAGAATTGCTGATATCCGTTTTTAAACTGAACCTTAAGTTCTTCGTTTGCACTTAGTTCAGTCAGTTCCTCTTGTATTATGACATTCGTTTCTTCTATGTCACCGTATGGATTGATTATCCACGGTGGTATTACCGTAGTTAAAATATCCTCAAAATCTGAATAGAGGGCATTAAAATGTTGAAACATCGTCTTCCTGGCAGTTTGTCTGTGACGCTGATAAGATGGACTTTGTTTTAATCAAATTCACTGTCGCTTTGTAATTGCTAATTACCCATATTAAAGTTAGTAAACAAATCCGTTGAATAGGCGATGTTTGTTTTCCTCTTCATTAAATTTTCTTCTAAAATTTTATCTTTAGTATCCAGAAATTCTAAAATAGTCTCAAAAAGTGCAACTATCCACTATCGTGGACCCCCAAAAATGTTTTCGCTGACATAGACCTCTTGCAGGTTGTCATAGATCCCTAGGGGTCGATATAGACCACTTTGGAAATCACTGATCTAAGACAACGCACCATCGCTCCCAAGCTTCCCTCACCTCCTATAGACTCCTAAAAGGGGCATCAATGTGCCACACTGTTGCTGGAGAGAGCCCCTCCCTAATTACTGGCCCCTCGGTCTCACTATGGTCATTGTGGAATAGGAACTGACTCCTCTCTATGACCAATGGAGCGTTATCAAGCGACCTATCAACACATGCAGTCGTAGCGTTATCAAGGGGTCGGTCCATATTCTTTGTTTCACCCAAAATCAATATCAGGTGAGTAGGGGGTCTACCCAACACGGAAAAACAAGGCAAGGGGTCTACGACACAAAAAAGTTTGGGGAACTCAGACTTAGACCAACCCCTTGCTCAGCTAAGTGCACCATGGCGTGGGTAAGGGATGCATAATGACTACACCCATTAACTTGTTGGAGTTTGCAGGGGGCTGCGTATTAGACTCTCACTGGTGAAGCACTACCCTACCAGCCACCCTTGGAGATGGGCTGCCAGGTAGCTCCTAAACAGCGAATTGGCCATTCGGCAACAGGGCCTTGGACTGATGGTACGAGAGCCTCCCCCCTAGGAGCAGTCACTAGTGGTCTGAGCTCGACCCCATTCACAATGAGCCAGTGGCCGCAAAAACAACTTGGTCCATTTCTCCCAGTAGGTCATCTGTCGATCTGTACCCCCCTCCAGCTACAGAATGATCTCCTGAAGACACGGAAGCTAACGGTGCTGTATTTCACCGTTTGATGATCTTCTGAAGGACCAGAAGAAATCCTTTAGATAGTCCAAACCATCGAAGATTTTTTCGAACTACTGCGGCTATTGAAGTTTAATGTTCAAACGCACAATCCCGAGCGAATGGCCGCTGTTGCAAAATTTATGATCTGACCACAGCCGCTGGAATGTGTAGCTCAGTCACACAATGAACAGGAGTGTGAATTCCCTGGCTAGGACCTCAGTGATGTCTTCTATTGGGCATAACACTATTCTTACCTCGCTACTCGACGTCACATTTGGAATTGACAGGCAGTGAGGCCTTTGGCGCATACGCCTCTCCCATCTTTACTACCTGACATCACATTACTCTCAAACATTTACCTCACGCAGCTCCCAACGGGGCACAACCTCCACAAAGTGTAATAGGTACGAGCTCCTAGCTCTACTCCAACTATTATGGACACGCTGGGCCCAGATGGGCCAGTCCTGAGTAAACAGAGTTGGGGTATCGTGGATGGTTTTGTCCAGGCCGTGTAAATTCGGACATTGAATTGGCCAAATGATTAGTAGCATTTGGTTGACCCTCAAGAGTAGGTGTGATGGCTCCACACTAAAGTTGTGCTGCAGAGGCGATGCCAGGGTGGAGTCAGCCGAATCTCGGATCACGTTAGTTTCTGTTAGTTCCAGCCTTATTTCTCAAAGCGCCCCATTAGACATAACACTCCATCTCTTTTCACGAACAATATCAATTGGAGTTGAATTGTGGACATTGTGCTGTTTACTGCCCACAGTGAAGAGTTCCATCCAGCCAACTGAAGGTCAGGTGGTTTGAGCGAGGAAGAATCAGCCAAAGCCGAAGGAACGATTTGACCAAGGTCGTGTCCACTAAGGCGCTGAAATCTCCCCCTGAGTGAGGAAGCTCAGACATAAAGGTCTCTCGGGGAAGAGTTGAATCCTGGGTCCTCTGATGCACCCAACGTAAAGCACCTCGAGAATGGCAACAACTGGCACCTACAGAGTCAATGCGGCCGCCACAAGCCCTGGAGTATAGGTAAAAGCAATGCACGACACCACTGCCAAAGACTCACACGCTTTCTCGTGGGAACAGGTGGCCTGCAGGAGGCTACTTCTTACGTTAACTTCAATAACTAACCCAATTACTGTAGGACAACCCTCCAAACGAAATAAACCTAAACCTAAACACGTTCGTCAGACCGAATCCGAACAAGTGCACAGAATTTGAATACGTTCGTGATCGGCCCGTCGAAGAAAATAAACGACAATATCGACGCTGCTTTACCGGCTCTACACCGAATTGACTCGGTAACTAACACAACAAAAAGGTCGTTAAAAAAACAAATAGTTTGATTTACCTGACGAAGAGCTGTTCCTGGTTGTTGACTCGCCATGAGACAACCGTCGCCCCTGCAAAACGAAATTGCCTTCAATCGACAAACAATTTTCAACCATCAACTCGTTTCGTACGCAACACATTCCGAGCCTTTTCGACCGTTAGAAACGAATAGAAACGAAAACTGTAGAAATAAAAACCTTCGCGGGTCGAACGAAACGGGTGGGAGGGGGGGGCGCTTTTGGAAGGTTAGGTTTCGGTCGGTCGAAAGGCTCCGGCGAAGGAAAACTCATATAAAAAAAACTCGGGGAGCTTCGAAGGCGATTTCGAGGCGAAAAAACCCGGGATTTAGACGCGAATTTTCGATAAAAACGAGGGAATCGGTAGAATTGAGCCGACAATACGACAGAGAGACGATGCTTACCGTGTAAATTTATGGTGCATGTGGTATTATTGCCCCTATCGAGTAGGACGACGCTCGTCGCTGCTGCCATTGCTGCCCCACTAAAACTTCCCCCCAAACTCCTCCGACTCGCAACTCTGAAAACGGCTTCTTTTTTTTTGCTTCCAAACGCCCTTTCGAACTTATCTCGTACTTTCGCGGAATTCTCTTTAGCTCGAAAAATCCGTCCGGATTTAACGCCGAGTCATTTTTCGAAAAATTTAACGATCGTGAGGCGAAACCGAATGCGACGAGGAGCCATTTGCATTTTTTTTTTCGAAATTTTCTTCGTTTGAGAACCGCGTTTTTTTTGCGTTGGTTTAGAGTCCCCTTCAAGCGACGATTCGACCTCATTTTTTTAAAATTCGGGACGTCGAACGTCCTAAATCGAACAAAATCGTTCCCTTCGAACGATCGGGCGTTTCGTTTCGTCGAAAACCCTATACCCGCGGTTCGTTTCCCCTTTAAGAAGAAACGAAAATTTTCGTTGAACGTCGACGTCGATTTTTCGACCTGATCGTTGAATTTCGCTGGTTCGCTCCCTCTCACCGCAACATTTTTAGTTTTTTAGCGCCGACCGGCGGGAGGCAACGAAAAAAAAAAGCCTAACGCGTTCAGCGGAAACGAAGAAGAAAAAAGCGGCCGCCGCCAAATTTCGAAAAATCCCCCGTTTTTTATTCCTTCTTCTTCTACTTCACTCGTGTACATGGTAGCGCGTAGAGTTCCGAAATTTATTGCGCTGCACTCAATCCCGGGCCATTATTGAGCAATTGGTACACAGGGAATTAACGAGACTGTAAACACGATTTTTTTTTTTTGAAGAGGATAGTAATCACTTTTGCGGAATTATCGGGTAAAAATGTTTAATACTGTTAGTCAGCGAAACGGCGGAAATTCTGGTGTTAAACGCTCACACTGTAGGTATTAGAGTGGACTACAACACCTTTTTTTAACATTCTAATAAGTCCAGCGGAGGTTTATAAGAAAAAAACTGCGCTACAAACGCTTTTCGTCGAAAATTTTGATAATTTATTGTGCTGCTCTCGTCATTTTCCCACGAATGGGAATTTTATGGTATAGTTGCCATATTGGGAGCTATCAATGTAAAAAATTTAATCAAAATCGTTAGAGCCATTTTTGAGAAAAAAATATCTGGTGCGTTGCAACACACAAGTTTCCTTAGCTCTACGTCAATTCACTCGTGTAGATGGCTAATTCTATTTAATCAATTCATTTATCAATCAGTTCCTTTGAACTTGGTCAAACAACACGTCACAGCAGCAGAAAGCGGTAGCGCTTACAGTTCCAGATTTTATTGTGTTGCTCGTATTCATTGCAGAACCATTATTGAGCAATTGGTACACAGATAATTAATGAGGCTGTAAACACAAATTTTTTGAAGAAGGATAGTAATTACTTTTGCAGAGCTATTGGGTAATAAATAACTGTTGTAACTGGTAGTAAGCGAAACGACGGTAGTTGAAATTCAGGAATTTCTGGAGTGAGCCCCATGTATCTCATGAGCGTTTTTAAACACTCACCCTTTAGGTATTGGATTGGACTACAATACCAATTTTTTCAACATTCAACAAAAATTCCAGCAGAGTTTATAAGGGAAGAAAACTGCGCTAAAAACGCTTTTCGTCGAAAATTTTGGTAATTTGTTGTGCTGCTCCAGACATTTTCCCACAAATGGAAATTTCATGGTGTGATTGCCTTAGTGTGAGCTATCAATATGAAAAATTTCATCAAAATCGTTAGAGCCGTTTTTGAGAAAAAAAAAAATTTGGTGTTTTGATCAGTATGATAACTATAGTTAACTTTCGGTGGATTTTGTTCAAACCCTTATTTTGGCGTCCCATGGTAACCTGTAGGCTAGACATCAAGTTTCAGTTGATTTGGTACGGTGGTTTTCTCTAAAAACTGCGCTAAAATCGATTTCGTCGAAAGTTTTGGTAATTTATTGTGCTGCTATCGTCATTTTCCCATGAATGGGAATTTTATGGTATAGTTGCAATATTGAGAGCTATCAATATACACAATTTAATCCAAATCGTTAGAGCCGTTTTTGAGAAAAAAAATATTTGGTGTTTTGATCACTATGATAACTATTGTTAACTTTTGGTGGATTTTGTTCAAACCCTTATTTTGGCGTCCCATGGTAACCTGCGGGCGAGATAGGATGTTTGAGCTGATTTGGTACGGTGGTTTTCTCTACCTTTACTTACGGGGATTTGTAAATTCCATAATAAGTTCAGGTCATTTAGTCAAACAAAACGTATTTAATAAGGAAAGAATTAGGAACAGAACGAACTGCATGAAGAGAACGAGTTACAGTCTGAAGGATTTTTGAAGATTTCTTGGTTATCCAACAGGTTACAACGAAACTGATAGGTTATAATAATTAGCATGGATACAAAAATGTCTTGGAGCACAACTGGCGAAACTTGGTACGAGTGAACCGGATGTTCCTCTTGGAGCGCTGGTGTCGCATATCGTCTCTCCACAATAACTATAGTTACATTTCGATGGATTTTGTTCATACCCTTATTTTGGCGTCCCATGATAACCTGCGGGCGAGATAGGATGTTTGAGCTGATTTGGTACGGTGGTTTTCTCTAAAAATCGTCCACAGACACACACAGACCATTTTCCCAAATAGTGTTTTTCGGACTCAGTAGGGTCTGAAACTTAAAGATCTGAAGAGAACTCAAAATTTTTTTTTAGCCGATTACATAACTTTCCTTTCTACTTCGTAGAGCCAGGAAAGTAAAACACCCTGCAAATTATTGCACAACGGTTTATTATTCGGATAAACAGCTTGACCTAGCATTAATGCTCCGAGACCCATCCCGTTCGATTCAGCATCGAAAAAAATCATAATGAAACCCCAAAAAAGGTCGAAAAGAACTGAATCGTAATATTAAAATAAACAAAAAAAAACACGAAAGTATCTAGAAAAAACTGAACTTTAATACGAAAACACGCACGCTAAATACTAATATATAAATGTAACCAAAAATCTATGAAAAAAACAAAATGAGAATGAAACGAAAGAATCTAAAAAATTGAATCGTATTAAAACCAAAAAAAATGAAACGAACGAACTATTAAATAAATAAACCAAAAATAAACGAATAATGAAAAGCTCAATCGAAGATAACAGATATTTTGCTAACGGAAATAGTTGAGACGAGTGAAACAGTCATTTGTCGAGAACGAAATACGAAACATGAGTCGGGGGGCTTCCAACGAGTAGAGCGGGCGGCGGGGCGAGCGTTGCCCCTCGCCTCTCAGAGGGGGTGGCGTTGCCAGTCGAAGCGAGCAATTTCGATGAGACCGAAACGTTGACTCCGTTTCGTTAATTTTTTTTAACCGTTTTTTGCCCATAACAATCATGGGCTTCGTCCGATCGGATTGCCGAGTTGGCGGGCACAACTAGATACCAAATTGGATTTTTGTGCGAAAGAACGAATTTTTTGGACCACGTTAAAGGCACAAAACGGCCCGGACGGCGGACGGCGGATGGAGGATGGCGGACGGGGGACGGGGGACGGTGGACAGCGGACGGACATTGCAGATTTGGAATCCCCATGTCTTGAAACGTAAAGTATCAAATTTTGAGGGGGGGTTGTAAAGTATTTTTCGTGACCGAAAGCATAGGGTTATTATTCAGAATGAATAATAAACCAAAAGAGATGCCACAGTAGTCACCCCTAGGGGTTAAAAAATGTTTTTTCTTCTGCACCGGTTTCATTATTTTTGCATTGCTCTTTTGAGTTGAATCCTCATAAGGGCACTTTATTGTGGCACAGGGAGCTGGGAATATCTTCCCAATAGCAAAAACATCTCGAGCCTCTGAGGCTAATGCAGCCAATCAGTTAATAGGTGAGTGATGGGGTTAACTCCTCGTTCATGAAGTCACCTGTCCATCACAAGGCGGTGAAGCGATCGACTTATTCGGAATTTAGAGAAGAAACGATTCTACCGACGAACAGAGTGGGATTTAAGCGTTGAAAACCTTTTGTCTTCAGACGGCGACAGCGATCGTATTGTCGACTGACGAAGGTTGGAAGGGAGGGGGTGGGGGGGCAACTGTTATCGCCTGCCTCCTTAGTCTCAGGTTAAAAATGTTCAGATAAGTGACAATGGGCTTCTAAAGCTCTACAATGTCTGTAGACCGAATTATTTCCCGCATATCTCCTTCCAGCGAGTACGGATATATTCCTCACAACGAGCAAGTAAGTTGACATTTCTTTATTCCTCCTCCGACCTCTTCTCCAAACTCGTTGCTCCTTTCGACGAAGGACTTCCCTCATTTCCAGGGTCTTTCAGTCGCTCGTCGCCACTTTTGACTCGTCGCGTCTTCAAAAGGGACTCGGCGACGAATTAAACCTAGACCCGGCGATTGTGTTTATTTCTTCAATTTTTCCGTCTCGAGTGACGTTAAGTCGATTTTCCCAACGACGTCCCCGACGTCTGACTGCTACGTCAATCTACTGCGTCTCCGGTCGTTGACGTATTCCGACGGTTTGCGACTAATCGCTTCTGCCGCGGAGGCGGCTCCTCGCTCGTTTCTCGTCTCGAAAAATTAGAATTGTTTTGTTGTTGTTTACTGTCAAAAGGCAATTCGCGTTGATTATTGCGCAATACGCAAAAGTTGGCGACTAATCGTTTGACATGGGTGGGTCAGGCGGGTCTGTCAGTTGAATGATTAGTTTGGAACGAGAGACGGCGAATTTGAGCGTGTCGAAGGTCAAGAAACTGTCGCCACACAACTCGTCTGGTGCAAGACTTGTTGCATCTCTCTCCCCCCCCCCCTCCTCCGGTTAGCATTACCCTCATCACACGGTAATGTTGGAAGTAATTAGCTCAAAAATAAAATGGGCGTATCACTAGTGACACCTCGTCGCTGATTCCTAACAGTTTTTCGTACAATCGGATCAATTAGTGTGGAGGTGTGTCAGAACAGTGGGTTTGGGTTTGTTATTACCTGTAACTCTGTGGCGAGTGAACTCGTAAACAACGAAACAAAAAAAAAGTCTAACTCAGAACCAAGGTTATCAACTGATTAGCAGTTCTGAGCTCTGCTGCTTAGCTCAACTGAAGAAACATTGCCATCATTTTATATAAATATTTACCATCTGACGTTTAACCGTTTTTTTTTTTTTTTTTAAATCTGGTGCGTTGCAACACACAACTTTCCTTAGCTCTACGTCAATTCATATGTACGTGGCCTTTGAACTTGGTCAAACAACACGTCACAGCTGCAGGAAGCGGTAGCGCCTACAGTTCTGGAATTTATTGTGCTGCTCGTACTCATTATAGGACCTTTATTGAGCAATTGGTACACAGAGAATTAATGAGGCTGTAAACACGAATTTTTTGAAGAAGGATAGTAATTACTTTTGCAGAGTTATTGGGTAATAACTGTTGGAACTGGTATTAAGCGAAACGACAGTAGTTGAAATTCAGGAATTTCTGGAGTGAGCCCCATGTATCTCATGCGCGTTTTTAAACACTCACACTTTAGGTATTGGATTGGACTACAATACCAATTTTCTTAAACATTCTACTAACATTCCAGCGGAGGTTAAAGGATTAGCAAACTGAATTAAACCTTTAACAGATACAAGTGAACCTTTCATTAAATTAATTCTCTGCACTAAACATGATCAGAGGACATGAGTCGAGTCCCCTAAACAATACCTTGTCTGTGGACGGTCAATAACTTCCCCGTGGGCTGCCAAACTTTCTTTGACCTTCCCCGAGTAGCGTCACCCTTCTCTACCCGTCAATTATAGTCATACCAGTGTTTGTAGGTTTTTTTTTTCGGCAGCAATTGAAGCAACTGTTGAGATGGACCCTGGCATAACTATTAGTGGGATAAAAAACAAATTTTCAGAACAGAATATAGAAGTAAGTTATTCTACAGTGCGCAATGGCCTACGTCATTTGAAAATAACGCTTAAAAAAGCGTCTATAGAACTTGACAGGATGAATAGTGAGACCACGATTCAGCTCAGGAGGCAGTACGCTTGTACTTTTAATGAATCTGTTCCACCTAACAGAGAAAAAATCATTTTCATAGACGAATCAGGGTTCAATCTGCACATGCGTTGCAGTCAAGCATGTTCACGAGCCCGAACTAGAGCAGTGGTGACTGTTCCCACGGTAAGAGGACGCAATACCTCTTTAATAGTTGCTCTCAATAACGTGCAGGTCGTGCATTCCAAAATTGTAACTTCTGGAACCACAACTGCGGACGTTTTTCGTGAGTTTCTGCGAGAGCTGGAACTGAATTTACAAAATCCCATAGACGGCACCCTGCTAATTATGGACAACGCGAGAATTCACCGTTCAACTATAGTCAATCAGTTTTTCGCTGAATCAGATATGGAGGTAAAGTTTTTGCCACCTTACTCACTCATGCTCAATCCTGTTGAAAAAGCGTTTTCAAAAATAAAAAACGAAATTATTTATTATTATTATTTATTATGATTTATTGCGAAAAGTTTAGTTCAGTTTGTGAAAGGTTTAATTGTAATTGCGAAAGGTTTAATTCAGTTTGCTAAAAGTTTAATTCAGTTTGCTAATGCTATATAAGAAAAAAATCGCGCTAAAAACGCTTTTCGTCGAAAATTTTGATAATTTATTGTGCTGCTCTCGTCATTTTCCCACGGATGGGAATTTTATGGTATAATTCCCTTATTGAGAGCTATCAATATAAAAAATGTAATCAAAATCGTTAGAGCCGTTTTCGGGGAAAAAAATTTGGTGTTTTGATCACTATGATAACTATAGTTAAATTTCGGTGGATTTTGCCCATACCCTTATTTTGGCGTCTCATGGTAACCTCCAGGCTAGACAACAAGTTTCAGCTGATTTGGTACGGTTGTTTTCTCTAAAAACCGTTCACAGACACACACACACAGACCATTTTCCCAAATAGTGTTTTTCGGACTCAGGGGGGTCTGAAACGTAAAGATCTGAAGAAAACTCAAAATTTTTTTTTCTTCAGCCGATTACATAACTTTCCTTTCTACTTCGTAGAGCCAAGGAAAGTAAACAATCTTATCACGCAACCTACCCTTGTAAATGTGGGCTGTGTGTGAAGGTAATTTGATAAGTAATAGCCACACTGCCCATCGTCCAGGTGCGGCATTTGAAGGCTACTGTCGAAATTTCAACCAATACCGGACTCTCTTTTAACCACCTGTTGAAGCAGGCGTGTCCCCGGATTTTAGAATAATGGAAAAAGAGCAAAATGTCGGTCGGTGATCCGTTTCTTGTTCTTGGAAGGGAAATCGCACAAAGCGCTTGAATGCTGTATGGTGGCGTTCCTCTTTCGACGGCGGCTGTCAAAAATGGCTTAAAGGGTTTCAGCATGGTGGCTTGTCAGTTTTGGATGAGCCGCATCCACGTGTTCTAGTGATCAAGGAGGATCTTGTGACAAAACTCAACGATCTCCGAAGAAAATGCGTTGGATAGCTGCCACAGTAGGTGTCTCAATTTCCTTCGTGTTGTGTTGGGCGTGAGACAGCTGTTGGTAAGATGGGTGCTGCTTTTGTTCACTCTGAATAAGCGCAACTGTGAGACCACTTCAGAGCAGTGTTTGACGCTGTTTAAGCGCAATCCGAAGGAGTTTCTTCGTCGATTTGTGACCATTGACGAAACACTGATACACTGGAATTGTCCAAGCAGTTGATTTCATCTGTGAGACGTGCTCTGAGAAGGCAAAGACTGCCATATCAGCTGGAAAGGTGATGGTCGCCATTTTCTGGGATTCACTAGGTGTGTTCTACGTTAACTACCTCGCGAAGGGCATAACAATCTCCAGGCTCCACTATGCTGAGTTGTTGGGCCGATTCGATGTTGAATCGCCCAAAAAAACTTGATAGAAAAGAGTGGTCTTCTGCCTTGACGATGCACCGGCTCACGCCTCCACCCTCGCCATGGCCTAATTGGTCATATTGGGCTACAAACTACTGCCTCATCCACTTCATCCTCCCCTGGAGAATTGGTGACTATTTTTGTTAAGTGTTGGTCGTGATTTTTTGTTCACAACAAACAGCTTACAAAAAAACAAGTTTTCCGTCTATTTAATAACTTTCTGCCATGAGTGGGGCTATCAAAAGTTAAAAAATGTTCCTTATAGAAAACTTTCAAAAATAAGCATGGCTGCCAACCAATTTTTCAGATATAACTGTCTGATTGCTGAAATAACAGGTCGGAAATAAATAAACACGGATCAAGGCGAAACTTATTATTTGACAGATATAACGGTTTAGTTATCAGGTAACTGAAGATCGAAGAGATGAGTTGAAAATAACTAGCAACTAGCGCTAAGTGAATTGATGATGCGTCTTCAGGAGGTATCAGAAGATTTGACTTATTCAGCCTGCAAATGACATTGCTAATCCGGCCCTGAGGGGCGTTTATTCTGATTTGAGTCTTTTCTTTCTTCCCAGGATCGAGAGGGTTTGAAAAAATTGAGGCTCAAGGTTATTAGCGGCCATCAACTAGCCAAGAAGGACATATTTGGAGCGAGGTAATCAACTAGTTTCCATTTTGTTGTACCTGTTAGGTATTCGTGTTGCTTATGTTATTTTGTATAAGCTTTCTCAATTATTCAATTCAACGCTCCATTTATCGAAGGCAGTTCTATTTAGTGTGCTGAGTGCTTTCATTATTTGGGAGTTGCATTTCATCAATGTGACAGAATGGATTTTTGAATAATAGTAGCGTCAGAAGCTCGTAAAATTAGGTCTGTTAAAATAAGTGTTGTCATTGACTGGATTCAATCTCCCTCATCCCATTGTGGGGAGGGGGGGGTGCACACAAATAAACTGTAGGTACTCTCTCTACTACTTGTACGAGGGTGAATCAAATATAAACGAGACTTTTGTACCTGCGCGCGCAATAGTGATGGAAGAACGTTCCGCTGTTATTAGCTGTTAAGTTGGTTTGTCAGGAGTGAGGGAAGCACGTGACTCATCATCATAGACTCGCTCAGTGTCCATCGTTATAATGTCCGAGCAGGAGGTACCTCCCTCTATTGCGCAACATATTGTTATCAAGTTTTTAGCTGCAGAAGGCGTAAAACCGGCCGAAATCTTGAGAAGATTGACTGCACAGTTCGGGGAAGAGAAGTTGTCGCGAGCTAGAGTGTTTGCATGGCATAAACAGTTCGTGGAGGGCCGTGAACGTGTTGAAAATGAGAGCCATGACCGCAGATCCTGCACCAGCATTACAGCGGGCAACATCGACAGTGTTCGTCAACTTGTTGAAGGTGATAGGCGTCTAACAACTTCGGATATTGCAATTGAGGTTGGAATAAGTTATGGGAGCACTTACTCTATACTCTCAGAGGAGCTAGGGTATCGCAAGGTGTGTGCCAGGTGGGTTCCTCGCCTTCTCACAGTTAACCAGACACTGAATCGTTTTCAAGTGTGTGAGCGTCTTCTTGCACGATTTCGGGAAGAAGGAGACCCATTTCTTTCTCACATTGTCACCTTTGATGAAACGTGGGTGCATCACTACACCCCTGAGTCGAAACAAGCGAGTATGGAGTGGAGGAAGAAAGGAGAAGCCAGACCAGTGAAAGCCAAGTCACGATTATCGGCTGGCAAGGTTTTGGCTACCGTTTTTTTTGACCAGCGTGGCCTGCTGCACCTTGATTTTTTGCATGAGCGCAGAACAATTAATGCAGCATACGACTGCAAATTTTGACTGAGGTCAGACTTGCTTATCGCCGCAAAAGACGAGACCTTCCGATGAAAAAAGTGATTCTTCTCCATGACAATCCTCGCCCCCATACAGCAGCCCTGACCGTACTAAAATTTGGAGCAACTGGGTTGGGAGACACTGGAACACCCTCCATACAGTCCAGACCTGTCTCCCTGCGACTTCCATGTTTTTGGTCCTCTCAAGGAAGCTTTGGGAGGGCAAACATTCCACAGCGATAATGAGGTTGAAGCATATGTGCGCAATTGGCTACAAACACGACCTGACTCTTTTTACGTGGAAGGAATTAAAAAAATACCTATACGCTGGGAAAAATGTGTTTATAAATCAGGACATTATGTCGAAAAATAAACTTTGATTGTTTGTGCGTTTAAAATCAAAATAAATATTTTAAAAAATAAGTCTGGTTTATATTTGATTCACCCTCGTATTTTAATTCGTTCTGCTTCCTTTTTTGGGGTTTGCTGTCTCGAGTACATAGATTAAGTAGTTTCAGTCATCACTGATTTAGGGGAGGGGGGGGGGATGATAAAGCTGTATTATGATGTGTTTTTGATTCGAAAAAAGTAGTCGCGGAATTCAACTATTCAACTTATTCTCCCACTCTCACAGCCCAAACATGAAATCTCATTCCTTAATTCACATTTTTTCATTATATTTTCCAAGACTCGTTTCAATTTCATTCGAACTTGTATTCAATGTTGTTTCAGTGATCCGTATGTCAGAATTGACTTGAACACTGTGAGTGGAGATGAAACTGTTGATTCTGTGCTCACGCGAACGAAGAAAAAGGTAGTAACGACCGTCTTCACTTTTCATGTTATAATTAAACTTAGAGGCTAGCGAGATATAAGTTGGCTTCGGGCATTTACTTGAGAGCTTTGTCGGCAGAGTGTGCTAGCTAGACACTTGAGATTGATTGCATTGGGTTCTCACTTTTTTGTCAAAAAATACTAAAATTATGTCATTCGTTGACTTGACAAAATCAAATATTGTTTATATGCAGATTCAGGATGTTAGCGGCAATTATTTGAAAATGAGAAGAGCCAGGGAAGGATCATAAGCCCACAATTGTTATAAACTTTGACAGATTTTCTAAGTAAAACACCACAAGTAAATATTCTGACTTACAAAATGGTTAGAAACAGGTTGAAAGTAGTTCAACAATCCATCCATCCACCTGTATGGCTTGCTGCGATGGAAGTCTTACATTCCCCAACTACTCTGGTACAAACTAATTGCTTTAATTTTCCTTTCTAGACCCTGAATCCAGCGTGGAATGAAGAATTCGTTTTCTTGGTAAGTACCTTTCATTTGACAATTACAATAGTACCTATGAGGATTGTTTTTGGGATATAATTTTAAAAAAATAAATAAATACTGCGCCTATGTGAGCATTGTCGGGACAGCACACATTACTTTCATCTTAGTTATGATGTATTTTAAACGTAAATCCTTCCTTTTCAAGCTCCAAGTAGAAAGTCAATGAGCATAAGCTATGAGAGATTGTAGGTTGTTGTATATCAATAATCTCTGTGAATGTTTTAACATTTGTAAGTTAAATTCTGTGTTTGGCAAGTCAGATCAAAAACGCAGTAATGTGCAGAGGAGAAAGGCGAGTATTTACAGCAGCTTGTATGTTAACCAGCATGGAAAATCTCTGCGAATGTTATCGACATTGATCATTTGAATTCAGATATCCATGAGTTGAGGAAACCAAAAGAGAATAAAATGTACAACACAAGCTGACTGTCCAGTTCTCAATCCATGTCGATCTTCAGAAATTGAATAAAAAACAAACGTAAATTAAAGGAGCTGTGTGTATAGTGAATGTGGCGACCCACCGTCATATGTACACATGTCTATAATTGAAATACAAGAGCTAGCCCTAACCAGAGGTAGGAAGGAATGGCTACCCTACACAGGCGAGAGGGGGAGAGGGACCCTTATATAAATGGCCCTTCAAGCCCTCTCACAGTCAGTCTGGCGAGGGTAAACCTCAAGTCAACATCTATTGCCTTTTACTCTTCTCACCCTTGAAAGAAATCGTAGTCGAGGTACGTTTAGACTTTTTACACCCTCCTTTTCACTTACCCAATATCAGTACATGGGCTAGTTGAAAAGCTAGGGGCAGTCTGCTATTTTTCCTTATACTCTCAATACGTGGGCTAGCCAACGTGGCTAGGGGCTGTCAAAGAGTTTTCTGCCTCAGAAACTAGTACGTGGGCCAACTGAAAAGTTAGGTGCCGTCTGGTTTCTTCGAAATAACCTCTTCTTCAAAGATTTAGTAACGAACACAAGTTCCTCACAGTGAAAGTGTTACATTTTCACACGATTTCATTCGGATTTCAGTCTTGATAAATTGAATTCCCGTCACACGTATCGGACTACACCTGGAACATTTCAGCAAAATTGAATGTTTATGTAAGAAGTTATTCTGCCAAACATTTTGTGTAACATTGATACACATCGACACCAAAAGTGTTCAAGAAGCTCAACAACACAGCGCGTTTGTAGTTACAATTACTATTTTGGAGCACAAAATGGGTGGAATTTGAAACACATGAATCATCTATTAGAACGATACTTTTGATAATAGTGTATGGCGTTTGTATTTTGATAGGATGCTATCAGGGACAGTATTTTGAGTCGATTCGTATGTTTTATGTATTGAGTATCTTGATTTCAGGTGAAGCCGTTGGAACACAAATTGGTACTTCAAGTTTTCGACGAAAATAGGCTAACTCGTGATGATTTTCTTGGAATGGTGGAACTCAGCTTGGTTAACTTGCCACGAGAAGCTGAGGAAAGAACTGTTTCTACCAAACAGTACATTTTACGCCCTAGAAGGTTAATTAACTTTCATCACGTTTTTCATACTATAAATAAATGTACTAATATGCTTTTTTCAGAAGTCCTCATAAAATGTCAATTGTTTTAGATTGGTAGAAATAGTGTTTTCATAATTTACCTTTTTACACTGAAACTAAGCTTCATTCTACCATTTCTACAACCACTTCGTGTTTATTCAGGAGTAGAAGTAATACTATATTAATGCTCGCTTTCCCTAGGCAAACCATGTTGGCACTTTTACAGCTTTGCACAGTTTTCTCATGATGAGTGGGCACTAATAGTAACCTTTATTTATAGTTAAATTTGTCTCTTTTAGTAGCATTTTTGTCACTATAGTGTATAGTTCATTACCATCAAAGAAATGGCATACTCTTCCTCATGGATATGAAGCAAAGCAGGAATGTTTTCCGCTTCCCCACATTTGTAGTGGGAGCTGTAGTAGTTGTTGGTTTCGTGTAGCTACTAGCTATCTGTCGAGTAGTGTGGACGTTTTATTTCGAAATAATGAATAATCTGCTACTTTGAGACATCTTACCTCTTTTCATAATTTCATCCACTGTGGCGCATCTGTCGACGATCTCTTATCTCCAGCACCCTATTCAGTGAGTTTTATTAATGAACCCATCCCAGCTTGTAAAATTCTCAAGGCAGCGATGAATGCTGATAAGTAACCCTACTCTTAATCCAAATTGATATGATATTGTAGAAACTTATACAATATGGTTATTCCATATGTGGTATGATGATTTGCATAAAGTCCTTCAGTAGAAGTCATATAATCTGGCATGTTCTGGAGTGGCTCGGTGCCCTACTACCAAAAATCCCGGTCTATCGGGTAGTAATTATAAGAACAATTAGGTTAATAATTAAACTACAAATACAGCATGCAAATACATACAATATAGTTTATTTTACATTTCATATAATGTATGTACACATACTGTAAAACATATTTCACTTAGATTTAAAAATATCACAAATGTCTTCTTGTTTTCTTGACTTTTAGCGTTTAGTATAAAATTTATTTCTAATGGTATGAAAGTCAATCATTTCTGAAGCACTGTAGCTGCTAGCCTCACCTAAGAGAAAAACTTATTTAGTGATTCTGCAGCTTCTGCCCACCTGATTTTCTTCCGTTTCGGCATCTGAGTCACTTTTTTCAAGATGTTGAGTTGGCTGAAGGTTTACTACAATGTTGATAATTTCCTCGTCAGTTAGTTCTTGTTCAAAAGGCTCATTCTCGTTGATTAGAAGCCGCTTCTCTACCTCATCTTCTGGTAGGTTTTTCAAGGGATTGTCAGCGCATCTAACGACATCCAAAACTTAAGTCTTGATAGTTTTCTTCCTCATCAACTGCAGGGTTTGCAGCTGGCGAAAGTTTTCTCCAGCATTTTTGGAGTGTTGTGTTTTATCTGGTTCAAAAACAGTGCAATAGCATAGACGGCATCTTTTACTGTAAACTTTTTTGTAAATCAGCCACGTCACAGTCAGCATTTAACATTGAATAAAAGATCTTCTATAAAAGCATTTTAAATTTTGAATAACCCATTGGTCCATGGGTTGAATGAAAGATGTTCTGTTAGGTGGGAGCAGAGTAGCAACAATATTTCCAGAAACTAACTCATCTACTGGTGAGCTTTGCAATTGTCTAAAAGAAGGATGGCTTTAGTATCTTCTGGTAGACCAAGGCTTTTGAAGGATTCCTTGTCCTCGGGCTCAAAGTGGTGAAAAAACCAGTCTTTAAAGAGGACGGCAGTCATCCACGCATTTGATTGAGGGCCATATTGGACAGGCAAGTGTGTAACATTCTTAAAAGCCCTAGGTTTCGCCGATTTACCTATCTAGCTGTTCCAGTTTTGGGTTTTTTCATGTTTGTCTAGAAGCCAATTTTTCAGTTGTTACCAATTGAGAAGCAAACTCCATTAGTTCATCTTATTGTTTTTTTTCATGTCATAAATAGTTGACGAGCCAATATTAAACTCATTCATTAAAACATTTATATTCTCACCTTTTTCTAGCCGTTTGATGATTTCTACTTTTTGATTGAGAGTCAGTGTTGCATGTTTTCATTTCTCTCCTTTTGAACTCAAAAGCTTGGGTTTTGAAAACACAGTTACTGTTCATTTAGAACGAAAATCACTTCTTTTATAAACAGTCTCAAAAGTTATGACAGGACACAAAACAACAATGCACAAAAAAATAGCGAAGATGCTTCGTGATTGATTAACCTGAATTTGTTGTGGCAGCTGAGAATAGCCCGCCGCTAATTGTTTCCGAACAATACAACAAGACCATCGAACTTTCTGGACTGTTAGGTGCCGGACTAATGGACTTCTACTGTACTTACAGTTAATTTCTTGCTTTCTCCCCCCTTTTAAGTTTCCTTAGATTCAACTACAAAAGTTCACTTCTGAGAGTTTATTTTTAGTTCAGTTCATTACTGGCTTTTCATACACTAACTAACAAATCTTCACTTATTTTCACAGCGCAAGATCTCGTGTTCGAGGATACCTTGAGCTTTACCATGCGTATATAGTGGACGGAAGCTTACATTCTGATGATGGGTCGCATGAACAAGAAGGAGAGCCTGGTTGGGAACTTGTCGATCAGAATGGAATATCGAGCTCAGGCCGAGTGCAAGTGCGAACTTTTCTTAAATTATAGTTGAGAATTAGTAGTAATATCTGAAAATGATCTAGTATTATTGAACACCTTTCACAGTGTCTTTTATAGCCCTAATAGTAGCAGGTGTTGTGTTTGTGATTGATGAATCGGGGGGGGGGCTTAGCTCTAGTGTGACAAATTCTGCATTGATCAACCGACCATTTTTATTTTTGTTTGTAACTGAAACGTTATCTTCTCAATTATAACTATACATAGTGCATTGAATAGGCTTTAGTTATTCTTCTGTACATAATAAGAAATATAGTTCAAACATTCTTTCTACATACTCATCTTTTACATTACGTACTCGTATAAATAACAAAAATAAGAATTTGGTTATATTGCAAAGGGCCCAGTGTTCTAAAGGCTGGGTAGTGGCTACAGGGTATGGCCATTTTCTTTAGATCAGTTGGTGGTCCTCTCATAAGTTTTGAGAAGGGTTACGAAGTGCCAGATTTCATCGTGGAAATTATAGTTGTGTCTCTTGACAAATTGTGTGCAATAACTCATGCCACAGTGAATTTTTACTGCTGAACAGCTGTACCTGCATCTTATTGTTAATTTTATTTCATGTACTCAAACAACACTTACGTGTCGCCATTAGCTGCTCAGTCAAGCCCTCATAGCCTTCTTTTAAACTAATGTAAGGAGGGGGGGGGAGTGCCAGGCAAAGGGTTTCTCACCTTTAGGCAGTCAGTCATCAACGTTTGTGTGTTACGTGTGTAATTACGTGTCGCCATTAGCTGCTCAGTCAAGCCCTCATAGCCTTCTTTTAAACTAATGTAAGGAGGGGGGGGGAGTGCCAGGCAAAGGGTTTCTCACCTTTAGGCAGTCAGTCATCAACGTTTGTGTGTTACGTGTGTAATTACGTGTCGCCATTAGCTGCTCAGTCAAGCCCTCATAGCCTTCTTTTAAACTAATGTAAGGAGGGGGGGGGGAGTGCCAGGCAAAGGGTTTCTCACCTTTAGGCAGTCAGTCATCAACGTTTGTGTGTTACGTGTGTAATTGTCAATGCTCCCATATTTAGTTTCCTTACCAGCAGCTATTCAGTTTTGAAACCTACTGTTATTTAGTGCCGTCGAGGGGAGAGTAGGTTCAGTTTAGTTTCCTAGACAGTTGTAGCCAAAAGTTATAAAACTAAAAACCCAAAAGTTGTAAAATTAGTTTCATTCAGAATATGTGTGTTCTAAGTGCCTCACCATGTCTTCAGATTACGGAGAAAGAGAAATCCCGAATGTAAATGTGCAAAACATAACATATTTATCTACTTTTAAATCTGAATATTTTGATTGATACTCCTTATAAATTTAATAATTGCTTTTAAAAAAACTGATAATTTATAGTCAACCATCTATCAATTTAGTGTGGCGCCTAAAACAGCTATCTCGCATTTACCAAGTTAGGCTGCTTAAGTTGCGCCTAGTCCTTTGAATTTGTTTTCTATGAACACAGTATCTTACATCCATATCCATATTATGTCAGGCTGCGCTTAATGCCCTGGCTTCTTATACTGTTTCGTCATGGCTGGATTAAGAATAGCTGACTGGTCTGAAGACCTTGGCGAAGGAAAGCATTAAAATTGTATTGGGTACCGGGCGAAAGAGGAATAGAGGGCAAACTGGGGAGAGGCGGATCTGTGGGGACCTGAGCTCTGATCCCGATGGGACGGAAAAGAATATACATTATGTCGGACAGTTTGGCTGATTTGGGAATGCCTGAGTGAACCTGAGTGAAGACGTTAATAGAGGAGGATTGCTGGACCTTAATAGAGGTTGGATTCCTGGTCATACTGGAATACAAGGGAATGAACATGCCAACCAACTGGCGAGGAAAGGATCTGCGCTTCTCCCAGTGAGATCTGAGCCCTTTATAGGGACCACCAAAAGCCAACGAGGTTGGTAAGTGGGAAGAGAAGTGGAGGGCTGCCAATTAGCAGGATGAGCCTGGCCAAAGGCAGTTAAAAGCCCAGTTTGGTTAGTCTAAGGTACAGTGTTGCTGATTCTGTGAGACAGGGTTGGAGTCAGTAGAGCATATACTATGTATTTGTGAGAGGCTGGCTGTAGCACGCCTCAGCGTGCTTGGGGTGTCTCTGCTGCGACCAGATGTGGTTGCAGGGATGGGCCTTGCATCTTGTGCGATAATTGCGGGGATGTTACATCAGGGAACACCAGCTCCATAAGACCAGGGGGCGTAACCAATTAGACATGAAGGTGCTCATGGACGCCATACAACAGGCCCATCTGAAGCCACAGTGGCGGTTTTCTCAATTGCCACCAGTATACAGGAAGAAGGAAAATCTTATATTCGTTATTTATAGTATTTTCTTTTGATCAACAACTTATTTTTTCATTCTGTATTTATGGGCAGAATGCTGCCGATTGATATGGTTCAATGGCTTTGTTACATTGGGGTTCATGAACGTTCCTGCTTTCACAGTAACATCTTACATCTTGAATTGTTCTTGTCCATCAGCATAGTGTAACTATTAATGTAATTATTAATAGTCATTAGCCCGTGAATTCGTCAGACAATTATGTTTTTGGATGCTAAACTACCTCTGCTCAATAAAATCCACTCAGTTCGTTATACACTGTTTCATTGTTACATGTTCCAAATTTATTTCATTGATTAAAAAATTTGTATTTGCGAATTCCAGAACTGTGATAGCTCACTTCCCCCTGGTTGGGAAGAAAGGCAAGATGCTAATGGTAGAACTTATTACGTAAATCACATAGCTAGATCCACCCAATGGGATAAACCCACAGACTCTATGTAAGTATCAGTTCGAACGATTTTTACAACAAACGTCATTTCATCCTCTTGTCACTGTTTTGCATTTTTACTGTATGATGTACAACTTTACTTTTTAATTGAGATTTATCAGAATTGCCTGTAAGTAAGTATCCAATTCATTTTATTGCAGTTCGGAAAATAGGAACAGTAATCTCACTACTTTTGAAAATGCTGCAACAGTTTTTCAGAGACGTTTCCATATCAGTGCCGATGAAGCTGATTCCGCGAGAAGGAGATCGAGCGTTATGTCTCATCAGGTAATATTCATTGATTAACCAGTTAAATATGTGCTATAGGCCTTTTATATTCGTTTCAAAGAAAGTTAAAATTTCTAAAATTGAAACTTAAGGCAGCTTGTCGATTCTCCAGTTATAACATCGAATTGGCAACCACCAATGATATTTGGTGAGAGGAAATATCAAGAAGCTGATCAATTCATCAAACCCTGATGACTTGACTCCTAGCCCAAGCCGGCTCATCAGAGTGAATTGATGAACGGGTCATTGGGAGTAATTCAAAGATTTGACTTATTCAACCTATATTCGGGCCTGCAAATAGCATTGATAAATTGGCCATAAGTTTTTCATTTGGATGCAGTGCATTAAAAACTGTCTTGATTGGGGTTTAGTTTCTCCCTAACTTGATGTTTTTGCAGAGTACTGATGAGCCATCTGTTACATCAAGCGAAGGACTTCCCGAAGGTTGGGGATTGCAAATTGCACCAAATGGAAGAGTATTTTTTATTGATCATAACACTAAAGCTACTACATGGGTTGACCCAAGGACAGGTAATTTTCAAGCTTATATCATTTATACTTATTTGCTAAATTTCCCAGAATTTTTTAATTGTTTTTCTTTTAGAACGACTAATAGTAAGGGAGACATAACCTGGTACTGGTGTTTTTACTTTCCTTAGTTTTACAAAGTAGAAAGGACAGCCGTGTATTCAGCAGAAAAAAAATTTTTTTTTTTCAGGTTGAAGTCAGAAAAAAAAACGCTATTCTTCTTCTTATATACCACCATTTGGGAAAATGTATAAGCGTGTCTGTGTGATTGTTGGTGATTATCTAAGGAAATTGTCCAAGGTTGCGCTGTAGTTGCGGCGAAAGTTATGCCTTATCCATGTTAGACTGAGACAGTGTAGCGTAGAAGTTGTTACACAGTTTCAAATAAGGAGCTGCTTTTCAAATACCTTTGAACGCACCACCTGATGTGTTGTCCATGTTTCAAGAGTCTCATTTCCCGCTAATCGAGATAACCAGAAATTGAGGAACCCTTTCCAGAGGTCATCTGTGGCCCATTCCACATCGCGAAATTTCAAAGTCCCAGGCCCCCCCCCCCCCTTCAGAGAAATCTTCCCGAAATCCCCCAAACTTCTCCCTTGGCAACCCTCATAGTCTTAGTTGATCTCCCTATGACATTGACATCACCACCACTCACCGAACCATTGTGGACCCCCTTATCGACTTGGTTTCCTTTTTTTCTAATCGTTCCATTTTGTTTTTGTTTGTTCGTTAAGTGAAGTTCGTTATTTATTATTGGCACAACAAGGCGATTAAAATAAACGAGTACACCAATCAACCCAGTCTGAAAAAAGTTACTTATGTGTGTAAATATGCGATGGAGAAAAAAAACTTTAATACTTGAGGAACAGAAATGAACTATAAGATGAGAAAAAGAAATAAAATAAAATGAACTTCGGCACAAGGCAATATAAAATGGTTCAATCCCAACGAATTATACAAATGAAAACAAAATTGTCTGACCGCTCAACTCAGATACATGACCACAGTCCTTGTACTAGTTTGACCAGGGTAGTCCTGGATGCCTGGATGAGAACATCATTCAAAAATGGAGCTATGGTAAATGATCGAGAGTACATACTCCGGTGACTGAAGTAGAAAAATGGAAATTCGGTAGGGTCAGTTAACTGGAAACAGTTTTGAACAGGGGTGGAATTCTAATGATCGAGTATCATCTTTTTTTTTAATCAGAAACGAAAACGGTGAGAAGTGAGCTACTTGTTGAGATCGTTAGTAGGGCAAAGAGTAAAAGGGCCTAAAGGCCAATTGCCAACCTCTCCTCTAAGGTCAGCCGTCGATAAAGACGAGATCGCCAATTTACGATATTCAGTCGGTGTGAACAATCCATATCTACTAGCTCCCAAAAATCTTCTTTTAACAGTAAGCACGAACCGTTGAAAAATTGTTGACAGCCCTTCACACTAGCGATGAAATATTTGAAGTTACCTGCTACATCATCAGTGACATATTTAAACAAGTTTGGATTGAAATTTTGATTTATAGGATATTAATGTCTGCAAAAAAAAATTGATGGTTTGCAACATTTTTTAAACATTATTCCTCGCTAACTTACTTAACTGAATACTTGTACAGATTGGTTCAGGGTACTTTTCACAGTCTGTATATTGTCGAATAAGGTTAGTATGATGGTTTATTGGTATTATTGCAGGACGGGCTAGCGCAATGCCCCAGCAAGTGACAACTGTCGGCTATGTTCGTACTAGCGCAATCCCAGATGGAGATGGAGATTTAGGCCCATTACCGGAAGGATGGGAGGAACGAACGCATACTGACGGACGAATATTTTTTATTGATCACAGTAAGCATTATGATTACTTGACGTTGTAGTAATGGAATCATGTAATTGATGTAAGGGATAATGTTAATTTGGATGAAAAGGTAATTTCACGTCAAAATAGGGTTTTCACCTTGTACAGTTGTACCTTGAGGCGTCGCCTTGTTTCTAGCTAAATACATACCTTAAGAGCTCTACTAGGGGCACAATTATGCTTCAAAATAGTTTTGTCACCATTTTTCAAATTCTTCTTTTTTATGCAATCTAATAAGTCTTTGAAGGAATTAATTTAGGAAGAAAGACATGATTAGTATTATTGTAATTTAGTTCCTCATGAGGATTTTATTTTAACCTCTAAACATACGAGTTACCAATGAAATGGGGGTGCTCCTACTTGCTCCTTATTTTTTCTAGAAAATGTGTATTTACAGTTGTACTGGATTTTGATTACACGCGATTATCTCGCTATTTATTTCAGCTATGCTAACTCAATTATTCACACTAGCTCGTTTCCAATTAAACTTCCTGATGATGACTCAACCAGTTTTGAATGGCATAGCTAGTTTACCAGCCAACTAGGTGGCTCAGATGGCTAATTATTAGGAAACAGCATGATGTTAGGCTTCATTGAAATAAACACATCCAATGTATGTTTCAGTACATTAAAGGGAGTCCTTCATTGTACCACGTTGGTTCAGTTAAGAAGTTAATCTGAGGAGAGTACTGGCCCAATCTCAGAGATCTGACTTAGCCACTGAGTGCATGATGGGCAATTCCCCCGCTATGGGCTGAACTACACACAGACCTCTCCACTGAAGCCTTGATGCGCTTGATGAATGGGCATTAGGCAAATGGGATCCTTGTCAAAGGGATATTATATGGATGAATTTTTTCCCAACATCCGTGAATGCTGCAAGAGAAAGTGTATTGTACTACACTGCTGGACGAGCCAGTTCTTCATGGGGCATGGCAACTTTGATGCACACGGCTCTACTCCTTTTCTTTCAAAGACTCTACGTCCTGTACTGGATGTTTGAAGAGCCGCTGACACAGGCAAAAATTACAGCGATCGCGAGCTCCTCCTATCCATTGCCCAACTTTCGTCAGGATTATGAACCATCTTCTTTCACCATTAGACTACGATCGTGAGGTGCCTTTTAATGGGAGTCAGTCGGTACAGAAGGTTACAACAACAACAAAAGTAGTCACAGTAGATCTCTCTCTCTTGGAAACTTACCACCCTAGTAAATAGTGGGACACCAGTCTAAGAACTCCTCCCAGATAATATGAATTCCCCAGGGCCATACCTCTGCTTTGTTACACATGGACAACAAATCTCTTCCTGGAGACTGGCTAAATGACTACCTGCCGTACCTCCACAGGTTTGGTTCAGTGGCCCACCCTTGAATCATCTATTCGTTTTTTATTTTGTACATTCGAAGTGCAGTTTTGTAATTGAGAAAAAACCAACTTGAACCTTTTCAGACACAAGGAATACTCAGTGGGAAGATCCTCGTTTAGCCAATCCCCAAATTGCTGGACCTGTAAGTATATGGAATTCTCAGTCAGATAGTTGCTTCTCTTTCATTTGCAAAGTTCATACCTTAGTTAGTTCAGTATCTTATATATTTATTCATAAAAATAATGTTTTATCGTGTTAATAAGAAATAGTTAATAATGAAGAAAAGGGGAGGGGGGCACTTTGTATAGTTAAAATGAGAAGGAACATATATTTCATTAAGTTGGAAATTTGAAGATAAAATCTATTATTAACTTCTCAAGGACATCCAAAATCCCGTGGCTACTAGGGATTTAGTTAGTTTTGTAAAATGCGCTCTTCCTGCTTTAAGTTATGAATTTTGTGCCTCTTTTGCATCTTTTATCTATTTTCGGTTCATTACTTTACAGGCAGTGCCTTACTCAAGGGATTACAAACGAAAATATGAATACCTGAAAGCTCAGCTGAAAAAACCTGTAAGTACGCTTTAATTTTTCTCTGTTCTTGTTTCTAATATTGTGAATTTCTTGACTCGTACGTGAAAAGTGTATATTCCAAGCGTCAGGTGCGACGTATCACACAACTTTCCTTAGCTCTACATTAATTCAGTGGTTTTCATTGCTTTTACCTCTAATTCAATCACGGTGGTTGAAAGTGATAACGCTTATAGTTCCAGAATTTATTGTGGTGTTCCTACATATACTTCGATCATTACTGAGCAATCGGTGCACAGAGAATCAATGAGAGAAGGACAATATCACTGTTCCAGAATCATCTGGCAAACACAGTGAGGAACAGTAGTAAGTAAAACCCGGAGGTGTAAATTCCAGAATTTCTGGAGTAACTCCTATATACCTAAAAGCGTTATCAAACTATCATCCACCCCTACGTCCTGTACTGGATGTTAGAAGAGCCGCTGACACAGGCAAAAATTACAGCGATTGCGAGCTCCTCCTATCCATTGCCCAACTTTTGTCAGGATTATGAACCATCGTCTTTCACCATTGGACTACGATCGTGAGGTGCCTTTTAATGGGAGTCAGTCGGTATAGAAGGTTACAAAAAAAAAAAAGAAAAAAAAAGTAGTCACAGTTGATCTCTCTCTTGGAAACTTACCACCCTAGTAAATAGTGGGACACCACTATATGCACTTGATTTGACTACCAAATTCATTTTTCTGATGATTCTAGTAACATTTGAGCGGAGTTTATAAAGGAGAAACTGTTGAAATTTCTGTTGAAATGGTTGGTAATTTATTGTGCTGCTCTAGTCACGGATGGGAATTTTGTGGTATTGTCGTTTTATTTAGAACTGCCTGTAGAAATAATATAATCAAAATCATTTGAGCTGTTTTCGAGAAGAAACAAATTTGGTGTTTTGATCACTATGATAATTATAGTTAGTTTTGAGCGAATTTTGCTCATACCCTCATTTTGGCATCCCTATTAGGTCGTCTTATTAGGTTAGATATAAAATGTGAGCTGATTTGTTTCTCCCATTTTCTCTCAATCGCCTTCATAGACACACAGACCATTCTCTCAAGTAGTTTTTTCGAACTGAGTAGGCCATGAAATGTTAAGATCTGAATATAACTCAACTAACGATTTTCAGCCAATTACGTAATATCCCTATCTTTTGTTCTCTAGAGATTACATAAATGGTAATAGGGGATCCCAGGAGTTTATTACTGTTAGCAGTTATTTTCAATGCATGCAAAATGTGATATGTAATGGCTTCTCCACATTACTTAACATCTACTTTTCAACATTTAAAATTCAATGGTCGTTGATGTTTTCTCAATTGTTGGAACCATTACAGAATGGTGTTTCTATTTAACACCACTGATACACCAATGGACATAGATCATACCAAATTGTTGAGTCTTCGAGCCGAGAATACACATAGTACATACAACTTATCTTTCTCAGTTTAGAAATATGTGTAACAGTGTTTCTTGCGAGTTTGCATATAAACAAATACTGTGGTACAACAACCATTGCTGTTGCTTAGTTTGGCCAATTCAAGTTTTGAATATTTGTTCGCTTTCCTGGGCCTCAGGCCTCATGAGTACAGAGGAGCTAAATTGCCACCTGGTTCTCCAAGTGGATCAGTAGAGATTCACATGTTTACACTGCCCTGTATCAATGAGCTAACGACATGAGCCCTCTTAATCTTGCTAATGTATGTCATTCTTAGTTGTCTTACTTTTAAGTGATTCATCATTTCCCTGATGGCCCTACATGAATGTTGAATGCCATCCTCAGGAAAAAGTTAACATTTATCTTATTTCTAGTTGATATTTTTCAATGTGCTCTAAAAAAAATAATTAAATGGCTTTGCCAGACTCTAATGCACTAATATTTGATGGTATTTATCTCTTTCAGACGAATGTTCCTAATAAGTTTGAAATTAAGGTAAGGAGGGACGCAATTCTGGAAGATTCTTACCGAATAATTACAAACAACGCTTCAAGGCCAGACCTGTTGAAAACTAAGCTTTGGGTTGAATTCGAAGGCGAAGTCGGTTTGGATTACGGAGGTCTCGCCAGAGAGTGGTTTTTCTTACTGTCCAAAGAAATGTTCAATCCTTACTACGGACTCTTTGAGTATTCAGCCATGTGAGTATTGCATTCTGATCTCAATTTACCTCCTCATTTTGTTCACCTTAGAAATGCCCGTTTTGAATTAATTCGCCGATTTCATTTCCTTCTTTCAGGGACAATTATACCCTCCAGATAAATCCCATATCGGGTCTATGCAATGAAGAACACCTTAATTATTTCAAATTCATAGGAAGAATTGCAGGATTAGCAGTTTATCACGGAAAACTTCTTGATGGTAAAAATGAATTGAAATTAATGTGGCTTGTTTCTTCGTATTTTCGTTTTTATGAAAGGCCAGTTGTCAACCAGCTGGGACAAGTAATCACAAATCCTCTAGCTGCTGTATATTTGTCTCTCAAGAAGGATATCTGCTCCTATTGAGTTCTATCTCTGCTCAAAAAATCGAATTCTCAAAACTAAATCACGACTAACTCACAGAATCAAATCTCTACTAACCTCGATGAATCAATTATAAGCCCTAGCAAATCACGCTCTGCTAACAAAAATGTTGGTCTGATAGTTCGCAAAGTTAGCGTGGGAAATAAATTACTAACTTCGAGTATGAAAATAAGAATGAGAAATTATAATTGATAAAATATAATTTGCAACGAAATTGTTGAAATGGAGATGCATCTTGTTGGTACAAAATTAACTGAATTTAATTGGAAATAAATGAAATAGTTCCCGTTAGAAAAAAAGAAAGGAAAACAAGAGGAAAGAGGGATTCTTCTGGAGAACAAAGAATTTGTGACTGTGATGGTGGGTGATGATGTGCAGAATGATCGTCATTGAGTGAATCGTCCTTCTGGCTCTTGGTTGGTCTGGTAAAAGGAAGTAGAGCAGCTCTGACTCAACTTAACCACTGATCTGGGTTATGGGATACTGAGGATCCAAATGTTAGCTATTGTACAGTGCACACGTGAGGATACTGCTGACCCGACGACGGCAGATACGAACATGAAGAGGCAGCGAGTTTAGACTTGGGGAGGCGGACGGCGATACAACCTGCTTCTGTCCAACAAGTCCAATGTCTAAATATTTCACCTCACGTTTTCTTAACCTAGATCCCGCCTAAAGTGTAAACATCCCACCTGCCAATAGTTGAAAAGAAAAAACAAAACTAACAAAATGTTATGACCTAGAGGGGGAAAAAAGAAGAAAAATGGTATGAGAGGAGAAATATGGGAACCAATGGCATGACATATCTATTTTACGGAAGAGACAGTGGTGGAAGTGAAAAGTTGTAATGCAGATCAAGGTAAATCTTCTTAGTAGTCCACTGTAGATCTTCTGACTGGTTGAGGGCATCTGGGAGAGGCTCTTTGTCTTCAAGTGCAGGCAGCAATGGAGCAAGTTTAGCCACTGGACGAATGCATGAGAATTGGAGAGTTTTTACAGTTGCAACCCTCACTCATCCATCTTTAAGTGGGTAAACCGCGGTTACCCTTCCCCAGGACCATTGAAGAACAGGCTGTGTATCGTCCTTTAAAAATACCGTATTTCCAAATTTGAAATTGGGTGTATCCTTATTCCACTTAAGGCGCATTTGGTGCAATGTGTGGTTCTCTTGGTGCCACTTCAATGGAATTCTTTAGTTTACCTATTTTGGCGCAATCGTTACATTCATTGAAGACATGTTATGATACTGTCTCATCAGCATCCTCTTCCAGTACACATTTGTTGTGTCATGATTATCAATTGTTCTAAATGGTGCTTATTAACAATTTTGACAAATGCAATGTTAATGAACACACAAACCACTTTGTGGATTGATACTTCTTTCTCCAAAACCTCTGAAAAGCTGCTACTAAAGCAATCTAACCTAATTGTAGAGTTGTTAACTAGCATGAAAAAACTGAAATTGGTGTTTCGAACAGTATTCAGAAGATTTCCGATATAATTGGAAGGAGTGACAATTGAATGTTATGTGCGTAAAAAAAAGTTGTCAATGAAATGATCATTTTTCGTGTTCAACAAGTACTGGCTGTACGGAATGAACTCGACTTAGTAAATATTGAATGCACTGCGAATTCGTATTCAATTATGTTCATTGTATGTTTGATTGGTAGGAGTATTTGTCACAAAGGATTCTCCCTCATTCTACGATATTAAATGTTATTAATGAATTACTTATATGAGTACTCATCTAGATTTCTTTGTTTCAGCATTCTTTATCAGGCCGTTCTATAAAATGATGTTAGGAAAACCTATAGAATTGAAAGATATGGAGAGCGTGGATTCTGAGTACTACAATTCACTACTTTGGATAAAAGAAAATGATCCATCAGAACTAGGTTTAACGTTTTCAGTTGATGAGGACAGCTTGGGCCACATGTGTCAAAGAGAACTCAAACCGAATGGCGCAAATATACCATTAACAGAAGAGAACAAAAACGAATATATCAGGTATTTCGAGAAGCGTTCTTTGTTACTTTATCCACAAATCAAACAAGAGACCCCCACATCTTAAAAGGCAACTGTCTGAGACTGAGGTTAATCATAGTTTAGCGAAAGCCAGGGTAATCAGGTAGAGGAATAACTCTAATCTAATTCACACAGCTTCCCTTTCCCCACTAAGTTTTAAACTTAATTGTGCCGTTGGTCTCTGAGGCGTTGATATTGTTGTGATAATAATAATTATTTATTATAAATATTTTTGCGGGGTACAATAGTTTGAGTTGACTTGGCATAGCCACGCTCTCATGTTTACCATTGATAGGTTGGATGCCATAGTTCTTTTACCTGCGAATTTGTTTTGTAGTAGTCTTTCGAAGTTGCTCAAATTGACATCATTAATTAGAGATATATTGAGAGAGCATGATTACCCTTTTTCATCGAGAAGAGGTCTATTTTTACCTTTGTAGTGGAATATCTAAAGTATTGCCCATTTACTACCATTTCTTGGAATACTTATTTATTTATTTATGTGTCTTGAATAGTTAACATATTAATCGCAGTATTGATCACGTAGTTTATGAAGATAGGGTGCAGGGTTTTGATTTTATTGTGGGAGTAATCAATATTAGTGGTGATGACATTTCTTTGAATTTGGAAATCTCAAGTGACTAACTCACTTTTCGTGTAATTTATTGATATGGATATTTCATTGTTTGTGACATACTTCAACGTCAGATGGTTAAAAAAAGTATTTCGTAGTTATGAATAATCAACAACTGGCCGGTTTTCAAAACTTTTTTGCTTTACATGTATGGCATCAAGCGCCACAAAAAGAAGAGTTAGTTCTGTTTCTGATTGATGTTTTCAATTAATTCAAAAATTTGGTGTTTAAAAAACATTGTATTACCATTAGGTATTGCATGAATTTCTACTAGTTGGTGAAGTAGTACTGGTTAGAGAGCCACTGCGTCTGGTTTTGAAATGTATTCTGACTCTTATGATTTGCCGCAGATGTCTAAGATCCAATGGAAGGTGTAGTTGAGTGGATTTAAATTGTATGCAAAGCGCGTGTGCAACATTTCATCATTGCATTTATTTTGTGAGAGGTAGTACAATCTGCTAGTCTCGCGTAAAATCAAGGAAAGGGGTTGCTGTCGAGGCATTTTTTTATTTAGGAATTCGCCATATTTTTTTTAAGGCCTCTGACACTTCCATGAGCAGTCAAGAACGGTCATTGTGACGAAGAAGCAGACCTATAACCCTTAGCCTCCCAACGATTTTTTTTAGAAGTAGATTATTTCAGAAGTGGTAATTATTATGGCTAAGAAGCCATTTGGAGGCTTGCCCTGTGTGTTATGATGCGCATTATTGCGCGTGCTTGTTTTCATCGGCTGAAAACCTTTTTGTTCGAACTGGACTGATGATGATTTCAATAAATATCGTTCAACAAAGTATTGCCATGGCACGAACCATAAAATCATTGATTTGAACTGTACAATAATCTTCGGTCGAGTGATTTGCCTTTCTTTCTGCTTCAATTCACAGGCTAGTCATTGAATGGAGATTTGTTTCACGAGTCCAAGAACAAATGAATGCATTTCTTGAAGGTTTCAATACTCTGGTACCTCTGAATTACATAAAGATCTTCGATGAGAATGAGCTTGAGCTACTCATGTGTGGAATACAGAATATTGATGTTAAAGATTGGAAGAACAATACTGTGTACAAAGGAGATTACCATGCCAACCACATTACTATCCAGTGGTTTTGGAGAGTAAGCAATTTTTTATTAGCGTGCTTATATTAAACTAGTTATATTGACAAATTCCATCTTTTACCGTTTTGACTTTAAACCTGATAAATAAATACATTGTATACCTAAAAAGTTGAACTATGAATTAAAGATGCCAGTGCTGTAAGGTAGAAAGAAAATTTTGCGAGACGAAATGTGTGCCATGTAGCGCTTTTCCTTCAAATGTCTGATGTACAAGCTCTCTGCAAGGTTTAGTCGACAGCTGTTTTTTTGTTTTGTTTTTTTCCTTGAACGGTGGATGCAGGCAATACCCTCACTGCAGCCACAAACGGGTAAGTAAGGGCGTCCATGATCCTCAGATCATGGCCCCCCTGCACCACCTACGGCACTGGTCTCACTTAGTGTGATGTCACCTATGCGCTCCCACCACCCACGAACAAAGTGGAGGATATCCGCAAGTTCTGCATTTGCCACCTCTTCGGGCTAAAGAAAGGGCCTCCCAAACACACAACGGGCGAGTCCATCGCATACGCACAGCACGTGCTCTGTCGTCTCTGGCCCTACCTCGCAGAACCTGCATACCTGTACCTCGCACTTGCCAATATTTGCAAGGTGGTACCTCAGCGGACAGTGACCTGTGAACAGGCCACATATGATCCTCTTATCCTTTCCTTCCCAGTCCAAGCACCTCCTTGGACCTCTTTCTGGAGAGTCGAATGAAGAGTTTTGACTGTCTAAGGCCGGGCAGCCCCTGCCAATGAGCAGCCCTGCACCATTCCTCCCATTCGTCAACCATCCTATTGTCAAGTCACTACCAACTGATTGTTTGATTGTTATTTTTATGCCTGTTCTTCTTCGAGTTTCTACAGGAGTTTGTGAATGAAGCTCGCCTAATATAATATGTGAATCAATTTCAGGTGGTTCTATCATTCAACAGTGAAATGAGGTCCCGTTTGCTGCAGTTCGTTACTGGAACATCTCGGGTCCCCATGAATGGATTCAAAGAGCTATACGGAAGTAATGGGCCACAAATGTTCACTATTGAAAAGTGGGGAACTACTGAAAACTATCCAAGGGCTCACACATGGTATTAACTTCAATGATTACTCGCAGATTTGTTATTGAGTAATTGATATTAAATGACACTTGGCTACACGTTTTTTATGGCAGGCTTCTATTTGGGTAGTACAAATTAGAGCTTTTGGACTTGAGAATTTTTTAATATCAAATCATCATTTTGTGTGTCTTCCGAACGTAGATAATTGTTTTTATTGAACAATATTCCATTTTCAATTGCACATCATATTGAAAATTATCAATTTGTGTTAGAATTGAGCCACTAACTATAAAAAAGGTGATCCAAATTACATTGATTTAAAAGCAAGAATTTTCTTCAGTCCACTTACAGTTGCCACCTTTCATCAGTTGCTTGGTCATCGGTTCATATCACAAACTCCAGTAGTCATCTACATTATTATGCATCGCACAAACTGGGATCCTGGTTAACCGTGGCAAAAAATAATTGGAACAAAATTAGAAATTTATTTGTAGATCAACATTTTTATGATGGCGCCGTAGCAAAAATGACCTTCGTACAAATGCAGCATTCTACATACTTATATTCATTGTACAAAGTTCTATTGTATTGTAGTTATGGAATTTGGTGACTATTGTGTTTATATTGACAATGTTTGTCTTTACAATGACAAGTTCTAATTCAACTATTTGGACTTTCTTTGAATAGTTCGTTTAATTTGTTACAGTTTCAACCGTCTGGATCTTCCGCCATATGAAAGCCTACAAGATTTAAAGGACAAACTTATCAAAGCCATTGAAGGTTCCCAGGGTTTTGCTGGAGTTGATTAGCCGTAGACAATCTTATTGTAACTATTTTATAGAGAATTGAAATCAGTTGGAAAATTAAATTCCTCCATGTGCATGTTTCTTAAACCGTTTGCCTGTTCATCTTGACAATTCGCAAAGGAAAAGTATATTCTGCTTACATTCCAAATTCAGATGTGCGCAATGGTTTTATTTCGCAATGCACTCTGAAGATATAACACATCATTTTTCTGTAGTTATGAATTGAAGAGTGGCTCAATCTTGCTCCATGTGGATAGTCGAGACATTGTATCACTAA
This sequence comes from Pachypeltis micranthus, assembly GCA_020466155.1. Classification (NCBI taxonomy): domain Eukaryota; kingdom Metazoa; phylum Arthropoda; class Insecta; order Hemiptera; family Miridae; genus Pachypeltis; species Pachypeltis micranthus. Next base: position 78,887,326 of record CM035768.1, on the reverse strand, counting down.
TTAAAACTTCAATTTGAGATCCGTTGCTTAAATCTTGCGGACAATGATCACTGGAATTAGCTCCAATAAGTCAAGAATTTATAAACCCAGTTTACAATGATATATGCTAGCTATGGAGGAGTCTGGGGGTCTTTAGAACTGAAGTTCTCTGCAGGCCATGAATTATATAGTGTTACTATGTATGTGTTTTGTGATTAGTTCAACAATTTTTTTCTTAAATACTGTTCTGATATTTGCATCACTTATTGGCTTCATGAATTTCCCTTAAGACGTGTTTAGGACTGCGAAAAATAAGCCTTTCACGTCATTTGTAGTATTTCTTACACAACGCAGTGACTTTATACAGTTCAGGCCTCATTCATACTCAAGGATCCCAGCAGTAGAGAATAAGAGTGTGGAGATTATAAAAACGTGTTGGCATCATTGGCTCTCATACGCTGAGAGGTTTCTATTTTGTGAATGCTCTCTCATCCGATTTTGTATTCTGATGTAAAAGGAGGTACATTTCGCTCCGAAATTCTTCAATAATGTCAATATATACGGTATCTACAGTTATATGCATTTGAGCCCAAATCACAATCCATTTCAACATATCACGGAAATATTGTGGATCTATTTCATTCGGGTTTCGAGACTGTAGCATCAACTGCCCACTATGAATTGAATTAAGTGCTGTTGGATTCTCTGTGTTTGATCCAAAATGGAGTATCCAAAGCTTTATTATTTATGAATGTGAAATTGACGAATGTACTGCCTTAAATTATTTTAATACCCCCGTGAAAAGCAGCAATGATCATTCTGTGTATTAGAAATAAAATATTCTTAGTTCGTCGTTGAATATAACAAGACATAACTATTTCTTTATGATCATGCTTTTTGACCGTTAGTTTGCTTTGTAGCCTACTGTGTTGCATTAACATCTCACCTCTGGACTAAGCAAAGTTCTCGTCGATCCTTGCTTCAGATAACCAGAAGATAGCACAGTAGCGCTTCACATCACTGAGCTAATGATCTAAAAGTGTCGTTAACCCCATTCAGTAGAAGAGATATTAGGCCGAACTTAGTGTATTCTATGTTGATTGTTCAGAGAGTGCCTGTCTGGGACTACCTTCCCTTAATGCTCACAATCACCCTAATGTTACGTGCTAAAACAGATCGAAGTGATCAAAATCAAAGGAAACAAAATCTTATTTTACCTCTGGAACGTCTTAAAACAATTTTTTCAAGTTACTAGGCAGGTTCATAATCAAAAGTGGCTACATTATTTTTAAAAAACAAGCAATGGATTACTTCTATGCCCACTGATATAGAAAACAATAAGTACCTATCCATGGTTACTACTTGAATATTTTCCCTTATAATATTGCAATTAAATGATGAATAAAATAAGAAGTACGTATCTTATGTTTAAAATTCGGGTTTCCTGAAGAAAAAACAGCCCTAAAGCATTGCGTGATGTGGGCAGAAGGATCTGTTGTTGAAGAAAGTATAGTTGCATAACAGAAAATTTCATTTATTTGTGTAGTCAAATGATATAAAACAGAAATTATTTTCCATTTGGTATTTTTTAAAGCTAGACTGTTTTTAACAATCGAGCCATCATCAGTACAGTTAGTGGTGCTAGTAATGGCTTAACCACTGAAACATTCGAGCGGTAAACATAATTTTCCACCATTTTTATCTGTTTTGATAACGGTTTTCCACAATTTCATCGCGAGCAACCTACATTGTATTTGTGAGGAGCTAAAATTATTAAAGGCGACAACGCCAGAGAATGAATGAGGAACGTAACTTCTGATCTGATTCATGACTGAGCTATGCGGTTGAATGAATGAAGAGCTTGCCCGTAAATGGATGCATGTTCATTTCTGAAATTTTATGTGAAAGCCAAAAAAACGAATCCCGATCGCCTGTTCGTCTTTTGGAGGCAACGTATTTTCTCGTGTTGCCATCTCAAAAAACAATCATGAAGTTTATTAACATCGAATGTGCGTCCCATAATCACGTAGAGGAAACCTCAAGCTTCATATTGACGCAGTAACATTTTTTCTCAGTGACTTGTATCCATTTTCAGCCGAGCTCTTCAAATCTAGCAATGCCTTGTATCGAATGCTGTATAATTTATGATTACCAATATTCAACTAGCATGTGCTTCTCCTAATATTGATGGCGTACAACAAAAATGTGGAATGCAGTTCAAAGATAGGCAAGACACGTATCCTAGAGGGTTAACGAGCTCTAAACTTTTTATGTGACATTGTGTGAAACAAGCTGACAACTCCCAGCTTCTAATGTGCTCAGTATATCACCACCCAGTGATCTTTAGTCGGGAATTTCTTCTATATTGCTGGTAATTTTCTTAGCCCTCAAAAGTGGGAACCATACATTTTAGGGTATTAAATGTTGCTCACGTTTTAATCATTTTCTGCTTTGCAGTGACCACATTTTTCGTCTTGACGCGTTTTTTCTACATGATAATATCGTGCACAGTTTTCAGACTATAACACTTGATGTGGTATAACCTGAGGTGGAAAATGTTGGCCTTTTATTGTGAGTTATACATAAGGTTACTTACGTAAGGCTGAGGGATTGTTACGTTACACGCCAGCCTGATTTCCTTTCCAGTCCCTTTTAACATTTATTTCCCCCCGCAAAAAGCTCAGGAACTACTCTAGACCATTCATTTTATCTACAATAAGTGAAATAGTGCACGTGTTAGGAGCCTGCAGTAGTTACTTTTGCAGATATAATGTGTTAATTTCGACACAAAACCATCAAAGTCATACGTAGCACGTTGGAGGTTTTTTTGTCGAAACGGGGTTTTGGTAATCTATCATTAGTTAGTTAATTGGTTGCTGTTGGCTTATTATTTAAGCCATCAATAAGAATGGAAGATTATGGGTACCATTGTCTGATTCTCACTATCGCGGTAATTCTTCTATCGAGAGCTTATGAATAAGTTTGTTGGGAAAAGATCATAACATTGGTGTTTTGTCCATTTGATCGGAGCTACTAACAACCCTTCAATCTTCAACAGAGAATGTATATAAATACATCAAAAGGTATCTCACTTCGAAGTCCTATAAATTATGCACTTCTCTTTGGAAGAAGCGGGTTCGTCATCAGGAGTGATGCTAACCTCCTTCCAAGACCTGAGTGGTTGGTGTCACTTTGAATGTTAACACTGATACTAGGTGTAAACTATCGGTTGCATATTTTGGTCATGAGGTTGTTGTTGTTATGCGCTGTTGTTTTTTTAATACTTTTTTGAGTCAATATACCTCTCATAGTAATAATTGCATGTATTTACAAACACTTCTTCTCTATTGAAGAGTGAAGTGGTGATCAGAAGGTTGTCAAAAGTTTCCTATTCAAGAGCAAACCACCAAGTTAACTTATTACCTTCTCCCCTCAGAGTGCTCTCAGGATTCGTTGTCCCTATTTCCGGGCAATAACCTTCATCTCGTGGCAATAAAGCAAGCAATCGTATGCACTGTGTTTTACAGTGTATGAGTAATAAAAGTTTTGTTTATCTACAAAGAATGTAGATCTCCAAAGCAATAAGATTAGTTCACACCTGGGTTGGAAGTGAACTGCTATATCCATATTATATGTGTGCCTGAAATGTACTCAATAGCTTCATCCAGGTGTCACACTGGGTTTCAGCTATCTCAAATTCGTTAAAGTATGTTTTGGTTTAGTTCTTGATGTAGTTGACTTCAAGAAAACCAGTGTTCAGACTACTAGTATGTTAATTGTTTATGTTGTATCTATTATTCCCATACTTACTTCTTTTAAGTTTTAATTGTAACTTCCCGTTTATTTCCCCCCACCTTCAGTAATTTAGTAATTCCATTCACTTTTAAAACAACGCAAATAAATTGTTTGTTAATTATTTGGCGTTGAGCTAAATACGAGATTTAAGATTTTCTTATCTGTTCCTAGAACAGTTTTAAGTATCAAAGGGCCTCATCAAAAATGAGCAAGAGAGGCTGTGCAATTCCATTCACCAAACTTAGCGTGTAAGTTATTTTTAATTATACAAGTGTTGTGATGTATCCCTATGTTGGTTCTCCTCCTTACATTTTATTTACTTTATTACTTTCTAAACTATGTAAATATTGTAAATGAAGAAACATGTAAAAATTGTTGCTTCTTAAAGGTAGGGGACCCACGTGATTGTGCCCCGAGTATGTGAATGTTGTTTCTTCGGCTACTAAAAATTGAAGATGTCGGCTATCAATATTTTCTTGAGTTATGATTTGATTGGTTTCTTGTTTAAAATACAGTATTACATACTTGACTAAACGGTTGTTATAACATCATTTTATGGCTTTTGTCATAAAGGTATTTCCCGTGTTACTAGGAAATATGCTAGCGTAGAACTTATTTTGTGGCTATCTGATGACCAATGTGTCGACAGTAGTACGGAAAACACAGTATCACAGTTAGTGGATCTACAGGCTCTATTAGATATCTTTTACTCTTCCATAGATGATTTCAGAGTCAATTGACAAATTTCAAATGTTAATCAAACTATTCATATATTTCAAGATTTCATAAATAGAAGGCGACTTTACTATTTCTTGCAATTTAAAGTTTACTAAAACATCCGCATGTATAATTCAATTTTCTTTCATTAACTGTTTTTATTTCTTTAGGTCATTGTAATTTCCACGTTGTTTTCTTATTAACCTCATTTGGCAGATGCTTCATTCTAAATTCAAGAAAAGAACTTACTTGAATCATCATCATTGAAACTTTGTGAGCAGTATGGAGCCTTATTGTCTAATGGTCAAGACTAGTCATTCTATTTGAAGACTTTTCGGGGGTCTGTGTAACATGCTACTCCACTTAGTCTAGCAAACATGGTTAATATAACAGTCTGTGTTGCCATCAAGTTGGGCGTACACAAGGCCTATCGTCAGCCAAGTATGGTGTTGGGGGTGGGGGGTAAATACTCGCCTTTTGAAAAAAACGATACTGCTACAAAGATTTTCTCCTCTGGCATTATCTTTGCGTCGTTGAAAAATGGGAGTACGTGCAGATTAATATTTTTTCAGGCATTCTCTAAACATGTTTGATCAGACTTTTTTCACTTACAAAAAATATCAAAACTGGATGGGAGAAATTGAGGTGGAACTGCAATTACTGTTAGTCTGCCAATGTTACTGTATTGCTAGTCGGGATACTATGTTTCACATTCATAGTCAACGACCTAGCGAGTACGAAACTTTGCTTAAGTGCCATAAAGCTAGGAATCCATTTGAGGTTCCCTACAAGCCAAGTAGAAGTTCTCTATTAGTCCTTTGAACAACTTTGCAATTTTACCACCATTGTATTGGGGCAACGCTAGAATCAACCCCTCTCAGGCTGAGTAGACGGCGTCGTTGTAATTTTTGTCTACCAGGTACTATTTGTGAGTTCTCTCTCTCTTTCTCTGAGGCATTTACCACCATGGCTAAGCTATCACCTCAAGCCTGGTAAGAGTGGCCCTGACCTCCTCCGCATCCTTCTTACTGCTTCTTTATTGTGAATGGCTGTTATTCACTACAACAGTTTTTTGTTGTTTATTACAACCCATGTAAAACAATTATCCAAAAATCACCCTAACCACCTCCCCACCTTTTAATTGATTAAGAAACCAAAAAGAAGGTAACTCAAAAGAGAAATAATAACTGAATGATTACGTCTAGCTTCTGTAAAAAATACCAATTAAAATAAAATAAATTTTATATTTTGATCATTAGTGAGTGTGATTCAATAATCCGTTCAAAAAATTAATTTCACAATTTTGATTGTAGTCACTGAATATTTGACAATGAAGTCATGAGTGCATTCACTGAATTGATTGTACAAAAAACAAATTCCTGTTACAAATTGACTGGTTAGAAGGCAGAGTAACAGCCATGAATGTACTGATATGTGTTAGAGAGAATAGGCGCACTTTTTAGCCGAAGTATTGTGGTATAGGAAAACCTTAATAGAATTCATTAGGCGTAAACGGTTAAATTACTGAGGATAACGGGTAACTGAGTGACTTCTAGGGCCATCAATACCAAACAAACTTGAAGTTGGCAGGCCCAATGTAGATTAAACGATCAATTTCTATCACAAAATTTTTCTATTTTACTTTCCTTAAAGTTCACTCAAATTAGTGTACAGTTAAAAGTGATTTCAGTTTATTTGAAGTATGTACGTTTATCAGCCATTCGATGCTGTCAATAAAAACGTCCAATGACGTCATAGTTATTTCGATACTAATAAGTTGATAAATTACTCATTTTTTAATATTTTCACAGTTCTTATTCAACGTTAAACTCTTCATCCATGCCAGTAGGCGCATTCAAATTTTTCTAACGCAATAAGATATCACTGAATGAAAAACTATAACAACTGTGTTTTATGGCAACTGTGTGAATTATTTCTAAGTACATAAATATTGTTGTGGTTACAAATTTTACAATCAACAGTGACATAATGAGCCAAGAAAAACGATTGGAAGGTTACTATAAAGTAATACGGTTCGTAGGTTTTCCTGTACTAGCTCTCAATTACCGATTGAGTAGCTGGTTCCCCTCACAGTGTTATACTCGCACACCCTCATTTTGATCGGTTCATTGAAACGTGACTGGCTCCGTGACGGTTGCTGTCTTTTTTTTCAAATTCAAATGAAATTCCCAAACACTCGTTCAATTATTTCTGCCAACTTATGAAGCATCCCCTTGTGAAGTAGTGTTAGTAAATCATTTTCACACATTTTTAAACTACTGCCACTTTGAAAATGGCGAGCTCTATCAAATTGTCGGAGCACGAATCACAACTTTATCTCTTACTTAACTTTTTACATCTTTTTTGGAAGCGATTTTGCAGCAAGTCAGTAAGAGATTTAATAGCCCTTTAATTTTTTCTTGGGTCCTCGGTATCTCGTTACAAGTATAGTCTTTAATTTAAAGACCCCCAACAGATGGGTCATCAGTGCTGGTGGTAAACATTTGCGTCGTAATCAATATCCTTAACACCATGGAATACTAATTGGAAAAAGGCTATAATTACTTGTGTAGATTGGTAGAGTGACTCTTTGCATCAACATTTTGACATGAACGGAATTAATTGTCTGGTGCCTTGTAAAACCTATATCTGACTATCAACGCTTGATAACAATCACAAACACTAGGCATATAGCTGTGTCAGAACGTATCATTTGACAACTGCACTTCTATTGTGTTGGAGTTCTTAGATGTTCAGTGCACCGGTAATTGTGAATTATTATTGAGTGCAATATGGAATCATTTTTCTTATGAAAACTATTTTCCCCAAGCTTTCTTTTCTTAGAAACATTCCTGTTGATACAACGTTAACAAGTTGATTTTGTTCAGTGGTCAATTTGATTTATTCTTAAATCTGTAAGTGTTTTATGTCCTAATTGTTTATTTTTAGTGGAATTTGTTAGATTATGTTCGTTTTTCAACAGCAGTCCTAATTCTTAAGTCTACAACTCAATGCAGTTGAAGTATACAGCTCAGTAACAAAGCTCTCCTAATCAGTTGAATGGGTAAAAACATATTAGAAATGAAAATACTCCTGGGTATTGATAGTCATACATTTTGGTGATGTTATGACAAATGAATCAATTAATTGATGGCTTTATTTCCATCCCTGCATTAGCAGTCCCTTCTTAACAGATACAAGAGCAGTATATATTTATTGCGCGTATCCTGATTAGCTAAGATACAATTGTGAAGCGCGGCGCATATTGCAGAAGGTTCTGTGTAAATCCCAGTGCGTTTCACACTTAGGGCTATCTCCAGAACACACTACTGTTTCAAAAGGCAGAGTGCTCCATTTGCATCCCAAGGAATTTACATTTGAACGCCGAATTTAGTTTGGTACTGCTAAACCTTGGCAATCGCTTTGTCTTGCCCTCCTACGTTTGCTCTCATTCTGATTTATTTCGTTAACGGGTTGGCCTGCATAATGGTTTCCTCGATTTCACCGTCACATCCACAGTTTGAAATGAAATTTTAATCTGTGGAGGCGTTTTACAAACCCCGCTTCGTCATATTTGGTTTATGTAATTTCACAATATTTACGCCCTGAGTGGATGTTGTGAGCTTATTTGACAGAAAACGAGGTTCGTCTCACATGACTTACAATTGCAACCACTCCGGTTGTTACAGAAATATCTGTACCAATGAAAGGCCCTTTCAGTGAAGAAGTCTTGCTTGAAAATGTCCATCTACATTCAAAATTGATACCTCTTGAACATTTCATTTCGAAATAAGTATAAATAGCATTTGAACTACACTTGTGCACTTGCCTATGGGAGGATTTTGGAATACTGCATGAAGAAGACTCTTGAATCAGATTCAATCGGGAGACATTTTGTAGGGAGCCATTCAGTGTGGCAACATTTTCACTAATAACTGCTCAACTGTACAATTTCTTTTCCCAATCAAAGACTTAGTAGAGCTGAATGTTATTAGTCGTTCAATAAGATGCTTGAGCTTGGCAATACATTTTATCTATATCTGGTGTAACGAAAATCACTAAATAAGTTTGTAACTTAAGTAGTCCTGTTTAGGGAAATCTCCTCTTCCATATCAAGATCAAGTAAGTGTATGTTTGGACACACATGTCAATTATTGTGCAAGTACACGAGTATGTATACTCAAGTTGATGTAATTAGCAGAAATGTGCTAGTTATCTTTCCTATCTCTTGCTCAATCATTATTTAATTGTTGAATCCCGATAACTTAGTTCAATATCTTTAATTTGTGTCATAACGGATCAATAATCCATTTAACAATTTAACTACTGCCAGAAGTGTAGTTGTTTTATTTGGTTGTTAACTCTCGTACCATCTGTTATCTCATTCTATCGCTTCAGTAAGAAAGTTAATTTCAAGTATTTTTATACATATCTACCTGCTACTCAGTTTGGAGCATTAATTAAATCACGATGGACTTTTTTCCGCTGCTAAATTCATAAATCACGTGCGGTTTTACCTCTTTGAATAACGCATTATAACGTCCAATAATTTGATGACTAGGATCTCAAAGACTAGACTTAATAAATGTTCACCAGGAACATGCACAGAACAGTGGATATCAAGTCAAAAGTTTTTTCAATAGAGTGTTACCTGGAGACCAATTAACGAAACAAGTGAACTACTGATGACGTATCAGGGAGCTATGGTCATACTATCAGTCATATTGTAAATTATAATGGTCCTCTAATCAACACAAATTATCATTTCTATTTCATGTATATGCCTTATACTATGTTATTGAAGTTATTTTAACTAAATGCGATACAAATAAATTTATTTGACTAAGTTGTTTGTTTTTTTTGCTGTTCCTGATACAAATGTCGCTTGACACTAAAACTGCTATGTCAGATATGTGATAGGTACACTTGAGTGATGTAATGAAGATTCAAGCAATAAAGCAAAGGGTTACCATAAAGCATTTAAATGCTCGACACAAATCTATGTTACGCATACTCACCCCACGATTATATTTCCTATTCCCAAGCTCTGTTAGGTGCGAAATAATTTTTTAGACTGAATAGACTGTCCTTGTGCGGTCTATAGCTAACTAGCCCCCCCCCCCCCGAGCATATGGGAGCAAAGTCCCTTTGTCACTGTGGCCGTGCATGGGCCTATTGTGACACTATCCTTTTCTTATTAGAAGATGTCGTATATATCCACCCCCTCTTAGGAAGCCGAGTTTGTCCTTCGCCGCAGACTCCGCTACAATTTGGGGTTCAATGAGCCCCTGAGAAATGTATTCAAATAAATAGTTATCCAACATCCTTTAGTATTCAGGAGGGAGGAATGCGTAGTGTAATGAACACTGGTCAATTATGCATTTCGATGTCTTATGTCTAGTTCTAGACCAAAGGGCGTCCTTTGTGCTACCACAATTGCTGTCCCTATAGATGATTTGAATCGAAGGAGACAAAAGTTGTTGGGAGCTGAAACTCCTCCTAATTTCGGACCATAAGTCTAGAAATGTGTAATAAAGTTGCGAATCTCATCTGAGAATGAGTTACCAAAGCAACAAGGGAGCAACGTTGGGCTCAAAATAGGGGAACATGATGAAGCGGTAAGTCTCGCAGAAAGGCTGACCGGTAGACTGTAGATAGCTGGTACCACTAACCTGGGTATGGTTGAGCCTATAACACCTTATCATGCTTTCTTCCCACGTAGAAAAAAGTTATTTTAGCACTGTTTCAAAGTGATTAGGGCTGAGGAGCCTTTTTTTGCCTGGTGCCAATTTGTTTTTATTTTTACTTTCCTTGGCTCTACAATGTAGAAAGGAAAGTTATGTGATTGGCTGAAAAAAAAATTTTTTTTTTGAGTTTTCTTCAGATCTTTGAGTTTCAGACCCTACTGAGTCCAAAAAACACTATTAGGGAAAATGGTCTGTTTGTCTATGAACGATTTTTAGGGAAAACAACCATACCAAATCAGCTTAAACTTGATATCTAGCCCGCAGGTTACCATGGGACGCCAAAATAAGGGTATGAGCAAAATTCACCGAAAGTTAACTATAGTTATCATGGTGATAAAAACATCAAATTTTTTTCCTAAAAAACAGCTTTAACGATTTTGATCACATTTTTTATATTGATAGCTCTCAATAAGGCAGTTATACCATAAAATTCCCATTCGTGGGAAAATGACGAGAGCAGCACAATAAATTATCAAAGGTTTCAAAGCGTTTAAACCCCGCAGAAATGTTACTAGAATGTTAAACCAAATTGGTGTAGTAATACAATTCAATACCTATAGGATGAGTGTCTAAAAACGCCCAAAAGATATATGGGAGTCACTCCAGAAATTCATGATTTCAACTACCGCCGTTTCGCTTACTACCTGTTCTAAAAGTATTCACCAAATAACTTTACAAAATTAATTACTATCCTTTTTCTAAAAATCGTGTTTACAGCCCCATTAATTCTCTGTGTACCAATTTCTCAATAATGGTTCGGGAATGAGTACGAGCAGCAGAATAAATTCCGGAACTGTAAGCGCTACCTGAATCAACTGAGTGATAAATGAATTGAGTAAGTAGAAAAAGCCACGTAGAAAGTGAATTGACGTATTTTGAATAGTACAATAATCAATTTTTCATAGTTATCAAGTGAAAACCTTTAGAAACGGTAATAAGCGATACAGCAGTAGTTGAAAATCCAGAATTTCTGGAGTGGCCCCTATATATCTTATTATATAGACACTATCACAACAATTTTTACTTTCCTTGGCTCTACAATGTAGAAAGGAAAGTTATGTAATCAGCTGAAAATAAATGTTTGAGTTCTCTTCAGATCTTTACGTTTCAGACCCTCCTGAGTCTGAAAAACACTATTTGGGAAAATGGTCTGTGAACGATTTTTAGAGAAAACGACCGCACCAAATCAGCTCAAACTTGATATCTAGCCCGTTGGTTACCATGGGACACTCAAATAAGGTGCTGTGAAGCGTTGTTTGACCAAGTTCAAATGAATTGAGTAAGTAGGAATAGCCATGTATAAGGTGAATTGATGTAGAGTTAAGGAAAGTTGTGTGTTGTAATGCACCAGATATTTTTCACACTGTAGTCAACGTGAATCCTTGTATTCCTTCAGTTCCACTTCCAGATGAATTGGTTCTTTTTCACAGATTGGAAAAAAAAGTGAGAGGGAATTTAACAAAAACAACAAATTATTACGCAAAATTTTACAATTCTCTTGGACAACATGGTGAGATATTACCTTTGTGCTTCAGAGGTGTCGAATTTTAAGGGTAAACTTAGCTCTACGTCAATTCACCTTGTACATGGCTAATTCTATTTAATCAATTCATTTGAACTTGGTCAAACAACACGTCACAGCAGCAGGAAGCGGTAGCGCTTACAGTTCTGGAATTTATTGTGCTGCTCATACTCATTATAGGACCATTATTGAGCGATTGGTACACAGATAATTAATGAGGCTGTAAACACAAATTTTTTGAAGAAGGATAGTAATTACTTTTGCAGAGTTATTGGGTAAACACTTTTAGAACGGGTAGTAAGCAAAGCGGCAGTAGTTGAAATTCAGGAATTTCTGGAGTGAGCCCCATGTATCTCACGAGCGTTTTTAAACACTCACCCTTTAGGTATTGGATTGGACTACAATACCAATTTTTTTAAACATTCTAGTAACGTTTCTGTGGGGTTTATTCGGGGGAAAAAACGCTTTGAAACTTTATTGTGCTGCTCTCGTCATTTTCCCACGAATGGGAATTTTATGGTGTAACTGCCTTATTGAGAGCTATCAATATAAAAAATGTGATCAAAATCGTTAGAGCTGTTTTTTAGGAAAAAAATTTGATGTTTTTATCACTATGATAACTATAGTTAACTCTCGGTGGATTTTGTTCAAACCCTTATTTTGGCGTCCCATGATGACCTGCGGGCGAGATATGAGGTTTGAGCTGATTTGGTACGGTGGTTTTTACTAAAAATCGTTCACAGACACACATACACACACACAGACCATTTTCTCAAATAGTGTTTTTCGGGCTCAGGAGGGTCTGAAACGTAAAGATCTGAAGAGAACTCAAAATTTTTTTTCAGCCGATTACATAATTTTCCTTTCTACTTCGTAGAGCCAAGGAAAGTAAAAAAGGGAGCTGAAAAGATCCGGCCGTTTTAAAGGAAAGACGGAAGAGATGAATGACGAAGAAGGGAGGCAATCACTCGATTTGTGAGCCTAAAAAGAGATATTATTTGCAACAACTAATACTAAAGCACGACTCAATGGGATGCTTGATATATATAAATATCAAAACTACAACATAGGTATATCGGCAATCCAGAAAACGACAACTCATGATGTTTGTGGAGCACTTTTGAAATAGTTATAAATGAAACGAAACATGACCACTACAACAGAAGAACAAAATTTGACATATCCAGGTGACGTTAGGAAATTGGTGGGACATGACGAGTCGAACTCAGGAGGCAGTCCTATTCGACTCTCAAAATACCTAGGGGCTTTCTAAGGCGTGCTCCAGCCAGCCCCTCACACGTACACACAGTACATGCTCCGCCGTCTCCAGCTGTACGATTGACTCACCAACCTTGGCCAGGCAACACCTTAGTGGACAGTGACCTGTAAACAGGCCGCATACCGTCCGTTAACTATCTCTCTCCAGGCTGAGGATCTCTCTCGCTCGCTGCCTGGAGAGTCTGACAAACAAACTTGACTGCACATACATCCTGCCAATAAGCAGCCCGGCACTTCTCCTCCCACTTACCAACCTCCTTGATCAAGTGGCTCTTGGTGATCCCTACGAAGGGCTTGGGTCCCACCAAAGAAGCACAGATCCCTTTCTCGCCAGTTTATCAGTTTATGCTTATGGCACTGATCCTCCTCCTTCCCCTTCATTTTCATGATTGACGTATTGTTTGCCAGTTGTGGAATCATGTCATTGACTACCCATCAACTAGTACTTTGATGGTAAATCCTTGCATCCTTAATATTGTTGTCAAGTTCAATTACATCGCTATCAGCATTGTCAATCATGTTTAGTCAAGTTATAAGTATTTTGGCTGATGAAACATTTTGTGACAAAGTTCTCTCTGGCACAGGTAATCTCAACTAGGATCATAACACTGAACCATTGATCAAGATCACCTTTCAAGTACACAACTAAGATAATCTGTACGAAAATGGTGCAATTAACATAAGAAGAGATAAAAACGATCTTTAGCACGCTAAAATAGAGGTAGATCAAATGCAGATGGTTTGACAACCCAAAACATGATTTAACACTCTTTGTGCTAATAGTGATGTGAAGGCACTCAGTCGTCCCACTGCTATTCTCGTCTGCCCTCCCATTATTCTTCATCTAAAGAGGAACAGGGTCCATTGCCACGAAGGAACCTACTACTCAACCCCTTCACTCATTAAACATGCACGCCCCTCCAGTAGTGCTAAGAGCTCTTTTAATCACACCTTACTTCCATTTACTCCTTCCTGTCCAGGTCAAAGCCTGATAATCTCAATACCAAGGATCTGGCACAATGCATAGCCTGTAACAGCATTCTCATTAAACTTGTACCCATTCACAAGATTTGCTACTGGTGAATCGACTACAGCAGTTATTCACCCCATCTACACTTTTTACTTTCCGCTACCCGAAGGGGAGGAAAGTATAGTATCGTATAGTAAAATGCGTAGTATAGTAAAATGTACCAAAAACTAGGGTTTTTCGCATTTTTCTCGAAAACGGCTATAACGATTTTAATTAAACTTTCAAATTATCTTCTACTAACCAATACCTAACTTTTCTTCTCTATACATGTCTCCATGAAAATACGGTGAACGGAGATATAGGCCTATGAAGCAAAAACAGGTTTTTCACGCTTTTTGGCAAAACGGCCCTAACGATTATCACCAAACTTTCAAGATGTATCCGAATAGTTAATACCTACATACTGTTTTCAATAAACGATTCTCTGCCAGTCCATTGGATGGAGATAAAAATCAAAATGTGTCGAAAATGACGTTTTTTCTGACATTTCCGTAAATTCCAGGGTAACTTCTTCACGAGATATGATAAATCCTAATGGAGTGTCTTTTAGTCATCTATACCAACATTTCGTTCTCCATAATTATTTCTGTATCTATATGTTGAACGGAGATATAAGCCAAGTTAACTCAGAAAAGGAGATTTGTGGAATATTAATTTATCGGTATTCCAATTTTCTCCAAAACGGATCCAACGATTACGATCAAAATTTCGGAGTACTCTCAGCTAACTAGTCCCTACATTTTGTTCTTCATAAATGTTCCTGTAAAAATGCGTTGAACGAAGATATAGCACCCGCATATGTAGGTGGTGTTCGAACTTAAGGGGGTGGCGGAAAGTTGGATGTTGCTACGCACCAGATATTTACTTTCCTTGGCTCTACGAAGTAGAAAGGAAAGTTCTGTAATCGGCTGAAAAAATTTTTCTTCAGATCTTTACGTTTCAGACCCCCCTGAGTCCGAAAAACACTATTTGGGAAAATGGTCTGTGTGTGTCAGTCTAGGTGTGTGTATGTGAACGATTTTTAGAAAAATCCACCGTATCAAATCAGCTCAAACTTGATACCTCGCTCGCAGATCACCATGGGACACCAAAATAAGGGTATGAGCAAAGTCCATTGAAAGTTAACTATAGTTATCACAGCGATCAACCAACACCAAATTTGTTTTCTCAAAAACGACTCTAACGATTTTGATTAAATTTTTTAGATAGATAGCTCTTGATAAGGCAATTATACCATAAAATTCCCATTTGTAGGAAAATTACAAGAGCAGCACAATAAATTATCAACATTTTCGACGAAAAGCGTTTTTGGCGCAGTTTTCCCTTATAAACTTCGCTGGAATGTTGGAAGAATGTTTGACACTTTCGCTGTTAACGACCGAACCCCTGTGTAAGACCACGGCTAAACAAAACATGGCGGCGCGCGGTAAACCCACGCTTTCGGGCGTAGTCACTCTCATGGAACAAAACGTTATTTTTCTTTCTTACTAGTACCGCGCCTGCATTAGCTGGATATTAGGTATCAAAAACGGCCTAGACATAATATGTGATAACATTATTATTCTGGATATATGAACCAAAAAGGAAAATATATTTTAATTGTCTTCGATTTGTTTCAACCGTGCCGCAAAAACTACATTATTTTACGATTATACCTACGAATAAATAGGTTGGGAGGTCAGCAGGTACCTACTAGAAATAAATATTACAGAAAAATACATCCATATCACGAAAGAATAATAATAAATTTATTGTCACAAACCATTCATATACATGCTTTCATATAACACTTATTCAAAAGTTATAATATAATATATTAGTAAACTTTTGGGAGGGAGCAGTCGATGAACGTGTGGAGGGTTGAGGCTCATCCTGATTACAGGGTCTTTTGAGACCTCCTCGAGTTTTAACCATGTTATTCTGGAAAATATCGTAGATAAATAGCATGACGGGCGAAGAATTGAAACATACATACGTATATAACATCTAAGGGGAAAGCACTAAAAGTAGGCCAGTAGACAAGTGAGATGGGTTTAGACATCCACATACTTGTTTTCAATCCTCCTCTCAATAAATTCCATAAGTATATGCTCATTAGTAACAGTACAAAAGAATGGTAAAGTAAAATATAACTTACCACATAAAAATTGCTGAAAACGCAGGAGAAACGCGTTCGGTTGAGGCTTTCGTCAGACTGAAAATAGAAAACCGTAGCTACCTGAACTCTTCGGCGGGTACTCCCCGCTCATTTACAAGAGCCATTCCCACTACTACCTGTATTGAAAAGGGCTTATGGAACTACTACCGTCTCAATACGGGCTTGGATTGTACGGGGTTTTCGCAAGGTTCGAGAGCGGTTTTACCGCTCTAGTCATGGGAAAGAACACAAAAGCACGGTAATACCACGCATAGCAGGGAAGGTGTTAAGAAAACTGATATTGTAGTCCAATCCAATACCTAAAGGGTGAGTGTTTAGAACCGCTCATGAGATAGATGGGGCTCACTCCAGAAATTCCTGAATTTCAACTACCGCTGTTTCGCTTACTACCAATTCTAAAAGTTTTTACCCAATAACTCAGCGAAAGTAATCACTGTCCTTCAAAAAATTGTGTTTCTGTGTACCAATACTTTGTTCTGTGTACCAATTGCTCAATACAGGTCCTGCAATGGGTCCGAGCAGCACAATAAATTCCAACACCAAGTTCAAAGGAACTGAGTGATAAATGAATTGATTAAATAGAATTAGCCATGTACAAAGTGAATTGTTGTAGAGCTAAGGAAAGTTGAGTGTTGCAACACACCAGATATTTTATGTTGTTATGCCATCCATCCTGATCTTTCTCAAGAGATAACTAAAAGAACCTTTTTACTTTCCTTGGCTCCATGAAGTAGAAAGGAAAGTTATGTAATCGGCTGAAAAAAAAATCATGAGTTCTCTTCAGATCTTTACCTTTCAGACCCCCCTGAGTCCGAAAAACACTATTTGGGAAAATGGTCTGTGTGTCTGTGAACGATTTTTAGAGAAAACCGTCGTACCAAATCAGCTCAAACTTCATATCTCGCCCGCAGGTTATCATGGGACGCCAAAATAAGGGTATGAACAAAATTCACCGAAATTTAACTATAGTTATCATAGTGATCAAAACACCATTTATTTTTTTCTCAAAAACGCCTCTAACGATTTTGATTAAATTTTTAATATTAGTAGCTCTTAACATGATAATTATACAATAAAATTCCCATTCGTGGGAAAATGACGAGAGCAGCACAATAAATTACCAAAACTTTCAACGAAATCGATTTTAGCGCAGTTTTTAGAGAAAACCACCGTACCAAATCAGCTGAAACTTGATGTCTAGCCTACAGGTTACCATGGGACGATATAATGAGGGTATGGGCAAAATCCACCGAAAGTTAACTATACTCATCATACTGATCAAAACACCAAATTTTTTTCTCAAAAACGGCTCTAACGATTTTAATTACATTTTTTATATTGATAGCTCTCAACCAGGCAATGATACTATAAAATTCTCATTCGTGGAAAAATGACGAGAGCAGCACAATAAATTATCAAAATTTTCGACCAAAAGCGTTTTTCGCGCAGTTTTTTCCTTCTAAACTCCGCTGGAATTTTTGTAGAATGTTAAAAAAAATTGGTATTGTAGTTCAATCCAATACCTAAAGGGTAAGTGTTTGAAAACGCTCATGAGATACATGGGGCTCACTCCAGAAATTCCTGAATTTCAACTACTGCCATTTCGCTTACTACGAGTTCTAACAGTTATTTTCCAATAACTCTGCAAAAGTGATTACTATTCTTTTTTTTTTAAATCGTGTTTACAGCCTCATTAATTATCTGTGTACCAATTGCTCAATAATGGTCATGCAATGAGTACGAGCAGCACAATAAATTCCGGAACTGTAAACGCTACCGCTTCCTGCTGCTGTGACGTGTTGTTTGACCAAGTTCAAATTAACTGAGTGATAAATGAATTGATTAAATAGAGTTAGCCATGTACAAAGTGAATTGACGTAGAGCTAAGGAAAGTTGTGTGTTGCAACGCACCAGATATTTTTAACAAGCAGTGCACAACTTACAACCAGCATGTCAAGCCTTCACAACGTGCCCTACCCAACTCACACAATTTAGAGCCCGTGGGTAATGCGATAAAATGAGCGAAAGGTTGCTGAATTCTGGCTTAACGAATCACACAATGTTGAAAAACAGTTGATAAACGCTGATGAATGTCACAGAGCTTGAGGAATGCACGAACACTATTGAAAAAGCGCTTGGGAACTTGTTTATCAATCAGTCACTTTGTTGCGACTGTAAGATATAAATACGTTCATGAACTCTATAGTAAAAATGAAATAATTGTGGAAAGAGTGTGAAACAATGAGACTGTTTGAGACATGAGGGTGGTTGACTATTCATCGAACTGTTTCCCCGATGAACCAGACAAGAAAGTGACATCTCCAAGACCACGATCGTAAACCAACAATACACCACGACCCATACCATAATTTGCGTTGCCCAGAATTCCAATAAAAGAATGATAAATAACCAACTCTTTTTCTCACCACATCCACTTTACTGTTGATTATAAGTTACGGCACATACAAAAAGTTATATACATGATTTATTCAAATGTTGACTAGTATTCAATTCATTGTTGTGTGCGTCGATGCATCCTTCATCCAACATCACGAACAATCAGCATGGCTGCAATAAAAACACTTATACACCATTACTACTATGTACAAATAACTAACATAAATAAATTTATTCAAAAGTAACACGAATTATCACATTTTATTCAACATTGTGACGGAGAGAATTAAACTTTTTTTTCCTTCAAAATCTTCTGGTACATACGAAATATCCTCTAACTTCCGCGTCATCGACACACGAATTTTTTTTTTTTTTTTTACTAACTAAGAGCATTTTTTCTGACCGAACACCTAACATTTCATTCATAAATATACTTTCACAACCAAATATCAACAATATTACGTCGGAAACATGAAGACAGATCGGAGAATTAATTGAGCTGTGATACATTTCACAACCTCATAAAACATCAACCTACATGTTTGAAAATACAACGCTGAAAAGTAGGGCGTTGAATAGAATGTTTACCTTACACCTAAATATACGTTGTACATTATTTATTGAAAGGAATCCATCAAATCAATTGCCCGATATTACAACAACAAAAAAATTCAATTAATTTCAGAAATGAAGCGATTGATCAACAATATAGTTAACATTTTAGTTTTTAAAATGTTTACTTTTAATTACTGACAAGTGTAGAAAACCCCCACTATACCCCGTGAGCATGCCACATACCGTAATCTCCACGCCGAGGACTTCCCTGGAGAGTCTTAAGGAATAACCACGACTGCCTTTGTGGCAAGGGGCATCTCACAGCTCAGCGCTTTTCCTCTCACTCGCTAATCTCCTTGCATAAACAGCTCTTGGTAGTCCCGACAAAGGATCAGTGCAGATCTATCTCTTGTCACTAAAGCAATTGGGTTATATCCACCAGTAGGCAAATTACTAAAGTTAACGTACCTGTTAGATGAGTCCGTCTCCTCTAGCTGGTGAGTTACATGCAAAGTCAGTACTGACCTAACGGCCAGACGATGATGTCCTTACATCGAAAGCGCTTGGCCCCATTAACTCACCAGCCAGAGGAGACGGACTCACCTAACAGGTACGTTAACTTTAGTAATTTGCCTACAGGCGGATATAACCCAATTGCTTTAATAATATCACTTGCCAGTTTGTCAACTACCTCAGTCTCTTCTATTCTTTTGTAATCCTCAGCACAGGCAGGAATTTTGCAAACCTACAGTTCATACGTACAGAATCTCCAACACGCAGAGCAGCCCCCCCCCCCCTACCAATCATGTCTAATATCACGTGGTACAGCACCCTTTTTCAATTACAAATACAGATCACAATTTGAATATCAACAAGGAAATATATAATCATAAATATACGATGCTTACATAGTTACTGTGGTCATTTCATCGATTTTTACGAATGTTTTTCTCCCCCAACAACAGCTTATGGTTATGAGATGAATGTGTCAACTTAAAAACAAATTTCCACGTTTCGTTGAACGCGGGAATTCAATGAAAATCAGATCTTAGAACTAACTTCATCAGAAAAACCTGCCGCTAGCTTCGGCCAGTTAATACTCAATTCATGGCACTAAGTGTCACACAGCTCAGGTCTCCAGGCCCAGTCTTGTGAATGGTTTACATTAGGTGTCTTTCAGAATTCTTTCAATTCAGAGTCGTATCTTACATATCTCTAGCAAATTCATAGGAAACTTAGCTTTAACAAGAGTGTCTACCTAAGCACATAAATACACTACTCATTCGGCTATTTTTGTACCACATTGAATGGATTAAATGTGGTAGTTGTTCCCAAAAATTATCATTATCAATTGTTTGATGAACAATGAATACATGACTGAATGATTCAGTAGAAAAAATTTGAGATCCCGTAATTCAACAACATCCAGTGTATGAACTCAATTAACAATTAATTCTTAAAACTACTGACAATTAAATGCATTCATAATTTATTATGAATGAAATTCAGTGCTTGTAGGCTGCTTAAGTATAACGAATGACTTTCTTTTTTGATCAACATTATGTCTGTCGTACAGTCGCCAATTTTCATCACTAAAAACTGGCGAATCTTGTCTGTTCAAACTGAGCCCATGTGAAGCATGTAATACCCTTACAATTCACAAATGGTGTTTTGGATTCATAGAAGATCATGTCGAGGTTAATGAGAGCTTAGTATAGAATGATACACTGTAGTATCACAGATTATGACACTCTGTAAATAGTTCCAGAATTTATTGAATGATCAGCGGGTAGATACTTTATTAGAGACAAACGCTATTTTGTAGTTCGCAGCTCACAGTAAAGGAAACAGTAGCACCCAAAGAGAAAGGAAATAAACCAAAATTAAAGATAAGGGGAGTGTGCCCACACTACTCAATGGGACAAAATATTTGGCAGGAGGATAGAAAAGAAGGAAGTTCCGCAATAGAATGCGAGTCGGTCATATTCAGTCAACTATTGCTGGCACCAAGACGGCAATTGTGGATGGGGCATGTGCCATCACTGACATAGAAAAGGGGGTTCATGCTGTCATTAGTGTTTGTTTCCCCTCCTGTCACTCCAAGTTGTGCTTGCTTCGTCAATAAAATGTAGTTTAAATCCTTATTGAAATAATTAATTCCGAGCGATTCCAGGATTATTATCAATAGGTTGAGCCCAGCACGCATTACATCAAATTCAATAATGATTCTAAATGGAACAGGTTTGTGTAGTCACATTAACAAGTCAACATCAATACGGAGCCGATACTTTCAGCCACCAAATTAATACCTAAATTTTCCGGATCATTTAGATTTTAATAAAAGGAAAAATGCGCATACTAGCAAACATAACCCGATTGCTTCAATATCGACAATGTTTTTACACCAAGTGGCTCAGGGACTCGTCAGTCAAGTTTTCTTTCGATCAATTTTCTCTTGTCACAATAGCTGATAAACATCTCAACAACACTGCCAAAATCATTGTGCATGCCTGCCTTTGTAATGATGTTCTTACACAAATTACAAGCATGAGATGTAATTTGTGATATGTTCAGCATGTTGATGTATAAGCATGACATTTCCCTTCCTACACTCCTCCCCAGATATACCAGGTTTCATGAATACCATGCACCCATAACTCACACCCAGCACGGTAAATTAAGGGACTAGTGTCCTGACTGACTCCTATCAAAGGCAAGTGGTTGATCTTGGTCTAGTGGTTAAGACAGTCGATTGATAATTCTCGACGTAAGTTGAGGATTGTGGATCGAAATTCCGGCGCGATTGCCGTAATTTTTGCCTGAGTCAGCAGCTCTTCAAAAGCATCTCCAAACTACCTCGTAACAACAGTACTTTAATTAACTTCAAGAAATATTTTGCTTCCCAGTGCCAGTGAGTGTTTTGAGCAAATTCAAAGACATGAACAAACTCAAGAGCTAGGCAAGAGTACTGACACAATACTAACACGCGAGTTCAACCTTAAAACACAAGGCGTGACATTGGGGCCCTGTAGAATAAGGCCACTGGGATAGGCTTCACAATGGCATCAATATTTATATTGACAGCCCTATGCCCTACATAGGTCAGGCACCAGGTATTGATATGACTTTTGAAATACCATTTACATCACAATATGCCCAATTACAACAATCTTCTAGTGAGAGGTTCTATACCATAATTCTAGGAGCTTTCACAATGTTCATGAAAGGAAATAGGAACAATACTATTCGCATTATGACTTATAGTCAGCCGTACTCCACAACCTTGGCCAACCACCACATAAATACGCGAAACAGTGCTGGGAGCTGCTTCAGACAAGCCACTTTCAACCTGGTCGCTGCTCAATTTTTTGGTCGGGTGGATGTGCTATGCTGGCCCCTCTCATTAAACAGAACTGCAATGAGAATTTAATTTTTAACTAATAGGCTGACTGGTTGATTCTTCTTGTATCATTGATGACTAGGTGGGATCGTCTAACACCTTACAAAAATGCGAAACTTTTACTTCGCTCAAAAAACAAAAAAAAAGTAAGGGAGATCATTTTACTGAGCCCTTCACACGCTTGGTGCGTGATGAGCACAATCAGGTGAACACTCAATTACACAAAATTGACATGCTAGGCTCGTTTCGAGCAGGAAAAATATTAATGACTATTTCTGTAAATACAGAATTCCCTAACACAGAGAAATCATTAGAAACGAAAAACGTAGTCAACCAGCTTTACTGAGTTATTCTACTAATTCAAAACAAACAACAAACTACACCACTTCTGAGGTAACGACATACCACATTACACTTGTTCCTCCAGGGACTTAACGATTAAACTGGTAATTTTAAAAGATACATTAACGAAGTTTTACTCATTGGGTTCAACCCCCCCCTGGTGATAGATATCAACAAAAATTCTCACAAGTACCACGAAGGTTTCTTCAAAAACTATGGAATGATCGAGTGAAAGATCAAGACTGGCATAAAATGATTTTACACACCAAAGAGTCAGTAAAACCTAAAATAAAAGGGATGGGAGTGACTTCAGAACTGGGCAACCAGTAAACTCTTACATGCCTAAACATAATGTCAATGACAAATCACAGATTCTGGATATAGCAAAAATCCACACATAATTAGAAACAAAGTCTTTGAAAAAAACGTAAAATACTGCTTCACAGATTCTGAATGAAAGATTGAACGACTAGGTACTACAGAAAAAAAAGAGCACCCAATCTTTCATTCGTTACAAAACAAAAAACGACATAACAAGGAAACATTAGAGAGAACGAAATATAACATTAAACTCATTTCTTTTTCGACCGTTCTTGTTGAATGATCAGCTTGTTGCCTTTTCTGGTAACTTTGGTGGTATGGGTAGATGAGCCTTGAAGCCGCCTGAGGTTTTGCTGAGGAATCGTTAAGCTTTGTTGGCAATCTGGTCTGACGGTGATGTCGGCAGCAGCTGCACCTTAAATGAAACACGAGGGATGTAATAATCAACCAAGTAAACCTGTTCTTACCTGACTCAACGATGTAATTGACAATTTCAAAAGATAGATTCACGCAGCCCTAAAAGTGTATTTTTCTGAATCGTCGTAAAACTAACATAGGCACTCGAAAGTGTTCCCAACCCATGATGTGCGTGGGAGCGAACAATTCAGGAGATATCCCAAAAAATGTTCTAGTAAAATGTCACACAACTTTCCAAACACCCAACACACATTTTATAGTACTCTATATACATATGGAATCTGCATAACTTAGTTCAAAACGTTTCTATAGAAAAGTTGATTGAAAAGAAAACAGTCAGTCAAAATTGTTCAAGCCATGTTTGAGGAAATTTCACAAATAATCTCAAATCATTTGAAAAAAAAAAAAATATATATAGAATATAGGAGGCCCGGTGAAGCTTTCATTAAGGTCCTTTCCAGTGGACACCACTACAGTGGAGAAGCTGGAGGGACAACGAGATGGAGCAAGGCAGGAAGAGGCGACAGCCGGCCTAGTTTTTATTGTATTTGTTACTGACGAACGGATGTAAAGTTGAAAATACGAGAGGCGTAAAACTATGTGCAGTCCGGGTGCCCTATGACAGGGTAAAAGACGTCATAGATTGCGTGTGACCTATGGCTGGTGTCAGACACTGGTAACCCAGTGCAATAGCCTTGTCAACTAGGCTTCCCCCCTTTTTTTCAGAGCTACAATTCAAGGACGTCTGGCTGTCTGGTCTAACTGTGTGGAGAGTCTGGATTGTCTGGCAGAGTTTCCACTTAAGGTCCTTTGTAAGAGAAACACCTGTTGAGAACTAAATCTCAGTATATATCGGGGTAAGACAGGTTAATCAGAGTTGACTGTTACTGTAAAGAAACACTTCTATACATTTACATTTTTATATCCACTCAACAACTTCTCAGAAAAATATTTACGAGAGTAACAAATAAGTTGTTCATACACTTTTGCCCAAATATTGGGGTTGAGGAAGGACATGAGTCGTCAGATAAACTTGCAGGAGTACTTGATTTTCTGCCAACTAATCTAACATCCCTTTCACTTTGAGCATGAGAGGGATGTAGCAGCACCATCACTCGCTATTTGTTTTTTGGTTAAATAGGAGTCGGCGTGAAATTTAAAAAAAATTGGTGTACAATGATACATTGTGATGTAGCATATAATTTCATACTGTGAAAGAAATGAATTTCATTGACTTCATTGAATAATAGTAAATACTGTAGTGCAGGAGCGGGGACTTTAGTTTTAGATGAAGGTGATAAACTGTTAAAACCCCTCTTCTCCTTCCCTGAAAAACTGTTACACTACCTCCTGATACTTTCAAATGAAGGCTTTCTTTTGTTTCTAAATAATAAAGTTCACAATAATATTACGTAAGATTATGTAGCACCACTTACCACTTATTTCAAGGAGTGGAGCGCTAGCATTGGAAAGATTATCGCTTCTGTCAACACTGCTACTAGCTCCGCTAGAACCTTCAGCAAAATGGTGAAAATTGACTTGATACTTCTTCTCTTGCTCTCTCATCACCATAACTTTCTGTTCACATTCTACTCTTGTCTGCCGTAGAGCATTTGTCAAGGCATGAATCTTCCAAGCATGTATTTCCAACTTGTGCTGTCCAACACATTTTAAAATTAAAAAGAAAATCTTATAACAGACATATCCAAATAACGGATACTATTTTCAATTCCTAGCCAAGCCCCATTTGAATTGATTCACGTACAGATCTTAAATTACTAACATCTCAAGATTGTGAGGCAAAAGTATAAATATCTCTGATTAGCAAAGATAATTAACTCCTGTAAGTATTAAGCTGCTATGCACACATGTTTTACAATCTACGCGAGTCAAAGTTCAACCTAATCTTTTTGCTAAAACATATTCATAGAGCAGTGAAATATAACTAAGACAGGTAACTGATTCAGACTTAGTAGACCAAAACTTGAGAGTGATAGTCTTGTGTACAACACAAGAGGAAAAGTACTGAATGACCCCATGACATTTCACATGATGAACGAAATGCTTCAATGGTGGTGATCTATCATTTTTAACCGATAAAGCAACTCAATATAAGCCATATTTTAAGTAAGTCCTAACTTCTGAATCTCGTGATAATAATATTTAATCCACGTGCGTTGATATTTATCTCGACCGCCTTCAGTATGTTCTTTTTCCAATTGTTCTTCATATTTTGGGACATTCTTATGATCGACATAGTACTTTTCTTTTTTTTTGGTAAGGTGTCTGATGGTCTCACCTTGTCCTCCAAGATACGAGAAGTATTAATCAGTCATCCAATAGATTAAAATTTAATTCTAAGTGCTCATCACACGCCTGGCACATACAATCCAGATTAGAGACTATGGCTCATTCTCCCGACAAAAAACAATTGGACAGCGAACATGTTTAACACAGACAAGTGGCAGTGATTGATGTCAAGGAACATAATGACTAAGTCCTTTTCCCGGGAGAATCTTGGGATTTAAATAGAATTTTGAAAACATGAATCATTGACTTACTTTTATGGATTCATTTTATGTACAAATATTTACTAATGAAATTGAAAGATATCTGCTATCCATTATCTCTAATATATTATTCATAAATTCACTTCAATCTGTCAACATATTTAGTTTTTCCCCATACTTTCAGTTTTCCCAAATCAACAAGGAAACGAGTTCGATGACTAACATTCTAATTTACAAAAATATTTTCCACAGACACATATTAAAGAGCATTCAACTTACATCTTGATCGGCAATGACCTTTTCCATTTTGTGGCCAGCTTGGCGTAAATCAACAACTTTCCTGAAGTATTTACAAAGTAGGATTCTCATTTCTTCAGCACTGAGATTAAACAAACGTTCAGTAAGCATTTGAGCACCCTGCAACACACCAAATATTGAACATGTTGGTTATAGATCTGAAGAGTAAATGAAGAATTGTGGGGACTTAGCCTTTTGGCTTGTTGAGGTTCAGCCGTTAAGAGTGACAAACATATACCAAAAGTTGAACACAACTAGGCACCTACTGGTCCCCCTCCCCCACCTATTATCGAATTGTGGCACTCTGTCATAATGTAACTCATATCACATTGGGTTTTGCAATGGAACCTTTCGAAAATTATAATACATTGATAGGGTAGGATTCAGATGAGATGGATGGTGGATGTACCACACACCAGGGGACTCATGGTGACAGGGGCAGTGAGCTTGGGTGTGGGGGCGCCTCCAACAACCCCCAATCAGAGTAGCGTGGAGGCACAAGTAGGTGGCAGCGAGGTCTGCCCTGTTGATCTTGACACTGGGCATATGCCGGTTCCCTCCCCTCCTATGGCATTAACCCAGGGAGGGGTTGGGTTGCAGGCTGGAGTTGAAAGGGGGTCCTTTCAACTCTAGCTACGAGGGAGGGATGGGGCAGACTGTGCCACCAGGGTCCTTACATGGGTCGCGACAGAAGGCATCACAGACTTGGGGAGGATACCGTGGGCAATAATTAGCTCACTCCCACTGAGCTTCCTCCATGCGAACCTATACACAGCAAAGGCAGCAACGACCGGAACATCACCTGGAGGAAGGGTGACTTGGCTTTCATACGGAAGGCACACAATGACGGAAATGTCAAGGGGGTACCAGCTAGTGTCGTCAGTGGGTCTTTTGTAATATAGGAGGGTGCACTACGGTGGCTGTTGTGGTAAGGAGCAACTTACACTTTCTAAAAATTCCTGGCTTTTGTGGCAATAATGCTCGAGGGTAAAGGAGTCGAACCTCTAAGAAGATTGGTGGTGGCATTTGCCCATTTTCAGGGCAATGGTGCAGAATTCGCCCACCCTAAGAAGAGTACAAAAGTTGGTGTACTACGGCACAAGGGAAAATCTTCAACTCATAATTGGCTATGATGCCAACACACACAATCAGGTGTGATGCACCACATACACTAATGTGAGAGGTGAGCTCTTTCTTGACTACTATCTTAATAATGGAATAACAGTGGTCAATAAACAGGAGTTGCCTAATTAAGTACTTGTGCTAGGTATAACTTTATCCAGTCAATTTTATACCAGTTAGGTTAGGTAGTGAAGTGGCATGTCTCGAACAAGATATCATCGGTGGATCATCGGATAGTAACGTTCTAGTAGGGTTTCCCCAAATAGGGATCAACGGACTTGTCAGAACTCAAACAACACAGAGATGAACATGAGACAATGATATCGTGAAGACAACCATGACAAACTTTGAGAAATACTGGGATAACCACAAAGAAAATGAAAGAACTGCCGCAAAACCCATCGGTAATGAATCACTAATGAGCAAACTTAGCTTTATGCATGAAGAGTCTTCCAATAATCTCTGAATTCGATTCGATATTTGAATAATACCCTGCTCAAAAAAAATATCGAGCCGGTCGATCAATCTGGTACATAAAAGAGCATTTAACTTGCAAAGAGCCCCTCATAACCCTGGAGCTAGATAAGCAAGTGAGGTGAATAAGCACAGATATACAGTATCCAGGTAGTGACACCATTAGGTGTGCTGGCAAGTTTTCCAGACAGGGCCCTTTGCAGTGATGGTGTATGCCGCACCTCCTGCACAGTGGGCTGAAATTGGAAAAGACCTGCACTATGCCTGGCAGTCAAACTGCATTCAAGGCCTCAAGTGATACTCTTGTCAGCGCTGATTTGGGAATGCCTGACTAGTCGGAAGACCCTGGTAAAGGAGAACACCTTATCATTGCATCGAGTGCCTTGTCAAAGAGAAATAAAAGAGAACGAAGAAGCCAACAGACGAGCCGGATCTTCACTTCTCCCGTTGTGACTCAGAGTTCTTTATAGGGACCACCAAAAGCCACTTGAATAAGGTTGGCAAGTGGGAGAAGTGTGGGGCTACCTGTTAGTGGGATATGCCTTGGGAAGGTTATACATCAGACTCTTCAAGAGAAATCCTCAGTCTGGAAAGAGAGAGTATACAGATGGTATGTGGCCTGTTTACAGGACACTGTCCACTAATGTACCATGAGGCCAAGCTTGGTAAGTCAAAGGACAGAGTGGAAGATTCTGTGAGGTGGGCTATAGTCAGAGGATCATGTACTACGTACTAGTGAGGGGCTCTGAATGAGTTTGCAAGGGGAAATCTGAAGGCTGTATTGCATTTTGAGCGAGAATGGTAGGGCATCAGCGAACACCAGCTCCATAACATCCAAGAGGGATCTGAGGCTACTCATGAACCCCACACAAAAGGCACATTTGAGGCCACAGTGGGGGCTTTGTCAGTTGCCACCAGTAAAGGGGAAAAGATAAAAAAAGGAAACGTGAGCTTGAGTTTTGACTGACCTGTTCTTGTCCATAACTTTTAGGTAAACAATTCCTGCCACAGATCAACTCGTTCTTGAACTCCATAGCTGAATCTATCGCGTCAATTGCTTCATCTACTTCAATTAGCTTTCGTTCTTCTTCACGAGACATGTACTTTTTCTATTAGAAAACAGTAATATGAAATAGAGTACAAACAATGATTAGACAAATATTATGTTATTCTTATAGGCACTGTTGAAATCATGATGATAAATTATAAGGGAGAACTTACAAAAAGCAAAATGGGTCAGTATCAGGAAAAAGCGGAGTTGGGACAAATTTCCAGGTGAGAAAGAAAGAAATCCATCTAGAATGTACTCCTGGTTGTAACCCTGGGACCCCCCAAGTAAAACGCTAGCTCCGTCGATGATTTAATTACACTACACTTGAACTTTTGCAACGATCCAAGCTAATTATAGAAGGGAGTACACATTTCGTGATAGAAAAGATATCAAATTCATGTTACGCGTTACCATTCAATAAATACAATCTGACTTAATCGTCTTGATTTAAATTTCAAAAAACATTTCTTCAAATTGCCGAATAATGTCGTTTTCTGAGAGGTGGGTGACCTGCCCTATGATTGGTTGGTAGATCTTCCTGAATTAGCTTCTTCCTCATAAAAATATATACAATCCCATATTATTTTTATCCGCAAGCAATCAGTCTGAACTGTATGGTATACGGGCTTGTAGGTGTTACTAGGGCCTTTTCAGAAGTGATTCAACAACTACAGAGAGTTTGGCTGCGAGCAATGCTTTGAAGGATTGCTCCCCGGGGGTAACATGATAAACAAGTAATAGAATGAGAACGGTCTACATTGGTCAGCATTCGAAGGCAATGCCAAACACCTCACCAACTTATAGAGGTGAACTTGGGTCAGGAAAGATTTGGTAGAACATAGCCATACTCTTGGGCTGCTCCCATACTCATGAATGTATTCGTAGAGAAAATTGCCATTTTCAGGTTATAAAATGCGCCCATCTCTGTAATTGTTACCGTGGAGTGTCTGGCCGCTATATTTCAGTCCTAACCACAAAGTGTAACAGAATGGGAGAATTTTAAGTATATACATTTCATTTACTATAGTTTTTACTTATCGCGTCTTGCGGAATAATTAGGTTGCACTGTTCAAATTCACTAATTTTGAGAAAGGGGCCACACAGCACAGTAACAGTTGACTATTTTATTATTCATGCATACAATTTTTCGCTCGGGGTGTAGTCCTGAACTCCCTTTACCGAGTAACTTTTATTCACACTGAGCTTGTCTCAATATCCCCAAACTGCAACTTGCCTATCCTCACTACGGAATTAGTCAGACCTATTTAGTTCAATTTTATGGCCAATTCAATTTTTTGGGAGAGAGAAAATCAATTTATTCCACCTCCTTTCCCTTCTCATTACACTCTCAGCAGCTAACTTTCTTTTAGTAGGTTTATGAAAAATGTATACATGACAGCTACTTGGTAGATAAGCATTGTGTTTACTTAAAATCAAGATGATACTATCAGGCAATTGATATCTGTGGGGCATAGGAGGCAGATTCCTGACACCGTTTGGTTCAAGAAATCTTCACTTGATCACGCTAGAAATGAACAAATAGCAACATACGTTTTGCATACAACATTGAAAAGAAAGCCTTTACGGTTGTCCAATTACGCACAGCATGATAATGACTATTGCTATTAATCTGAAGATCAGATGTTACCTCATTCATTTTGAATGTCAATTCTCGCTTCTGTTCATGAAGATAGTCTTTGGTAGCCCTCAAGCTAGCTATTTCCATTCTAAGAGATTCTATGTGATGGATTTCAGCATCAGTTGGCACAAGTTGGGTAGTGTCGAGAGACGTTGTGCTAGCCCTAGCATCAATGTTCTGGAGAAAAAAAATTAACAATTCAAATGAAGGAATGCATAATACAAGACATACGTGTAAAAGAGTGAGAGAGGGGGGAGGGGGTGAACGAGGGAGAGAGAGAAACGGACTGACCAGGGAGAGGAGTGTCCTTTATGAATTACATTTTCAGTAAGTCACAATAACAAAAACTGTGACACCCATCATAAAGTGTTTGAGCAGGGAAAACACACAACGATTATAAAACAAGTTCATGTCTCATATTGCACAAAAAGTCAGCAGGATTTTCAGTCCATAATTTAGTTGTACTGACCCTATAAAGCTCTATTTACCCAAACTCTCCTAAAAAAAAAAAGAAAGTAATCTGTTGAAAGCATGTCCAGTTTTTTTGTAAGTGCTCATCAAAGCTCAACTATGAAACCAGAAGAGAAATATCTGGTGCGTAGCAACACACAACTTTCCGCCACCCCTTTAAGTTCGAACACCAAATACATATGCGGGCGCTATATCATCGTTCAACGCATTTTTACAGGAACATTTATAGAGAACACAATGTAGACACTAGTTAGCTGAGAGTCATTTGTAAGTTTGATCGAAATCGTTAAAGCCGTTTTTGAGAAAATTGGAATACCGATAAATTAATATTCGACAAATCTCCTTTTCTGAGTTAACTTGGCTTATATCTCCGTTCAACATATACATACAGAAATAATTATGGAGAACGAAATGTTGGTATGGGTGACTAAAAGACACTCCATTAGGATTTATCACATCTGGTGAAGAAGTTACCCTGGAATTTACGGAAATGTTAGAAAAAACGTTATTTTTGACACATTTTGATTTTTATCTCTGTTCAATGGACCGTCACAGGAACATTTATTGAAAAGAATATGTAGGTATTAACTATTTGAAAACATCCTGTGAGTTTGGTGAAAATCGCTGAAGCCGTTTTGCCAAAAAGCGTAAAAAAACCTATTTTTGCTTCAGGGGCCCATATCTCCGTTCACCGTATTTTCATGGAGATATGTATAGAGAAGAAAAGTTAGGTATTAATTGGGAAAAGATGATTTGAAAGTTTGATTAAAATCGTTAGAGCCGTTTTTGAGAAAAATGCGAAAAACCCTAGTTTTTGGTACATTTTCGTCCCCCCACCCCCCTTCCCACCGGTCGAAATCGTCCATAACCTTATTTTGGTGTCTACAAAAAATAACGAACAAAACAAAAAAAGAACCAGCTCAATCGGATCAGCCGTTCTCCCGCAAATCGAACTACAGACACACACACACACATACACACACACGGACCACGCGCCGAAATTAGGTTTTTTAGACTCAGTAGGGTCTGAAACGTAAAGATCTGAAGAAAACTCAAATTTTTTTTTGGGCCGATTACTATACTTTCCTTCCCTTCGGGTAGCGGAAAGTAAAAAAGGAAATTTTGCATATCAGAATTTAAACAAAAATTGAAAATGAGGGTGCCAATAAAATACCACACGATCAATTTATTCAATGTTCATAATTACTTGTAGGTCGATGCATGGTGCAACAACACCAGATGCAGTCTCCCCAGGCTGCTCAGGTGGCGATGATTCAGTACTTGGTGCTCTTCTGTTTCGAAACCAATCTGTACCATGAAGATTGCATATCAGTATAAACCTAATATGACAACTAACTAATTCATTCAATAGTTAGTGTTATTACCTGTCAGGGTTGTATTTTTTAGTTCATTGCACAATTTCAAGAGTGTTCCATCTACACCATACACTATTTCATTACAGAGGAATCGAAACCTAAAAAAAAAAACATCTGACTTGATACCAAGCATGACAAAAATTTGGACAATGGTTGTTATGTAACAGTACTTTCGAAAAAGTATTATTCTATTCATAAACAGAAAATGTTATGAGTTTTGATTACTACCACAAATACGGCTGATGTGTGATTGGTTTGTACCTGAATAAAAACTTACAAGCACGAGAATCGATTTGAAATAAAAGATTTCTCTTTTTTGAGCCTGCATGGTATTCATCTTGTCTCGTCCCTTGATCTCAATCACTGCGGACTCAACGGACTTGATGTTATTGAAACACATGGGTTTTTATTGGTAGATGAAAGCTATTATAAACAATTCCCATAGAGCACAAGAAGCCGTATTCATCTTTATGGATCTCTCGTACTTCTTCCCAGTCTCAGCATGTAAACCTTAGTAAGTACTATGTCGAACATGAGAATAGACAGGCTGGTTGATATACATCGAAGCACGCACATTTTCAATCTTTTTCACGGTTAAACTGACTTTTGTCAAAGGTATTTCTTTCAGTTGCTTGTTCATTGTGGGGGTACTGATTTCCGTTGTCATCTCTGACGCTTACTGCCCTACCCTGCTGCTGTTACCTTGTCCCGAAGGTCCAAACTCCGCTTTAGCAGCACCTTGGTATAGTGATGGAGCATCGTGACTAATGCTATTAGGGAGCAAGACATAGCACCAATAGCAGTTGCACAACTTCAAAGTCATTCATCGGCATACCTTTGAATGGGCTCCATCCTAGCGTCAGTCGAATAACACCCCCACTGATGACCGTTGACCTTATCCATAAAAGTGGATTGGAATAACATCACAATTTAGTTTACGAGTGTATTCGTCATTTGTGGAATATATCATTTGATGATATGTTTTGAGGGGCCATCTGCCTCATTTAGTCCTCAGTGCTTGAACTAGGGCCTTCACTGTCACCAACTGACTGCTCAATGCACGAGGCCCATGTAAATTGATTAGGATTGATTGAAAAGTACACATGTGATGAAACCACAATTTGACACTAACGCATGTACTTGCAGGTCCAGGTTATCAGTGAACTCCACTTCAGTAATATCATTCGGAGTAGAGTCATATTCTGTTATTAGTATCTCATCCATTTCATTAGAGTCATCGTTATCTAGTTCACTGCCAATACTAGTGTCATTGGAAGATCTGCTTCCTGACTCTGTGACCTCATCTACAAATATAAAAATTGAACAAATTTGCTAGTACAACAATCATTTCTTGAAACCTTACACTTCAATATGGTTTCAATAAAAATACCAGCAGATGTAGTGAAACTCACCAATTCGATTGAGAGAACATTTCATGGTCTCGAACGTAGACAAATCTTGCGTCCACCAATCGACATTGGGATTCAGCTCCAAACTGAATAAAACATTTCATCAACACAAAAATTGTTAATACGGCTATCAAATGCACATGATTAATATAAAAAGATGATTACTACTATGCTGATTCTAGCCAGCTGCCTAGTGTTTTATTATGCCCAGTTTGCCGTTGAATTTCCTCTACTACAAGGAAGTGATGGATTTGCATTAAGTGATCTACAATGAAGAGGTGAAGACGAGTAGGCAGTATAGAGATGTGGAGTTGCTAGATGTTCACAAGTCTTTAAACAAAAAGAGAGAGAGAAAAAAAAAGAAAGAAGCTAAGCGCTATCCACAGCAGGGAATTTTCGTGTGCCAGTGTTTGTGGAAGATGTCAAGATAAATGAAGACAAGTAGAAGAGGGTTGCAGTTTAGCAATGCTCCATGAGCTGCACTAGGTACTACTGTGCTGACTGACTCCTATTAAAGGCAAGCGGTTGATCGTGGTCTAGTGGTTAAGACAGTCGATTCATAATTCTCGATGTAAGTTGAGGATTGTGGATCGAATCTCCGGCGCGATTGCCGTAATTTTTGCCTGAGTCAGCAGCTCTTCAAAAAGCATCTCCAAATTTCCTCAGTACAATTGGCGCCCAACGTGGGGGTCCGGGATTCGCCGACGCTGGGAAATAAAATGGGCCCCTACAATGCGAAAGAAAAAAGACTTTCCTTGTAGCCCTCTCGTTTCTCGAATCAAAGATCGGATTTTCCGGGGATTCGCTCAACTCTCATAAATTTGTTCCTTAAAAGAGTCCGCTCCAGGAGCAGCGGTTAAAAGACGAGGGGGGAGATGTGCTGACTGACTCTTATTAAAGGCAAGCGGTTGATCGTGGTCTAGTGGTTAAGACAGTCGATTCATAATTCTCGATGTAAGTTGTGGATTCCTGGTTCTGGGTTATCTTCCCAGGAGCATGCCCATGCTACCAGGCGCGATCACGGGTTGTGGATAGTGGAACGGCCACGGCTCTGTCCCCAGGGGCAGGTCTGTGGCCAGCTGTGAATAAGGTCAGCATGCTGACTGAATAAGCAGCCGCGAACAATGGGCAAAACCCAATCCACGGTGGAACAGCATACGCCAAGGATGCATGGCCAAAGGGAGTTTGGTCTTATAGTATGCGGACTCTGGGCACCGGGCGACCCCCAGTTTCAAGTAGCCTTCCTGAGACATGCGGGGCTCTGTCTCAGGTGACCGTATAATTCCCTAGCTTCTCGTGGGACCATATATGGAAACCAAAAAAGAAAAAGAAAAAAACAAAAACCAAGAGGAAGAAATTGCCTCAGAGATCGAAGAGGAGCTTCTGTGCATAACGCCAGACCTCGAAGATCAGATGGCTGTAGACGACAGTCCTACAGCGTCTAGAGAGGCTACCGCCTCACTGCAAACAGGGGCTGTGTCCCCAATAAGCTTAGAGGGTCTCTTTGAGGACCCAGGATCCCTCACCCCTTGGAGCTCGCAACTCCGTGAAGAGGGGACCCCCTCGCTGCCCGGCCGGGCGTCGAGGGCACCACGGCTGACGCCGTGTGGCCTCCGGGCGTCTGTGATGGAATACCGTGCAGGGGCAAGCGGGGAGGGTGGAAGTAAAGAGGTCAAAGGAGACACCTCCAGAGCGGGATCTGATGGCAAAAGGTTGGGAGGTGCTAGGAAGAAGAGGTATAACCACCTCCTCAGGCGAGGGCTAGCACCGGAAGAGGCCTTTAAGGCGTCAGCCATGACGGTCCAGGAGAGTCGGTCGGAGACCAGCAGGAAAAGACCCAGACCCTCAACTGGGTCGACCCGCAGAGCCAGAAGGGCGGGGACCAGAAGAGGAAGGCAGCGCCTCAAGCAGGTCCCTCAAAACAGAAAGAGCAGGAAACCACCCGCCAGCAGAGTAGGCCAAGCTACAGGGACGTGGCGGAGGGGATAAGGGTGGGTGTTTTACACCGAGACTATCCCGGGGTACTGCTAGGAAATGAGCAGCTTGACAGCTTGGATCAGGGGATTATGGACAATGTCCTGTCAGCTGAGGAGAGGAGAGTATGGCCAGCCTTCCAGACTGCTGTGCACAGATCAGGCTGGCTATTAATCCACTGCCAGGACAGAGATACTGTCAACTGGCTACAAGCCATTGTGGCTAGCGCTGGTTTGCTGGGTCCATCCCATCCCAGGGCACCAGGTGGTGGTGGGATACTTCCCAAATGCAAGGGAGGCACCCAGTGACCTCATTCTCCGGATGCTGCTGAACCAGAACAGAGGACTGAACACCCGGTTCTGGCGCATCATCCGGAGAGAGGAAGAGAAAAGGGACTGGACAGTCCTAGTAATGTCAGTGGGCGAGGCATCGGCCGCCGCCGTGAGACCCTGCCTGAGCAGCGGGCCAATTACAGGTGGGGGACGGTGAGCCTAAGGCTCTCGAGGGTAAGAGAGAACAGGAGAGAGGCGGGGGAGGATGAGCGTCGACCGGGAGGAAGGGCCAAGTACCTCAGGCAATGTGCCCCGGTTGAAGGCTCAAACTCTGCCCCTGCCGAGGCAGCGCCCACAGAAGGGGCAGGCACAGGAAGGCAAGGGCTACTGGCCCCACAGGGAGTGCAGGCCCTTCTGGTATGGCGCAGTAAGGCACGGAGGAGAAGAAGAGGCCGAGCCTGATTGTGAATCCCCGCGACGCAGGACATCACAGACGGGCACCCAGCTGAAGACAGCGAGGAGCAGGGCTCCACAACCACTCCGTCCTCTGCCGTTGCGCTGCCTCCCGGCGCCCCGCCGAGGGTGTGAACCCAGAGGCGGGGTCGTCTGGGTGGGGAAGTGCTGGCAGGGGCGCGAGGCAGCGCTCTCCAGCCGGACGAAGACAGCAGTGGGGAGGTCGCTCCTCTTATAACAGGCCGTCAAGGCCTGGTAAGAGGAGTGGCCGGAGGGGTCGATGACCCCGCCCACGCTCCGCCTCCTCCAAGTCAACCTGCACCGGTCACAGGCAGCCACGGCTGTGCTCAACAGGAACCTAGACAAGAGGAGGTGCGATGTGGCCCTAGTCCAGGAACCCTGGGCCTGGGACAGGAAAATCCGTGGCCTACCAACACAGTCAGGTAAGGTAGTGTATGATAAAGATAGTGATCGATGCCGTGCGGCAATTGTGATTAAACGTAATGTTAAGTACACTGTCATGCCTAACTTTATCTCTAGAGATGTTACAGCTATCATGGTAGGGGAGAATTCGTCAGAGGGAGCAGTCAGGACAGTGTTGGCATCTGCCTATTTCCCACACGACGCGAATGCCCCACCGGAAGAGGTAAGAAGATTGGTAAGTTATTGTAAAACCACCATCTTCAACTCATAATTGGCTGTGACGCAAACGCTCATAACGTTGTCTGGGGAGCATGGACACCAACTTTAGAGGGAGTGCCTCCTGGACTATCTTGCAGGGCATGAACTGGAGATCCTTAACAGGGGCAATACCCCCACTTTCGTCACAAGGACAAGGGAAGAGGTGCTTGACCTCACCATCTCCAGCCGTTTCATAGCCAGCAGAATCAAAGACTGGCGAGTACTGGACGAACCACCACTGTCTGATCACAGGATTATTCTGTTCAGTCTGGGATTCGGTTCCCAAGCACGGAAACTTTTCGTATTCCCAAAAACACAGACTGGCCACTTTACCAAACCCAGCTCTTCTCAGAACTGGGAGGTATGGACAGGGAAATCCACTCAGTGGAAGACCTGGACACTATGGCCAGCCTTATGCAAGGGGCGATTATTCACACCTATGAGGACAATTGCCCATCCCGTACTCACATGACCAACGGTGAGGCCCGATGGTGGAATGAGGAGTTAGGGAAGCTAAGGTCCTCAACGAGGAGGCTCTTCAACAGGGCTAAAAGAACAGGGGATTGGGTGGCCTACCGGCAATCCCTTACAAGCTACAGTAAGGCCATTAGAAGAGCAAAGAGGAAATCCTGGAGGGATTTCTGCAGCGGGATAGCAAGTGTCTCTGGAGCCTCAAGGCTGCAGAAAGCGCTCTCCATGGATAAACCTCAAGAAGTAGGCCTAATCAGGAAGACGGACGGAACGCGTTTACGAAGGATGCGAGGAAACCCTGGAGGTGTTGGTGAACGCCCACTTTCCAGGGTGCACCATCATTGGCGAAGGGCTACCGCCCCACCCCAGGAGCGAAGCAGGGAACGTCCGCACCCGCGCAGGCTCCTGGGGTACGCGAATTGCACCTTCACCCACGAAAGGGTCAAATGGGCGGTAAATTCTTTCAAGCCCTATAAGTCCCCCGGGGTGGATGGGGTGTTCCCGGCCTTGCTTCAGCAGGGCTTGGGGGCTCTACTTCCCCTACTGGTTAAGACTTTTAAAGCCAGCTTTCTACTGGCCCATGTGCCCTATTCATGGAGAGGGACGAGGCTTGTGTTTTTGCCTAAAGCAAGCAGTGACTCCTCGACTGCAAAATCACAGAGACCCATAAGCCTCTCCTCCTTTCTCCTGAAGGCAATGGAAAAGATCATGGATCTGGTCTTCAAGGAAGTTCTTGAAACTTGTGCCTCTCGAGGGCACAGCATGCCTATCTGAGGGGCAGGTCAGCTGAGACCGCTCTTATCGAGCTGGTCTCATTGGTTGACAAGGCCCTTCAGACAAGGGAGGTGGCATTGTGCTGCTTCATGGACGTGGGGGGTGCCTTTGATAACACCTCCTTCGGCTCCATGGAAGCAAGAGCAGCACAGAGGGGAATAGAACCCCAGGCCGTGAAATGGACTATGTCCATGCTTAGGAGTAGGGAAATCACGGCCCGGCTAGGGGAAGACAGCATCACAGTGGTTCCCACACGAGGCTGCCCCCAAGGGTACTCTCTCCTCCTGTGGCTACTGGTGGCCGACGAGCTGCTGGAAACACTGCAGCTTGAAGGCTACAGTGGTCGCATATGCGGATGACCTTGTAGTTCTGGTAAGAGGCAAATTTGCCTCCACGGTGTCTGAAAGGATGCAAGGAGCTATAGATATCATCCAAAGATGGTGCGCCAAGGAAGGACTTTTATAAATCCGTCCAAGACCACCACGGTTTCCTTCACTAGACGAAGAAACCTTGATATAGTACCACCCATAATGCAAGGAGCAAGGCTCCAGATAATGAAGGAGGTGAAATACCTCGGGGTGATACTGGACCAGCAGCTCACATGGAACTCGCATGTGAGATATGCGCTGCATAAGGCAACTACAGCCCTTTGGGCTTGTAGGAGGCTGTGCAGCAAATCCTGGGGCATAACTCCAAAAATGATGGAGTGGCTCTTTAAGGGGATAATAAGGCCTCGCGTTACGTATGCCTCCACAGTGTGGTGGAAGGCGACACGCCGGCTGGCAGTACAAGGAAAACTCCAACAACTGCAGCGGCAGGCGTGTCTTGCTATCACAGGGGCCATGGGTACATGCCCTACTGCTGCAATAGAAGTCCTTCTGAACATCTCACCTCTACATATACACATCCAGAGGACCGCCTACCTGGGGGCGGCAAGGCTTTTGCAGACAGGGAAAATTTCCACCAGGGCTAAGGCGAGCCTCCACAGAACAACCAAACAGTTTGAGATAGAAGAGGCAGCAGTCCTTGCTACTGACGTCATGCCAGAGCAGAAGAATTTTCGGCTGCCATTTAGCGTCAGCGTTCACTCACGGGAACGGGGGAGAAGGAGACATTCCGGACCGAGGTGGGCGCGCTGCAGTGGTATACCGATGGTTCAGTTAAGGAAGGCCGAGCAGGGCTGGGCATTGTAGGGCCTAACTACAGTCTTGCAAAGCCGCTGGGGGAGTACGCCACGATATTTCAAGCGGAAATCCTAGCCATAAAGATCTGCGCAGAAGAGATCCTGAACAAAGGACTCAAAGGCAAGCGGATCTACATTTTCTCAGACAGCCAGGCCCGCCTTAAAGGCCATCACAGCCTATAGTTTTAGGTCTAAGCTGGCATGGGAATGCCTCCATGCGCTCAAGCAGCTCGGCGCCCGTAACAGGCTCTCCCTCATTTGGGTGCCGGCTCACAGGGGGCATGAGGGCAATGAAAAGGCTGACCGCCTTGCGAAAAGGGGTACAGAAACCCTACCCATCGGGCCTGAGCCGCACGTGGGATTGACGAAAAGTCACCTAAACCGTCTGGTTGCTCGATGGGAGATACAGGAAAATGGCGCCCATTGGCTTCGCCAGCCACGACTACGACAGGCAAAGGCTTGTAACGCCTTCCTGTCAAAGGGCTAAGGCGATGCTGACACTCTCCAGACAAGATCTGAGAGTACTGATAAGCTTCCTCACCGGGCACTGCCCACTCAGATATCACCTCAACAAGATGGGCATCTCAGAGGCGGTGGAATGCAGACTTTGCGGTGAGGAGGATGAGACAGCAGAGCATATCCTATGTGAATGCCCTGCTCTGGCAGCAAAACGCTTTGAATACTTCGGTCAGGGGACCACTGAACCCCAAACCGTAGCGGATTCTGCGGTGAAGGACATACTCGGCTTCCTAAGGGGGGCGGGTATGTATGACGCCTTCTACTAAGAAAGGGCCAGTGTCACAATAGGCCCATATGTGGCCGCAGTGACAAAGGGACTTGTCCCACACGCCCTCGGATAAAAAAAAAAAAAGTTGTGGATTGTGGATCGAATCTCTGGCGCGATTGCCGTAATTTTTGCCTGAGTCAGCAGCTCTTCAAAAAGCATCTCCAAATTTCCTCAGTACACTACGGTTCCAACCTATACTTGTACCGGCTGGTACCAGTTTTTGTGGCTTACAACTGTTGCCAGAGGTCCTCCCTAGGGTGATATGCAGATGACATGAGTACAGTAGAGGTAGCCAATATGATAAAGGAAGCCTGAAAAATCTCACTAGGATTGTAACTCACCTCGGACATACCCAAGATGAAGAAAAAATTAAATGCTATGCCTCAGAAGGAAGAGCACCTATAGGTCTTATGTGTCTATTATGAACAATGAGTTACAGTAGAATGAGTAAGGATAGAGCAGGATAGTCAGTAGGGAGACAAATGTGGCTCAATCTCCTTGGTATCGTCTATTCGAGGTTACAGCATAGATGTAAGTTTCCTCATTGGAATTCAAAGACTTCGAACTCAAAAACCCTTACTGTAATTCCACACAAACTTCCAACAATCCAAAATATAAGGGCATTTTATAAGCCACATTACTATCGTGACAGTAAATTTGAGAAAAAAAAACCCTATACCATGTCCACTCTACACCAGATTTCTAATTCAAGTACTATTAAAATTACTTATAACTGTTCAACACCTTGAACAGGAGTGTCAAAAGGCAACAGGCATCTAAATAGATTAGACTTAAGTTTTATAAACAGTAATAAGTTTAACCACCAAGAATGAGCAAACACAATAAGGGGGTAATTAGAGATTACCCAATGGATAACTCAATGTACTGACCTTGGCGTCGTTTCATCTTGATTTTCCGCACATTGTGTGCTTTGGCACTGGGTCGCCTCACAAAACCACGTTTTGTTACATTTGACCCGTATTTCATTTATTATTCTCAAGTCATTAAGTGCATAAGATCGCTCAAGTGGTGATTGAGAGACACAATACAATAACACAGTTTTAGTGCTATTTTGTATCTCCTCCTGGAATAAAGCATTAAATTTAAATGATTTATTTGTACACTGTAGATATGTCGGTAAACGCAAGACAAAAGACATTTCCAGGGTTTGTTAGCCTCAAAGTTTATGATAAAGAGGAAAATATTTGTTATTCACCTCCAGCACAGCTTGAGTAGAGTTAAGTGATAGAAATTATACTTCAGAATCACCATATTACTTGATTTTAATATGATCACGGCAATGAAACTATTATGATCGTATAAAAAAGGTTTGCTCTTCTTCAGAGCTTTACATTTTAAGACCGAATCCCAGAAACAAGTGTGTATAGGTGTGGTACGATATGATAATTATATGATTATATAATTGCAGTTGTAGTGGTGCAGGCTGAAAAGGAAGGGGTAAGCTAGGTCAACAAACGTCTGGCAGAGTTATTCTCCTCTCATATTACAGCTACAATTCAAGCTCTGCACCGGAAGTCCAAGTTCAGGCAGCTTGTAGGGAGTCAAACCCTCGCAAATAGTAAAGAGTAAAGAACCAGTTGATTTCGAATCCCCCCCCCCGAGACTTAGCTCTAAATTTGCTTCTTGAAGCTAAAGCTCTGTCACTACACTTCCACAGGGATATCTATATAAAACAAAAGTTAGAAACTGATTAGTAGATTATAAGTTAGAAATTTAATTTGAACCGTTCGTAGTTTAAAGGAAAAATGCAAAAAAAAAAAAACGGTTTAACACCTTCCCTGCTACGTGCGGTTTTACGTTTTTCGTGTTCTACTCCATGACTAGAGCAGTAAAACCGCTCTCGAACATCGGCAAAACCCCATACAATCCAAGCCCGTATTGAAACCCGGGCCCGAAGCCAATAACCCCTTTTCAATACACGTAGTAGTGGGAAAGACCCTTCTAAATGAGCGGGGGGCATCCGCCTAAGAGTTCAGGTAGCGACGGTTTTCTATTTTCAGTCTGACGACAGCCTCAACGGAACGCGTTTCTCCTGCATTTTCGGCAAGTTTTTTAAACTTTTTGGAAAAACGGCTTCAACGATTATCTGCAAACTTTCAAGATGTTTTTGAATAGTTAATGCCTACATATTGTTCCCAATAAATGTTCCTCTGACAGTCCATTGAACAGAGATAAAAATCAAAATGTGTCGAAAATAACGTTTTTTCGAACATTTCCGTAAATTCCAGGGTAACTTTTTCACCAGGTGTGATAAATTCTAATGGAGTGTCTTTGAGTCACCCATACCAACATTTCGTTCTTTATAATTATTTCTGTGTATATATGTTGAACGGAGATATAAGCCAAGTTAACTAAGAAAAGGAGATTTGTCGAATATTAATTTATCGGTATTACACTTGTCTCAAAAACTGCTCTAACGATTTCAATCAAACTTACAGAGTACTCTCAACTAACTAGTCCCTACATTCAGTTCTGCGTAAATGTTTCTGTAGAAATGCGTTGAATGAAGATATAGCACCCGCATATGTCGCTGGTGTTCGAATTTACGGGGGTGACAGAAAGTTGTGTGTTGCTGCGCACCAGATATTTGTAATATGTATTTCTAGTTGGTACCTGCTGACCTCCCAATCTATTAATCCGTAGGTATAATCGTAAAATATTGTAGTTTTTGCGGCACGTTTGAAACAAATCGAAGACAATTAAAATATCTTTTCCTTTTACTTTCCGCTACCCGAAGGGAAGGAAAGTATAGTAATCGGCCCAAAAAAAAATTTGGGTTTTCTTCAGATCTTTACGTTTCAGACCCTACTGAGTCTAAAAAACCTAATTTCGGCGCGTGGTCCGTGTGTCTGTAGTTCGATTTGCGAGAGAACGGCTGATCCGATTGAGCTGGTTCTTTTTTTGTTTTGTTCGTTATTTTTTGTAGACACCAAAATAAAGTTATGGACGATTTCAGCCAATGGGAAGGGGGGGGGGGTACGAAAATGTACCAAAAACTAGGGTTTTTCGCATTTTTCTCGGAAACGGCTCTAACGATTTTGATTAAACTTTCACATTATCTTCTACTAATCGAAACCCAACTTTTCTTATCTATACATATCTCCATGAAAATACGGTGAACGAAGATATGGGCCCCTGGTTTTTTACGCTTTTTGGCAAAACGGCTTCAGTGATTTTCACCAAACTCACAGGATGTTTTCAAATAGTTAATACCTACATATTCTTCTCAATAAATGTTCCTGTGACGGTCGATTGAA
Source organism: Pachypeltis micranthus (assembly GCA_020466155.1). Taxonomy (NCBI): domain Eukaryota; kingdom Metazoa; phylum Arthropoda; class Insecta; order Hemiptera; family Miridae; genus Pachypeltis; species Pachypeltis micranthus. The sequence continues at coordinate 78,843,446 of CM035768.1, read as the reverse complement.
CAGAGATAAAAATCAAAAGGTGTCGAAAATAACGTTTTTTCTAACATTTCCGTAAATTCCAGGGTAACTTTTCCACCAGATGTGATAAATCCTAATGTAGTGTCTTTTAGTCTCCAAAACCAACATTTCGTTCTCTACAATTATTTCTGTATATATATGTTGAACGGAGATATAAGCCAAGTTAACACAGAAAAGGAGATTTGTCGAATATTAATTTATCGGTATTCCAATTTTCTCAAAATCGGCTCTAACGATTTCGATCAAACTTTCGGAGTACTCTCAGCTAACTAGTCCTCACATTTTGTTCTCCATAAATGTTCCTGTAAAAATGCTACGCACCAGATATTTTGGTTCATATATCCAGAATAATCTCATCACATATTATGTCTAGGCCGTTTTCGATACCTAATATCCAGCTAATGCTAGGTACCTACCATTCAAGGCAGAGCATATTTGATACAAATGAAAGTAAGACGATAAACGAAAAATCTTTGCTCGAGCCCTGAAGGACAGCAGGCGCGGCTTTACCGCACTGTAGTAGTTGGAAAGAAAAATAACGTTTTGGTCCTTGCGAGTGGCTACGCCCGAAAGCGCGGGTTTACTGCGCTCCACCATTTCTTGTGTAGCCGTGGTCTTACACAGGGGTTCGGTCGTTAGCAGCGAAAGTGTTAAGCGCTCCATTAATGGTAACTGCATTATTACCCCTCAAAAGAATAATGAGAAGAAAAAAAATCATTAATTGATCACACGAAACTGACTGTGGACAAAAACACAGTTGAAATAAGGTTTATTTGAATTAGGAGACTTCAAAATGTAAAGATCTGATGGAAACGAGACTGTAGGATGGAAACATGGAGTAAAAATCGCATTTCTGCGGAATTAACGTTTGTTGCGTTACTCACACTATTCAAAATAATCACATGGATTATAACCATTCTGACAAGCAAAAGCAGAACAATACTCGACATGGGGGGAAAAACTTTAAATGAATAGAATGAAGAAGGGCACAGATTGTCAGATATGGCTGGGTGGTCACCCTAGGATTCAGTTACAACTCAAATTGAAACAATTGGATAGGAAAAGGTCAACTACATAGAACCCATTTGCAGAGTATTAACAAATCACGGGAATAAGGAATTATGATCATGATATGAAATTTAATGCCTTCACCAGCATCATGCAGAAATGTAAGTTTACAAAAAATACCTTCAGAAGATCGATGAACACATTGTATGGAGCAGTCATATGTCTAACTGCGGTTGTTCCTTCAGCAATTTCTGCGAGAACTTTCGAAATCACATCCAAACCGGAGGTGAAGGTTTGTAAGTTTTGGAACATCGAATTGTTCACTGATCCATAAGAGAAACTCCAGATACTACCAAGTTCAATAAAAGAGCACTGTGAGCCCTTCGATGTTATCTTGTCTTCAAATTACAAAAAATAAACACGAGTTAGAGCTAAATAATAATAAACATACGTTGTTAGCGAGGCATTGAGTGAGCTGAATGAAAACAACTTCATTGCCTGATTTTAAAGCAAGCTTATGCTATTCATGCAGCATGTAGTAAAAAATGCACATGTTTGGATGCATGTGCTTCTTAAAATGAAAAAGGAAGATCAACTTTATGGTTCCCTTTCCCAGCGTTCTCTGAGCCCTCACCCACCCCATCAACTAGTCCATTACTTCTCGTCTACTGCATTTGTTACAACGCATTCAGTCACTCAACTGTACTAAGTCAAGTTGCTATTCCCCTGGGTATCAGCATCCCATGTGACATTGTCGAGCTTTTGCATCAGCATCAATCGCAGATTTCTTGCTATGCCAATGAAGCAGTCAGAAGTCTCATTGTCTAATTTCACAGGGACAATAGTACTAGCCTTTTCCATTTGTATTGTTCAAGTTTGTTGTTTGCAATGTATTATGAACATCGAGACACGTTTCATATTGACACATGAAAATTCGTCCATCAGGAGGGCATTACTTGCTTGGAACTCTTCATTTATTCGGCTGTCTTTGATATAGTGAGCATTGCGCATTCCAATGGTAATATTCAATCCTTAAGCATTAATATGTTCGCTATCTCTGTATTTTTCTGAGGTGGTATAATTAAACTAGCAAAAATCTCTAACCCACAATGGTAAAAGAACAGTCAATTTCCAGAATTGTAAATTGTGGTAAGAGATAATTTTTTCAAAACTGAATGCTAATGTACAAGGACAATGGTAAACATTTGATCCACTTTATTGATTTGCTTTACATTTTTCACTCTCATACATAATAGAACCTTACCAATTTGCTTTTTATGAAGAACTTGAAGGAGAATGGCCAATTTCAGGCGGTATTGTAGCGTTTTTCGCTGAATGATTCACAAAAATTGGAAGAAAAGGAAAGCCGAGCACTTTTTTATATGTCTCTCCATTCTTTAGAAGTATCAGAATAATTATTTTTTATGTTTTCTACTTGATTTCACTTGAATTTAAAAATCAATGCTGGTCAGAAAAAATTATGACAGCAAATCAGTTTTTATGTAGGCAAAGATATCAACAGAAGCTTGAGAGTCTGAAAGTGATTGCATTAGCTGATTTTTGCCACATGAGAGGAGCTAAGACAGACCCATCATTGTTACAACACACAATCAAGAGAGTTCATAGCAACAGATATACAAATTTGTACCATGAAGTGAAGGAAAACATGGTAAAACAACAATACATATTAGAACGATAATTTTAAAACCTCACCTTCATCCATCCACTTTTGATGCAAGGTGAAAGATAATATTATATTTTTATGGATATTATCGCAAAGGCAATTGTCTTTCACATTTTTCAACCAATCTAAGAACTCGTTGTACGTTCGACATTCCTTCACTGACACAACTGGCGAAATAACTCGCTGTCCCTTAAAACAATGTTTTCTTTGTGAGTATTTCATGGTTACCACAATGAAATGAAGAAATTCGCTGAATTAGCGAGCGAAATAGCATACCATTGATTTTTGGATCCATTCATCAAAAGAACATCGACCGTCGAAGGGGTTAGTGTTCCTTGGTACTTCAACGATAGTAAAGAAGATACTGAACTCTGGAGTTAAATCCTGTAAAACATAAATAAGGATTGCGAAAACAAGACCAAAATTAGTTTTTTTGGAAAATAATTATTCCATAAAATAATACTTGTTCTTCAACAAAAAATGCATTCACAGTGCACACACTACATAACAAGCGTTCAGGAGGCCTCTTTACACAATTGAGACAACCAACTGGCTTGGGCTAAGCAGCACCAATTTCGCTGCTTTTCTCCTTTATAACCAAATAAAAAGTCAGTTTTATGAGCTATAATTTCATTTCAAACAACCATACTTATACCTTGCCTCCTTAACATCTATCTATTTCCTGGGAGAGACAAGTGAACACTGATTGACGAATGACTGATAACTAACTACTCAACATTATGTAGTTTTCTCAGTTGTCATCCCCGTTATCATGTGCTCTAACTCTGAGTTGGGGGAGCCAAATCACCATGAAATCCATATACCTTACTTAGAGGTTTAATTTGGTTTCACGCCTGACCTAACTGAACTTCAGTGACAAATGTCAAAGGGAGATGTTCAACTGTGACCTCCTTTTCCAACCATGACATTCTTTAAGAATTGGGTGAAACCGTTAAAAGCTTGCTTAGAAGCCATCAGAGCTAGTAAGTTTGACTGCTCATCCAACAACCATCGCTAGCTATAGTAGGAAGTACAGTGGAGCAGCAAGCAAACTGGTTTAGCAGCATTCAACTGAATCAATCTCAGCATATAGAACTGATAGCTGGTTCAGAACTACCACAATGAAACATCATGGAATTTCTACATATCCCCTTCCCCCACACTTTCCAGGAATACATAAAAACTTATTAATAAAAACCATGAGGATATGAAAATTGTGCAAAGAAGAAGTAATGTAATGTTATAAAGAATGAGTAATGGAAGAGGACTCCTTACAAATAAAGTAAATCACAGATAGAATTGACAATGCAACCCATGTTCACTAGCACTGAACTAGACAAAGACAAACAGTTCAAAACATCAGCCTATGTTAAGGTTACCAGTTCCACATAACATAGGCATAGGGACGCTAAAATGACCACTCCCCCTCTTCATTAATCAGGGATCATTGCCTGTGCAGTAAATAGTGAGCTTAAGAATGAATAGTGAACACACTAGTAAAACTCACTTAGCAGGTGTGAGGTTTTGAAAGTTATCACGAAGTTCTCTCTTCGAGATGTCACTCAACAAACCAGTAAGCTATACGTTCAAATTCTGGTAATTATGTAGTGACGCCTACTTAATTAGTTTTGTTCACATAAAAATTCCTTCATATTCACAAATGCTGGTGATGAGTCACACTTAGCACAACTTAATGCATGGCATTGAAGACAACAAATTGCAAGTACTCACACATAAATGATCAAACATGTGCTTTGCTGCTCGGGGTACAATTCCAAACTCAGCAGGATCGGTAGCCAATGATCCAATCAAGGTGTGTGTTTTACCAGAATTGGTCCTTCCCATTGTTACGAACGTTACATTGTTCCCTTCAAGAAAAGCAATACAAACATATATGCTACACACCCACAAACAGTGCTACTAATAAAATACAAGTAACAAACAGACAGTAACTATGTTTGAAATGGCAATGTAAAACATCTGGTTCGTTCAACGCATTTCTACCGAAACATTTTGAGGTAATAAAATGTAAGTACTAGTTATCTAAGAGTACCTTGTAAGTTTGCTCAATATCGTAAAAGCAGTTTTCAACAAAATTGGAAAACCGTTCATATTTGACCAATTCATCTTCCGAGCAATCGCAGCTTATATTTCTGTTCAACAGATAGATACATAAATAGTTCTGAAGGAAAAAAATATGGGTATAGGTTCCTATTTAAGTCAGTACTGGAGTCAGTCAGTTGGTCGTGGTCTTTATATACGAAGAGAAAGGTAAACGGGATGGTGGAGCAACAGAGAAGGGGGGGGGAGTGAATGAGGAGGTCATGCACCTCTGGGGAAACCCACTGGAGGTGAATGGAACGTCTTGGATAGTCTGTCAGTGGTCAATTCCAAGTCTTGGTCTATAAGTCCGTCAGTTGGTTGTTTGGTTGTTATTGGTTGACTCCAGTACTGACTTAATGGCCAGACGAAGATGTCTTTACATCGAAAGCGCTTGCCCACAGTAACTCACCAGCCAGAGGAGACGGACTCACCTAACAGGTACGTTAACTTCAGTAATTTGCCTACTGGCGGATTTAACCCAATTGCTTTAATTCCTGGAAGATATTCTATAAAATTGATCGAATCAAGAAAAGCAGTTACTCCGGAAATTATGAAAACGTTCAAAAAAACATTATTTTCTACACATTTTGGTTTATATCTGATGAACTCTTTCGGTTCAACAGAGGAACATTTATTAAGAGCAATATAAACTCGTAAGTACTACCTATTTGAAGATATCCTGTGTGTGCAGTAAAAAAAAACAACAAAAAAACACAACACTCAACAGCTGTTCTCCAACAAATAAACACACATACCACACATGGAACTTACGTTTTTCAGACTCAGTAGGCCTCAAAACATAAAGATTTGGGGAAAACAACTTTTTTACTTCACCCAACCCCAAACAGTATGGAAAGTACAGTAGTTGTGCCAGTTTTCTTCAGATCTTTACATTTTGAGGGCTACTCAATCCATAACACCTAATTTCGGCGCATGGTCTGTGTGTGTCCATTTGAGTGGTTCCATTTGAGGGAGAGCAGGGGAACCGATTGAGCCAGTTCTTTTTTTTTTTTTTAAATTTTGGTCGCGATTTTTTTGTAGAAGCAAAACTAAGGTTACAGGCGATTTTCAATGGTAGGAAAGGGAGGTGAGGGATGGAAATGTATTTAAAAAAATAGGGGTTTTTGCATGTTCCCTGGAAATGGCTCAAACGATTTTGATTTAACTTTCAAATTATTTTCTACTACTCAGTACCCAACTTTTCTTCTCCATACCAATGAAGAAATTGGGTTTTTACACTTTTTAGCAAAACGGCTATGATGATTTTCACCTAACTCACAGGATGTTTTCAAATGGTTAATGCCAGTATGTTGTTCCCAATAAATGTTCCTCCGACCAGTAATTTCCAAAGTAACTGCTTCACTGGATTTGATTAATCTTATAGTGTCTTCTAGCAAGTGATACCCACGTTTTGTTCTCCGTAATTATTTCTGTATTTACCTGTTCAACGAAGATATAGGCCATGATACCTAGGAAAAAGAGATTTGTTGAATATTTATTAACCGTTTTTTCCGATTTTCCCAAAAATGACTCCAATGATTTCAATCAAACTCACGGACACCTCTCAAATAACTGGGACCTACATTTTGTTCTACATAAATGTTTCTCTAGAAATGCGTTGAACGAAAATACTGTGCCCACATGTGTCATCATCCGAGGGGGGTGCTGAAATTAAGGGGGTTGCGGTAAGTTGCGTGTTGCTACACACTTGATATTTCAATCAAGAACATTCCCATATATTTCATAACTTTACATAATGATTACTGGAAAGTTTTGTGCCATCTAGCTGCACGATCCCGTCTAAACCAAAAGATACTTCTGACCAAGAAGTTGTTGAACTTGGATCATTTCCTATGAGATATTTACATGACAACACTGAGTATTTGAAGGTGTCAGGTATAGCTGGTAAACGTGTGATACGAAGCAGTGAGCATGTAAGGTGGAGATGAAAGTGTATATAGAGTGGCTAATTTGCGAATAAACAACTTCCATAGAAATCCAATTCCATTTTGATAGTGATCTCTTTCACTATAATGTCAATAAAAATTCGAGAAGCTGTTGCAGCTGCTATTGCATTTACCACGAACGTCGATTTAGCTCTAGGGCCATGAAATTTATTGTAACATCCTGTCAGAAAGAATTCACTTCCACTTTAAAGAGAAACACTGAATTCATCATGTTTGGCGGTTACTCTTGAAGCAAGAATTGCTACCACAGCCATACCTCTATGGAATTTATGACACAAGATTCTGTGCACCTCTATTTCTATTCAATCACTGTTTCAACTGGTCCAGCGTTTAAAGAAAGGATTGTCACAGACATGGGCGTTGAATTGATTGAACTAGTAGAATCATGATGACAGCAGAATTTTCAATGCTTAGAACCTATCAACTAGGCAGTGCAGGTGGTACCCACTATTACACTCTTCCTCAATGAAGCTACAAAACTTCATGGCCTTACTGTACTTACTGCGCAATTTCACAATTTGATCAAGCAAAGTTTAGACAAGGTTGATTCGACATTCAACTCACACCTCGTATCAACTCTTGAAGAGTAGAACTGTCTAGCAGAGGGAGCAGAAGTCAATTCTACTTGGAAATTACGCATACTCACATACAGCAGGAATGCATCACTATGGACACACGAAAGCTACGTTTCACACATCACATCCAATGGTAGCCCTAACTACAGACTCCCCTTTTGTAGGAGAGTTGTACGGTTTTGAGTATAGGTCATTGTACTGAAGAAATGAGCATGTGAAATGTGATAACATAAGGACAACCATGGATAAGAACACAAGAACTTATGAAACAATAAAGAGATGATTTTTACCCTGCAAGAATGAATCAACAGTCCCAGTGAATTCATCATAAATATCCCCCTGGGAGGAAGAAACTGGAAATGCATGGTCAACTGGGAAAGTATATTTGTCATTGATGATGATGTTCTCATTCCCTAGGTCTACATCCAATCCTGAAGCATTTGAAGAATCACAGTTCGGAGATGGCCGTACCTGGGAGAAGACAGAATTGTTATTATCAATGAAATTTATAGTACAGATATTGCTGGATTTTAAAGGACATTCAACTGCCTATTGTAACAGACAATCCAGTCTTGATACAGGAAACCAAAGGCTTTCAAGCAGGTCACAATCATCTTCCCCGAAAAATGTACCTGGGACCACCCAGGTGGCCTAGCACTCACACGTTTTGGGTGCATAACCCCGAGTGAATCATCACTGCTGGTGACATATCCCTAAGACCAATGAAGCAATAGGCCAAAAATGGCCTGGCCCACTACACTCATTTGGTCAAAGAGTTCAAGGTGATGTGTGGTTCTGAGCATCCACAAATTGAAGGGGGTAGACTGTTTTAAGGCTTCTTATATTTGGCGACTTGTTTGAGTCACTGATACTGGGTTAGTTACAATTTTTATCACTGGAAACTGTCTAGCACTGTCTTTCTTGAAAATTTGAATTAAATCGCTCAACTAACTGTTGAACTATGGAATCAGTGCGTGAATCCCCCCACACTATGTGATTTTTCCATTGTAACCTAATACCGTCCTTTAGTTGACGAATCGCTGCCACTCTGTGCTGTCTTTTTTTCTCGCATCCATCCAGCTTCTCCTGGTTTGGAGCTTTCCTCACTGCCCTCATCGATTAAGTGAGAAAGGCTTGAGGACTATTGTGGAGTAGTGTATGAATGTCAGTTTCATCTCTGACACGTATGAGTGTCCTAAATGTGGTGCATGGATGAGATTGTTTGAAAAGGCTGGCTCCTTGGATGGGTTTGAATTGAGACGTAGATTGGGCAGCCATAACTCCAAGCGATCAATTTGTAAGGGGTCGTGGTTCAACCTGAGTAAACTGAGTACGTGTGACATCATGCCTGTCACCCTTAATTGGGTAATGAGAGTACCGGCAGACATGTGTGGGATTGATTGAACGAGTTTCTGTAGAGAAGTATGGATGTTTGATGTTATGAGTTCTCAATGTATGATTGGGAGTCAGGGTGTCGTCATAGAAAACAACGAATTAAACTTCGGGAAACAAAATTTAATAGGGGTAGAAGGGTCGAGGGGAAATGAGTGTTTGATGGGATCGAAAGAGGATCCAATAACTGCTTTTTCAGAGTTGTTGAAGACAGGGGGAGGGATGCTCTTTTGGCAGTTGTATGACTGCCCTCAATCGCAAGGTTTTTCAACACTTGCCCGTGAATCACTCCCTCCACTTCAAGTACCCAAAAAGCCCGTGTGGTGGCGAGGAGGAAGAAGCGTTCAACTCGTACTTGTACAAGTACATTTGGTGGCAACAACACAAGCTGTTAAATGTAATGACGAATTTTTTTGAAGCCATACGGCGTATCCCCCTCAAAATTCGGACACGTAATTTGAGAGGTGAGTGATTTTGATTTATTTTTGTGGTCGTGAATGTGTTCAGTTGCACTACGCGAGTAATATTTATTATTGTTGTGGTCATTAATCTTCGTCTGCTCACGTTAGCGGGGAATCCCCGCCTTTTTGAATTAGAGCGGGTAGTATGTTCCAGGCTGTAGAAAACAGTGCAGGGGATGTAAAGTATTCGTCAATTGAAGATCCTCCTACTAGATGGAACTTGAGTCGGTTGCCTCCGTCTTCACCCTTCGTCCGTCAGTCCATCGCAAGTCGCCAGTGTGAAGGTTCGCGGGGAAAGTCCGCACGCGAATGCCTACGTCCCTATTGTTAACTACGCCCTTCAATAAAAATGTAAGTAAATATCCTACTTATTATTGAAGTGCAGGTTAGTATTATGTGATTATCAGTTGTGAAGTAAAGTAGTATTCTTATTTTAGCACATTTTCAATGAAAAGGTGCAGCTATTTGCTACCTATTTGCATCTGTAAATCGTTTTGTGTGTAATTTCGTTGTCTTTCTACAGTGTAATATTTATACTGAGGTACCAATTTAATTGTCTGCCTAGGACTCAGCGTGTCTCCGATCCAGAAGAAATTGCTAGGATACTGGAAGAACTGTCGCAGAGGAGTGAGGAAGGGGAGGATGAATTCGTCGATTACATCGAATGTGACTCCGACGATCTTGACTACGAGGTCGAGCATGTCCACGTACTGGACCACGACAGTGACACGGAGGTAGAATTGGATTCTGATGTGGAGTCGGAAGCTGTTGTTCTTGAAAATACAACCGATGATACAACCAAATGATACGATTTGGGCAAGCAAACCCGTTGCTACATTCTCAAAAATGAGGGCAAAAAATATTATAAAAACTCTTCCAGGTCCCAGAGGGCAAGCCCGAATGTGCACAGCTCCACTGGAGTGTTTTTTTACAAATATTTACGCCTCAAATAGTCGAAAATATTGTGAAATATACTAATATTTTTATCCAACGAAAGAAATTGGAAAGGGAAATGGTTTTTGAGGAAAAGGGTGATGGAATAGAAGTTCGTTCAGGAGACTATAGGTTGACGACAAAGGGAGAAATTTTGGCAGTATTTGGCGCTTTAATTCTGGTAGCTGTAAAGAGAGGTAACCGAGCAGATTTCAATGAATTTTTTACAACTAATGGGACCGGGATGACAATTTTGCGGGCAAATTTCAGTAAAAATCGGCTTAGATTTTTGCTAAGGGCAACAAGATTTGATGATTTGTCGACCAGAGCTGAGCGCATTGCAAACGACAAACTGGCTCCTATTCGGGAAATGCTATCCTCCTTTGTGGAGAATAGCCAAAAATCATTCAGTTTAGGGGAGTTTGCTACAGTTGTTGTTATGAGATACATGGGGCTCACTCCAGAAATTCCTGAATTTCAACTACTGCCGTTTCGCTTAATACCAGTTCTAACAGTTATTACCCAATAGCTCTGCAAACGTAATTACTATCCACCTTCAAAAAATTTGTGTTTACAGCCTCATTAATTATCTGTGTACCAATTGCTCAATAATGGTCCTGCAATGAGTACGAGCAGCACAATAAATTCCAGAACTGTAGGCGCTACCGTTTCCTGCTGCTGTGACGTGTTGTTTGCCCAAGTTCAAAGGCCATGTACAAAGTGAATTGACGTAGGGCTAAGGAAAGTTGTGTGTTGCAACGCACCAGATATTTTATTTTGTGATTACCATTTCGTTTGTTCGTCTATGCTTCCAATGGTTACGTAAAAATAAATTTGAATTAAGTTTTTGGTGGAAATTGTGGCTGCAACAATGTGTCACTGTTATTATGTCCTAAATTTTCCGAAATATGCATGTGAGTGGGAGATATCATGAAAGATTGAATAGGCGGGGAATCCCCGCAAAGTGAACGTGTGCGGGACACCATTTAACGCGAGCAGACGTAAGTTAATATCTGTTGCATTAGGCGCGTTCTTTTGGTGCAAGTCGACTCAGTTTCACGCGCTTTTAATTGTTTACATCCTTCCCGGCACTTTGTTTACATTCACTCGTAGAACGAAACTTTGCTCAACTCTTTCTGCTACTGTTAGGCTCACCGGTATCCGTGACACAAGTAAACGTTACAAATAGCGAACCGAAGAACCGGGCAAATGTGTTGGCGGCCATTGTTTTGGGATTCTACGAAACCACTGACGTCACTCGATACAACACTTTGCCCCTTTCGGGCACCATCATTCACACACACACACACATACACTTTAACCACAACTGTTCACCTCTAAAAGGCAACGTGGCTCACACATTGAAATTATACCTCGCCGCCAAAAAATTAATATGAAATTATACCAAGCGCTTCTTCAAGATTCAAATGCAAACGAATACCCGAACACAACTTGGCTCATTTCTTACCGCTACTGTTAAACTCACCAATATCAGTGAAACTAGTTAACGTTCCGAATCGGGCAAATGCATTGGCGGCCATTGTTTTGGGATTCGACCGCGTAGGTCCCACGATCACAGACATGTTAAGGTTATTTACATTAGCCAACGTAAACGCGTTCAATAAATCATTTCTGTCTACATTCAAACCAAAATAGAATGAACGGGCACAACCCAGACTGACAAAGCTGTGCGAACCCTGGGTGAGCTCAGCGTTCACTTTCGGACCACCTTCCTGCGACGTTAACCAATACGCCACTTCTAAGGAGGCATGAGTGCAAGAGAGGCATCACTCGCAATAAAATTATTACCTAAGCAGTACATTGTATATTTAGAGTACGGACAATAATGTAGAAGTTGTACGAAAAACATCGTTTTAGTTGATAAGTCCTTACTCGCACGGCGAATTGAAGGGACGCCACCATTGTCGGATGGTTCTGGGAACGATCAGGTGGATTTTGCATTCTCATCGATACGTAATTTACTTCAGATGCTCTAACGAACGCCTTCGTTAGAAAAACCGCGAAATACTATTGAACGATTGTATCGCCGCCAGGAGCTGACTATACTTTGAAAGCTACAAACGACGAGAGCTACGTGCCTAGAACGGAAGCAGAACTGAACTGGAGATCGTCTAGCCGCTGCCAAGTGCGTTGGTGGCTAACGCCTTTTTCCTTCTAGTGGCGCAATGAGTAACCAGCAACAAGCTAACGCCACAGACGAAGCCTAGCGAGTCAAGATGAACTACAATTATTTATTGTCTTAAATTCTTAAAGATTCACGCTTCCTCGTATCCATAATCTGACTACACGAAACCAAAATATATGAACTATTTTAATGAGGGAATAGTTGAAGTCGCACACAACTAAATTGGCTAATTACTAAATGCCAAGTGAGCAGGTAGATTACAGCAAAACATGTTTGGAGCTGAACAGTGAATTTTATCTCTCAGTCATTCACAAGTTTTGAACTAACAAAAAAGAAAATTGGGTAATTTAACATATCTTTTACCCAGTTTACATGAACCTGTGACAACTCAGTCCAACATTCTGTTGTGAAAAACTGGTACTGGAAATTATAGGGTTGCCCATACTCACATTATGATCTAAAACGAGTGACCAGCGCGTAATTAATTTATGAGGCTTTCAACATGATATTTAGGCTCGTGTTTGTGGTATGAGAATCATAGGGAAACACTATGAAAATATCTGGTGCGTTGCAACACACGACTTTCCTTAGCTCTTCAATAATTCACTTTCTACATGGCTAATTCTATTTATCAATTCATTTATCACTCAGTTCCTTTGAACTTGGTCAAACAACAGGACACAGCAGCAGGAAGCGGTAGCGCCTACAGTTCTGGAATTTATTGTGCTGCTCGTACTCATTGCAGGACCATCAGTGAGCAATTGGTACACAGATAATTAATGAGGCTGTAAACAACAATTTTTTGAAGAAGGGTAGTGATTACTTTTGCAGAGTAATTGGGTAAAAACGTTTAGAACTGGTAGTAAGCGAAACGGCAGTAGTTGAAATTCAGGAATTTCTGGAGTGAGCCCCATGTACCTCATGAGCGTTTTTAAACACTACACCCTTTAGGTATTGGATTGGACTGCAAATACCAATTTTTTAAAACATTCTACTAACATTCCAGCGGAGTTTATAAGGAAAAAACTTCGGGAAAACGCATTTCGTCGAAAATTAAGATAATTTATTGTGCTGCTCTCGTCATTTTCCCACAAATGGGAATTTTACGGTATAGTTGCCTTAGTGAGAACTACCAGTATAAAAAATTTCATCAAAACCGTTAGAGCCGTTTTTGAGAAAAAAATTATTTGGTGTTTTGATCACTATGATAACTGTAGTTAAATTTCGGTGGATTTTGTTCAAACCCTTATTTTGGCGTCCCATGGTAATCTACCGGCGAGATATGAAGTTTGTGCTGATTTGGTACGGTGGTTTTCTCTAAAAATCGTTCACAGACACACATACACACATACACACACACACACAGACCATTTTCCCAAATAGTGTTTTTCGGACTCAGGAGGGTCTGAAACGTAAAGATCTGAAGAAAACTCAAAATTTTTTCTTCACCGATTACATAACTCTCCTTTCTACTTTGTAGAGCAAGGGAAGTAAAAATTTACCCAATGAAACGACAGAACTTTGTTGGATGTTTCTAGTCATTTTATAACTATCACTAAACTACCCTAAGCCCCACGATTTTTATATATATATTTTTTTTTTTACGCTAGCGCCGTATGAGGGAGATTTGTAAAGAAAAAACTGCACTAAGATTACTATTCGTCAAAATATCTGATAATTTATTGTGCTGCTCCCCATTTGCGCTTCTGTAGGAGAATTTGTGAAAGAAGATATAGCACCAATGAAGTGTGATGCATTACACCAGATATTTGTATAAGCATTTTCAATTGATTGGACAAGTTAATATACAAATCAGGAGTTCAGTTTTCATGCAGTAGTGAAATAGAAGGCTAAAGATTCTTTACAGGTTTGTTTTCTCCTCACATTGACCGTTCCTGAACCATCAAGTGTAAGGTCATCCTATGACATACAAGACAGGGCACCTATTGAGTACTAAAAACGTTAACTCCCAATGTAACGGAAGTACTGAATTGCAATATGCACAGGATTTATTACTACAAACAGAAGACGGGGTGGAACCTTAAGACAGTGACTCAGTTGAAATTGATGGTATGGAAGTTACTCGGAACTTTTAAGAGTTTGAGAGGACCATGTGCTAAAGCAGTTAGTTTGCTGTGATAAATCGCTCCTCCTTTCCTGAAGTGCCTGTCCTCAATTACTCGCGAAAATTGAACTTCCTGGGTGTGTACTTCAAGCTGCTACCAAACAAAAAATTTAACAGGGCGAAACGATGCCCATATTTTTCATGAATAGAAAATGTTAAAACCTTATAAATATACGTACCATCTAGCCAATGACAAAGTAAATGTTAGTTCAGGCTGCTTGTATATTGTAGCGTAACGGAAATCGTCCGCCGCTCATTGCCGGAACCGCTCCTCGCGCACCGCTTTTATTCCGGGAACCGCTCCTCGCGCACCGCTTTTATACTGGGAACCGCTCTCGAAATAATTGAAAGGATTTTTAATTGAAAACGGGTCGTTGAAGACAAGGAAACAAAAAGAGGAGGGAGAAAGACTCGTAAACGCTATATGATTAGAACGGTTCTACTCCAATGAGCTCCGCAACTGGAACGGGTCACCAGATATTGCGACTTCCGACGACAGGAGTTCCACTTAGCGACCAGTCACCGCTCCTCTATGAACGGCTCCATTTACTTTCGTGTGTTGGTCCTTCCCATCTGCAGTATAACTGGAGAATGGTCTGTGTGTGACAATTAAGAAGCGTAACATTTTTACTATGGATCACGTTTTACCCTTCATACAATTGATAGAAACCTTCACGTATCATTAGAACGTTTCATTATTCATAGCCACCCGGCCAAGAATGCGAGAGAAGCCAAAAACGCCAAGACTGAGAAAAAGATGTTTCAATCGAAAATAATACAAAACAACCTAAACCTTCTGCCGAAAGAAACTAAAAACGGAAATTACGCCACTCTCTTGAAAAATATCTGGTGCGTTGCAACTCACTACTTTCCTTAGCTCTACTTCAATTCACTTGGGTACATGGCTTTGTCTACTTCCACAATCCATTTATCACTCAGTTCATTTGAACTTGGCCAAACAACACTTCACGGCAGCAGAAAGCGGTAGCGCTTTGAGTTCCAGAATTGATTGTGCTGCTCGTACTCTTTCCTGGACCATTATAGAACAATTTCTACTTAGAGAAATAATGAGGCTGTAAACACGATTTTTTTAAAGAGGATAGTGATAACTTTTGCAGAACTGATAGTAAGCGAAACGGTGGTAGTTGAAATTTCGGAATTTCTGGAGTGACCCCATATATCTTATGAGCGTTTTAAAACTCACTCTATAGGTATTGGATTGGACTAGCGCACCAATTTTTTTTACCATTGTAGTTACATTTCAGCAGAGTTTACATGGAAAAACCCGCGCTAAACTTTTTGTTGGAAATTTTGGTAATTTATTGTGCTGCTCTCGTCATTTTCCCACGAATGTAATCAATATACAAAATTTAATCAAAATCATTAGACCCATTTTTGAGAAAATAAATATTTGGTGTTTTGATCACCATCATAACTATAGTTAACTTTCGGTGGATTTTGCTCATACCTTTATTTTGGCGTCCCATGGCAATGTGCGGGCTAGATATCAAGTTTGAGCTGATTTGGTACGGTCGTTTTCTTTAAAAATCGTTCACAGACACACAGACCATTTTCCCAAATAGTTTTTCGGACTCAGTAGGGTCTGAAAAGTAAGGATCTGAAGAAAACTACACATTTTTTCTTTTCAGCCGATTTCATAACTTTCCTTTCTAATTTGAAGAGCCAAGGAAAGTAAAACTGGTTCAACCACATAAAAAATCGTTTTGCCAATTAAAATCTTCCGTGAACGCACACAAATTTAAAGTTAACCATTTGATACTCAGGAAACCGTACAAAATCTGCAGTTAGACAATTGTAAGGCTAAAGCGTGTTCCATTTTTTTGAATTTTACGCGCAGGCCTGACTCGGCATATAGAGGCCCTAAAGACCGAGTTTATTGAAACGTTACGTTCACATCGAAGAGTAAACATGAAAAACAAAATTTTTCGGGTGATTTTTGGTTCCAGCGTTTTCGTGCGTACAAACGAACAATTTTTATAGACAGGATGACGAGGTAACAAGGACGGAAGTAACACAGAATGATATAAGTGAGGAACAGCTATGGTTGGAGAAAGGTTGATTTTGCTAGCGTGAGAAGCGCTCCTATCGCGGGACCTAGCAGACAGCCACTAGCTTTTTTGTTTTTGTTTGTCTTATCATACAAACTGGGAGCCTTTGCTCCAAGTGCGTTTGTTATTGGTTTTGCGACGGCAATTTTATATCGCCGGACAACTCAAATAAACCCTTTCAAGGTTTATGTCGAGTTCCAATTTAAACCTTTCGAAAATTCAGCAGATCGCAACTGATAATTCTGGAACTTGAGCCACTAGCAATGCGCTTTTTAATGCGTAAATAATAACGCAAGGCTCGACAAAGAAATTAAATCCTGATATGGATGACTTCCCCGGAGTCGATTACGATTGTACGATTCTAACTTTGATTAACATTCCATGAGTCGATGACAGAAACACAATGATAAGTCTCGTCAGAACAAAACTCCCCCGACAGGTGCATTGACTCAAATAATTTTTATATTCGGAAAATAATCATTCAAATTTTTATTAGACAATTGATACAAAATTTGAGAAGAACTGTGGCAGACAAAATCTGCCAGTTCAAATGTTACATGGGCGTCCGCTTATTGGGTATCAAATCTGATCTCGGCATTCTCATATATCAGAGCAAGGATCTGAAAAAAAAAAAACAAACAAAATCAGCACTAGTCACAGTAATTTTACTGGGGTTACGCCACTTGAAAGTACTCCCATTGATATTTAACGGCATTTTATTTGTTGGCGTATTCACAGAGATCGGACAAATTACAAGTTCCTTTCTCAGCTTATCAATGTCATTTGTAGGTTCGAATAAGTCAAATTTTCGGAGACCAATTCACAATCAATCAATTCACTTTGATGGGTGGCTAGGGCTAGGTGTCAGTCATCCGTGTTTGATACTGATCACTCACTGAAAAATTGTCGACTGATGGCTGCCAATTCGACGTTTTAACTGGAGAATTGATAAACCGACACAACAATAAATAATTACGTAATCGTCTGCTTTGATCTTAAAATATTTACTCATCGCTGCAGCAAAATTGCTTCATGTCGCTCTACACCTTATTCTGAACAAACGATTCCCAATGTTTCAGTGAGTTACAGTTAAAAAGGCTTCGAACTACAGTTTGATACAACTTCAGCGTAGTTAGTCCTAGTTTTTGGAAAAACGCGTCATGTTTCACTGAGGTGTCTTCAGACACATGTACTGACTGACTCCTATT
Organism: Pachypeltis micranthus; assembly: GCA_020466155.1. Taxonomy (NCBI): domain Eukaryota; kingdom Metazoa; phylum Arthropoda; class Insecta; order Hemiptera; family Miridae; genus Pachypeltis; species Pachypeltis micranthus. Next base: position 78,825,757 of record CM035768.1, on the reverse strand, counting down.
AAAGGCACCGGATGATTATGGTCTAGTGGTTAAGACATTTGTTCATAATTCTCGATGTAAGTCCGGAGCTCCGGCGCGATTGCCGTAGTTTTTGCCTGAGTCAGCAGCTCTTCAAAAGCATCTCCTAACTACCTCAGTACATTGGCGCCCAACTAGTGGTCGAACTTCTTCATTCCAAGAAAAAGAAGAGGCTCAGAGAGAAAAATTATAAAATTAAGAGAGAAATAATGAGACGAATTCCCAGGTCCGGGATTCGCCGACGCTGTGAAAGTTCCAGCGCGAAGGGAAATAAAATGGGTGATGCGCCTAACTACAATGTGAAAGAAAAGACTTTCCTTGTAGCCCCCTCGTTTCTCAAATCAAAGATCGGATTTTCCGGGGATTCGCTCAACTCTCATAAATTTGTTCCTTAAAAGAGTCCGCTCCAGGAGCAGCGGCTAAAGACGAGGGGGAAGATGTACTGACTGACTCCTATTAAAGGCACCGGGCGATCATGGTCGCGTGGTTAAGACATTGGATCATAATTCTCGACATAAGTCGGGGATTGTGGGTCAGAGCGCTAGCGCGATTGCCGTAATTTTTGCCTGAGTCAGCAGCTCTTCAAAAGCATCTCCAAACTACCTCAGTACACACATATTCATCATTGCAGGATGCTTGCTTAATGTTTCAAAATGAAAAGTAAGTCGTGTTCGCTGTCACTTTAGTTATCTCAAGCAACGCTTAGTAAAATGGTACATGAGGGGATTATATATCATTCAAATCCGCTTAATTGATGGTAAGAAAAAGATTTCTTACCATTACTTTCCAAGGAGGATTTTGCGGCCAGCCCCTAGATTCTGTCCAGCTTGAGTGGCTCCTTTGTTGGATCCAGCCTGAAGACCAATGATACTTTCACCAGCTCTCAACTGTTCCTCTGTAAAATCTCTCTTGCATTCGTCGGCTGGTTTAGGTCCTAGATTTGGCCCTTTAAACTCTGGATGTTTGTACGTCTTAATGAACAAAATGGGGAAAAGAGTCACTTTTAAGAACAAATTACAAATAAAGTGGCGACATGTTATTACATTTTGCTAAAAGTACAATTATGATAGAGCTATTATTTCGCATAGTTTTTTAAGGTATTTTAGTCTTCTCATACTGGCTGCAGGTGGTCAGAATTTCAGAACTAAATACTCAAAAACGGCTCTTAATTTAATGGCAAAATCTGTTATTCTTGGAGAATCTGGAATGGGACAACTCATTTCTTCAGTACCCTGTGTCAGGCCCATCAATGAAGCTAGCAACGCAGAAGCCTTTTACAGATACCTTACTTCACAAATGTCACGTTTTGTTGATAAAAACTCATTCGGCTTTTTAAAGTGAACATATTCGTAGGGCAAGTCCATCAAACACAAGTCAGAAAAGGCCAGATATACCCAAAAGGTAAGTTGAATTTGGTCACCCTAATTGCTGACCCAACCAACAATAATCATCAGTTACTATCAACAATTTTAGTTACTTGGGCCAACTAAATTATCGGTGCTCATTGTTTTTCAAGCTTTAGCTGTGAGCAGTACTTTGAGTGTTTTGAACAGTTGTAAAATACTAGTTTCATCCTATTACATGCCTGGAACTGTATCATAGTTTTGGCAATCTACTAAACCCTTGGAACTCACATTAATAAAAATATTCTAAAACAAGTGATTACTCCTAAATGAAACTGTGCTAATCAACCACTCACTTTCTGGTTTTCTTTGTGTCTGGGTTCAACCTAGATCACTCACCCACTTTCTTTGAAGGGAAAAGAAACACGAACTTTTTTCTAATTTCTAAATGTGGGAATGGGACAGATGTATGAGAACAAGGAAATTGAAGGAGCCTATGGGGTCTCTAGTGAATCTTAATAGATGATCGAATTATGATATTGTTTCTTCCTTTACTACAACTTGCTTAGCCTTTTCTAAAATTCCTTAAAGGGCCCTTCCCCTTCTAATTGTTGTTACTGCTTGTATTGAGAGCTCTTCGAGTCCCAATGCTACAATTTCTGACAAGGTGAGAACAAAACTACCAATTCCATAGCTTTTCAATAAGTATTGGTGAGAAGGGAAAACTTTGGGGACACTGTTTCCTCGTGAGCGTTGACAACTCAAACTAATGCTCTACACCTTCACAATTGAGCGCTTGTATACTACAACTTGTTGGACAAATCTTCCTTACATTTACTGGTTTACAGTCGATGTATAGCAGGATAGTAATCCTGCCTAGCTTCCAACTCAGGGTTATGTGACTCTCTGCCACACGCACTACAGTGGATACCTTTCCTTGAAAGAAACCTAAATTATAGGGCTATATTCTCATCCCTACAATTAAAATATCAAGAGTTTAAAATAAACTCATGCTCGAGTGTTCTGTAAAATGTTTTCAAAATTGTAAGCTATTCCTGTTTTGGTAAATAATTTCAGTAACTGTATCCCAAACTAAAATGCCCTATCTGTCCCTAGTTATTTCTGATACTTTGCTGTACCAAGTTATTCCTTTTCGATTCCTAGTTGATTTTAGTTAATTCCATATATTATTTATGCTCTCACTGAAACATTAATTTGAAAACATCCTTACTGCGCGTCCAAGTGCAAAGAGGGATGTGGTGACTTGTGCAATATCTTTCTTTTCAAACAGGTCAACAGTTTGAAACAGATCAACGTCTGGAACGCCATAAGCAGTCATAGCCTTCAAGAACCTAGAAAAAGAATAAAATTGATTAAAATTACAAATGGCTGCTGTTCTTAAATTTGATTCAAGAATTCTCCCAATTCTAAGGCATAGTTAATAAATGTTAACACATTTAAATAAAAGATATGAAAGTATTCAGCTGTGACCTGAAAATGTCCAAAATGCATTCACTTAATATAATATCTCCTTGACTATTAGGTTTCATATTCTTTTCCCCTGTTTCAGAAGAATTCCTCACCTATAAACACGAGTTGTAAAAAATTTGTGTCGGCTGACCTATGAACTAAACACACGATGACAATTCAATAAAAATTATGAGGTAGCAAATCGCGATCCAATAAATTCTCAAACGTTAAGCTTGAATGGTATGTTGACTTACTCTTTGAATACTTCCTGTACAAAATGATCTATGATATTACTTAGTATAATTATACACAGATTCTTCGTAAATCTTCAAATGAACCCCCATAATAAGAACAAATTTGTTTGAGTCATATCTCGTGCTAAAGAAAATAGTGAGCTTTCACCTGCTGTTATGATAAGCAGCACTCAGGCACTGTATGTGCCTGATTGTGCTGGCTTCAAATGCTCTCTTACTTTCATTCCCTTCGTGGCTTAGGATGTTTACAGTACTCTTGACTCGAAATATATGCAGTACGTCGGAATGATTCGTTAGTGGTACTAATGATGGCTTAACTGACAAAACCAACCTTTTAACAAGCTCTGTGTAGAAAACATGTATCCCAGTTTTTATCGCATTTCAATAATGGCTCTCCTCAAATTCCTCCCGAGTGATCTGAATCGTTCAAAGCATTCCAGTGACTTAATGAAAATACAATTTTGATTGCTGCTTTCTGCTAATGTATCGAGATGATTTGAGCAATTTGAAATTGTTTAAACAAATTCAGATACCAACCCATTGATGTTCTCCATCAATTTGAATTGACCTCCGGATGAGTTGATTTTTGGGCAAGAACCAGGGGCCAATTTGTTCATGAGATGGCAGAGGACTTGGCCGTCACGAATGTGATCCTCGTAAGCAACCCCAGCGGGAAATTTTTCGCCCAGAACGGTCTCGATCCATTCTTGAGCCTGCCGGTCTTGTTCGGCATCCCGCTTCCCTGCAATCTGTAATAGACAATATTGAGTATCAACTAATCTGCGGATATAAATAAATATTGAACTCAAATAATTAGTTATTGCGTTACAAGTAAATCATTTCATGCGCGCATGCACACGTTTTGAGAGCACTTCATTTTTGCCCAGCAGTTTACCTTGGAAATCCTTGAGGATTTTGTTTACGGGGCTAATGTAGATCAGATATCTGTAGTGACGTTGACTCATTTCCCCCAAAGTGTCTCTTTCTCTACTCATCATGCCTCATTTTCGAAGATGCACTTACTTGGAACATGCCGGTAAAAGTATTCATTTGTGAAATTGGGGTGCGTAAAGACACGAAAGAAAAATAAATGAGAATATTTGTGTCTGAAGATAGACAATGCTGTGCAATAAGCAAGATTTCAAGGTTAATTTCTGATTCAATTGGCTCCAAAACCATATCAGATATGATAGAAACTACTTTCGGTCATTTGTACACACCTCATTCCCTCACGCAACCATCAAGCTTATTTCTATCTAAAGTTGATATTAAAATCACTAGGAAGAATGGACTCAACAATCGGGACACAGACAGTCAATCTTAATTAAAAATCTGTACATATAATGCAGATCACATGTGGAGAAATTAAGTTTACTAATTGTCAAAAGAGTTATGTAAAGACCTGGAGCTTTTCCATTGGAAATTTGTAGAAAATATACTGGTTTCGGCGATTTTGCCCTAATCAGTACAGTAGTAGTTAGTTATCGGTAGTGGTTATTGTTATATCTTTGAATCTGACCCGGGGGGATGTCACTCCATAGACATTTGATAGAATATTTATTCGGAACTAACATTCGTAATACAAGGTATACTGGAGAGGTGTAGGCTGTTGCATGCATGAAACTTGATTGCCTGAAACTTTTTTTGAAGGTAACTTCTGATTAATTGATATATCAGTCTCCCCCACAATAATTTCTGTGACGATATGAAAATAAAAATTTGACTCGAAATACATGAACAACATTATGTTTACATTTCCTTGATCAGTTCAACAGTGTCACTCAACCACGCTATCACTCAAAACCACTGTTTGCATGTAGTCTTCTAAATGAGCGGTAGGACGATGTAATCTGTTTGAACGATGAAGGGCTTCCTCATCTAGTAGAGGAGCAGTGCTACACAACAGCTCCGACTGTGCTGAAGATTTGGGTGCTGTAAAGCTGGGTAGTGCTGGGGTAGTATCATTTTTGGTAAGACTGATTCAAGAGTGCTTTGGTTCTCAAGCTCTGTCGATGTTGGTAGTTCCTGTTGGCTCTGCGACGGAGCTTGCACTCAGCCTAGGGGAGCTGTTGTCTTCCACAGTTAGTTAGTGTGACGCTGAAGCCTACAGCCATTGTCAAGTACAATCTGATAGTGTAGTTCTCCCAATTTCTTCTCACTTCCCCCATTTTCCATGAATTTCTGTTGTTAGTATGCCACCTTATGATTACTCTGTCACCGTTTTGGAATCGCCTGTTTTTGGGCAGATCAAAAGTTACATGTTTTTTTGGTTTCGCTACTGGTGGTCTAAACACATCTAGCTGACATTTGATGTTCCTGTGGAGGTATTGCTCTGCTGGGGTTTTCCCATTTTTTAGTGGAGTTGCTCTATATCTGAACAAAATATCTCTTACTTTGTGCTGAATTGAATCTTGTGGGGGGAGACTGATATATCGATTAGAAGTTACCTTCTAAAAAGGTTATTGGGCAACCAAGTTTCATGCATGCAACCGCCTACTGTATTCCTTCTGTTGGTGTTCAGTCCTTTCTTCCGTTTACTTTACAATGCTTTGAGCAAAACTGTGCATCATATTTCAAAATGAATTCAAGATTTCAACGTGTTCATATGCATGTGGCGGCTGGCCACCCTTTACCGACAAAAGGCGCCTCACAGCGAAGTCTGATGGCAGAGGAAATAAGTGGGATTACCCTGCGGTTCATCCCGACAGAGGGCGCTAGCCGTGAGCCACAGACTACTCCTGGAGGGGATAGCATGTGGCCAATGAGAGAGGACTACCCCCTCCAAGAGAATGAGCATATGGGCCTGCCTGCAAGAACAAACCTCATTCATTCCTTCTTCTGACTACAAGCAGCCACCATCAGCAGTGCTAGCGAAGACGACGAGTCCCTCACCGGGAGGAGCTACTGCTCAACCGAGTCCCTCGCTGTGAGGAGCTACTGCTCAACCGAGCCCTTCGACTCAATTGAGTCCCTCATCTCGCCTCTGAAGGAGAAGGAGCCCCGACTCAACCGAGTCCCTCGCCATGAGGAGCTACTGCTCATCTTAGCCCTTCGACCTATGCTTCGACGCCTGAGGAACTCGTCCCTCGCCTCACACTTTGCCAACTGGCAGAGACAGGACCTACAACAATTTCGTCGCCCCTTTTTAAGGCCACACCCTTGAAATGGGAACCCGACAACTGGTGACCCCGACGTGATATTTAGGTTTGACACGCTTCGACTTATAACTCCCACCAAGGCGCCTTTTCGGGGGAGCTATGTGGCGGTTGGCCACCCTTTACCGACAAAAGGGCGCGAAGTCTGATGGCAGAGGAAATAAGTGGGATTGCCCTGCGGTTCATCCCGACAGAGGGCGCTAGCCGTGAGCCACAGACTACTCCTGGAGAGAATAGCATGTCGCCAATGAGAGAGGACTACCCCCTCCAAGAGAACGTGCATAAGGGCCTGCCTGCAAGAACAAACCTCATTCATTCCTTCTTCTGATGCATTCTTTCTTCTGACTACAAACAGCCACCATCAGCAGTGCCAGCAGAGACGACGAGTCTCTCATCTTGCGTCTGAAGAAGAAGGAGCGACGACTCAACCGAGTCCCTCATCTCGCGTCTGAAGGAGAAGGAGCCCCGACTCAACCGAGTCCCTTGCCATGAGGAGCTACTGCTCGACCTACGCTTCGACGCCCGAGGAACTCGTCCCTCGCCTCATACTTTGCCAATCGGCAGAGACAGGACCTACAAAAATTTCGTCGGCCTTTTTAAGCCCACACTCTTGAAAAGGGAACCCGACAATGCATATCAAACTTTTTTTGAAAGTTCTAGTTTTAAATTTCTTGAAGCTATACAAAACGCCACGAAAATTTGCTGAACGCTTTTGATGGTTCAGCTTCTGAAGATCGGCGTCTTTCGACTAGCGATGTTATTTGGAAATCCTTCAATTGGAACAATGACCGAGTTGAACGATATATTAGTTTGTTAACCGTGTCACTTACTGATTGTCAGGAGCACTTTAACACGACGGTTTTTGGTTCGAATCCAAAACGACTGGTTGGATCTCATCTCTCGCCACTTTCTCCCATTGAGGAACTAGCGAACGCCTTTGGCATAACGCTATCCTCTGGCAGCCTACAGCCTTCGATAACATTCAAAATGGCCCTTTGCTGAGTTCTTATTTATTCTAGCGAGTAATTGTTATGAGCACGAAATGTAGAAAATAGCGGTCGCGTAAGGGAAAAATAGAATGCACGACTTCTGTCACAAACTCTTGATCGGCAAAAACTGAAATCTGTGTTGCTGACTGGCGCTCATAATTTCTCTCTAGTTTTCCAATTTGAAGCGGACAGTCTTTTTCTTGGCGACACTTCTTTCGCCGAATTTCCGTTCTATTTCGACACTGAACCTTAGAAACGTTGGAACTAACTGCGCACAATTTCCTTCGAGTTGATCGTTAAAATTTAAATGAGAGAAATCGGAAGCTTGAGCAATCGACTTCCGAGGTTTACAAACTCAACGTCAAAAATGCGGGCGTCCACATATTTGTTTTTCTGCGGTTTCTTTCCCACAAACACCAATACGATCAAAATCCGACGATTCGAAAATAGCCGCAGTACAAACGCCCCCAGCTGAACCTCTATTTCCGTGTTTTGAGAAACCAACTCTCAACTCGGCCCTAATATGATTAGTTAATATCGTTGACGCCGAGTATAAACTGCTAGTCTCAGCCGCCGTGACATCTTGAGTTTTAAATATACGTACGAAAGTAATTAAAGTAGGTTGAAAAACTGAAAGCAGGAAAAAAGATGAAATAAGTCCTGTTTTCGACCTGACGCCGTCGTCTTCTTCGAAGCGGAAATGAATATAAAAGTCGTGAGAGAGGACTGAAAAGATCGAACATGGAGTAGACTGCCGCTCATCGCACCTTTCTATCTCAATTTGCTGCCGAGGTACGGTTTGAAATGCAGCACTACGGACTCAATTTGTTTTCAATTTTTAATATTTGAAATGTGATTACGGTCCTTAGAAGTTCGTCTTTGACCCTGAATGTATACTAGGCGTATAGAATATTTAACGCTGAATCCGAAAATATGGTCAGAAGTTGTTTTAAAGTGACGGAACGCGGTATTTCATGACAAAATCCGTGGTTTTCTTTAAAAATAACTTCAAAATACCGTATCCCGGTAACGGATTCAGATCGCAAAATGCGGTCGGCGGCGTTGTTTTTTCTTCAGTTTAACTTCGATTGTTTTGGGTCACGCCAGGTGCGAAATATCTTGCACTGTCGTGACTGGACTCGATTCGAGATTCGCTTCCTAGACTTTCACGAGCAACTATATTGCCAGTACGGGAGAAATTATTGTTAAGTCTTGGAATCTTCTGAAATCCTTCTGTTTTCCTTGATAACGTCGATTGTCTGATAATTCCTTGCCATCGCGAACGGGCGAGTCGCATAATTTGACTCTGTAGGTTCGGATTTGTTGACGACGCAGCGGAAGAGTTGTCGAGGCCGCGTCGTCACCTTTTTCCTCCAGAAATAATTATCGAGCTCAATTTGAATTTTAGGCGACGAAGAAGATGGTGGAAAATGTTAGCAGAACGATTAGCGCAAAATGAGACGAGGTCGCCTTGACAAATCGAAAGCGTTCGGCTCTAGTCGGAGGTGCTCGTTCATTTTTACTTTCGGCTACCCAAAGAGTAAGGAGAGTATCGTAATCGTGTCAAAAAAACTTTTTCTTCAGATCTTCACGTTTTACACCCTACTGAATCCCTATTTCGAGCAAAACGGCTTCAACACCTATCTTCAAACTCACAGAATGTTTTTAAATAGTTAATACCTATATGTTGTTTCAATAAATGTTCCTCTGACAGAGATAAAAATTAAAATGTGTCGAAAATAACGTTTTTTTTTGTTGTTGACATTTTAATAATTTCCCGAGTAACTGCGTCACTGGATTTCATGAATCTTACCGGTTGTCTACTAGTAATCTACACCCACCATTCGTTCCTCGCAACTATCTCTGTATCTATCTGTTGAACAGAGATACACGCCATGATGGCACGGAAAACGAGATTTTTCGAATATTTTCCGTCGAAATTACGAATTGTCGCGATTCGACGAAATCGTAAATTTTTTGTTGACTGACGCTCTCCTTTTTTCTAAAAATAGTTTCTTACGAAATATTGTGCGAGATGAGGTGAACAGCGCGTTAAGCCTCATTTCGTGTCTTTTTTCGTCTTGTTTCTTCTCGAGGCATGCGCACGAATTAAATATAGACAGCCATTTCAAACCCGCCATTCGCGGTCCATTACCACCCCCCCCACCCCCACCCCATCCCTTCCTTCACACTAGCGTGTTTTAGCTCAACCGCATTTGTCGAATGTCAAGTTAAAAATGTTTCTATTCAAAATAACAAAATATATAAATCGCTTTGCACCAAAAATGTGTTCTGCAAAGCTATTTTTGGGTTTTAATCGGTTAATTTGGCAAACATCTGTGATAACCATTAGGTAAATATCGATTACAGTAATTAATCGAAGTAATTATGGTAGACACGCTCAAATCAGATAGGATTCCTCATTGAGGACATCAAATATTTGTTTAATTGTGGAAGTTGACTAGGGTCTGGGAGCGTAAATTCAACGTCAATTTTAGTAAAATAATTCAGTCAGATTATTCAAATTTATGTATTTCAAATTGCGCTGAAAGGCGAGCAATAAGTTGACGAATTCACAATAGCCGTTTAAAAACATTAAAGACTCCTAAAGCCAAAGAGGCAAATAGAAAACATGAAAAGAGCATTTTGATCAAAAACTGGATGTATTTACAAAGAGAATGAGCATCTCACAAAGTGGCATTAAATAATTTAGCGCATTAAGCTGAAGCGTATTACTGGTTCATTGACCCACACTGTTAATATGGCACAAATAAATTATTAATTGCGGAGGGTAACAGCGTCCTGTCCAGCGATACCTTAGCTCGAATAGCTCTTTCAAGAGACATGGCGAATGCGTAGTACCAGGGGTTCTGCAAGTAACTGAGGAAAGGCAACTGTTGAACTGTCAAATGGTCGAAACCCCACCCAATTTCTCTCTTTATATATAGTCGGTTTCCAATTCTAATAATAACCGAAGGGGGTGATGTGGCTGTTCTTCCAGCGCTCGCCGTTCCTTTTGTGTTGGCGATTCGCGGGGGTGTAGATGATTCGTTAAAAACAGTTGTCCCCCTCCTAAATTGTCGTCGTGAGTCTGCGGAGGAAATAATTCTTCGAGATTTTATTCTTATCGTACCTTCAAGGAATCGTCTTATAATTGAAAAGCGCTCTTTGAAGTTAACGAGTTGAGAAGCTCTGACTTGGAACAGAATCAATCTTTCACCGTGAAATCGGTAGCGATTGGATTTTTTTTTGAATATTTTGAGAATTTCTCAACGCGTATATTTTATCGCAAGATCTTTTTAAGGGACAATGTTACCAAGTTCCGGAATTTATTAAGTTACTCCCGATGATATCACGACCATTATTGAGTAATCAGTGTGTAGGTGATTTATGAAACGGTCAAAGTGATTTTTACTTTCCGCTACCAAAGGGAAAGGAAAGTATAGTAATCGTGTCAAAAAATATCTGGTGCGTTGCAACACACAACTTTCCTTAGCTCTACAACAATTCACTTTGTACATGGCTAATTCCATTTAATCAATTAATTTATCACTCAGTTAATTTGAACTTCGTCAAACAACGCTTTACGGCAGCAAGAAGCGGTAGCGCTTACAGTTCCAGATTTTATTGTGCTGCTCGTACTCATTTCAGGACCATTATTGAGCAATTGGTACACAGATCATTAATAAGGCTGTAAACGCAAATGTTTTGAAGAAGGATAGTAATTACTTTTGCAGAGTTATTGGGTAAAAATGTTTAGAACTTAAAGGCGGAGTTAATAAGGAAAAAACGGCGCTAAAAACGCTTTTCGTCGAAAATTTTGATGATTTATTGTGCTGCCCTCGTCATTTTCCCACGAATTGGAATTTTATGGTATAATTGCCCTATTGAGAGCTATATATTTAATAAATTTAATCAAAATCGTTTGAGCCGTTTTTGAGAAAAAAAATTTGGTGTTTTGATCGCAATGATAACTATAGTTAAATTTCGGTGGATTTTGCCCGTACCCTTATTTTGGCGTCCCATGGTAACCTGCAGGCTAGATATCAAGTTTGAGTGGATTTGCTACGGTCGTTTTCTCTAAAAACCGCGCTAAAACCGATTTCGTCGAAAGTTTTGGTAATTTATTGTGCTGTTCTCGTCATTTTCCCATTAATGGGAATTTTATGGTATAGTTGCCATCTTGGGAGCTACCAATATAACAAATTTAATCAAAATCGTTAGAGCCATTTTTGAGAAAAAAAATATTTGGTGTTTTGATCACTATAATGACTATAGTTAAATTTCGGTGGATTTTGTTCATACCCTTATTTTTGCGTCCCATGGTAACATGCGTGCGAGATATCAAGTTGGAGATGATTTGGTACGGTGGTTTCTTCTAAAAATCGTATACAGACACACAGACCATTTTCCCAAATAGTGTTTTTCGGACTCACGAGGGTCTGTGTCGGGGCCTCCCTTTTCAGGAAGTTGTGCTGCTTGAGTGTGCTGTCCTGAAAAGGGCCGACGAAAATATTGTTGTTGTGTGTGTGTGTTGGTTGTGTCTGTCGGTTGAGAGTGCGTGAGGTGAGGAACGGATTTCTCGGGCGTCGGTAGGTCGAAGGGCTCGGTTGAGCAGTAGCTCCTCTCGGTGAGGGATTCGGTTGGATCGTCACTCCTTCAGTCGGAGACGCGAGATGAGGTTGAGTCGGGTTCTGTTTATCGGTTGAGAGTGTGTGAGGTGAAGAACGGATTTCACGGGCGTCGTTAGGTCGAAGGGCTCGGTTGAGCGGTAGCTCCTCTCGGTGAGGGATTCGGTTGGATCGTCACTCCTTCAGTCGGAGACGCGAGATGAGGGACTCTGTTGAGTCAGGAGGTTCGGTCGAGCAGCGGGCGAGGGACGAGTTCCCCAGGCGTCGAAGCGTCGTTGAAGGGCTCGGTTGAGCGTAGCTTCTCTCGGCGAGGGATTCGGTTGAATCGTCGCTCCTTCTTCTTCTAACGCGAGAGGGCCTCATTGTCCCCGCTGGAGCCGCTGAAGGTGGTCGGTTGTCGTCAGAGGAAGCAGGAGGCCTACGGATGATGTCCGAGGGGTTGGGGGCATATTGTGTGAGGCAGCTGATGGACGGGTTGGGGTGACCCGCCACCGAGTTGCGGAGGTTGAGGGCATAGGTTGAGGCGGCCGCACTGAGCGAGGGGAGGCCTGTTTCCTTCAGGAGCTGCTGGTTTCTGATGTAGCGGGGTGAGCGGAGGACACCTCGGAGGGACTTCATGTAGGTGCCCTCGAGTTTGCGAAGGGAGGAGGCCGTGCCCCAGACGGGGATAGCGTAGGTGCTGATGCTCCTGATGATGGCGTTGAAGATACGGATTTTCGTTGGATGTGAGACCTTTCTGTTGTTGAAGAATGGCCGGAGAGCAATGAAGGCTCCGTTGATTTTGGCGCGAACTGCGAGGGTCTGCCTGTACCAGTTGAGTTTCCTGTCGAAGATGACACCGAGGTACTTGGCCTGGTGTTTCCAGGGGATTGGATGGTTCCCCACTTGGATGTTTGGGGGGGGGATGTTACGGCGGGAAAAGAAGACGGCTTCTGATTTGGATTCGTTGAGGCGTAGTCCCCATTTGTGGTACCAGCTGAGCAGGGACGGCAGGAACTTATTCATGACTGTGGCACAGTGCAGCTTGGTTTTGGAGGTGTAGAGGAGAGCTACGTCGTCCGCATATTGTGCAGTGACGATCTTCTCGTGGGCTGGTATGTCATGGCAGAAGATGTTGAAGAGGGCTGAGGAGAGTTTTGAGCCTTGGGGTACGCCAGCCGAGATGCGGTGGGTGGTGGATAGAGTTTTGCCAACTCTCACCCTGAAGGTCCTGTCGGTGAGGAAGGAGTGAATCAGACCAATGAGAGAGGGTGGACAGCGAAGCAGGATGAGCTTGTATATCAGCCCTTCGTGCCAGACCCTGTCAAAGGCTTGGCGGGCGTCCAGTAGAAGCATGGATGTGGGCGCATGCTTGTTCCGGCTCTCAGCTATGTATTCAGTCACCCTGAGGAGCTGGTGGCAGGTTCCGTGATGGTGTCTGAAGCCATGTTGGAAGTCTGGGAGAACCTTGTTGGTGGCCATGAACTCGATGAGGCGGGTTAAAATGATGGCCTCGGCTATCTTGCTCAGGGTGCAGAGAAGGCTAATGGGCCTGTAGCTAGTAGCTTTGTTCAGAGGCTTTCCAGCCTTGGGGATGCAGATGATTGTGGCCTCTTTCCACGCTGCAGGGAAGTATTGGAGGCGCATGCAGGCATTGATGATGTTGCAGATGGCCACTGTGTGGATCCTGGGAGTGTCTTCAGGACTCCGTTTGAAATGCCATCGCTGCCTGGAGCCTTGTTTTTGGTGAGGCCTTTGATGGTTTCGCTGATTTCCTTCGGGAGGTTGGACTGAAGGTTGCAGGGTGCCCTTGAGGGAGGCTGCGTACTAGGGAGTTGACCTCGGCGTGGAAGGTGGTGAGGTCGTCGATGCGAGGAAAAGGGGAGCACTGTTCTTCGAGAGAATCGGCGAAGATGGTTGCTTTGTCGATTTCAGCGGAGTGTGAGGTGTTGTTGTGGTAGAGAGGTGGAGAGTGGGGTTGCCTGTTCCGTAGGGATTTGACGATCTTCCAACAGCGCTTGGGGTTGAGTTCAGCTTCAGCTATGTATTTTTCAAAGCTGGCGTCTCTGGTAGCTTGAAGGGCAGCGTTGAGCTCCCTTTTGGCGGCATTGAGCCTGGAGTCGTAGGGACTGGAGGCGGGTCCGCTGGAGCAGCCTGCGTAAGTGGTTCTTCTTCCGGATCAGGGCTCTGATGTCCGGCGAGAGGCGTTTGCGGCCTGGGGTAGCTGGAGAGGAGGTTGTGGCAAGCCGTACCTTGTCCTGGATGTCCAGAGTGAGGTTGGACACAGCGGAGTCGATGTCTTCCCTTGACCGGGGAGTGCGACATTTAAAGGTGGAGGTCTCCAGGTAGTAACGAAGGGAGAGCCAGTCGATTCGCTGGTGGGTGATCTGAGTGGTGTCTGGTGTGCCAGGGATCTCCAGAATCACAGGGTAGTGGTCGGAGTCGAGAGCAGGTAGGGTCCGAGGCTCTTTCTCGATTGTGGTGTTCTTCGAGATGAAGAGGTCAAGGATATCCGATTGTTTGTTCGGGTCGGCTGAGTGGAAGGTGTGGTCTGCCGGCGCATCTATGGAGAAGTTGTGTCGATGCAGCAAGCGGAGGAGGGAGGATCCTTTCCTGTTCTTGGTTCGGCAACCCCAAGACTGATGCTTGGCATTGAAGTCGCCAGCAAGCACTGTTGGGTGGGGTGAGTCTAGCAGGGGGGCAATTTCGTCCAAGTTGTGGGTATTGGGCGGGGAGTAGCAAGAGACAATCCATAGTGGGCCGGACTTCAGCTGGACTGTTACTCCGCAGGCTTCCAGGGATAGTGTGGGGGTGCTGAAGGCTTGATGTCTGAGGGAGTTGCGGACCAAGATGGCAACTCCTCCCCCAGTTTGGGATCCTGGGCGGTCGCATCTGTATACCGAGTAGTTCGGGATGAAGAGCTTGTCGGTAGACCGTGTGTGGGTTTCAGTGATGCAGGCTACATCGACTGATAACTCCTGTAGTAGGTCGTGGAGCTCGGCAACTTTGTTGCAGTGTTTGGCCAAGATGCCGTTGGCGTTCCAATTTAGGATGGATGTTGCCTTAGGTGCTGGTGGTGAACAGGGTCTGGAGGAGGAGGACGGCCTGGGAGAGGCAGGAGGCGATGTCCCGCAAGGCACGTTCACGATCCGCGGAGGGGATAGTTGATGGGGTGGCTGCAGCGGGCTTGGGTGGAGTACTGGCAGCGATTGGGGCTGGGGTGGGGCGGTGATGGCTGTTGTTGGCGGCGGGGTTGGGCGGGGACTGTGCTGGGAGTTGCTAGCAGCAGCTCTGGCGTATGAGAGGGCAGGGTGACCAGTGGAGCTGGTGTTGGGACTGGTCGGGGGCTGGTTGGTGGTTGGCAGGGGAGCGGGGCTGCCTTCCTCTGTTGGGAGGGCTTCTTCTTAGGGGCTTTTGGGCAGCCCCTATAGGTGGCACGGTGGGGACCCTTGCAGTGGGCGCAGACCGGCATCCCGCGAGAGTCTTTGATTGGGCAGGTTGGGGTGGCATGAGGACCTGTGCAGAAAGCGCAGACCCACTTTGCGTGGCAATAATTGGCAGTATGCCTGAAGCTGAGGCAGCGGAGGCATTGGGGAACCACTTTGGACTTCTTCTTAGGTTCCACTTTAACTACCAAGCCATCGAAGCTGGTGAGGTTAAAGATCGCCCTGGCACTGGGGGATTTGGCGTCAAGGCGGACGAGGACGAGGGGCCAGAGCTTTTCGCCTGTTTTCATCCGGTAAACGGATTTAATTGGATATTTGCGGTTGAGGGAGTATGTTGTGGGAATATGTCGGATCACCACTTCCAAGTCTCGATCTTGGCGGACTTGGTGGGTCGTATATTCAATTTTTTCCGCTTCTAATTGTGCTGTGAGGCGACGGAAATCGTCGACAGTGTTGAGGTACAGCCTCTTGATCGTTTTTCGTTTAGGCAGGCCCTTATATACCTGCTCCTGGAGGGAGTCGCCTTCTCTGGTTGGCCGCCTGCTGTTCCCTCCAGGGGTGGTTTTCGGCTAGCGCCCTCTGTCGGAATGAGGCGGCTTTTGTTGTGGAGAGTGGCGGCTGGCCGCCACAGTCTGAAACGTAAAGATCTGAAGAAAACTCAAAATTTTTTTTTCAGCCGATTACATAACTTTCCTTTCTACTTCGTGGAGCCAAGGAAAGTAAAAACCTAATTTCGGTGTGTGTGTGTGTGTCTGTAGTTCGACTTGCGGGAGAACGGCTGATCCGATTGAGCTGGTTCCTTTTTTGTTTTGTTTGTTATTTTTTGTAGACACCAAAATAAGGTTATGGACGATTTCGGCTGATGGTAAGGGGGGGGGGGGGAATGTACCAAAAACTAGGGTTTTTCGCACTTTTCTCGAAAACGGCTCTAACGATTTTGATTAAACTTTCAAATTATCTTCTAATGATCAATACCTAACTTGTCTTCTTCATACATATCTCCATGAAAATACGGCGAACGGAGATATAGGCCCATGAAGCAAAAATAGGTTTTTTACGCTTTTTGGCAAAACGGCTTCAACGATTATCACCAAACTTTAGAGATATTTTCAAATAGTTAATACCTACGTATTCTATTCAATAAACGTTCCTCTGACAGTCCATTGAACAGAGATAAAACTCAAAATGTGTCGAAAATAACGTTTTTTCGAACATTTCCGTAAATTTCAGGGTAACTTATTCACCAAATGTCATAAATCCTAATGTAGTGTCTTTTAGTCACCCATACCAACATTTCGTTCTCTATAATTATTTCTTTATATATATATATGTTGAACGGAGATATAAGCCAAGTTAACTCAGAAAAGGAGATTTGTCGAATATTAATTTATCGGTATTCCGATTTTCTCAAAAACGGCTCTAACGATTTCGATCAAACTTACGGAGTACTCTCAGTTAACTAGTCCCTACATTTTGTTCTCTATAAATGTTCCTGTAAAAATGCGTTGAACGAAGATATAGCGCCTGCATATGTACCTGGTGTTCGAAATTACGGGGGTGGCGAAAGTTGTGTGTTGCTACGCACCAGATATTTTCCTTAGTGGCTATCGGATTAGTAATAAAATGGCGGGAAACGTGGCAAAAAGATTGTGGGGAAAACCCTTTGGCGAAGCCCTCCCACCACCACTCGTATTGTTCACGAGTACAGTTCACGGCAGAAGGGTTCGCGATAACCTGCAATAACAGTTGACGACTTTAGACCAAATGTAAGTAAACAAAATCGAGAAAATAATCGAAAGCGAAATACAACGAAAATATGTCGTCCTCCTAAACGTTAAATTTATTTCTAGACGGCTGAATTGTCAATGATATACGCCTTTTTGATCGCTTCCAAAAGCAATCTAGCACAGTACTGCATCCCATTCATAGTCCAATTTATCCACCGTTTCTGGTCATTACCAGTCTCTCAAATTTTCGCGTTGCTGAAATAGTAGTGACTAATCTCTGTAATTGTTTTTGGCAACCCTAAAAACATGGAAAGTAGTACGCTACGGTGTGAACGTACTCCAGAGCCTGTCACAGCTCTCAATCTGAAGTTCTCAGAATGAACGGAACTTCGGAAACAGCCGCTCCGGGTACTGAAAATTGGGGATTCACTTCGATGAAACGAAACCTCTCTCACTCTCTTCTCGAGCCGCTCGGTAGACGCCATTTAGTTGTCACTCGTTTGCCGCTTCCTCTTTGACGCGTTGTAATTTTCAACAAAATTTCAAGATTGATTCTCAAGGCGCTACGCCCCCAGAAGAAATGGGTCTATGCAAATGTCCGCGGAAAGTTGTAACGGCGCTGTTCTGTTACGTTCATAGAGTTAATGTCTGCCAAGCGTGCCTCGTCTTGTGGCATCCATGCGTAAGTTGAGACATCCTATTCTATTTTGACGTTTTACCAAATGTAGTTGCGATGAAGATGTCATCGGCTTGTGTGAATCTTCGGAACTGAAAGACCGAGCAGAGATATGGTACTGCGTGATGTTCTTACAGTAATTTGTTTCAAACGCACGTTAACCTTAAGTAAGCGTGTTAGTAAAAATGCAGTACCCGGGGCCGTGACGTCGTAAGTTTCGTTTCGAATTATCAAAGTCTAATCAGCCTGTGGCATTGGGAGCCTCGATTCCATTCGAATAGTCACTATTGAACGACTATTAACCTAAAGTAAGCGTGTTGGTAAAAATGCAGTACCCGGGGCCGTGATGTCGTAGGTTTCGTTTCGAATTATCAAAGTCTAATCAACCTGTTGCATGGCGGCCCTCGATCCCATTCGAATAGTCACTATTGAACGATGTATCAAATTGTTCATTCCTCACTTCGTCAGTCATGAGTTGTAACTGAAACCCCTGATGTCATAGCCCGGACACTGCAATACGTCTGGACGGCGAGCAACAAGTGGAAGTTGGCATTATTTCTGATTCACAGAACAACGTATCATGTTTCAGTAGCACATTTGGGCAGAAAATCTCTCTGTGTACAGTGTGGCTGTGCTTTAGCCTAGTAAAGTCGTCCCTCATTTTACCGGGCAGTGAATTTACCTACCGTGTTGGTTGTTTTTTTTTTTTAACAAAGTTGAACGATAGATACAGGTCTGTTTCCTTATCAAATGACTGTTTCAAATGTCTTCGAACGATTGAATTAGTGAAATGTTCCATAAGAAGTTGTAGAGCACAGTCTTTGTGGAGAGACTGGTCAGTAATTGGTTATCAGGGTTAGAGAAAGGCGTACGAAACGGATGATCTGATGAACACCTCAACACTGCTGAATTACTCCTAGTTTGTATATAGCATATATGTTGTGTGTATATAGGTTACATCTATATAAGCACGGTATTTCCCTTCCCCCACTTCTCAGTACATATATTGGGTTTCATGAATATCGTACACCACTAAGTCACATCCAGTACAGTTAATTGAGGGTCACTGTACTACCTCTTTGATGCTGACCAGACTTTCAACCATTCATTTTGTTAAAATCGAAGCCAACTGATCTGAGACCTCTAACAAACTCCATAGCATTACTAGTTTTTACATGTATCACCTAATCACATGTGCATTGATACGAGGACGGTAATTGCATAATAATAGCATACAGGAAATTACTCAAACTTCATCAATGAGACGATTTTGCACATTGGAGTCACACACCAATAATAATCACTGCAATGCATACAATTTCAAGGCGGGAAATGTGGGATTAAGTTATTTAGGAAATGATTAGGAAGTGAAGGGCCCGTCGTCCAAAATTACCGGGACTGCCAAATACAATGAACAAAGTTGATGTTAAGTATAGGCAGCCCTCCACCTCCTCCCCCAAACAGTATGGGAAGTGCACTCCTGCCCCTACTATCACCACAAAGACACTGAAAGTGAAACGCTGAAGCTACACCCAATCTGGTTAGGAAGTTGTCTCTGAGATTCCTTATTGCATCAACGAATGTTTTATGAAGGTGTTGGCAAGAAGGTTCCTTGGATTTAATGAGCTCGTTATTTTGTGTATTGCAGTGCGTGGTGCAGACTTACTTGGAATGGCTTCAGGATGCTCATTACGACCCAACGTGTGGCTTTTGTTCTGAGCCTCTTCGTGGTACCGACTGTTGTCGCCTCGATTGTTTACGTATGTGTGATTTCCTTCTCATTTGTAACTCGTATCATTTCCAATAATTATGGTCCACAGTAGTTGATGAGTAACTAGTTACATACTTACTGAGGATCTCAAAATTTAACTCTAGAATATGCTAGTGGCTAACACTATATTTTGTGTACATCTCCTTATCCAAACTTTTTACATTTGGCCCTTCTTGTTCGGTGAAGAGATGGAACTTTTTCAGCTCACTGGTACCGGCCTCAGTTTTAATTCTTGTTAATGGATTGCATGACAAACTTTGGAGAGGCAGAAATTTACGTTTGATAGTCCTCAGTGGGGCCTTGTAGATTGGGCAATGCAAAAATGAGCCATCCGGCTTTGCAATGACTTGAGACAATAGGTGGTGTCCTGAGGGCTCATTAAGAGCCTTAGCGATCTGTAAACTGGTGGTTGTTTTCACATTGTCTGAAGGAATGCAGCAAAAATGACCAAATTAAACAAATGGTATTAGTAAAATTCTCTGTTTCTGATAATAGTGGGGCACTCCCTAGAATCAGTGGGGAACATTTCCCAGTAAAGAAGTAAGCGATGAGAGGCATTTGGAGAAGTTAACATACCAGATATTTTGCCACTTCAAATGAAATAATTGAAGGAGAAACTACGTGGTATTTGACTCTCGAGCCAATGAGTGTAAGAGGGGATAATGTATCGATCAGTTTACCTGTATATTCTAGTAATTAAGGCTCACCAAAAGTACTTGTACATAAGATGGTCAAAGTTGTTATAGGTACTCTCAATGCTATTCCATTACAGTGTGAAATTATTTTTGTTAATTTCATCTTTCTAGACGTATTTCATTGGGAGTGCTTGGAAAGGCAGTGCAGATCGCTTCCACCCACTACTGCCCCACCTGGTTATGTCTGTCCCACTTGCGGCCATGGAATATTCCCAAGGAAAAGCTCATCTACACAAGTGGCGGATGAGCTTCGCAGAAAGTTGGCTTCTGTGGCATGGGGCCAAAAAGGCCTTGACGAAGTTAATGTAAGTTATGATCATTGTTATCAAGTTAGCTCAAAACACATTATACTTTACATTGGCAGGTCAGCGTTCTTGGTTCCTTGCTTTGTAAACACTCCAAGCAAGAAAGTTACAGAATTCAGCTAAAACTCTAAATGATTGACAATAAAGTTGTGTAAAGTAAAATGATGTAGTAGAGCGCCCTTCAAGATTAGTGCTTTTTAAAAAAATTATGTGTATGGTTGGTGGTTTTTCACTCTCCACTTCTTAAAGGGCAAGGAAACTATTGCAATGACGTTTTGAATGCTACTGAGTCCAGAAAACTTGATTTTTGGCACATGGTATGTGTGTGGGGCTGTAGTTTGATTTGCATTTTTCTCGAAAACAGCTCCAACGATTTTGATTAAACTTTCAAATTATCTTCTGCTTGTGGATACCTAACTTTTCTTCTCAACAAATATCTCCATGAAAGTACGGTGAACGGAGATGTAGGCCTAAAAACCAAAAATAGGGTTTCCACGCTTTTTGGCGAAACAGCTTCAACAATTATCACCAAACTCACAGAATGTTTTTAAACAGTTGATACTTATATGTTGTTTCCAATAAATGTTCCTCTGACACTTTGTTTAAAAGAGGTGAAAATAATGTTTTTTGAACATTTTTGTAATTTTCCCAAGTAACAGCGCTACTAGATTTCATCAATCTTATAGTGTTTTTTAGCAATCTATGCCCACATTTGGATTTCCTTGATTATTTCCGTATATATATGTTGAACGGAGATATAAGCCAAGTTAGCTTGGAAAAGGAGATTTGTCTTATATTAATTTATGGTGATCAAACTAGACTCTCTGTTACTCAACTAACTAGTCCCTACATCTTGTTCTCTATAAATGTTCCTGTAGAAATGCGTTGAATAAAGATCTAGTGCCCGCATGTGTAGTTGGTGTTTGAACTTACTAGGGGTTGTGGAAAGTAGGGTGTTGCTGCACAGTTGATATTTAAATGTGGCCTCCTATCATGAATTTTTGTAAATTCAGCTTTCTGGAAGTACTCAATACAGATGGAGTACTAGAGTATTCAAATGTTATGGAAGAGATAGGTAGGTCAAGTCACGGCTGGGAAGGACAAAGCAGAGCCTACTTTTCAGGATATTTTGGCTTTCTAGGGGCTTCTTATGAATGCTTCCAGCCACATTCCTGAAGAGTGTGTGGCACTCCCTTCTGCTGCCTGGGAATCCCTTGGACACTGTGATGTCTTCCTTGAGGACAAGACATATATTCAATGCCAGTAACTCTCTGTTGAGACTGATGGTATTTTATCCCATAGGCCAAATGAAGCCTATATCTCAAGGCATACTCATTTTCATGGGAAATATTCCACTGAACTGTCACTGTATCGAATCGTATTTTTCCCAAAAAAATAGGTGAGAAATGGGGCCTTTAACAGCCAAAACTTCGTTCATTGTTCCCTCTGCCTTCGCTGGTGTCCAATTATCTTCTACTTATAGGGCTAGGCAGGGGCCAAGTGATCGATTTCTGTATCATCTGCAGTTTTATAGCACTTCCAGAAGGTACAGGAATCTTGACTTCAGTAATATTGAGAGAATGTTCCAGTCGATAGTACTATTGAGAATCTTACAATTCTGCTGATAGTGCTGTCCCTAGCTTTGAAGAAAAAGAAACACCCTGTACGTTACCGAAGCATTTGAAACCGTTTGCTACAAGGCTGTGGCCTCAATGTGAAAGTGGGGGGGGGGGGGCTTCTGACTACTCGTCAATTATGAGTTAGCTGTGCCTGTAGAGCGTGATGGCATTGCAGGTTGGTGGAGATGTGGCAATAGGTGTGTAGGCATGGTGTTTGGCAGTGTCTCTTCTTTTGATTATTGACCGGTCGCATTTTTATAAGTGGCTGGGCTCTGGTACAATTTGCTCGCTTCAGATTATGTTATCCTGCTATCTTTTCTCCGACATCTGCTACCAAACTACGGGGTTTCCTTCAAATTCGTGTGCTCCAAGTGCTTGTGTCCCTCTCTGTACATGGTGTGTTCCTATGCCCCTCTTCTCTAAACTTAATCTGGTGAATCGAGTGTTTGGAGGATTGTGGTTGTGTAGAGTCAGAGATTGGTGGATGTGAGGACTGGAGATTGGGGTTGGAAGATTGACTGAGCTAAAAATGGATGGTAGAAATCAGATATGATCTTATGTTTGATGAGTAGTGACTTTAACTTGGCAATACTTTCAATATTTAGACTCAATTCCTGGTAAAGTAAATAGATGCATATTTTATTTTTCTTGGATCAAAGATACATAATGTTATAGGACAGTAGTGATATTGTACTAAGTGAGTACGATATCCCCAGGTCCAGTAATTGGAACAAGGAGCTTTATTTGCAATTACGCTCAGAGAAGTCCCACCACCACAAATGGGAGACTGGGTGGGAGTGAATGCGTCCAGACACGGCAGGGCAATGCCGGAACAGTCAACCACTAAGTTACAACTGATGACAGTGATGTTTTGAGTGAATTGGGCCAGTGGAGATGCCTAGCCAGCGCAATTGCCTGGCAATTGACTTAATCGTTACTTCATTTTATTCTCCTGTAGTTCCTCACGTGCACTGCATATCCCTTTATTTTCCACTCCTATTTCATACCAGGTAAAATGCAGCCATACTTCTATAGAAGGGTTATATATTTATAACACTTGCTTCGACATGTTTCTCATTTTGAGGGAGTATTTATAAGTCCTATGGGGCTCAATATTGTAACACTAACAATCATTTTGCATTTTTTTTTGCAGTTGCTGCCAGATGACGATCTTGCTGTGGCTGGTCCTAGTGGCTTGAATTCTAGTCCAACTATGAGCTTGGACATTAGTGACACATCACTTTCTGGGGCATCCACTATTTCAGCTGAGGATAGTGAGTAACTTTCCACAAACAAAACAAAGAATTAACAATTACTTGGTACAATACGCGTTTATTTATCAAGCTACTTTCAATCAAGTTTGGGTCTCTTCTGCTGAAATCTTGATGTTGTAGTCCCTTGAAGGAGTCTTTGGCCGCAACCTCACAGGCAGGCAATTCGGGTGTACCAAAGGAAGGTCCATGCAGGACCTGTCATTGTCGAGATTCGGCGTGTTTCCCTGCTGGCACCGGCTAAGTACGTCGTAGCAGTTCTGATTGACATCAGAGGAGCGTTTGACAGCCTTTGGTGGCCAGCGCTCCTTAATGAGCTCAAAGGTAGGGGAATCCCCCGCAACCTGTACTCGCTCGTCAGAAGTTACCTGACAGACAGAACTGCTACGATTGAAAGTAGGCATGTCTCCGTCCGGAGAAAGATTGAGAAGGGGTGCCCACAGGGCTCGGTCCTTGGACCAGCACTCTGGAATGCCTTCTTCGAAGGTCTTCTCAGGAAACTCATGAAGACTGACTGCGAGCCATATGCCTATGTGGATGACTTGACTGTGCTGATCTTTGTAGAGTCAGTCCACCAAATTGAAGAAAAAACCCACCACGTGCTCCGCACTGACACCCAATGGTGCGAGCATGTCAAGATGCATGTGGCAGAGGAAAAGACCCAGCTAATCCTCTTGAAAGGAAAAGTGAATAATCCACCCTCAATACGCTTTAGTGGCCACAGGCTTCTTCTTGAAAAGCACGTCAAGTATTTAGGAGTGAATATAGGTGAGAGGTGGGGCTTCAACCAATACCTCCCGTCCCTTGAAGGCACTACCATTGCAAGGTTTGCCTCACTGCGTGCCATTACTAAGGCCACTTGGGGTGTGTGTTACCACGACACTATCCTCATGTATAAGGCCATCTATCTAGGTGTGATTGGCTACTGCCCCTTTGTCTGGGTTAGCAAACTTAGTCAATCAAAAGAGAGTATTGGCCCAATCCCAGAGAGCCACGCTCCTGTGGATCACCAAGGCCTACAAGACTGTATCAACAGAAGCACTCCAGGTGAAATGGCAAGCGAGATGGGAATCCTCGTCAAAGGGACGTGATACGTATGAGTTCTTCCCCAACATCCGTGAACGTCTTTCAAGAAAATGGGTTGAGCCAGACCACTGAACGAGCCAGACCACACGGGACATGGTGACTTCAATGCGCGACTCCACTTCTTTTCTCTGAAAGACTCTCCATTATGCACGTCTTGTGTCTCCAGTGTGGAGGAAACAAGAAACCATGTGCTGCTCCACTGTAGTTTCTACAACAGTGAGCGACGGTTTTGGGAGGGCAAACAAACTTAGCAGCATTGACTGCTACAAAGCAGGCCTATAACCATTTCGCTGAGTTCGCGAAGAAGGTAATGGCTAAGAAACGTGGTCATAGTTGATCTGTCCTTGTGAAACTTGCCACCCAAGTAAACAGTAAGATCAGGTAGGAAACCAGATTAAGAACTCCTCCTAGATGGTACGGGATTCCTCAGGTGGTCTCCTCCGCGCGGTCACACACAGGCAACAGCTCTCAACTGGGAGACTGGCTAGCGACCAAATACCTCCCGTACCTCCACAGGTCTGAGTTCGGTGGATGCTGCAGGGGCCAGCCACTTGCATATTAGCGAAACCGCATCTTCCGTGACTGATATAACCCTCGTCAAGGGTTTAGGTACAGTCATCAAATAAGGAAACAGACCTGTCCTTAACTTAGCATGTGTGATAAGACTCGTAACAAGCTGTAAAAAAGTCAATAGAGCAACAACAACCTGTTATAAGCAAGATAACCATCAGTTAGTCCCGGTCAACCAGTATTGTGCATCTTGCCAAATATTTTATTGTCCAAAACTAATTTACTCGTTTTTTCTACTCATTAGGTTCTGCCTCAATTCCTCTTCGTCGGGTGGCTCCTATATTTTTTCACTCTCCTGGAGGGGACGCTGACGATGACAAGTATTCACGGCTTCCTGAAATTCTTCAGCCACATGGCAGGTAGGTGAATTTGTGATCGCTTATTCACAGTACAATCTCATGGCTAATTTGTAGTATTAATTAAGTATAATTTCGAAATGACTCTTGATGTTAGTTGTTAATTTTGATGGTGTAGGGCCTTTTGTTCTCTCAGACATTATTCAGTAAGATCTGTCTCTAATCCTAATAGTGTAAACGCAATTGAAAAATGGAGTTTTTAATATAGTCATTATTAAACCAAAAAAACAAAAACATTAAGCTATGTCAAGGGTTGAACTTAACATTTTTGATAGGTGCAGCACACATTACATTAACGTACAGGTATACAAATTAATATCCACCTAATCGAAGCAAAAACACATCACATCCTCCAAACTGTCACCTAATAGTGCTAGCGTGTCAAGCTGCAAGCGGCTTAGAAGAAAAAAAAAGCAACAAAAAAACCAGCTAACCCTCTTAATGGGAAAATGGAAAAGCCAACCGACGCTTTGGCAGCGACATGCTCCTTCTTGAGAGGCAAGTCAAGTACTTGAAAGTCAATATAGGTGAGTTTCAGTCAACACTCAAACTCTCTGCCCTCACAATGTTTACTTCATTGAGCAATTATCAAGGCCACTTGAGGTGTATTTCGACCTCTCTATTGAACGATAACTCATATCTTACGCTTATTGAGAAACTAGTTATGTAGTTGCCTCATCAAGTATGATTCCCTACACGTCCAGAAAAAAAAGTCGAGTTTTAGGGTAATGCGTCCATCATGTGAGCTGAGTGGTAAACATATTAGTTGCAGGGAAATATATAAAGTGAATGTACATTTGGCGTAGAAAAGTTTTGAGATGACTGATAATTTTACGATTATTTTTTTTCCAGAAACATCATAAACAGGAACACCTTTACCTTGAGAAACGTACTTGGTTGGGTGCTATGTATCTGCTTGGTCACGTTAGTTTTGTCCTGGTTGCAACCGCATTCCTCAACATAACTTGTTTCAGCAACCAAACTCAGTTTTGATTTCCAACTTCTCCCAATTTTGATTTCCTTATTCGTTTTTTCTGTTTAGTATGCTACCTTCACTTGTTTCGATTCAGTAAAGTGAACTCTTTACCCATAGTGCTTGAGTTTGTTTATCAAGTACATTTAACAATCAATGTTCTGCTTAAGTTTACAAAAGAGCTTAGTCTTTGATACGGGTGACGAGCGTAAATGTAAAATCATTTACCAACATTTTGTTTTATGGCCAGCCTTCACCACCGGCATTCCTATTCATTTGACTATTTGAGGTTCTCTTTCGCTTGTTTCATTTCAATCCAATTTCCTTATGTTCATGGAACTGTATCCAATAAAGTGATACTGCTCTTTACACATTGATGCTTGATTTTGTTCATCAAAACTGTTTAAAAATGTTGAAATTATGTGTATATAAAGAGCCTAGTCATTGAAATTTGGGGATAAGCATCAATGTAAAATCCTTTACCAACGTTTTGTCTTATGGCAACCTCCTTCCTCAAGGTGGAGGTCCTTGTTTCAGCCATACGAGTTATGAGTCCCAGCTTTCACCAAATTAGACGTTCCTATTCTTTTGACGATTTGATGTTCTCTGTTGACTTGTTTTATTTCAATCCAATTTCCTTAAGTTCATGGAACTGCATTCAATAACGTGATACTGCTCTTTACACATTGGTGCTTGATTTTGTTCATCCCAAAACCTTTTAAAATGTTGTAGATATGTGTATATACAGAGCCTAGTCATTGGTATTGGTGGCAAATGTAAATATGTTACCAACGTTTTTGTACATTTTTAAGAAAATAAAGTCTATTCAGTTACACAAAATGTGAATAGCATGTTCTTTTTTGCTCTCCTTTTACCCACATTTTCTTCATCAAATCATGTTTTTTCTCTTTTACAAGAGCTATTCCTGGGTGAGTTAAATGGAGGGTGCTGTGTTAAAATGGTTGTGCACAGTTAGGTTTTTTTAGAGACAACAATAAATATTCAATCTTTCAAAATATGGGACTGTTGACTAAATACAACCTGTTCTTTTAAATAATACATATGCGGGCGCTATATCTTCGTTCAACGCATTTTTACAGGGACATTTATGGGGTACAAAATGTACGGAAAAGTTAGCTGAGAGTACTCCGAAAGTTTGATGAAAATCGTTTTTGAGAAAATTGGAATACCGATAAATTAATATTCGACAAATCTCCTTTTCTGAGTTAACGTGGCTTATATCTCCGTTCAACATATATATACAGGAATAATTATGTAGAACGAAATGTTGGTATGGGTGACTTAAAGACACTCCATTACGATTTATCACATCTGGTGAAGAAGTTACCCTGGAATTTACGGAAATGTTCGAAAAACGTTATTTTCGACACATTTTGATTTTTATCTCTGTTCAATGGACTGTCAGAGGAACATTTATTCAGAACAATGTGTAGGTATTAACTATTTGAAAACATCCTGTGAGTTTGGTGATAATCGTTGAAGCCGTTTTGCCAAAAAGCGTAAAAAACCTATTTTTGCTTCATGGGCGTATATCTCCGTTCGCCGTATTTTCATGGAGATATGTATGGAGAAGAAAAGTTAAGTATTGATCATTAGAAGATAATTTGACAGTTTAATCAAAATTGTTAGAGCCGTTTTCAGGAAAAGTGCGAAAACCCCTAGTTGTTGGTACATTTTCGTCCCCCTTCCCATCGGCCGAAATCGTACATAACCTTATTTTGAGGTCTACAAAAAATAACGAACAAAACAAAAAAAGAACCAGTTCAATCGGATCAGCCGTTCTCCCGCAAATCAAACTACAGACACACACGCATGGACCACCCGCCAAAATTAGGTTTTTTAGACTCAGTAGGCCTCAAAACGTAAAGATCTGAAGAAAACACAAATTTTTTTTTGACCTGATTACTATACTTTCCTTCTCTTCGGGTAGCGGAAAGTGAAAATTCCGTTTGGGATCGAGTTTTGCCCATCTGCTCGGTAATTCGATCAGGCAGAACCCATGGTTATGGGCAACAAATGGTTTAAAAAATTAGCCATAAACGAAATTTTGGTAGGATTATTGCAGTTGCGTCATGATGAGCATCGTTCACTCGGTGTTTTTCGATTGAGTCAAATAGGAAAGGTCTCAGAGGTGTAGGAGTAGGTCTAGATAGACACCAGTAACGGATCACAGTAAATATAATACAGCAATATTTACTACTGGAGCAAATCTCGAGAAAATATGGTGAGAGTTATCGTTTCTTACCGACTTAGGCTCATTTCATGCTCTGCCTCTCATTTCACTTTCACATCCGTCAAAATTGTCTAGGTCGCCTGTAAATGTCAATTTTTGTTGTCTGGTGACAGTATCGTTTGCTAATATCTTTTGACGCTGAGCAAATGGGATGGATCTTGGAGGTATGAGGCATACGCAAGAGGATAATAAAGTGGTGTGTATTAATTTGCCGTTTTTAATTATGATCATACTCCAATACTGTTCTTTGGATAAATTATGGAACACCAAATTCTTTAGCGCGTACCTCAAATTTCGTCCAATGTAGAAACAATGAAGCTAACGATCATGAAGAAATAAAGAGAGGTAATATAATTCTTCCAGGTATAAAACGAATTTCTGATAGCACTGATAGTCCGCAACCTGTTACCAGGTACCCTCTGGGCCATGGGAAGGATTATACCTTCTAATGAAACGAATAATCAAAATTGATGCTGTGACATTATTAATGATACCGTTACATTACAATACGCAGCAATATCGCACTAAGTGATTTTGGAGTAAGTACGATATTGTTGAGAACTTTATAATGTCGCACTCCATCGTTGATCGGATTGGTTGCATGTGTTTATGTGTAAAATATCTGGTGTGTTGCAACACACAACTTTCCTTAGCTCTACAACAATTCACTTTGTTTGTACATGGCTAATTCCATTTAATCAATTCATTTGTCACTCAGTTAATTTGAACTTGGTCAAACAACGCTTTACAGCAGCAGAAAGCGGTAGCGCTTACAGTTCCGGAATTTATTGTGCTGCTCGTACTCATTGCAGGACCATTATTGAGCAATTGGTACACAGATAATTAATGAGGCTGTAAACACGATTTTTTAAAAAAAGGATAGTAATCATTTTTGCAGAGTTATTGGAAAATAACTGTTAGAACTGGTATTCGGCGAAACGGCAGTAGTTGAAATTCAGGAATTTCTGGGGTGAGCCCCATGTATCTCATGAGCGTTTTTAAATACTCACCCTATAGGTATTGGATTGGACTACGATAACAATTTTCACTTTCCTTGCTCTACGGAGTAGAAAAGAAAGTTATGTAATCAGCTGAAAAAAAAATTTTGAGTTCTCTTCAGATCATTCTCTTTGTTTTGAGCAAGTCAAAATACATTGACCTCAGTTTTTCCCAACATCACAACATTTCCGTTTTTGGATCCGATAATCCTTATACCTGCGAGTCGTCCGGCTCTTAACGCTTGGAGTTCCCCAATTAGTTTTCCAAGCGCCTCAAAATGCCTCACCTCTGGGATTACCGTTCCTACTTGTCACTCTGCAACAATAGGTTTCAGATTCCAATACCACAAAACACAATAGAGCCCCTGACTAACGAGCTTTCATTTTCTCAATACTTACTGTCCCCATCCAGTCACCCTCCTCTGGTCACAACCATCCTCAATACGAAACCAACCAATCGGAAGAATTTATACCCTTCCAAAGCGACAGTTCCCCCTGACACGGCACTCAGAACGATTTTACCTTATGTTATGTTAACTTCACTTCTCGTCTGTACCTTCAAGTGTTCGAACCTTGTTGTAACTTCAACTCTCCAATTACACGTTTTGTGCTTCTTTAAACCGTGTTCATTTAAGTCTATCCTGGTCAATACATTTTTGGTCCTCCGGGCCGGATAGACAAATAGTATTTTCGCGGCTGAAGCATTCCGGGTCCAGCGCGAAAAGTGATCATTCTCCTGTACGAAGCTCAAGATGGTATACACACGAACTGGGGCTGGCGTGGCCGATGAAGAACTTGACGACTTCTCACCTGCACTGGACCACGAAGCCGATGTCCATCAAAGCTCTTCAAATGACACGCCTCTTGCTTCATCGGAAAACTCAGGGGAAGTAAGTTACAACTTTCATCTCCCGTCAGACTTCGTCATCAATGACTCAACGCGCAGGCTCTTCTGTTATTCTCGGAAGCTACACAATATAAACCACTCTGCTGTTCATCTCGACACGTCCTCAGCCTCTGCTGCAGTTGATGCCAGTTATTGGCTCCGCTTCTTCGCTGAAACCCGAGAAGAATTCCCCGAGGTTGAGAATTACGGGTTCGGAATCAGCGATGCGGTTCTCGCCACTAAATGGATGGACAAAATCTCTTCCCAATTAGAAGAAACGAATCGCATTATTGAACTTCGCATGCGCCCGCTGATTCCTTTATCTGCTGACTCTCATCAGAAAGGGGTCTCAGTGAATAGACAACCTGAGCGGCCGACTTCTCAAGAAGCTTTAATAATAGCGATGAAGCATCACAATTTTTTAGCTGGGACCATACCGATGTTTTCTGGAAACATTACAGAATTCCACAGTTTCCGCTCGAGTTTCGAAAACGCTGCTCACCATCTGAACATTCCGACAGCTAAAAAACTAGCTTGCCTCAAACAACACTTGTCAGGGTACCCCTTATCAATTGTTGAACATATTGGCAATACAGATGCCGACTACGAGAGAGCTTACGAGGCACTAGTTGGCGAATATACCGGAAGAAGAAGAACGGCTATGGCAACATTCAAGGTTTTTCACGAAACTGCTTCGTTGAAACCAAATCCTGATGCAGATGACCTCAGCTGTTTTATCTCTAAGCTCCACAATACGAGGAATGCGGTAAATAATCTGAACATCACCGACCCAGGCGACTTCAGAGACTTTTACGTTGCATACTCGAAACTCTCTCCCGACCTCTGTGAAGAGTTCCAGAAAGTATTCCCGGATCGTGACTATATACCCACGTTTCAAGACCTGATGAAGTTCTTGGACCAACAGAACGAACAGCGCCGTGCCCGAAGCATTTTCAACGATCAGCGGACCACTCGAAATCCATGGGCACCTTCCAATCAGCGGAGAAGAACTGCAACCCCACCGAGAGGAAGGTTTGGTGCTTTTAGGAACTCCTTCGCTGCTCTTCAGGACGATGGTGAGTCTTATGATCCCGTAGAATTGGCAAATGTCGAATTGTGTAACGCCAATAATTTTGCTTCTAATGTTAGCGTTAATCAGAGTAACAAAGGTAGGCACAATTTCCAAAATACAGGTAATAGTAACAGTAGTAATTCTCCAAATATGTACAGTTCTGTGGTGCGTGGCTTTCAAAAACCTGTTGCAGTAGGTTCCCCCCAAATCCGATTCCCTTGCCAAATTTGCAAAGGATTACACGCACTAAGAAAGTGTCCCGAGTTCGGACGCATGTCAGTTGTTCTTGCGCGTAGGGACTTGGTAAAGGTTGCAATCTTTGCTGGAACTGTTTAGCGAGCACGCACGCCGTTAGAAACTGCCCCTCTCAGTCAAACTGCTTCCATTGCAACGGCCGTCATCACACCTTCCTCCACCTTAATGACTACATCAATCCCAACTCCGTCAACAGATCTCAGCACTCCTCAACCGCATGTCCTGATCCCCAGACCGGACAAACTCATCTTCCAACATCAAATCGTTACCACACTCTTCAAAATCCCGTAAACCGGACTTTCGCAGGCGACCCGTTAAAGATCACCCTCTGGCCCTTCCGCTCCTGCTTCTCAACCACTAGGAACGGCCATTCTCCTGCTTCTATTTCTTCTTACTACTCCCAAAATCAGGTAGCGATAGGGAATGACACGGAAGCAAGGGGTCTCTGGCCTTCTCTCCCAGGGGCCACGAATAACGTTCCTCCACCGCATTCGAGGGAGGCAGAACCCTGAACCACATCAGCTCACCTCCCCAACATCCTCGTGGGATCCTACGCAAGTAGATTAGCGGTATGGCCGACCGATGCCCTTCAATCGAACCAACTTCGTTGCTAAAACATCTTCCCTTTCGACTCTTCGACACACCCCTCTAGATCTAGCAATAATCCCCACAGCGGAAATTTCGATTCGCAACGCTGGTGGTAAATGGCATCGGTCTAGGGCCATACTGGATACTGGTAGTGAGCTGAACCTGATAACACAGGAAGCTGCTCTCAGAACTGGCATGATAATCCTCCCTCCCCGCCTATCAGCATTTCTGGTGTTGGAGGCACCTCTAGCTCAACAATTCTCGGAACCACTTCCCTTTGGCTTCGTCAACCTACTCGACCCGACCTTTACATAACTCTTCGCGTTATCACCAGGGCTACCAATGATATCCCAACCTCTCCGTTGCCGCACCACCTTTGGCCGCACTTCAACTCCTTAGAGCTTGCTGACCCCAAGTACTTCCAACCTCAGCCAGTGGAGATCATTTTCGGTAGCGCCGTATTCGAGTCAGTTGATCTTCAAACTGTAATATATCCAATTCAAGGGTCTCCAACGGCACGCCGTACTAAACTAGGATGGGTCATCACGGGCAGGTACTTCTCCCCTCCCAAAAAGAAAACCGTAAGCTTCCACCCATCCGTTCTGGAACACAGAGAAAAACTGAACGCCGTTTGTCGCACTAATCCTTCAACGAACTCTATTGAAGAACTCGTGGCTGATCCCTCCTCAAGCTTAATTCAGACCCCACCTCCTTCTCAATCTGATCATCCCACCTCAACTACCAAACCTAACCATTCCCTGATAAAGGTGCTTCCACTCCTCCCTCATAAACCTTCTACGTTTTGTAGCAGTGCCAGCGCCGTCAAGATACACACATCTTCTTTCCCATGCGCTCAGTCCCTCAACACACCTACTAGAAAAGCTGACTGCGAACTTCATTACCTCTTAGCACGCCTCTTTCAGCTCGAGACACCCCGACTAGGAGGCAACTTACTCCAGAGGAACTAAAGGCTGAGAAAATATTCACTTCCACTACCAGCCGCCTTCCTGATGGTCGCTATGTAGTAGCCTTACCCTTCAAACATCAACCATCTCTCCTTGGGGATTCCCGCGCCGCAGCACTTCAACAATTATTCAAAATTGAAAGTAAGATGCGTCGTAAAGCCGGAATTGCGAACTGCATATAACCAGTTCATGGAAGACTACCTGGTTCAAAGGCCACATGGAACCCACTGCTCGTCCTCCTCCAGGAACTCCTAAAGTATTATTTGCCGCATCACGCTGTACATCGACCGGGTGACCCATCCGACAAGATTAGGGTAGTTTTAATGCCTCACAGCCATCCACCTCGAGTTACTCCTTAAACGATTTACTTTTATCAGGTCCCCGTCTGCAGCTAGACATTGGTGACGTTGTCACTCGGTTCCGTATGAATCGCTACGTTTTCACCGCAGACATACGTCAAATGTTCAGGCAAGTCCGACACAGGGAAAATGATTCAGACTTTTTGCGCATCTTATGGAGATTCAACCCCAACGATCCCATCACTGACTACTGGCTGAAGACTGTCACTTACGGAACAACCTCGGCCCCGTGGCTATCCGGGCGAGTACTGAGGGATTTGGCCGCAAAGCATGCTGATTCCCACCCTCATGCATCTCAAATACTACGTGAGAAGACGTATGTTGATGATGTTAACGGAGGTTCAAACTCTGTTAGTACTGCTCTCCACGTACGGAATGAGTTATGCCATCTTCTTTCACTAGCTCGTCTCAAGCTTCACAAGTGGGCCTCAAACCACCCTGATCTTCTCCAGGGAATTCCTCGTGATCATATCCTCCCTCCCTCCGAACCCTTGGAGTTCAGCTCTAACATTGATGATTCGATGGGGGCGCCACCACTCAAGTTACTGGGACTGTGTTGGGATCCTTCATCAGACACATTTTTCTGCAGGCTGGCAGCTAGCAGTAATGTTCACACAAAGCGAGAACTCATTTCTCAAATCGCGAAGATCTATGATCCACTGGGCTGGTTAATTCCCGTAATTGTGTACGCAAGAGTTATTTCTCGTCCGATCGCCCAGGCTCATTTTCAGTGGGACGCACCTTTGCCACCGGATACGATCGTTACTTGGAACAAGCTTCAGACCCAGCTTCCCTTCTTGCTGGTTTACATATTCCCGACATGTGCCGATAACTGACGGCCCGATTTATCTAATTGGCTTTGCAGATGCTTCAGAACAAGCATATGCTGCCGTGGTGTATCTCGTAGTTGTCCGTGCCCTCAGAATGTTTCTAGACTCATATCAGCAAAGGCAAGAATGTCTCCAATTGGTAAAACTTATCACAACCATCCCCAGACTGGAACTGTGTGCAGCCCAACTTCTCGCTAAGCTGATGTCAAAGGTCTCCCCCTTATTCCCAAAACTCAGCGCTGAACACATACTAGCATTTTCAGACTCCACGATAACACTCTCGTGGCTGACCGCTTCGCCAGCTCCAACATGGAAAACCTTCGTGGGGAATCGGGTCTCTGACACTCTGTCTCACATACCAGCTCAGCAGTGGTTTCATGTGGGAACCTCCGAAAATCCGGCGGATGCTGGCCTCGCGAGGGCTCACACCTCAGCAACTTCTTGATCACCGTCAGTGGATGGAAGGGCCAGCCTGGATTAAACAATCACCGTATGAGTGGCCCCTTGTTCGAGTTCGTCCTGAATTGTCTAACCCTAATGTCACGTTTGAAGTTCGCCCAAACACGCCAGTTTCCTTAAGCATGACTCCGGTTTATGACGACACGTTTCATCTGCTTGAAGAACGTCGCTCCTCTTTTGTCTCACTCCGCAACATAACCGCCTGGATATATAGATTCATTGTAACGGCTCGCAGATCCTCTGACCCCACACTTCGTCAACGCCGCTCTCACATACTTTCACTAATGTCGCAGCGCACTGCAATATCTGCCTTCATCCAGTCACGCGTGCCTCCCCTTCCTCTTGCCGAGTCGAGGGAAGCGGAACGTATCTTGGTCCGCCGGGCTCAGCTCCATGCCTTCAGTCCCCAGCTGAAGGAAGCTCGTTCAGGCTCCATCAAAGCCCATTTTGGTAAATCCTTAGCCTATTTTATTAGCTCCGAGGACAATATTCTACGGGTAGGGGGGCGATTGGCCTCATCAAATTTAGACTTTGACGCCCGGCACCCCATACTATTGCCATCCTATCATTATCTGACCCGTCTACTAATCAGTGAAGCTCACATCTCCAACCTCCATACTGGACCCTCCTCCACCCTAGCTTTCCTCCGTAGGAAGTATTGGATTGTGGATGGGAAACGAGATTGTCCGACGTCAGCTGTCCAAGTGCAACAAGTGCTTCTCCTACCGCCCTACACCATTCCAACCACCAATGGGTCAGCTCCTCCTCTCGAACAAAGCCAACAGCACCATTCCAAATAGTTGGTGTGGATTATGCCGGGACCATTCACCCTTACATCATCCTTTCCGATCATCATCACGTTCAACCCAGAGCAAAACACGCCAGGCTTACATGGCAGTCTTTGTTTGTTTCACCACCAAAGCAGTGCACCTTGAGTTTGCTACTTCCCTCTCCACTCCGGCTTTCATCTCGGCCTATCGTGGAATTCTCTGTGACCGTCGAGGAAATCCAAGTGCCATATACTCCGATAATGGAGACAAATTTTGTTGGGGCTGCCCGGCGAACTCCGCCGTCTTGATCCCTCCTCTCTTCCGAAGTCTACAAAACTGCTGTCAATAGGGAAAGCCTCGCACATGGGACACAATGGCACTTCATTCCCCCTGCCGCTCCACATTTTGGTGGACTCTGGGAAGCAACAGTGAAATCAGCCAAACGATTACTTCGCACAGGGCTTCGAAACCAGATTCTGACCTTGGAATGTTTCATCTCTATTCTCACTCGTGTTGAAGCAATTCTGAACTCTCGGCCCTTGGTAGGTGTTTCCACGTCCCCAGACGACCTGCACTTCCTGACTCCTGGACACTTCCTAATTTTACGTCCCATATTCTCTGAACCACCACCATCTGACAACACGCCACCTTTGCACTAACCCCTCTGGCAGCTCAGTGACACCCTCAAACAAGACAATGCCGACTCCTCCACCATTGCCCCTCCTCCACTTTGTTCTGACAACACTCTGGATGCCAGTCACAATTTGGGATCAAGGTACAAACAAGTGATTCAGCTGACCAAAGCCTTCTGGAAGAGATGGACAGTGGAGTATCTCACAACTCTACAAGATAGAACAAAGTGGGGTAATACACGGACAGGGATCAATCCTTCTCCCGGGCAAGTAGTGATTCTCATGGAACCTAATCTTCCAGTAACACAATGGAGATTGGGTCGTATCACCCGTCTTTTCCACGATAGATCAGGCATATCTCGAGTAGCTGAAGTAGCTACCTCATCTGGCTCCCTCACACGTCCACTGAGGAAATTATGTCCCTTCCTACCCAGTAATATCCTGCAATGTCATCATCACAGCGCGGGGAATATGTTTTGAGCAAGTCAAAATACATTGACCTCAGTTTTTCCCAACATCACAACATTTCCGTTTTGGATCCGATAATCCTTATACCTGCGAGTCGTCCGGCTCTTAACGCTTGGAGTTCCCAATTAGTTTTCCAAGCGCCTCAAAATGCCTCACCTCTGGGATTACCGTTCCTACTTGTCACTCTGCAACAATAGGTTTCAGATTCCAATACCACAAAACACAATAGAGCCCCGCACTAACGAGCTTTCATTTTCTCCAATACTTACTGTCCCCATCCAGTCACCCCTCCTCTGGTCACAACCATCCTCAATACGAAACCAACCAATCGCAAGAATTTATACCCCTTCCAAAGCGACAGCTCCCCTGACACGGCACTCAGAACGATTTTACCTTATGTTATGTTAACTCACTTCTCGTCTGTACGTTCAAGTGTTCGAACCTTGTTGTAACTTCAACTCTCCAATTACACGTTTTGTGCTTCTTTAAACCGTGTTCATTTAAGTCTATCCTGGTCAATACACTACCGATTCTGAATATGTTTCAAAATCCGGTTTCGCTCCATCCGTTACCGCAGGGGAAGCAAAAAACCTTTACATCGACACTACTCGGTAACCGAGCACAATTTTGGAAATTTTCAAATTGCGTATGGTAGATTATGACCTACCGATTCCAAATATGTTTCAAAATCCGGTTTCGCTCCATCCGTTACCGCAGACGAAGCAAAAAACCTTTACATCGACACTACTCGGTAACCGAGCACAATTTTGGAAATTTTCAAATTGCGTATGGTAGATTATGACCTACCGATTCCAAATATGTTTCAAAATCCGGTTTCGCTCCATCCGTTACCGCAACGGAAGCAAAAAACTTTTACATCGACACTACTCGGTAACCGAGCACAATTTTGGAAATTTTCAAATTGCGTATGGTAGATTATGACCTACCGATTCCAAATATGTTTCAAAATCCGGTTTCGCTCCATCCGTTACCGCAGGGAAGCGAAAAACCTTTACATCGACACTACTCGGTAACCGAGCACAATTTTGGAAATTTTCAAATTGCGTATGGTAGATTATGACCTACCGATTCCAAATATGTTTCAAAATCCGGTTTCGCTCCATCCGTTACCGCAGGAGAAGCAAAAACCTTTACATCGACACTACTCGGTAACCGAGCACAATTTTGGAAATTTTCAAATTGCGTATGGTAGATTATGACCTACCGATTCCAAATATGTTTCAAAATCCGGTTTCGCTCCATCCGTTACCGCAGAAGCAAAAACCTTTACATCGACACTACTCGGTAACCGAGCACAATTTTGGAAATTTTCAAATTGCGTATGGTAGATTATGACCTACCGATTCCAAATATGTTTCAAAATCCGGTTTCGCTCCATCCGTTACCGCAAGGGAAGCAAAAACCTTTACATCGACACTACTCGGTAACCGAGCACAATTTTGGAAATTTTCAAATTGCGTATGGTAGATTATGACCTACCGATTCCAAATATGTTTCAAAATCCGGTTTCGCTCCATCCGTTACCGCAGAAGCAAAAAACCTTTACATCGACACTACTCGGTAACCGAGCACAATTTTGGAAATTTTCAAATTGCGTATGGTAGATTATGACCTACCGATTCCAAATATGTTTCAAAATCCGGTTTCGCTCCATCCGTTACCGCAGAAGCAAAAAACCTTTACATCGACACTACTCGGTAACCGAGCACAATTTTGGAAATTTTCAAATTGCGTATGGTAGATTATGACCTACCGATTCCAAATATGTTTCAAAATCCGGTTTCGCTCCATCCGTTACCGCAGGAAGCAAAAAACCTTTACATCGACACTACTCGGTAACCGAGCACAATTTTGGAAATTTTCAAATTGCGTATGGTAGATTATGACCTACCGATTCCAAATATGTTTCAAAATCCGGTTTCGCTCCATCCGTTACCGCAATGGAAGCAAAAAACCTTTACATCGACACTACTCGGTAACCGAGCACAATTTTGGAAATTTTCAAATTGCGTATGGTAGATTATGACCTACCGATTCCAAATATGTTTCAAAATCCGGTTTCGCTCCATCCGTTACCGCATGCGAAGCAAAAAACCTTTACATCGACACTACTCGGTAACCGAGCACAATTTTGGAAATTTTCAAATTGCGTATGGTAGATTATGACCTACCGATTCCAAATATGTTTCAAAATCCGGTTTCGCTCCATCCGTTACCGCAGCGGAAGCAAAAAACCTTTACATCGACACTACTCGGTAACCGAGCACAATTTTGGAAATTTTCAAATTGCGTATGGTAGATTATGACCTACCGATTCCAAATATGTTTCAAAATCCGGTTTCGCTCCATCCGTTACCGCAAGGGAAGCAAAAACCTTTACATCGACACTACTCGGTAACCGAGCACAATTTTGGAAATTTTCAAATTGCGTATGGTAGATTATGACCTACCGATTCCAAATATGTTTCAAAATCCGGTTTCGCTCCATCCGTTACCGCAATGGAAGCAAAAAA
Source organism: Pachypeltis micranthus (assembly GCA_020466155.1). Lineage (NCBI taxonomy): Eukaryota > Metazoa > Arthropoda > Insecta > Hemiptera > Miridae > Pachypeltis > Pachypeltis micranthus. Next base: position 78,786,353 of record CM035768.1, on the reverse strand, counting down.
CCTTTACATCGACACTACTCGGTAACCGAGCACAATTTTGGAAATTTTCAAATTGCGTATGGTAGATTATGACCTACCGATTCCAAATATGTTTCAAAATCCGGTTTCGCTCCATCCGTTACCGCAGGGAAGCAAAAAACCTTTACATCGACACTACTCGGTAACCGAGCACAATTTTGGAAATTTTCAAATTGCGTATGGTAGATTATGACCTACCGATTCCAAATATGTTTCAAAATCCGGTTTCGCTCCATCCGTTACCGCAGGGTAAGCAAAACACCTTTACATCGACACTACTCGGTAACCGAGCACAATTTTGGAAATTTTCAAATTGCGTATGGTAGATTATGACCTACCGATTCCAAATATGTTTCAAAATCCGGTTTCGCTCCATCCGTTACCGCAGGGGAAGCGAAGAACCTTTACATCGACACTACTCGGTAACCGAGCACAATTTTGGAAATTTTCAAATTGCGTATGGTAGATTATGACCTACCGATTCCAAATATGTTTCAAAATCCGGTTTCGCTCCATCCGTTACCGCACGGCAAGCGAAAAACCTTTACATCGACACTACTCGGTAACCGAGCACAATTTTGGAAATTTTCAAATTGCGTATGGTAGATTATGACCTACCGATTCCAAATATGTTTCAAAATCCGGTTTCGCTCCATCCGTTACCGCAGGGGAGCAAAAAACCTTTACATCGACACTACTCGGTAACCGAGCACAATTTTGGAAATTTTCAAATTGCGTATGGTAGATTATGACCTACCGATTCCAAATATGTTTCAAAATCCGGTTTCGCTCCATCCGTTACCGCAGGAAGCAAAAAACCTTTACATCGACACTACTCGGTAACCGAGCACAATTTTGGAAATTTTCAAATTGCGTATGGTAGATTATGACCTACCGATTCCAAATATGTTTCAAAATCCGGTTTCGCTCCATCCGTTACCGCAGGGAAGCAAAAAACCTTTACATCGACACTACTCGGTAACCGAGCACAATTTTGGAAATTTTCAAATTGCGTATGGTAGATTATGACCTACCGATTCCAAATATGTTTCAAAATCCGGTTTCGCTCCATCCGTTACCGCAGGGCAAGCAAAAAACCTTTACATCGACACTACTCGGTAACCGAGCACAATTTTGGAAATTTTCAAATTGCGTATGGTAGATTATGACCTACCGATTCCAAATATGTTTCAAAATCCGGTTTCGCTCCATCCGTTACCGCAGCGGAAGCAAAAAACCTTTACATCGACACTACTCGGTAACCGAGCACAATTTTGGAAATTTTCAAATTGCGTATGGTAGATTATGACCTACCGATTCCAAATATGTTTCAAAATCCGGTTTCGCTCCATCCGTTACCGCGGGGGAAGCGAAAAACCTTTACATCGACACTACTCGGTAACCGAGCACAATTTTGGAAATTTTCAAATTGCGTATGGTAGATTATGACCTACCGATTCCAAATATGTTTCAAAATCCGGTTTCGCTCCATCCGTTACCGCAGCGCAAGCAAAAAACCTTTACATCGACACTACTCGGTAACCGAGCACAATTTTGGAAATTTTCAAATTGCGTATGGTAGATTATGACCTACCGATTCCAAATATGTTTCAAAATCCGGTTTCGCTCCATCCGTTACCGCAGAAGAAGCAAAAAACCTTTACATCGACACTACTCGGTAACCGAGCACAATTTTGGAAATTTTCAAATTGCGTATGGTAGATTATGACCTACCGATTCCAAATATGTTTCAAAATCCGGTTTCGCTCCATCCGTTACCGCAGGTTAAGCAAAAAACCTTTACATCGACACTACTCGGTAACCGAGCACAATTTTGGAAATTTTCAAATTGCGTATGGTAGATTATGACCTACCGATTCCAAATATGTTTCAAAATCCGGTTTCGCTCCATCCGTTACCGCAGGTTAAGCAAAAAACCTTTACATCGACACTACTCGGTAACCGAGCACAATTTTGGAAATTTTCAAATTGCGTATGGTAGATTATGACCTACCGATTCCAAATATGTTTCAAAATCCGGTTTCGCTCCATCCGTTACCGCAGCAAAAACCTTTACATCGACACTACTCGGTAACCGAGCACAATTTTGGAAATTTTCAAATTGCGTATGGTAGATTATGACCTACCGATTCCAAATATGTTTCAAAATCCGGTTTCGCTCCATCCGTTACCGCAGGGGAAGCAAAAAACCTTTACATCGACACTACTCGGTAACCGAGCACAATTTTGGAAATTTTCAAATTGCGTATGGTAGATTATGACCTACCGATTCCAAATATGTTTCAAAATCCGGTTTCGCTCCATCCGTTACCGCAGTGGAAGCGAAAAACCTTTACATCGACACTACTCGGTAACCGAGCACAATTTTGGAAATTTTCAAATTGCGTATGGTAGATTATGACCTACCGATTCCAAATATGTTTCAAAATCCGGTTTCGCTCCATCCGTTACCGCAAGGGAAGCAAAAACCTTTACATCGACACTACTCGGTAACCGAGCACAATTTTGGAAATTTTCAAATTGCGTATGGTAGATTATGACCTACCGATTCCAAATATGTTTCAAAATCCGGTTTCGCTCCATCCGTTACCGCAGGGCAAGCAAAAAACCTTTACATCGACACTACTCGGTAACCGAGCACAATTTTGGAAATTTTCAAATTGCGTATGGTAGATTATGACCTACCGATTCCAAATATGTTTCAAAATCCGGTTTCGCTCCATCCGTTACCGCAAGGGAAGCAAAAACCTTTACATCGACACTACTCGGTAACCGAGCACAATTTTGGAAATTTTCAAATTGCGTATGGTAGATTATGACCTACCGATTCCAAATATGTTTCAAAATCCGGTTTCGCTCCATCCGTTACCGCAGAAGCAAAAACCTTTACATCGACACTACTCGGTAACCGAGCACAATTTTGGAAATTTTCAAATTGCGTATGGTAGATTATGACCTACCGATTCCAAATATGTTTCAAAATCCGGTTTCGCTCCATCCATCGACACTACTCGGTAACCGAGCACAATTTTGGAAATTTTCAAATTGCGTATGGTAGATTATGACCTACCGATTCCAAATATGTTTCAAAATCCGGTTTCGCTCCATCCGTTACCGCAGGGGAAGCAAAAAACCTTTACATCGACACTACTCGGTAACCGAGCACAATTTTGGAAATTTTCAAATTGCGTATGGTAGATTATGACCTACCGATTCCAAATATGTTTCAAAATCCGGTTTCGCTCCATCCGTTACCGCAAGGGAAGCAAAAACCTTTACATCGACACTACTCGGTAACCGAGCACAATTTTGGAAATTTTCAAATTGCGTATGGTAGATTATGACCTACCGATTCCAAATATGTTTCAAAATCCGGTTTCGCTCCATCCGTTACCGCAGGAAGCAAAAAACCTTTACATCGACACTACTCGGTAACCGAGCACAATTTTGGAAATTTTCAAATTGCGTATGGTAGATTATGACCTACCGATTCCAAATATGTTTCAAAATCCGGTTTCGCTCCATCCGTTACCGCAGAAGAAGCAAAAAACCTTTACATCGACACTACTCGGTAACCGAGCACAATTTTGGAAATTTTCAAATTGCGTATGGTAGATTATGACCTACCGATTCCAAATATGTTTCAAAATCCGGTTTCGCTCCATCCGTTACCGCAGAAGCAAAAAACCTTTACATCGACACTACTCGGTAACCGAGCACAATTTTGGAAATTTTCAAATTGCGTATGGTAGATTATGACCTACCGATTCCAAATATGTTTCAAAATCCGGTTTCGCTCCATCCGTTACCGCAAGGGAAGCAAAAAACCTTTACATCGACACTACTCGGTAACCGAGCACAATTTTGGAAATTTTCAAATTGCGTATGGTAGATTATGACCTACCGATTCCAAATATGTTTCAAAATCCGGTTTCGCTCCATCCGTTACCGCAGGGATAGCGAAAAACCTTTACATCGACACTACTCGGTAACCGAGCACAATTTTGGAAATTTTCAAATTGCGTATGGTAGATTATGACCTACCGATTCCAAATATGTTTCAAAATCCGGTTTCGCTCCATCCGTTACCGCAATGGAAGCAAAAAACCTTTACATCGACACTACTCGGTAACCGAGCACAATTTTGGAAATTTTCAAATTGCGTATGGTAGATTATGACCTACCGATTCCAAATATGTTTCAAAATCCGGTTTCGCTCCATCCGTTACCGCAATGGAAGCAAAAAACCTTTACATCGACACTACTCGGTAACCGAGCACAATTTTGGAAATTTTCAAATTGCGTATGGTAGATTATGACCTACCGATTCCAAATATGTTTCAAAATCCGGTTTCGCTCCATCCGTTACCGCAGGGAAGCAAAAAACCTTTACATCGACACTACTCGGTAACCGAGCACAATTTTGGAAATTTTCAAATTGCGTATGGTAGATTATGACCTACCGATTCCAAATATGTTTCAAAATCCGGTTTCGCTCCACATCGACACTACTCGGTAACCGAGCACAATTTTGGAAATTTTCAAATTGCGTATGGTAGATTATGACCTACCGATTCCAAATATGTTTCAAAATCCGGTTTCGCTCCATCCGTTACCGCAGGAAGCGAAAAACCTTTACATCGACACTACTCGGTAACCGAGCACAATTTTGGAAATTTTCAAATTGCGTATGGTAGATTATGACCTACCGATTCCAAATATGTTTCAAAATCCGGTTTCGCTCCATCCGTTACCGCAGAAGCAAAAAACCTTTACATCGACACTACTCGGTAACCGAGCACAATTTTGGAAATTTTCAAATTGCGTATGGTAGATTATGACCTACCGATTCCAAATATGTTTCAAAATCCGGTTTCGCTCCATCCGTTACCGCAGAAGCAAAAACCTTTACATCGACACTACTCGGTAACCGAGCACAATTTTGGAAATTTTCAAATTGCGTATGGTAGATTATGACCTACCGATTCCAAATATGTTTCAAAATCCGGTTTCGCTCCATCCGTTACCGCAATGGAAGCAAAAAACCTTTACATCGACACTACTCGGTAACCGAGCACAATTTTGGAAATTTTCAAATTGCGTATGGTAGATTATGACCTACCGATTCCAAATATGTTTCAAAATCCGGTTTCGCTCCATCCGTTACCGCAGGAAGCAAAAAACCTTTACATCGACACTACTCGGTAACCGAGCACAATTTTGGAAATTTTCAAATTGCGTATGGTAGATTATGACCTACCGATTCCAAATATGTTTCAAAATCCGGTTTCGCTCCATCCGTTACCGCAGGGGAAGCAAAAAACCTTTACATCGACACTACTCGGTAACCGAGCACAATTTTGGAAATTTTCAAATTGCGTATGGTAGATTATGACCTACCGATTCCAAATATGTTTCAAAATCCGGTTTCGCTCCATCCGTTACCGCAGTGGAAGCGAAAAACCTTTACATCGACACTACTCGGTAACCGAGCACAATTTTGGAAATTTTCAAATTGCGTATGGTAGATTATGACCTACCGATTCCAAATATGTTTCAAAATCCGGTTTCGCTCCATCCGTTACCGCAGAAGCAAAAAACCTTTACATCGACACTACTCGGTAACCGAGCACAATTTTGGAAATTTTCAAATTGCGTATGGTAGATTATGACCTACCGATTCCAAATATGTTTCAAAATCCGGTTTCGCTCCATCCGTTACCGCAGGAAGCAAAAAACCTTTACATCGACACTACTCGGTAACCGAGCACAATTTTGGAAATTTTCAAATTGCGTATGGTAGATTATGACCTACCGATTCCAAATATGTTTCAAAATCCGGTTTCGCTCCATCCGTTACCGCAGGAGTAGCAAAAAACCTTTACATCGACACTACTCGGTAACCGAGCACAATTTTGGAAATTTTCAAATTGCGTATGGTAGATTATGACCTACCGATTCCAAATATGTTTCAAAATCCGGTTTCGCTCCATCCGTTACCGCAGGGCAAGCAAAAAACCTTTACATCGACACTACTCGGTAACCGAGCACAATTTTGGAAATTTTCAAATTGCGTATGGTAGATTATGACCTACCGATTCCAAATATGTTTCAAAATCCGGTTTCGCTCCATCCATCGACACTACTCGGTAACCGAGCACAATTTTGGAAATTTTCAAATTGCGTATGGTAGATTATGACCTACCGATTCCAAATATGTTTCAAAATCCGGTTTCGCTCCATCCGTTACCGCAAGGGAAGCAAAAACCTTTACATCGACACTACTCGGTAACCGAGCACAATTTTGGAAATTTTCAAATTGCGTATGGTAGATTATGACCTACCGATTCCAAATATGTTTCAAAATCCGGTTTCGCTCCATCCTTACATCGACACTACTCGGTAACCGAGCACAATTTTGGAAATTTTCAAATTGCGTATGGTAGATTATGACCTACCGATTCCAAATATGTTTCAAAATCCGGTTTCGCTCCATCCGTTACCGCAGGGAAGCAAAAAACCTTTACATCGACACTACTCGGTAACCGAGCACAATTTTGGAAATTTTCAAATTGCGTATGGTAGATTATGACCTACCGATTCCAAATATGTTTCAAAATCCGGTTTCGCTCCATCCGTTACCGCAGAAGCAAAAAACCTTTACATCGACACTACTCGGTAACCGAGCACAATTTTGGAAATTTTCAAATTGCGTATGGTAGATTATGACCTACCGATTCCAAATATGTTTCAAAATCCGGTTTCGCTCCATCCGTTACCGCAGGGAAGCAAAAAACCTTTACATCGACACTACTCGGTAACCGAGCACAATTTTGGAAATTTTCAAATTGCGTATGGTAGATTATGACCTACCGATTCCAAATATGTTTCAAAATCCGGTTTCGCTCCATCCGTTACCGCAGGAGAAGCAAAAAACCTTTACATCGACACTACTCGGTAACCGAGCACAATTTTGGAAATTTTCAAATTGCGTATGGTAGATTATGACCTACCGATTCCAAATATGTTTCAAAATCCGGTTTCGCTCCATCCGTTACCGCAGGGGAAGCAAAAGACCTTTACATCGACACTACTCGGTAACCGAGCACAATTTTGGAAATTTTCAAATTGCGTATGGTAGATTATGACCTACCGATTCCAAATATGTTTCAAAATCCGGTTTCGCTCCATCCGTTACCGCAATGGAAGCAAAAAACCTTTACATCGACACTACTCGGTAACCGAGCACAATTTTGGAAATTTTCAAATTGCGTATGGTAGATTATGACCTACCGATTCCAAATATGTTTCAAAATCCGGTTTCGCTCCATCCGTTACCGCAGAAGCAAAAACCTTTACATCGACACTACTCGGTAACCGAGCACAATTTTGGAAATTTTCAAATTGCGTATGGTAGATTATGACCTACCGATTCCAAATATGTTTCAAAATCCGGTTTCGCTCCATCCGATAAACCTTTACATCGACACTACTCGGTAACCGAGCACAATTTTGGAAATTTTCAAATTGCGTATGGTAGATTATGACCTACCGATTCCAAATATGTTTCAAAATCCGGTTTCGCTCCATCCGTTACCGCAAGGGAAGCAAAAACCTTTACATCGACACTACTCGGTAACCGAGCACAATTTTGGAAATTTTCAAATTGCGTATGGTAGATTATGACCTACCGATTCCAAATATGTTTCAAAATCCGGTTTACATCGACACTACTCGGTAACCGAGCACAATTTTGGAAATTTTCAAATTGCGTATGGTAGATTATGACCTACCGATTCCAAATATGTTTCAAAATCCGGTTTCGCTCCATCTGTTACCGCAGGGGAAGCAAAAAACCTTTACATCGACACTACTCGGTAACCGAGCACAATTTTGGAAATTTTCAAATTGCGTATGGTAGATTATGACCTACCGATTCCAAATATGTTTCAAAATCCGGTTTCGCTCCATCCGTTACCGCAATGGAAGCAAAAAACCTTTACATCGACACTACTCGGTAACCGAGCACAATTTTGGAAATTTTCAAATTGCGTATGGTAGATTATGACCTACCGATTCCAAATATGTTTCAAAATCCGGTTTCGCTCCATCCGTTTCATCGACACTACTCGGTAACCGAGCACAATTTTGGAAATTTTCAAATTGCGTATGGTAGATTATGACCTACCGATTCCAAATATGTTTCAAAATCCGGTTTCGCTCCATCCGTTACCGCAAGGGAAGCAAAAACCTTTACATCGACACTACTCGGTAACCGAGCACAATTTTGGAAATTTTCAAATTGCGTATGGTAGATTATGACCTACCGATTCCAAATACGTTTCAAAATCCGGTTTCGCTCCATCGACACTACTCGGTAACCGAGCACAATTTTGGAAATTTTCAAATTGCGTATGGTAGATTATGACCTACCGATTCCAAATATGTTTCAAAATCCGGTTTCGCTCCATCCGTTACCGCAGGGGAAGCAAAAAACCTTTACATCGACACTACTCGGTAACCGAGCACAATTTTGGAAATTTTCAAATTGCGTATGGTAGATTATGACCTACCGATTCCAAATATGTTTCAAAATCCGGTTTCGCTCCATCCGTTACCGCAGGGGAAGCAAAAAACCTTTACATCGACACTACTCGGTAACCGAGCACAATTTTGGAAATTTTCAAATTGCGTATGGTAGATTATGACCTACCGATTCCACCTTTACATCGACACTACTCGGTAACCGAGCACAATTTTGGAAATTTTCAAATTGCGTATGGTAGATTATGACCTACCGATTCCAAATATGTTTCAAAATCCGGTTTCGCTCCATCCGTTACCGCAAGGGAAGCAAAAACCTTTACATCGACACTACTCGGTAACCGAGCACAATTTTGGAAATTTTCAAATTGCGTATGGTAGATTATGACCTACCGATTCCAAATATGTTTCAAAATCCGGTTTCGCTCCATCCGTTACCGCAGGGCAAGCAAAAAACCTTTACATCGACACTACTCGGTAACCGAGCACAATTTTGGAAATTTTCAAATTGCGTATGGTAGATTATGACCTACCGATTCCAAATATGTTTCAAAATCCGGTTTCGCTCCATCCGTTACCGCAGAAGCAAAAACCTTTACATCGACACTACTCGGTAACCGAGCACAATTTTGGAAATTTTCAAATTGCGTATGGTAGATTATGACCTACCGATTCCAAATATGTTTCAAAATCCGGTTTCGCTCCACATCGACACTACTCGGTAACCGAGCACAATTTTGGAAATTTTCAAATTGCGTATGGTAGATTATGACCTACCGATTCCAAATATGTTTCAAAATCCGGTTTCGCTCCATCCGTTACCGCAGGGGAAGCAAAAAACTTTACATCGACACTACTCGGTAACCGAGCACAATTTTGGAAATTTTCAAATTGCGTATGGTAGATTATGACCTACCGATTCCAAATATGTTTCAAAATCCGGTTTCGCTCCATCCGTTACCGCAAGGGAAGCAAAAAACCTTTACATCGACACTACTCGGTAACCGAGCACAATTTTGGAAATTTTCAAATTGCGTATGGTAGATTATGACCTACCGATTCCAAATATGTTTCAAAATCCGGTTTCGCTCCATCCGTTACCGCAGGGAAGCAAAAAACCTTTACATCGACACTACTCGGTAACCGAGCACAATTTTGGAAATTTTCAAATTGCGTATGGTAGATTATGACCTACCGATTCCAAATATGTTTCAAAATCCGGTTTCGCTCCATCCGTTACCGCAGGAAGCAAAAACCTTTACATCGACACTACTCGGTAACCGAGCACAATTTTGGAAATTTTCAAATTGCGTATGGTAGATTATGACCTACCGATTCCAAATATGTTTCAAAATCCGGTTTCGCTCCATCCGTTACCGCAGGGAAGCAAAAAACCTTTACATCGACACTACTCGGTAACCGAGCACAATTTTGGAAATTTTCAAATTGCGTATGGTAGATTATGACCTACCGATTCCAAATATGTTTCAAAATCCGGTTTCGCTCCATCCGTTACCGCAGAAGCAAAAAACCTTTACATCGACACTACTCGGTAACCGAGCACAATTTTGGAAATTTTCAAATTGCGTATGGTAGATTATGACCTACCGATTCCAAATATGTTTCAAAATCCGGTTTCGCTCCATCCGTTACCGCAGGAAGCAAAAAACCTTTACATCGACACTACTCGGTAACCGAGCACAATTTTGGAAATTTTCAAATTGCGTATGGTAGATTATGACCTACCGATTCCAAATATGTTTCAAAATCCGGTTTCGCTCCATCCGTTACCGCAGAAGAAGCAAAAAACCTTTACATCGACACTACTCGGTAACCGAGCACAATTTTGGAAATTTTCAAATTGCGTATGGTAGATTATGACCTACCGATTCCAAATATGTTTCAAAATCCGGTTTCGCTCCATCCGTTACCGCAGAAGCAAAAAACCTTTACATCGACACTACTCGGTAACCGAGCACAATTTTGGAAATTTTCAAATTGCGTATGGTAGATTATGACCTACCGATTCCAAATATGTTTCAAAATCCGGTTTCGCTCCATCCGTTACCGCAGGAGAAGCAAAAAACCTTTACATCGACACTACTCGGTAACCGAGCACAATTTTGGAAATTTTCAAATTGCGTATGGTAGATTATGACCTACCGATTCCAAATATGTTTCAAAATCCGGTTTCGCTCCATCCGTTACCGCACGGGGAAGCAAAAAACCTTTACATCGACACTACTCGGTAACCGAGCACAATTTTGGAAATTTTCAAATTGCGTATGGTAGATTATGACCTACCGATTCCAAATATGTTTCAAAATCCGGTTTCGCTCCATCCGTTACCGCACGGGGAAGCAAAAAACCTTTACATCGACACTACTCGGTAACCGAGCACAATTTTGGAAATTTTCAAATTGCGTATGGTAGATTATGACCTACCGATTCCAAATATGTTTCAAAATCCGGTTTCGCTCCATCCGTTACCGCAGGGGAGCAAAAAACCTTTACATCGACACTACTCGGTAACCGAGCACAATTTTGGAAATTTTCAAATTGCGTATGGTAGATTATGACCTACCGATTCCAAATATGTTTCAAAATCCGGTTTCGCTCCATCCGTTACCGCAGAGGAAGCGAAAAACCTTTACATCGACACTACTCGGTAACCGAGCACAATTTTGGAAATTTTCAAATTGCGTATGGTAGATTATGACCTACCGATTCCAAATATGTTTCAAAATCCGGTTTCGCTCCATCCGTTACCGCAGAAGCAAAAACCTTTACATCGACACTACTCGGTAACCGAGCACAATTTTGGAAATTTTCAAATTGCGTATGGTAGATTATGACCTACCGATTCCAAATATGTTTCAAAATCCGGTTTCGCTCCATCCGTTACCGCAGGAAAAGCAAAAAACCTTTACATCGACACTACTCGGTAACCGAGCACAATTTTGGAAATTTTCAAATTGCGTATGGTAGATTATGACCTACCGATTCCAAATATGTTTCAAAATCCGGTTTCGCTCCATCCATCGACACTACTCGGTAACCGAGCACAATTTTGGAAATTTTCAAATTGCGTATGGTAGATTATGACCTACCGATTCCAAATATGTTTCAAAATCCGGTTTCGCTCCATCCGTTACCGCAGGCGAAGCAAAAAACCTTTACATCGACACTACTCGGTAACCGAGCACAATTTTGGAAATTTTCAAATTGCGTATGGTAGATTATGACCTACCGATTCCAAATATGTTTCAAAATCCGGTTTCGCTCCATCCGTTACCGCAGGGGAAGCAAAAACCTTTACATCGACACTACTCGGTAACCGAGCACAATTTTGGAAATTTTCAAATTGCGTATGGTAGATTATGACCTACCGATTCCAAATATGTTTCAAAATCCGGTTTCGCTCCATCCGTTACCGCAGGGGAGGCAAAAAACCTTTACATCGACACTACTCGGTAACCGAGCACAATTTTGGAAATTTTCAAATTGCGTATGGTAGATTATGACCTACCGATTCCAAATATGTTTCAAAATCCGGTTTCGCTCCATCCGTTACCGCAGAAGCAAAAAACCTTTACATCGACACTACTCGGTAACCGAGCACAATTTTGGAAATTTTCAAATTGCGTATGGTAGATTATGACCTACCGATTCCAAATATGTTTCAAAATCCGGTTTCGCTCCATCCGTTACCGCAAGGGAAGCAAAAACCTTTACATCGACACTACTCGGTAACCGAGCACAATTTTGGAAATTTTCAAATTGCGTATGGTAGATTATGACCTACCGATTCCAAATATGTTTCAAAATCCGGTTTCGCTCCATCCGTTACCGCAAGGGAAGCAAAAACCTTTACATCGACACTACTCGGTAACCGAGCACAATTTTGGAAATTTTCAAATTGCGTATGGTAGATTATGACCTACCGATTCCAAATATGTTTCAAAATCCGGTTTCGCTCCATCCGTTACCGCAGGCAAAGCAAAAAACCTTTACATCGACACTACTCGGTAACCGAGCACAATTTTGGAAATTTTCAAATTGCGTATGGTAGATTATGACCTACCGATTCCAAATATGTTTCAAAATCCGGTTTCGCTCCATCCGTTACCGCAGCGGAAGCAAAAAACCTTTACATCGACACTACTCGGTAACCGAGCACAATTTTGGAAATTTTCAAATTGCGTATGGTAGATTATGACCTACCGATTCCAAATATGTTTCAAAATCCGGTTTCGCTCCATCCGTTACCGCAGGGGAAGCGAAAAACCTTTACATCGACACTACTCGGTAACCGAGCACAATTTTGGAAATTTTCAAATTGCGTATGGTAGATTATGACCTACCGATTCCAAATATGTTTCAAAATCCGGTTTCGCTCCATCCGTTACCGCAGGGGAGCAAAAAACCTTTACATCGACACTACTCGGTAACCGAGCACAATTTTGGAAATTTTCAAATTGCGTATGGTAGATTATGACCTACCGATTCCAAATATGTTTCAAAATCCGGTTTCGCTCCATCCGTTACCGCAGGGAAGCGAAAAACCTTTACATCGACACTACTCGGTAACCGAGCACAATTTTGGAAATTTTCAAATTGCGTATGGTAGATTATGACCTACCGATTCCAAATATGTTTCAAAATCCGGTTTCGCTCCATCCGTTACCGCAGGGAAGCAAAAAACCTTTACATCGACACTACTCGGTAACCGAGCACAATTTTGGAAATTTTCAAATTGCGTATGGTAGATTATGACCTACCGATTCCAAATATGTTTCAAAATCCGGTTTCGCTCCATCCGTTACCGCAGGGAAGCAAAAAACCTTTACATCGACACTACTCGGTAACCGAGCACAATTTTGGAAATTTTCAAATTGCGTATGGTAGATTATGACCTACCGATTCCAAATATGTTTCAAAATCCGGTTTCGCTCCATCCGTTACCGCAGGGCAAGCGAAAAACCTTTACATCGACACTACTCGGTAACCGAGCACAATTTTGGAAATTTTCAAATTGCGTATGGTAGATTATGACCTACCGATTCCAAATATGTTTCAAAATCCGGTTTCGCTCCATCCGTTACCGCAGGGGAAGGAAAAAACCTTTACATCGACACTACTCGGTAACCGAGCACAATTTTGGAAATTTTCAAATTGCGTATGGTAGATTATGACCTACCGATTCCAAATATGTTTCAAAATCCGGTTTCGCTCCATCCGTTACCGCAGGGGAAGCAAAAAACCTTTACATCGACACTACTCGGTAACCGAGCACAATTTTGGAAATTTTCAAATTGCGTATGGTAGATTATGACCTACCGATTCCAAATATGTTTCAAAATCCGGTTTCGCTCCATCCGTTACCGCAGGAAGCCAAAACCTTTACATCGACACTACTCGGTAACCGAGCACAATTTTGGAAATTTTCAAATTGCGTATGGTAGATTATGACCTACCGATTCCAAATATGTTTCAAAATCCGGTTTCGCTCCATCCGTTACCGCAGGGTAAGCAAAAAACCTTTACATCGACACTACTCGGTAACCGAGCACAATTTTGGAAATTTTCAAATTGCGTATGGTAGATTATGACCTACCGATTCCAAATATGTTTCAAAATCCGGTTTCGCTCCATCCGTTACCGCAAGGGAAGCGAAAAACCTTTACATCGACACTACTCGGTAACCGAGCACAATTTTGGAAATTTTCAAATTGCGTATGGTAGATTATGACCTACCGATTCCAAATATGTTTCAAAATCCGGTTTCGCTCCATCCGTTACCGCAGTGCAAGCAAAAAACCTTTACATCGACACTACTCGGTAACCGAGCACAATTTTGGAAATTTTCAAATTGCGTATGGTAGATTATGACCTACCGATTCCAAATATGTTTCAAAATCCGGTTTCGCTCCATCCGTTACCGCAGGGGAGCAAAAAACCTTTACATCGACACTACTCGGTAACCGAGCACAATTTTGGAAATTTTCAAATTGCGTATGGTAGATTATGACCTACCGATTCCAAATATGTTTCAAAATCCGGTTTCGCTCCATCCGTTACCGCAGGAAGCAAAAAACCTTTACATCGACACTACTCGGTAACCGAGCACAATTTTGGAAATTTTCAAATTGCGTATGGTAGATTATGACCTACCGATTCCAAATATGTTTCAAAATCCGGTTTCGCTCCATCCGTTACCGCAGGAAGCAAAAAACCTTTACATCGACACTACTCGGTAACCGAGCACAATTTTGGAAATTTTCAAATTGCGTATGGTAGATTATGACCTACCGATTCCAAATATGTTTCAAAATCCGGTTTCGCTCCATCCGTTACCGCAGGAAGCAAAAAACCTTTACATCGACACTACTCGGTAACCGAGCACAATTTTGGAAATTTTCAAATTGCGTATGGTAGATTATGACCTACCGATTCCAAATATGTTTCAAAATCCGGTTTCGCTCCATCCGTTACCGCAGAAGAAGCAAAAAACCTTTACATCGACACTACTCGGTAACCGAGCACAATTTTGGAAATTTTCAAATTGCGTATGGTAGATTATGACCTACCGATTCCAAATATGTTTCAAAATCCGGTTTCGCTCCATCCGTTACCGCAGGAAGCAAAAAACCTTTACATCGACACTACTCGGTAACCGAGCACAATTTTGGAAATTTTCAAATTGCGTATGGTAGATTATGACCTACCGATTCCAAATATGTTTCAAAATCCGGTTTCGCTCCATCCGTTACCGCAGGATAGCAAAAAACCTTTACATCGACACTACTCGGTAACCGAGCACAATTTTGGAAATTTTCAAATTGCGTATGGTAGATTATGACCTACCGATTCCAAATATGTTTCAAAATCCGGTTTCGCTCCATCCGTTACCGCAGATGAAGCAAAAAACCTTTACATCGACACTACTCGGTAACCGAGCACAATTTTGGAAATTTTCAAATTGCGTATGGTAGATTATGACCTACCGATTCCAAATATGTTTCAAAATCCGGTTTCGCTCCATCCGTTACCGCAGGTAAGCAAAAAACCTTTACATCGACACTACTCGGTAACCGAGCACAATTTTGGAAATTTTCAAATTGCGTATGGTAGATTATGACCTACCGATTCCAAATATGTTTCAAAATCCGGTTTCGCTCCATCCGTTACCGCAGGAAGCAAAAAACCTTTACATCGACACTACTCGGTAACCGAGCACAATTTTGGAAATTTTCAAATTGCGTATGGTAGATTATGACCTACCGATTCCAAATATGTTTCAAAATCCGGTTTCGCTCCATCCGTTACCGCAGAAGCAAAAAACCTTTACATCGACACTACTCGGTAACCGAGCACAATTTTGGAAATTTTCAAATTGCGTATGGTAGATTATGACCTACCGATTCCAAATATGTTTCAAAATCCGGTTTCGCTCCATCCGTTACCGCAGGAAGCAAAAAACCTTTACATCGACACTACTCGGTAACCGAGCACAATTTTGGAAATTTTCAAATTGCGTATGGTAGATTATGACCTACCGATTCCAAATATGTTTCAAAATCCGGTTTCGCTCCATCCGTTACCGCAGAAGCAAAAAACCTTTACATCGACACTACTCGGTAACCGAGCACAATTTTGGAAATTTTCAAATTGCGTATGGTAGATTATGACCTACCGATTCCAAATATGTTTCAAAATCCGGTTTCGCTCCATCCGTTACCGCAGGGGAGGCAAAAAACCTTTACATCGACACTACTCGGTAACCGAGCACAATTTTGGAAATTTTCAAATTGCGTATGGTAGATTATGACCTACCGATTCCAAATATGTTTCAAAATCCGGTTTCGCTCCATCCGTTACCGCAGCGCAAGCAAAAAACCTTTACATCGACACTACTCGGTAACCGAGCACAATTTTGGAAATTTTCAAATTGCGTATGGTAGATTATGACCTACCGATTCCAAATATGTTTCAAAATCCGGTTTCGCTCCATCCGTTACCGCAGGAGAAGCAAAAAACCTTTACATCGACACTACTCGGTAACCGAGCACAATTTTGGAAATTTTCAAATTGCGTATGGTAGATTATGACCTACCGATTCCAAATATGTTTCAAAATCCGGTTTCGCTCCATCCGTTACCGCAGGGAAGCAAAAAACCTTTACATCGACACTACTCGGTAACCGAGCACAATTTTGGAAATTTTCAAATTGCGTATGGTAGATTATGACCTACCGATTCCAAATATGTTTCAAAATCCGGTTTCGCTCCATCCGTTACCGCAGAAGAAGCAAAAAACCTTTACATCGACACTACTCGGTAACCGAGCACAATTTTGGAAATTTTCAAATTGCGTATGGTAGATTATGACCTACCGATTCCAAATATGTTTCAAAATCCGGTTTCGCTCCATCCGTTACCGCAGAAGCAAAAAACCTTTACATCGACACTACTCGGTAACCGAGCACAATTTTGGAAATTTTCAAATTGCGTATGGTAGATTATGACCTACCGATTCCAAATATGTTTCAAAATCCGGTTTCGCTCCATCCGTTACCGCAAGGGAAGCAAAAAACCTTTACATCGACACTACTCGGTAACCGAGCACAATTTTGGAAATTTTCAAATTGCGTATGGTAGATTATGACCTACCGATTCCAAATATGTTTCAAAATCCGGTTTCGCTCCATCCGTTACCGCAGGAAGCAAAAAACCTTTACATCGACACTACTCGGTAACCGAGCACAATTTTGGAAATTTTCAAATTGCGTATGGTAGATTATGACCTACCGATTCCAAATATGTTTCAAAATCCGGTTTCGCTCCATCCGTTACCGCACCCGAAGCAAAAAACCTTTACATCGACACTACTCGGTAACCGAGCACAATTTTGGAAATTTTCAAATTGCGTATGGTAGATTATGACCTACCGATTCCAAATATGTTTCAAAATCCGGTTTCGCTCCATCCGTTACCGCAGGGGAAGCAAAAAACCTTTACATCGACACTACTCGGTAACCGAGCACAATTTTGGAAATTTTCAAATTGCGTATGGTAGATTATGACCTACCGATTCCAAATATGTTTCAAAATCCGGTTTCGCTCCATCCGTTACCGCGGGGGAAGCGAAAAACCTTTACATCGACACTACTCGGTAACCGAGCACAATTTTGGAAATTTTCAAATTGCGTATGGTAGATTATGACCTACCGATTCCAAATATGTTTCAAAATCCGGTTTCGCTCCATCCGTTACCGCAATGGAAGCAAAAAACCTTTACATCGACACTACTCGGTAACCGAGCACAATTTTGGAAATTTTCAAATTGCGTATGGTAGATTATGACCTACCGATTCCAAATATGTTTCAAAATCCGGTTTCGCTCCATCCGTTACCGCACGCGAAGCAAAAAACCTTTACATCGACACTACTCGGTAACCGAGCACAATTTTGGAAATTTTCAAATTGCGTATGGTAGATTATGACCTACCGATTCCAAATATGTTTCAAAATCCGGTTTCGCTCCATCCGTTACCGCAGGGGAAGCAAAAAACCTTTACATCGACACTACTCGGTAACCGAGCACAATTTTGGAAATTTTCAAATTGCGTATGGTAGATTATGACCTACCGATTCCAAATATGTTTCAAAATCCGGTTTCGCTCCATCCGTTACCGCAGGGAAGCAAAAAACCTTTACATCGACACTACTCGGTAACCGAGCACAATTTTGGAAATTTTCAAATTGCGTATGGTAGATTATGACCTACCGATTCCAAATATGTTTCAAAATCCGGTTTCGCTCCATCCGTTACCGCAGAAGAAGCAAAAAACCTTTACATCGACACTACTCGGTAACCGAGCAGAATTTTGGAAATTTTCAAATTGCGTATGGTAGATTATGACCTACCGATTCCAAATATGTTTCAAAATCCGGTTTCGCTCCATCCGTTACCGCAAGGGAAGCAAAAACCTTTACATCGACACTACTCGGTAACCGAGCACAATTTTGGAAATTTTCAAATTGCGTATGGTAGATTATGACCTACCGATTCCAAATATGTTTCAAAATCCGGTTTCGCTCCATCCGTTACCGCAATGGAAGCAAAAAACCTTTACATCGACACTACTCGGTAACCGAGCACAATTTTGGAAATTTTCAAATTGCGTATGGTAGATTATGACCTACCGATTCCAAATATGTTTCAAAATCCGGTTTCGCTCCATCCGTTACCGCAGGAGAAGCAAAAACCTTTACATCGACACTACTCGGTAACCGAGCACAATTTTGGAAATTTTCAAATTGCGTATGGTAGATTATGACCTACCGATTCCAAATATGTTTCAAAATCCGGTTTCGCTCCATCCGTTACCGCAGGGAAGCAAAAAACCTTTACATCGACACTACTCGGTAACCGAGCACAATTTTGGAAATTTTCAAATTGCGTATGGTAGATTATGACCTACCGATTCCAAATATGTTTCAAAATCCGGTTTCGCTCCATCCGTTACCGCAATGAAGCAAAAAACCTTTACATCGACACTACTCGGTAACCGAGCACAATTTTGGAAATTTTCAAATTGCGTATGGTAGATTATGACCTACCGATTCCAAATATGTTTCAAAATCCGGTTTCGCTCCATCCGTTACCGCAGGGAAGCAAAAAACCTTTACATCGACACTACTCGGTAACCGAGCACAATTTTGGAAATTTTCAAATTGCGTATGGTAGATTATGACCTACCGATTCCAAATATGTTTCAAAATCCGGTTTCGCTCCATCCGTTACCGCAGGAAGCAAAAAACCTTTACATCGACACTACTCGGTAACCGAGCACAATTTTGGAAATTTTCAAATTGCGTATGGTAGATTATGACCTACCGATTCCAAATATGTTTCAAAATCCGGTTTCGCTCCATCCGTTACCGCAAGGGAAGCAAAAAACCTTTACATCGACACTACTCGGTAACCGAGCACAATTTTGGAAATTTTCAAATTGCGTATGGTAGATTATGACCTACCGATTCCAAATATGTTTCAAAATCCGGTTTCGCTCCATCCGTTACCGCAGGGAAGCAAAAAACCTTTACATCGACACTACTCGGTAACCGAGCACAATTTTGGAAATTTTCAAATTGCGTATGGTAGATTATGACCTACCGATTCCAAATATGTTTCAAAATCCGGTTTCGCTCCATCCGTTACCGCAGGGGAAGCAAAAAACCTTTACATCGACACTACTCGGTAACCGAGCACAATTTTGGAAATTTTCAAATTGCGTATGGTAGATTATGACCTACCGATTCCAAATATGTTTCAAAATCCGGTTTCGCTCCATCCGTTACCGCATAGGAAGCAAAAAACCTTTACATCGACACTACTCGGTAACCGAGCACAATTTTGGAAATTTTCAAATTGCGTATGGTAGATTATGACCTACCGATTCCAAATATGTTTCAAAATCCGGTTTCGCTCCATCCGTTACCGCAGGGGAAGCAAAAAACCTTTACATCGACACTACTCGGTAACCGAGCACAATTTTGGAAATTTTCAAATTGCGTATGGTAGATTATGACCTACCGATTCCAAATATGTTTCAAAATCCGGTTTCGCTCCATCCGTTACCGCGGGGGAAGCGAAAAACCTTTACATCGACACTACTCGGTAACCGAGCACAATTTTGGAAATTTTCAAATTGCGTATGGTAGATTATGACCTACCGATTCCAAATATGTTTCAAAATCCGGTTTCGCTCCATCCGTTACCGCAGGGGAAGCAAAAAACCTTTACATCGACACTACTCGGTAACCGAGCACAATTTTGGAAATTTTCAAATTGCGTATGGTAGATTATGACCTACCGATTCCAAATATGTTTCAAAATCCGGTTTCGCTCCATCCGTTACCGCAGGGGAAGCAAAAAACCTTTACATCGACACTACTCGGTAACCGAGCACAATTTTGGAAATTTTCAAATTGCGTATGGTAGATTATGACCTACCGATTCCAAATATGTTTCAAAATCCGGTTTCGCTCCATCCGTTACCGCAGGGCAAGCAAAAAACCTTTACATCGACACTACTCGGTAACCGAGCACAATTTTGGAAATTTTCAAATTGCGTATGGTAGATTATGACCTACCGATTCCAAATATGTTTCAAAATCCGGTTTCGCTCCATCCGTTACCGCAAGGGAAGCAAAAACCTTTACATCGACACTACTCGGTAACCGAGCACAATTTTGGAAATTTTCAAATTGCGTATGGTAGATTATGACCTACCGATTCCAAATATGTTTCAAAATCCGGTTTCGCTCCATCCGTTACCGCAATGGAAGCAAAAAACCTTTACATCGACACTACTCGGTAACCGAGCACAATTTTGGAAATTTTCAAATTGCGTATGGTAGATTATGACCTACCGATTCCAAATATGTTTCAAAATCCGGTTTCGCTCCATCCGTTACCGCAATGGAAGCAAAAAACCTTTACATCGACACTACTCGGTAACCGAGCACAATTTTGGAAATTTTCAAATTGCGTATGGTAGATTATGACCTACCGATTCCAAATATGTTTCAAAATCCGGTTTCGCTCCATCCGTTACCGCAAGGGAAGCAAAAAACCTTTACATCGACACTACTCGGTAACCGAGCACAATTTTGGAAATTTTCAAATTGCGTATGGTAGATTATGACCTACCGATTCCAAATATGTTTCAAAATCCGGTTTCGCTCCATCCGTTACCGCATAGGAAGCAAAAAACCTTTACATCGACACTACTCGGTAACCGAGCACAATTTTGGAAATTTTCAAATTGCGTATGGTAGATTATGACCTACCGATTCCAAATATGTTTCAAAATCCGGTTTCGCTCCATCCGTTACCGCAGGAAGCAAAAAACCTTTACATCGACACTACTCGGTAACCGAGCACAATTTTGGAAATTTTCAAATTGCGTATGGTAGATTATGACCTACCGATTCCAAATATGTTTCAAAATCCGGTTTCGCTCCATCCGTTACCGCAGGAAGCAAAAAACCTTTACATCGACACTACTCGGTAACCGAGCACAATTTTGGAAATTTTCAAATTGCGTATGGTAGATTATGACCTACCGATTCCAAATATGTTTCAAAATCCGGTTTCGCTCCATCCGTTACCGCAGAAGCAAAAAACCTTTACATCGACACTACTCGGTAACCGAGCACAATTTTGGAAATTTTCAAATTGCGTATGGTAGATTATGACCTACCGATTCCAAATATGTTTCAAAATCCGGTTTCGCTCCATCCGTTACCGCAGGAAGCAAAAAACCTTTACATCGACACTACTCGGTAACCGAGCACAATTTTGGAAATTTTCAAATTGCGTATGGTAGATTATGACCTACCGATTCCAAATATGTTTCAAAATCCGGTTTCGCTCCATCCGTTACCGCAGAAGCAAAAGACCTTTACATCGACACTACTCGGTAACCGAGCACAATTTTGGAAATTTTCAAATTGCGTATGGTAGATTATGACCTACCGATTCCAAATATGTTTCAAAATCCGGTTTCGCTCCATCCGTTACCGCAGGAAGCAAAAACCTTTACATCGACACTACTCGGTAACCGAGCACAATTTTGGAAATTTTCAAATTGCGTATGGTAGATTATGACCTACCGATTCCAAATATGTTTCAAAATCCGGTTTCGCTCCATCCGTTACCGCAGGAAGCAAAAAACCTTTACATCGACACTACTCGGTAACCGAGCACAATTTTGGAAATTTTCAAATTGCGTATGGTAGATTATGACCTACCGATTCCAAATATGTTTCAAAATCCGGTTTCGCTCCATCCGTTACCGCAGGGAAGCAAAAAACCTTTACATCGACACTACTCGGTAACCGAGCACAATTTTGGAAATTTTCAAATTGCGTATGGTAGATTATGACCTACCGATTCCAAATATGTTTCAAAATCCGGTTTCGCTCCATCCGTTACCGCAGGTTAAGCAAAAAACCTTTACATCGACACTACTCGGTAACCGAGCACAATTTTGGAAATTTTCAAATTGCGTATGGTAGATTATGACCTACCGATTCCAAATATGTTTCAAAATCCGGTTTCGCTCCATCCGTTACCGCAGGAAGCAAAAAACCTTTACATCGACACTACTCGGTAACCGAGCACAATTTTGGAAATTTTCAAATTGCGTATGGTAGATTATGACCTACCGATTCCAAATATGTTTCAAAATCCGGTTTCGCTCCATCCGTTACCGCAGGGAAGCAAAAAACCTTTACATCGACACTACTCGGTAACCGAGCACAATTTTGGAAATTTTCAAATTGCGTATGGTAGATTATGACCTACCGATTCCAAATATGTTTCAAAATCCGGTTTCGCTCCATCCGTTACCGCAGGGGAGGCAAAAAACCTTTACATCGACACTACTCGGTAACCGAGCACAATTTTGGAAATTTTCAAATTGCGTATGGTAGATTATGACCTACCGATTCCAAATATGTTTCAAAATCCGGTTTCGCTCCATCCGTTACCGCAGGGTAAGCAAAAAACCTTTACATCGACACTACTCGGTAACCGAGCACAATTTTGGAAATTTTCAAATTGCGTATGGTAGATTATGACCTACCGATTCCAAATATGTTTCAAAATCCGGTTTCGCTCCATCCGTTACCGCAGAAGCAAAAAACCTTTACATCGACACTACTCGGTAACCGAGCACAATTTTGGAAATTTTCAAATTGCGTATGGTAGATTATGACCTACCGATTCCAAATATGTTTCAAAATCCGGTTTCGCTCCATCCGTTACCGCAGGGAGCAAAAAACCTTTACATCGACACTACTCGGTAACCGAGCACAATTTTGGAAATTTTCAAATTGCGTATGGTAGATTATGACCTACCGATTCCAAATATGTTTCAAAATCCGGTTTCGCTCCATCCGTTACCGCAATGGAAGCAAAAAACCTTTACATCGACACTACTCGGTAACCGAGCACAATTTTGGAAATTTTCAAATTGCGTATGGTAGATTATGACCTACCGATTCCAAATATGTTTCAAAATCCGGTTTCGCTCCATCCGTTACCGCAGAAGCAAAAAACCTTTACATCGACACTACTCGGTAACCGAGCACAATTTTGGAAATTTTCAAATTGCGTATGGTAGATTATGACCTACCGATTCCAAATATGTTTCAAAATCCGGTTTCGCTCCATCCGTTACCGCAGGGAAAGCAAAAAACCTTTACATCGACACTACTCGGTAACCGAGCACAATTTTGGAAATTTTCAAATTGCGTATGGTAGATTATGACCTACCGATTCCAAATATGTTTCAAAATCCGGTTTCGCTCCATCCGTTACCGCAGAGAAAGCAAAAAACCTTTACATCGACACTACTCGGTAACCGAGCACAATTTTGGAAATTTTCAAATTGCGTATGGTAGATTATGACCTACCGATTCCAAATATGTTTCAAAATCCGGTTTCGCTCCATCCGTTACCGCGGGGGAAGCGAAAAACCTTTACATCGACACTACTCGGTAACCGAGCACAATTTTGGAAATTTTCAAATTGCGTATGGTAGATTATGACCTACCGATTCCAAATATGTTTCAAAATCCGGTTTCGCTCCATCCGTTACCTCGGAGGAAGCGAAAAACCTTTACATCGACACTACTCGGTAACCGAGCACAATTTTGGAAATTTTCAAATTGCGTATGGTAGATTATGACCTACCGATTCCAAATATGTTTCAAAATCCGGTTTCGCTCCATCCGTTACCGCACGGGAAGCAAAAAACCTTTACATCGACACTACTCGGTAACCGAGCACAATTTTGGAAATTTTCAAATTGCGTATGGTAGATTATGACCTACCGATTCCAAATATGTTTCAAAATCCGGTTTCGCTCCATCCGTTACCGCAGGGGAAGCAAAAAACCTTTACATCGACACTACTCGGTAACCGAGCACAATTTTGGAAATTTTCAAATTGCGTATGGTAGATTATGACCTACCGATTCCAAATATGTTTCAAAATCCGGTTTCGCTCCATCCGTTACCGCAGGAAGCAAAAAACCTTTACATCGACACTACTCGGTAACCGAGCACAATTTTGGAAATTTTCAAATTGCGTATGGTAGATTATGACCTACCGATTCCAAATATGTTTCAAAATCCGGTTTCGCTCCATCCGTTACCGCAGGAAGCAAAAAACCTTTACATCGACACTACTCGGTAACCGAGCACAATTTTGGAAATTTTCAAATTGCGTATGGTAGATTATGACCTACCGATTCCAAATATGTTTCAAAATCCGGTTTCGCTCCATCCGTTACCGCAGAAGCAAAAAACCTTTACATCGACACTACTCGGTAACCGAGCACAATTTTGGAAATTTTCAAATTGCGTATGGTAGATTATGACCTACCGATTCCAAATATGTTTCAAAATCCGGTTTCGCTCCATCCGTTACCGCAGGGAAGCAAAAAACCTTTACATCGACACTACTCGGTAACCGAGCACAATTTTGGAAATTTTCAAATTGCGTATGGTAGATTATGACCTACCGATTCCAAATATGTTTCAAAATCCGGTTTCGCTCCATCCGTTACCGCAGGGGAAGGAAAAAACCTTTACATCGACACTACTCGGTAACCGAGCACAATTTTGGAAATTTTCAAATTGCGTATGGTAGATTATGACCTACCGATTCCAAATATGTTTCAAAATCCGGTTTCGCTCCATCCGTTACCGCAGAAGCGAAAAACCTTTACATCGACACTACTCGGTAACCGAGCACAATTTTGGAAATTTTCAAATTGCGTATGGTAGATTATGACCTACCGATTCCAAATATGTTTCAAAATCCGGTTTCGCTCCATCCGTTACCGCAATGGAAGCAAAAAACCTTTACATCGACACTACTCGGTAACCGAGCACAATTTTGGAAATTTTCAAATTGCGTATGGTAGATTATGACCTACCGATTCCAAATATGTTTCAAAATCCGGTTTCGCTCCATCCGTTACCGCAGGGAAGCAAAAAACCTTTACATCGACACT